>CM060367.1:121775872-126575872 GCA_030545235.1 Helianthus tuberosus
ACCTGTGTAATAAGAAAAGTTCACAAAGAAATATTTTTAGAAAATACGGTTGGAAGTTGTAAACACCTAAACTCTTTAAAAATAAAGTTTTTAAAGAACTAATCACATTTCAAAAGGTAACAAGATTACTAAGCATGCTAGTAAGTTACTACATATTTTTATAAATTTTCAAGTTCATGAGTTTATAGTTTATGCTTGTTTTTTTTGGGCAAGTTCGGTAAGTAGAGGTTGTATATTGTTGATTGGTGATTGTTGAATGATGTTTACAAAAGAAAATGATATGCTTATAAGCATGGAAACCTCCATTTACAAAGGAAACTCTGGCAAAATTTTCTAAAAAATCCGACACTTAGAAAATATTCTTCTAACAAGTGTTTACGAATATATTCTTAACTTTGTTTTCAAAATAAACTTCGCCAAAGGTGTTGTTACAAAATACAAAGTATCGGAGGTTGACTTTTACAAGCAAAATGGATAAATATATATTTTGAATATATATTTTATATTAAGACACTTGTGTGGATACTTGTTTATTTTATAAGATAGTTATATTATTTTAGGGAAAAATAATGTAACTTAGCAATGCAACTTGACATTCGAATTGTGTGGTATGTGATAGAAGTAACGAGTAGATAAACCATACGTAGGATGCGTGTTATGCATGAGAAACTGACTGTTATCTGTACCTCATTAGAACGTGCTTGCTTTCCTGATTATTTGAGTAATTAATCTAACCGAGCAAACCAAGGTGAGTTCACACACTTTGTAAGGCATGGGATTCCCGGTGGTTGGGAATGGGTTAAAGAATTAAAACGGAACCAAATATCCTCCTTGGGCAGGATATATACCGTCATCCTCCATGGGTAGGATGCCAATATAAATCCTGCGTATTCTCCTTGGGTAGAATACGTACGTTCGTCCTCCTTGGGTAGGACAACAACCTTAAAACTTACTAGACAAAACTCTATCATTAAGTCCCTCATTTTATATCGACTTAATCGCCGAGGCCAATGGCGAGAGGGTCATTAGTTAATAGCGCTATTAGGTTTAACAAACCTCACACCGTGCCGTTCGGACGGGCGTGTACTAATGGACTATGGCAAACTGTCAGTGATGATAGACACTAATGTAGGGCACAACTATTGTTCGTCAGTTGTCGATATGGTAACGGTCTAGTGGTTCACATGGGGAAGCCCCCACTAATTTCGGATATGGTTTGGGTAATAAAGAAGGAACTGGTTAATCATACTTTCAACTACGGGGTAACCCCCACGGCAACTAAGCCAACGAAAGACAAACCATGTTTTCGGAAACAACTTAAAACTAAACAACCAAACGTGAACTCACTCAACTTTGTTGTTGACTCGTTGTTACATGCCTTACAGGTCGTTAGATACTTTGGAGCTTGCACAAGGAGGAAGTCGTTGTGGAATATGGGTTGTTATATCCCGTGCTAAACATTTAATCCTTATGAACTTATTAAACCTACGTTTTGGACTTTAAACTTATGAACTATGGAACTTATGTTTTAGTCTTACGTTTTATGCTTCTGCTGTTAACTTAAAGTTGGTTACTGTTTTATGGTCACCAATTGTATTGTGGTTGGTTTTACTTACTTATTTACGTTGTTCAATATGATTGGTGGCTCGATCCTGGTCATGTCATGCCTCCAAGCGGTGATACTCCGCATGGTGGATTTTGGGGGTGTGACACACGTGACGTTTGGTGTGACATGCTTTGGCCTAATAGGTATCGGTACTCTCATCGTTAGTCCGCAGGTAGGCAAACTGGTCCATTAATTGGATTTATACGAATGCCAGCCTATATAGGACGTCCCGACTACCGGTACGTAACCCTCCAGTTACTACATGTTCGTCACAAGAACTCACTTTGACGAGAGTGAAATCTTAATTGAAATTTGAAACTCAAAAATGAAATGAAATGAAATCAAAATCATGAATAATTGAAATGCATTAAAGAAAATAAATTGATTCAAGACTTTAGATATATAGACATAAGGACTAAGGAGGACATAACATTAGGATATTTAATATTCATATATAATATAAGGTGTGTGCATATGTGAGAAAGAAAAAGGAATAATAAACTATAGTTTAATAATAAAGCACATATGGTCATGTAAAGCATATAACAATTCGCATATATTAATTAAAGTGCTCACATGCATTTGTGTGTGACATTAATATTTATAAGCTAAGACAATTTAAACATTTAAGCACATAAGGTACCTAAGGTACCTAATCAACTATAGACTAAGTCTAAGAGTCTAATAACCTATCTTAATTCCCTATAGTCATTGGCTCTGATACCAATCTGTCATACCATGACCCGTAACGGAATGGTACGGAGCATGATTGATTGCTCAAAGCTTATAACAACTATTTAAAAGTTGAAGTATTTAAAGCATCAATATTAAATTTTCACACATAACATAGAATTCAAATATTAATACTAAGTTACAAAATCAAAAAAATAAAAGCAACATATCATAGCCAGTTTATTACTAAGACAATTCTACATGTCTTCAACTCAAAATCCGCCCACCCTTGTGTACCTGTATCACGCGTAAAAGAGTTTTGGGTCAACAAACAAGTTGGTGAATAGATTCGGTTTTTATTCAAAAACGTTTTTGTTTTATTATTTTAGAAAACCTTATTTTTATAACATGCATTATCAAATGTGAAACTGGTTCTTTCAATATAACAAGAATTCAACACATATCTCAAAAGCAACACAAAAATAACAATATTAGTAACCATAGACACATAGAGATTCAAGCCCCGAAAGGCGATTCTGCGAAACAATGATGGCGATACCGAGTTCGACCCATGGCCGTGGGGAACCGGCCAGCCAGGTGGATCCACGCGAAACTTGTGATACAAAGCGAGTTACACATCTATACACGTATAGAGAAACAATAGAAACTAGCAACATGTGACACATAGAAACACATCGAACGACACGTTATAAATAGAAATAAATAAATTTAAAGCAAACGCGAAATACGCCCCAAAAGATTTAAAGACAAAAATGGGGAAAAGGATTCGAATCTACTCACTAGTTGCGAAGAAACGTTCCACGAGAATTACCGCACGAACAGGAATAGGTGGAATCTAAAATAGTTATCGTAATCACCCTAAGATAAATAAACGAAATACTTGAACGAACATACGGAATATAATTTTAGAAAATTGGGTTCTCCTATTTGGGGACTTAAATTATATAAAACAATTATTCGGCAAAAAAACCAAATTAATATATATTTACATATATTTCTAGAATTATTAATCATGTTCATGACAATTCTTAGAAATATGAATTTAATAGGTTTATGTTTTGTAAATGCCCATATTTAGACAATTTCACTAAAACTATCCAATAATTTTATATACCCGATTTAATGATTTTCACGTGTTTTTATTTACAATAACAAGTTTTATAAGGGAAATTTATTTATTTAAAAGAAAATTCATAAATCCTTTGATAAGATAATTATCTAAAATTATAGAAAATTTATATTAAAGTCCCAATACAATTAGATAATCCCTAAAAATGTGTAAAAATATTTATAGAATTTATCTTTGATAAACTTGTATATATTTATTTTCAAATAGTTGAAACATGTATAATTCCAAATTAATTTCATGAGTTCCCAAAAGTGAAGGAAAAATTCTATAAAAATTCCGTAGTGTTCATATAATCTGAAATAACCATTAAAAATATTTATTGAATTTACTTATGATTATTTTGTATTTTTAATTGATTTATCTAGTGATTAAAATATAATAACTCACTAAAAATCTAATTGATATCTAAAATTTCCCAAAATTTACACAATATATAACAATATGATATGTAACAACATTCTACTTTCAATTTCATCAAAACACAAGTCTAAACCTAAAAGCCCCAAAATTCTATGTTTGAAGAACCCTAATTTCAACTAAAATCAAATTCGAATCTAGTTGCCCTTCTATTACAGAAATGGATAGTAGGGTTTTGAAAAGCATGAAAAATGAATAATATTAGGCTTTGGAATCACCTGATTTGGATGAGAATCGAAGGATAAATCGTCCATTGAAGATACGAGCCCTAGAATTTTCTCTGGATTAATCCGCGAGATGTAGTGGATGAAATGAAGAAATTCCAATGGGGTTTTGCATGGTTTGATCAAGAGAATAAGTGATATCAGTTCTAGAGGTTAATTTTACGAAAATGGTGAAACCCCAATTGTGTTCATAATGTATATTAATGGTGCTTATGCGTAGTTTTTAATTGAACGATTAAAGTCCCCAATGAACGATTCAGTGGTATAATCCATCATTCTCCATAAATATGGTTCATTGGTAATTAAAGCGAGATTAATCCATCATGTATAACGCTTAAACAGGTCGGGTTGGGTTATATGGTTCAGTATCACGGCTGGGTAAAGTTTTGGAGAAGAAAGTGAAGTGAATCAGGTCACTGGTTTGGGTTTTAACTAACCAAATGACGTGACCGTAAGGTATAACCTCAGTAGGTTATTCCCTATGCAACTATGGACACATACATGTGTTTGGTCGGATCCTAAGATCGACCAAACGGGTCGGATTCGAATGTCAAAGCGGTGGTCAAGACCGCTCGACTAACGACCCTAAATAAGCACTAAACTAAAAGTGACGAGTTAGACATGTCAAAACATGTCTAACTATGTTGTAAAACTGATTTGGTATCTGTCACACCCCGACCACGTAAATCAACGAAACGTGGCGGAAACGTCGGGGAGTGTTGTAACAGAATTAATGTTTCACAACCATGGAAATTAAAGTTTCATTTTATTCAACAAACAAGCGAGTTACATTGTCTTTAAACAAGAAATAAAGAGTACATAACATAAATTAACTAGTTCTTGTCTTGTTTTAAGTCACTAAGGCACAGGTTCGCCTAAGTATGTCTCGATAAGTCCTATGCGTCATCTCCTGAAAACACATGTGAAAATAGGTACGTCAGCATAAAAATGCCTGTGAGATACATAGGTTTTGTGAAAATAGGTTTCATGACTTGTAAGTTTAGAAAGAGTTGTTTAATAAAGTTTAGTCATGAACCTTGTAAATTGATTTGTTTTGTAAATCATTTGAAAAACAATAAGTTCAGATGATATGTATAAATAAGAGAATAATGTATGGTTAAATGAATAACCATGTAAAATGAGTTTGTATAAGATAAGTTGTTTGTAAAACAATGTCTTGTGAAAAGTATGTTATTTGTATAAAATGTTATATGTCTCAAATTGAAATGATTCAAATAACGCTACGATATGTAATACCATACAAACACTTATATATAGGAAGTACCAGCAGCGTATCCACCATACATGTATCATATTACACACGCCTCGTTACTTAATCACTTACTCAAACCAAACTACCAAAGTAAAATGTTCATGTCTAATGTAAATCATGTAATGTGTATCCAAAATGTAAGCATGTGATGAATAACAAATGTACTAAGTATGCAACAAATGACATACATAGCATAAAGTGTAATGTATAACAATGTACTAAGTACGCACACAATGAGCATACATAGCATAAAATGTAATGTAAAACAATGTACTAAGTACGCACACAATGGGCATACATAGCATAAAATATAATGTAAAACAATGTACTAAGTACGCACACAATGGGCATACATAGCATGTAATGTAAGGCAATGTACTAAGTACGCACACAATGGGCATACATAGCATAAAATGTAATGTAAAACAATGTACTAAGTACGCACACAATGGGCATACATAGCATGTAATGTAAGGCAATGTACTAAGTACGCACACAATGAGCATACATAGCATAAAATGTAATGAAATCGTGTACTATAAATGTACTAATGAACATAGCAGGTATATGATGTGAAAGCATGAAAGTAACAAGTAGGCACATGTGTTTCACCCCAAAACAGTTTGGAAAAACAGTAAAAGAGGGGTCTATGTACTCACTTGAGATTGCTTAGTAGTCCTTGAATAACAACCAAACAATGCTAAAGATCGCGGATATCAAACGGCACCTATTATAGGTAACTATGTTAATATACCGGACCTAAATCGGAGGATTTAGATAGAATGAGGGTTCGTAAACCAAACGAGTATGGAGACTCGTGTAGTATGGTTCAACAAAGCCTACATACTAAATGAAACCTAACCTAAGTGCTTACGACCCATTACGACCCGTTTAGGTAGCTTATGCTACTTTAACGCGTCGTTCGTGTGAAACGCGTTCGCCTAACTAGTCCTATGACAAGTATTATATGCCTAACATGTTTAATTATGTTACATAATCAGTTAAGTGACGAAAGTTTAGGTTACATATGCTTAATTACCAATTATACATGAAAAGGGTATTCTGGTAATTTACCTAAGGCATATAAACTACCTATCATACAACTACTTAACGAGGTGACCATAAGGTATAACCTCGGAAGGTTATTCCCTATATACTATGGTCACCTAAGGTATTTGGTCGGATCCTAATGATCGACCATATGGGTCAGGTTCGAAAGCATAAGCGATTGATTAGATCGCTTACCCTTACGACCCTAGACAAGCACAAAACTAAAAGTGACGAGCTAAGCATGTTAAAAACATGCTTAACTAAGTTTGAAAACAAGTTTGGTATCAAAACAAACGGTTTTGATACCTAAGAGTAGTTTGGTTACAAAATACGCACGAATTCGCATTTTGACCGAAACTACGGCTCGTCACTGAGCCTAGACAGCGTGGTAATCAGTAGGCATAGTCACAAGGGACTATAACCATCGTGATCACGCTCACGTTGCGAAGTTCAAACGAACTTCGCATTGACCATAAACTGGTCAATGTAGAAAGTCAAACAAAGTTTGACTTTTGGACTCGAAAAGCAATAAAAGAACGAAGGAACACTTACAAAGGGTCCCCGCAAGCAAATCGTGATCGAATAGCTCAGGTATGAAGCCAAGGCCTCAACTTAGAGCATTTAGATCAGATTTGGTGGGTTTTGAATGGAAGGGGGGTAGGGTATTTATAGTGTTTCCCGAACCGTTAGGATCGATTCTTGGAAACCGTGCTTTGATCTTGGCCATACACTTCAAGATAGTGGTTTTACAATACCATGTGAGCCCCTAGTATTGAGAAATACCATGTGCACAAGTGAAAGGGACCTGATTCAATGTTTCTGCCAAGTTTCTGCTGTCTGGGGACTGCTTGCGCACCGTAACACTCATAGTGTTGAGGTGCGCAAGGACCTACTTTGGCAGAATTACACTTTTGGTCCCTGTTAGTGTTTTGAGCTATTTTCGACATGTTTAAGGCCCGTTAACCCCATTTCAAAGCTCTAAAATGAAGTTAAAGTATAGGGAACTTAAAATGTGCTCAAAAATATCTCGGATGTCGGTTCGTTAGGCCGTCCAATTGCGTTGTTCGGTTAATTACGACGGAATGCGCATAAGCGCGAAAAACGATCCAAATGGCGTGACGAATGGATTTTTCTCATGCCAAACACTAAAATAAAATATTTTAGTGCTTACATAAATTTTTGGATGTCCGGATGTATTCAGAACGTAAGTTATGCGCGAAAGTGCAAACTTATGCACTTTTTGACACTTTTAGTCCCTGAATGAGCCAAAAGTATATTTTAGCACACCGAACCCCTCAAAGCCTATTTCTAAGCTATGTAAAGGATATTTAGGGTATGTTTAACTTATGGTCATGTTCCGGAATGTCTGTTACAGTTCAAATTGGCATACTTTCGCAGTTTGTCAACTTTAGTCCCTGTAAGCGATTTACCTTGATTTTGCCATACCAAAGCCTTCGAAACTTATTTCAAAGTTATGTAAAGGTTATTTAAGGTATGTTAAGCCTATTTCACTATTCCGGAGTGTTTGTTGCATTAAACTGGTTATATCTACGCATTAGAGCGCGTATGACCCTCCAGAAAGCGATTTAAAGCTTGAAATCGAACAAGAGTTGATATGTGCAAACGATACACATATTTTTACAAATCCCAAGTATGAAATAAAATATTTCATTGGTTTGGCATTTGTTTGATGGTTGAAGTGACACAGGTGTCACAGTATCAAAACTTGGTGTTTTGATACCCGAAAATAGTTCCATCGTAAAATGCACATTATGTGCTACCGAAACTTTGACTCGTCACTTCGACTAGTAAGTGTGGTAATCAGAAGGTGCAATCGTAATCAGAAGGTGCAATCGCAAGGGATTATAACCTTCGTTATTACGATCACGTTGCAAAGTTCAATTGAACTTTGACTTGACCAATTATGGTCAGAACCGAAAGTCAAACATAAAGTAAAATGTTTGACTTTTAGCTCAAAATAAGCTAAAATAATGAACAAGATTAAGGAAGAACACTTACTTGTATTCTAGGAAGGCAAGAATACTCAGTAGGAGGCCTTCAAAGGGTAGCACACTCCAATTAAGAGCAGATAGGTGAAGAAGAAGTGAAATGAGCAATGAATTTGATTGAAATGCTTGCTATTTATAGCAATTGGAAGTGGATATGATCATGCCAAGTGTCCATGAGGTGGCACACATCAATGGTAGGCTAAAACACTTGTCAATTGCAAGTTTAAACTTGGGGGAAACGAAATCTTGGGCTCCAAGCATGTAAAAACAGTTAGCTGTCATGAAAACAGCTTGCTGTGCCCAGGTTCTACCGTAAGCTACGGTAGAGGGCGTAGCTTACGGTGGGGTTTGGTCAGCCATGACTTTCAAACTTTGACAATTTAGGCCCCTGGACTTGTTTCGTCGCGTTTTGTCACTTTTAACACCCGTTAACCTAATATTTTGGCATTATAAAGGTGTTAAGGCATATGTATCTTGGATTTTTCCCAAAAGTGTCGTGGATGTCGGTTCGTTCGGTTGTACGGTTACGTTTTTTGTTTAATTACGGAAAACGCTATAACGAACACGAAAATGACTGAAATTTCGCAACGATTGATATTGTCACACCCCCAAAATCCACCATGCGGGGTATCACCGCTTGGAGGCGTGACATGACCAGGATCGAGCCACCAATCATATTGAACAACGTAATCTTAGTAAGTAAAACCAATCACAATACGATTGGTGACCATAAGACAGTAACCAGTTTTAAGTTAACAGCGGAAGCATAAAACAGAAATTCAAAACATAAGTATATAGTTCATAAGTTTAAAGTCCAAAACATAGTTTATAAAATTCAATTATTAAGTACGGGGCATAACAGTCCGCATCCCACAACAACCTCATCCTCGTGCAAGCTCCATAAGCATCTAACGACCTGTAAGGCATGTAACAACGAGTCAACAACAAAGTTGAGTGAATTCACAGTTGGTTGTTTAGTTATAGCATTCGTTACGTAAATCATCTGTTCGTTTTGTAAACCATGTATCGTATAAATTCGTATCGCGGTCTTTCTGACATGTTTGCAAAAATTAGTGGGGGCTTCCCATGTGTTACTAGACCACGCGTATCGACTGCTACGAAAATGTAAGAGGTGCCCTAAGTCAATGTCTATCAGCATTGACCCTTTGCCCATAGTCCATTAGTACACGCCCGTCCGACTGGCACGGTGTGAGGTTTGTTAAACCTAATAGCGCTATTAACTAATGACCCGCTCGCCATAGGCCTCGGCGATTAAGTCGATAAATGAGGGACTTCATTTGATAGAGTTGATGGTCTTATGGTCGTGTACGTAGGCTTTACGTACGTGCCGTTCAATCCGAGGACAGTAGTAAGTAGTTTAATAGTAATGATAGTTCGAGTAGCTATTCAATCTCATTCCCAACCCACCGGGAATCCCATGCCTTAGAAAGAGTGTGAACTCACCTCGGTTGCTCGGTTTGACTCTCAAATATAGCTAATAGTCAAGGCCGGTCAATCACGCCCTAGTATGATTACCACTTAGTTTATTAGTGTTTTCAAATAGAACACAAAGTCCCTACACGTATCTATCACATAACATGCATCACTTTAACGGTTCATGCCCATATAACCTTCCCATCTATTCCCCACTCATAGACCAACATACAACATTGCACATAACACTTTTATTGTCATATAACATGTTATATCATTCTCGGATAACCTACCCGACATTTAGACACGCAAATCACTACTTATGTCGTTTCAGCTTTTATATTCAAAACTGGACTTTTTTCGGGGATTTTAATAAAATAGTTAACTTGTTTCAAAAATTCCCAAATTTTTACAGAATGACTTGAACGTTCCATATTTTATTTTGAAAAAATATCAGCGTCCAGTTCATTACCAATATTTTATAAAAATTAATTTTCCGGACTGAACCCAGATTTAACTCTTTCTGACCACAGTCCACGGAATAATTTATTTAAAATTCATCGAGAGTCCGATTTAAGAAATTACAGTGGGGTAATTACAAATACATCAGTTGTCATCTACTGTACAAATTTCATGAGTTGATTCATCATAGATTTCCAGTTATGACTAAAAACACAACACCTATTTTCAGCAGGAAAAATGCAGCTTGAGCTGCTGTTACAAAAAGCCCTTTTAAAAATAGTAAACGGAGTCCAAAAATTATGATTCCAGTGCCATTAGAACCGTATTTCATAATACATAAATCTAATGTTCAGAAAATACATTTTTTGCTTTATTAAGGTTCGGTTACAGCCAACTGAAGTTGGCTGTAATCATCATTCAGCAAACTGTTTTCAGCTTTTAACATTCTAAAGTGTGTTCGATTGATTCCGTTACTATGTTTAGTGATCACAACAACATCAAACATCAATATTAACAAGTAAATCAGCAAATAATCAGTAACATCTCAAGACAACATCATACTATCATAAATACATCATGTTTCATCTTCTTGTTTAAACCCTTTTTGTGTTCATGTAGATTTAACATACTACAACTTTTAATCGTGAAACAAGATGAACAAAGGTGACATAAGGAACTTACTACTAGCTTAAAGCTAGGGATGATTCTAGTGAAGAAGATGATAAGGAATGATGATGAACAAGACTAAAACAAAGCTCCTTTGAAGGTCCTTCAAGATGCACCCTCCATAGATGAACTTCAAGCTTTGAATGACACTTGTAATGAAGAAGATGAAGAATGTTGGAAGGTGGTGGTGAGTTCGGTTATGGGGGAACCGAATAGAGGGAGAGAGAGTGGTGAGATGGAGTGTGAAGATAAGTGAATCAAATATATATATGGGGAATCTCACAAATCATTTCATATCTAATATCTTGCCCACTAGATCAAGCAACAATCCTTCCATATCTAAGTAAAATCTTAGAAGATATGTGGGTGAGATATGGTGGGGTCCACAAGGACCAAAAATCGGTTGTGGGGGGGGTCTAGATGTAACTTGTGGGATATGGAGTGATCTTGGGAATCTATGGCCATAATTACAATCATTTAACAATATCTTGGCAAGTGCAACAAATAAAGAGGCCCAATCAAAATTAGAGATAATATTCCATGGGATATGGTGATGATGAGGGTGGGTCCCCTATGGGGCCGTAAATATTGAGAGGGGGGGTTAATTGTAACATTTTCAACTAAGTTGCAATTCCAAGTATAATATTCCATATATTAGTTTGTAGGGAAATTTAGCGGGTGTTATGATATACGGGGATCATAACTAGTCAAGAAACAATAACACAATGTGTTAGACAAATATTTGGTGTCCCGAATAATGTCCGGTTGTTCGGTCGGATACTGTTCCGTTAAACTGTTTAATTGTTCCGTAAGGCGTCTTATATATTAATTTTTGTAACACAATTTATTCCTAAGACATGGGAAAATATACCGGACCATTTAGTCAAGTTTTCTGCATACTACTAGTATGTTAACAAGCATGTGTAAGTATAACACAGTAATCAGAGAGCAGTTAAATGATTCAGCACAGTCATCAAGTACTTTTATTATCATTAATAAACTGTACGGTTACATGCAAATTTGAGGGTTGTCACATTCTCCCCCTGTTAATATTCCATATATTAGTTTGTAGGGAAATTTAGCGGGTGTTATGATATACGGGGATCATAACTAGTCAAGAAACAATAACACAATGTGTTAGACAAATATTTGGTGTCCCGGATAATGTCCGGTTGTTCGGTCAGATACTGTTCCGTTAAACTGTTTAATTGTTCTGTAAGGCGTCTTATATATTAATTTTTGTAACACAATTTATTCCTAAGACATAGGAAAATATACTGGACCATTTAGTCAAGTTTTCTGCATACTACTAGTATGTTAACAAGCACGTGTAAGTATAACACAGTAATCAGAGAGCAGTTAAATGATTCAGCACAGTCATCAAGTACTTTTATTATCATTAATAAACTGTACGGTTACATGCAAATTTGAGGGTTGTCACATTCTCCCCCTGTTAAGAGAATTTCGTCCCGAAATTTAGTGCGTAGTTACTGAGGAAGCTAGTTAAGTTGCGGTGTTTACTGGTTTTCCTGGGGTGTCACATCATCCCCCCGTTGATTTGGAATTTCATCCCGAAATTCTGCAGTAGCTTCAGCCTCAGCAGTGGTTGCATTGTTTCCGAACAACTGGGGATATCTGAGTTTCATTTGGTCTTCTCGTTCCCAGGTATACTCTGGGCCACGACGAGCATTCCAACGAACTCGGACCAGAGGTATCCTGGTATGCTTGAGGATCTTAACATCTCGATCCGTAATCTCTACTGGTTCCTCGACGAATCGCAGCTGGTCGTCGATTGTGAGTTCCTTGAGAGGAACTATGAGGGTCTCATCTGACAGGCACTTCTTCAGATTTGACACGTGGAATACGTTGTGAACTCCGCTGAGTTCATCCGGTAGATTCAACCTGTAGGCGACTTTGCCAATTTTCTCGGTGACTTCGAATGGTCTGACATAATGCGGATTGAGTTTGCCTCGTTTACCAAAGCGGACTACACCTTTCCAAGGTGAGACTTTGAGTAGCACTCGATCCCCAATCTGGAGCTCGAGTGGTTTTCTTCCCTTATCAGCATAGCTTTTCTGACGGTCACATGCTGCCGCCATTCGTTGTCGTATCTGAGCAATTCTCTCGGTTGTATCTACTATAAGTTCTGGGCCAGTGATTTGGCTGTCACCAACTTCTGCCCAACAGAGAGGTGATCGGAATTTGCGTCCGTACAATGCCTCGAACGGAGCGGCTTGGATGCTGGTGTGGTAGCTGTTGTTATATGAAAACTCCACTAACGGGAGGTGCTTTTCCCAGCTGTTACCAAAATCGATTACACATGCCCTAAGCATGTCTTCAAGGGTCTGGATGGTGCGTTCAGATTGCCCATCCGTCTGTGGGTGATAAGCGGTGCTCATATCTAAACGTGAGCCAAAAGACTTGTGCATGGCTTGCCACAGTCCAGAAGTAAAACGCGCGTCACGATCAGAAATGATGGAGGTTGGCACTCCGTGCCTTGATACCACTTCCTTTAGGTAAATGTCTGCAAGAGTAGAAAACTTATCCGTTTCCTTGATAGCCAGAAAATGTGCAGACTTGGTCAGTCGATCTACGATCACCCAAATGGTATCGTTTCTGCGTTGAGATCTGGGCAGACCAGTAACAAAATCCATGGAAATTTGCTCCCATTTCCATTGTGGTATCTCTGGTTGTTGGAGTAGGCCTGAGGGTTTCTGATATTCAGTCTTGACCCTCGCACAAGTCAGACATTTGCTAACGTAGGTTGCTATGTGGGCTTTCATACCAGGCCACCAATATGTAGTTCTGAGATCGTGGTACATCTTATCCGAACCAGGGTGTACCGAATAACGAGACTTGTGCGCTTCGTCCATCACAAGCTCGCGTAAGTTTCCGTAAAGTGGAACCCAGATGCGTCCGTTAACATAGTAGGCGCCGTCTTCCTTTCGTTCTAGCCGCTGCCTCGATCCTCGTAAGGACTCAGCCCTGATGTTCTCTGCTTTCAATGCATCAACCTGAGCATCACGAATTTGGGCAGGAAGACTAGATTGGATGGTAAGCTGTAATGCACGTACACGCTTAGGTATAGTATCCTTTCGACTAAGGGCGTCGGCCACAACATTGGCTTTGCCAGGATGATACTTGATCGCACATTCGTAGTCATTCAAGAGCTCGACCCATCGACGTTGTCGCATGTTTAATTCCTTTTGCTTGAAGATATGCTCGAGACTCATGTGATCGGTGTAAATGGTGCACTTGGTACCGTACAGGTAATGTCTCCATATCTTAAGTGCGAAAACAACTGCTCCCAGTTCCAAGTCGTGCGTAGTGTAGTTCCTTTCGTGAACCTTAAGTTGGCGCGATGCGTAGGCAATGACCTTGTCACGTTGCATCAACACGCAACCCAGTCCTTGGATGGAAGCGTCGCAATAAACCACAAAATCATCTGTGCCTTCAGGCAATGAGAGGATAGGCGCGCTACAAAGTCTGTCTTTTAGGTGCTGAAATGCAGATTCCTGTGCATCACCCCAACGATAGGTGACACCCTTCTGAGTCAGTGAAGTGAGGGGTTGCGCAATCTTTGAGAAATCCTTGATAAACCTTCTGTAGTATCCTGCCAAACCCAAGAATTGTCGGATTTCTGTTGGAGTGCGGGGTGCAGGCCAGTTCTTGATTGAGTCAACCTTGGATGGATCAACATGAATCCCATCCTTGTTTACTACGTGGCCTAGAAAGTGGACTTCGCGAAGCCAGAAGTCACATTTCGAAAACTTGGCATACAGTTGCTCTGCTCGAAGAAGTTCCAGAATGAGCCTCAGATGTTGCTCGTGTTCCTCCTGACTCTTAGAATAGATCAGGCTGTCATCGATGAACACTATGACAAACTTATCCAGGTACGGCTTGCACACTCGGTTCATGAGATCCATGAAGACTGCAGGTGCATTTGTTAATCCGAAAGGCATAACCAGAAACTCGTAATGGCCGTAACGAGTTCTGAATGCTGTTTTGGAGACGTCCTCATCTCGGACTCTCAGCTGATGGTACCCTGATCTCAAATCAATCTTTGAGTAATAGCTCGACCCTTGCAACTGGTCGAATAGGTCATCAATACGTGGGAGAGGATAGCGATTCTTCACAGTCACCTTGTTGAGTTCGCGGTAGTCGATACACATACGGAAGATACCGTCCTTCTTCTTCACGAATAGTACTGGAGCTCCCAGGGCGAAGAGCTAGGACGAATAAAACCTTTTTCCAAAAGTTCTTGTAATTGCTTGGACAGTTCTTCCAGTTCGGTTGGGGCTAAGCGATAAGGTGCTCGAGCTATGGGCGCTGCTCCAGGGGTTAGCTAGATTTGAAATTCGACCTGGCGATGGGGCGGAAGACCAGGTAATTCCTCAGGAAATACCTCAGGAAAATCACGCACAATAGGAATGTCTTCAATACTCTTCTCTTCCGTTGACGTGTCAGTAACGAGTGCTAAAATGGCAGTGTGGCCCTTTCGTAAACACTTATGGGCCTTTAGGAAAGAGATGATACCTTCGACAGCCCCACTCTTGTCGCCACGAATCATAAGGGGTTCCCCACCAGCACGAGGGATGCGGACAATCTTCTCGTTGCAAAGAATTTCTGATTGCTGATGAGATAACCAATCCATCCCAATAACAACGTCGAAACTACCAAGTGTAATAGGAATAAGATCGATAGAGAAAGTCTGACCAGCTAAGACGAGGTTACAACCTTTAACTACGTGTGTGGCTTCAAGACCTTTACCGTTAGCTAGTTCTACCGTGTGTTTGGTGTTCAGAAGTGTTGGAGTGAGCTTAAGCATTTGGCTAACTTTTAAGGACACATAACTAGTATCGGCACCAGAATCGAATAAAACAGTAACAAAGAAATCATCCAGAAGAAACTTACCCATCACTACGTTAGGATCGTTCCTTGCTTCACCCTGACCAATCCCGAACACTCGACCCCTGGCACCGTTGCCATCGTTGTTTCCCCCATTGTTGCCCCCATTATTGTTCCTGTTTCCCTGGTTGTTGTTGTTGTTCTGATTCTGGTTAAGCTGGGGACAGTTCTTCTTAAAGTGGCCTTCAGCGCCACACTGAAAGCATCCCCTGTTGCCCTGTTGCTGTTGCTGATTCTGCGGTGCTTGCTGTTGCTGCTGGCGATTCTGATTTGCAGGCCGTGAGCTCCTGCAATCCTTGGCTTCATGACCATTCTTGAGACACCTCTGACAGCGTCCCTTGTTGCACTGACCACTATGGTGTCTGTTGCATTTGTTGCACTTTGGGTGGTTTCCTCGATACCCACCCTATCCTTGATTACCGGAGGATTGCTGACCAGGACTCTGGTAGTCATCAGTCTTTCGCTGCTGAGACTGAACCGAAGCAGAACCCTTACTGGAGTTTCCATCCCATTTTCGCTTGTTGTCGGTAGGTGCATCAGAAGTAGTTGTGGCACTGATTCGTTTGGGCAGCCTGTTTTGCTCCACCACCTGGTCAGTGAGTCGATGGGCCAACTTGATGATTTGATGTATGGTACCCAGGTTGGCTGAAGTCACGTGACTTTGAATCTCTGGTACAAGGCCCTTGAGATACAGCTCAATTCGTTTGATGGGAGGGTCCACCATAGTTGGACACAGGATGGCCAGCTCGTTTGACCTCTTAGTATACGCCTCAATCTCAGACCCCGTCATTTTCAGATTAAAAAATTCCACTTCTAGCTTGTGGATGTCATCCCGACTACAGTATTCTTCTTTGATTAGTTCCTTGAAACCATTCCAGGGTGTGGCATTAGCAACTGCCAGTCCTAGTAGTTGAACCTGTGCCTTCCACCAGGTTAATGCAGCTCCTTCAAGTGTTCCGGTAGCATATTACACCCTACGGTCTTCGGGGCATTCGCACATCTCGAAAACTGACTCAAGCTTTTCAAACCAGTGAAGAAGGCCCACTGCTCCTTCGGTGCCACTGAAAGTAGTAGGTCGGCAGTCCATGAACGTTTTGAACGTGCACACAGGAGGTTGAGCATGTTGACCTGTTGCGCGAGAATAAAAGACAAGATTAAGCACGAGGGTTGGTTTGCGGAGGTAGGATCTAAACGTCCTAAGGTGAGTTGGTATGGCAGGTTATACCTCCTGCAGGATTAGCTGCGAGTGCCTCAGCGACTCGTTCGTTGATCAAAGCCGTCAACTGGGCTTGAGTGAGGTTGATACATCCTCCGCGTCCGCTCATGATCTTCATAATGAAGCAACGTAAGTGAGAAAGGTGTCGCGAAAGTGCGTAAGTGTGGGACGACAATAGAGGGTAAGCACACAAGGTTCAAGAAGCAATTATCACATTCTCTAATGCACAGTGAGAACTATATAACCGACAATATAACATAAATCATACCACTTATGGTGTCGAGTCTTGCACGTGGAGCGAAGCGTCGTTGTGGATCGTTGAACACTGTACAGGTTATAGTCTGGTTTTATCAAAAAGCTTTTCCCTTTTTAAAACCAAGTTCACTATAACCAATGGCTCTGATACCAATCTGTCACACCCCCAAAATCCACCATGCGGGGTATCACCGCTTGGAGGCGTGACATGACCAGGATCGAGCCACCAATCATATTGAACAACGTAATCTTAGTAAGTAAAACCAATCACAATACGATTGGTGACCATAAGACAGTAACCAGTTTTAAGTTAACAGCGGAAGCATAAAACGGAAATTCAAAACATAAGTTTATAGTTCATAAGTTTAAAGTCCAAAACATAGTTTATAAAATTCAATTATTAAGTACGGGACATAACAGTCGGCATCCCACAACAACCTCCTCCTCGTGCAAGCTCCATAAGCATCTAACAACCTGTAAGGCATGTAACAACGAGTCAACAACAAAGTTGAGTGAATTCACAGTTGGTTGTTTAGTTATAGCATTCGTTACGTAAATCATCTGTTCGTTTTGTAAACCATGTATCGTATAAATTCGTATCGCGGTCTTTCTGACATGTTTGCGAAAATTAGTGGAAGCTTCCCATGTGTTACTAGACCACGCGTATCGACTGCTACGAAAATGTAAGAGGTGCCTAAGTCAATGTCTATCAGCATTGACCCTTTGCCCATAGTCCATTAGTACACGCCCGTCCGACTGGCACGGTGTGAGGTTTGTTAAACCTAATAGCGCTATTAACTAATGACCCGCTCGCCATAGGCCTCGGCGATTAAGTCGATAAATGAGGGACTTCATTTGATAGAGTTGATGGTCTTATGGTCGTGTACGTAGGCTTTACGTACGTGCCCTTCAATCCGAGGACAGTAGTAAGTAGTTTAATAGTAATGATAGTTCGAGTAGCTATTCAATCCCATTCCCAACCCACCGGGAATCCCATGCCTTAGAAAGAGTGTGAACTCACCTCGGTTGCTCGGTTTGACTCTCAAATATAGCTAATAGTCAAGGCCGGTCAATCACGCCCTAGTATGATTACCACTTAGTTTATTAGTGTTTTCAAATAGAACACAAAGTCCCTACACGTATCTATCACATAACATGCATCACTTTAACGGTTCATGCCCATATAACCTTCCCATCTATTCCCCACTCATAGACCAACATACAACATTGCACATAACACTTTTATTGTCATATAACATGTTATATCATTCTCGGATAACCTACCCGACATTTAGACACGCAAATCACTACTTATGTCGTTTCAGCTTTTATATTCAAAACTGGGCTGTTTTCGGGGATTTTAATAAAATAGTTAACTTGTTTCAAAAATTCCCAAATTTTTACAGAATGACTTAAACATTCCATATTTTATTTTGAAAAAATATCAGGGTCCAGTTCATTACCAATATTTTATAAAAATTAATTTTCCGGACTGAACCCATATTTAACTCTTTCTGACCACAGTCCACGGAATAATTTATTTAAAATTCATCGAGAGTCCGATTTACGAAATTCCAGTGGGGTAATTACAAATACATCAGTTGTCATCTACTGTACAAATTTTATGAGTTGATTCATCATAGATTTCCAGTTATGACTAAAAACACAACACCTATTTTCAGCAGGAAAAATGCAGCTTCAGCTGCTGTTACAAAACGCCCTTTTAAAAATAGTAAACGGAGTCCAAAAATTATGATTCCAGTGCCATTAGAACCGTATTTCATAATACATAAATCTAAAGTTCAGAAAATACATTTTCTGCGTTATTAAGGTTCGGTTACAGACAACTGAAGTTGGCTGTAATCATCATTCAGCAAACTGTTTTCAGCTTTTAACATTCTAAAGTGTGTTCGATTGATTCCGTTACTATGTTTAGTGATCACAACAACATCAAACTTCAATATTAACAAGTAAATCAGCAAATAATCAGTAACATCTCAAGACAACATCATACTATCATAAATACATCATGTTTCATCTTCTTGTTTAAACCCTTTTTGTGTTCATGTAGATTTAACATACTACAACTTTTAATCGTGAAACAAGATGAACAAAGGTGACAAAAGGAACTTACTACTAGCTTAAAGCTAGGGATGATTCTAGTGAAGAAGATGATAAGGAATGATGATGAACAAGACTAAAACAAAGCTCCTTTGAAGGTCCTTCAAGATGCACCCTCCATAGATGAACTTCAAGCTTTGAATGACACTTGTAATGAAGAAGATGAAGAATGTTGGAAGGTGGTGGTGAGTTCGGTTATGGGGGAACCGAATAGAGGGAGAGAGAGTGGTGAGATGGAGTGTGAAGATAAGTGAATCAAATATATATATGGGAAATCTCACAAATCATTTCATATCTAATATCTTGCCCACTAGATCAAGCAACAATCCTTCCATATCTAAGTAAAATCTTAGAAGACATGTGGGTGAGATATGGTGGGGTCCACAAGGACCAAAAATCGGTTGGGGGGGTCTAGATGTAACTTGTGGGATATGGAGTGATCTTGGGAATCTATGGCCATAATTACAATCATTTCACAATATCTTGGCAAGTGCAACAAATAAAGAGGCCCAATCAAAATTAGAGATAATATTCCATGGGATATGGTGATGATGAGGGTGGGTCCCCTATGGGGCCGTAAATATTGAGAGGGGGGGTTAATTGTAACATTTTCAACTAAGTTGCAATTCCAAGTATAATATTCCATATATTAGTTTGTAGGGAAATTTAGCGGGTGTTATGATATACGGGGATCATAACTAGTCAAGAAACAATAACACAATGTGTTAGACAAATATTTGGTGTCCCGGATAATTTCCGGTTGTTCGGTCGGATACTGTTCCGTTAAACTGTTTAATTGTTCTGTAAGGCGTCTTATATATTAATTTTTGTAACACAATTTATTCCTAAGACATAGGAAAATATACCGGACCATTTAGTCAAGTTTTCTGCATACTACTAGTATGTTAACAAGCACGTGTAAGTATAACACAGTAATCAGAGAGCAGTTAAATGATTCAGCACAGTCATCAAGTACTTTTATTATCATTAATAAACTGTACGGTTACATGCAAATTTGAGGGTTGTCACAGATATTTTTGCATTCTTATCAATAAAATACAAGATTTTATTGATTACAAAAATTTTTGGATGTATAAATGTGGTTCGTATTAAAAAATACGAGAATTGGCAGACTTTCGCAGTTTGTTACAAATAGTCCCTAGACTCAAATAAGCATGTTTTTGCCGTACCTAACCCTTCAAAACTTATTTCTAAGTTATGTAAAGGGTATTTAGGGTATGTGTAGCTTATGTCCTTGTTCTAGAGTGTACGTTGCGTTAAACTGATTACGTATGAGTAACAGTTTACGTATTACTTCCAGAAAAGTTTTTTTAGGAGTTCGAAATTGTACAAGGATTAAAAATGTGCAAATGTCACAGTTTGTAAGGCATGGATGGTATATCAAGGTGTACCCCTTCCCCGCTCGTGCTAGTGCCTGTTTGGGTACTTACCTGGACCTGAGCTTATAGTCCAACCTGAGTTGCTTGCCGGATTTGGTTTCTCGTAAGCTGCTGGCTTAACTGAGACAAGAGGGCAGCTATTTGGGGATGTTCAACACCGTACATAGGGAAGCTATGTTGAAAGCTTGGGGACAGTGACAAGCTTACAGCTACAGCTCTACTAGCTAAAGGCACCGATCTAAATGCTTCTTCGAAGGTTATTTGTGGGTGTGGGGGAACAACTTGTGCTTGTTGGAGAAGCTGCTCGACAGTGTACTCTGGACTTCTAGGAAGAAGAAGAAGAAGAAGATGGGAGCTAGTGTGAAAGCTCCCTGTCTAGAGTGATCCGTCAGGAATGAGATATGGATTTGAGTCAGGACTAGGTCCTGCTCGGCTAACACTTAGAGATGTGGTGGTGCACAACGGAGGAGGCATAGGGAAAATTGTAACTTATGGTTCATCATAGGGTTATTTGATTTTATCACCCCTAACTATTGGCAATTAGCCGCTATGTAACGTCTCGCTTTTTGTAACTTTCCTTATTTAGCAAGATCATTGTACTTTCCATTTATGGAAACTTGTATTCCTTTGTATTCGTATTTCATTTTCATACGTTGTAATCCAAGACTTGAATCATAATGAAAATCCTATCTTTTATATACTTGTGTTATTCATTATTCATAAATACTTGATGACTATTCATGTTACATACACACTTGATACCGTTTACATGCAAAATCATGCGTATTCATACTTGTTATACATACAAAATACATTAATACATTCCTTTATTTATGCACAACACTTATACATTGCACTTATACGCTTAAAACCGTCAAAATCTAGCAAAATTGAACATTGGGCTTTCGGACTTGGCACTTTCATGCGAATGGGCCTGGCCCAATTCGTACAAAGTGCATCCGTCTCAAAGTGCCATCTCCACTCTATAAAACCATTCTTTCACTTCTAAATCTTCAACACCCGAAATTCTCTCTCGAGCTAACATTGAGCAGATCATTTGGAGCTCATCTCAGTCACTTTTAAGTGCATATTTAGCTCATAATCCACCGATTTCATGTTATTTCTTCTACTTTTCTTTGTTTTTCATAAAACTTTTACCAAGATTCTTCACAAATCCTTGTTTGGTTTACCAAATCTGCCATGGCAGTTGATGTAAACACTCAACGCGGTTGAGGACCATGATGGAAGTGAAGTTAATCTTTCAAAGCCCTTTTTACAAACTTTCTGACTTCGAACTCAGCTGGATCTGAGGTTCTACGAGCTCACAAGCTAAGTCAATAGCTGTGGATTCGAGTTTGAGCCAATTTCAGTTGAGTAGGTGATCAGATCAAATAAAACCGAATTGATTTACCTAAGAAACAGTCACAGTCGTTCGAATGACAAGCACAGTCGTCCGAGAGGGATACCCCTCTCGTTCGAAAGAGCACACCCGGTCCATACGAATGTGGTAGTTTCCCTAAGTTCCGACGATTTTCAAGTGTTGAATGATTTTCCAGATTGCTATTTTCCATATAGTTGATTCTGTGACATCAATGTGTGTTCTGTGGGAACCTTGGTTTCCAATCTAGATCCACCGCCTCACTTAACTTGCGTAACGAACACCCAAACAATCTCCTAGACCTAGAACAAGTGAACCCCGTCCAGCCTCTGACAAAAATCACTATTTCAGTCCATTAGTTTAAAAATTGCGATTTCAGTCCCTGTGGTTTCACTTTCGTAACCATTTCAGTCCACCTCGTAACCATTTCAGTCCCTATACTTACAGAATAAATGGATTGAAATGGTTATGAAAGTGAAACCACAGGGACTGAAATGGTTACGAAAGTGAAACCACATGGACTAAAATCATAATTTTTAAACTAATGGACTGAAATAGTGATTTTTGACAAACTACGGGGACGAAAACAGTAATTAACTCTTTGGTTAATTCTTTCTATGTCGTGTTGGCACACCTGGGTTGTACATTGTTCGGTTGTTTGGTTCAATTTACATTTTGTCTTTTTAATTCTGTAATCATGACCAACCGATCAGTTAACTAAGTTAATTGATTTGTGCTTTGGTGGTCATTAACGAGGTTAAAACCTCCATGCATGACTTCTATGAACCTTTTGACTATACTAGACTGTGATATACTAATACAATAGCTAATAAACCTAACAGAAAACACGAACGTAACTGTCTAATAGTTAAAACGTTCAAAACAAGAATCTGTCCACAAACTGTCCCTTTCGTACGAATGGCACATTCGTCCCAGACCCTCTCGTACGAACTATTCGTATTTTCGTTCCTGTTATTCTGATTTCCGTGTTCCTTTTCACTGGTTCTGTCGGGCAAGCTTGGACCCGTAAAACCACAGAACAATCAGTGTCAGGACAAGTGCACGAACAGAATACGCTTTCTATTTATTTTTATCTAATACTTTCGTATTCTACTAATTACTTTAAATTTTGTAACTTAATTTTCCGCAACTCCAACTCACGCCTTCGTCAGGTAGAATAACCTCGGTATTCCTATACTACGTCATCCTACTCCTGCCAAAACTACGCTCACGGGATTACTACTGAAGATTTAGCAAAACCGTGCGTATACTCGCCTTCCCTTTTTCAATTTCACACTTTGGGTGCAATATGTTAACTTATAAACCTACACAGTTAGACTTTTATACAAAATACACAAACAATCCAAATACATGCATGCATACGTTATACTTGATACTTTAAACTGGGTTTGTACGTTTTGTGTTAAACTTGTCATTAACTTCGTACGAGCGTACCCTTAACATGTATAGCGCTATAGGTGTAACGCACCGCCTGTGAACGTTGGGTCATGTTAAGATTCTTTTACTTGCATTAAACTTTGGGTTGACTTGTTTGTTCACATGCCAGTTTAATGTTTATCTTGAATAGCTAGCTTGCCATGTGGATTCATTTAAACTTTTGTTACTATACTATGTATCAAAACTTGTATACTCGCCAATACGTTGTATTGAACCATGTATTTTATAAAATATTGCAGGTTAATGATGATTTAAAATTAGGCGTAGCGACACGGCCTTAGATACGCATCTAGAAATCTTAGATTTTAGCTGTTGTATCAAATTTTGTACTATGTTATGTTGTATTGTTGTTGTATTTGAATCATGTTGTATTTGAAATTTCTTGTATTATAATTTGACAATTGTTATGAAATGAAATCAGTTTATATTAATTTTATTGCCACTTTTAGTGTTGTGTGCAATGAGCAATCTATTTCGTCTCACTCCGATGTTTCTGCCATCGGTTGGAGTGTGACAGATTGGTATCAGAGCTATAACTATAGGGAATTAGGTAGAATTGCATGATTCGACTTATTCTATAGTATAAGTGCCTAAAACAGACCTTTCCGAATGAACTGGACCAACTCGTACGAAGTGCACTTTACTTCGTGTGAAGTTAACAGCCTACCTCATACGAAGTGGACCTTTCACTTCGTGTGAAGCGACTGTTAGCTTCGTGCGAAGTGAGTTGCTGCCTCGTACGAACTAGGCAGTTCATGATGCTTAAAATACTTAAATTCTTCATACTTGCTTTTATATTTCCTTTTGTCTTAATACTTACAACATGTCTTTCCTAAGACACTTACACAATACACGTTGAAGACACTCGTGATACAAACGAGACGAATTCACCAAAATAGGTGTGAAACCCACAATTTGGTGAATGACTCTCAATCCGCTTATTCTATTCTGCACGAATTACACCATCAAGTTTGGAGTGAAATCCACATCTTGATGGTAAATTTCCAACTCAAGCTTAAGTGGACCCTCGTCAAAGTGTCAGAATTTACTTTCTAGACCCGGCGAGTATCAACCACACTTAGGGTACGACGTTGTCAAGTTAGAGGTGAAACCCGCATCTTGTCAACTAGTCCCACTCCCCGATTTTCAATCCCGCACAAGTTTTGATTTTTCAATCGATTAGGGACGTGTATTAACTGGAAGGGTAAAATACCATTAATCGCTTCTCGGTGAGAGTATTTTACCTATAGGCCAAAGCACGTTTCCCTAATTTGAAAAGATTTTGATTCACTTTGGAATAGTCGACGTTTCTAAACCCGAAACAATCCAATATTTTATTGAGCCTCTCTTTTATGTTATCTCAATTTCTATTCATTTTAATACTTGTTACCTCGTTTATTTCAAAACCGATGCACGATTCGCACGTCTCTCGCAATAAAAAATGTTAATAATTCTCGTGAACAAACTAAATTTATACTCTTTCATGCAATCATACGTGTTTATACCTTGTGAATACTTGTTGAATTCATGCCACTTTATGTGAATCATACGTGCTACGTGATCCTTAAATGCTTATACATGCAAAACGGAATTTTAAATTATGATCAAGTCTCATCATTTACTTCTCTTTCGAACCTCTAGATGTCTTCCCCAAACTCATCCAAGAAGTCGCGATCAGGTTCGAAGAAAGGATCCAACGACGGCGACTCGATATCTAAGCAGGAACTTGTGGGATTAATTACTGAACAAATAGCCGAGCAAATGGCCAAGGTTATTCCCGATATTGTGAGCAAAATCCAACCCATTACTGAAACCCCTCATGCCTCCGCCGATTCAAAGGTGGAAACACCTGAGACGACGTTTCTGTTCAAACAATTCATAGCCTGCAAACCCCTAGAATTCACTGGCGAAGAGGGCGCTACCACAATACTGCGATGGTTCGATGCCATCGAACTAACCTTTCTGCAAAGTGGTTGCCCTGACAACCTGCGAACCCTCAACGCAACAGGAGTGTTCTGATCGACAACCCTCGATTGGTGGACTTCTGAGCGCAACATACGAGGGAACGACGTAGCCCATGCCCTACCCTGGGTTGACTTGAAGAAGCTGATGAGGGATGATTTTTGTCCTCCCCATGAACTTCAGAAACTAGAAAATGAATTCTGGAATCTGAAGCATATCGGGGATGATAACGCTGATATCACTGCCCGATTCAAGTAGCTAAGCATCTTGTGCACTGGCCAAGTCAACACTGTTGATAAAGCCATCACCAAATACATCCACTGCCTCCCCACTTCAATCATGAACCTCGTAAAGTCAACTTCACCTAAAACTCCCGAGGACACCTTTCGTTTGGCAGCCCGACTCAACAACAACTGTGTTATTCGTGGAACTTCTGATAAGGTTCCATCGAAGAACGCACATGTCACACCCCGACCGCGTAAAACAACAAATCGCGGCGGAAACATCGGGGCGTGTTGCGACAGAATTAATTGTTTCATAACCATGGCATACAAAGTTGTATTTTATTTATAAACAATAGGTGTTACATTGTTTCAAACAGGAATTAAAGAGTTCAGAACATAATTAAACATAGTCTATCATCTTTTAAAGTCTCTAAGGCACAGGTCCGCCCTAGTATCATGATCAACATCCTATGGAAAAGCACCTGAAAACACATGTGAAAATAGGTACGTCAGCATAAAAATGCCTGTGAGATACATAGGTTTTGTGAAAATAAGATTCATGACTTATGTTTGAGAAAATGTTTAGTCATGAACCTTGTTATTTGCTTTGTCTTGTAAATCATTTGAAAACAATAAGATCAGATGATATGTATAAGTAAATGTCAGGTTAAATAAATAACCATGTAAAAAAATGTGTTTGTATAAGATAAGTTGTTTGTAAATCAATGTCTTGTGAAAAGCATGTTATTTGTATAAAATGTTCTATGTCTCAAACTGAAATGATTCAAGTAACGTTACGCCATGTAATATCATACAAACACTTATATATAGGAAGTACCAGCGGCGTATCCACCATGCTTGTATCATATTACACACGCATCGTTAACTTAATCACTTAATCAATCCAAACCAACCAATGTAAGAAGTCTATGTTTAAATCAATTGTCAAATGTATTGGGTAATATGTCAAAGTGTTTATGTCAAGATGTAAATCATGTCAAATGTCTATGTCAAATATCCATGTCAAATGTCTATGTCAAATATCCATGTCAAATGTCTATGTCAAAATGTCATGTATGGCAAGTGAAATGTCTCAACTAAACCATATGCACGAAAACAAAGTATTGAAGTAAAACTTGGTTTAAATCAAAGCTATGTTTTGTGTAAATGCATGCAACTATTTAATATGAACATTTATGTGGTATTGTGAATATGCATACATCCAAGCCTGGCGACTGTGGTGATAAAACCCTTTAAACAAATTAAAGGTCTATCTGTCTTAATGTCAACGAATTCGGTCATTCCTTTCTGTCCCCTTACCCTGGGATGTCCGGAACGGGAGTTGTCAATTCCTATGGTACCACTACCTACTAACGAACGGCGTAGCTAATGTTAATGAACGTATTGTCCCATGTAAACAAACCAAATGTCATAACAAAATGTGAGCATGAGAAAAACAATGCGCTAAGTATGTAATCAAATGAACATACATAGCGTGAAATGTCATGTAAAACGATGTACTAAGTAATGCACACAATGGGCACACCTAGCATGAAATGTCATGTAAAACGATGTACTAAGTAATGCACACAATGGGCACACCTAGCATGAAATGTCATGTAAAACGATGTACTAAGTAATGCACACAATGGGCACACCTAGCATGAAATGTCATGTAAAACGATGTACTAAGTAATGCACACAATGGGCACACCTAGCATGAAATGTCATGTAAAACGATGTACTAAGTAATGCACACAATGGGCACACCTAGCATAAGATGTAATGAAATCATGTACTATAATGTACTAACGAACATAGCAGTATATGATGTGAAAACTGGAAAGCAGGAAAGTAACAAGTAGGCACATGTGTTCCACCCCAAAACAGTTTGGAAAACAGTAAAAGAGGGGTCTATGTACTCACTTGAGATTGCTCAGTTGTATAAGGATAACCACCAAGCAATGCTAGAGATCTCGGAATCAAACGGCACCTAATATAGGTAACTATGTTAATAACCGGACCTTAATCGGACGACTGGGTAGCATTAGGGTTTGTAAACCAAATGAGTGTCGGAACTCACGTGATATGGTTTAACAAAGCCTATATGCTAAATGAAACTTAACATAATTGTTTACGACCCATTACGACCCGTTTAGGAAGCTTATGCTACTTTAACGTGTCGTGCGCGTGAAACGCGTTTGGACCGCCTAACTAGTCCTATGACAAGTATTATATGCCTAAACATGTTACATAATAAGTTACGTGACAAAAGTTTAGGTTACATATGCTAAATTACCAATTATGTATGAAAAGGGTATTCTGGTAATTTACCTAAGGCATATAAACTACCTATCATACAACTACTTAAACGATGTGACCATAGGGTATAACCTCGGAAGGTTATTCCCTACCTACTATGGTCACCTAATGTGTTTGGTCGGATCCTAATGATCGACCAAACTGGGTCGGGTTCGAAGGCATAGGCGATTTATTAGATCGCCTACCCTACGACCCTAGACAACGTGGTAATCAGTGGGCATAGTCCCAAGGGACTATGACCAACGTGATTACAATCACGTTGCGAAGTTCAAACGAACTTCGCATTGACCATTACTGGTCAACGCTGAAAGTCAAACAAAGTTTGACTTTCTGACTCGAAAAGCAGTAAAAATAAGGAAAAGAACGAAAGAATACTTACGAAGGGTCCAAGAATGGAAGGTTTGGATCCGAACACTCTCAGGTATGAAGTGTTAAACACGACAACTTAGAGAGCAAGTTCAGATTCAAAGGTGTGAGTTTTTGGGTGTGATGTTGGTGGGTATTTATAGGAAATGGTCCACCGCTAGGATCGTTTCTTGGAGAAGGAGGCAACGATCAAGGCCGTACACTTGTCGGAATGTTATGGTGCCTAAAATGCCACTAACCATAAGGATTTGACATGTGGAAGGGTGTTGGAAGGTGCTAAACAGCTGCAACCAGCTGTTAAATGCATTTAATCTGGTCAGAAGGTGGGAAGCGGCCCGCTTTAGGATCAGCCAAACACAATGCGGGCCGCCTGAGCATGTCAGATCAGAAACAACTTTCAAAAATGACAGTTTAGGTCCCTGCACGTGTTTAAGGCCATTTCCGACACTTCTAAGGCCCGTAAAGCCAAGTTTAAGGCCCTAAAATGTTGCCTAAACATTGTGAACATGAAACATGTTCAAAAATATGTCGGATGATGGTTCGTTTGGTCGTACGAACGCGATGTTCGCTTAATTACGACGGAATGCGCACAAGTGCGAAAAACGATCCAAATGACGCAACGAATGGATTTTTCTTAAGGCGAACACTAAAATATAATGTAGTCATGCTTTCCTAAATTTTTGGATGTCCGGATGTATTCAGAACGTAAGTTATGCGCGAAAATGCAAACTTGTGCACTTTTTGACACTTTTAGTCCCTGAATGACCCAAAAGTTTATTTTAGCACACCGAACCCCTCAAAGCCTATTTCTAAGCTATGTAAAGGATATTTAAGGTGTGTTTAACTTATGGTTAGGTTCCGGAATGTTCGTTACAGTTCAAATTGACATACTTTCACAGTTTGTCATATTTAGTCCCTGTAAGCGAATTAACTTGTTTTTGCCATACCAAAGCCTTTAAAACTTATTTCTAAGTTATGTAAAGGTTATTTAAGGTATGTTGAGTATATGTTGATGTTCCGGAGTATTTCTCGCATTAAACTGAGTACGTTTACGCACTAGTTTGCGTATAACTCTCCAGAAAGCGATGTAGAGTTTGAAATTGAACAAAAGTCAAAACATGAAAAATGTAAAACATAACAAAACAAACATTGTGATCAAATAACATTGTTTTATTGATAACAGAACTGTTCATAGTGATTGCAAGCACAGTTGTTACAGCACATCAAGCCACAACTGATACTACCACCATTGAACCCTCCCCCTCGCAATCATCCAAGAAAAACAAGGGCAAGAAGCGAAAGGCTTCAAGCAAAAATTGTGTGGTCGTCACTCCGCAAAACCTTAAACCGTTGCAATCAGTCACTACTACCCCCAACCCTGAGCCACAATGAAAGGCTTACACTGGGACTCAACCTAAGTGTAACACTTGTCTCTATCATCACCCAACCAACGCACCATGCCGCTTATGCCCAAACTGCAATCGGTTTGGACACTTTGCCACCCAATGTCACAAACCACCAACCAACCAAAACCAGGCTGTTGTAGCCTAGAATCATGCACCTAACCAAGCTCAACCACAGGCCGCTACTGTTAGAGCCTGCTTCAAATATGGCGATCTCAACCATCTCGCTAATGCTTGCCCACAGCGCGCCAACAACAACAACAACAACAACAACCCTCAACAACAGCAGCCAGCTCGAGGCAAAGCATTCGTCATCACTGCCGCTCAGGCGCAGAATGCCAACGATGTCATAAACGGTATGTTTCTCATCAACAATGTCTATGCATCTTGTTTATTTGATACTGGCGCGGATAAGAGTTTTGTATCTATTGAATTCGAACCTATGCTTAAGTATAGATGTTCTAAGTTTCCTAAATCGTTCGCTGTCGAAGTCGCTAATGGTAAATCCGTCACTGTCGATTATGTTCTTTCAAGGTGTTCTTTGAACCTCAATGATCATACATTCCCAATTGACCTCATACATATGCAAATGGGTAGTTTCGATATCATAGTAGGCATAGATTGTCTTAGGCGAGTTCATGTTGAAGTTGTTTGTTTCGATAAGTTCATTCATCTTCCACTTCCTAACGGTGATTCTTTCCACGTCCATGGCAAGAAACCTTCTAAGGGTCTCAAGCTTATGTCATGTACTCAAGCGAAAAAATACTTGCGCAAGGGTTCTTACGCCTTTCTTGCCCACGTTGTGGAAAAGAAGGATAAGGGCTCGAGCATTAGTGACGTTCCCGTCATTTGTGACTTTCCTGTCATTTTTCCTGACAATCTCCTTGGTCGTCCACCTGCTCGTTCTGTCGATTTTCGTATTGATTTGGGGCCTAGCGATAAGTCACCCTATCGTTTAGCACCCTCGGAAATGCAAGAGTTATCAAGCCAACTTCAAGAGCTTCTTGATAAAGGATTTATACGCCCTAGTACGTTTCCTTGGGGCGCTCCCGTTCTATTTATCAAGAAGAAGATGGATCTTTTTGGATGTGCATTGACTATCATGAGCTCAACAAGCTTACAGTCAAAAACCGATATCTTCTTCCCCGCATCGACGACCTCTTTGATCAATTTCAAGGCGCGACCTGCTTTTCCAAGATTGATCTCCATTCTGGTTATCGTCAACTTCGAATCCTCAAAGAAGATACACCCAAAACCGTGTTTTGTACGCGTTATGGTCATTACGAGTTCGTGGTCATGCCTTTTGGTTTGACCAACGCGCCTGCAGTTTTCATGAATTTGATGAACTGTGTGTGCAAAGCTTATTTAGAGCGTTTCGTGATCGTCTTCATCGACGATATCCTCATCTATTCCAAGACTCAAGAAGAGCATGAGAGACACTTGCGTCTTATCCTTTAACTTTTACACGCTGAGCGTCTTTACGCTAAATTCTCCAAGTGCGAATTTTGGTTAAAAGAAGTTAAATTCCTTGGTCACACCGTCAACGAACTTGGTATTCACATTGACCTTGCAAAGATTGAAGCTGTGTAGAACTGGATTGCTCCTAAGTCTCCGTCTGAAATCTGTTCGTTTCTTGGCCTAGCTGGTTATTATCGTCGTTTCATTTCCAACTTCTAAAAAATTGCCGTTCCTGTTACTTCCTTAACTCAAAAAGATAAACCTTTTGTTTGGGGTCCTGAACAAGAGAAGTCTTTCCAAACGCTCAAGGACAAGCTTTGAAATGCTCCTATCCTTACTCTTCCTGATGGTAACGACGATTTCGTCGTGTATTGCGATGCTTCGAACCAAGGTCTTGGTTGTGTTCTTATGCAACGAGACAAGGTTATCGCTTACATGTCGAGGCAACTTAAGATACATGAGAAAAGCTACACTACGCACGATCTTGAACTTGGTGCATTTGTTTTTGCCTTGAAGATATGGCGACACTACCTTTATGGGACTAAGTGTGTGGTCTTCACCGACCATAAGAGCCTTCAGCACATCTTCAACCAAAAGGAACTGAACATGCGTAAGTGTCATTGTGTAGAGTTGTTAAACGACTACGACTGCGAAATTTGATATCATCCAGGAAAAGTGAATGTCGTGGACGACACACTTAGTCTTAAAACTCATGTCAAGAGTGTTCGTTGTTTCCAACTCGTCGACGATCTTCGAAACCACATTCGTGAAGCTCAATACGCTTCTGTTACGAGGGTAACCTTTATAACGAGATGCAGTGTGGTGCAGAAGAAAGACTCGTAACCAAGTCCGATGGTATCCAATACTATCTCGATCGTATTTGGGTTCCTACTCGTGATAAAATTCGAGAACTTTTGATGAAGGAAGCACACAAATCAAGGTATTCTATTCACCCTGGTGCTGATAAGATGTACCACGACATGCGTACGTCTTATTGGTGGCTTGGAATGAAGAAAGATATCGCCACCTTCGTTTCGAAGTGTCTCACTTATTTAAAGGTTAAAGCTGAACATCAACGCCCATCTGGCTTGCTCAAACAACCAGAAATTCCTGTCTGAAAATGGGAGAGTATTGCGATGGACTTTATTACTAAGCTTCCTCGCACTTCGTCTGGTCATGACAGTATTTGGGTGATCATTGATCGATTGACCAAATCAGCTCACTTTCTTCCCATTCGTGAGGATTACAAAGTCGAGAAATTGGCTTGTATCTACACGGATAAGATCATTTGTCGTCATGGTATCCCCATTGACATCATTTCAGATCGCGATGTTCTTTTCACTTCTCATCTCTGGCAAACGTTTCAATCTGCTATGGGTACTCATCTCAACCTTAGCACCACTTTTCATCCTCAATCTGACGGTCAAACTGAGCGTACTATCCAAACTCTAGAGGATATGCTTCGTTCTTATGTAATCGATTTTGGTGGCAACTAGGATATGCACTTGCCTTTGATCGAATTCTCGTACACTAACAGTTATCACGCGAGTATTCAAATGGCACCTTTCGAGGCATTGTATAGTCATAAGTGTCGTTCACCTATTTGTTGGCACGAGATTGGAGAAGCTCAAATCACCGGTCCCGAGCTTATACAAGAGCCGATGAACAAGATTTTACAGATTCGAGACAACCTACTTAAAGCCAGAAGCCGACAAAAGAGTTACGTTGACAAGCGTCGCAAACCATTGGAATTCAACGTTGGTGACTTTGTACTTCTCAAGGTATCCCTTGGAAAGGTGTAGTTCGATTTGGTAAGAAAGGGAAACTCGCTCCTAGCTACGTAGGTCCTTTCAAGATTCTTGAAAGAATTGGCAAGGTAGCGTAGCGAGTGGACCTACCTCAAGAGCTCAACAATGTTCATCCCACCTTCCACATTTCAAACTTGAAGAAGTGTTTAGCTGAAGAAGGACTTCAAGTTCCACTCGAAGATCTTCAAATCAACGAGACTCTACACTTCGTGAAGAAACCCGTCGAGATCATGGATCGAGGTGTCAAGCAATTGAGGCGCAGTCGAATTCCTATTGTTAAAGTACGATGGGAAGGAAAACGTGGCGTTGAGTTTACTTCGGAACTCGAAAGTGAAATGAAGAATAAGTATCTGCATCTATTCGTGACATCTTCCTAAATTTCGGGACGAAATTTCCTAAAGGAGGGGAGACTGTAACTCCTCGCTTTTTGTAACTATCCTTATTTAGCAAGATCATTGTACTTTCCATTTATGCAAAACCTGTATTCCTTTGTATTCGTATTTCATTTTCATACGTTGTAATCCAAGACTTGAATCATAATGAAAATCATATCTTTTATATACTTATGTTATTCATTATTCATAAATACTTGACGACTATTCATGTTACATACACACTTGATACCGTTTACATGCAAATTCATGCGTATTCATACTTGTTATACATATAAAATACATTTATATATTCCTTTATTTATGCACAACACTTATACATTGCACTTATACGCTTAAAATGCTTGAAATCGTCAAAATCTAGCAAAATTGAACATTGGGCTTTTGGGCCTGGCCCAATTCGTACAAAGTGCATCCGTCTCAAAGTGCCATCTCTACTCTATAAAAACAAGTCCATTCTTTCACTTGCAAATATTCAACACCCGAAATTCTCTCTCGAGCTAACATTAAGCAGATCATTTGGAGCTCATCTCAATCACTTTTAAGTCCGTATCTAGCTCATAATCAACTGATTTCATCTTATTTCTTCTACTTTTCTTTGTTTTTCATCAAACTTTTACCAAGATTCTTCACAAATCCCTGTTTGGTTTATCAAATATGCCATGGCAGTTGATGTAAACACTCAACTCAGTTGAGGACCATGATGGAAGTGAAGTTATGTACAACCTGCATTCACCACGTCTCGTGAGGACCATAATCCGTAAGTCTGTACAACCTGCATTCACCACGTACATTCACATTATTAGTACTTGAAGCATTATATGATCTAAGTGTATCACGTCACGTTTTATCCTCATGTAAATTCCATCTAGTTATCCGTCTGAATTTGAGCATTTCATTCCAGAGTTTATCCTTTGATGAGCATACAATACTATACCTGCACTTCATTTCATTCTCAAAACAATTCGGTTAACATCGTAAATCCTTATATATTAACACCATATTTATCTTCGTACGAGTCTCATTCATTGGAAATGCATGATATAATAACACATGTACAAAACATCTAAATTAACTCTTTCGTGTATGAAAAACCTACTACAAACATGCATACCTCCTTACCCAAAACTCTTACATACGTCTTACATTCTCCCATAATCGTTAAACAAATCCTAAACACAACATCTACGCGTAACTTCTCATACATACTAGTCTATACGTATAATCGTATCTAATCACATGTAGCTATGGTTTCCACATTACACTATATCATGTACATACAACAAAATCTTACATATAAGTCTTAGCCATATCATAACAAAACTACCTTTCCATATTTTAGTGTACAAACCATGTCTTCGTACATGTTCCCATAGGTATCCGTTCTCACCTGAACCCCACAAAACATGATATAAGGCTTGGGGTACCTTTGGGAAGCTTATTGGGGCCTTAGAAGCAAGGAAAGGTGAGAAAAACGTGAAAAACTAGTTTTCGGCATCGAACCCGCGTAGACAGCAAGATAGTGCGTTGGTAACAAAAGGGCTTGGCGTCACCGACGCATTGCCTGGCGTCGCCGATGCCCCTTCTGCAGCACAAACGCTGATTTCCGTTATTTTGTTCGTTCTGCCCTCTTCTCGCATATTCCGGAAGTTCCAAGATGTGTAATATCACTTTTTATGCCCCCATATCCATCTAATACCAAATCCCTAAGATCAAACAAACTACCATAACTCGCTAGGTTACTTTCTATGTTTGACCCGTTTGATCTCACCAAGCCTTTTCCATTACATTTGAACTATGAGCAACTTACTATAACATTTCTCACCCATTTACTTACATCCCATACCCATTCCTAAATGACTTCCAATATTTATGCAACAACTTCATTTATATACTAAGAAGTGAGTTTGGTAATTCACGTACCTTATGCATTTGTGCTTGTATCTGCTTCCTTGCCTCTTCTTGACCCGTTAGCCTTTCGCGCTTGAGTCCATCTTGACATGATCCCTATACTTTCATGTCATCGCAAACACATTCTTGTTAGCATACATAATTGTACATGTTAACGATCATATAGATTGCATATTTCACATTTGACTTTCACTTATCATTTGTAACAAGCAGAAGACATAAATTCAACAATGCATCATTCCAAATTCGTAGTTGCATTACTTTCATTAGTCAATCATTCACTAACATGCATAGCTCAATTCACTGAAAATAGGTTGTTTTCGGACGTCCGTTTACTGTACTTACAAGCTTGCAAAAATTACAATCTTTTTATGTGACGTGCCCCTCGAAGGGGTTATCCTTGTGTTAAATTTTTAGAGTCTAACTCTCTACCAAAAATTTATAAAAAATCATTTACTAAGCAACAATCAGGTTCGTCACTTTCTGACTGTAGCCCACGAAAAAATTCATTTAAAAATTCTCGATTATCTGATTGACATAATTCTAGTTGGAGATTTTCATGACCTCCTGAAGCTACCTACAATAAAAATTTGAGATCATAACTCAATTCCTAAATTGAGTTATGACATTCGTAATGGGCTTCAAATTCTGCCAGAAAACGCAGCCTGAACCTTCGATATGGAAATTTTCATAAAACGTTTAATTTTCGTCGGAACAATTCCAGTTGGCTTTGAAAGGTTTTTCTTGGAAGTTCATCACAAACTCAATAAACATCAGTTTTTGACAAGATTTGACCCGGTTACAGCCGATTAAATTCGGCTGTAACTTTCTGGACAGATTTTGTTTCATCACCCGAATTCTTGTACGAGTTCCATCTAAAGCACATTCTTCAAGTTAGTATACTACTAATTACATCATTATCATATTTCATTCATATATATCAAGCCATTTCATACAATTTCACATCCTAACTTCACTTATACATTTCATCATACACATGGTGTGCATACTACTTTCTAAGCACAATGTACAACTAGTTCATGCATAATCTTCTAAGTTATCACTTTCAATTATCAACACAACAAAACACCAAACTAACTTCACATCATATTCAACCTAACTTGAAAGAGCTTATCATATTCACATAATACATCAAGAATTGAACAAGACTTGGACATGGTGAAACACCCATGTCACCTTCATCACCCAACTAGTGGGTTTTCATCTTTAAACATCAAGTTAATCAAAAGTATGCATAACACATGTTCCACATGATGATGCTAACACATATTCATACTCAATTTCATACAAATTCATGGATTGATCATAACCCACTTCATACAAGATCATCAAATTAACTTCTACAACTTACCTCATGTGTAGCAAGTCTAGATGATCAAGGAATCAAGTTCATGCATGAGTTTTAGTTTGAAATCCACCTTCAATTTGGGCAAGTAGGGGCCGAATTGAAGGTCTCTCCTTCTCCTTCTTGTGGGTGTCGATCACACCTCCAAAAACGCACACTCAATGTGCAAAACTTTCTAGTTAAAGGAAACTTAAACTCAATTTCTCAAGTTTAGTCCCTCTAGTTTGTCACACCAACATAATTGCCCACCAAATTCATTCCTTACTTGTTTTGCTAAGTGTTTTAACTAGGTTAAATAGCCTAGTTATTTTATTTCATGTTATATCTTATGGAAACATATGGTGAATATAACATTCAAGTTTTGGGGCGTTACAAGTTAATCTTACAAAAACCTTTATACAAACTTTCTGACTTCGAACTCAGCTAGATCTGAGGTTCTACGAGCTCACAAGCTAAGTCAATAGCTGTGGATTCGAGTTTGAGCCAATTTCAGTCGAGTAGGTGATCAGATCAAACAAAACCGAACTGATTTACCTAAGAAACAGTCACAGTCGTTCGAATGACAAGCACAGTCGTCCGAGAGGGACACCCCTCTCGTACGAAAGAGCACACCCAATGCGTACGAATGTGGCAGTTTCCCTAAGTTCTGACGATTTTCAAGTGTTGAATGATAGTCCAGATTGTTATTTTCCATATAGTTGATTCTGGAACATCAGTGTGTGTTCTATGGGAACCTTGGTTTCCAATCTAGATCCACCACCTCACTTAACTCGCGTAACGAACACCCAAACAATCTCCTAGACCTAGAACAAGTGAACCTCGTCCAGCCTCCGACACTTAGTTAATTCTTTCTATGTCGTGTTGGCACACCTGGGTTGTACATTGTTAGGTTGTTTGGTTCAATTTACATTCTGTCTTTTCAATTCTGTAATCATGACCAACCGACCAGTTAACTAAGTTAACTGATTTGTGCTTTGGTGATCATTAACGAGGTTAAAACCTCCATGCATGACTTCTATGAACCTTTTGACTATACTGGATTGTGATATACTAATACTATAACTAATAAACCTAACAGAAAACACGAACGTAACTGTCTAATAGTTAAAACGTTCAAAACGAGAATTTGTCCACAAATTGTCCCTTTCGTACGAATGGCACATTCGTCCCAGAACCTCTCGTACGAACTGTTCGTATTTCCGTTCCCGTTATTCTGATTTTCGTGTTCCTTGTCACTGATTCTGTCGGGTAAGCTTGGACTTGTAAAACCACAAAACAATCAGTGTAGGGACAAGTGCACGAACAGAATACACTTTCTGTTTATTTTTATCTAATACTTTTGTATTATACTAAGTACTTTAAATTCCGTAACTTAATTTTCCGCAACTCCAACTCACGCCTTCATTTACCGGGTAACCTCGGTGTTCCTATACTAATTCCACCATCCCTTTGCTCGCCGGATAGAATAACCTTGATGTTCCTATACTACGTCCTCCTACTCCTACCAAAACTACGCTCACGGGATTACTACTGAAGATTTAGTAAAAGCGTGAGTATACTCGCCTTTCCTTTTTCAATTTCACACTTTGGGTGCAATATGTTAACTTATAAACCTACGCAGTTACACTTAGACTTTTATATAAAATGCACAAACAATCCAAATACATGCATGCATAAGTTATACTTGATACTTTAATCTGGGTTTTTACGTTTTGTGTTGAACTTGTCATTAACTTCGTACGAGCCTACCCTTAACATGTATAGCGCTATAGGAGTAACGCACCGCCTGTGAACGTTGGGTCATGTTAAGATTCTTTTACTTGCGTTAAACTTTGGGTTGACTTGTTTGTTCACATGCCAATTTAATGTTTATCTTGAATAGCTAACTTGCCATGTGGATTCGTTTAAACTTTTGTTACTATGCTATGTATCAAAACTTGTATACGCGCCAATACGTTGTATTGAACCATGTATTTTATAACATATTGCAGGTTGATGATGAACTAAAATTGGGCGTAGCGATGAGGCCTTAGATACACATCTAGAATTCTTAGATTTTAACTGTTGTATCAAATTTTGTACTATGTTATGTTGTATTTGTCACACCCCGACCACGTAAAACAACAAACCGTGGCGGAAACGTCGGGGAGTGTTGTAACAGAATCATCGTTTCAACAACCATGGAAATTAAAAGTTTCGTTTTATTGATTCAATAAGTAATTTACATTGTCTTAAAGCCAAACAAACAAAGTAAACATCGTCTACTATCGATTTTATGTCACTAAGGCCACGTCCAAATCCTAAGTGAACATGCTCCCTAGCAATCATCACGCAACATCACCTGAAACATATGTAAAAATAAAGTCAGCAAAGAAATGCTGGCGAGCACATAGGTTTTATAAAAGTACCGGAATCATGGCTCGTTTATATATATTGCAATACCTCGAAAACCTTGTTTTGAAAAGTATAAAATATTGCAACATGATTAACCAACTCAATTCAAGATGGTTATAATTTATAAAATCTCGTAGCCATGATTCTTAACTCAAAGACTTTTGTTTTAGTAAACCAATTCGTAAAACATCTCGTTAATAAAACTCGTATGGTTTATATCATTTCAAAAACCTCGTTGTGTGACATCGTTTCAAATCGTTTCCCAAGTGAACTAAATAATGACACGCAATGTAATATGATAGAAGCACTTATATATAAGATGTACCAGCGGCGTATCTACCATGATTCTATCATACTACACCCGTCCCATTATCTAATCACTACTCAAAAACCAATCGTTTTATCCAAATCGTTTATTTCGTTTAAGTCGTCCCAAATCGTTTTATCTCGTCCCAAAATCGTATTCGTTTTAATTGTGAAACTACTTATGGTCGTCTCGCTAATAACATTCAAACCTTCGTGACTCGACTACATCGCTTCTCGTATTAACAAACCACCAAAGGGTAAGTTAACAGTCATCAGATTCAGTCATTACCTACATAACCCCCACACATAACCATGGGTGTAGTCTGATAACGGGATTTGTCAGATCCTATGGTACCATAACCTAATACTGGTCGGCTTGATCAATGCTAATGAATGTCATTCGTTATGTAGTTACAACCAACAAGTTTCGTTCACATTATCGAAATCGTATTTAGTTTAATATAAACCATCTTAATCGTTTTTGAAAACATCGTTAAAATATCAAAATCGTTTTAATACATATGAATCACCCCAAAACAATTGAAAACAGTAAAATAGGGGAACTATGTACTCACATTGAATAGAAGGGTATCCTTGATCTAAAGAACTTAGCGAAGCTCAGACAAACCAAGGAAATTCAAGTAGTACCTAGTAATCGGATCACTAGTAAATAAATCGACACCTAAATCGGAAGATCGGGTAGAATGAGGTCTTGTAAACCAAATGAGTGCTGGAACTCATGTGATATGGTTTAACAAAGCCTACATCCTAAATCGGAACTTAGCCTAAGTGCTTTCGACCCGTTACGACCCATTAAGGTAGCTTATGCTACTTTAACGCGTCATTCGCGCAAAACTACGTTCGGATGGTTAACTATGTGCTATGTCAAGTCTTATATGCCCAATAATACCTAAACATGTTACTAAATCAGATTATATGTCAAAAACATGTTCACATATGTAGAATACGGATTTAAGCTTCAAAAGGGCGTTTTGGTTATTTCCTATGGGCATACAAGCTACTTAACAAATAACTAACCAATCCTATGTGATCATAAGGTATAACCTCAGTGGTTATTCCCTATGCAACTATGATCACTAATCAAGCTTGGTCGGATCCTAATGATCGACCAAACGGGTCGGGTTTGAAAGTCTAAGCGGTTGTTTAGACCGCTTAACTTACGATCCTAAACAAGCACTAAACTAATAGTGACGAGTTAAACATGTCAAAACATGTTTAACTAGCTTATAAAACTGATTTGGTATCAAAACAAAGTGTTTTGATACCTATAAGTAGTTCCGTTGAAAAATGCGTGCTAAAACGCATTTTGACCGAAACTTTGACTCGTCACTACGCCTAGTTAACGTGGTAATCAGTAGGTATAATCGCTAAGGATTATAACCATCGTGATTACAATCACGTTGCAAAGTTCAACTGAACTTTGACTTGACCAATTGATGGTCAAAACCGAAAGTCAAGCTGTTGGACAAACTGTTTGACTTTCTGCTTAAACATAGAGAATAAGCATGAAAGAAGACTTACAATAGGTCCTAGCTATCTTTTCTACCAAGAATAAGTTTCCAATCAGATTAGAAAGCTCCCCAAATCAGATGTAGAGGAGAAATGAGAAGAATTAGCAATGAATGAATGAAAGGTGATGGCTATTTATAGTTGTGGTGAGTTCATGAGATCATGCCAAGTTTTTGTGTAACTTCCAAGCAATAAATCTCCACCATACAAGTGTTGTAAGCAGGTTAAAAGCCTTGGGGAGGTGTTAACATGGCAACCACACAAGGAATTTTACATAAACAGCCCCTGAAGTTCAAATAGTTTGCTGAAAATCAATTTCTGGTCGCTGGCACTCTCAAAAGGCCCGCGTAAGGATATGGGACAACCTTACGCTCCCCGCCTGGCCTCCCCAAATCAGCACAGTTTCGAAAATTGACAGTTCATGTCCCTGCAATTGGTTTAAGCTCATTTCAGGCCCTTTTGACCCCCGTTAAGCCATTTTCAAGGCTCTACAAGGTCAATAAAGTTTAGAGGACTCAAAATGTGCTCGGAAAACTCTCGGATGTCGGCTCGTTTGAGCGTACGGTCGCGTTGTTCGTCAATTTACGACGAAACTCAAACGGACGCGAAAACGATCCAAATTGAGCGACGAACGGTATTTTTGCATGCCGATCACTAAAATAAAAATATGTTAGTGTCTAAAAAAATTTTGGATGTCCATATGTGGTCAGAACGTAAGATATGCGCGAAAATGCAAACTTACGTCGTTTTTGACACTTTTAGTCCCTGTAAGATCAAATAAGCATGTTTTCGCATACCGAACCCCTCAAAGCTTATTTCTAAGATATGTTTAGGTTATTTATGGCATGTTTAGCTTATGATCAAGTTCCGGACTCTTCGATACCATACGAATCGGTATAGTTTCGCAGTTTGACATAAATAGTCCCTGCGATCGAATAGACTTGTTTTCAACACACCAAACCATCCAAAACTTATTTCTAAGTTATGTAAAGGTTATTTTAGGTATGTTAAGCCTATGTCACTATTCCGGAGTGTTTGTCTCGTTAAACTGACTGCGTTTACGCACCAGTTTGCGTATAACTTTCCAGAAAGCGATTTAAAACTTGAAATCGGAATCGAATCAAATCGTAAAGTCATCAAACACAAATACACACATAATAACACCAAAACACATTGTTTTATTGATAAGTAACATTGTTTTATATTGTTCATCGATTACAGAGCACAGTTGTCACAGTATTGTTGTTGTATTTGAATCATGTTGTATTTGAAATTTCTTGTATTGTAATTTGACAATTGTTATAAAATGAAATGAAATCAGTTTGTCTTAATTCTATTGTCACTTTTAGTGTTGTGTGCAATGAGAAATCTATTTCGTCTCACTTCGATGTTTCCGCCATCGGTTGGGGTGTGACACGCTGCCACCCCCAACTATCACTTTGACGCCCACCACCCCCAACTTAACACTTACATTGTTCTGTCACAGCGTTGTTAACTAATCACTAACTTTTGAGCTTGTTACTATACTTTTGGGGTGTCCAAATATCCCTAAAACCATCCTAAGATTCCTATGACACCCCAAAAGTATAAAAGCAACATCAAAAGTTAGTGATCAGTTAACGACGTGGTGTCAGGACACACTAAGTGTTAAGTTGGAGGTGACAGGCGTCAAAGTGATAATTGAGGGTGGCAGCGGCCAATAGCCAATAGTTGGGGGTGATTAAATCCAATAACCCTTCATCATAAGATAAACGTACCCTAACTCTTTGTTCCTCTCAAACGTACCCTCACTCCCTCCAGGGTTATTTCCATGGTTTCCACCGGGAAGAGTACTTCCCTCGGTGAAGATGGAACAGCCCGTGTAGAGGGAGGTGTCTGAAACTGTTGTGCATCTTGTGTTGCCGGTGCGACCTGAAGTCCGTCCCTGTTGGTGGAGCAGTTGCCACTCCAGGAGTAGCCGGAGGGCTAGACGGAGGCAGGGAACTGCTCGAAACTTCCTTCGAATGATGATCCTTTCTGGCCATAAAAGAGGTGATAACTTAGGAATAGGGTTGAACTACCGGAAAATACTGTTCTAAGAAGTGCAGCCCCACGGTGGGCGCCACTTGTTAAAGCAACAAGAGTATGGCAGAGGGAAGGTCCAGGATCAACTCCAAAAGATAGCTCCTTGGTCGGAATCTGCAATCAAAGAACCACGTTAGTCTTAACGCGAGAGGTGGCCTCCCGTGTTTGGACTCCAGCGTGAGAATCAGTGGATTGTTCTTAAGAGTCTTAAGGGCTGTTTGGTAGCCTCTGAATGGTCATTAAGAGGCTACCTCTTAATGGAACCATTAAGAATTTTACCAATGAGAAGGTAAGAGAATGTGACATGTGATGATTTACCATTCAGACTTGAGGTTACCTCTTATTCATTCAGAGGTTTTAAACCATTAAGATGTAGCATCTGAATGGTCATTAAGAGGCTACCAAACAGTCCCTTAGGAAAATGGTATGATAAGAGTTTAGAGTGAGAATGAGAGAAGTGAACTTACTTTAGGTTGAAAAAAACTCTCCTTTTATAGACAGATTACTCTGCCCATGGGAGCCTTGTGCCAGCTCATACCTTCTTGTCTTGGTAAGCTTATCGTCCATTGACGTTGCTTGCATGGTTGGCCTTGCCTCTTTGGGTAAAATTCAGGTTTGTGTGTCTCGAGGACACCTTTATGTGTCTTAGGGAGAAGTCTAATCACTTTGACCTGTTGAGTTCAAGTTCCAATGTTGTACAGTAACTTTAGCTCCGTGTCACCTGCTAATGGTGTATTAGCTTCTCGTCGGGAGCTTCCAGCTTCCGACTTTCAGCTTCTTGTTTTCAGTTTATGTTTATTATTCTTTGTTGCTTATTTACGATTATTATTAACCTTGGCTTTGCTGAATGGGATTTCCGAGTACCCACGTCATCAGGTAAAAAAGGTTGGGGCAAGTCGGCTTCCAAATAAGAACAGGTTCTAGTCCAATTGGCTTTGGGTAGAAACGCATTTCAACAAAAATGGGTTCCGAACTATACGAGTTCTTTCGTTTCAAATTAATAATACATTCGAACCAAAACAGGTTTACCTTGAAATTGGACATTTAAAAAAAGTTTCAAAATGGGTTCACATGATATATTTACTTTTATGACTAGTAGCAATGGATCCCAATGATGGTGTCAGCAGTGGAGGTGGTGGCAACGCTAATGACAACGACAGATGACACAGTGGAAGAAAGGTGCGTCGGCAAGGGGGAAAGGTGGAGGGTGTGGCATTGGCAGGTGCGCTGTTGTGGGAGAGGCCTAGGGATGTAAACGAGAGCCGAGTTGCACACAACCTACTTGAGATGCACACAAGCTTATACGAGCCTAGTATTTATGAACGCACGCACGCGCGCACACACGAGTTCAAAAAGGCTGACATCTAGGCTTTTTTGTTGATGTTATAAAAAGGGGCTTGCATTATCTCAAATAACGAGTTCAAAATGTTGAAAATGACAAAATAACAAAAAGAATATTCCATGTATTGCCTCCATGTGTTGATTGTTCATTTAATCTTCTATTTTAATTTTGGACCTTCTTTGTCACGGGACGTCATATCTGTCCATTTTAATACGAAGGGACCTCGTGAAGTTTCATCCTTTTCAAACAAATTGTTTCTCATAGTCTAGAGGATTCGAATGTCATAGCGGGGAGGGGTCTAGATAAAGACATTGACTACGTCGACATTGCGTTAAGGTGTGCCTTTACGACATGCAAGATTGAAGGATTGTTTAGGTGTCAAAGAGAGTACGGTTAGATGTAGGTGGTAGAGATGGCAGAGGTGGTAACCCAAAGTTATTACAGGATAGATTTCAATTCCTCATGTCAGGTTCTTTTGACAAATTACAATTCCAAATCCCTTTTGACAAATTTAAGCTATTTTAAAAAACTGCCAACCAAATACGTGTAAAATTGCCCCTTCTTTATTCTTCTTGATTGTGGGTCTCCCCTCCATCCAACGTTCTCTCTTCTACAACATACGTTGTTTCTTCTCCTTTTTAACTACACGTGTGAGGGGATTAGAGTAGTGTGTTAATCACGTGTTTTCCAATCCAAGGGATCAATCCAAGTTTGCGTTTGTTAGTTGGTGACCAAGTGAGGTTTGTATTTACAAGTGCCATGTATGTTTTTACATGGTCTCTAATGTACACAACAGCCTCCAATGTACCGCATGTATAAACTAGTTTTTAGCAATAAAAACTATATATATTAAAGGTATTTAAATATGCAAAAATAGGTTCCAAATACTTTTGTTAAAAAAAAAATGTTGATTACTTGATTATACACGCTATAAACCCATTTTTCATTTGACCAGATATATTACATAGCATGCTTCTTATGCACAAGTATATGTTCAAAACAGTCGCGTTATCAATCATGCTCGACCCGTATCAAAAAGTACTTGTTTTGACCCGAAACCATTGTAACATGTTATCCATCATACCTGACCTATCCATTTTACCACGTCTACAAACGACCCATCTTTCATCTCAAAAAACTCTTTTTAGAACAGGAAACAAAATCTGCTTCTAATGAGTCAACAAATACCTAAACAAGTAAACATTTCGTCTCTACTGGTCATGCTGTTAGCAAGACATGCATATCATGAATAGAATCTTATTATCGTGATTAAAGGAACACAAAGACAGACGCACCATAACCAATGAAAAGCATAGACATAGAAAAAGGTGTTATGCTCACCAATCTGACAAAAGGCGCTACAATCGTTGTGATTATTTGATTGGGTGGTAATGATCTGACACACGTTTAGGAGGCAGTTTTCTGAGGATGAAAAGCACCAGAGCAGACGGCACGACCTCTACAATCTGGGTAAATGAGAAAACAGCAAATATATGTAGTTAGATTAAAGAACCCGTATGCTAATTTCAACCATTTACTTTTGAATGGGTCGATTTGGGCTTAAACAAATCATGCAAAATGCGACATAAAATCAACAAATCACGCAAAATGCGACATAAAATTACCATGTAGTAAGCAAGATCAAGGATGGGGTGATTCCGAACATGGACATCGGCTTCCTTGTTAAACGCAGAGATAGCAACCTAGCGCACAAAATCAATTTGATTATTGCAGGGAAAAAAAATAAATAAAAAGCATAACAAATGACCAGCAGATTAATGTTTTGGATAATTAAAGCTTACCATCACACATCTTATTAAGAAACATGTGCAACAAATTCCTGTCACAAATCCCACCTGCCAAAAACGAGCACCGAAAGGTTTAAGCAATTAGATTCTTCATCATCCACAGGCCAAAATACACTTCCTGTCACAGGTCATACAGATGACAGATGCAAACCTCGTGAAGCTTTTTCTGGCGACCTCTGGATTCAATCGGAAAGCGCCGAAGCATGACAAACAAGCTGCAAGATAAAAATATATATGTGTAAGCAAATAAGTTATTTTTTGCGTGGGGGGGGGGGGGGTTCACAGAATCAAGCATCGGGATGTTCAAAGTTGTATTTGCACTAGATAAGCAGGTACCTCCCACCGTATATAATGAATCCAAGAGCAGCACAAAGCGAGATAACTGCATACACCAGGAAACTATTTTTAGATGATGTCAAATGCAGCAGCAGAAAACCAACAGATGAAGCATTTCTAATCTTTGAAATACATCAAACACATTTGTGGTGAAGCTTGTACTATGTTCTCACCCGAAAAGAAGATTTCAGCAATCTCAAGTGCAACAGGAACGTCGCTGAAGCTCATATATATCCAGATGCAAACCTGAAATTCATAAACAATTAGAACATATTATGAAAGTACAACTGCAGCCCAGCAGTAGTGAGGTGGAAAATTTTGACCCGTTTCTTATGAATGTGTTTCATCCCAAAGGGGTCAAACTTAAAAAATTAGAAAAGAGAAGAACGGGCCAAAAGCCTCCCAACTTGTATTTTTAATGCATAATTGCATACAGCTTTCTATATCGTTATTTTTCAAACATCTTTATTGTTACTGCAATAATGTTCTTTTGTAATCATAAGTAAGAGATTCATATTCTTTTCATACTACCTGAATGATGTATACAGCTCCATTGACGATGAAATATGCAGGTCTGAGTCTATCAGCAGGAAGGCTTCTTGCCTGATATTCAGAAAATAGATTGTGATATTTTCGTAATCTATTGAAGTATGCCAAATTGCCAATGCATGTCAATCATGTATACTGACATCAACCAAAACCATGCTTATAAAACTATAAATTATAACCTTTTTGTCAGTAAAGGTAAGATAATATACAGAATCTCTTTATGTGAAGTACCTGATGGTATATCTCAGCCCAGAACAATACAAGCAGCGTGTACGTTGAGAAAAATAGAAGACCAGGAAGATCCAAAAGTATCATGTCTAACACCTACAGTTAAATGATATTATGATAATTCCAGTTGTTGTATAATTTCATGGGTCGTATTTAAGATTAAAGTAAAATCAATGAAGATGAAACGGGGTAACTTACCTTTGGCTTGTCGTGAAAAACACTCCAGTAGAATCCAAACTCAACAGCCCTTACTGTGGAAAGGAAGGATCAAAGAGACAGGCCCATCTATGTTAAAGGATGCATAAATGATGAAAAAGAATAGCAACCTTACATCCATTGACCACAAAATTCATCAAGTGGAAAACCTTTTGTGTTGTCCAACCATACTCAGGTACTCTTAGTTGAATACGAACAAGTTGCACCTGAATATTCGGAGATAAACATAAAACGTCCATTTAAGAAGCAGCCAATCCAGGTATTGTAATCATACAACCTAGTGTTAGAATGGAATGAAAGTTGTTGCCATTGACCTAAAATACGATGTAGTCAAAGGCGCAAAAGGCACGCGTCTAGAATCATCTAAACAGGTTTGAAACAATTATACCAACCCTAAACAAGTCTGGAATAAGCCCTAAAGAAGCTGAAAACACATCTAAAACCCCTAAAAATTGTATTTATATACACCTCGCCTAAATAAGCCACCCTTTGCACCTTGCGACTTGTACCTAGGCAACAGGCGATAACCTCCTACGCATTTGGCGTATTCAACAAGTAATAACCATTAACACAAAGTCAGAAACATCCAGTAAAGCATAATAACATGCATTGTTCCAAGTTCTACAATCAATCAAAAAGAAACCTTACTCGACATCAACATTAAACCTCTCTTACTACTAAACAGGCTAGGTTAACATCGACACTTGTAGCCTAGGTTAAAGAAACTAGAAGCTAATAAAATGAAAAAGATACCAGAGCGATTAAGGCAACGAGTGCGTAGGCAGCACAGAGACCGTAAAAAACTCCCTCCTGCCATTGTTGAGATTCATCGATCTTGTTCCACCATCGCAGTAACAAACTTGCGCTCAGTGAGCCGTATTCTAAATCGCCGAAACTCGCCATTTGGATTCCTCAACGAAGAAGAAGAAGAAGAAGAAGAAGAAGAAGAAGAAGAAGAAGAAGAAGAGCTGGAGCTTGAGAAGAAATGAAGCTGGAGATGCGTGCAGGTGGTGAAGGAGTAGGTGGGACGTGTGAGAGAGAGAAAGAGAGATTCAACTTTTGCGAGTTTTTTTTTTTTTTTTTAAATTACATTTTTCGTTCTTTCTATTTGTACCGGATTACAATAGGATACTCGTTTACCGTTAGTTTATCAGTCGTCTCCCGAACACAACCCGGTTATTGCCAATACATGAAAAAAAAACATACCTGGTCATACCCGTACCTGGGTTCATACCTGAACGCCTAAAAAACCCGGTATTATGCACCTCTAATTCAGTCGGCTTTGACCATTTAATGGTTTGGTCAAAGTTCAGTTTTGAAGGTATAAAGCTTGAAACCAGTTGTTTAACTATACATTTACATATATGTAATATATTAACAAACTGCGTTCATCATTTTAGAATTTTAATACAAACGACTTCAAGAAAAAAAAACGACTCAAAACCAAACCATTTTAACCTGTTCAACCAAGCTAATCACCTATATCGGTTTAATTTGTAGTTTTCCATAACTCGTCTGGCCTGCCCATTTGCCACCTCTAAAAAATAAAATTCACAATACATGAATATCCGTATAGATCCCAAAAAAAAAACATCTAAAAAAGAAATCTAATAAGCATCTTAAAATGTCACCATAACCAAACCATCATTTCATCCCTCAGATCAAACAGTTTCAAGATTCTTATATAGAACAGAAACAACTCATAACCTTAAACAACAGACTTAGAAGAAACAGATTCGAAACACCCAGATCATATGATCTTACAATGCTTTTGTATAGAACCGGATCCCAACCGCAACACCTAAAATCACCAGTGGAACCAAGAATTGCAGGATCTTGATGATGAACTCTGGAGTTTTGTCTTGGTTGTAATGAGCCTGGTTTGGAGCTTTGTATTTGACATTTGACTTTGAGGGAATTTTTGATGCGTCGATATCCCCAGCATAAAATTCATCCATCATAGATTTAGCAGTTATGCTATGGCCCACATCTTCAAAATCATTGGTTGCATCCTTTCCTGCAAATGTTCATAATAAGTACACATTCTTTTAATAAAAACAAAATCCATCGTTGATTTAGTAGTCGAGTTTTTATACACTTTGATTTGACTTGTTATATGTTTCTAACTCATTTTTGTACTCAAATTTGATAAAGTTCAACTCAATAAATCTTTAGCCAAGCTTGAGCTCGAATTACTCAATAAAACCTCCAACTTAACATCTAACGGTTGATTTACGCCTCATACAGTCCTAAACAATTAAACAAACAACCAGACGTACCCATTAGAAAGGCTGCTTCCAAAGAGATCCCCAAATCAAGCCTTATACAGTCATACGCTAGTATAAATTTTTTTATTCAAATTACAAACTTTGTTTTGAAAAGGCAAGCCTAAGGCGCGAGAGGCACCGCATCAGGGGCAAAAACACGCCCCACGTAACTCTTGGTCAAAGTGGTCAAAATTAGGGTTTGTATGAGGGTCACATGTAAAAATAACCAAAGGGATGAAGATATGATGAAAGATTTACTTGATAAATAACTTATGCTTGTAAATAAAGCTTATTTGGTTCTACATAGATGTGTGCCTCACATACGTGATGCACATGCCTCGTCTTTTGGGACCAAAACGCCATCACCACCAGGATGATCCTCCAAGAACTTTGTCACATCATAGACCTGCACCAACACAACATTATAAATAAGAAAAACCAGCCAAAAAACAAACAAAATTAAACATAAAAACTGAAATCCTTACTAAGTCACACCATATTAGGTCTTTTGACCAAGAAAGACGCAGGGTTCCACAACTCAAAAAGAAATCTCCAAAGTCAAATCAGATCTCATATTATAACAACAAAAACATGATGAAAGCGTCCACAAACTAACATCAGTCAGTTAAAACAAAGCGAGCCAAACTCGAGCTTAGGCGACCTCGGGCTCGGCTCAGCTCGTTTACAGTTGATAAAAGGCTAACCTTCACCCGGTCAACATCAGATAAAGGTCTTGTTGTGTCATTCCTATTCAGAAGTTGTTTGACAAAGCCTATCATAGGCACTGCCTCAACGAATGCAGTTGCAGCCATATCTGCAATTCAACATATCATACAATTACATCAGTTATACAAATTTCAACAAAACCTTAAAGAAGCTACAATACAGAGAAATAAACTAACCGATATTTAAAGACAGTCCCATCTGTGTGGGCTGCATGCTCTGATAGAACCCACGCCAACTCTCCAACCCGTCACCCAGTGATTGTGGACGACCCAAATAAGAAGAAAAAAACGATCGTTCCACATAAGAATACCTACATAAGATTCAACCAATAATTAATTAATGTCATTACATTTGTTTAAACAATATCCATTATCCATATAAGTGAAAAAAAACATACCGTTTAGTAGGCAGCTGCTGCAAAACAATATCCATTATCCAAAACGCTTCTTGAGGTGCATCTGTTACCCTCCCCGCTAAAAACATTTCCAGGTGCCGCAAATCGGCAAGTGCCGCCAGTTTGATCACAATTGTAAAATTTCGTGCTTTACTGCATAAAGAATGAAATGCAAAGATCTTCAAAAACATGTTCAAGTTCAAATTCATATATTTAAGTGAATAAAATGACGTAAATAAGCTTACCAGAATATACACTCCTTCCTTCATCAGCGCCCTATAGTTTGTTATTAACTACTTCAATATATCGACATTATAATCAAAATGAACAAATTCTGAACAGTCTTATAAACTATTTCAATACATACCTTTCAATATCCTCAAGTATCTTGGTAGCGTTTGCTTTTGAATTGTGACCACACTGTAATAAAATTGAACATTAGAAATTGATTGAAGTGAGATGCGAGTATATATAAAAGGCGCATCATAACATTTTAACCATCTTCAAACTACCCAATCACTCAAAATATAGGAGTTTGAAAATACATCTCTTTGATGATTGCTTGAAGTAGAATAATAAGTAGCCATCTTAATTTCTTAAAAGAAGTAACAATCAAATGGTTTTAGAAAGGTCGGATAGTGATCTTCTTAAAAGCAGATTTGATACTAAAAGAACAAAGTTTGTAACTTAGGCTTTAACTATTCTAAACAGCACAACCGGAAACACATGGCATGATTAATGATCAGTTATGTATATCTTGTCAGCAAAAGGAAATACACAAACTACCTATGATTTGTTACTTTCCATAAACAAAAAGCTTGAAAATTACAAAATTGGCATTTCATCGAACACTTACTGTGCATGAAAAAACAGATGAGCTGAGAGCTTAAGTCCACTGTGTGTATGCGAGAGATTGTGTCCAGCCACTTCAAAGTTCTAATCTATGCCTCCAAACCTTATATTAACAAGATTCCATAAAATTAAGTACGGTAAAAAAAATTGTAATATTTGTACCTTGCGTTAGTCCATATGTACCCGTTAGAAACTGATCTGGGTCCTGTAGGCTACTGACTGACCCAATTAAAACCATTCAAACAAGCATCATAATGGGGATTTCAACCTTCAAACAAGTTAAACAAAGTTCATAAATAGAAGCTGTGATCATATCCAATTTCGTTGAATGCAATATCGGCATCTATTAAATTACTTACATGAACTAAAAAAATGGGCGAAATTTAGAGAGAAAATTGGTAAATCGGAACCCTGCAAAGCAACTCCAAATCACCTCAAATAGATGAAGATGACGTGGTCATCATACCTTCAAGTTTTGAGCGGTATCCAATCATAGTTCTCTCTCTCCCTCTATCTCTCTCTCTCTTGAATGGGATTTCAAAAATTGGTGGTCTAGATTTGAGCAGGATTTTGAAAATAACCCTACGGATCTAGCAGAGTAGATGGAGATCCAATCGCCCTTCTTCACACGGATTGCCAAGAAAACACTTACTTCTTTGGAGGTTCAAATTTCAGAACATCTTTTTCTTCGTTGATGCAGAATGCTACCTTGGAGTGCAAAGGCTTCCAGTATAAAGGATAAGCGGGAAGGATAATGAGAATTTGGGGATGAGAAGCGCTGATTTGAATTTTGAAAATGCTTTAGGGTTTTCAAATGAAAAAAACTGAATGATGTATGGGGAAGTGGGGATGAGCGGGAAGTGAAAAAATTGGAACAATATTTGGCCGCCCAAAATTGGTGAGCTGGTACTCCCTTTTGAAGGCGTGTTAAAAGAAGTTTTCAACACATCCATGCTTAAATGCTTGTACAATGGGCTTCAAATGGTTGTACAATGGCAAATGACCATTCTTGCCCTTCCTATATGCTTATTAAAGTAGTATAGATAATTACACTCACAGTCTTTTATTTGTAAAACTCGTTACACTCCACGTCCTTTAGCACTAACTAGATTATATTTTTCAGTTAACTTTGGTTAACTAAGGGTAATTTAGTCTTTTAACTATATAAAACAAAAATTATATAATTGAATACAAATAATCACCCCATATCTCCCCCCCCCCCCCAATCACTTTCTCTCTCTCTTAACAGTTGGAATCACCGGTGGCATTGACCACCACCTGCCAGGCTACCACCACACCACCCCCAACCACCTGCACCAACACACCACCTGCACCATCACCACCAACACACATCACCCCAACCACCTGCCACACCACCACCACCGGTCACAAAACAAACAATCGATTCCTAAACAAAACAAAACGATTCACCAGGGAAAGAGGGAAAGAGATGTATAAGATACGTTTAGTTTTCCTGCTACTCTTTCTTCCCATACCTTAGTGTGTTCCTAATGTTATAAAGTTGTGCTTCCATGTTCACTTCTCTGTTTTCTCCTTTTATGTTCTAATAATTGTACCTATTTTTGTCGTGTGGTAAAGTAAATGCAACTTTTATATTTCCAGCTAAATTAACATCAGGTTCATCCAGATCTACATACCCAATGTCAAAACATTCAAAATAAACCCAAATGTTTTGAATGTCAAAACATTCAAAACATACCCAGATCTCCACCTTTAACAGTTCAAATACGAACGAGCAAGCTCATCACCGCGTTAAGCCGATTCCCACCTTCAGATATGTTTCATCGCCTGCAGATTATGATTATTCTCGTTGAGTCGGTTTCCAGATCTCTACCTTCGGAGCAGATGGTGTAGATCTATTCATGTAGATCACTCCACTGTTGCAATCGAGCAAGAAAATAGAAACTAATGTCGATTGGAGGTATTCGTGGTTGGGATGGCTAAAAGAAAAGAAAGTCATGGAAGGAGAGAATGAGGCGGTGGTGGCGCTTACAGCGGTGGCAATGTTAGGGCGGTGATACACCAACATGTAGAGGGAGAAAATGGAGGTAGATAAATGAGTTTAGGTTTAATATATATAATAGAATGGTAAACTGACTAAATTACCTTTATGTGACCTAATTTAACTGAAAATTTTAACCTGGTTAATGATAAAGGATGTAGAGTGTCATGGTTTTTACAAATAAAGGATTGTGAGTGTAATTATTGAAGTTAAAGGCTAGCCATTGCAACCCGCTACAAACATAAAGGTCGAAAAGTGTAATTTACCCTTTTTTTAGTTTAGTGTTGGTAGCAAAAGTATTTATCATTTTGATGTTTTTTTTGGAACTATTTACCGAAACAGTGTTCTTCGTTTATTTATTTTTTTCTATTTAGGCAATTCATTATCTATGTTTATATATTTTTCTAATCTAACCGATCCAACATTTAATCTTTTTATTACGTTTATTTATTTCATCAACTCATCTCACAAACTAAGAAACATAAAAAACTAATCAAACATTAAAACTTGACTTGATACAGATAATTTACTTCGATTTCAGTTTTACGAACAGACATTATTCCTAGATTATATACAAATACATCCATTGTCATTCATGTTGTGTCCTGATGGTTAGTTGATCCCTTTCAAGGCCGGCCCTGAGAATTCATGTACCTTGTTTGAGCTTCAAAAAACGTGCCCTTAGGTCTTAACGAAATTGGGTATTGGGCTCAATAAAGGTCTAAACCTAATGCCAATAAGCTAATAACTAATCTAAAACATAAGAATAGTTTTACAAGTGGGCCTATATTGGTGTTTGTATAGGTATACCCTATTAAAAAATAATTTTTTACGTATACATATCGGGTTTTTTCTAAAAATAGCGTGCTATCCGAAATATCAGGACCTGGCCGGTAGTCCTCCCCGCCTACCCCAGGGCTGGCCCTGATCTATGATATATAATTGGTGGATGTATTTTCTAGGCTCAGCATCTTGTAATTAATGCCCTGCTAATAAATTGTTTTTGTTGTCCATTGAAATAAGTATGCTAATTATTTAGTTTGTCTTTCTGGTTAAAAAGGTTATAACATGATAATTAGATTAAAAAGGATGCAAACTTATCATAGGATGGATGCTTCCTTACGAGTTAGTAAAAAAACAAAAGTAAAATAATTTGGGTAAGTAACACTTTTCGTCCTTTATATTTGTATCGGATTGCAACGGATAGCCTTTAACTTCAATAATTACAGTCACAATCATTTATTTGCAAAACCCGTTACACTCTACGTCCTTTAGTACTAACTAGATTAAAATTTCAGTTAAGTTTATTCACTTAAGGGTATTTTGGTCAATTCATATTTTTATCTAAATGTTAAATAAATAAAACCAAAAAAAAAAATGCATATACACTTCATCTTCCCCAATTTCCTAACCATAAAACTCTAACAACCACATCTTGCCACCACCACCTCATCCTGTCACCACCACTCCGGCCAAACCCATCGCCTCTAACCCAGATCTGTAACCCAATTATACTCCGTGTACTAAAAATTTGAAGATTGTTTATGCCATTTTTGATGAGCTTCCTTATCTAAATCTGTTTGTGGTCAGTCACTGTAACAAGTACATAATAATCGGTCCAACCTACAAATCAGCAAGCTTTGGCTTTGTGAATTCCTTCCTCTCTCTTTCTTAATACAACACATATGTATGTATATGTCTAATCTACATTGGCTAAGACATATAGTCAAGTGTACAATGGGAAGTCTAGACACTTAGGTGTTAGATATAAGTATGATTAGAGAATTAATCATGAATGGGGTGATATCCCGTTGAGTTTGTTAGATCTGAGCTTAATTTAGCTGATCATCTAACCAAAGGGTTAGGAAGAGATCTCGTGAAGAAATCAGCTAAAAGGGATGGGTTTAAAGTCCATTTCAAATATCTTATGTCAAGACACCCAATTCCCATCTATACAACGTTAGATGCAAAATTCAATGTGGAAAGCTTGTCATAACGATATTGGAACACATTAGCAAATCATCCCAAGGTATGTGTTCAGACTGCAAGATAAAGTAGGTTGAAGTTGAACTTCTTAACAGTAATTGCAGTGCAGGTGCAAGATTAATGAACTACCTATAAGAATATGAAGTTTAGCCGCTTCAAGAAGCTTTGGACTTGAGTTTTGATATATTCTTTGAAGGATTAGGACACAGGCTAGTAAAATATTGTGTCAAGTGGAATTTGGATTTGTAAACGTGTGTGTATGTTACCTACATGTATTTAAATGGATAGCATGGGTTCAATCCATAGAGACACCCAATTATTCTAATATTTGTATCGTGTAATATACTAAGTGAAAATTCATTCATCAGGACATTTTTATTATGCATGCGTTTGTGTTTCTGTAAGAATGGTTAAGTTAATCATGGATACCACTAAAATGTGGGAGAAATGTTGGTAATTTTAGTGTTATCAACGGATTTTAGGGTATTGGATTAACTTGTTGATCGAGGAAATAACGTTAGAGATTAAACGAGTTAGGTGACACGGAAGTGCAGGCTTGATTTAATTATAATATTATTTGAGTCTAAATTTACTATATACTAAATTGTTATTTTGTTTTTAGATAAAGCCCATTAAAATACGAGAACCTATTTTGGGACTAAGGTAGTCGCTGATTTGAGAAAAAAAGAAAAGGATCCATAAACTTTATATTAATATAGGCACATATAAAGTCTAGATAGACTTCCAAAAAATCTCAAGATCAAAAAGGAAAAAGTGAACGCACAAATAATAGAGGTATACTGTGACAACCCTCAAATTTACATGTAACCGTACAATTTATTTTTGATAATTAAAGTGTTTGACGACTGTGTGGAATCACTTAACTGCTTTCTGATATCTGTGTTATACTTACATGTATTTGTTAACATACTAGTAGGATACAGAAAAGTTACTAAAAAGTCCGTTATGTTTTCCTGAGTGTTGAGAATAAAAAAAAAACGTTACAAAAATATATAAATAGGACGCCTTACGGATTAATTAAGCACTTTAACGGAACAACAGAACCGAACAACCGGACTTTACCCGGAACACGAAAATATTGCCAGTAACATAGTTTATCTTTTTCTGAGCCAGTTAGGGTCCCCGAATACCCTAACACCCATTATAATTTACTACACATTAATAGTTAGTTAAACACCTAAACTAACTAACTAAATCCTTTAACTAACTAGTTAGACCCAAACCATACCCAAACCCCCCAACAAAATCGGTCACCCTCCTTGGGGATACCTTCTTACAACTTGAATATTATATTAACATATGTTTGATATCTTGCTAGCATATTATCCTATGAAAATTAGAAAGTGAAGGTCCTTAAATAAACTTGATGGACGTAAACACTTCACAATCACTTAAACAAAATTTCACTCTCTTCTTTCTTCTCTTTGGGTCTCGGCCGAACACACACACACTCCCACCAACACTTTCAAATTTTGATCAAGCCATTTTATCTACTTACAAGTGTGTTAGAGCTCGTATAAGGAGACCCGGTGCTTACGGAATCACAAGGACCTCACCACAACGCTATTAACCACCCGTTTTTCGTCTAGTTTCTTCCCTAGCCACGAGCTAGTAGTAAGTGATTCTAATCACCTTCTTAAGCTTGTCTAAAGTGGTTAATAAGAATTTTGTCGGATAAAGATCATGAACACTAGAGTTCAAAACTAAAAGTCCACTAAAAATAATAAACATGGTGGTTAATGAATGAATGTTAGTGTAAAACTTTTGAAACCAGTTTTGTTATGATTCTTGGTTGATTATCTGATGTTTTGCTGGTTAGTATTGATGTTTAATGTTGTTGTGATTAATAAACTTGCTAACGGAAATCAATCGAACACGAACTAGGAAGTTAAAGACTGAAAACAGAATCTGTCCAAGTTTTACAGCCAACTTCAGTTGGCTGTAAACAGGTCATAAACTCTACGAAAAACTGATATTTTGAGTCTAAAACGTGTTATTATGAAATACGGTTCTAATGGCACCGGAATCGTAATTTTTGGACTTCGTTTACTATTTTTAAAGCGTCATTTCGTAACAGCAGCTAGAGCTACGTTTTTCTGCTGAAAATATGAGTTTTGTTTTCTGTCATAACTTGGGTTCTGTATAGAGTTGGATCCTGAAACTTGTACGGTAGATGACCACCGATGTATTTGTAATTACCCCACTGGAATTTCGTAAATCGGACGCTCGATGAATTTTTAATAAATTATCCCGTGGACTGTGGTCAGAAAAATATAAATCTGAGTTCAGTCCGGAAAATGAATTTTTATAAAATATTGGTAATGAACCGGACCCCGATATTTTTACACAATAAAATTTGGAACGTTTAAGACATTCGGTAAAAATTTGGGAATTTTTGGAACAAGTTAACTATTTTATTAAAATGTCCGAAAACAGTCCGGTTTTGAATATTTAAGCTGAAACGACATAAGTTGTAATTTGTGTGTCTAAATGTCGAGTATGCTATCTGTGAATGATCTAACATGTTATATGAGTTATATGCATTATTGTATGCTTGCTTATGAGTGGGGAATGGATGGGGAACTTATATGGGCATAAACCGTTAAAGTGATGCATGTTATGTGATAGATACGTGTAGGAACTTTGTGCTCTATTTGAAACCACTAAATGACTAACTGGTAAATCATACTAGGACGTGATTGACCGACCTTGACTGTTAGCTATATTTGAGAATCTAACCGAGCAAACCGAGGTGAGTTCACACTTTTCTACAAAGCATGGTAAATTCCGGTGGGAATGGGAATGGGCACAGGAATAGGGATTCCTCGTCCTTTGAGACGTGTTCAGGAATGTAAATTCCTCGTCCTGTTGGGACGTATTAGACTTACTGGACTAGAACTCTATCAGCGAAGTCCCTCCCTTTTTGTATCGACTTAATCGCCGAGGCTATGGCGAGCGGGTCATTAGTTAATAGCGCTATTAGGTTTAACAAACCTCACACCGTGCCAGTCGGACGGGCGTGTACTAATGGACTATGGCACGTCGGTGGTGATAGAACACCGACGCTAGGGCACAATTGATTTTTGTTAGTAGTCGATATGATAAACGAGTCTGGTAGTTTAAAATACTGGGGTAGCTCCCCACGGCCAAAGTGCCGGGCTGGATAGCCAGGGTAGGTGGACATGGGATGGTTAACTAATAAACGTTTTCGAACTATGGGGTAACCCCCACGGCTGGATAGCCGAATGAGATTAAACTATGTTTTTGGAAACAACTCTAAAATAGACAACCAACCGTGAACTCACTCAACTTTGTTGTTGACTCGTTATTACATGCTTTGCAGGTCATTAGATGCTATGGAGCTTGCATATGGAGGTGGTCGTTGTGGGATGCGAACTGATATGTCCCGTACTTAATGAATAAACTTTATGAACTTATTAAACCTACGTTTTGGACTCTAAACTTATGAACTATGGACTTATGTTTTGAACTTGTGTTTTATGCTTCCGCTGTTAACCTAAAATCGGTTTACTTCCTTTTGGTCACCAATCGTATTGTGTTTGGTTTTATTTACTTAATTATGTTGTTCAATGTGATTGGTGGCTCGATCCTGGTCATGTCACGCCTCCAAGCGGTGATACTCCGCATGGTGGATTTTGGGGGTGTGACAGATTGGTATCAGAGCCATTGGTTATATTAAACTTGGTTTTTAAAAAGGGAAAAGTTTTTGATAAAACCAGACTATAACCAGTACAGTGCTCAACGATCCACAACGACGCTTCGCTCCACGTGCAAGAATCGACACCATAAGTGGTACGATTTATGTTATATTGTCCGTTAGATAGTTCTCACTGTGCATTAGATAATGTGATAATTGCTATTTGAACCTTGTGTGCTTACTCTCTAATATCGTCCCACACTCACGCACTTTCGCGACACTTTTCTCACTTACGTTGCTTCATTATGAAGATCATGAGCGGACGCGGAGGACGTATCAACCTCACTCAAGCCCAGTTGACGGCTTTGATCAACGAACGAGTCGCTGAGGCACTCGCAGCCAACCCTGCAGGAGGTATAACCTGCCATACCAACTCACCTTAGGACGTTTAGATCCTACCTTCGCAAACCAACCCTCGTGCTTAACCTTGTCTTTTATTCTCGCGCAACAGGTCAACATGCTCAAACTCCTGTGTGCATATTCAAAACCTTCATGGACTGCCGACCTACTACTTTCAGTGGCACAGAAGGAGCGGTAGGCCTTCTACACTGGTTCGAGAAGCTTGAGTATGTCTTCGAGATGTGTGAATGCCCTGAAGATCGTAGGGTGAAGTATGCTACTGGTACTATTGAAGGGGTAGCGCTCACATGGTGGAACGCTCAGGTTCAGCTGCTGGGGTTGGTTGCCGCTAATGCCACCCCATGGAACGGTTTCAAGGAACTGATCAAAGAGGAATACTTTTGATGTGTGTGAAGTGTTATATATATTAGGTGTATATTTTAAGCCCCTTTAACACTTATTTTTAGCCAAGTTTTAAATTTATAAAACACGATATTTTACTAACACTAAACACACATATGGGCAAGTGCACCCATCGTGAGCGTAGTATAGTGTTGGCAAGATACCGAGGTCGTCCAAGGACACAAGAGCTTTTAATACCGGTTTATCCTCAACGTCTAATCAAAATAAAAAGTTTAGAAAAAATGTTTTAAACTAAGAAAAATAAAAACTAACTAAAATGCTGAAAATAAAAATAAAAAAAAGAAAAACAGATAGACAAGATGAATCACTTGGTTCCGACTCGTATCTAGTGTAACCTTTGATTATTTCCGCACTTTTGCACATAATTAAGAGATTATCTTAGTTATTGTAGTAGGCCCCTCTTTTGAAGGTGACGTTACCCTCACCCCAGTAGTTTGAGTCAGCAATGATACAATCCTAAAAGGGTGGATTATTGGAAGATAATTAATTAAGTTATTAATGCAAATTATGGTAGGCCCCTCTTTTGGAGGTGACGTTACCCTCGACTAAGTAGTCTGAGTCAGCAGGGATACAGTCCTAAATAGCTGGGTTATAGTATTAATAGTAGTTAACTTATGAGGGGATCAAAGAGTTTGGACCCCCGCCATCCAATACCGTGAAGTATTGAAGGAGGTCCTACTAAATTTGACCCAGGTCCATTGCAGGACCTCTAAACGCTGAACAATGGCAAGACCTTTACCAAACCGTTCCCTTAACCCCCGACCAGGTAGCCAACATACCTCCATATAGACCGTGGAGATATGAATGGTGAAAATCTTTTATTTTATATAGACAGTAAAATAATGCCAAGACACCACGGACAAACGATAAGGAAAGATCACCTTCAACATAAGCAACTAGTTGTTAAAATCATTAATACAAAACCAAAGAAAAAGTGCAAAAGATTAGAAATAAAAAGTATTACACTAGACACTTTGTCTTCACCAAGTGATGTAAGAGACTTAGGCAAACATGGCCTTGATTGTCAAGAACTCTTACGATCAATCTTGGATCCCGAGACGACTCACACACTCTACGATGGACAATGGATGATGGTGGTGGATGATGGTGTTATGGTGGTGGTGGGTGAAGTGTGAGAGCGGTGGTGTGCCAATGGATGGCCCCGTGTGCAGTGGGCACGGCCCCATGTCCACATCCTTCTATTTCTTCATTAAATGCAGTTTTGTCTTTTTAGTTGACCACGCCCCCGTGTCCGCTGAGCACGACCCCGTGGTGCAGAAGAATCTTTGTACTATGCAGATTTGCTGGATTGTGCGAATCTTATAGTTGACCACAGCCCCGTGTCCGCTGAGCACGGCCCCGTGGTGGGCAATAGAAGCTTCTACCACTTTGTCTTTTCTGCTGACACTTGGGTACGCCCCCGTGCTGGCTGAGCACGGGGCGTATTCAGGCTTCTGATCTCTTGTTTTGCTTGGGAAGATGCTGTCGTGGGGTCGGGCATGTCACGTCTTGTTCCTTTTCTTGTATTTATGTTAGATTTTGATGTTTTTTTGCTTCTTTTGTTAATTTGAGCTCATTTAATCCTGAAAATACAAAAGGAAGACAAAAGCACACTTTTTCCAACATTAGTACTAAAAAAGGGTTAGTTTTATGCCTCATTTGATGAAATTTATATGTTGCATTTTTAACACATCAAATATCCCCACACTTGAATCTTTGCTTGTCCTCAAGCAAAACTCTTTAATATGTGGCTATTACACTCCCAAATGGAATGGGTAGAGAAGAAGGTTTTTGGGCTTGTCGTAGAGTGTCGGGATTTCCAAGATTCTTTATTTAATTTTATTTTTATTTATTTACAATCCTATTCGTCATGATTTATTTAAAACTTTTCATAAGATAAATTACTTATTAGGGCATAACATGCCTCTTTAAAATTCTATTTATATACAAGTTCACATACCTCACGGGGATCACTCAACACTCGGCCGAAAATGTATTTTTGTGGATCACTCGAGAGCGGCATGGAACTTACTCCTACCATAGGCTTGCCAAGCGATCAATCCTCCTCCTTTTTAACTTATATACCTTTGTAAACATCAAGAGGACTTTGTGGGTGAAGGGTTAGGCTTGGGTTAAAGGTAGGTGGTTGGGTTGGTGGTTAGTGGTTAGTAAAAAGGCGAAAAGCGTAGCAAGTGTCGGTTTTCGTAAGACTTTTTATTTTTGTAACTTTTATTTTGATGAAACTATTTATTCAAACAAAGTTATTTTTGATGAACTTGTTTGTTTATTTTCTTTTGCTTCATCAACAACACCAATTTTTTTTTTTTGAAAAGTCATATGAAGAACCGAACTTGTTACTAAAACAAAGGGTTAAAAATGAAAAAGGTTTTGGTGGGTAAAAAGGGTGTTTAGTTTGGGTTATGAAATGAAAAGGTTTAGGCTCAAAGGGGCTAACTAGGGGGATTTTGGGTAGGTGGTAAAAAAAAAGAAAAATAATGGTGTAGAAATAAAAAGGGTTAGTCCTAATGCCTCCATCATTTACTTACTCGGGTTTAAGTTGGTAAGGACCGGGAATGTATCGTCATGGCAAGTTCTAGAGTCGTAAGAACCAAGCGGCTATTCACACAAGAAACGAAAATGAGCATTTAGTCAAATGATATGTAAGTGTTTGCTCAATAAAGGCTCAAAACTCACTTTTGTGGGAATGGGTTTTTATGTGATCAAGTATATATAATTAAATTTTAACTAAGCTTGTCATGCCTTTTCATAATTTTCTTATGTTGGTTCTTTTTATCACGACGCTATCGGTTGTAAATTTTGTAAAAATATAACCTTTTTAAGAACTTGAATTTCCCGAGTTAAACCGAGACAAGTAAAAAAAATGATAATTTTTGAAAAAATTTAGGGTGATTAGCGGTTCCAATAGAGTTTTGTGTAAGGCTTGTATTTAGGACTTGCAAGATTCAAGGTTTTAGCATCCTCCCCCACACTTAAATTACACATTGTCCTCAATGTGTCCCAAAAATAAGTTTTTAAGGTTGATTAAATGCGTAAAAAGGTGTAAAAAGCAAAAATTTTGTGTTACTGGGCGCTGAACACGGCCCCGTGTTGTCCGGGCACGGCCCCGTGTTCAAGTGCCAGTAACAAAATTAAAACAAGAGAAACAGAAGACTGGACACGGGGGCGTGTTGGGTGAACACGGCCCGTGTCCAGTTACCTGAACTGGGTCTTTTTCTGCAGACTGTGCAGCACGAGGCCGTGTTGGGTGGACACGGCCCGTGCCGAACTTACTGTAAACGAATAAATTTGTCGGACGGTTCTGTTTTCCTGCATAGAGTGCTGGTTCAAGTTTCCCTTGCTTCCTTTGCCATCTCAAGTGTGTTTTATTCCATTCAACACCATTCAAACACCAATTTGACTAAAACCATCATTCATTAATCATAGAGAGAATTACATAAAAGTCCTAAAAATTAGAATATTAGCTAGTTAGGTCAAAGAAAAACAAGAAATCCAATCCCAGAAGTTTCTAGCCTACTATTTATTCTACTAGCAAAATTTCCGAAAAGATAGATCTCTCGGTTAAAAGTGGCTTAACAACTTCTTCCTCCGGTAATGGGCTCCTCATACATCGGCGAGCCACTCTTCGATCTCCCTAGGGAGAAGAAAAGCGGGCTCATGAGCATTGGGTTGAGGAGGTGTAACTTCCACCGGAATTTCTTGGAGTTCTTCAAGAGGAGGCTCCGCCGGAATGTCGTCCCAACTGGTAGGATTTTGGATTCCAAGTGCGAGGTTCCAATCTTCTTGAGGGAGGACTGGTTCCACAGGAGGTGTTACCAGAATGTTTAACCTCTGGTGCAAGAGGTTTATTTCCTGAAAACTATTTTCCAACCCCACCGAGAGATAGTTTATACGGTCAATGAGGACCTCCTCCACTGAAGTCATCTCGTCAAGTGCTTCACGTAGCGCCATTACGTATCTTACGAGAATTGCTTCAATCGATGGCCTCCTTTCCCTTCGACTGTTCCTTGAGTGTGCAGAAGAGGTTCCGCTGTTTTGGCTAGACATTCTACGAAAACAAACCAGAAACAGTTTGTTTTAATGAAACAGGACCACGGGCACGGCCCCGTGCTCAATGCGCACGGCCCCGTGTTCAACTTTCTGCAGATTTTTAGAACAAGGAATCTTGGGGTTTCAAATTATTTTCTTAACTTATGAAGCTTTTTGAGCAGAAATAACTTAAAACAATGTTGTGTAACTTATTTTTAACAAGATTCCTTGAACAAAAATTCAATAAACATCATAACAAAGCTTGAAATCAAGCTTTAATGGAGTTCTTGGTGCAAGAAAGATGAAGAAGAAGGCAATAGATAAAAGAGGAAAGGACAAGATGCTTGTAAGAACCTTCTTTTAGAACATACCTAGGATGGTAAGTCAGAAAATTCTTTCAAATCTCTGTCCCTGGATGGTCCAAATGTGCAGGGTTCTTGGCTGCATTTAAAGAAAACGACAGCGTGCTGGACACGGCCCCGTGTCGACTGGACACGGCCCCGTGTGCAGGCAAGATCCTGACACGTTTTGTCCGTATTCTGACAAAAGTCAGAAGGGAATCTTTTGGTGGAAACGGGGGCGTGTTGACCTGGGCACGGCCCCGTGTCGGAAGGCTGTTTTATGAAGTGCGTCTATTTTTAAGGAACTTTTCCGGATCGGGCGGTTCCTTACTGGATGGAACAACCCCAAAGTACCTAAGATACCTTAATTGATCTAGATTAAGACGAGAACGCAAGAGGTTGTCGGTGAGGGTGATTCCTATGCTATATGTAGGTGGACAAGTCCAACCCTTTTCCGGGCTCTCGTTAAAGAAGGTGTATGTTGAATCGCTCAGGTCTATGTATGCATCGAACGAAGTCGATGGGGAGTCCTTCACGGCACAATCGACACAGGGACGACTATCGCTCAAGTCCTTACTAGAGTTAGAAGTATCATTGGAAACAATGAAGTTGTTTGAATGCGTTTCCAACCTTTCTTCTTGGTTATCGTCTTGGAGAAGATTATTGAAGTCTTCCCTAAGTTCTTTTAACCAATTAATAATTAGATCTTCTAGTTGAAATAATTCATCGAGAAGCATTTCTCCTAAAATATCTGGTTGGGCGCATTCGATGGAGAGATAGGGATTATTTTTACTTTCGCCCCTCTTAAGGATACTAGGAAATGATGGGTCTATATAGTGGGGTTTATAATTTAGAAAAAAGCATTCTAATTCTTTATGGTTACCACCACATAATTGACACCACATAGTACCATAAGAGTGCCGAAAGTAAAAAGTATCAGTATCACTCATGTTTGTGTCAGAAATTACCAACCGTCGGGATCTTACGGTTCTGTTTTCAGTAACTGAAACTTGGGCACGGGGGCGTGTTTAGTGGGCACGGCCCCGTGTTCAGCTAACTGTCTGACTTAAAACAGGATTGCCAGTTCCAATGATTGGGCACGGGGCGTGTTCAGCGGGCACGGCCCGTGCTGGGTTCTGCAGAAGCTGAAAAACTAAAAAAAAAGTCCTAAAAATAATGAAAACTAAGAAAAACGATTAGGCCGTTGATTCCTAACTTTCTTAAAATCCTTGTGTCCCCGGCAGTGGCGCCAAAAACTTGATGCGTGTGAAGTGTTATATATATTAGGTGTATATTTTAAGCCCCTTTAACACTTATTTTTAGCCAAGTTTTAAATTTATAAAACACGATATTTTACTAACACTAAACACACATATGGGCAAGTGCACCCATCGTGAGCGTAGTATAGTGTTGGCAAGATACCGAGGTCGTCCAAGGACACAAGAGCTTTTAATACTGGTTTATCCTCAACGTCTAATCAAAATAAAAAGTTTAGAAAAAATGTTTTAAACTAAGAAAAATAAAAACTAACTAAAATACTGAAAATAAAAATAAAAAAAAGAAAAACAGATAGACAAGATGGATCACTTGGTTCCGACTCGTATCTAGTGTAACCTTTGATTATTTCCGCACTTTTGCACATAATTAAGAGATTATCTTAGTTATTGTAGTAGGCCCCTCTTTTGAAGGTGACGTTACCCTCACCCCAGTAGTTTGAGTTAGCAAGGATACAATCCTAAAAGGGTGGATTATTGGAAGATAATTAATTAAGTTATTAATGCAAATTATGGTAGGCCCCTCTTTTGGAGGTGACGTTACCCTCGACTAAGTAGTCTGAGTCAGCAGGGATACAGTCCTAAATAGCCGGGTTATAGTATTAATAGTAGTTAACTTATGAGGGGATCAAAGAGTTTGGACCCCCGCCATCCAATACCGTGAAGTATTGAAGGAGGTCCTACTAAATTTGACCCAGGTCCATTGCAGGACCTCTAAACGCTGAACAATGGCAAGACCTTTACCAAACCGTTCCCTTAACCCCCGACCAGGTAGCCAACATACCTCCATATAGACCGTGGAGATATGAATGGTGAAAATCTTTTATTTTATGTAGACAGTAAAATAATGCCAAGACACCACGGACAAACGATAAGGAAAGATCACCTTCAACATAAGCAACTAGTTGTTAAAGTCATTAATACAAAACAAAATAAAAAGTGCAAAAGATTAGAAATAAAAAGTATTACACTAGACACTTTGTCTTCACCAAGTGATGTAAGAGACTTAGGCAAACATGGCCTTGATTGTCAAGAACTCTTACGATCAATCTTGGATCCCGAGACGACTCACACACTCTACGATGGACAATGGATGATGGCGGTGGATGATGGTGTTATGGTGGTGGGGGGTGGTGGGTGAAGTGTGAGAGAGGTGGTGTGCCAAGGGATGGTTTGAGCTTGAGCCAAGCACTTCTATTTATAGGCTGAACAGAAGCTCGGGCACGGCCCCGTGTCCACATCCTTCTTTTTCTTCATTAAATGCAGTTTTGTCTTTTTAGTTGACCACGCCCCCGTGTCCGCTGAGCACGACCCCGTGGTGCAGAAGAATCTTTGTACTATGCAGATTTGCTGGATTCTGCGAATCTTATAGTTGACCACAGCCCCGTGTCCGCTGAGCACGGTCCCGTGGTGGGCAATATAAGCTTCTACCACTTTGTCTTTTCTACTGACACTTGGGCACGCCCCCGTGCTGGCTGAGCACGGGGCGTGTTCAGGCTTCTGATCTCTTGTTTTGCTTGGGAAGATGCTGTCGTGGGGTCGGGCATGTCACGTCTTGTTCCTTTTCTTGTATTTATGTTAGATTTTGATGTCTTTTTGCTTCTTTTGTTAATTTGAGCTCATTTAATCCTGAAAATACAGAAGGAAGACAAAAGCACATTTTTTCCAACATTAGTACTAAAAAAGGGTTAGTTTTATGCCTCATTTGATGAAATTTATATGTTGCATTTTTAACACATCAAATACCCCCACACTTGAATCTTTGCTTGTCCTCAAGCAAAACTCTTTAATATGTGGCTATTACACTCCCAAATGGAATGGGTAGAGAAGAAGGTTTTTGTGCTTGTCGTAGAGTGTCGGGATTTCCAAGATTCTTTATTTAATTTAATTTTTATTTATTTACAATCCTATTCGTCATGATTTATTTAAAACTTTTCATAAGATAAATTACTTATTAGGGCATAACATGCCTCTTTAAAATTCTATTTATATACAAGTTCACATACCTCACGGGGATCACTCAACACTCGGCCGAAAATGTATTTTTGTGGATCACTCGAGAGCGGCATGGAACTTACTCCTACCATAGGCTTGCCAAGCGATCAATCCTCCTCCTCTTTAACTTATATACCTTTGTAAACATCAAGAGGACTTTGTGGGTGAAGGGTTAGGCTTGGATTAAAGGTAGGTGGTTGGGTTGGTGGTTAGTGGTTAGTAAAAAGGCGAAAAGCGTAACAAGTGTCGGTTTTCGTAAGACTTTTTATTTTTGTAACTTTTATTTTGATGAAGCTATTTATTCAAACAAAGTTATTTTTGATGAACTTGTTTGTTTATTTTCTTTTGCTTCATCAACAACACCAATTTTTTTTTTTTTTTTTGAAAAGTCATATGAAGAACCGAACTTGTTACTAAAACAAATGGTTAAAAATGAAAAAGGTTTTGGTGGGTAAAAAGGGTGTTTGGTTTGGGTTATGAAATGAAAAGGTTTAGGCTCAAAGGGGCTAACTTGGGGGATTTTGGGTAGGTGGTAAAAAAAAAGAAAAATAATGGTGTAGAAATAAAAAGGGTTAGTCCTAATGCCTCCATCATTTACTTACTCGGGTTTAAGTTGGTAAGGACCGGGAATGTATCGTCATGGCAAGTTCTAGAGTCGTAAGAACCAAGCGGCTATTCACACAAGAAACGAAAATGAGCATTTAGTCAAATGATATGTAAGTGTTTGCTCAATAAAGGCTCAAAACTCACTTTTGTGGGAATGGGTTTTTATGTGATCAAGTATATATAATTAAATTTTAACTAAGCTTGTCATGCCTTTTCATAATTTTCTTATGTTGGTTCTTTTTATCACGACGCTATCGGTTGTAAATTTTGTAAAAATATAACCTTTTTAAGAACTTGAATTTCCCGAGTTAAACCTAGACAAGTAAAAAAAAAATGAAAATTTTTGAAAAAATTTGGGGTGATTAGCGGTTCCAATAGAGTTTTGTGTAATACTTGTATTTAGGACTTGCAAGATTCAAGGTTTTAGCATCCCCCCCCCCCCTCCACACTTAAATTACACATTGTCCTCAATGTGTCCAAAAAATAAGTTTTTTAGGTTGATTGAATGCGAAAAAAGGTGTAAAAAGCAAAAATTTTGTGTTACTAGGCGCTGAACACGGCCCCGTGTTGTCCGGGCACGGCCCCGTGTTCAAGTGCCAGTAACAAAATTAAAACAAGAGAAACAGAAGTCTGGACACGGGGGCGTGTTGGGTGAACACGGCCCGTGTCCAGTTACCTGAACTGGGTCTTTTTCTGCAGACTGTGCAGCACGGGGCCGTGTTGGTTGGACACGGCCCGTGCCGAACTTACTGTAAACGAAGAAATTTGTCGGACGGTTCTGTTTTCCTGCATGGAGTGCTGGTTCAAGTTTCCCTTGCATCCTTTGCCATCTCAAGTGTGTTTTATTCCATTCAACACCATTCAAACACCAATTTGACTAAAACCATCATTCATTAATCATAGAGAGAATTACATAAAAGTCCTAAAAATTAGAATATTAGCTAGTTAGGTCAAAGAAAAACAAGAAATCCAATCCCAGAAGTTTCTAGCCTACTATTTATTCTACTAGCAAAATTTCCGAAAAGATAGATCTCTCGGTTAAAAGTGGTTTGACAACTTCTTCCTCCGTTAATGGGCTCCTCATACATCGGCGAGCCACTCTTCGATCTCCCTAGGGAGAAGAAAAGCGGGCTCATGAGCATTGGGTTGAGGAGGTGTAACTTCCATCGGAATTTCTTGGAGTTCTTCAAGAGGAGGCTCCGCCGGAATGTCGTCCCAACCGGTAGGATTTTGGATTCCGAGAGCGAGGTTCCAATCTTCTTGAGGGAGGACTGGTTCCACAGGAGGTGTTACCAGAATGTTTAACCTCTGGTGCAAGAGGTTTATTTCTTGAAAACTATTTTCCAACCCCACCGAGAGATAGTTTATACGGTCAATGAGGACCTCCTCCACTGAAGTCATCTCGTCAAGTGCTTCACGTAGCGCCATTACGTATCTTACGAGAGTTGCTTCAATCGATGGCCTCCTTTCCCTTCGACTGTTCCTTGAGTGTGCAGAAGAGGTTCCGCTGTTTTGGCTAGACATTCTACGAAAACAAACTAGAAACAGTTTGTTTTAATGAAACAGGACCACGGGCACGGCCCCGTGCTCAATGCGCACGGCCCCGTGTTCAACTTTCTGCAGATTTTTAGAACAAGGAATCTTGGGGTTTCAAATTATTTTCTTAACTTATGAAGCTTTTTGAGCAGAAATAACTTAAAACAATGTTGTGTAACTTATTTTTAACAAGATTCCTTGAACAAAAATTCAATAAACATCACAACAAAGCTTGAAATCAAGCTTTAATGGAGTTCTTGGTGCAAGAAAGATGAAGAAGAAGGCAATAGATAAAAGAGGAAAGGACAAGATGCTTGTAAGAACCTTCTTTTAGAACATACCTAGGATGGTAAGTCAGAAAATCCTTTCAAATCTCTGTCCCTGGATGGTCCAAATGTGCAGGGTTCTTGGCTGCATTTATAGAAAACGACAGCGTGCTGGACACGGCCCCGTGTCGACTGGACACGGCCCTGTGTGCAGGCAAGATCCTGACACGTTTTGTCCGTATTCTGACATAAGTCAGAAGGGAATCTTTTGGTGGACACGGGGGCGTGTTGACCTGGGCACGGCCCCGTGTCGGAAGGCTGTTTTATGAAGTGCGTCTATTTTTAAGGAACTTTTCTGGATCGGGCGGTTCCTTACTGGATGGAACAACCCCAAAGTGCCTAAGATACCTTAATTGATCTAGATTAAGACGAGAACGCAAGAGGTTGTCGGTGAGGGTGATTCCTATGCTATATGTAGGTGGACAAGTCCAACCCTTTTCCGGGCTCTCGTTAAAGAAGGTGTATGTCGAATCGCTCAGGTCTATGTATGCATCGAACGAAGTCGATGGGGAGTCCTTCACGGCACAATCGACACAGGGACGACTATCGCTCAAGTCCTTACTAGAGTTAGAAGTATCATTGGAAACAATGAAGTTGTTTGAATGCGTTTCCAACCTTTCTTCTTGGTTATCGTCTTGGAGAAGATTATTGAAGTCTTCCCTAAGTTCTTTTAACCAATTAATAATTAGATCTTCTAGTTGAAATAATTCATCGAGAAGCATTTCTCCTAGAATATCTGGTTGGGCGCATTCGATGGAGAGATAGGGATTATTTTTACTTTCGCCCCTCTTAAGGATACTAGGAAATGATGGGTCTATATAGTGGGGTTTATAATTTAGAAAAAAAGCATTCTAATTCTTTATGGTTACCACCACATAATTGACACCACATAGTACCATAAGAGTGCCGAAAGTAAAAAGTATCAGTATCACTCATGTTTGTGTCAGAAATTACCAACCGTCGGGATCTTACGGTTCTGTTTTCAGTAACTGAAACTTGGGCACGGGGGCGTGTTTAGTGGGCACGGCCCCGTGTTCAGCTAACTGTCTGACTTAAAACAGGATTGCCAGTTCCAATGATTGGGCACGGGGCGTGTTCAGCGGGCACGGCCCGTGCTGGGTTCTGCAGAAGCTGAAAAACTAAAAAAAAAAGTCCTAAAAATAATGAAAACTAAGAAAAACGATTAGGCCGTTGATTCCTAACTTTCTTAAAATCCTTGTGTCCCCGGCAGCGGCGCCAAAAACTTGATGCGTGTGAAGTGTTATATATATTAGGTGTATATTTTAAGCCCCTTTAACACTTATTTTTAGCCAAGTTTTAAATTTATAAAACACGATATTTTACTAACACTAAACACACATATGGGCAAGTGCACCCATCGTGAGCGTAGTATAGTGTTGGCAAGATACCGAGGTCGTTCAAGGACACAAGAGCTTTTAATACCAGTTTATCCTCAACGTCTAATCAAAATAAAAAGTTTAGAAAAACTGTTTTAAACTAAGAAAAATAAAAACTAACTAAAATGCTGAAAATAAAAATAAAAAAAAAGAAAAACAGAAAAACAAGATGAATCACTTGGTTCCGACTCGTATCTAGTGTAACCTTTGATTATTTCCGCACTTTTGCACATAATTAAGAGATTATCTTAGTTATTGTAGTAGGCCCCTCTTTTGAAGGTGACGTTACCCTCACCCCAGTAGTTTGAGTCAGCAATGATACAATCCTAAAAGGGTGGATTATTAGAAGATAATTAATTAAGTTATTAATGCAAATTATGGTAGGCCCCTCTTTTGGAGGTGACGTTACCCTCGACTAAGTAGTCTGAGTCAGCAGGGATACAGTCCTAAATAGCCGGGTTATAGTATTAATAGTAGTTAACTTATGAGGGGATCAAAGAGTTTGGACCCCCGCCATCCAATACCGTGAAGTATTGAAGGAGGTCCTACTAAATTTGACCCAGGTCCATTGCAGGACCTCTAAACGCTGAACAATGGCAAGACCTTTACCAAACCGTTCCCTTAACCCCAGACCAGGTAGCCAACATACCTCCATATAGACCGTGGAGATATGAATGGTGAAAATCTCTTATTTTATATAGACAGTAAAATAATGACAAGACACCACGGACAAACGATAAGGAAAGATCACCTTCAACATAAGCAACTAGTTATTAAAGTCATTAATACAAAACCAAATAAAAAGTGCAAAAGATTAGAAATAAAAAGTATTACACTAGACACTTTGTCTTCACCAAGTGATGTAAGAGACTTAGGCAAACATGGCCTTGATTGTCAAGAACTCTTACGATCAATCTTGGATCCCGAGACGACTCACACACTCTACGATGGACAATGGATGATGGTGGTGGATGATGGTGTTATGGTGGTGGTGGGTGGTGGGTGGTGGGTGAAGTGTGAGAGAGGTGGTGTGCCAAGGGATGGTTTGAGCTTGAGCCAAGCACTTCTATTTATAGGCTGAACAGAAGCTCGGGCACGGCCCCGTGTCCAGTGGGCACGACCCTGTGTCCACATCCTTCTCTTTCTTCATTAAATGCAGTTTTGTCTTTTTAGTTGACCACGCCCCCGTGTCCGCTGAGCACGACCCCGTGGTGCAGAAGAATCTTTGTACTATGCAGATTTGCTGGATTCTGCGAATCTTATAGTTGACCACAGCCCCGTGTCCGCTGAGCACGGTCCCGTGGTGGGCAATATAAGCTTCTACCACTTTGTCTTTTCTGCTGACACTTGGGTACGCCCCTGTGCTGGCTGAGCACGGGGCGTGTTCAGGCTTCTGATCTCTTGTTTTGCTTGGGAAGATGCTGTCGTGGGGTCGGGCATGTCACGCCTTGTTCCTTTTCTTGTATTTATGTTAGATTTTGATGTCTTTTTGCTTCTTTTGTTAATTTGAGCTCATTTAATCCTGAAAATACAAAAGGAAGACAAAAGCACACTTTTTCCAACATTAGTACTAAAAAAGGGTTAGTTTTATGCCTCATTTGATGAAATTTATATGTTGCATTTTTAACACATCAACTGTAGTCGGGATGACATCCACAAACTGGAGGTGGAATTTTTCAATCTGAAGATGACGGGGTCTGAGATTGAGGCGTATACCAAGAGTTCGAATGAACTGGCCATCCTGTGCCCTACTATGGTGGAGCCTCCCATCAAACGTATTGAGCTTTACCTCAAGGGCCTTGTACCAGAGATTCAAAGTCACGTAACTTCAGCCAACCTGGGTACCATTCAGCAAATTATCAAGTTGGCTCATCGTCTCACCGACCAGGCAGTGGAGCAAAACAAGCTTCCCAAACGTATCAGTGCCACAGCTACTTCTGATGCACCTACCAACAACAAGCGAAAATGGGATGGGAATTCAGGCAAAGGTTCTACTTCAGCTCAGTCCCAGCAGCGAAAGACAGATGAGTACAGGAGCCCCAGTCTGCAGTCTTCTGGGAATCAAGGTCAGGGTGGATACAAGGGAAATCACCCCAAATGTAATCGCTGTAACTTGCACCACAGTGGGCCATGTGGTAAGGGCAACTGTCATCGATGCAACAAGCCTGGTCACATGGCAAGGGACTGCAGGAGTCAGCATCCGGCAAATCAGAACCGGCAGCAACAGCAAGCCCCACCCAATCAACGCCAGCAGCGGCAACAACAAGGTAACAACAAAGGGTGCTTTCAATGTGGTGCTGAGGGCCATTTCAAGAAAGACTGCCCCAGTTAAATCAGAACCAGAACAACAACAATAATGGAGGAAACAATGGAGGCAACAATGGAGGTGGCAATGGGGGAAACAACAATGGCAATGGGGCAAGGGGTCGTGTTTTCATACTAGGTCAGGGTGATCCAAGGAACGATCCCAACGTTGTGATGGGTAAGTTTCTTCTGGACAACTTCTTTGTTACTGTTTTATTCGATTCAGGTGCCGATACTAGTTATGTGTCCGTAAAAGTTAGCCAAATGTTAAGCGCACTCCAACACTTCTGAACACCAAACACACGGTAGAACTAGCTAACGGTAAAAGTCTTGAAGCCACACACATAGTTAAAGGTTGTAACCTCGTCTTAGCTGGTCAGACTTTCTCTATCGATCTTATTCCTATCATACTTGGTAGTTTCGACGTTGTTATTGGGATGGATTGGCTATCTCATCATCAGGCAGAGATTGTTTGCAAGGAGAAAATCGTCCGCATTCCTCGTTCTGGTGAAGAACCTCTCATGATTCATGGCGACAAGAGTGGTACTGTCGAAGGCATCATCTCTTTCCTTAAGGCCCAGAAGTGTTTGCGAAAGGGCCACACTGCCATTCTAGCACTCGTTACTGACACATCAATGGAAGAGAAGCGAATTGAGGACATCCCTATTGTACGCGACTTTCCCGAGGTATTTCCTGAGGAATTACCTGGTCTTCCACCTCATCGCCAAGTCGAGTTTCAAATCGAGCTAGCTCCTGGGGCAGCACCAGTGGCTCGAGCACCATATCGTCTAGCTCCATCAGAACTTGAAAAACTGTCCACACAACTACAAGAACTCTTGGAAAAGGGTTTTATACGTCCTAGCTCTTCGCCCTGGGGAGCTCCAGTCTTGTTCGTAAAGAAGAAAGATGGTACTTTCAGAATGTGTATTGACTATCGCGAGCTTAACAAGGTGACTGTGAAGAATCGTTATCCTCTCCCACGTATTGACGACTTGTTCGACCAGTTGCAAGGGTCGAGCTATTACTCCAAGATTGATTTGAGATTGGGATACCATCAGCTGAGGGTCCGAGATGAGGACGTCTCCAAAACAGCATTCAGAACTCGTTACGGCCGTTACGAGTTTCTGGTTATGCCATTCGGGCTGACGAATGCACCAACGGTCTTCATGGATCTCATGAACCGAGTATGCAAACCTTACCTGGATAAATTCGTCATTGTGTTCATCGACGATATCCTGATCTATTCTAAGAGTCAGGAGGAACACAAGCAGCATCTACGACTTATGCTGGAACTTCTTCGAAAAGAGCAGTTGTATGCCAAGTTTTCGAAATGTGACTTCTGGCTTCGCGAAGTCCACTTTCTAGGCCATGTGGTAAACAAGGATGGAATTCATGTGGATCCATCTAAGGTTGAATCGATCAAGATGTCACACCCCGATATTTCCACACTTTACCGGTGGGCCCAGTAGGGGAGTAACGTGACGTGGTTGGCAACATCATAGTCAAACAACACAATATATAAATGCACAGCGGAAGCAAAAGATAAATATATTACATTCCGAATATAAGTAATGTCAAAGTATTACAACGGAAGGTAAAGGATCCACAGGCGGATCAATAAAAGAAAAACTGTTCAACAGACTTTAGGCATCTAGAACTTGCAAGATTCCCTAATGACGCCCTGAGCTCCCAGCCAATTACGCAACGTACCTGTCACTTAACCTTTTGGAAAATACGTCAGTTTACACTGGTAAATACAATTAACTGACTCATTTTGAAAAGAGTTTAAGAAAATTGATTTGAATGCATGTGGCACAAAATATCTTTTATAATTTGATTAAAATGCACGAGGCAAAATTAATCTTTTATACTTGGGACAATTTTATTAATAAAGATCTTGTATCCGATTTACATGGTTGTCCAACATTTAGGGCCGGTGATTATATAATACAAGCCGGTCAAGATTAATTGACGCACCATAAATATAACTCACAAGAAGACATCCTTACGAGTGAGTAAATCTTTTACATACGCAACAGGAGGTGTTATGCCTACACCTTGTGCTTAAGTTATGGCCATTCACTTTTTAAATGAGCCAAGGATATCCAGGACACGGTCATTAACCCCCAATGTTATTTGTTATCAATCAATACAGATTAAAACGGGATTATGCAATTTAATCATCTCCGATTAAAAGGTTTCTACACCCGACCAAGCGGTATTTTTATAATACCGTATCCCAAGCCCGTATAAGGGAAAATAAGTTAAAAGTATTTACCTGAGCTAGCAATGCAATTTATACTCAGCCGTGTATTCTAATCAGCAAGCACAAGTACTTCTACTGGGGCTCTCAATCTGGAACGAAGGTTTTATTAACTTATTAAATTCCTAACGGGTCTTATTTAAGTCGTAACTTAGACCGGTTAGTTTTAAGGAAAGGTTTACGGTTCAAAACGCATGATTAAGCGAAGACCGGCTTAGGATGTGATTTAGACCCGACAAGTTTGGAGACTTGTATAATATGGGTAAACTAAACACATTCTGGATTTTGAGACAAAAACGATAACGTTTGACCCGTTTCGGCTAAATTTATGCAAACTAGTTACATAAACCGAACCGAACGCGAATAACGCATGAGGGGTAATCATGAGAGCCATATACAGGTTTCCTAAGTTAATTATACCTCAAATATGTTGTGACATCAGTAGGATGTCTTTCATTATGCCCAAAACGTATTTAAACACAAACTAGGCCTCGTAGGGGTAGTTTGGTCATTTAAGAGGTTATAAAAGAGTTTAAGTATTTACCTGAGTTACAGGTCTGGTATAATCAGCAAAAATACTTATTTTGATAAGTTATAATAGTAGGATAAAGTATATATGTGAAATTTATCAATTATAACCAAACTATGCACCGAAGGGGCACTTTGGTAATTTCACATAAGCCGTAAAGCTCAAAACTGAAGTCTGAGTTAAACAACTTTTACTTACTGTTAAAACATTATAATTTACCTAAAATATCAGTAGGTATCAACCCTTGTATGTCTAAAATAGTTCTAGTGCATACTATGCATTAAAAACGCTTAGAAAGGCGATTAGGAGCCATTTCCGGGTTATATACATAAAGCTGATATTTTTTATTATTCCAGAAGGCTTAAAATAATTTATTTATCATGTGTAATCAGTAGCAAAAGGTTTGGAGTCGATTAGATATGTAAAACTCATTTTATAGCCCGTAAGGGCAAAACCGACAATTACCGGATTAAGCCTACGACTCTAAGTTATGCTCATCCTAAAATTAATTAAAAATCTTCAAAAATCCCAAAATAATATATTACATCAGTGGGTAATAAGTTTGATATCAAAAAGTAGGCTTAAGTAGGCTATATGCTAATTACGCCGTTTTATTAACATAAAGCCTTCAATTTACGCTAATGAGCATAACTCTCAATTTACACCTCCAACTGATATCAAATTTTTGGTCACAAGTTTATATATCAGTATTTAAGGTTTCTACTCTTTTATTTTTCCAAAAATCGCGTTTTATGGTAATAAGGGCATAATGGTCAATATATGAGTAATTAACGGAAACGCGTAAACGAATGGGTCAATCAATGAACCAACCACAGAGGGTTATGCTAACATGTAGCATGGTCCTAAGGAAGCTCTAAGGCATTTCCAAATCATACTAAAGCGGGTCAGAACTAAAGTCAAAGCTTTGCGACTTTCGGTTCCGAATCGGTTCAAAACAGAAAGTTGTCGAATCAAACAGGCTTAGACAAGTTCTTATGCTTATTATCAAGTTATATGAATGATAAAATAGGTTACACGCCTTTTACATCGTTAATTATGCGTTAAACGAAAGATTACATTTCTGTTGACTTTTTCTAATCATCTTTGACTCGACAAATGACCTAGTTAGGATGGGAATCAGTGGATGCCCTTTTAAGGGTTTAAAGCCCACATAATTACCAACTTATAACTACCTTTGATTTGGCTAAACACTGAATCAATAGTGATTTATCTTAAAGTCAACCGTTAATTACGACAGCTTGACTTTTAAGCTAATACTAAGCTAAAACTTAATTAAAAAGGTTCAGCAAGCTTACCAAGGTCCTATGCACGAAATGTGAAGACTTGAGCCTGCTTGGGAGCTCCAAGAATGATCAGAGGTGCCAATGAAGGTGTGAGGAAAAATGGTTGCTACTAAGGTCCTTTTATAGTGTTTTAAACACCACAAATCTTTGACATCTAAGTCTATAAGTGACCACAACATTCTAACAAGTGTCCCTAGTGCATAGGGGGTGTTTAGGGGTCAAGAAATATGAGGAAAAACGTTTAAAGTCGGTTTAAACGCGAATGCAGGCTGCTGCCAAACTTTTCTGTATCTGGTGTCCTGACGCGGCCCGCGTAAGGTTATGTTAACCTTTACGCGGCCCGCCTCAGCCTGTTAATCAGAATTTTCCATTTTCAAGTTTCCGCATATTGTCCCTTGGCCTTTCGAAAGGTCAACTAAGCTTCTATTTGCACTTTGAACCCTCTATACTGACACTTAAGGGTCTCAAGACTTATACCCCTCTTGTTAAGTCCTTGGCCACTCGGTTATTACCCGAAAAGTCCTAACTTTCAATGTTAACGTTTTTAACCCCTTGTAAACGAATTTGATCACAACTTGCTCATGCGATAACGAAACTTTATGAAATTTATATCGTGCATTATAGTGAGCATAATTAACCGTTACAAGGCTTCGGGTTTGCTAAAAGGTCACTCAGAGGTATAACTTAAACATGTTGACACATTTAACCCCTGTGGTTTGTAATCTCTCACTTTCCTTCTTATTTAGCTTCGTATGATCCGTGATTTATTCGTTTGAAGGTATGAGCATCATGTAGGGCAAATGTACAATATATTTATTCACTGTTGACATTTAGAACACGTATATTCACATACTTTTCATGTTTATCAACTTTTAGTCCCTCTAGAATATTCTTTCTCACGTTCAAACATTATGACACGTGTCAACACATTATAGGACGTGAATTTTCGAGGTGTTACATCCTCACCCCCTTAAAAGAAATCTCGACCTCGAGATTTGTTAAAGTAAAGGAAGTATTTTCTGCCTCGTATTGGGCTTAATCTTCCTCAGTACTTTTGAGCCTCTTAGGCACTCCAATTGACCTTTATAATAGGTACATGTATCTTTTTGGAGCTTCTAGTCCTGTCGATCCTTAATCGACATATGTCGCTCATTATATAATAAATCTGCACATCATTATGTGATAGTGCTTCTTTGACTTATTGGCGAAACACATCCTTTAGTTACTAGCGTGTAATGTATTGCGAGCTCCACTAAGTTCCTTATATAGGTTTTAGCTTCTAAGCTACTTGATCTTGATACATTCGATTTCCTTCGAGTGATTCTATATATTCAGAGCTTAACTAGCCTGATAATTTAATAAATTTGGTACACCCTTCTTTGGGCAGCCGATGGCAAATTCTTAATTGTTGCCTAATTAGGGTTGCGGTAATCAATGCATAAGCGAAATGAACCGTCTTTCATAACTAACTACACCGAATTAGGTTAGGCTATATGAATCCATATCTTAAAACTTACTTAACCGAGGTTTTCGATTCTACCAATAATGGTACTAGCTGTCTTGGAGATTTCATAATAATGCAGCCCTAAATGGGATATAAACCTTAACTCTACCTGCTTCTCAGGGGTAAACAGGGTAGTCTTAGGAGAAGACAATCAGGATTCAAGGAGGTTACAGAGATTTTCCATATCTCAAGCTCCAGTTCATCCATCATTGCATGTGTCAAATAAGTGACATATTTATGTTATAAGTCCACGGATTCCTTAATCGGGAATATTTATTTGGACAATTCTATTATGGATATCTTCTTTGAATACCATTAGCTGACTTTAGTACTCTATAACCATTGGAATATCTTTGTGGTCCCATGCATTAAACCTCCATACTGATCAGGCATGGAAGCAATCTATGGAACATATTAAGATATACCAATCCTCATATGGCGCTTTTATCATGCTATTTGGTATTCGCAATCGTTTAGAGATCAAAGAGATATCAATTTCATTTGAATGCATTTATCTGGAGAGAGAGTACATTGGAATTTTATGACTGAAGATTTCTGACAGGAACAGAAGAATAGTTCTGGTGAATTTTCTACCTGTAAGTTTTACCTTACACTTAATATATATAGGGTTCTTATGAAAAGTTTTAAAAACTTGTTATACTTATAGTTTATGAAGGATTTACTGGTATCCGAACCAAAATAAAAACTCTTAGCATTTAAATTACTGATAAAATGCCAAGGAATGTACCTGATGCCATTATTTATGGACTAGCTAAGGCATTTTAGGCGCTTTCAATTTTAGGCTTTACTTCCTCCGCCGCATTTCCTTTGACAGATTTAGGGCACGTAGTCTTGATGTGGCCTTTCTCATTACAGCCGAAACAGACTGCATTCTTCATGTCTTTGCAGTCCAACGTTTTATGTCCCTTAGACTTGCAGATCCCACAATGTAGAGGTCGAGGCTCAAATCTGCATTTCCCGTAGTGGCGCTTCTTGCAAATCTTGCATACAGGTTTCTGATTGGACTTTTTTTTATTCTTTTTCTTAGAACTCTCGGAGTTATCTACCTCCCTTTTCCTTTTTAGTTCATCCTTTGCATCAGAGGCATGAACGGGATCCTCCTTAAGAGTAAGGAAGTGTGGTCCTAGATAAAATTTGGACCGAGCAGCATGGGGCTCCTTGAACTTTTTCACAGCCTTCTTCACAGCTTTTCCAACAGCTGCGTCTATCATAGTTTGAAGAACATCTTTGGAAATTCTAAGGTTCACAATTTCAGCATCATTAGCATGCGCCGTGCCATCAATGGCGCGATCGACTGTTGTCTTATCCGAGTTTGCCATACTTTCTATTGGTTCCTAACACCAATAAAACAATTTCTTAGTTGAAATCCAACAACTGCTATTTTTCATTCTGATGGCCTTAATATATACTAACCATGGTGTCAATAACCTATACAGGCTATTATAGCACTAACATTCTTAATGACCATTATTTAAAATATATTAATATTACTTAGCCTAGGTCGCAAAAGACCATCAATGGCATTAAAGTTTTGGACCTAGTCCATCACTTTTCTGACAGAGGATCAAAACGTCACATCTGTCTTTATTATATTAAAGAATTTAGGTAGCTTGAAAGCTTGCCATAGGAATATCAGAAAAGAGTGATTCCTATTAGATATAAAATATCCATCTAAGGTTTGTTGGAGCATTTTCTAAAGTATCATCGGCCAATTTCTACCTCGTATTAAATGACCGAAGTCCTAATCAGGCGGAGACAACAGTTCTCTACAGTTATTGTTCAATATTGAATCATATGTGCCAATATCAAGTAAATTTCTGCATAAACTGCTTGATAAGGAAAGGTACCTGCTATATAGTTATCCTTCTGCACCATCTCCTGGCGTTCATCCGAAAGACTCATGCGTTTGTTTTCCTGGCCTCTCCAAGGTTCTTTATAAGCTTTGGGCAGTTGGTTTTGATGTGTCCTTCCTCGTTACAATTGTAGCATGTGGCGTTCTTTAACCCCTTGCAATCTAAGGTTTTGTGACCCTTGGTCTTGCAAATTCCACACAATTTAGCACGTGGGTCTATTGTACATTTTCCAAAATGTTGCTTTTTGCAGTTACTGCATTTGGGTCTGTTATCAGACTGACTCGAGTTCTTCCTAAACTCGGAATCCTTCCCGCGCTCCGAGCTTCCCTTCTTCTTCTTGTTATATCGATGAGAGTTTTCCTCCTCTCTTTCTCTTCTTCCCTCGCCAGAAGCCTTAACAGACTTAATTCTGATTGCATCTAAGGTGAGAGATAAGGATAAGTCCACCGCGGACCTATATGTGGTTGGCCTAGATGCTTTAACACTTCCTTTTATTTCTGGTGCTAGGCCTCCAATGAAACGCGCTATGCGTTTAGGTTCAGGGGTGACTAAATAAGGAACTAGGCGGGACATAGTGTTGAAACTTGTCACATACGCCTGACAATCCAAATCCTCCATGACTAGAGTCAAGAAGTCTGATTCTATATTTTCTACCTCATGCTGGGGGCAATAGTTTTCCTTGACTAATGCAACAAATTGATCCCAAGATAAGTTGTAGAGTAGAACTTTTCCCATGGCTTGGAGCAATGATCTCCACCATGCCAACGCTTCTCCTTTGAATGATTGTGAAACAAATTTCACAACATCTTTCTCCGCACAACCGCTGATGTCAACAATAGCGTCCATCTCATCGAGCCATGTCATGCAATCGATGGCCCCTTTTTCTCCTGTAAAGTCTCTAGGCTTGCAGGAGGCAAAATATTTATATGAACAGGTCTTAACTGATGCCTCTTGATGAAACACAACTTGTCTAGACGGAATACTCCTTTGATTTGACAAGTCATGAACATCGTCCTCCCTTGACTCATGTGTTTTAGGAGGGGGCTTACTACGAGCCACAGATAGAGTCTTAGAGTGGGTATCATTTGATTCATCATACTGTCGATCAAGAGCTCGAGTAACAGCATAATCTATTATTGCCTGCAGTTCTGCTCCAGTTACATTAATTCTGGTAGTATCATTGTTCTCCTTCATGTGGCTGTTAACTTCATCTAATCCAGCCATGTAGCTTGATTACTACACAAATATTAACAATGATTTATTCAGAGGTTTTTTTTATGGAATCATCATCTTTGACGATTCATCAACCATGGTAATATAAACCATATTGGTTAACTTGTTAGTTATATTTAATTAGTATTTTCCATGATAATTTATCCTAGTTATAAAACGTTAAGGATATTGAAGTGGCGCAAAAGGCCTAGTCACAAGGACAGTTCTAAATTTTATAAGCCATGATTTCAGAGAATCGAGGCATTAAGGTTTGAATCAAGTTCATTACCTTCTCTTGACAGGGAGTTGTAGACTTCAACTGTCTTTTGTCTTTTAGGACAATAGATATAGCCCGTGGGCATTTCCCTTCTGAGGGATGGTTATAATATGATCATCTTCTCAGATGCTATTAGTCGAGATCGTATGGATCCTACCGACTATTATGCTTGGACCTGGTCCAACATTTTTAGACAGGAGGTCAAAGACCACCACTGTCGTTGTCTTATCGGACAACAAGTTTAGCCCGTAGGCACTTCATCACTATCGGATGTTTATAATATGATCATCTTATAGGATGACACAAGCCATGATTTCTAAATCACTAGGCTAGATAAGAAAATCGGAAGAATCCAATATAAGGATGACTGTTGTGATTTTCTCGAATCACATTTGTCAAGAGTGCTAACACGTTCTTAGGTGTTAACAAGGATTTGAATCTCTTGAATAGGTCTTACCATCTTGGCCATGTCAAAAATGACACGTGGCTAGGTCTTGTCCTTTTTAGATTTTTGCCATTTTATTATAATGGTAGATCTTATAAAAGGAATGTTATTTTCCATTTATTTAATATTTCAAGTTTAGAATGACAATTTAATCTTAATCATTCCACTATATAAAAATAAAAGTACAGAGTTGCCCTAAGCGGGACTTGAAAGGAATAATGTTGTCCTAGAAAGGACAGAAAGATAAATATGTCCTTATAAGGACTACTTAAGAAAACGATCTTTAGCAAAAAGGGGTTTTCTTCATCACTTTACTTTCGAATGTTCCCTCCCTGGATGCTCGTTTCATTCTAGCCACGGTACGAAGCTCAGCATTTCAAGGCTCCGGATGTGGAGAATTTCTAATACAGCTTCTTCGCTTGGCGACATATCCAATATATATAAAAAATTTGAAGCAAAATTTACAGATTAGGATTTAGAATATTCCTAAGTTAAGTCTAGACTCAGAAGGTCAAGGAATGTGCTAATGTGTAACTGAGACTAAACACAAGGGCTAGTGTTTAATTCACTCAGTGTTGGCTCTGATACCAACCTGTCACACCCCGGTATTTCCACACTTTACCGGTGGGCCTGGTAGGGGAGTAACGTGACGTGGTTGGCAACATCATAGTCAAACAACACAATATATAAATGCACAGCGGAAGCAAAAGATAAATATATTACATTCCGAATATAAGTAATGTCAAAGTATTACAACGGAAGGTAAAGGATCCACATGCGGATCAATAAAAGAAAAACTATTCAACAGACTTTAGGCATCTAGAACTTGCAAGATTCCCTAATGACGCCCTGAGCTCCCAGCCAATTACGCATAGTACCTGTCACTTAACCTTTTGGAAAATACGTCAGTTTACACTGGTAAATACAATTAACTGACTCATTTTGAAAAGAGTTTAAGAAAATTGATTTGAATGCACGTGGCACAAAATATCTTTTATAATTTGATTAAAATGCACGAGGCAAAATTAATCTTTTATATTTGGGACAATTTTATTAATAAAGATCTTGTATCCGATTTACATGGTTGTCCAACATTTAGGGCCGATGATTATACAATACAAGCCGGTCAAGATTAATCGACGCACCATAAATATAACTCACAAGAAGACATCCTTACGAGTGAGTATATCTTTTACATACGCAACAGGAGGTGTTATGCCTACACCTTGTGCTTAAGTTATGGTCATTCACTTTTTAAATGAGCCAAGGATATCCAGGACACGGTCATTAACCCCCAATGTTATTTGTTATCAATCAATACAGATTAAAACGGGATTATGCAATTTAATCATCTCCGATTAAAAGGTTTCTACACCCGACCAAGCGGTATTTTTATAATACCGTATCCCAAGCCCGTATAAGGGAAAATAAGTTAAAAGTATTTACCTGAGCTAGCAATGCAATTTATACTCAGCCGTATATTCTAATCAGCAAGCACAAGTACTTCTACTGGGGCTCTCAATCTGGAACGAAGGTTTTATTAACTTATTAAATTCCTAACGGGTCTTATTTAAGTCGTAACTTAGACCGGTTAGTTTTAAGGAAAGGTTTACGGTTCAAAACGCATGATTAAGCGAAGACCGGCTTAGGATGTGATTTAGACCCGACAAGTTTGGAGACTTGTATAATATGGGTAAACTAAACACATTCTGGATTTTGAGATAAAAACGATAACGTTTGACCCGTTTCGGCTAAATTTATGCAAACTAGTTACATAAACCGAACCGAACGTGAATAACGCATGACGGGTAATCATGAGAGCCATATACAGGTTTCCTAAGTTAATTATGCCTCAAATATGTTGTGACATCAGTAGGATGTCTTTCATTATGCCCAAAACGTATTTAAACACAAACTAGGCCTCGTAGGGGTAGTTTGGTCATTTAAGAGGTTATAAAAGAGTTTAAGTATTTACCTGAGTTACAGGTCTGGTATAATCAGCAAAAATACTTATTTTGATAAGTTATAACAGTAGGATAAAGTATATATGTGAAATTTATCAATTATAACCAAACTATGCACCGAAGGGGCACTTTGGTAATTTCACATAAGCCGTAAAGCTCAAAACTGAAGTCTGAGTTAAACAACTTTTACTTACTGTTAAAACATTATAATTTACCTAAAATATCAGTAGGTATCAACCCTTGTATGTCTAAAATAGTTCTAGTGCATACTATGCATTAAAAACGCTTAGAAAGGCGATTAGGAGCCATTTCCGGGTTATATACATAAAGCTGATATTTTTATTATTCCAGAAGGCTTAAAATAATTTATTTATCATGTGTAATCAGTAGCAAAAGGTTTGGAGTCGATTAGATATGTAAAACTCATTTTATAGCCCGTAAGGGCAAAACCGACAATTACCGGATTAAGCCTACGACTCTAAGTTATGCTCATCCTAAAATTAATTAAAAATCTTCAAAAATCCCAAAATAATATATTACATCAGTGGGTAATAAGTTTGATATCAAAAAGTAGGCTTAAGTAGGCTATATGCTAATTACGCCGTTTTATTAACATAAAGCCTTCAATTTACGCTAATGAGCATAACTCTCAATTTACACCTCCAACTGATATCAAATTTTTGGTCACAAGTTTATATATCAGTACTTAAGGTTTCTACTCTTTTATTTTTCCAAAAATCACGTTTTATGGTAATAAGGGCATAATGGTCAATATATGAGTAATTAACGGAAACGCGTAAACGAATGGGTCAATCAATGAACCAACCACAGAGGGTTATGCTAACATGTAGCCTAGTCCTAAGGAAGCTCTAAGGAATTTCCAAATCATACTAAAGCGGGTCAGAACTGAAGTCAAAGCAAAAGTCAAAGCTTTGCGACTTTCGGTTCCGAATTGGTTCAAAACAGAAAGTTGTCGAATCAAACAGGCTTAGACAAGTTCTTATGCTTATTATCAAGTTATATGAATGATAAAATAGGTTACACGCCTTTTAGATCGTTAATTATGCGTTAAACGAAAGATTACATTTCTGTTGACTTTTTCTAATCATCTTTGACTCGACAAATGACCTAGTTAGGATGGGAATCAGTGGATGCCCTTTTAAGGGTTTAAAGCCCACATAATTACCAACTTATAACTACCTTTGATTTGGCTAAACACTGAATCAATAGTGATTTATCTTAAAGTCAACCGTTAATTACGACAGCTTGACTTTTAAGCTAATACTAAGCTAAAACTTAATTAAAAAGGTTCAGCAAGCTTACCAAGGCCCTATGCACGAAATGTGAAGACTTGAGCCTGCTTGGGAGCTCCAAGAATGATCAGAGGTGCCAATGAAGGTGTGAGGAACAATGGTTGCTACTAAGGTCCTTTTATAGTGTTTTAAACACCACAAATCTTTGACATCTAAGTCTATAAGTGACCACAACATTCTAACAAGTGTCCCTAGTGCATAGGGGGTGTTTAGGGGTCAAGAAATATGAGGAAAAACGTTTAAAGTCGGTTTAAACGCGAATGCAGGCTGCTGCCAAACTTTTCTGTATCTGGTGTCCTGACGCGGCCCGCGTAAGGTTATGTTAACCTTTACGCGGCCCGCCTCAGCCTGTTAATCAGAATTTTCCATTTTTAAGTTTCCGCATATTGTCCCTTGGCCTTTCGAAAGGTCAACTATGCTTCTATTTGCACTTTGAACCCTCTATACTGACACTTAAGGGTCTCAAGACTTATACCCCTCTTGTTAAGTCCTTGGCCACTCGGTTATTACCCGAAAAGTCCTAACTTTCAATGTTAACGTTTTTAACCCCTTGTAAACGAATTTGATCACAACTTGCTCATGCGATAACGAAACTTTATGAAATTTATATCGTGCATTCTAGTGAGCATAATTAACCGTTACAAGGCTTCGGGTTTGCTAAAAGGTCACTCAGAGGTATAACTTAAACATGTTGACACATTTAACCCCTGTGGTTGTAATCTCTCACTTTCCTTCTTATTTAGCTTTGTATGATCCGTGATTTATTCGTTTGAAGGTATGAGCATCATGTAGGGCAAATGTACAATATATTTATTCACTGTTGACATTTAGAACACGTATATTCACATACTTTTCATGTTTGTCAACTTTTAGTCCCTCTAGAATATTCTTTCTCACGTTCAAACATTATGACACGTGTCAACACATTATAGGACGTGAATTTTCGAGGTGTTACACAAGAACTGGCCTGCACCCCGAATACCAATAGAAATCCGCCAATTCTTGGGTTTGGCAGGATATTACAGAAGATTTATCAAGGATTTCTCGAAGATTGCGCAACCTCTCACTTCGCTGACTCAGAAGGGTGTCACCTATCGTTGGGGTGATGCACAGGAATCTGCTTTCCAGCACCTAAAAGATAGACTTTGTAGCACGCCTATCCTCTCATTGCCTGAAGGCACAGATGATTTTGTGGTTTACTGCGATTCTTCCATCCAAGGACTTGGTTGCGTGTTGATGCAACGTGACAAGGTCATTGCCTACGCATCACGCCAACTCAAGGTTCACGAAAGAAATTACACTACTCACGATCTGGAGCTGGGAGCATTTGTTTTCGCGCTTAAGATATGGAGACATTACCTGTACGGTACCAAGTGCACCATTTACACCGATCACAGGAGTCTCGAGCATATCTTCAAGCAAAAGGAGTTAAACATGCGTCAACGCCGATGGGTTGAACTTTTGAACGATTATGAATGCGCTATCAAATGCCATCCAGGCAAGGCCAATGTTGTGGCCGACGCCCTCAGTCGAAAGGATACTATACCTAAGCGTGTACGTGCTTTACAACTTAGCATTCACTCTAGCCTTCCCGCTCAAATTCGTGATGCTCAAGTTGAAGCATTGAAAGCAGAGAACATCAGGGCTGAGTCCCTACGAGGATCGAGGCAGCGGCTAGAACAAAAGGAAGACGACGCTTACTATGTAACAGGGCGCATCTGGGTTCCACTGTATGGAGACTTACGCGAGCTTGTGATGGACGAAGCGCACAAGTCTCGTTATTCGGTACATCCTGGTTTGGATAAGATGTACCACGACCTAAAGACTACGTATTGGTGGCCTGGCATGAAAACCCACATAGCAACCTACGTCAGTAAGTGCTTGACTTGTGCGAGAGTCAAGACTGAATATCAGAAACCATCAGGCCTACTTCAACAACCAGAGATCCCGAAATGGAAATGGGAGCAAATTTCCATGGATTTCGTTACCGGCCTGCCCAGATCTCAACGCGGAAACGATACCATTTGGGTGATCGTAGATCGACTGACCAAGTCTGCACATTTTCTGGCTATCAAAGAAACGGATAAGTTTTCTACTCTTGCAGACATTTACCTAAAGGAAGTGGTATCAAGGCACGGAGTGCCAACCTCCATCATTTCTGATCGTGACGCACGTTTTACTTCTGAACTGTGGCAAGCAATGCACAGGTCCTTTGGCTCACGTTTAGATATGAGCACCGCTTATCACCCACAGACGGATGGGCAATCTGAACGCACCATCCAAACCCTCGAAGACATGCTTAGGGCATGCGTAATCGACTTCGGCAATGGCTGGGAAAAGCATCTCCCGTTAGTGGAGTTCTCATATAACAACAGTTACCACACCAGCATCCAAGCCGCTCCGTTCGAGGCATTGTACGGACGCAAATGCCGATCACCTCTCTGTTGGGCAGAAGTTGGTGACAGCCAAATCACTGGCCCAGAACTTGTGGTAGATACCACCGAGAGAATTGCTCAGATACGACAGCGAATGGCGGCAGCTCGTGACCGTCAGAAAAGCTATGCTGATAAGGGAAGAAAACCACTCGAGCTCCAGGTTGGGGATCGAGTGCTACTCAAAGTCTCACCTTGGAAAGGTGTAGTCCGCTTTGGCAAACGAGGCAAACTCAATCCGCGTTATGTCGGACCATTCGAAGTCACCGAGAAAATTGGCAAAGTCGCCTACAGGTTGAATCTACCTGAAGAACTCAGCGGAGTTCACAATGTTTTCCATGTGTCAAATCTGAAGAAGTGTCTGTCAGATGAGACCCTCATAGTTCCTCTTAAGGAACTCACAATCGACGACCAGCTGCGATTCGTCAAGGAACCAGTAGAGATTACGGATCGAGACGTTAAGATCGTCAAGCATACCAGGATACCTCTGGTCCGAGTTTGTTGGAATGCTCGTCGTGGCCCAAAGTATACCTGGGAACGAGAAGACCAAATGAAACTCAAGTATCCCCAGCTGTTTAAGAAAAGTGCAACCACTAGTGAGGCTGAAGCTACTGCAGAATTTCAGGACGAAATTCCAAATCAACGGGGGGATGATGTGACACCCCAGGAAAATCAGGAAAACAACGCAACTTAACTAGCTTCCTCAGTAACCACGCGCTAAATTTTGGGACGAAATTCTCTTAACAGGGGGAGAATGTGACAACCCTCAAATTTACATGTAACCGTACAATTTATTTTTGATAATTAAAGTGTTTGACGACTGTGTGGAATCACTTAACTGCTTTCTGATATCTGTGTTATACTTACATGTATTTGTTAACATACTAGTAGGATACAGAAAAGTTACTAAAAAGTCCGTTATGTTTTCCTGAGTGTTGAGAATAAATAAAAAAAAAAAAACGTTACAAAAATATATAAATAGGACGCCTTACGGATTAATTAAGCACTTTAACGGATCAACACCGAACCAAACAACCGGACTTTACCCGGAACACGAAAATATTGCCTGTAACATAGTTTATCTTTTTCTGAGCCAGTTAGGGTCCCCGAATACCCTAACACCCATTATAATTTACTACACATTAATAGTTAGTTAAACACCTAAACTAACTAACTAAATCCTTTAACTAATTAGTTAGACCCAAACCATACCCAAACCCCCCAACAAAATCGGTCACCCTCCTTGGGGACAACCTTCTTACAACGTGAATATTATATTAACATATGTTTGATATCTTGCTAGCATATTATCCTATGAAAATTAGAGAGTGAAGGTCCTTAAATAAACTTGATGGACGTAAACACTTCACAATCACTTAAACACAATTTCACTCTCTTCTTTCTTCTCTTTGGGTCTCGGCCGAACACACACACACTCCCACCAACACTTTCAAATTTTGATCAAGCCATTTTATCTACTTACAAGTGTGTTAGAGCTCGTATAAGGAGACCCGGTGCTTACGGAATCACAAGGACCTCACCACAACGCTATTAACCACCCGTTTTTCGTCTAGTTTCTTCCCTAGCCACGAGCTAGTAGTAAGTGATTCTAATCACCTTCTTAAGCTTGTCTAAAGTGGTTAATAAGAATTTTGTCAGATAAAGATCATGAACACTAGAGTTCAAAACTAAAAGTCCACTAAAAATAATAAACATGGTGGTTAATATGAATGTTAGTGTAAAACGTTTGAAACCAGTTTTGTTATGATTCTTGGTTGATTATCTGATGTTTTGCTGGTTAGTATTGATGTTTAATGTTGTTGTGATTAATAAACTTGCTAACGGAAATCAATCGAACACGAACTAGGAAGTTAAAGACTGAAAACAGAATCTGTCCAAGTTTTACAGCCAACTTCAGTTGGCTGTAAACAGGTCATAAACTCTACGAAAAACTGATATTTTGAGTCTAAAACGTGTTATTATGAAATACGGTTCTAATGGCACCGGAATCGTAATTTTTGGACTTCGTTTACTATTTTTAAAGCGTCATTTCGTAACAGCAGCTAGAGCTGCGTTTTTCTGCTGAAAATATGAGTTTTGTTTTCTATCATAACTTGGGTTCTGTATAGAGTTGGATCCTGAAACTTGTACGGTAGATGACCACCGATGTATTTGTAATTAACCCACTGGAATTTCGTAAATCGGACGCTCGATGAATTTTTAATAAATTATCCCGTGGACTGTGGTCAGAAAAATATAAATCGGACGCTCGATGAATTTTTAATGAATTTTTAATAAATGAATTTTTATAAAATATTGGTAATGAACCGGACCCCGATATTTTTACACAATAAAATTTGGAACGTTTAAGACATTCGGTAAAATTTGGGAATTTTTGGAACAAGTTAGCTATTTTATTAAAATGTCCGAAAACAGCCCGGTTTTGAATATTTAAGCTGAAACGACATAAGTTGTAATTTGTGTGTCTAAATGTCGAGTATGCTATCTGTGAATGATCTAACATGTTATATGAGTTATATGCATTATTGTATGCTTGCTTATGAGTGGGGAATGGATGGGGAACTTATATGGGCATAAACCGTTAAAGTGATGCATGTTATGTGATAGATACGTGTAGGAACTTTGTGCTCTATTTGAAACCACTAAATGACTAACTGGTAAATCATACTAGGACGTGATTGACCGACCTTGACTGTTAGCTATATTTGAGAATCTAACCGAGCAAACCGAGGTGAGTTCACACTTTTCTACAAAGCATGGTAAATTCCGGTGGGAATGGGAATGGGCACAGGAATAGGGATTCCTCGTCCTTTGAAACGTGTTCAGGAATGTAAATTCCTCGTCCTGTTGGGACGTATTAGACTTACTGGACTAGAACTCTATCAGCGAAGTCCCTCCCTTTTTGTATCGACTTAATCGCCGAGGCTATGGCGAGCGGATCATTAGTTAATAGCGCTATTAGGTTTAACAAACCTCACACCGTGCCAGTCGGACGGGCGTGTACTAATGGACTATGGCACGTCGATGGTGATAGAACACCGACGCTAGGGCACAATTGATTTTTGTTAGTAGTCGATATGATAAACGAGTCTGGTAGTTTAAAATACTGGGGTAGCTCCCCACGGCCAAAGTGCCGGGCTGGATAGCCAGGGAAGGTGGACATGGGATGGTTAACTAATAAACGTTTTCGAACTATGGGGTAACCCCCACGGCTGGATAGCCGAATGAGATTAAACTATGTTTTTGGAAACAACTCTAAAATAGACAACCAACCGTGAACTCACTCAACTTTGTTGTTGACTCGTTATTACATGCTTTGCAGGTCATTAGATGTTATGGAGCTTGCATATGGAGGTGGTCGTTGTGGGATGCGAACTGATATGTCCCGTACTTAATGAATAAACTTTATGAACTTATTAAACCTACGTTTTGGACTTTAAACTTATGAACTATGGCCTTATGTTTTGAACTTATGTTTTATGCTTCCGCTGTTAACCTAAAATCGGTTTACTTCCTTTTGGTCACCAATCGTATTGTGTTTGGTTTTATTTACTTAATTATGTTGTTCAATGTGATTGGTGGTTCGATCCTGGTCATGTCACGCCTCCAAGCGGTGATACTCCGCATGGTGGATTTTGGGGGTGTGACACATACGGTTACAGGACATGATATTCTCAGTCAAAGATTCAATCAAATCCAATTCCTTCAAGAGTGATCTATGTCTAATCCGATAAATCATTGCGTGTAACCCGCAAATAGGTTTATCTAATAATTCTCATACGATTCAAAGATTAATCCAGGTTTCTTCATAATTTTGCAATTTCAATTCAGGTTCCAGGTTTGTTAATTTCTTTGAAATTACTTGTTCTAGACAAATTATACAACACTTTAAAATTAAAAGATGGTTTAAAATGTAACTAAACCAAAGCTTGTTTAGATGACGTTTGGAGTTTGAAATTACTTGTTCTAGAGCAGTTATACAACACTTTAAAATTAAAAGATGGTTTAAAATGTAACAAAGATATCAGTAACAATGATGAGTTTGAATGTTCAAGGATTTAAAAGGAAAAATATTCGATTCGGTTTGAATAAGTAACTCCAAGAATATATGTTCAAAACTAATCACTTTGCATCAATCCAACCAAAGTGATAATCTATAGCATCAGAAGACAATAGTACATAATACATATTGAGTTGCCTGTTTTTATTTTGGCTTCCCATGTTAACCTAGACTACAACATCCATACATGAATAACTAAATTAATTTCATTACATCAAAACGTGGACTTAAAATCCTTACATACAATGTAAATTTGTTTATCTATATAATATGGCTTGAATCAATTTTTAACCAAAAACGTTCATGATTTTTATTATATTGAACATGTACTAATATTATTGTAAGATATGATTTTTATATTCAACATATACTAATACTATATTGTATGATGATGTAGTAACCCGAATTGATCTCATCATGATGTAGGGGTAATTTAAATCTCAAAACTATATGTTCACTTTGAAATTACCGACCGGGTGTTTCTTAACACATCACAACTTTTCGTTAAACAATTTAGGGTGTTGCTGACGTACCCAATGGATTAATATGTGCCAGTTTCAAAAAAAAAAAAAAAACAAACGCGATACTTGAAGTAACACAATTACACAAAGATCATACACATGAAAATACCATGTAATGGGAATACAAGCACACGAAGCAATGGATACACATGAAAATACCATGTAATATTGACATTTTTATTGACCCATTGTGGGGGGTCTTTATACAGAAAACAAATTAAAAAAAAAAGAATCAAAGAATTTAAAAGATATAAAAAATAATGTAAGAAACAATTATATTTGTTTAGTTAGCTAGAAAGGGTGCAGGGCTTGAAAAACCAGAAGACATCCAACCCTTTTGCTTCATTCTGAATTGTAGTATTACTGGCTTTGACTTTGACTTCCTTTTTCACCTCTTTGCTTTCTATCTCTTGAAGCATCCCTCTCTCCTGTTACCATTACACAAAATCAATCACTGCACTTTTAGTTCCTTTTTTTTTTTGAACGGCTGCACTTTTAATTCTTGATAAATGCTATCAAGCAGCATCTTAATTTATCAAATTCACACAAATAAGCATTTAAAAAATCGTACTTGTGTTGATATTTCAGTTTCACACAAATAAGTCTTTTAAAAAATTCAAATTTAGACAAAAAGGCCAGTCACTTGTTAAACGTACCTGAGGTCTAGGACGAAAAGCCTTGGACGGAGTTGTTTTTGTAGTAGTTCCACGATTAGCTGAAAAGCATTGAGGCGATGGAGGATTCGTCCGAATCTGCTGTAACACTCTTGCTTCATCTTTGCCCCTTATGTTTTTCATATTTAATGAAATCGGGCTGTTTTCTAACTCTGAGTTCGTTCTGCATAGACAAATATTTTTATCCATAAATTTAATCAACAAAAAACAAATAAACACACACAGGATATGTCCATCTGAATCACCCAATTCTCAGAGTTTGGCATGGTGAACTAATAGATAAACTAACCAAACTAGAAAATTTGATCACATACACCCAAATCTCATAACTAGGCCTTATGAACTTATGGGGGTGTTTGGGTGTGTATTTTACTAGTTTAAAGTTTGTTTGTTTTTTTTTGAACGACCAACATAAGCCCAATCACCAGGGTAAACCCAATGGTAAAAAAATCCACCCATGCCCGCAGACGGTGCTGGTGAACCGGCCCACCACCATTCCGGAGGAAACCCACCGCCCGAAGGCCACTATGGTAAAAAACCCATGGCTCAACCCAGAGCAATTTTTCTCCAGGCGAGACTCAAATCCATGACGTCCACTTTGGAAGGTCATGGGGCTGCCAATGCACCAAAAGGTTATCGGCTTTACTGGTTTAAAGTACATGTGCGTGTTTATATGCACCAATGCACCACATGGTGTGGGCGTGGTTTTGTGGCGTTTATATGCCTTTCCACGTCGGACACACCACACCCTGGGAACGGCGTTGAAGGTAGCATTGCCGTTGGGGCGGGGCATCTTCCACCGGCGTGGAGGCAATGGCGGTGTCGACGTGGCGTTGGGCTATTGGTGTGGGTTATAGCCGTTGGACCCCAATGACACATTTAAAAAAAAAGGATTTTCAATTAAAAAATTAACTCCCCTATATAAAAAACTCAACCTTTTCCACCATTTTCACCGTATTCACTTCTAACCAACTCTAAACTTTATAAAATCTCTCTACTTTTTATAAAAAAATAATGCATCCACACAGTCGCAACTTCGATCTGAACAACCCCTATGGTGTGGGCGAAGTACCAAACACTACTTCGCCTCAACCGAACCAACCCCGTTATCCCGATCCGAACATGTTGGCGTACGGCCAACTTCTTGTGAACCTACCTTTTATAGATTTTATTAGTATTAATGCTATTTAAAAAAAAAATAATAGATTTTATACGACATTTAAATATGAAATAATAAAAAAAACTGCGCCACTCTTCCACGACCCATCCCACTCCTCCCTTTTTTGCACCACGCCACTTTTCTGACGCGTGCTGACGTGACAGCCACATGTTGAATAACGCCACCATTTCATGCCCCTCCACAGCATATAGTCTTAGTGAATAAGCAAAATTTGTAAAAATCAAGATATCTTTTTGGAAAAGTCTGATTATTTAGGAAATCCATAGCTGATTAATTATGTGTATATCAAAAAACACTATTTTGACTTTATATAATGCAAATCCAGAACACCCCCTCCTCCCCCTATATGACCAATCACAAAAAGAATATTTATTTATGCGGATTTAGAACTTACTGTTTCCCTGTAAGCTTCTCCTTAACATTTCCTTGCTTCTGAATTTCTTCAAACTTGTCTTTCTTTACCTCCAACAATGGCTTCCTCTCCATCAAGGTTCCCACTTCCTGTTTGTCCTCCTTTGTCCGTGTTGCCAGTCGTTTTAATTCGTTACAAAACTCAGTTACCTGGTTTAATATATCTCTTCCTGCAAACAGATTGTGTGCTGACAATGTGCTTTTCAACAGCCTCGGCCTCACGGTTCCTTCGGTTGGTGATGATGATACCTGGTTCTTTTCTGAGCTTGATTTGATCATTTCTTTTAATGATTTGGATTTGTGAGTTGGGGGGGTGGTGAAATTTGGGTCCTGATTCTCACTGTCATGAACCTGTGCTGAACATTTTGAATCTTTCTTTGGTGGGTAACCTCTTTTCTTCAGAGTTACATCTCTGGGGAATGGAAATAAACATTGATTTAGTGTTTAAAGATCATAGATCCCAACAGAAATTAGTTGTGGTTTTAATGGAATTTCTGGGCCAAACTGGTAAATACGGTTATTAGGAAACCTAAACCGAACCAGACCGACTAAAATAATAGATTGTTTTATATAAAAGAAAGATCAAACCTTTTACTTTTTGAGCACTACCAAGAAAAAAAATAACTGTCACTATTGACTGCAGGTTTCAAACCAAAAACCGAACCTAGTTTTCTAAACCGTAAACCAAACTGGTTCACTACTAACCTGGCCGATTTAGCTTGAATTAAACAAACAGTTTATGTCTTATGAAGGCTCCTATCAGATAGATAATACAGTTCGTACCTTCTGTTTCGATCACCCAAGATCTCAGAAACACTTGCAGATCTTTGAAGCTGGACACATAAAATAATTAACACTGTTTGATTAATAATACAAATCAAAATCGGAGATCTGTTAATGAAACAACTAATTCATAAACATTTTCTATCAAATCAATTCACAAAATCAGCCAGATGAATCAAAACCTTGGAGGATCTTGGACTAAAGAAATCTTCCACCGTTTTGGGATGATTACACTCTGTAAATCCAAAAGAAAAACAAAATGAGATGGGAAAGTTGAGAAGCGAAAACAAGAAACACACTTACCAGGTCTACAGAACCAGGCTTCATCGTCAACAACAACAGGGTCGTTATTGGAGAAATCAATCCATTGAGGAGCGTTAAAGTCTTCGTACAGTATGTCTTTTTCGAACTTTGAGTCTTTCCAGTCGATCACAGCAGCATCCATTGATTGAAGATTGTAGGTTATGAATAGAGAGAGAGAGAGACAAAGGAAAAGATATGATGATATCTGAGTAGTGATTTGAAAGAGACGCCTGAAACGTTAAGAAGAAGAAGAAGTACGTGAAACGGTGATGGGGTTTTGTGACCGTTGGAGATGTGTTTTTATTTGCTACTTCGCCTTTGTAACAACTGCAATAAAGCCCCTGAGTTTTCTTATATTTGCATTTTACTCCACTGCACAAATGTGCTTGACTTGGTAGGACATACCGCGCACTAGTTTTAAACATCAAAACATACATAAAAAAACGAGTAAACTGTGAAAATGGTCATGTTTTGGTCATTTTTGTCACTTTATTCTAAAATTCAAATCTTTTGAATCTGAATTCATGTGTTTTCAACCCTGGTCTAGTAGCGTCTTCTTCAACCCCCATTCACTTGCAAGTGAAGATCGATAATTGTGGTATGCACATGTGGAGCCCCAACCCAACTGAGAACATCCTGGACAACACAAAACCCCGGTCGTCGATTTCATCGCTGCAACAAACCAAACCAAAACCGGGTCAAAGTTGTGGATTTGTTACTTGGGCTGAGCCACTGATGATTCAGAACCATGCTGTGATGGTTTCTGGACTGTTGGACACCATCAATCGGCATAAAGAGAATGTAATCCAGATGGAAAATAGGAACTAAAATCTTGAAGAAGAAGCAAAAAAAGTTAGCTCACGAGAACAAGATACTAAAAGTTATCTTAGGTTTCAGTTTGTTCGTGTTCATGGTGTACTTAGGATGTGGCTTTTCTGGGGCTTTTGTAAGTTTGGTCTATATGATCAACTATGGTTTTGTAAGTGTTAAGTATTTTGGGTTTGTAATGGAAAGTATGGGGCTTGTTTACAATTGTTGAAGTGTTCTATGTATCATGTACCAAAACCTGTGCAAACGACCAACTATTTGACCAAAACATGTTCCGTCTAAATGACCCAATACATGTTTAGTGCAAATGACCAGCAAATATGTTCACCTAATGTTCAAACAATGTGCAAATACCATAACTTAATGTACAAACAATGTGCAAATGACCTGCTAATACCATTACCTAATTTACAAACAGCCTGTAAATATCATTACAAAATGCAATCCACTAATGACCAAAACATGTGCAATCCACTAATGACCAAAACATGTGCAAATTGCTAATGACCAAAACATGTGTAAATGACCAAAACAAATGTGCAATACCAAAATGCCAATACCATTAATGGGAAAAAGTTATCCGAACATCATAATCCAACAAAAAGTTACAGACTTTAAAAGCTACACATAAATAAACAGTTTGACATGAACTGTTGTACCAAAACAGTTTGACACAAACTGTAAACATCACAGTTTGACACAAACTGCAAAAATGTCAACTGCAGTCAAAAGACATATTTGTTGAACTTGTTGATGCAGCAACCTAAGTAGGTTCTGTTCCAACCCCATCTAGTGCCTGTGCCCCATCTTGTGCTTGTGACCTAGTGTAACACCCGAAAAACAAACTCTAAAATAATAAATATCGTTAACTATGTCGATTTTACAAAAGAGTTTAATACATTGTAAAATCGACTGAATGATTGTGCCCCAACATATATTTTTAATAAATATTAATTAAAGTTTTTGTATTTAAATAAATAAAGATTAATAATCTTTAATCTATATTATTGGAAATACACAAAAACTTCTAAATTAATTTGAAATAAAATCTACATTTAGGAGTTTAATGGTCATTAATTTGCTAGTTGTCGAAATCTAATCTTACCAAAAAGGTGTTAAAAAATAGTGAAGTTTTGACTTCCTTTTTTTGTACACACCGGTTGCATACTTTCCAAAATCCCATACGAAGCTTTAGCTAATTCAAAAATCAAATCCTTTTATATACAAACAAATTGACCGAAGATCGGATATTGTAACACCCCAATCGCGTAATACAACAACACACGATGGAAACATCGGGGAGTCACGTTACAAATTGCTCACAACACATGTTACTAAATTGTTTCATTATATTAACATTGTTTTACAATACAAAGAATGCATGTAATTGTCTTTAATTTAAAGAAGTCTAAGGCCCGAATGCGTTACTATGTGTAGCATGCTTGAATTGTCAAATCCTGAAACATATGTGAAAATAAACGTCAACAGAGAATGCTGGTGAATACATAGGTTTTGTTAGCCAAATTAATGACAAAAAGTTTGGTATTACAATACTTTGACAACTTCGCAATACATTATCTTGATTATGAAACTTGTGGCAAAAGAGTTTTGTAAATGGAAATATCATTAATACTAGGTAATTTTATGCCATTGAAAACCGTACTTTGTTCTTTTGTACTTTGTTTCGTTACAACATTGAATTAGGTCAAGAACTTGTGGGAGTATTATTAGAAATCCAATCAAGGATTTATAATAGTACTTTGAGTATCCTTCTAAGAATCTAACTTATTAAAATAGGAAGATTCTACAAGGATTTGGTAATTGAACATTTGTTTCAAATAAGCACAAACATCCTAAAGTGATTTGGATAACGCTACAAGGGTAATACAATAAGAATACTTATATATAGGAAGTACCAGCGGCGTATCCACCATGTTCTTATGGTATTACACTCGTTTCGTCATCTAAATCACTACTAACTCGTTCCATACGCATTAAAGTACTCATAAAATACAATCAAGGACTTAAATTAGCACTTTAAACATCCTACAAGAATCTAACTATTAAGATAGATAGATCCTGTAAGACTTTGGTTTGGTCTCATCATCTTGTTCATACGCATTAAATTACTCAAAGAATCCAATCAAGGACTTTAAATTAGCACTTTAAACATCCTACAAGAATCTAACTATTAAGATAGATAGATCCTATAAGGATTTGGTTCGGTATCATCGAATCCTAAAATCCTAAAGTCCTATAGTGATTCGGATAACGTCATGAAGGATAATACAATAAGAACACTTATATATAGGAAGTACCAGCGGCGTATCCACCATTTTCTTATTGTATTACTCTCGTTTCGTTATCTAAATCACCAACACCACTCTACACATAAGCACAATCATCGTCTCATTCATACGTAAAGCACTTCTTAGAAATCTCACTATTAAGATAGAAAGATTTAAAATAGTACTTTAAATATCCTATAAGAATCTAACTATAAAGATAGATAGATCCTATAAGGATTTGGTTTAATCTTGTAAGGATAATACACAAAAAGCACTTAGTAAGCACATATGCCATACATTTGAGAAAATCGGTTAACACATATGAATCACCCCAAAACATTTGAAAAACGTAAAAGATGTGACAACTGGCACTTTTTCATGTAATGTCCGTACAATATGAACAATAGCTTGTGATATATGGTTGTGTATGATGAATTAATGATATGAATGGTTTCCTGTTTACTTTCAAAGACATACAAATACATTACATGTTGCATGTTGCTTATCATTATTAAATGCAACCCGAAATAGTTCAATTAGTGCACAAGACAAAACTAGCACAATAATCAGATAAACTAGAAGTACTGATGGGAGTTCAGTACTCAGACAGACATCATGATAGGACACAGAATGAGTCCCGGAACCAAAGTTTACACTAAAATTCTATGTAGGAAAGTAGGGACTATAAAACTGCCTTTCGAGTGACGATTTAAGCATCAAAAAGTGCCCGAACACACACTCAAACTGCAGAATTCTACAGAAAACAACAAAAATAAGCATTTAAGCATCAAAATATTATGCAGAAACAAGGTTTAATTGTCCAGAATAACATGTAAAGTGTCGGGAATGAAAACTGTCTTAAAAGGTACCTCATAGCACACTAAACTGCGCAATTTAGCACCTTAACGAGCCGATAACCAAACGAACAACCGGACACTACCCGAAACACCAAAATTGAACTAGAAGCATTGTTTTAATGTTACAAGACTAGTTACTAGCACCAAACACCATATTACACATCAAAATATCTAAACACATTAACCCCAAACTAAGACACTTAGATTCTAACCAAACTAATTAACTAACTTAAAAATTCAACTAGATACCCCCCCCCCCCATGAGGACGGTTACAAAGGGGGCCCACCTTCACATTTTCTTGAATATTTTATATAAAGTTGTTGCAAAGATATTAGGCATAAGGACCATGGTATAAACACATGTTGGTGGATAAAAAGACATGAGGCACTAGACTTATTCACTTTCATTTCTCAAACCTTTAAACACCACAACCTCCTCTCCATTCCTCTAAGCTCACGGCCACCACCATCCATACATGCACCTCCATTTTCAATCCATTTCAAGGCTATCCAAGGGTGATCTAAGGTGTAACAAGGCTACTTAAGAAGGATTCAAGCTTCGGAAGTGTAAGGACCACCTTGAGGAGCTTTTAACCATCACATTTCTTCTTCATCTTCTAACTTGTTCTTCCCTAGCCTTAGAGCTAGTATTAAGCACTCTTGATCTTATTTTTACACTTATTTTAGTAGTTAAAGTATGTAGTAACAACATAATCTAAAGATTACACCAAAACAAGAAGATGAACATAAACATAAAGCTTGAAATCATGAAAATCTAAGTTGTTTAAGTGTATGTAGTGAACTTGTTTGTTGATTACTTGTATGTATGGTGTAGATCACCACATAAAGCTTGCTAGATGATGATTTAAAACATGTTCTAACAAGTATGAGGATAGATCTTGAAAAATCTATGATGATCATCCTTTATGTTACGCGTGAACTTGAAGAAGAAAATGAATTCGTGTAGGATAATGATTCCTACAAGTTGTGAATCTTAAAAATATAAGATTTCAAAAATAAAAGTTTCAAGAAACTAAAGTTTACATCAAGATTCAACATGATTTGGTTTTAAAAGAAAGTAACCATGTTTTATATGTTAAAATGAAGCTAGAAAGGTATGTGAAACATGAAAAATTCAAGAAGATAATTTTTTGTAAAAACATGTTACAAGTTGTAAAGATGGAAATTTTGTAAGAAAGAGTTTTATGAAATAAAAACCATGGATTTAGTATTATTAAACCTTGTTAAACAACATGTTAAAATACTACAAGGTTTTGTAAAACTTCAAGTTCATATCATCTTATAAAAGTGCATGTTTATGGCTATGGTAAGTTGTAGGTTGATTGTTGATGATTGATGATGAATTTTTGAAAAGAAAATGATATGCTAATAAGCATAGAAACCTCCATTTTCAAGGGAAACTATGGCAAAAGTTTTGTAAAAATTCAACACTTAGAAAAATATTTTTAAACAAGTGTTTACAAGTAATTTTTGATCATGGTTTTAATGTAAAAATTTGCCATAATTTTTTTTATAAAAATTACAAGTATTGGAGGTTGATTTTTGATAATAAAAATGGCTAAATATATATATATTTAGGAATATATATATTTAGAAGTCAAAAAAATTATGTGTTACATGTATATTACTTGTATTAGTTATACTAAAAATTAGGAATATTGAAAATAATATATCACATCAAAATACTAAAAATTGTAATATGAAATATTACCAAAACCACAAGAAATATATATATATATATATATATATATATATATATATATGGGTGAGGTTCGGCTACAAAGTCCATTTTTCCTACAAAGTATACAAAGTCATAAAACACCACAATTTTAGCCATAAAACACACTTAAAACGCACAAATAACAGAGTGAAGATCACTAAAACACAATATCCAAACCCTAACAGTCTACAAAAACTTCAAACACACCATCGTAGAACTATGAATATAAAACACAACATGATAATCAATATAAAACACACTAATGTTAGTCATTCGATAATCAAAGCCTTATCATCCAAAACACAACACAAAACCCACAAATATGGCGTTTTAGTAATCTCCACTTTGTTATTTGTGGGTTTTGAGTGTGTTATATGGTTGACATTGTAGTGTTTTATGACTTTTTACACTTTGTAGGAAAAATGGACTTTGTAGCCAACTCCCACCCATATATATATATATAGGGGAAGGTTCAAATGAAAACCACTAGTTATTGTGAAAACTCGAAAACTAATTAAAAAAGCCAAAAAAAGATACAAATTTTTTTTGCATAATAATTTTCGCTACTTTTAGTATATAAAAAAAATTCAAAAAAAAAAAAATCTTTTTTGTAGTGCACATGTGTAATACTACACATGTGTAATACAATTTTTTTTTTTGAAAAAAAAGTTTTTTTATATACAAAAACCTGCGATTTTTTATAAAAAAAATTGAATTTTTTTTTGGGTGTGTTTTTTAGGCTTTTTTTAGTTAGTTTTCGAGTTTTCACAATAAAAGTGGTTTTCATTTGAACCATCTCCTATATATATAGTCCAAATGTCTATTGTCCGATTTGTTCATTGTTTGGGTATAAGATATTCACAACTTGACAAAAGTGATAAACGGTATTTTTGAAACCGAAGAAACGGCAAAACATGGATTTTTACAACTATTATAAAATATATCATATTTTGTCAAAGTATAAAATATATTATTTTTGAAGTGGGAGAAAATATATATTTTCAATAACAACTCAAATATATATTATTTTGCTGAAAACTAAAAATATATATATTTATAACTTTAATCCTAAAAATACATTATTTTTAAGGTATATATGGAAGTATACATATTTTTGCCAAATAAAATTTATAGATGATTTTCTATAAAAATCCTCTTAAAATATGTAGGATCGTGTTTCGACCCGAATGAGTCGTTCAGAGGAGATTCTATCAAATACAGATGCGGAAAATAAGTATTTGACTTAGGAACAGCTAGCAAATTACTTTAAACTTCTATTTCCATTGATTTATGACAGTTTACATTCAAATCCTGGACTGGCAGCACTTCGGTACAGTTTTCAAGACTTCTCACTACTGGTTCGCTTATGAGACTATATATAGTGCCATGAGGTTCGCTCCAATAGACATGGTCATATGAGCGGACCTATCAGATGACAAATGAGCGAACCTATCAAGTGACACATAAGCGGATCTATTAGATGACATATAAGCGAACCTCCCTATGTCACTATAAGCGAACCTATCTCTTAACACACATACAATATCCTGTTTTCTTGTAAAACGTGCCCTAATCTAATACACTAAGACTAAGACTCGATCCAAGACGAAGTCGACAGATGTAGTGCACCAACAAACTCCCCCTCAGATGTTGACGAGTCGTTCATCGAGTCTTTGACAATATCGTGTCTTCGCACCTTCAGTCTTGATCAGTCTCTGGGCTTCTCTCTCTCTATCTTCATTTCTTTCTCTTTTATGTTGACATCTTTAAGTTCATCATTATCAAAATGCACTCCCCCTCAAATGTTGACATTTTCTGCAAAACACTCTACCACAAACATAAGTTTTATGATAAACATTTAAGCATATAAACACCACTTGTAACTATCACAAAAATGATCTAACATTTATAGTCTCTGATGAACCTTTTGAAAAAAAAATTATTTTCAAAACTTCTAATGACCACTTATAACAATATTTAAAAATTCTTTCACACACAACATTCCCAAACCAGTTCGTCAAGTTTAACACTTGGAATTTTGAAAAACAGCTTTCCAACATCAGTTGTCGAAAATCTTTTTGTATTTTTTCAAAATTTATGCTAAAACACACTAAAATCTTTTTGTATTTTCTGAAAGATAATAACTGACACCACTTGTAAAACAAAAGAATGCAGAAATGAAATATTTACAAACAATATTTTTGTGAGTTTGTGTAAGAGGATCATATCAGTTTCTGAGACAAATCACCAACACCGTTAAGCTTCATTACATTTTAAGCTCTAAACGATTCACTTAGATTGTCAGTATACTGATCCACTTAAATTTTCACACACAGTTCAACTGCTTCGAGATATGATATTAATGTCTTAAGAACTTAAACTCAATCGCGTGTCCCACCTCAGAATATACTCCCGTATCCAGATCCCAATGTTCAGTCTTACAGGTGAGTATACCACAGATGATATCTGTAAGGGGTTATAAATTATGAAGAATCATGAGAGCTCAGGTCAGAACTACCGTTCAGCAGAGAGATGATGACTCAACTTTTGGGTGTGTCCCCTTTAGAGGATCTTTTTTACAACAGCATTGCTAAGCAATTTTATTGTCTTATCATAAATGCTGAGGGTGATGCTATGTTTCAAGCATTGTGGAAAGTATTATTCGAGGACTAGGTCAGAACTTCCATTCAGCAGAAGCCCCGGAATAATACCCCAGATATCACAGAGTATAAAGACCTAGTATATCAGAAAAAGGAACCTTTCAAACAAGATTTCGGGGGTTACCCATATATCCGAGAGATGTTTCCCCACGATATAAGCAAGTTTTGAATTTAGGTTTATATCTCGTCACAATCTACTAAATGTGCAAAAACCTACTGACACATCATCAGTGAGACCGTTTATCACTTTTTAACTTTCCAATTCTTTAGCATGCTGTGATCGTCCACTGATGTACTATCATTTCCTCTTCTTGACAACAAAACTCATTTTTCATTTTATCATGTTTTTGACTTTTTCAAATTTTCAAATGTTTTTGGATTTTCTGAAATAATTTTCTACTCCCCCTAAAATGCAAACACATTTTAGGAAATTTGAAAACAAACTGTACAATAACGTGACAACTAATATCGAATCACCTCAATTCGCCATTCACTTGGCATAAACAATCAGAACCCCCCCTCACAACAAACCATTTTCTCATTAAGATTTCAAAACACTTAAGTTTGTTTTAATCAAAATGATTTTTCCGGAAAATAAGTTTGTTTTTACCACTTGTAAAGTTGGGGATGTGGTTCATCATATTGTCTTCAACCACTTGTAGAAAATCAATTACAAATTAATGTCCCTGATTTACCACTTGTACGAAAAATCCAACTAAGAAAGATAGATGCCGATTCCTGCTCCACGCTTACAAACCTGGGAGCTCCGGCAAGTCCACAGACTTACTGTTCATAGTATGTACCATCCCAGTCACAAACCAGGGATGGTTCAACTTTATCTTTCTGCATTTTCTTCTCGTAAAACTCTTTAACCCCTTTGACTTTTCGATCAATCATTTTACCAAAAATGTGTTTCACAGTGGGGTTAAAAGCTTTTTCAACATCAAAAACCTTGTTATCATCATAAAATTGGTTTGATATTTCAATTTTACCAATTTTCTTCTTAAAATTTTCAGCCCGAAGTGGTGGAAAATTATCATCATCCACAGTCAGAACTGATTTTTCACTTTTTGAAACAACATGTGGCTCCTCTGATTTTATGGAATCAGATTCATCGCCAGAAGATAGCTCCTCTGATTTTGACCTATCAGAATCATCGCTAGAGCTACCAACAGACTTCTTAACAACCCATTTCTGGTTGTCAGATTTAGCTCTTTTGTTGTAAAACTTGTTTGAACATTCACCAATTTCAAATTTTGAGTTTTTGAATAATTTGGTTCGGTCAATTGGTGGTTCAAACTCAATCACTTTCTCTTTGAGTTTACGAGAAACTCCCTGTTTTGATTGTATTGCCTTAGAACAATCTCTGGCAATATGTCCAACAGTGTTGCATTGGAAACAGGTTCTCGTATCTTTTATCTGATCAACAAATTTCATCTCTTCTTGCTTCTTCGCAAGGAATTCTTTGTTCGATTGTCTCCAGAATTCTTTCTTTTCTTCTTCTTCTGCTGATGTACCTGAAACAAATGTCATCTTTGCTTTAAAATCACGAACATATTTTTCATTTTTCTGTTTTTCTGTTGGAATAAAACCAAGACCTTTCTTTTTGAAATTACGGTTAGGGTTTGGTTTCTTGTGAAAACAAGAACCAGAACTGTAACCTTTTTTCTTGTTTAATCTTTGTTGTACTCTTGAGGTGTAAATTTTAGGTTTACCATTAAGATTTAAATTTTTTATTTCAGAAATATTAATTTCTGTTAGTTTGAAAACCTTTTTAATCAATTCAGTTTTGACACCTCTTATTGGAAATTCCTCATCAGAATATAATTTGTCAGAATCATTCAATGTATAAGCAACTTTGAATGTTTCTTCACTCAAATTAGATGTTGATAACAGGAATTCTTTATTATAAACCCTTTTGCCCTGTTTGTCGGATTGACTCGGATTGCTGGACTCAGACTTTGACTCCGACATAGACTCCGACTTTGACTCCTCTGTTTCATCTTTATCCAATACCTGATCGACGACTTTCTTTATTAACTCGGACTCAAGATCAGTGTCAGATGATGTAAACACAACATCAATATTTTCTGGCAAATTGACTGACGACTCTGACTCCCACTGTAAATTTGTTGCTTTTTCGACTCTTTCCTAATTTGGATTCCTGGGCAAATATCCATTTTCTAACGGAGGTGGACATTTGTTATAACCGACATCTTGTTTCTTACCAGAATCCTTCTTGTCAGTCTTTTTCTTTGAGTCACTCTTTTTCTTGTTCTTCTTTTCTGGAGTCTTTTCTTCAGCCACTTTTTCAACATTCTTTTCTTCAGTTACTTCATCCTCTTCAAATGCCTTCATGCATTCAACAGTTGGATAAATCCTGTCAATGACATAAGAAGTACATGAGTAACTTTTCAACAATCGATTTACTCCTTCAGTCTCAATTCTTTGCAATTCCAACTTTTGTTCTAGCACAGCACACTTCTCAATGTAGTTGTTCACCACTTTTTGCTTCGTCATAAAAGCTCCTTGAAGTGTTTTCATTGTTGTTGCTTGTTCTTCACTTGTTTGATTGTATTGGTTCATTTCTTTGTTCAGAACATCATAAGATTCCTTTAAACTATTCAAGTTATAGATCAGTGTACTGTTCTGCTTCTTCACAGCTTCACAGTTTTCACACTTCACTGGAATCTTCTTTGCATCAATTTTTTCATCAACTTTGAATTTTGGAACTTCAACCTTTACTTTCCTTTTGACTACTGGAACAATCTCATCATCACTGCTCACTGGTGTCTTTATCTTTTTCTTTTTCTTCTTGACTTTTTCATCTTCACTGTCACTTTCAGCAATCAGTTTCATATCAGCTTCGAATTTTCTCGTCCAATACTCACGATCATCATCACTATCATCTTGTTTTGTAACCTTCTTCTTTTTTGCAGCTTGTTTTTCTTTGATTCTCTCCGTTTTACCTGCAAAAAATGAATCATCATCATCACTATTAGTTGAAAATTTTCTTTCATAATTTTCAAGTTTTCGAATTTCTTCACTATCATCATCACACGTTTCATCTGATGAGTGATCAAAGATTGGAGCTTTTTCTGAAACCTTTTCTTTTGAAACTGATTCTTCTTCGTTCTTTTTTGGAATGAATTGCTGAGATTCGTAATAATAATACGCTATTTCCTCTTCAAAATCCATGTTTCGTTTTCAAAAAAAATTCACCAAATCAGAATTCTAAACGAGCTGGGGTTTTGAAACAAGATGGAAATCTCAAACAGTCTGACAAAAACAAACAATCTGAGTGTTTGATACTTCAAACAAGTTAAATTTCGTGCGGTCTAGTGAACTTCAAACGACTTGGTTCAAAAATTGTTTTTAATTCAAAGTCCACAAACTTTCAACTTCCACGTGGCTCACTAACAAGTCCAATCACAAAGTCTTGAAACTTGATAACAACTTGATCCAAAACTCGGTTTAAACCACTCAGTTAAAAAAACTACCAAATTCCATAAACCCACTATTAAACTTGAATAATATTGGCTCAATATACTATTTGTCTACAATTAGCAGCCCACTTATCAAAATATGGATCCAATATCCACCGTCCAATCCAAAAACTTCAAATTTTATTGGCCTGACAATCAAAATTAGCCAAACGATTAAAAAAAATCCAACTATGGCCCAATGAACTCTTGAAACAAAAACCAATAATGTGCAGCCTTGAATTCTTAAACCTTCTGAACCACCTCGTGTATCGCTGAACTGTCAACAACTTTCAATATTTCACATGTGCATATCTATTCAATTCTTATTGGACCTCAAAAACCACTAATATCTGATTGTGGCTGACACCTATTTCTTTGAATCACATGCAAACCAACTTACACACCTTTACCAACTTTCACATGCAACTTCATTGGAACTATACACATGCAGATTGTTGTTTTCAATTTACTGACAAATATTCACATGATAATCCTGTTCGATGACTGACAAAGACTTTGATGATCACAAGAACGAAATCAAGTTGTTCCTTGGAGTGAAACCCTATAGTTTGAATAAACGGAAGTCCTGATGTTCAAATAAGCGGAACTCAGTGTTGTGTCGAACCAGATTATTTGAAGTGATCACAAAAGCGGATCTCTGAAGATGTGACAGAAAAGCGAAAGTACCCAAGGTCAATTAAGCGGACCTATGTGATGTTCAACCGAGCGGACCTACTTGGTGTTCAAACGAGCGGACCTACTTGGTTCAAACGAGCGGATCTATTTGGTTGAAATAAGCGGAACCTTCTGAAAAGATGTAACAATAAGAGGACCAAACACGTTCTTTGGAGCGGACCCTCAGATTTGATGTATCTATAAGCGGAGCTAATCCTGTCACAAAAGCGAACCTATGGAGTGTCCATAAAAGCGGAACCTATTCACGAGCAGTTTTGACCCATTTTTAATGTGAATTTTAACATCAAACTTTCCAGGGTTTGTTTATATCCTATTATGCACAATCCGTGAAATTTTGAACTAATTTTGACCGGTGAAACTTTTTGAACCGAAGAAAGAAGGTGTAGAAGTAAGAAAACTTGATGAATTCCAGCTATTCTTTGCAGAACTCCTCCTCCTGAAGCTCTGATACCACTTGTAGGATCGTGTTTCGACTCGAATGAGTCGTTCAGAGGAGATTCTATCAAATACAGATGCGGAAAATAAGTATTTGACTTAGGAACAGCTAGCAAATTACTTTAAACTTCTATTTCCATTGATTTCTGACAGTTTACATTCAAATCCTGGACCGGCAGCACTTCGGTACAGTTTTCAAGACTTCTCACTACTGGTTCGCTTATGAGACTATATATAGTGCCATGAGGTTCGCTCCAATAGACATGGTTATATGAGCGGACCTATCAGATGACAAATGAGCGAACCTATCAAGTGACACATAAGCGGATCTATTAGATGACATATAAGCGAACCTCCCTATGTCACTATAAGGGAACCTATCTCTTAACACACATACAATATCCTGTTTTCTTGTAAAACGTGCCCTAATCTAATACACTAAGACTAAGACTCGATCCAAGATGAAGTCGACAGATGTAGTGCACCAACAAAATATATATATCTTAAGGATATAAAGTTGGTGATTTTTAATTGTTCAAAAAATAATATTCCGGAAAATTATACATAAATTAAGTATAAAATACTTAAAAATACAAGAAAATACGTATTCCTATACGTATAAGTACATACCGGAATACACTACCAACACTTGGCAAAAATACCCGTATACAAGTATTATACACAAGTATGAGAATACAAGATAACATACAAGTATACCTATACTTGGAAAATATATACGTGAGAAACACATGACAAATCAAGTTAAAAATAAATTATATTTAACAATATTCCAAATATTTGGATGGAAATAGTTTAAGTTAAAATATCCTTATTTTAACTAATAATTATATAATGTACATCAAGCGTATAACTGAAAGTATACAAAATTCCAAAATAAGTCTTAATATATATAACTAGGGCTAAGAGTCGTTACACGACCTAAACGTCTAATAAAACTTAGCACGTGTGTAGGTGGTAGTACGGCTTAAGGATACTTACTTTGGGTACACAGGATCACAGACGCAAACTTGTGAGTTCATGTCCCCCTTTTCTTTTAACTGTTTTCGGATTTATAACTTTCGGGGGTGAAATACATGTTTCAAATGGTATGGTGTAGCTAAGGAATGAACTGTTAGATCATGTGAATGGGTAGGCGTATACTTAAGACCATTAATCTTTGTATAAAGACTGAGGGGCATGAGTGGTAGATCTATCTGGTGTTGCGAGCCCCACCCATGGGTCCGGGAGTGGCCGAATGTGGTGACTATGTCGTTCCAGCCGGGTGGACCGGTACAAAATTCGTTAGGTTTGAGCCTTCCTACACCATTACACACATATTAATGTCCTTGCAAAACATTAATGATATGTTCATAGACGCTTTACATACCGATTATCAAAAGAATACTTGCAAATGTTTACAAGTTTATTTGGAACTCATACAAAAACACATGAACTCGCTCAACTTTGTTGATGTTTTCATAATTACATGTATTTCAGGAAACAAGACGGATCTTTGGCGTTTGTGTTATTTTCAAGATGTAAATTTCAAATTTAGATGTCATCCACTTTTGTTGGTTTGTAACTTAACCTGAGGTTATGTTGGTTGAAACTTAAATGACTTGTGTTTGTAACGTTTTAAACTTATGAATGGATGAACATCATTTTAATCATATAGTTGTTTTTTATAATCGAATGTAATGAAAACTGATAAAGTCACACGCACACGCTTTTGCAAAAGTCAGGGTGTGACAAAAGAGGGGAACTATGTACTCACATGTTTGCATATATGTCTTGTTCAATCGAAAAGCAAAGCTCAATGTTCAAGTGGTTCCTAATGTATCGGACAACTACGTGTTAGTGTATCAAAACTTGAAACGGGAGATCGGATAGAATGAGGTTTATAAACCAAACGAGAGTTGGATCTCGTATAATTTGGTTCATAATACCTTACATTCTGATTTGGAAGTGTTTCAAAGTGTTTTGATTTGTTACGACTCATTAAAGTGGTTTTACGCCACTTTGACAGGTCGTAAGCGTAACTATGGGTTTGGATGGTTATATACATCCTATGATGAGTCTAACATGTCAAAACTAGTTTAAATATGTCGCAATATCAGTTTAGATTTCAAAATAATGATCTTATATGTTCAAAACTATTTTATGCGCAAAAGGGTATTTTCGGCATTTTAAAGTACATAAATTCGACTCGTCACTTGACTAACCATACAATATGACCATAAGGTATAACCTCAGTAGGTTATTCCCTATAATACTATGGTTATATTAATGGGATTGGTCGGATCCTAAAGTTGACCAAACAGGTAGTATTCGAAAGTCAAAGCGGTGGTCAAACCGCTCGACTTTCGACTAAGAAATAAGCGCTAAACTAGAAATGACGAGTTAGACATGTTGGAACATGTCTAATAATGTTATAAAACTGAATTGGTGTAAAAAATTTAAGTTTTAATACCCAAAAACGTTTTCTTCGTAAAATGCACTTTTGTGCATTTTTTACTTTTAATTTCGTAAAACTTTGACTCGTCATTTCGCTTACGAAACGTGGTAATCAGAAGGTGCAATCACAGGGGATTAATACCTTCGTGATTACTATGACGTTGCAAAGTTCAATTTGAACTTTGACTTAACCAAAATGGTCATAACCGAAAGTCAAACAGAATGTCAAATTGTTTGACTTTTGGCTCATAAATAGCCAAAATAAAGAAATAGACTAAGGAAGAACACTTACTTGTGTTCTAGGAATGCTTAGAACTCAGTAGGAGGCTTCCAAAGTATGGAAACAAGCTCCAAGAGCAGATTAGAGAAAGAAGGAATGAGAAAAGTATGTGGTTGATCTTGGTGGCTATTTATACTTGAAGCATGATCACAAGATCGTTGGGGATTGTTCTAGGATCACAACAAGTGTCCCATGAGGTGTTTCAACCAGAGGGAGTGTGGCAAATTCGAGCTAGGTGGCAGGAAATGAGGTAACTTGGCAGAACTTGGGAGCCAAGGCAAAATTTTGCATCTGGCGTGTCCTTACGAGCCGTATAGCTTATGGGCTTACGGTCCATAAGCCTTCAAGCGGGCAGATTTTCACATTTTGTCAAAATGGCCCCTGGACTTGTAATAACGTGTTTTTTTCATTTCTAACCCCTCAAAACTTATATCTAAGTTATGTAAAGGGTATTTAAGTTCGGAAACATAAGAGATTAGTTATGGTCAAAGTAAAACGGGATTAAAAAAGAGTACCAGAGTACACATGGGAGCTAAAGTCAGAAATGCGAAGAAAGTATCCACACCTATTACAGTGAATCTCGAGGATGAGATTTAAAATAAGGTTGGGAGGATATAACAACCCTCGAAAATGCCCTAAAACACTCCATAAACACAAAACCAAACACATTTAACCTAAAGTTTTATAAAAAAACAAATAAAATAATAATTCATGTCTGCTCGCGGGTCGCGACAGGACTCACCCGAGTGTCTCGCGGGGCGCGAGAAGCCATTACGTGTCGGACACCTTTATTGCCACGTGTCTAACACTTGGCAAACCTACATACATGACTGGCCACCCTAGCCGTAGCTAGGGGTACCCTCGTGGGCCGCGAGAGACAGACCACCAGCGGGTCGCGGGGCACGAGAGAGTTCCGACTCAGCTATAAATTGAGCTTCAGTCTGCATTCTCAAACCGTTCAAACTTCTTTTCTCTTTGTCTCTATAATAGCCCAAAAATACCAGATAAAATACCCCCTAAAACATGAAGCTCTGCCCCGTTGTAAGTATTTTAACCCCCGATCACTAATTCGTTACCCTACCCGATTGATTTAGGACCCACCAACGCATGTCGAGGCTCTGCCTGACTAAGTTTGTTGGGGTTCTCTCTCATGTTGTATGGCTAATGTGACTTGGGTTATTTTACTAACACGCGTGCATTGTATGTTTTTAGTAGAAACTCAAGAATATAATCAAGAAATATTACCAGGAAGCCTGTAGAAATACCTAAGTTTACAATGTGAGTCCATTCTCTTTTCTCACAGTTTATGAGCATTATTTCAAATGCTTTGCAAAACCCTAAATGTTTATCAGTTATACTTACAGTGATTAAGTCTTTGTATTCTACAATTGCTGCCAGTATTATGGGGTTTGTATACAATACTTGATAATCTTCACAATTGGACATGGGTAGCCAATGTGTGATATGACCATAATCACAGATCCGTCAAGTGACAAGTACTGAATGAGTAATTGGGTAGATATAAACATTGTAATTGCTCTTAATACTGTAAAGTTATAACAACTGATGTTTTATAAAATGGAATGTACTCGCCAGTATTTCTTGCTGATAAAATGTTTTTAAAACGCGTTTCAGGTAACTTAATGTGAAGCTATAAGAAGCCAGCTATGAAGCAATGAAGGCTTAAAGAAAGTGGCTATAAAGTTACCTGAATAAAAAGTTTATGTTTTCAGTAACTAGGGTTTATCCCCATAACAATATTATGAATGAAACATGGGTTTTATCCCATTTGTTTACTATAAGAGTTTGGTGTTTTGAAACTCTGAAATTTATTTCCTAACTACGATCCTGATGTCTTATTTCCACTGCCAAATTAATAAACACCGATACCACTGGCTCGTGCTCGCGGCTCTCGCTCCCAGGGTAGGGGTCGGGGGTTGCGACACTATTTCTTCTTTTCAATTGCATCTGCAGATTCTCGCACATCTTGACAAGTTGGGTATTGGTATTCATCTTGGTGACACCAATGGTTATCTAGCCAGATTTCAGATAGAGCCTGCTCAACATGACGATCGAGAACTTTGGGCTATTACTCAGAATTTGGAGGTTGGAAAGCAATCAGAATTCAGAATTGATGAGAATGGAGTAGTCTGGTGTGGGAAACGATTATGTGTGCCTAATGATTCCACTCTACGAGAGTCATTGTTAGCTGAGGCACATAGTTCACCGTTCTCTATCCACCCCAGATCTACAACGATGTATCGTGACCTTCGTCAACACTTTTGGTGGAGCGCTATGAAAGAGGATGTGGCAAGGTATGCTAGCAGATGTCTCACTTGTCAGCAAGTTAAGACTGAACATCAAAGAGCTGGTGGTTTGTTTCAACCACTAGACATTCCGGTGTGGAAGTGGGATACCATTTCAATGGATATTGTAATTGGCTTGCCAAGGACATTTAGAAAGAATGATGCTATCTGGGTTGTAGTTGACCATTTGTCAAAGTCTGCTCACTTTCTTCCTATTCAGCAAGATTTCTCAGTCAGTAGATTATCTGAGATATTTACTCAGGAGATTATCATACTTTATGGTACTCCAGTCTCTATTGTTTCTGATCATGACCCGCGTTTGACTTCTCGTTTCTAGAAAGGGTTGCAGGTTGCGTGGGGCACCAAGTTAAGATTCAGCACCCCATTTCACCCTCAGACCGACGACCAATTGGAGCGTACAATTCAGACACTCGAGGATATGCTTTGGGCATGTGCTTTAGAGTGGACTAGAAACTAGTATTACACCCTAACCGATGGCGGAATCATCGGAGTGAGACGAAATAGATTGCTCATCACACAAAACACTATTTGCGACAATAATTAAGTTCAAAACCAAGTTCACTGATAATCATAAATTGTCAAATACATTGAAGGAAATTCAAATACAACAATTAAAAGACAAATACAACAAGTTCAACATAACAAAAATATCCAAATCTAGTATTTCTTGTGCGTTTCTAAGTCCTCCCTACTAGATTCGTCATAGCATCAACATCAACCTGTAACATGTTAAAAATAAAGGTTCAACACAAAAGCATTGGTGAGTACACAAGTTTTATATTACATAGCATAAGTATAAAACGTATTTGCTCAAATCCACATGGCAATTGTATACAAGGTAAACTAGCATGCAATGCTAAATGTCAAATTCCAAGTGTCCACAAGAATTATAAGTGTCCCTCACCACAAAAGTAACAAGACTGTTTATGAATAAAAGCTTAACAAGACCCCGACGGGCGGCGTGCTACTCCTATAGTGCTATATATGTTAAGTTCGGGCTAGCTAAGTTAATGACAAGTAGCAAAGTATGAATCTAGCATGAACCTAAGTATAACAAGTAGCATGTATAACAGATTGAGAATAAAAAGTATGTTTAAGTGTGTGTTTGTGAATTTTGTACATTAACATGTTACAACCCAAAGTGTTTAAAATGGAAATGGGTCAAGTGTACTCACGGTTTTGCAAGCTTCCACTTGGTAATTCCGTGAAGATTTGATTTGTTGAGGATGGAACACCGAGTCACCCTACAAGGGTAAACAAAGGTGTGTAAGTTCAAGGATTAAGAATGAATGGAAGGATTCGGATTTGGAAATTAAATATCAAAAAGTATGTATAAGTGAAAGTAATATCCAAGTTCTAAGAGTTTGTTTATGACACCATAATTAGTGGTTTCATGGGTCCCAAATTGCCCATTGGAATCATAACAAGAACTCTAGAATCTTTGATATGATAGCTTAGGTTTGTGGTGGTTAATCATGGTTTGATTAACACCACAAACTCAGCCATGTTTTTATATAATAATATGTATATTTATAGTAATAATAACACCTAAACTATGTCCAATCAAGTATTATCATGTAGTGTCATGTATTGTCAAGCATGGAGGTTAGAAACCTCATTGTATGATTCACCACTACACACACCATCTTGAAGATGGTGGGAGGATCATGAATAACAAGAAATAAATCTAATCTACAAGTCATAAAAGTGTTCAAATGAAGGAGTGGAACTTAGTTTGGAAAGCCCAAGCTTCCATTTGTTCACACTTCACAAGTCACAAGTTCATCATATGGAAGATGATGACTTGTGTTTGTTTTCATCATTCGATTATCAAGTCTAAACAGAAATAAAGTGAGCATTTGAGCTCATAACTTTGATGGTAATCACCCTAATACAAACCCACAATCATAGACTTGATTGTGAGCTTGATGGGAACAAGATTCCATCAAGTTATCAACAATAAAAAGAACATACAAGGAACTAAAAATGAGCAGAAAGTTTATCACACTTTGGACCTCAAAAATGGTGAGGTTTCACCTTAGTTTGCCCAAGCAAACTTGTGAAAACCTTCCTAGAGGTTATCCAAGTGTTAAGAAGAAAGAAACAAGAAGAAAATTGAAGTAGAAGTTGGTTAAAACTCACTTTTAGTTGCTGGAACTTTCTGATATGTTGCTGAAAACTCAGCTGAGTTTGAGAGAGTTTTGGTGAGATTTGAGTGTTGTAAAAGTGGAAAAAGGCTGAATATAAGTGGGTATTTATAGGTAAAGGATTAGGGTTAAGTTGGTTAGCATTTAAGAGGTTTTTGGAGGTTAAAAAAAAAAAAACAAAACCATTATTTCATTAACTTGTTTTTTTTAACAACTTAGGTTAGTTGTGGTCTTTAATGTTAGGTTAGATTTATTTTATCACATGACTATCCACTTTATCAATGTAATGTTAGGTGATTGTTTAGTATAAAAAAACATTAAATCAGCCTCTCCCACATGTCTAATCGCAGGTTCTATTCATAGCCCATTTACCTTCCCCTTTTGTTTTGTTTTGTTTTGAGATTCATTGTTGTATATTAGTTGGGACTAGTGGGGGACCCGCGCGTTGCGGCGTAATCGACAGTATGCAAACCGAAACATGATACGTATCAAGCAATCAGGTGGTCAATGAACTGACTCGTTGACCAAAGATGGTGCTGTAGAAACGTTGACCACCATTAACATCTTTGAATCGCCACCTAAGCAGGGCTGGTTTTGACGATGGAATTGTCTCTACATGAAACTCATATTTTCTCGCAAAGTACAAGACTTTGAATCCTTTCCTTTCAACATTAACCAAGTTTGACAAACCTGAGAATCCAGGTGTTCCTCCAATGATCACAACCAAATCCACATCAGCTGCCTTTAAGATCTTTTGGGATAGAATTCAGGAACAGTAAAGAAAAAGCAATTCAGTATTAATCAACATAAATTTTACAAGAAAAAGACAGTAAAGAAGGTGACAACATGACAAGTAAACAATCGCTTGTCAAATCTAAGCTCAAAAACCCATGTCTTTTGCTCAATGTTGCTCGCCAATTCTAACAGCTAAGAACTATGAATATTTGTTCAAACACATTGACTTTTGTTGACCTGTTGCTAAACTTGAGTTTGAGTTTTCAAGAAGCTTGTTTTGATAAGAGTTGCCTAATTTAATATCAACATCTGGTTATGTACATTCGAAGTAAAGATTGACGTCGTTTATAAAGTATAAACAAAACAGGTGCAAGCTAGGCACCGTAAATAGACGCAAGGCAGGCTTGGCGTAGGCACTATGAGAACTTAGCTCTGTCCAAGACTTAATTGGGCTAAAACCGGCCAGTACCAACCAAAAATGACCTAAACGGGTACAAAATTGAAACAAGCTCATTAGTATCCTTAGGAGCAGGCCAAGCACAACCTTTGGTTCCCTTTGCCAAAATCTTTTACATAAGGCAACGTAGAGTATATAAAAACAAATTTCTTTTATTATCCATTTTGATTTAAAAAGAAGTTTTAATGTAGAGTTTGTTCTGTATAGCTATCTAGCAGTAAATTAGGCCAAACAAACAGTGATTCATAAATTCAACAACATCAACAATAACATTTTCAACTATATCTAGCTTGCCTCATGTAGTTTAGATAGCAGACAACATATGATTTCCGATTACCAATCACTTGCTGACATAAAAACAAATTTGTTTACACATACTGCATTTGGGCAGACATCTTCTATTCGCATTCAAGAATGGATTAGCCTTTTTGTGCTCAGGGGTGGGCATGTAAATAGGGTTTTAGCAACCACTGCTGATGAAGCAAGCTCTACAAACAATGGCTTCATGGCAGGAACGATTATTTCAATGTAAACATCCCTGTCCTCTGTTTCCAAACCATCCAAAAGATGTAAATTTTCAACTAATAAACGCATCCAAGAACTGGAAAAGAGAGATTAAGATAGACCATTGGACCGAGAACTCGAGAAGATGTCTTGTCGTCTTCCATTGCGGAAATCCATAGCCACGTCGTGACAAGTTCGACTCGCCGAAACCCCACCCCCTGCTGTTCTCATAACACCGTCAACTAAACGTAATACAAAAAACAATTATTAGAAAGATAATAAACAAGAACTGGTAATCAGAAAACACTTTAGACAAAAGATTAAGGGGCTGTTTGGTAGCCTCTGAATGGTCATTAAGAGGCTACCTCTTAATGGAACCATTAAGAATTTTACCAATGAGAAGGTAGAAGAATGTGACATGTGATGATTTACCATTTAGAGGTTACCTCTTAACCATTCAGACTTGAGGTTACCTCTTATTCATTCAGAGGTTTTAAACCATTAAGAGGTAGCATCTGAATGGTCATTAAGAGGCTACCAAACAGCCCCTAAATGTTTTCGAATTCCTTTTTTATATTTATACAACAATAGTATAAACTGAAGCATTACCACTTAAATCTACAACTCCAAAACAACAGGTACAATACAAAATATTTAAGGAAGATCTCTCACCTTAAATTGCAGGCGAATCAAAGAAGATGAAGACGTGAACTGCAGAGACTTTAGCATACATTGGAACCGAATTTCTACAACAATAAACTGCAAAAAAGATGATGTGTTAATGGCTTGCGCAAGCCACTAAAAGTAGTTAAGAAACGAATCAATACATATACACAACCTGAAGGTATGGCAACACCCATGTGTCATTTGGATTTAACAAGGAATTTTTAAACCTGTTTGAAAGCCACATCAGTATCATTTACAAAACAAGGAATTTTTTAACCTCTTTGAAAGCCACACCAGTATCATTTTTTCCTCTATTACCTAAAATCAATAAAATCATATGCCACTAATCAAACCAGTAAGTTTTTCATAGTAAATCAAATCAGAAATTGACAGACATTCCTCAACTATTTCACCTATAAAACAAACTTAAGACCATACGTACAAAATTCATACACATACAACAACAAATTAACCAGTACAATTACACATCTGAAATTTTATAAGAACTAAATTGAAACTTATTTTAGGGTTAGAAACTATTAAGATACATGAATGTTAACAATAACACCTCATTTGACAATCTGTAGACCTAATAATGAAACAGATTATATATAAATAACACCAGGACATATGTAACTAAATGTCCGGATAACTAACCTGTGAGATTACGAGATTATTCCGGTGATGGTAACGGTGGCTCTGCCTCCTTCAAGATTGCAGATGTGATGTTTAGTAGACGAAATATGCAATTGAAACCCTAGGTGGATGACGAGGTTCTCCCACCGCCACTGTCTTCGTTACCATTTATGGTGTTACCCATTGAACATATCCCATTTGCCATTTGAAGCGTCGCCGATGATTTAAGTTCTCATTAATTTGATGTTGTGGGTAAACAAACAGTTTTGTTGAAAGTCGAGTTCAATCAAAAAGAAAACTCATAACAGATTTCAATCATAAAACCTAATTGATTATACATATAATTGCTCGGATGGTTTGGGCGACTGACATTGAATTAGGGGCAAATATGGGAGAAAGGGATGGAGATTAGGGTAAGAAGGCGTGATGGTTCGGCTGCCGTCTTAAGAATTGTGCCAGAAATTACTATTTTGCCCAAAGGAAATGCTTTATATAGGTTTATAGATATGAGAGGTGTTATTTTAATTAAAACAAACAAACCAAGATTTATGTTGTGGAATGTTTAATTAATTGAAACAAACAACCAATATCCACCCATAAAGATGCGATCGGATATTGGCAGCTTATATACTTTTTTTTTGTGACATTAAAGATATACAATTGTTGGTTATTAAAGTGTTACTTGTTATTTGGTATGTTCATGACATATAACAAGGCCTAAAATATAACAACCCTCCTAAAATCCCTATAACACCCTATATGTCCTAAAATACACCCCGTATGCGAAAAAATGGCTCCGAAGTACCTTTAATTTAACAAAAATCAAATGAAAACAATATTTTATGTCTGTCGCAGGGCGCGACAGACTCCTCTTGGTCCGTCGCGAGGCGTGACCGAGTAATAGGTGGCGTAACCCGGTGATGCCACGTGTCCCAGTCGTGTCGAGTCTAGTGGTCAACTCAGCAACCCTAGGGCCTACCCTAGAGGCTCTCGCGGGGCGCGAAGACCCCCCTTGTTGCTCTCGCGAGCCGCGGGAAAGTGGCCAATCAGGCCTATAAATGGAGGGCTTCGGCTCTCATTCCAAATCGTTCAAAAACAAAAACTCTCTCTAAATTCTCTGATAGCAATTATAATTTCCGGGTATAATACCCCCTAATTAGTGAAGCTCTGCCTCGTTGTAAGTATCATAACCCCCGGTTACGTATTAGATACGCTGCTCAATTGATCTAGTGCTCCGTAACGCATGTCAAGGCTCTGCCTAACTCAGTCGTTGGAGTTCTGTCTCAGGGAGGGTATAACTAATGTAAATTTGGGTTATTATACTAACGCGTGTGCATTGTTTAATTTAATAGATTATAACCAGGAAGTCACAAGGAAATACCTAAATTAGCAATGTGAGTAATCCTTCTTTTTATAAACTGTTTTTACAAAACCTCAATTGTTTTTATCTTATAATTAACAGTGATTGAGTATTTGTAATTCTACAATTATCGTCGGTATATTGGGGTTTTGTATACAAAATTTGTTACTACATTGTGAGTAGTAACATTACCACAAGTCAGGATTGGCAGTACCGTGGGTGGTAATTAAAGTAGATGTAAACAAATGTAATTGCTGGGTTGCCCTCAATGCTGTAAAATGATAAAACCTGTTTTGATTAAACTGGGATTCACTCGCCAGTATTTCTTGCTGATAAAACCTTTTTAAACGCGTTTCAGGTAACAGAATGTGAAAGCCAATTAGAAGTCAGCTGGAGAGCACTGAAGGCTTGGAAAAGTAGCTATAAAAGTTACCTAAATAAAGAAGTTTTATTTCAATAAATTAGGGTTTATCCCATAAACATGTTTGTAAAGAAAACTTGGGTTTATCCCAATGTATTTATTATTATAAAAATGTGGTGTTTTACTCTGATAAACTATTTCCTAACTACGGTCCTGATGAAATTTCAGCTGCCAAATTAATAAACACTGATACCAACGGCTCTGAGTAGCTCACGGCCGCCCGCCTCCCCGGGCAGGGGTCGGGGGTTGCGACAGAAGGTGGTATCAGAGCTACAGCCACTGATTTCAGCCACAGTAGTGTTCTGCTGACACCAAAATTTTATTCATTATGTTAGGAAATAATCTATGTGATTACGTACATATCTGTATATTATTGTTTTGTGTTATTTGACAATTTGTTAGTTTACAGTATGAGTGATCAAGGTCCGTCGGACGCCTATCGTCAATTGTTTAGTTCTCCAAGAGATGAAGGAATTTCCTCCCAGCCTACTCCTTCGGGGTATTCAGCAGATACAAAAGAGGGGATCTTCATATTTAAGGCGCAATCTGAAGGACCATTCCCTAAGAAAAAGAGAGGATGGTTCAGTCGGGGAGCACACGAGCGTAGGAAGCGAATGAGGAAATTACAGCAACAAAAGGCTTTAGCAGCAGCAAATAGGGAGATGAATGCCCAGACCCAAGACATAATCAATAGGCGATTGGCCAACTTTCACATATTAGCTACCACTGCTGCAGACCCAAACTTAGACCAAATCATTGCACCACAGCCACTACCACTGTTCCCAACCCAACCCATGGAAATAGAACCTAACCCAGAAGACCAGATTCCCATACCCGCCTTCGATCCAAACGAAATCCCTAGAGTCCCAGCACCAAATCCTCTAGCTTATGACCCATGGGAGAATGAACATAGGGACTATCGAGAACTCTACCCACAGGAGGAGCCCATACCAAACCCTATAGCACCATACCCCAACCCTGACCCTCTAGATCCATATTGGGATGCCGATCAGTATGTTCGGGAAATACTAGAAAACCCATATCCATATGGAGAACCCGTACTATAGTACCCTGACCCAATACCCGCACCACCACCACCCATGAGTACCGAAAACGTGTAGGAACTCCGCACATTTGGTGAGGAGTTAGTGGATGAAGGAGAAAGAATAAGGCAAATAGGGGAAAGGCTCGTTTGGAAATACGACAAGCGAAATATGCAATACTGGATGAACCCCTAGTAATAATAGTAATAGTAATAATATATATATATATATATATATATATATATATATATATATAGGATAAGGATCATGTGAGAAGTAGTAGGCTAAATGAGAAACTTGAGAAGCATTCTGGACCACACATTTTCCCTAAGCAAAAAAATGCAAAAAAAAAGGTTAAAAAATGCAATTTTTTTTTTTTTTGAAAATTCGCAGCTTTTTCTTTAAGAATAAATTTTTTTTTTCTTTAAAATTTTTTTTTTGGATTTATACACATGTGTATATTCTTAATCTTTTAACTATACATATATGTATATTGTCCATTATACATATATGTATATACATGTTTAAAATTGAAAAATAAGTGTTATTTAGGGTTTAGCATTAGTATTTAGGGTTTAGCATTAGGGTTTAGGGTTTAGCTTTATGGTTTAGGGTTTAGCTTTAGGGTTTAACATTAGGGTTTAGCAATAGTATTTAGGGTTTAGCATTAGGGTTTAGCTTTTGGGTTTAGCATTAGGGTTTAGCTTTAACTTTTGGGTTTAGCTTTATCTTTAGGGTTTGTATTAGGGTTTAGCATTAAGGGTTTAGCTTTAGCTTTTGGGTTTAGCATTAGGGTTTAGCTTTAGGGTTTAGAATTAGGGTTTAGCTTTAGGGTTTAGCTTTAGGGTTTAGAGTTTAGGGTTTAGCATTAAGGTTTAGCTTTAGTGTTTATGGTTTAAGATTAACAATATACACATTTTTTCAATTTTAAACATGTATATACATATATGTATAATTGACAATATACATATATGTATAGTTAAAAGATTAACAATATACACATATGTATAAATCCAAAAAAAATTTAAATTTTTTTTTTAATCCTTAAAGAAAAAGCTGCGATTTTTCAAAAATAAAAAAAAAAGTTTTGCATTTTTTTCACATTTTTTGCTTAAGGAAAATGTGTGGTCCAGATTGCTTCTCAAGTTTCTCAAATAGGGTGGACTTCTCTTAGGATCCCTACCCTATATATATATATATATATGCATGTAGTTTGAAAAAAGAACTAAAATAGATGAACCAATACCTACGGATGCATAACTAGTAATGTATTTTAAATTCCAGTTGTAGCTTGTAATGTATGAAAATATGAAATAGAGTAAATGTCACAATGCACGACGATTTTGATCAACATGTTTGTTTGTGTTAAATCTTGTTCTGTGATATTAATACTTGGTAAATGTTTATAATTCAGATGGACAACAAAGTGAATCAGGAAAACCCGAATAACGATAATAACGGGAACCAATTAGATAACAGTGCCATCCAGAAGGAACTTCCTCCCAGCCCTACAAAAAAGAGAGGATGATTCAGTCGTGGTATCCAACTGATACAGAAGAAGGGATCTTCATATTTAAGGCGCAATCCGAAGAACCATTCCCTACAAAAAAGAGAGGATGGTTCAGTCGGGGAGCACACGAGCGTAGGAAGCAAATGAGGAAATTACAGCAACAAAAGGCTTTAGCAGTAGCAAATAGGGAGATGAATGCCCAGACCCAAGACATAATCAATAGACGATTGGCCAACTTTCACATATTAGCTACCACTGCCGCAGACCCAAACTTAGACCAAATCATTGCAACACAGCCACTACCACTGTTCCCAACCCAACCCATGGAAATAGAACCTAACCCAGGAGACCAGATTCCCATACCTGCCTTCGACCCAAACGAAACCCCTAGAGTCCCAGCACCAAATCCTCTAGATTATGACCCATGGGAGAATGAACATAGGGACTATCGAGAACTCTACCCACAGGAGGAGCCCATACCAAACCCTATAGCACCAAACCCTAACCCTGACCCTCTAGATCTATATTGGGATGCCAATCAGTATGTTCGGGAAATACTAACCCATATCCATATGGAGAACCCGTACCACAGTACCCTGACCCAATACCCGCACCACCACCACCCATGAGTACCGAAAACGTGCAGGAACTCCGCACATTTGGTGAGGAGTTAGTGGATGAAGGAGAAAGAATAAGGTAAATAGGGGAAAGGCTCGTTTGGAAATATGACGAGCGATATATGCAATACTGGATGAACACCTAGTAATAATAGTAATAGTAATTATATATATATATATATATATATATATGCGTGTAGTTTGAAAAAAAAAACTAAAATAGATGAACCAATACCTACGGATGCATAACTAGTAATGTATTTTAAATTCCAGTTGTAGCTTGTATTGTATGAATATATGAAATAGAGTAAATGTCGCAATGCACGACGATTTTGATCAACATGTTTGTTTGTGTTAAATCTTGTTCTGTGATATTAATACTTGGTAAATGTTTATAATTCAGATGGACAACGAAGTAAATCAGGAAAACCCGAATAACGATAATAACGGGAACCAATTAGATAACAGTGTCATCCAACATATAGTGGCATAAGGGATTATAGACGCTATGCCATATATTATCAAAACAGTTAAGGACGCAGAAAATAATAAAACTAACAGTGGAAGTAAACGACCACCTACTGAGCCCAGTCACAGCATAAACAATGGACCATTACTTCAATTTCCAAAAAGAAGAAGAACCATGTCTTATGGCTGTTCTTGCAAAGAATTTTGGTCTTGCAAACCAATGGAATTCTCTGGCAATGAAGGAGCCATTGCAGCTCTACGTTGGATAGAAAAGACTGAGGCAGCCTTAAAAATAAGCAAATGTGCAGAGGAAGATAAAATCATGTTTGCTTCCAATCTTTTTAAGAATGCAGCTCTAGAATGGTGGAACACTATTCTCCAGTCTAGGGGAAGTGACAGAGTTTACAATATGGAATGGACTGAGTTTAAGAATATGGTTGAAAGAAAATTCTGTCCTCCCAATGAAAAAGAACAAATAGCTAATAAGTTCTTAAACCTTAGAATGACTAGAGTAGACTGCAAGGGTTACACTACCGTATTCTTCGAATATGCTAGAATAGTGCCAACCCTAGCTTCACCAGAACCAATATTAATCTCCCGTTACATTTGGGGATTAATCAGTGAGATTAGACATGTAGTCAAGGCAGCTAGACCACAAACCATAGAAGAAGCTGTAGAATTAGCCAATACCTTGACTGATGAACTAGTACGTACACAAGAAGAAAACCAGAGGAAGAACCTAGTCCAAAAGCTTTCCCCCAAGAATTTCGCTACGGTAATTCCAACCGTGGGAAAAACATAGGTTCTACTTCTACACCTTACTGTAAGTCCTGCAAGAAAAAACATTCAGGGAGATGTTCTACATACTGCAACTTCTGTAAGATACCAGGACATTTGGAAGAAGACTACAGGAAGAAACGAAGTAATGGAGTATGCTTCAATTGTGGAGAAAAGGGACATATCAAGTCGAACTGTCCGAAACTAGCTCCAGCCATGAACAACAAGACTACTAAGAATGCTAGAGCATTTATTCTAACTGTAGAAGAAGCCAGGATGATTCCAAACATGATTGCCGGTACATTTTTAGTTAATGATGTTTTTGCTAAAGTATTATTAGACTCTGGTGCAAAAAAAAAAAAAACCAAGTTTTATTAATACTTCATTTTGCAAACTTCTCAATCAACCATTAACTAAACTTCAACAAGAATGTCTAGTAGAAACAACAAATGGAGAATCTATTAAGATTACTAAAATCTTGCAGGGAGCAAGAATAGAAATTTTAAACCATAATTTTATTGCTAATATTTACCCAATGAATCTGGCTGGGTTTGATATTGTGTTAGGAATGGATTGGTTAGTAGCCAATAAAGCCAGTATTATATGTGATCAAAAGTCAATACAAGTAAATTCACCAAAGGGTGAAAAGATTACAATTACAGGAGATAAGCCATCTCGATCCACGAAATTCATCACTGTGATGAAAACAGCAAGTTATGCAAGAAAAGGGTCATTAGTGTATATGATTTCCATATCGAATCTTGACGATAGGAATTTGACTGTGCCTCAATTGTTTAACTCCTCGGTCCATGATCTCGACAGGTTTCTCCATGAAGTACAAAGTCTTGTTGATTTGAATATCTTCTAGTGGAACTTGAAGTCCTTCTTCAGCTAGACATTTCTTCAGATTTGAGACGTCGAAGACAGGATGAACGTTGTTGAGTTCTTCAGGTAGGTCCAGTCGATACGCTACCTTGCCAATCCTTTCGAGAATCTTGAAAGGGCCTAGGTAGCGAGGTGCGAGTTTTCCTTTCTTACCAAAATGAACCACACCCTTCCAAGGGGATACCTTGAGAAGTACAACGTCACCTACTTCGAATTCCAAAGGTTTGCGACGCTTGTCAGCGTAACTCTTTTGTCGGCTTCTGGCTTTTAGGAAATTGTCTCAAACCTGTAAAATCTTTTCCGTCGTCTCTTGTATAAGCTCGGGACCGGTGATTTGAGCTTCTCTAATCTCGTGCCAACAAATTGGCGAACGACATTTACGACCATACAATGCCTCGAAAGGTGCCATTTGAATACTCGCGTGATAACTATTGTTGTATGAGAATTCGATCAAAAGCAACTGCATATCCCAGTTGCCACCAAAATCGATTACGCATAAACGAGGCATATCCTCTAGAGTTTGGATAGTACGCTCAGTTTGTCCGTCAGACTGAGGATGGAAAGCGATGCTAAGGTTAAGAAGAGTACCCATAGCGGATTGAAAAGTTTGCCAAAGATGACACGTAAAGCGACCATCACAATCAGAGATGATGTCAATGGGGATACCATGACGACAAATGATTTCATCCATGTAGATACGGGCCAATTTCTCCACTTTGTAATCTTCACGAATGGGGAGAAAATGAGCGTATTTGGTCAATCGATCAATGATCACCCAAATACTGTCATGACCTGAAGAAGTACGAGGAAGCTTAGTAATAAAGTCCATCGCAATGCTCTCCCATTTCCAGACAAGAATTTCTGGTTGTTCGAGCAAGCCAGAGGGACCATGATGTTCAGCTTTAAGCTTTGAACAAGTGAGACATTTCGAAACGAAGGTGGCGATATATTTCTTCATTCCAGGGCACCAATAGGACGTACGCATATCATGGTACATCTTGTCAGCACCAGGATGAATAGAATACCTCGATTTGTGTGCCTCTTTCATCAGAATCTCTCGGAGGTTATCACAATTTGGAATCCAGATGCGATTGAGAGGATATAAAATACCATCGGATTTAGACACAAGGCTCTCTTCAGCACCACATTGCATCTCGTTGTAGAGGTTACCCTCGTTAACGGACGCATATTGAGCTTCACGAATGCGGTTTTGATGATCGTTGACGAGTTGGAGACAACAAATACCCTTAACATGAGTCTTACGACTAAGAGGCGGCCACTACATTCGCCTTACCTGGATGGTAGCGAATTTCGCAATCGTAGTCGTTTAACAACTCTATCCAACGACGTTGACGCATGTTCAGTTCCTTTTGGTTGAAGATGTGATGAAGGCTCTTATGGTCGGTGAAGGCCACACACTTAGTACCATAATGGTAGTGTCGCCATATCTTCAAGACAAAAACAACTGCGCCAAGTTGAAGGTCGTGCGTATTGTAGTTTTTCTCATGTATTTTGGGTTGCCTCGATGCGTAAGCGATAACCTTGCCTCGTTGCGTAAGGACACAACCAAGGCCAAGGTTTGAAGCATCGCAATACACGGCAAAGTCGTCGTTACCATCAGGAAGAGCAAGAATAGGAGCATTGCAAAGCATGTCCTTGAGCGTTTGGAAAGACTCCTCTTGTTCAGGACCCCAAATAAAAGGTTTCTCTTTTTGAGTCAAGTAGGTAAGAGGAATGGAGATTTTCAAAAAGTTGGAAATGAAACGACTATAATAACAAGCTAAATCAAGGAATGAACGAATCTCAGATGGAGACTTAGGTGCATTCCAGTTCTTCACAGCTTTGATGTGTTTAAAATGCAACATATACATTACATCAAATGAGGCATAAAACTAACCCTTTTTAGTACTAATGTTGGAAAAAAGTGTGCTTTTGTCTTCCTTTTGAATTTATAGGACCAAATGAGCTTAAACGAGCAAAAGGAACAAATAAGCAGCAAAAACCAACATAAATACAAAGAGAAGGAATAAACGTGACATGCCCGACCCCTCGACAGCATCTCCAAGAGCAAAAACAAGAAATAGAAGGCTGACCACGGCCCGTGCCCACTGGACACGGGGGCGTGGTCAGATGTCTGCAGAAAGGACAAAGTTGTGGAAGCTCAGCACGGGACGTGGTCAACGCTAAGATTCGTAGAATCTTGCAAAATCTTGGTAGTATAGATACGCTTCTGTACACGGGGTCACGCCCTGTGTCCAAACGCCCAGTTACTGAAAACAGAACTGTAAGATCCCGACGGTTAGTAATTTCTGACACAAACATGAGTGATATTGATTATTTTTACTTTTGCTCCTCTTAAGGTGCGTGGTGTCAAATATGTGGTGGATCTCTTAAATAATTAGAATGTTACTTTCTAAATTACACTCCCCACTATATAGACCCATCACTTCCCTGTAACCTTAAGATGGGCGAAAGTAAAAACGATCCCTATCTCTCCCCCGAATGCCCTCAACCATTTCTTTTGGGTGACATAATTTTAGAATAATTATGTCTGTTCGATGAAATAATTCTCCAATTATTAAAAGAACTTGAGATGGATGCAAGTTATCTATCACAAGACGATAATTAAGGAGAATTATTGGGGACGCATTTGGAATCTAACAACATCGTCGACACCGAAAGCACCTCTAACTCTTGTGAGGATTTGAGCGATAGTCATCCCTATGTCGATTGTGCTGTGAAGGACTCCCCATCGGTTTCTGCCGATGCGTTCATAGACCTGAGCGATTCGACATACACCTTCTTTAACGAGAGCCTGAATAAGGGGAATAAAGGTTGGTTTCGCCCACCAGTATTTAGCTTAGGTTTTACCCTTTCCTATAACCTCTTGCATTCTTATCTAAAGCAAGGGGAATTAAGGAACCTTAGGCACTTCGGTGTTGTTCCGTCCACTAAGGAACCGCCCGATCTTGACAAATTCCATAAAATAAGACGAAACTTCATAAAAACTCTCTAGCCACGGGGCCGTGTCCAGGTCAACACGCCCTGTGCCAGCCTTAAAAGTGACCACGGGGGCGTGTCCAGACCAACATGCCCCGTGTTCAGAATACAGACAAAATGTGTCAGAGTCTTGTCTGACCACGGGGCCGTGTCCAGCCGACATGGGGCCGTGGTCAGCGTGCTGTCATTTTCTATAAAGTCAGCATGATTCCTGCACATGTGGACCCATTCCAAAGACCAAGATTTGCTGGGATTTTCACATATATGTCACACCCCGATATTTCCATGTTTCACCGGTGGGCCCGGTAGGGGAGTATCGTGACGTAGTTGATATCATCATAGTCAAACAACACAATATATAAATGCACAGCGGAAGCAAAAGATAAATATATTACAATCCGAATATAAAGTAATATCCAGTATTACAACGGAAAGTAAAGGATCCACAGGCGGATCAAATAAAAAGAAAACTGTTCAACAGACTTTGACATCTAGAGCTTGCGAGACTTGATTAATGATGCCTGGAGTAGCCAGCCTATTTCGTCTAGTACTGCACTTAGCCTTTTTGGAAAATACGTCAGTTTACACTGGTAAATACAACTTAACTGACTCATTTTGAAAAGAGTTTGAAAATTTATTTGAATGCACTTCGGAAAAATATCTTTATAACTTGGGACAATTATTAAAATAATCTTGTATACAGTTTTACTCATTTGTCGTGCATTAGGGCCGGTTGTAGGGCCGGTCTAGATTAACTGACACGCCACAGGTATAATGCCCACATGCTATCATCCTTTAAGTGGATTACCAGCTTTGGTATAATGCCCACAAGGATGATACCTCTGAGTGGATTACCAGTTTTTACATAATGCAACTGTCAGGTGTACGCCTACACCCCATGCTTAGGTCGTGGCCATTTCTTAAAATGATGCCAAGGATATCCGGGACATGGTCATTTAACCCCCAAGGGCCATACAACAAATAATACAGAATAAAGCGAGTTATGTAAATACATTAATCACAATCCGATTTAAATGACTACATACCCAACCAAGCGGTACTTTTATAGTACCGTATCCCAAGCCCGTATAGGGAAAATAAGTTAAGAGTATTTACCTGAGCTAAATATAAATTCAATCCCAGCCGTATATCAATTCAGCAAGTACAGATAGCTTTTACTGGGCTCCTAATCTGGAACGAAGGTTTTTAATAACCTATTAGAATTCTAACGGGTCTTTAATTAAGCCTTGACTTAGACCGATTAGTTTCCAAAAGGAAGATACAGTTCAAACGCATGATAAAGCGAAGACCGGATTAGAATGTGGTTTTGACCCGACAAGCTTGTATGCTTGTTAAATATGGGTAACTTAAACACATTCTGGATTTTGAGACAGAAATGATATGGTTTGACCCGTTTCGGCTAATATGCAAACTAGTTACATAGGCCGATCCGAACGCGTCAAGTGCGTAACGAGTAACCAAAAGAGTCATATATAGGTTTCCTAAGTTAATATGCCTTTAATATGTTGTGATATCAGTAGGATATCTTCCATTATGCCCAAAACAAGTTTAATCACAATTTAAGCCCTGTAGGGGTATTTTGGTCATTTTAAAGATTATAAAAGAGATTATTTAAGTTTCTGAGATTCGGGTCTGAATACATCAGTAATATAACTTATTTTAATAGGTCATAATAGTTGGTAATAAGTCTTATGTGATAAAATGGTTTTAAACCCAAACTATGCGTTTAATACGCTTAAAAAGCCATTTTAAGTGATTCCCGGGTTATACCGGAAATCTGAGTTTTCTGGATAGGTTATAAAGTTCAAAATACTTTATTTATTATATAAAATCAGTACCAATTGGATTGATGCCAAAATACTCTGTAAAACTCATTTTATACACAAAAAGGGTATAATCGGTATTTACCGAATTAAGGCGATAGCCTTAGGTTATGATCAGTTTAAAAATAATTAAAAATCTTTAAAAATCTCAAAATATTATATTACATCATTGGGTAAAAGGTTTGGTGTCAAAAATTGGGTTTAGATAGGCTTTATGCTAATTGCGCCGTTTAATTACTAAAAGGCGTTATAATTACGCTAATGAGCATAACTCCTAATCTAGACCTCCTACTGATGTGAAATTTCAGGGACATGTTTATAAATCAGTAATAAAGATTAGTGTCCTTTCACATATTCAAAAATCTCGTTTTATGGTCAAAAGGGCATTATGGTCAACATTAAGCAATTAACGGAAACGTGTAAACGAATCGGACAATCCACGAACCAACCACAGAGGGTTATACTACCATGTAACCTGGTCCTAAGGAAGTCCTAAGGCATTTCTAAATTATACTAAAACGGGTCAGAACTGAAGTCAAAGCAAAAGTCAAAGTTTTGCGACTTTCGGTTCCGAACCGGGTCTAAACAGAAAATTGTCGGGTCGAACATGTTTAGACATGTTCTTACATTTATTACTAAGTTATATGAGTGATAAAATAGGTTACATGCCTTCTACATTGCTAATTACATGTTAATTCGAAAATTAGCATTCTGTTGACTTTTTCTAATCAACTTTGACCCGACATTTGATCTAGTTAGGATGGGAATCAGTGGGTGCCCTTTTAAGGGTTTATTGCCCACATAATTACCAACTTATAACTACCTTCAATTCGACTAATCACTGGACCATCAATGATTAATCGCTAAGTCAACCGTTAATTACGACGGTTTGACTTTTAAGCTAAAACTAAGTAAAAACTCAACTAAGAAAGGTTAAGCATACTTACTGAAGTCCTATGCACGATTTGGGATGCTTAGGGTCTGCTCTTATGCTCCAGAAAGCTCCCAAATGCAGATGGAATGAGTGATCACAATGTTGCAACTATGAGGGCCTTTTATAGTGTTCTTGATCCATTTGGATGATGACAACTAAGTCTAAGGGGTGATCCAGATCAATAACAAGTGCCCCTAAGTCCTAGGAACTATTAGGGGTCGCCCATGTATGTGAAAAATCATTTTTAAGTCGGTTACAACGTTTAAAACAGGCAACAGCCAACTTTCTGTCGTTGTGCAGGCCTTACGGACTGTAAGGCCTGACCCTTACGGTCCGTAAGCTTGTTCCAGAAGGCAAAATGTTGTTGGCCTTTCAAGCTTCGAACGGGTAACTAGTGTAACACGATTTTGGGCCATTATTATCAGTATAGGGCCTTTTGTTTGGGTCTTGACCAGTTTACATCCCTTGCTATGATATAAAGTTCCATTGGATCCTTTTGAAAGTGCCGTAAATGAAGGTTGTCGTGCACATACTCGTAGGATCCCATTCTTGTGTAATTCGATTCAATCATTGATAGCATTTACCGGATTTGAGTATACCGGATGTTTATAATATATATTAGGGTCTTGGGATTTATAATTAGGTCGTTCAGAGGTGTTTAATTAACATGTCGACGCTTTAAATCCTACCATACATCTTTGACTAGATCCGGGGTTTCTAACACTTTTGTCTTGTATGACACGTGTTGTTATTTTATTGAACACGAATTTTCGAGGTGTTACATCCTCACCCCCTTAAAAGAAATCTCGACCTCGAGATTTACTGAAACAAATGAGGGTACTTTTCTTTCATTGTGGACTCAACGTCCCACGTATACTCAGGACCTCTACGGGCATCCCATTTTACCTTTACAATTGGCACATGCTTCCTTCGAAGCTTCTTAACCTGTCGATCCTCGATCGACACAGGTTTTTCAACAAATTTCAAGCTCTCTTCAATGTGCACATCTGTATGTGGTATGACTAGTGATTCGTTAGCGAAACACTTCTTTAGATTGCAGATGTGGAATACGTTATGAATACCACTGAGCTCTTCAGGTAAGTTTAACTTATAAGCAACTGATCCGACACATTCAATGACCTCGAATGGTCCTATGTATCTCGGGCTTAACTTACCTTTCTTACCAAATCGCATCACTCCCTTCCAGGGTGATACTTTAAGTAGTACTTTATCACCAACCTCAAATTTCAGAGGTTTACGCCCTAAATCTGCGTAGCTTTTCTGCCTATCCCTGGCAGCTTTCAGGCGGTCGCGAATCTGGACAATCTTGTCCGTTGTTTCAAAGACTATTTCAGGTCCTGATAATTGAACTTCTCCTACTTCCGCCCAACAAATAGGCGTTCTACATTTTCTACTATATAATGCCTCAAAAGGCGCAGCCTTAATGCTCGTATGATAGCTATTGTTATAGGAGAATTCGATCAATGGCAGGTGGTTATCCCAACTACCACCTAAATCAATTACACATGCCCGAAGCATGTCTTCCAATGTTTGGATTGTACGCTCACTCTGTCCGTCCGTCTGAGGATGGTAAGCCGTACTGAAATTTAAGCGCGTGCCCAAAGATTGTTGGAAACTTTTCCAAAAATGTGACGTGTATCTAGTATCTCTGTCAGAGATAATAGACATAGGTACACCATGTAAAGCTACAATCTTATCTACATACAATTGGGCTAACATGTCGGAGCCGTAGGTCTCCTTAATGGGTAGGAAATGTGATGACTTAGTCAGTCTGTCTACGATCACCCATATGGTATCATTTCCTTTCCTTGTCTTAGGTAAATTGGTGATAAAATCCATAGTTACCATTTCCCACTTCCAAGTGGGAAGTTCAGGCTGTTGTAGCAAACCTGACGGTTTCTGATGTTCTGCTTTGACTTGCGCACACGTCAAGCATTTAGCTACGTAGGTAGCTACAGACTTCTTCAAGCCTATCCACCAATAGTTTGCCTTTAGATCCTGGTACATCTTATCAGCTCCAGGATGAACAGAATATTTAGAACTATGGGCTTCCTGAAGGATAACATCTCGAAGTCCTCCATAAACTGGTACCCATATTCGTCCATTTAACCTTAAAATTCCGTCCTTGCCATAGGATAACTGCTCCTCAGTTACCCCTAGCTTTTCATTAGGATAGCTAGCTTCCAGCACAGCTTCCTTCTGTGCAGCTAACAACCTTTCATTCAAACCGTTCTTTATCTCAATGCTCTTGGCATTGATTCGGATGGGTTTGACCCTTTCTTTTCTGCTCAAGGCATCGGCGACTACATTCGCCTTGCCAGGATGGTATCTGATTTCACAATCATAATCATTTAAAGTTTCCATCCAACGCCGTTGCCTCATGTTCAAGTCCTTCTGATTGAACAGATGTTGAAGGCTCTTGTGATCAGAATAGATCACACACTTGATGCCATACAAATAGTGCCTCCATAGCTTCAGTGCAAATACAACGGCACCCAACTCCAAGTCATGGGTGGTGTAATTCTTTTCGTGCACCTTTAACTGGCGTGAAGCATAGGCAATGACTTTGCCTTTCTGCATGAGCACACATCCCATCCCGGTGTGTGATGCATCACAATATACTACAAACTCCTCGATTCCATCAGGCAATGTCAGTACTGGAGCGTTGCTCAACTTCTGTTTCAGAATATCGAAGGATTCCTGCTGCTTAGGACCCCAGTTAAATTTAATCTTCTTACGCGTCAGCGAAGTCAGGGGTGCAGCAATCCTTGAGAAGTTTTCAATAAATCACCTATAATATCCTGCCAAACCTAGAAAGCTACGAATCTCTGTAGGCGTCTTTGGCTCTTGCCAATTCATGACAGCTTCAACTTTAGCGGGATCCACTTGGATACCACGCTCACTAACAACGTGTCCAAGAAATTGGACTTCTCGAAGCCAGAATTCACACTTCGAGAACTTGGCATAGAGCTTCTCTTGATGAAGTAGCTTCAGAATGCAACGGAGATGCTTCTCATGATCAGCTTGGCTCTTCGAGTAAATAAGAATGTCATCTATGAAGACGATGACGAATTTATCCAAGTAAGGCTTGCAGACGCGATTCATGAGATCCATGAATGCGGCAGGTGCATTAGTGAGCCCAAAAGGCATCACTAGGAACTCGTAATGACCATAACGAGTCCTAAATGCAGTCTTGTGTACATCTTCATCTTTAACTTTTAATTGATGATAGCCTGACCTCAAATCGATCTTAGAGAAGTAACTTTCCCCTTGAAGTTGATCGAACAAATCATCGATCCTGGGCAATGGATACCTATTCTTGATAGTGACCTTATTAAGCTCACGGTAATCGATGCACAGTCGCATCGATCCATCCTTCTTTTTGACAAACAAGATTGGCGCTCCCCATGGAGACGAACTAGGTCTAATGAAACCTTTAGCTAGCAAATCATCTAACTGAGTCCTCAACTCCTTCATCTCTATTGGTGCTAACCTATAAGGTGCTCTAGCAACAGGTGCTGCTCCGGGGATGATGTCAATTCTGAATTCTACTTGTCTATCTGGTGGTAAACCAGGTAGTTCTTCAGGAAAAACTTTAGGGTATTCAGAAATGACAGGGATGTCTTCCATCTTCGGTTTCGGCTCACCAATAGTCACTTGTGCCATGTAGATGACACAACCCTTCTTCAAACACTTAGAGGCCTTGAGCATAGTCACTTGCTCAGGCAGTCCATACCGGGTATCTCCCTGAATGGCAAGTGATTCACCAGACAGAGTCTTGATCACCACTTGCTTCTTATTGCAGACAATCTGGGCCTGGTTAGGAGATAACCAGTCCATGCCTAGCACGATGTCGAAACCGGCCAACTTCAAAGGAAGTAGGGACAATGGAAATGAGTGGTTCTTAATGGATATGAAACATCCATCTAATATGGTTGAGGCGGTTTCTAAGGTTACATCAGCTAATTCCACCTCGTATTTCACACTTAAGGTTTTAACAGGCAATTTCAACAATTCACAAAACTTATTATCTACGAACGACTTATCAGCGCCTGAATCAAAAAGTACTCTTGCATATACATCATTTATGAGGAAGGTACCTGTGATCACATTGTCATCCTGGATGGCTTCCTTTGCATCCATCCTGAAGACCCTTGCATTGGTCTTCTTGACCTCTTCAGGCTTCTTGGCGTATTTAGGGCAGTTGGTCTTAATGTGCCCTTTCTCATTGCAATTGTAGCATGTGGCATCTTTAATCTTCTTGCAATCAACAGTCTTGTGCTCCTTAGACTTGCATATCCCACATGCAGGTGATCCTGACTTAGAATTGGACTCAAGTCTGCACTTTCCAAAGTGGCGTTTTTGGCAAGTCGTGCACTTTGGCTTTTCCTCTGTTCGCTGACTATTCCTTCCAGAACCAAATTTCTTAGAATCAGTGTTTCCCTTGTGCTTCTTCTCTGACCCTCGTGAGTTATCATCCTCACGCTTCCTCTTACTTTCTTCAGAATTCTTTAGCGATCTCAACCTGACCGCATCTAAAGTAAGGGACAGAGAGAGATCAGCTGCTGATCTAAACATAGCAGGTCTTGAAGCCTTAACACTGGCTTTGATTTCTTGGGCTAAACCCCCAATGAAGCGAGCAATTCTCTTGGGTTCTGGTGTTACTAGGTAAGGAACTAGTCTGGACAGGGTATTAAAACTGGTGAGGTAAGCTTGACAATCTAAGTTTGTCATCACCAATGATAAGAAATCTGATTCAATTCTTTTGACCTCGTGTTGAGGGCAGTAGTTCTCCATAATGAGAGCAAAAAACTGTTCCCATGACATGTTGTAGAGTGGGATTTTCCCAGCAGCTTGAATGAGAGACTTCCACCACGCTAATGCCTCTCCCTTGAACGATTGGGATACATACTTCACCACATCCTTTTCAGCACAATCGCTAATATCGACAACTGTGTCCATTTCATCCAACCAGATCATACAATCAATTGCCCCCTTCTCCCCAGTGAAATCCCGGGGTTTGCAGGAAACAGAGTATTTATAGGTACATGACTTTGTACGCGGTTCATTGTCGAACACTATCCTCTTGGATGGAACACTGTGTTGATTAGATGAATGTCGATCATCATCCTTCTTTGGTTCCTCTTTCTTAGAGGGTGGCTTGCTGTGAGCCTCTGAATGTGTCTTAGGGACAGACTTAGAATGGGGTACAGACGAGGCTTTACTATGCGTCCCACTATACTCTAAATTGCTCCTCTACAGCTTTAGATACAGCTGTATCAATCAGTGTACGAAGCTCTCCTTTGGTTATATTAATCCTATCATCATCGCGGTTTTCCAAAGGATGACTGTTCTCTTCCTCGGACCTAGCCATGTAGCTTTAATTGCTACATAAAATCAAACAAGGACAAGGTTTATACGGAAGCTTATACAGTTTTATTGTTTTAAACGATTTATTAACCATGTTTTTAATACACATTTTAGTTAATTTGCTAAATATATAATTGTTCAGGATCTTTATCATAATCCTAAATTATAAGTTAATAATAGCACAAAAGGCCTAGTCACGTAGACAAGTTTAATTTGTAGGCCTTGATTTTATAGAATCGAGGCATTAAGGTTTGAATCAAAGTTCATTACCTTTTGTTGACAGGGAGTTGTAGGCTACCACTGTTTTTAGTCCCGGAGGACGTTAATTATAGCCCGTGGGCACTTCATCCTTAAGGGATGATTATATAAATAAGGGAATTTTTAGAATAACCCAATTAAAAATGACTTATGTGATTTTATCATATCACATTTTCTCAAGCATGTTAATATGCTTTCAGATGTTTAACAAGGATTTGAATCTTTTGAATAAGTTTTACCATCTTGGCCATGTCTGTAATGACATTTAGGCTAGGTTTCACCCTTTAGATTCTTTTTAATATTGAAAGCAGAACAATCCTAAATTGAACTGTTAACATGGATCTGAATCTAATTGTGGAACTACCATCTTGGCCCTGTCTTAATGTGACATATGGCTAGGTCTTGTCCTTTTTAGATTTTGCCATTTTATTATAATGGTAGATCTTATAATATAGGGATGATATTTTAAATATAATTGTTCCATTAAAATTTAAACAAGTATATGGTTGCCCTAAACGGGACTTCTAATAAAAATGACTTGCCCATGCAAGGGCTAATCAGAAAAATAACAAAGGAATCAAAATAATGACAAAATAAAACGAATTTGGATTAGTCCTATGTTCTTGTCTAGAATCAAGAATGTGCAACTGTGTAACTGAGATTAAACACAAAAGGCTAGCGTTTAATTCACTCAGTGTTGGCTCTGATACCAACCTGTCACACCCCGATATTTCCATGTTTCACCGGTGGGCCCGGTAGGGGAGTATCGTGACGTAGTTGATATCATCATAGTCAAACAACACAATATACAAATGCACAGCGGAAGCAAAAGATAAATATATTACAATTCGAATATAAAGTAATATCCAGTATTACAACGGAAAGTAAAGTATCCACAGGCGGATCAAATAAAAAGAAAACTGTTCAACAGACTTTGACATCTAGAGCTTGCGAGACTTGATTAATGATGCCTGGAGTAGCAAGCCTATTTCGTCTAGTACCTGCACTTAGCCTTTTTGGAAAATACATCAGTTTACACTGGTAAATACAACTTAACTGACTCATTTTGAAAAGAGTTTGAAAATTTATTTGAATGCACTTCGGCAAAATATCTTTATAACTTGGGACAATTTATTAAAATAATCTTGTATACAGTTTTACTCATTTGTCGTCCATTAGGGCCGGTTGTAGGGTCGGTCTAGATTAACTGACACGCCACAGGTATAATGCCCACAGGCTATCATCCTTTAAGTGGATTACCAGCTTCGGTATAATCCCACAAGGATGATACCTCTGAGTGGATTACCAGTTTTTACATAATGCAACTGTCAGGTGTACGCCTACACCCCGTGCTTAGGTCGTGGCCATTTCTTAAAATGATGCCAAGGATATCCGGGACATGGTCATCTAACCCCCAAGGGCCATACACCAAATAATACAGAATAAAGCGAGTTATGTAAATACATTAATCACAATCCAATTTAAATGACTACATACCCGACCAAGCGGTACTTTTATAGTACCGTATCCCAAGCCCGTATAGGGAAAATAAGTTAAGAGTATTTACCTGAGCTAAATATAAATTCAATCCCAGTCGTAGATCAATTCAGCAAGTACAGATAGCTTTTACTGGGCTCCTAATCTGGAACGAAGGTTTTTAATAACCTATTAGAATTCAAATGGGTCTTTAATTAAGCCTTGACTTAAACCGATTAGTTTTCAAAAGGAAGATACGGTTCAAACGCATGATAAAGCGAAGACCAGATTAGAACGTGGTTTTGACCCAACAAGCTTGTATGCTTGTTTAATATGGGTAACTTAAACACATTCTGGATTTTGAGACAGAAATGATATGGTTTGACCTGTTTCGGCTAATATATGCAAACTAGTTACATAGGCCGATCCGAACGCGTCAAGTGCGTAACGAGTAACCAAAAGAGTCATATATAGGTTTCCTAAGTTAATATGCCTTTAATATGTTGTGATATCAGTAAGACATATTCCATTATGCCCAAAACGAGTTTAATCACAATTTAAGCCCCGTAGGGGTATTTTGGTCATTTTAAAGATTATAAAAGAGATTATTTAAGTTTCTGAGATTCGGGTCTGAATACATCAGTAATATAACTTAATTTAATAGGTCATAATAGTTGGTAATAAGTCTTATGTGATAAAATGGTTTTAAACCCAAACTATGCGTTTAATACGCCTAAAAAGCCATTTTAAGTGATTCCTGGGTTATACCGGAAATCTGAGTTTTCTGGACATGTTATAAAGTTCAAAATACTTTATTTATTATATAAAATCAGTAGCAATTGGATTGATTCCAAAATACTATGTAAAACTCATTTTATACACAAAAAGGGTATAATCGGTATTTACCGAATTAAGGCGATAGCCTTAGGTTATGATCAGTTTAAAAATAATTAAAAATCTTTAAAAATCTCAAAATATTATATTACATCAGTGGGTAAAAGGTTTGGTGTCAAAAATTGGGTTTAGATAGGCTTTATGCTAATTGCGCCGTTTAATTACTAAAAGGCGTTATAATTACGCTAATGAGCATAACTCCTAATCTAGACCTCCTACTGATGTGAAATTTTAGGGACATGTTTATAAATCATTAATAAAGATTAGTGTCCTTTCACATATTCAAAAATCTCGTTTTATGGTCAAAAGGGCATTATGGTCAACATTAAGCAATTAACGAAAACGTGTAAACGAATCGGACAATCCATGAACCAACCACAGAGGCTTATACTACCATGTAACCTGGTCCTAAGGAAGTCCTAAGGCATTTCTAAACTCTACTAAAACGGGTCAGAACTGAAGTCAAAGCAAAAGTTAAAGTTTTGCGACTTTCGGTTCCGAACCGGGTCTAAACAGAAAATTGTCGGGTCGAACATGTTTAGACATGTTCTTACATTTATTACTAAGTTATATGAGTGATAAAATAGGTTACATGCCTTCTACATTGCTAATTACATGTTAATTCGAAAATTAGCATTCTGTTGACTTTTTCTAATCAACTTTGACCCGACATTTGATCTAGTTAGGATGGGAATCAGTGGGTGCCCTTTTAAGGGTTTATTGCCCACATAATTACGAACTTATAACTACCTTCAATTCGACTAATCACTGGACCATCAATGATTAATCGCTAAGTCAACCGTTAATTACGACGGTTTGACTTTTAAGCTAAAACTAAGTAAAAACTCAACTAAGAAAGGTTAAGCATACTTACTGAAGTCCTATGCACGATTTGGGATGCTTAGGGTCTGCTCTTATGCTCCAGAAAGCTCCCTAAATGCAGATGGAATGAGTGATCACAATGTTGCAACTATGAGGGCCTTTTATAGTGTTCTTGATCCATTTGGATGATGACAACTAAGTCTAAGGGGTGATCCAGATCAATAACAAGTGCCCCTAAGTCCTAGGAACTATTAGGGGTCACCCATGTATGTGAAAAATCGTTTTTAAGTCGGTTGCAACGTTTAAAACAGCCAACAACCAATTTTCTGTCGCTGTGCAGGCCTTACGGACCGTAAGGCCTGACCCTTACGGTCCGTAAGCTTGTTCCAGAAGGCAAAATGTTGTTGGCCTTTCAAGCTTCGAATGGGTAACTAGTGTAACACGATTTTGGGCCATTATTATCAGTATGGGGCCTTTTGTTTGGGTCTTGACCAGTTTACATCCCTTGCTATGATATAAAGTTCCCTTGGATCCTTTTGAAAGTGCCGTAAATGACGGTTGTCGTGCACATACTCGTAGGATCCCATTCTTGTGTAATTCGATTCAATCATTGATAGCATTTACCGGATTTGAGTATACCAGATGTTTATAATATATATTAGGGTCTTGGGATTTATAATTAGGTCGTTCAAAGGTGTTTAATTAACATGTCGACGCTTTAAATCCTACCATACATCTTTGACTAGATCCGGGGTTTCTAACACTTTTGTCTTGTATGGCACGTGTCGTTATTTTATTGAACACGAATTTTCGAGGTATTACAATATACCCTACAAGGTATATTCCATAGAAGGTTCCCAACAACCATCTTGTCTTTACCACTTTTGTCTCTTGCTTTCTTCTCCAAAAACTCCTCAAAACCTCCATTAAAGCTTGAAGCCTCCATGTTTTTAAGCTTTATTGTGATCTTTGCTAGGTTTTTAACTAAGGAATCTTATCAAAAATAAGTTTTACAACACTGTTTTAAGTTACTTTTGCTCAGAAATGTCTCAAAGTTCAGAAAAATAATTTAAAACTATAAGATTCCTGAGTTCAAAAATTTGCAGAATGGTGGCTACGGGGCCGTGCTCAGCGAGCACGGGGCCGTGGTCGGAGTTACTGTTTCATTAATTTGAATTTTTCGACTTGTTTTCTTAGAATGTCGAGCCAGAATAGCAGGACCTCTTCAGCTCACTCAAGGAACAATCGCAGGGAAAGAAGGCCATCGATCGAAGTAACCCTTGTGCGTTACGTAATAGCGCTAAAAGAGGCACTCGATGAGATGACATCCATGGAGGAAGTCCTAATTGACCGTATCAACTATGTAACAGTGGGACGAAAGAGTAGCTTCCAAGAAATCAACCTTTTGCACCAAAGGTTGAATATTCTTGCATTGCCGCCTATGGAACCAATCTTCCCACAAGAAGATTGGAACTTGGCACAAGAAGTTATTAATACCACCGGATGGGATGACATTCCCCCAGAACCTCCTCTAGACACCTTACAAGAGGTTCCGGTTGAATTCGCACCTCCTCCACATGAGGAAGACAATGAGCCCGCTTTTCTTCTCCCTAGGGAGATAGAGGAGTGGCTTAACAATGTGTGAGGGGCCCTTTCCGGAAAGAAGTTCTAAAAGCCTTATTCAACTGAAAGAATCATCTTTCGGAAATTTTGTTGCTCTTATAATAAAAACATCTAGGCTAGGACTTCTTTGTGGTTTAAGATTTCTTGCATTCTAGGACCTACTTATCCAGTTTTTAGTATGTACTTTTTATTTTCTAGGAACTATGTATTTCACTCTTGAATGAATGATGGTTTTTATTTATTGAATGGTGTTTGGATGATGTTGTAATGGTAAAATACACTCGAAAAGGCAGAGGTTACCAAGGGAACTTTAAAACCAGACCCCATGCACAAAAACAGAGCCTCCCGACAATTTTCCAGCATTACAGCAAGTTCAACACGGGGTCGTGCTCAGGCCAACATGCTCCATGCCCAAGGCTCTGCAGAAATTGCCCAGTTCAAGTATCTCGACATGGGGCCGTGCTCACTGAACACGCCTCGTGCCCAGCCTTGTATTTAATTTTGGTACTGGCGATCTGACCACGGGGCCATGCCCGGACCAACACAGGGCCGTGGCCAGACGCCCAGTAACACCAAATTTTGTTTTTAAACACCTTTTTACACATTCAATCAACCTAAAAACTTATTTTTGGGACACATTGAGGACAATGTGTAATTTAAGTATGGGGGGGGGGGGATGCTAAAACCTTGAATTTTGCAAATCCTAATAACAAGCCTTACACAAAACTCTATTGGAACCGCTAATCACCCCAAATTTTTTCAAAAATTTTCATTTTTTTACTTGTCTTGGTTTAATTTGGGAATAACAAGTTCTAAAAAGGTTATATTTTTACAAATTTACAACCGATAGCGTCGTGATAAAAAGAACCAACATAAGAAAATTATGAAACGGCATGACAAATCTAATTAAAATTTGATTATATATACTTGATCACATTATAAACCCATTCCCACAACAAGTGAGTTTTGAGCCTTTATTGAGCATACAAGCATACATATTTAAACTAAATGCTCATTTTACGTATCTTGTGTGAATAGCCGCTTGGTTCTTACGACTCTAGAACTTGCCACGACGATACATTCCCAGTCCTTACCAACTTAAACCCAAGTAAGTAAATGATGGAGGCATTAGGACTAACCCATTTTCCTTTCAACACCATTATTTTTTCATTTTCTTTATCACCTACCCAAAATCTCCCTAGTTAACCCCTTTGCGCCTAAACCTTTTCATTTCTAAACCCACAAAACAAACACCCTTTACCCACCAAAACCTTTTTCTTTTCAAACCTTTTCTTTTAGTAAAAAAACTCGATTTTCTTGTGACGTTTCTTTATAAAAAAAAAAAATGAAAGTCTAGCAATAAACAAACAAGTTCCTCAAAGAAACTTTGTTTGAAGATGCTTAGTTTGAATAATAGTCACGAAAACAAAATTTTTTACGACGACCGACGCTTTTTACGCTTTTAGCTCTTTTTACTAACCACTAACCAAAACCACCTACCTTTAGCCCAATCCTAACTCTTTCCCAAGTCCTCTTGATATTTATGAAGGTTTATAGTTAAAAAGGAGGAGGATTGATTGCGTGGCAATCATATGGTAGAAGTAAGTTCCATGCCGGTCTCAAATGTTTCACGAAAATACATCTTCGGCTGAGTGTTGAGTGATCTCCCATGACGTATGTGAACTTGTATATAAATGGAATTTTAAAGAGGCATGTTATGCCCAAATAAGTAATTTCTCTTATGAAACGTTCTAAATAAATCATAACGAATAGGATTGTAAATAGTATAAAAATAAAACCTAATAAAGATCTTGGATTCCCGACACTCAAGACAAGCCCAAAACTTCTCTTCTACCCATTCCATTTGGATGTGTAAGCCACATAATAAAGAGTTTTGCTTGAGGACAAGCAAAGATTCAAGTGTGGGGGTATTTGATGTGTGTAAAATGCAACATATAAATTACATCAAATGAGGTATAAAACTAACCCTTTTTTAGTACTAATGTTGGAAAAATTGTGCTTTTGTCTTCCTTTTGAATTTACAAGACCAAATGAGCTTAAACGAGCAAAAGGAACAAATAAACAGCAAAAACCAACATAAATACAAAGAGAATGAATAAACGTGACATGCCCGACCCCTCGACAGCATCTCCAAGAGCAAAAACAAGAAACAGAAGGCTGACCACGGCCCGTGCACACTGGACATGGGGGCGTGGTCAGATGTCTGCAGAAAGGACAAAGATGTGGAAGCTTCTACGCCCACCACGGGGGCGTGCCCAGCTCAGCACGAGGCGTGGTCAACGCTAAGATTCACAGAATCTTGCAAAATCTTGGTAGTATAGATACGCTTCTGCACACGGGGCAGTGCCCGCTGGACACGGGCCGTGTTGAGCCCTATGCTGACATGCCCGACCCCTCGACAGCATCTCCAAGAGCAAAAACAAGAAACAGAAGGCAGACCACGGCCCGTGCACACTGGACACGGGGGCGTGGTCAGATGTCTGCAGAAAGGACAAAGCTGTGGAAGCTTCTACGCCCACCACGGGGGCGTGCCCAACTCAACACGGGGCATGGTCAACGCTAAGATTTGCAGAATCTTGCAAAATCTTGGTAGTACAGATACGCCTCTGCACACGGGGTGGTGCCCGCTGGACACGGGCCGTGTTGAGCCCTATGCTGACAAATGCAATTAATGAAGGAAGAGAAAAGGGATAGCCACGGGGGCATGTCCGCTGGACACGGGGCCGTGGCCGAGCTTCTGTGCAGGCTATAAATAGGGGTGCTTAGTTCACTTCAAAGGCATCCCTTGGCAAACCACCTCTCTCCCACTTTGCCACCACTCCACCACCACTACAACACCCACATCCACCATCATCATCCATCATCCACCTTAGAGTGTGTGTAGTAGTCTCGAGATCCAAGATTGATAGTAAGAGTTCTTGTCAATCAAAGGCCATGTTTGGCTAAGTCTTTCACATCACTTGGTGAAGACAAGTCTTTAATGTATTACTTTTGATTTTTAATCTTTTTGCATTTTTTACTTGGTTTTGTATTAATGACTTTAATAACTAGTTTCTTATGTTGAAGGTGAAACTTCTTTATCATTTGTCTGTGGTGTCTTGGCATTACTTTACTGTCTATATAAAGTAAAAGATTTACACCATTCATATCTCTACGGTCTATATAGAGATATGTTGGCTACCTGGTCGGGGGTTAAGGGAATGGTTTAGTAAGGTTCTTGCCTTGTTCAGTGTATAGATCCTACAAGGACCTGGGTCAAGCTTACTAGGACCTCCTTCAATACCCACTGGTATTGGATGGCGGGGGTGCGAATGGCTTGATCACCTCATATGTAAACTACTATTAATACATTAAACCGGCTACATGGGATTGTATCCCTACTGACTCAAACCACTTAGCCGAGGGTAATGTCACCTTCAAAAGAGGGGCCTACCACTTTCCGCATTAATAACTTAATTAATTATCTTTCAATATTCCGACCCTTTGGGATTGTATCCTTGTTGACTCAAACCACTGGGTTGAGGGTAACGTCACCTTCAAAAGAGGGGCCTACTACTATAACTAAGACAATCTCTTAAAAAGTGCAAAAGTGCGGAAATCATCAAAGGATACATTAAAGGCGAGTCGGATCCAAGTGATTCATCTTGTCTATCTGTTTTTATTTTTATTTCTGCATTTTTTTGTTTTCATTTTTCATGTTTAAAATATTTTCTCAAAAAAAATTTAGATTGATTAGACGTTGAGGATAAACCCGTATTAAAAGCTCTTGTGTCCTTGGACGACCTCAGTATCTTACCAATACTATATTACGCTCACGATGGGTGCACTTGCCCAAGTGTGTGTTTAGTGTTAGTAGAATATCGTGTTTTATAAAGTTAAAACTTGACTAATGTGTAAAATGGGCTTAAAATATCAATATAAACGTATCACACCTTACACCCACCAGCTTCAATCTTTGCAGGGTCAACGTGAATACCAAGTTCGTTGACAGTATGACCAAGGAATTGAACCTCCTTTAACCAAAATTAACACTTGGAGAATTTGATATAAAGACGTTCAGCGCGTAGAAGCTGAAGGATAAGACGCAAGTGTCGCTCGTGCTCTTCTTGATTCTTGGAATAGATAAGAATATTGTCGATGAAGACGATCATGAAACGGTCTAAGTACGCTTTGCACACGTGGTTCATCAAATCCATGAAAACTGCAGGTGCATTGGTCAAACCAAAGGGCATGACCACAAACTTATAATGACCATAGCGCGTACGAAAGGCGGTTTTGGGTATATCTTCTTCGATGACTCGAAGTTGATGATAAGCAGAACAGAGATCATCTTGGAAAAGCAAGTTGCCCCTTGTAATTGATCAAAGAGATCGTCAATACGAGGAAGAGGATATCAGTTTTTGATAGTGAGTTTGTTGAGCTCACGATAGTCAATACACATTCGGAACGATCCATCTTTCTCCACAGTTGTTCCTGCACGAGTTGCGGGATTAGTTAGATTTAGGAACCCAACCCATAGAAGACATAGGTTTTCCTTGAGCATCGATGTAAGACACTTTCTACCAAATTAAGTTTTCTTTATTCAAAAACTTTGATGATTCATTATTGGCAGGTTTCAGTTGAGATGTAGAAGATTGGGCAGCATTAGCTTTGGGTTTTCAATGCTTGTGTGACCATTATAATCATGTTTACCAAAAACTTTATTTTGATTGCTTTGAAAACCACTTTGTTGATTTTGATTTCTTTGTTTGGCTGCATTCCAATCTTGATCAGAAGGTTTAGCTTTGCGAGAGTTATTCTTCACTGTCTCAGACTTTGCAGTCGTTACAGACTTTGAACAACGTCGTCAGTTCTGCTTGACCTTCTGATTTTGTGCACTTTTGCTCTTCTGTTGCACACTTGGGAAATGAACACAGTTTCTAGCAATGTGTCCAACAATTCCATAGTTGAAACATGTTTGTCATTTCAATTTGTGAAAATTCTGATACTTAGTAGCAGAAGCTGATCTGTTAGGTTTTGAATGTCACACCCCGACCGCGTAAAACAACAAATCACGGCGGAATCGTCGGGGAGTGTTGTAACAGAATCATTGTTTCAAAACACACGGAAATTTGAAGTTTCGTTTTATTAAACATTAAATATTTACATCGTCATCTAAATAAACAAGTTAAACATAGTCTATCATTGTTATTAAGTCACTAAGGCCTCATCCAGTCCTATGTGAGCATGCATCCTAGCAATCAACATCATTCAACAATACCTGAAACATATGTGAAAACAAAGTCAGCAAAGAAATGCTGGCGAGTACATAGGTTTTTGAGAGTGTCGGATTCATGGCTAGTTTACATGTTGCAATACTTAATTAAAAACCTTGTTTTGAAAAGTATTGTATTGCGACATAATTAACCAACTCAAATCAAGTTGGTTATAATTTATAAAATCTCGTAGCCATGATTCTTAACCCAAAACATTTATTTTTATAAAATTCATTAATAAAACTCGTTAATAATTCTCGTTAATAAAACTCATTAATAAAACTTGTTAATAAAACTCGTTAATAAAACTCGTATAGTTTATATCATTTCGAAAACCTCATTTGTGTGACATCGTTTCAAATCGTTTACCCAAGTCAACTAAATAACGCCATGGTATGTAATATGAAGAAAACATATATATAGATAGTACCAGCGGTGTATCCACCATGCTTTCATCACATTACACCCGTCCTGTTATCTAAACACTAACCAAAAACCAATCGTTTACCCAAATTGTTTAATTAGTTAAAAATCGCTTTAGTCGTTTAAATCATTCTCGTTTTAAATCGTGAAACTACTTTTGATTGTCTCGCTAATAACATCCAAACCTTCGTGACTCGACTATCTTGCCTATCGCTTCTCGCATTAATAAACCACCAAAGGGTAAATTAACAATCACAGATTCAGTTGTTACCCACCTAACCCACACATAACCATGGGTGCAGTCTGATAATGGGATTTGTCAGATCCTATGGTACCATAACCTAATACTGGTCCCCGCAAGCTTTGATCCGATTTACTCTCAGGTATGAAGCATAAACTTCAACTTAGAGAGCCAAAATCAGATCAATGTGGGTTTTGCAACTGAATGGGGTAGCTATTTATAGGAAAACTAGAACCGTTAGGATCGTTCATCGTAAAACGAGCTTCGATCTCATCCGTACACATGTGCCCATGGTTTTGTGAAACCATGGGAGCCCATAGTTTCATTAAAACCATGTGAAAATGAGGGGAAAAACTGGAACAAGCTGGAATTTAGATTTTTTATTTTGGTCCCTTCCTAAGATAACTATGGCAGAAAGACAATTTTGGTCCCTGAACTTCAGAATCTTGCATTTCGGCTCATTTTGACACGTTTAAGCCCCGTTAACCTCATTTCATGGCTCTAAAATGAAGTTAAAGTATAGGGAACTCAAAACATGCTCAAAAATATCTCGGATGTCGGTTCGTTTGGTCGTACGGTTGCGTTGTTTGGTTAATTACGACGAAACACGAATGAATTCGAAAAACGATCCAAATTACGCGACGAATGGAATTTTATCATGCCAATCACTAAAATAAAATATTTTAATGATTACATAAAGTTTTGGATGTCCGGATATATTCAGAACGCGAGATATGCGCGAAAATGCAAACTTATGCACTTTTTGACGCTTTTAGTCCCTGAATGATCATTAAAGTTTATTTTAGCACACCGAACCACTCAAAGCCTATTTCTAAGCTATGTAAAGGATATTTAGGGTATGTTTAACTTATGATCAAGTTTCGTAATGTTTGTTATAGTACGAATCGGCATACTTTCGCAGTTTGTCGAAATTAGTCCCTGTAAGCGAATAAACTTGATTTCGACACACCAAACCCTCCAAAACTTATTTCTAAGTTATGTAAAGGTTATTTAAGGTATGTTAAGCCTATGTCACTATTCCGGAGTGTTCGTCGCATTAAACTGATTACGTTTACGCACCAGTTCGCGTATAACTTTCCAGAAAGTGATTTAGAGTTCGAAATCGAACAAGAATTGATATGTGCAAAAGATACACATATATATACAAATCCCAAGTATGAAATACAACATTTCATTGATTTGGTATTTTTTCGATGTCTGTGGAGGCAGAGATGTCACAGTCCCCCCTACTTCAGGAAATTTCGTCCCGAAATTTAATTAGAGGAAACTTGTGAGAGCTCGAAAAGATAAAACAACACTGGTTAGGGTTCTGAACTTCTAGTAACTTTAAATAACATTATGCTTGCAATGTAAGAGGGACACTTATATACAAGTATATGAAGCGCCATTGGTGCGTCCACCGTACCTCCATTACATTGTTCATGTTTCGTTATTGTTGTCACTATTGGTTCTTACACATGATAAATCTTACTGTGGTTTCCGTGCACTAAGTTTTTATAATTATGTACGCGTCCATAATTACGTAATTCATTGCATAGTCCACACAGTGCATTTGATAATGTGTAGGGGAAAACCAAATGAATGAACCTGTGATGAGTGTGACTGGGCCACCATAGGGTCCTTTCAGCTGTATCATCACATGCCATTCTTAACCAGATTCTGAATCAATATTTAACTAGACCACTCAAGGGTCTCTTTTCGAATTATGGAATGGTACTATATAACCCAAGGGTCTTAACTACCACGTAGAAGCCCATTAAGGAGTTAAGGTAGTACCTTTCGAATATCCTATTATGAATCCCTCATATGGAGATATGGAAGATTCTATGAGGATTTGGATAACGAAAATTGGATCACACAAAAACATAAAGGAGAACACATAAACACATAATCACATAATTGTTTAATTATGACCTTTAATTTGTTATCTTTGGACACGGGTATTTAAAGCATACCAGAAATCCAATCCGTGGATTTCATTTGGCACTTAAAATATTTTCAAGAATCTAACTATGAAGATAGGAAGATCTTAATAGGAATTCGGTTTGTCCTTATTGAGTTGTAATGTACATATTAAGGTGTACAAGGAATCCAACCAGGGCTCCGATTTGGGCGATAATCATCCACAACGATTCTTAAAATAGAGCAACCCATCGCCCTTTCGTTTCGAGTTTAAGCTCGAGTTGAAGTGGTAGCTCATATTTCAATAAGCCTTCGTTTACACAAGATCGTTGTGCTTGAAGGACACGAGATTGAATATCAGATAGAGTTTGAACAGAATGAATCTTGACTCGCTCCTTTCGACCAAGCGCATCGGCTACGACATTCGCCTTACTAGGAAGGTAGTGAATCTCGAAATCGTAATCGTTCAAGAGCTCAACCCATTGTCGCTGCCTCATGTTCAGCTCCTTCTGATTAAGAATGTGTTGGACACTTTTGTGGTCTTGTGAAAACCACACACTTCGTTCCATAGAGGCAGTGTCTCCAGATTTTGAGAGCAAATACCAGAGCACCTAACTCAAGATCATGAGTTGTGTAGTTCTTCTCATGAACTTTCAACTATCTTGACGCATATGCTATGACTTTACCTCATTGCATAAGAACACAACTAAGGCCCAGATTCGATGTGTCACAAAAGACAACGAAATCATTGTTTCTATTGGGCAAGGATAAAACAGGAGCATCACATAGCTTCCGTTTTAGCGTTTGGAACATTTCCTCTTGCTTAGATCCCCACTCCAAAGGCTTATTCTTCTGAGTCAAAGCAGTGAGTGGCATCGCGATCTTTGAGAAGTTCGAAATAGAACGACGACAATAACCAACGAGACCAAGAAAAGAATGAATTTCTGTAGGTGTCGTTGGTGTATTCCAATCCTTAATTGCAGCAAACTTGGATGGATCCACATGAATACTCTGCTTGTTGACTATATGACCCAAAAACTTAACTTCTTTAAGCCAAAATTCACACTTGGAGAATTTAGCAAAAAGTTGTTACTTCCTCAGGAGTTCCAAAGTCAAACGAAGGTGTTGCTCGTGATCGGCTTGAGACTTCGAATAAACAAGGATATCGTCGATGAACACAATAATGAACTTATCTAAATAAGGTTTACAGACCCTATTCATGAAGTCCATGAAGATAGCTGGGGCATTCGTCAAACCAAAAGGCATGACAGTGAACTCGTAATGCCCTTATCTTGTGCAGAAAGCAGTCTTGGGAATATCTTCTTCGAATACACAAAGCTGATGATACCCAGAACGCATATCGATCTTGGAAAAACAGGTAGCACCTTGCAGCTGATCAAAAAGATCATCGATTCGAGGTAGGGGAAATCGATTTCTGATGGTAAGCTTATTAAGCTTACGATAATCGATACACATTCGAAAAGATCCATCTTTCTTCTTCACAAAGAGGACAGGAGCTCCCTTAGGGTGAATAATTTGATCGGATGAATCCTTTATCAGATAACTCTTGAAGCTGTTTTGATAATTCTTGCATCTCAGACGGTGCAAGATGATAAGGTGCTTTCGCAATTGGGTTGGCATTGGGTACAAGGTCAAAATGAAACTCGAATTGACGAACTGGAGGCAAACCAGGCAGTTCATCAGGAAACACCTCTGGATAATCCCGAACAATCGGAATATCCTGAATACTCTTGCTCATGCCTTTCTCCTCGGTGACATGTGCCAGAAAAGCACCATATCCTTTTCGTAGATAACTTTGGGCCTTCGTACACGACATGAGTTTCAATCCACCAGAAGGTTTCTCGCCACGAACTTCCAGAACATCGCCAGACGAAAGAGGAATGCGATCAATCTTATCGAAACAAATCACCTCAGCATGATGTTTGGTTAACCAATCCATCCCTATGATAATGTCGAAACTCCCAAGTTGCATCGGTGTGAGGTCAAAAGGAAAAAGATGATTACTCAAATTGTCACTTCGTTTCTTAGAATGAAGCGAGCACTTAGAATTTTCGAGGAATTCACGAGCGATCATATAAACGAGAGAACTACAAATACATTTCTTTGGTGTAGGTATCATAGGGATATGCCATACACACATGCAACTATATTTGTACATCAGAATTGCAAATAAAGATTTATTTATAAACAAAATCGATTATTTCCGAGTTCAAAGGAAAACACTAGAAACATAAACATAAGATTCGGATTATTCAAAGCAGCAGCTTCTTCTAATCGGCCAAATGCTCATCCGTGGGTCAGATTTTCATTGAAAATCTTTGGGTATCTGTCCCTGACATAACCCGTCTCGCCATAGGTGTAGCAAGTACCAGGAGGAAAATGAACCTGTGCTGGATCTGCTTGAAATTGAACGGGGTTCTGAAAAGCTTGGTTTAGCACAGTGACTGAACGACAGTCTCGTGCCAAATGACCAATGAGTCCACAGTCGAAACATTTCCGACATTTGACACTGGCATAGTGGTGGAGGTTACACTGATTGCACAGAGGAGCAGTTCCTAAGTACGGCTTCTTGGCTGGTGGTGCTGCCACCTGGCTAGGTTTTGCTTGATTTGGTGTAACGGCTACGGGCTCCTTTGGGGCTTTACGCTTCTTTGACTTTTTCGAAGGCTCGGCTTCTGCTTCTTTTGATGCTTCTTGGGTGGCTTCATTACTGAGACGAGACATGGCGACACCTAAATCCACAATCTTCAGGATTACTTCACCTATTCGCTAGGCAAATTTGGCAGTTTGCTCGGACATTTGAGTGTCGTTGCGATGAAGAGACATTCTAGAGAAAATGGAAGACATAGGAGAAAACAAGTGAAATGTTATCGGATAATTAAAACAGAACGACAATGCATAGAAATTGCGATCATTTGTTTGTTACCTAAGGCAAACAAATGAGACGGTGACTAATCAAAGTAAACGGGTCATATCAATGTATCACTGAAGACATGCTCACCTATAAGTGAACACTCATCCCAAGAGTTCCCAGATAAGAGTGACTGGTCCGATACTGCGAATTTGTACGAACACTCTAGCCTTATACATAAAACTCAGGGTACAGGCATTCACCCTTCCAGTTTGCACGTGTTCACATTATAAGACCCAAACTTTGACGAGATTTTGAAAACATAGAGGGTTCAAAACCTAGTAATCAATCATCCTAGAACGGATGATTAATTTTCGAAGCAGATTCGGATTTTGTGTTCTCGTTGTGGTTGTCGCCTAAGGATAGGTGACGATATTGTTTTATGACTAAATGCAAGTAAACTCGTGTTAGGGTCCTAGGAAGGTTATAGACTAGGTCAAAGCATTACTAATAACCTAATTCCCTATAACCATGAGCTCTGATACCAACTTTTCTGTCACACCCCGACCGCATAAAACAACAAATCGCGGCGGAATCGTCAGGGAGTGTTGTAACAAAATCATTGTTTCAAAACACACGGAAATTTGAAGTTTCATTTTATTAAACATTAAATATTTACATCGTCTGAAAATCTAAATAAACAAGTTAAACATAGTCTATCATTGTTATTAAGTCACTAAAGCCTCGTCCAGTCCTATGTGAGCATGCATCCTAGCAATCAACATCATTCAACAACACCTGAAACATATGTGTAAACAAAGTCAGCAAAGAAATGCTGGCGAGTACATAGGTTTTTGAGAGTGTCGGATTCATGGCTAGTTTACATGTTGCAATACTTAATTAAAAACCTTGTTTTGAAAAGTATTGTATTGCGACATAATTAACCAACTCAAATCAAGTTGGTTATAATTTATAAAATCTCGTAGCCATGATTCTTAACCCAAAACATTTATTTAATAAAATTCATTAATAAAACTCGTTAATAATTCTCGTTAATAAATCTCGTTAATAAAACTCGTTAATAAAACTCGTTAATAAAACTCGTATAGTTTATATCATTTCAAAAACCTCATTTGTGTGATATCGTTTCAAATCGTTTACCCAAGTGAACTAAATAACGCCACGGTATGTAATATAATGAACACACATATATATATAAGAAGTACCAGCGGCGTATCCACCATGCTTTCATCACATTACACCCGTCCCGTTATCTAAACACTAACCAAAAACCAATCATTTACCCAAATCGTTTAATTCGTTAAAAATCGCTTTAGTCGTTTAAATCATTCTCGTTTTAAATCGTAAAACTACTTTTGATTGTCTCGCTAATAACATCCAAACCTTCGTGACTCGACTATCTCGCCTATCGCTTCTCGCATTAATAAACCACCAAAGGGTAAATTAACAATCACAGATTCAGTCGTTACCCACCTAACCCACACATAACCATGGGTGTAGTCTGATAACGGGATTTGTCAGATCCTATGGTACCATAACCTAATACTGGTCGGTTCGGCCAAAACTAATGGATATTATTCGTTATGTAAATACAACCAACAAGTTTGTTTACTATATCAAAATCGTTATTAATTTAATATAAACCATTTTAATCGTTTTTGAAACCATTGTTATAATATCGAAAATCGTTTTGAAAACCATTGTTAAAACCTTGAAAACATTTAGCACATATGAATCACCCCAAAACAATTGAAAACAGTAAAATAGGGGAACTATGTACTCACCTGAGAATGCTTAGAGGTCTTGGACAATAACCAATCAAGCTAGAGGGAGCACGGAATCAATCGGCAACCTAATAACTATATAAATAAACCGGACCTAAGTCGGAAGATCGGATAGGATGAGGCTTTGTATACCAAATGAGTATTGGAACTCATATGACATGGTTTAACAAAGTCTACATTCTAAATCGAAACCTAACCTAAGTGCTTTCGACCCATTGTGACCCATTAAGGTAGCTTACGCTACTTTAACGTGTCGTTCGCGCAAAGCGCGTTCGAGACGTCTAACTAGTCCTATGAAAAGTATTATATGCCTAAACATGTTTAAATATGTTACGTAATCAGTTACGTGACAAAAGTTTATGTTTCATATGCTTAATTACCAATTATGTATGAAAAGGGCATTTTGGTCATTTACCTAAGGCATATAAATTACCTATTATACAACTAATTAACCTAAGTGACCATAAGGTATAACCTTGGAAGGTTATTCCCTATACAACTATGGTCACTAAACATGCTTGGTCGGATCCTAATGATCGACCAAACGGGTCGTGTTTGAAAGTCTAAGCGGGTGTTTAGTCCGCTTGACTTATGACTCTAGACAAGCACTAATCTAAAAAGTGACGAGCTAAACATGTCGAAACATGTTTAACTAAGTTAGAAAATAGGTTTGGTATCAAAACAAACGGTTTTGATACCTATAAGTAGTTTGGTTACAAAATACGCAAGAATGCGCATTTTGGCCGAAACTACGACTCGTCACTACACCTAGATAACGTGGTAATCAGTACGTATAGTCACTAGGGACTATAACCATCGTGATTACGCTCACGTTATGAAGTTCAAACGAACTTCGCATTGACCATAAACTGGTCAATGCAGAAAGTCAAACGCAGTTTGACTTTCAGACTCGAAAAGCGATAAAAGAACGAAAGAATACTTACAAAAGGTCCCCGCAAGCTTTGATCCGATTTACTCTCAGGTATGAAGCATAAACTTCAACTTAGAGAGCCAAAATCAGATCAATGTCGGTTTTTCAAGTGAGTGGGGGTAGCTATTTATAGGAAAACTAGAACCGTTAGGATCGTTCATCGTAAAACGAGCTTCGATCTCATCCGTACACATGTGCCCATGGTTTTGTGAAACCATTGTAGCCCATAGTTTCATTAAAACCATGTGAAAATGAGGGGAACAGCTGGAACAATCTGGAATTTAGATTTTTCATTTTCATTTTGGTCCCTTCCTAAGATAACTATGGAAGAATGACAATTTTGGTCCCTGAACTTCAGAATCTTGCATTTCGGCTCATTTTTGACATGTTTAAGCCCCGTTAAGCTCATTTTAAGGCTCTAAAATGAAGTTAAAGTATAGGGAACTCAAAACATGCTCAAAAATATCTCGGATGTTGGTTCGTTTGGTCGTACGGTTGCGTTGTTCGGTTAATTACGACGAAACACGAACGAATGCGAAAAACGATCCAAATTACGCGACGAATGGAATTTTATCATGCCAATCACTAAAATAAAATATTTTAATGATTACATAAAGTTTTGGATGTCCGGATATATTCAGAACGCGAGATATGCGCGAAAATGCAAACTTATGCACTTTTTGACGCTTTTAGTCCCTGAATGATCATTAAAGTTTATTTTAGCACACCGAACCCCTCACAGCCTATTTCTAAGCTATGTAAAGGATATTGAGGGTATGTTTAACTTATGATCAAGTTCCAAAATGTTCGTTACAGTACGGATCGGCATACTTTCGCAGTTGTCAAAATTAGTCCCTATAAGCGAATAAACTTGATTTCGACACACCAAACCCTCCAAAACTTATTTCTAAGTTATGTAAAGGTTATTTAAGGTATGTTAAGCCTATGTCACTATTCCGGAGTGTTCGTTGCATTAAACTGATTATGTTTACGCACCAGTTCGCGTATAACTTTGCAGAAAGTGATTTAGAGCTCGAAATCGAACAAGAATTGATATGTGCAAACGATACACATATATATACAAATCCCAAGTATGAAATACAACATTTCATTGATTTGGTATTTGTTCGATGTCTGTGGAGGCACAGATGTCACATTGAAGAATGAGCTTGTTCAGTTTTCTTTGCTTGTTTTACTTGTGCCGTTTCTGAGCATTTAGGTACCTGATGATCAGAACTAGCACATGTATGAGATTTAGACTGATGATGATTTTCGTCTTTTATATCTTTATCAAGTTTATTTTCAGAAGACGGTTCAATTTTAATTTCTTTTTCAAGAAAATTCTCTTGTGATTTAACATCTAATGTGACCACCTCTTTTTTTTTGCAAAATTTTGTTCAGTTTTAGTTTCAAAAGATGTAGAAGTTTCATCAACACATGAGTCATGTGTGTTTAAAAGTGGTTCACTTGCAACTTCGGTTTTCAAAGTGGTCCTACTAGATTCAACATTAGGGACTTCTACTGAGACAGATTTAGAAGAAAAATCAGAACATTTTTTATCTTCTTGAGAAGGAGTTTCAGTGGTCTCACTGAATGCATCATGAGGGACCTCCCCTGTCACACTATCAGTAGTTGTAAAATTAGAAGTATCACAATCATTAACCATTGAAAAACAACCATCATCAAGCACAATATCTAAATGATCATCACATGCATCCACAGTTTTGTCCAAAACATTAGGCCAAAAGACGACACAGAACCAAAAAACGAATTAACAAAGTTTTGTCCGAAAACATGTCCATAATTAGTTTCATTTATTGAATTTTCAGAAAAATCAGACTTTGATCCTTGTTCATTTCCAACTACATCTTCAACTTTTACTTCATCTGCAAGGGAAGACGAAGCATTAGTATCATTCATACAATGAGACACAAACTTGATTGGCTGATTTGCTCGACTCTCAACAGGTTTACTGTTGATCGGTGACTTATCAGTTTTTTGACCATAAGTCATAGTATCCTCATTGATCAATTCCTCCACAGTGAAGGCAAGTGGGTGTAGTTGTGATTGTTTGGAGAAGGAACTTTATTGTAACCCAAAACACATCCATTCTTCTTCTTATACTCTAATTGAATGTCACATATGTCTTTGACCAGTTTGCTAGAAGTATCATATTTTTTGATATTGATTTCATTTACTTGATATTTTAGCTTGATCTCTTCTAGCTCTTTGGTGAAATTACTTATGACTTCTTTAGCATACTCGTAATTACAACTCTTCACACTTAGATCCTCTTGAAGCTTTTTAGTATCATTTCTTTGAGCTTTGATTTTTTCTTTATAAAGCCTTTCATTTTTTGTTATATAAGAATTATGTCTTTTTATGTCATTGTAATCTTGGATCAGTTCTGAGTTGTGTAAACGATATGCCTCAACTCTACCTCTACATTCAGGAGTACAGAAACAAGAACTTACCTCTTCTGCAGTGAGTCTATGAACAGGAGCTGAAAGAACTTGAGTCATGAATGCTATGTTGTCGGGAGGTGTCTGATTCTAAGGAGCTGAAGTCATGAAAGCGTTGTTGTCAGAGGGTATCTGGTTCTCAGGAGCTGAAGACTTAGCTGTTAGATCTCTGTGTTCCAATCAAAAGATGCATCAGGTTGAACCACCATGGCTGAGTTGTGAGCATTTCCACTAGCGGTAGCTGTGGTGTTTATCATAGTAATAGCTCTCTTAGTGTTCCTTGCGGCAGGTGGAGCAGGTTGAGCTGGAGTTTGATTTCTGTTGACTGGAGGCTTGGTGCAGGTTCGTGACATGTGTCCTGGTTCATGACAATTGTAGCAGCGAATCTTAGACTTGTCAATTCCCAGCTTGGTAGGTCCAGTGAAACCATGCTCTTTCCATCCGTATCTTACAGTTCTCATTACAAAATGTTTTGCCCTAAACATTGCCATCGCCATTTGCCATGTGATATCTATCTTTTCCACATCATCTGGATGCATTTGATCTAAGTCATCCATAGAGAAGTTTGGGGGATCTATTTGACCTGCAACAAAAGCATTTAAACAATTTATAACAGCAGCAGCGATGTCAAGATTCTCCTTGGATTGTTGAGAGAAGAAAGCAATCATCTCGTTCTTGGCAGCAGGATTGGTTGACGCAGCAACAGTAGTAGATGATGTGACAGACGGCGCTGGAGTGCCAGAGTAGAAAACATTAGCTGATGTTGTATCACGAGTGGCTTCAGCAGATGTCGAACTGCTGAACATTTGAAACCCAACTTGCGACATGAGAGCAGCATTGTTGTTTGAAGCAGAGGGTGTTGAGGAGAATCCAGCAACTAGAAAACTATTTTTGTGATTTGTTTCCCTCTGTTTGTCATCCTATTCACAAGCCTTGATATGAGAAATGATTTTCGACAAAATGCATCGAGCAATATCTTTAGTCTTCTTGATCATAGCTACATGATGATCCCAACTTTTTGGTAAAGCATTCAGAAGTTGTCTGTTTATCGAGGTATTCATCAATGGGAGATCTTCCATGGTCATTTGAGTGACAAGCTTAACAAATCTCTGAATCTGATTTTTAACTGTCTCTCCATAGATATGGTTAAAGTTGTTGAAATGTTGACTTAGCAAGTTCTTTCTACTCTCTTTCATATCTTCATTTCCCTCAAATACATCTATCAAAGATGCCCATAACTCTTTGGCAGATTTGCAAGTTCGAAAACCAATAGCAATGTCCGGACCTAAAGCCATTGTCAGGTATGAAAGTGCTTTGTCATCTTCTTCGACTATAGCAAAAAATCCTCATCGGTGTATTGTTCAACAGGTTTCTTCACTTTAATACCTGGAGCGCCTTCTCGTTCAAACAATATTTCCCTAGGACCTCTGCAAATACTCCTCCATATTTTAGCATTGTTGGGAAACTTTATTTGTAAGTATTGAAGAAAAACCAATTCAGCTTGATCTATGAAGAAGATAAAGTCCTGAAGATCAAAAAACAAGAAGAAACCAGATAGGACAACTGAAAAGAACAACATCTACTTCAAAGAATCAGAAGCTGATCAAGAACTAAAGAAGATTATCAGAAAATGCCATTCTGATGGATGTGATGAAATATCATCAGTTTCTGGTAAATCTGATCATCAGACTTTCTGATGATTTGTTCACCAGAATTTCTAATGAAGTGGTTATCAGAAATTCTGATAAAACCCCACTTGTCTAAAAAGAGTTATGCCCTGCCACAAATAACCGAAGCAACTTGATATTATTGGATCACATGATGAAAAAGGCAACTTGATAATTGGATTCAATGAATATGTTAAGAAGCTACTTTTTGCAGGACATATACATGAATAAACAAATGTTTATTCATGTATCCGGGCTCTCTATAAATAGAAGGCTCATCAAGCAAAGGACAGTGAGTTAAGCCAAGCATTCAATACATACAACAAAAACTCAATTGTCCTTTCACCTCAGAATTATACAAGTATTCGTTTGTAATAGATAATAACCTCACAATCACCTTGTAAACCATTTTGTTTCAAAGTGATATAAACTTGAAAATTTTGTAGGTCTTGTTTCTTGAAAGTCTGATTTCTATTTCCGCACACTATATTCATACTTGTTGAAATCACTTGCCATATTACGTGAAACAAAGTTTTTAAGTCCAACTAGGACCAACAATTGGTATCAAAGCAGATTGAATAAATCATTTTCAAACGGTCAATTGCTCACCTTCTTTTTCTCTAAATATGGCAAACTTTCAAACATGTAATAATGCTTTCAACATTGGTTTGATGTCTAAACCTCCAACCTTGGTTAGAGAGGAATACCCACAATGGAAAATCAGGATGGTCAACTTCCATAATGGACATGACCGAGCTCTGTTTTAATCCATTGAAAGGGGTCCACATGTACCAACGACTGAAATACCAGCTATTCCAGTAACTGATCAATCACAAGGAATCCCTGCCTCCTTGGCTCCCAAAAGTGAAAATCTTTAGAGCCCAGAAGACAAGGATCTGGTGGCTGCAGATGAAAATGCTAAATCACTTTTAATAATGGCTCTCCCTAATGAGATATTTGTCACACCCCAATCGATGGCGGAAACATCGGGGCACGATACTGAGCGAAACAGATTGTCCAAGAGAATCCATAACAACTATTAAATTACCAATTATTTAGCGTTCACGTCCCATACCATAAAGATATAAGATAAAAACAGTTATTACAGATATTGTTCTAAAACACAACCATTGTTCCGATAACTCATAAAATTATTTAGTTTGTTTCTAGACTCCCCTATCTTGATTCCACAAAAGCAGGGCCTAGCAAGCATCCTAAACACCTGTCACATACGTTAAAATAAAAGTCAATACACATAGTGTAAAGGTGAGCATACAAGTTTGATAGTATAATAGTAGCGAAAGAGATTTACGCGTAACCATGGTGTGAAGATCATCAACAGATTTGGTACAGTCAATACACATTGGTCCTTTTAAGATCATCAAGAGATTTGGTACAGTCGCTTACAAGCTTGAGTTGCCTCCCAAACTCAGCAACATTCATCCCACTTTTCATGTCTCAAATCTCAAGAAGTGTCTTGTCGACAAAGACCTCCACGTACCTCTTGACGACATTTGCATCAAAGATTTCCTGCACTTTGTTGAGAAACCTGTTGAAATCATGGATCATGGTGTGAAGAAACTCAGACGAAGCCGTATACCGATTGTTAAAGTACGTTGGGAATCTAAACGTGGCCCAGAGTTCACTTGGGAACGTAAGAAAGAAATGAAGACCAAGTACCCGCATCTGTTTCCTAAAAAGTCTCCTAAGCAAATTTCGGGACGAAATTCTCAAAAGAAGGGGAGACTGTAACCATCTTGGTTTTTCACACGTGTAATTGTTTGTGCTATTGTAATATTTATCGTCTAATAAAGAGCAATTTGTTTGAATACATGTTTAATTTTATGCATTTATGTGATTTACCGGCTCAAACACGTGAATATTTGCAATCTTGATTGAGTTTCATGCTTGTAAACAAGGCTACGTTAATTACAAGAGCCTAATGTGTTATTTTGTGAAAGTATAAGTTGAGGGACCAAATTGTCATTCCTTGAAACTTGCTTGAAAACGTTGATTTTAAGTCCGAGGACTAAAACCGTCATTTTTAGAAAGTACAAAAGTTCGGGGACTAAAACGTTATTTTTGAAACCTTAAAAGTTCGGGTTAAAAATGTAAATTTTGAAAACTATAAGTCTAGGTTCCTATTTGTCATTTTTGAAACTTATACTATAAATAAAATAAATAAATTTATTTTTGAAATAAAAGTATAGGGTCCATTTGGTCATTTTATGAAAGTTAAACCTTAGGGACTATTATTGTCATTTTCCAAACTGTTTTAACCAAATAACACTAACCGGGTTACCTTTTTATAAAGGATTTCCTATTTAAATCCTAACTTAGTTAGTTAATTAATGGTACTGTTTCAGGGACCGGTTATGTCCTTTCCAATACCTCAGGGACCTAAGTGTAAAATGCGAATCAATAAAAAAAAAGAAGCAAAACCGGTCACTAGGGGGATTCGAACTCGGGACCTTTCGTATAACAAGTGACGTTGTGACCTGCCGGCTATAAGCCTCATCCGGTTATATCTTTGATTCATATTATATATATACACTCTTTAATGTATAAAATATATTATTTTAAAAAAAAAAACCTGCAACCACCGCCCTTTCCACCATCGCCGGATTTTGACCATTTCCGTTTTAGTGGACTTCTCTGTCCAATGCTCCCTGTACGCGGAATCCTTTCATCGAAACCAATTCATTGTCGTTTTTATCCGACATACCTTCGTGCCTTACCACCATAAACTGAAATTTTTATGTAAAATACATAGTGGATCGATTCCACTGATTTTTGACGTTATGTGTCGAATCTATCGGCTATATAAGTCCCTCAGGCCTCTACACATCTCCTGCACCCTTCAAATTTCATAAACACTTCAAAATCCGCTCCTGCTCGTCGTCTGCAAGATCGCCGGATTTCGTCGCCGGGGCTTAGCCGTTTCCTCGTTCCAGTCGATATCGGACCCGTTTCTTTCGTCTAAACGGTATGTTATCGTCTGTTTAATGTTCCTGCACGCTTAATTTGATTGAAACTTAGAACCGATCGTGAATTAAGCGGGTTGACTTTCGTTGACTTAGTTTGGGGAAGAAGATGAACAGTGTTCATCTCTTATATTTCTTTTATTTATTTTATTTAGCAGGTTTGATTATTAATTCATAATAAATCGAGATTAATTAGTTAAAGTCCGAAACTTTTAACATATTTACTTTACATACTGATACATTTATTAAAATGTAAAACATGCAAAATTATTTATAAAACCATTTTATTTAATTAAAATAGTATTAATCTTTCAAAAATTATAATAAATCGATTTTAAGGAGTTAATTATTGAAATTTTTATAGTAATTATTTTATATGTTGGACTTTACAGAAATAATATTGTTGTTAATATTTCACATAATTTTGATATTTTTGTAATTAAAACAGTGTTTACACTTTAAAAATATAGTTTAATCATATATATTTAAAAATAAATAACTATATAATTTGTGTCCAAAATTATTTTTATGATGTTACATGCTTTATTCTGAGTTTAGATAAATTAGGTTACTATTTTATTATTTACAGTTTATTTTACATAATTAAATCAGTTAAGTTATTTAATTAAACCTAACTGTTTTATTTATATAATTATACAAATTCTGCCCAAAAATATTTTTATAACAAAGTACATATTTTTCTGAGTTTATAAAAATTCAGAAACTGATTTGTTTATTTACATATTATTTTTATTAATTAACCTGATAAACTTAAAAATACTGATATTTTAGCCTTTTAATTCCACTTATTTATATAAAATTATTCCAGAATCCTAATAATTACTGTAAATCAGTAATATTTCATGTTAGTAATTAAAAATGTTATTTTTAATTTATCTGATTTAAATTAATTATTTAGATAATTAATTAGTTAATTACCACGTAATTTCATTCTGAAACTATAAATAATTATTTATTTTCTGCCATAATAATTATTTTTCAGATATTTATATGTTCAGTAATTAAAAATGTTATTTTTAATTATCTTGTCTTAAATTAATTATTTAGATAGTTAATTATAGAATTGCAGATTTGAGTTAAATACATATTTATTTTCTGTTTTAACTATACAAATATTAATTCTATATCCAGTATTTGTATAACTTAGTTATTGTATAAAATACACTGTTCTTAAATAATCCAGGTATACTTATCCCCCGTTTCCCCAAACAAGACTGTTTAAACCCGTAGTTACCTTTCTGGTCAAACCATGCAAACACATTAGACATAGTTTCCTGTTTATACAGTTGCACATTTTACCATTGTTGATGCCATATTCCATGTTGTTTCGTGCATGTTCAAATACAATTAGAGTGACGTGGAAATCCTGTTCCCGCTAAACTCTTATCATTACTTGTTTGGAATTTATTCGCAAACAAGGTGAGTTCATAGTTCCCATTTTCTGTTTTACAATATTTTCGGGATGAAACATATGAAATAATGTGATACAAACAAATTTGCATTTTGTGGCTATCTTGACTGTTCCTTGCAATTGCTTGATACTTGTTGCTTAACACATTACATTCATTAACTCCGTACAAGCCCAGCGGTAATATTATAGCGCTATAGGTGTGACGCCCCATCCTAACTTCCCGTTCACATTGTTGTTGTTGTTGATGTTCACATTTTGGAAGTTTGGATGATAGATCCGTGTTTACGTCTACAAGGTTTGAATGTTCCACCAAGCATACTTGTATTACTCATTTTGCTAGAATATATCAAATGCCATATTGTTAAACATTTCTTTTCATTATCACATTATTTATTTATCACCAAACTAACCAAAACCTATGAATTCACTCAACCGTTTGTTGACCCAAATTGTTTTTAACATATGTTTCAGGTGAACATGTTTGAAGTTAACTTGTGCAAGGATCATATAGGGCTGTTCAAGACAAATGCCTTAGCTAAATAAAAACAAGACTTTTGTGACAATGTGTTGTATTGTTTTGTACTGTTTGGGACATGAATGCAATCCTATCAATCAATTTAACTATATTTCAACTTTAATTTAATCACCATGTGCTTATTTGCATTCTACCAAGTTTCGTGATGCCCTCGATGTTTCCGCCTCCGTGTCAGGGTGTCACAGGTTGGTATCAGAGCCATGGTTATAGGGAATTAGGTTATTAGCAATGCTTGAACCTAGACTATAACTTACCTAGGACACCTATCCACTAGATACTATGTCCGCTTCCTTGTCCTTATTTCTATCCTCATTCTTTAAAACCAAAGCCTCGTCACCATGGATTTCTCCCTCGTTAAACTATTGGGATATACATTTATTCATCATCTGTCCTCAGGTGATTTAAAAATCTTTTTCAAAACCTCCTCTGATTTTTATTCTCGTCAAAGTCTTGGGCTCTTATAACGAACTCGTGTAATCTGGAAGGGTGGGTGCCTGTATTCTGAGTTTTCTGTCTAGGCAAGCACTTTGTATAAATCTCATCAGACGCGAGACCAGTTGTGCTTACCTGGGAATTCTCGGGATGAGTGTCCACTTATAGGCTAAAGCATGACTTCATTAAGTTATAAGGACCCAACTACTTTGATTAGTCACTGATATTGTTTATTCGAGGAATAAACGATGTCCATCCTGTTGTGTGTTCTCTCTTGCCTTCATAGATTTTAATTGATTTTATTCAAAAGTATTCCGTTCTGATCTGATGTTTTTCCTTCTTATTGATGCCTCCACGTCGTGACCCAAATGCTGAGTTGGCTGCCCTTATTGCTCAGCAGTTTCCTGCACAACTACCTAATATCTTTGCCCAGATCAACCAAGCTGCCCAAAACAACAATCCCAATCCTCCCTGCACTTTCAAGCAGTTTAATTCCTGCAATCCTGCTAAGTACTCTGGCAATGAAGGTGCCACTGCTCTTCTACAGTGGTTTGAAAGCATTGAGAACACTTTTCGACACAGTCAGTGTACTGAGGCCCGTAAAGTAGAATTTGCAACCAGCTGTTTTCTGAAACGAGCTTTGACATGGTGGAATGGTATTATGAGGGACCGAGGTGCTGAAGATGCTCTAGCCTTAACTTGGGAAGAATTGAGGGCCCTTATGATGAGAGAGTTCTGTCCTCGCAACGAAATGCGAGCACTTGAAGATGAATTTTATCACCTGAAACAGAACAGTGGGGAAAACCGAGCTTATATTGATCGTTTCGAAGAGCTGTGTATTCTTTGTCCCAATGTCTTGACAACCCCGGAACGCACCATTGAGAATTTCATCGATGGACTACCCAGCTGCATTAAACATATTGTGACTGGAAACAAACCAGCCACAATTCGTGACGCATTCGAGCTTTCTGCTATTCTCACTGATGGTCTTGTCAAGGAGGGAGTCTTGACTCGTAGGGGAGATACTTCATCAAAGGGGTCGTCTAGTTCGACCAAGGCAGCTAACACTAGGGCTCAGTCTTCGAGAAACGCCAAGAAGCGAAAGGCAGCTCAGAATTTCGCTATCGCCGCACCTGCTCCTGTTGACCCGATTCCTCCTCTGCTAGCAAAACAACCTTATGATGGTAAAGCACCTCTATGCAACAACTGTAATTATCATCACTCTACCCGTTTTCCTTGCCGAAAGTGCACAAGTTGTGGAAAATTCGGTCACTTAGCAGCCACTTGCCGTTCTCTACCTGCACCTAATCAAGCTGCTCCTCCTCCAGCTCAGGCTGCTGCTCCTCGTTTTCCTCCGGGTACTTGCTTTAATTGTGGGGACCCGAATCATTTCAAGAGGGAATGCCCCAAGCTCGCCAATGCACCCCTAGCTCGTGGTCATGGATTTAACATCAACGTCAATGAAGCACGTGCAGCCGATGATGTGGTTAACGGTACGTTTCTAGTAAACAACCATTATGCATCTGTTTTATTTGACCCTGGTGCAAATAGGAGCTTTGTTTCTTTAGAATTTGAACCTTTACTTGCTTTGCCGCGTACGAAGTTAGCTGAACCGTTTGAAGTTACTGTTGCATCTGGAGCCCGTTCTGTGTTGAATTCTGTTATTCCTGGTTGTAAACTCGAGCTACTCGGTCATGTTTTCCCGATCGATCTTATTCCCATGAATCTTGGATGTTTTGACATTGTCGTGGGCATGGATTGGCTGTCTCCCAATCGTGCTGAAGTCGTGTGTTATGACAAATTCGTTCGTGTGCCTCTACCGTCTGGTGAAGTTCTAGAAGTCTGTGGGGAAAGACCATCCAAGGGTCTTAACCTCATATCTTGCATACAGGCTCAGAAATATTTACGCAAGAAATACATGGCGTTTCTAGCCCACATTGAAGTGAAGAAGGAGAAGGTCAAGAACCTACAAGATATTCCTGTTATTCGGGATTTTCCTGAAGTCTTTCCTGACGATCTGCCTGGTTTGCCTCCTGCACGTCAAGTTGAATTCCGAATCGATCTTGTTCCTGGTGCAAATCCTATTGCCAAGTCTCCTTACCGTCTTGCACCTTCTGAGATGCAAGAACTCGCTAATCAGCTTCAAGAGCTTTCAGATAAAGGTTTTATCCGTCCCAGTTTCTCTCCTTGGGGAGCCCCAGTTTTGTTTGTCAAAAAGAAAGACGGTTCTTTTCGCATGTGCATTGATTATCATGAGTTGAACAAACTCACAATCAAAAACTGTTACCCTTTGCCTCGCATTGATGATCTTTTCGATCAGTTACAAGGTGCTTCCTGCTTCTCAAAGATCGACTTACGCTCTGGTTATCATCAGTTACGTGTTCTTGAAGACGATATTCCGAAAACAGCTTTCCGCACGCGTTATGGTCATTATGAATTCACAGTCATGCCTTTTGGTTTGACAAATGCTCCTGGTATTTTCATGGACTTGATGAATCGAGTCTGCAAACCGTATCTGGATAAATTCGTCATTGTCTTCATTGACGATATCCTTATTTATTCTAAGACCCAAGCCTATCACAAGGAACATCTTCGTTTAATCTTAGAGCTCCTGAAAAGAGAACAACTTTATGCCAAATTATCGAAATGTGAATTTTGGCTCAAGGAAGTTCAATTCTTGGGACACATCGTAAACGACAAAGGGATTCATGTGGATCCTACGAAGATAGAAGCTGTGAAGAATTGGAGTGTCCCTACTACCCCAACTGAGATTCGATCTTTCCTTGGTCTTGCTGGATATTATCGTCGTTTCATTGCCAACTTTTCAAAGCTTGCTGTTCCGCTCACATCCTTAACTCAAAAGGGTAAACCTTTCGAGTTGGGACCTAAACAAGAGGAAGCATTTCAAACTCTTAAGCAGAAGCTTTGCAATGCTCCCATTCTAGCTCTTCCTGATGGCAACGATGATTTTGTGGTTTATTGCGACGCTTCAAAACTTGGCTTAGGCTGCGTTCTTATGCAACGGGGCAAAGTTATAGCCTATGCTTCACGTCAGCTGAAAATCCACGAAAAGAACTACACGACCCATGATCTTGAGTTGGGCGCTGTGGTTTTTGCTCTCAAAATCTGGAGACACTATCTTTATGGCACGAAATGTGTGATCTTTACTGACCACAGAAGTTTCCAGTACATCTTCGATCAGAAGGATTTAAATATGCGCCAGCGCAGGTGGGTTGAGCTTCTGAACGACTATGATTGTGAAATTCGCTACCATCCTGGAAAAGCGAATGTTGTTGCTGATGCCTTAAGTCGTAAAGAACGTATCAAAATCCACAGTATCCAAATCCAATCGGATATTCAGACCCGTATCCTTCAAGCTCAGCAAGATATGGTATCCAATGGTAATTTGCTTGTTGAACTACCCCACACGATTGATCGTATCCTTGAGATCAAAGATAATGGCTTGCGACACTTCAAGAACCGTTTGTGGGTTCCTAATCGTGACAATCTTCGTACTCTTTTGATGAACGAAGCCCACAAATCCCGATACTCTATTCATCCCGGTGCTGATAAAATGTACATGGATCTTCGGAACCTATATTGGTGGCCAGGAATGAAAAAGGATATTGCCATTTATGTGTCCAAGTGTCTCACGTGTTTGAAGGTGAAAGCCGAACACCAACGACCTTCATGTTTATTGGTACAACCCAAGATCCCTGTATGGAAATGGGAGAACATTACCATGGATCTAATTACCAAATTACCACGCACTTCCCGTGGACACGACAGTATCTGGGTGATTGTTGACCGTTTGACTAAGTCCGCACACTTTTTGCCTATTCGTGAGGACTACTCTGTTGCCAAGATTTCCAAACTTTACCTTGACGAGATTGTTGCTCGTCATGGTGTGCCATTAGACATTATTTCCGATCGTGACAGTCGTTTCACTTCGCACTTTTGGAGGACCTTACAGTCTGCTTTGGGTACTCAACTCAACATTAGCACCGCTTATCATCCTCAAACCGATGGTCAGTCCGAACGAACCATCCAAACACTTGAGGATATGTTACGTGCCTGTGTTTTAGACTTTGGTGGTAATTGGGATTCTCGTTTGCCGTTAATCGAGTTCTCTTATAACAACAGTTACCACTCTAGTATCAAAATGGCGCCTTTCGAAGCACTCTATGGTCGCAAGTGTCGTTCTCCTATCTGTTGGAACGAGATTGGTGGATCTCAAATCACTGGTCCCGTGTTAATTCAGGAAACGACAGACAAGATCTTAAAGATCCGTGACAACCTTTCTGTATCTAGGAATCGTCAGAAGAGTTATGCTGATAAAGGACGCAAACCCCTGGAATTCCAAGTTGGCGATATGGTTCTTCTCAAGGTTTCTCCTTGGAAGGGTATCATACGTTTTGGGAAGAAAGGTAAACTAGCTCCTCGTTACATTGGTCCTTTTAAGATCATCAAGAGATTTGGTACAGTCGCTTACAAGCTTGAGTTGCCTCCCAAACTCAACAACATTCATCCCACTTTTCATGTCTCAAATCTCAAGAAGTGTCTTGTCGACAAAGACCTCCACGTACCTCTTGACGACATTTGCATCAAAGATTTCCTGCACTTTGTTGAGAAACCTGTTGAAATCATGGATCATGGTGTGAAGAAACTCAGACGAAGCCGTATACCGATTGTTAAAGTACGTTGGGAATCTAAACGTGGCCCAGAGTTCACTTGGGAACGTAAGAAAGAAATGAAGACCAAGTACCCGCATCTGTTTCCTAAAAAGTCTCCTAAGCAAATTTCGGGACGAAATTCTCAAAAGAAGGGGAGACTGTAACCATCTTGGTTTTTCACACGTGTAATTGTTTGTGCTATTGTAATATTTATCGTCTAATAAAGAGCAATTTGTTTGAATACATGTTTAATTTTATGCATTTATGTGATTTACCGGCTCAAACACGTGAATATTTGCAATCTTGATTGAGTTTCATGCTTGTAAACAAGGCTACGTTAATTACAAGAGCCTAATGTGTTATTTTGTGAAAGTATAAGTTGAGGGACCAAATTGTCATTCCTTGAAACTTGCTTGAAAACGTTGATTTTAAGTCCGAGGACTAAAACCGTCATTTTTAGAAAGTACAAAAGTTCGGGGACTAAAACGTTATTTTTGAAACCTTAAAAGTTCGGGTTAAAAATGTAAATTTTGAAAACTATAAGTCTAGGGTCCTATTTGTCATTTTTGAAACTTATACTATAAATAAAATAAAATAAATAAATTTATTTTTGAAATAAAAGTATAGGGTCCATTTGGTCATTTTATGAAAGTTGAACCTTAGGGACTATTATTGTCATTTTCCAAACTGTTTTAACCAAATAACACTAAACGGGTTACCTTTTTATAAAGGATTTCCTATTTAAATCCTAACTTAGTTAGTTAATTAATGGTACTGTTTCAGGGACCGGTTATGTCCTTTCCAAAACCTCAGGGACCTAAGTGTAAAAAGCGAATCAATAAAAAAAAAGAAGCAAAACCGGTCACTAGGGGGATTCGAACTCGGGACCTTTCGTATAGCAGGTTTGATTATTAATTCATAATAAATCGAGATTAATTAGTTAAAGTCCGAAACTTTTAACATATTTACTTTACATACTGATACATTTATTAAAATGTAAAACATGCAAAATTATTTATAAAACCATTTTATTTAATTAAAACAGTATTAATCTTTCAAAAATTATAATAAATCGATTTTAAGGAGTTAATTATTGAAATTTTTATAGTAATTATTTTATATGTTGGACTTTACAGAAATAATATTGTTGTTAATATTTCACATAATTTTGATATTTTTGTAATTAAAACAATGTTTACACTTTAAAAATATAGTTTAATCATATATATTTAAAAATAAATAACTATATAATTTGTGTCCAAAATTATTTTTATGATGTTACATGCTTTATTTTGAGTTTATATAAATTAGGTTACTATTTTATTATTTACAGTTTATTTTACATAATTAAATCAGTTAAGTTATTTAATTAAACCTAACTGTTTTATTTATATAATTATACAAATTCTGCCCAAAAATATTTTTATAACAAAGTACATATTTTTCTGAGTTTATAAAAATTCAGAAACTGATTTGTTTATTTACATATTATTTTTATTAATTAACCTGATAAACTTAAAAATACTGATATTTTAGCCTTTTAATTCCACTTATTTATATAAAATTATTCCAGAATCCTAATAATTACTGTAAATCAGTAATATTTCATGTTAGTAATTAAAAATGTTATTTTTAATTTATCTGATTTAAATTAATTATTTAGATAATTAATTAGTTAATTACCACGTAATTTCATTCTGAAACTATAAATAATTATTTATTTTCTGCCATAATAATTATTTTTCAGATATTTATATGTTCAGTAATTAAAAATGTTATTTTTAATTAACTTGTCTTAAATTAATTATTTAGATAGTTAATTATAGAATTGCAGATTTGAGTTAAATACATATTTATTTTCTGTTTTAACTATACAAATATTAATTCTATATCCAGTATTTGTATAACTTAGTTATTGTATAAAATACACTGTTCTTAAATAATCCAGGTACACTTATCCCCCGTTTCCCCAAACAAGACTGTTTAAACCCGTAGTTACCTTTCTGGTCAAACCATGCAAACACATTAGACATAGTTTCCTATTTATACAGTTGCACATTTTACCATTGTTGATGCCATATTCCGTGTTGTTTCATGCATGTTCAAATACAATTAGAGTGACGTGGAAATCCTGTTCCCGCTAAACTCTTATCATTACTTGTTTGGAATTTATTCGCAAACAAGGTGAGTTCATAGTTCCCATTTTCTGTTTTACAATATTTTCGGGATGAAACATATGAAATAATGTGATACAAACAAATTTGCATTTTGTGACTATCTTGATTGTTCCTTTCAATTGCTTGATACTTGTTGCTTAACACATTACATTCATTAACTCCGTACAAGCCCAGCGGTAATATTATAGCGCTATAGGTGTGACGCCCCATCCTAACTTCCCGTTCACATTGTTGTTGTTGTTGATGTTCACATTTTGGAAGTTTGGATGATAGATCCGTGTTTACGTGTACAAGGTTTGAATGTTCCACCAAGCATACTTGTATTACTCATTTTGCTAGAATATGTCAAATGCCATATTGTTAAACATTTCTTTTCATTATCACATTATTTATTTATCACCAAACTAACCAAAACCTATGAATTCACTCAACCGTTTGTTGACCCAAATTGTTTTTAACATATGTTTCAGGTGAACATGTTTGAAGTTAACTTGTGCAAGGATCATATAGGGCTGTTCAAGACAAATGCCTTAGCTAAATAAAAACAAGACTTTTATGACAATGTGTTGTATTGTTTTGTACTGTTTGGGACATGAATGCAATCCTATCAATCAATTTAACTATATTTCAACTTTAATTTAATCACCATGTGCTTATTTGCATTCTACCAAGTTTCGTGATGCCCTCGACGTTTCCGCCTCCGTGTCAGGGTGTCACAGAGGTCAATTCGAAAATCGATATCACGAGATGGCGGTAAGCCAGGTAAATCATCAGGAAAGACGTTAGGAAAATCACGAACCACAGGCACCTTTTCCATTGCCTTCTCTTTCTTTTCCTTCTCCGCTACTACGATGTGTGCCAAGAAAGCTTGGTATTCCTAGCGGAGATACTTGCTAGCTTTGACACAGGACATGATTGTAACTTCTTCGAAGCGACTTCGCCATAGACACACAATTGGTCGCCGTTTGCGAGAGAAACCAATCATTTTATTGAAAGAAACAATTTCAGCATGATTCTCCCGGAGGAAACCCATACCTACTATGACATCAAAGCTACCGAGCTGCATTGGAATAAGATTGATCAGGAAAACATGACTGTTGAGCTCAAGAGTACAATCACATAGAACGGAACTAACAGTGATGGTTCTTCCAGTGGCAACTTCTACGTCGAATGTTGATGGGAGGTTAACGCGTTTACGCTTTAGGAGCCTTTCGAATGCAAACGATACAAAACAGTTATCGGCTCCAGTATCAAAAAACACAAAGCATATATACCATTTACAAGAAACATACCATTAACCACGTTGTTGTCTGCCTAGGCTTGATGAGCGTTGATGTTGAAGACTCGCCCACGGGCTGCCTGCTGAGCTGGCTGCTATTGCTGTTGGTGTTGTTGCTATGCTGGCTGCTGCTGTGGTTCTTGCTTCACCACTCTGTTCGGGCAGACATTTGCGAAGTGGTTTGGGTCACCACACGTATAGCAGGCTCTTGCATGAGCAACGAGGGCAGGAGCTGCTTGTTGTCCCTGAGGAATAGGTAGAGCAGGAGCTTGGACTTGAGTGTGAGCTTGACGGGGACCAGTACGACAGTTGGCAGTGAAGTGGCCGTAAAGGTTGCAGTGAACACAAAATCGACATGCGATCCCAATGGGTTGGTGGTAAGTACAAGTAGGGCACAGCTGGTGTGGACCAGTATATGCACGCTTGGCAGGCGGTGCATTGGCCACTGGTGCTGCTACCTAGCGGTTCTGGTTTTGGGGTTGAGCAGATACTACATTGAGTGGAGCGGCAGTGACAACACAGTTCTTGTTGTTGTTGTTGTTGTCTTGCACTTTCGGCGTGAAGACTTGGAAGCTTGCGGTGCGGCGATTTCAGCGGTGGGAGCAGCGGTGACTTGATAAAGACTTGTGGTGGTTTTTTCAAAGTAACCAGCCCTAACTCACTTGTCGTTAATCTCGGCAGCGAGCAGATAAGTCTCTTCGATGGTGGTTGTCTTGGCGGCTTGCACGAAATCAGCAACACAATCCGGTAAAGCACGGATGTATTTCTTGATGGTGATGTCCGGAGTAGAGACTTGACCGGACATATGATGCTTAGCTGCTTAAAGCGGGCAGTTAGACCAGCATTGTCGCCACCCTCTTGCTTAATGTTCCAAAACTCGTCCTCCAGCTTCTGAAGCTCGTGGGGAGGGCAGAATTCCTTCATCATGATCTCCTTCAACTCCTCCCAAGTGAGCCCATAAGCTGCGTCATTCCCCTGCCTGTTCCTTTCGGCAGTCCACCAGTCTAGAGCCCTGGACTGGAAAACACCAGTTGCGTTGACAGTGCGTAGGTTTTCAGGACAGCCGCTTTGGCGCAGAGTGACTTTAATTGCATCGAACCATTGGAACATGGCAGTAGGCCCATCTTCTCCAGTGAAGTCTTTAGGGCCGCAGGCCTTAAACTGCTTGAAGCTAAAAGTGGCGCGGGGGGAGTCGGTCCTTGATTCCTCGGAGGACTTGCTAGCGTTTTCATTAAGTTCGCTGACAATTTGCGGAATGACCTTAGCCATCTGCTTTGTGACTAGAGAAGTGATACTCTTGTCAGCGGAATGACCTTAGCCATCTGCTTTGTGACTTCGAGTGAGAGTATCAAATAAGCTTTTACGAAAATCCCTATTGGGCTTGCATAAGTCGGTCTGTTGGTACTTAGAATATAGACTAGGTTAATTCTAAGACATCAACCCGGACTAGGTCGAGTCTTGCCTAATTCCCTATAGTTATGGCTCTGATACCAATCTGTCACACCCCAACCGATGGCGGAAACATCGGGGCGCAGCACTAAACAAAACAGATTGTCCAAGAGAATCCATAACAACTATTAAATTACCAAATATTTAGCGTTTACGTCCCATACCATAAACATATAAGATAAAAACAGTTATTACAGATATTGTTCTAAAAAACAACCATTGTTCCGACAACTCATAAAATTATTTAGTTTGTTTCTAGACTCCCCTAGCTTGATTCCACAAAAGTAGGGCCTAGCAAGCATCCTAAACACCAGTCACATACGTTAAAATAAAAGTCAATACACATAGTGTAAAGGTGAGCATACAAGTTTAATAGTATAATAGTAGCGAAAGCGATTTACGTATAACCAGCATGTAACATGTATAATGTGAAGCAGGTAGGTTATCGACAATGAAATATGCACATACGTGACTGCGAGTTGTAGAATGCGCAACACATATCACCACTGTGACACGTGAAGAAAATCCCTTAACAACCCTAGTCCACGACAGGTGCTGAGTCCAAACTATAGTACTATCATTGCTAAGGTGTCAGGAAACAATCACTGTGTAAACATAACATACTAGCATTCATCGAATATCATGTATAACATGCAGAGCGGGTAGCGTATAAAAGTGTTTGCGTTGTGTGTCGATTGTGATTTTGATATAAGTAACGTATGTAACACCCAAAAGTGCTTAAATCAAAAAGGGATCGAGTATACTCACAGAGCGTGTTTAACAATAAACACAGTCTTGGATTGAAGGGAGCGCTGAGGGATTAGCCTGAACACAGTACGACAGTATGAGCGTTGAACGTTGCGTAAAACGGTGCGCTGAAGTGATGTGGGACGGATGGTGATCTGATCGGATGACCGTCCGGACGGATGGTCATCCAGACGGATGACCATTCGCTTGGAGGGTTGTCTGTTTGGGATGGATGTGTTGGTGTATGATCGAACTTTGAAGTTTTCGTTGTAGCATTTTGAAAACCATGAAGTGTTCCTACCATTCAGGTCGTCCGGTCATCCGGACGGATGGTCGTCCGCTCAGATGGTGATCTAAGTGGGTGTTGTACACTTTTAAAAGTTTGGAAATTGGTTAAGTGTTCAATAGCACAAGTCATTTGGCCGGATCGTCGTTCGATTGGATGGCGATCCGATCGGACGGTGATTCGTTCGGGGACCTGTTTGTTTTGCAACTTGTAAAATTCGTTAAGTTTTGAAAGTTGTGCGATTAAACCGAGACGTTATGAGAACGTGTCAAACAATGGAAACCCCATCAAGCCCAAGTCCTCCGATCAGATGGGAATCACCCCGTCCGATAAGTAACGGTTCTTGACAGAACTTCATGTTCAACCCGTTAAGTTGGTCATCTCGTTGATAGAAATCCGTTCTCAGACCGGCACTTCACTAGAAAATGAGCAGAAGGCCTGAACAAGCTCGGATCCTATCGGTTTTATGTGAAAAGTTGAGAATGTTGAAGAAAAGTTTGAAACATTAGATAAATTTTTAGATTTAGGCGAAATCAGTGTTTAAACATTGTAGAAATCTGTTAGATTCGAGTTGTCCTTAGTGGAATGAGGTCACACTTTGGTGTTCTTGAGAACCCATGATGATATCATCCTAGAACAGACCAAATCCACTGATTTCATGGTGAAAAGTAAAGATTTGATGGTGAAAATGATGAAGAAGTGTGTGTAGATGATAGAAGTACAAGATTTGAGGTAGAAACTTACAAGAATCGTGAGGAATCAAGAGAAAATAGGCCAAAAGCGTGCTGGTCGAACGAGAGCTGTCACATCACATAAAAAATGATGTGATAGGTGATATTTATAATTGGTGAGGAAGAAAGGCGATGCAAGTGATAGGGTCGGAGGGCCTTTCGATCGGATGGCTTTTGCCAGTGGATTTGCGACTTTTTGTTTCGTGCGTTGAGTGTTGCGATGCGTTGCCAGTAAGCAATGCGATAGTATTACACACTAATTACACCAATAATATAACTACTAATAATAAAAAAAGTAAACCTTAGATTTCGAGTTCGCGATGAGATTGCGTTGCGATAGAGTTGCGATTGCGTTTTCGAATAATCACCTCAACATATATAAACATGCACAAGTAACACATAATAGCACACACACGTAAAACAATATCTATAACCTGTAATTCGAGTTGCGATGCGATAGCGTTTAGTAGTTTAGCGTTCAGTTATCTTTTTCGCATTGTTACTTCCACGTAATACAACTAACAAGTGTAAATTAAAGTATCGATTATCTAGGTCTGAGAGTACAACCAATAATTAAGCAAGGAATGACATATTCCAATTAGCAATATTTTCTTCCTTTGACTTTGACTTTCAAAAAATGGGTTGTTACAATATTCTCTCAAGTTGATGCATGTGCATCAGCCAAAGAGATATGGGATCAGTTGGAAAATCTTTGTGAAGGAGGGGAAAGGATGAAAAGAAACAAAAGAACAAACTATGTTTCCTCCTATGAGAGATTCAAAAGTTTACCAAATGAAAAACTATATGAAACATATCACAGATTTGCAAAACTTTTGAATGAACTAAAGAAATTTGGGATTATAAAATCAAATGATGAAAGGAATATAAAATTTCTGGATGCCTTGCCTAGAGAATGGAGAAGTCTAACCATGACTTTGTCCTCTACCTTAGAACTAGGTAATATGGGTCTTCATGACTTATATAGCATTCTGGTCCCCAGAGAAGAAGAGATATATGAAGAATCAAACCAGAGAGGGGGATCTTTAGCTTTAATCTCAAACTCACAAAGAACACCCATCAATGACCCACAAACCTCAAACTGTCAAAATATTGAAAATTCTGATACATTATCAGATTTTTCTGCTTTTGCTGAAGCAATTGCATTGCACACAAAAACTTTTGAGCAGAGGTTAAGGGGAGGTGGCCAAAGATACCAGAAAAGTGATAAAGGGAGGATGGAAGGAAGAGCAAGGGATAAAGGAAAAACAGAAGTTGTGTGTTACAAATGTAAACAAAAGGGTCACTATGCATCAGAGTGCAAAACCAAGAAACTGAAAGATGTTACATACTATGAGAAGAAGCTGGAAGAAGCAAAGAAGCAACAACAAGTCAGTTTGATAGCAGGGATAGATACATGGCTGTCAGATGACTCTTCTTGTAACACCTGCGTCTTTTCAACCATCAAACAAATGCCCACCCAGTGAAATATTGTATTTCATACTTGGGATTTGTAAAAATATGTGTATCGTTTACACATATCAATTCTTGTTCGATTTCAAGCTCTAAATCGCTTTCTGGAAGGATTATACGCGCACTAATGCGTAAATATAACCAGTTTAATTCAACAAACACTCCGGAATAGTGAAATAGGCTTAACATACCTTAAATAACCTATACATAACTTAGATATAAGTTTTGGAAGGTTTGGTGTGGTGAAATCAAAGTTAATTCGCTTACAGGGACTAAAGTTGACAAACTGCGAAAGTATGCCAATTTGAACTGTAACAGACATTCCGGAACTTGACCATAAGTTAAACATACCATAAATATCCTTTACATAGCTTAGAAATAGGCTTTGAGGGGTTCGGTGTGCAAAAATAAACTTTTGGAACATTCAGGGACTAAAAGTGTCAAAAAGTGCACAAGTTTGCATTTTCGCGCATAACTTACGTTCTGAATACATCTGGACATCCAAAAATTTATGAAAGCATGACTATATTATGTTTTAGTGTTCGCCATAAGAAAAATCCATTCGTCGCGTCATTTGGATCGTTTTTCGCGCTTATGCGTATTCCGTTGTAATTAACCGAACAACGCAACCGTACGGCTAAACGAACCGACATCTGAGATATTTTTGAGCATGTTTTGAGTTTCCTATACTTTAACTTCATTTTAGAGCCTTGAAATGAGGTTAACGGGGTTCAAACGCATCGAAAATCGCTTAAAACACGTGCAGGGACCAGTTCTGCAAAATCTGCCAAAACAGGGGCCTAGCGTGACGCGAGGGTCCTTAGCGTCACGCGAGCCCCTATCTGGACCAGATTCAGTGTTTTAAATGCAAGTTGCAACCAATTTAACCACAACCACATGTTTGCAACTTGCTTAATCACTAAGATTAGGAGCATATGTGGCTCCATAACCTTTGTGACAAGTGTACGCCTTGGATTCGATCACGTACTACGAGAAACGATCCTAACGGTGGTGCATATCCTATAAATACCCACCCCCCTTTGGCTTAAAAACCCACAAATCTGATTGAAAAGACTCTAAGTTGGAACCTTCGTTTCATACCTGAGCTATTTTGATCTGGGTTAGCATTCGGGGACACTGGGTAAGTATTCTTTCGTTCTTTTCCTTATTTTACTGCTTTTCGAGTCAGAAAGTCAAACTTTGTTTGACTTTCAGCGTTGACCAGTAATGGTCAATGCGAAGTTCGTTTGAACTTCGCAACGTGAGTGTAATCACGTTGGTTATAGTCCCTTGGGACTATGCCTACTGATTACCACGTTGTCTAGGGTCGTAGGGTAAGCGATCTGATAAATCGCTTATACCTTCGAACCCGACCCAGTTTGGTCGATCATTAGGATCCGACCAAACACAGTAGGTGACCATAGTAGGTAGGGAATAACCTTCCGAGGTTATACCCTATGGTCACATCGTTTAAGTAATTGTATGATAGGTAGTTTATATGCCTTAGGTAAATTACCAGAATACCCTTTTCATGTATAATTGGTAATTAAGCATATGTAACCTAAACCTTTGTCACATAACTGATTATTTAACATGTATAGGCATATAATACTTGTCATAGGACTAGTTAGGCGGTCCGAACGCGTTTCACGCGCACGACGCGTTAAAGTAGCATAAGCTACCTAAACGGGTCGTAATGGGTCGTAAACAATTATGTTAAGTTTCATTTAGCATATAGGCTTTGTTAAACCATATCACGTGAGTTCCGACACTCATTTGGTTTACAAACCCTAATGCTACCCCAGTCTTCCGAGATAGGTCCGGTTTATTAACATAGTTACCTATACTAGGTGCCGTTTGATTCCGAGATCTATAGCATTACTTGGTGGTTATCTTTATACAACTGAGCAATCTCAAGTGAGTACATAGACCCCTCTTTTACTGTTTTCCAAACTGTTTTGGGGTGGAACACATGTGCCTACTTGTTACTTTCATGCTTTCCTGTTTTCACATCATATACCGACTATGTTTGTTAGTACATTATAGTACATGATTTCATTACTTTTCTGCTATGTATGTTGACTGATAACATGCTAAGCACATTGATTTACATGACTTTTCTGCTATGTATGTTGACTGATAACATGCTTAGTACATTGTTTTACATGACTTTTCTACTTTGTATGATGACTTTGCATACTTAGTACATTGTTTTACATGACTTTTCTACTTTGTATGATGACTTTGCATACTTAGTACATTGTTTTACACTGCATCTCTGTTGCATATGTTCCAGTAACATATGGACACATTGTTTTACAGCTCTACCCTGTATGTTTACTCTAGCATACTAGGTACATTATCTTCATAAAACATGCTTACATTTTGGTATGACATTTGGTTTGTTTAAACTATACTATACATTCATTAACACCGATCATGCCGTTCGTTAGTAGGTAGTGGTACCATAGGACTTGACAAATCCCGTTCCGGACATCCCAGGGAAAGGGGATGAAAGGAATGACCGAATCCGAATACATATTCTCTTGATAACTCACTTTTACATAGTTATCCGTCTGTCTCAAGGCTTGGATGTATGAATTTTCACAATACCGCATAAATGTTCATATTCAGTATAGCGTGCATATATCTTACAAAACATAACTTTGATTTAAACCAAGTTTTACTTCAATACTTTGTTTTGTACATTTTTACTTATGGGTTAAGTAGTCTAAATTTTACTTACCATACATATCATTTTGGTTATACATTACTTGACTACTCTTGGACTATAGACATTTGACATGGATACTTGACATAGACATCTGACATGGATATTTGACATAGACATTTTGACATGATTTACATCTTGACATGAACATTTTACATTGTTTGGTTTGGTTTGATTAAGTGATTAAGTAACGATGCGTGTGTAATATGATACAAGCATGGTGGATACGCCGCTGGTACTTCCTATATATAAGTGTTTGTATGGTATTACATGTCGTAACGTTATTTGAATCATTTCAGTTTGAGACATAGAACATTTCATACAAATAACATACTTTTCACAAGACATTGATTTATAAACAACTTATCTTATACAAACACATTTTTCTTGGTTATTCATTTAACCTTACATTTATTTATACTTATCATCTGATATTATCGTTTTTCAAATGATTTAAAAGACAAAGCAAATAACAAGGTTCATGACTAAACATTTTCTCAAACATAAGTCATGAATCTTATTTTCACAAAAACCTATGTATCTCACAGGCATTTTTATGCTGACGTACCTATTTTCACATGTGTTTTTCAGGAGCTGTTGCATAAGATAATCAAGGCACACATAGACAGACTTGGGCCTTAGTGACAATAAAAGATGCAAGACTAGTTAATTATGTTGTATTTCCTTGTTTGTTAAGACATTGTAACACTTTTAATGAATAAAACAAAACTTCAATTGCCATGGATTTGAAACATTAATTCTGTTACAACACTCCCCGATGTTTCCGCCACGTTTGGTATGTTCTACGTGGTCGGGGTGTGACAGAAAAGATGGTATCAGAGCCAATGGTTATAGGGAATTAGGTTATTAGTAATGCTTTGACCTAGTCTATAACCTTTCTAGGACCCTAACGCGAGTTTACTTGCGTTTAGTCATAAAACAATACTGTCACCTATCCTTAGGTGACGACCACAACAAGAACATAAATTTCAAAACCGCTTTGAAAACTAATCATCTGTTCTAGGATGATTGATTTCTAGGTTTTGAACCCTCTATTGTAAGATTTTGAACTCTCTATTATATGGTTTTGAACCCCTTTGAGTTTTCAAAATCTCGTCAAGGTTTTGGGTTTTAAATAATGTGAACACGTGCAAACTGGAAGGGTGAATGCCTGTATTCTGGGTTTTCTGTCTAGGCAAGCACTTCGTATACATCTCATCAGACGCGAGACCAGTTGTGCTTACCTGGGAATTCTTGGGATGAGTGTTCACTTATAGGCGAGTATGTCTTCGCGATACATTATTTTCGACCCATTTACTTTGATTTGTCACTGTGTGTCGTTTGTTGCTTTGTAGTAACAAACAAATGACCACTATCCTTGCTTTCATCAGATTTGTTCATCTCATTCTTTTCGTCTAATTCTCTCACTCGTTTCCTTTCATGTTTCCTCTTTTAGAATGCCTCCTCGACGCGAGAACCAGATAGAGACTGCCGAACTGGCAGAAATTATTGCGCAGCAGATGGCTGCCCAATTTCCAAATCTCTTTGCTCAATGGCAACAAGCCAACAACAACAACAATGCCCTATGCAAATACAAGGACTTTAATCAGGCTAAACCACTCAAGTTTAGTGGCTCTGAGGGAGCAACTGGGCTTCTTCAGTGGTTCGAGAGCATTGAGAATACTTTCCGCCATGTTCAGTGTCCGGATAATCGCAAGGTCGAGTTTTCTTCAAGTGTGTTCCAGAAGAGGGCTCTCACATGGTGGAACGGGGTTATGAGGGACCGAGGTGCAGAAATTGCCCTTGCGCAAACCTGGGCTGAACTTAGGGCTCTTATGATGAGGGAATTCTGTCCTCGTCATGAGCAGCGAGCTTTGGAGAAGGAATTTGACGAGTTGAAGCAAGATAGTGGTGAGCACAGGGCGTATACTGATAGGTTTGAGGAGTTGAGTCTGCTTTGCCCGACAATGGTTACCCCACTTGACATAGCTATCGAAAGGTACATCGACGGCCTACCTGATTCGGTACAAGACATCCTTACTGGTAGTAACCCTGCCACACTCCGTCAAGCGATCGAGTTATCAGCGACATTGACTGAGTCGCAGATTAGGAAGAATAAGTTACACAGGAAGGGTGACAAGGGCGAGAAACAGTCGTCTGACAAGGAGGATAGCAAGAAAGGTCAAAACAAGAATGCAAAGGATTCTATTTCATCCAAGAGGGCAAGGAAGCGTAAGGTTTCCCAAAACAATGCCATTACTGCACAGGCCCAAGCTGCACCAAATCAACCTGCGCAACCACTAGCCAAGAAGCCTTATTTTGGCAATGCACCTTTGTGCAATAGGTGTAACGGCCATCATCAACCACACCTCCAGTGTCGTCAGTGCACCAACTGCGGAAGATCCGGTCATCTTGCTAACACCTGTCGCATCCCTGCTAATCCGAATCGCCCAGTTCAGAACCCGGCTCAACAAGTTGCTCAGCCTCTTGCTCAGCAACAGGGTCAAGCTGCACGACCACACTATCCACCTGGTGCCTGTTACAATTGTGGGGATCTAACCCACTACAGAAACCGATGCCCAAAGCTTGCTAATGCGAATCCGACCCACGGATGAGCATTCAGCTGAACAAAGGATGTTGCTGTCTTACGCTTTTGTTCTTTTGTTTCCTTGTAATGTGAAACAATCTGTTTTTGTTTATAAATAAATCGTTGTTCACAAATGCTGTTATACAAGTATAGTTACATGTGTGTATGATTTTCCTATGATACCTACATCAAGGAACTATGTTCCTTACAAACTACTCTTGTGATTCTCTCTTTCAAATGATCACTCGTGATTCCTTCAAAAATTTTAAGTACTCGTTTCATTCTAAGAAACAAAGTACACAAAATAAAGTGACATTATGAGTGATCATGCTTCTGCACATCTGTGCCATTAAATCCTTGGTTAGATAACTAAGGGTATTTTCAAATCTATTACCCATTACGTTTTGATTTTTCAACATACACAGTACCAGTATTTCAAAACAATCTTCATGATCTCAAAACATTTCATATAGTTTGAAAACAATTTTCCTAGATGCATTGTCTATGTTATTTCAAGAACATTGGCCATGTTATCAAAACCAACCTTTCTAATTTCAAAATATTTCATATAGTCTGAAGACAATATTAACACAATACATTTTCTGATCAAGTGCATGATTTCGAAAAGCATCATTCATGTCTTTCAAAAACCTTATACATAATTTCAAAATTTATCTCGCATGATTTTAAAACATTTTTGTAAATATATCTATCTAATACACCTACTTTATGATTACAACAGTATTATATATAAGGTTTCAGAAACGTTAAACACATTTTTCTTAAAAGAACCCCATGCATAGTTTTCAAAAATATTTTCCTCATACATTGACTTAACCTTCAAAATTCTGCTTCATATGTCGCCTTGACATATCTAGCATCTCAACTTCATAAGCATTTTACTTCATGTTTTGACTTAAGCACATCCCGTGCAAGATTTCAAAACATCTCCAACTTCTAAAATCCATATGGGATCTTTTTATCTTCACAATTAGACCCTTGTGGATAATCATCATTCAAATCAGAGTCCTTAATTGGATTCCTTATGTACCTAAATTCGAACATTTCGGTTCCTTATAATCGAAATCGAATTTTTTTTTCTTTTAAAAATCTTTCTATCTTTATAGATAGATTCTTGATAATGTTTAAAGTACCAAATGAAATCCACGAGATGGATTCCTAGTGTGCTTTAAATACATGTGCTTTGTTAGCAGAACGAACTTCTAGTTAAACAATTTTGTGGTTATGTGACTATGTGTTTATGCATCTTATGTTTTCTTTTATGCATTTTTGGTGTTTTTACTACTCTGGATATTCTATACCCAAATCCTTGCAGGATCTTTCATATCTTCATATGAGGGATTCGTAGCAGGATATTCAAAAGGTACTACCTTTAATCCTTAAATGGGCTTCTATGTAATAGTTAAGACCCTTGGATTATATAGTACCACTCCATGATTCATAAGGGACCCTTTAGTGGTCTAGTAAAAAAGATTGATTCACAATTTGGTTAAAAAAAAAAAATGACATCTAGTGATGTAACTGAACAGACTCCTGGATAGTCTATTTAAATCATTTATTGATTTAGTCTAAAGGACTCTATGGCAGTCTAGTTACACTCATCACAGGATTGTTCATTTGGTTTTACACTACACATTATAAAATAGACTGTGCGGACTGTACAAGGAACTACGTAATTATGGAGGCCTACATAATTGTGGAATTCAATGCACAGAAACCCAGTAAGATTTATTATGTGTAAGAACCGATAGCGACAACAATAACAAAATGATAACGATGTAATGGAGGTACGGTGGACGCACCAATGACGCTTTATATACTTGTATATAAGTGTCCCTCTTACATTGCAAGCATGATGTTATTAAAGTTACTAGAAGTTCAGGACCCTAACCAATGTTGTTCGATCTTTTCAACTTCATGTTTTAGACTCTCACAAGTTTCCTCTAAATAAATTTCGGGACGAAATTTCCTAAAGTAGGGGAGACTGTAACACCTGCGTCTTTTCAACCATCAAACAAATTCCCACCCAGTGAAATATTGTATTTCATACTTGGGATTTGTAAAAATATGTGTATCGTTTACACATATCAATTCTTGTTCGATTTCAAGCTCTAAATCGCTTTCTGGAAGGATTATACGCGCACTAATGCGTAAATATAACCAGTTTAATTCAACAAACACTCCGGAATAGTGAAATAGGCTTAACATACCTTAAATAACCTATACATAACTTAGATATAAGTTTTGGAAGGTTTGGTGTGGTGAAATCAAAGTTAATTCGCTTACAGGGACTAAAGTTGACAAACTGCGAAAGTATGCCAATTTGAACTGTAACAGACATTCTGGAACTTGACCATAAGTTAAACATACCATAAATATCCTTTACATAGCTTAGAAATAGGCTTTGAGGGGTTCGGTGTGCAAAAATAAACTTTTGGAACATTCAGGGACTAAAAGTGTCAAAAAGTGCACAAGTTTGCATTTTCGCGCATAACTTACGTTCTGAATACATCTGGACATCCAAAAATTTATGAAAGCATGACTATATTATGTTTTAGTGTTCGCCATAAGAAAAATCCATTCGTCGCGTCATTTGGATCGTTTTTCGCGCTTATGCGTATTCCGTTGTAATTAACCGAACAACGCAACCGTACGGCTAAACGAACCGACATCTGAGATATTTTTGAGCATGTTTTGAGTTTCCTATACTTTAACTTCATTTTAGAGCCTTGAAATGAGGTTAACGGGGTTCAAACGCATCGAAAATCGCTTAAAACACGTGCAGGGACCAGTTCTGCAAAATCTGCCAAAACAGGGGCCTAGCGTGACGCGAGGGTCCTTAGCGTCACGCGAGCCCCTATCTGGACCAGATTCAGTGTTTTAAATGCAAGTTGCAACCAATTTAACCACAACCACATGTTTGCAACTTGCTTAATCACTAAGATTAGGAGCATATGTGGCTCCATAACCTTTGTGACAAGTGTACGCCTTGGATTCGATCACGTACTACGAGAAACGATCCTAACGGTGGTGCATATCCTATAAATACCCACCCCCCTTTGGCTTAAAAACCCACAAATCTGATTGAAAAGACTCTAAGTTGGAACCTTCGTTTCATACCTGAGCTATTTTGATCTGGGTTAGCATTCGGGGACACTGGGTAAGTATTCTTTCGTTCTTTTCCTTATTTTACTGCTTTTCGAGTCAGAAAGTCAAACTTTGTTTGACTTTCAGCGTTGACCAGTAATGGTCAATGCGAAGTTCGTTTGAACTTCGCAACGTGAGTGTAATCACGTTGGTTATAGTCCCTTGGGACTATGCCTACTGATTACCACGTTGTCTAGGGTCGTAGGGTAAGCGATCTGATAAATCGCTTATACCTTCGAACCCGACCCAGTTTGGTCGATCATTAGGATCTGACCAAACACAGTAGGTGACCATAGTAGGTAGGGAATAACCTTCCGAGGTTATACCCTATGGTCACATCGTTTAAGTAATTGTATGATAGGTAGTTTATATGCCTTAGGTAAATTACCAGAATACCCTTTTCATGTATAATTGGTAATTAAGCATATGTAACCTAAACCTTTGTCACATAACTGATTATTTAACATGTATAGGCATATAATACTTGTCATAGGACTAGTTAGGCGGTCCGAACGCGTTTCACGCGCACGACGCGTTAAAGTAGCATAAGCTACCTAAACGGGTCGTAATGGGTCGTAAACAATTATGTTAAGTTTCATTTAGCATATAGGCTTTGTTAAACCATATCACGTGAGTTCCGACACTCATTTGGTTTACAAACCCTAATGCTACCCCAGTCTTCCGAGATAGGTCCGGTTTATTAACATAGTTACCTATACTAGGTGCCGTTTGATTCCGAGATCTATAGCATTACTTGGTGGTTATCTTTATACAACTGAGCAATCTCAAGTGAGTACATAGACCCCTCTTTTACTGTTTTCCAAACTGTTTTGGGGTGGAACACATGTGCCTACTTGTTACTTTCATGCTTTCCTGTTTTCACATCATATACCGACTATGTTTGTTAGTACATTATAGTACATGATTTCATTACTTTTCTGCTATGTATGTTGACTGATAACATGCTAAGCACATTGATTTACATGACTTTTCTGCTATGTATGTTGACTGATAACATGCTTAGTACATTGTTTTACATGACTTTTCTACTTTGTATGATGACTTTGCATACTTAGTACATTGTTTTACATGACTTTTCTACTTTGTATGATGACTTTGCATACTTAGTACATTGTTTTACACTGCATCTCTGTTGCATATGTTCCAGTAACATATGGACACATTGTTTTACAGCTCTACCCTGTATGTTTACTCTAGCATACTAGGTACATTATCTTCATAAAACATGCTTACATTTTGGTATGACATTTGGTTTGTTTAAACTATACTATACATTCATTAACACCGATCATGCCGTTCGTTAGTAGGTAGTGGTACCATAGGACTTGACAAATCCCGTTCCGGACATCCCAGGGAAAGGGGATGAAAGGAATGACCGAATCCGAATACATATTCTCTTGATAACTCACTTTTACATAGTTATCCGTCTGTCTCAAGGCTTGGATGTATGAATTTTCACAATACCGCATAAATGTTCATATTCAGTATAGCGTGCATATATCTTACAAAACATAACTTTGATTTAAACCAAGTTTTACTTCAATACTTTGTTTTGTACATTTTTACTTATGGGTTAAGTAGTCTAAATTTTACTTACCATACATATCATTTTGGTTATACATTACTTGACTACTCTTGGACTATAGACATTTGACATGGATACTTGACATAGACATCTGACATGGATATTTGACATAGACATTTTGACATGATTTACATCTTGACATGAACATTTTACATTGTTTGGTTTGGTTTGATTAAGTGATTAAGTAAGGATGCGTGTGTAATATGATACAAGCATGGTGGATACGCCGCTGGTACTTCCTATATATAAGTGTTTGTATGGTATTACATGTCGTAACGTTATTTGAATCATTTCAGTTTGAGACATAGAACATTTCATACAAATAACATACTTTTCACAAGACATTGATTTATAAACAACTTATCTTATACAAACACATTTTTCTTGGTTATTCATTTAACCTTACATTTATTTATACTTATCATCTGATATTATCGTTTTTCAAATGATTTAAAAGACAAAGCAAATAACAAGGTTCACGACTAAACATTTTCTCAAACATAAGTCATGAATCTTATTTTCACAAAAACCTATGTATCTCACAGGCATTTTTATGCTGACGTACCTATTTTCACATGTGTTTTTCAGGAGCTGTTGCATAAGATAATCAAGGCACACATAGACAGACTTGGGCCTTAGTGACAATAAAAGATGCAAGACTAGTTAATTATGTTGTATTTCCTTGTTTGTTAAGACATTGTAACACTTTTAATGAATAAAACAAAACTTCAATTGCCATGGATTTGAAACATTAATTCTGTTACAACACTCCCCGATGTTTCCGCCACGTTTGGTATGTTCTACGTGGTCGGGGTGTGACACTTCTGATGAAGAAGAAAAAGAGATGGCTAATTTCTGCCTCCTGACACTTTCTGATGAATTACCTGAAACATCAGAACATAAGGTAAATTTAGATAATCTTGACCTTGAACACAAATTAAACAAACTCATGTCATACTTTCTAAGTCTGCAAGATAAACAGAAGTCAGATAGTAAAAAATCTGATGAGTTGCAAAGAACCATGAATAAAGTTATACTTGAAAAAGAAAGGAAAGAGTTATACAAAAAAATCATGATAAAGAAATAAATGTAAAAGGTTTTCAACAAGCAAAGGAATTCATTAACTTTATTGAAAAAACACCAAAGAACAGAGGTGAGGGTTTAGGGTATGTAAGAACAAATATAATTAAACCCACCACCTTTGTAAAAGCAACACATCAGATTTCTGATAAATTTTCATCAGAATCTGATTCTGAATCATGCAGATCAATAAGTTCTGAGAACTCTTTTGAAATCTCAAAACTCAACTTAAAAACAAGGAGTAAATCCAAACAAAAGTGTTTAAAAACTCCAGAAGTGATTCACTCAAAATTTCAAAATTATCCAACCGTTCCATCACAAGTAGAGAAATCAGAAACTTCTGATAAAGAAACTTGTATGTGTGTTTGTAGGATCGTGAAACGATCTAACGAGTCGATCAGAAGAGTGCTCAGACCGAATCAGAGGCGGAATTCATTGATTCGGTCTTCGTTTAGCTTGGATTCACTATTAAATGTCTTGTTTATTGATCTTGAACGATTTACAGTACAGAGACACTTCGACAGCACTTCGGCGTCGGAAATCAGAATGTTACAAATGAGAAAGTTTGAAGCCTATTTATAGGGAGAGACCCTCCCGTTTGAAAGTGGCATGTCATGCTTCAAACTGTCACCTCTTCAAACCGTGACCCTCTCAAACTAGCAGGACACTCTCAAACTAGACCTCTTCAAACTAGCAGCCTTCAAACTAGCAGGCTTCAAACTTGTTAGTGCATTCATCTGTCAACTTCGTCTTAGATCGTGTCTCAGTTCGTTGCGAAGAATGTTCAAGAATGATGTCATGATGACATCACCAAAGCAACATCATCATGACATCATGACACAAGATGACAAAAGCAATTAAGGAAATGATATTGTAATTACGTTCATTCATGCATTTCTGATTTCGCTTTTATGTCCTAGACTAGGTTCACTTATATGTCAATATGGTGATTTCGCTCATATGTCATGTCATTGGAGCGAAATCAGCCATACTATAAATACCCTACATGTGATCTCATTAGGTAACTTGGAGCGAGACCTGTTCATGTGCTAGGTAACCAAACTCTGTCAAATTCATTTCAGAAAGCATTAATAAAGAAGAAATTGAAAGGAACATCTGTTGTTACTTTGCGTGCATTGATTCCGCCTTTACACGTGAAGATGAACTGCCTTAACTGATCGTTTAGGGTCACGACACGGTCCAACAAGTGGTATCAGAGCTTCGGAACGAGGAGTTCATACTACTTCAGCTGATTCGACATTATTCTCTCATTTCTACTCAATTTCACTTTTATTTTTTCGAATTAAACAAGTTCCTACGGACAAAATGAGCTGAAATTCATACATAACGTGTAAAAGTCAGTATTGATAAACCCTAGAAAGTTTTAGATCATAAAACAAAGGAATACTTAATCAATTTTTACAAAATTAGTTCAGTTTGTTTGTCTATTCGAACCGGAACTTTAATATCAGATTTATATCAAATTTGTGGTCGAAATTGAACATATTTCATTTCACTGTGATCGGAATTAAGAGTAGATCATTCCTTGAAAATATCAGATTGAAATTTGGCTTGAAATTTGGTAAAAACGTGATTCCGCTTTTGTGGACATCGAAAGATAATCGTTTGATTTCGCTTTTACGGACATATTAATTTCGCTTTTACGGACATAATTGATTTCGCTTATATGACATAGGTTCCGCTCTTGTGACACTTCAGTGGTATCGATTTATGTGACACATCTATCAAGGCTGTCAGTTTGTATAAAAGAGATAGTAACGTGTATCTGTTATCGGTGAACATGTGAATACATCGGGTCATATGAATTTCATTGAATTGTGTGAAACTTTATAGATTGTTGTTGTTTGCATGTGAATTAAAGTTGTCGGTGTAGTATTTCATGTGATAATAAACAGTTGTCAGTCACATTCAACATTGAGGTCCAATCAAAAATGGTTTAATATAAATAGTTATCAGCTCATTTTAAGTGAACGGTCCAATCACATTTGGCGGTCAAAAAGGAAATTGAGTTTAATTGTAGTTGTTGTCAGTCTGTGTAAATCTCAGCCCAAGTCTTAACATCAAAAGCCCATGTGAAACAGTGAATTGATCCTATCTACTAGATTCACGGTTGTTTGTGCATTGATTTGATAAAAACATTACATGATATGTCAGATTTGTGTTGAATCATAGTTGATAAGTGATTTGTCGTGTAGTGCCATTAAGTATTTGATAACTAGTTTGGGTCTGCATCATCTATTATTAGTCACTATTATAAATTTCAAAAATTTTGCTAATAGGTTAAGCTGATTGAGTTTGTTTTGTTTGATCCTAGGTATTTGAAGATGTCAAACAACGGTGAAGAGTTCTACAATACTTTCTACAACGCGTTCAATTCCGAATCATCAGATAGAAGATCTGAGATGAAAGAATATTCAAAAGAGATTTCGGAGAATTTGAAGTTTGAGAACATGTACGGAAGCCAACAGAAGCCACCAAAGCTAATGAAAGTTGAAGATTATAATTGGTGGAAAAACAGATTTGAGGGTTGGGTAAAAGCTTTTGCTCCTGAAAGTTGGATAAAAATGACAGATGGATACACTGAACCAGTAAAAGAGGGAGGAGAGTTAATAGATGCGAAGGATTTCTCAGACATAGATATAAAAAATGTTGTGGCTGAATCTAAAATGATCACATTAATAAAACAGTCAGTGAGAGAAGATATTATTTCGTTACTTGAACAAGAGAAAACTTCAAAAAGTTTGTGGGAAGCATTAGGGAAAAAGTGTGTAGGAAGTAATGAAATTGTCAAAAACAAAAAGAAATTGTTGCGTAAAGAGTTTGATCTTTTCAGTTGTATGAAAAATGAATCTGTTTGTAAAATGATCGAGAGATTCGGATATCTGAAAATGGAGCTGATCAGACATGAAATTTTACCTTCTGAAGAGGAGCTGGTGGATAAACTGTTTGATTCATTGCCAAATGATCAAGAGTGGCAATACTTCGCTTTAATGTTGAAGAACACAATCAAGCCTGAAGATTTGAAAGTGGATTTGCTGATTGAAAGACTTGAAAGTCATGAGTTGGAGATAAAGAGATCTAAATTCAACAATCCAGCTTATCAGCAAAATGTGGAGCTTTACTACAGAGGAAATACACCACAGGCTGGATCTCCAAAAACAGCATTTTCTGCAGAAAGTTCAAGTTCAGTGAATAATGAAAGTCTTCACAGTGGTTTTCACAGTGGATCTTCTTCAGACACTTCAAACCAATCTGCTTCAAAGAATTTATTTCAGTGTAATATCGCAGTGGATCTGAAGAATGGGCAGAATTTCAGCGAAGAGTCGGCAAAACAACAGATGGTTTTCTTGGCATCTGTACTTGAATCGTATGAAAGCCTCGTTGCAGGGAAGATTGGCAATACCAATTTGACTAAAGAAGATTATGATCAATTAGACCCCGAGGAGATGGAACTTATGGATATAAGATGGTGCATGGCCAGTGCAGTTCGTCGGGCACAGCGGTTCATGGAGATCATGGGGAGAAAGTCAATTGGTGGACCATCTACCAAACTGGGATTTGATAAATCTAAGGTGACATGTTTCAAATGCAAACAAAGAGGTCATTTTAAGCGCGAGTGCAGAAATGCGTATGCTGCTGATGATTCTGAAAATCCATTCAATGAAGATTACTACAGGAAAGCGATTTACCATCAGAACAAGTCTGAGCCACCAAGATTGAAACAGTCTGAAGAAAAATCAAGGGCTCTTGCAGTTATATATGATGATGAAGGTTACGACTGGAGTCAAGTATGCCCTGAAGAAGATGCAGTTGGATATGCATTTGTGGCTAATGCTGATCCTGATAGATATTGGAAAGCAGACTATGCAAGATGGGAAATTGGAAAATTAAACGAACCATTCAAAGAAGCCCAGAGAGCAAAAAGATGGAATGAAGAGTTGGAATGTTACATGGATCCACGGGGTAATCCAGTTGTTGACCCATCAAAAGTGGATTTCGAAGCTGTAATAAATTTGGTTCCAAGGCAGGCTACTTTCAACACATGAAGGTTATCTGATAAAGCATATTTGCCTGATTTGGAGAAGAAGATTAGAGAAGTTTGTGAAGCAAGTCTACCGAAGGTGGTAGAGATGAAGAAGAGAAAAGAAGAAGAATTGAAGAAGATGATTGAAGAAGTAAAGACTATTGTGAAGATTGCTGCTGAAGAGGAACAGAAAGCTGAAGAAGAACAGAAGAATGAAGAAGCTCAGAAAGAAGAAAAAGTGAAGAACAAAGAGCAAGATCAGAAAGCTGAAACAGAAGAACTGGTGCTGAATGCTACTGAGGTTAGAAAATCTTCTGATTTACCGAATGTTGAATTGATTGATGAAAATGAAAACAAGTGCAGGAATTGCATAGAAATGTGCAAAGCCTGTACTAAAAAAGATGACATCATAAAAGTTAAAGAAATTGAAGCAACCAAATTTGAAAATATTTTCAAAATAAAATGTAAAGAAATGGTTGAAACAGAAGAAATGTTGAAATTAAAAGTCGAAAAGCTAACACAGAAGTGTCAAGATCTTGAAAAAGATAATGATGTGTATAGACAACTGTGTTCAGCAAAATGTGTCGATTGTGTTGAAAAAGAATCTAAATTTCAAGATTTACAAAAACAGTATGATTCTTTAAAATGGTCAAGTCAGAGAGTACAAGAAGCTTATGATACTTTGAAAAGCCAAGTCAAAAGTTTTGATCAAAGATTGTCAGAAACTTTAGTCACTAAAGAAATGTATGAAAGAAAGTTTAAAGAAAAGCAAATTGAATTGAACAAATGTGTTGATGAAATTGCTAGTCTTAAACAAGTCTTGGCTGAAAAAGAAAAGGTTGTTACAAAACTTCAAAGTTATCATAACTCTTCGTACATTCTTGAACGCATTTTCAACATCACACCAGATGACAAAGATACTGAAAATTGCAAAAAGGGTATTGGTTCAGAATTTCATCAGGTACCACCACCATTGAGAAACAATTATACTTTTTATGATGAGGAAAAGGTGGCAAAGGGTTTGAACATAGCTGACCAGTTACCTGAAAGTATCGATGTGACTTACTCCAAATCTGATGATGCTAATGATTCAGAGGTGGTAAGTAAGGTTGTTGAAAGTGTTTTGAAAGATGAGTCTACAAAAGGTAAGTCTGAATCACAGGATGAAGATGAAGGAAATCTTTATGATGGTTATCTGAAAAACACAAAATCCGAGAAAAATTTGAATGATGATTCAAAAGGATTGGTTTATACCATGATTGGATCGGACAAATTATTCTTAGATGTTGTATTCCCGATTCAGAATGTGATTTCAGAGAAGGTCGATAAAGTTTTCAAAATGGTTGAGATTGAGAAGTCTGAGATTCCAAAGTTTGCTGGTAAAGGTCATAAATCTTTTTATAACAAACCTGGTTTTAAGAAGAAAAACATGAAGGCTGGTTTGGGTTATAAAAAGAAACGGAATTGGAATCAAAGTGAAAAACAGGATTTGCAACAAAAGATGAATTTTGTTCAAGGGAAAAGCTTGAAAGAAGAGGAAAAACTCAAATTTGGACAACAGTCTAATGATGAGTTTGATGCTATGAAAAAGAAACAACAACAGGCCAAGGATGTTTCAAAGAAAGTGTGTTTTAAATGTGATCAAATTGGACATGTTGCACGAAAGTGTCCAAATCCAAAGCCTGTTGATGTTGAAAAACAAAAATCTAAGGATGTGAAATCAAGGTCAACCAGATTTGATTCGAAACAAACTTGGAGGTACAATACAAACAAGTTTGCTTCAAATCAAAATTGGAAATCAAACCCGAACAGGTTCGATTCAAGACAGACCTGGAATTCTCACACACCCAGATTAAGAACAACACAGAGTTGGAGAACATCTGTTGATATGACAAAACCTCAAGAGTTTTGGAAACCTAAAAATGTTATTCAAAAACAAAAGGTTCAAAAAGAGACAAATTTTTACAAAAGAGGTACTCCGGAAGGTCAAATGTGGAGTGTTAAGAAACAAGTGACGTTGGAAAAAGATGAGAAAGATGAAGTCAAAGTTGAACAAGTTTTAAATGACAAAGAGTTTCCAAAATTGAATGAAAATTATTGTGTTGAAATGCCTAAGGTTCAACAGACCTGGGCTAAATTGTTCAAATGATTGATAAAGTTTGAATGTGCAGGTGCTCAACGAAGCTGAATATTGTAAGAATGATAGTTGGAGCAACCTGGCACAGGAAGAGGTTGCAGGACCCTGGTTTGGTTGAACAGGGAGTTTAGTTTGAGTGTTTTCTGTACATAAATAAACAATATTTTCAAAATCCTAAAAATTGAAAAAATTAAAAACCAAAAATATGTTTTTAGTTTGTTAAAATTTGAAAAACCAAAAATATGTTGTTTTTAATTTTGTTTTGATTGTATGTTGATTGAATACGCCGAAACCCTCACGGCTGAACAAACATGATTACTTTCATCAGATTGAAAAACGGTTTTCAAACTGTTAAGATCAATGGGTTGTAAATCATGGGGGTATGTTATTTTTTCTGCTTAAAGTGTTATATTTTCGGCAAAACAGAGCATGAGATGCAGAAAATGGATGGCGAGACAAAGCTATCAGTGTTGGTTGTCAAATTTTCTTTAAATGATTTTGCATTTTAGGGGGAGAAAATTGTCATTAGAAAATACAAAAACATTTGAAAATTTGAAAAAAAACCAAAAACATGATAAAATTGAAAATTGAGTTTTTGCGTAAAAAGAGGAAATGATAGTACATCAGTAGACAGTTACAGTACGCTAAAGAAATGGAAAGTTTAAATGTGTTAAACGATCTCACCGTGGATGTGTCGGTAGATTTTTATACATTTAGTAAATTTTTTCGGGATATAAACCTAAATTTAAACTTACTTATTTCGTGGGGACCACTACTTGGATATATAGGTAACCCCTGAAATCTTGTTTGAAAGGTTTCGTATTCTGATATACTAGGTCTTTATACTCAATGATGTCTGGGGTATTATTCCGGGACTTCTGCTGAACGGTGGTTCTGACCTAGTCCCTGGCTAATACTTGCTGCAATGCTTGAAACACAGCATTAAACCCTCAGCATGCTGAAACAATAAAATTGATAAATGCTGCTGTTGTAAGCAAAAAGATCCTCTAAAGGGGACACACCGAAAAGTCGAAGCTGATATCTCTCTGCGTATACGGAAGTATCGACCTGAGATCCCTCGGCCCTCGCATACCTAATTTATATACAGATATCATTGTAGTATACTCACCTGTAAGACTGATTATTGGGATTCTGGATACGGGAGTATATTCAAGAGGTGGGACACATGAATGAGCTAAGTTCATAAGACATCTAATTCGTATCCTGAATCAGTTGAAATTTGTATGAAAATTTAAGTGGACAAGTATATCGACAATCTAAGTGAATTGTTTAATTCTTAAAGTGAAATTAAGCTCAACGGTACTTGTGACTTGTCATAAACTGATATGATCCTCTGACGCATACTCAAAACAAAAATATTATTTGTAAATATGTTTGTACATATTTTTTTCTGCTTTATATTTTCAGAAAATACAAAAAGATTTTGATTTTTGCTTTATTTTCGACAACTGATGTCTGAGTGCTGAGTTTCAAAATCTAAGTAAGCTGATCGTGTTTCTGAAAATAAAACAAGTTCATTAATTTGAAACTTGAAGTTTTAAAATTAAAAATTCAAAAACAGTTTGTGATATCTCCAAGGTCATTAAGTTGGACTTGGATGATTAACTGTGGGGGAGTTGGATGTTTATATTGTTATAGAGCTAGTTTCCGATACGATTCGATGAAACTGCCATATTCATGAGAAGTGATTTTGAGGAGATTGAATTGTCAGATTACGATATCTGGAAGATTAAAATGTTGTTACTTATAGATGTATGAGTTATTGCAGGAAAAGTCCAGACTACGATCCTGAGAGCAAAGTCTAAGGGGAGTCTAAAGACAAGTTGAAAGTTAGGAAGAGCTTGTAGCTGGAAAGCTAGGTGTCGATCCCAAAGCACGGAAGCTTGATGAAAGGGGGAGCCTGAAGCTGATAAAGACTGAAGACTGAGAAGACTCGACACTTAAGACTCGTCAACATCTGAGGGGGAGTCTGTTAGTGCATTCATCTGTCAACTTCGTCTTAGATCGTGTCTCAGTTCGTTGCGAAGAATGTTCAAGAATGATGTCATGATGACATCACCAAAGCAACATCATCATGACATCATGACACAAGATGACAAAAGCAATTAAGGAAATGATATTGTAATTACGTTCATTCATGCATTTCTGATTTCGCTTTTATGTCCTAGACTAGGTTCACTTATATGTCAATATGGTGATTTCGCTCATATGTCATGTCATTGGAGCGAAATCAGCCATACTATAAATACCCTACATGTGATCTCATTAGGTAACTTGGAGCGAGACCTGTTCATGTGCTAGGTAACCAAACTCTGTCAAATTCATTTCAGAAAGCATTAATAAAGAAGAAATTGAAAGGAACAACTGTTGTTACTTTGCGTGCATTGATTCCGCCTTTACACGTGAAGATGAACTGCCTTAACTGATCGTTTAGGGTCACGACACGGTCCAACAAAACTAGCAGGCTTCAAACTAGAAGCCTTCAAACTAGCAACCTTCAAACTAGCAGGCACTCTTCAAACTTTCAGTTCGAGACTCGATATAAGACGAAGTCGACAGATGTAATGCACCAACTGACTCCCCCTCAGATGTTGACGAGTCTTAAGTGTCGAGTCTTCGCATCTTCAGTCTTTATCAGTCTTTTGTCTTTCTTAGCATATACCAGGATCTTCTCTTTGGCTCTAACCTCGTCAGACTCCCCCTCTCATCATGATGGGATCTCCGTCTGGAATTAGCTATCACCTTGAGATCAATCCCTGGCTTTATCTCTGATCAGCTCATTTCCTGCACACATTTTCTCATCACAACATAAGTTTTTACTTAAAACAATAAGAAAAACTTACTGGAAATAGTTATATCAAGTTCAAATTAATGACCCTGATTAACTAATCTAACCTTTCTTTTACAAAATCAGTTTCTTCTTTTAAACGCACACTCCCAAACCAATTCATCATGTTCAGCACTTGAAATTTTGAAAATCAGCTCTTCAACATCAGTTGTCGAAAATCTTTTTGGATTTTTCAAAAAATGAAACACAAATTCAATAACAGAAATTAAATGCAGAAATGAAATATGTACAAACACTATTTTTGTGAGCTTGTGTAAGAGGATCATATCAGTTTATCTGACCAATCACTAGCACCGTTAAGCTTTAAACATTTTCAGATCTAAACGATTCACGTAGATTGACGATATATTTGTCCTCTTAAGCTCAATCTAAAAACTTTCAAACTGGTTACCGATACTTTAAGGTATATTAAGATAGCACTAAGTTCTTATGGACCCCACGATCTCAGCATATCCCCTCATCATGCAATACACTGACTCAAGTAATGCCTTTAAACTTTTATCGACTGTGAATTGTGCGAAAACAAAGCAGAATGTTTAAACATTAACAATCAGGTCGATACTTCCGTATACGCAGAGAAAGTCCAATGTTTAAACAAAATAAGAAAAATAAAACAAGTTGAAGTTGTTTAGGCTTTAACCACCAGGTCGATACTTCCGTATACGTGTCACACCCTGGCTTTGCGGAAGCGTGGTTAATTTGGTGTGACTTCTTAATACCATAGCTTAACCATAACAAAGCTATATGAAATAAAACCATGCAAGATCATCCATTCGATTAAGTTTTAAAAACCAAATATAACAACATTGTCTTAACGGAAACACATCCTAACGACATAAACATTGTTCAACAAACATAAATTTCAACATAAGCATAGTTTAAGGACTGTGACTTGTCCAGGAAAGAGTCACATTCCCTAAACCCGGATGACCTCGTAACTAGTGCAGCGGGAAAACGTGTCATACCGCGCCAGATCCTTTAATTCCCTGAAATACATGTAAGTTGAAAAAATCAACAATAATGTTGAGCGAGTTCATGTGTAAGTGAGTAAATAAACCTTTGTAAGTATAGAAATAATCCTGGTATGTAGCAAATAAGGGAATTGAGATGACCAATGGTTTGCAAGGCCACTGATATATGTGAAGTGCAAGTAGGGAGACTCAAACCTAGCGGATTTATGCGTTGGGCACGAAGTCACCCCGAGGTCCGTTTCTAGTTTGGCCTGGGGCTGGGCTCGCTACACCCAGATAGATCTACCGCTCCTGTCCCTCGGTCCTACCATGAGGACTAATGGCCTCATGTTGCTCCTACCCACTCACATGATCTAACTAGTAAACCTCCTTACGCTAACCATACCATGTATAAAGTACTTGTAATCAAAGTAACATGTATTTCACCCCCGTAGTTTAGAAAACTGAAAACAGTTAAGAGAAAAGGGGGACATGAACTCACAGTGGTGCGTCTCTACCAAGTATACCTCCAAATCAAGCAGTTGTGTGACGACCTACACGTACTAAGTCTATTAGACGGACGGCCGTGCCTTAGCTTTAAGGTTTAAGTTTTCGGGAAATAGTTAGACAACTATTTCGTGTTTGCATTCTGTATACTTGGTAATCATTTTCCTTCTCAAGGATGGGGGATTTAATACATGAGCGTTCGTATCATTTCGAAATATATTATTAGGTCTCACTTAAAATATATTTTATTTCTAACTCCAAAATATAAATATTCTTCTCAAAAGTATTATATTTTCTATTACATACGTTTTCCCAAAATAATACCTCGACAAAAATACGCGTTAAGTCATATTTCCTTAAAATGCGTAAGTTACGTTTTAATGATCGAGTGGTAATAATAATTACCGGTGTAACTTATATAATTATCGTAGAGACGTTCGTATTATTTTGGATCCATTAACATTCGATAGTATTATTTTTACCCTACAAATAATACTAGTATTTTCACAAAATAATCATAAACACATATCAAGTGACTTTATGAAAAATATATATACTAAATATATATTTACCAAGTTTTATTTTGTGAAATCCCACCTCCGATATTTTGTAAATAAAGTCGCGGCGAAATCTATATTTTGAAAACAAGTCGAAAAGTATCTCTAACACTTATAGTGAAAATAATTCTAAGTGTTAGGTTCTTAGAAAAATTTCGCCAGAGTTTCCTCTGTAACTGGAGGTGGCCACGCTTTTAAGCGTATCATTTTCTTTTAAAATTCAAATCAACCATTTTTCTTATCCAATCAAAACAATGTCCAACGTATCAAACTAGTTAATAAACATGTAATTTGCAAGAATCTCATGAACTTGTAGTTTTCTAATATTATGAAGTAAATCCCATTACTTTTAGTGGATCTTTATATAAAGCAATACGATTTCGTAAAAGTCTTGTTTTTAAAGAAATTCCATCTTTACAACTTCTTGTCATCTTTTACAAAAATAGTTATTTTGTCGAAACTTAGTGTTACACAAGTGTTTACACACTTGCGTGTTCTAAAAATCATTCGTGTTAGTGTAAGATCCGTCTTTAGTATATATGATTTCTTTGGCACGTGGTCCTTTGAAAATGCCGCTTGTAGATCCGTAGATCTACTAGTTTTAAACACTATTTCACAAGCTAAATCGCGTTTACACAAGTTCATGATTCGTGTGTGGTAGAGTTTCGTCCTTTAACCCTTGTTACTTCCAAAACAACCTTATGTCATGATCCATGATCGTGACCAACCTGGGTTAAATGACGATCCGAGCTACCACAACATAGATCGGGTCCAAATAATCACACAAATCAATTACTACAAGATTTACACAACATATGAGCTTTTAACCATCATTACAAGCATTTTTAGTAAACTTTTATGTATCATCTTGCATGTTTACGAGTTTTAACCGTTACAAATCATATTAACCACTTTAAAATAGTTCGGGAAGGTGATTTAAGCAACTTACTACTAGCTCGAGGCTAGGGAAGAAACTAGTCGCAAAATGAGAGGATAAAAGCAATAGAGTGAGGTCCTTCGCCTTCCGTTTGCACCAAGCTTCCTTGTAGGTGATCCTTAGCACTTGTATGAACTTGGAATGTGATGATCAAAAATCGAAAATGGGTGGATGGTCAAGGGGGTGTTCGGCCGAGAGTCTTGAGAGAGGGAGAGAGTGTGTGTGAGTTGAGTTTGTTAGTGTGTTTAGTGATGAACTTATAGACAAAGCTTAAGGTAATTAACCATTGGATTTTGTGTATTCTAGATATTAAGCACAAGAAATTAAATAATCAAGAAATAGGACAAGGGTGTCCCCCTTCTTGGGGACGGTTTTTAAGGGGGGGGGGGGGTACTAGTTCGATTCCAACCAAACATTAAGAAGTTAGTTAGGTAAACCTAGTTAAGTTTAGGGATTAACCCGGTTAGTAGTGTGTTATGCGTTACAATGGGTGTTAGGGTATTCATGGACCCTAACTGGCTCAGAAAAAGATAAACAATGAAAATGACAATATTTTCATGTTCCGGGTAAAGTCCGGTTGTTCGGTTGGATAGTAATCCGTTAAAGTGCTTAACAAAGCTTTAAAGTGTCGTTATTACCATTTTTAGTGACACAACTTATTTCCCAAAGTGTCGGGAATATTTTCCTCATGTTTTAGCACTTTATTAGTTAGCTAAAAGCTGAATTATTATGTAAAGTGCTGAATTTTGTGCTTAGAGAACGTTTTAGGCACATCCAGTCATTGTAACTTATTCCTAGAGACGCAGTTCTACAACCCTTGTATCCCTACACTCACCACTAGTGTAGTAAAATATTTCTGGCTCATACATGCCTTTAGGGGCAGTGTCTGCCTGACGCTGGCTTTATCAGCATGTTCAATAGGTTATCCGTTTATAGTGCTACTGTGCTTTTTGTGCATCATGTTTGTCACTAAGGTTCAGCATGTAAATAATGTAGTGACGGTAAGTAAAGTATGATGCAGGTATATGCATGTATCAGAAATCAAGTAGCAGTTCATCAGTAATTTCAAACAAGCACAGTAATTAAGCAGTAATTAATTATTAATTAAGTCGTACGGATACCTGATTTGGTGAGGGTTGTCACATTCTCCCCCCGTTAGAAAAATTTCGTCCCGAAATTTTAAGTTCTGCTTGTAGATGCAGGGTTCTTAGGAAATAGGTGGGGGTATCTCTCTTTCATCCGGTCCTCACGCTCCCAGGTGTATTCAGGACCATGTCTGGCATTCCAGCGAACTTTAACGAGCTTGACACTGCTCCGGCGGGTCTTGTTTTCCTTCCAATCCATAACCTCAACCGGTTCTTCAACGAAATGGAGCGTGTCGTCAACATGAATCTCGTCGATGGGAATGGCAATGGTATCTTGAGTTGGACTTTTCTTCAGGTTGGATACATGAAATGTATCGTGAACTGAATGGAGTTCAGCAGGTAAGTCCAGCTTGTATGCTACCAGTCCTATTCTTTCCAAAATTCTGAAAGGACCAATGTAGCGCGGATTTAACTTTCCATGCTTTCCGAAGCGTGCCACACCCTTCCAGGGTGAAACTTTCAATAAAACCATTTCTCCAACTTGGAATTCCAAGTGTTTCCGGTTTGGATCTGCATAGGCTTTCTGTCTGTGGCGAGCTGCTTCGATGCGTTTTAGAATCTGCGCAATCTTGTATGTCGTCTCTTGGACGATTTCGGGACCAGCAAGCTGCCTATCACCTGCGTCAGCCCAGCATAGGGGTGATCGGCACTTGCGTCCGTAAAGGGCTTCGAATGGCGCGACTCCAATACTGGTGTGGTAGCTGTTGTTGTATGAAAATTCGACCAAAGGCAAATGCTTATCCCAGCTACCGCCCAAATCCATAACACACGCTCTCAGCATGTCTTCCAAAGTCTGTATCGTCCGCTCGCTTTGACCGTCAGTCTGCGGGTGAAATGCGGTGCTCATATTCAATTGTGAGCCAAAAGCTTCTTGGAAGGATTGCCATATCCTTGACACAAACCTTCCGTCTCTATCAGAGATGATCGAGAGAGGCACTCCATGACGTGCGACGATCTCTCTCATGTATATTTCGGCCAACTTGCTCGTATTATCCTTCTCTCTGATAGGTAAGAAGTGTGCTGACTTTGTTAATCGATCCACTATTACCCAAATAGTGTCATGGCCTCTTGGCGTTCTTGGCAACTTTGTAATAAAATCCATTGAGATTTGTTCCCATTTCCACTTGGGAATCTCAGGTTGTTGCAGAAGTCCTGAAGGCTTCTGGTATTCCGCTTTCACCTTAGCACACGTTAAACATTTGCTCACATAAACAGCAACATCGCCTTTCATCCTAGGCCACCAATAATAATCTTTGAGATCTTGGTACATCTTATCCGCTCCTGGGTGGATAGAGTACCGCGACTTGTGAGCTTCTTCAAAAATAACTTTCCTTAAACCTCCAAACAAAGGAACCCAAATCCTTTTCTCAAAATATAAGGTTCCTTCCTCGTTTGGTACCAGTAGCTTCTCCATCCTACGGAGATATTCTTCTTCAAGGTTTCCTTCCTTGAGAGCTTCTTTCTGCGCGACACGAATGCGCAAGGAAAGATCGGTTCGGATAATCATTTCTAAAGCCCTAACCCTTATGGGCTTGATCCTTTCCTTTCGACTTAGGGCATCGGCGACCACATTCGCCTTCCCTGGATGATACTTTATCTCGCAGTCGTAATCGTTCAGCAACTCAACCCATCGTCTTTGCCTCATATTCAGCTCCTTCTGGTTGAATATGTGTTGTAGGCTCTTGTGATCTGTAAAAATTGTACACTTTGTACCATAAAGGTAGTGTCTCCAGATCTTTAATGCAAATACCACTGCGCCAAGTTCCAAATCATGTGTGGTATAGTTCTTTTCGTGCACTTTCAATTGACGTGATGCGTAAGCAATAACCTTTTGGCGTTGCATCAACACACAACCCAATCCTTGACGTGAGGCGTCACAGTATACCACGAAATCATCTGTACCTTCTGGTAGTGCTAAGATTGGCGCATTGCAGAGCTTATCCTTCAATATCTGGAACGCTTCTTCCTGTTTGATTCCCCAATCAAACTTCTTATCTTTCTGCGTGAGGAGCGTCAATGGTTGAGCGATTTTTGAGAAATCCTCAATGAACCTTCGATAGTAGCCAGCCAAACCCAAGAATTGTCGAATCTCGGTTGGCGTCTTTGGCGTTTCCCAATTCTTGATCGCTTCGATCTTGGTTGGATCCACGTGGATTCCATCTCCATTCACCACGTGTCCAAGAAATTGTACTTCACGTAGCCAAAACTCGCACTTAGAGAACTTGGCATACAACTGTTCTTTCTTCAGCAGCTCCAAAATAGCTCTTAAATGTTGTTCGTGCTCAGCCTTTGTCCTTGAATAAATCAAGATGTCGTCGATAAACACAATCACGAACTTGTCCAAGTACGGATTGCAAACTCTATTCATCAAGTCCATAAAGACTGCGGGTGCGTTTGTCAAACCAAACGGCATAACAAGGAACTCGTAGTGTCCATAACGAGTTCTGAAGGCTGTCTTCGGGATACTTTCCTCTTGTATCCTTAACTGATGGTATCCAGATCGCAAGTCGATCTTTGAATAAAAGCTTGAGCCTTGCAGTTGGTCAAACAGATCATCAATCCTTGGCAGAGGGTATCTATTCTTGATCGTCAGCTTGTTCAACTCCCGGTAGTCAATGCACATACGAAAACTACCGTCCTTCTTCTTGACAAACAAAACTGGAGCTCCCCAAGGCGAGAAGCTTGGTCGGATAAATCCCTTGTCTAACAACTCTTGAAGTTGTGTCGACAGTTCCTGCATTTCAGACGGAGCAAGTCTATAAGGTGCCTTAGCCACAGGCGCGGTGCCTGGAACTAAGTCGATGCGGAACTCTACTTGTCTCTGAGGTGGCAGTCCAGGTAAGTCCTCTGGGAAGACTTCTGGATATTCCCTCACGACAGGGATGTCTTCTATTCTCGGCTCAGCAGCCTTCTTATCCACAATGTGTGCCAGGAAGGCAACACATCCCTTCTAAAACACTTTCGCGCTTTCAGGCAGCTGATAATTCTTAGCGGCGTATCACGCTTCTCACCATGAACCACAATTGTTTCACCATCTTCGGTTGGGATACGAACGACCTTTTCGTGACAAACTATATCAGCCTTGTTGCCTGATAACCAATCCATTCCTACCACCACGTCGAAGCTTCCCAACTGGACTGGTAGTAGATCCAAAGCAAACTCACGCTCTCCCAATTCGATCACACAACCTCTGATAACTTCATTGGCTTCTACTAACTTCCCATTAGCCAATTCGATTGATTACGGAATATCTAACTTATTAGCGGCTAAACCAAGCATATTCTTAAACTCTAACGACACGAAGCTATAATCGGCGCCAGTATCAAATAAAACGGATGCATAGCGTTGGTTTACAGGGAACGTACCAGTAACGATGTTGGGATCCTGGCGCGCTTCCCTTGCTTCAATATGGAACACTCTTCCACGGGCTTGGTTCATCTCTGGGCAGTTCCTTTTAAAATGCCCGATATCACCACAGTTAAAGCATCCAAGTCTTTGCCCGTTTCCACCTCCATTTCCATCTTGGTTATTCCTTTGGTTATAATTCACGGTGCCCGCTTGGTTAGCATTGTTGCCTCGATTCCCATTACCTCCATTGTTTCCTTGTGGGCGATTTCCATTCCCACCCCGGTTGTTATTTCTGTTTCCGAATCCTCCCTGGCCTCCCTGGCCAGCAATGGCCCAACAAGTGTCCTTCAAGTGGCCCGGCTTTCCACATGCTTCGCATACTTTCACACTACAATGGCCAGAATGGTGGCGTTGGCAGGTATTACACTTGGGCTGGGTGCCCATAAATCCTTTTCCTTTCTTTCCACTACCAGCAGTAACCTGCGCTGGCGTGCCTGATCCTCCTTTCTTAACCACCACACTGGCGCCCTGCTTGAAGTTCGAGAACTTCCGTTTGTTACCTCCTGATGACTCGACGTGAGTCTCTTTCTTCTTAGGCTCAGCATCACCAAACTTGTTCAGGCGAATAGCCTCCTCCGTGAGAGCCACGCTCAAATCAATTGCCTCAGAAATTGTCGTAGGCTTGGATGTGGTCACCATGCTTATGATTTGAGGAGCTAATCCCCAAATGAAACGTTCAATCTGCTTGAACTCCGGAGTGACCATGTAGGGTACCACATGCGATAAGTCATGGAACCTTTGTACGTATTCTGCGATCTTTGGACCTTCCATTTTAAAATGCCAGAACTCGGTTTCCAATCTTTGGATTTCCGCGCGTGAGCAGTACTTTTTGCGCATAAGTTCCTTCAGTTCGGTCCAGGTTAGCGCGTAGGCAGCAGCTTCACCAAGTGTCTGTACTTGCAAATTCCACCAAGAGAGGGCTCCATCCAAGAATAGCCCTGAGATATAGGTGACTTGCTGATCTAGTGCGCATTTGCTCATGCGAAGAACAGATTCAGTTTTCTCAGCCCAACGAACAAAGGCGACAGCACCTCCTATGCCATCAAAGTTGACCGGTTTGCAGTCTAGAAACTGCTTGTAGGTGCACCCTGCACATACATTGCAACACGTGAACGACATTAGCATCTTTGCTTTAGATATCCAATTAGGTCATGGTATGTCTAAATGACTCAGTATTACCATGGGGTGGATTGTTGTTGCCATTGTTGTTTGAGCTGCTTCCGCTGGGTCCTTCTTGCGAGGCGGCGTATTGTGCGATGGCAGCAGCGATGACTTGCTGGAGTTCTGCCTCATTGGTAGGCATCGGCGTTGGACGTTTCGGCGGCATCTTCTAAAAGATGTGTTTACGTTGGTCAGGCCATAATAAAGATCCCATGTTATAATACATATGCTTTATTATGATAGTAATAGTACATAACATCTCATGTTATAATCATATTAATCACACAACATCCCATGTCACAAACATTTATCACACAACATCCCATGTCATAGAATATAAATAACCAAATCAAGCATCAAATATGATGAGAATACTGCGATTGCCATATATCGAGACCACATAGTAAGCGTACAAGTACATCACAGTGTCATACAACATCAGTCGAGTAAGGGCTACATCACCCTAGTCCAAAAACTATATCAAATCAGTGTCAGTACATCAAATACATGTCAACAAAAGTCAAAATCATAATGTAGTCTCCAAAAATGCTGTGCAGTCAAAAGCATTCGCCGTCTTCTCACCAGCGTCTACCCATACGGTACTGAAGAGCTCTACACGGATGGCGGTGGAGGAGGGGGAAAGTGAGTGTAGAATTAACGACGCAACTGGAGCCAGTCCTCCTCCATGGCTCTCTGGGTACGCAACCAAGAAGCAACCTGCTGCTCAAGTGCCAAAAGGCGTGCAGCATAGTCAGGTAACAATGGTCGTGAGTGCTGCGAAGAAACAGGGTGGGTTTGACCCTGACACTGGCACGGCGACGGCTGAGCTCTCTCAAGCTCCAGGATGCGCCGTGTGAGTGCCTCCTGCTGGACAACAATCGATATCAAAACGTCCTCAATAGTATACCCCATATGGAAAGGATGGTAGGGGTCGGTCAGTGGCATAACAGACGGTGACGTCCAGAGAAATGGCTCGCTGGCTGGATCAAAAGGTGGCACAAAGAATGGTGGTACAGGGGGTAAAACAGGTGAAAACTGTGGCATAACGGGAACAGACGTCGGCACATGCCCAAAGGGATGGGCCGAAGAACCCTCTCCAGGTCGTGCTGGAGGTGTAAACTGAGGAAATGAAAAGGAGGCATCAATGTGACGGGTTTCAGTGATCTGAGGGGGAATAGGTGGAACCTCATCATCGGCAGGGATCCACCCACACTGGGCGTGCTCATCTCGTGGGTCAATATGTGCCTCAAAAAGTGCTCGATCAAACTGTACAGGCATAGGGTCAAGGTGAGGTGCAACAAGAGGGTCAACTGGTGCATCAGCAAAAAGTGGGGGATCAACATGATCAGCAGCAATAACATGATCGCCCTCCAACAATGGAGCATCCACTAGGTGATCATCAATGGGTAGGTCAGCAATGACAGGCTCAATAAACATGCCAGCATGAGCAGGGTCATGCTCAAGCACTGGGTCAGGAGCAGGGTCCAGTGGCTGCTCGGGCTCATTAAAGGCCATCTCAAAATAAAACTCAGGGTCGATGGGATCAACTGGGTCAACTGGGTCGACTGGATCCTCCATAGGCTGATCCATGGGTATAAACTCTATATCCTCATCTGGGTCGAATCCTGGGGTAAAGACAGGATCGGAATCCTCCACATCATCGTGGTCGAAAGCAAAACTAGGAATAGGGGCAACAGAGGATGCCTGGTCGGGATCTGATCCATGAGAAAAGCGCTGCGCACTCTGAGTGTGTGAAGGTGCGGAGGCCACAGACTCGAAAGAGTCTGGGACCGGAGAGTGAGCAGGTGACTCCTCAGCGGGAGCATCTGCGATCAACAAAAGATCTCCAGCAGCAAGAAGGGCCTCGCCCTGAACCTCATCCTCTAAGGGCTCATCATCATCCAGATCGACGTCGTCATCATCGTCGGCGTCAAGAAGCAAATCATAAGCAGGATATGAAGCAAGTGGTATGGGAGCAGGGATCTCCACTAACGGTAGGTCCCCGGCCAAAGGGCCATCAGCGAGCTCATCAGCACCATCAGGTAAAGAAAAGGGCTGAAAGACGTCCTCGTCCGTGCTAGTAACGTCGGATGTGTGGACCTCGCGCTCTGAAGACTCTAGGTCGTCTGATACTATAGGTCTAGGTCCTGTGGTGTCTGAGTCACCTGTGCCAGAGGTGTCCATGGTGTCTGTAACATAAACACAAACATGCACAAACAGTCAATCATACAATCAAATAATCACATAAGTCACCAAGTAAGCAATCAAATAATTCTCCTAGTCCCACTAGCCTCCCAGCCTCCCAGACTGCTCTTCCTAGTCCCACTAGCCAATTCTCCTAGTCCCACTAGCCAATTCTCCTAGTCCCACTAGCCAACTACCTCGGCCTCCCAGACCGAGCCTCGGCCTCCCAGACCGAGCCTCAGCCTCCCAGACTGAGCCTATAAATAATAAATAAAATGTGCTCAACATTTGTTTATAAAAAGTTTTGGATCTGGACTTAAGTGGTATGCAGTAAAAATGTTTTCGTGAGAGCCCTAGTGATCATAGTCTAGACTCGAGAAAGAATCCTAGTTCGCTATGATCAGAGCTCTGATACCAAGCTGTCACACCCTGGCTTTGCGGAAGCGTGGTTAATTTGGTGTGACTTCTTAATACCATAGCTTAACCATAACAAAGCTATATGAAATAAAACCATGCAAGATCATCCATTCGATTAAGTTTTAAAAACCAAATATAACAACATTGTCTCAACGGAAACACATCCTAACGACATAAACATTGTTCAACAAACATAAATTTCAACATAAGCATAGTTTAAGGACTGTGACTTGTCCAGGAAAGAGTCACATTCCCTAAACCCGGATGACCTCGTAACTAGTGCAGCGGGAAAACGTGTCATACCGCGCCAGATCCTTTAATTCCCTGAAATACATGTAAGTTTAAAAAATCAACAATAATGTTGAGCGAGTTCATGTGTAAGTGAGTAAATAAACCTTTGTAAGTATATAAATAATCCTGGTATGTAGCAAATAAGGGAATTGAGATCACCAATGGTTTGCAAGGCCACTGATATATGTGAAGTGCAAGTAGGGAGACTCAAACCTAGCGGATTTATGCGTTGGGCACGAAGTCACCCCGAGGTCCATTTCTAGTTTGGCCTGGGGCTGGGCTCGCTACACCCAGATAGATCTACCGCTCCTGTCCCTCAGTCCTACCATGAGGACTAATGGCCTCATGTTGCTCCTACCCACTCACATGATCTAAGTAGTAAACCTCCTTACGCTAACCATACCATGTATAAAGTACTTGTAATCAAAGTAACATGTATTTCACCCCCGTAGTTTAGAAAACTGAAAACAGTTAAGAGAAAAGGGGGACATGAACTCACAGTGGTGCGTCTCTACCAAGTATACCTCCAAATCAAGCAGCTGTGTGACGACCTACACGTACTAACTCTATTAGACGGACGGCCGTGCCTTAGCTTTAAGGTTTAAGTTTTCGGGAAATAGTTAGACAACTATTTTGTGTTTGCATTCTGTATATACTTGGTAATCATTTTCCTTCCCAAGGATGGGGGATTTAATACATGAGCGTTCGTATCATTTCGAAATATATTATTAGGTCTCACTTAAAATATATTATTAGGTCTCACTTAAAATATATTTTATTTCTAACTCCAAAATATAAATATTCTTCTCAAAAGTATTATATTTTCTATTACATACGTTTTCCCAAAATAATACCTCGACAAAAATACGCGTTAAGTCATATTTCCTTAAAATGCGTAAGTTACGTTTTAATGATCGAGTGGTAATAATAATTACCGGTGTAACTTATATAATTATCGTAGAGACGTTCGTATTATTTTGGATCCATTAACATTCGATAGTATTATTTTTACCCTAAAAATAATACTAGTATTTTCACAAAATAATCATAAACACATATCAAGTGACTTTATGAAAAATATATATACTAAATATATATTTACCAAGTTTTATTTTGTGAAATCCCACCTCCGATATTTTGTAAATAAAGTCGCGGCGAAATCTATATTTTGAAAACAAGTCGAAAAGTATCTCTAACACTTATAGTGAAAATAATTCTAAGTGTTAGGTTCTTAGAAAAATTTCGCCAGAGTTTCCTCTGTAACTGGAGGTGGCCACGCTTTTAAGCGTATCATTTTCTTTTAAAATTCAAATCAACCATTTTTCTTATCCAATCAAAACAATGTCCAACGTATCAAACTAGTTAATAAACATGTAATTTGCAAGAATCTCATGAACTTGTAGTTTTCTAATATTATGAAGTAAATCCCATTACTTTTAGTGGATCTTTATATAAAGCAATACGATTTCGTAAAAGTCTTGTTTTTAAAGAAATTCCATCTTTACAACTTCTTGTCATCTTTTACAAAAATAGTTATTTTGTCGAAACTTAGTGTTACACAAGTGTTTACACACTTGCGTGTTCTAAAAATCATTCGTGTTAGTGTAAGATCCGTCTTTAGTATATATGATTTCTTTGACACGTGGTCCTTTGAAAATACCGCTTGTAGATCCGTAGATCTACTAGTTTTAAACACTATTTCACAAGCTAAATCGCTTTTACACAAGTTCATGATTCGTGTGTGGTAGAGTTTCGTCCTTTAACCCTTTTTACTTCCAAAACAACCTTATGTCATGATCCATGATCGTGACCAACCCGGGTTAAATGACGATCCGAGCTACCACAACATAGATCGGGTCCAAATAATCACACAAATCAATTACTACAAGATTTACACAACATATGAGCTTTTAACCATCATTACAAGCATTTTTAGTAAACTTTTATGTATCATCTTGCGTGTTTACGAGTTTTAACCGTTACAAATCATATTAACCACTTTAAAATAGTTCGGGAAGGTGAGTTAAGAAACTTACTACTAGCTCGAGGCTAGGGAAGAAACTAGTCGCAAAATGAGAGGATAAAAGCAATAGAGTGAGGTCCTTCGCCTTCCGTTTGCACCAAGCTTCCTTGTAGGTGATCCTTAGCACTTGTATGAACTTGGAATGTGATGATCAAAAATCGAAAATGGGTGGATGGTCAAGGGGGTGTTCGGCCGAGAGTCTTGAGAGAGGGAGATAGTGTGTGTGAGTTGAGTTTGTTAGTGTGTTTAGTGATGAACTTATAGACAAAGCTTAAGGTAATTAACCATTGGATTTTGTGTATTCTAGATATTAAGCACAAGAAATTAAATAATCAAGAAATAGGACAAGGGTGTCCCCCTTCTTGGGGACGGTTTTTAAGGGGGGGGGGGGTACTAGTTCGATTCCAACCAAACATTAAGAAGTTAGTTAGGTAAACCTAGTTAAGTTTAGGGATTAACCCGGTTAGTAGTGTGTTATGCGTTACAATGGGTGTTAGGGTATTCAGGGACCCTAACTGGCTCAGAAAAAGATAAACAATGAAAATGACAATATTTTCATGTTCCGGGTAAAGTCCGGTTGTTCGGTTGGATAGTAATCCGTTAAAGTGCTTAACAAAGCTTTAAAGTGTCGTTATTACCATTTTTAGTGACACAACTTATTTCCCAAAGTGTCGGGAATATTTTCCTCATGTTTTAACACTTTATTAGTTAGCTAAAAGCTGAATTATTATGTAAAGTGCTGAATTTTGTGCTTAGAGCACGTTTTAGGCACATCCAGTCATTGTAACTTATTCCTAGAGACGCAGTTCTACAACCTTTGTATCCCTACACTCACCACTAGTGTAGTAAAATATTTCTGGCTCATACAGGCCTTTAGGGGCAGTGTCTGCCTGACGCTGGCTTTATCAGCATGTTCAATAGGTTATCCATTTATAGTGCTACTGTGCTTTTTGTGCATCATGTTTGTCACTAAGGTTCAGCATGTAAATAATGTAGTGACGGTAAGTAAAGTATGATGCAGGTATATGCATGTATCAGAAATCAAGTAGCAGTTCATCAGTAATTTCAAACAAGCACAGTAATTAAGCAGTAATTAATTATTAATTAAGTCAAACGGATACCTGGTTTGGTGAGGGTTGTCACAATACGCAGAGGAGGTCCAAAGCTTAAACAAAACACCAAAGAAAATAAAGCAGAACGTTTAGGCAACAACATCCAGGTCGATACTCACGTATACGCAGAGGATGTCCGATGCTTAAACAAAATAAAGAAATAAAACAAGTTTAAGTCTTTGCAAAATAAAATGCACAATCACAGCGACTTTTTAGCAAAGTTGTGAAAGTTCACAAACTTAACCAGTTTTATGTTTCCCACTAGAACTAGGCTTTATCATTTAAGTTTTATCTTTCGACAATCAGCGATTACTGAGTAGGCACACAATCAAGAAGGACAAAACTAAGTACTATGTTTTCGATCATGTTTCCCACTAGAACTAGGCTTTATCATTTAAGTTTGTATCGTTATCGCAAATCTACTAGTCTAGCTGAGCCTATCGTCACATCTTTAGTGAGATCGTTTATCACATTTAGACTTTTCATTTCTTTAGCATGCTGTGACAGTCCAACTGATCTACTATCATTTCCTCTTTTTGACAACAAAACTCATTTTTGCATTTTTTCAATGTTTTTGACATTTTCAAATTTTCTAATTTTTTTAAAATTTTTACTCCCCCTAAAATCAAAATATGTCTCAATTTTGATTTTCTGGGAAAATTTGAAAACAAGCTGTACAAGAAATGTGACAACATGATGAGAATCACTTCAATTCTCCATTCACTTGGCATGAACAATCAGAACCCCCCCCCCCTGACAACAAAAACATTTTCCGATAGAGATTTCAAAACACTTAAGTTTGTTTTAATCAAAATGGTTTTTCCGGAAAATAAGTTTTGCGTGTCATATCACAAATATGGGGATCTTCATCACCTTGTTCTCTTCAACCACTTGTAAAGATTTAACATTTTTAAGATCAATCCACAAAATCACTTGTAGAAAATCAAGTACAACTTAATGTCCCTGATTTACCACTTTTAAGACGAAATATCACATTCGTGAATTTCTCAAAAAATGTGCCGATACCTGCTCCACACTTACTAACCTGGAAGCTCCGGCAAGTTAGGTTTTTCATTTAAACAGATTCACCCAAGCCTGACTGTCCTTGGGTGATTTTGAATTCTTGTTCAACAATGGTGGAAAATTTGCATCATCCATTGTTAGACCAGAATTCTCTACTTTTACCTCAACACATGGCTCTTCTGGCTTTACCACACCAGATTCATCGCCTGAATGTGGCTTGTCTGACTTTGATGAGCCAGGTTCATCGCCGACAACTGGCTCCTTTGTTTCTGGAGAAACAAATTCATCACCAGCAACTTTCTTTTTCATCTTTCTCTCTTTCTTTACTCTCTCCTCTGTCCTCAGATTTGTATCTGATGAATTCGTTTTGCTTGATTTGTCAGTCTTTGGCGAGCAAGACGATTTATCAGAACTTTTATCTGTTTTACCAGTTGTATCCGAGGACAAAATTCTTTCGAGATACTCTCTCGCCTTCTTCCTCTTCTTCCTGAGTCTGTCTTTCTGCCCTTGAGAAAGCTTCACTTTCTTTTCTTGAACTTTAGGTTCTTGAACCTTCTGTTCTTTGGGCTTGACATTGACTGATTTCTTTGTCAATTTCTGAGAATTAGCCCTCGATCTTTCATTTGATCTCCTTGGGCAACCTCTAGCAATATGGCCAATGATATTGCAGTTAAAGCATCTCCTTGACTCAAACCTCCAACTCTGGCAGTTAACAGCAATGTGTCCTTGATAACCGCATCTGTAACACACTCTGTTATCGTACCAATCACCATTTTCAGTCCAAACATCTAAATCAAAGCACTGTTTGGCTTGGTGATAATCTTTCCTCCTCTTGTTTGCTAGATTTGGCCTTTGAGCTCTGTGGTCCGACCTGCACCACTCATTACCAACAATTTTTGAATTTTCATTTTTTACTTTTTGTAATTTTTGATTGCGATTGGATGATTGATCTGGTGAACTTTTATTTTCTTTTTGAACATTTTTCAACATTTTCTCTTTTTGTTTTTGTTCCGCTTTCTTCTTCAAAGGTTTTTGCTTAGAGCATTCTCCCTTTTTAGTTGATTGTGGAACAGTTTCTTGAAACTTTTCTTTTAACTTCAAAAATAAATTCTTTTTCTTCATTTTTTCATTTTCACCATCAGATTTCTCATCACAATCTTCAACTATGACTTTATCATAGTTTGTGACATCGTCACTTATTGGAACTGAATTTAAAGGTTTTGGGCAAGGAATAGTTGAAGTATTCACAAACACCTTCAACTTTTCTTCCCATTCATTGATTTTCTTTTGAGCACATTCTGCCTCTTTTTCAAGTCGAATAATCTTTTCAGGATGAGAATTGATTTCAATTTGTTTTTCAAGATTGTTTTTACCAAACATATCTCTCTCATCTTCTAAAATTTTTATTTGACTTTGAAAATCTTTCTCAATTTTTAATTTTTTATTTTCAAGATTTTTTTCTTTTTCTTTCAAAATTTTGTTTTCTAATGTCAAACTGTCCAAACCACTCAACAGTTTGTCATTCTCAGATTTCAACTTCTCAAAATTTTCCTGCAAAACAAGAATCAGTTTATCATCAAATTGCTTTTCATCTTTCAACTTCTTGATTTCCAATGTCAAACTTTCCGCATCCTTCAATAGTTTGCCATTGTCAGCCTTAAAGTTGTCACATTTTGAGCACACTGAATCAGAACTTGAGGAATCAATCTCCACAGATTCTTCATTCTTTTGAACTTGCTCTGTCTTCATCTTGTATATTCCTGCACAAAAGATTTTAACGAAGTCAAGAGGATTCATATTCTCATCAATATAACAACCCCTCTTCATATCGTATTTCATAACATCTTTTGCACTAAGACACACACAGACTCTTTTGTTCAGTTCTACAACCACATCCAAACTTAATTTTTTCAAATTATTTTCTATCCTATTCAACAATTCTTTCTTTTTCTCTTCATTATCATATCTATGTGTTGTAAGTTTACTGATGAATTTACTTAAAGATAATTTTGAAAAACTAGAATTCTTTCTTAGATTTTCCAAAAAATCATCCCATTCAGCTGATAATCCATTAGCAAACTTTGATACTATTTCAGCTTCTGATATCATTATCTTGTTTTCTTTCAAATGGTCAATCAAACAATCAAATCGCTTCTCCAGATCATCTAATTTTTCATCTTTCTTACACAGAAAACAATCGAACCAGTTAACCCAAACATTCTTGGACAAACCTTGATAATGACTATTGAAATACCCTCGATACCAATTATTTATCCTTTGAAGATAATCATTTTCTTCTTCGTCAAACATTTTCGCCATATTTCAAAACAATTTGTTCAAACACCTTATGCGAATTGTTTTAACAAACCTTGCAACAAACTGATCAATCTCAAAATCAACCCTTATAGTCACAAATGGTCGATAAAATCTAGAACAAATCACATGCAATATGACTTTATTATCAACAACTTTATGACACGTGATTTATTCTGCTTATCTCGATTCAAACAATTTTTTTTTGTTATATGGGCGGCTGTCACATGCAATCAATGAATTAATGTATAAAATGGCCAACAATTAATGTTCATATCATTGTTTTTGAATCTAGATATATGAAGCCGACATAAATTGATGTAGTATTAATGTGATTGGGCCGCACTACAAGTCTTTATCCAAACTTTGGGCTTTCACTTGTGAAAATGGCCGACAACATTAATTCATACACAATTTTAATTGGACCTCACTTTGTATCTTATGCAAACTGATATATTCACAAGGGTGACATGATTTGTTCACATGCAAATCAATGATATAGATCTGATCACAACAATTGTATCACGTGTAATGATGAACCGTTCACACTACTCAATGCACTTTCGATCGGTTCACACTAATCAAAGTACAATCACGTGAAGACTGAACCACTTTCAAACTAGAACCATGTTTCAAACTGGATGGACAATTTCAAACGGTCTCGATGGCAACTTTCAAACTGTCAGGTGCAGTTTCAAACTGTCAGACACACTTTCAAACGGTAATGTGATGGTTTCAAACGGGAAGGTGCATTTTCAAACTGTCACGTCCGGTTTCAAACAGGAAGGTCAGGTTACGTTCAAACGGTCACCAATTTTTATGCCATTTTTACCAGTTTTACTTCGAATTTAGAGCTGAAACTTTCAAGGGTTTGTTAATTGTCAAATCCGAACACAGTGTGAAAATTATAGCCGATTTTAACCGTGAAAACTATCAATTTTGTGAAAGAAGGTGTAGAAAATCAGAATTTTCTAGCGAAAACGAGCTAAACGGTAAGAACTCTTCCTCCTGAGCTCTGATACCACTTGTAGGATCGTGAAACGATCTAACGAGTCGATCAGAAGAGTGCTCAGACCGAATCAGAGGCGGAATTCATTGATTCGGTCTTCGTTTAGCTTGGATTCACTATTAAATGTCTTGTTTATTGATCTTGAACGATTTACAGTACAGAGACACTTCGACAGCACTTCGGCGTCGAAAATCAGAATGTTACAAATGAGAAAGTTTGAAGCCTATTTATAGGGAGAGACCCTCCCGTTTGAAAGTGGCATGTCATGCTTCAAACTGTCACCTCTTCAAACCGTGACCCTCTCAAACTAGCAGGACACTCTCAAACTAGACCTCTTCAAACTAGCAGCCTTCTAACTAGCAACCTTCAAACTAGCAGGCACTCTTCAAACTTTCAGTTCGAGACTCGATATAAGACGAAGTCGACAGATGTAATGCACCAACAGTGTTGACATTCTAAAGCTGGTTCAACACCATCTCCAAACAAAAATTGAAAAATCTGTTCATGGCTTAGCATGCAACAAATACTCTGATGAAAGTTCATCAAAAGAAGATAATCTAATTAAAAGTTCATCAGAAAAAGTACCCAAGCAAGTCTGGGTACCAAAAACCCTCTAATTTTTCCATTTCAGGACCATCATGTGCAGCAGATCTGGTACTGCGATTCTGGAAGCTCCAAGCACATGACTGGGGACATGAGCTTACTCAGTAATTTTGTTTCAAAACTGGGTAAAATGGTTAATTTTGGGAATGGAGTAAAAGGGAGGATTTTGGGGTATGGATGTGGCACAAAAGATTATCCCACTTAAACTTTAAAAATTTAAGCAAATTACCAAGCAAAGGCCTGGTAAAAAGATTACCTTTCATATCCTCAAAGAAGGATAAAATTTGTGAAGCTTGTGAAATGGGTAAATCTAAAAGAAGCTCACACAAAATAATTTATGAATCTTCAATAACACAAAATTTAGAACTTTTGCATATGGATCTGTGTGGACCCATAAGCACTGAAAGCTTTTCTGGAAAGAAGTACATACTTGTAATTATAGATGATTTTTCCAGATACACATGGGTAAAGTTTTTAAGAAAGAAAAGTGAAACTCCTGATCTGATCATAAATTTTATCAGAAAAATTGAAAATCTGTTAAAATTAACAGTCAGAAGGATTAGAACAGATAATGGAACAGAATTTAAGAATTCAAAAGTTGAGAGCTTCCTTGTAAGTAAAGGAATCTCTCATGACTTTTCTGCTCCAAGATCACCCCAATAGAATGGAGTGGTAGAAAGGAGGAATAGAACCTTAGTGGAAGCAGCTAGAACAATGCTTGCTCATGCAAAACTGCCCACTCATTTTTGGGCAGAGGCAATAGCAAATGCTTGTTTTACCCAGAACAGGTCCATAATCAACAAAAGACATAATAAAACACCCTATAACATTATAAATGGAAGAATTCCAAGTGTAAAATTTTTGCACACATTTGGTTGTAGATGTTTTGTTTTCAATGATTTTGAAAGTCTTGAGAAATTTGACAGAAAAGCAGAAAAGGGTATTTTTCTTGGTTATTCAATGTCCTCAAAAGCATATAGAATTTTTATTCTAAACACAAGGACAATCAGAGAAAGTTTATATATATCTTTTGATGATTCATCAGAAACAAAAGTTTCTGATGAATATATGAAGGAAATAGACCTTTCTGATAAACAAGAAAAACTTGAACATCTTTTTCAAATGATAACAGAAGATTTCCTAGAACATGATCAATCTCTCACAAACAAATCAATAGATAATTCATGTGCTAACCCTGCAGAACAAATGGAAAATGGAAAATGTATCAGAAACTTTAAATCAGAACAATGAAAATACTTCTGACAATCAAAATTCTGATACATTCCATACAACTGAGGCAGATGTTCAGGGGAAACTTCAAATCCATCAGAACTAACAACTTTTCACAACAAGTTGAGATGGATAAAAGGACATGTTCATTCTGACATCATTGGAAATCCAGAAGATAGTGTGAGAACAAGATCTACAACAACACATGAGTGTGCTTTTGCTGGGTTCTTAAGTAAGATAGAACCCAAGTCTGTCAAAGAAGCTCTTAATGACTCAGACTGGATTCAAGCAATGCAAGAAGAGCTTGGTCAGTTTGAAAAGAGTAAGGTATGGTATCTGGTGCCTAAGCCAAATGACAAACCAGTCTTAGTCTCAAAATGGGTATTTAGAAACAAATCAGATGAAAATGGCATAATAACCAGAATAAGGCAAGGTTAGTGGTCAAAGGTTATTATCAACAAGAAGGTATTGACTATGATGAAACCTTTGGACCAGTGGCCAGATTAGAAGCAGTAAGAATCTTTCTTGTTTATGCTGCATCCAAAGACTTCAAAGTATATCAAATAGATGTGAAATCTGCCTTCCTGAATGGTAAGATTGAGGAAGAAGTTTATGTGCATCAACCTGAAGGCTTTGTTGATCCTAAATTTCAAAACCATGTTTACAAATTAAACAAATCCTTGCATGGTTTGAAGCAAGCTCCAAGAGTATGGTATGAAACACTTTCAAACTTCTTACTCAATTCTGGCTTCACAAAAGGTACTATTGATACAACTCTTTTCTTAAAACACATAAAGGTCACACTTTGTTAGTCCAAATTAATGTTGATGACATTATATTTGGATCAACAAATGAAAAGTTTTGCAAAAAGTTTCAAAAATTGATGACCCGCCACTTTAAGATGAGCATGATGGGTGAGTTAACCTTTTTCTTAGGTTTACAAGTAAAGCAAAGAAATGATGGCATATTTTTGAGTCAATCTAAGTATGTGAAAATAATTTTGAACAAATACTCACTGGAAAATTGCTCAGTCTCAAAAACTCCCATGGCAACAGGGAACAAACTTGTTTCTGATAAAGAAGGAATAAGTGTGGATATTAAAACCTATAGGGGGATGATAGGATCATTGTTATACTTAACTGCAAGCAGACCAGATATTATGTTTGCTACATGCTTTCTGGCAAGATATCAATGTAATCCTAAAGAATCTCACCTAAAAGCAGTCAAAAGGGTTTTTAAATATCTAAAAGGCACATCAAAACTTGGTCTCTGGTATCCTAAAGATACAAATCTTGAACTAATTGCATATACAGATGCAGATTACGCAGGATGCAAGATTGACAGAAAGAGCACATCTGGTGCATGTCAAATCTTGGGAGAAAAGTTAGTATGTTGGGCAAGTAAGAAACAAAACCGTGTTGCAACATCCACAACTGAATCTGAGTATGTAGCAGCATCAAGTTGTTGTTCACAAGTGTTGTGGATGCAAACTCAGCTGAAGGATTATGGAGTAAATCTAACAAAGATACCTATTCTATGTGACTCAAAGAGTGCAATTGCAATTACAGAAAATCCAGTTCATCACTCTAGAACCAAGCACATAGATGTCAGATATCACTTCATAAAGGATCATGTTGAAAAAGGTAACATAGAAATGTACTTTGTTCCAACAGAAAATCAAATTGCTGACTTTTTTACAAAACCTCTTGATGGAAAGAGACACAATTTTCTAATCAGCAAACTTGGCATGGTTAACATAAAAGATGAAGATGCTTCAAAAAACAATAAGTCACAACCTGAAAACCAAACTGACAATCAGGGTGGAAATTCTGATAATCAAAAATTGATGCAACAGATTTCTGATAAAGAAGTCCATCAATTTGATGGAATATCAGAAAATTTGATAAAATTATCAATAATCTGATAATTTATCAGAAAATCTGATGAATTATCAGAAAATCTAATGAATCATCAGAAATTCTGATAAAACATCAAAAAATATGTTAAAACATCAGAATCACCACTGATCTTTAGAAAATTTCATGAATTTACCATCTTTATTCATATCTCATATTTGTATAAACTCACAACTGTAGATAATCTGTTTTTGATTTTTTTTCCTTCGTTCATATTAAAGAAAATAAAAAAGGGGGGGGGGGGGAAGTAACTTGCTTTAAGATAAATTCAAAGCCACCACAGGGAAAATCAACCGTCACAGGTAAAATTTTTGTAGAAAATTGATTTCTCTTACACTCCCAAAGCATGCAACGTCATCTTTTACATAAGATTATAGAGGGACACTGGGGCATGAAAATGATTAGGGGCTATAAAAATAGCCGCCTACTTATTCAATGCTACTCACAAATGGGGGCTTCAAACTCTGCCATATACCCACTGCACCAGATATCGTCTTAAATGAAGAGATAGAAAAGGAAAAGAAAATCTTTAGTTGTTAACACCATTTATGGCATAATTATCACTTTCATCTATAAATATTAACAACTCTTGAAGACTTTCTTCGATATATATTCCTGTAATCATACACTCGACGAAGTCATTAGTCGATATCGTCAAAGGGTGATATTTTCACCTTTTGACCCGTTTAGTCTAAATGACCATTTATCTTTGCAAGATGGTATTTATTACCATCTCCTCTACACGACTCGCTCTGGTTTACACCGTACGACCATTTTACTTATAAAACATTGTAAAACCCGTTCAGGATCTTTCAATGATATCGATCTTAACTTGTGAAGGTGCGGAAAACAATCACAAGTTGATTCAAGAACAAATAACAATAAATAGACTATGATATGAATCAAATACAAACCAGAGATCTTGCATTCAAAGTTAAACAATGACTGATACAAGATTCTTGACTGAACTCGGTTCCCCTTGAGTCGCAACCTCAAAACTTACGAACAACCTCAACCAAAGAGGTTGATGTTTGTTTAAATACAAAACAACCGAGCTAAACCCTAGGCCCATTGCGACATCAAGTAGGCTAGCCCAACCCTTACAAAATCGACCCAAACATGTAAACTAAACAAATACATAATCAACCCTTAAACTATGCTAACCTACATGAATAAACCTTCAGGTTCCAACAATCTCCCCCTAGGTTTATGCATGCAGGTTCTTGACACTTCAACTTTCACGATCACCTTGCAACCGATCCTTAAGACCACCAAAACCCTTTGTACGAATATGAATGGCTGATGCAACATCAGCAGTCCAAGCTTTTGCAATTTCTTCATATTTTTCAGTAGCTCTAATTTGATGACTAGCTAACACTTCCAAATCTTCAAGAGCAACATTCAGCAAATCAATTTGATCCACCAAGCGAAAACACACATCATCATCACAAACAATCACCGCCTGCCCTAAGCGCTCGTCATAAGACCAAAAATGCAAGGACTTCAGAGCACCCTGTGGAATCTTTTTCACCAATGGAATCACCTTTTCTTTGTCAGTTACAGGCCAGCGCACAATCTTCATTCGCTTGTTCGTGTATGGATCTCTAATGCCTTTAGCTGGTTTAACAGTGGACTCTGCAGTACGCATTGAAGGAAAACCCTTAAGAACCTCCCTCTTCAACCTCTCGAAAAACATATATCCAGCTCCTCCAGGCTTATCATCTACATAAGGTGCTTTAGATAAGTTTGTCAAGTCCACCTTAGTAAACGACTGAAACTGACCTGGATGTTTGTACCACTCATCAGGTCCAACTTTTCTTTTTATCCACCATCTTTTGCGATCATGATCATAACCCCAGCTAACTACACCAGAACGATTTCCAACCTTATCATAGAGAGTTTCACCAACATCCATTAAATTATGAGTTGCATGAGCATCATCATCATCTGGATTTAGATTCCGATTTTTCATAATTACAAACTCTCTTTTCTTCTTGATTCTTTCAGCCTTCTCTTTGTCTGCAACAGGATCAATAACCCTTTTAAAGTATTGTTCCATAGCAGCACTTCTTTCAGCATCATCCTTTTCAAAGGCCTTTTTCCTATTTTCAACATCAGTTGGATCAGAGAACTCCTGTCCAAATTTCTTCTCCAACTTTCCACGTAAGTCATAAACCATGTTAAACAACAAACTAACATCTCCTTGAAGCTGCTCAATCTGTTGATCTTTCTTCACAATCGTATCTTCAAGTTGGATAATCTTTGCATCTTTATGAATTGAATCTTGCTCAAGTACAACCATTCTTTTCTTCATATCTCTCATGCTGATAAACTCATCTTCATCACTAGAATCATCATCAAACGGCATTCTAAATGGCTCTTCAGGTCTTTTACCACTCGAACTACTAGGTACATCAGGAACAATTCTAGAAGGACCTGTAGATTTAGAAATACCAAGTGGCATAGTATCAACAACGGGATCTGTATCAACATTTGTAACCTGAATATCAGCAGCAGTGGTCTCCAAAACATTTCCTTGAGAGTCAATGTTGGAATCAAATATATCTTCAGTAGAGGTGGTAGTGTCAGCAATACTTCTCTCAAAATCAAAATCATATAAACCGTCATCATCTTCAGCAATAGTCATGGATTGATCTTTGTTTTGTTCAACATACATTCCGAGTCGAGGATCCCTCCTTTTTCCGCTTCAATGGCATGGAATCAGAATCCTTTGGGTCTTCACTAGGCTTTTCACTTGACACTGAAAGATCAGAAGGAGGATTTCCCATCTTATCAGTTACAGATTTTAATAACAAAGCCAAACTTTCAGCAGTAATCACAGATGGAACAGCAGAAACAGCAGTATCAACTTCAGCTTCAGGAGGAAGCTCTTCATCTTCCCCAGAATCACACATAATCTCAATGCCTTCATCGTCAGAGTCAATCGTTAAAATCTCTGTCTCAGGCTCATCTTCGGTACCCATTTGGATATCATGTTCTTCAGCAACTATAGCATTTATAGGTGCAACATTTACTGGAACAGGTTGTACAATGACTGGATTAGCAACAACATCTTCAGTCTCTGCAAATTGACCAAATTTCTCTAAATCAATCAATCCTTCGAATTTCTTCTCAGTACCCTTCTTTGGAGTGAGAGCACCAAAACAAGCTGGACCTATGGGCTCCAACTCCAATGTATCACCAGATCTCTCCAACTCTGGATAACGAGCATTAAAAATCATTTGCAGAAACCTTGGATATATGAGAAATTTGTCTTTCCTGACTCCTAGCACATTCCTTTTCATAGCTTCCAAAATATACTTCGAATAGTTGAACGCTTCATTAGTTATCACACAGACTAAAGCAGCAGCCTGTGTACTGTTTAGCTGATCTGTGCCTCCTCTGTTCTCGGATATACACAAGAGAAACATGTGCAGCAGAAGTCGCCAATAAGGATGTACAAATTTCTTAACCAGAGGTGGATATCTTCCTTCATAACTCAGTCTAGGCAAAATCGCTTCAACTGTGCCAGCTGGAAGCTCAATCGAATCTGTTTCTTGGTCATTGAACTGCAACACTTCTCGAATCATCTGCTCTGACACAATAACAGTCTTCTTTTGAACTTCAGAGACAATAACCCCCTTTCCCTCAATAACTTCAATTTTTGCATTCTTCCAGAATTCTTGAACGAGACTTTCATAGATAACTGGATTGTCTCGTAATGCGTGAACGATGCGGCAGTTGTTGAGACCTTTCATCAATGAGGTATACAATCTTCTGTGCTTCTCTGGAGGAGGTGCTAAGTATCCAGCCTGATTGTGTGTTGCAATGAACTTTAAATCCATAGTCTGCACAAAATAAAAGTGCATTACAAATATTTACACTTGTATTTTTATAATAATTTAGATTTCAAAATCAACATCTTTGATTTCAACAATTCAGAATTTTCTAATCTTGACTCGAGATCAGTTACTGTTGACTCGAAACCATAAGTCAAGACCATAAGTTCTCGAGTCGCAATCAAGAATAACAACTGAGATCTCGAGTCGAGACCTTGAGTCGAGACCTAGAGATCTCGAGTCACAATCATGAGGTTGCGACTCGCAATCAGCTAGTCTCGAGTCCTTATGTGTTTTGAGTCAAGATCCCAAAAACACTTTGTCTTCTGAACTTTTTGGATCAAAAACCATAACATCATCAGATTTATTTGAAGACCAAAATATATTCAAGATTAGGGTTCTTAATCATCTTCAAATCTTCATCAGGATTTCATCAAATCTTCATAACACCTACAAATCTTCAAGAAAATCATCATCATACCTTGAATCAATAGTTAATCGAGACCGGAAACACCAAGATCAATGACTCGAAACTGGAGATTTAAGTCGAAATAAGTCGGAAATACGAAGAACAGAAAATTCGCCGGAATTTTGAGAGAGAATTGCTGAAGGTCTCGAGTGAGAAATGAGGTCTCGACTCGAGACCCTTAACTTATACCCTAACCCGATTAAATGGGCTTGGGCCGGATCAACTGTTTGGGCTTATAAACATGGATTATCTTTGAAAAGATTTTATAGTAAATCAAATTTAATCAAATCCATTAAGTAGTTAACACTTATAACCCATTAAACTTTCTGAGCATGATTTGCAAAAACCTAAAAAACAAAAATAAATAATAAAAAATATTATTTACAAAAATAAATTAGGAAAATAACGGAGATTACTCAGGGATCAAATCACGAGGTTTCGGGCTTGACATCACTTATTAACACTGATCTACTACCGAATGATCTAGACGATTGCCAGTATATTAGTCCATCTAAACTCATCTCCTTAGACCTTTTCCATATAACTGCCTGTAACAAATTTTATCATGTTTTGATTTCTTAACAATGAACACCCAAACAAAAACTAATCAAATCTCGGAATTACAGACAGCACACCCTATCATGTAAGTAGCTTCCCTACCACATATTTCACAAGTCCAATCCAGATCTCTGAAATCTTAACTGGGAATAGGTTGAGAAGAGAACAGAATAGATCTTCAGCAGAGATGGTATAATGTACAAGATCAAATGAGTTTTTCTCAATTTGATATAGGTTTCTAGGGTTTCTTTTGGGCACTTGAGGGCCTCTTTCGGGTGTTTAATTGATCTACAGAGCGACAACGTACAGCTAGGTCAGCATATATCTGGATGCAGCAGAAGCTGATGTTGCCTAGCACCTCCAGGTCAGCATATATCTGGATGCAGCAAAGGAGATACACGACTTTTTCAGAGAAGATTTCAGAGTCAGACCAAAATTGTGTGTATCGGGACAACATACAGACATTCAAATAGAGATGAGCTAATTCCAAGTGATTTTCTTTCCTGAGGTCATGTACTATTTTAGTTCTGAACAGAAACAGCCAATGTTTCCAGCCTAAAGGATAGAGCCTACCAACACATCATACTTAGAGTCAAACTATTTCGATACTGGTCTTACATGAGTCAGCCCTCAACCATAATGTGAAAATTCATTTCATTTCCCTGTCATACATGCAACACCTCTTTTTGTATTTTTCTATTTTTTAATGTTTTTGTATTTTTCAAAATTTCTCCCCCTAAATTTGAGCATAAATAAAAACTACCTAAGACTAGAAAACTTTATGAACAAATTTACCTACGAAAAACAAAAACATGCTCAGTCAGTAAAGCGGATCATTTTCAGAAAATCCACAAGCACTTTGAATTTTGAGCTGCTGACAGGTTTGGTGAACAAATCGGCAGCATTTGCATCTGTGTCGATTTGCTCAAGTGTAATAAGACCTCTGTCGAAGCAATCTTGAATAAAATGAACTTTTATGTCTATGTGCTTGGTTTTGGAGTGAAAAACAGGATTTCTAACAATTTGTATTGCAGCATCATTATAGCAGTAAATAGTAGTGTTGAGATAAGTCAAACCGTAGTCCTGCAATTAATGTTGCATCCACACCACTTGAGAGCAAGATGCAGAAGCGGCAACATACAGCTGTAGAAATCGCCATCGTTTGTTTATTTCTTGCATTGCCAAGAAATGAGCCTGTCACCCAGAAATTGACATCCAGCTGATGTAGATTTCCTGTCACTATCAGTACCTCCAAAGTTGCTATCAGAAAAAGCAAACAAGTCAAAATTGGAATCCCTCGGATACCACAGACCAAACCGAGATCGGCCTTTAAGGTACCGAAAGATCCGTTTAACAGCAGTAAGATGAGAAGTTTTAGGATTAGCCTGATATCTTGCACAGTTGCAGACAGCAAACATAATATCCGGACGGCTAGCTGTCAGATACATCAACGACCCGATCATAGACCTATACTGACGTTGATCCACAGGAGATCCTTCTTCATCTTCAGTCAATAACGGTCTCTCTGCCATTGGTGTTTCAGCAGGCTTTGCGTCTGAAAACTTAAATTTTGCTAGCACGTCATCCACATACTTCCCTTGATGGATGAGAATCCCTTGAGAATTCTGCTTGACTTGTAGACCCAAAAACAGTGTCATTTCCCCGAGAGCACTCATTTCAAATTTCTTCTTCATAACTCTCTCAAACTCCTTGCAAAGTTCCTCACTTGTAGATCCGAAAATAATATCATCAACATAGATTTGAACTAAAATCTGATCCTTGCCCACTTTCTTAATAAAAAGAGTTTGGTCTATCGTGCCACGTGTATACCCATGAGCCAGAAGATGTTCAGTTAGTGTGGCATACCAAGCTCGTGGTGCTTGGTGTAATCCATACAATGCCTTATCTAGCTTGTAGGCATATTCTGGATGATCTGGATGCACGAAACCTGGTGGCTGCTCAACAAAGATTTCTTCCTTCACATCCCCATATAGAAACGCTGTCTTGACGTCCATCTGATACACAGTGAACCCCATATATGACGCATAAGCTAAGAAGATCCGGATGGCTTCAAGTCGAGCAACCGGAGCATATACTTCATCGTAATCCAGACCCTCTATTTGTCGAAATCCCTGAACCACCAGCCTTGCTTTATTTCGAACAATAACCCCTGCAGAATCCTGCTTGTTTCGAAAAACCCATCTAGTTCCAAGTTTGCGCTTTCCCTGTGGCAACTTGACGAGTTTCCATACTCCAAGCTTCTCAAACGGGTTCAGCTCTTCATGCATAGCATCTACCCAGCCTGGTTCCTGCAAAGCTATATCAACAGTTTTAGGTTCGATTTGAGAAATGTAGCAAGAATATAAGCAAGTATTGATGGTTCCAGATTGGCTCCTGGTTAAAACTCCTGCATTTACAGGACCACTCACATTCTCTATAGGATGATTCCGTTGAACACTTGTTGGTATAGCCAGGTCAGGTACGGTCTCGTCTTCAGTGGTGGTGTTGCTAGACTCCCCCTCATTAGATGCAGCAGTATTATGAACGAAAGGAGTGGTAATAATGCAATCTTCAGGAATTGGTTCAGGAAATAGTGCAGATCCGGAACCATTAGATGCAGAACCACTAATTGAAGCACCTTCAGGGGATTGATGGGACGTTTGTTGACACGAAGGATGCTGCGTAAACACCATTCCTGGCGGATCAATGGTATGATGTCTGACGCTTCCTTCTGTCTGTTCTTCTTCTTCAGTATCCTCAAAAGACAGCGGTTGTTTTGGAATAGACACACCTGCATCTAAAAAATCACTTGACAAGATGTTAAATGACTTAAACAATTCAGCATAATCATATAACCAATATGGTCCAACTCTAGCGTCTGTAGCATTTTCTTCGAGCCATTCAATGTTGCACGACTCGACGACCTTTTTAGTTACCTTGTTGTATACTCTATAGGCTGAACCTTTAGCATATCCAACAAAGTAACATTCGTCCCCTTTGATCTCAAACTTTCCATTAGAGTCCATAAGTAGTAACACACATGGACAACCAAAGATGCGAAAGTGTGAAACCGAAGGTTTACGTCCTTCCAGAATCTCATAAGGAGTTTTCATATGACGTTTGTTAACTAAAGCATGATTCTGGATGTAACAAGTCGTGCTAACAGCTTCGGCCCAGAAAAAACTAGGAAGCCTTGAGTCAGCCAGCATAGTACCTGCAGCCTCTATAAGAGTACGATTTCGCCTTTCAGCTACTCCATTTTGTTGTGGAGTTCGAGGTGCACTGTACTGTTGATCAATTCCCTTTTCTGCACAGAAAGTATTCATGGTAACATTTTTGAACTCCGTCCCATTATCTGATCGAATAGCCTTCACTTTCTGTCACACCCCCAAAATCCACCATGCGGAGTATCACCGCTTGGAGGCGTGACATGACCAGGATCGAGCCACCAATCATATTGAACAACTCAATTAAGTAAATAAAACCAAACATAATACGATTGGTGACCAAAGCTAGTTAACCTTGTTTGGTTTAAACAGCGGAAGCATAAACGTGAGTTCAAAAGCATAAGTCCATAGTTCATAGGTTAAAGTTTCAAAACGCAAGTTTAGTAAGTTCATAATGTTTTAAATATTAAACACTGGACATAACCGTCCGTACACCACAACGACTCCTTCCCCGTGCAAGCTCCAAGCATTTAGCGACCTGTAAGGCATGTAACAACTAGTCAACAACAAAGTTGAGTGAGTTCACGTTTGGTTGTTTTGTTTTAAGTTGTTTCTGAAAAACGTGGTTTGACTTTCGTTGGCTTATTTGCCGTGGGGGTTACCCCGTAGTTGAAAGTATGTTTATCCATATCCTTTTTCTTTACCCAATCCATAACCATGATCAGTGGGGGTTTTCCCCGTTTGAACTACTAGACGGTATGATATCGACTGCTACGCAAATAAGTTGTGCCCTATATCAGTGTCTATCATCACTGACAATCTACCATAGTCCATTAGTACACGCCCGTCCTACCGGCACGGTGTGAGGTTTGTTAAACCTAATAGCGCTATTAACTAATGACCCGCTCGCCATTGGCCTCGGCGATTAAGTCGATATAAATTGAGGGACTTCATGATAGAGTTTTGTCTAGCTAGTTTAAAGGTTGTTGTCCTGCACCAGGAGGACGAACGTACGTATTCTGCACCAGGAGAATTCGTAGGTTTAATAATGGCATCCACTCTATGGAGGATGGCCGTACATATCCTACCCAAGGAGGATATGTAGATTTAGTTTTAATTCTTTAACCCATTCCCAAACCACCGGGAATCCCATGCCTTAGAAAGTGTGTGAACTCACCTCGGTTTGCTCGGTTAGATTCTCAATATAGCTAACAGTCAAGGTCGGTCAATCACGTCCTAGTATGATTTACCAGTTAGTCATTTAGTGGCTTTCAAATAGAACACAAAGTTCCTACACGTATCTATCACATAACATGCATCACTGTAACGGTTTATGCCCATCTAAGTTTCCCGTCCATTCCCCACTCAAAATCAAACATACGATAATGCACATAACATATATAACATGTCAAATCATTCACAGATAGCATACTCGACATTTAGACACGCAAGTCACAACTTATGTCAATTCAGCATTAATACTCAAAACCGGCTGTTTTCGGACATTTAAATAAAATAGTTAGATTATTCCAAAAATTCCCAAATTTTTATAGAATGTCATAAACATTCCATATTTTATTGTGTAAAAATATCGGGGTCCGGTTCATTACCCACATTTTATAAAAATTCATATTCGGGACTGAACTCAGATTTATGTATTTCTGACCACAGTCCACGAAAAAATTTATTAAAAATTCATCGAGTGTCCGATTTACGAAATTCCAGTGGGGTAATTACAAATACATAGGTTTTTATCTACCGTAAAAATTTCATGGTCCGATTCATCACAAAACTCAGGTTACGACCGAAAGTACGACACCCATTTATTGCTGTCAAAATTCAGCTTAAGTTGCTGTTACAAATTAATACTTTAAAAATAGTAAACGAAGTCCAAAAATTACGATTCCGGTTCCATTAGAACCGTATTTCATAATAACATATTTTAGATTCAAAATATCGGTTTTTCATTGAGTTTAAGACCTGTTTACAGCCAACTGAAGTTGGCTGCAAAACCAGGACAGATTCTGATTTTCAGTGTTTATCCTTCTAAATCGTGTTCGATTGGTTCCGTTAACAAGTTTAGTGACCGCAAAAACATCACATATTAATATTAATCAGCAAACCATCAAACAATCAACCAATAATCATAATCACACAAGATCTACATGATTTACACTAATATTCATCCATTAACCACCTTGTACATCACTTTAGTAGACTTTTAGTTGGTGATCTTATATGTTAGTGATTTTCAACCGACGAAACTCTTATTAATCACTTTAGGATAGATCAAGAAGATGTTTAGAGCAACTTACTACTAGCTCGAGGCTAGGGAAGATTCTAGTCGAAAATCGAGTGGATAAAAGCAATAGGGTGAGGTTCTTCGCGTTCCGAATGCGCCGAGCTCCTTTGCATGAGATCCTTAACACTTGTATGAACTTGGAAGTGCAAGATCAAGGCTCGAAAGGTGGCGGTGGGGGTGCTTGGTCTTCGGCCGAGAGTGAAAGAGAGGGGAGAGAGAGTGATGTGTTGAGTTTGTGTGATAAAATGAATGATGGATCAAGCTTAGTTACTTATAGGCAAAGTTCACCACCATTAACCAAAGGATTTAGTGCTAGCTAGATATAAGACAAAGTTGATTAAAATAATCATGGAAGGACAATGGGTGTCCCCCTAGGGGACGAGTTCGGTTTGGGGGGGGGGGGGGGGGGTTCTTAGTCCAATTCCAACTAATAGTTAGGATAAAGTTAAGTGTTGTTAAGTTAGTTTAGGGATTAACCCGGTTACTAGTGTGTTGTAAGTTGTGACGGGTGTTAGGGTATTCGGGGACTCTAACTGGCTCAGAAAAAGACAAACAATGTTATTGGCAATATTTTTATGTTCCGGGTAAAGTCCGGTTGTTCGGTTTGACACTGCTCCGTTAAAGCGCTTAATTAATCCGTAAAGTGTCCTATTTATATTTTTTTGTAACGTTTTTACTTTCTAACACTTAGGAAAATATAACGGACTATTTAGTGACCTATCTGTACACTATTGGTATATTAACAAATACGTGTAAGCATAACACAGATATCAGAAAGCAGTTAAGTGATTCCACACAGTCGTCAAGCACATTAATTATTATTAATAAATTGTACGGAATACATGGGATTATGAGGGTTGTCACATTCTCCCCCTGTTAAGAGAATTTCGTCCCGAAATTTAGCGCGTGGTTACTGAGGAAGCTAGTTAAGTTGCGTTGATTTCCAGATTTTCCTGGGACGTCACATCATCCCCCCGTTGATTTGGAATTTCGTCCCGAAATTCTGCAGTAGCTTCAGCCATAGTAGTGGTTGCGTTTTTCTTAAACATTTGGGGATACTTGAGTTTCATTTGGTCTTCTCGTTCCCAGGTATACTCTGGGCCACGACGAGCATTCCAATGAACTCGAACCAGAGGTATCCTGGTATGCTTGAGGATCTTAACATCTCGATCAGTAATCTCTACAGGTTCCTCGACGAATCGGAGCTGGTCGTCGATAGTGAGTTCCTTCAGAGGAACTATGAGGGTCTCATCTGACAGACACTTCTTCAGATTCGACACATGGAAAACATTGTGAACTCCGCTGAGTTCTTCAGGTAGATCCAACCTGTAGGCGACTTGGCCAATTTTCTCAATGACTTTGAATGGTCCGACATAACGCGGATTGAGTTTGCCTCGTTTGCCAAAGCGGACTACACCTTTCCAAGGTGAGACTTTGAGTAGCACTCGATCCCCAACCTGGAGTTCGAGTGGTTTTCTTCCCTTATTAGCATAGCTTTTCTGACGGTCACGAGCTGCCGCCATTCGCTGTCGTATCTGAGCAATTTTCTCGGTGGTATCTACCACATGTTATGGGCCAGTGATTTGGCTGTCACCAACTTCTGCCCAACAGAGAGGTGATCGGCATTTGCGTCCGTACAATGCCTCAAACGGAGCGGCTTGGATGCTGGTGTGGTAGCTGTTATTATATGAGAACTCCACTAGCGGGAGGTGCTTCTCCCAGCCATTACCAAAATCGATTACACATGCCCTAAGCATGTCTTCAAGGGTTTGGATGGTGCGTTCAGATTGCCCATCCGTCTGCGGGTGATAAGCGGTGCTCATATCTAAACGTGAGCCAAAGGACTTGTGCATTGCTTGCCACAGTTCTGGAGTAAAACGTGCGTCACGATCAGATATAATAGAGATTGGCACTCCGTGCCTTGATACCACTTCCTTTAGGTAAATGTCTGCAAGAGTAGAGAACTTGTCCGTTTCTTTGATAGCCAGAAAATGTGCAGACTTGGTTAGTCGATCTACGATCACCCAAATGGTATCGTTTCCGCGTTGAGATCTGGGCAGGCCAGTAACGAAATCCATGGAAATTTGCTCCCATTTCCATTTCGGGATCTCCGGTTGTTGAAGTAGGCCTGATGGTTTCTGATATTCAGACTTGACTCTCGCACAAGTCAAGCACTTGCTGACGTAGGTTGCTATGTGGGCTCTCATGCCAGGCCACCAGTATGTGGTCTTTAAGTCGTGGTACATCTTATCCGAACCAGGATGTACTGAATAACGAGACTTATGTGCTTCATCCATCACAAGCTCGCGTAAGTTGCCATAGAGTGGAACCCAAATACGCCCCGCTACATAGTAGGCACCGTCTTCCTTTTGTTCTAGCCGTTGCCTCGATCCTCGTAGGGACTCAGCCCTGATGTTCTCTGCTTTCAATGCTTCGACCTGGGCATCTCGAATTTGAGCGGGAAGGTTGGATTGGATGGTAAGCTGTAGAGCACGTACACGCCTAGGTATAGTATCCTTTCGACTGAGGGCGTCGGCCACAACATTGGCTTTGCCCGGATGATACTTGATAGCGCATTCGTAATCATTCAAGAGTTCGACCCATCGGCGTTGTCGCATGTTTAACTCCTTTTGCTTGAAGATATGCTCGAGACTCCTGTGATCGGTGTAAATGGTGCACTTGGTACCGTACAGGTAATGTCTCCATATCTTAAGCGCGAATACAACTGCTCCCAGCTCCAAATCGTGAGTAGTGTAGTTTCTTTCGTGAACTTTAAGTTGGCGCGATGCGTAGGCAATGACCTTGTCACGTTGCATCAATACGCAACCAAGTCCTTGGATGGAAGCGTCGCAATAAACCACGAAATCATCGGTGCCTTCTGGCAAAGAGAGGATAGGCGCGCTACAAAGTCTATCCTTTAGATGTTGAAATGCGGACTCTTGTGCATCACCCCAATGATAGATAACACCCTTCTGAGTCAGTGAAGTGAGAGGCTGCGCAATCTTGGAGAAGTCTTTGATAAATCTTCTGTAATACCCTGCCAAACCCAAGAATTGGCGGATTTCTTTTGGTGTGCGGGGTGCAGGCCAGTTCTTGATTGAGTCAACCTTGGATGGATCAACATGAATCCCATCCTTGTTTACCACATGGCCTAGAAAGTGGACTTCGCGAAGCCAGAAGTCACATTTCGAAAACTTGGCATACAACTGCTCTTTTCGAAGAAGTTCCAGCATAAGTCGTAGATGCTGCTCGTGTTCCTCCTGACTCTTAGAATAGATCAGGATATCGTTGATGAACACAATAACGAACTTATCCAGGTAAGGCTTGCACACTCGGTTCATGAGATCCATGAAAACCGCTGGTGCATTCGTCAGCCCGAATGGCATGACCAGAAACTCGTAATGGTCGTAACGAGTTCTGAATGCTGTTTTGGAGACGTCCCCATCTCGGACTCTCAGTTGATGGTATCCCAATCTCAAATCAATCTTAGAGTAATAGCTCGACCCTTACAGTTGGTCAAATAAGTCGTCAATACGTGGAAGAGGATAACGATTCTTCACAGTCACCTTGTTGAGCTCGCGATAGTCAATACACATCCTGAAAGTACCATCTTTCTTCTTTACGAATAGTACTGGAGCTCCCCAGGGCGAAGAGCTAGGACGTATAAAACCCTTTTCCAAGAGTTCTTATAACTGTGTGGATAGTTCTTCGAGTTCTGATGGAGCTAGACGATATGGTGCTCAAGCTACTGGCGCTGCTCCAGGAGCTAGCTCGATTTGAAACTCAACTTGGCGATGAGGCGGAAGACCAGGTAATTCCTCAGGAAATACCTCGGGAAAATCGCGCACAATAGGGATGTCTTCAATTCTCTTTTCTTCCGTGGATGTGTCAGTAACAAGTGCTAGAATGGCAGTGTGGCCCTTTCGCAAACACTTCTGGGCCTTAAGGAAAGAGATGATGCCTTCGACAGCACCACTCTTGTCGCCGCGAATCATGAGAGGTTCTTCACCAGAACGAGGAATACGGACGATTTTCTCCTTGCAAACAATCTCCGCTTGGTGATGAGATAGCCAATCCATCCCAATAACAACGTCGAAACTACCTAGTGTGATAGGAATAAGATCGATAGAGAAATTCTGACCAGCTAAGACGAGGTTACAACCTTTAACTATGTGTGTGGCTTCAAGACTTTTACCGTTAGCTAGTTCTACCGTGTGTTTGGTGTTCAGGAGTGTTGGAGTGCGTTTAAGCATTTGGCTAACTTTTACGGACACATAACTAGTATCGGCATCAGAATCGAATAAAACAGTAACAAAGAAGTCGTCCAGAAGAAACTTACCCATCACAACGTTGGGATCGTTCCTTGCGTCACCCTGACCAATCACGAAAGCACGACCTCTTGCCCCATTACCATTGTTGTTTTCCCCATTGCCGCCTCCATTGTTGCCTCCATTGTTGTTCCCATTGTGGTTCCTGTTTCCTTGGTTGTTGTTGTTCTGATTCCGGTTCAGTTGGGGGCAGTTTCTTTTAAAGTGGCCTTCAGCGCCACACTGAAAGCATCCTTTATTGCCCTGTTGTTGTTGCTGCTGATGGGTCTGTGGAGCTTGTTGCTGTTGGCGATTCTGATTCACTGGACGCGGGCTCCTGCAATCCTTAGCTTCATGACCCAGCTTTTGACATCTCTGACAGCGACCTTTGTTGCACTGCCCGCTGTGATGCTTGTTGCACCGGTTGCACTTGGGGTGGTTTCCTCGGTATCCACCCTGTCCTTGGTTACCAGAAGATTGCTGACTAGGACTCTGGTAGTCATCAGTCTTTCGCTGCTGAGACTGAACTGAAGTAGAACCCTTTCCAGAGTTCCCATCCCATTTTCGCTTGTTATCTGTAGGTGCATCAGAAGTAGCTGTGGCACTGATACGTTTGGGTAGCCTGTTTTGCTCCACCGCCTGGTCGGTGAGACGATGAGCCAGTTTGACGACTTGCTGGATGGTACCCAAGTTGGCTGAAGTCACGTGACTTTGAATCTCTGGTACAAGGCCCTTGAGATAGAGCTCAATTCGTTTGAAGGGAGGGTTCACCATGGTTGGACACAAGATGGCCAGCTCGTTTGACCTCTTAGTATACGCCTCGATCTCAGATCCTGTCATCTTCAGATTGTAAAATTCCACTTCTAGCTTGTGGATGTCATCCCGACTACAGTACTCCTCTTTGATCAGCTCTTTGAAACCATTCCAGGGCGTGGCATTAGCAACTGCCAGTCCTAGTAGTTGAACCTGCGCCTTCCACCAGGTTAACGCAGCTCCTTCAAGTGTTCCGGTAGCATATTTCACCCTACGGTCTTCGGGGCATTCGCACATCTCGAAAACAGTCTCAAGCTTTTCAAACCAGTGAAGAAAGCCCACTACTCCTTCGGTGCCACTGAAAGTGGTAGGTCGGCAGTCCATGAACGTCTTGAACGTGCACATAGGAGGTTGAGCATGTTGGCCTGTTTGCGCGAGAATAAAAGATAAGGTTAAGCACGAGGGTTGGTTTGAGAAGGTAGGATCTAAACGTCCTAAGGTGAGTTGGTATGGCAGGTTATACCTCCTGCAGGGTTAGCTGCGAGTGCCTCAGCGACTCGTTCGTTGATCAAAGCCGTCAACTGGGCTTGAGTGAGGTTGATATGTCCTCCGCGTCCGCTCATGATCTTCATAATGAAGCAACGTAAGTGAGGAAAGTGTCGCGAAAGTGTGTAAGTGTGTGGGACGACAATAGAGAGTAAGCACACAAGGTTCAAATAGCAACTACCACATTATCTAATGCACAGTGAGAACTATCTAACCGACAATATAACATAAATCATACCACTTATGGTGTCGAGTCTTGCACGTGGAGCGAAGCGTCGTTGTGGATCGTTGAACACTGTACTGGTTATAGTCTGGTTTTTATCAAAAACTTTTCCCTTTTTAAAAACCAAGTTCACTATAACCAATGGCTCTGATACCAATCTGTCACACCCCCAAAATCCACCATGCGGAGTATCACCGCTTGGAGGCGTGACATGACCAGGATCGAGCCACCAATCATATTGAACAACTCAATTAAGTAAATAAAACCAAACATAATACGATTGGTGACCAAAGCTAGTTAACCTTGTTTGGTTTAAACAGCGGAAGCATAAACGTGAGTTCAAAAGCATAAGTCCATAGTTCATAGGTTAAAGTTTCAAAACGCAAGTTTAGTAAGTTCATAATGTTTTAAATATTAAACACTGGACATAACCGTCCGTACACCACAACGACTCCTTCCCCGTGCAAGCTCCAAGCATTTAGCGACCTGTAAGGCATGTAATAACTAGTCAACAACAAAGTTGAGTGAGTTCACGTTTGGTTGTTTTGTTTTAAGTTGTTTCTGAAAAACGTGGTTTGACTTTCGTTGGCTTATTTGTCGTGGGGGTTACCCCGTAGTTGAAAGTATGTTTATCCATATCCTTTTTCTTTACCCAATCCATAACCATGATCAGTGGGGGTTTTCCCCGTTTGAACTACTAGACGGTATGATATCGACTGCTACGCAAATAAGTTGTGCCCTATATCAGTGTCTATCATCACTGACAATCTGCCATAGTCCATTAGTACACGCCCGTCCTACCGGCACGGTGTGAGGTTTGTTAAACCTAATAGCGCTATTAACTAATGACCCGCTCGCCATTGGCCTCGGCGATTAAGTCGATATAAATTGAGGGACTTCATGATAGAGTTTTGTCTAGCTTGTTTAAAGGTTGTTGTCCGGCACCAGGAGGACGAACGTACGTATTCTGCACCAGGAGAATTCGTAGGTTTAATAATGGCATCCACTCTATGGAGGATGGCCGTACATATCCTACCCAAGGAGGATATGTAGATTTAGTTTTAATTCTTTAACCCATTCCCAAACCACCGGGAATCCCATGCCTTAGAAAGTGTGTGAACTCACCTCGGTTTGCTCGGTTAGATTCTCAATATAGCTAACAGTCAAGGTCGGTCAATCACGTCCTAGTATGATTTACCAGTTAGTCATTTAGTGGCTTTCAAATAGAACACAAAGTTCCTACACGTATTTATCACATAACATGCATCACTGTAACGGTTTATGCCCATCTAAGTTTCCCGTCCATTCCCCACTCAAAATCAAACATACGATAATGCACATAACATATATAACATGTCAAATCATTCACAGATAGCATACTCGACATTTAGACACGCAAGTCACAACTTATGTCAATTCAGCATTAATACTCAAAACCGGCTGTTTTCGGACATTTAAATAAAATAGTTAGATTGTTCCAAAAATTCCCAAATTTTTATAGAATGTCATAAACATTCCATATTTTATTGTGTAAAAATATCGGGGTCCGGTTCATTACCCACATTTTATAAAAATTCATATTCGGGACTGAACTCAGATTTATGTATTTCTGACCACAGTCCACGAAACAATTTATTAAAAATTCATCGAGTGTCCGATTTACGAAATTCCAGTGGGGTAATTACAAATACATAGGTTTTTATCTACCTTAAAAATTTCATGGTCCGATTCATCACAAAACTCAGGTTACGACCGAAAGTACGACACCCATTTATTGCTGTCAAAATTCAGCTTAAGTTGCTGTTACAAATTAATACTTTAAAAATAGTAAACGAAGTCCAAAAATTACGATTCTAGTGCCATTAGAACCGTATTTCATAATAACATATTTTAGATTCAAAATATCAGTTTTTCGTTGAGTTTAAGACCTGTTTACAGCCAACTGAAGTTGGCTGCAAAACCAGGACAGATTCTGATTTTCAGTGTTTATCCTTCTAAATCGTGTTCGATTGGTTCCGTTAACAAGTTTAGTGACCGCAACAACATCACATATTAATATTAATTAGCAAACCATCAAACAATCAACCAATAATCATAATCACACAAGATCTACATGATTTACACTAATATTCATCCATTAACCACCTTGTACATCACTTTAGTAGACTTTTAGTTGGTGATCTTATATGTTAGTGATTTTCAACCGACGAAACTCTTATTAACCACTTTAGGATAGATCAAGAAGATGTTTAGAGCAACTTACTACTAGCTCGAGGCTAGGGAAGATTCTAGTCGAAAATCGAGTGGATAAAAGCAATAGGGTGAGGTTCTTCGCGTTCCGAATGCGCCGAGCTCCTTTGTATGAGATCCTTAACACTTGTATGAACTTGGAATTGCAAGATCAAGGCTCGAAAGGTGGCGGTGGGGGTGCTTGGTCTTCGGCCGAGAGTGAAAGAGAGGGGAGAGAGAGTGATGTGTTGAGTTTGTGTGATGAAATGAATGATGGATCAAGCTTAGTTACTTATAGGCAAAGTTCACCACCATTAACCAAAGGATTTAGTGCTAGCTAGATATAAGACAAAGTTGATTAAAATAATCATGGAAGGACAATGGGTGTCCCCCTAGGGGACGAGTTCGGTTTGGGGGGGGGGGGGGGGTTCTTAGTCCAATTCCAACTAATAGTTAGGATAAAGTTAAGTGTTGTTAAGTTAGTTTAGGGATTAACCCGGTTACTAGTGTGTTGTAAGTTGTGACGGGTGTTAGGGTATTCGGGGACTCTAACTGGCTCAGAAAAAGACAAACAATGTTATTGGCAATATTTTTATGTTCCGGGTAAAGTCCGGTTGTTCGGTTTGACACTGCTCCGTTAAAGCGCTTAATTAATCCGTAAAGTGTCCTATTTATATTTTTTTGTAACGTTTTTACTTTCTAACACTTAGGAAAATATAACGGACTATTTAGTGACCTATCTGTACACTATTGGTATATTAACAAATACGTGTAAGCATAACACAGATATCAGAAAGCAGTTAAGTGATTCCACACAGTCGTCAAGCACATTAATTATTATTAATAAATTGTACGGAATACATGGAATTATGAGGGTTGTCACACTTTCGTACTAGCTTGATTTTCCACCAAAGTGATAAATTGTTTGATCAAACCTGCAGCCTCACTCTTGTGACTTAGAAAGTACACCCAGGTATAACGTGAGTAGTCATCGACTATCACGAGACAGTACGCCTTCTTGCCAATACTTAACACATTCACGGGACCAAATAGATCCATATGAAGTAATTCAAGCACAGCTTTGGTTGAGGGTGTAGGCTTGGGTTTATGGGGCTTCCGATGAGCTTTTCCTTTAGCACAAGCAACGCATTTTTCTACCAACATAAAGTCTTTGATTGGCAGATCACGGACCAGTTGACCTTTGGCAAGACGATTTAAATTTTTCATATTCACATGTCCAAGATGACGATGCCACAATAAACTATCATGTTCGGATATCTTCGAAAATAGACAAGTAATCTCTTCACATGGCTTCTTGTTCATATCGATGACATAAGCGTTTCCTCGTCTCTCAGCAGTCATTAAAAACCAATCTTCAGGAATGACGATCCCTGGCTTCAATACATAGCATCCTTTCTTTGTAAAATGCACTGAGTTTCATCGGTCACAAATTTGTGAAATGCTCAACAAATTGTGTTTCAGTTCAGGAACATAATTCACATTTTCGAAGCTTAAAACGCCGTTTTTCACTGTTCCCTTCAATGTGATTCTTCCAGATTCTCCTCCCGCAAAAGAGACATATCCCCCGTCAAATTCTTTTACATTGACCAGCTGAGACAAGTCTCCCGTCATGTGCCTGGAACAGCCACTATCCATGTACCAGAGGCGCACGGTAGTCCTCCATAGCTGTTCCTGCACGATTTGCGAGATTAGTTAGATTTGGGAACCCAGCCCATGGTGGATCTGGGTTTTCCTTGTGCATCAATGTACGTTACTTTTTGCCAAACTAGATTATCTTTATTCAAAAATCTCGATTTGTCTTTGTTGACAAAGGGGTTCGCACACATGTTTGACTAAGCAGCCTTAATTTTTGGTTTCCAATGTTGATTTGACCACTTGAAATTATAGTTATCAAAAACATTATGTTGGTGTCTTTGAAAATTTCTGTGATATTGTTGGTTTCTTTGTTTGGCTGCATTCCAGTCAAAATCAGAGGGCTTGGTCCTACGACTGTTATTCTTCATTGCCTCAGTCTTTGTAACTTTCACTGGCTTTGAACAACATGTTCGATTAGACTTAGTCTTCTGATTGTTAAAGCTCTTATGCTCAGATGACATTCTTGGGAGATGGACACAGTTTCGTGCGATGTGTCCTGCAATTCCACAGTTGAAACATGTTTGTCGTTTCAATTTGTGGAGATTCGGGTTTTTCTTAAAATCGTTCCTGATTTGCTTTACAGATTTAGCGAATTTAGCAGGCTTTCGTTTTGAGCAACCTGGATCCAGCTGATTGGAATTTGCACAAGCATGTGATGTAGGTTGAGATTGAGACGCAGCCTTCTTACCGTGATCATCATTATTTTGAAAAGCTGATGATTTGAGTTCAGTTTTATTTGGTAAAACATCTGTTGATGATTTTATATTCATTTCAACATTCGATTCTTTGTCAATGGATTTTGAATCGGTTTCAATTTCAGAAGTGGTTGAAATTTCACTAACACATGTTTCTTCAACATGTGCATCAACGGTTTCCAATGGGGTCCCACTAGATTCAACATTAGGGACTCCCACTGAGACCGATTCAGAAGAAGAATCAGGATATTCTTGATTTTCTTGAGAAGTAGTTTCAGTGGTTTCACTGAATGTATCCTGAGGGACCTCACCTGCAACACTATCATCATCTGACAGATTAGAACCATCACATTCACAATTATTAACTGAAGAAAATTCATCACCAGAAATAATGTTCACAGATTCAACACAACCATCATCAGTCTTGCCCAAAACATCAGGCCCATTAGAAGCAAAAGAAAGAAACATGCTAAAAATATTTTGTCCCAAAACAAGATCAGGATTATTTTCATCAAAACAAGGTTTTTGTAAATCAGAATTTAAAACTTGTTCTCCCCCAAGAGTATCTTCACATTTCAAGTCAACTTTTTCTGCACATGCAAACGACTGGTTAGGATCAACATTGCCTTTAGAAACAAAGTTCATTGATGGGGCTGACTTTTTATTGCTAGCAGATTCATTCTTGACAGATGACTTATCAATTTTTGGTCCATAAGTCATTTTACCCTCATTAATTAGCTCCTCTTCCGTGAAAGGCAAATAAGTATAATTGTGATTGTAAGGAGGAGGAGCTTTTGTGTATCCCAAACCAGCCCCTTTCTTTTCTTTGTACTCTAGTTGTATATCACATATGTTCTTGACCAAATTACTAGAAATATCAAATTTTTTAATGTTTATTTCATTTACCTGATATTTGACCTTTAAATCTTCTAGTTCTTTGGTCAGATCACTGATTGTAGCTTGAGCATCTAAAAAATTACAATTTTTGGCACTGAGGTCTTCTTTTAACTGAACAATATCTTTTCTTTGGGCCTCAATTTTTTCTTTGTAAAGTTTTTCATTTTTGGCCAAAGTAAAGTTTTTATTTTTAAGATCTTGGTAATCTTGAATAAGCTCAGCATTATGTACCCTATAAGCCTCAACTCTTTCTCTGCATTCAGCAGTACAGAAAATAGAACGTACCTCTTCAGCAGTGAGTCCATGAACAGGAGCTGACAAGATTTTGGTCATAAAGGCCAGATTCTCAGCTGGAGGCTCAACATCAGGCGAAGAATCTTTGTTATCTGACGTCATGAAAGCTATGTTTTCAGTGACACTCTTGATTTCTGGTGGAGAGATGTTCAAGCGTTGAATTTCATCATCCCAATTAAAATCTGCACTTTGTTAAACTACAAGGGCTGAACTCTGAGTGCCTTCACCAGCAACAGTTGAAGAATCATTTGTCGTTACAAGAGCCCTTTCAGGATTTGGAGGAGCAGGATGCGCAGGTGTTTGATCTTTGTTGTTATTCGGCTTAGTACAGTTCCGTGCCAAATGTCCTGGTTCATGACAGTTGTAGCAGCGTAGTTTAAGCGGAACAGTTGTAGAGTTTGAATAAGGAGAACCCCATCTATTTCTGCCAGTCTTATTAGCAAATTTTTGTGCTCTGAACGCTGCCATTGCCATTTGCCATGTGATATCCATCTCCTCCACATCATCAGGATGATACTGATATAGATCATTCAACGACCAGCTAGGGGGTTGTATTTTACCTGCAACAAAAGCATTTAAACAATTGACAACGGAAGCGGCAATCTCCAGATTTTCTTTGGATTGCTGAGTAAAGAAAGCAATCAGCTCGGCTTTTGCTGAAGGAGTTGTGGCAATTTTTGTAGCTGTCGACGAAGGACTTGAGCTAGAGTAATGCACAGTTGTTGTAGAACCAGAAGAGGTCTTTTTCGATCCATTTTGAGAAATCAGTGCAGCGTTGTCGTTGCTCGAATTGGAAGAAGAAACAGAAATACCTGCTGCCAGCATGCTGGACTTATGATTATTTTCCCTTTGCTTGTCATCCAGCTCACATGCCTTGATGTGAGAAATCATTTCAGTCAAGGTACATCTTGCAAGATCTTTGGTCCGCTTAATCATTGCAACGTGATTATCCCAGCTCTTTGGCAAAGCATTTAGAAGTTGTCGATTCTGCGCAGCTTTAGAAGGAAGGATTTCTTCTAGATCCATTTGAGTGACAATTTTTGAGAAACGCTGAATCTGATTCTCAATAGTTTCTCCATAGATGTAATTGAAATTATTAAAATTCTGCCTCAACAAATTCCTTCTGCTTTCCCTCATGTCTTCATTCCCTTCGTAAACATCAATCAGTGCTTCCCACATTTCTTTGGCTGATTTGCAAGTGCGAAATCCCATAGCGATGTCTGACCCTAGTCCCATGGTCAAGTATGATGTTGCCCGATTATCTTCCTCTTCAATAGCATAGTCTTCATCAGTATATTCAGCACGAGGTTTCTTGACCTTGACTCCAGGGTTTGTTTCCTTCTCATACATAATTTCTCTAGGACCTCTTTCAATGCACCTCCAAAGTTTAGGTTCCTTAAACTTCACATGCTGCTCAAAACGCCACTTCCATTCTGGAAAATCATTTGCATCCAACAACCTTGGAATGCGAGAACTAGTTTCGATTTTGGAGTCTAATTCTTGCTGAGCATTTGTGACAGCTAAGTCATTAACTTGATTACCAGAAGACATGTTTTCTTAAAGGTAATTAATTAATTAGGTGATTAATTAATTAATTTTTTTTAAGTCCAAAAATCCAAACAGTTCAAAAGTCCAGGTCCAAGTAACGTTGCGAATCGAGACCACAATTGCGAGTTGTGACTAAGAACCAGACAACTCGAGACCTAGTTTGTTGCGAGTCGAGACCAAATCCACACAAGTCGAGACGACGATGGTTGCGAGTCGAGACCGGAGCAAAAACAAATCGAGACTGTTGATGATTGCGAGTCGAGACCAAAACAGCACAAGTCGAGACCTCTGTTGATTGTGAGTCGAGACCAAAACAGCACAAGTCGAGACCTCTGTTGATTGCGAGTCGAGACCAGCGCAGCACAAGTCGAGACCTCTGTTTATTGCGAGTCGAGACCTGCAAAACAGATACGAGATAAACACTGTTGACTCGTAATCCCTGATTTTCAGCACTTTCTAAATTCAAAGATATCGAAATCTTTGAATTTTCTTTGATCACCAACTCCGAGAAATCAGCTAACAGATTTTCTGAAATCACACAATCCAAAATCAGTAATATTTTTCAACAATTTCACCAAGAACAGTTTGAATATGTGACACTTTTCACTGCAAACCAGACACCAAAACCGTATTAGTAACAACTGATGTTCTTGAATCTGATTGATATCAAAACCGAACCAAGAATGGTTTCTTGGCTCTGATACCAATTGTAAAACCCGTTCAGGATCTTTCAATGATATCGATCTTAACTTGTGAAGGTGCGGAAAACAATCACAAGTTGATTCAAGAACAAATAACAATAAATAGACTATGATATGAATCAAATACAAACCAGAGATCTTGCATTCAAAGTTAAACAATGACTGATACAAGATTCTTGACTGAACTCGGTTCCCCTTGAGTCGCAACCTCAAAACTTACGAACAACCTCAACCAAGAGGTTGAGGTTTGTTTAAATACAAAACAACCGGGCTAAACCCTAGGCCCATTGCGACATCAAGTAGGCTAGCCCAACCCTTACAAAATCGACCCAAACATGTAAACTAAACAAATACATAATCAACCCTTAAACTATGCTAACCTACATGAATAAACCTTTAGGTTCCAACAAACATTTCTTAATTCTTTTGACCCCTTTATAGCTTACGCTGTAAAGTGTCGGAACATCATAATTCAAACAAGACTTTATATTATTCATAACCTATAAAACCAATAGGTATTAAATAAAAAAGTGTAAGCTTTACTTACCTAGCATCCAGATTATGTTTTTCCTTCATTCCGGATTCATTTGACCCGTTTCCTTCCCAAGCTTTCACCTAGCTCGTCAAGCATCAAACTATCATTGTAATTTGTAAGATGGTTAGACTAGTCATAATAAATCTCGACTACTCCATCTTACGTGTTTTATGTCGAAATTATCACTCGATCATATTTTTGGTCATTTTGACTTTTAAAAGTCAAACTGCCTATTGACGAAAGTAATTACATGATGTAGATCAACTACTCGTTTTATTACTTTGTCAATATCCGGTAAGCATCATTCTTATGCTACCGGTTTAATCACTTATTTAATCAAGTTCATGTAATCGGATTTTCACCGAATTAACACAACTTTAATCATTTTTAACATATGATGATATCAAACATCATTCTAACATTAAGCTATCATTATTTTCGTTTTTATCATACTAATCCAATTCCTAGAAAGTATGATCATGTACACAAACACAAAATTTGTTTTAGTATTTCCTGATTACTATCAGATATGATGATTATAATCATACTTTGATCATCAAATTCATCATAAGATTAAAACCCACTTATCCTAGTGTGGTGAATCATCAAATCATTCAATTTATAGCATCATATGTATAATTTTCACTTAGGGTTTGGTTCCTAAGCATGTATACATCACTAATTCAATCATAACTTCAATAATTCATTCATAATTCGCGATTATGATGATTATCCAAATTTCATAACTTCACAAATCATCAAAATTTGACATGCCTTATGATCCCCTAGCTTGGGTGATCATTAATTCACGTTCAATTGTGAATTTAGACTTCATTTGGCCTTTCAATTGAACGATTTTGTTGGAGCTAGGGTTTAAGCTCCTGGGGCTTCTCCTGTGTTCGAACAGAACACCTTGAACACACACTAAATGTATGTTTTAGTTTTTAAGTTTTCTTTTATAATTAAACTTTCAAGTTTATCCACTTTGGCCCCTCTTGTTTGGTTAGTTTATTAAGTAGGCCACAACCCACTTACTTTTTAACAATATTCTCACTTATTAACTAGGTTAAACATTCCTGGTTAATTTAGTGAGTTCAGGGAGATTTATGACTAAGTTTATTTTAAGTCCCGTTAACTTGGCTTCTATAAACTTTATTTTTTTCAAAAGCTTTCTTTCAGCTTTTATTAAATATTAGGCTTATTTATTTAAAAATCCTAATATTCATCGGGTTACTTTTACCACTACCGGTAACTTACCTGTCTTTTAGTATTAGCGTGGTTTGATTACCAAACCCATTTTCGGGGTGTTACACAATCATAATTTTGTTGTGGGGTCCTGGAAATCAGATTTTGATGTACATGTTCTGTCAGAAAGTGTGATGAATCTGGTACCAGAGGATTCACCCTACAGAGCAGAGTATCTAAAGATGTTGAGCAAGAAACCAGAAAATAAAGAAGTTTTTGACAGTGTGTCCCCTATGTAACATGATGCACAAGAATCAAGTGCACCTCAAATAGAGCAGGAGGCTCAGCCAGAACCTCAACAAGGTGATGAAGATGTATACATGAGTCCTGTGGCATAAGAGCATCATGCAGAAATCTCACACATGGGAGAAAAAGGTGCACAACACTCTATATTTAATATTGTTCATGATTCTGAAAGTGATTCTGATGAATCAATTCATGGAAATTATATTATTGAACCTAGAAGTACTGTTTCTGAAAAACAAGATATGAGTGAATCCAAAGACCCATTCTTTGAATCAGAATCTGAGGAGGAGAATGTGGTAGGAACAGGTGGAGATCAGTCTACTAATCAAGGAAACCTGGATGAGAAAAACAAGAGTTTCTCAACAACTCATGGAGAACCTGAAGAGGTTCTAGGTTATGAGGAAAAAAACGGATTTGAATGAGTTTCAATATTCTGGTAAGGGTGTAGAGAATTGGGAATATTTCAATCCTCTTAACCTTAAAACAGCAACAAGTGTGTCTTCTGCTGGTGTTAGAGGTGGAACATCCGTTGTTTCTCCTGTCACCCAAGAACATCAAACTATGTCAACAGAACAACTACACAAGGAGCTTGATGACATCACAGTTGTTTGTACTGGGAAGACAACAATAGAAGAAAATCTTGATCTGATACTGGAAGAGATCAGAAATCAAAAGTCTGACATTAAAGCTTTATTAGAAATTGTTGAAGCTGTAAAGAAACAAACAAAAGATAACACTGCAGCCCTCAGCAAACTACAGGAGTCATAAGAAAACAGAGAAAAGTCATCAGAATTTGAGAAAGCTCTCAAAGAACTTCAAGAAATCAAGACAAAGATGGCAGAGGTTGCAAGTGTAAGGGAAAGCTCAAGTGCTGGGAGAATCCTTGAAGAAATTCAGTTCCTAAGAGCCAATAGCAGCAGCATGGCTGAGGCTCTTGAAAAACTGATAGTGGAATGGTCCACACAAAAGTATCAAGACAAACTAGAGTTTCAGAAGATACATAAACAAGAAGAAATAAATGCTCAAACTCTTACTAATGTCACTGGTTAGTAAAGAGGTTGCAGCATAATGTTGCCAAACTAGCAAATGTTGACATACATGATCTGAAAGCTCCAATTCCACAAGATGAACCAAAAAGAGGACCAGAAATTTCTGAACAACAGTCCAAACAACCAGAAATTTCTCAACAACAATTCAAGCAACCAGAAGTCACTCAACAAGAACCACTCAGGCAATCAGAAACATCAGCACCACAAAAACAGAAGCAACCCATGGGTCCTCCTCCAAGTATCCAAAATTACTCATGGGTCCTCCAACAAATATACCAAAACCAGACAGATTAAAAGTGCCAATACAAGAAGCAGTTCTAGTTGAATTATCCTTCATAGCTCTCACAAATGAAACAGAATTTAGCAAACAATTTCATGAGAAAGAGAAAAGAAAAAGAGAAAATGAAGTGACATTCTCAAAAAAACCAAGGACAGTGATCAGAGAAGGTCTAGATGGAAAGCCTAAAGAATTCTCAGTCCTGAAAGGTGATCTACATATAATAATGTACCCTGAAGAACACTTGAAGCATTACTACTGGAATAATAAAGAAGATAAACAGCAAAGGCCACTCTCTCCAGTAAGAAAAAGAATCACTGAACTCAGAAATGAGAGAAATTGGGAACTCTTGCACAATCCTGTTACAAATCCAGTGGTTTCCATTGAAAGGATTAGCAATGTGAGTATTCAAGGAAGGGTCATAGGTACTTATGGGCAGAACAAGTATACTTTAGTCAGGGAAGATGGAACACCAACAACTATTACTGATAAAGAAAAGGGCATAATAAAATTGAAATAACTCATTGATAAAGAAAAGGGCAACACAGTACAGATCAGAAGAGCTCTTGACAGCATCAAGGATGCAGGAATGAATATATATCAAAGGGCTGCACTTGCAGACTTTGACTTGTGTATCAACTTTGAGTATAGCAGCAAAGTAATGACACCTCCTCCTAACAACACCATTCCAGCTGAAATTCCACTATCCAAAGCAAGAACTGGAGCTATCTTTGAGAAACCAGATATGTCAGTGGTTTTCAAAGATGCTCATGATGAGAAAGCTCTATTCAGAATCAGTGAAATAAATATGTATTCAAATCAGACTCTGAACTATATAAAGAACTGCATGAATGAGAAACAAGAGCAGCTCAAGAAGAAAGGGAAGAATAATGAACAGCTAAGGATGGCAATTGAAGATATCAATGAAAGGTGGAAGGAAGCAAGAGGTTGGTACAAAGATCTCTACAAAGCTACTCACAAGATGATTGATTACAGGAAAAGGTTGAAGCCATGAGACAAGTTCAAAAGTGGGCTGAAGATCAATTGATAAATTCATGAACTTATATTCTGTTTTGAAAACAATATTTTTTTCTGTTTATTTTAAACATGGTTGGTTTGATTTTGTTTCTGAATTTGGCTGTTTGAATTTTGTTTTTAAGGATTGGTTGAAGTTTGTTTATGTTTGATATAGATAGTTGTTTTTCTTACAATATTGTGGGGGAAACTGTTAGAAAACTTTATTTGTAAGTATTGAAGAAAAACCAATTCAGCTTGATCTATGAAGAAGATAAAGTCCTGAAGATCAAACAACAACAAGAAACCGGATAGGACAACTGAAAAGAACAACATCTACTTCAAAGAATCAGAAGCTGATCAAGAACTAAAGAAGATTATCAGAAAAGGCCATTCTAATGGATCTGATGATATTTCTGATGAAATATCATCAGTTTCTGGAAATCTGATCATCAGACTTTCTGATGATTTGTTCACCAGAATTTCTGATGAAGTGGTTATCAGAAATTCTGATAAAACCCCACTTGTCTAAAAAGAGTTCTACCCTGCCACAAATAACCGAAGCAACTTGACATTATTGAATCTCATGATTACAAAGGCAACTTGATAATTGGATTCAATGAATATGTTAAGAAGCTACTTTTTGCAGGACATATACATGAATAAACAAATGTTTATTCATGTATCCTGGCTCTCTATAAATAGAAGGCTCATCAAGCAAAGGACAGTGAGTTAAGCCAAGCATTCAATACATACAACAAAAACTCCATTGTCCTTTCACCTCAAAATTATACCAGTATTCGTTTGTAATAGATAATAACCTCACAATCACCTTGTAAACCATTTTGTTTCATAGTGATATAAACTTGAAAACTATGTAGGTCTTGTTTCTTGAAAGTCTGATTTCTATTTCCGCACACTATTTTCATACTTGTTGAAATCACTTGCCATATTACGTGAAAAGAAGTTTTTAAGTCCAAATGGGACCAACAAGCATCCTTAACTTTCACATGTTGTTTGAATCTCCATTTCCATTTCGGGAAGTCATCACCACTCAGCAAACTCTAGTGGTAGTTCCTATGATGGAATCTAATTCTTGATGTTTGTTCACAGCGACCAAATCAACTGTTTGATTTGTGGAAGTCATTTTTTTATTATTTAATGTCAAAGTGTCAATTTCACGTCAAATTACTGTCGTTGTGAGTCAAAACCGTGAGTCGAGACCACAGATTTCGAGTGATGAAAGCCTTGAGTCGAGACCCCTTGATTGCGAGTCACCAAATACCAGTCGAGATCAGCAAGTCGAAATGATGAGTCGAGACCACAGTCGGGATCTTGGTTTCGAGTCTTTAAGTTACAACTCGAGATCACCGTTGATTGTGAGTCGAAAACTTGAAGATGTAACTCGAGACCACAACTTGATTTCGAGTCGGAGCCTTTGAAGAGACAACACGAGACCACAGATTGCGAGTCGAGACCTGCAAAACAAATGGTTAGATAATGTTGACTCGCAATCCCGAAGAATCATCACTTTCCAAATTCAAAAGATTTATCGAAATCTTTTGAATGATATGTAACAAACTCCCTGTGATATCAGCAAACAAATATGAGGATTCTCGAAACCAAATTAGTACAGATTTCTTGAATTTTTTATGAACACTGATGAATAATATGATGACCCAGCAACTCGAAACCTTCAATGCAGCTTTTGAATGAATGGAAACCTCCAGAACAATAGCAACAGAACACGAAACCTTCAACAATCCTTGAAAAATAGATCAGTAACACAAAATCACAGCCTTTCTTGAATCTGAATGATATCAACCGAACTAAGAAAGAGGTTCTTGGCTTTGATACCAATTGTAAGTCCCGTAGAGGATCTTTCAATGATATCAAACACTAAACTTCTGTTAGTGTGGAATCCTAACACAAGGTGATTCAAGAATTAACAACCAAAAGAATAAAACCAAAATTTTATCTTGCATTCATCGATTGAGATGACTGATACAAGACACCCACAAGGTTTCGGCTGGCCTCTAGATCTCTAATGAACTTATCAACCCCTAAACATCATATGGGGATTGATTATATACTAGACACTTGGGCCTAAAGCCCCTACTAAGCCTAGCCGAAACCATACATGACCTACTACATGTTTCGACCCAAACATAAGCAAAAACATAATTACAAGATCAACCCTTAACTATCACTAACCATCTATGTATAAACCTTTAGGTTCCAACAGATGGGCAGTCGATTGATGTTCTTATTAGTTGATTCCATAGCTAGAAACAGAAATCTAAAGGTTTTCTTTTTATCAACTTTCAATGAAAAAGTTTTGGTTTCGCTTCGGTTTGGGGCTCGAACCGACTGAGTCAACCGACATGAATTGGTTTTAAAAATCTTTTAACTGGATTTTTTTTGTTTTGGTTCGGTGGGGGATTAAAATCGAATCGAAATAATCAAAATGGATTGGTTTTTAAAAAGAATTTATTGAAAATTTCGGTTTTGGCTTCGGTTCGGTTGGGGCTCAAAATCAAAACTAACTGGTTTAGTCACCTAATTCGCGGTTCGTTCTGGTTCGGGTTCGGGTTTGCAATTCCCTAGATGGGACAAATTCGGTACGAATGGGGGTAGGTTCATTTTGGTACGATCCGGTACACAGATTAATACAGAAATTACTGTATTCATAAATCCAAATAACCAAAATCCAATATTCATATTACAAGTGGAAGTATGGGTTGTAGCGCTTAGTGTGTTAAACTTGATATTTGTGGTTTATTTGACTTTGTTTTTTGAGTTAACTGCCATTTTCGTCCCTGTGGTTTGGTCACTTTGGCCATTTCAGTCCATTTTTCAAAAATGCGCCATTTTCCTCCCCGACGTTCTGGAAAGGTGCCATTTCAGTCCAAAAATCATAACCCAGTTAAGTCAGTTAGTAAATAAGGACTGATTGTGTAAATTTGTAACATAAAGGACTGATTGTGTAAATTTGTAACACCACCACCACTAGCCCTGCCACCACCACCACTCCGCTGCCACCACCACCACCGCCACCACCGCCACCACAGCCACTGCCACCACCGCCACTGCCACCACCGCCACCACCGCCACCACAGCCACACCGCCACCACAGCCACTGCTTGAATTCGGATGAAGTTGCAGGTTCCGGTGAAGTTGGATCTTTCAGAAACGATGATTGGATCTTCGTTTTTATCTTCAAAGTGGTCGATTTGCCTGAATTCGGATGAAGCCACTGCCACCACCGCGACTACGGGATCTTGTGCGACCGGTTTCGAAGTTGCATCTTTCAGAAACGATGAAGTTGCAGGTTCCGGTGAAGTTGCAGGTTCCGGTTTCGTTTTTATCTTCAAAGTTGCAGGTTCCGGTTTCGTTTTTATCTTCAAACGATGAAGTTGCAGGTTCCGGTTTCGTTTTTATCTTCAAAGTTGGATCTTTCAGAAACGATGAAGTTGCAGGTTCCGGTGAAGTTGCAGGTTCCGGTGACCGGTTTCGAATCTGACCGGTGGTAAGACGTGGTAGCAGGTCGGGTTATGTATGGAATGGTGGTTCGAAGAACTGTTGATGATGATCAACGTGATGATTGACGATGATGATGAACTCTTGATCGCACAAGCCAAAGATAATCGCACAAGATCCCGTAGTCGCGGTGGTGGCGGTGGCGGTGGCTTCATCCGAATTCAGGCAAATCGACCACTTTGAAGATAAAAACGAAGATCCAATCATCGTTTCTGAAAGATCCAACTTCACCGGAACCTGCAACTTCATCCGAATTCAGGCAGTGGCTGTGGTGGCGGTGTGGCTGTGGTGGCGGTGGTGGCGGTGGTGGCAGTGGCGGTGGTGGCGGTGGTGGCGGTGGCTGTGGTGGCGGTGGTGGCTGTGGTGGCGGTGGTGGTGGTGGTGGCAGCGGAGTGGTGGTGGTGGCAGGGCTAGTGGTGGTGGTGTTACAAATTTACACAATCAGTCCTTTATGTTACAAATTTACACAATCAGTCCTTATTTACTAACTGACTTAACTGGGTTATGATTTTTGGACTGAAATGGCACCTTTCCAGAACGCCGGGGAGGAAAATGGCGCATTTTTGAAAAATGGACTGAAATGGCCAAAGTGACCAAACCACAGGGACGAAAATGGCAGTTAACTCTTGTTTTTTTATGTAGGGTGGAGGCTAGAGCCAATCAAGATGAAACAAGATTGATAGGGGAGATTTGAAAACATGAGGTTTAGTAAAAACTTTTTTTTATCCACAGTTTGGTGCATGTGTATGCCATCTCATATGTGGCCTCATTTAATACAAGATCCATTTCTGTTATGAAACTACATTCTTAACATATTATATGTAGGTATTTGGTCATTTGAAGAGGTGTATGTGACCTTCAACCTGTGGATATCATTCTGGAAACTTTCATGAAGTCATTTATACGATTTCAATCATGTATTAATCACAAATAGTTTTTAATATAAATAACTTTCTTAAGTCCGGGAAGCAATCTCGGGTGATAACCTAGTATACAAAATATATAAGAATTCATTTGGGTAATATAAGGAATATATAAGGATTTTTTGGGTAATATAAGGAATATATAATTGTCTTGATACGGATTATATTTATATTATATATTTTGTTATTTTCTTACCAATGAATCATTTTTTTTTTGTTTTTCGTAGTCAACATGATGATTTTAAATTTCGGTCTTCAACCCGGGATGACGGTGTCCCTTGGCTTTAGGGGCGAGGTCACACTGACGTTTAAGCTTTTGGTTGTTTATGCGCTATCCTTTCCACATTCTTTGATCTTTCATCCGGGCTGGGCACGGGTCTTATGATTTATAGGTTAGTAATATAATTAGATGCTATAGTTTTTGTTATGTTTCCTCTGTATTTGGTATGTTTAATTGTACTTTTGAACCCGTTTACCTTTGACGTTACGTACGATAATCTAAAATTCATATGTTTAATTGTGCGGTAATCTAAATTTGATATGTTTATACTAGCCTAATACCTTTTAAAATACGTTTTAGGATAAATTACAAGTTTTGTCCTTTATCTTGATACCATTTTTCAGGCGGTGTCATTTTCAATGAATTTTGATAGATTTTCCCCTTTATAGGGAAAATTGTTGCACGTCTTGTCATTTAGCCCTAACCCAGTCATTTTTTTTTTGTTAAATCTGATCATGTGACTTGCATGTGAGGACATTTTTGTCATTTCACCTAAAAGGACTAAATATGTAAATGACTTAAATACTCAACAATTTTAAATAAATTAAAATATTATCTCTCTATCACCATCCACTACCACCACCTCAACCACCCGCCACTCGCCCGCACCGCCGCCCCTAACGAAATTCCAGTCTCGATTAATATTACGAAATGTTGAAAGAAGATTTGAAAATACATTTAAGAATTCAATCAGTTTTGTTCAAGTAGGTGATTTGATATCATTTGTGAAATATTGACTTTTTGAACCATTGTAGTTGACTTTTTGTTGCAAATGGACCATTGTTCTAGCAAAAAATGACAATCTAAACAAAATGTCATGTTCAAAATCGTTAATTTAATAACTTGTATATCATGTGTAGCAAAGAACTAACCATCTTGAGTCACTAGAGGATAATCATTATACAAAGAGAAAACAATTGTTAAAATGATAGCAAATCATGGATTAATCAGATGTTGTACTTACTTCCTTCAAATTCCCATGGTTTCTCCAAGCATCGCCACTATGAATGTACATGTTACAATGCATAAAGTACAACAATATTACATGAAGTACAACCGCTGGATCTGAGCCCCATCACAGATAGATCTAAACATCGCTGGTACACCACCTCCTCGGACGTCGATCTCGCTCTGAACATCGCCGGTACACCACCTCCGACGCCGATCTCGCTCTGAACATCGCCGGTACACCACCTCCGACGATGATTTAACCTGAATTAGTAGCCGACGATTTTATTTGAGAGAGTGGTAGAGAGAAAGAGTTGTAGAGATAGAGTGGTAGAGAAGAAGTGGCGGCGGATGGTGGTGGGAGATGGTGAGAGAGAGAGTAATGATTGAATATTGTGTGTGTTTTGAGAGAGAGACACTTTTTTTTAATTTTATAAAGAGGTTATTAGTTTTTTTTTTTAAATTAGTTTTGTTTTATTAATTAAAAAGATTTATAGATAAATGGATAGAAAGACTAAACTACCCCTGTTTGATTAGATTTAACAAAAAAAAACTAACTGGGTTAGGACTAAAGAATGTAACGTGCAACAATTTTCTCTATAAAGAGCAAAACCTGTCAAAATTCGTTGAAAAGGATACCGCCTGAAAAAGGGTATTAACATAAAGGACAAAACGTGTGATTTTTCCTATGTTTTATACAAATTACATACTCGAGGGACGCGTTTTACTATTCAATGAACACCTTAGGGACCCAAAATGAAATGGTTATATTAGAATTTGGCGGGTAAAAATAAAAAAAAACGTCGGGGCATCAAATATCGACATGTTAGATACAGCAGGGACGCTAAAAAGGGTAAACTGGCAATTTAACCATAAAACCTAGAGATGGCAATCTAACCCGAACCCTGTGGGAAAGCCCGAAACACGACACATTTAGGACGGGTTTGCGGTCGGTTAATCGGGTTTGGGATTAGTTTTTATTGTTTTTTGCAGGTTTGGGGCGGGTTTGGGATTTGGTGGTATACCCATTTACCCGACCCGATTACCCGATAGAGTGTACCCGTTTACCCGATTGTATACCCGATATAATTTATTTTATGTTTTTAAATACGTATATACTAGTTTTTTACCCGGCGTGCGTTGCGGCGACGATACAATCAACTTGACTTGTTCCTGCATACGTCAAAATGTGTAGTAACTCAAATTTATATCACAGAATGAAAACGTATTATAATTGACCCAATTTTTTTCAAACATGTTATTTTTTTCCAAGTTTATATCGTAAGTGTTTCCTGGCGCTATGGAACGTCATGCACCCCATCATGCCACCATAACTTACCACTACGCATGGACTACTAATTAGACTTTTATATGCTATAAATTTTAATATGTAATTCATTTGTATGTGCTTAATTTTAATATGTAATTCAATTTCCTATTATCAATTCTACTTTCAAGAAAAGTTAAACCTTTCAACTTTACTCCTGTCTCTCTTCTTTTGCATCTCTTTCTTTTCAAGTTCAACCCATCATGTCCGTGGTTTTCACGATTCTTTTTGAGTTGGTTTTAGATCTGCCTTCTTTTATGTTTTTCGGCGTAGATTCATCTATTACGATCAAACTGCATCGAATATCCTGTTGGTAGAAAGGCCCGTGTCATTTTTAGGGTTTTATCTTGGATGCGTGATATATCACCAGAAGGCATATTATTGTATATTATTTATCGTTCGTCAGCCTTTGTTATTCTGATGTTTGTATGTTAGTATTTTAGGGTTTTCATCACATAGATGATTACAGTTTATTATTTCATGTCGATTTTTTTATATATGGTCTTCATTTTGATGACAATGTTGTTTTGAGTATGTAATTTTTCTATAACGTTTTGTTTTGATTGATTGGGTAATAAAAATCGTTGTTTTGGGTACATTCAGTCTAGTTTCACCATTTTTGTCAATCACCACCTATCTGTCTGACTTCTTTTATGGCGGCGGCTAGGTTAGATCTGGTACGTAGTTAACTGATTGTGGCGGGCGACAGTAATTCGGACGACATGCAAAGATGGATCGAGTTTCTAGTGAAAGTTTTTCAGCGTGAAGAAACACGGAACTAATTTTAAGGTTAATTAGTTTGGTTTATGTTTCAAACATGAGGGTTAATCTTCTTAAACTTTCCCGAGCTCCGATTTGATCCGATCTTCCTGCAAAACAGAAACACCGTTAGCTCGTTAAGAGGGGAATATGAGGGTTTCCCTCTTAACCAGACTCCGGCGTGAGAATAAGTATCTACTTTGAGGAAATAAGTGTGTGTTAGGAGTGAGAGTAGAGGGAATGGAATGTGTAACATGTGCATGGAGGTCTCTATTTATAACTGGAGAGGTGTAAGAGGAGGTGGGTTGATGGGCCTTGATCCGGAAGACGACAAACAGGGAATATCCTCCTTGTCTTACTGGTATCGACCATTAGTGTCTTCTAGAAGATCCCCGGTGCTGGCGCACCATGATTGGAGCCACATGTCCCAGTTGTCGACCTTATTATCCCTCTGCCATCAGCAGGTAAGTGGAGATTGTGTGGCAGGTGTCGCCACCCCCTGATTGGTGCCATGTAGGCGTCCTTGTGTGCTCTCTGTCTCCTGTACCTCAGACGATCGTGGGCACGATAGAGCACAGCCTGGAGGATGCTGATTGGCTTATTCTTCTGCCACTTGTACCTTTTGTACTCTCTGAAGTGGCCTTGCACCCTAACTCCTGCGCGACCCTTGCTGAGCACGTAACTAGCCCGCGCAGGGTTGTAGGGGCTGAAGGCTCATATCCAGAATACTAAGTGTGGAAACTGATGTCGTCTCTTGTTTGGACCTCGCGCGAGGCCTTATTCTGCTTGTTTGGACCGCGCAGGGTTGTAGGGGCTGAAGGCTCATATCCAGAATACTAAGGCTCATATCCGCTTGCCTAAGAGATTGGTCAGCTTTGTTGAGTAAGGCGTATGGTCCAGCGCGCGACCTGATTGGTCTGCGCGGCTTTTTGGGACCATACCCCTTCAAGTCCCCCAGTCCAGTGCTGCTCCATGCGCGAAGTAAGTGGTTGGAGCACTGGACTTAGAAAAAAGGAAATTGTGTTAGCCTTTAAAAATTCTTGCAAGGTCTTGGTAGACGGCGCGCGTGTAAGTGGTTGTAGGTTACTACGGCGCGGCTACCAGGATTGCTTGTTGGCTGCTTTTGCCTTTTAATGTTGTTGTGCAGCATTATGGATAGCCATGAATACGGCGCGGCCTTTGTTAACTTATGCATGAAGTTTCATAGCAACTTTGAGTGGGAAAAATCTCGAAATTTGAATTCTGACAGGTTGGTGCAAATGTCGTTGATGGAGACGGTTGATTTGACTGCTGACACGGCGATCATCATGCTCGCTGATGGTTCACCTTTTGCCAGGCGATTGAGGACCACGCGCGTGTGGTAACTGTCACCCCGAGAAACCCGCCTTACGTGGCGGCTGCTGATTGGTTACACGCGCGGTGATTCCGGCATTTTACCCATCGCATTAACTGCGATGAGTATAAGTAGTCGACGAGGAGAGAGGATTGCACACATCTTCCTCCTGTTTCCACTTTTCTCTCTCGAGTATTCATATCTTCTTCAAATCTTCAACGATCTTATAGCAGATCTTCAAGTTTTTCCCAGAAGTTCGAAGATCTTCATCTGCTTTTACATGGCTGAAGAAGAAACTCAACACGAAGAAGGTCCCCTCCTTGTCCTCAAGTGGGATCAGGGTTTGTTTGAGCATATTACTCGTGGATTCCGGTTTCCACCGGAATGGGATGCACAGTATCCCCGGCAGGGTCAGCCTGTCGCCGACGCCCCAACGGGATATATTACCTTGTTTGAAGACTTCTTCTTGCATGGTAATTTCCGACTTCCGGCCACTGAGTTCATGGAACACATACTCCATTACTATGGGTTTAATATATCTCAAATGAGTCCACCCGGCATGGTGAGGGTGAGACACTCGAGTTTTTGTGCCGATCTCATGGCATAGATCCCACGGTTGAGAAGTTCAGGGTGTTCTATTAGTTGATTAGGAACATAGGGTTCTATTCTTTTGGCAACCGGGGTTCTGCCAAGAAGATTTTTCTAAACCCTCCAAAGAGTTTCCATGACTGGAAGCAGAAGTTTTTCTTCATCAGAGAAGAAATTATTCCGATCGCGATTATCTTCCGCGAGCCGGATGCGATTGAGAAAGAAGAACTTGCTATCCCCAAGGGAGCCGATTGGTATTTGAAGCTGACCGCGACACCAAACCGGATTTTTGGTGAGAATGTCTTGGTTGCCGCGCAAATGAGCGACAAGTGGCTGGAAAATAGCAAGGAAGTACCCATTCTGAAGTTTGAATATAGAGGTACGTTGTTTCTCTTATTTATTTTCCTTTGTGATTTGTTTGCGCTTAAGTGTTGAATCTCTACTGCAGAAGCGCATCTTTACCAAGCGGCTTTCCCCACATTTGGTGGATCGATGGGTGTGCGCCCGTTGGAATCAGGGGAGCCTTATTGGTATGAGCGAATCAAAGGCCTTTTTCTTTATCCTCCTGCTGGAGCCTTTGCCAATCCTCGTACTGCAACCGAACGTGCGCATCTACCCAACCCTAGGCCCTTGCGTGCTGTGACTTCCACTGGGAAAGAGATTCTTTATCTTTCCAGCGGGGAGTCTGTAGGGTCATCAAATGGGGAGCTAAGTTCCTGGTCTAACATCTTTGCAGGTGTGTTGCGTGACCTTGGCATAGATCCGGAGGAGAAGAAGAAGAAGCCAAGCAAGAAGAAGAAGAAGGTGATCACTATCGATACTGAACCAACCAGCAAGAAGGGCGGGAGTAGCCGCGCGACTACTGGTGCTTCTGAGAAAGGTACTCTTCGATTTCGGCAGAGTAACCTGGAAGATTACATTGTTGCGAGTGATTCACTTGAGGGTTTGTCCCGTATAGGTGAGAAGAAGACCAGCGCTGCTGGTTCAAAAAGCTCTGGAAGCGTGGGGTCAAGGAACCCAGATGCTGGCGCTACTCCTTCTTCTATCGTTCTGGATGAAGAGGAGGAAGAAGAGGAGCAAGAGGAAGAACGTGCCCTCAAGTTAGTGAGTAGGAAGAGAAGTAGGGACGAAACTACTGCTGGGATCAAAGCAGCGCAAAAGGCTGGGGGGCCCAGTGATAGGAAAACAGAGCAAGCTGTGCTCTCTATACAAGTTCTCTCCAGGTTAGTGTAGGATTTTTAATACATGTTCTCGTTTGGCAACAACTTTTCTTAACACTTGATTTCTACAGAGGCCCAGAAGAAGACCCCTGAGAAAACTAAGGGTATTGAGTTGAAAGACCCGAAAGAGCCGGCGCCGAAGAAGACCAAGTTTATAATCAAGCCTCTCAGATCTGCTGAACTGGAGGTTGAGAAAGAGAAGGAGATGGAAAAAGAGAAGGAGAAAGAAAAAGAGAAGGAGAAAGAAGCTACTGATGCTGCCGTTGCCATCCAGCATGATGTGGCCCAGGACCTGGAGGTCACGCGTATCACAGGGCTTGATCAGCCCTTTCGTGAAAAGGAAAAAGAAGCTACTCGAGGTAAAGGACCCGAGGTTGTTAAAGTAATGAAGCCTGCACAGCCTGATACCCCCACCTAAACTGTGCAAACGACCTCTGCTGCTGGGGGATTAGCTGCTACTGCGCATAAGGAGACTACCACTGTTGCAGGTGGTGCGAGTGCTGGTGGCAATGTGCGTGCAGGCGCGGCTGGTGGTGCTGGAGGAGCGATGCCACAAACTCCCATTGGTCCTAAGGATACCTTAGGAGATATTTATTACAAGACTTACACCGAGGAGGCTCGTGGTAATGCTCCCCATCAACCTGTCTGGGGCTTAAAACAGAAGGACACGTTCATGGAGTTTCCTCCTTGTCGTGACTGGTTCTTGAACTCATTCCCTCCTGGTGAGGTTAATAGGCAGAGGGCGCAAACCCATGATGGGTTGTATCACACTTATATTGTTGGTGAGGCCAACACTCGCGCTGCTAACCACCAGATTGTGCGCGAGTGGCGCACAATGTGTAGAGAGCAAGGGGAATGGGAGAAGTACCGTGATTGTTTGTTGAGACAGGTTAAAGATTTTGAGAAGTTGAAGAGTGCATTTGCTGAGGAGAAGTCCGCCTTTGATGCGGAGAAAAAATCTGAAGAATGGGGCCGCGAGGGCCTAAAGAGCAAACTTCGTGCTGCTGAGGAGCTCTTGTCAAAAGAGTGGGCTAAATGGAAAGAGGTGTGAAAGAAGGATAATCAGCGTATGTATGCTGCTCGCTCCAAGATTACCGACCTTGAAGCTCAAATCGCGACATTAAAAAAGAAGGTTGAGGACGTTAAAGCGGACAAAGAGCATATTGAGGTTCAACGAACTTAACCCTTTTCTCATTATGTTGTTTTGTACTTGTCAAAATATTGCTCAAGTCCTTGTTTTCATTCTTCGCAGGCTGAGTTGAAGGTACAGGTGGCCAGCAAAGATGAGGACTTAAAAGTGAAGGATGTAGAGATTGCGGAGTTAAAGCGTCGATTGCATGAGGCTATTGACAAGAATGAATCCTTGGAGATTGATCTTGAGGCTGAGAGGGGGAAGGCTTCTACCGCCGAGGAGGCTAAGCAGAGGGCCGACGAGGCACGAGATATTAGCACCCCCGCCCTTAACGTAGCTCAGAACAATTACGCCGAAGCTCAAGCAATCGTAGATACGCTGGTTTTCGACTCCGAATGGATGCGCAACAAGGGAGTGGCTGTGGTGAGTTTCTCCTCTTTTACCTTAGGTTTTATTTGTTGTTGCTTCGTTCTTATCCGTTTGTCTTTTTTGCAGATTGCTAACTCTATTTTGAACGCTTCTGAGATGGATACGGATGTTTCCGCGCTCATAGATGCTTCACATGCCGTTGGGCATCGCGGGAGTTATGCGCTCATCACGTGGAAGAGGCCTTTGGTCAATAGTTTGATACCAGTCATTGCTCTATGACAGATCAGGCTGATTCTGTGCTAGCCCGCGCTGAAGAAGTCTATGACCATCTTTCGCTGCCAGTTATGGATTTAGTCACCGAGGCGTTAAAGCACGATGATTGGTGCGCACGGTTAAAGGCTATCCTCGACCCTCCAGAAACTGTGGAGTTAACGGATGAGTAAGAAACAGCCGGCGGAGATGGCGATGGAAATGGTGGAGATGGTTTTGAATAGATACCGTTTATAGGTTGTGTTGATGCATGGAATGTCTGTTGACTACGTTTTGAATTAAGTCTTAGGTCAAGTTATGTCAAGATTAGAGCTTGAAAGTCGAAATTAGGGTTTAGAATGTTAATTTCGCTCATAATGACATAAGTGTCATTATAAGCGAAATCAGATCTTACTATTCGCTCATGTGTACATGTTAGATAGGGTTTCGCTCTTAGGGTCATAGGTGGTTTCGCTCATGTGGTCACCTAGGGGGGTTTCGCTTATAAGACACATGGGGTTTCGCTTATATGTCATGACATATAAGCGAAATCAGACAACTATAAATACCTGATGTGTGTCTTCATTTGTAAATTGGAGCGGAACCTGATCATTGCTTGTGTAACGAAACTCTGTCAAATTTCAATCAGAATGCAATAAAAGAGAAGGAATTGAAAAGGAAAAGATGTGTAACTTCATTTACGTTGATTCCGCCTTCGTATGTGAAGATGAACGTTCTCAACTGACTGTTTAGGGTCGGAACACGGTCCAACAAGTGGTATCAGAGCTTCAGGACGAGGAGTTCATACTACTACAGCTGATTCGACAAAATTCTCTCATTTCTACTCACTTTCTCTCATACTTTTTCAATTTAAACTGGTTCCTACGGTTGAAATGGCCTGAAATTCGAATATAATGTGTAAAACATTCGATTAACAAACCCTAGAAAGATTCAGGTTAAAATACGGATTAAAAATGGTAAGAAATATACTAAAAACTAGGTTTCGCTTTTCCGGACATCGTAGGTTTCGCTCGAAATACCTAGTTTCGCTCAAAGGTTCCGCTCAAAGGTTCCGCTCAAAATTACCTTTAGTTTAGCTTATTCGGTATTTCGCTCATAAGGACATGTAATGATTTCGCTCATTGGGACATAGTGATATTTCGCTTATACGGACATTGCCTATTTCGCTTATAGAGACATTGCCTATTTCGCTCATAGGAACATATCTGGTTTCGCTTTTCTGTCACACAATTGATTTCGCTTTTGTGGACATACAAGCTGATTTCGCTTATTTGTCACTGTTTTTCAAAATTATGAAAATTTGTCTAAGTGTTTGCTGATTTTGCAGGAACATTCAAGATGGATGACATATTCTTGAACCCGTTCAGCGACATGTATGCATTTGCTGGAAACTCGGGAGACGATTCATCTACAAGCAACAACAATGAGAATCTGTCAAGAAAGAAGAAAAAAGAAGCTTGGGAATCTGAAAGTGCCTTTGGAACCTTCAATAAACCTCCAAAGCTAATGGCTATCGAGGAATACAGTCGGTGGTCAAGAAAGTTTGAAGATTGGTTAATGGCGTTCGCATTTCCCAGCTGGAAGAGTTTGAAAAACGGTTATGAAAATGGAAACAAAAATGGTGAAACTTTAAGATCAGTTGAGGAGATTGATTCGTTTGTAGCTGAACAAAAGTGTGTAGCTTTGTTGTTTCAGTCCATCCGGGAGGACATAATCTCTTTGATTGATTATTCAAATGCAAAAGATCTTTGGAAAAAGTTAGAAAAGAAATGTATAGGTAGTGAAGAAATCAAGAAAAACAAAATAAAACTACTTAGGAAAGAGTTTGATATGTTTGGGTGCTTAAAGAATGAATCAGTTTCAAAAATGATCGAGAGGTTTGGGCACCTGAAGCTGGAATTAGCTAGACATGGAATTAAGTATCCTGATGATGAGCAAGTAGACAAGTTGTTCGATTCGTTGCCAGACGAGATGGATTGGAGATATTATGCTCTCATGCTAAAAAACACTATCTTGCCGAAAGATCTTACTCCAGATTTGCTGATTAAGAGACTCGAGAGTCACGAGTTGGAACTGAAGAAGACATTTAAAGTCAATCACTCATCTTATCAGCAGAATTTGGATTTGTATTATCCAAAGAGCATGATGCCAAAAGCAACTTCTCCCAAGACTGCGTTTTCTGCTGAAAATGTGTCCACAGCAAGCAAAGAAAGTCAAAGTGGTCAAAGCAGTGGAAGTCACAGTGGATCTTCATCATCTGGAAGTCATTCTGATGCAAAGAATTGGTTTCAATGCAACATAGCAATAGACTTGAAGAATGCTCAGAATTTTGATGAGGAGTCGGCCAAACAACAGATGATCTTTCTAGCATCTGTGTTGGAATCATATGAAGGGTTAGTAGCAGGGAAGATAGGCAACACCAACCTGACAAAAGAAGATTATGATCAGATTGATCCGGAGGAAATGGAGCTGATCGACATTCGTTGGTGTATGGCCAGTGCTGTTCGTCGAGCACAGCGTTTCATGGAAATAGTGTAAGCAGAAAGGTCACTTCAAACGAGAATGCAGAAACGCATATGCTGATGAGTCGGAGAACCCTTTCAGAGAAGATTACTACAAGAAGGCAATTTATCACCAGAATAAATCTGAGCCGCCTAGATTGAAGCAGGTTGAAGACAACAAAGAGAAATCTAGAGCTCTTGCGGTGATTTATGATGATGAAGGGTATGATTGGAGTAAAGAGGTTCTACCGGAAGAAGATGCGGTTGGTTACGCATTCATGGCGAAAAACGACGAACCTATTCCTTGCAAAGATAACCGAACTGAAGAGCAGAAGTATAGATACAGAAAAATGTTGGCTGAAAACAGAATCATTAGAATTTCTGGTATCTATCTGGAAGCGAGGAGAGCGAGAAGATGGGATCCGGATAAGGAGTGTTATCTTGACCCATATGGAAATATTGCAATTGATGACAAAACGCTTGATATCAAAGCCATAATCAAGGAGTACAAAGAAGAGGATGAGTATTGGCAGAATAAATGGTGGGGAACTAGAGATGAGAAAGAGAAAGAAGAAAAGGAGAGGAAGGAGAAAGAAGAGAAAGAGAAAAAGGAGAAAGAAGAGACAGAGAAATCAAAGAAAGTTGATACTGGAGTTATTGACACAACGCAGGAGTTAACTGCTGAAAACCTCGGAAAAATGGCTGACAAAGTGGTTCTACCGTGTCTGAGTAGACTCTAACTCCGTGTCTGAGTCAAAAAGCCAGGTCAGTTCAAACTTGTCAACAAATGCGCCAGGTAAACAAATTGATGGAAATGCTGATTGCAAAAATTGCAACAAAGAGTGCAAATTTTGTAATACAGTCATGTATCTCAACGGTAAGAAAGTTGAAGATCTGATAACAAAGGTCAAAAGCGTTGAGAATCAGATTCTTGATCGTGACAAAACAGTTAAAGCTTCAACTGAACGGATAAGAGAATTAACTAGCCAAATTGAAAATGATAAAATTGATCATGAAAAAGTTAAAAAGGAAAATGAAAAGTTAATTCTTGAAAACCGTCAGATTTCTGAAAAGTTTGAAAAATTAAAAAGCACAATGAAAGATAATGATGATCGAAATGGTAAAACTCATAAAGAAAATGTTCACCTAAAAGCAGTGCTTAGAGTAAAAGAAGAATCAATCAACCAACAACTGGATGAAATCGCTAAACTGAAACTTAAATTTCAAGAGGCTGAAATTGAAAACGAGCGAATCCAGTTGAAGCTTAACAGTTACAGCTCCGCAAGCTTTGTTTTGCAACACATTATTCCCAAACCCATCGGGAAAGACAAAGCAGGCGAAGATGTGTACTCTGATGGAACTGGGGTGGGTTTTCATCAAGTTCCACCACCTGTTCTTGATAACTACACGAAAAAGCAATCAGGGTTGGTTGAAATTGAAGAAGAAAGTGAAATGAATCTTCCAGATTCAATTGATGTCACGTTCACATCTTCCAATGACGATAGTGTCCAGAATGATATTGTAAAAGGTGTTGTTGAAAATGTGCTAAAAACGGATAGTGACACTACTGAGGAAGATGGGTGTTTCTTGGACAACTACATTTCGAAACAAAAGTCCAAGAACAACTTAAATGAAGAATCAAATCTTGTCATGTACAAGATGTTGGGTTCAGATAAGTTGTTTTCGGATTCTGAGTTTCCGATTGAGAATGTAAATGTGAACAAATTGACAAATGTTTTCAAGTTGGTCGAAGTTGAGTTGTCAGAAGTGAACAATCTGAGTCAAACAAAGAGAAAAATGAGTTTTGAGAAAGATAAATCATACTACAAGAAATCTGTTAATCCATCACGTTTTTATAATAACAATCGAAATAACTGGTCGGGTGGTTATCAGGGTGGTAGGAATTATCAGAAAAGAAATGTTCCAAACAAGAGGTTTGCTGAAAAGAAAAAGTTTGTGAACAGTTCAAGTTCACTTGCTGATGAAGAGAAAGAGATTTTTTCAAAATCGAATGAAAAGTTCTTTGAGAAAAGAGCTTCACAGTCTCAGTCTGAAGGCACAAGTCGAGTTGTTGATACTCGAACATGTTTCAGATGTAATCAAGTTGGTCACATTGCACGAAAGTGTACCAATGTGAAGCCTAAGACTGAAACTGTGAAGATTCAAAAGAAGAAAGTTGACGAAAAGGGTAAAGTACAAATGGTTGTTGAGAAAAAGAGTGTGAAAAATGACAACATCAAAGTGAAAAATGAACTCGTAAAGAAAGTGGTAACTAAAAATGACAAATTTTACAATCAGGTTGCATTATCTCAACAAGTTTGGAAACCAAAAACTGAGAAAAAGATTTCACCTTCTGAGGATTCAATTCAAATTGATTATGATGCAAATTTTCCACCTTTGAAGGCTGAAAACTTCAAAATTCAAATTGCGAGAGTCAAGGTTACACCTAAGGCTGATGAGGCCTGGGTGGACTCCATGTTCGACTAAACAGTTTGAATTGCCGGAGCTTCCTTGATCGCGAAGCATGAATCGGCATCTTTATTGAAGTTGGTTAATTCAAAGTTTGTTATGTGCAGGATCTTCCAAAACTTGTATCCAGATGGATCATGGATAGTGGAGCTTCAAGACATATGATAGGGAAGATTGCGTTGCTGTATGATGTTAGAAATATTAATGGTGGTTATGTGGGATTTACTGGTCATGAAGGTGGTAGAATTATTGGTGAAGGAACGTTATCCAATGGGATTGTTACGTTTGAAAGAGTTAACTACATTACTGAGCTGGAGAATAATCTGCTAAGTATCTCGCAGATTTGTGACAATATGTATACCAGTCACTTCACTGATAAAGAATGTTTGATCTTGAAACCAGGATTTGTTATCCCTGAAGAATGGATTATCATGCGGGCACCTAGAGTGAATGATTTATATGTGTTAGATATGAGTGTAGCAACTACAACTACACATTGTTCTGTGTCTAGAGCAACAGAGAAAGAATCGAAGTTGTGGCATATACATCTTAGAAAAATGAATCACTTGGTGCACAATGATTTAGTTCTTGGAGTTCATGTAAAAGGTTTTCATCTGGAAGGGGAGTGTATTAGCTGTGTTAAAGGCAAGCAGAAGAAAAAGTCACACCCTATAAAGCAAGTCAATTCAGTTTCGAGACCTCTGGAAAGACTTCACATGGATTTGTTTGGTCCTGTGAATGTCAAAAGTATTACAGGAGATTACTACTGTTTGGTCGTTACTGATGATTATTCCAGATTTTCGTGGGTTTCTTTCTTGAAGACGAAAGACGAAACATTTGACAGTTTGATGGCGTTGTTCAGAAAAATTGAGAATTTGTACCAAAGGCGTATCAAAAGAATTCGTAGTGACAATGGTACTGAATTCAAGAACAGTAAGATGGAAGAATTTTGTGATGAAAGAGGTATATTGCATGAGTTTAGTGCTCCGTACACTCCGCAGCAGAATGGAGTCGCAGAACGCAAAAATCAGACACTAATTGAGACGGCTAGAACTATGCTCGCAGATTCAAAGTTACCGATAAATTTTTGGGCTGAAGTTGTTTCCGCCGCATGCTATACGCTCAACAGGGTTCTAACTGTCAAGAAGTTCAACAAAACATGCTTTGAGCTAATCAATAACCGCAAACCGAATTTGAAGTATCTAGAACCGTTCGGGTCACCTTGTACTGTTATAGAGCCTCATGGAAAGTTTGGTCCGAAGTGCATTGAGGGAATATTTGTTGGTTATGCAAATCCGATGCGACGTGTCTTTGTTCCAAGTGAGAAGCGGATTATTGAAGTTGAAAATGTTGAATGTCAAGGTTATACTATGCCGCCGCAGAATCCTGGTGATTCATGGCGTTATCATTATTACAAACTGTGGGATTCGTTTGACATGAGAGAAGAATCAGAGGATGATGAAGATTTCTTTGATGAGTTGGATATTTTGCGCGAATACGAGTCACAGCAAAGGTTCCCAGCTGAGTATTCGAGGCGACCACGGGAAACTTCAAATGACGATGAAGCAGGTCCGAGTAATGCTGGTGAACATGATGATGTCCAACAGAATGAAGTTGCTCAGGATAATCAGTCGGATCAAAATGATAATCAAGAAGCTGAAAACATGCCAGTCTTTGATCATGGTGATTCAGATTCTGAGGGGGAGCAAATTCAGAGTTCAAGTCAAACAAACCAAGTTGGTGAACAAGATGCAGATCAGAATGTTACTAATCTGGAGGGAAATGTAGATGTTCCAAGCGAAGTGATGCCGTGAACTTTTTCATATCATCCAGAGGAGTTGATCATAGGAGAATTGCAGACAGGCGTTCGCACTCGAAGACAGATTGATAAAGGGCTTACATGTTTTTATACAAAAGTTGCTCCTTTGCAAACTGAAATCTCATTGAGTTGTTTTATCTCGCAGGTTGAGCCAAGAACTTACAAAGAGGCGCTTACAGAAGATTCTTGGGTCAATGCAATGCAGGAGGAATTGAGTCAATTCGAGAAGTTGGGAGTGTGGAAGTTAGTTGATTTGTCGGATGGTCATAGAAAAATCAATACAAAATGGGTATTTAAGTGTAAGAGAGACGATAGAGGAGTTGTGGTTCGTAACAAAGCTCGACTTGTTGTTCAGGGCTTTAGTCAACAGGAGGGGATTGATTTTACAGAAGTTTATGCTCCTGTAGCACGTCTAGAAGCGATCAGAATCTTCCTAGCATTTGCATCTTGGAAAAACTTCAAAGTATATCAGCTAGATGTAAAATCGGCATTTCTTTATGGGAAGGTCAAAGAGGAGGTTTATGTCGGACAGCCGCCGGGCTTCACCGACCCAATCCACAAAAACAAGGTCTACTTATTGGACAAAGCGCTGTATGGTTTACACCAGGACCCGAGAGCTTGGTACGAGACTTTGTCTCAACACCTACTAGCCAACAAGTTCATTCGTGGAAAAGTGGATGCCACTCTCTTCACTAAAGAGGTCGACGGTCATTTTCTGATAGTTCAGATTTATGTGGACGATATAATTTTTGGGTCAACGAATGAAAGTCTGTGCAAATATTTTGAATCAGTGATGAAGCAAAAGTTTGAAATGTCATCAATGGGGGAGATGAAATTCTTTCTGGGTCTACAAGTTGAACAACTACCTGAGGGAATTTTCATTCATCAGACGAAGTACGTTCATGATATTCTAGAGAAATTTGGGATGTCAAGTTCTACTCCAGCTGCTACCCCACTTGCAACAAATCATGGGATTCACCCAGATCTCACCGGAGACAGGGCTGATGAAACATTCTACCGTTCCATGATAGGTTCTTTGATGTACTTAACTGCTTCACGTCCTGATATCATGTACCCAACGTGCCTCGCAGCAAGATTTCAATCTAACCCGAGAGCTTCGCATATGATCATTGTGAAGAGGATATTATGCTACCTGAAAGGAACTCCTTCATTGGGGTTGTGGTATCCTAGAAAAGGCGACTTTATGCTCGAAGGGTATTCCGATTCAGATTTCGGATGCTGCAAAGTCAATTCCAAATCAACAACTGCAGGATGCCAGTTCTTTGGACATAGATTGGTTACCTGGCAGTGTAAGAAACAAACGTCTGTGGCGCTATCTACATGTGAAGCGGAGTACGTTTCTGCTAGCAGTTGCTGCTCTCAGATCCTGTGGATACAGCAACAGATGCGCGACTACGGTTTGCAGTTTCTTAACACACCTCTTTTTGTTGATAATGAGGCCGCAATAAATATAACAAACAATCCAGTACATCACGCTAAAACTAAACACATAGAAATTCGTCATCACTTTATTCGTGATTGTTTTGAGAAAAAGTTGATACGAATTGAGAAAATCCACACTGACGAACAGAAAGCTGATTTACATACCAAAGCTTTTGATAAAAATCCGTTTAAATATTTGTTAAAACTGAATGGTATGAAGCTTCTTTCGGTGTCGGATGGAATTGTGGGCGTTGATGAGAGTACTGTTGTGGATGAAGACGAGAAACAATCTGCAATGGTTTGTCGATTTTTTACTTGTTTTGGTATTTAGGGGGAGTAGATATTTGTATATAGATTTATTTTCAGAAAATACAAAAACAGTAAAAAATGTAAAAATACAAAAACAATATAAAATTTGAAAAAGAGCTTGTGTATATAGGGAAAATGATAGTACATCGGCTAGACAATTACAGTATGCTAAAGATTTGTAAAGTTTAAATGAGTTAAACAGTCTCGCTAATGATGTGTCGATAGGTTTTCACACATTTAGTAGATTTATTCGGGATATAAACCTAAAATTTCAAACTTGTGAAATTCGTGGGGAACACTACTTGGATATATAGGTAACCCCTGAAATCTCGTTTGAAAGGTCTCGTATTCTGATATACTAGGTTTTTATACTCAATGATGTCTGGGGTATTATTCCGGGACTTCTGCTGAATGGAAGTTCTGACCTAGTCCTTGGATAATACTTTTCTCATATGCTTGAAACATAGCATAAACCCTCAGCATGCAGATGAAACAATAAAATTGATAGTCGCTGCTGTTGTAGCTAAAAGATCCTCTAAAGGGGACATACCGTAAAGTCGAAGCTGATATCTCTCTGCGTATACGGAAGTATCGACCTAAGATCCCTCGGCCCTCGCATTACCTAATTTATGTACAGATATCATTGTAGTATACTCACCTTTAAGACTGAATATTGGGATTCTGGATACGGGAGTATATTCAAGAGGTGGGACACATGAATGAGCTAAGTTCATAAGACATCTAATTCGTATCCTGAGTAAATTGAAATTTGTGTGGGAATTTAAGATGGATCCGTATATCGACAATCGAGGTGAATTGTTTAAGTCTGTGTATGAAATGAAGCTTAACGGTACTTGTAATTTGTCTGATAGCTGATATGATTCCCTGACACGCTCGCCAAAAATAAGTTTGTAAATAGTTTACTTTGTTTTCTTTCTGCAATTTAAGTTTTCTGTATTTCATTTCTTAGTTTAGAACACTTTATAAAATCCAAAAAGATTTTATTTCTGCTTTATTTTCCGACAAACCAAAGTAGAGAGTTGATTGTTGGATTCTCAGATGATTGAAGCAGATGCAGGAGATTCTGGACTGAAGAATGAAGAGAGCTTATCTTGATGAAGTTTGATTTATTGAAAAGTCAAAAACAACTTCATTAACTTGATACTTGTTATTTTCAGAAAAATGTGTAAATTGTTGTTTTTAAAATCAGTTTGATTCGTCAAATGATCAACCAAGGTCATTAAATTGAACTTGGTAGATTAATCGAGTGATCAGGGTCATTAACTTGGACCTGAATACTTGAGTGGATTTCTAAAACTGATTGAGTATGTGATTTATTGTTGAAAAGATAGTTTGTAATGTTTGATGTTTGAGACACAGGTTTTGGACTTCATTATTCCCACGGAAGCTAAATGTTAAAGCTTGAACCAGATCAAGACCTCAGATTCTAGCATATTGAGAGGGGGAGTCTGTGAAAGGGGGAGTCTGGATCAACAGTCAAAGGGGAGTTTGAAGATGGAGCTAGGACAAGATCCTGAACCTGTGAAGATAGAATGCTTATGATGTGAAGACAGAGAATTGGAGAAAAGACCAAGACTGAAGACTCGGAGCTGAAGACTTCGTCAACATCCAAGGGGGAGTCTGTTGATGCATGGAATGTCTGTTGACTACGTTTTGAATTAAGTCTTAGGTCAAGTTATGTCAAGATTAGAGCTTGAAAGTCGAAATTAGGGTTTAGAATGTTAATTTCGCTCATAATGACACTTCTCATAATGACATAAGTGTCATTATAAGCGAAATCAGATCTTACTATTTCGCTCATGTGTACATGTTAGATAGGGTTTCGCTCTTAGGGTCATAGGTGGTTTCGCTCATGTGGTCACCTAGGGGGGTTTCGCTTATAAGACACATGGGGTTTCGCTTATATGTCATGACATATAAGCGAAATCAGACAACTATAAATACCTGATGTGTGTCTTCATTTGTAAATTGGAGCGGAACCTGATCCTTGCTTGTGTAACGAAACTCTGTCAAATTTGAATCAGAATGCAATAAAAAAGAAGGAATTGAAAAGGAAAAGTTGTGTAACTTCATTTACGTTGATTCCGCCTTCGTATGTGAAGATGAACGTTCTCAACTAACTGTTTAGGGTCGGAACACGGTCCAACAGGTTGTTGCCTTGTAATTTGTTTTTAACTTTTTGTGTAATCATTGCGCGGGCGCGCTTTATTTAGTCGAACTTATGATGTTTTGCTACTTTTTATGTAATCATTGCGCGAGCGCGCTTTTTTGGAATATGACATTTATGTTTGCTTTTTGTTTGTCAAGTTACAATTATTGCATTGTTGTTAGAAACTTTGGTTAAATTAGCTCGAATAAATGTAAGTGTGGCTCGTGTATGAGTGTTACTGCCCGGTCTCGCGCTATGATCGCGGAGGACCTTGGAGGCATAACTCAAGAGCTCGTAATTTACTGAAGTGTTTTCGTGCTAATCAAAAGTTTAACATGCATTTGTAACGTAAGAGACATGATGATAAATAACAAGGTATAGACAATGCTTGCATTAAGTAGCATAGAAACAGGCGTGTACATCATTGAAATGGAAAAAAAGGCGTATAGCCAACATAGGCAATTAAAAAGGCGTGTGGCCAACACAAGTAGATAAAAGGCGCATAGCCAACATAACTAAGTGAAAAGGCGCATGGCCAAGGGTGTTCACATGTAGCATTTGCGCAGTTGTTGCGCGTTCCACGTGCGCGGGATGATGTGTCCATCCAGGGTGTGTAGCTTGTATGCCCCTTTTCCTAGCACCTCATGTATTAAGTATGGGCCTTCCCACTTAGATACTAGTTTACTGGGGCATTCAGCATTGGAAGCTTCATTATCTCTGAAAACGTACTCCCTTGGAGTATAGGTACAAATGCGCACTCTTGCGTTGTAGTACCTCTCCAACTGCGTTTTATACTTGGCCTCTTTGATTGACGCTATTTCGCGCCTCTCTTCAAGCAGGTCCAAGTCTAGATGGCGCTCTGCCTCATTATCAATTTTGTTAACTGCTGATAAGCGCGGCGAGGGGAGGCCTATCTCAGCTGGGATAACCGCCTCTGCGTCGTAGACCAGGCTAAAAGGGGTTTCTCTAGTGCTTGTTTTTGGCATGGTTCGATGAGCCCATAGGATGCTAGGGAGCTCATCTACCCAGCCTCTTCTATTGGTGCCCAGGCGGGCCTTTATCCCTTCGACGATACTTTTGTTGACACTTTCTACTTGACCGTTTCCCTGAGGGTGCGCAACAGAAGAGAAAGTGTGTTCAATGTTCATCTCTTTCATCCATTCTTGAAGATCTTCAGAAGCAAAATTGGTGCCATTATTGGTTACAATCTTGAGTGGGAGACCGAATCTGCAAATGATGTGCTCCCATATGAATTTGTGCACCATCATTGCAGTAGTTGAAGCGAGGGCTTTGTCCTCCACCCATTTAGTGAAATAATCAACGGCAATAATTATGAACTTCACTGCTCCAGGAGCTTTGGGGAAAGGTCCCACCATATCAATCCCCCACTGCTGGAAAGGCCAGGTAGTGGACACAGGGATGAGATCATTCTTCGGGCGCATGGTTTTTGGGGTGTGCCTTTGACAGGAGTCGCATTTGCGCAACTCATTCAGAGCGTCAACATGCATCCCTGGCCAACCTAAAAACATCTGGACTTGATGATACCCCTTGTAGCAATCTAAAAAAACATTTCCACCTGTATGGCGCGAGAGAGTCTATTTTCTTGTCGATCTCAGGCAATGAATAACAATCTTTGGGGCACGCCATATTGAGATCCGTGTAATCAACACACATTCGCCATCCTCCGGTAGACTTCTCAACCATAACAGGGTTTGTGACCTAACTTTGATAGCGCACCTCCCTCAGTATACCTGCCTTTAGCAGTTCACAAACTTGCTCGTTCATGGCTTTGGTCTTATCCGCTCCTAGGCTGCGCCTTCTTTGTACCTTTGGCTCGACGGAAGGATAAGTGTTCAAACAATGTTCAGTGACGTCGCGCAGGACACCGGTCATGTCGGCCGGAGTCCAGGCGAATATTTCTATGTTCCTGAACAGTAGTTGCTTGAGGTGCATTCTGATACTTGGTGAGATTACGTGGCCTATCGTCACCGTCTGTTCTGGGTACTTGCGGTTCAAGACCCATTTTTCTGGCTCGGTCGTTGAAATTTGTGCTGCCTTGACTGGGCGCGCATCCTCTGCTGCCATCACCTCTTTCTTTGCATAGATAATCGGCACCCCCATCTCAGTTGGGAATCCAATGGCTGAGTGGGGTGTGGAGGTTACCATGTTCATTTATCCTTGGGTTTCTCTACCAATGAAAACATCATGCCTTGATTTGACTGACATCACCATGAAGTTGACGTTTGTAGTTCTTGAATGTTTCCCATCAGATAGCGTGACGGGAAAACTGATCTGGCCTAATGGGAAGACCGTCTCGTTGCAGAATCCTGACAGAGGATAATCAACAGGCTCGAGGCGCGCTTTATCTTCATCATCAAACTGGTTGAAGCATTGTTCGTAAATGATATCAGCTGTGCTTCCCGGGTCGATGAAGATATATTATGTTTCATAGTGACCTACGATGCCGGTAATTACGACAGGGCGCGTGGCGAGTGGTCCCCCGCGCACTACCGGAAAAATGACATGTTGTTCTTGCCAAGCTGGTTCGAATGGGCGCTTGCCTTTTCTTCTTGCGTTGTACCTTGGTCCATTGACCATGTGTGTCTCTAGGCGCCTGACCTTCTTCTGGTTTCCATCATCATTCCGCTGAATCTGGGGCGTCTCCTTGCGCACATTCTTGACCAGATGACTCAATTTTCCGCTTTTCAGCGCTTTCTCAATTTCTTGCCTTAGACTGATACAGTCATCCGTCAGATGGCCTGTATCCTTGTGAAAATCACAGTACAAGTTCGGGTCTTGCCCCTTCTTGTTTGCCATAGGCTTTGGAGCCTTGAAATCGTGATTCTCCGTCATGAGCACCTCCTTTGGTGTTTTAATGAGCGGAGTCCAGTGTTTTTCTCGATTCTCATTCCTGACTGCCTTTCAATAACCAAACCGATCAATTGTGTCTCGCGCGTCTTCTTTAAAGCGAGGCCTTTCTTCGTAACCGCTGGATTGGTTTGCTTTCCATCCAGGTTTTTTGTTTCTATTTCGCCTGTTATTGTCGCGCGAGCTTCCTGTGACAACTCGAAATTTAGAACCTTTCATTTGTATCTCGATGTAACATGCTTAAACGTGTGACTAGTTAACTTGTTGGTTTAATGATATAAGTGAACATCCTATGTGATTATGTGTTATGCGTATATGTATGCTTGTATGTATAGTATGTGTATATGTTTAGGTGAGCCGAGAACCATGAACACGACTCGAGACCATGCGGTCTCGAGTGAACAATGAAACAGTGGGCCGGATGGGCCACGCACCTCATTTAACCCAACCGAAAGCCCATTAGGGTGCACTACTTGGAACGGATATATAACCTTGGTGGATAGCCATGCTTGCCATTTCTTTGGACAACACACTCACTCTCACACACACCTTCTCCTACACACTCTCTCTCTAGAGAAACCTTAAACCCTAGAGAATCAAGCATCACCTCCCCTCTTCTTTACTCTCGGATCAAACCGGCAACCACAAGAGCTCTCGGATTCAAGCCTAAGATCTCCCTTGAAAACTTAACCGGTTAGTGATTTATGTGCTCTATTCGGTTGAGGATGATGTGCAATATTTCGATTGATAGTTATGTGCGATGAAAATACTTGGTAATGTGTTTGCTAGTTAAAGTTTTATGCATGATTAAGGTGTTTGATCGGTTTGATGAGTTCTTGTTGCTATTGATACATGCTTGGTTCCAAATGCATAAAATGAACAAACATCCTCTTTTGTGGAAAGCATGAATGTTGAATGATAAATGTCTTACTAAGATAAGCTAGAGTGATAAGAATAATAGTTAGAAGATTTGTTATGATCATCCGATTTATGAAGATACGAAACAAATGTTTGCTTGATGATCTTGGTATCTAGTTTAGGTGTTATGATGCTTGTCCGAAAAATGCAAGAGTTTATGTAGGATGTGTTGGATCGTTGTTTGACCCGATTGAGTCGATCAGAAGAGTTTTAAGTCCAGTTCAAAGGCGGAATCAGAGAACTAGACACAGAAACAGCTTGATACTTTAAGATCTGTCAATTATATTGCTTTTAACATCTATTACAACCTGACAGAAATTCAGCAGCACTTCGTTACACTTTCGGAAGTCACGTACTGAATGAAACAACAATGCACCTATATATACTAGTGCTGATTTCGCTTATCTGTACATGCCATAAAAGCGAAATCACTTGTATCTGATTTTGCTTTTATGGACATTGTCCATATGAGCGAAATCAGCTCTTTAACTTCTAACATTCGCCTCTCAAATCTCGTGCACTGAATATTCTAACCTATCCTATTATAACACATGATACAAGACGAAGTCAATAGACGTAATGCACTAACAGACTCCCCCTCGGATATTGACGAAGTCTTCAGTGACTAATCTTCAATATGACACATCTTCAGTCTTGATCATTCTATCTTTTCTTTCAAGTTATAACATTGTAAGCATCCAACAATCTTTCTCTTCTCCTATCAGCTTCAGGCTCCCCCTTTCGTCAAGCTTCCGTGCTTTGGGATCGACACCTAGCTTTCCATCTACAAGCTTCTCTTTGCTTCAAGCTTGTCTTCAGACTCCCCCTTAGACTCTGCTCTCGGGATCGTAGTCTGGACTATCTGTAACACTCAAAAATCTATAAATACAATGTTTTCGTATTATCAATCAACTTCTCTAATCCACTCCCCATATCAACAAACTTTATAAATTTGGCAGCATTAAAGAATCCAACTCCCTCACAGTTTATCATCCAAGTTCAAGTTAATGACCTTGGAGATATCACAAACTGTTTTTGAAATTTTTGATTTTAAATCAAGTATCAGATTAATGAACTTGTTTTATTTTCAGAAACACAATCAGCTTACTTAGATTTTGAAACTCAGCATTTCAGATATCGGTTGTCGAAAATAAAGCAGAAATCAAAATCTTTTTGTATTTTTCTGAAAATATAAAGCAGTAAAGAAATATGTACAAACATATTTACAGACAATATTTTTGTTTGAGTATGCGTCAGAGGATCATATCAGTTTTCGACAAGTCACAAGTACCATTGAGCTTAAAATCACATTATGCATTAAACAATTCACTTAGATTGTCGATATACTGATCCACTTAAATTTTCACACAAAGTTCAACTGATTCAGGATACGAATTAGGTGTATTAAGAACTTAAACTCATTCATGTGTCCCACCTCTTGAATATACTCCCATATCCAGATCCCAATATTCAGTCTTACAGGCAATTATAACACAAATGATATCTGTAAGGGGTTAATAATTTATGAAGAATCATGAGAGCTCAGGTCAGAACTACCGTTCAGCAGAGAGATCATGACTCAACTTTGTGGGTGTGTCCCCTTTAGAGGATCTTTTTTACAACAGCATTGCTAAGCAATTTTATTGTCTTATCATATATGCTGAGGGTGATGCTATGTTTCAAGCATTTGCAGAAAGTATTATTCGAGGACTAGGTCAGAACTTCCATTCAGCAGAAGTCCCAGAATAATACCCCAGATATCACTGAGTATAAAAACCTAGTATATCAGAATACAAGACCTTTCAAACGAGATTTCAGGGGTTACCTATATATCCAAGTAGTGTTCCCCACGAAATAAGTAAGTTTGAATTTAGGTTTATATCCCGAAAAAGTTTACTAAGTGTATAAAAATCTACCGACACATCCACGGTGAGATCGTTTAACACATTTAAACTTTCCATTTCTTTAGCATACTGTAACTGTCTACTGATGTACTATCATTTCCTCTTTTTACGCAAAAACTCAAATTTTTAATTTTTTATCATGTTTTTTACTTTTTCAAAATTTTCAAATGTTTTTGTATTTTCTAACAATATTACTCCCCCTAAAATGCAAAATCATATAAAGAAAATTTGACAACCAAAACTGATAGCTTTGTCTCGCCATCCATTTTCTGCTTAAAGTGCTCTGATTTGCAGAAAATATACATACCCCCATGATTTACAACACATTGATTTTTTACAGTTTGAAAACCGTTTTTCAATCTGGTGAAAGTAATCATGTTTGTTCAGCCGTGAGGGTTTCAGCATATTCAATCAGAACTCCCCCTTACAACAAACTATTTTCCCATAATGATTTCAAAACACTTAAGTTTGTTTTAATCAGAATGGTTTTTCCGGAAAAATTAGTTTGTTTACCCATCATTTGTGGGTTCGGGGTCATCTCATCACCTTGTTCTCTTTTAACCATTTTGAAAAATTTAACATTATTAGGTCAAACACCACTATCACTTGTAGAAAATCAAGTACAACTTAATGTCCTTGATTGACCACTAGTAACACGAAATATCACAGTTACCATCCTGTGAATTTCTCAAGAATGATGCCGATACCTGCTTCACACTTACCAACCTGGAAGCTCCGGCAAGTCAGGAATTCAACCAACAAATTTATGTACCCAAGCCTGACCAGTCTTGGGTGCATTTTGAGCTTTTCTCTTTTCTTCATAAAATTCTTTCACTCCTTTTTCCTTACCATCAGCCATCTTACTAAAAATATGTTTAACAATGCTATTAAACATTTTTCCAGCATCAACACCTTTTGATTTTAGGTTTGCGGCTCGTAATGGTGGAAAATTCTCATCATTCATTAACAGAACTATTTCTTCCTTTTTTACCTCAACTTGTGGCTCCTCTGATTTTATGGAATCAGATTCATTGCCCGTTCTTGGCTTGTCTGACTTAGATGAGTCAGATTCATCACCAATAACTTTCTTCTTCTTGTTTGTCCTCAGATTTGCATATGAAGAATTCGATTTGCTTGGCTTTGCAGTCGAGTTAATCGATTCATCAGAACTCTTATTCGAACCAACTGGTGAACCTGAAGACAAAATCTTCTCCAAATACTCTCTCGCCTTCTTCCTCTTTTTCCTCAGTCTGTCTCTCTGCCCCTGTGAAAGCTTTACTTTCTTATCTTCCACTTTCTGTTCTTTGGGCTTGACAGTGACTGGTTTCTTTACCATTCTCTGAGATTCAACCCTCGATCTTCCCATCGATCTCCTTGGGCAATCTCTAGCAATGTGACCTTTAATATTGCATTCAAAACATCTTCTCGTTTCAAATCTCCAACTTTGACAGTTAATAGCAATGTGTCCTCTCACACCACAAGTGTAGCACACTCTGTTATCATACCGTCTACCATCTTCAAACCACATATTCAGATCATAACATTGTTTAGATTTGTGGTAATCATAACTCCTCCTGTAAACATGATTTGTCCTTTGAGCACTGTGGTCAAACCTGCACCACTTATTACCAACATTTTGTGAGTTTTTAGTTACAAATTTTTTTGATTTTTGATAATGATTGGATGATTTATCTGATGAGCTTTTATTTTCGATTTTAGAATTTTTCAAATTTTTATCTTTTTGTTTCTGTTCTACACTCTTCTTAACAGGTTTTTGTTTAGAACATTCACCTGTTTCAGTAGATTGCAAAACAGTATTTTTAAATTTTTCTTGTAAATCTAAAAATATTTTTCTTTTCTTTTCTTTTTCTTTTTCATTTTCATCATCAGCTTTGTCATCACAATCTTCAATTTTGACTTTGTCAAAATTTGTGGCATTGTCACTTATTGGAACAGAATTGATCGGTTTTGGACAAACATGTGAAGTAGAATTCACAAAACCTTTCGATTTATTCTCAAGCTCTTTGATTTTAATCCGAGCTTTTTTAGCTTCTTTTTCAAGCTGAATGATTTTAGCAAGATGAGAATTGATTTCAATTTGTTTTTCAAGATTATCTTTACCAAAAATATCTCTCTCATCTTCTAAAATCTTGATTTGAATTTGAAAATCTTTTTCTTTTTCTTTCAAAACTTTGTTTTCGAATGTCAAACTGTCCACATCACTCAACAGTTTGACATTTTCAGTTTTCAGTTTTTCACAGTTCAAGCGCAACTCCAAAATATGTTCATCATCAGCTTTCTTTTCAGCTTTCAAAGTCTGAAAATCTTCAATCTGTTTCTTCTCTTTCTGAACAATCTCTTTCTTAATCACTGGTTCAGATTTCTCAGATACAGACTTTTCAGATTCTTCTTTCTTTGAAATTACTTCCTAAAAACTTTGCTGTTTTTCAGTAACATTTTCTTGTACAACTTCTTCAGTCATCACAACTTCACATTTTGTTTGTCTTGAAATCTGCTCCTCCTCAGAATCTGAATCACCATGATCAAATATTGGCATGTTTTTAGCTTCTTGATCATCATTTACTGCCAACTGATTACCAGTAGCAATTTCAGACATCTGATCCCCATCATCTCCAGTGATTTTCCTAGGCTTCAAGCACTGACAGCTTCTGTCCTGTACACTCCCTGCTCCACAGTCGCAAAAAAACCTACTTGATCGAGAGTAGACAACACGATGTCCTTGATGACATACATCTGCACAAACAGAATAACAACCTTTTGAATCGGTCAGATCACATGTATAACAGAAATACCAGTGTTGTTCCATAAAATTACTCCCACTGATCGTAAAAGTACAAACTTTAGAAGCGAGGACTTTTTCACTGTTACTATCATGATCAATCTTACTGCTTGACATCTTCAAACAACTGAAGCAAAATCACATGTATCTTCGAGCAAAATCTCAAATGTTCACAAGAGTGGAATCACTTTGTACGAATAAGCGGAATCACTTTGTACGAATAAGCGGAATCACTTTGTACAAATAAGCGAAATTAGAATTCTGAGTGACCTTTGGAGCGAAATCACACTTATCTAGTCCACAAAAGCGAAATCACTTGACTAATAAGCGAAATCAGACCATATATGTCCCTAAGAGCGAAATCACTTGTATCAGGTTGACGTTGGAGCGAAATCTCACTGAATGTGTGACACAAAAACGGAATCTGCCTGACACAAAAGCGAAATCACTTATTCTGTTGCACCTATGAGCGAAATCTGATGTTCATATGAGCGAAATCAGAATGACACATAAGCGAAATCACTGAATGTTCGTATGAGCGAAATCAAGTCCGAAGTCAATTTGGTCCATTTTTAGTCCGAATTTCTTTGTCAAACTTTCCAGGGTTTATCTATATCCAATTTTCAACAATCTGTGAAATTTTGATCCGGTTTTGACCTATAAATTTCTCTAAAATGATGAAAGAAGGTGTAGAAGTCAGAATATGATCGAAATCAAGCTAAACTCTTCTTAACCTGCTCTGATACCACTTGTTGGATCGTCGTTTGACCCGATTGAGTCGATCAGAAGAGTTTTAAGTCCAGTTAAAAGGCGGAATCAGAGAACTAGACATGAACACAGCTTGTAAATCTTAAATCTGTCTCTTATATTATGCTTAACAATGATTACAACCTGACAGAAATCCGGCAGCACTTAGTTACAATTCTGGAAGCCACGTACTGAATGAAACATCAATACACCTATATATACTAGTGCTGATTTCGCTTATGTGTACATGCCATAAAAGCGAAATCACTTGTATCTGATTTCGCTTTTATGGACATTGTCCATATGAGCGAAATCAGCTCTTTAACTTCTAACATTCGCCTCTCAAATCTCGTGCACTGAATATTCTAACCTATCCTATTATAACACATGATACAAGACGAAGTCAATAGACGTAATGCACTAACAGACTCCCCCTCGGATATTGACGAAGTCTTCAGTGACTATTCTTCAATATGACACATCTTCAGTCTTGATCATTCTGCCTTCTCTTTCACGTTGTAACAATGTAAGCATCCAACAATCTTTCTCTTCTCCTATCAGCTTCAGGCTCCCCCTTTCGTCAAGCTTCTGTGCTTTGGGATCGATGCCTAGCTATCCATCTACAGGCTCCTCTTTGCTTCAAGCTTGTCTTCAGACTCCCCCTTAGACTCTGCTCTCGGGATCGTAGTCTGGACTATCTGTAACACTCAAACATCTATAAATACAATGTTTTCGTATTATCAATCAAATTCTCTAACCCACTCCCCCTATCAACAAACTTTACAGATTTGGCAGTGTTAAAGAATCCAACTCCCTCACAGTTTATCATCCAAGTTCAAGTTAATGACCTTGGAGATATCACAAACTGTTTTTGAAATTTTTGATTTTAAATCAAGTTTCAAATTAATGAACTTGTTTTAATTTCAGAAACACAATCAGCTTACTTAGATTTTGAAACTCAACAATTCAGATATCGGTTGTCGAAAATAAAGCAGAAATCAAGATCTTTTTGTATTTTCTGAAAATATAAAGCAGTAAAGAAATATGTACAAACATATTTACAGACAATATTTTTGTTTGAGTATACGTCTGAGGATCATATCAGTTTTTGACAAGTCACAAGTACCGTCACTTGTTGGATCGTTGTTTGACCCGATTGACTCGATCAGAAGAGTTTTAAGTCCAGTTCAAAGGCGGAATCAGAGAACTAGACACAGAAACAGCTTGATACTTTAAGATCTGTCAATTATATTGCTTTTAACATCTATTACAACCTGACAGAAATTCAGCAGCACTTCGTTACACTTTCGGAAGTCACGTACTGAATGAAACAACAATGCACCTATATATACTAGTGCTGATTTCGCTTATGTGTACATGCCATAAAAGCGAAATCACTTGTATCTGATTTCGCTTTTATGGACATTGTCCATATGAGCGAAATCAGCTCTTTAACTTCTAACATTCGCCTCTCAAATCTCGTGCACTGAATATTCTAACCTATCCTATTATAACACATGATACAAGACGAAGTCAATAGACGTAATGCACTAACAGGATGAACATGTGTTGAATGAGGATATGAATATTTGAATATATGTTGAATGTGTTTGAATATGCTATGAACATTTGAAAAATACTTGTTTGATCCATTTTAGTAAATTGTTAGACAAGAAAACATGTTTAAATGGATAGTACACATTGTTGCATGAAATCAAAATCTCATTGGCTAAGTACAATGTCGGAAATCAGCAAATGTCCCAGCCGAGACCTTCAGTCTCGACTCGAGATCATCACATGACAATTCGAGACCTCAGATTTCGACATGGGTTGCGAGTCGAGAACCCCTAGTCTCGACTCGAGACCATAATTCATCAACACACATCATGACTAGAGACCATGGTTGCGAGTCCGGTTGCGACTCGAGACCAGTACATGCGTGACCCGAGACCTCCTCAGATTGCGACTCGAGAATTTGTAAGCTACAACTCGAGACCGCACAGTCTCGACTAGAGACCGCACAGTCTCGACTCGAGACCATACACATGTGCACGCTATTTGGACTTTCACACTGTTACGGGCCTAAGTGATTGGGCCGAACCGCTGGGCCGCATGTGCTACTGATAATTGAGTATGCTGTGCACTGTTGTCAAACTGCCATGATAAACATGTATGCCATGATAGTTACTTGTGTATGAATACGTGTAGAAGATACGTGCACTACTTGGTTTGAACCTGACTTGAATGGTATCTATGTTAGGACGTAGTTGACCACTTACAACTTGATTGACTTTTCTGTGTATCTGCCGAGCAAACCAAGGTGAGTTCACACCCTCTACAAAGCATGGGATTCCCAGGGGTCGGGAATTGGGGTTAAGGAACATGGGTTCCTCGTCCTCCTTGGGTAGGACAGCATTGGTTCAGGAATGTAATTCCTCGTCCTCATGGACAGATAACTCGTACTAGACCAAAACTCTATCACGAAGTCCCTCCTTTTTATATCGACTTAATCGCCGGGCCAATGGCGAGCGGGTCATTAGTTAGATAGCGCTATTTAGGTCTGACAAACCTCACACCGTGCCGCAGAGGACGGGCGTGAACTAATGGATCTGGGGCACGTCAATGATGATAGACATTGACAGTTTCAGGGCACCTAAACATGACTACCGTCAGCAGTCGATATGGTAACGAGTCTAGTGTATACATGGGATAGCCCCCATGGCCGAAATGCCAGATAACTAACACGGGGTAGCCCCCACGGCTGGATTGCCAGAGTAACCGGGAATAAACAAGTCACGTTTTTAACTATGGGGTAACCCCCACGGCAGGATGCCAGATAAAGGAAACTGTTTTCGAAACAACTTAAAACGAACACCCAACCGTGAACTCACTCAACTTGTTGTTGACTCGTTACTACATGCTTTGCAGGACAATAGGTACTTAGCTGGAGCTTGCATGGAAGAGAGTCGTTGTGGGACATGGACGGCTGTGTGCCATGTTAAACTTTGAAACAATTAAACTTATGTTTTGGTTTTAAGACTTATGCTTCCGCTTGCAACTTAAACTACGTTTTGTTTGAACACCAATTGTATTGGTTGGATTTTTATAACTACTTATATGTTTGTTCAATATGATTGGTGGCTGGATCCTGGTCAGTCACGCCTCCAAGCGGTAGTACTCCGCAGGTGGATTTTGGGGGTGTGACAGATTGGTATCAGAGCCATTGGTTATAGAGAACTTGGTTTTAATAAAGGAAAAGGTTTTATTAAAATCAGACTATAACCTGTACAGTGCTCTACGGTCCACAACGACGCTTCACTCCACATGCAAGGCTCGACATACTAGGTGATATGATCTGTGTTTATATTGCCTGCTTGTTAGTTGCATAGTACAATGCTCATGGTATGCTTGGTTAGTATAACTACTGTTACTTGAACACGTGCGTACTTACTCACTTCTGTCATCGCATTTTCGCGAACTCCTCTCACAACGTTCCTCTTGATATGAAGATCATGTCTGGGCGCGTTAACCTGACACAAGCCCAGTTGACGGCTATGATTAACGAACGAGTTGCTACGGCACTTGCAGCTGCACACGCAGGAGGTATATCCTGCAGTCCGAACTCATTCTAGGATCTGTAGATCCTACTCTCGTGAACCAACCTTTGTGTTAAACTCTGTCTTTTCTTTCACCCACAATAGGTCAACACGCTCAGCCACCTGTGTGCACTTTTAAGACTTTCATGGACTGCCGACCAACTACATTTAGCGGCACTGAAGGAGCAGTAGGACTCCTCCACTGGTTTGAGAAACTAGATTCTGTGTTCGAAATGTGTGAATGCCCTGAGGCGCGCAGGGTGAAGTATGCTACCGGTACTCTCGAGGGTTTAGCCCTCACGTGGTGGAACGCTCAGGTCCAAATGCTAGGGTTGGTTGCTGCCAACGCCACCCCATGGGAAACTTTTAAGGAAATGATCAAGGAAGAATACTGCAGTCGTGATGACATTCATAAGCTGGAAGTCGAGTTCTTCAACCTCAAGATGACGGGGTCAGAAATTGAGGCGTACACTAAGAGATCGAATGAGCTTGCCCTACTGTGTCCTACTATGGTGTTCCCTCCATTTAAGCGTATTGAACTCTTTCTTAAGGGCTTGGTGCCAAAGATCCAGAGTCATGTAACTTCAGCAAACCTCGCCACCATCCAGCAAGTTGTTCAGTTAGCACACCGTCTTACTGACCAAGCGGTGGAGCAGAACAAGTTGCCAAAGCGCATAGGTGCGGCAACTACTTCAGGTGCTCTTAGCGACAACAAACGGAAATGGGATGGAACTTCAAGTAAGGGGTCGACTTCTGTTCAGTCCCAGCCTCAGCAGAGAAGGACTGATGACAACAAGAGCCCTAGTCAGCAATCATCTGGTGGTCAAAGTCATGGTGGGTACAAAGGGAATCACCCCAAATGCAATCGCTGCAGCCTGCACCACAGTGGGCCATGCACCAGGGGTAACTGTCATCGGTGCAACAAGCCAGGTCACACTGCAAAGGATTGCAGGAGCTTATACCCCGTCAATCAGAATCGTCAACAAGCTCAACAGAACCAGCGCCAGCAGCAGCAGCAAGGTGATAACAAAGGGTGCTGTCAGTGTGGAGCTGAAGGCCACTTCAAGAGAGACTGTCCTCAACTGAACAGGAACCAGAACAACAACAACAATAACAACAATCAGGGGAATGGTAACAATGGGAACAACAACAACAACAATGGAGCCAGGGGGCGGGCGTTCGTGATCGGCCAAGGTGAAGCAAGGAATGACCCCAAAGTTGTGGCGGGTAAGTTCCTTCTCGACGACTTTTATGTTTCAGTATTATTTGATTCGGGTGCCGATACTAGCTACATGTCACTAGAAGTTAGTCGAATGCTTAAGCGTATTCCAACACCTTTGAACGACAAGCACACTGTAGAGCTAGCAAATGGTAAGAGTTTAGAGGCCACACACGTAGTCAAGGGTTGTAAACTTATTCTTGCAGACCAGACCTTCTCTATCGACCTTATTCCTATCGTCTTGGGTAGTTTCGACGTTGTCATTGGGATGGATTGGTTATCCAAACATCGAGCAGAGATTCTTTGCAACGAGAAGGTCGTTCGTATTCCAGGTTCCGGTAGTGAACCTCTCATGATTCGTGGCGACAAGAGGAGTGCCGTTGAGAACGTCATCTCTCTCCTTAAGGCCCAAAAGTGCTTGCGAAAGGGCCACACTGCCATTTTGGCTCTCGTTACTGACACCTCGGAAAAAGAGAAGAAGATAGAAGATTTTCCAGTTGTACGCGACTATCCGGAGGTATTTCCTGAGGAATTACCTGGTCTTCCGCCTCATCGCCAAGTCGAGTTTCAGATTGAACTAGCTCCTGGAGCTGCACCTATAGCTCGTTCACCTTATCGATTAGCTCCATCAGAGTTGGAAGAACTCTCTACACAACTACAAGAACTCTTGGATAAGGGCTTTATTCGTCCAAGCTCATCGCCCTGGGGAGCTCCAGCACTATTTATGAAGAAGAAAGACGGTACCTTCAGAATGTGCATCGACTACCGCGAACTCAACAAAGTGACGGTGAAGAATCGTTATCCTCTTCCGCTTATTGACGACTTGTTCGATCAGCTGCAAGGGTCGAGCTACTATTCAAAGATTGATTTGAGATCGGGCTATCACCAGCTGAGAGTCCGAGAGGAGGACGTCTCCAAAACGGCTTTTAGAACCCGTTATGGACACTATGAGTTTTTGGTCATGCCTTTTGGGCTGACAAACGCACCTGCGGTTTTCATGGACTTGATGAACCGAGTATGCAAGCCTTACCTGGACAAGTTCGTTATAGTCTTCATCGACGACATCCTGATCTATTATAAGAGTCAGGAGGAACACGAGCAACATCTACGACTCATTCTGGAACTCCTCCGAACAGAACAACTTTATGCAAAGTTCTCGAAATGCGACTTCTGGCTTCGAGAAGTCCACTTCCTAGGCCACGTGGTAAACAAGGATGGGATTCATGTTGATCCATCCAAGGTAGACTCGATTAAGAACTGGCCTGCACCTCGTACACCAAAGGAAATTCGCCAATTCTTGGGATTGGCAGGTTACTACAGGAGGTTCATTAAGGATTTTTCTAAGATCGCACAGCCTCTCACCTCGCTAACGCAGAAAGGCGTTGTTTATCGCTGGGGAAACGCGCAGGAATTAGCATTCCAACATTTAAAGGATAGACTTTGCAGCGCGCCTATCCTTTCATTGCCAGAGGGCACAGACGATTTTGTGGTTTACTGCGACGTATCAATTCAGGGTCTTGGTTGTGTATTGATGCAAAGAGATAAAGTTATAGCCTACGCCTCACGCCAACTTAAAGTCCATGAAAAGAACTACACCACACGTGATTTAGAGCTGGGAGCTGTTGTTTTTGCACTTAAGTTATGGCGGCATTACCTGTACGGTACCAAGTGCGCCATCTACACCGACCACAGGAGCCTCGAACATATCTTCAAGCAGAAGGAATTGAATATGCGACAACGATGGTGGGTCGAGTTACTGAATGACTACGAGTGCTCGATCAGGTATCACCCGGGCAAGGCCAATGTTGTGGCTGACGCTCTCAGTCGAAAGGACACTGCGCCTAAGCGCGTGCGAGCTTTACAACTCACGATCCATTCTAGTCTTCCTTCCCAAATACGAGCTGCTCAGATAGAAGCATTGAAACCAGAAAACGTCAGGGCTGAAGCCCTACGAGGATCAAGGCAACGCTTAGAACAGAAGGAAGATGGTGCTTACTACGTAACGGGACGCATTTGGATCCCACTCTATGGCAACTTACGAGAGCTTGTGATGGATGAAGCACACAATTCTCGCTACTCGGTACATCCTGGTTCGGATAAAATGTACCACGATATCAAAACCACGTATTGGTGGCCTAGCATGAAGGCCCACATAGCAATTTACGTAAGCAAGTGTTTGACTTGTGCGAGAGTCAAGTCTGAATACCAGAAACCCTCAGGCCTACTCCAACAACCAGAGATACCACAATGGAAATGGGAGCAAATTTCCATGGATTTTGTTACTGGCCTACCTAGATCTCAGCGCGGAAACGATACTATTTGGGTGATCGTGGATCGACTCACAAAGTCCGCACACTTCTTGGCGATCAAGGAAACGAATAAATTCTCCACTCTTGCAGAAATATACCTCAAGGAAGTTGTTTCGAGGCATGGGGTGCCCACCTCTATTATCTCGGATCGAGATGCGCGTTTTACCTCAGAACTGTGGCAAGCAATGCACAAATCCTTTGGCTCGCGGTTAGACATGAGCACAGCGTATCACCCTCAGACGGACGGGTAGTCCGAGCGCACTATTCAAACCTTAGAAGACATGCTTCATGCATGTGTAATCGACTTTGGCAACAGCTGGGAAAAGCATCTGCCACTTGTGGAATTCTCGTACAATAACAGCTACCACACCAGCATTAAAGCTGCTCCGTTTGAGGCATTGTACGGACGTAAATGCCGGTCACCTCTTTGTTGGGCGGAGGTGGGAGATAGTCAGATCACTGGTCCAGAACATGTGGTAGACACAACCGAACAAATTGCTCAAATACGGAAACGCATGGCGGCAGCTCGTGACCGTCAGAAAGTCTACGCCGATAAGGGCAGGAAACCACTTGAGCTCCAGGTTGGGGAGCGGGTACTACTCAAAGTTTCACCCTGGAAGGGTGTGGTTCATTTTGGTAAACGAGGCAAACTTAACCCACGATACGTTGGACCTTTCGAAATCATTGAGAAAATAGGCAGGGTGGCCTACCGACTGAACTTACCAGCAGAACTCGGTGCAGTTCACAACGTTTTTCACGTGTCGAATCTGAAGAAGTGTCTGTCAGATGAGACCCACGTAGTTCCTCTGAAGGAACTCACTATCGACGAGCAGTTACGATTCGTCGAGGAACCAGTCGAAATCACGGACCGGGATGTTAAGGTCCTCAAGAGCACTAGAATACCTCTCGTTCGAGTTCGTTGGAACTCACGTCGCGGCCCAGAGTTCACCTGGGAACGCGAAGATCAGATGAAACAAAAGTATCCCCAACTGTTCGCAAACAGTGCACCCGCTACTGAGGCTGAAGCTACGGAATTTTGGGATGAAATTCCAGATCAACGGGGGGTGGATGTGACACCCTAGGAAAACCAGGAAAACCATACAACTTAACTAGCTTCCTCAGTGAGTGCTTACCAAATTTCGGGACGAAATTTCTTTCAACTTGGGGATGATGTGACAACTCGAAATTTAGAACCTTTAATTTGTATCTCGATGTAACATGCTTAAACGTGTGACTAGCTAACTTGTTGGTTTAATGATATAAGTGAACATCCTATGTGATTATGTGTTATGCGTATATGTATGCTTGTATGTATAGTATGTGTATATGTTTAGGTGAGCCGAGAACCATGAACACGACTCGAGACCATGCGGTCTCGAGTGAACAATGAAACAGTGGGCCGGATGGGCCACGTACCTCATTTAACCCAACCGAAAGCCCATTAGGGTGCACTACTTGGAACGGATATATAACCTTGGTGGATAGCCATGCTTGCCATTTCTTTGGACAACACACTCACTCTCACACACACCTTCTCCTACACACTCTCTCTCTAGAGAAACCTTAAACCCTAGAGAATCAAGCATCACCTCCCCTCTTCTTTACTCTCGGATCAAACCGGCAACCACAAGAGCTCTCGGATTCAAGCCTAAGATCTCCCTTGAAAACTTAACCGGTTAGTGATTTATGTGCTCTATTCGGTTGAGGATGATGTGCAATATTACGATTGATAGTTATGTGCGATGAAAATACTTGGTAATGTGTTTGCTAGTTAAAGTTTTATGCATGATTAAGGTGTTTGATCGGTTTGATGAGTTCTTGTTGCTATTGATACATGCTTGGTTCCAAATGCATAAAATGAACAAACATCCTCTTTTGTGGAAAGCATGAATTTTGAATGATAAATGTCTTACTAAGATAAGCTAGAGTGATAAGAATAATAGTTAGAAGATTTGTTATGATCATCCGATTTATGAAGATACGAAACAAATGTTTGCTTGATGATCTTGGAATCTAGTTTAGGTGTTATGATGCTTGTCCGAAAAATGCAAGAGTTTATGTAGGATGAACATGTGTTGAATGAGGATATGAATATTTGAATATATGTTGAATGTGTTTGAATATGATATGAACATGCTATGAACATTTGAAAAATACTTGTTTGATCCATTTTAGTAAATTGTTAGACAAGAAAACATGTTTAAATGGATAGTACACATTGTTGCATGAAATCAAAATCTCATTGGCTAAGTACAATGTCGGAAATCAGCAAATGTCCCAGCCGAGACCTTCAGTCTCGACTCGAGATCATCACATGACAATTCGAGACCTCAGATTTCGATATGGGTTGCGAGTCGAGAACCCCTAGTCTCGACTCGAGACCATAATTCATCAACACACATCATGACTAGAGACCATGGTTGCGAGTCCGGTTGCGACTCGAGACCAGTACATGCGTGACCCGAGACCTCCTCAGATTGCGACTCGAGAATTTGTAAGCTACAACTCGAGACCGCACAGTCTCGACTAGAGACCGCACAGTCTCGACTCGAGACCATACACATGTGCACGCTATTTGGACTTTCACACTGTTACGGGCCTAAGTGATTGGGCCGAACCGCTGGGCCGCATGTGCTACTGATAATTGAGTATGCTGTGCACTGTTGTCAAACTGCCATGATAAACATGTATGCCATGATAGTTACTTGTGTATGAATACGTGTAGAAGATACGTGCACTACTTGGTTTGAACCTGACTTGAATGGTATCTATGTTAGGACGTAGTTGACCACTTACAACTTGATTGACTTTTCTGTGTATCTGCCGAGCAAACCAAGGTGAGTTCACACCCTCTACAAAGCATGGGATTCCCAGGGGTCGGGAATTGGGGTTAAGGAACATGGGTTCCTCGTCCTCCTTGGGTAGGACAGCATTGGTTCAGGAATGTAATTCCTCGTCCTCATGGACAGATAACTCGTACTAGACCAAAACTCTATCACGAAGTTCCTCCTTTTTATATCGACTTAATCGCCGGGCCAATGGCGAGCGGATCATTAGTTAGATAGCGCTATTTAGGTCTGACAAACCTCACACCGTGCCGTAGAGGACGGGCGTGAACTAATGGATCTGGGGCACGTCAATGATGATAGACATTGACAGTTTCAGGGCACCTAAACATGACTACAGTCAGCAGTCGATATGGTAACGAGTCTAGTGTATACATGGGGTAGCCCCCACGGCCGAAATGCCAGATAACTAACACGGGGTAGCCCCCACGGCTGGATTGCCAGAGTAACCGGGAATAAACAAGTCACGTTTTTAACTATGGGGTAACCCCCACGGCAGGATGCCAGATAAAGGAAACTGTTTTCGAAACAACTTAAAACGAACACCCAACCGTGAACTCACTCAACTTGTTGTTGACTCGTTACTACATGCTTTGCAGGACAATAGGTACTTAGCTGGAGCTTGCATGGAAGAGAGTCGTTGTGGGACATGGACGGCTGTGTGCCATGTTAAACTTTGAAACAATTAAACTTATGTTTTGGTTTTATGACTTATGCTTCCGCTTGCAACTTAAACTACGTTTTGTTTGAACACCAATTGTATTGGTTGGATTTTTATAACTACTTATATGTTTGTTCAATATGATTGGTGGCTGGATCCTGGTCAGTCACGCCTCCAAGCGGTAGTACTCCGCAGGTGGATTTTGGGGGTGTGACACTTCCCTTGGAAAAACGATCTTCAGTGTAAGAGTTTTTGGTTCCAGCCAATGACTCCTCAGTTTGTGCTACGATCTTTGCAGCTGCCATTAGTTTGTCCCATTCTTTGGGCATACCGTCTTTTCCTGTGATAGTCCTGATCAGACTATCACATCGAATGGCTTTCTTGAAATGATCGCGCATTAGTTGTTCGCTTACACCTCCGATCTCTAAGCACTCCTTGTTGAAGCGAGTGATAAAATATTCTAAACCCTCGTTCTCTCTGTGCCAGATGTCTGTTACTTCAGACGTATCGCGTTGATAATGTCTTTACTGGCTGAAATGGTTTACAAATTAGGTTCTGAAGTCGACCCATGACGTGATTTTTCTAGGCGGGAGGCTGTCGAACCAGGCGCGAGCAGCCCCTGTGAAAGTCTGGATAAACAGATGGCACCACATCGGCATGTTCCATCCTCCCATAACACCAACGCTTGTAAATACTCGGACATGATCATCGGGGTCAGTTAGGCCATTGAACTTTCCCACTGTTTGAGGCAATTTTTCTTTTGATAACGGGGGTATAGCAATCTTTGGAATGAACTTCGAGTGTTCAGCAGCTTCAGCTGGTCTATAGATGAGACTGAAATCTCGTTCTGCTTCTTCGTTGTATGCGATGCGCTGTCTTGACCTATAAGACTCATGATTCTTCTGCAGACGGTTGAAGACTGAGGAACCTTCATCCTCTTGCCAAGTATAATCATCCGGATCCGTGTCATCCCATTCGTTGTTCATGTTGCGCGGCCCCAGCCGGCTGTGAACTGGACCCCTTTGCACATTTGACGGATGGTCATAATAGCTGCCTGTCTCCCCGCGTGTATCACGCGTGTCATGCACGCTTGGCCTTCTCTGGGGAGGAGGTCTGTTGATTCTTCCTTGAAAGTTCTGCTGCGGGGGTGTCTGGCGCGCCCCATGACTTGGACCCGGAGGGGTAACCAAGGATGGTTCTGCTTGTAGAATTGCTTGTTGTGCTCTCAAATACTGATACGCAGTATTTATGGTAGCAATCTGCTTGGCATACCAGGAAGCTAAAGTTTCGCCTTCTGGCAGCACTAGTAACGCCGAAATGTTCGGGTTTGGAGCTGGGTTTGAAGGACCAGCGACATGACTTACTGGGGTTCCCGTTTGAGTGATGCGAGTGATGCTCGCGCGGGGTCCCCCAGTGTTTGTTACTTCGATTTCACCTATCTCTTCAGCAGGCTGGACTTAGACATTCAGATTGTCCTCCCCCAATCCTACGTTGGAGTTTGTACCGAAACCGAAATCAGGAATAATCCCTTGACCAGCCATGATCAAGGGAACAAAAAAACTCAGAAAAAGAGGATGGGAATGATTTTAAAAATCGGTGGGCGTCAGTGAAGAAACACAGAACTAATTTTAAGGTTAATTAGTTTGATTTATGTTTCAAACATGAGGGTTAATCTTCTTAAACTTTCCTGAGCTCTGATTTGATCCGATCTTCCTGCAAAATAGAAACACCGTTAGCTCGTTAAGAGGGGAATATGGTGGTTTCCCTCTTAACCAGACTCCGGCATGAGAATAAGTATCTGCTTTGAGGAAATAAGTGTGTCTTAGGAGTGAGAGTAGAGGGAATGGAATGTTTAACCTGTGCATGGAGGTCTCTATTTATAGCCGGAGAGGTGTAAGAGGAGGTGGGCTGATGGGCCTTGGGCCGGAAGGCGACAAACAAGGAATATCCTCCTTGTCTCACTGGTATCGACCATTAGTGTCTTCTATAAGATCCCCGGTGCTGGCGCACCATGATTGGAGCCACGTGTCCCAGTTGTCGGCCTTGTTGTCTCTCTGCCATCAGCAGGTAAGTGGAGATTGTGGGGCAGATGTCGCCGCCCCCTGATTGGTGCCACGTAGGCGTCCTTGTGTGCTCTCTGTCTCCTGCACGTCAGACGATCGTGGAGCACGATAGAGCACAGCCTGGAGGATGCTGGTTGGCTTATTCTTCTGCCACCTGTACCTTTTGTACTCTCTAGAGTGGCCTTGCGCCCCAACTCCTGCGCAACCCTTGCTGAGCACGTAACTAGCCCGCGCAGGATTGTAGGGGCTAAAGGCTCATATCCAGAATACTAAGTGTGGAAACTAATGTCGTCTCTTGTTTGGACCTCGCGCGAGGCCTTATTCTGCTTGAGTATCCCGCGCGGGCCTAAGAGATTTGTCAGCTTTGCTGAGTAAGGAGTATGGTCCAGCGCGCGACCTGATTGGTCTGCGCGGCTTTTTGGGACCATACCCCTTCACGGTGAGTTTCTCTATTATCGCATAATTTCTCTCACTAAATGACCAGGTCAAGAAGAAATGTGCAAAAAATATGCAGATTTGTAAGAAACAAAACTTGATGGCCAAAAAGCAAAAAAAAACACAAAGTTAGAGAGAGAATGGGGTGAAAAGGAGTATTTTGAAAGTACAGGGGGTGTAATGGGTCGATGGCCACCGGTCATGCTTTTTAAGAGAGAGATAATATGATACATTAGTTTTCTTTAATATATACATGTATTTTATTTCGTATACATTGTAGTTACTAATATATATTTATATTGATAATACTAAATGTAACTGATAAGTAGTTACTTGATAAATACCCGATGGGTATTGCATCGAATATACCTATCGGGTAATTTTTTTAGATTAACGGTTTACCAGAAACCCGCGGGTATACCCGACGCCTGATGGGTGTTTACCCGCTAGAAACCCGACGTGTTTTGGGACGACTTTGGGAGAAGCTTATCTAATCGGGTTTGGGGTTGGGATTACCTAAACTCGTCCAAACCCGACCTATTATCATCCCTAATAAAACCTAAGTAGGTTTGGGGGGGGGGGGGGGCAGCATGTAGCATTTTTACACAACTAGCGACGTACGTAACGAAAATTTGATGGGGACGTAACATGTAGGGGCGGATTTACTAATAAAGAACGGGTTCCTAGGAACCCATTCGGTTTGGAAGTTTTAATGGAAATGTATATTAAAAATATAGGAGGAACCCATAAATAAATTAAGGGTGAACCCATAACAAAATATATCAAGTATTTCAGTGGTGTAATGTCCCCTTTGTAAAATAAGGATTCCAAGTTCGAGTCTGGATTCTATCCCCATAACTAATTTTTTGTTGCGTTGTTATTATATCATCTTCTCTCCGTTTTAAATACTTTTATTTTGAGTTGTTCAATTACAACCTATGACATTCATTAAATAACAACAAATTTTTTCTTTTTCTTTTTTTTCCTTCTCAACCTGATACATATAAAATTTTAATATTCTACTATATTTCTTATTATTATTATTATACTATACAAAATTGGTACTCTTTCAGTCTTTTGTGTATAGATTTGATGTATATTAACATACTAATCTTTTAATTTGTTTATTGCATTGATGAATTTCGAGTCTGGATTCTATCCCGAGAACTAATTTTTTGCTGCGTTGTTATTATATCATCTTCTCTCCGTATTAAATACTTTTGTTTTGAGTTGTTCAATTACAACCTATGCCATTCATTAAATAACAACAAATTTTTTCTTTTTCTTTTTTTTTTCCTTCTCAACCTGATACATATAAAATTTTAATATTGTACTATATTTCTTATTATTATTATTATACTATACAAAATTGGTACTCTTTTGTGTATAGATTTGATGTATATTAACATACTAATCTTTTAATTTGTTTACTGCATTGATGATTTTCGAGTCTGGATTCTATCCCGAGAACTAATTTTTTGCTGCGTTGTTATTATATCATCTTCTCTCCGTATTAAATACTTTTGGTTTGAGTTGTTCAATTACAACCTATGCCATTCATTAAATAACAACAAATCTTTTCTTTTTTTTTTTCCTTCTCAACCTGATACATATAAAATTTTAATATTGTACTATATTTCTTCTTCTTCTTCTTCTTCTTCTTCTTCTTCTTCTTCTTCTTATTATTATTATTATTATTATTATTATTATTATTATTATTATTATTATTATTATTATTATTATTATTATTATTATTATTATTATTATTATTATTATTATTATATACAAAATTGGTACTCTTTTGTGTATAGATTTGATGTATATTAACATACTAATCTTTTAATTTGTTTACTGCATTAATGAATAAGTTTTGATAATTTTGTAACAAATGTGATCGAGTTGTGTGTATTTCAGTTTGAAGTAGATCTCTTAACTTTAAACTTAGACTAAGATTCACACTAATGGTGAGATTGGCTACATGCACTAAACAGAATGTTAGTGCATTTGGAGATTTGTTAACTCTAAACAGAATGTTTCTCTTCATCGTTGCATGATTCAGTTGACTACTCATTGATCATAAGCAACAAAGTAATTGATATTTGAGGTATTTTCTTTTATTTTTTGTTTCTAACGAGTTGACGCTAACCCGCGTGTTGCGGCGGGGCGTTGATTTTACTCAATAACACTCTTGTTTGCAGATTTTAAAACATGGAAATGGCATAAGTTAATCATCTAAATAGAAATTGTTACCCAAACTGCGACTCAAAAAGGAAAATAAAGACAAATCATAAAAAAAGGCGTCAGATCATTAAATCGATTGAACAAAGTTTAAGTATTCACATGCTTTCGTAAACTGTTGTAATACAACATGAAATACAACATAATTGTGATTTGACTTGGTAAACTTTTGCTAAATACAAAAATTATTAATCACCTTGTTTTATTTGCGAATTTTATATAAAATTTTTGTTTGTGGGCCTATATTACAAAACGTTTCCGTCCAACTTTTCAAAACTTTAACTTCACCCATGTTCATCAATGGCAGCCCCAACAAACTCTCAATCTATCCACACAGTGTATACACATTTAATTAGGGCCCCTTAGTTCATCAATGGCAGCCCCAACAAACTTTTCAAAACTTTATATATATATTATATTAGATTAAAAAGAACTAAAACCACATTAAAGATTAAAAACCTCCCAAAATGCATAAGTAAAAAGTAAAAAATGAGAAGACATTTAAGCCGTTTCACACTTTCGCATAATGGACTATACTAAAATGTGGGTTTGGGCCTCTAAGGGGCGTGCCCAAATTTGTTTCCAATTAATGAGCCCTAGGTAATTCTGATTATTTGTTGAGGGGTGTCTCGCCACCTCTCCCATGATAATAAACATGTCTATCAACCACATTTCAACACCATCTTCCTTCTACTTCCCCATCATCATCCACCGTTATTGCTTTTCCATACCCTACGGATGCTACTTCCGTTAAAACCTTGGGGTCATGTGGAATCCACGCGTTGCAGAACCTGGCGATTGTTGGAAATCGTCACCGGTGGAAGACGTAACAAACATTCCGGGCGGGCCACAATCGAACTAATTATTCATCTTTTAGGTTATGCTCTTAATTTCAATGGAGAATTTGGTTAGGAATTTCTTGTCAAGACTATACGCATACATCGGCTTTGATTGGTGATAAAACATAGGAAATAGCATGTCGGTTTCAAATTGAATTTACACAACGCTTCAATTCATTTTTTTCTTATTTTAAGAGTCGCATTAATTCACCAACCAACAGGGCGTTACGTATTTCATCATTTCAGAGAGAAACGACGTTGTTCGGGAAAAGACACGCAATGTTGTTACTTTTTGTGATTTTAGCATAGTCAAATTAGAAAATGAATTTTGAATTCTTGTCGATGACAATCTCGCAAACGATCAGATTCAGCGAGTGGATGATCGGTCGGTGGCTTCGAGATCGGAGGAAATGACGCGGATTTGCAGAGGTTTTTGTCGGTGAGTTCTAGTTGATATTGTTCGGTTTTGACGGTGGAGTTTCTGAATTGCTTGCTTACAATATAACCTATTGTGAAGGATGAACATCAGAACATAGAAAGTGATAGATGGGATAAAAATTTAAAAGGTAGGAAGGAAAGAACGATTTACATGGTTTTTGTTTGATGCGTGCGGAGAGGAGAAAACGGTTAATGACACAAAGTCAAAATGATGAAACCCTCCTTTTAAGTTAAACGAATCGGTACCTTGAAGAAGAGACGCAATGGTTTGTTGAAAGGCAACTTTAAGTTGCTTTTTGTATTATACGAGTTGACGTCAACCCGCGCGTTGCAGCGGGATGCCGATTATGAATGTTTTTAGTATCACTATATAAGATGCAAAAATGCAAAACATTCTTTTCATTTTGCTTAGCCTCTACCCTACAACACTACACCGAAGCGTTTTACTTCAAAACAATCTTTTCACGTAATATATATATATATATATATATATGTGTGTGTGTGTGAACTTTCCTGTATGGTTATTAAGTTGTCGCATGGGCCGATGATGTTTTAATGGTTGTACCATCATATTACCTATCAAGTTCAATGATATTCCTATCATTACAATTTAATTGTTCTTTAACACCTCAAACCAAACTATTTCATGTATGGAGAAAAAAAATTATAGATAAACCTATAATCATCTAAAACAGTACCTGTACTTCGACATATGTAACTTGCATTGCATTTATTAATTCACGCCTATCATTTTCCCCGACGACAATCTCATAATCAAACAAATCAAACTTCAAATCCTCATCCACGGCCACATCGTTGATCTCACATATGTTGTGCTAAACGGTATAAGCACATTGCGACCCGTTGATGAACTGGAATCATCGAACAGCGTGTGGTGTCTTTTTTTAGAGACAATGGAATCTAACTCGTCACATATCATATTAAACGTCGCTTTACTTGTTCGAAAAACATCAATTTCTCACTCGTTCGGAAAACTTCAATTTCTCAAATTCCTTGTCTGGTCATTTGACGCTATTGTAATGCTCCCACAACATCTTCGACCTTTCCTTCACCCACAATTGTTGCTCGTTGTGGTGCTGGCTTGAACTTGCCACCTCAACTACCATCACACCGCCCTTGAATTTTGGCGTCCATGTTTTCTTTGGTCTCCTTTCTGTATCCGACATTTCTGAAGCAAAATTCATACCAATTATTTTAGGCCACGAATATCATACAACATTGATGTGAAATCCAGTCAAGGATAATGAAAGAGAGCAGAAAACATTTGAGGATGAAACTGAAAGGACAACAATAGAAGCAGCAACATGTCGAAACATCATCACCAACATGTAAATCATTTTAATATTATCTCAAAATAACATGGATCAAAAGTAAATAACTAAATAAACGATTTTAGTCATGATAATAGCATCCGAAACAATAAGATGAGATGATAAAATTATTGATTAACCAAATAATGTTCAAACTAAAGGTGATTTAATTGATCAAACTGTGGCTTATAATTTGGTTCAAGGTCATCTAGCATTGACAAACAACAATCCAGGTTCAACAAAACCGACATACCTTTTTAGAAAGTGAGTTTTTCCAAATTTCTATTTTGCTACTGCCATTGCAGTTATCGTAACAACATTCAAGAAAGTGATACGGGAGGAAGAACATCTCACATAATATCCCATGGTTATAAAGATATGAGTACAGATATTTGCTTTAGCCCAAATGTTATTTTTGTTGATAGAGGGAATAATTTGCCTAAAAAGTAACAAACATAAACACGTAATTGAAAAAAATTGAGGGTTAGATGCAGAATTTGCCCTTTAGAATTCAAGTGGAGACTCATGAACAAAATTACCCTAAGTGTGAATAAAAAGAAAGGGTAACGATGAACATCGAATTTATAAGATGCAATATACAGAATCCAAAGAGAGAACATCAAATAATATACGTATGGGATGAGTATCAAGTGTAAAGATCATAGACGAATTTATCATGCAATATACAGAATCCAAAGAGAGAACATCAAATAATCACTATACATATGGCATGAGTATCAAGTGTAAAGATCATAGATTGTAACTCAAGAGAGAACATCAAATAATAACTATAACTTTAATATCGTAGGGGATGTTTCTGGAACAAAGAGTTTTTGGAACAAAGAGTGTTTGAAATATGGATTTGAAAAATGGGGAAATTGGGGAAACGAACAGTTGTCTAAATAATAAATAAGGGGGCTTTGGCCTTTGGGAAACAAACCGTTTATAATAAAATATTAATATTATACCCTTATCATAAATCATAAATATGGAATAAAGATAATAAGCATTACATAATAAAGAAATAAAGTGTACACATAATGGATGGCAGTGAAAACTCAATTGACACGAAGGGACATTATATTGACACGTAATGCATTTGTTAATAATTTATACATTAGTTAATAAAATGTCAGTTTTGTTTCTTGAAATAGGGGCGGTGAGTTGAAACCGTCGAATTCTTATTAAGGACGCATCGGTCATTATTGTTGACGCAGCGGTTGAGCGTAGTAGGAAAGCAACGGTTGGGCAATGGGCATGGTAAGAAGTATGGTTGGTAAATGTATAAGGGTATAATAGTAATTCAATATATGTTGGAATTTGATATTAACTGGCTACTTGTGATTTGTGGTTTTTATAGGAAAGTTATTTAATATGAACTTTTAGGCCTTTAATAATTTTAGATTTTAAAAAACTAAACTTGAATCAAAGGGATAATGCCAATGGAAATGTAATATTCAATTTAGGTCTTTATTATGTTCACTGACCCGACCCGACACGACCTAACCTGAAAACTCTAACGTATGGTTGTGAAAGTTTGACCACCAAAAAAGTGAACTCATAAGAAAAAAAGTTCCTGGATCCGCCACTGGCCGCATGATGCTGGCCCATTTCTTCATAGACGTAAATTGCATTATACTCTTATAACTAGCTTACCAAACTCTCTTGTAGTAACTCAACTCAATATGATAAAACATCCAATTATTAGATCCGATAAAAGCTCTCTTGACATAGATAGAGAAAATAAATTGAAAAATTCTAAGCTTCTAATTTTTTATAACTCAACATGGGAATGGGAATAGGAATGGTATGACTTTTAGGATCTGTTTGGTATGTGGTAATGGAATGGACAAAGTAATGGAATGGATGAGGTAATGGAATTGATCATTACCATTTCATGTCTTGTTTGGTTGCCATGTAAGAAATGGAATGAATCATTATTATTTTTTTGTTTGGTAGGCAAGAAAAGACGAAAGAATAAAATCGGATTGTGGTGGTCAGTGGTGGGCGGAGATGGTGGGTGGTGACAGGTGGCAATTGTAGTGGTGGCGGTGCTGGTGGGTGGTGACGGCGGCAGGTGGTGACAGCGGCGGTGGTAGTGGGTGACAACGGTGGCGATAATGGTGGTGGCAGCGGTCGTCAGAGGTGGTAACAGAAGCGGTGGAGGTTGACGGCGGTGGCAAAGGTGGGTGGCGACAGTGATCCGAGGTGGCAGCAGCAGCAACGGTGGCGGTGATCGGAGGTGGCAACAACGACAATGGTGGTGGTGGCGAAGACAGAGGTGGGTGGCGGCGGTGGGCGGTGGAGGTGATGGTGGTCGGAGCTGGCGAAGGTAGTAGCGGTGGTGGCGACGACGGTGGGTGGCGGCGGTGGCGGGTGGCGACGACGGGTGGTGGGTGGCGGTGTTGGTTGGTGGTGGCAACGGTGGTGGGTTGTGATGTTGGTGAAGGGAGAAGAGGGAATGGAATGGAAAAAAAACAGGGGGACAGATGGAATGATTATGAGGGAATGGAATGCATTTTGGAATGGTCGATTCCATTCCATCGACCAACCAAACACTCCTTTCTTCATTCGCTCACAATGACCCTGGTGAAACACTGGTTAACACCGAAGGTTAACTAGCTGCGTCGTCTCTTATGTGGGTTCAATCTCCTTCTCTACTCGTCTATGACTAAGGATCTGCAAAACAGCAAACCGTTAGCTCGTTAAGAGGGGAATATGGGGGTTTCCCTCTTAACCGGGCTCCGGCGTAAGAATAAGTACTGTTATGAGGAATAATAGTGTGAGTGCAGGTGAAATGATAGGAGAATAGAATGGATAACCTGAATGATGAAGGGTCCTATTTATAGCCGGAGGGTGAAAGAGGGAGGAGCGACCTTGCCAACTGCCATTGGGCGCCAGCTTTCCGACCAAGGGGAATATCCTCTTGGTCTCCTCTGCTGTGGTCAGGATAGTGGTCCACGTTGCGCGCCCTCGTTTGTCCATGCTGGAAGAATTGTACTGCAGCTGTCGGTCTGCCCCCAGATTGCGTTGCAATATTGCCTGAAGGAAAGCCTGTGTGGTTGGATCAGATACGGGACTGTTTCCTGCACCCTACCAGCGAAGCTTTGCTGCTTATGCCAATGTTATCTTAGGTGAATATGGTGGGGATGATTGATGGGTGTCAAGTGTTATATATATTAGGTGTATATTTTAAGCTCCTTTAACACTTTTTTAGTCAAGTTTTAAATTTATAAAACACGATATTTACTAACACTAGATACTCATATGGGCAAGTGCACCCATCGTGAGCGTAGTATAGTGTTGGTAAGATACCGAGGTCGTCCAAGGACACACGAGCTTTTAGTACCGGTTTATCCTCAACGTCTAATCAAATCAAAAAGTTTAGAAAAATGTTTTAAACTAAGAAAAATAAAAACTAACTAAAATGCTGAAAAATAAAAATAAAAGAAAAACAGATAGACAAGATGAATCACTTGGTTCCGACTCGTATCTAGTGTAACCTTTGATTATTTCCGCACTTTTGCACTTTTTAAGAGATTATCTTAGTTATTGTAGTAGGCCCCTCTTTTGAAGGTGACGTTACCCTCACCCCAGTAGTTTGAGTCAGCAAGGATACAATCCTAAAAGGATGGATTATTGAAAGATAATTAATTAAGTTATTAATGCAAATTATGGTAGGCCCCTCTTTTGGAGGTGACGTTACCCTCGACTAAGTAGTCTGAGTCAGCAGGGATACAGTCCTAAATAGCCGGGTTATAGTATTAATAGTATTTAACTTATGAAGGGATCAAAGAGTTTGGACCCCCGCCATCCAATACCGTTAAGTATTGAAGGAGATCATACTAAATTTGACCCATGTCCATTGCAGGACCTCTAAACGCTGAACAATGGCAAGACCTTTACCAAACCGTTCCCTTAACCCCCGACCAGGTAGCCAACATACCTCCATATAGACCGTGGAGATATGAATGGTGAAAATCTTTTATTTTATATAGACAGTAAAATAATTTCAAGACACCACGGACAAACGATAAGGAAAGATCACCTTCAACATAAGAAACTAGTTATTAAAGTGATTAATACAAAACCAAGTAAAAAGTGCGAAAAGATTAAAAATAAAAAGTATTACACTAGACACTTTGTCTTCACCAAGTGATGTAAGAGACTTAGGAAACCATGGCCTTGATTGTCAAGAACTCTTACGATCAATCTTGGATCCCGAGACGACTCACACACTCTACGATGGACAATGGATGATGGTGGTGGATGATGGTGTTATGGTGGTGGTGGGTGGTGGGTGAAGTGTGAGAGAGGTGGTGTGCCAAGGGATGGTTTGAGCTTGAGCCAAGCACTCCTATTTATAGGCTGAACAGAAGCTCAGGCACGGCCCCGTGTCCATTGGGCACGGCCCCGTGTCCACATCCTCTCTTTCTTCATTTAATGCAGCTTTGTCTTATTAGTTGACCACGCCCCCGTGTCCGCTAAGCACGACCCCGTGTGCAGAAGAATCTTTGTACTATGAAGATTTGCCTGGATTGTGCGAATCTTATAGTTGACCACGGCCCCGTGTCCGCTGAGCACGGCCCCGTGGTGGGCAATAGAAGCTTCTACAACTTTGTCTTTTCTGCTGACACTTGGGCACGCCCCCGTGCTGGCTGAGCACGGGGCGTGTTCAGTCTTCTGTTATCTTGTTTTGCTTGGGAAGATGCTGTCGTGGGGTCGGGCATGTCATGTCTTGTGCCTTTTCTTGTATTTATGTTAGATTTTGATGTCTTTTTGCTTCTTTTGTTAATTTGAGCTCATTTAATCCTGAAAATACAAAAGGAAGACAAAAGCACACTTTTTCTAACATTAGTACTAAAAAAGGGTTAGTTTTATGCCACAATTGATGAAATTTATATGTTGCATTTTGCACACATCAAATACCCCCACACTTGAATCTTTGTTTGTCCTCAAGCAAAACTCTGTAATATGTGGCTATTACACTCCCAAATGGAATGGGTAGAAAAGAAGGTTTTTGGGCTTATCATAGAGTGTCGGGATTTCCAAGATTCTTTATTTAGTTTTATTTTTATTTATTTACAATCCTATTCGTCATGATTTATTTAAAACTTTTCATAAGATAAATTACTTATTAGGGCATAACATGCCTTTGTAAAATTTTATTTATATACAAGTTCACATACCTCACGGGGATCACTCAACACTCGGCCGAAAATGTATTTTTGTGGATCACTCGAGAGCGGCATGGAACTTGCTCCTACCATAAGCTTGCCAAGCAATCAATCCTCCTCCTTTTTAACTTATATACCTTTGTAAATATCAAGAGGACTTTGTGGGTGAAGGGTTAGGTTAGACTTGGGTTAAAGCTAGGTGGTTGGGTTAGTGGTTAGTAGAAAAAGGGCGAAAAGCGTAACAAGCGTCGGTTTTCGTAAGACTTTTTATTTTTATTCTACTTTTATTTTTATGAAGCTATTTTTTTCAAACAAAGTCATTTTTGATAAACTTGTTTGTTTATTTGCTTTTGCTTCATAATCAACTTTTTTTTTTTTTGAAAAGTCATACGAAAAACCGAACTTGTTACTAAAACAAAGGGTTAAAAATGAAAAAGGTTTTGGTGGGTAAAAGGGTGTTTGTTTTGGGTTATGAAATGAAAAGGTTTAGGCTCAAAGGGGCTAACTAGGGGGATTTTGGGTAGGTGGTAAAAAAAAGAAAAATAATGGTGTTGAAATAAAAAGGGTTAGTCCTAATGCCTCCCTCATTTACTTACTCGGGTTTAAGTTGGTAAGGACCGGGAATGTATCGTCATGGCAAGTTCTAGAGTCGTAAGAACCAAGCGGCTATTCACACAATAATGATATGTAATTGTTTGCTCAATAAGGGCTCAAAACTCACTTTTGTAGGAATGGGTTTTTATGTGATCAAGTATATATAATCAAATTTTAACTAAGTTTGCCATGCCTTTTTCATAATTTTCTTATGTTGGTTCTTTTTATCACGACGCTATCGGTTGTAAATTCGTAAAAATATAACCTTTTTAAGAACTTGAATTTCCCGAGTTAAACCTAGACAAGTAAAAAAATGAAAATTTTTGAAAAAATTTGGGGTGATTAGCGGTTCCAATAGAGTTTTGTGTAAGGCTTGTATTTAGGACTTGCAAGATTCAAGGTTTTAGCATCCCCCCCCCCCCCCCCCACACTTAAATTACACATTGTCCTCCATGTGTCCCAAAAATAAGTTTTTAGGTTGATTGAATGTGTAAAAAGCAAAAATTTTGTGTTACTGGGCGCTGAACACGGCCCCGTGTTGTCCGGGCACGGCCCCGTGTTCAAGTGCCAGTAACAAAATTAAATCAAGAGAAACAGAAGCCTGGACACGGGGGCGTGTTGTGTGAACACGGCCCGTGTCCAGTTACTTGAACTGGGTCTTTTTCTGCAGACTGTGCAGCACGGGGCCGTGTTGGGTGGACACGGCCCGTGCCGAGCTTACTGTAAACGAAGAATTTTGTCGGATGGTCCTGTTTTCCTGGATGGGGTGCTGGTTCAAGTTTCCCTTGTATCCTTTGTCATCTCAAGTGTGTTTCATTCATTTCAACACCACCCAAACACCAAATTAACTAAAAACCATAATTCATTACGTCATAGAGAGTTACATACTAGTCCTAAAAATGAAAAACAGAAATTAAAAGTTAAAAGTCCTAATATTAAATAGGTCAAGTGATCCGTAAAATCTTCCTAAGGATCCCTACTTCTACAATAAGAACCAAAATTCCGGAAATAGATTCCCGGTCTAAAAGCCTTGTAGAACTCCAAGCCGAACGGTGTCCCTTAGATGTTGCTAGAGCCATTCTTCTATCTCCCTCGGGAGAAGGGAGGCGGCTTCATGTTCCTCGACATGTTGTGGAGGCGGAGCGACACCAATCGAACCCCTTGTAGTATGTCTCGAGGAGGCTCCGGATGTAGGGCGTACCATTCGGCCGGAATGATGACTTCCGGCACCACATTCCATGCCCTTTGGGTGATAATCTGCACCAAAGGAGGAGAGGCGAGAATGTTCAACCTTTGGTGCAAAAGGTTGACCTCCCGGAGACATCCTTCTAGTCCCACCGTCAAATGATTAATGCGGTCGACCAATGCCTCTTCCACACTTGTTACTTCATCAAGGGCTTCTCTTAAGGCGTAAACATAGTTTACAAGAGAATCCTCAACCGTTGATGATCTTCTCCCCTGCCGGTTGTTTCCGGACTGCGACGAAGAGTTTCCGCTTGTTCTGCTTGCCATTCTAAGAAAACATACCGAAAAGAGTTCAATTTTATGGATCCAATACTTCTGACACGGCCCCGTGTTCAGATATCTGCAGGATTTATGAACAAGGAATCTTGGGGTTTCAAATTGTTTTTATGATTTTTTTGAAGCATTTTTGAAAAACAACTTAAAACATTGTTATAGAACTTATTTTTAACAAGATTCCATGAACAAAAATCTAACAAACATCTCAATAAGGCTTGAAATTATGGAAGGTTCAAGCTTTAATGGAAGTATGAGGAAAATTGAAGAAGATGATAGTGGATAAAAGAGGAAAGGACAAGAAGATAGTTGAGAAACTTCTTTTAGAAAATACCTAGGATGGTATGTGAGAATATTCCTCAAATATCTATCCCTGGAATGGTTCAAATGTGCAGGATTCTTGGCTGCATTTATAGAAAACGACAGTACGTTGCGCACGACCCCGTGTCGGCTGGACACGGCCCCGTGTGCAGATGGAATCCTGACACATTTTTGTCCGCATTCTGACAAAATCAGAAGGGAATCTTTGGGTGGACACGGGGGCGTGCTGACCTGGACACGGCCCCATGTCTAGAAGCTGTCTTAAGGAATTCGTCTATTTTTAAGGAACTTTTCTGGATCGGGCGGTTCCTTACTGGATGGAACAACCCCAAAGTGCCTAAGATACCTTAATTGTTCTAGATTAAGACGAGAACGCAAGAGGTTGTCGGTGAGGGTGATTCCTAGGCTATATGTAGGTGGACAAGTCCAACCCTTTTCCGGGCTCTCGTTAAAGAAGGTGTATGTCGAATCGCTCAGGTCTATGTATGCATCAAACGAAGTTGATGGGGAGTCCTTCACGGCACAATCGACACAGGGACGACTGTCGCTCAAGTCCTCACTAGAGTTAGAAGTATCGTCGGAAGCAACGAAGTTGTTTGAATGCGGTTCCAACCCTTCTTCTTGGCTATCGTCTTGGAAAAGATTATTGAAATCTTTCCTAAGTTCTTTTAACCAATCAATAATTAGATCTTCTAGTTGAAATAATTCATCGAGAAGCATTTATCCTAAAAAATCCGGTTGGGAGCATTCGAGGGAGAGATAGGGATTATTTTTACTTTCGCCCCTCTTAAGGATACTAGGAAATGATGGGTCTATATAGTGGAGTTTATAATTTAGAAAATAACATTCTAATTCTTTATGGTTACCACCACATAATTGACACCACATAGTACCATAAGAGTGCCGAAAGTAAAAAGTATCAGTATCACTCATGTTTGTGTCAGAAATTACCAACCGTCGGGATCTTACGGTTCTGTTCTCAGTAACTAAAACTTGGGCACGGGGGCGTGTTGAGTGGGCACGGCCCCGTGTTCAGCTACCGTCTGACTTAAAACAGGATTGCCAGTTCCAATGATTGGGCACGGGGCGTGTTCTGCGGGCACGGCCCGTGCTGAGTTCTGCAGAAGCTGAAAAATTAAGAAAAATCCTAAAAAAAATGAAAAATAAGGAAAACGATTAGGCCGTTGATTCCTAACTTTCTTAAAATCCTTGTGTCCCCGGCAACGGTGCCAAAAACTTGATGGGTGTCAAGTGTTATATATATTAGGTGTATATTTTAAGCCCCTTTAACACTTTTTTAGTCAAGTTTTAAATTTATAAAACACAATATTTACTAACACTAGACACTCATATGGGCAAGTGCACCCATCGTGAGCGTAGTATAGTGTTGGTAAGATACCGAGGTCGTCCAAGGACACAAGAGCTTTTAGTACCGGTTTATCCTCAACGTCTAATCAAATCAAAAAGTTTAGAAAAATGTTTTAAACTAAGAAAAATAAAAACTAACTAAAATGCTGAAAATTAAAAATAAAAGAAAAACAGATAGACAAGATGAATCACTTGGTTCCGACTCGTATCTAGTGTAACCTTTGATTATTTCCGCACTTTTGCACTTTTTAAGAGATTATCTTAGTTATTGTAGTAGGCCCCTCTTTTGAAGGTGACGTTACCCTCACCCCAGTAGTTTGAGTCAGCAAGGATACAATCCTAAAAGGGTGGATTATTGAAAGATAATTAATTAAGTTATTAATGCAAATTATGGTAGGCCCCTCTTTTGGAGGTGACGTTACCCTCGACTAAGTAGTCTGAGTCAGCAGGGATACAGTCCTAAATAGCCGGGTTATAGTATTAATAGTAGTTAACTTATGAGGGGATCAAAGAGTTTGGACCCCCGCCATCCAATACCGTTAAGTATTGAAGGAGGTCCTACTAAATTTGACCCAGGTCCATTGCAGGACCTCTAAACGCTGAACAGTGGCAAGACCTTTACCAAACTGTTCCCTTAACCCCCGACCAGGTAGCCAACATACCTCCATATAGACCGTGGAGATGTGAATGGTGAAAATCTTTTATATTATATAGACAGTAAAATAATTTCAAGACACCACGGAAAAACGATAAGGAAAGATCACCTTCAACATAAGAAACTAGTTATTAAAGTCATTAATACAAAACCAAGTAAAAAGTGCGAAAAGATTAAAAATAAAAAGTATTACACTAGACACTTTTGTCACACCCCGACCACGTGTAACATACAAAACGTGGCGGAAACGTCGGGGAGTGTTGTAACAGAATTAATGTTTCATAACCATGGATACCAAAAAGTGTTTCGTTTTATTAAACATTGAATAATTACATCGTCTGGAAATCTAAATACACAATTTAAACATAGTCTATCATTGTTATTGAGTCACTAAGGCCTTGTCCAGTCCTATGTGAGCATGCATCCTATCAATCGATATCTTTCAACAATACCTGAAACACATGTGAAAAACGAGGTCAGCAAAGAAATGCTGGCGAGTACATAGGTTTTGTGAAAATAAGATTCATGACTTATGTTTAAGAAAATGTTTAGTCATGAACCTTGTAATTTGCTTTGTCTTTGTAAATCATTTGAAAAATAATAAGTTCAGATGATATGTATAAATAAGAGAATAATGCATGATTAAATGAATAACCATGTAAAATGAGTTTGTAAAAGTTAAGTTGTTTGTACAACAATGTATTGTGAAAAGTATGTTATTTGTATAAAATATTATATGTTTAAATTGAAATGATTTAAACAACGCTACGATATGTAATACCATATAAGCACTTATATATAGGAAGTACCAGCGGCGTATCCACCATGCTTATATCATATTACACATGCCTCGTTACTTAAATCACTTACTCAAACCAAACCAACAATGTAAGATGTCTATGTTTAAACCAACTGCCAAATGTATTGGAATAATATGTCAAAATGTTCATATCAAGATGTAAATCATGTTATGTATAACCAATGTCAAAAGTGTTTGTGTCAAATGTAAACCATGTAATGTGTAACCAAAATGATATGTATGGCTAGTGAAATGCATCAACTAAACCATAGGTGAAACGCACAAAACAAAGTATTGAAGTAAAACTTGGTTTAAATCAATACTATGTTTCGTGGAAATGCATGATCAATTGTAAATTCATGTCCAAATGTTTACCCAATCGTTAAAACATTTTGTGAAATCGTTCAAATCGTTCTTGTTGTTTTAATCGTTCAAATCGTTCTTGTTTTAATTGTGAAACTACTTTATGGTCGATTTTCTAATAACATTCAAACCTTCTTGACTCGTTCATCGTTCCAACTCGTTCTCGTTCTTAACAAACCCTTACCAAAGGGTAAATTAATAATTACAGATTCAGTCGTTACCCAAAATACCCACACATAACCATGGGTATAGAGAATAACGGGATTTGTCAGATCCTATGGTACCATAACCTAATACTGGTCGGCTTGATCATTGCTAATGAATGTCATTGGTTATGTAACTACAACCAACAAGTTTGTTCACTTTATTGAAATCGTTCTTGAAACCATTGTAATTGTTTTTGAAACCATTGTAATCGTTCTTGAAACCATTGTTATCGTTCTTGAAACCACATTGTAATTGTTTTTGAAACCATTGTAATCGTTCTTGAAACCACATTGTAATTGTTTTTGAAACCATTGTAATCGTTCTTGAAATCATAGTTAAGACATTTAGCACATATGAGTCACCCCAAAATAGTTGAAAACAGTAAAAGAGGGGAATAATGTACTCGCCTGAGGATGCTTAGAGGTCTTGAACAACAACCAAACAAAGCTAGAGAGAGCACATAATCAGTTGGCAATCTAAAACTATATAAATAAACCGGACTTAAATCGGGAGATCAGATAGGATGAGGCTTGGTAAACCAAATGAGTATTAGAACTCATATGATATGGTTTAACAAGGCCTACATACTACATTGAGACTAACCTAAGTGCTTTCGACCCATCGCGACCCATTAAGGTAACATACGCTACTTGAACGCGTCGTGCGCGCAAAGCGCGTTCGAGACGTCTAACTAGTCCTATGACAAGTATTATATGCCTAAACGTGTTTAATCATGTTGTATAATCAGTTATGTACAAAAGTTTAGGTTACATAAGCTTAATTACCAATTATACATGAAAAGGGTATTCTGGTAATTTACCTAAGGTATATAAACTACCTATCATACAACTATTCAAACGAAGCGACCATAGGGTATAACCTCGGAAGGTTATTCCCTACCTACTATGGTCACCTAATGTATTTGGTCGGATCCTAATGATCGACCAAATGGGTCGGGTTCGAAGGTATAAGCGATTTATTAGATCGCTTACCCTACGACCCTAGACAACGTGGTAATCAGTAGGCATAGTCCCAAGGGACTATAACCAACGTGATTACACTCACGTTGCGAAGTTCAAACGAACTTTGCATTGACCATAAACTGGTCAACGCAGAAAGTCAAACAAATTTTGACTTTCAGACTCAAAAAGACTCGAAAAGCAATAAAAAAACGAAAGAATACTGGTATGAAAAAATGGTTTCAACTTAGAGCTTCTCAAACCAAGATTCTAGTGGGTTTAGAGGTTGCATGGCAAGGGGTATTTATAGTTTTCGGTTCACCGTTAGGATTGTTTCTTGGAAAAGGGGGCACGATCAAAGCCGTACACTTGTTGGAATGTTATGGTGACTAAATTGGCCACTCACCATAGGGTATCAACATGTGGCAAAGGATTTGGGAGTGGTTAACAGCTGAAAACAGGTTGTTTAATACACTGCATCCGGTCTTCAGACCCCTTGCGCACCGTAACAAATATTTGTTGCGGTGCGCAAGGACCTAATTTGGCAGAATGTCAGATTTGGTCCCTGCAGCCCGTTTAAGCTATTTTTGATGCGTTTGAACCTCGTTAACCTCATTTCAAGGCTCTAAAATGAAGTTAAAGTATAGGGAACTCAAGACATGCTCAAAAATATCTCTGATGTCGGTTCGTTTGGCCGTACGGTTGCGATGTTCGCTTAATTACGACGGAATGCGCATAAGCGCGAAAAACGATCCAAATGACGCGACGAATGGATTTTTCTCATGCCAAACACTAAAATAAAATATTTTAGTGCTTACATAAATTTTTGGATGTCCGGATGTATTCAGAACGTAAGTTATGAGCGAAAATGCAAACTTGTGCACTTTTTGACGCTTTTAGTCCCTGAATGACCCAAAAGTTTATTTTAGCACACCGAACCCCTCAAAGCCTATTTCTAAGCTATGTAAAGGATATTTATGGTATTTTTAACTTATGGTCATGTTCCGGAATGTCTGTTACAGTTCAAATTGGCATACTTTCGCAGTTTGTCAAGTTTAGTCCCTGTAAGTTAATAAACTAGATTTTGCCATACCAAAGCCTTCAAAACTTATTTCTAAGTTATGTATAGGTTACTTAAGGTATGTTAAGCCAATGTCACTATTCCGGAGTGTTTTTTGCATTAAACTGGTTATATTTACGCATTGGTGCGCGTATAACCTTCCAAAAAGCGATTTAGAGTTTAAAATCGAACAAGAATCGATATGTGCAAATGATACACATATTTTTACAAATCCCAAGTATGAAATATAATATTTCATTGGTTTGGTATTTGTTTGATGGTCGCAGTGACCCAGGTGTCACAGTCTCCCCTACTTTAGGAAATTTCGTCCCGAAATTTAATCAGAGGAAACTTGTGAGAGCTTGAAAACATGAAGTTGAAAAGACAAAACAACACTGGTTAGGGTTCTGAACTTCTAGTAACCTTAATAACATTATGCTTCCAATGTAAGAGGGACACTTATATACAAGTATATAAAGCGTCATTGGTGCGTCCACCGTACCTCCATTACATCGTTCTCATCTTGTTATTGTTGTCACTATCGGTTCTTACACATAATAAATCCTACTGGGTTTCTATGCACTAAATTTCATAATTATGTACGCGTCCATAATTAGACAATTCCTTGCGCAGTTCACACAGTCTATTTTATAATGTGTAGGGTAAAACCAAATGAACAAACCTGTGATGAGTGTGACTGGACCACCATAGGGTCCTTTCAGCTGTATCATCACATGCCATTCTTAACCAGATCTTGAATCAATCTTTAACTAGACCACTTAAGGGTCTCTCATCGAATCATAGAATGGTACTATATAACCCAAGGGTCTTAACTACCACGTAGAAGCCCATAAGGATTTAAGGTAGTACCTTTGAATATCCTACTATGAATCCCTCATATGAAGATATGAAAGATTCTATGAGGATTTGAAAATCGGATCACACAAAAACATAGAGGAGAACACATAAACACATATCACATAATCGCATAATCGCACACTCATATTATTGTTTAAATTGACCTTTTAAATTTGTTATATTTGGACACGGGTATTTAAAGCATACAAGGAATCAAATCCTTAATTGCAGCAATTTGGATGGATCCATATGAATACCCTGCTTGTTGACTACATGACCCAAAAATTGAACTTCTTTAAGCCAAAAATTTCCTCTTGGAGGATTTAGCGAAAAGTTTGTTCCTTCTTTAGGGGTTCCAATGTCAACGAAGGTGTTGATCGTGATCGGCTCGGGACATGAATAGATCAAGATGTCATCAATAACAACAATGACGAACTGATCCAAATAAGGCTTGCAGACTCTATTTATTAAGTCCATGTAGATGGCTGGAGCATTTGTCAACCCAAAAGGTATGACTGTAAACTCGTAATGGCCATACTTCGTGCAGAAAGCCGTTTTGGGAATATCTTCTTCGAGAATACGAAGTTGATGATACCCAGAACGCAAATCGATCTTGGAAAAGCATGAAGCACTCTGCAGTTGATCGGAGAGATCGTTGATTTAAGGTAGGGGATATCGATTCTTGATGGTAAGCTTACTAGGCTTACGTTAATCGATACACATTCGAAAAGATCCATCTTTCTTTTCACAAAGAGGACAGGAGTTTCCCCAAGGTGAAAAGTTCGTAAGGATGAATCCTTTATCAGACAACTCTTGAAGTTGTTTTGATAATTCTTGCATCTCGAACGATGCAAGACGATAAGATACTTTCGCAATTGGGTTGGCATTGGGTACAAGGTCAAAATGAAATTTGACTTGACGAACTGGAGGCAAACCAGGTAGTTCATCAGGAAACACCTCTGGATAATCCCGAACAATCGGAAGATCCTGAATACTCTTGCTCTTGCCTTTCTCCTCGGTGACATGTGCTAGAAAAGCAACATATCCTTTTCGTAAATAACTTTGGGCTTTTGATTTAAAAGAAATAAGTGTTTAAGGTTCTTGGGGAGGTCACAAGTGATCATAAAAAAAATGACAGAACCACACGAGTAGTTTGTCTTTGTGTTGACATCATAAGGTTGGATCAAACATTCCTACAATTGCATTATTGTTGTTGTTGTTGCCGTTGTTGTATATCTCGTGGACTTGGGTTACAACACCGGGGAGCACAGCAGCCACTTGCTGAGAGACCAGGGTTGCGAGTTCTTCAATAGTAAAAGTTCGAGCATCGGTTCGAGCATCGCGTCGAGGAGGCATTGTCTAACAAGGAAATAAGGGGGTCGATGATTTAATCAAAGTAAACGGGTCATATAACGTATCACTGAAGACATGCTCGCCTATAAGTGAACACTCATCCCAAGAATTCCCAGGTAAGCACAACTGGTCTCACGTCTGATGAGATATATACGAAGTGCTTGCCTAGACAGAAAACCCAGAATACAGGCATTCACCCTTCCAGTTTGCACATGTTCACATTATTTAAAACCCAAAACCTTGACGAGATTTTGAAAACTCAAAGGGTTCAAAACCTTACAACAGAGGGTTCAAAACCTAGTAATAAATCATCCTAGAACAGATGATTAGTTTTCAAAGTAGATTCGAAAATTGTGTTCTTGTTGTGGTTATCACCTAAGGATAGGTGACAGTTTTGTTTTAGAAATCTAAACGCAAATTTCTTCGCCTTAGGGTCCTAAGAAGGTTATAGACTAGGTCAAAGCATTACTAATAACCTAATTCCCTATAACCATTGGCTCTGATACCATCTTTTCTATCACACCCCGACCACGTGTAACATACAAAACGTGGCGGAAACGTCGGGGAGTGTTGTAACAGAATTAATGTTTCATAACCATGGATACCAAAAAGTGTTTCGTTTTATTAAACATTGAATAATTACATCATCTGGAAATCTAAATACATAATTTAAACATAGTCTATCATTGTTATTGAGTCACTAAGGCCTTGTCCAGTCCTATGTGAGCATGCATCCTATCAATCGATATCTTTCAACAATACCTGAAACACATGTGAAAAACGAGGTCAGCAAAGAAATGCTGGCGAGTACATAGGTTTTGTGAAAATAAGATTCATGACTTCTGTTTAAGAAAATGTTTAGTCATGAACCTTGTAATTTGCTTTGTCTTTGTAAATCATTTGAAAAATAATAAGTTCAGATGATATGTATAAATAAGAGAATAATGCATGATTAAATGAATAACCATGTAAAATGAGTTTGTAAAAGTTAAGTTGTTTGTATAACAATGTATTGTGAAAAGTATGTTATTTGTATAAAATGTTATATGTTTAAATTGAAATGATTTAAACAACGCTACGATATGTAATACCATATAAGCACTTATATATAGGAAGTACCAGCGGCGTATCCACCATGCTTATATCATATTACACACGCCTCGTTACTTAAATCACTTACTCAAACCAAACCAACAATGTAAGATGTCTATGTGTAAACCAACTGCCAAATGTATTGGAATAATATGTCAAAATGTTCATGTCAAGATGTAAATCATGTTATGTATAACCAATGTCAAAAGTGTTTGTGTCAAATGTAAACCATGTAATGTGTAGCCAAAATGATATGTATGGCTAGTGAAATGCATCAACTAAACCATAGGTGAAACGCACAAAACAAAGTATTGAAGTAAAACTTAGTTTAAATCAATACTATGTTTCGTGGAAATGCATGATCAATTGTAAATTCATGTCCAAATGTTTACCCAATCGTTAAAACATTTTGTGAAATCGTTCAAATCGTTCTTGTTGTTTTAATCGTTCAAATCGTTCTTGTTTTAATTGTGAAACTACTTTATGGTCGATTTTCTAATAACATTCAAACCTTCTTGACTCGTTCATCGTTCCAACTCGTTCTCGTTCTTAACAAACCCTTACCAAAGGGTAAATTAATAATTACAGATTCAGTCGTTACCCAAAATACCCACACATAACCATGGGTATAGAGAATAACGGGATTTGTCAGATCCTATGGTACCATAACCTAATACTGGTCGGCTTGATCATTGCTAATGAATGTCATTGGTTATGTAACTACAACCAACAAGTTTGTTCACTTTATTGAAATCGTTCTTGAAACCATTGTAATTGTTTTTGAAACCATTGTAATCGTTCTTGAAACCATTGTTATCGTTCTTGAAACCACATTGTAATTGTTTTTGAAACCATTGTAATTGTTTTTGAAACCATTGTAATCGTTCTTGAAACCACATTGTAATTGTTTTTGAAACCATTGTAAGCGTTCGAGACGTCTAACTAGTCCTATGACAAGTATTATATGCCTAAACGTGTTTAATCATGTTGTATAATCAGTTATGTACAAAAGTTTAGGTTACATAAGCTTAATTACCAATTATACATGAAAAGGGTATTCTGGTAATTTACCTAAGGCATATAAACTACCTATCATACAATTATTCAAACGAAGCGACCATAGGGTATAACCTCGGAAGGTTATTCCCTACCTACTATGGTCACCTAATGTATTTGGTCAGATCCTAATGATCGACCAAATGGGTCGGGTTCGAAGGTATAAGCGATTTATTAGATCGCTTACCCTACGACCCTAGACAACGTGGTAATCAGTAGGCATAGTCCCAAGGGACTATAACCAACGTGATTACACCCACGTTGCGAAGTTCAAACGAACTTCGAATTAACCATAAACTGGTCAACGCAGAAAGTCAAACAAAGTTTGACTTTCAGACTCGAAAAGCAATAAAAGAATGAAAGAATACTTACGAAGGGTCCCCGAATGCTAACCTCGGTTCAAGTAGCTCAGGTATGAAACAATGGTTTCAACTTAGAGCTTCTCAAACCAAGATTCTAGTGGGTTTAGAGGTTGGATGGCAAGGGGTATTTATAGTTTTCGGTTCACCGTTAGGATTGTTTCTTGGAAAAGGGGGCTCGATCAAAGCCGTACACTTGTTGGAATGTTATGGTGACTAAATTGGCCACTCGCCATAGGGTATCAACATGTGGCAAAGGATTTGGGAGTGGTTAACAGCTGAAAACAGGCTGTTTAATACACTGCATCTGGTCTGCAGACCCCTTGCGCACCGTAACAAATATTTGTTGCTGTGCGCAAGGACCTAATTTGGCAGAATGTCAGATTTGGTCCCTGCAGCCCGTTTAAGCTATTTTCGATGCGTTTGAACCCCGTTAACCTCATTTCAAGGCTCTAAAATGAAGTTAAAGTATAGGGAACTCAAGACATGCTCAAAAATATCTCTGATGTCGGTTCGTTTGGCCGTACGGTTGTGATGTTCGCTTAATTACGACGGAATGCGCATAAGCGCGAAAAACGATCCAAATGACGCGACGAATGGATTTTTCTCATGCCAAACACCAAAATAAAATATTTTAGTGCTTACATAAATTTTTGGATGTCCGGATGTATTCAGAACGTAAGTTATGCGCGAAAATGCAAACTTGTGCACTTTTTGACGCTTTTAGTCCCTGAATGACCCAAAAGTTTATTTTAGCACACCGAACCCCTCAAAGCCTATTTCTAAGCTATGTAAAGGATATTTATGGTATGTTTAACTTATGGTCATGTTCCGGAATGTCTGTTATAGTTCAAATTGGCATACTTTCGCAGTTTGTCAAGTTTAGTCCCTGTAAGTTAATAAACTAGATTTTGCCATACCAAAGCCTTCAAAACTTATTTCTAAGTTATGTAAAGGTTACTTAAGGTATGTTAAGCCAATGTCACTATTCCGGAGTGTTTGTTGCATTAAACTGGTTATATTTAAGCATTGGTGCGCGTATAACCTTCCAGAAAGCGATTTAGAGTTTAAAATCGAACAAGAATCGATATGTGCAAATGATACACATATTTTTACAAATCCCAACTATGAAATATAATATTTCATTGGTTTGGTATTTGTTTGATGGTCGCAGTGACCCAGGTGTCACAACTTTGTCTTCACCAAGTGATGTAAGAGACTTAGGCAACCATGGCCTTGATTGTCAAGAACTCTTACGATCAATCTTGGATCCCGAGACGACTCACACACTCTACGATGGACAATGGATGATGGTGGTGGATGATGGTGTTAGGGTGGGTGGTGGGTGAAGTGTGAGAGAGGTGGTGTGCCAAGGGATGGTTTGAGCTTGAGCCAAGCACTCCTATTTATAGGCTGAACAGAAGCTCGGGCACGGACCCGTGTCCAGTGGGCACGACCCCGTGTCCACATCCTCTCTTTATTCATTTAATGCAGCTTTGTCTTATTAGTTGACCACGCCCCTGTGTCCGCTGAGCACGACCCCATGTGCAGAAGAATCTTTGTACTATGAAGATTTTCCTGGATTGTGCGAATCTTATAGTTGACCATGGCCTCGTGTCCGCTGAGCACGGCCCCGTGGTGGGCAATAGAAGCTTCTACAACTTTGTCTTTTCTACTGACACTTGGGCACGCCCCCGTGCTGGCTGAGCACGGGGCATGTTCAGTCTTCTGTTATCTTGTTTTGCTTGGGAAGATGCTGTCGTGGGGTCGAGCATGTCACGTCTTGTTCCTTTTCTTGTATTTATGTTAGATTTTGATGTCTTTTTGCTTCTTTTGTTAATTTGAGCTCATTTAATCCTGAAAATACAAAAGGAAGACAAAAGCACACTTTTTCCAACATTAGTACTAAAAAAAGGTTAGTTTTATGCCACAACTGATGAAATTTATATGTTGCATTTTGCACACATCAATGATCTTAACAATACTACTGACCCTACTCGAGAGGAGGTTATCGTCCTTTCGAGTGGGGGTTCCGACGGATCACATGAAGGTCTAACCCCTCGTTCCACTCGTGCAGGTCCACCATAAGGGACTGTAACCGAGCCACTGAATGAGCCTGCTGCTGATGATGATGTTGAAATTGTGGTTGATACTGCTGAACAATTGGAGATCAGGAAGAAAAAGAAGAAGGTAGATAAGTCTGAGGAAAAGAAGGCTGAGGAAACAGCGGTTAAGGCACCTCGTAAGCGTCCTTCTACTTCCTCTTTCCTGAGTTATGTTGTCGTATCTGACACGCTCTCTGATTTAGACGCAGGAGATAAATGTACTGAGCGTGATCCTGATGATGATGCCACGTTGACAGAAATAATGAAAAGGAAAAAAGCTTTGGAAGATAAGATGAAAGAACTTGACAAACAAGTTGCTGCTGCGCTTGCGGCGAAAAATATAAGCTTCAGAAGGAGACTCCCCCTGCACCTTCAGAGTCAGATATTAACATGGGTGTTTTTAGTGCAAAACATGGTAATCTTCTGGAGAAGATACACGCAGCTTCTGGTTCCCGATGTACAACGGTTTCCTTTTGTATGTCTTGTTTCTTTACCTTCTTTTCTCATTTTTAACTATTGTGCCTGACTTGTAGCAGGTTCCCAGCCAGAGAAGGGTGTTCGCAGGGTTGATATCTCCAAGATTACGCCTCCTACATCTCCGCCTTCTAGAACCTTTGGCCTGTCTCCTCCACATGCCAATCCGGGCGAAAAAAGGATAGGAGATGGTGTGGAAGTTGAACAAGTTAGGGAGGGTGGAGGTGATGGTGTCGGTGGTGGTGATGGTGTTGGTGGTGGTGATGGTGTTGGTGGTGATAATGGTCATGGTGAGGGTGTTGACACTAAGGTGGAGTCAAGTGAGGCTACTCCTCGTTACACCATTTATACCAAACGTCCACCGGGTTCTGGAGGAGGTGGTACATCAGGAGTTCGCCGAAGTCCCGAGTATGAACATGTTCAAGGTGGTTCCTAGGATACTCACAACCCCGCATGTGCTGATCTCCCCCACGCTCCTCTATGGAACCTGACTCAAGGCTCTCGGATGACTGATCTGAATAACTGCCGAGAGTTCTTTCTTTATCCCTCCCCCCTGCTGAAAGATTGTTTCAAAAGAAACGCAGTCGGATGGATCTCTTGGATGATCACATCCATGCTGGGGTTAATTTTTTTGCTACCTCCCAAGAGATTGCACGTGAATGGCAGTTGATGGGGGAGGATACGTTGGAATTTGAGGCTGCCAAGAAGGCGTTGGCTGAGGAGAGGGAAAATTTTAACGCTGAGAAGAAGGGTTTGTCATGGAGGGTCGCGGACGCCGAAGACAAATTTTCTAAAGAGAAGCAGGTTAATGCTAACAAGCAAAAGGAATGGGAGGTTGCTTGTGAACGAACCAACTGGGAGATGCAGACCCAACGTGATACCATTGTTAGGTTATCAGGAGAGAAGACTAAGATAAGTGAAGAAGCTAAGCAGGAGCGTGCTGCTCATCAAAAGAGAGAAAGTGAATATCTCCAACGGATTTCCAAGTTGCAACAGCTTGTTGCCGAAAAATTTGCGGAGGTCCGGGCTTCTGAGATTATAGCAGAGGAAGCTAGTGCCGACAACAAGTGGTTGCTTGCGTGTGGCATTCCGCTGGTGTATTTTCTTTTGCTTCTCTTGTCTGTCTTGCTTTGTTTTTTTGTTTTGTATGTTCATTCTAGTTCTTTCAGATTGCTGATCGGATCGTGAGGTCTGAGGAGTTGGCCACGTATATGTATGAGCTTGGTGAAGCCGCGTATGATAATGGTCGCAAGGACGGTTATGCTAAAGGAAGGTCAGCTGCTGAGGTGAAGGAAGCATTGAAAAGCTTTGACTTATATAAAACTGACTGTGCTGCTCGTTATGCTGAAAAGCGGCAGGAGTTCGAGTTTCTCGAATTCGTCATTGTCAAGGCTGTTGGGAAATTATCTCGGAAACCTGACGGAGTCGTGTTGCTAAAGAAAGCTCTTGGTGATGAAGACCGTGAAGCTGGGGGTGATGGTCCTAGTCATCAAGATTGAAGACTTCCGGCTTGCATGCCACGTACTGACCCTATGGTCTTGTAATCACCTGACAATTCTCTTTGAACAATTTACTTTATGCTTTGTAAACAATTTTCTTTTGGTTGTTATGTTTGATGATATTTTGATACACTTGGTATATTTTACGCTAACTGTGTGTTTTCGGTGGATACTTGTTGTGAATTTTGTTATCGTTACAATATGTGCATGTGTAATTACTTTGATTAGGTATCACGAATGAATGATGGCTGAGACAGATTAGATTGTGTTAGTCAACCTAGCTTTGTACTGTATCGTGTTATGCTTGGAAAAACTTTACAACGTTTGTTTTGTCGTTAAGCGCGTAGTTTGATTCGTGTATACGAAGTGATCGTTTTACAGGTTATTGTGTTGACCCGGTTGTGTTCAGCTTTGGGGGTCTTACAATGTTTATTTTACCATGTTTATGGTACTTTCATGTGTAGGTGGGCACGAACTGGTATATAGCGTGATAGGCTTTAGTTGTGTGTTCTTGACCCGGCTGTACACTTAGTTGTGACGAGCCTTGGAGGTCTACAACGTTTCCTATGTCTGAGCCATTGATGTTTTCGTGTATGCCCGAAGTAATATATGCAGTTGTAACAAAAATTCGCATGAGATAAGATAGCCAACACTTCTTGTATTAAGGTCAACTGTGTTGGGCGCGCGGCCATTCATTACAAGGAAAAATAAAAACTACGGACGTCTACATATAACATTTCCTCAGTTGTTGGGCATTCCAAGTCCTGGGGACTTCTTTGTTTTCGAGTGTGCGCAGCTTGTACGCTCCTTTCCCAAGGACTTCATCTATGATGTAAGGTCCTTCTCATTTAGGAGCTAGTTTTCCCGGTCTTTCGGCGTTGGACGCCTCGTTATCTCTTAAGACGTAGTCTCCGGGGTTAAATGTGCAGATTCTGACCTTACTATTGTAGTATTTATCCAGCTTGGTTTTGTATTTTTCCTCATTGATTGTTGCCATCTCTCTTCTTTCTTCTAGAATGTCCAAATCCAACCTTCTTTCTTCTTCATTATTAACGGCATTTCTCGACAGCATCCTTGGAGATGGCAGGCCTATCTTTGCTGGTATCACGGCTTCTGACCCATAGACTAGCCTGAACGGTGTTTCGCCGTTGCTTGTCTTTGGCATAGTCCTATGGGCCCACAATATGCTGGGCAATTCGTCGACCCATCCTCTTCGCTGCGTCCCGAGCCTCGCTTTAATACCACCCACGATACTTTTGTTTACTGCTTCGACCTGACCATTTCCTTGTGGGTGTGCTACCAAGGAAAAGGTGTGTTCTATGTTCAGCTCCTTGAACCAGTTTTGAAGATCTTCAGCAGCGAAATTTGTTCAGTTATCGGTTATAATTCTCAGAGGCAGCCCGAAATGACAAATTATGTGTTCCCAGATGAACCTTCGCACCACAGTAGATGTGGTTGATGCTAGCGCCTTTGCTTCAACCCATTTAGTGAAATAGTCTACTGCGACTATGATAAACTTCACTGCTCCTAGGGCTTCTGGAAAAGGACCAACCATATCTATACCCCATTGCTGGAACGACCAAGCCGTTGTTACGGGGACCAGCTCGTTTTTTGGGCGCATTGTTTTCGGGGCATGTCTCTGACAACCACTGCATTTTCTTAGGACCTTGACTGTATCCAGGTGCATCCCTGGCCAGTAATAACCCGCGTTCATTACTTTCGCTACCACCATTCTTGGACCGGCATGAATGCCGCAAATGCCCTCATGTACTTCGCGGATCAAGTAATTTGCATATTCTGGATCTACACATCTCAGTAACGGTCCAAGGTACGATTTCCTGTACAAAATGCCATCAGAAATTTGGTAATGTTCGGACTTGTACTGTATTTTTCTTGCTTCAGCTTTGCTTTCGGGTAGTATTCCAGACTAGAGATACATGATAATCGGAGTCATCCAGGACGTTGCTCCAGGTTGGATGACGCTCACGTGCCTTAATGGTACTGATGGATTGCTTAGAACTTCAATGCGCACGTCCTTGTCCAGATGCTGGAAGCTGGTGGACGCGAGTTTGCTCAGTGCATCTACTGGTTTGTTCTCGCTACTGTTAATGTGGTGCACCTTGTAGGAATTGAAGTTTTGTAGCAAGGTTTTTGCTTGGTCTAGGTACAGCGCCATCACATCTCCTTTGGCGTCATACTTGCCATTGATCTGTCCTGCTACGAGCATGGAGTCTACATGTGCTTCTATATGTTTGACTCCCATCTTGATTGCTAACCGCTTCATATTCGGCTTCGTTATTTGTGCTCTTGAAGTCCAACCGGATGGCGTATGTGAACTCATGTTTTTCTGGACTTACCAATCGAAGTCATGCGCCTGTGCGATCTTCGTTAGATGCGCCATCTGTATATAGTAGCCATGGTTCTTCTGAATGTTGCTTTTCAGCTCTTTCCATTGCCTTGCACTCTCTGTCCTTGTCATCTGGCACCTCTGTCAGGAAATCCGCCAATACATGACCCTTGATTGCTGGCCTTGGTCTAAAAACCACATTGTGGCCTCCCAGTTCTATAGCCCACTTTTCTAATCTTCCTGATATCTCAGGTCTTGCGAGGATGTTGCCGATGTTGTAATTCGTCAGGACGTGAATGACATGGTTAGCAAAGTACCTATGCAATCACCTGGATGCGTGAATCAATGCGAGGACCAGCTTTTCCATTATGGCATATCTTGTTTCTGGGTCATTCAAGGTGCGAGACACGTAGTATACTGGCGTTTGTATGCCTTGTCTGTCTACGAGTAGAACTACTCCTACCGCTTTTTCCGATGCTGACAGGTACATCACCAGGGGTTCGCCTTTCATTGGTGTTGTCAGTGTTGGCAATCGTATGAGACAGTCTTTCATTTCTCGGAATGCATTCTCGGCTTCCGGAGTCCACTGGAACTGATTCTTTTTCACGCAGTTGCGGAAGGTTTTGATAAATGGAAAAGATTTTGCCGCATGATTGGCAAGGAAGCGGTTGAGTGCTGCTAACCGTTCGGCCAACTTCTGCATTTCCTTTATCGTTGATGGTAAGGGCATCCATTCTATCGCTTGTACCTTCTCGGGGTTGACCTTGAAACCGTACTTGGTAACGATGAAACCCAGGAACTTCCCTTCTTCTATCCCAAAGGAGCACTTCGCAGGATTCAATTTAATGTTTACCCCACACAAGGTATCGAATGTTTTCTGGATGTTTACCAACATCATGCCTTCCTCCTTACTCATAATGACCAAGTTATCCATGTATACCTCGATATACTTACCTATGGCATCGCTGAAAGTTTCGTTCATCAATCTTTGTTAAATTGCACCTGCGTTCTTTAGACCGAAGAGCATTTTTGTATAACAATACAACCCTGTCGGTGTGCGGAATGCCATTTTGTCTTCGTCTTGGATGGCCATCTGCACCTGATGGTATCCTTTATAACAATCAAGGAAACATTTCCACCTGAAGGACGCCAGTGAATCGATTTTCTCGTCAATTTCCGGTAGAGCATAACAATCGCGCAGGCATACTTTATTCAAATCCTTATAATCCACGCACATTCTCCATCCTCCGTTTCCTTTTGGGACCATTACTGGGCAGGCTACCCAGGTTTGGTAACGGACTTCCCTAATAATGCCTGCGTTTAGCAATTCTATGATTTGTTCTTGCATGGCGTCGTGTTTTATGTCTCCCAGATGGCGTTTCGTATGTACCACAGGTTTAGCATTCTCAGAAACATTTAGACTGTGCTCTGCTATGTGCCGTGGAACGCCAACCATATCGGCCGGTGTCCAGGCGAACACGTCCATGTTCTCAAACAGTGTTAGTGCATTTATGACTATCGCCTTCGTCAATCCGAGCCGTAGCGAGAAACTGAAGATAACAAGTTTATAGTGTTATAAGTAGTCAAAAGGCAAGGTAGCCATCTTGTAATTAAAGAGAAGTTTCATTAAAGCCTTGGACTATATATAGGGAGGTCATGTCATAGATTAGGAACTTTATGCTCATTTTACATTTGGAGAGCTCTAGATCTAGAGAGAGAAAGTGATTCAAGGTGCTTGTACTTGTCATTTTTCTAATAGAGTCACGTTTATATTATGTATTGTGTGTTAGGTCACGTTCGTGTACGGTTTCCGCACGTCATACGTTCGTTTCGCAATCATTTCAGAGTCAAAACCGGTCCTACAAGTGGTATCAGAGCTGGCACTGACCCAACACACATTTCCGCTCATGATTTCATCGATTTCAGATCCAAATTCATCCAGATTTCATCTATTTCTTCATTTTTTTCATTTTTCACGCTTTTTAACTTATTTTCGTCAAATTGAACGGGGTTTTACGGTCCAAATTAGCTGATTTTCGGATATGTTGTGCGAAAACACCTGATCTACAACCCTACAAAGTTTCAGATCCTAATTCCCAGCCGTTTGAGAGAAATCTGAGATTTTGTGTCCGATACCTAGTGACATCAGCTTAATTCCGTTTGAAAACATCTTATTCCGTTTGAAAACATCTTATTCCGTTTGAAAACGTCATATGTCGTTTGAAAGTGCCTTATTTCGCTTGAAAACACCATATTCCGTTTGAAAAGTCAAGGTAATTTCACACGAAATTACTTATTTCGTTTGAATCACATCTGATTTCGTGTGAAAGTGCATATTTCGTTTGAAGATTTCGTGTGAAAAACGTTATTCCGTTTGAAAGAGCCTGTCAACTTGTTTCAGCTGTTCACGTGATACAATAGTCTGCACTGATCCATCCATTAATTGTTAAGAAGTAATCGGTCCAATTAAAATCCAACGTATAACAAATAATAGCTTGTCGAGATGCATTAAAAAGTCAGATTCATTGTGCGGCCCAATAAAATTGTATTGAGATTTAAACTTGTCGGCTGATAATCTTGAAATTGGAAAAGTCATCACGTGTTAAATATTCATCGGCCCAATAGATTTAAGAACACATTGAAGTTGTCGGCAAAAGTGTGTTGATAATAGCAGTTGGCATGTGATTCATTTAATATCATAGCTATTCATAAAGTGAATGGCCCAATAATTCTTTAGAATTCAATTTAGTTGTCATAAAATTCACGTGAATAAAGGACTTCATGAATTGAAAATTGATTGCTGTTGTCATTTGAGTGGTTATTGATGTCAAATAAAACAAATTAAATAAATTGGATTTTGTCGGCATTGAGTATTATATTGCATGTGATAAGAGACGGCCCAATCATATTGTGAATTGGATTCTTTGATCAGCCCAATAAAGTGATTTCAGCACATTGAATTTAGATTCAAGATTGAACGGTCCAATTAAATTCATTTGATTCAAATATTGTATTGTCAATATACATGTGAAGTGTAGTTGTTATACATGTGATATTTGGTAAAGTCTGGTATAGAGTCAAATTTGAATAGTTAAGTGTTTGTGATAACCATCCGATTCATTGAAATCTTTAAATAGTTTGACTATTGTTTGACACACTTGATCCAGTCTCAATCCGATTCAAGGAATTTTGTTTGTTCAAGTTTAAAGTGCAACGAATCGAGTGGAAATCCGAACGGATTACCACCCGATCCTAATCATTTCATTTGTTGTTGGGATTCAGGTCAAAGCGTCGGATACTCGCCCAAGCGGATCTCCACCCGATCCATTGTCACATATTCATTCTCTTGACTTTTGTTGACTCACTCGATCGGATACCCGTCCGATTCAAGTTGTTTGATAAACGTTTGAACTAATTGTGTTTTGTTTGATTCAAGGTGATTCGAGGAGACAACATCATGGCTGAAATCAAGGTGAAAACCAGAGAAGAGATTTTGAGTGAGAAAACATACAGAGAAAGAAACATTGCTTGGAATAGAATGGATGAAATGCAAGAAGAGTATGAGAGTGCTGTCAGCAATAAGAGATGGGATAAGAAGCGAGAGTGCTATGTTAACAGAAATGGTGAACCTGTTGTTCCCAAAAAGGACATAGTTTTTGACGATGTTCTGTTAGTAATCCCTCGATCAGTCGAATACTATAGAAATGTTGGAAAAGACAAAAATTATGTGAAAAAGTTTGAAAAACTCTTAAGAGATGTCATGATTTCAAGTCTGAAAAAAAAGGGATGAAGAGAGAATGAAGAATAATGTTGATGAGATGGTGAATGATTTGAAGAAAATCACTGAGGAAGTTAAAGTTGAAGCTATAGAAGTAGAAGAAGTGAAAGAAAAGGAAGAGAACAGTGTAGTGAATGAAGAAACTGTGATAGAAGTTGTTATTGAAGAGCAGCAGGTTGTAGAAGAAGAAGCAGTGAAGGATGATAATTTGGAAGCTGGCGATGCTGATGTTGGTGTTGATGCTGATAATGAGAAAAGGAATGATGCTGATCAGAAGCAAACTGATGTGTGCAAAATGCAACATATAAATTACATCAATTGTGGCATAAAACTAACCCTTTTTTAGTACTAATGTTGGAAAAAGTGTGCTTTTGTCTTCCTTTTGTATTTTCAGGATTAAATGAGCTCAAATTAACAAAAGAAGCAAAAAGACAGCAAAATCTAACATAAATACAAGAAAAGGAACAAACGTGACATGCCCGACCCCACAACAGCATCTTCCCAAGCAAAACAAGAAGACAGGAGACTGAACACGCCCCGTGCTCAGCCAGCACGGGGGCGTGCCCAAGTGTCAGCAGAAAAGACAAAGTGGTAGAAGCTTCTATATGCCCACCACGGGGCCGTGCTCAGCGGACATGGGGCCGTGCTCAGCGGACACGGGGCCGTGGTCAACTATAAGATTCGCACAATCTAGGCAAATCTTCATAGTACAAAGATTCTTCTGCACACGGGGTCATGCTCAGCGGACACGGGGGCGTGGTCAACTAATAAGACAAGCTGCATTAAATGAAGAAAGAGAAGGATGTGGACACGGGGCCGTGCCCGAGCTTCTGTTTAGCCTATAAATAGGAGTGCTTGGCTCAAGCTCAAACCATCCCTTGGCACACCACCTCTCTCACACTTCACCCACCACCCACCCCACCATAACACCATCATCCACCACCATCATCCATTGTCCATCATAGAGTGTGTGAGTCGTCTCGGGATCCAAGATTGATCGTAAGAGTTCTTGACAATCAAGGCCATGTTTGCCTAAGTCTCTTACATCACTTGGTGAAGACAAGTGTCTAGTGTAATACTTTTTATTTCTAATCTTTTCGCACTTTTTATTTGGTTTTGTATTAATGACTTTAATAACTAGTTTCTTATGTTGAAGGTGATTCTTCCTTATCGTTTGTCCGTGGTGTCTTGACATTATTTTACTGTCTATATAAAATAAAAGATTTTCACCATTCATATCCCCACGGTCTATATGGAGGTATGTTGGCTACCTGGTCGGGGGTTAAGGGAACGGTTTGGTAAGAGTCTTGCCATTGTTCAGCGTTTAGGGGTCCTGCAATGGACCTGGGTCAAATTTAGTAGGACCTCCTTCAATACTTAACGGTATTGGATGGCGGGGGTCCAAACTCTTTGATCCCCTCATAAGTTAACTACTATTAATACTATAACCCGGCTATTTAGGACTGTATCCCTGCTGACTCAGACTACTTAGTCGAGGGTAACGTCACCTCCAAAAGAGGGGCCTACCATAATTTGCATTAATAACTTAATTAATTATCTTTCAATAATCCGACCCTTTAGGATTGTATCCTTGCTGACTCAAACTACTGGGTTGAGGGTAACGTCACCTTCAAAAGAGGGGCCTACTACAATAACTAAGATAATCTCTTAAATAAGTGCAAAAGTGCGGAAATAATCAAAGGTTACACTATACACGAGTCGGAACCAAGTGATTCATCTTGTCTATTTGTTTTTCTTTTATTTTTATTGTCAGCATTTTAGTTAGTTTTTATTTTTCTTAGTTTAAAACATTTTTCTAAACTTTTTATTTGATTAGACGTTGAGGATAAACCGGTACTAAAAGCTCTTGTGTCCTTGGACGACCTCGGTATCTTACCAACACTATACTACGCTCACGATGGGTGTACTTGCCCATATGTGTGTTTAGTGTTAGTAAAATATCGTGTTTTATAAATTTAAAACTTGGCTAAAAAGTGTTAAAGGGGCTTAAAATATACACCTAATATATATAACACTTCACACGCATCACAAACAGAAGCAAACACCGAAGTGCCAATCACTAAGGTAAATTCTGATTCTGAAGTTTTAAATGAAACTGTTGAACAGTGCAAGAAATGCATGGAAATGTGCAGTGCTTGTACTGAAAAAGACGAAAAGTTCAGAACAAGAGATCTTGAATTTACCAAAATAGAAAAAGTTTTCAAAAATAAATATAAAGAAATGATTGAAAAAGAAAAAGTTTTGAAAGAAAATAATGAAAAGATTTTAGAAAAATGTAAAAATTTAGAAAAAGAAAATGAAGTTTTGAAAATGACAGAAGAATGTTCTCAAAAAGAAAATAATTGTCAAGAAATGAAAAAGGAATATGATTCAATAAAACTGGCTTATCACATTACAAAAGAGTCATATGAAAAGGTGAAAAGTGAAATGAAATTTGTTCAATCAAGATTGAATTACTGTTCTGAAACAACTAATATGCTTAAGCGATAGTATGAAATAAAGCAACAAGTTGTAAATTCTTACATTGAGGATGTTGCTAAGCTAAAGCGTCAGATTGCTGATTTAGAACAGGATAACAACAAGTTAAAAAGTTATCATGCGTCATCATATGTACTTGAAAGAATTTTCAACATAAAACCGGATGATAAAGATTCTGAACGAAACAAAAAGGGCATTGGCTCAGAGTTTCATCAAGTTCCTCCACCGGAAAAGTTTGCATTTTATGATGATGAAAAAGTCGAAAAAGCTTTCAACATGGTAGATCAATTGCCAGATAACATTGACGTAACCTATTCCAAATCTGATAATTCTAATGATTCAGAGGTGGTAGGTAAGGTCGTTGAAAGTGTGTTGAAAGAAGAGTCAGTTGAAACAGGTAAATCTGAATCACAGGATGAAAATGAAGGTAATTTTCATGATGGATATCTGAAAAACTCAAAATCTGAGAAAAATTTGAATGATGATTCAAAAGGATTGGTTTATACCATAATTGGATCGGACAAATTATTCTTAGATATTGTATTCCCGATTCAGAATGTGATTTCAGACAAGATTGATAAAGTGTTCAAAATGGTTAGATTGAAAAATCTGAAATTTCAAAGTTTGCTGGAAATGGTTACAAAACTTTTTATAACAAACCTGGTTACAAGAAGAAAAATATGAAGGCTGGGTTGGGTTATAATAAGAAACAAAATTGGAAAAGAAATGAAACGCCGAATTATCAGACAAAGATGAATTTTGTTCACGGAACAAGTTCAGAAGAAGAGAAAGAACTCCAATTTAGACGACAGTCTAATGAAGAGTTCTATGCTCAAAAGAAAATGCAACAACCACAGGTCAAAGATGTGTCCAAGAGAACATGTTTCAAATGTGATCAAACTAGACATCTTGCACGCAAGTGTCCAAATCTGAAACCTGTGGATGCTGAGAAAAAGAAGTCTGATAATGTGGAAAAACAAAAATCTGAGGATGTGAAACATAGGTCAACCAGATTTGATTCAAAACAAACTTGGAGGTACAACACAAACAAGTTTGCTTCGAATCAAAATTGGAAATCAAACCCGAATAGGTTCGATTCAAGACAGACCTGGAATTCTCACACACCCAGATTGATAACAACACAAAGTTGGAAAACAAATGTCGATGTGACAAAACCCCAACAGTTTTGGAAACCAAATGTTGTTCAAAATCAAAATGTTCAAAAAGATTCACATTTTTACAAAAGTGGGACTCCAAATCGTCAAACATGGAGTGTTAAGAAACAAATGACTTCGGTAAATGAAGAAAAAGATGAGGTTAAAAAGTCTTTGCTCAGAATGACAAAGATTCTCCAAAATTGAATGAAGCATATTGTGTTGAAATGCCTAAAGTCAAACAGACATGGGCTAAGTTGTTCAAGTGATTAAATAGTTTGAATGTGCAGGTGCTCAAGAAAATTGAAGACTGTGAGAATGGAAATTGGAGTAGCCTGGTATCACACCCCGACCACGTAGAACATACAAAACGTGGCGGAAAACGTCGGGGAGTGTTGTAACAGAATTAATTGTTTCATAACCATGGCATACAAAGTTGTATTTTATTTATCAACATAAGAGTTACATTGTTTTAAACAGGAATCAAAGAGTTTATAACATAATTAAACTAAGTCTATCTTCGTTTTATGTCTCTAAGGCACAGGTCCGCCCTAGTGTCACGATCATCGTCCTACGCAAAAGCTCCTGAAAACACATGTGAAAATAGGTACGTCAGCATAAAAATGCCTGTGAGATACATAGGTTTTGTGAAAATAGGATTCATGACTTAAGTTTAAGAAAAAGTTGTTTAGCAAAAGTCAGTCATGAACCTTGTAAATTGTTTTGTTTTGTAAATCATTTAAAAAGCGATAAGATCAAATGATATGTATAAATAAAAGAATAATGTATGGTTAAATGTATAACCAAGTAAAATGAGTTGTATAAAGTAAATTGTTTGTAAACCAAAGTCTTGTGAAAATCGTGTTACTTGTGTAAAATGTATAAGTCCAAATTGAATGATTTAAATAACGCTATGATATGTAATATAATACAAACACTTATATATAGGAAGTACCAGCGGCGTATCCACCATGCTTGCATCATATTACTCACATCTCGTTACTTAAGTCACTTAAACAAACCACCAATGTAATAAGTCTATGTTTAAACCAATTGTCAAAAGTCCTTGTATAAGCCATGTCAAATGTTTATAAGTCCAAAAGTAGTCAAGTAATGTGTATCAAATGTTCTGTATTGTAAGTAAAGTATTGCCACATAATCCAAATGTAGAAATGTACAAAACAAAGTATTTTGAATATATCAAAAAGTTATGTTTTTGCAAAGTAATGCATGTTACATTGATACAAACATTTATGTGGTAAGTTAACGCATACATTCAAGCCTTGAGACAGTCGGATAACCCTTTCAGTCAAGGTTATCAAAAGAAATGTTTTCGGATTCAGTCATTCCTTACATCCAAACAAACCCGGGATGTCAGTAATGGGATTTGTCAAGTCCTATGGTACCAGTACTTACTACCGAGCGGCGTAGCTAATGTTAATGAACGTATAAAAGTCTCGTTTGTGCAAACCAAATGTTATAGAAGTTGTATACATGTCATATGAAAACAATGTACTAAGTATGCTAAGTTAACATACAAAGCAGAAAAGTCTTGTAAATCAATGTGCTAGCATGCTATCGGTTAACATACATAGCAGAAATGTAATGTGAAACGTTGTACTAAGTATGCACACAATGGACATACATAGCATAAAATGTAATGTAAAACGATGTACTAAGTACGCACACAATGGGCATACATAGCATGAAATGTAAAGAAATCATGTACTATAATGTACTAACAAACATAGCAGGTATATGATGTGAAAACAGGAAAGCATGAAAGTAACAAGTAGGCACATGTGTTTCACCCCAAAACAGTTTAGAAAACAGTAAAAGAGGGGTCTATGTACTCACTTGAGATTGCTCAGAAGTCCTAAGATAACCACCAAGCAATGCTAGAGATCACGGAATCAAACGGCACCTAATATAGGTAACTATATCGGACCTATATCGGAGGATCGGATAGAATGAGGGTCCGTAAACCAAACGAGTATGGAGACTCGTGTAATATGGTTTAACAAAGCCTACATACTAAATGAAACCTAACATAAGTGCTTACGACCCGTTTAGGTAGCTTATGCTACTTTAACGCGTCGTTCGCGTGAAACGCGTTCGGACCGCCTAACTAGTCCTATGACAAGTAACATATGCCTTAACATGTCTAATATTGTTGTCAAATCAGTTTAGATGTCAAAAGTTATGTTACATATGTTTAAAATGAATTTTGGCATCAAAGGGGTATTTTGGTAATTTACCCAAGGCATATAAACTACCTATCATACAACTACTTAAACGAAGCGACCATAAGGTATAACCTCGGAAGGTTATTCCCTATATACTATGGTCACCTAATGTGTTTGGTCGGATCCTAATGATCGACCAAATGGGTTGGGTTCGAAGGTATAAGCGATTTATTAGATCGCTTACCCTTACGACCCTAGACAACGTGGTAATCAGTAGGCATAGTCACAAGGGACTATAACCATCGTGATTACAATCACGTTGCGAAGTTCAAACGAAATTCGCATTGACCATAAACTGGTCAATGCAGAAAGTCAAACAAAGTTTGACTTTCGGACTCGAAAAGCAATAAAAGAACGAAGGAACACTTACAAAGGGTCCCCGAATGCTAATCTTGATTCAAGTAGCTCAGGTATGAAACAAAGGTTTCAACTTATAGCTTCTCAAATCAGATTCTTGTGAGGAATGAGTGAAAATGTGATGGGTATTTATAGATTTTGGTTCACCGTTAGGATCGTTTCTTGGAGAAGAGGGAATGATCTCGCCCGTACACTTGTCGGAATGTTGTGGTAACTCATATTGCTCCACCACAAGAGTTGGACACATGGCATTGGCCTTTGGAGGGTGTTTAAGGGCTGTTAACAGCTGAGAAAAATGATTTGCTGCATCTGGCCCCTGCTTGCGCACCGCAACACTCACATTGTTGAGGTGCGCAAGGACCTAGTTTGGCTGATTTACAGTTTTGGTCCCTGTTGTGTTATAAGGTCATTTCCGACGCGTTTAAGGCCCGTTAACCCCATTTCAAAGCTCTAAAATGAAGTTAAAGTATAGGGAACTTAAAATGTGCTCAAAAATATCTCGGATGTCGGTTCGTTTGGCCGTACAATCGCGATGTTCGGTTAATTACGACGGAATGCGCATAAGCGCGAAAAACGATCCAAATGGCGTGACGAATGGATTTTTCTTATGCCAAACACTAAAATAAAATATTTTAGTGCTTACATAAATTTTTGGATGTCCGGATGTATTCAGAACGTAAGTTATACGCGAAAATGCAAACTTGTGCACTTTTTTGACGCTTTTAGTCCCTGAATGACCCAAAAGTTTATTTTAGCACACCGAACCCCTCAAAGCCTATTTCTAAGCTATGTAAAGGATATTTATGGTATGTTTAACTTATGGTCATGTTCCGGAATGTTCATTACAGTTTAAATTGGCATACTTTCGCAGTTTGTCAAGTTTAGTCCCTGTAAGCGAATTAACTTGTTTTTGACATACCAAAGCCTTCAAAACTTATTTCTAAGTTATGTAAAGGTTATTTAAGGTATGTTAAGTATATGTTGATGTTCCAGAGTATTTGTCGCGTTAAACTGAGTACGTTTACGCATCAGTTTTCGTATAACTCTCTAGAAAGCGATATAGAGTTTGAAATTGGATCAAAGTCAAAACATGAAAAATGTAAAACACAACCAACCAAACATTGGGATCAAATAACATTGTTTTATTGATAATAGAACTGTTCACAATGATTACAAGCACAGATGTTACACCTGGCACAAGAAGAGGAGGCTGCTGAACCCTAGTTTGGTTGAAACAGGGAGTTTGTTTGTTTTCTGTACATAAATAAACAATATTTCAAAAACCCTAAAAATTGAAAATTTTAAAAACCAAAAATATGTTTTTATTTTGTCAAAATTTTGAAAAACCAAAAATATGTTTGTTTTTAAATTTGTCAAAAAATCAAAAATTACAAAAATATGTTGATTGAATATGCCGAAACCCTCACGGTGGAACAAACATGATTAATTTCACAAGATTGAAAAACGGTTTTCAAGCTGTTAAATATCAATGTGTTGTAAATCATGGGGGTAATTGCTGCTTTACATGTTATATTTTCTGCAAAACAGAGCATGAGAAGCAGAAAATGGATGGCGAGACAAAGCTATCAGTGTCGGTTTGTCAAAATTTTCTTTAAATGATTTTGCATTTTAGGGGGAGTATTATTGTTAGAAAATCCAAAAACATTAGAAAATTTGAAAAAGACAAAAACATGATAAAATTCAAAAATGAGTTTTTGTGTAAAAAGAGGAAATGATAGTACATCAGTAGACTATCACAGTACGCTAAAGAAAAGGAAAGTTAAAAAGCGATAAACAATCTCACTAAAGATGTGACAATAGGCTCAGCTAGACTAGTAGATTTGCGATAACGATACAAACTTAAATGAAAAAGCCTAGTTCTAGTGGGAAACGCGGTTGAAAGCATAGTAATTAGTTTTATCCTTCGTGACTGTGTACCTACTCAGTAATCGCTGAATGCAAAGTGCATAAAAACCGGTCAGTTTGTGAACTTTCACAACTTGCTGAAAAAGTCACTGTGATTGTGCATTTCATTTTGCAAAGATTTAAATTTTTTTTATTTCTTTATTTTGTTTAAGCATTGGACATCCTCTGCGTATACGTGAGTATCGAACTGGATGTTATTGCCTAAATGTTCTGCTTTATTTTCTTTGGTGTTTCGTTTAAGCTTTGGATCACCTCTGCGTATACGGGAGTATCGAACTGGTGGTTAAAGCCTAAACAATTTCAATTTGTTTTTATTTCTTATTTTGTTTAAACATTGGACTTTCTCTGCGTATACGGAAGTATCAACCTGGTTGTTAATGTTTAAACATTCTGCTTTATTTTTACACAAATCACAGTTGATGAAAGTTTAAAAGCATTACTTGAGTTAGTGTATTGCATGATGAGGGGATGTGCTGAGATCATGGGTTCCATAAGAATTTAGTGCAAATTAAGTTGAGCCTCACCGATCTCATTCCAGCAGACTGGTGAACGACATTTTCGACCATAGAGAGCCTCGAAAGGAGCCATTTTGATGCTGGTGTGATAACTGTTGTTGTAGGAGAATTCAATTAACGGAAGATGTGAATCCCAACTACCACCAAAATCGATCACACAAGCTCTAAGCATATCCTCTAGAGTCTAGATTGTTCTTTCAGATTGACCATCCGTTTGCGGATGATAAGCTATGCTCAGGTTAAGTTGGGTCCCTATAGCAGATTGCATGGTTCTCCAAAAATGAGAAGTGAAACGAGCATCTCTGTCAGAAATGATGTTCAAAGGAACACCATGTCGAGCTACAATTTCATCCACATAGATTTTAGCAAGTTTGTCAGCAGGAAAATCCTCACGGATTGGCAAGAAATGCGCTGACTTAGTAAGACGATTAACAACTACCCAGATGGCATCATGACCTTTCTTTGTGCGCGGGAGTTTAGTAATGAGATCCATAGTAATGTTTTCCCATTTCCAAACTGGGATCTCTGGTTGCACCAATAAACCCAAAGGACGTTGATGTTCAGCCTTAACCTTAAGACAAGTAAGGCATTTCGATACATATAAGGCAATGTCTTTCTTCATACCAGGCCACCAATAGTGAATACGAAGATCCTTATACATCTTATCTGAGCCATGATGAACAGAATAACGCGACTTATGGGCTTCATCCATAAGCAAGGTGCGAAGGTTATCTTGGCTTGGGACCCACAAACGGTCCATGAAGTAATATGATCCATTGTCCTTCAGTTCCAGATCAGGTGTTATGTGATAGGGAAATTCCTTATCCATCAAACCTTGTGAAACACAAGATTGTTGAGCCTGAGAAATGCGTGCTTAGATATCAGATTGAGCTTGAATAACAGATTGAACACGAACACAATGAAGCTTAGTACGTTCCTTACGACTCAATGCATCGGCTACGACATTCGCCTTACCCGGATGGTAGCGAATTTCGCAGTCATAGTCGTTTAAAAGCTCAACCCAACGTCGTTGCCTCATGTTGAGTTCTTTCTGATTGAAGATATGCTGAAGACTTTTGTGGTCCGTGAAAATCACACATTTTGTACCGTACAAATAGTGTCTCCAGATCTTTAGAGCAAAAACAACTGCACCCAACTCAAGATCATGAGTGGTGTAGTTCTTCTCATGTATCTTCAACTGCCTCGATGCATATGCTATGACTTTGTTCCTTTGCATCAGGACACAGTCAAGACCCAATTTAGATGCATCACAGTAAACGACGAAATCATCATTGCCCTCAGGCAAAGTCAGAACAGGCGCGTCGCAAAGCTTCTGCTTCAAGTTTTGAAAAGCTTCCTCTTGTTTGAATCCCCACTCAAAGGGCTTGTTCTTCTGAGTTAGAGCAGTTAGAGGAACTGTAATCTTTGAGAAGTTTTCTATGAAGCGGCGGTAATAACCCGCCAGACCAAGAAAAGAACGAACCTCAGTAGGAGTAGTAGGCGTATCCCAATCCTTGATCGCACTGGTCTTGGAGGGATCTACATGAATACCTTGTTCGTTGACAATATGTCCTAAAAATTGAACTTCTTTAAGCCAGAATTCGCACTTGGAGAATTTGGCGAAAAGTTGCTCTTTCTTTAGGAGTTCCAAAGTAAGACGAAGATGTTGCTCGTGATCAGCTCGCGTCTTAGAGTAAATCAAGATGTCGTCAATAAAAACAATGACGAACTGATCCAAATAAGGCTTGTAGACCCTATTCATTAAGTCCATGAAAACAGCAGGAGCATTAGTCAAACCGAATGGCATGACTGTGAACTCATAGTGCCTATAATGAGTGCGGAAAGCTGTCTTGGGAATATCTTCTTCATGCACACGAAGTTGATGATACCCGGAACGCAGATCAATCTTCGAAAAATAAGAAGCGCCCTGTAACTGATCAAAGAGATCGTCTATGCGCGGTAGGGGATAATCGATACACATCCTAAAGGATCCATCCTTCTTCTTGACAAAAAGAACGGGAGCACCCCAAGGTGAAAAGCTAGGACGGATAAAACCTTTGTCAGAGAGCTCCTGAAGCTGCTTAGACAACTCTTGCATCTCAGACGGTGCAAGACGATATGGAGCTCTGGCAATGGGATTTGCTCCAGGTACAAGATCAATACGGAACTCGACTTGGCGTGCTGGGGGTAGACCAGGTAAATCTTCAGGGAATACTTCAGAATAATCCCGAACAACAGGGATATCTTGGATAGACTCACCTTTGCCTTTATCTGCTGTGACATGTGCCAAGAAGGCCACATAATTCTTTCGCAGATACTTCCGAGCTTTAAAACAGGACATGAGTTTGAGACCACCAGCAGGTTTCTCACCTTAAACCCGTAGGATCTCGCCTGTCGAAAGCGGCACACGAACGATCTTCTCGAAACAAACTACCTCTGCATGATGCTTGGATAACCAATCCATACCCACAATGACGTCGAAGCTTCCAAGTTGCATAGGCGTGAGGTTAATAGGAAAAAGATGATCGTTAAGGTTCAACTGGCAGTTGTGAAGAACAGAATCAAGAACAATGGGTTCACCACTAGCAACCTCTACTGTCAAAGGTTTACCTAGTTTCGTTCTAGACACGCGAAGCATTGGCTCAAAAGACAATGACACAAAACTCTTGTCGGCACCCGAATCAAAAAGAACAGATGCAGGCTGATTATTAATAAAGAACGTACCGTTCACCACTTCATTGTCTGCTTGTGCCTCTTGAGCATTCATGTTGAAGACTCGACCTCGAGCCTGAGCTTGATTCTGATTTGGATTCTGATTCTGGTTGGCTAGCCTTGGGCACCGGTTCCTGTAGTGGGTCAGATCCCCACAATTGTAGCACGAACCAGTAGGAAAATGAGGTCGTGCAGCTTGACCTTGTTGCTGAGCAAGAGGCTGAGCAACTTGTTGGGCTTGGTTCTGAACTGCCTGGTTCTGGTTAACAGGAATGCGACAAGTAGCGGCAAGATGACCAATTCTCCCACAGTTAGTGCAATGACGACATTAGAGATGTGGTAGGTGATGGCCGTTACACCTGTTGCACAAAGGTGCAGTGCCAAGATATGGCTTCTTGGCTAGTGGTTGCGCAAGCTGATTTGGTGCAGCTTGAGCCTGTGCAGTAACGGCATAGTTTTGGGAAGCCTTTCGCTTCCTTGAACCCTTTGAGGAACCAGAATTCTTCCCATTCTTGTTTTGACCTTTCTTGCTATCCCCCTTGTCAAACGCCTGCTTCTTACCCTTGTCACCCTTTTTATGCAGCTTTCCCTTTCGAACCTGCGACTCAGTCAATGTCGCTGCTAACTCGATAGCCTGACGGAGTGTGGCAGGGTTACTACCAGTAATGATGTCTTGCACTGAGTCAGGTAGGCCGTCGATGTACCTTTCGATAGCCTTGTCAAGTGGGGTAACCATTGTTGGGCAAAGCAGACTCAACTCCTCAAATCTATTAGTATATGCCATGTGCTCGCCACTGTCTTGTTTCAAGTCATCAAACTCTTTCTCCAACGCTCGTTGTTCATGACGAGGACAGAACTCCCTCATCATAAGGGCCCTAAGTTCAACCCAAGTTTGTGCTAGAGCAACTTCTGCACCACGGTCTCTCATAACCCCATTCCACCATGTGAGAGCCCTCTTCTGAAACACACTCGAAGAAAAATCGACCTTGCGATTGTCAGGACACTGCACGTGGCGAAAAGTATTCTCAATGCTCTCGAACCATTGAAGAAGCCCAGTCGCTCCTTCAGAACCACTAAACTTGAGTGGTTTAGCCGAGTTAAAATCCTTGTATTTGCATGGAGCATTGTTATTGTTGTTGGCTTGGTTCCATTGAGCAAAGAGGTTTGGGAATTGAGCAGCCATCTGCTGCACAATGATTTCTGCCAGTTCGGCAGTCGCTATCTGGTTTTCGCGTCGAGGAGGCATTCTATAAGAGGAAAACATGAAAGGAAACGAGTGAGATGATTGGATGAAGAGAATGAGATGAAACAAAATCAACAAAAGCAAAGATGGTGGTCATTCGTCCGCATTACCAAGCTAACAAACGACACACAGTGACTAATCAAAGTAAATGGGTCAAAAATAATGTATTGCGAAGACATGCTCGCCTATAAGTGAACACTCACCCCAAGAGTTCCCAGGTAAGAGTGACTGGTCCGATTATGTGGATTTAGCCTTAGACAGAAAACGCAGGGTACAGGCATTCACTCTTCCAGTTTGCACGTGTTCACACTATTTAGAACCCAAAACTTTGACGAGATTTTGAAAATTTGAAGGCACAAGGCCAAAAACCAAACTGGAAGGGTTCAAAACCATATAACAGAGGGTTCAAAACCTTACAATAGAGGGTTCAAAACCTTGTAATAAATCATCCAAAAACAGATGATTGTTTTTCAAAAATCATTTCGGAAAAAATTTGGTTTTTGTTTTGATAATCACCTAAGGATAGGTGATGTGCACGTTTTAAGATCTAAACAAAAGATAAGTTGTGTTAGGGTCCTAGAAAGGTTATAGTCTAGGTCAAAGCATTACTAATAACCTAATTCCCTATAACCATTGGCTCTGATACCAACTCTTCTGTCACACCCCGACCACGTAGAACATACAAAACGTGACGGAAAAAGTCGGGGAGTGTTGTAACAGAATTAATTATTTCATAACCATGGCATACAAAGTTGTATTTTATTTATCAACATAAGAGTTACATTGTTTTAAATAGGAATCAAAGAGTTTATAACATAATTAAACTAAGTCTATCTTCGTTTTATGTCTCTAAGGCACAGGTCCGCCCTAGTGTCACGATCATCGTCCTACGCAAAAGCTCCTGAAAACACATGTGAAAATAGGTACGTCAGCATAAAAATGCCTGTGAGATACATAGGTTTTGTGAAAATAGGATTCATGACTTAAGTTTAAGAAAAAGTTGTTTAGCAAAAGTCAGTCATGAACCTTGTAAATTGTTTTGTTTTGTAAATCATTTAAAAAGCGATAAGATCAAATGATATATATAAATAAAAGAATAATGTATGGTTAAATGTATAACCAAGTAAAATGAGTTGTATAAAGTAAATTGTTTGTAAACCAAAGTCTTGTGAAAATCGTGTTACTTGTGTAAAATGTATAAGTCCAAATTGAATGATTTAAATAACGCTATGATATGTAATATAATACAAACACTTATATATAGGAAGTACCAGCGGCGTATCCACCATGCTTGTATCATATTACTCACATCTCGTTACTTAAGTCACTTAAACAAACCACCAATGTAATAAGTCTATGTTTAAACCAATTGTCAAAAGTCCTTGTATAAGCCATGTCAAATGTTTATAAGTCCAAAAGTAGTCAAGTAATGTGTATCAAATGTTCTGTATTGTAAGTAAAGTATTGCCACATAATCCAAATGTAGAAATGTACAAAACAAAGTATTTTGAATATATCAAAAAGTTATGTTTTTGCAAAGTAATGCATGTTACATTGATACAAACATTTATGTGGTAAGTTAACGCATACATTCAAGCCTTGAGACAGTCGGATAACCCTTTCAGTCAAGGTTATCAAAAGAAATGTTTTCGGATTCAGTCATTCCTTACATCCAAACAAACCCGGGATGTCAGGAATGGGATTTGTCAAGTCCTATGGTACCAGTACTTACTACTGAGCGGCGTAGCTAATGTTAATGAACGTATAAAAGTCTCGTTTGTGCAAACCAAATGTTATAGAAGTTGTATACATGTCATATGAAAACAATGTACTAAGTATGCTAAGTTAACATACAAAGCAGAAAAGTCTTGTAAATCAATGTGCTAGCATGCTATCAATTAACATACATAGCAGAAATGTAATGTGAAACGTTGTACTAAGTATGCACACAATGGACATACATAGCATAAAATGTAATGTAAAATGATGTACTAAGTACGCACACAATGGGCATACATAGCATGAAATGTAATGAAATCATGTACTATAATGTACTAACAAACATAGCAGGTATATGATGTGAAAACAGGAAAGCATGAAAGTAACAAGTAGGCACATGTGTTTCACCCCAAAACAGTTTGGAAAACAGTAAAAGAGGGGTCTATGTACTCACTTGAGATTGCTCAGAAGTCCTAAGATAACCACCAAGCAATGCTAGAGATCACGGAATCAAACGGCACCTAATATAGGTAACTATGTTAATAAACCGGACCTATATCGGAGGATCGGATAGAATGAGGGTTCGTAAACCAAACAAGTATGGAGACTCGTGTAATATGGTTTAACAAAGCCTACATACTAAATGAAACCTAACATAAGTGCTTACGACCCGTTTAGGTAGCTTATGCTACTTTAACGCGTCGTTCGCGTGAAACGCGTTCGGACCGCCTAACTAGTCCTATGACAAGTAACATATGCCTTAACATGTCTAATATTGTTGTCAAATCAGTTTAGATGTCAAAAGTTATGTTACATATGTTTAAAATGAATTTTGGCATCAAAGGGGTATTTTGGTAATTTACCTAAGGCATATAAACTACCTATCATACAACTACTTAAACGAAGCGACCATAAGGTATAACCTTGGAAGGTTATTCCCTATATACTATGGTCACCTAATGTGTTTGGTCGGATCCTAATGATCGACCAAATGGGTCGGGTTCGAAGGTATAAGCGATTTATTAGATCGCTTACCCTTACGACCCTAAACAACGTGGTAATCAGTAGGCATAGTCACAAGGGACTATAACCATCGTGATTACAATCACGTTGCGAAGTTCAAACGAACTTCGCATTGACCATAAACTGGTCAATGCAGAAAGTCAAACAAAGTTTGACTTTCGGACTCGAAAAGCAATAAAAGAACGAAGGAACACTTACAAAGGGTCCCCGAATGCTAATCTTGATTCAAGTAGCTCAGGTATGAAACAAAGGTTTCAACTTAGAGCTTCTCAAATCAGATTCTTGTGAGGAATGAGTGAAAATGTGATGGGTATTTATAGATTTCGGTTCACCGTTAGGATCGTTTCTTGGAGAAGAGGGAATGATCTCGCCCGTACACTTGTCGGAATGTTGTGGTAACTCATATTGCTCCACCACAAGAGTTGGACACATGGCATTGGCCTTTGGAGGGTGTTTAAGGGCTGTTAACAGCTGAGAAAAACGATTTGCTGCATCTGGCCCCTGCTTGCGCACCGCAACACTCACATTGTTGAGGTGCGCAAGGACCTAGTTTGGCAGATTTACAATTTTGGTCCCTGTTGTGTTATAAGGTCATTTCCGACGCTTTTAAGGCCCGTTAACCCCATTTCAAAGCTCTAAAATGAAGTTAAAGTATAGGGAACTTAAAATGTGCTCAAAAATATCTCGGATGTCGGTTCGTTTGGCCGTACGATCGCGATGTTCGGTTAATTACGACAGAATGCGTATAAGCGCGAAAAATGATCCAAATGGCGTGACGAATGGATTTTTCTTATGCCAAACACTAAAATAAAATATTTTAGTGCTTACATAAATTTTTGGATGTCCGGATGTATTCAGAACGTAAGTTATGCGCGAAAATGCAAACTTGTGCACTTTTTTGACGCTTTTAGTCCCTGAATGACCCAAAAGTTTATTTTAGCACACCGAACCCCTCAAAGCGTATTTCTAAGCTATGTAAATGATATTTATGGTATGTTTAACTTATGGTCATGTTCCGGAATGTTCGTTACAGTTTAAATTGGCATACTTTCGCAGTTTGTCAAGTTTAGTCCCTATAAGCGAATTAACTTGTTTTTGACATACCAAAGCCTTCAAAACTTATTTCTAAGTTATGTAAAGGTTATTTAAGGTATGTTAAGTATATGTTGATGTTTCGGAGTATTTGTCGCGTTAAACTGAGTACGTTTACACATCAGTTTGTGTATAACTCTCCAGAAAGCGATATAGAGTTTGAAATTGGATCAAAGTCAAAACATGAAAAATGTAAAACACAACCAAACAAACATTGGGATCAAATAACATTGTTTTATTAATAATAGAACTGTTCACAATGATTACAAGCACAGATGTTACACCTGGCACAAGAAGAGGAGGCTGCTGAACCCTGGTTTGGTTGAAACAGGGAGTTTGTTTGTTTTCTGTACATAAATAAACAATATTTCAAAAACCATAAAAATTTAAAAATTTAAAAACCAAAAATATGTTTTTATTTTGTCAAAATTTTGAAAAACCAAAAATATGTTTGTTTTTAAATTTGTCAAAAAATCAAAAATTACAAAAATATGTTGATTGAATATGCCGAAACCCTCACGGCGGAACAAACATGATTAATTTCACAAGATTGAAAAACGGTTTTCAAGCTGTTAAATATCAATGTGTTGTAAATCATGGGGGTAATTGCTGCTTTACATGTTATATTTTCTGCAAAACATAGCATGAGAAGCAGAAAATGGATGGCGAGACAAAGCTATCAGTGTCGGTTTGTCAAAATTTTCTTTAAATGATTTTGCATTTTAGGGGGAGTATTATTGTTAGAAAATCCAAAAACATTAGAAAATTTGAAAAAGACAAAAACATGATAAAATTCAAAAATGAGTTTTTGTGTAAAAAGAGGAAATGATAGTACATCAGTAGACTATCACAGTACGCTAAAGAAAAGGAAAGTTAAAAAGCGATAAACAATCTCACTAAAGATGTGACAATAGGCTCAGCTATACTAGTAGATTTGCGATAACGATACAAACTTAAATGAAAAAGCCTAGTTCTAGTGGGAAACGCGGTTGAAAGCATAGTACTTAGTTTTATCCTTCGTGACTGTGTACCTACTCAGTAATCGCTGAATGCAAAGTGCATAAAAACCGGTCAGTTTGTGAACTTTCACAACTTGCTGAAAAAGTCACTGTGATTGTGCATTTCATTTTGCAAAGATTTAAATTTGTTTTATTTCTTTATTTTGTTTAAGCATTGGACATCCTCTGCATATACGTGAGTATCGAACTGGATGTTATTGCCTAAACGTTCTGCTTTATTTTCTTTGGTTTTTCGTTTAAGCTTTGGATCACCTCTGCGTATACGGGAGTATCGAACTGGTGGTTAAAGCCTAAACAATTTCAATTTGTTTTTATTTCTTATTTTGTTTAAACATTGGACTTTCTCTGCGTATATGGAAGTATCGACCTGATTGTTAATGTTTAAACATTCTGCTTTATTTTTACACAAATCACAGTTGATGAAAGTTTAAAAGCATTACTTGAGTTAGTGTATTGCATGATGAGGGGATATGCTGAGATCGTGGGGTCCATAAGAATTTAGTGCAAATTAATATACCTTAACGTATCGGTAAGCATTTTGAAAGTTTTTAGATTGAGTTTAAGTGGACAACAATATTGTCAATCAATGTGAATTGTTTAGAACTTAAAGTGTTTAAAGCTCAACGGTGCTAGTGATTTGTCATAATCTGATATGATCCTCTGTCGCGAACTCAAACAAAAATATTGTCTGTAAATATGTTTGTAAATATTTCTTTACTGCTTTATGTTTTAGAAAAATACAAAAAGATTTTGATTCTGCTTTATTTTCGACAACCGATGTCTGAAATGCTGAGTTTCAAAATCTAAGTATGCTGATTGTGTTTCTGAAAAATAAACAAGTTTATTAATTTGAAACTTGAAGTTTTAAAATCAAAAATCAAAAACAGTTTGTGATATATCCATGGTCATTAAGTTGGACTTGGATTATTAACCGTTAAGGATTTGGATGCTTATATTGTTAAAGTCTGTAAAAGAGTCAGTTTTTTATGTTGGGTTCTTAAATACTGCCAAATCAATGAAGATTGTTGATAGGGGAAGTGAATCAATTATTCCTGGATATATTCATATTATTATATCTTAAAGCCAGGATCTTGATTTAGAAAGTTTAAAAGCATTACTTGAGTTAGTGTATTGCATGATGAGGGGATATGCTGAGATCGTGGGGTCCATAAGAATTTAGTGCAAATTAATATACCTTAACGTATCGGTAAGCATTTTGAAAGTTTTTAGATTGAGTTTAAGTGGACAACAGTATTGTCAATCAATGTGAATTGTTTAGAACTTAAAGTGTTTAAAGCTCAACGGTGCTAGTGATTTGTCATAATCTGATATGATCCTCTGTCGCAAACTCAAACAAAAATATTGTCTGTAAATATGTTTGTAAATATTTCTTTACTGCTTTATGTTTTAGAAAAATACAAAAAGATTTTGATTCTGCTTTATTTTCGACAACCGATGTCTGAAATGCTGAGTTTCAAAATCTAAGTATGCTGATTGTGTTTCTGAAAAATAAACAAGTTTAATTATTTGAAACTTGAAGTTTTAAAATCAAAAATCAAAAACAGTTTGTGATATCTCCAAGTTCATTAAGTTGGACTTGGATGATTAACCGTGAAGGATTTGGATGCTTATATTGTTAAAGTCTGTAAAAGAGTCAGTTTTTGATGTTGGATTCTTAAATACTGCCAAATCAATGAAGATTGTTGATAGGGGAAGTGAATCAAGTATTCCTGGATATATTCATATTATTATATCTTAAAGCCAGGATCTTGATTTAGAAAGTTTAAAAGCATTACTTGAGTTAGTGTATTGCATGATGAGGGGATATGCTGAGATCGTGGGGTCCATAAGAATTTAGTGCAAATTAATATACCTTAACGTATCGGTAAGCATTTTGAAAGTTTTTAGATTGAGTTTAAGTGGACAACAGTATTGTCAATCAATGTGAATTGTTTAGAACTTAAAGTGTTTAAAGCTCAACGGTGCTAGTGATTTGTCATAATCTGATATGATCCTCTGTCGAGAACTCAAACAAAAATATTGTCTGTAAATATGTTTGTAAATATTTCTTTACTGCTTTATGTTTTAGAAAAATACAAAAAGATTTTGATTCTGCTTTATTTTCGACAACCGATGTCTGAAATGCTGAGTTTCAAAATCTAAGTATGCTGATTGTGTTTCTGAAAAATAAACAAGTTTAATTATTTGAAACTTGAAGTTTTAAAATCAAAAATCAAAAACAGTTTGTGATATCTCCAAGTTCATTAAGTTGGACTTGGATGATTAACCGTGAAGGATTTGGATGCTTATATTGTTAAAGTCTGTAAAAGAGTCAGTTTTTGATGTTGGATTCTTAAATACTGCCAAATCAATGAAGATTGTTGATAGGGGAAGTGAATCAAGTATTCCTGGATATATTCATATTATTATATCTTAAAGCCAGGATCTTGATTTAGAAAGTTTAAAAGAGCCAGGTCACTATTCCTGGACAATTGAATGTTTAAAATGTGTGTACTTATAAATGTTTGAGAAATTGCAGATGTTGTACCAGACTACGATCCCGATAGCCGAGTCTAAGGGGGAGTCTGAAGACGAGCTCAACGCAAGAGGAAGCGTGGATTTAAGGAGCCATGAAACTATTCTGAAGGAGCTTGTATACGAAAAGCAAGGTGTCGATCCCAAAGCACGGAAGCTTGACGAAAGGGGGAGCCTGATGAAGAAAAGAGTCTACAGAAAGGGGGAGCTGAAGCTGAAGACAGATCCACGGGGATTCTGTTCTAGCAAGAGGGAGTCTACGTTGATGAAAACGTGTTAAAGCTTCAAGAAGACTCAAAGAGAGAGAGAAAGACAAGACGCTGCGAGATTGACTGCGGCAATATCCAAGGGGGAGTTTGTTAGTGCATTTATGTCTATCGCCTTCGTCAATCCGAGCCGTAGCGAGAAACTGAAGATAACAAGTTTATAGTGTTATAACTAGTCAAAAGGCAAGGTGGCAATCTTGTAATTAAAGAGAAGTTTCATTAAAGCCTTGGACTATATATAGGGAGGTTATGTCATAGATTAGGAACTTTATGCTCATTTTACATTTGGAGAGCTCTAGATCTAGAGAGAGATTCTAGAGAGAGAAAGTGATTCAAGGTGCTTGTACTTGTCATTTTTCTAATAGAGTCACGTTTATATTACGTATTGTGTGTTAGGTCATGTTCATGTACGGTTTCCGCACGTCACACGTTCGTTTCGGAGTCAAAACCGGTCCTACAAACAGCAACCTTTTTAGCGTTGCGCATGTGAGATCTGACATTGCTGGGCCCAAGGTGACAGTTTGCTCTGGATACTTGTTGTTTAGTATCCATTTTTCAGGTTCTGCGCGCGGTGTGGGCTTGCTTATTTTTGCTGGTCTGATTTCGTCAGTCGCGAGGACCTCCTTGCTTGCGTAGATTATGGCTATCCCTGTCTCTGTTGGAAAGCCAACAGCTAAATGTGGTCCCGAACAGATCATGCTAAAATCTCCCTGGGACTCTCTTCCCAAAAGGATATCATGTCTTGAGTTTGCTGGTAACACCATGAATGTGACTTCTTCCGTTCTTGAGTTCTTTCCGTCCAAGAGCAGCACTGGGAACGATATCTGACCTAGAGGAAAAACGACCTCCTTGCAGAAACCAGTTAGTGGGTAATCTACTGGTTCTAGGCGCGCTTTATCCTCTTGGTCCAATTGATTAAAGCACTGTTCATAGATGATATCCGCGGTACTCCCTGGATCTATGAAAATGAAGTCAGTTTGGTAATGACCGAACACCCTAGAAATGACTATAGGCCTTCGTTCTCTTGGGCCTCCTCGTACCACAGGGAAAACGACTTGTTTCTCGCGCCAAGAGTCGTCTTGGGCATGCTTATTATAGCTCTTTCGTGGTCTTATTTGGCCCCCTTGGATCATGTGAGTTTCTAACTTTCGAAGCTTTTTGTTGTCTGGGCCTTCTTCTCTTCTTTGAATTTGGCGATTGTCACGCTTTCCTCCTTTAACCAGGTGGGTGAGCTTTCTGTCTTTCAAGGCTCTTTCTATTTCCTTCTTTAGGCTAAAATAGTCGTCAGTCAAGTGACCTGTATCTTTGTGGAATTTGCAGAAAAGATTTGGGTCTTGGCCCTTTTTGTTTCGCATCAGTAGAGGAGGTTTGAACTGGTGGTTCTCGGTTGACAGGACCTCGGAAGGGGTCTTTGTCAGGGGTGTCCACTGTTTTTCCCTGATTTCTCTCTTAACCTCTTTGCGATGACTGATCTGATGTCACACCACGATATTTCCACGTATTACCGGTGGGCCCGGTGGGGAGTATCTTGACGTAGTTGATATCATCATAGTCAATTAATCACAGTTTAATGCACAGCGGAAGTCTAAAAGTAATTATACAAACCGAGTTGAAAGTATATTGAAATATTACACAACGGATTGTAAGTGGATCCACAGGCGGATCTAAAACAGAAAGAAAAATATTGTTCAACAGACTTAAAGTATTAATAGCTTGCAAGACTCTTTATTTAATACTCGGAGTTTCCAGCCCATTACGCGTAGTACCTGCACTTAACCTTTTTGAAAAATACGTCAATTTACACTGGTAAATACAATTAACTGACTCTTTTGAAAAACATTCATAAAATTTGATTTAAATGCACAAGGCACAAATATTCTTTTATAACTTGGGACAATTATTAAAAATAATCTTGTATACAGATTTATATGTTTGTCGTACGTTCAGGATCCGGGATACAAGCCGGAACAAGATTAATAGACACACCACATAATATAAACCCACGGCGAGTTATCCTCAACAGGCGGGTATATCTTTTTACATACGCACTGTCAGGTGTATGCCTACACTCAGTGCTTAAGTCGTGGCCATTTCAATGAATGAGCCAAGGATATCCAGGACACGGTCATTAACCCCCCAAAGGTCTAGATCAAACAAAACAGATTAAAACGGGTTATCTCAATGATTTAACCACTAATCGATTAAAGATTCAATACCCGACCAAGCGGTATTATTAAATACCGTATTCCAAGCCCGTATAAGGGAAAATAAGTTAAAAGTATTTACCTGAGCAAAAATTATAATTTTATTCTCAGTCGTATATCAATCAGCAAGTACAAGTAGCTTCTACTGGGCTCCTAAATCTGGAACGAAGGTTTTAATAACCTATTAGATTCCTAACGGGTCTTACTTAAGTTTAAACTTAGACCGGTTAGTTTTAATGAAAGGTTTACGGTTCAAAACGCAAGATTAAGCGAAGACCGGATTAGAATGTGATTTAGACCCAATAAGTATGAGGACTTGTATAAAATGGGTAAAGTAAACACATTCTGGATTTTGAAGTAAAAATGATAGGGTTTGACCCGTTTTGGTTAATTTATGCAAACTAGTTACATAAACCGTACCGAATGCGAATACGAATAACGGGTAACCAAATGAGTCATGTACAGGTTCCACAAGTTAATATGCTTTAAATATGATATGACATCAGTAGGATATCTTCCATTATGCCCAAAGCGAATTTAAAATCAATTTAAGCCCCGTAAGGGTATTTTGGTCATTTTAAAGTTTATAAAAGGGGTTAAATAATAATCTGAGGTTCTGGTCTAAATTAATCAGTAAAAATATTTATTTTAACAAGTTATATTAGTAAGATATCATGCATATGTGAATTTTATCTTTTATGGCCAAACTATGCACCGTAGGGGCATTTTGGTCATTTCACATATGCTTTAAGTGTCAAATTTGGAAATCTGAGCTCAATACTTATACTTACTGTTAAAGTATAAAAATTTATTCATAACATCAGTAGGTAACAAGTCTTAGGTGCTATGTAGGATCGGTTTTCACTCCGAACGATTGCAAAACGAACGTGTGACGTGCGGAATCCGTACACGAACGTGACCAAACACACGAGAACGTACTATAACCGTGATTCTTATTTATCAATATAACAAGTACAATGCACCGAGAATCACGTTTGAGGATTTTCTCTCTCTAGACTTTCTCTATCTAATCTTAGCTCTCCAAAATGTCAAAATGAGCAAAAAGTCTTTAATCTAACACTATAGCTCCCTATTTATAGGTCAAGGATATAAGGAAGGTTTCCTTATTTACAGAAATGCCACCTTGCCTTTTCTATTAAAATATAACACTATAAGCCTAGATTTCTTCTGTTTCAGCTACGATCTTAGATTGATGGGGGCGATAGACATAAATGTACCAACAGACTCCCCCTTGGATATTGCCGCAGTCAATCCGTAGTCAAACTCGTAGCAACTTATTTTTATCTTTCTCGAACAGAATCCCCATGGATCTGTCTTCAGGCTTTCATTGATCTTCCTTTCGATCAGACTCCTTTTCTTCAGGCTCCCCCTTTCGTTAAGCTTCCGTGCTTTTGGGATCGACACCTGGTTTTCCGGACACAAGCTCCTCCAGGATTGTTACCTGACTCCTTGAATGTACGCTCCCCTTTGCGTTGAGCTTGTCTTCAGACTCCCCTTTAGATTCAGCTGTCGGGATCGTAGTCTGGCTTTCACAGGTTCACAAATTCAGGATCAATTCCTGACTCTATTCTGCATCTGCTCAGGATTTGAAACCTGGTTAACCTGCACATCCTCTACCTCAACATAAATTTCACAAATTTACAAATTTGACAAATTTAAGAAACCACTTGAAAATATCGTTCAATTATTAACAATTTTTATCAAGATCAAACTTTCTTTTGGAGAGATTTATTTATAACACTTTTCATTTCAAAACAAACTCTTTCAACCCATAGTTGTTCATCATGTTTAGCACTCAGAATTTTGAATATCAGCTCTTCAACATCAATCCAGTCAATTAACATTCATTGTTTTCAAACTATGACTTCATATTTGGGTCTACAATTTCAACCCATAGTTAAGTCAACTATGATTGTTAAGAAAAAGGAAAGTTGATACAAAAGGAAAAGCTCCAATGGTTGTTGAGAAGAAAGTTTTGAAAAATGAAAACATCAAGATCGAAACTGAATCTGTCAAGAATGTGGTAACTAAAAATGAAAAATTATACAAACGGGTTGCTACACCTCAACAAGCATGGAAGCCAAAATCATGTATGTAAAGTGCGTTTTATACATACGATCACAAATCTGAGAGATGCTCAGAAGATTGTTTTCAAGCTCAGCGATGTAGTTTACTCTTTCAAACGTTACGATACCATTCGATAAAGTTCCTTCACCAACTATTCGACCACCTGGATTTCCCGCAAATCCTACATAACCTCCATTAAACCCTCTAACATCATACAATAGGGTCTTCTTCCCTGTCATGTGCCGAGAAGCTCCACTATCCATAATCCAACGTGAAACGGATCTTGGAAGCTCCTGCACATATCACAAACACTTAGTGAGATTTTGATGCCACCCAAGCCTCTTTCGACTCAGGTAACTTGACATTTAGATGAGTTTTTGCAATGTAAAGTGGCGGAAAATTCTTATCATTCATCTTTAAGCTCTCCTCAGATCCAATCTCAACCTCTTTGTATAAAAAGAAATCATTTTTCAGAGGTTGACCAAATGATTGATCTTTCTTTAATACATCCTTCTTTTCAGAAGTTGTATCTTCTTGTGATATAAGTTTCTCATAGTAATCTACAGGAACATCCATCTTTACCGGAGTGGTAGAAGACGATTGTTTTTCCTTCTCAGAAACCTTTGGTTTTGTAGAACCTAATTTCTTTTCAACTGATTTTGGCTTCCATGCTTGTTGAGGTGTAGCAACCCGTTTGTAAAATTTATCATTTTTAGTTACCATATTCTTGACAGATTCAGTTTTGATCTTGATGTTTTCATTTTTCAAAACTTTCTTCTCAACAACCATTGGAGCTTTTCCTTTTGTATCAACTTTCTTTTTCTGACTATGAAAAAATTCAACCCATAATTACCACAAAATTTCAACCCATAGTTGGATTCTGTGGTGGCATGATTACAATGAAAAATTTCAACCCATAGTTGGATTCTGTGGTGGCATGATTAAGGTCATTAGTTTGGATCCAAATCAGCTTGTTTTCATCACTTCTACTCCTTCTTTTAAAAATTAAACGAGATTTAACGGACAAAATGGACTAAATTTCACATATATCACGTAAAACACTGTTTTAATGAATCCTTGAAAGAATTGGACCAAAATTCGATCAAAATCCAGGTCAATTTGACAAATTGGAGGCCGACAGGATGATGTAATCCTAATTCCGCTCGAAAGTGTCAGTGTTGTTTCAAACGAAATCACTAATTTCATTTGAAAATACTTGTGATTTCACACGGAATTAAACTTTTTGGTTAATTTCGCTTGAAACTGCCTTTCATTTCACACGGAATCACTATTTCTGTTTGAAATTTCACACGAAATCACCTATTCCGTTTGGAAGTGCTGCTTATTTCACACGGAATCACTAATTCCGTTTGAAAACCCCATTTCGCTTGAAGGTTTCATACGGAATTACTAATTTCGCTTCAAAGTGCCTTGATTTCGTTTGAATTGCTATTCCGTGTGAAGAGGAGTAATTTCGTGTGAAGCAGTATTCCGTTTGAAAAGCTGATCTCGCTTGAAAGGCTGATTTCGTTTGAAACTGTCTTTGTTAAAATCCAAAAATTTTCTAAGTGTTTGTTGATTGTTTCAGATACTTGAAGATGGAGGAGTTCATGAATCCATTCTGTGACGTTTTTGCTTTCACGGGAAACAACGGAGATGATACATCAGACAACACAAATGAAAACGTTTCAACTCCGAGTACAAAGAAAACTCTTTCTGATGCTTTAAGTGTGGAGAGTGCTTATGGGACGTACAACAAACCTCCCAAACTGATGGCGATTGAAGATTACAATAAATGGGCTAAAAAGTTTGAAGAATGGCTAAAAGCGTTTGCATATCCAAGTTGGAAGATGTTGAAGAATGGTTTCACTATGGGAAGATCGGATTTTGAAAATTTGACAGAAGCTGAGGAGATAGAGAGATATGTTGCTGAACAAAAGTGCCTTGCATTACTTCATCAGTCTGTGAGAGACGACATAATATCATTGATTGAGTACACAAATGCGAAAGATCTATGGGAGAAACTGAGAGTGAAATGTGTGGGTAGTGCCGAAATAGTTAAAAACAAAAAGAAGTTGTTAAGAAAAGAATTTGATTTGTTTGGATGTTTAAAAAATGAATCTGTATCTAAGATGATTGAAAGATTTGGGCATTTGAAGATGGAGCTGGCACGACATGGAATCATTTATTCTCCAGAAGAATTGGTTGACAAACTGTTTGACTCACTGCCGGATGATAAAGACTGGGCTTTGATGCTGAAGAATACAATCGAGTCGAAGAAACTGACGGTTGATCTGTTAATTGAAAGACTGGAAAGTCATGAGCTGGAGATCAAGAAATCATACAAAGTCAATCATTCCTCATATCAACAGAATGTTGAGTTGTATTATCGAGGAAGTATGATCCCGAAGAATGTGTCTCCTAAGACAGCTTTCTCAGCTGAAGGTTCTAACACGTCAAACCAAGAAAGTTCAAGCAGTGGTTTTCATAGTGGTTCATCGTCAACTATTTCAAGTCAATCAGCTTCAAAGAATTTGTTCCAATGTAATATTGCTGTGGATCTGAAGAATGCACAAAATTTCAGTGAAGAGTCCACAAAGCAGCAAATTGTGTTTTTAGCATCTGTTTTAGAGTCATACGAAAGCCTTGTTGCGGGCAAGATTGGAAATACTAATCTCACCAAGGAGGATTATGATCAGATCGATCCAGAAGAAATGGAATTGATCGATATCAGGTGGTGTATGGCTAGTGCAGTTAGACGAGCTCAAAGGTTCATGGAGATTACAGGCAGACATTCTATTGGCGGATCTTCCACAAAACTTGGTTTTGATAAATCAAAGGTTACGTGCTTTAGATGTAAACAAAAGGGACATTTTAAACGTGAATGTCGAAACGCACCTGCTGATGATACTGCCAATCCATTCAGAGAGGTTACTACAAAAGAGCAATCTATCATCAGAACAAATTTGAACCCCCCCCCCCCCCCAGAATGAAGCAGATAGAAGAAAATCCCAAAGAAAAATCCAGAGCACTTGCTGTTATTCATTACGATGAGGGATATGATTGGAGTCAAGTGTTACCGGAAGAGGATACAGTGGGCTATGCATTTGTAACAAAAGTTGTTCCTTTCAGAGATAGCATAAATGAAGAAGAGAAATACATCAACAGAAAGATGAAAGCTCAAGACAGGATGATTAAAGCTGGTTATATATATAGAGAAGCAAAACAAGCGAAAAGATGGAATGCTGATAGAGAATCTTACCTTGATCCCAATGGAAACATTGCTATTGATCCAAAAACTCTTGATGTTGAAACTCTCACCAAACAAATTGCTGAAGAGGAAGAAGCCAGACAGAGAGAGTGGTGGGGAGGAGGAGAAGCTGATGAAAATGAAAAAGAAAAAGAGCAGCAGTCAAAGAAAATTGATGACGGGATTATTGACACGTCACAAGAGTTTACTGCTGAAAATTTGAAGAAGATGGCTGATAAAGTTTTTGCTGCAAAAGAGCTAGAGGTAGTTTCTGGTTCTGGTACTGAGTCTAAAAGCAAGGTCAGTCAAAATGATTCAGTCAATGAGTCAAGTAAGAATGCTAAAACTGAGAGCGACTGCAAAAATTGCATGAAAGACTGCAAGGTTTGTAGTACAATTGCTTACCTCAATGATAAAAAGATCGAAGAGCTGAGAAAAAGAGTCAGAGATGTTGAGGATCAGATCTTAAACCGTGACAAAATGTTCAAAGCTTCAAATGAACGAATAAAAGAATTAACTGAGAAAATTGAAAATGATAAAAGTGACGTAGAAAGAATTAGGAAAGAAAATGAAAAGCTAATTCATGAAAATCGTCAACTTTCAGAAAATTTTGAGAAGCTAAAACGCACGGTAAAAGATTCTGATGAGAGAAATGGTAAGACATACAAAGAAAATGTTCAGTTGTCAGGTGTTCTTAGAGTTAAAGAAGAGCTAATCAATCAGCAACTGGATGAGATTGCTAAGTTGAAGCTTTAGTTTCAAGAAGCTAAAATTGAAAATGAACGCATCCAGTTGAAACTGAACAGTTACAACTCCGCAAGTTTTATTCTACAACATATAGTTCCTAAACCAATTGGAAAGAACAAAGCAGGCGAAGATGTATACTTTGATGGAACTGGGGTTGGGTTTCATCAGGTTCCACCGCCAGTTTTAAATAATTTTTCAAAGAAAAAATCAGGGATGGTTAACGATGAAGAAGAAAATGAAGTTAAGCTTCCAGACACAATTGATGTTACATTTACCACATCATCTGATGAAGATAGTGTCCAATCCGAAGTTATGAAAAGCATGGTTGAAAATGTTTTAAAGTCTGAAAGTGATACTACTGAGGATGATGAATGTTTTTTGGATAAATACATTCCAAAATCAAATTCCCAAAACAACTTAAATGAAGAACCTAATCTTGTGATGTACAAGATGGCGGGATCTGATAAGTTGTATTCGGATCGTGATTTTCCTTTGGAGAATGTGAATGTTGGTAAATTGAGAAATGTGTTTAAGTTGACTGAGATTGATGTGTCTGAGATTGAAGGTTTGAAACATTCCAAAAGGCAATTGAATTTTGAAAAAGATAAAGCTTACTATAAAAAACCTGTTGTACCACCGCGTTTTTATAACAACAATCAAAACAGATGGTCGGGTGGTTATAAGGGTGGTAAGAAAAATCAAAGAAGGAATTTTCAAAACAATAAATTTGTTGAGAAAAAGGTGTTTGTCAAAAGCTCGAGTTCTCATTCCGAGAAAGAGTCTGAAATTTTTTCAAAATCAAATGAAGAGTTCTTTGAGGAAAAGGCTTCACAGCCTCAGACTGAAGGTACAAGTCGAGTAGTTGATACTCGTACATGCTTTAAGTGCAACAAAGTTGGACACATTGCACGAAAGTGCACCAACTTAAAGCCTAAGTCTGAAGTTGTTGAGAGTCAGAAAAAGAAAGTTGACACAAAAGGAAAAGCACCAATGGTGGTTGAGAAGAAAGTTTTGAAAAATGAAAACTCAAAAACAAAACTGAACTTGTTAAGAATGTGGTAACTAAAACTGATAAGTTTTACAAACGAGTTGCTTCATCTCAACAAGCATGGAAACCAAAATTAGTTGAAAAGAAAACAATTTCTTCAAAACCAAAGGTTTCTGAGATTGCAAAAACATCATCTACTACTGAGAAGATGTTTATACCTGTGGATTATTATGAGAAACTTGAAGAACAAAAGTCTATGGTTTCTAAAAAGAAGAATGTTTCAAAGAAAGACCAATCATCTGTTCAACCTTCTCAAAATGATTTCTTTTTATACAAAAAGGTTGAGATTGGATCTGAGGAAAGCTTAAAGATGAATGACAAGAATTTTCCGCCACTTTACATTGCAAAAACTCACTTAAATGTCAAGTTACCCGAGTCAAAAGAGGCTTGGGTGGCATCAACTTCTAACTAAATGTTTGTGATATGTGCAGGAGCTTCCAAGATCCGTTTCACGTTGGATCAGGATAGTGGAGCTTCTCAGCACATGACGGGGAAGAAGACCCCACTGTATGATGTTAGAGGGTTTAATGAAGGTTATGTAGGTTTTGCAGCCAATCAAGGTGGTCGAATAATCGGTGAAGGAACTTTATCGAATGGTATCGTCACGTTTGAAAGAGTAAACTACATTGCCGAGCTTGAAAACAATCTTCTGAGTATCTCTCAGATTTGTGATCGTATGTATACAACGCACTTTACAGACAAAGAATGTTTGATCTTGAAACCAGGATTTGTTGTTCCCGGAGAGTGGGTGATCATGAGAGCACCCAGATTCAATGATTTGTACGTGTTGGACATGAGTGTAGCTACTACTACCACGAGTCAGGCTCACTATTTTATGTCATGAGCAACGGAAAAAGAGTCACGTTTATGGCATCGAAAGATGGGCCATATTCATTTACGAAAAATGAATCACCTGGTGCATAACGACTTAGTTACTGGTGTTCATGTGAAAGGTTTTCATCTTGAGGAGGACAAGAGCAACGGAAAAAGAGTCACATTTATGTGATTTCTTCTTTTGCTTGCCTTTGATGCAGCTAATGCACTCCTCCTCAAGATGAAAACCTTTCACATGAACACCAGTAACTAAGTCGTTATGCACCAGGTGATTCATTTTTCGTAAATGAATATGGCCCATCTTTCGATGCCATAAACGTGACTCTTTTTCCGTTGCTCTTGACATAAAACAGTGAGCCTGACCCGTGGTAGTAGTAGCTACACTCATGTCCAACACGTACAGATCATTGACTCTGGGTGCTCTCATGATCACCCACTCTTCGGGAACAACAAATCATGGTTTCAAGATCAAACATTCTTTGTCTGTAAAGTGCGTTGTATACATACGATCACAAATCTGAGAGAGAAGATTGTTTTCAAGCTCGGCAATGTAGTTTACTCTTTCAAACGTGACGATACCATTCGATAAAGTTCCTTCACCGATTATTCGACCACCTTGATTGGCTGCAAAACCTACATAACCTCCATTAAACCCTCTAACATCATACAGTAGGGTCTTCTTCCCTGTCATGTGCCGAGAAGCTCCACTATCCATGATCTAACGTGAAACGGATCTTGGAAGCTCCTGCACATATCACAAACATTTAGTTAGAAGTTGATGCCACCCAAGCCTCTTTTGACTCGGGTAACTTGACATTTAAGTGAGTTTTTGCAATGTAAAGTGGCGAAAAATTCTTGTCATTCATCTTTAAGCTTTCCTCAGATCCAATCTCAACCTTTTTGTATAAAAAGAAATCATTTTGAGAAGGTTCAACAGATGATTGGTCTTTCTTTGAAACATTTTTCTTTTTAGAAACCATAGACTTTTGTTCTTCAAGTTTCTCATAATAATCCATAGGTACAAATATCTTCTCAGTAGTAGATGATGTTTTTGCAATCTCAGAAACCTTTGGTTTTGAAGAAATTGTTTTCTTTTCAACTAATTTTGGTTTCCATGCTTGTTGAGATGAAGCAACTCGTTTGTAAAACTTATCAGTTTAAGTTACCACATTCTTAACAAGTTCAGTTTTGTTTCTTGAGTTTTCATTTTTCAAAACTTTCTTCTCAACCACCATTGGTGCTTTTCCTTTTGTTTCAACTTTCTTTTTCTGACTTTCAACAACTTCAGACTTAGGCTTTAAGTTGGTGCACTTTCGTGCAATGTGTCCAACTTTGTTGCACTTAAAGCATGTACGAGTATCAACTACTCGACTTGTATCTTCAGTCTGAGGCTGTGAAGCCTTTTCCTCAAAGAACTCTTCATTTGATTTTGAAAAAATTCCAGACTCTTGCTCGGAATGAGAACTCGAGCTTTTGACAAACACCTTTTTCTCAGCAAATCTTTTGTTTTGAAAATTCCTTCTTGGATAATTCTTACCACCCTGATAACCACCCGACCATTTGTTTTGATTGTTGTTATAAAAACGCGGTGGTACAACATGTTTTTTATAGTAAGCTTTATCTTTTTTTCAAAATTCAATTGCCTTTTGAAATGTTTCAAACCTTCGATCTCAGACACATCAATCTCTATCAATTTGAACACATTTTTCAATTTGTCCACATTCACATTCTCCAACGGAAATTCAAGATCCGAATACAACTTATCAGATCTCGACATCTTGTACATCACAAGATTAGGTTCTTCACTTAAGTTGTTTTTGGATTTTGATTTCGGAATTTATTTATCTAAAAAGCATTCATCATCCTCAGTAGTATCACTTTCAGACTTTAAAACATTTTCAACTATGCTTTTCACAACTTCAGATTGTACACTATCTTCATCAGATGATGTGGTAAATGTGACATCAATTGTGTCTGGAAGCTTAACTTCATTTTCTTCTTCATCATTAACCAACCCTGATTTTTTCTTTGAAAAATTATTTAAAACTGGCGGTGGAACCTGATGAAACCCAACCCCGGTTCCATCAAAGTATACATCTTCGCCTGCTTTGTTCTTTCCAATTGGTTTAGGAACTATATGTTGTAGAATAAAACTTGCGGAGTTGTAACTGTTCAATTTTAACTGGATGCGTTCATTTTCAATTTTAGCTTCTTGAAACTGAAGCTTCAACTTAGCAATTTCATCCAGTTGTTGGTTGATTAGCTCTTCTTTTACTCTCAAAACACCTGTCAATTGAACATTTTCTTTGCATGTCTTACCATTTCTTTCATCGGAATCTTTTACCGTGCATTTTAGCTTCTCAAAATTTTCTGAAACTTAGCGATTTTCAAGAATTAGCTTTTCATTTTCTTTCCTAATTCTTTCTACTTCAATTTTATCATTTTCGATTTTCCCAGTTAATTCTTTTACTCGATCATTTGAAGCTTTTAACATTTTGTCATGGTTTAAGATCTGATCCTCAACGTCTCTGACTCTTTTTGTCAGTTCTTCAATCTTTTTACCGTTGTGGTAAGTAATTTTACTACAAACCTTGCAGTCTTTCATGCAATTTTTGCAGTCATTCTCAGTTTTAACTTTCTTACCTGACTCATTGACTGAATCATTTTGACTGACCTTGCTTTTAGACTCAGTGCCAGAACCAGAAACTACCTCTAGCTCTTTTGCAGCAAAAACTTTATCAGCCATCTTCTTCAAATTTTCAGCAGTAAACTCTTGTGACGTGTCAATAATCCCGTCATCAATTTTCTTTGACTGCTGCTCTTTCTCTTTTTCTTTTTCTTTTTCATTTTCATCAGCTTCTCCTCCTCCCCACCACTCTCTCTGTCTGGCTTCTTCCTCTTCAGCAATTTGTTTGGTGAGAGTTTCAACATCAAGAGTTTTTGGATCAATATTAATGTTTCCATTGGGATCAAGGTAACATTCTCTATCAGCATCCCATCTTTTCGCCTGTTTTGCTTCTATATATATATAACCAGCTTTAATCATCCTGTCTTGAGCTTTCATCTTTCTGTTGATGTATTTCTCTTCTTCATTTCTGCTATCTCTGAAAGGAACAGCTTTTGTTACCAACGCATAGCCCACTGCATCCTCTTCCGGTAACACTTGAGTCCAATCATATCCCTCATCGTCATGAATAACAGCAAGTGCTCTGGATTTTTCTTTAGGATTTTCTTCTATCTGCTTCATTCTGGGGGGTTCGGATTTGTTCTGATGATAGATTGCTCTTTTGTAGTAATCCTCTCTAAATGGATTGGCAGTATCATCAGCAGGTGCGTTTCGACATTCACGTTTAAAATGTCCCTTTTGTTTACATCTGAAGCACGTAACCTTTGATTTATCAAAACCAAGTTTTGTGGAAGGTCCGCCAATAGAATGTCTGCCTGTAATCTCCATGAACCTTTGAGCTCGTCTAACTGCACTAGCCATACACCACCTGATATCGATCAATTCCATTTCTTCTGGATCGATCTGATCATAATCCTCCTTGGTGAGATTAGTATTTCTAATCTTGCCCGCAACAAGGTTTTCGTATGACTCTAAAACAGATGCTAAAAACACCATTTGCTGCTTTGCGGATTCTTCACTGAAATTTTGTGCATTCTTCAGATCCACAACAATATTACATTGGAACAAATTCTTTGAACCTGGTTGACTTGAAATAGTTGACGATGAACCACTATGAAAACCACTGCTTTAACTTTCTTGGTTTAACGTGTTAGAACCTTCAGCTGAGAAAGCTGTCCTAGGAGACACATTCTTTGGGATCATACTTCCTCGATAATACAACTCAACATTCTGTTGATATGAGGAATGATTTGATACGTGGTCGAAAACCGGTGTTCGTTAATGTTTAAGTTAATGTATTTTCTTAACTTTTGATCTCAAATAGCCTACTTTTAATGGGATTTGTGTTTTGCAGGTCTTACGGAGTTTAAGGAGCTATTTGGGAGCTTTACGGAGCACTGGGAGCGAACGGGATCAACCGGGGATGTGAAATGAACAAAACCGAGTTAATCACGAAGATTGGATGTGTTTTAGGGAATGTTAATGGATTTAAAATGAATATATTGGAATATGGCATGATAGAGGGTTGAATTACGAGTACGTGGGCAAAAACGGTGAGTAAAACGGAGCTATAACGAAGAAGTTATGAAGAAAACAGTTTTGGCAGAAACTGGCAATTGTAGAGGGCGTCGCCGACGGGTCAACAGGCCATCGCCGACGGCTTTCCGTTTCTTGTATCGCGAATTTCAAGTTTTGTTGAGTTTAGACGAGTTGTAACTGTTGGAGGAGCCATTTTTCGAGGGTTACGAGTGGTGATCGATAAAAACACCATGGGGGATCATTCAACCTTCAGCTAATCCACCTCTAACACCCACCATCCATACCTAACATCTTTCTTTTACCTCTAACATCAAAACCCTAACCAATTCTCCATAATCCCTAACCTTCAATCATTCCACCATCACCACCATCTTCAACCTTCCATCATCACCTTCAACCCTAACCTCCACCACTCTTGAAGACACAAGGTCATGGCTCCGTGTTCGTGTTCGTTGGCCGGTGATCGCGTCCACCCAACCATGAGCGGCTAGCCTCTTCGATTTCACCCCGGTGTAGGTAGTTGTATTTTCTAGGGTTTATGCATTTGTTCTTTGATTCGACTTTGTGACAACTTGTATTGATTTTTGAAACCATTGACAATAGTTTACATTTGTTTAGTATTCGTAAATTGTCGAACGATGTTAAAAGTTATGACTTTGCGAAATGGTTATGTGTAGTTATGCGTTGTCGTGGTTAGGATTTACTTGTGTTGATTACAAAGTGCATTCTTGTCCGTTCTTCGGGACATTGATAGTTATTGGCACCTAAGTCATGGTACACTAAATCCGCTAATTGTATGCAATTGATGTTATCGAAAACAATGATTTATTAACTAAACTATAATTGAAAACAAGAATTAAGAATATGGATCACACCCGGTTTCGGTAATTGTAAGTCCTAGGGTTCCTACATGTTTTAAGTCAACGAGGGATGGCACAACCCATATGGTCTATTATCATGGTCAAGTTCAAACAATTAGCATGACGGGTATTTAGCGGGTGGTTATTTGGGAATAATCCGCCTAAGAAACTAGTACATTATGCATGTCACATACCATACCCTTTATACATGTGAGGTTTTGAGCCACTTTTACATCATAGGATTAGATATTCATGTTTCTTTGTTTGAGTGGACCATTAGTCATGTATTGTAGAACTTGCGACTTTTGATACGTTTGAGACCATAGACCGAATACAAGCACGAGGATGATTAAGGCATTAGGTGAACCTTTTCCTTTAAAACCATCTATCCATCCTTACCCAAATAAATCCCCTATTTACCCAAAAATTTGATCGGAGTGTCGCGCTCCAGTCAAAGATAATATTTATAAACCCTATTTACCCTTAACAAATAGCTAGTGGTAGCAAGGGGTCGAACCACGAAGAGTATGTGGTTTGTGTGTGGATTCGATTGAATTATAAAGAAGTGTCACAATTATGAAGCTTGCTATGATATTTGTTTTCTTTTTGTTTTGTTGGAAGATGTGAATTTAAACTACTGAAATATATTGAATTGATTAATAACTAATGAGTAACTATTGCAAGAAAGATTGATTGCTAAACAATAATAGGAAAAATGGATCACACCCGGTTTTGGTAATTGCCAACCTAAGGTTTCTACAAGTTTTTAGATTCAACTCAATTGCGTATGATTAGCGGATTTAGTGTACCGTGACTTAGGTGCTAATAACTATCAACGTTTCGAAAAACGGACAAGAATACACTTTATAATCAACACAAGTAAAACCTAACCACGACAATGCATAACTACACATAACCATTTCGTAAAGTCATAACTTTTAACATCGTTCGACAATTTACGAATACGAAACAAATGTAAACTATTGTCAATGGTTTCAAAAATCAAACACAAATTGTCACAAAGTTGAAACAAGAACAATTCGAAACCCTAAAGTTAACAACTACCTACACCGGGGTGAAACTGAGATGACTAGCCACTCATGGTTGGGTGGACGCGATCACCGGCCAACGAACACGAACACGGAGCCATGACCTTGAGTCTTCAACAGTGGTGGAGGTTAGGGTTGAAACGCGACACTCCGAAAAAAATGGCGCCGCTGTCGGGGAGCTAGTGCGCTTTGTATTTCATTGCTTGTTCGATTTTAGTTTAGTTTTTCTTTCTTGTATTTTGTGATTTTACTTTGGGTGGTCGAGCTTGTTTGTGTAGGTACATGTTTTGCAGGTACCATCTTTTAATATGAATTGGGTAGATGATGATCCGTGTGAGTGTTGCGGAAGCGGAGAGCACTATTTAGAGGATTGCTCTGTTTTCTACGAAAAAGTTCAAGCAAACAAGGAACGGGAAGACTATCTCAGCGGATTGTTTGAATATAGAAGGGCGGATTATGAAGATTTCAATGGTCCATCCTCATATTATCCATATGATAATCCACCACCACCACATTATCAGGAATACTACTATGAACCCGAATTGCCACATTTCTCAAGTTACCGGGAGGTGTATAATGATTATTATAATGAATACCCTCAACCGGTATACGAGAAACCACAAGATTCGATGCATTCGAAGCTTGATTCTCTCATGAACATGGTGAAAGAATATCACCAGGATATCAAAGATATAAAGAAAGCGAATGAAGTGAGAGATAAAGCCCATGAAGCATTGGTGGTGCAAGTGGGTCAATTAGCGGAGGAATTAGCCCAACTTAAACGAGACCAAGAGGTTTGGGCCAATGGTACAACAGTAGATGGTGATGTGGTGGAAGAGGTTATCGATCTTCCCGAGCAAGAAAATGAGTGTTTGAACCGAGCGGAAGACATCACACCGCGAGACGAGTCGGATCCGAAAGATGCCCACGTTCATATCCATCCTTCTCCCATACTTATCACTCCAACCAACAAAGTTGGGGATGCGGGTTCGGGTATAAGGATTCGAAGGGTGGCGTTGCAAGACATAGGCCAGTTTAGTAAGAAGCGACCCCAAAGTTATACAATATGCATGCCGAGCAAAATAAAAAGAGAATGGATCCAGCATGCCAAATACCGAGCGTATGTAGGCAACTCGGTAGGAAAATGTGCACTTCGACCACCATGAGAGGCAAATCAGGTATAATTGTTGTAGAGTTTGTACTATTATTCGTTTTATTTTTATTTTTCATTTTTTTTTCTTTTCTTAGTTAAATGAACTTTGTGGGTGTGTTCCCTATATAACCCTCACGAGACCTCTCGTCCTCCCGAGCTATCGGGATGTTTAAAAGGGCTTGTTGCATAAGCTAAATGCAATCGTGATTCCTACGAAAGTGAGTTAGGTTTGCTGTTATTGTAAATTAATTTTCCACATACATCAAGGTAAACTAACGTATGATTTGGTAATATCTTCATAAAAGTGGTAGAACTAGGTAGCTGATAAATTTTAATGGTTGTGAGAAGCATGCTTCTACACAAGGGTTAAGATTTGTAGGTACATTATGTTCGTGGGACGACCGCTTTCTTGAAGAGAATAAGAGCACACGAGGAATGAGCTCAAAAATCAGGTGCATAAGTTTCTTTTTACTTTTGATTCTTAGCTTAGTAATAAGTGGATTGTATTTTGTATTTTATTTCCGGGGTAAAATTTTGGGGAGGTTAGCCGTGTCATATCCCTTGTGCATTTCAAAAACTCTAGTTCTTACACATTGAGGACAATGTTCACCTCAAGTGTGGGGATGGGGGAGTAGTAAAAGTTTTCGATTTTGACCCGTTCATTTAAACACTACACATTGAGGACAATGTTTACCTCAAGTGTGGGGATGGGGGAAAATTTCAAAAAATTTTCAAAAATGTCTTTGTTTGAAGCGATCTAAAAAGCACAAGTAACTAAGTCAACGAGGGATGGCACAACCCATTTGGTCTATTGTCATGGTCAAGTTCAAACAATTAGCATGACGGGTATTTAGCGGGTGGTTATTTGGGAATAATCCGCCTAAGAAACTAGTACATTATGCATGTCACATACCATACCCTTTATACATGTGAGGTTTTGAGCCACTTTTACATCATAGGATTACATATTCATGTTTCTTTGTTTGAGTGGACCATTAGTCATGTATTGTAGAACTTGCGACTTTTGATACGTTTGAGACCATAGACCGAATACAAGCACGAGGATGATTAAGGCATTAGGTGAACCTTTTCCTTTAAAACCATTTATCCATCCTTACCCAAATAAATCCCCTAGTCGCCCACTTTGAGCCTAATCCTTTCGTTTGACAACCCGTTTAGCCCATAACCGTTAAACCTTTTCTTTTAAACCCGTGTGATGAAAATTCAATTATAGGATTATTTGTTTGTATAGTTGTGTTTGCAAAAAAAAATCAATCAGAAAATGTTGCGAAAAAAAAAGAGAATAGAAAATCGTTGAGAAAATACAAAAATATGAGTTATTAGTTGTTGAATAAAAGGGAGAAAAAAAATCATTGCCTCGTAGTTGATGTCTATAGTTAGTTTTGTTTAGAGTATTTGCTTTGTAATAAAAATCTAGTTTTCATCACCTTAGCCACTTTAAAACATCCTATTTCCTACCCTTCGCCTAGTCCCATTACAACCCTTCAAAGACCTTTTGACTTGTGCTTAGTATTCGTGTTCGGTGGTGGAGAATGATTGAGTTGCAAGCATATGCGGGTATGTGTTCTAATTGGTTTTGAGTGATTACTTAAAAAGTGCTAATTCATTATCTAATTAGCCAAATTTTAAACCGAGTGGAGAGAACATTGTGAGGGATGTGCATGATTTATTGGTTTCAAGGGCGGGTTAATCTTGGATAACCATTTTATATGTGATTATTCACTTTATCGTTAGATATTTCATAATTGTAAAAAGTTCCTTAACTTACGTCTCAAGAATGGGAAGTGTGTTTCTTGTTCGACCCACGTCAAAGTGAAAAATAGATTTGCTTGAGGGCAAGCAAACGACAAGTGTGGGGATGTGATACGTGGTCGAAAACCGGTGTTCGTTAATGTTTAAGTTCATGTGTTTTCTTAACTTTTAATCTCGAATAGCCTACTTTTAATGGGATTTGTGTTTTGCAGGTCTTACGGAGTTTAAGGAGCTATTTGGGAGCTTTACGGAGCACTGGGAGCGAACGGGATCAACCGAGGATGTGAAATGAACAAAACCGGGTTAATCACGAAGATTGGATGTGTTTTAGGGGATGTTAATGGATTTAAAATGAATATATTGGAATATGGCATGATAGAGGGCTGAATTACGAGTACGTGGGCGAAAACGGTGAGTAAAACGGAGCTATAACGAAGAAGTTATGAAGAAAACAGTTTTGGCAGAAACTGGCAATTGTAGAGGGCATCGCCGACGGGTCAACAGGCCGTCGCCGACGGCTTTCCGTTTCTTGTATCGCGAATTTCAAGTTTTGTTGAGTTTGGACGAGTTGTAACGGTTGGAGGAGCCATTTTTCGGGGGTTACGAGTGGTTATCGATAAAAACACCATGGGGGATCATTCAACCTTCAGCTAATCCACCTCTAACACCCACCATCCATACCTAACATCTTTCTTTCACCTCTAACATCAAAACCCTAACCAATTCTCCATAATCCCTAACCTTCAATCATTCCACCATCACCACCATCTTCAACCTTCCATCATCACCTTCAACCCTAACCTCCACCACTCTTGAAGACTCAAGGTCATGGCTCCGTGTTCGTGTTCGTTGGCCGGTGATCGCGTCCACCCAACCATGAGCGGCTAGTCTCTTCGGTTTCACCCCGGTGTAGGTAGTTGTATTTTCTAGGGTTTATGCATTTGTTCTTTGATTCGACTTTGTGACAACTTGTATTGATTTTTGAAACCATTGACAATAGTTTACATTTGTTTCATATTCGTAAATTGTCGAACGATGTTAAAAGTTATGACTTTGCGAAATGGTTATGTGTAGTTATGGGTTGTCGTGGTTAGGATTTACTTGTGTTGATTACAAAGTGCATTCTTGTCCGTTCTTCGGGACGTTGATAGTTATTGGCACCTAAGTCACGGTACACTAAATCCGCTAATTGTATGCAATTGAGTTGAATTAAAACATGTAGGAACCCTAGGACTTACAATTACCGAAACCGGGTGTGATCCGTATTCTTAATTCTTGTTTTCAATTATAGTTTAGTTAATAAATCATTGTTTTCGATAACATCAATTTGTCGGTTCATTCCGATTTATTTTAAAAACCAAACAAATAAATAGAAATAGCAATCTTTATAATAATCTTGTACATTATTTGTAAATAGTCTAACTAATCGAACGGGTCGTGCAATACTGACCACCTGCTCTTCGTGGATTCGATACCCGACTTACCCTAGCTACCTAGGTTTAATTGGGTTTTTGACTGATCGGGACGACACGGTCACGTCAAAAAATGGCGCCGTTGCCGGGGAGTGCGTGCGCTTTGTGTTTGGATTATTGTTTGAATTTGCGTGATTATCTGTTTAACTTGTTTAGTTTCTTTTTGTACTTTGTCTTTTTCCTTGTTACGCGGGGTGTGTTACTTGTGCAGGTTACAGGTAGTGCATGCATACGCGGAACTCCGGGAGGACTTCACCTTTAGTCTACGAACCGGAAATCGAAAGAGTAGCAAGAAGAAACTTAGTAAGCCGGTTAAAGGCAACACTTGCTTCTAATCAAACCAACCAAACACCACAATTCACACCGATCATTGAAACCGATTCAATGGCGAACCAAAACTCCAATCACCCAAACCTCAACCAAAATCAATTCCAATCCCGAGGAACCTTTCACCCCGCTCAAAATGTTCAACCTATGCCTCAAGAGCGACCGGGTGGTAATAACAACAATGGACCACCCACACCACCTTTCCAAAACCAAAATCCCAACAACACCCCAACAACAAAACCTTCATCGACACAATTCTTTACCCATCAATCTTGATGACCGGAACATCAATTCCGACCGTCGAGGCAACCGAGATCGTGGCAATCCCGCGAACGAAGACCCATTCTTCAACATAGACGATTTGAGGAACGCCATCACCGATGACGAACCATATAGTGTTCCCGGTTATCAATCGCCGAAGCATGTGAGTGTTCATACGGAAAATTCGGATGACGGGGGCAACTATGATGATCGGGTTAATGATGACGAAGATTGGGGTTATGTGAATCAAGGCAATATCTACAATGCAAGAGGGTTTGAAGATGAGGAGTTTGGCTATCAAAACGCCAATTATGTGGGGAATGATGACTATGGGTACGGGAATGCAAGAAATGACGGTTATGAGAACAACCGCCAACCACGAAACAACAATCAAAGGAACCGGAATGATGGGTTTTACAACAACAACAATTATGCTAACCCTAACCGGATTCCTCATTTCGTGGGAGGGGGTAATCAAAGGGGTAACCAAGGTAGAAATCAAGGTGGTGATAGAAGAGGTGATCGAAGGGATAACCGAAGGCCGGTCGATCAAGAGGTTAACGGTCCACAACGTCGTCAACAACCTCCACGGGGAGTGAATGACCGTTTTCGACCGGTAGTTACCGATAATGACTCTCCTATAGCGTGCGAAAGGAGAATGTTTGATTGTAAACCTCATTACATCAATATACTTCCCCACTTCAATGGGAGGTCTAATGATGAGCCGTACACGCACTTGGCGGAGTTTTCATCCATTTGTAACACTATCAGGGGGCACAACTTCGCATTAGAGGAGGTCAAACTTCGCTTGTTCCAATTTTCGTTGAAAGACAAGGCAAAGCATTGGTTTCTCACACTTCCGGCGAATAGCATCCGGACATGGGGTGAGATGCAACAAGTCTTTTTAGACGAATACTATTCGATGGCGAAGACCGAAAACGCTAGGGATGAAATAAGGTCGTTTCGGCAATTATCGAGTGAACCGTTACATGAAGCATTCACTCGATTCAAAGAATTGATGCGGAGATGCCCACATCACCAAATAGAAAAGTGGGAATTGGTGAAGTGCTTTGTACGTGGGTTGGATGACGTGACATGGATTCGCCTCGAGTCGACGAGCAACGGGACTCTTTTGAGCAATCATGAAGATGATGATTGGGAGTTTTTGGAGAGGATGAGCAAACGGTCAAAAGAGAAGGAATCGGCCGATAGAGCTAAGAAACATCCCATTTCCCGGTCACTTCCCGATCTTGATTCTAAGGATCGAATTTCTACCTTAGAACGAGAAATGGCTCGTATGAAGAAGAAAGAGGTGAACGCGGTCCAATTTACGGTGTGTGAGGATTATGGAGATATTGGCCATAGGACCGATCAATGTCCAACGGGGCCGAGTGAGTACACCGAGGAAGTCAATCAAGTGTTCGGGGATAGAAAAAATAATGATATGAATTCGAACACTTATCATCCCGGATTGAGAAACCATCCCAACTTCCGATATGGGAATGCCGCGAATCAAATGAACCCGAATTTCCAACCGGGTAATCAAAGTGGGTCATTGTATCAAAATCGCCAAGGTGGTAACCAAGGGGGTTACCAACGTAATTACAATCAACGGTACCAAGGCCGGGACAATAATTACCAAGGTGGGTACCAAAGGAATTACAATAATCAAGGCGGTAATGGAAGCGGGTCAAACAATCAAACCGGTGGTGATGATTTGAGTGCCAAAATGGATGCTTTGTTAAATATGCAAAAAGAATCTCACAATGACATTAAGGAGATAAAGAAGACAAACGAGATTCGGGACAAAGCACATGAGGCATTGGCAAAGCAAGTGGGCCAACTCGCGGAGGAGATGGCTCAAATGAGGGGAAGCATGGGAAAGCTTCCAAGTGACACTACAGTGAACCCGAAGCATCAAGGTTCTAGTACAAGCAATGTAAGGAATGCACGCGTTAACGCGGTAAGTATTCTTTTAAATGATGAAGTTTGTAGTGTTGAAAGCATTCCACCACCACAATTCGTTGATGGTGTAGTGGAAGATATAAGTGATGAGCTGGGAAGTAAAATGAACACGAAACGATTTCACAAAGTACAATTGAAAATGTAACTAAAAATGCTTTTTGTGAAAATTGTTTAAATCAACTTAACCCGCTTAATGCATCGAAAGGTGAAGAACGATGCCCACCAAAGGACGAGGGGTGGGAAAATTTCAAACAAGCTAAAATTAACTTGCCGTTACTTGATGACATTAAAAAGGTTCCGGCTCATGTGGAATGCTTGAAAGAATTGAGCATTCAAAAAACGGCACAATAAATTACCCAACCCGGTTGATTTGGTATCACATGTTAGTGCTGTCTTATCGAGTGCGCTTCCCCAAAAAGCTCAAGATCCGGGAGATCCTCTTATTCCAATTCAAATTGGAACATTCAAAATTGAGAGGGCGCTCCTAGATCTTGGATCTTGTGTAAGCATCCTGCCCGGGAGTCTATACGACCAATATGATTTTGGTCCATTGAAAAAGTTTGACACTCCCGTGGTGTTGGCTGATCAGACTCCCACGTATCCAAGGGGGATGGTGGAGGATGTGATTGTGAAGATAGATGATTGCTATTACCCAGTGGACTTTTTGGTAGTAGACTATGTTGGGTGTGTTGAGGACACCCAACCGATAGTCATACTGGGTAGACCGTTCCTGGCAACTGCTACTGCCATAATAAACTGTGCAACGGGAACGGTGAGCATGAAGTTTGGGGACCGGGAGTTAAATTTAAATGTTTTTCCAAAATTTACTAACCCACTCGGTGAGGATAAGTGTCCTAAAAAGGACATGAATCCAAACAAAAAGGTGTGTGCTATGGTTGGTAGGTTTGGAGAAACAAAGAAGAAGACGGTCAAGAAGAAGAAAGCAAAGAAGTCACCTCTAGAAAAGAAGAAGGAAGAGGAGGTGAGGAAGTTTGGACCGTTTGGCAACAAATGGTATGAATCACCGGTGGGTGATTTCGAGGAGTTCGTAGGCGGCAAGCACGCCATTCGACCACCATGAGGTGGTAAGTCAATTGTTGTATATTTTATTTAACAATTCGTTTTAGTTTTTCTCCGTAGGATTGTTATTGTTGTAAAAAAAATTCCACAAAAATCAAGGTGAAATAACGCATGACTTGGTAACACTTTCATAAAAACGGTAGAACTAATCACCTAACAAATTGCAATGGTTGTGAGAAGCATGCTTCTACACAAGGGTTAGAATTTGTAGGTACAACATGTTCACGGGACAACCGTTTTTATGAAGAGAAGAAGAAGATATGGGCGTCAAGCGACAAAAATCAAGTGCATGCGTTTCCTTTTTACCTTGATTATTAGTTTAGTAATAAGTGGATTGTATTTTGTATTTTATTCTTCCGGGGTGAAATTTTGGGAAGGTTAGCCGTGTCACATCCCTTGTGCGTTTTAAAACTTTACTTCTTACACATTGAGGACAATGTTTACCTCAAGTGTGGGGATGGGGGAGTTGTAAAAGTTTTCGATTTTGACCCGTTCATTTAAATACTACACATTGAGGACAATGTTTACCTCAAGTTTGGGGATGGGGGAAAATTTCAAAAATTCTTGTTTCAAAAGCGATCTTAAAAGCACAAGTAACTAAGTCAACGAGGGATGGCACAACCCATGTGGTCTTTTGTCATAGTCAAGTTCAAATTAATAAGCATAACAGGTATTTAGCGGGTGGTTATTTGGGAATAATTCGCCTAAGGAACTAGCATTTTATGCATATCACATATCATACCCTTATACGAGAGATTTTGAGCCACTTTTATATCATAGATTTACATATACATGTTTCTTTGTTTGAGTGGACCATTAGTCGCGTATTGTAGAACTTGCAACTTTGGATACCAACCTTTAGCCAATAACCTTAAAACCTTTTCGTTTAAACCCGTGTGATGGAAATTCGATTATAGGCGTAAAGTTTGTATAGTGTTTTTGTTTATCTACGAAAAAAAAGAGAAAAATCAGAAAATGCATGAAAAAGATAGAAATTTGTTGAGAAAAGAACAAAAATATATGTTCTTAGTTTGAGAAATAAAAGGCTAAAGTTGTTGCCTTGTAGTTGATGTTTATAGTTTAGTTGTGTTTAGAATAGTCGTTCGTAATAAAAATCGAATTTTCATCACCTTAGCCACTTTAAAATATCATATTTCCTACCCTTAGCCTAGCCCCGTTACAACCCTTACAAAGACCTTATGACTTGTGCTTAGTATTCGTGATCGGTCGTGGAGAATGATTGAGTTGCAAGCCTATGCGGGTACGTGTTCTAATCGGTTTTGAGCGATTAATTGATTGAAGTGCTAATACATTATACACATTAGCCAAATTATAAGCCGGGTGGAGAGAACATTGTGAGGGATATGCATGACTTGTTAGTTTTACGGGCGGGTTAATCTTGGATAACCATTATTATATGTGATTATTCACTTGACCGGTAAATATGTGGAAATTGTAAAGAATGTGAACTTTTGTATGACAATAGACCTTAACCTTTGTCTCGGGAATGGGAAGTGTATTCGTTGTTCGACCCACGTGAAAGTGAAAAACAGATTTGCTTGAGGGCAAGCAAAAGACAAGTGTGGGGATGTGATACGTGGTTGAAAACCGGTGTTTGTTATTGCATAACTTGATGTTTTTACATAAGTTTTAATTTCGGATAGCCTACTTTTAATCAAAAATGTGTTTTGCGGGTTTGATGAAGTTTAAGGAGCTTTTCGGGAGCTTTACGAGTCACCGGGTCGAAAACCAGACAACCGGGACGTGTTACGGATCAACCGGGAGTACAAGGAGCGAAATTTGGAGAATTGGAGTTCAAGAGGCCGTCTCCGACTGGCCTAGGGTCGTCCCGGATGGGCTCTAGAACATCCCGTCGGCCAGAAATCCCGTAACCAGCAATACAAGCCGTCGGACGAAAACACGAGCAGGGGAACCTGTCGCCGACGGCCCCCCACCCGTCGCCGACGGGTTGTACTTTTCTGAAACGCAAAATTGTGAGTTTTTGGGTTAAGATCGATTCCCATTGGTCCTTTTGGCTTGGAACTCGGGAGTTACACTATCTTGGATGTTTGAACTTGAATCTTGGAGCCACTTTTCACCTAGCATTCATCTCCAATCCATCTATCATCCAAAAACATCACCCGAATCAAGATCATCATCAACCATTCCTAATTACCAATTCATCCATAAACCCTAACTCTCCATATTTCACAATTACCAATCATTCCATAAACCCTAATCATCCACCATTCCTTCATCCTTCAAGCTTCAAGATGATCTTCATCAAGTTCTAATCATCCGGTGATCAAGCTCTTTCAACCATGAGCGGCTAATCATCTCGGTTTCACCCCGGTGTAGGTAGTTGTTGACATTAGGGTTTCGAATTGTTCTTGTTTCAACTTTGTGACAATTTGTGTTTGATTTTTGAAACCATTGACAATAGTTTACATTTGTTTCGTATTCGTAAATTGTCGAATGATGTAAAAAGTTATGACTTTACGAAATGGTTATGTGTAGTTATGCATTGTCGTGGTTAGGTTTTACTTGTGTTGATTCTAAAGTGTATTCTTGTCCGTTTTTCGAAACGTTGATAGTTATTAGCACCTAAGTCACGGTACACTAAATCTGCTAATCATACGCAATTGAGTTGAATCTAAAAACTTGTAGAAACCTTAGGTTGGCAATTACCGAAACCGGGTGTGATCCATTTTTCCTATTATTGTTTAGCAATCAATCTTTCTTGCAATGGTTACTCATTAGTTATTAATCAATTCAATATATTTCAGTAGTTTAAATTCACATCTTCCAACAAAACAAAAAGAAAACAAATATCATAGCAAGCTTCATAATTGTGACACTTCTTTATAATTCAATCGAATCCACACACAAACCACATACTCTTCGTGGTTCGACCCATTGCTACCACTAGCTATTTGTTAGGGGTAAATAGGGTTTATAAATATTATCTTTGACCGGAGCGCGACACTCCGATCATGATTGACTTTGTATGATTTCTTGATCTCCAGCTCATGACTTTCCAGTCTTTTAATTAACAGATCAACCGTCAGTTTCTCCGACTCGATTGTATTCTTCAGCATCAAAGCAAAGTAAAAGAAGAAATCACATCCTCAAAAGAAAGTCAATTCAGTCTCAAGACCGTTAGAGAGACTCCATATGGATCTGTTTGGTACAGTAAACGTCAAAAGTATTACTGGGGATCTCTATTGTCTAGTAGTAACAGATGATTATTCCAGATTTTCATGGGTATCATTTCTGAAGTCAAAAGATGAGACATTTGATAGTTTGATGGCGTTGTTCAGAAAAAATGAAAACTTGTACCAAACTCAAATCAGAAGAATCAGGAGTGACAACGGTACAGAGTTTAAGAACAACAAGATGGAAGAGTATTGCGATGAGAGAGGTATATTGCAAGAATTTAGTGCTCCTTACACTCCGCAACAGAATGGGGTAGCTGAAAGAAAGAATAGGATGCTAATTGAAACGGCCAGGACGATGCTTGCTGATTCGAAATTACCAGTTAATTGTTGGGAAAAAGCAGTGTCAGCCGCTTGCTATACACTCAACCGGGTTCTCACAGTGAAGAAATTCAACAAGACATGTTTCGAGCTGATCAATAACCGCAAATCGAACCTGAAGTATTTAGAACCGTTTGGGTCTCCCTGCACAGTTCTAGAACCTTTTGGAAAGTTTGGTGCAAAGAGCATTGAAGGAATATTTGTGGGTTACTCAAGTCCATTAAAGCGAGTTTTTATTCCAAGCTTGAAGCGGATCATCGAAGCACACAATGTTGAGTGTCAAGGTTATACCATGCCACCACAGAATCCAGGCGACTCATGGCGTTTTAATTACGATACACTGTGGGATTCGTTTGACATGGAAGAAGAACAAGATTTCTGTGACGAGTTGGATATTCTGAGAGAGTATGAAGAAGAATCATAAGAAAGATTCCCAGCTGAGTATTCTACACGTCAAAAAGCTTCCAATGACAATGAAGCCGGTCCAAGTAATGCTGGAGAACATGATGATATTCAGCAAAATCTTGACGATCAGACGGCAGTCAATGATAATCAAGAATCTGGTGATAGACCTGTATTTGATCGTGGTGATTCAGATTCTGAGGGGGAGCAGATCCAGATTTCAAGTCAAACAATTCCTGTCAGTGAACAAGGTGCAAATCAGAATGTCACAAATTTGGAAGGCGAGGTAGATGTTCCAGGCGAGGTGATGCCGAGAACTCTTTCGTATCATTCAGAGGAGTTGATTATTGGATAATTACAATTAGGCGTTCGCACTAGACGACAAATTGACCAAGGCCTTACTTGTTTTTATTCTACAGTTGCTCCTTTACAAACTGAGTTTTCACTTAGTTGTTTTATTTCGCAGATCGAACCGCGAACATATAAAGAGGCGCTAACTGAAGATTCTTGGGTCAACGCGATGTAAGAGGAGCTAAGTCAGTTTGAGAAGTTAGGAGTGTGGAAATTGGTAGACTTGCCTGATGGTCAAAGGAAGATAAACACCAAGTGGGTGTTCAAGTACAAGAGAGACGATTGAGGGGTTATTATTCGTAACAAAGCTCGACTCGTAGTCCAGGGTTTCAGTCAGCAGGAGGGGATAGATTTCACTGAAGTGTATGCTCCAGTTGCTAGACTAGAAGCGATCAGAATCTTCCTAGCATTTGCATCTTGGAAAAATTTTAAAGTTTATCAGCTAGATGTTAAATCGGCGTTTCTCTATGGGAAGGTAAAATAGCAGGTATATGCCGGACAGCCACCGGGCTTCACCGGTCTAATCCACAAAGACAAGGTTTATTTACTGGATAAAGCGTTGTATGGTTTACACCAGGCCCCGAGAGCTTGGTACGAGACATTGTCTCAACACCTGCTTGCCAACAGCTTCATCCGTGGAAAAGTGGATGCCACTCTCTTCACCAAAGAAGTCGACGGACATCTTCTGATAGTTCAGATATACATGGACGACATCATATTTGGGTCTACAAATGAAAATCTGTGCAAAGATTTTGAAAAAGTTATGAAGCAAAAATTTGAAATGTCATCAATGGGTGAGATGAAATTTTTCTTGGGACTTCAGGTTGATCAACTGCCTAAGGGAATTTTCATACATCAAACGAAGTATGTTCATGATATTCTAGAGAAATTTGGGATGTCAGGTTCTACTCCAGCTTCCACCCCATTAGCAGCGAATCATGGGATAAACCCTGATCTCACCGAAGAGAAGGTAGATGAAACGCTGTATCGTTCCATGATTGGATCGCTGATGTATTTGACAGCTTTAAAACACGATATTATGTATCCAACCTGCCTCGTAGCAAGATTTCAATCTAACCTGAGAGCTTCGCATATGGTGATTGTGAAAAGGATATTACGCTACCTGAAAGGAACTTCATCATTGGGGTTGTGGTATCCAAGAGAAGGCGAATTTATGCTCGAAGGGTATTCCGATTCCGATTTCGGATGCTGCAAAGTTAACGCTAAATCAACAACAGCGGGGTGCCAGTTTTTCGGATCACGATTGGTTACCTGGCAATGCAAAAAGCAGACCTCTGTGGCTTTATCCACATATGAAGCTGAGTATGTATCTGCTAGCAGCTGCTGCTCTCAGATCTTGTGGATCCAGCAACAGATGCGCGACTACGGTTTGCAATTTCTTAACACCCCTATCTTTGTTGATAATGAGGCAGCGATTAACATTACTAAAAATCCTGTGCATCATGCTAAAACGAAACACATAGAAATTCGTCATCACTTCATCCGAGATTGTTTCGAGTAGAAGTTGATACGAATTGAGAAAATCCACACTGACGAGCAAAAAGTTGATTTACATATCAAAGCGTTTGATAAAACTCATTTTCAATATTTACTAAAATTGAATGGTATGAAGCTTTTATCGGTGTTGGAGGAGATCCTTGGCGTTGATGAAGGTACCACTGTAGATGTTGTTGAGAAGCAATCTGCAATGGTTTGTCGATTTTTTACTTGTTTTGGTATTTAGGGGGAGTAAATATTTTCAGAAAATACAAAAATAGTAAAAAAAATTAAAAAAATACAAAACATGAGATATTTTCAAAATACAAAAACAATAGAAAACCAGAAAAGAGCTTGTGTAAAAAGGGAAAATGATAGTACATCGGCTTGACAGTTACAGTATGCTAAAGATATGTAAAGTTTAAAAGTCTTAAACAGTCTCGCTGATGATATGCCGATAGGTTTTTGCACATTTAGTAGGTTTGTTCGGGATATAAACCTAAATTTTACTTGCTTATTTTGTGGGGAACACTACTTGGATATATAGGTAACCCCTGAAATCTTGTTTGAAAGATCCCTTTTTCTGAGATACTAGGTCTTTATACTCAGTGATATCTGGGGTATTATCCCGGGACTTCTGATTTTGCGGAAGCAATGGCCTAGTCAACGTATAATACTTTACGCTTGCTTGAAATATAGCATCTCCCTCAGCATAAAAAATGATGAAACATTGAAAAATGCTAATCATGTGCTGTTGTAAAAAAGATCCTCTAAAGGGGACACACCTAAAGTCGAAGCCGTCATCTCTTTGCTGAACGGAAGTTCTGACCTGAGCTCTCACGGTCCTCGCAATTTAACCCCTTACAGATATCATCTGTGGTATATTCACCTGTAAGACTGAATATTGGGATTTGGATACGAGAGTATATTCAAGAGGTGGGACACATGAATGAGTTTAAGTCTCTAATACACCTAATTCGTATCCTGGACAGATTGAAAATTGTGTGAAAATTTAAGTGGATCAGTATATCGACAATCTAAGTGAATTGTTTAATTCTGAATATGAAATCAAAGCTTAATGGTACTTGTGACTTGTCGAATAGCTGATATGATTCCCTAACACGCTCACCAAAAATATGTTTGTAAATAGTTTACATTTACTGCATTTTATTTCTGTAATTCATTTCTAGTCTAGAAACTTTATTAAAAATCCAAAAAGATTTTACATTTCTGCTTTATTTTCCGACAAACCAAAGTGGAAAGTTGATCTTCAGATTCAAAATTTGAAGCAGATGCAGGAAGTTTCTGAGCTGGAAGATGAGTTGTGAGCTTAATATGTTTAAAACATGTGAAATTTGAAAAGTTAAAACAAGTTCATTAAATTGAAACTTGTAAATTTCAGAAAATTATTTGAACTAGTTTGTACAAAATGTCAGTGTGATTTGTCTCAGGTTAACCAAGGTCATTAAGTTGGACTTGGTAGACAAATTAAGTTCTCAGTGTCATTAGTTTGGACCTGGATACTTAAGTGGATTTCTAAATTCTGACAAAACCAACAAACGAAATCAAATGGTAAGTTTGAAATTGAAATTGTTATTATCATATATCTTATATTTAGGTAGAGATTGTGCAGGAAACAGTTAAGCAAAATCCCAGCTAACTGATAGGGGGAGTCTGAAGACTTAAAAGTCAGATACAGTTTTTGAATCTACATTCAAGGGGGAGTTTGAAGTTTGTTAAAGATTTAAGATTCTGTGATTCATGCTAGCTGTTGATAGAAGAAGAGAAGATTTGAAGGAAACTTTCATTGTTAGATAAACTGGAAAGAGATTAAGACTAAAGACTCGACGCCGAAGACTTCGTCAAAATCCAAGGGGGAGTCTGTTGGTGCACAAATGTCTGTTAACTTTGTCTTTATCGAGTCTTATGTCTAGATAGGATAAACTAGCACACAATAGGTTGGAAATTAGGGTTTTATGTGTGTTTGTGTGTAATTTCGTTTGAAAGTGTCATTGACCAGTTCAAGCGAAATTAACATTGTAATTCCGCTTGAAATGGGCAGTGGCATCTTCAAGCGAAATTAACCACACTATATATAGGTGTGTTGCTAGTTCATTTGTAATGTTAAAGATTTCAGAGTTGAGGTGCTGCCAATTTGTCAAACGATCAGGATTGCTTTGAAATCAATAATAAAGAGATAATTAAGAGGAATTAAGTTGTTTTCACGTCGATATCATTGATTCCGCCTTTGATATTGATGCTAAACTCTTCTGATTGAAAAATTCAGTGGTAACAATGAAAGAGCATTAACTATGGTTGTTGACTTAATCATAGTTGTTCGGGAAGCAGGTGTTGTTGACTTAGCATTAACTTAAGACTTAATCATAGTTGTTCGGAATGAGAATTTTGAATAGTGCCATTAACATTGTTTCAAATGCCCAAATCTTTCAATCATCTTAGATACAGATTCATTTTTTAAACATCCAAACAAATCAAATTCTTTTCTTAACAACTTCTTTTTGTTTTTAACTATTTCGGCACTACCCACACATTTCACTCTCAGTTTCTCCCATAGATCTTTCGCATTTGTGTACTCAATCAATGATATTATGTCGTCTCTCACAGACTGATGAAGTAATGCAAGGCACTTTTGTTCAGCAACATATCTCTCTATCTCCTCAGCTTCTGTCAAATTTTCAAAATCCGATCTTCCCATAGTGAAACCATTCTTCAACATCTTCTAACTTGGATATGCAAACGCTTTTAGCCATTCTTCAAACTTTTTAGCCCATTTATTGTAATCTTCAATCGCCATCAGTTTGGGAGGTTTGTTGTACGTCCCATAAGCACTCTCCACACTTAAAGCATCAGAAAGAGTTTTCTTCGCACTCGGAGTTGAAACGTTTTCATTTGTGTTGTTTGATGTATCATCTCCGTTGTTTCCCGTGAAAGCAAAAACGTCACAGAACGGATTCATGAACTCATCCACCTTCAAGTATCTGAAACAATCAACAAACACTTAGAAATTTTTTGGATTTTAACAAAGACAGTTTCAAACGAAATCAGCCTTTCAAGCGAGATCAGCTTTTCAAACGGAATACTGCTTAACACGAAATTACTCCTCTTCACACGGAATAGCAATTCAAACGGAATCAAGGCACTTTGAAGCGAAATTAGTAATTCCGTATGAAACCTTCAAGCGAAATAGGGTTTTCAAACGGAATTAGTGATTCCGTGTGAAATAAGCAACACTTCCAAACGGAATAGGTGATTCCGTGTGAAATTTCAAACGGAAATAGTGATTCCGTGTGAAATGAAAGGCAGTTTCAAGCGAAATTAACCAAAAAGGTTAATTCCGTGTGAAATCACAAGTATTTTCAAACGAAATTAATGATTTCGTTTGAAACAACACTAACACTTTCGAGCGGAATTAGGATGACATCATCCTGTCGGCCTCCAATTTGTCAAATTGACCTGGATTTTGATCGAATTTTGGTCCAATTCTTTCAAGGATTCATTAAAACAGTGTTTTACGTGATATATGTGAAATTTAGTCCATTTTGTCCGTTAAATCTCGTTTAATTTTGAAAACAAGGAGTAGAAGTGATGAAAACAAGCTGAATTGGTATAAACTCTTCGTCCTGAGCTCTGATACCACTTGTTGGATCGTTGTGTGACCCTAACGAGTCAATCAGAAGAGTTTATCATCAATATCAAAGGCGGAATCAATGATATCGACGTGAAAACAACTTAATTCCTCTTAATTATCTCTTTATTATTGATTTCAAAGCAATCCTTATCGTTTGACAAATTGGCAGCACCTCAGCTCTGAAATTTTGAACGTTACAAATGAACTAGCAACACACCTATATATAGTGTGGTTAATTTCGCTTGAAGCTGCCACTGCCCATTTCAAGCGGAATTACAATGTTAATTTCGCTTGAACTGGTCAATGACACTTTCAAACGAAATTACACACAAACACATATAAAACCCTAATTTCCAACCTGTTGTGTGCTAGTTTATCCTATCTAGACATAAGACTCGATAAAGACAAAGTTAACAGACATTTGTGCACCAACCTGCTAAATATGGTTTTAAACCATACTATGCGCCTAAATCGCATTAAAGTCGGTATTTGACGATATTCAGGTTGAAAAAGGAATTCTTAGATTTTGACTAGTCTCAAGTGTTTAAAATAATTTAGTTAACATATGATATCAGTAGAAAAAGGGCGGCATGCAAATGATGCCTAAAACTCATTTTATTAACAAAAAGGGCTTTATCGTCAATTACCGACTCTATGCAAGAACTCTATGTTATGGTCAGTATAAAATTCAACAAAAATTTCCAAAAATCCCAAAATATTATATTATAACAGTGTGTAAAAATTTTGGTGTCAAAAATTGGGTTTAAATATGATTTATGCCAGAAATGCTATTTAATTAATAAAAAGCTTTCGCTTTACGATATCGTGCATAACTCCTATTTCAGACCAGAAACGGATGTCAATTTTTTAGGACATACTAATATATCAGTAATAAAGGTTTTGTCCTCTCACATTTTCAAAAATCTCGTTTTAATGATAAAAGGGCATAATGGTCCATTTTTAAGCATTTAACGGGAACGTGCAATGAATTAGATTTCTATGGAACCATGTAGCATAATCTCAGAGGGTTATACTAACATATAATGTGGTCCCAAAGGAACCCTAAGGCATAACTAAACTAAGCTAAATCGGGTCAGAACTGAAAGTCAAAGCAAAAGTCTACTTTTGCGACTTTCGGTTGCGAACCGAGCCTAAACTCAGAATTGTCGGGTTGAACATGCCTAAACATGTTCTTATATTATTTACCAAGTTGTTTAAGTGTTAAAACATGTTCCATAACCTTTGCATTATCAGTTATGAATTATTTTGTAAAAACTGACCCGTTTGACTTTTTGTTCATAACTTTGACCCGACAATTGACTGAGATAATGTGATAATTAGAAGGTGCCCTTTTAAGGGTTTAACACCTACATAATTACTAACACATAGCCACTTTCAATTCGAATAATGGCTGGACCGTTAGTGATTAATCACAAAGTCAAAGCGTAATTACGCTAACTTTGACTTTCGGTTATTACATTAATGAAAACTTAATTAAAGAGGCTAAGTACACTTACAAGAGTCCTTAGCACGAAGATTTAGACTATGAGAGCTTCTTAGAAGTCCAGGAGGCTACAGAGAAGTGTTTGAGAGTAAAATCTCAAAGTGTGAATGAACACAAGAACAAACAAGGCTCTTATATAGGAAGTTTGATGCTCTAAGATCTTTGCACTTGTCCCTAGGATGTTACCAGATGCTCCCAAGTGTCCCTAGGGCAGTAAACACCAGTTGCACAGTCCCTAGTATCGAAAACAGCCATGCAATGGCGGTGGACAGGCTGCAACATGCAGATGTCCTATTTTTCTGTCGCTGGCACTCTTACGCGGCCCGCGTAAGAGTTGGAGAGAGCCTACGCGGCCCGCGACAATGGGCTGCTCCGGTTAAAAGTTTGCAAACTTTGCTTTTTCAGTCCCTGGTCCATTTTAAGTTTAAATAACTTTCTTTTATTGCACTATTGACCCTCATAGTTAACTAACAAGTGCCTTGGGTCATAAATTAACTCCGTTAAGATCCCGGTTAGCTGTGAGATCACCCGAAGAGTCTTGTTTTCATCGAAACTCCATGAAATTACTATCCAATATTCTAGAGAGCGAAATATACAAATATTACAATGCTTTTGGGATTGTTGAAATGTCATTCAGAGGTAACATTTAACATGTTGACACTTTTAACCCCTATGCTTCGTAAAATTCTCAATTTAAGCACAAACGACTTTCTATGTCTGACAATTTATTCATTAAAGGATACAAACGTCGTGTGAGGTCAAACAGAGGCACAAGATTGGCATGTTGACACTTTGGTTCCTTTTACTTACATATTTACATTGTTTGACAATTTTAGTCCCTCCAGATCAATTAATTACACATTTAACCTTCATGACACGTGTCTTTATTATATTGGAAATGATTTTGCGAGGTGTTACATCCTCACCCCCTTAAAAGAAATCTCAACCTCGAGATTTACTGAAATAAATGAGAGTATTTCTGTTTCATTATGGATTCAACCTCCCATGTGTATTTTGGGCCTCTACGGGCATCCCATTTCACTTTGACAATTGGCACATGCTTTCTTCGAAGCTTCTTGACCTGTCGACACATTCGATGATCTCGAATGGTCCTATGTATCTTGGGCTAAGCTTGCCCTTTTTGCCAAATCGTATCACTCCCTTCCAAGGTGATACCTTGAGTAGCACTTTATCACCTACCTTGAATTTCAGAGGTTTACGCCTTTTATCCGCGTAGCTTTTCTGCCTATCCCTGGCAGCTTTGAGACGATCACGGATCTGAACAATCTTATCCGTCGTCTCGAGGACTATATCAGGTCCTGCCAGTTGGGTTTCTCCAACTTTCGCCCAACAAACTGGCGTTCTGCACCTCCTTCCGTACAACGCTTCAAAAGGTGATGCTTGAATGCTCGAATGATAACTATTATTGTACGAAAATTCAATTAAAGGAAAATGGTCATCCCAACTTCCACCTAAATCGATAACACAAGCCCTTAGCATATCCTCGAGTGTCTGAATTGTACGCTCGCTTTGGCCATCTGTCTGAGGATGATAAGCAGTGCTGAAATTTAGACAAGTGCCTAAAGATTGCTGAATGCTTTTCCAAAAATGTGATGTGTATCTTGTATCCCTATCAGAGATAATAGACACTGGCACTCCGTGGAGAGATACAATCTCATCCACGTACAGCTGAGCTAGCTTGTCGAAGCTGTGAGTTTCTTTAATCGGCAAGAAGTGAGCTGACTTGGTCAATTTGTCGACTATAACCCAAATCGTATCATTCCCATGCTACGTCCTTGGTAACTTAGTAATAAAATCCATAGTTACCATTTCCCATTTCCATGTGGGAAGTTCAGGCTGTTGTAGCAACCCCGGCTTTTGATGCTCGGCTTTAACCTGTACGCACGTCAGACATTTAGCCGCATAAGTGGCTATAGATTTCTTCATACCTATCCACCAATAATTTGCTTTTAAATCCTGGTACATCTTATCACTGCTTGGATGCATGGAATATTTCGAGCTATAAGCTTCTTGAAGAATCACATCTCGAAGTCCTCCATAAATTGGAACCCATATTCGACCATTCAATCTTAGGATTCCATCCTTGCCATATGATAATTGATCGGCAGTCACTCCTCACTTCTCATTCGGAAAGTTAGTTTCCAAAACAGCTTCCTTCTGAGCGGCTAAGAACTTTTCACTCAAGCTGTTCTTCAGTTCAATGCTTTTGGCATTGATTCTAATAGGCTTAACCCTTTCCTTTCTGCTCAAGGAATCAGCGACAACATTTGCCTTGCCAGGATGATACCGTATTTCACAATCATAATCATTCAGTGTCTCCATCCGTCGACGCTGTCTCATGTTAAGATCCTTCTGGTTAAACAGATGTTGAAGGCTCTTGTGATCGGAGATCACACACTTGGTTCCGTACAGATAGTGCCTCCATAGCTTTAGTTTAAACACAAGGACACCCAATTCCAAATCATGGGTGGTGTAATTCTTTTCGTGCACCTTTAATTAACGTGAAGCATAGGCAATAACCTTGCCTCTCTGCATAAGCACACAACCTATACCAGTGTGTGATGCGTCGCAATACACAACAAACTCTTCAATCCCTTCTGGCAATGTTAATACGGGTGCATTGCTCAACTTTTGTTTAAGAATCTCAAAAGACTCTTGTTGCTTGGAACCCCATTCAAACTTTATATTCTTACGAGTCAATGAAGTTAGAGGTGCAGCAATCCTTGAAAAGTTTTCAATGAAACGCCTGTAATATCCTGCTAAACCCAAGAAACTACGAATTTCTGTAGGAGTCTTAGGCCTTGCCAATTCACAATCGCTTCAATCTTAGCGGGATCCACCTGGATACCACACTCGCTTACCACATGTCCAAGAAATTGGACTTCACGAAGCCAACACTCACATTTTGAAAACTTGGGGTAGAGCTTCTCTTGCTGCAGAAGTTTAAGGATACACCGGAGATGTCTTTCATGATCGGCTTGATTCTTTGAATAAATGAATATGTCATTGATCAAGACAATGACAAACATGTCTAAATACGTCTTGCAAACGCGATTCATGAGGTCCATGAACGTTGCAGGTGCATTTGTGAGCCCGAAAGGCAACACTAAGAACTCATAGTGACCATATCGTGTTCTGAATGCGGTCTTGTGCACGTCTTCGTTTCAGACCTTCAACTGGTGATAACCTAACCATAGATCGATGTTTGAAAAGTAACTTGCTCCTTGAAGCTGATCGAACAATTCGTCGATCCTGGGCAATGGATATCTGTTCTTGATTGTTACTTTATTCAGCTCACGATAATCAATGCATAAACGCATTGATCCATCCTTTTTCTTCACAAACAGAATCGGTGCTCCCCAAGGGGACGAGCTAGGTCGAATAAATCCTTTCCCTAACAAATCATCCAACTGAGTCCTTAACTCTTTCATCTCAGTCGACGCCAACCGATAAGGTGGTCTTGCAACTAGTGCTGCTCCAGGAATAATATCGATTCTGAACTCCACTTGCCTATCTGGAGGTAAACCAGGTAGTTCTTCAGGGAATACGCCTGGATATTCAGAAATAATAGGGATGTCCTCAATCTTGGGTTTTGGCTCATCGACAGTCACTTGTGCCATGTAAATGACACAACCTTTCTTCAAACACTTCGATGCTTTAAGCATAGACACTTGCTTAGGCAATCCGTACTGCGTATCTCCTTGAATTGTTAAAGGCTCACCATAAGGAGTCTTGATAACCACTTACTTCTTATCACTTACAATTTGGGCTTGGTTGCGAGACAACCAATCCATGCCTATCACTATATCGAATCCTGCTAATTTCAATGGAAGCAAGGACAGCGGAAAAGAGTGATTCCTAATGGATATAAAACATTCGACTAATACTGTTAAAGCAGTCTCTATCGTACCATCGGCCAATTCTACTTCATACTTAATGCTTAGAGTTTTAAAAGGCAGATTTATTAACTTACAAAATTTATTGTCTACAAAAGACTTATCTACACCTGAGTCAAACAACACTCTAGCATAAACATTATTGATAAGGAATGTACCTGTTATAACATTGTCATTCTGAATGGCCTCCTGAGCATTCATCTGAAAGACCCGAGCATTGGTCTTTTTAGCCTCCTCAGGCTTCTTTACAAATTTTGGGCAGTTGGTCTTGATATGCCCCTTCTCGTTACAATTGTAACAAGTTGCATCTTTCATTTTCTTGCAATCTAACGTTCTATGCTCGTTTGATTTGCAGATCCCACAAACTCTAGGCTACGATTGAGATTTTGATTAGAACCTGCACTTCCCTAAATGGCGCTTCTGGCAGGTTTTACACTTGGGCTTCTCATCTGTTTGTTGATTATCCTTTTTAAACCCAGAACTCTTCCTGTGATCTGAGTTCCCTTTCCTTTTCTTGTTGGAGCGATGAGAACTCTCATCCTCCCGTTTCCTCTTTCCTTCCTCAGAAGCTTTGACAGACTTGCTCCTGACAGCATCAAGTGTGAGAGATAGAGACAGATCTACCACTGACCTGAATGTGGTAGGTCTAGATGCTTTCATATTTCCCTTGATTTCTAGAGCTAGACTTCCAATAAAACGAGCTATGCGCTTTGGTTCCGGTGTAACTAAATAAGGAACCAATCGGGACATGGTGTTGAAACTTGTAAGGTATGCCTGACAGTCCAAGTTCTTCATGACCAGAGTCAAGAAGTCGGTTTCAATCCTTTCCACCTCATGCTAAGGACAGAAATTTTCCCTGATCAATGCAACAAACTGATCCCAAGATAAGTTATACAACGAAATCTTTCCAGTAGCTTGGATTAACGACCTCCACCAAGCTAAAGCTTCACCCTTAAATGATTGTGAAACAAACTTCACAATATCTTGTTCTGCACAACCACTGATGTCAACCACAGTATCCATGTCGTCTAGCCATGTCATACAATCAATGGCTCCTTTTTCTCCTGTGAAGTCCCTTGGCTTGCAAGAGACGAAGTATTTATAAGAGCAGGTCTTAACACGTGGCTCCTGATTGAGCACAATTCACTTGGATGGAACACTTCTCTGATTCGACGAATGATGAGAATCGTCCTTATGTGATGCGTGAGACTTGGAAGGTGGCTTTGTATGAGGTACAGATAGGGTCCTGCTACGAGTACCACTTGATTCTTTGAACTGTCTGTCCATGGCTCGAGTGACAGCATTATCTATCATTGCTTGTAAATCTGCACCGGCTACATTAATTTTGGTGGTATCATTCCTTTCCCTTGGGTGACTGTTAACCTCATCTGATTCAGCCATGTAGTTTGATTGCTACATAAAAATGATGACAACGATTTGTTCAGAAGTCTATTATAGAATTGTCATTTTTGACGATTCATTAACCATGGTGACTATAAACCATACTGGTTAATTTGTTAGTCATATTTATTTAGGATTTTCATTATAATTTATCCCTAGTTATAAAACATTAAAGATATTAGTGTGGCACAAAAGGCCTAGTCACAAGGACAGTTTTAAATTATAAGCCATGATTTTATAAGATTGAGTCATTAAGGTTTGAATATAGTTCATTACCCTTCTTGACAGGAAGTCAAAGACTACAGCTGTCTTTTGTCTTTTAGGACAATAGATATGGCCCGCAGGCACTTTATCACTAATGGATATTAAATTTGGTAAGAATAAGGAATTGGAAAAATCCAATACAAGAATGACTAGTGTGATTTTGTCAAATCACATTTGCTAGGAGTGCTAACATGTTTTCAGACGTTAACAAGGATTTGAATCTTAAAAAGGTTTTACCATCAGGGCCATGTCTAAAATGACATATGGGCTAGGTTATATCTTCAAGATTTCCTTTAATATTGAATGGCAGATCAATTGTAAATTGGAATGATATTTTGGTTTATAATATATTCATACATATAATGACAAATGGAATTTAAATTAAAACATCTCATAAATTGAAAGAAGTACATAATTGCCCTAAACGGGACTTTTAAATAAATAATTTGTCCACATAGGGACTAAAAGAAGAAATAAAAGTCCTCGCAGGGACCGAATACATAAATAAATGTTCACGCAGGGACTTAAACTGAAATTTAAAATTACAAAACAAAATAAATAAGGTTTTTAATAACCCCTCTTCTTTTTCCCCTTTATTAGGTTTGCCAACCCCTTAAGTAGACCCCGGCGGCTTCTACGCTCCTCCTTTACCTGTTGCTCCACCTCATGCAACCGTTGAAGGATCTCCTGCTGCTGCGGTGGTTGGATTTGTGGCGGTTGCGGCTGCTGTTGCTGCTAAGGTTGAGGTGGTGGCGGGTATTGATACCCATATGCTGGGTACCCAGTTAGGTACGCAGCTTGAAAGGGTCCTTCGGGGTGGAGAGCATTGTAGTTCGCCGCCTCGAGGTATGGGTCAACATTAGGGTCATTGTAGTAGTTGTAACCCGAGTAAGCTTGTTGCTCAAACAGGTTATATGTCGCTGCACCGGCGTAAGAAGGAATTGGGTTTTCATAACCCATGAGCGGTGGTGGTGCGACTGGAGCAGAGTCGACTTCAGAAGCTGGGTTTGAAGGTCCACCCATTTGCGGGTCTTCATATAGCGGCGGGTAATGGCTGCCGCTGGAGTGTTGGGGGTGCTGAAATGAAATCCCCCATGCACGGACATCCGTGCACCTGTTCTTCTTCGCCTCGGTGGTTCTGGAGGCAGTTGTTGCTCTGGCGGCGGTGGTGGCGGTGGTGTAACCGCCTGAAAACGCAAATCCTCTGAGGGATCCTGTTGCTGTTGTGGAAGTGGGTTGAAAGGGGGAGTGTACTCCCAATTGTATGTGGCCCATCTTTCAGCAAAACTGTCTGGGCCCCTTGATGTAGCATAAAATACACATATTTGTCCCGTGTAAATTGTATAATTTTCGTATAGGTTTTATTTATTTTTATTTAGTTTTTGTATTTTATTATATTATTTTGTGTTGGGCTAGGTTCTGGTGCAAATGAAATAAAAACGAATAATTATGAAAAGAAAAGAAGCTGCACATTATATTTATTGAGATTGGGCCGTAAGTATCTCCAGCAGTATGTTTACGTGAATTAGAAACTTGGGCTTTTGAAACAAACTTGGAGAAAAAGGGAAGCACAACATTGGAGGGCGGCTGGACATATCTATTATATATCTACACGCACAACAGAAAAAAAAGGAGGCAACATTATTCTAGACGCGCGGAGATCATCAGTGGGGACGAATTCAATTGGGACGCACGGAGATCAGACGCACGAACAACATCAGTTTTGAAGATTGTTTTGCAAGAAATCAAATTCGGGAATCATTGGGGTCAAGTGGGAAGCTTAGAGATCAAGGAATTTACGGGTTCTACCTTACGATTTCTTTTATTTTCTAGTTTCTTGTTTTTACTTCGATGAATTCTTATTTGAGACCTTGTTTGATTGTTTTTAAAATTATGTTTCTTGGCTAGACCTCTTTAACTACCTAGGCTTTTGACAATGGTTTAATAAAGATTGGATTTTTATTCGGTTTTAATGTGGTTTATGGGTTTTCTTGAATTGTAAACGATTATGGAATTTTAACTTGGTGTATATGCATGCTTGATATTGTTTGATCGCTGTTTATTGCTTCGTATGATCCTTGGTGACGGTCTATATCACATAATAGGGTTGTGCTAGGGTTCTTGATTTAGGTGAGTGTCTATATCACGTAATAAATCATTAATCCTTTAGGGTGAAAATCGAGTAAGTAACCTTAGAAGTAATATTCGGTAATCTTATAAAATCAAATGTTCTACTAATCTTGTCGCTGTAAGGCTCGAGGTTGTTAATAGGTCTTGGTTTGGTATATAGCTAGGTTTAGGTTTTGTAAGAAATCGGTTAGTTCCCTAACCATTCTCTTGTCTATTAAACCAAGTTGAAACCCATAGTTGCCTTAGACTTTCGCGCTGTAAGGTAGATTGTCACATTAAGGCACTTTCAAGAAGTTAGAGGACTGTAAGGAAATCTAACAATCGGTAATCGTAACAGCCTAGGTAGTGCCACAAGAATCGCCTCGAGAAGGGTTGAGGGGCTTAGTTGGCGTCTTAATAGGTTTAGCATTTAAAGATCCCGGTTCCATACCACATTACCTTCGAATAGAAATCCATTCCGAGCTAAGCTTGCGTCTAGCCTAGGTAGTCTTCATCGCCACTGGTCAAAGTCTTCGTCCGAGTTCGTGTTTAGTTAATTTAGCTAATTTAGTTCAATCTTTATTTGCTTTATTTAGGATTTTCAGAAACCCCCCCCCCCCCAATCAATAAACATTTAGTTAAGTCACGTCAGTCATAGTCTAAATAGAGTCTTAGCGTAATCCTTAGAGTCTCGTGGGTTCGATACTCGGACTTACTGTAGTTATACTGCATTGATCGGTACACTTGCCGGTTGTGTGGTTTAGTTTTAGATCGAGTCTAAGTTTATAAATTTAAAGCTTAGAGTGCCTAGATTTAGGGTAATTTTAGTTGTTTTTAATTAACCACTTCGTGCACATCAAGTTTTTGGCGCCGTTGCCAGGGACTCTTTGGCGATTGCGTTGATTACTTTGTTTGGACTTAGTTGACATATTACGAGCTATTTGTTTGTTCATTGAGTCGTAGGAGTCTAATTGTCCGTGTCTTTTAGTTTCATTTATTTATTATATTTATATTGAGTTTAGTAAATATGTGTGAAATTTGTGGAGGACCTCATTTTACTGTTAATTGCCCATAATATGAGGGGTCCTCTGCACAATGTTACGCTAACCCTTTTGTGCAGCCACAACTATATTTTTCACAGGGGTATTCTTTGAATTATTATGATAATCAGCCATATTACAATGATCCGTATCAGCAGCCACAACATAACGGGGGTCAGTATTATGATCAATATTCTGGTAGCAACTCTGATGGGGGTGATGATGCTGCTTTGGGCAGGATAGAGGAGATGTTGGTTCAATTACTTGCCCAAAAAGCCAATACCCAGAAAACCCTAGGAGAGTTCGATAATATTCTGAGAAATCAACAGTCTATTATGAGAAATCAACAGTCTGCTATATTAGATCAAGAGTTTGTTATATCAGAACAGCCAAAGACTGGTTATACATATGATGCGGAAGGGAAAAAGTTGTCATATGAGGAATGGTCAGATGAAGAGATCACTTCAGTCACGGAGACGAAAATGGACGCTGAAGTCCCACCTCCGGCTCCACAGGTTCCAATTATTAATTACTGGAGTGACTCCGATGATGAAATAGACGAAGAAGAATGGGCGGCATATCAGAGGTCGTTAGTGAAGAAAGAAGTAATTGAAGAAGAAGTGGAATTGGGGGATTCCACTGGTTGGATGTTTGATGAAGTGGAAAAAGAAAAAGTGATGGAGGAGGAAGTGGATTTAGGAGACTCCCTTGGGTTAATGTTTGGTGCAGAGGAAGAAATTGAAGAGGTTGAAATTAAGTCGTCTGGGGAGGATGAGTTTTTAGAGTTAGAATTAGAGGGTTTACCTGTCTATGAAGAGGTAGGAATGTTGGACCCTAATGGGGACATAGCATACCTTGATGCCCTACTTGAAGGTGAACTGACAGAGGTAATCAAACCTACCCCAGACGAAGAGAGTAAGTGTGGGGATCATCCTTTGAAAGTGGTGGGAGAAGAAGAACACCACAGCTGGCCCATGGTATTAGTGATAGGTGAAACTGAAAAAATCAGAAAAGCCACGGGAGAAGGCGATGAAAGAGAAAAGAAAAGATCGAAAATGGAAGATGACCGAAGGGTTATACAAGAAGAAGAAGAAAGAGCCTTTGAATTTCAAGCACGATCAGTCTTCTCGCTACATGTCGTGCATTCGGTTTCTTCCAGGTAAGTTTAAATTCTGGTGGTCCGACCCGTTTAAATTTTTTAAAATATTTTATAATTCCACCAATAATTTTTTAAGTATTTTTGAGGATCGGGTGGAATTAAATGGGTTAGATCGGGTTCAGATCAAGGAAAAGTCTCCTGATTAAATTCAAGTGTGGGGAGGTTTTGTAGAGTTTGTATAGAGTCATAGCTTTTGTATTTTGAGTCTTAGTTAGTAGTTTTTGAGTCGTTTTTTTTTAGAGTCGGTACTGGTTTGGTTTTTGCTTGTTTTTGTTTATGCAGGTTTGAATATGTACCACCCGTACTCAATCTCCATTCGGGTGATTTTGGAGCTGCTTATCAAATTCCAGGCATTTATCGAGTGTACTAGTCAGTGTCAAAAGCCAATCGCGAATGAAATACTATACGATCGAGCTGGATTGGATGAGACTTCTGGAGCATACACGTTATATAACCAGCTAAGTCCTTTCCATTTGTGCCCTTTGTTTTTTATTATTTTTTTTTTATTTTTTTTTTAGTTTTTTTGAGTCGGTTTCCATCCTACATTGAGGGCAATGTAGAGTTTAAGTGTGGGGATGGGAAACATTCGTTTAGTGTCGTTAGTATAGTTAGTCGAGTCATAAAAAGTCGAAAAATACAAAAAAAAAATTAAAAATTTTCAAAAAATCCAAAAAAATTAAAAAAATTAGAAAATGTCTTTTGAAACAAGAAGTTTGCAAAATAAAGCGGAAAATGATAGAAAAGTCGGGTTTTTGTTCGGGTTCAAATAATAATAATATAAGAATAAAATAATTGAGCTTGTGTCTAGTTTGGGATGCGCGGGTAGGCTCGATTCGGTTCTGGGTTCCTTTGATCTAAAATATACCTAATTGTCGGTCTGCTAGTGGGTTCTCATCTAGGGAAAGTGGAGAAATTGAAATCGCTAATAATAGTATAAGGGATGCTGTTATAAGTTAAGATCGCTAGAGTTTCTTTTCATATCTCGTTGAAAAATAAAATAATAATAAAATAATAAAAGAGCTAGAAACTAAAGAAAAGTAGTGCAGGCCTACGTAATCTTGGTTGGGGATAGCGACTCTACAGCCGGAATACCTCTAGGATGTGTGAAATCGAAATTGCAAAAAAATTACCGACGCCTATTGTAATCTTGGTTGGGGATAGCGACTCTACAACCGGAATGCCTCTAGGTTAGGTAAAGCAACGTCTAAGCTCAAAAGAAAGAAAAAAAAAGAAAAAAATGAGAAAAGTTAAGATTTGATTTTAAATTCTCTTGATCTTGGTATAAAACGGATAGAAAATAACCCAGTGGTTGTTCCTTTTGTCCTATAAGCTTGAGGCGAGATTAGGTGGACTTGCGATTCTTAGCGTGAGACCCTAGGTAGATTGACCGCACTTGAACTAAACTTGCATGATAAGGGCTTGGAACCGGGTTTGGGTTTAAGAGGACACGAATACTTGCAATCGCGGCTAACACAAGTTTCGATTTTAATAAGTAATTTAAGCTTTTGTCCCGAGTAATTATTCCGTCTATGATTCCGTTTTGCATAATTCTTTTTCGGGACAAAAAAAAGGTTAAGTGTGGGGATATTTGATGTAGCATAAAATACACATATTTGTCCCGTGTAAATTGTATAATTTTCGTATAGGTTTTATTTATTTTTATTTTTATTTAGTTTTAGTATTTTATTATATTATTTTGTGTTGGGCTAGGTTCTGGTGCAAATGAAACAAAAACGAGTAATATGAAAATGACCAGCCAGTTGGGCAGAGTAGAATGCCAGAGACCGGATGAAAATTGCAACTAATTTCTGTGAGTGGGCCAAGGCCACTATCTTTGTTTTATAAGTTAAAGGGATGCCACAAAATATATAAATTTGGATCGAGTGAAAGGGCTAGGCCCACATCAATATGTAGTTGTATAATTTGGGTCCATTTAATTTATTGGTGTTGGGTCGTATGAAGTTTGGGCTGCTAAGATGCACATCAAAAAAGCTGCCATATTGGAAGATACATCCACTGCCACGAACACATAATAATGAAAAGAAGGATTTATTGTTAGGGCTGCTGTCATTATTATTATATTATTGGAGAGATCGATCGCAGCCATATATTATTTAGAAGGGAGCATAATTATGAAAAGAAAAGAAGCTGCACATTATATTTATTGAGATTGGGCCGTAAGTATCTCCAGCAGCATGTTTACGTGAATTAGAAACTTGGGCTTTTGAAACAAACTTGGAGAAAAAGGGAAGCACAACATTGGAGGGCGGCTGGACATATCTAATATATATCTACACGCACAACCAAAAAAAAAGGAGGCAACATTATTCTAGACGCGCGGAGATCATCAGTGGGGACGAATTCAATTGGGACGCACGGAGATCACACGCACGAACAACATCAGTTTTGAAGATTGTTTTGCAAGAAATCAAATTCGGGAATCATTGGGGTCAAGTGGGAAGCTTAGAGATCAAGGAATTTACGGGTTCTACCTTACGATTTCTTTTATTTTCTAGTTTCTTGTTTTTACTTCGATGAATTCTTATTTGAGACCTTGTTTGATTGTTTTTAAAATTATGTTTCTTGGCTAGACCTCTTTAACTACCTAGGCTTTTGACAATGGTTTAATAAAGATTGGATTTTTATTCGGTTTTAATGTGGTTTATGGGTTTTCTTGAATTGTAAACGCTTATGGAATTTTAACTTGGTGTATATGCATGCTTGATATTGTTTGATCGCTGTTTATTGCTTCGTATGATCCTTGGTGACGGTCTATATCACATAATAGGGTTGTGCTAGGGTTCTTGATTTAGGTGAGTGTCTATATCACGTAATAAATCATTAATCCTTTAGGGTGAAAATTGAGTAAGTAACCTTAGAAGTAATATTCGGTAATCTTATAAAATCAAGTGTTCTACTAATCTTGTCGCTGTAAGGCTCGAGGTTGTTAATAGGTCTTGGTTTGGTATATAGCTAGGTTTAGGTTTTGTAAGAAATCGGTTAGTTCCCTAACCATTCTCTTGTCTATTAAACCAAGTTGAAACCCATAGTTGCCTTAGACTTTCGCGCTGTAAGGTAGATTGTCACATTAAGGCACTTTCAAGAAGTTAAAGGACTGTAAGGAAATCTAACAACCGGTAATCGTAACAGCCTAGGTAGTGCCACAAGAATCGCCTCGAGAAGGATTGAGGGGCTTAGTTGGCGTCTTAATAGGTTTAGCATTTAAAGATCCCAGTTCCATACCACATTACCTTCGAATAGAAATCCATTCCGAGCTAAGCTTGCGTCTAGCCTAGGTAGTCTTCATCGCCACTGGTCAAAGTCTTCGTCCGAGTTCGTGTTTAGTTAATTTAGCTAATTTAATTCAATCTTTATTTGCTTTATTTAGGATTTTTAGAAACCCCCCCTCCCCCCAATCAATAAACATTTAGTTAAGTCGTGTCAGTCATAGTCTAAATAGAGTCTTAGTGTAATCCTTAGAGTCTCGTGGGTTCGATACTCAGACTTACTGTAGCTATACTGCATTGATCGGTACACTTGCCGGTTGTGTGGTTTAGTTTTAGATCGAGTCTAAGTTTATAAATTTAAAGCTTAGAGTGTCTAGATTTAGGGTAATTTTAGTTGTTTTTAATTAACCACTTCGTGCACATCACCCCTATAAGGCGAACCATGAAATGATGATCCGCTGGATATGTCGATGGGATGCGTCGGAGTCCCTGTCGGTGGTAGCTCGGGATCTGGATCCTCGTCCATCTCTATATCCTGCATCTCAGGATAGTGGTCAGCTGGCCCCAAAGGGTTTGGACCCTCTGGTGCTTGAATCTGCTTCAATGGATTGAACCGGCTCTGGAAGTACGGGGACGGGTCCTAGAAGGCACGGTGCGAACCCGATCGCTGCAAAGGTATGAAGGAATGGTGAGAGTGGTCGGACTCGTCGTTCTAATGCAGCCCGAATGAATCATGATAAGATGGCGATGAACTGAGCGAGACAGAGCGTCTCGCAGGCTCTAAATAAGTTCTCCAATCCTCATGAGGACTAGAGCTGAGGTTCACTAACGGAGTACGCTGGTGAGATGGTCCGGCTTCGAGGTCATTTCTTGCAGTTATTGGTGCCTTTCCTCTTCCACCTCTACCTCTAATACGTGGCGGCATTGTCTTTGTTCCTGTCAAAACAAACAAAAGAAACCAACAAAAAGAAAGCAATAAGATTAGGATTAGTCATAAGTCGTTTGCCTAGACTCGGAAGTCAAAGAATGTGCAAACTGTGTCATTGAGATTAAACACAAAAGGCTAGTGTTTAATTCACTCAATGTTGGCTTTGATACCAACCTGTCACACCCCGATATTTCCACGTATTACCGGTGGGCCCGGTGGGGAGTATCGTGACGTAGTTGATATCATCATAGTCAATTAATCATAGTTTAATGCACAGCGAAAGTCTAAAAGTAATTATACAAGCCGAGTTGAAAGTATAATGAAATATGACACAACGGATTGTAAGTGGATCCACATGCAGATCTAAAACAGAAAGAAAAATATTGTTCAAGAGACTTAAAGTATTAATAGCTTGCAAGACTCTTTATTTAATACTCGGAGTTTCCAGCCCATTACGCGTAGTACCTGCACTTAACCTTTTTGAAAAATACGTCAGTTTACATTGGTAAATACAATTAACTGTCTCTTTTGAAAAACATTTATAAAATTTGATTTAAATGCACAAGGCACAAATATTCTTTTATAACTTGGGACAATTATTAAAAATAATCTTGTATACAGATTTATATGTTTGTCGTACGTTCAGGATTCGGGATAGAAGCCGGAACAAGATTAATAGACACACCACATAATATAAACCCACGGCGAGTTATCCTCAACATGCGGGTATATCTTTTTACATGCGCACTGTCAGGTGTATGCCTACACCCCGTGCTTAAGTCGTGGCCATTTCAATGAATGAGCCAATGATATCCAGGACACAGTCATTAACCCCCCAAAGGTCTAGATCAAACAAAACAGATTAAAACGGGTTATCTCAATGATTTAACCACTAATCGATTAAAGATTCAAAACCCGACCAAGCAGTATTATTAAATACCGTATTCCAAGCCCGTATAAGGGAAAATAAGTTAAAAGTATTTACCTGAGCAAAAATTTTAATTTTATTCTCAGCCGTATATCAATCAACAAGTACAAGTAGCTTTTACTGGGCTCCTAAATCTGGAACGAAGGTTTTAATAACCTATTAGATTCCTAACGGGTCTTACTTAAGTTTAAACTTAGACCGGTTAGTTTTAATGAAAGGTTTACGGTTCAAAACGCAAGATTAAGCGAAGACCGGATTAGAATGTGATTTAGACCCAATAAGTATGAGGACTTGTATAAAATGGGTAAACTAAACACATTCTGGATTTTGAAGTAAAAATGAAATGGGTAAACTAAACACATTCTGGATTTTGAAGTAAAAATGATAAGGTTTGACCCGTTTTGGTTAATTTATGCAAACTAGTTACATAAACCGTACCGAATGCGAATATGAATAACGGGTAACCAAATGAGTCATGTACAGGTTCCACAAGTTAATATGCTTTAAATATGATATGACATCAGTAGGATATCTTCCATTATGCCCAAAGCGAATTTAAAATCAATTTAAGCCCCGTAAGGGTATTTTGGTCATTTTAAAGTTTATAAAAGGGATTCAATAATAATATGAGGTTCTGGTCTAAAATAATCAGTAAAAATATTTATTTTAACAAGTTATATTAGTAAGATATCATACATATGTGAATTTTATCTTTTATGACCAAACTATGCACCGTAGGGGCATTTTGGTCATTTCACATATGCTTTAAGTGTCAAATTTGGAAATCTGAGCTCAGGACTTATACTTACTGTCAAAGTATAAAAAATTATTCATAACATCAGTAGGTAACAAGTCTTAGGTGCTAAATATGGTTTTAAACCATACTAAGCGCCTAAATCGCATAAAAGTCGGTATCTGACGATATTCGAGTTGAAAAAGGAATTCTAAGATTTTGACTAGTCTCAAGTGTTTAAAATAATTTATTTAACATATGATATCAGTAGAAAAAGGTTTGGCATGCAAATGATTCCTAAAACTCATTTTATTAACAAAAAGGGCTTTATCGTCAATTACCGAGTCCATGCAAGAACTCTATGTTATGGTCAATATAAAATTCAAAAAAAATTTCCAAAAATCCTAAAATATTATATTATAATAGTGGGTAGAAAGTTTGGTGTCAAAAGTTGGGTTTAAATATGATTTATGCCAGAAATGCTATTTAATTAATAAAAAGCTTTCGTTTTACGATATAGTGCATAACTCCTATTTCAGACCAGAAACGGATGTCAAATTTTTAGGACATACTAATATATCAGTAATAAAGGTTTTTGTCCTCTCACATTTTCAAAAATCTTGTTTTAATGATAAAAGGGCATAATGGTCCATTTTTAAGCATTTAACGGGAACATGCAATGAATTAGATTTCTATGGAACCATGTAGCATAATCTCAGAGGGTTATACTAACATATAATGTGGTCCCAAAGGAACCCTAAGGCATAACTAAACTAAGCTAAATCGGGTCAGAACTGAAAGTCAAAGCAAAAGTCTACTTTTGCGACTTTCAGTTGCGAACCGAGCCTAAACTCAGAATTGTCGGGTTGAACATGCCTAAACATGTTCTTATATTATTTACCAAGTTGTTTAAGTGTTAAAACATGTTCCATAACCTCTGCATTATCAGTTATGAATTATTTTGTAAAAACTGACCCGTTTGACTTGTTGTTCATAACTTTGACCCGACAATTGACTGAGATAATGTGATAATTAGAAGGTGCCATTTTAAGGGTTTAATACCTACATAATTACTAACACATAGCCAGTTTCAATTCGAATACTGGATGGACTGTTAGTGATTAATCACAAAGTCAAAGCGTAATTACGCTAACTTTGACTTTCGGTTATTACATTAATGAAAACTTAATTACAGAGGCTAAGTACACTTACAATAGTCCTTAGCACGAAGATTTGGACTATGTGAGCTTCTTAGAAGTCCAAGAGGCTCCAGGGAAGTGTTTGAGAGAAAAATTTCAAAGTGTGAATGAACACAAGAACAAACAAGGCTCTTATATAGGAAGTTTGATGCTCTAAGATCTTTGCATTTGTCCCTAGGATGTTACCAGATGCTCCCAAGTGTCCCTAGGGCAGTAAAAGCCAGTTGCACATTCCCTGGTATCGAAAACAACCATGCAATGGCGGTGGACTGGCTGCAACATGCAGCTGTCCTATTTTTCTGTCGCTGGCACTCTTACGCGGCCCGCGTAAGAGTTGGAGAGAGCCTACGCGGCCTGCGACAATGGACTGCTCCGGTTAAAAGTTTGCAAACTTTGCATTTTCAGTCCCTGGTCCATTTTAAGTTTAAATAACTTTCTTTTATTGCACTATTGACCCTCATAGTTAACTAACAAGTGCCTTGGGTCATAAATTAACTCCGTTAAGCTCCCGGTTAGCTGTGAGATCACCCGAAGAGTCTTGTTTTCATCGAAACTCCATGAAATTACTATCCAATATTCTTGAGAGTGAAATATACAAATATTACAATGCTTTTGGGATTGTTGAAAGGTCATTCAGAGGTAACATTTAACATGTTGACACTTTTAACCCCTATGCTTCGTAAAATTCTCAATTTAAGCACAAACGACTTTCTATGCCTGACAATTTATTCATTAAAGGATACGAACGTCGTGTGAGGTCAAACAGAGGCACAAGATTGGCATGTTGACACTTTAGATCCTTTTACTTACATATTTACATTGTTTGACAATTTTAGTCCCTCCATATCAATTCATTACACATTTAACCTTCATGACACGTGTCTTTATTATATTGGACATGATTTTGCGAGGTGTTACATCTGATTGATCGTAGCACGCGCATCTTCTCTTATCGGACTTCTTTCTCTGTAACCAGATGTCTTCCATGGCTGGCCTTTGCCTTTCTTGTTGCGCCGATCATGCTGGTTGTAATTGTGTTGACGGCTGTCATCGTCGGTCAATTGTTTATCAGTTCGCGCAATTGTCTTTGCTGCTTCGATGAAGGTGTCCCAATCTTTGGGACCTCTGTCTCTTCCTTTTAACCTTTTGATCAGGTCGTCACATTTTACGGCTCTCATGAAGTGTGCACGCATCATCTTTTCACCTACATCTCCGATTTCCAGACATTCTTTGTTATTTTTGGTGATAAAATCTTCTATGCTTTCATGATCTTTCCTCCATATATTTAGGCAATCAGCTGGATCTCTGGTGTGCCTGCGTTGTTGGGAGAAGCGCGCGAGGAACTTGTCTCGAAAATCCATCCAAGATTTAATCCTTCCTGCTGGCAAACTGTCAAACCAGATACGTGCTGCACCGATAAAGGTTTGTGCGAAAAGGTGACACCAAGTTGGTAATGTCCAACCACTTGTTAACCCTGTGTCGTTGAAGACTTGGAGGTGGTCGTCAGGATCTGTTAAGCCATTGTATTTGCCCACATTGTGTGGCAGTTTTGTCTTATCGATATCGGCTGTTGCGATATCTCTGATGAACTTAGACTTTTCAGCTATGCCTTCTGGGCGATAGCTCAACGAATAATCGTGTTCTGCATTTGGATTATACCCCGTGCGCTTGTGGGGTTTATACGCCTCGTGTTCTGGTGGTAATTTGCTAAATACCGTGCTCTCTCTCTTGTACGTTGTGTCATCTTCTTCATTGTAGCTATCCCATTCATCGTTTATGTTGCGCGGGCCTAAACGACTGTGCACTGCCTTCCTCTGCTGGTGGGTGTGTTGCACATAATTGCTTTCGGGTTCACCATACGTGTCTCGTGTGTCGTTCACAATTTGCCTTCTGATGTTGGGTGTTTTTTCAGGTTGTTGGTTCTGCGCATGCATCTGTTGAGGAATATGGGTGTTAGGGGGGCTTTGTGTTGGAGTAACAAAGGCGGACTGATTTGCTTGTGCTTGGAGCAAAGTTTGCTGCGCGCTTAACTGCGCATAGACAAGGTTCAGAGATGTTGTCTGCTTGGCGTACCAGGAGGCCAAAGTTTCTCCTTCAGGTAGCCCTAAGAGTGCTGAGAAGTTCAACTGCATTTGACCCGATGGTGCTGAAGGGCCAGCCCCATGGTTTGGTGTTGAAACTTCCGGAGGTGCTTGGTTAACTACCCCGAGTGGAGGTTGAAAAGTAGCTCCGTTTGTTCTTTGATTGATAACTCTGGAGGTGCTCCCAAAGATATCGGGTAACTCATTGTTTACTTGCCCCTCTCTGACGGTCTCGTTCCCTTGATACCTTTGGACGTGAGTGGTGTCCGTAATCAGTTCGAAGGAAGAGACTTCTCCGTCCATGTGAGGGGAAGGGTTTGGTTCAGTCATTTAGAGAGCTTTTTTGAAGAAAAAGGAGGTGAAGATGGTTTGCAAAACATGCGGTGGGCGCCAATGATGAAACACTGGTTAACACCGATGGTTAACTAGCTGGGTCGTCTCTTATGTGGGTTCAATCTCCTTCTCTACTCGTCTATGACTAAGGATCTGCAAAACAGCAAACCGTTAGCTCGTTAAGAGGGGAATATGGGGGTTTCCCTCTTAACCGGGCTCCGGTTAATGATGAAACACTGGTTAACCTTGCCAGCTGCCATTGGGCGCCAGCTGTCCGACCAAGGGGAATATCCTCTTGGTCTCCTCTGCTATGGTCAGGATAGTGGTCCACGTGGCGTGCCCTCGTTTGTCCATGCTGGAAGAATTGTACTGCAGCTGTCGGTCTGCCCCCAGATTGCGTTGCAGGTCTACATTGCGCCCGATTAGTGGTGATACGTGTTGTCCTTTCTGTCTGGAGGAGCATCTTCGTTACCACCTTGACGTCTTCTAGAAGCTTCTGGATTTACTTGCTGATGTAGGCACCATGTTGGACGGGAAAAGTGGTGTGGTCCCTGCCATGTGTGCATGGAAATGGGACCATACCTCTTCAGACCCATTCCATTTCACCTTTCATTCTTGCATGCGAGACGCTACCTTAAATCTTTTCTTTTCTTAAAAACTAGGTTTTGCCCGCCCGCGTTGCGGGACATTAAGCCGAATATTTCTTTCTCATAGCATGTACGTCTGTATTTTAGTTACTTGTACATACTACTCATAACACGATCTCAAAAGAAATTACATTGAGTAAACAAAGTAAAACAAAATACTACCATACTTTTGCTAAAAAAACTAAAACGATGGAAAAACTACCACTTGACATGACGAATAAAAATTAAATCGAGCCAACCAATTAAAACAAAACACTACCATAGTCTTTTAAAAAAATATTAAAACGAATTTTATACTGGGGGCAAAATCGTAAATAAACACAAAAAAATCATGTCGAAATGTAAATCAACTTAAGTTTATATCGGCACGTAAATAAAAATAAATACGTAAAACTCGATTAAAAAGTATTTAGAAAGTTAAAGGGTTGTAAAAAAGTCAATATTAAAAATTAAAGGGTATAAGTAAAAAAGAAAAAAAACCATAAAGAAAAAGAAAGAAAAAGAAAGAAAGAAAAAGAACAAAAAAAAAAAAGGAAAAAAAAATTCACACCACCACTGTAGCAAAGTGGTGTTGTGAATTGATATATATAATAATGTTTTTTTTTTATTGTTTGTTTGTTTTTTATTTTTGACGAATATACCCATGGGTTGTTGGCAGCATGCGCACAATAGCAGCCGAGAGTCATCTCGTCCTTCCCTCATTTCCAATCGTCTGCTTGTAGCGCACGATAACGTCACAGAATTTCCCTCCTCCTAAAACCCTCCGCCTCTCTCCAAGTCTAAACCCTCCCTAAAACCCTACCCAACTTCAAAACACCAATTCAAATCCTAACTCATCATAATCAATCTACACTTCATGTCGTTGAACTCTAACTTGAAAATCAGCGTCTCAAACCCCAAAGTATGGATCGTGATCGGCGTCACCGTCGCCGGTGTTCTGATCCTCACCGCCGAGACGCGCCGCCGCCGATTGAAAGGTCCGCGAGTTAGAGAAGATTATGGAGCTTTTGTTGAGCGGTTTGAGTTGCTTCCGTTTCCTCAGCTGCCGCCTCCTGCTGCCAAACAGGCTTTGTCTGGATTGACTTTTGCGATGAATGACGTGTGAGTTTCTTGCTCTTTTCTATTTGAATTATTACTGGATGTATGGTGATAATTGATGATGATGCTTCGTTAATGGAAGTTTTTTTTAGATAGAAACGGTTATGTGTTCGGACGTACGGTTGCTGTTATGCACTTGAGTAGTTGAATGAGCATATTTTTGCAATATATGTGATATGTTGTTATGTGTCCGGTTGTAGCTTTCCACTCGAATAAACATCTTTTTGCAGTATATGTAATGTGTTTGTTGTGTGTCCAGTTGCTTTTATGCACTTGAATGAACATCTTTTTGTGATATATGTATGGTGTTTGATATGTGTCCGGTTGCTATGCACTCGAGTAAACATTTTTTTGATATGTGTTTGCTATATATGTTATGCATTCGAATGAACGTCTGTTTGTGACATATATGTAAGGTGTTTGTATGTGTATGGTTGCTGTTATATACTCTAGTGAACATCTTTTTACCTGTCCGGATGCTGTTATGAGCTCGAATGAACATCTGCTTGCGATATGTGTATCGTGTTTGTTATGTACTCGAGTGAACATCTTTTTGCAAAATATGCAATGTGTTATGTGTGCGGTTGCTGTTATGCACTCGAGTGAACATATTTCTGCAATATATGTAATGTGTTTGTTATGTGTGTGGTTGCTGTTATGCGCTCGAGTGAACATCTTTTTGCAATATATGTAATGTGTTTGTTATGTATGTGGTTGCTGCTTTGCACTCGAATGGACATCTTTTTGCAATATATGTATTGTATTATGTGTCCAGTTGCTCCAAGTGCTTACTCATGTCATTTGATGATTGTTAACTTGATGAATAAGTAATCTGGATAGAAGTATCTCAAAAACAAGTAATCAAGGTATTTTTTGATGTACTGGACAACTCCTGTATTGGATTAAGACATGGAGTATCATTTTACTTAAAATGTGGATATGTTTTTGTATGAAATAAGTTATCTGCTTTAAGCAAGGACACAACTATAATGATTAAGCTTTTTCTCAGCTTAATTTTGCAACATTAGTCATATTAGTTATGCACTTGAAGTGTGCTCGTGTATTTAACTCGAAATAAGAGATTAATTGTTGTGAATTCTGCTGTTATGTTGTAGGTTTGATGTGAAAGAGTATGTGACCGGCTTTGGGAGCCCAGATTGGAAAAGAACTCACGAGGTAGCGGGGAAAACTGCTGTTGTTGTTACTACTTTATTGAAGAATGGGGCTACTTGTGTTGGCAAAACTGTCATGGATGAGTTATCTTTTGGGTACATCTTTTCTTTTCCTTTTATTCCTCTTATATTAAAACTTTTACATAATCTAACTTCTAATTTGTCTTAAAGTAAAGAAGTCATTTAAGAGTGTTTCAAGAATTACACAATTTTTCTGTGGTGTTAGTTGCAGTTTTTGTTGTGTCTGGCTGGCTAGTCAAGTTTTTTTGGATTACTCTGTTATTTTCCTGAATCGTCAATAATAAAGTTCTATGATTTCAGGATAACCGGAGAAAATTCACATTATGGGACCCCAACAAATCCCGCAATGCCATCTTATATTCCAGGTGGATCTTCTAGTGGTTCAGCGGTGGCTGTTGCAGCAGAGCTTGTTGACTTTGCTATTGGTATTCTTCGTCTCTATATAGATGCAAATGCTTGCAAATGACATAAGCACGCACTTTTAGCAATCCAAAAAAAAAAAGCAACTGAAACTCAAAACATAAATGTTACAAGCACCTATGCAATAGACAGCTGATGCTGAGAAATGTGAGATTTTTTCTTCCTGTTGTGACCTGCATGTGACACTTGTCCAGGTATTGATACAATTGGGGGAGTGAGAATTCCAGCTTCATTTTGTGGCGTTCTTGGATTCCGGCCTTCACATGGACTTGTATCCACTATAGGGGTTCTGCCAAATTCACAGAGTTTAGACACTGTTGGTATGTAGTCTCGGTATGTTTTTATTTTATTTCGTTTACTTGGGTATTTTCGTCAAACTAAATGTCGGTTTGTTTCACAATCAAATGGTCGGTATAAAACCCAATGAATTTTATGTATTGAGCCTCTTAGTTTGTGTAAAATAACAATGTATCTTTGACATGTAATAAATTACAGGAATATTTGCTCGTGATCCTTCTATATTGCATCGTGTCGGACATGTTCTTCTTCAATTAAATCCAGTGGAACCTAGAAGGACAAGGCGCATAATTGTGGCAGACGACTTATTTCAGCTATCTAAAATTCCTCAGCAGAAGACTGTATATATTGTTAGCAAAGTAACTGAAAAGTTATCTGGTTGTAAGTTCCTTCATAAGATGTTTAGATCTCTGATTATACTACATATGCCTATGAGGATCTTCAAAAAGAGGGTTGCTATTATTGAACCTAACTGAGTATTGTTCTCTTGTTAAACTTTTTTGTAGATCAAGCACCAAAGCATATGAATATCGGTCAGTATATTTTGTCAAACGTTCCAAGCCTAAAATATTTCCATGAGCAGACATCAAATCTACAAAATGGAACACATACTTTGAAAGCTCTCTCTTCAGCAATGTTATTATTACAAAGGTATAATACACTAAATAAGTATTGTTGTGGTTCATGAGATAGGATATCAAATACACACTTATTCAGCAGTTATTTTCACTTTCTTTATTTTTTGTATTTTTATCTGTGGATTTAATTTTTAATGCCTTGTCACTGCAACAATTGATGACACCTGACGAATAATTTTCCAGATATGAATTCAAAACCAATCATGAAGAATGGATTAATACAGTCAAGCCTAAGCTAGGATCTGATGTGTCTGATTATATTCATGCTGTAATTAAAGCTAATCATGAAAATATTAAAGCTTACTACAAAGTCAGGACTGAAATGCGAGCAGCTCTTCGCAATCTTCTAAAGGTACTTTACATGGTTATTGATTAGTTAGGTGATAGTTATTACATTAAATTTAGTGAAAAATAGTCTAATTTTAGGTTTAATGATGTGAAAGTGTGTGTCAATAGACTTATCTCAATGTTAGGTTACTTTCATTAGTCGAGAAAGGGTCTGTCTTGATGCTTCTGATGACAGTATCTGGTGTTATCTTCTTGCAAAGTGTTTGTATTCCAGTATCTGGTGTTATCTTCTTGCAAAGTGTTTGTATTCCCTCATTACTAGAACTAAAAGGGGTATCGGGGTTGTATATTACTGTAACAAGTTAAACACGCAAAATAGAAAAATAAATAGTTATAAAGGAGTTGGGTCAGATGGGTCGAAAGTCACCTAAAGTGTATTCTTGTGCTTGCAACCTCTTTAGTTGTTTTAATTAGTTACCAGTATTTAGTGTTATCTACATCAATTTTTATGCTTTATTTAATATCGGTTTTACAAGCATTTACATGATGCCAATTGCTACATTTTCTGTCTGCAGGATGATGGAATTTTAGTTGTTCCTACGGTTGCTGATACTTCACTAAAACTTAAATCAAAGAAAACTTTATTAACAGAATTTCATGATAGGGCATTTTCTTTGTTAAGCATCACCACAATGTCCGGCTGCTGTCAGGTAATTTTTTTTATATAAGATTAACATTAACTTAGTTAGCCTTTTGTTGTATTTGATAGTCCACTTTCTTAAACTGTTGTACAAATCATCTCCAGGTTACTGTTCCTTTTGGAAAGCATGAAGATTCTCCGATTGGTGTTTCTTTTATTGCAAATCATGGATCTGATAAATTTCTTCTAGATACTGTCTTGGACATGTACCAGTCATTACAAGGGCAAGTTAATGCTGTTACTAGTTTGCCTCCTTCTTTAGACTTAAATGGCAACATGGAGGCTTCTGAATTGTTGAAAGAGAAGGTCTTACTCTTTTACTCTTTTGTTTTTGTTGCATGTCGGTATGAAGTTGTTCATGTTTTGATCTTTTGCATGGATGTATATGTATATACTCATGCTTACTTTTTGGACATGAAAAGTTTCTTGTATTTATCAAATAGCTAGGCTTATGGTGAATTGGTGATTGAACTATGTGTTGAATATGATTACATTATATTATACTAGAATACAAATACTTTCAATGCTACTGATGTGAATGCATGTAGCATGTCACATATATCATTACAATGGCTGTTTCACATAGGGCTGCAAACGAGTCGAGCTTTTATCGAGCAACTCTAGCTTGAGCTTTTCAATTCTTATGCAATATGTACGGGTATTATAATTCTGTATATAAATATGAATGGATAATTCAATTCTTATGCAATATGAACGTGTATTATAATTCTGTATATAAATATGAATGAATAATTTACAAATGATATTATTGTTAGCTTTTATTGTTGTTACCGCAGAGGGTTTCTCGCTTGAAGTTATGTTGTAGTTTTATGTTTTGTTACTTAATATAATTTATACATATATTTGAAGTTTGGCTATCTTGAATAATATTTCTGTAAGCATCCTAGCTTTTAAAGTTGAGCTTGAGACTCATTTGCAGCCCTAGTTTCACATCCTCAGGTTAAACGAACTTTTTTAAATCTGTATTTGAACTAAACTATTTTTTAAAAAAGAAAATCAACTAAAAATGTCATTTTCTATAATCATATTTGAGGTCTTAATGAGCTAATATTGTTTAATTTGCTTTATATATACATAATAAGTTCAATTACTTCTATTAACTGATGTATAAAGTAGAAATAAAATCATACAACTCTTATTTATAAGTAATAAAATACTTTACATTCGTTATACCTCTTTTAGTTTTTAATTTTTAATTTTTGGTTTGTGTTGTAGGGAAATGCTGCATACAAGGGAAGACAGTGGAATAAAGCTGTAACCTATTATACTGAAGCTATTAAGTTGGATGAATCCAATGCTACTTTCTACTGCAACAGAGCAGCTGCCTACTTAGAATTAGGATGGTAAGCTTTCAGTCCCCACATCTTTTCGAACTTATGTTTTGTTATATCGTATATGTGTGTGTATACACTGACATGATGGTTTATATTCCAGCTTTCAACAAGCTGAGGAAGACTGCACCAAAGCAATCTCACTTGACAAAAAGGTCAGCAATAATTCAAATTATGTCTATTTTACTATCACTGTACTATAGTTGTGATGTGTATTTATAGTTTAGTATTGGTCTTGATTAGGTTGTGTTAGAGGTGACACTTTTGACCCATTTAGTTGTGAATGGTTCATTTTATGTTATGTTCTGTTTTTAATGGGTCAATGGGCTGGCCAGGTTGAAAGTTGCCCGAAGCGTATATTAATGCTGTAACCTTATTTAAATGGCTTTTTTTTGAAAATATTGGTTATTGTTGTAATAATGTTGTTTTTATAATCATATTTCGGCTTATTAATAGTTTAATATATATTAAGAAACAAGTGTTTTACCCGTTTCGACTCATAATCTGACTCGCTTGTTGTGCCACCTAGCTCTGTACTTTTGGCACTCTTATTCATTTTAAATGGGAGGTGATTTGCGATTTTGCACACAATTATTAAATTCATACACAACATTTATGTGTTTGGTCTATTTTAGCCTTGCGCAACGAATGGTAAAAATGATGTATTAAGGGTAAAAAAGTCCAAACGTATAAAATTGTGTGTGCGAATGACTTGTCCACAAATCACTTTCCTTTTTAAGTAAAATGCAAGCTGTATAATAAGTTAATAGCTAATTTATATATTATTTATTTTGCAGAATGTAAAGGCTTACTTGAGAAGAGGAACTGCTAGAGAATCAGTTCTTTATTACAAGGATGCTCTTCAAGGTATGTATCTTATCTTGGAAGTTTCCACAATAACGAAGAGTAAAGCTGCAAATTTTGACAAATATGCCCTTCAGTTTTCATATGTAAATAATGGAAAAGAAAGTGTCATGTTTTAGTTTTTCTTTCTTTGCGTTCACGAGTTGGAGAGAAATGGAAAGAGCTTTTAGTTTTTCTCGCTAAATGAATACTTTTTTCTGGTCCGAGTTATGGTTGTCATTATTAATACATAATGGGTTAATGCCACAACAAAACAGTATACTTTAGTATTTTGCATGAAAAAGTTTCTCAATCTAATTATGGGCCTATGGCAAATTAAAGTCTCTAACCTTGTCAAAAATACACGAAAAAGTTCCTTAACTCAATTCTGGTATATCAATTTCCCAAACTTGTCTATAGTTGCACACCGTTCTGAAAAAAAAAGAACATTTAAAATAATGACTTGCTACTTCTTAAATTAGTCTAGGTATAAACTTCCTAGTGCAAAAATGTTGAACGTCACTTCATCAAAATTTGGTAAGTGGTAATAAGTAATTATTATTACCACCACCACCGCCACCGCCGCCGCCGCCATTATTCTAGACAAGTTTAGGGACTTCAGTATACCAAGACTGGGTTGAAGAACTTTTCATGAACTTTTTACAAGTTTAGGGACTTTAATACAACAAAGTTTAGGTTAAGGAATTTTTCGTACAAAATAAGGAAGTAGTATGTTGGTTTTTTTGGTATTTACCCATGAGTAAATAACCTGGTAAACAACCGTCCTTTTTTTTTTCTCTTCACGAGGGTATTGATTTATCAAGGTTCTACTGAATAAATATTTTTTTTCGTTATATACTGTTTTTCCACTTCATATAATTCTTTCGTATTGATTTTATACAAGTGATTTGTCAAACACGGTCATTGTTTGATTATAAGCTTTTTCAATATTCTTATGCTTGCAGATTTTAAGCACGCGCTTGTGCTAGAACCCCAGAACAAGGCTGCCAAAATGGCTGAGAAGAGGCTACAGAAGCAAGTAAGTTGAACTGCCTTGGCTGCTTGATTTTGATAAATAATCGCGTGAGATGGGTTTCACCATTGGGTTTTTGAAAAATCAACACGAAACGAGTTGGCGGGTCGAAACTTGGTGTCTGTTATATTTGTGTCCAATTTGGCCTCTTGTGAATCTATGAAACCGTAATTGATTTTGTGGTGAGCTTTTCTAAACATTTTCTTGTGATCTTGAGCTCTATTTGCTATACAAAGATTTGTTTCAAACTAATCTGTAATCATGTTTATTTATTTTGTATTTAAATAAAAGAGAGAACTAATATACCCAAAAAGTCATACTAGAGAATACGTAAATGATACAAAAGGACATGGCTTTCTTATTTTATTTTTCAAGAATTTGATGCCTTGACTTTTTTTGAAGAATTTGATTCATTTTTGCATTAGTTTTAACCCCTGAAATTTGGTTACTTAATGTATAGGGCATTGTTTAATACTAGCTATAATCAGTTTCATTTTGTATATGAATGAATAGCTTTAGAAAGTCCTAGATTATTTTATGTAACACATAATCAAAACTTTTTGTTTATTAAATTTTATATTAATTGTGCTTTGTTTGGCAACACAGGCTTCATTTTACCAAATCATGTTAGCTTACTAGTTACACACACGAAGACATCAAAAACACATAATCGTGTGGGGGGTATATCATATATGTGATGGTTTATCTCTTAAAATTAAATTTTGTAAATATAATTTTGTATAACAAAAGATAAAAAGATCAAGTTTATTTATAATAATATTATATGTTAATAACAGCTTTGTAAAAGCTTGATTCTGTTCGGATACAAGTATTCTATACAAAACTATTAGCCAGTTATGAGATTTTTATTTTTATTTATTTTTTTATTATTATTATTATTTTTTTTTGGTAAAGGGTTAACCCGCTAAATTTTATATCATCAACCAAATAAAACTAGTGAGGAATATAACATTCCCCAGTTCTCTAGCATGACATACAAGTTCTCTAGCATGACATACAAGCACTAGAAAACACACAAGTGCAAACGCGAAAAAACCTACAAATAAAAAACACACACCCGACACTGCATTACATCACACGGGTATTAACCACAATCATTGTCTTCAATCACAAGCCCACGCGGCAAGCTCCAGTCTTGTAAGATCCTCTCCACTTGACTCGTTCTCTTGAACCGCATAGTGTGAAGTTTCATCCTGACCGTAGCAAGGATTACCTCTACTAGGCGAGCAACATTCCGTTTCTTGGTTGAAAACAATCTCGCGTTTCTTTCTTGCCATACAGAGTATGCCGCCGCACCTACAACGAGCTTTCCAATGACATGCCTCGCATTCTTAGAATTACCGAACCACACCAAATGCTCGTAGATACTATCCCACGTATTGCAAACGGAACCCATACCAGCTATGCCTTTTACACCATTCCAAATCTGCATCCCATACGAGCACTCAAAAAAGAGGTGCTCATGAGAATCCGGACCTGATGTACACAATGAGCAACACATAAGGTTAAAATTAGCATTCCCCGAAGAGTTCCATTTACTCATAACATCTTGAGTCTTGAGCTTCTTGTTCACAATGAGCCACATTATGAAAGAATGTCAAGGAATAGATTGAGGGAACCAGACCATATTAGCCCATTGCACCACATTTTGGCCTGTGCGGACATCATCCCAAACCGAAAATGTGCTAAAATCAACTTGACCCCCTGATCTAGATTTCCATATTAGCTTATCACGCCGGGCCGCATCCAAAATATGTGACGAAGATTAGCTAATGCCGGAAACCGATTGACCTATACACTCGGCCACCTCCATTCTCCTTGAACATACACTTCCGCCAACTTGGTGTTCATATTGAAGCCCGCATTAGCGATTAGTCTTGGTGTCACTATAGACTGGATTGGACATTTGGACATAAGTCATCCCATTTATCAAACCAGGCCGACGTATCAACCCCATCACCCACCTCGGTCCAAAGATTTCCGTAAAATCGGACGTAGATTGAGCATTTTCCTTCAACTCCATGTCATATTACCCCGAAGCAGTATATCCCAAAAGGATCTATTCCGAAGGCGATATGAGTGAATCCATTTTACCTATAACGATTCTCTATGAGTAAGCACACTCCATACATGAACGGTCATCAAAGCGTTATTCATATCTCCCACCCTACGAATTCCCAAGCCCCCTTCACATCTAGGAACACAAACTGATTTCCATTTTACCTTAGCTTTCCCTTTAATGTTATCCCCTTGAGTCCACAAAAATCGCTTCATCCTGTCTTCTAACTCACGAATAAGACGTTTCGGTAAAATAAACACCGAAGCCCAATAAATGTGAGCGAAGATAGAACCGAACGAATCAACTGCAATCTACCCGCAAACGACAAACACTTGTTTTTCCAATCCGTGATTGTAGTATCCATTCTTTCAACAAGCTACTTGCAATCTTTATATTGAAGCCGAGAAGACACAAGAGGCACTCCAAGATGCCGAACTGGCAGACTCCCCTCCTCAAACGACATTATAGCAAGAATACGTTGTTTCACCTCTTCCGTAACATTTCCAAAGAAGACTGTGCTTTTCACCATGCTAGGAACAAGCCCTGACATATTCTTGAAAACATTTAAAGCTTCCATTATAGTTTTAGCTGATCTGTTATCTCCTCTGGTAAATAGAAAGAGATCATCCGCAAAACATTAATTAATAATCTTTTGCTTTTCACACTTACTATGGAACCTGAAATCATTAGATATCAAAACATGTTTTAGCAAGATCAGAGTGAGGACCTCCATAACTATAGTAAATAGATAACGGGACATAGGATCACCTTGTCTCAACCCACGTTTCCCTTTAAAATACCCATAGAGATTCCCGTTGATAGCCAACGAAAATGAAGTAGAAGCAACACACGCCATAATCCACTTAACCATCTTCTCATGAAATCCGAACCCCGCCAGAGTCTTCTTTAAAAAATTCCAATCCACCGTGTCATATGCCTTTTGGATATCAACTTTAAACGCACACCTCGGAGGACCAACATTCCGATGATAATTATGCATTAGCTCTTGAGTCAAGAGAATATTATTAGAAATTCTCCTCCTCGGAACAAACGCAGACTGATTGATGCTCACAATATCACCTAACCCTTCCTTAATGCGATTAGAAATAATCTTGCTAATGCATTTGTACAAAGTATTACAGCAAGATTGGGTGATGATCCGTAATAGACAAAGGAGTACTCACTTTCGGGATCAATGATATGATTGTATGATCCAGTTGCTGAAGTAACTGACCGTTATGGAAAAAATCTTTTACTGCTCGACACACATCATTCCCTACAATATTCCACGTTCTTTTAAAAAACACCGAAGTGTATCCATCCGGACCAGGAGCCTTGTTCCCAGCTATAGAGAACATCACACCTTTAATCTCCTCATCCGTAACATCTCGAATTATAGCATATGCTTTCTCACTAGGCAGCACATTACCGAAAAGATCCGGTGTCGGATCAACATTGATAATGCCAACACTCCCAAAAAACCGCGTATAATGGTCGACCATCACCTGCGGAACCATCCCTCCTTTAAACAGACTGCCATTAGCATCCCGAATTGAAAAGATTCTACTCCGATGATTTTTCGCTTTAACCACATTGTGAAAAAACTTCGTATTCGAGTCACCCAACGAGAGCCAATAAACTTTAGATTTCTGTTGTAAGAATACCGCTTCGTCCTGAAACGCATCTATATACCCTTGAACTAACTTAGCGTGCTGATTTTTCAAATCCAAGTTAATAGGATTGTCATCGATAGCACGTTGACACTCATCCAGATTCTTCCTAGCAACTTTTACCTTTTCATGCAAATTACCTTGCTGCTGAAAAAGTTTACGTAACGGAGTCTTAAGAGCCTTAAGTTTCTTTACCACTTGAAACATAGCAAACCCTTGGACATCAATATCCCACACCCGTTTAACCTCCTCCGTAAATCCTTTTTTGTCCGCCAATAAATTAACAAATTTAAACGGTTTGGGCTTCTCCCTTGTGACACTCGGCAAAGAAAGTATACAAGGAGAGTGGTCCGAGATACGGTACGGATGAAAAGAGGCCGCAACCGTAGAGAAAGCGTCAATAGAAGGAGTATTCCCTAGGATTCTGTCGATTTTCTTAAACACGACACCTTGTTTCTGTTTATTCGTTCAAGTGTAGTGCAATCCCGAACTGTTTATGTCAAACACCTCTATATTGTTCACACGTTCCTTAAACTCCCTCATCCCTATACTACTCGTAGATGTACTCGTGAGAGAATCTTCAAGAAATAAAGATGAGTTAAAATCACCCATAATAACCCAAGGATTATCCTTAATAAATGAGTGATGAGTGCACAAGTTGTTCCACAATTGTCTTCTATTCTTGTAATGGTTATCGGCATAAACAAAAGAGCAAAACAACGTTTTTTGATCAAGTTTAAAGACAATCTGAGCATGCATAACCTGATCAGATTGAGATAAAACCATAACATCCACCACATCGGCGTCCCATCCCACCATTATACGCGTACCCTTATGACAGCATACCGAGTTTGAAGCCCAGCTCCATGACTGACACACCTTTTTACACACATTCGAAACATTAGACGCATCCACATGAGTCTCCATAATAGCACATACCTGAATATGGTTATCCTTCACAACCTGCCGAACCTCATTCTGTTTTAGGGGTCGGTTCAAACCCCTAATATTCCAAGCAGCAATACTACCCATTAAAACCTGTAATTCCTGGTGTGCTTGCACCCTCAGATCTAGTTTGTTCCCTTTTTTTATCTAAGAAATTCGGGATTTCCGCTAACAAGTCATCCACTTCCACCCCATCATCAATAATCTCCTCGCTCCGATCAACCCCTCATTTAAAGTTTGGTTTCGGATGGTTCCTGGTGGTATCACTAGGTTCTCCCTTCTGAATTTGCACATCATCCTCCCGAAGAGCATCAAAAGTATTTGACACTGGGACCCGAGACGAAGAAGCTACCTCCCCATCAGACTTGTTCTTAACGGTCTATATATCATTTTTTTGTTTCTGAATTTTAACGGGTAACCCCTGCTGCCCCCTTTCTTATTCTTACCTTTTACTTCCTGAAAGTTATCGTTGTTCTTGTTAGCATCATCATTAGCCATTGGTTTCGGTTTCTTTGGACACACATTATCATCATGTCCAAAGACACAACAACTAGAACATCTTAGCGGCTCCCAATCATACTCGATTTTCACCTCAGCTTTAGAGTACCCATTACCTTCCATTGACGGGATTGCAACCATGACACTACGCTTTAAATCTGTACGAACATGAACTTCAATAAGGGCCCGCGCAAAACTACTACTACCCCAAGATTTTGAGCACATCGATGCCGTATAGGAATCTACCATCTTTTGCAGTCCTATCTTTGACACTAGTAAACTCAACCCATCTTCAGTAAACACCGGTAGTGGTACATCATGCATCTTAACCCATACAGGAATTTCAGTGATTTCCTCTTTCATTACCTTAGCCGACAAAGACCATTTTTTAGAATGATAGGAACATTCCTGATCATCCATGGCCCATCCTCCATCAATTGTTCCATCCCCTGCTTCGTTTTGAACTTAAAGAAGAAGAAACCCTTGGCGTTCATCATCATTCTGGCTAACCCGTATTTGGCCCAGTATGCTGCAAAAAATAGTCAACCACAGGATATGCTAACCTCTTCCCCAAGAAGTATCCATATAGTGTATTAGCGAATCTATCATGCACTTCTTTGACAGATGAGACGGGGATAACAACATCCACTCCCTCTATAGTATCAGCCGAATCCATTCGCCTGAAGTTTATCTTAACGCCCTCTTTTTGTGCCTGTACAACGTTAGCAAAAATGATCGGCGGCATGGTCTCCTTACCCTCATCATTCCGCACATTCAAAACATCTTTATCTTGCACATCAGTACCTTTACTAGGGTTTGCATGGGAACGTGTTTTAAAGTCAGCGAATGTAGGAAACTTCAGCGGCGGGTTTCCCACATGTTTTGAAATCTTGGACAAGCCATCTAAGATAGAAGTACCAGAAGTTGAATATAATCCCCTTCTAGGAAGCATAGTATTACCTTCAATATCCGTGACCCTCAATCCAATGCCTAGCTTAGATGTAGTACCTCCATCTTCCTTCATCGGTCCTAGATCAACGTGGTTCGAAGATCCGTCACTACTTCTCTCCATGCACTCAGAAAATACGTGAATCCCACCAACACCAGACAAACGACGAACACATGCACAAAACCCTAATCTAGCAACTTTACCTAATGAATCTTTGCTGATCGAAATAGAAACTCAGGTAAATCAAGGTCACTGCCCAACCAGTAGGACCGATAAACCCTAATCTCTATTCCAACAGAATCGAAACACCAGATAAAGCTTTGGCAACAGAAACAAAGAAACGAAAAAACCCTAAGCTTCTAGTCGATCAAATATGCTACCAGAGTTCGTATTCAGTGTTAAAACATGAATAACATATCTGATACACACAAAATCACGAAAAGAATCAAAGGATTGCAAGGAGGAACGATGTTGCCATGCTAGAGAGAGAAATTAGGTTTTTTTTTAATTCCCCCATCACTGTTACGTTATGGCTTAGTGGGTTCAACAAACAGGCAACGTACCAACTGAGCTAAGTCAAACACTGTTTGAAATATATATTAAACATTATAAATAAAATTTTGTAGAAAAACACTGAATAGATTTATATTTTCGAATCATTGTTACTTACGTAAATTCGTCTTTTTTTTCTTCATAATTACCTAATATTGATTCATATTTGAGTTTTAACTGTGAATTATAACTTTTTAGACATTAGCTCACATTACACATGAAATAACATTAATTTGAAATTGTTTCCACATAATTTATACTGTGTAGTTTCATGTGACACTTACAGAAAGTTAGAAAAAAATCACATCAACGTCAAATCATATTTTACTCTATTTTCACATTCTCCTATTTAAAAGTGCGTCGTTCCAATTTTCATTGTGACATCTATTTCCACTTTATTAATACTTGGGATAAATTACTTTTGAGTCCCTTTGTTTTAGTGTTTTTAACCACTTTTTTTTAATGTTTTTAACCACTTGAGTCCAAAATGAAAATGTTTAACGCCCTAAGTCCCTATAGCCACTTTTCTTAACCATTTGAGTCCAAATTTCTAAAATAATTAGAATTTTTTGGTTAAGTATTGTTAAATGACCAAATTACCCCTATAATCAATTCGGGTGTTTAAACTTCCAATTAACAAAAATCAAGCCATTTCGAGCACAATTTCAAGGTAAGTTTTACATCAATCGACTCGTATCCTCGTTCTGATCAAAAGCCCTAAAACATCGGTTTGTAATTCGAAAAAAAACTTAACTCCGTTAAGCTATTTTAACGGCGGACTATTTTACAAAAAAATGACCTGTTCGGATATTATCGGCCAATAACCGACTTGGGATTATTATCGGCCAAATTGAATTAGGTGTGATTATTTGTTTCCAATTCGCCTTAAAATATGCATAAATGAAATTCACATCAAAATAACAAATATACTAAAATGCAATCTATTACAAAGTGGAACCCTTAAATCTGTAACTCTTTTTCCAACCTTTCTCTCCTCCACAAGTTTTAGTCTCTAACTCTCTCCTTTAAAAAATAAATAAAAGAGTTATTTTTTTCCAAGTGTGTGGAGCCCCTGTCCCCACACAACCTTCATACAAAGTGCCATAACGTTGACCCCAGTCGCATCAGGCCGCACCATGGATTTGTTACTTAAACTATTGAGGAACAATAAGTTAAAAGTTTGAACTGTTATAAAACAATTTTTAAGTTGAGACTGTTGCCAGTCAATATGTCAAAGTTAGGATTATTAAAATTAAAATTTCCAAATTACAATATAAATGAAATGGTAAGTTGTGTCACGTATTTACTATTTTTAAATATTTATTTAATAATGAACCTACAATGAAAATGTCATGTGTTTAATGTGGGGACCGTGTTTGTCTTCGTTGAACGCTCCGACCGGATCTAGAATCTACTTGCTAGTGTGGAATCCAAGAAATAGATTGACATAATGATCACACAGACACCGTTAAATGTTTTTCTCATTAATATTCAAAGATGTACAAATCCCGGAGAAGATTGGAAAGAGCTTCGCATCAATTGCCCAAAAGTTGTCTAAACTAAGAACCCAACACCCATATATATAGACAGTCTAGCTTCGTATGAAGCCACATTCTAGCTTCATATGAACCGGGCGTAGGCCTTATAGCTTCGCATGAAGTGACAAAACTGCCTTCATACGAAGGGACTATTACAACATACAACCTATCACTTCGATACGAATAACATACAAATACATACAATACAAGATAAACTAAGACTCAATACAAGACGGAAGCTACAGACATAGTGCATTCACAGACTCCCCCTTGGATGTAGCTGTAGTCGTCTGTATAGTCTTCATTAGTCCTTCTTCCTGTATCTCCTATCTCTCTGCTTTTATTTCCTTTTAGCTTCCCTATGTGCCAGCTTCTCTCTACGCTCGAACCTTCCTTTTGTTATCCACCATTAACGATATTCTTTAATACCATCTAATGACTTAGACCATTTGGGAATTTTTCGTTCCTCCTTTTCGATCGGAGTTTGATCTGTATAAAATTGCCCCATTCCCAATTTCCATTTAGCTCTTTTTGCGGCTTCAGCCATTTTCTGATCCATTCTTTCATTGTGGCGTTCTTCTTTCAGGAATTCTTTAAGCTCGAGATCTCTCCCGTTAGACTTCCAATAATGGCCGGAATTGATGTCTTTTTCAAAGCACACAGTCACCAACTTTTGATATTGCAGTGCTTGTCCTTTGTCAGCTTTGTAGAACATAATCTTATTGAAGAACAAACACTCAATGTCTTTCTTCGAGCAGTTGACCAACCACATTAGATCGAGCACATAGATTCGACTCCAAACAAACTTTTCATCTCGAAGAGCAATCACTGCCTAACATGTCTTTGGATCATACGCCCAACCTCTGAAATCGGTATGAAAGTCTTGTTCCATTTCCTTTAGGGGCATATTCTTCATGCATCATGGTCGTTTAACATGCAAAGTGATATCTTTTTCTTTAGTTACTGGGTCAATCTTGATTGTACGCTTTGGATACTTCGGCTTCCATTTTGGAAAGTTATCACGAGCTTGACCGCGGATGTAGTACCAAAGCTTCTGTAGTGATGCCTCACTTCAGGACCCCACTGGCACTGTTGGATATTCTTTGTTTTTACTAACTCTTCCACGTCCCACCATGGCAGTGTCTTTAGATCTTTGATAAATTTGAAGTATTGAACTCCAAATTTTCTTTTAATCGCATACACTTTCAAATCTTCAAGGTATCCCCAAGACAAGATGATGCAGCTTCGCGTGCAATCAAATGGCTCAAGAACAATTGATTAATCAAATACGATAAAATGAACCAAAGAGTTCAAGAACAAAGTTCTTTTCATTTAATAATAATCAAAAACTGAATAAACAATAAACATTGACCCTAATTTATAACTATGAAAAAGATAAAATAGGAAATTCAAAATTTAAATAAACATAAGATATGCCCTGCATCATACTCCCCCTCTTCGAAAAAAACTCGTCCTCGAGTTTTGTCTCCGAACCAAAGCCACCTGGATCAAAAGGAACATCAATCCGATTGTTTTGCATTATTATCATCACAATCCACCTAAGCAACTTAACTTCACAGGTCGTCTCACCCGACTCTAAACTTGTACTGCCTGGATCGAATGAAGCATTGGACCTTCCCACGTTCACAAATATTAAAAAAGTATCACAACTATTAGCTGAAGCTTTTGAGCAAGTACCATATGTTGAGATTTTAGAATGTGACAATAAGTTACCATCCAACTTCTGGTTATCGCTTGTGCTAGAGAGAGGCCCATTTAACTTAGAAGCCCAAGCAACATCATCGAATGACTCATCCTTCTCATTTGGCCACGAGCTTATACCATCTGTGCACATGTTCTCCACTAATATATGAGAGGCTAAAATATCCATATTTCTAGACTCTAGATCTTTTTTATTATTAACCTGCTCCACCACCAACAATGCATTATTTTTGCATGGGAAGTTTAATGTCGTTATTTTCTCATGCAGGTCAATAGGTTTTCCATTAGGGTTCGATGGCCCGCCTATAAAACTTTCATACAGGAAGCCCATGCTTACGTCATTATTGCCAACTTGATCCATATAATTGGAAACCAATTTTTTATTTTCAATTTCTATATCGCTTCCCTTTTGAATTTCCACAAAATCAGGAAATTTAATCAAATCACAATCTTTTTGAAATTCCGTAATCTTTTATTCCCCATGCAATGGCATGACCGATGGGTTTACCATTAAAGCCATGGGACCGCCAGTCACCACCGGACTGTCACCCGCAACCATCACACTGCCAATAGTATCCACCAGAACACCACCATTAACAACCTTGTTCTTATGTAAAAAATCAAACAAACCAGATGAAACATCAGCGTACTCATGATCGTTACTTTTTTTCACGGGCTTGTCATCTCGACTAGTAATCCCGCTAAGAATCATTTGCACCAACGAACATTCGTCTTCATCAAATTCGATCCCGTCTTGATCAAATCGTGGTTCATCTTCTGACAAATTCTCTTGATAGATTGGTTCGTAGAACCGGGGTGGGTAACAGCCGAACGGATTCTCCTCCTCCTCGTTCACATCGTCTCGGACGATAGGTCCCGATTCGGTTTCCATAACACACCTCTCCCGTTGTAACTCAAGATCTCAGACTCTTTGGCGGAGCCGTTTGATCTTTTCAAGATCTCGGACTCGTTGTCGGAGCCGTTTGATCTCTTCAAGATCTCGTGGATCGGAATCAACTCTGTCGTTGCCTCGGTCGGCGGTTCTACGAACATGGCGTCGATCTTCTCCTTGAGCACGTGAAACGAACATGCTTCTGTCGTTGTCTCTGTCGGCGAATCTACGATCCAGCAAGCATCTTCCTCCATGCAGAGCCATTTGAGAACCAAAGCTCTGATACCAACTGATGCAGTTTCGGAAGCAATCAAATGGCTTAGTAACAATTGATAATCATACGTCTCAAAAGGAACCAAAAGGTTCAAGAACAAAGTTCTTACAAATTCAATTCAATAAAAAACTGATCAAATAATAAACCCTAGACCCAAATTTATAACTATAGAAAAAGATAAAATAGGAAATTCAAATTTTAAATAAAAATATTGTCACACCCTGGCTTTTGCGGAAGCGTGGTTTATTTGGTGTGACTTCTTAATACCATAGCAACAATCATAACAATGCTATATGATAAAAAAAATACGAGATGTACATCCATTAATTTAAGTGAGAAAATATCACAACATCATTGTTTAGAAACATCGACACTTGAAATAAGTTACAAACCATAACTTGTTTAAAACGTTCTCATAAGACACCAAAAGACTTTAGATAAGACGAGGTTTAGAGATATGTAACCCGTCTAGGAATAGGTTACACCTCTCAAACTCCACAACTCTGAATGACATCTTTTATTCAACGCAGCTAGACACATGCATACCCTGCCAGATCCGCTAGTTCCCTGAAATACATGTAGTTTGAAAAATCAACAAAAGTTGAGCGAGTTCATGTATAAGTCTGTGTGTATAAACCTTTAAAATATGTCTTGTGTGTATAAATGTCCCTGGTATGTAGCAATTAAGGAAAAAGAGATCACCAATGGGTTGCAAAGCCAATGGTATGTGTGCAAAGGTGCAGGAAGTACTCAAACCTAGCAAATTTGTACCGGGCTTCCGGCTGGAAGACATAGTCACCTCTATGGGCCGCCCCGGCCTCATGGGTGTGGGCTCGCTATACCCAAATAGATCTATCACTCATGTCCCTTGGTCCTACGACGAGGATTAATGGCCTTAAGTGTTGTGCCCACCCTTCACAGTCTAGTAGTAAACCTTCCTTAAGCTAACCATACCATGTATGAAAATGTCTGTAATAGTTGTAACATGTATTCCACCCCCGAAGTATAAAACTGAAAACAGTTAAGAGAAAAGGGGGACATAAACTCACCTTGATTGTGAGTAAGTCCAAACAAGTATGCAAATGTGAGAGTTCTTGGAAATAAGATTCCACGTCACTCTAATTGATTGAACATGCAACAATATGGAATATGTATCAACCATAATGTTTAATTGGATAATTGGAAATCCTAAATCTATGGGATTCGGTAGTGTTTTGTTTAAATGGTAATTATGGGATTTGGATAACCTAGCAAGAGGACTTGGAAAATGAATATGATGTAAAGGAATTATTTATGAAAAATATTTATTTATCATAAATAATAAAATTGTTTTATAAATAAAACAGTTGTTTTCGTATTTTGATAAAATGTAACAGTGTTTAATAGTATTATTAAAAATAATGGCGGGTGTAAAATAAGAAAAATAAAATGTTTAAAAATGTTTGCACATACCCGGGTTCGAACCCGGGTCAATTGAGAAAACAAACACACACACAACCACTGGGCTAGGCCTGGTGGTTTATGTTTAAGTTTAGTTTATATAAAATAAATACAGAGATGAAAACTAGTCATCTTCCCCAATTAGAGTCAACAGAAAAGTCAAACATCGCGATTCTTTGGGAAATCTATGTTATATCTAAATTAACTCTAGGGAATCATTGTATAAGTGTAAATGAACGAATTGATCAAATAATAACTAACCGGTAACGACAGAAACGGTGAATCGATTAAACTCCGGCGAGCTTGACTCCGGCGATAGTTGCAGGTTCGAATTCCGACAAATTTCGATGTTTTTAGAGAGATGTGAAAGGTGCAGGATGTTCGTGGTGATCTAAGGAACTTAAATAGTGATTCAATTCGATCTCAGATCCAACATATCATAGTGGAATCGATCCACTTTTATTTTTTTTTATAAAAAAGTTGTTTTATCAGTCGAATAGCACTGAATTGTGTCGAATTAGTGTGCAATCGAGTTGGCAATGGGTTGGGAATGTCGTGGTGATGATTTCAGATAAATTAAACAAAGATCAGTGGGGTTTGGATCGAAATCGTACTGATCTGTTTATCAGATTTGAAATAATATATTTTATACTTAATGTGTATATAAATATAATATAACTTCATAAAATAAACGAATGAGGGCTTAGCCCGACCGGTCACGTGTTCGTTTGTGGTGTGGGTTGTCGCGGGTTCGAGTCTCTCTTGTGGCCGGTTTGTTCCTTTTTGTTTCAATTTATAATTAATTTAAATATTAAAATCCTAAATAGTATATATAAGGAATTAAATTCTATATCCTAACAGCTCCTAGTAGGAGGATAAACTGGTTAAGGCGTTACGGTTCTACACGAGAGACGCGAGTTCGATCCCCGGCAAGGGCCGGTCCGATACAGAAGGACCCCCTTTTGACCGGTTTTTGCAATATTTACACTTTGGCCCCTCAAGTTTCATTTTTTTTACAAAAATAGTCCCTAAACTTTCGAAAAGTTGCAATAACAGCCCCTATACTTTCATATAAAATACATAATTGGTCCCTGAAGTTTCGAAAGTTGACATAAATGGTCCCTGTACTGTTGAGTTAAGTATGCTAACTGAGTTAATGTTTAAAGAAGGAAATCTTTATAAAAGGACTAACACAGTTAGGGTTTTCAGTTTATATAAGTTTAAAAATAATAGTTTTGGTCCCTACTTCCCTACACTCCATACTAGTGTAGTACCTTGACTCTGGTTCATATTGGCCTCAACATATTGTTTGTCTATGTGCTGGCATTGTCAGCATGTTTCTGAGTTATCCGTTCACTTTGCTAACTGTGTTTTTTGTATCAAGTTTATCACTAAAGTTTGTGTGTAATAAATGGAGTGACAGTACGAATGTGATGCATATGTGTGTATGATGCAGAACTCATAAAGCAGTTTAATTCGTCCGTTGTAATTCTAGCACAGTCATTAAGCACAAAGTTAATATTAATTAATTGTACGGATACCTGTAATTGTGAGCGTTGTCACAAATATAAGATATGATGATATGCCCCTGCATCACAAGATGTCTCTGAGGGATTGATCAGAATGGCAGGTGAAGAATTTCAATGGCCGTTTAAACTTTCTTTCCTCCACCATCGGCTTAAAGCATTTCTTTCTTTCCTCTCGAAGTTGTTCTCTTGTAAGAGTTCTCGGAATACCACCTTCAGCAACCTTTCTCTTAAGTTCATCTTCATTACGAGTTCGAAACAACTCAGTGAATTTAGGAAAGTCAGCATCTTGACCAGAATAATGTAACGGTACATCTTGGTCAGATTCTGAATCATCTTCAACCACTACATCGTTGAAGTTGTCTGCTTCATCAACCATTTTAAACAGGTATTCACCATCAGGAGCATCATCTTCCATATCTTTCTCAAAATAGAAAGTGAACTTGTCATCATCATTCAAACCCAATGCCTCCTTCATGGTCTCTCTCGTCCAGTTCTCTACTAACTCCCCTTCTTCCATATCATGGCTCAGATAAATCACTTTGGGAGTAGATGAGAATATGTTGGTAGGATTAGCATGTTTAGTGCCGGAGGAAGACTCCCCCTAAGGATGTACTTCCTCATGTTCAACATTCTGGTAATCATCTAGAAAATATTCAACTGATGAGTACTAGCTTGTCTAACAATCAATGCACCACTATCTCCACCTTGATCATCATCATCATCGTTACCATCATCACCATCTCCATGATAATCATCAATATCTTTGAACAACTCTTCTGTATCCTCATCCTCACCACCCTCTTCGTCGTCTTTCTCATCATCTTTCTTTGTCTTTGCTTTACGACACTTAACTTCATTTCACCTTTTTAATTTCTACTTTGTTGTACTGAACATCCACTGGCGAACCTACAAGAGTAAATTGTTGAGCAACGACAAGAGCCATTTCAGTATTATCATCAACATTACTTGATTGTTGCTCTTTTTGACTTGACGATTCTAGAACTTCTTCAACTACTATGCCTTTGCCTTTGTCTTTTGCAGCATCAGCAGCTTCTTGTGCATCCCTTTGTTCTCTTTCCATCCTCCAAGCCTCAGCTCTTCAGATGCCAATTTGATCGTATTCTGCTTGAACTTTCAGCCCAAGCTTATCTTCGATTACTGCATAGAGCATCTCAAGCCGCTTTGAATTGTTCTCTTTATCTGTCTTCAAATCTTCCAACACTTTCTGTATAAGCTCATTTTCTGCACTTAAAGTCGCATTAGAATCATTTAAATCCACGTTAGTCGTCAATAATTCATGAATAATTTCATTTAGTGCGTTGTTGCCGGCATGAAGATCTTCTATCTTTTCATTCATTTCAAGAACCTCATTCTTGAGTACTACGTTCTCGGCCTCAACTTGTTAAAGCTTTTCTTTAGTTGCCTTAAGTTTTTCATCAGACACTTTCAGCTCGGCATCAGTTTCTGCTTAGCTTTCTCCAGCACCGTAACCCTTTTTGCCATTGCATCGACTCTTTCGTCATTAAAGAACGGTATGTATCCAATGTCTTCCAAACGAGTAAGACCAACACCAAGGTTATCAGGAAGATCTGGAAAACTAAGCCCCGAACCTTGTTGTATTGGAGTTGTGGTTTTCTTCGTCGTAGAACCTGGTTCTTCAATGTTATGTGGTTGTTGATGAGGAGTAACATGAATATCTGTCTGAAAAGGAATAGATTCCTGTATTGGTGATGTTGGAGGTGTAGAAACATGAACTTCAGCTTGAACCACCGGTACCTCTACTGTCACACTTTCAACTATTTCAGGAACTTGCATAGATTTACTATATGTATCTCTAACAGCTTTCGATGTAGTCTTTCTAATCTTGTGTTTTCTTGGAATTACGCCAACCGGTTGAGCTTTACGCTTCATTTTTCCTCTGCCCTTCTTTATCTTTTCAACTTCTGCAGCCGACGGAACATATGAAACATCTTCATCGTCACTATTCTTTCTTTTACGTGATGGCCCTGCTTTTCTACCTCTTTTGCCGTTGTGGTCAGTAGTAGGTGCTATTTGCGTAACATCTATGTCGCTCTCTGTTTCACTTGAATCAGTGCGAACTACACCTTCAACAAACGTTTCACCAACAGTTTTCTCAACATTTTCTCCACCAACCTTCTCAGCATTCTTAGCCGTTTCAGCCACATCCTGAGCAGCTGCAATATTTACTATCTCTTCAAATGTGATGTCTTGCTGAGACGATCTAGCTTCACCTTCAACATTTACATTCCCAGGTTGAACTTCATCAGGCTCATCAACCAAGTGTAATGTTGATTTCTTCTTAGGAGTTCTTTTTGGTGCTGATTTTGGTGTTGATGCTTTTGGAGTTCTCAGTGTAGGTGTCTTCTTCTTCTTTTGCTTATCGTTCTCTTTCAACCAAAACTTAGACCTCTTATTCACCATCAACTTCAACTTCTCATCCTCTGTACCCGAATCACTATTATCATGTCTCCATTTGTCATTTGCTGGAGGAATGTAGTCTAGTTTAGCAATTGCAACAAACTTCTTTCGGTATGAAGGCTCTGAATCTTGACCTTGATAAACATTCAATCTTCTCAAAGTTTCGTTATCCATGTGTTCTAATTCCATCTCATCATCTTCTTCCTTTGGTAGATTTGCAATTTGATCATCTAAAAACATACCTTGGGTACTGTAGAAACTTTTCGACATGAACATTATCCACCATATGATTGAATATCACCTAAGAAATATTGAACGACCTGTTTAAGATCAAACAAGTCAAGATACACATGATAAAATCAGCAGACACGTCAAATCCTCCTTTCCTATGATGTAAAGCATGAATTGTGGAGTGCACAAGGAATTTATATGGTTTTGGAAGTTTGGACTTGAGATACTCCACATCATTCATGAACCCTTCACATTCCATCCTCATCCATAATCCCTTGACCAGACGTTCAGGAACTTGTATCGGATCATCATTAGTATCTTGAAATTCTAACACCCTCCTAACATCCTCAACTATAAACTTCACTTCAACGTCTATATCTTTATCGTTTTCATCTTTCAACTTTAGAGCAGAAAATATTGTCTTTAAAGTTTCATCGAATCTAGCATCGTTCCAAAACTGTTCAACATGAGATTTATAGCACTTATGTATGTCTGTTAACGCCTTTTTAATTCTGCTTCGTTCAATAAAGTCTAACACATCAATAAACGGACCCATCTTCGAGAGTGTCTTGTCAAGCATACAACATATATTGTGCCTTGCGTCAAAGTTAGAACTCCTAGTCTGTACAAAACATTATAATTAGTTAAGTAGCATAGCACGTTTATCTAGAAAACATTTGACACTTGAAAAATTTATAACACTTTGAAATTTCATCTTGTACGAACCCACTTTGTATGAAGCCACTTTGTACGAAGCCACTTTGTACGAAGCTACTAGGTACGAAGTTAATATGTACGAAGCTACTAGGTACGAACCCACTAACCTACGAAGTGATCTTTACACATGAACAACAACAAATTCTCAATAGTGTATTAACACATCATTAATCAAAACAAATCCAACACTTATTATAAACCGGTCCGTTTCGTATGAAGCCAGCCTCTTCGTACTAACATATCAAGAACAGTTCATGAGTTTTAAAAATCAAAGTTCAAATTTTTGTGGTGAATCATCAAATTGATGATAGATTAAGGTTCTAAAAGTGCCGATAAGACGATTCACCGAACCAATTTCATGATTTCAACACTAAAATTGTCTAGATATGAGAATATAAAGCCGACGGTTATACGAACTCAAAATTGAACTATTCAACAAGTGATAATCAAACTCTCACCTTTCCCATTGTGTATGTTGTGCTAGCCAACACCACAATTTGATGAAATTTTGGCAGAGTTTCGGCTTAAAATCAGAGGTTTTCTTCTAAGGCACGAAGTGACAACTGAGTTAAGTTCTTACACACCCACTATTTATATGCCTGTGGTGTCTTCGTACGAAGCCACACATCTACGAACCCACTTATAACCTTGCCTTCGTACGAACCCATTCCATCTGCCTTCATACGAAGCCACAAATTGAATTTCAAAATTTTCAACTTTTTAAACCTTTTCACTTTTTATCAGATTTTAACATCCACTCAAGTATCCAGGTCCAAGTTAATGACCCTGGTTACTCGACTTGTCGACCAAGTCCAAGTTAAAGACCTTGGTTGACCTGATTCACGAACCATTTGACGTTTTTTGTTCAATTTTTCATTTTTTTTCAAAAAATACAAGTTTCAACTTAATGAACTTGTTCAACTTTTCAGGTTTCCACCATTTTTCAGATTAGCTCCCACCCAGATTGTTCAAGATCTGCTCTGCATCTCAGATTCTAAAGATCCACTTTCGAACACTGGTTTGTCGAAAATAAAGCTGAAATAAAATCTTTTTGTATTTTACAAACTTTATGTTAAAACACACCGAAAATCTTTTTGGGTTTAATCTGACATGAGATAGCAACAAACTTTTTACAAACATATTTTTGTGAGTTATGTTAGAGAATCATATCAGCTGCCGATAAATCACTAGCACCGTTGACCTTTTTAGACTTTAAGTTTTAAACGATTCACCTAGATTGTTACTGATCCACTTAATTCTCACACAAAGTTCAACTGATTCGAGATACGGGATTAATGTTTTAAGCACTTAACTTATTCGCGTGTCCCACCTCAGAATATACTCCCATATCAAGATTCCCTAAATTCAGTTTTACAAGTGAATATACTATATTGATATCTTTACTCTGGGTAATGCGAGGCCTTGAGAGCTCAGGTTAGAACTTCCGTTCAGACAGAGAGATGAAAGCTCGACTTAAAGGTGTGTACCGCTTAGGGATCTTCTTTACAACTGCACTTGATTTATATCTTTCGATATTTTTCAATTTTTATGCAGAGGAAAAGATTTAAGCACACAAAGTATTATACGAGGTCTAGGCCATTGATGACGCAAAATCAAAAGACCAGGTATAATACCCCAGATATCAAACAGTATAAAGACCTAGTATCTCAGAATTAGGCAACCTCTCAAACGAGATTTTGGAGGTTATCCATATATCCGAGAGATGTTCCCCACGAAATAAGCAAGATATTGTTTTTATGTTTATATCTCGAAATCAATCTACTAAATGTGTAAAAACCTACTGGCATATCATCAGTGAGGTCGTTTATCACTTTTAGCTTTCCAATTCTTTAGCGTACTGTGATAGTCTAGCTGATGTACTATCATTTCCTCTTTTTACACTAACTCTTTTTGTCTTTTTCTATGTTTTTTACATTTTTCATTTTTTTATGTTTTTGAATTTTTTTACTACATTTTCTCCCCCTAAAATCCAAAAAAATTAAAGAAAAGTTGACAAACCAATGCAGATCACTTCTTAACGTCCTCTGCTTTGGATTCTCCATCAACGCCGACTATTTCTCCCCCTAACAACAAAATCCGCATACCGTTAAGTTTCAAAAGATATTAAACCTGGATTGATCAAACGGTTTTGTGTGTAAGTCAGCTTTCTGTTCGTCGGTGTGGATTTTTTCAATTCTAATCAACTTCTTTTTGTAACAGTCATGAATGAAGTGATGTCGAATTTCTATGTGTTTAGTCTTAGCGTGATGTACAAGGTTTTTTGTGATGTTAATTGCAGCCTCATTATCTACAAATATAGGCGAGTTAAGAAATTCCAGACCAAAGTCTCTCATTTGCTATTAAATCCACAAGATCTGTGAACAACAGCTGCTAGCCGAGACGTACTCAGCTTCGCATGTAGAGAGAACGACTGTGGTCTGTTTCTTACACTGCCAAGTTACCAGACTGGCAACCGACCGTTGTAGACTTTGCATTGAGTTTGCAGGCACCATAATCTGAATCAGAGTAGCCCTCAAGGTTGAAATCGCCGTCTTTGGGATACCACAAGCCTAAGCTCGGAGTTCCTTTCAACTAACGCAAGATTCGCTTGACGATCATCAGATGAGAAGCTCTCGGACTCGATTGGTAGCGTGCCGCGAGGCATGTTGGATACATTATATCAGGTCTCGACGTCGTTAGGTACATGAGCGACCCAATCATCGACCGGTACAAGGTTTCATCTACCTTATCCTCCGTGGGATCCAGATGAATGCCATAAATGAGCGCCAAAGGGGTAAACATTGCAGAGGTTCCCGTCATGCTGAATTTCTCCAACACATCGTGAACATACTTGGTTTGATGAATGAAGATCCCTCCTGGTAGTTGATCAACTTGCAGGCCTAGGAAGAACTTCATCTCTCCCATTGAGCTCATCTCGAATTTCAGCTTCTTGACCTTCTCGAAATCTTTGGAGGGTGCGTCGTTTGTAGACAAAAATATAATATCATCCACGTATATTTGTATAATCAGCAGATGACCATCAACTTCACGAGTAAAAAGAGTTGCATCTACCTTCCCACGTGTGAAGCTATTCGACAACTGGTGCTGATAGAGTGTCTCATACCAGGCTCTCGGGGCCTGGTGCAACCCGTATAAGGCTTTGTCTAAAAGGTAGACCTTATCCTTGTGGATAGGATTAGTGAATCCCGATGGTTGTCCAACGTACACCTCTTCTTTAGCCTTTCCATATAAGAATGCAGATTTGATATCTAGCTAATACACCTTAAAACCCTTCCAGGATGCAAAAGCGAGGAATATCCGTATCACCTCTAGCCGATCAACATGAGCATATACTTCGGTAAAATCAATACCCTCTTGCTGGCTAAAACCTTGAACGACCAGGCGAGCTTTGTTTCTCACAACCACTCCTCTATCATATCTCTTGCATTTAAATACCCACTTAGCATTTATCTTTCTATGACCGCAGGGTAAATCAACCAGCTTCCAAACCCCTAGCTTCTCAAATTGACTCAGTTCTTCTTGCATTGCATTAACGCACGACTCCTCAGTCAGTGCTTCCTTATACGTCTTAGGTTCTATCTGTGAAATAAAGCACCTTAGAGAAAAATCATTTTGCAATGGAGCAATTTTAGAATAAAAACACGAAAAGCCCTGATCAATTTGGTGTCTCGTTAGGACTCCAGTTTGTAGCTCTCCAATAATAAACTCCTCGGGGTGATATGAAAGTGTCCTCGGCATCACCTCACCAGGAACTATCATCTCGTCCTCCAAATTTGTAACATTCTGCTCCACGTTTTGATTGACTTCGTCTGTCTGATCTCCAGTTTGGATCTGCTCCCCCTCAGATTCAGAGTCTCCTCTGTCAAATGTAGGACTGTCAGAGTCAAAACCTTCCGATTCATCATACACCGTGGCTGGAGTATTCTCAACAGGTTCTTCTTGTTTTTCTGTCGGAGTTTGTTGTTCTTCTGCTGGAGTGTGACTTGGACCAGCTTCATCATCATTAAAGCCATGTTGTCTTTTAGAAACCTTAGTCGGAAAGTCTTTAAGTTGAGAAGACTGATATTCCTGAAATAACCTTATCGATTCTTCAAATGATGGTTCATCAGGAAGATGAAACAATTCCCACAACTTCTCGTAATCGAACAACCACGAATCACAAGGTTTTTGCGTAGGCATTGTGTACCCCTGGCAATCTACATGTTGTGCTTGAATTACTCGATTGAGACTTGGAAGATATACTCGTCTGAGTGGACTAGCATATCCAATAAAGAATCCCTCTAACGATCTAGAACCGAATTTGCCATAGGATCTATCACCGTGCAGGGTGAACGGCTCAAGTTACTGTAGGTTCGGCTTTTGATTGTTCAGCAACTCAAAACATGTCTTGTTATGTGGCTTCACTGTCAACACTCTGTTCAAGGTATAGCAAGTTGAGGCTACAGCTTCACTCCAGAAACTCACAGGGAGTTTTGAGTCGGCTAACATTGTGCGTGCAGCTTCAATCAGCGTCCGGTTCTTTCTCTCTGCCACCCCATTTTGTTGCGGCATGTAGGGAGTGCTGAACTCTTTCAGGATACCTTTTTCGTTACAGAATTCGAACATTCTGTTGTTCTTGAATTCTGTTCCATTGTCGCTACGAATTCGTCAAATAGGCAGCTAGTATAGATTTTCTATCCTTCAGAACAACATCAACAAACACTAAAATACTTCATCTTTGGACTGCAGAAAAGATACACACGAGAATCTCGAATAGTCGTCAGTCACAACAAGACAATACAGGTCTCTAGAAATGCTCTTCACATTGATTGGCCCGAAGAGATCCATGTGTAGCCTTTCTAGTTGTTTCGTGATTGAATTCTGAAGTTTCCTTGGGTGCAATTTCTTGGTTTGTTTTCCCTTTTTACAACTGAGACATTCATCGCCCAAGTGAAAATTCTTCAGATTGACACCTTCCACCAGATCGTTGTGGACCAAGTAATTCATTTTTCGTAAATGAATGTGAGCCATCTTGCGTTGCCAAAGTATCGACTCTTTTTTCAGTAGCTTTGGATACGAAGCACTGAGGTTGATTGGTCGTCGTGGTTGCGACACTCATGTCGAGGACATAGAGGTCATTTTCTCTCGGTTCTCGCATCAAAATCCACTCTTCGGAGATAACAAATGCTGGCTTTAGGATCACCCATTCTTTTCATTAAAATGAGTGGTAAACTTCCTGTCGCAAATTCGAGAGATACTGAGTAAATTGTTCTCTAGTTCGAGAATGTAGTTAACCTTCTCAAATGACACTTTTCTATTCAATAACGTGCCTTCCCTGATTATTCTCCCTCCTTGGTTTCTAGAAAATCCAACATATCCACCTTTGATTGCTCGAACATCATATAACAGGGCGAGCATCCCTGTCATGTGCCTAGAAGCTCTGCTATCCATTATCCCCTTTGAGATTGAACTCGGGAGCTCCTGCACGTATCAAATGCAATTAGTTGAATAAAGCAACCCAAGCCTCCTTCGACTCGGGTAGCTGAACACGGATTGTGGATAGAATTGGAAAATTCTTATCATTCTTTTCTAAAACAACTGCTATCTCAACCTCATCCTTCTTGATTGAATCAAATTTTGGAACACCAGGTTGGACATATTTCAGAACATACTTCTTGACCTGTGGGGTCGAAGAAGTTTGTTTCTTCTTTTCACTCACTGAAACCGTAGGAACAAACTTCTTTACCGACGCGGTTGGAGGAGTTTGTTTTTTTATAGTCTCAGTAACAGAAACCTTTTGGGCATTCTTCTTGACTTGTGGAGTCGAAGAATTTTTTTCGGTTTTGGTTCAGATGTTTTGACTTGTGATCTAGGCCTCCAATTTTGTTGATTTTGAACAGTTTTCTTAACTCCTGATGTTGATTCTTTCTTATCATGTTGTTTCGAAGTCTCACCAATTTTCTTAAAACCTTGTTTTACTGGTTGAGCTTTGATTTTAGAATCATTTTCAGATTTTTAAACCTTTTTCTCAACAAACATCGGAGCCTTTCCTTTAATATCATTCGGTTTCTGTTTGTTTTCCACAACAACAGACTTAGGTTTGTTGTTGGTACACTTCCTAGCAATGTGACAACTTCATTACATTTGAAACAAGTCCGGTTATCAGGTACCTGACTTGGACCTTCAGTCTGTTTTTTGTGTTTCTCACTGACCAAAGAATTCTTCATTTGATTTTGAAAAATATTCAGATTCTTGATCATTGAGTGAACTCGAACTTTTGACAAAAGTTGTTTTCTTTACATACTTTGATTTCTGAAAGTTTCTTTTCTGGTTTTGCTTACCACCCCATTGCCCATTATATCCATTATTCTGGTTTTTATTTTGAAAATGTGGTGGGTTTCTAGGCTTTTTATAGTAAGCTTTATTCTTTTGAAAATTCAGAAACTGTTTAGAGCTCGACAAATTCTCAACTTCCGACAACTTAACCTCCACAAGTTTGAAAACTTTTTCTAATTTGTCCACATTAATGTTTTGTCACACCCCGACCACGTAGGACAACCAAACGTGGCGGAAACGTCGAGGAGTGTTGTAACAGAATTAATGTTTCATAACCATGGATACCAAAAAGTGTTTCGTTATATTAAACATTGAATAATTACATTGTCTGGAAATCTAAATACACAATTTAAACATAGTCTATCATTGTTATTGAGTCACTAAGGCCTTGTCCAGTCCTATGTGAGCATGCATCCTATCAATCGATATCTTTCAACAATACCTGAAACATATGTGAAAACGAGGTCAGCAAAGAAATGCTGGCGAGTACATAGGTTTTGTGAAAATAAGATTCATGACTTCTGTTTAAGAAAATGTTTAGTCATGAACCTTGTAATTTGCTTTGTCTTTGTAAATCATTTGAAAAATAATAAGTTCAGGTGATATGTATAAATAAGAGAATAATGCATGATTAAATGAATAACCATGTAAAATGAGTTTGTATAAGATAAGTTGTTTGTAAATAAATGTCTTGTGAAAAGTATGTTACTTGTATAAAATGTTCTATGTCTCAAACTGAAATGATTCAAATAACGCTACAATATGTAATACCATACAAACACTTATATATAGGAAGTACCAGCGGCGTATCCACCATGCTTGTATCATATTACACACGCACCGTTACTCAAATCACTTACCCAAACAAACCACCAATGTAAGATGTCCATGTTTAAACAAATTGTCAAATGTATTGAATAATATACCAAAATGTTTATGTTAAGATGTAAATCATGTCATGTATAATCAATGTCAAAAGTGTTTGTGTCAAATGTAAACCATGTAATGTGTAACCAAAATGATATGTATGGCTAGTGGAATGCATCAACTAAACCATAGGAGAAACGCACAAAACAAAGTATTGAAGTAAAACTTGGTTTAAATCAATACTATGTTTCGTGGAAATGCATGATCAAATGTAAATCATGTCCAAATGTTTACCCAATCGTTAAACCATCTTGTTTTAATCGTTCAAATCGTTCTTGTTTTAATTGTTCAAATCGTTCTTGTTTTAATTGTGAAACTACTTAATGGTCGATTCTCTAATAACATTCAAACCTTCTTGACGCGTTCATCGTTCCAACTCGCTCTCGTTCTCGTTCTTAACAAACCCTTACCAAAGGGTAAATTAATAATTACAGATTCAGTCGTTACCCAAAATACCCACACATAACCATAAGTATAGAGAATAACGGGATTTGTCAGATCCTATGGTACCATAACCTAATACTGGTCGGCTTGATCATTGCTAATGAATGTCATTGGTTATGTAACTACAACCAACAAGTTCGTTCACTTTATTGAAATCGTTCTTGAAACCATTGTAATTGTTTTTGAAACCATTGTAATCGTTCTTGAAACTATTGTTATCGTTCTTGATACTACATTGTAATTGTTTTTGAAACCATTGTAATCGTTCTTGAAATCATTGTTAAGATATTTAGCACATATGAGTCACCCCAAAACAGTTGAAAACAGTAAAAGAGGGGAATAATGTACTCGCCTGAGGATGCTTAGAGGTCTTGAACAACAACCAAACAAAGCTAGAGGGAGCACAGAATCAGTCGGCAATCTAAAACTATATAAATAAACCGGACTTAAATCGGGAGATCGGATAGGATGAGGCTTGGTAAACCAAATGAGTATTGGAACTCATGTGATATGGTTTAACAAGGCCTACATACTACATGAAACCTAACCTAAGTGATTTCGACCCATCGCGACCCATTAAGGTAGCTTATGCTACTTTAACGCGTCGTGCGCGTGAAACGCGTTTGGACCGTCTAACTAGTCCTATGACAAGTGTTATATGCCTAAACATGTTACATAATCAGTTATATGACAAAGGTTTAGGTTACATATGCTTAATTACCAATTATACATGAAAAGGGTATTCTGGTAATTTACCTAAGGCATATAAACTACCTATCATACAACTACTCAAACGATGTGACCATAGGGTATAACCTCGGAAGGTTATTCCCTACCTACTATGGTCACCTAATGTGTTTGGTCGGATCCTAATGATCGACCAAAAGGGTCGGGTTCGAGGTATAAGCGATTTATTAGATCGCTTACCCTACGACCCTAGACAACGTGGTAATCAGTAGGCATAGTCCCAAGGGACTATAACCAACGTGATTACACTCACGTTGCGAAGTTCAAACGAACTTCGCATTGACCATAACTGGTCAATGTAGAAAGAACAAAGTTTGACTTTCAGACTCGAAAGACTCGAAAAGCAATAAAAGAACGAAAGAATACTTACGAAGGGTCCCCGAATTCTAATCTCGATCCAAGAATCTCAGGTATGAAACAATGGTTTCAACTTAGAGTTCCTAAGATCAAGATTCTAGTGATTTTAGCAATGGGGGTGGATGGGTATTTATAGGAATACCCGAACCGTTAAGATCGCTTGTCGAATATCGTGCCTTAATCGTATCCGTACAAGTGTCGGAAAGTTATGGTGCCTAAAATCCATCCTTATCAGCTGACTAAGCATGTTAGAATGTGTGGTTGTGAATTAAACAGCTGTTTATACATCGAATCTGGTCCCGAAAGTGCAAAACTGATGTTTCTGTCCAGATAAGGCGCTCGCGTAGCGCGACTGCATTGGCCCTTAGGGCTCGCGCTACGCCACTGCCCCCATGTTTCAGAAATGTTTCAAAATTGGCAGAAATGGTCCCTGCACGTGTTTAAGGCCTTTTTCGATGCGTTTGAACCCCGTTAACCTCATTTTAAGGCTCTAAAATGAAGTTAAAGTATAGGGAACTCAAAGCATGCTCAAAAATATGCCGGATGTTGGTTCGTTTGGTCGTACGAACGCGATGTTCGCTTAATTACGACGGAATGCGCATAAGCGCGAAAAACGATCCAAATGACGCGACGAATGGATTTTTCTTAAGCCAAACACTAAAGCATAATATAGTCATGCTTACATAAATTTTTGGATGTCCGGATGTATTCAGAACGTAAGTTATGCTCGAAAATGCAAACTTGTGCACTTTTTGACACTTTTAGTCCCTGAATGACCCAAAAGTTTATTTTAGCATACCAAACCCCTCAAAGCCTATTTCTAAGCTATGTAAAGGATATTTATGGTATGTTTAACTTATGGTCATGTTCCGGAATGTCTGTTACAGTTCAAATTGGCATACTTTCGCAGTTTGTCAACTTTAGTCCCTGTAAGCGATTTAACTTGATTTTGCCATACCAAAGCCTTCGAAACTTATTTCTAAGTTATGTAAAGGTTATTTAAGGTATGTTAAGCCTATTTCACTTTTCCGGAGTGTTCGTTCCATTAAACTGGTTATATTTACGCATCGGTGCGCGTATAACCTTCCAGAAAGCGATTTAGAGTTTGAAATCGAACAAGAGTTGATATGTGTAAACGATACACATATTTTTACAAATCCCAAGTATGAAATATAATATTTCATTGGTTCGGTATTTGTTTGATAGCCCTGAAGGCACAGGTGTTACATGTTTTGGATTGGAAATTTCTCGTCCGAATACAACTTATCTGAACCACACACCTGGTACATCACCAAGGTAGGTTCGTCATTTAAGTTGTGTTTGGATTTTGGAATGTAATTGTTCAAATAACAATCATCATCTTCAACACATTCATTTGTAATTGTGGACTTAGTGGAGTCACTGTCACTTTTTAAAACATTGTTCATCACATTCTTAACCACTTTGGAATCAATGTTTCCATCATCAGAATGTGACATCAATATTATCTGGCAATTTGTCCGCTTCACTCTTCAGTTTGATGTTTAACGCCTCTTCCACCCCTAAGTTTTTCTGTGTAACCTGTGTTACTTCAACCATCAAAAAAATACCAAACCAATGAAATATTATATTTCATACTTTGGATTTGTATAAATATGTGTGTCGTTTGCACATATCAATTCTTGTTCGATTTCGAGCTCTAAATCGCTTTCTGGAAGGTTATACGCGAACTGATGCGTAAATATAACCAGTTTAATGCAACAAACACTCCGGAATAGTGAAATAGGCTTAACATACCTTAAATAACCTTTACATAACTTAGAAATAAGTTTTGAAGGGTTTGGTATGGCAAAAACAAGTTTATTCGCTCACAGGGAGTATTTACGTCAACTTGCAAAAATCTGCCGTTTCGTAAGGCAACATACAGTCCGGAATATGATCATAAGCAAAACATACCATCAATAACCTAAACATAGCTTAGAAATAAGCTATGATAGGTTCGGTGTGCGAAAATATGCTTATTTGATTTTACAGGGACTGAAAGTGTCAAAAACGGCACAAGTTTGCATTTACGTACATATCTTACGTTCTGACCACATCTGGACATCCAAAATTTTTGTACACACTAAATTTTTTTTTAGTGACCGGCATGCAAAAATACCATTCGTCGCTTAATTTGGTTCGTTTTCGCGTCCGTTCGAGTTTCGTCGTAATTAACCAAACAACGTGACCGTACGACCAAACGAACCGACACCCGAGATATTTCCGAGAATATTTCAGGTCCCCTACACTTTGACGACCTTGTAGAGCCTTGAAAATGGCTTAACGGAGGTTAAATACGTCGAATACGCGAGTTTGGGTGTACATGGACCATTTCTGCCATTTTGGCAAACTTTTTGGGAGCTGGCACATGGTGGCGCTGCGCCACCACCACATGTCTCTGCTGTGGCGTGACGCCACGGCCTGATCTGGACAGAAATCTCATTTTCAGCATTAGATTGATAGTTCAGGGGCCATTCTTGCAATTTCTTTGTGTGGTAGCCAAGTTAGCACCTCCCCAAGTAAATTAGCTGGCCTCTAACACTTGTATGGCTAGGATTTAATGCTTGATGGCCACACAAACACTTGTTTTGATCTTGTGAGTTCACTACAAGTATAAATAGCCTAGCATTTCACTTGTTGCAACTCACACTTGATCTAAATTCTCTAAGTTGAGGTTTTTATAACTTCATACCTGAGAATTATAAAATCAAGTTCAAGCAAGGATCCTTTGTAAGCTTCCTTCATTCGTTTATCGCTTTCCTAGCGTGAAAGTCAAACAGTGTTTGACTTTCTGCTTTGACCAGCCTTTGGTCAACACGAAGTTCGTTTGAACTTCGCAATGTGAGCGTAATCACGATGGTTATAGTCCCTAGTGACTATACCTAGTGATTACCACGTTGACTAGGCGTAGTGACGAGTCGTAGTTTCGGTCAAAATGCGCATTTATGCGTATTTTGCAACCAAACTACTTTAGGGTATCAAAACACTTTGTTTTGATATCAAAACACTTTGTTTTGATATCAAAACCTGTTTTCTAACTTAGTTAAGCATGTTTTAACATGCTTAGCTCGTCACTTTTAGTTTGGTGCTTGTTTAGAGTCGTAAGTCAAGAGGTCTAAACCACCGCTTAGACTTTCGAACTCGACCCGTTTGGTCGATCATTAGGATCCGACCAAGCATGTTTAGTGACCATAGTTGTATAGGGAATAACCTTCCGAGGTTATACCTTATGGTCACGTAGTTTAAGTAGTTGTATGATAATTAGTTTATATGCCTTAGGTAAATGACCAAAATTCCCTTTTCATGCATAATTGGATTTTAAGCATATGTAACCTAAACACTTGTCACCTAACTAATTATGCAACATAATTAAACATGATTAGGCATATAATACTTGTCATAGGACTAGTTAGACGTCTCGAACGCGCATTTGCGCGAACGACTCGTTAAAGTAGCGTAAGCTACCTTAATGGGTCGTAACAGGTCGAAAGCACTTAGGTTAGGTTCCGATTTAGAGTATAGGCTTTGTTAAACTATATCACATGAGTTCCAATACTCATTTGGTTTACGAAACCTCATTCTATTCGATCTTCCGATTTAGGTCTGGTTTATTTACTTAGTCACCCATATTAGGTGTCGTTTGATTCCGTGATCCCTCTAGCTTTGCTTGGTTGTTGTTCAAGACTTCTAAGCATCCTCATGTGAGTACATAGTCCCCTCTTTTACTGTTTTCAATGTTTTGGGGTGAAGCATGTGTACCTATTTGTTATGTTCACGATTTCAAAGTATAAATTAATTATACATACTAGTACTTATCTTTTGACATACTGAATAATTGTTTATGGTTTAACACTAATTTTTCAAAGATTAATTGTTGAATTGTACTTATTTATGTTCACAAGATCGATTGGTAGTATGATATAGCGCTATAGGACTAGACACCCCATTCCTGTTGTCATGGAATGTCAGAAACCAATATTTTATCCAAATAGGGATTGCCTTCGTGGCATCTCTATAGTCTCAATTGGTGTAGTTTGATACACTAAGGTTTGATTGAATTCTTAAATCACATTTTTATTGTATATTTTGTTATACTCCCAAAAGTATAATTTGATATACTCTCATATGTGATATTGTACAAAAAAACATATATTTTGTTAATTACTAAAACATAGTTTGATATGTTAGTTATAAAACCAAAGCATAGTTTAATATGTTAAAACCAAAGTATACTTTTGATATACTACCAAAAACGATTATTTTGACGACTAAAGTATATTTAATATACTATCTGTTTAATGATTTTGGAACTGAAATATATTTTAATATATTACTTATTCGACTTTCTTAAAACCAAAGTATATTTTTATATAAACTACAAACCTTTTTATCAAAACATTGTTTTACAAACTTATTTTACTTACATAATTATTTATGTATAATTCTTTTATATCATCAAATTTCTTGTAAAATTTCGCATGATTTATAAAGAAAACATTTTTTTAAGTTCATGACTATTTTGTTAAAACATTCTTTTAAACTTACAAAGTCATGAATCATGCATTAATAAAACATATGTATCTCACAGACATTTTTATGCCGACGTACCTATTTTTACACATGTTTCAGGTGCTGATATGTGATGATTGTTGATACATGCTATACATAGGATGGACTCGTGCCTTAGCGACTTTAAAACTTGAAAGATAATATTTGTATTTATCTGATTTGTAATAAAACAATGAGTTCAATAATTCAATAAAACGAAATTATTTAATCCATGGTTGTGAAACAATGATTCTGTTACAACTCTCCCCGACGTTTCCGCCACGTTTTGTTGTTTTACGTGGTCGGGGTGTGATATTTTCTTTGAAAAATCATCGTTCATGGGTGGTATAACGCGATTATACCCAACCCCGCCTCCAGTTTGGTAAACATCCTCACCTTCATTATTCTTACCGACTAGTTTCAGTATGATGTGGTCAAGAACAAAGCTGGATGTGTAATAACTCTTCAACTTCAAGTTGATACGTTCATTTTCAATTTTGACCACCTCAATTTGAAGTTTTAATGTTGCCATTTCATCCGGAAGAGTATTCAGTTGTTTTTCCTTTTATTGGACAACAACTTTTAATTGTGAATTTTGCTGACGAACTTGAAAATCTTGTACATCAGCATCTTTGATTGATTTTTTAAATTTTCATATGCTTCTGTTATTTTTCTATCTTCAAAAATAATAATTTCATTTGTTTTTCGGAAATTTTCAACCTCTTTTTCATCATTCTTAATCTTTTCTTCTACAAGATCAATTTTCTCTTTTGAACTTTTACGAATTTTATCTTTCAGAATCATGTCATCTTTTAAAGTATTGATTTTCTCGTTAAACTCCTCAATTCTGGATTTCAATGCCACATCTCTTTCATTACAGAGCTTGCATGTATTCATGCAATTCCTGCAATGATTATCAGTTTGAGTTTCACTATTCTTACCTGTTTCTCACTTTGACTTACTGAACTGACCTGTTTTGATGACCCAGACTTGGTTTTGATATCTACCTCAATGGCCTTTGTCATCATCACCTGATCTGCCATCTTTATCAAGTTTTCAGCAGTCATTTCCTGATTTACATCAATGATTTCTTTCACGAACTTTTCAGGACTCTCTCTTCTTTCCTTTTCTTCTTTTTATCTTCTCACTCTCTCAAAATACCCTTTATGCTCTTCCTGCTCAATTGGAATTATCTTGACAAACGCCTCGAATTCGATAGTACTCGAATCAATAAGGATGTTCCCTTTAGGATCCAAATAACATTCCTTCTCAGCATCCCACCGATTAGCTCTTTTTGCTTCTATCCAGGCTCTTTCAATTTTGTTCATTTTCATGCGAGCAATCTCTCTTTCACGGTTAAAAGTGTTGGACTCTGTATGCCCAAGATATATATTAAATTGATGTGGCTAGTACGTTATGATCCAAGTCGAGTCATACCCAAATACAAGCTAGACAAACACTTATAATATTTATTTGTGATATGACAAACAAATAAATATTAACACTTACAATATTTAGAAATTGGTTTTCTAAATAATTACACTTGAGAAATTAATAAATTATATACGGATAATTTATTTTTGAGAGAATATTTTATCTTGTTATTTAATGGGTTAAATAACATAATGAAAAGTTATATAAGTCTTATAACATATGATGTTATATTTTATAAAAGTTATAAAATATATATATAAGACTTAAATTGTTTAAAAGAAAATTTGATTTTTTTAAAATAAAAAGTGGGCCGCCCCCAACATGTGCCTCCCAAGGCAATTTTGTGGTCCAATGAGATGGCATGCAATCTTACAAGTTAGAAGGAACATGATTGGGCATTAGTGGTGGCAACATTCTCTCTCATCTTTATAACATTTTTGCATGACAAAAATGAAAGAAGAACTTGATAATTTTGGCTCCCAAAATCGGCCAACATAAGGGTTTTCCAAGTTTTTCAAGTTTGATCATAAGTGTTAAAAATCCTAGCTAAACTCAAGGTGTTTGTTGGAAGGCTTGGGGTATACAAGCTTGAGGTCTTCTACACTTGAAGGCAACCGTTCAAGAAGTATTATCCTTTTCATTTTCTATTACTCCAAGAAGGTAGTCTTCTAAACATCCCATGGTTATGTTTGATAGTATGCATGTTCGTATATGGATCCGGGATTGGGTTTTACATATAAAATGGGTTTTATATCAAGAAAGTAAGATGTTTTAAATAAATATTCCGCTGCGTTTTTATTTTATAAGGATAAAATAACTTTGATAAACATGTGAAATCCCAACAAAAAGTCACCGGTTTTACCGCAGCAACGAATGCGGATCCTTCATTTGGAATATATTTATTCCAATTAAAGCCCTCGTCACGAGATTGGAGACGCACAAATCACCGGTCCCGAGTTACTACAAGAAATGACAGACAAGATTCTCCAAATAAAGGACAATCTCCTGAAAGCTCGGAGTCGTCAAAAGAGCTACGGTGATAAACGCCGCAAGCCCCTAGAGTTCGAAGTTGGAGATCACGTTCTCTTAAAGGTTTCACCTTGGAAAAGGGTGATCCGATTCGGCAAGAAAGGGAAACTAGCGCCACGATACGTGGGTCCCTTCAAGATTCTTGAGAGAATTGGTAACGTGGCCTACCGACTCGAATTACCGGTTGAACTCAGCAACGTACACCTGACTTTCCACGTCTCAAACCTCAAGAAGTGCCTAGCTGAAGAAAACCTTCATGTACCTCTCGAGGATTTGCAAATAAACGAGACTCTTCACTTCGTGGAAAAGCCCGTAGAAATCATGGATCGAGAGACCAAGAAACTTCGACGAAGTCGCATTCCCATTGTGAAGGTTCGCTGGGAAGGCTGTTCGTCGGGCACAGCGGTTCATGGAGATCATGGGGAGAAAGTCAATTGGTGGACCGTCTACCAAACTGGGATTTGATAAATCTAAGGTGACATGCTTCAAATGCAAACAAAGAGGTCACTTTAAGCGCGAGTGCAGAAATGCGTATGCTGATGTTGAGTCTGAAAACCCTTTCAACGAAGATTATTACAAGAAAGCGATTTACCATCAGAACAAGTCTGAGCCACCAAGATTGAAACAGCCTGAAGAAAAATCAAGGGCTCTTGCAGTTATATATGACGATGAAGGTTATGATTGGAGTCAGGTTTGCCCTGAAGAAGATGCAGTTGGATATGCATTTGTGGCTAATGCTGATCCTGATAGATATTGGAAAGCAGATTATGCAAGATGGGAAATTGGAAAATTAAACGAACCATTCAAAGAAGCCCAGAGAGCAAAAAGATGGAATGAAGAGTTGGAATGTTACATGGATCCACGGGGTAATCCAGTTGTTGACCCATCAAAAGTGGATTTCGAAGCTGTAACAAATTTGATTCCAAGGCAAGCTACTTTCAACACACGAAGGTTATCTGATAAAGCATATTTTCCTGATTTGGAGAAGAAGATAAGAGAGGTTTGTGAAGCAAGTCTACCGAAGGTGGTAGAAATGAAGAAGAGAAAAGAAGAAGAATTGAAGAACATGATTGAAGAAGTAAAGAATGTTGTGAAGATTGCTGCTGAAGAAAATCAGAAAGCTGAAGAAAAATAGAAGAATGTAGAAGCTCAGAAAGAAGAAATGTAGGAAGTTCAGAAAGTTGAGTCAGAAGAATCGGTGCTGAATGAGACTGAGGTTAGAAAATCTTCTGATCTATCGAATGTTGAATTGGTTGATGAAAAAGAAAACAAATGCAGGAATTGCATAGAAATGTGCAAAGCCTGTATTGAAAAAGATGAAACAATCAAAACAAAAGATATTGAAACAAGTAAACTTGAAAATGTTTTCAAAATAAAATGTAAAGAAATGATTGAAAAAGAAGAAATTTTGAAACTAAAAGTTGAAAATTTGACACAGAAATGTCAAGGTCTTGAAAAGGATAATAATGTTTATAGACAACTGTGTTCTACAAAATGTGTCGATTGTGTTGAAAAAGAATCTAAATTTCAAGATTTACAAAAACAGTATGATTCTTTAAAATGGTCGAGTCAGAGAGTACAAGAAGCTTATGATACTTTGAAGAGCCAAGTCAAAAGTTTTGATCAAAGATTGTCTGAAACTTTAGTCACTAAAGAAATGTATGAAAGAAAGTTTAAAGAAAAGAAAATTGAATTGAACAAGTGTGTTGATGAAATTGCTAATCTTAAACAAGTCTTGGCTGAAAAAGAAAAGATTGTTACAAAACTTCAAAGTTATCATAACTCTTCGTACATTCTCGAACGCATTTTCAACATTACACCCGATGACAAAGATACTGAAAATTGCAAAAAGGGTATTGGTTCAGAATTTCATCAGGTACCACCACCATTGAGAAACAATTATACTTTTTATGATGAGGAAAAGGTGGCAAAGGGTTTGAACATAGCTGACCAGTTACCTGAAAGTATCGATGTGACTTACTCCAAATCTGATGATGCTAATGATTCAGAGGTGGTAAGTAAGGTTGTTGAAAGCGTTTGAAAGATGAGTCTACAAAAGGTAAGTCTGAATCACAGGATGAAGATGAAGGAAATCTTTATGATGGTTATCTGAAAAACACAAAATCCGAGAAAAATTTGAATGATGATTCAAAGGGATTGGTCTATACCATGATTGGATCGGACAAACTATTCTTAGATGTTGTATTCCCGATTCAGAATGTGATTTCAGAGAAGGTCGACAAAGTTTTCAAAATGGTTGAGATTGAGAAGTCGGAAATTTCAAAGTTTGCTGGTAAAGGTCATAAATCTTTTTATAACAAACCTGGTTTTAAGAAGAAAAACATGAAGGCTGGTTTGGGTTATAAAAAGAAACCGAATTGGAATCAAAGTAATAAACCAAATTTGCAACAAAAGATGAATATTGTTCAAGGGAAAAGCTTGAAAGAAGAGGAAAAACTCAAAATTGGACAACAGTCTAATGAGGAGTTTGATGCTATGAAAAAGAAACAACAACAGGCCAAGGATGTTTCAAAGAAAGTGTGTTTTAAATGTGATCAAATTGGACATGTTGCACGAAAGTGTCCAAATCCAAAGCCTGTTGATGTTGAAAAACAGAAATCTGAGGATGTGAAACCTAGGTCAACCAGATTTGATTCGAAACAAACTTGGAGGTATAATACAAACAAGTTTGCTTCAAATCAAAATTGGAAATCAAACCCGAGCAGGTTCGATTCAAGACACACCTGGAATTCTCACACACCCAGATTCAGAACAACACAGAGTTGGAGAACATCTGTTGATATGACAAAACCTCAAGAGTTTTGGAAACCTAAAAATGTTATTCATAATCAAAAGGTTCAAAAAGAGACAAACTTTTACAAAAGAGGTACTCCGGAAGGTCAAATGTGGAGTCCTAAGAAACAAGTGACGTTGGAAAAAGATGAGAAAGTTGAAGCCAATACTGAAAAGGTTTTAAATGACAAAGAGTTTCCGAAATTGAATGAAAATTATTGTGTTGAAATGCCTAAGGTCCAACAGACCTGGGCTAAATTGTTCAAATAGTTGATATAGTTTGAATGTGCAGGTGCTCAACGAAGCTGAAGATTGTGAAAAGGGAAGTTGGAGCAGCCTGGCACAGGAAGAGGTTGCAGAACCCTGGTTTGGTTGAACAGGGAGTTTAGTTTGATTGTTTTCTGTATATAAATAAACAATATTTTCAAAACCCTAAAAATTTGAAAAATTAAAAACCAAAAATATGTTGTCTTTAATATTGTTTTGAATGTATGTTGATTGAATACGCCGAAACCCTCACGGCTGAACAAACATGATTCATTTCACAAGATTGAAAAATGGTTTTCAAACTGTAAAATATCAATGTGTTGTAAATCATGGGGGTAATTATTGGTACTTTATATTAGATTTTCTGCAAATCAGAGCACGTTTAGCAGAAAATGGATGGCGAGATAAAGCTATCAATGTTGGTTGTCAAATTTTCTTTAAATGGTTTTGCATTTTAGGGGGAGAAATATTGTTAGAAAATACAAAAACATTTGAAAATTTGAAAATGACAAAAACATGATAAAATTTGAACAATTGAGTTTTTGCGTAAAAAGAGGAAATGATAGTACATCAGTAGACAGTTACAGTACGCTAAAGAATTGGAAAGTTTAAATGTGTTAAACGATCTCACCGTGGATATGTCGGTAGATTTTTATACACTTAGTAAACTTTTTCGGGATATAAACCTAAATTCAAACACTTGCTTATTTCGTGGGGAACACTACTTGGATATATAGGTAACCCCTGAAATCTCGTTTGAAAGGTTCCTTTTTCTGATATACTAGGTCTTTATACTCAATTGATATCTGGGGTATTATTCCGGGACTTCTGTCGAATGGAAGTTCTGACCTAGTCCTCGAATAATACTTTCTGCAAATGCTTGAAACACAGCATCACCCTCAGCATATATGATAAGACAATAAAATTGCTTAGCAATGCTGTTGTAAAAAAGATCCTCTAAAGGGGACACACCTACAAGTTGAGTCATGATCTCTCTGCTGAACGGTAGTTCTGACCTGAGCTCTCATGATTCTTCATAAATTATTAACCCCTTACAGATATCATTTGTGTTATAATTACCTGTAAGACTGAATATTGGGATCTAGATACGGGAGTATATTCAAGAGGTGGGACACATGAATGGGTTTAAGTTCTTAAAATACCTAATTCGTATCCTGAATCAGTTGAAGTTTGTATGAAAATTTAAGTGGATCAGTATATCGACAATCTAAGTGAATTGTTTAATTCTTAATGTGTAACTAAGCTCAATGGTACTTGTGACTTGTCAAAAACTGATATGATCCTCTGACGCAAACTCAAACAAAAATATTGTCTGTAAATATGTTTGTACATATTTCTTTACTGCTTTATATTTTCAGAAAATACAAAAAGATTTTGATTTCTGCTTTATTTTCGACAACTGATGTCTGAGTGCTGAGTTTCAACATCTAAGTAAGCTGATCGTGTTTCTGAAAATAAAACAAGTTCATTAATTTGAAACTTGAAGTTTTAAAATCAAAAATTCAAAAAAAAAAAAAAAAACAGTTTGTGATATCTCCAAGGTCATTAAGTTGGACTTGGTTGATTAACTGTGGGGGATTTGGATGCTTATATTGTTATAGAGCTAGTTTCTGATACGATTCGATGAAACTGCCAAATTCATGAGAAGTGATTTTGAGGAGATTGAATTGTCAGATTACGATATATGGAAGATTAAAATGTTATTACTTATAGTTGTATGAGTGATTGCAGGAAAAGTCCAGACTACGATCCCGAGAGCAGAGTCTAAGGGGGAGTCTGAAGACAAGCTGAAAGTTAGGAGGAGCTTGTAGCTGGAAAGCTAGGTGTCGATCCCTAAAAGCATGGAAGCTTGACGAAAGGGGGAGCCTGCTGATGATGAAGTTGTTAAGGATAGAGCCAGTGATGAAATCCTGGTGTAAGAGTAAAAGTGTGAAGCTGATCAAGAGAGTGATGGATGCTTACAATGTTACAATCTGAGTGAGGATGCAGAATGATCAAGACTGAAGAAGGTGTCAAGATGAAGATTAGTCACTGAAGACTTCGTCAATATCCGAGGGGGAGTCTGTTAGTGCATTACGTCTATTGACTTCGTCTTGTATCATGTAATAGGATAATCAGTGCCCAAGGTTTGAAAAACAGTTTGTTAGATTTAAGATGCTGATTCCGCTCGTAATGACACAAGGTCATTTGGAGCGAAATCAGAACATCTGATTCCACCCGAAATGACTCCATGTTATTAGGAGTGGAATTAACACCACTATATATAGGGCATGTGTTGTTTTCATTTGGTACGGTTCTGAAACTTGTAACGAAGTGCTGCCAGATTGCTTTCAGGTTGTAAACGTTGTTAAATCAATCAAAGAAGCAGTATAATTAGTTTGAGCATCTGTATCTTTGATTCTGCCTTTGATACAGAGAAAAGACTCTTCTGATTGACTCGTTCGGGTCCAACAACGATCCTACAGAACTCGAAAGTGATATGAAAGCTAAATATCCACAACTCTTTGTTACGTCAACTACTTAAATTTCGGGATGAAATTCCCTAAAGTAGGGGTGATTGTAACAACCCGACCTTTCGGATTGTTATTCGTTACTACTTGCCTCGATTTGTAACCGTTTTGTACACTGAGATTCGATATAAACAATGGGTTTTGTTAGTCTAAATAAATTTTCATCACACAGCACCGCTGCACGTTTAAACGCTTTATAATTGAAAAGGCTTAATGCTAACGCAACATGAAACAGAGAGTACTATGTTACTCTATATGCCGAGTGTGTTTGTTTGTTTGGTAATCTCGCCTTCGCATTCGCTTATCGCGCCTAACACGCTTAATTGCAAACGCTGTTATTAGTAGTAGTAATGTTATGCTGTGTGTTCTTATGTGTTGTGTTTGTGCTTTGTATGTTTTTGGATGATTCTCGCAACACGAAGATTGCAACGCAAACTCAACGCAAAATCGAACGACCCGGTTTATCACTCTAAAACGCAACGCGACCTTAATACTTGGTGTTACGCTAAAATACTTTAAGTACTAACCCTAACTGACGCAAAAAAAAAACACATTAAACAAGCAGTCGATACGTGAAAACAAGGATTTTCCCACGCAAAACAGGCCCCTCGTACGAAGGCACTGCCTTCGTATGAAGGCTGCAGGTTTGAACCAGGTGCTCTGTGCGATCCTACTTCTCCTATAAATACCCAAGCCCCTCCTTAAATCTCTAGTAGGCATAATACTCGGGTATTATAACCCCTAAAACGCGAAGCTCTACCTCGTTGTAAGTATTATAACCCCAGCTAACGCCCTGGATTTCTCCTTTGCAGGACCTTCCTCTATCTGCTTCATTTTAGGCAGCTGCTCCTTGTTGCGGTGGTAAATTGCCTTCCGATAATAATCATCGTGAAAAGGGTTGATAGTTTCATCAGCAGCTTGATTCTGACATTCTCTCTTAAAATGGCCCTTCTGCTTATATTTGAAGCAAGTCACCTTCGATTTATCAAAACCAAGTTTTGTAGACGGACCACCAATACACTGTCTGCCCATGATCTCCATAAATCTCTGGGCTCATCGGATCACACTCGCCATACACCAACGTATGTTGATCAACTCCATTTCTTCAGGGTCTATTTGGTCGTAATCCTCCTTAGTCATGTTCGGGTTGCCTATTTTACCCGCAACAAAACTTTAATATGATTCGAGGATTGACGCCAAGAATACTATCTGTTGATTTGTAGTTTCAGCATTGAAGCTCTGTGCGTTGTTCAGATTAACTGCAATGTTGCATTGAACCACATTTTGGTTGGAGTTGTTCGGAGCATTCAATGCAGAAGATGACTGTGTGTTTGACCCAGATCCTGAATAACCAAATCTACCTCCGAATGATGATCCACCACTTTGAGGGGTTTTTGATGTATCATTTGTGTTGTCGGCACTAAAAGCTGTTCCTATCTTTGGTGACAGAGTGTTAGAAATCATACTACCACGATAGTACAAGTTTACATTCTGTTGGTAGTTCACACTATTCATTTTGTGTTTTTTTTTTTCTAATTTCCAATTCATGACCCTCTAATTTTTCTATCAACCAGATTAGAGTCATATCCTTAGTTTGTTTAGTGTTTTTCACAATCATAGCATAATACTGCCAATCCTGTTCATTCGGGAGTGCCTCGAATAATTTATCGATGATCTCTTCATTATCTTTCTTTACCCCGAACCTCTTAAGTTCCAGCTTTAAGTGACATAATCTCTCAATCATCTGACGCATATTCTAGCTTTTTAGACAAGCGAATAGATCAAACTCTTTCTTTAGTAATGTCCATTTGTTCTTTACTATCTCTTCTCCACCAGTACATTGCTTTTTCAATGCTGCCCACAAACCTTTGGACATGTCATCATAATCGAGCAATGAGATAATATCGTCTCTGACTGATTGATGAATAAGAGCAATAGCCTTTTATTCAGCAGTAAACAACTCTTGTTCAGCTGTTCCCAACTCGGTAAACGGTAAGTTTGGATCTGTGTATCCAACTTGAATCGCCTTCCAGCTCTCATAAGCGTATGCCTTTAACTAGTTATCAAATCTCTTCTCCCACCTGTTGTAATCTTCGATGTTCATAAGCTTTGGTGGCTTCTGGTGGGTTCCGTATGCGTTGTCGACGTTCAACGACTCGGAAATAATCTTTGTCATATTTTTCGAATTTGTATCCAAAGAGGATGGTTCCAAAGTAGTAAAAGCATCAAAGAACTCATTATATAATTCGCCTTCCAAGATCAACACCTGCAAAAGTCAAACACTTAGACAAATCAGGAATGAACTAACCAATACAGTCTGTTTGTACGAACCAGAAATAGTGGGTTCGTACGAAGCTATAAAGGTAAACTGGTCAAACAATACTAGTGCGTTCGTATGAAGCGTGATGTGCCTTCGTACGAAGGGGCTCAAAATTTTCAAAACCTATTTTTTGGGTTCGTACGAAGCTACAACAGTAACTTCGTAATTAGCAGTTCAGACTTAACAACAATCACAACTAACGGAGTGGGTTCGTACGAAGCTGGGATGCGCTGTCAACTCCAACCGATAGCGAAAACATCGGGGTGCGGCACTAAGCGTCTAGATTGCTCAAAAGTTTCCATAACACTATTGTTTCCACATAAATTAAATCAAGTTTCATGGCATTGTCTAAACATCAAACAGAGTTTCACGATCAGAAGTATCGATTACAATTCAACCAAATATTGTTCAAATCATTTAATTTAACTAGGCGAGTTTCTTAGCATCACCCTAGCTTGATTCTTGTTTCCTCGGCTACTATCAACCTGCAACATGTATTAAAATATATCAACAAGAATGTTGGCGTGTATACAAGTTTGAGTACGTAGTAGTATACTAGTTTAAAAGTTTCAAAAAAAAAACTCATATCCAGCAATAAGCACATATATACAAGTTTCACCATGCTATTAAACGCAGTCCAAGTGATAGCCCAAGTTTCCAATGCGTTAACCACTTTCCCAAGACTCAAGGAAAGCAAAATAGACTCCTCCTAACAATACCCCAAAGACTAACGGGGAGGTGCATTACCCCTATAGCGCTACCATTGTTAAGGCGGAACTAACACAAGGATTAAACATTCACATAGCATAAAAGTCTCAAGTGTCAAGTATCAAGTTTCCATGTTCACAGCGGATTGAGTAAGTTTCGAATAGTTTCAAGTGTCAAGTTGCATAGAATACATGTTGCTTCCCAAAAGTGTTTAAAACAAAAAGGGATCGAGTATACTCACAGTGGGTACTAAGTATTGACAAAACTATTGGATTGAAGGGAACGCTGGAGTTAGCCTGATTATATTTTAACAGATAAGCGTTGGACAAAATAGTAGAATCGTGCAAAGTGTCGAACAGGTTTCCTGATCGGATGGCCATCCGGACGGATGGTCATCCGGTCGGACGACCCGATGGATTAGATGGATCACCATCCGATCGGATGGTCGGACGGATGACCATTCGATCGAATGGTCATTCGATAAAAAAGGTGTGTTTCCGAAATGGTCACACTTTTGAAGTTTTCGTTGTAGTATAGTTCAAGTCGTTCGATCAGATGGTCATCCGGACGGATGACCGTTCGATCGGATGACTGTTCGAGTGAAAGTTTCATAGTTCAAAATTTGATTCAACTAGTTTAAGTTTAAGTGTTGAAGGCTATGGGAACCAGGTCGTTCGGTCGGATGACCGTTCGATTGGACGACCCTCCGATCGGATGGTCATTCGATTGTGTGATCCTTTCCCCTTTTCAACCTTCGTAAAAGATTTTTCTAAGTTTAAGTTTAGCGGAGACGACGTGGTACGTATCGAGACAACGGAGAACTCACCAAGGCTCAGTCTGTCTGATCGGATGGGAATCACCCCGTTCGATCGGGCGACTGTTCTTGACAAAGTTTTCATGTCTGACCCGTAACTTGGTCATCTCTCCGGTGGAAATCCGTTATTGAGCCGACTCCAGACTAAGGAACAAGTCCTTGGCCTGTTTTGGTTCCAGACACCACCGATTTGAGTAAAGTTGTTTAAGAAAGTTTGAAGAAAAACATGTAATCAACTGAAAAAGCTTAGATTTAGTAAAGATTCATGGTAAAACACATAGAAATCTCTTAGATCTGGACTAAATCTTGACGAAAATGACATCACACAGCCGATTGTACAACCTGCAAAGATGACGTCACCCTCAAGAGTCCAAATCTTAGTGATTTCACGGTGAAAAGTGTGATTTTGATGAAGAATAATGTGAGGAAATGTGTATAGATGAAAGTTATACAAGAATCAAGTGGAAAACTTACAAGAATCGCTTGAGAATGGAAGAAAAGTGCCTTAGAACGAAAGAGTATGCGTCACTGGTCGGAGGAGTCTGTCACATCTGTGAAGAATTATGTGACAGCTCGTATTTATAGTGTCAGAGACAAAGAGGCGGTGGGATGGCATCGATCGGATGGCACTCCGATCGAATGGCCATCTGGTCGGATGGTTATCCGATCGCATGTCCATCCGAACAGCCAATCTTTGTTTGCCAGATTTCAAATTTTGATTCGATTCGCATGCTGGATTAAGTGTTGCGTTGCGTATTATTGTGAAATTTTATTACATGATTAGATTGTATAATTAACACAAAAATTTTCCAAGTTTCAAGTTTACACAAGCTAGTTAATAAGTGTCAAGTTTCAAGTTTCAAAGCCCCAAAGTTTCTCGTTTCAATAAGTATCAAGAGTCAAGTATCTACTCTCAAGTTTCACCAAGATTCAAGATTCAAGATTCACAAAGTTTCAAGTATCATAATAGTCAAGTTTCACATAGTATAAGGACTAAACTTCGCAAAAGAAAAAAGTTTAGGGACGCAGGGCGTTACAGTCTCCCCTCCTTTAGGAGAGTTCGTCCCTGAAATCTAAGAGGAAGTCTGCTCGAAGAGTTGCGGATACTTGGTCTTCATTTTACTCTCAAGTTCCCAAGTGAATTCGGCGCCACGCTTGCCTTCCCATCGTACCTTAATTATGGGAATCTTGCTGCGCCTCAGTCGCTTGACACCTCGGTCCATGATTTCTACTGGTTTCTCCACAAAGTTTAAAGCTTTATCTATTTGTAAGTCTTCGAGGGGAACCTGAAGTTCCTCTTCGGCTAAGCATTTGCGAAGATTAGATACATGGAACACCTGATGTACATTGTTTAGTTCCTGTGGTAGGTCGAGTCGGTACGCCACCTTACCAACCCTTTCGAGTATCGTGAAAGGACCCACATAGCGATGAGCGAGCTTTCCTTTCTTACTAAAGCGAACTACCCCCTTCCAGGGAGATACCTTGAGTAGCACTCGATCTCCAACGTCAAATTCCAGAGGCTTACGCCTTTTATCAGCATAGCTCTTTTGTCTGCTCCTAGCCTTGATCAAGTTATCACGGATCTGAAGAATCTTATCCGTCGTCTCTTGAATGATCTTAGGGCCAGTAAGTTGCTTGTCACCGACCTCATGCCAACTGAGAGGAGATCGGCAATTGCGATTGTATAAAGCTTTGAAAGGAGCCATCTGAATACTAGAATGATAGCTGTGGTTGTATGAGAACTCAATCAATGGTAAATGTACATCCCAGTTACCACCAAAGTCGATGACACATGAACGGCGCATGTCCTCTAGGGTTTGAATAGTGCTCTCAGTCTGTCCATCCGTTTGAGGATGAAAGGCCGTGCTAAGATTCAAGTGAGAACCCATAGCGGACTGGAAAGTGTTGGACCGTTTTGCGACCCTGAAAAGTCAGTCAAGGACGTTCATCTTCACGTATAAAGGTGGAATCAGTATACACGAAGTTACAACAACTTTTCCTTTTCAATTCCTTCTCTTTTATTGCTTTCTGAGTTCAATTTGACAGAGTTTCGTTACCGAAAGCAAGACCAGGTTCCGCTCGAACGTACATACATCAATGAATCTGGTTCGCTTATGATACCTATATATAGTGCCTGTGGTTTCGCTCCAAGGACATGACAAATAAGCGAAACCTCTAAACTAACCCTAATTTTAACTTTCAATCTCCAATCTTGTCTAATCTTGACCTAAGACTTGATGTAGACGTAGTCAACAGACTCCCCCTTGGATGTTGACGAAGTCTTCAGTCTTGGTCTTTTATCCAACTCTCTGTCTTCTCATCATAAGCACTCTATCTTCACATGTTTAGGATCTTGTCCTAGCTCCATCTTCAAACTCCCCTTTGACTGTTGATCCAGACTCCCCCTTTCACAGACTCCCCCTCTCAATATGCTAGAATCTGAGGTCTTTATCTGGTTCAAGCTTTAACAATTTAGCTTCCGTGGGAATAATGAAGTCCAAAACCTGTGTAACCTGCACATTCTCTACCTCAACATAAGTTTTACAAATTTATAACAATTGAATTTAGTAAACTTACTGGTAAACATCATTTATTCAACAAACATACTAGTTACATCAAGTTCAAATGAATGTCCTTGATTAACTAACCACACAATCTTACAAAACATTTGTATATGACATTCAATAGTTTTTAACATATTCTCCCAATCCTATTCATCATGTTTAGCACTTGGAATTTTGAATATCAGCTCTTCAACATCAGTTGTCAAAAATCTTTTTGGATTTTCAAAATAAATGCAGTAAAGAAATATTTTTGTGAGTTTGTGTAAGAGGATCATATCAGTTTATGAGACACATCACAAGCACCGTTAAGCTTTAATCATTTTAAGTTCTAAACGATTCACCTTGATTGTCAGTATACTGATCCACTTAAATTTTCACACAAAGTTCAACTGCTTCGAGATACGAGTTTAATGTCTTAGATACTTAAACTTAATCACGTATCCCACCTCAGAATATACTCCCGTATCCAGATCCCAATATTCAGTCTTACAGGCAATTATAACACAAATGATATCTGTAAGGGGTTAATAATTTATGAAGAATCATGAGAGCTCAGGTCAGAACTACCGTTCAGCAGAGAGATCATGACTCAACTTTTGGGTGTGTCCCCTTTAGAGGATCTTTTTTACAACAGCATTGCTAAGCAATTTTATTGTCTTATCATTGATGCTGAGGGTGATGCTGTGTTTCAAGCATTTGCAGAAAGTATTATTCGAGGACTAGGTCAGAACTACCGTTCAGCAGAAGTCTTGGAATAATACCCCAGATATCACTGAGTATAAAGACCTAGTATATCAGAAAAAGGAATATTTCAAACGAAATTTCGGGGGTTACCCATATATCCGAGAGATGTTACCCACGATATAAGCAAGTTTGAATTTAGGTTTATATCTCGTCACAATCTACTGAATGTGCAAAAACCTACTGGCATATCATTAGTGAGACCGTTTATCACATTTGACAAATCATATCTTTAGCATGCTGTGATAGTTCACTGATTTACTATCATTTCCTCTTTTTCACAACAAAACTCATTTTTGATTTTTCAATGTTTTTGGCATTTTCAAATTTTCTATTTTTTAAAAATTTTTCTCCCCCTAAAATCAAAATATGTTTCAATTTTGATTTTCAAAGGAAAATTTGAAAACAAACTGACAACCGATATCGAATTACTTCAATTCGCCATCCACTTGGCATAAACAATCAGAACTCCCCCTGACAACAAACTATTTTCCCATTTAGATTTCAAAACACTTAAGTTTGTTTTAATCAAAATGGTTTTTCCGGAAAATTAGTTTTGTTGAATTAACAAACCACTTGTTGGTTAGGGGATTACTTCATCACTTTGTTCTCCTTTAACCATTTTGAAAGATTTAACAGTTCAAGATTCTATCAACACAAACACTTGTAGGAAATCAAGTACAACTTAATTTCCCTGATTTACCACATGTAAGGCGAAAAATCACCAGAGTGAAATTTCTCAAGAAATGTGCCGATTCATGTTCCACGCTTACCAACCTGGGAACTCCGGCAAGTCAGGTTTTTCTATTTGAAAAGATTCACCCAAGCCTGACCAGCCTTGGGTGATGTTGAATTCTTGTTCAACAATGATGGAAAATTTGCATCATCCATTGTTAAACCTGAATTCTCAAATTTTACTTCAACAACGGGCTCTTCTGGCTTTAAGGAACCAGAATCATTGCCTGAATGTGGCTTGTCTGACTTTGATGAGCCAGATTCATCGCCGACAACTTTCTTTTTCTCTTTTTTCTCTTTTGTCCTCAGATTTGCATCTGAAAAATTCAATTTACTTGGCTTTGCAGTCGAGTGAGTTGATTCATCAGAACTTTTATTCAATCTTTCCGGTGAACCCGAAGATAAAATCTTCTCCAGATACTCTCTCGCCTTCTTCCTTTTCTTTCGCAGTCTGTCTTTCTGCCCATGTGAAAGTTTAACTTTCTTTTCTTGAATTGTCTGATCTTGAACTTTAGGTTTTAGAACCTTCTGTTCATGGGGCTTGACGTTGACTGGCTTCTTTGTCAATTTCTGAGAATTAACCCTCAATCTTTCATTTGATCTCCTTGGGCAATCTCTGGCAATATGACCTCTGATTTGACAATTATAGCATCTTCTTGTCTCATAACTCCAATTCTGGCAGTTAACAGCAATGTGTCCTCTCACACCACAGGTGTAGCACACTCTGTTATCGTACCATTTACCACTTTCACACCATATGCTTAGATCATAACATTGTCTGGCTTTGTGGTAATCATCAATCTTCTTGAAAACTGGTTTTGGCTTTGAAGCACTGTGGTCAAACCTGCACCACTTATTACCAACATTTTGTGAGTTTTCATTTTTAAATTTTTGTGATTTTTGATAATGATTGGATGACTTATCTGATGAGCTTTTATTTTCATTTTTCAAATTTTTCAAATTTTCAACTTTTTGTTTCTGTTCTACACTCTTCTTAACAGGTTTTTGTTTAGAACATTCACATGTTTCAGTAGATTGCAAAACAGTATTTTAAAATTTTTCTTGTAAATCTAAAAATATTTTTCTTTTCTTTTCTTTTTCATCATCAGATATTTCATCACAATCTTCAATTTTGACTTTGTCAAAATTTGTGACATTGTCACTTATTGGAACAGAATTGATCGGTTTTGGACAAACACGTGATGTAGAATTCACAAAACCATTCAATTTATTCTCAAGCTCGTTAATTTTATTTCGAGCAATTTCAGCTTCATTTTCAAGCCAAATGATTTTCTTAAGATGAGAATTTATTTCAATCTGTTTTTCAAGATTATTTTTAAAAATAACAGATTTTTCATCTTCTAAAACCTTCATTTGACTTTGAACATCTTTTTCAATCTTTAATTTTTCATTTTCAAAAACATTTTCTTTTTCTTTAAAATGTTTGATTTCCAATGTTAAACTGTCCAAACTACTCAACAGTTTAACATTTTCAGACGTCAATTTCTCACAATTTTCCTGCAAAACAAGAATCTGTTTATCATCAGATTGCTTCTCATCCTTCATCTTTTTTACTTCCAATGTCAAACTTTCCGTATCCTTCAAGAGTTTGACATTGTCAGCTTCAAATTTATCACATTTAGAGCATCCAACTTCACATTTTGAAGTTTCATCCTTCTTTGATTCTTCATTCTTTGTCATTCCTTCTTTCTCCGTATTCTGTGTTCCTTTTCTAATACTTTTGATTAATTCAAGAAACTCAACCAAACTATATTTTCTGAGTTTCTTTCTATTTCATTTATTAACTCTTTCTTTTTCTTTTTCTTTTTCTCTTCTTCATCTCCCCACCATTTTCTTTGCCAATAATCATCTTCCTCTTTATACTCCTTGATTATGGCTTCGATATCAAGCGTTTTGTCATCAATTGCAATATTTCCATATGGGTCAAGATAACACTCTCTGTTCGAATCCCATCTATTTGCTCTCCTTGCTTCCAAATAGATACCAGATATTCTAATGATTTTGTTTTCAGCCAACATTTTTCTGTATCTATACTTCTGCTCTTCAGTTCGGTTATCTTTCCAAGGAATAGGTTCGTCGTTTTTCGCCATGAATGCGTAACCAACCACATCTTCCTCAGGTAGAACCTCTTGACTCCAATCATACCCCTCATCATCATAAATCACCGCAAAAGCTCTAGATTTCTCTTTGTTGTTGCTTGTAGATGAATCGTCTCCCGAGTTTCTAGCAAATGTGTACATATCGCTGAATGGGTTCAAGAAAATATCATCCATCTTGAGTGTACCTGCAAAATCAGCAATCACTTAGACAAATTTTCGAGATTTTTTTAAAAAAAAAAATAGTGACTGATAAGCGAAATATCTGTTTTGATGTCACAAGAGCGAAATCAAAACAATGTGACAAATAAGCGAAATCACTTTTTGACAGAAAAGCGAAACCAGACAATGACACACAAGCGAAATCAATCAATGTCCAAATAAGCGAAACTAGGTTGTCCGTATAAGCGAAATATTGTGATGTTTAGATAAGCGAAATCAGTCTTGACCAAATAAGCGAAATCAGTCTTGACCAAATAAGCTAAATCAAGCAATGTTCTTATCAGCGAAATATTACAAAGTCCGAATAAGCGAACTCAGAATATCCGTATGAGCGAACCTACCAGATGTCACTATGAGCGAACCTACCTGATGTCACTATGAGCGAACCTAGCTGATGTCACTATCAGCGAAATCAGGTAATATATGTCCGTAAAAGCGAAACCCTTCGATTACCGAAAAAGCGAAACCATGTTTTAGTCAAATTTCACCCTGTTTTAGTCCGAATTTTAACCTGAATCTTTCTAGGGTTTGTTATTACTGTATTTTACACGTTATACTAAAAAATCAGACCATTTCAACCGTAGGAACCAGTTTAAATCGAAAAAATATGAGAGAAAGTGAGTAGAAATGAGAGAATTTTGTCGAATCAGCTGTAGTAGTATGAACTCCTCGTCCTGAAGCTCTGATACCACTTGTTGGACCGTTTTGCGACCCTGAAAAGTCAGTCAAGGACGTTCATCTTCACGTATAAAGGCGGAATCAGTATACACGAAGTTACAACAGCTTTTCCTTTTCAATTCCTTCTCTTTTATTGCTTTCTGAGTTCAATTTGACAGAGTTTCGTTACCGAAAGCAAGACCAGGTTCCGCTCGGATGTACATACATCAATGAATCTGGTTCGCTTATGATACCTATATATAGTGCCTGTGGTTTCGCTCCAAGGACATGACAAATAAGCGAAACCTCTAAACTAACCCTAATTTTAACTTTCAATCTCCAATCTTGTCTAATCTTGACCTAAGACTTGATGTAGACGTAGTCAACAGATATTCTGTGCACCAACAGAAAGTTTGCCAAAGACGTGAAGTAAAACGACCATCACGGTCAGAGATTATGTCGAGAGGTATGCCATGGCGGCATATAATCTCATCAGTATAGATTCGAGCAAGTTTCTCCACCTTGAAATCTTCACGAATAGGAAGAAAGTGGGCTGATTTGGTTAGACGGTCAATGATTACCCAAATACTATCATGACCAGAAGGTGTACGGGGTAGTTTAGTTATAAAGTCCATAGCGATACTATCCCATTTCCAAACAGGGATTTCTGGTTGTTTAAGAAGACCTGAAGGATGTTGATGTTCAACCTTTATTTTCATGCAACTAAGGCATCTCGAGACATACGCATCAATGTCCTTTTTCATACCAGGCCACCAATAAGTCATACGCAAGTTATGGTACATCTTATCAGCACCAGGATGAATAGAGTATTGTGACAACTGTGCTCTGTAAATGATGTATGATGTAAAATAGTATCAATTATCAATGAAACGATGTGTTTTGGTGTCAATAATTGTGTATTTGTGTTTGACGTTTTTACGATTTGATTCTAGTTTGATTTCAAGCTTTAAATCGCTTTCTAGAAAGTTATACACAAACTGATGCGTGAATGTAATCAGTTTAACCTGACAAACACCCCGGAACAGTGACATAGGCTTAAAATACCTTAAATAACCTTTACATAACTTAGAAATAAGTTTTGAAGTGTTTGGTGTGTCGAAAAAAAAAGTTTATTCGATCGCAGGGACTATTTACGACAAACTACGAAAGTATGCTGATTCGTATAGAAAAGAACATTCTTGAACATGATCATAAGCTAAACATACCCTAAATATCCTTTACATATCTTAGAAATAGGCTTTGAGGGGTTCGATATGGGAAAATACGCTTATTTGATCAATAGGGACTAAAAGCATCAAAAAGTGCATAAGTTTGCATTTACGCTCATATCTTACGTTCTGAACATATCCGGAGATCCAAAAATTTTTGTAATCATTAAAATATTTTATTTTAGTGATTGGAATGCAAAAATACCATTCGTCACGTAATTTGGATCGTTTTCGCGTCCGTTCGACTTTTCATCGTAATTAACCGAATAACGCGACCGTACGACCAAATGAACCGACATCCGAGATATTTTCAAGCATGTTTCAAGTCCCCTATGCTTTAACATCCTTGTAGAGCCTTGAAAATGGGTTAACGGAGTTTAAACACATAGAAAATAGCTTAAACATGCTGCGGGACCATTCTTGCCAATTTTTGAAAGTTTCTGGCTCAGGTAGGTGGTAGCGTCGCGCGACCCCTAAGGGGTGGTGTTGTGGCGGCACACGAGCCCCCTGTTTCAACAGAAACTTCATTTTTGCATCAGCAACTATGTGGCAGCCTCAAAATTCACCATATTCATGACTAATCACTCAATTTTGACACCTTTTAACCTGCTTTTGACACTTGTTAACACCCTCATAAGATCATGACAACTCATAGGACACTTGTAATGATATTTTGACTTCAAATTGGCTATAAATAGCAAGGAAGTTTGGCCATTTTTCTTGCACATCATCTTCATCTTTTCTAATCTGCTCTTGAGAGGCTATCACATTAAGTTGAAGGCCTCCAATCTGGTTTTCTTAGTTCTATTTTCCTAGCTTGAACCCTTTGTAAGTGATCTTTCATGCTTAGTTGTTTATTTTAAGCAAGAAAGTCAAACAATGTTTGACTTTCAACTTTGACCACGAATTGGTCAAATCAAAGTTCAATTGAACTTTGCAACGTGAGCGTAATCACGATGGTTATAGTCCCTTGTGACTATACCTACTGATTACCACGTTGATTAGTCGAAGTGACGAGTCAAAGTTATGGTCGACGAAACTATTTTCGGGTATCAAAGCACTTTGTTTTGATATCAAATCAGTTTTCTAACTTAGTTTAACATGTTTAACTCATCACTTTTAGTGTAGTGCTTGTTTAGGGTCGTAAGTCAAGCGGTCTAAACCACCGCTTAGACTTTTGAACCCGACCCGTTTAGTCGATCATTAGGATCCGACCAAACATATATTGTGACCATAGTTGTATAGGGAATAACCTTCCGAGGTTATACCTTATGGTCACTTAGTTTAATTAGTTGTATAATAGGTAGTTTATATGCCTTAGGAAAATGACCAAAATTCCATTTTCATGCATAATTTGAATTTAAGCATATGTAACTTAATTTTTGATACTTAAACTAATTATGCAACATAATTAAACATGTTAGGGCATATAATACTTGTCATAGGACTAGTTAGGCGTCTCGAACGCGCATTCACGCGAACGACGCGTTAAAATAGCGTAGACTACCTTAACAGGTCGTAAGCACTTAGGATAGGTTCCGATTTAGAATGTAGGCTTTGTTAAACCATATCGGATGAGTTCCAATACTCATTTGGTTTACGAGACCTCATTCTACCCGATCTTCCGATTTAGGTGTCGCTTTATTAATATAGCGATCCGATTACTAGGTACCACTTGATTTCCTTGGTTTGCCCGAGCCTTGTTAAGTTCATTTAATCGAGGATACTTTGCAATTCAATGTGAGTACAGAGTTCCCCTATTTTACTGTTTTCAATAGTTTTGGGGTGATTCATATGTGTTAAACAATTTTGACGTTTTCAAAAATGAATACTATGGTTTATATTAAACACAACGATTTCGATAATGTGAACGAACTTGTTGGGACGTAATTACATAACGAATGACATTCATTAGCTTTGGCCGAGCTGACCAGTAGTATGTTATGGTACCATAGGATCTGATAAATCCTGTTATCGAACTATCGCCATGGTTATGTGTGGGGATAATGTGGGTAACGACAACACCTGATGATTGTTAACTTACTCTTTGGTGGTTTGTTAATACGAGTTGAACGATGGACGAGTTACGAAGGTTTGAATGTATTCAACGAGACGACCAAAAGTTATTTTTCACAATTAAAACATGTTGGTGCAACGTCTGTCGACTTCGTCTTGTATCGAGTCTTGTATTAATGTAGAAAGATCAGGGCACGATATTCAAGAAAATGTGAAAGGTGGGTATTTCGCACGAAATGAGAATGGGGTATTTCGCACGAAATCAACTGGTGATTTCGTATGAAATAGTCATTTCGTGTGAACTTGATTTCGCTTGGACTATTCCGTGCGAAATAGCCTTGCCTATAAATAGGTGCTTTGAGATTTCATTTGTAACTTTCTGGTTTCAGTACCGAACTGCTGCCGAAGTGTCTACTCACTGTAAAACGTTGTTATATCAATCATAAGACAGTTTAAAGTGAATTGCAAGCTGAATTAACTTGATACGTTTGTTTCCGCCTCTCGTATTGAGGAAAAACTCTTTTGAACGACTCGTTTGGTCGTGAAAACGATCCTACAAGTGGTATCAGAGCTCAAGAAGAAGAGTTCTTACTGATTCAGCTCAAAATTCTGATTTCTACACCTTCTTTTTCAAAATTAACAAGTTTTCACGGTTAAAATGACTTGAATTTCTCACATTATATGCGAAACTGTGTTTTAACAAACCCTTGAAAGTTTCAGACGTAAAATCGGACTAAAACTTGATCAATTTTGACAAAAACAGTTCGAGATGATGACATCAGCAGCATTTCATACGAAATAAGAGTTTCATTTCGCACGATATAGCATATTCAGGGTCTTTTCGCACGTAATCACTTAGTTTCATTCATTTCGTACGAAATCAACAGTGTATTTCGTACGAAATCAGCTCTTTCGCACCAAGTTGGTATTTCGTTTGAAAAAGGTATTTCGCTTGAAGGAGTGTATTTCGTTTGAAAGTCAAAGTTTGTGAAATTGTGATACCGAATCATGGAAGAGGATTTTTACAACGCCTTTGCTACTCCGATTAGCATTGCCCAAAACACAATGTTGGAAAACGAAACGGGTACCATGTAAAAACCGCCAAAGCTCATGAATATTGAGGAGTATAAAGGATGGGAGGAACGATTTGAGAATTGGGTTCAAGCAAATTACTTGGATGCTTGGGAATGTGTTGAAACGAAATATGTTAGACCAATGAATGATGATGAAGAGATTATTGTAATTAAAGATCTTAGTGCTGAAGAGAAAAAGAAATACAAAGATGAAAAGATGATGACGAGTTTATTGCATCAAGCTGTTAAGGAAGATATTTTGGTTTTATCGCAACACAATGGAACTGCATATTCAATCCGGAAAGCATTAAAATCAAAGTTTGTTGGAAGTAAAGAGATGATTAAGAACAAAAAGTCACTTTTGAAAAAAGAGTTTGATCTATTTCGTGGTTTGAGAACTGAGAGCACCAAGTAGATCATTGAAAGATACTGCAATTTGTTAGTCAACATGAAGAGAGTGAGCATCACAAAGGATAATTAAGAGTTAATTTAAAAATTGGCCAATGCATTGCTACATGAAACTTGGGGCACGTATCTCATGATGTTGAGAAACAAGAAAGATTTTGGGAATCTAACACTGAGTAAGTTCATTGAAAAACTTGAAGCTTAGGAGATGGAACAACGGAAGATCTCAAGAATGAAGGATTTTGATGGTGAACAAGATATCAGTCTTTATTACAAAGGAGGTATCAGTGATAAAACCAACATGTCACCAAAAGTTGAGACTGCATTCAATGCTAAGAGTTCGTCCGGAGGATCATCTAAAGGATCAAACAGTAAAACGGGATTTTCTTCATATCCATCATTTGATCCAAATTTTTCAGCAACAAAGAGTGGCAAAGTTCTACAATGCATCATTGCTCTAAATCTTGAAAATGACCAAAACTACTCGGAAGAAGTTGCAAAAAGTCACATGTCTTTGTTAGTGACTGTGTTAGAATCGTATGGGAGTTTAGTAGCAGGAAGGATCGGAAATCCTATGTTGACAAAAGAGGATTACGAACAGATTGATGCTGAAGAAATGGAATTAATGGATATTAAGTGGTGTTTGGCAAGTGTTTTGAGGAGAGCTGAAAAGTTTAAACAAATTACAGGAAGAGATGATTTCCGTGATGCAAATGTTTCTACTTTAGGATTTGATAAATCTAAAGTTACTTGTTTTCGTTGCAGGGAAAAAGGACACTTCAAGAGAGAATGCACAAACCGCGAAGCAAGTGGAGCTCAAAATCCGTTTAACAACAATGATTACTATCGAAAAGCGATCTATCATCAAGTTGCTCAACAGTCACATCAACAAGAACCACAAACTGCGCATGCTAAGAAGGCTATAGAAGAGTCATCAAAGAGAGCTTTTTATGGTATAATAGATCAAGATGATGAAAAATTACCAGAAGGTTTTAGCTGGGAAAATTTTAGTTGGGATAATTACTGTCCAGATAAAGAGATTTTAAAAGCCAAAGCTTTTGTTGCTCGAGTTGCTGAAGACAGTGATAATGATGATGATTATTATGCAAAAAGAATGGAAGAGCATTTAAGATTGATGGAGGAGAGTGATAGTGATGATGAAAAAATTCAAAAGAAAAAGAAGAAAGTTAAGAAACATGTTAGCAGTGATGATGAAGAAGTTCCTGTGATAAAGAAAAAGATAAAAGAAGTTCCAGTTTCCACAGTTGAAGCAGAAGTTGATGCACAAAAGGTTCCTGTGAAATGTGAAAATTGTGAAGCAATGAAAAAGCAAAACAGTACTTTGATTCATAATATGAACAGATTGAAAGAATCTTATGATGTTCTCAACAAAGCAATGAATCAGTACAATCAATCAAGCAGTGAACAAGCAACAGCAATGAAGACACTTCAAGGAGCTTTCAGGACAAAGCAGAAAGTCGTCAATAATTACATTGAGAAGTGTGCTGTTCTTGAACAGAAACTGGAAACTCAGAGGATTGAAACAGAAAGAGTAAATAGGTTGTTAAAAAGTTACTCATGTACTTCTTATGTTATTGACAGGATTTATCCAACAGTGGAAGGCATGAAGGCATTTGAAGAAGAGAAAACATCTGAAGAAAAGACTTCTAAAAAGAATAAGGATACTGAAGTGAATGATTTTGGTAAGAAAAAAGGTTTCAGTTACAATAAGTGTCCACCCCCGCTTGAAAATGGATATTCTTCACAAAATCCAAATTCAGAAAGAGTAAAAAAGGCAACCAACCTACAGTGGGAGTCTGAGTCTTCAGATAATTTTCCAGACAACATTGATATTACTTTTACATCGTCTGATACTGATCATGAGTCAGAGTTAATAAAGAAAGTGGTCGATCAGGTGTTGGATAAAGATGAAACTGAGGAGTCAAAGTCGGAGTCAAATTCAGAATCAAAGTCTGTCACTTCAAGTCCAACAGTAAAAAAGGGCAAAAGGGTTTATAATAAAGAATTTCTGGTATCAAAATCTAATTTGAATGAAGAACCAATCAAAGTGGTATATACTTTGAATGATTCTGACAAATTATATTCTGATGAAGAATTTCCAATAAGAGGTGTCAAAACTGAAATGATTAAAAAGGTTTTCAAATTAACAGAAATTAATATTTCTGAAATAAAAGATGTAAATCTTTCTGAAAAACCTAAAAGATACACTTCAAGAGTTCAACAAAGAGAAAACAAGAAAAATGGTTACAGTTCTGGTTCAGGTTATCGAAAGAAACCAAACCATAATGGTAATTTCAAAAGGAAAGGTCTTGGATTTATTCCACTGAAAAATCATAAAAATGAAAAAACTTATAATTCAAAAACTATATTTGTTTCAGGAACATCATCTGAAGAAGAAAAAGAGCAATTGTTCAGAAAGCAGACAAACAAAGAATTCCTTGCTAAAAAGCAAGAAGAAATGAACAAGGAAGTTGCTCAAAGGAAGGAAACGAGAACCTGTTTTCAATGCAAAATAGTTGGACATATTGCCAGGAATTGTCAAAAGGCAATACAAACAAAACAGGGAGTGTCTCGTAAAATGAAAGAAAAGATGGTTGAGAATGAACCACCAACCAAACCTTTTATAGTTTTCAAAAAATCGAAATTTGAGGTTGGTGAATGTTCAAAAAGTTTTTACCAAAGAAAAGCAAATCTTGACAACCAAAAATGGGTTGTTAAGAAGTCTGATGATAATTCTAGCAATGATTATGATTCATCAAAATCAGAGGAGATATTTTCTGGCGATGAATCTGATTCCACAAAGTCAGAGGAGCCACAAATTGAACCAAAAGTAGAAAAATCAGTACCACCAATGGATGATGCAAATTTTCCACCATTGCGGGCTGAAAATTTTAAACAAAAAGTTGGTAAAATTGAGATTTCAAATCAATTTTTTTTCAGAAGAGAAAGAATTTGATGTTGAGAAAGTTTCTAACCCCAAAGTGAAACATATTTTTGGAAAAATGATTGATGGGAAAGTCAAAGGGGTGAAGGAATTTTATGAAAAAAAGATGAAAGGAAAGAAACCGAGTGTTGATAACTCGAAATCTCCCAAGGTCTGTCAGGCTTGGGAGAACTTCTTTAACTGAAAAAACCTGACTTGCCAGAACTCCCTGGTTGGTAATTGGGGAGTAGGAATCGGCATCATTCTTGGTAAAATGTGTTTGTGAAGGTTTGTTCAAGTGGTTATTGGTTTGTTCCTACAAGTGGTGAATTAAGGACATTAAATTGTACTTGATTTATTTTTCTTACAAGTGGTTGTGAAGAAAAACAATATGATGAATTGATCCCCTAACCTACAAATGGATTTTGAAATCAACAAAACTAATTTTCCAGAAAAACCATTTGATTAAAACAAACTTAAGTGTTTTGAAATCATAATGGGAAAATAGTTTGTTGTCAGGGGGATTTCTGATTGTTTATGCCAAGTGGATGGCGAATTGAAGCAATTCACAACAGTTGTCAGTTTTCTTGTACAGTTTATTTTCAAAGTTTCTTTAAATGATTTTGAATTTTAGGGGGAGTAAGAAATTTCAGAAAATCCAAAAACATTAGAAAATTTGAAAAAGTAAAAAACATGATAAAATTCAAAAATGAGTTTTGTTGTGAAAAAGAGGAAATGATAGTACATCAGTGGACGATCATGGCATGCTAAAGAATTGGAAAGATTAAAATGTGATAAACGGTCTCACTGATGATATGCCAGTAGGTTTTTACACATTTAGTAGATTGTGTCGAGATATAAGCCTAAATTTCAAACTTACTTATATCGTGGGGAACATCTCTCGGATATATGGGTAACCCCCGAAATCTTGTTTGAAAGATCCCTCTTTCTGAGATACTAGGTCTTTATACTCAGTGATATCTGGGCTATTATCCCAGGACTTCTGATTTTGCAGAAGCAATGGCCTAGTCCCTGTATAATACTTTTCCCTTGCTTGTAATATAGCACTACCCTCAGCATAAAAATGATGAAACATTGAAAAATGGCAATCATGTGCTGTTGAAGAAAAGATTCTCTAAAGGGAACACACCTAAAGTCGAAGCCATTATCTCTCTGATTTTGCGGAAGCAATAGCCTGAGCTCTCATGGCCCTTGCATTTAACCCTGTACAGATATCATCTAGGTATACTCACCTGTAAGACTGAATATTGGGATCTGGATACGGGAGTATATTCTGAGGTGGGACACGCAAATAAGTTTTTGTGCTTAAAACATTAAATCTCGTATCTCGAAACAGTTGAACTTTGTGTGAAAATTTAAGTGGGTCAGTATACTGACAATCTAAGTGAATCGTTTAGAACTTAAAATGTTTAAAGCCTAACGATGTTGGTGATTTGTCTCAAAAACTGATATGATCCTCTTACACAAACTCACAAAAATATTGTTTGTAAATATTTCTTTACTGCATTTTTTTAAGTTTAAAAAATCCAAAAAGTTTTTCAGTGAGTTTTAGCATAATTTTTTTTGAAAATACAAAAAGATTTTTGAAAACTGATTTTGAAAAGCTGATTCTCAAAATTCCAAGTGCTAAGCATGATGAACTGGTTTGGGAGAGTTTGAGATGAAAAAATGTTTGATAAGAAAAATATTATTTCTACAAGTGATTCATCAGAGATTAACATTGTAAAATCATTTTATTGATTGATTAATATCTGCATGTGGTATATAAATTTGTCAATTTTTAAATTTGTGAAATTTATTTCTGGGTTAAGAATGTGCAGGATAGACAGGTTTCGAAACCTGAGCAGAATATAAGCCATGTCACAATCTTGATACTGTGAGAGCCAAGTTCTGATCCTCAACCTGATATTCATACAAGCTGATGATGCTGATGAACTTAAGGAATCAAGAGTTCTGATCAAGAGAATTAGAGAGAGATTAGAGCCAGGTCGAGATCCTGGAGATGAAAAAAGAGAGAATTGAGGATTCTTTACATTGTTAGATACTTTGGAAAAGTTCGAGAAGACAGATAAAGACTGAAGATTGAAGACTCGACACTGAAGACTTCGTCAACATCCGAGGGGGAGTCTGTTGGTGCATACGTCTGTCGACTTCGTCTTGTATCGAGTCTTGTATTAATGTAGAAAGATCAGGGCACGATATTCGAGAAAATGTGAAAGGTGGGTATTTCGCACGAAATGAGAATGGGGTATTTCGCACGAAATCAACTGGTGATTTCATATGAAATAGTCATTTCGTGTGAACTTGATTTCGCTTGGACTATTCCGTGCGAAATAGCCTTGCCTATAAATAGGTGCTTTGAGATTTCATTTGTAACTTTCCGGTTTCAGTACCGAACTGCTGCCGAAGTGTCTACTCGCTGTAAAACATTGTTATATCAATCATAAGACAGTTTAAAGTGAATTGCAAGCTGAATTAACTTGATACGTTTGTTTCCGCCTCTCGTATTGAGGAAAAACTCTTCTGAACGACTCGTTTGGTCGTGAAAACGATCCTACTAAACACGAAAGATAGGAACGATTGGAACGATTTGAACGATTGGAACAATTTGAACGATATGAATGATTTGAATGATTGAATGATGGTTTATAACATAAACGAGTTAAACGAATTAAACGATTGGTTTTTGCTATGTGATTAGATAACGGGACGGGTGTAATGTGATAAAAGCATGGTAGATACGCCGCTGATACTTCTTATATATAAGTGTTTTTATCATATTATATTCCGTGGCGTTATTTAGTTCACTAAGGCTAGAGTAGTACAAATCCACATAATCGGACCAGTCACTCTTACCTGGGAACTCTTGGGGTGAGTAGAAGCATGTCTTCGCGATACATTATATTGACCCATTTACTTTGATTAATCAATGTGTGTCGTTTGTTTGTTTGAGGTAACGAACAAATGATCACCTTCCTTATGTTTTGTCGATGTTTTCAATACCTATTTTGTTTATCCAATTGTCAATTTCGCTCGTTTCTCATGTTTCCTTGTTCTTTTTAGAATATGCCACCTAGACGTGATCCGACATAGGATGCTGCACTCGCAACTATTATCACTCAGCAGATCGCTGCTGTGATTCCGAACCTAATAACTCAGATTAATAAAGCGAACAACAACAATAACAACAATGCTCAGTGTAGTTTCAAAATGTTTAATTCAGCTAAACCACTGAAGTTTTTTGGGTCTCAAGGAGCAACTGTACTCCTACAATGGTTCAAGAGTTTGGAAAGCACGTTTAGACATGTTCAGTGTCCGAATGAGTGAAAGGTTGAGCTTGCATCCAGTGTTTTCAAGAAATGTGCTCTAACATGGTGGAACGGAGTGATGAGAGATAGGGTGCCGATGTGGCTTTGGCACAGACTTGGGAAGAGCTTCGGGCTCTCATGATGAGGGAGTTCTGTCCCCGACACGAAATAAAGGCTTTGGAACGAGAGTTCGACGATTTGAAACAAGATGGGGGAGAACACCGTGCGTATACATATCGTTATTAGGAGCTGAGTTTATTGTGTCCTACTATGGTTACCCCGTTGGAGAAAGCGATCGAGAGGTATATAGATGGTCTGCCTGATTCTGTTCAAGATATAGTTACTGGTAGTAACCCTACCACTGTGCGTCAGGCTATCGAATTGGCTGCAACCCCGACTGAGTCTCAGGTCAGGAAGGGTAAACTGACACGCAAGGGTGACAAGAAACAATCAGCTGATGCCACACAAGGCAAGGGTAAGGGTAAGAAAAAGGGCGAGTCATCGAGGAGGTCGAGGAAGCGAAAGGCTTCTCAGAATTTTGCTGTTACTGCACAAAATGCTTAGAACCCACCAGCACAACCCCTATCAAGAAACTATATGCTGGTACTGCACCGCACTGCAATCGGTGCAATGTTCATCATGTGGTACATCAAGCTTGTAAACAGTGCACCACTTATGGTAAACTTGGCCACACGGCCAACATTTGTCGATTGGGTCCGAATTAAGCTATTCAGAATCAAACACCAGTTTAGGGAAACGCTGCTAGACCATTCCCACCTGGCTCATGTTATAATTGCGGAGAGATGGGTCACTTCCGAAACAACTGTCAGAGGCTTGTGAACACGAATACCAACGCTAATGCAAACCTCACTCGTGGACGAGCATACAACTTGAATGCTAACGAGGCTCATGCTGACAACGAGGTTGTTAATGGTACGTTTCTTGGTAACCATCAACCTGCATCTGTTCTTTTCGATTCTGGTGCCGATAGAAGTTTTGTATCGTTAGCCTTTGAGCCTTCACTTGCGATACCTAGAACCAAACTAAGGAAACCCTTATCTGTTGAAGTTGCTATTGGTGAACCTCTTGTACTCGACTCTGTCATATGCGATTGTCAATTGAACCTCGATAACCATCTTTTTCCTATTGACCTCACACCGATGCAACTTGGGAGCTTCGATATTATCGCAGGGATGGATTGGTTAACTAAGTATCATGCTGAGGTGGTTTGTTTTGATAAGATTGTTCGTATTCCTCTTTTATCTGGTGATGTTCTAGAAGTTTGTGGCGAGAAGCCTTCGAATGGTTTGAAACTCATGTCGTGTACGAAAGCCCAAAGTTACCTACGAAAAGGATATGTGGCCTCTTGGCACATGTCGTGGAGGAGAAAGTGAAAAACAAAAGTATTCAAGATATTCCGATTATTCGAGATTATCCAGAGGTGTTTCCTGATGAACTGCCTGGTTTACCTCCAGTTCGTCAAGTTGAATTTCATATTGATCTTGTACCTAATGCCAACCCGATTGCTAAAGCACCTTATCATCTTGCACCGTCTAAGATGCAAGAGTTATCTAAACAGCTTCAGGAGTTATCTGACTAAGGATTTATCCATTCGAGTTATTCACCTTGGGGCGTTCCAGTCCTATTTGTGAAAAAGAAAGATGGATCTTTCCGTAAGTGTATCGATTATCGTGAGCTCAACAAGCTCACCATCAAGAATTGATATCCCCTACCACAAATTGATGATCTTTTTGATCAGCTGCAAGGTGCTACATGTTTCTCCAAGATCGATCTGCATTCTGGGTATCATCAGCTTCGTGTACTCGAAGAAGATATTCCCAAAACTGCTTCCCGCACACGATATGGTCACTACGAGTTCACTGTCATGCCTTTTGGTTTGACGAATGCCCCAACTATTTTCATGGACTTAATGAATAGGTTCTGTAAGCCTTATTTAGATAAGTTCATCATTGTATTCATTGACGACATCCTTATTTATTCGAAGTCTCGAGCCGATCACGAACAACACCTTCGTTTGACAATGGAACTCCTGAAGAAGGAGAAACTTTTCGCCAAATTCTTCAAGTGTGAATTCTGGCTTAAGGAAGTTCAATTTTTGGGTCATATTGTCAACGAGCAGGGTATTCATGTGGATCCTTCCAAAATCACAGCTATTAAGGATTGGAACATACCTACTACACCTACAGAAGTTCGCACTTTTCTTGGTCTTGCTGGTTATTATCATCGATTCATTGCGAACTTCTCCAAGATCGCGGTTCCTCTCACTGCTTTGACTCAAAAGAATAAGCCTTTTGAGTGGGGACCTAAACAAGAAGAAGCTTTCCAAACACTAAAATGAAAACTCTGTGATGCTCCTGTCTTATCTTTACCCGATGGAAATGATGATTTGGTTGTCTATTGTGACACGTCGAACCTAGGCCTTGGTTGTGTTCTCATGCAACGAGGTAAATTTATAGCTTATGCGTCAAGACAATTGAAAGTTCACGAGAAGAACTACACGACTCATGATCTTTAATTGGGTGCTGTGGTTTTTGCACTCAAAATCTGGAGACACTATCTTTATGGTACGAAATGTGTGGTTTTCATAGACCACAAAAGTCTCTAACACATTTTCAATCAGAAGGAGCTAAACATGAGACAACAACACTGGGTTGAACTCTTGAACGATTACGATTGCGAGATTCGCTACCATCCTGGTAAGGCGAATGTCAAAGCTGATGCGCTAAGCCGAAAGGAACGAGTCAAGTTACACTGTGTTCGAATCCTATCTAATACTCAAACTCGCATCTCTCAAGCTCAACATACTTGTGTTACACAAGACTTGATGGGTAAGGAATTACCACGTCAATTAGAGCTTAAACTCGAAACGAAAGACGATGGGTTACTCTATTTCAAGAATCGTTTGTGGATTTCGAAACAAGACGATCTTCGCACTTTAGTAATGGATGAATCTCATAAGTCTCGTTATTCTATCCACCCTGGTGCTGAAAAAATGTACAAGGATCTTCGTACTCAGTACTGGTGGCCTGGTATGAAAAACGATGTTGCCTTGTATGTATCGAAATGCCTAACTTGTCTCAAAGTCAAGGCTGAACACCAACGACCATCTAGTTTGCTTGTACAACCAGAAATACCGGTATAGAAGTGGGAGAACATTGCAATGGATCTCATTACTAAGTTACCGTGCACATCTAGAGGTCACGATGCTATTTGGGTTGTCATCGACCGTTTGACGAAGTTAGCTCACTTTTTACCGATTCGCGAGGATCTCTCTGCCGATAAACTTGCCAAGATTTATGTTGATGAAATTGTATCTCGACATGGTGTTCCTTTGGATATCATATCTGACCGTGATGCTCGATTTTCATCTCACTTCTGGAAGACCATGCAATCTGCTATGGGAACCCAACTAAATCTGAGCACTGCTTATCATCCCCAAACGGATGGACAATCCGAGAGGATGATACAAACATTGGAGGATATTCTTAGAGCATGTGTGATAAACTTTGGTGGTAATTGGGATTCTCATCTACCGTTGATCGAGTTCTCTTACAACAATAGTTATCATGCTAGCATCAATATGGCACCGTTCGAAGCTTTATACGGTAAAAAATGTCGTTCACCTGTCTGTTGGAATGAGATCGGTGAAGCTCATCTTACTGGACTTGAGCTCATTCTGGAAACAACGGACAAAATCAAGAAAATTCGCGATAATCTTCTGACAGCTAGAAGCCGTCAAAAGAGTTATGCGGATATGCGACGCAAGCCCTTGGAATTTCAAGTCGGAGACCATGTCCTACTCAAGGTATCCCCTTGGAAGGGAGTGGTGAGATTTGTAAAGAAAGGAAAACTTTCACCACGATACGTTGGACCATTTAAGATTGTTGAAAGAATTGGAAAGGTTGCCTATCAACTAGAGCTACCTCCTGAACTTGGGAATATTCATCCAACATTCCATGTTTCCAATTTACGAAAATGTTTAGCCGATGCTGATCTTCACATCCCACTCGATGAAATTCAAGTTGATGATACGATGCACTTTGTCGAGAAACCTGTGGAGATAGTGGAATGTGAAGTCAAGCAACTGAAGAACAAGCGAATACGATTAGTCAAAGTTTGCTGGGAGTCCAAACGTGGCCCAGAGTTTACTTGGGAACGTGAGGACCAAATGAAAGCGAAACATCCACATTTGTTTTCATAAGTTTCCTCTAGTTAAAATTTCGGGATGAAATTTCCTAAAGTAGGGGAGACTGTGACAACTGTGCTTTGTAAATGATGTATGATGTAAAACAGTATCAATTATCAATGAAACGATGTGTTTTGGTGTCAATAATTGGTATTTGTGTTTGACGTTTTTACGATTTGATTCTAGTTCGATTTCAAGCTTTAAATAACTTTCTGGAATGTTATACGCAAACTGATGCGTGAATGTAATCAGTTTAACGTGAAAAACACTCCGGAACAGTGACATAGGCTTAACATACCTTAAATATCCTTTACATAACTTAGATATAAGTTTTGAAGGGTTTGGTGTGTCGAAAAAAAAGTTTATTCGATCGCAGGGACTATTTACGACAAACTGCGAAAGTATACCGATTCGTATAGCAACAAAAATTCCGGAACATGATCATAACCTAAACATACCCTAAATATCCTTTACATAGCTTAGAAATAGGCTTTGAGGGGTTCGGTATGCGAAAATACGCTTATTTGATCAATAGGGACTAAAAGCATCAAAAAGTGCATAAGTTTGCATTTACGCGCATATCTTACGTTCGGAACATAAGTTTGTAATCATTAAAATATTTTATTTTAGTGATTGGAATGCAAAAATACCATTCGTCGCATAATTTGGATCGTTTTCACGTCCGTTTGAGTTTTCGTCATAATTAACCGAATAACGCGACCGTATAACCAAACGAACCGACATCTTAGATATTTTCTAGCATGTTTCAAGTCCCCTATGCTTTAACATCCTTGTAGAGCCCTGAAAATGGGTTAACGGGGTTTAAACGCGTCAAAAATAGCTTAAACATGATGCAGGGACCATTCTTGCCAATTTTTGAAAGTTTCTGGCTCAGGTAGGTGGTAGCGTCGCGCGACCCCTAAGGGGTGGTGTTGTGGTGGCACGCGAGCCCCCTGTTTCGATAGAAACTTCATTTTTGCATCAACAGCTATGTGGCAGCCCCAAAATTCACCATTTTCATGATTAATCACTCAATTTTGACACCTTTTAACCTGCTTTTGACACTTGTTAACACCCTCATAAGATCATGACAACTCATAGGACACTTGTAATGATCTTGTGACTTCAATTGGCTATAAATAGCAAGGATTTTTGGCCATTTTTCTTGCACATCATCTTCATCTTCTCTAATCTGCTCTTGAGAGGCTATCACATTAAGTTGAAGGCCTCCAATCTTTTCTTAGTTCTATTTTCCTAGCTTGGACTCTTTGTAAGTGATCTTTCATGCTTAGTTGTTTATTTTAAGCAAGAAAGTCAAACAGTGTTTGACTTTCAGCTTTGACCATGGATTGGTCAAGTCAATGTTCTGTTGGGATTGAACCCTACCAAAGGAACAGATAATTAAAGCCAAAACTGGATCAGAGCAGTGTATCCAGAATAAGCAGATGTTACATACAAGTCTCTCCCCTTGAAAGTGGTTTTCAACATCTGCTGACCTCCTATCTACTGATCGTGCAAACTGCTGACCTACAAACTGTTGATCAAGTAAAGGCCTGATGAAAGACTAAAGCTCTGCTGTTCAATCTACTGCCTTGAGTCAAGCACTACTGATCCGGACAAGTACTGCTGGGTTCACAGCAGTGGAAGGTTGCAACAGTTATTTAGATGTCTTTTATGTAATGAAATGTAATAGCAGTAGTTAGCATAGCAGTGTTTGTATAGATCAGAGGTTAGAGTTTGTTAGGAGGTTAGATGTTACTTTCATGGTGACGTCAGCTTAGATGCCTCAGTGGTTTGCTTGTGCCTATAAATAGAACAGTGCTCTGTACTGTTCTATTAGCTCTTGCAAAATCTTCTTCCTGCACGAACAAAGACTGAGCTCTGGCTGAGGGGGAGTTTGTATTCAACATTGCATTGTAATCGTAAATGAAATAAATTCAATCCTTCGGTTCTTTGTGAAAAATGTTTGATTAAAGCAAATCTCTCGTTTGATTGTGTGTAAAGTTTGTTTCCATCTTAATTCCGCTGCACAACTCATCCATCTTCATCTAATTCAAACGTAAAAACACAATCAAAATCAAACTCAGATCCAACAATTGGTATCAGAGCTTGGACAGTCAAATTTGATTTAACAATCATTTTGACGTAAGTAGTTCAGCTCATAAAAGTTGATACTGATCGTTTGTTCGTTTGTGTTGAAAAACAGAGTAAGGTTTAATCACCATCAAAGTTGATTAATCTGTGCCTGTAAAACAACCAGGATGACGTCACAATCACAAGATGATAAGAATAACATTGGCTCGCTTTTTAAACCACCCATGCTTAAACGTAATGAATACAACATCTGGGAGAGAAGGATGGGTCACATCCTTGCTCAACAGAACACTGGATGTTGGAGGTCTGTTGTTTTTGGTCCCCATGTTCCTATGGTGCCAACTGCTGAGGATGCAAAGAAGTTCGTTCCTAAACCAACTGAAAACTATACTGAAACTGATTTTCAAAAGTTCGAACTCGATGCCAAAGAATTTAGCATCATAGCATTTGCATTACCAAATGAAATCTATGCTGGACTGTTACACTGTAACAGTGCCAAAGAGCTATGGGATGCACTGAAGGAACAGTTTGGGGGAACAGAAGAAGTCATTGAAAATAATAGGGAAATTCTGAATCAGCAGTATGAAACATTTTGTCACATCAAGGGTGAATCACTGACTCAGCAATTTGAGCGATTCAGTTGTCTCATTAGTGAACTAAGGCTTGTTAAAGTAACATTTCCAAATTCAACTCAAAATAGCAGGTTCCTTAGGTCACTACCAGAAAAATGGGATACCATAGCTTTTGTAACTAGAAACTCTGCTGAGTTCAAAGATCTGACCCTGACCCAACTTCATGGTAGACTCCTGACCTATGAAAGGGAGTTGAACCAGAAAAAGAAGTTGCAAGAGTCTGGCAAAGTTGCTGATGATTATTCATTCGGTAGCACAACTCTTTTTGGTCAGGAAGAATCTGGTATCAGTGGTAAGGATCAGGGTTATGATCACTTTATTGATATAACTGCTAGTGGAAATTTTAACAACCCTGATCCTCACTCTGCAAATTATGCTTTTACTGCAAATTGTGAAAACCAGATGTCAGATAATTTGTGCTTTGAACTCAATGATTTGCAACACTTTGATCCCACTGACTTAGAAGAGATGGACATTTTGCATCAATTGCCTTTGCTTAGTGTAAGAACCAGTAAATTTTACAAAAGAACGGGGAGAAAATTCCCAGGGTTACATGGGAATTTAAGGGTGGGGTTGGATAAATCAAAAATCAAGTGTTACAAGTGCAATAGGCTAGGTTATATTGCTAGGGAATGCAGGAGTCAAACTACTGGTCCTATAATCACTCATCCCAGCTCAAACCCTAGACCACAAAATCAAAGCACTGTTCACTATACCCAATATACCCCTGCAGCTCATGTTAACACTGCTCACTATGCTGCAACCCCTGTGCATGTGCATTATGTCCAAACCACTGTTCCACAAATTCAGTATGTTCAAACCCCTGTCCCTCAGGCACAAGTGCAACCTGTTACACCTCAAACAGCTGCTCCAGCAGTGGTACAACCATATCAGCAAAGCATCTTCACTCAAGGCTTTGTTGACTGGAGCAGCATGCCTGATGAGCTTGGTGATGAAAATTTTGCACTCTATGCTTTTAATGAACCCTCTAATGATGAATTTTGTTTGATGGCATTAGAGTCAATACCAGAGGGGGTAGAAACTGAAGGTGAACAGCTAAGTGATGAAACAGTGGATGAGGTGACTAAAGCAGTTGTTAATGCAGTTGCTGGTGAACTGCTGCTGGGAGAAAATTCAGAAACCCTGATTGAACCACTGACAGACCCCTGGTCCAAAGAGGACAAAGAAGAAGAGGAAGAGAAGAGAGCAGGTGAGAAAGAAGTACGAGCTGATGATGAAGAAAATCATCAATGTGATTGTGCCATGATGGCTGCTGCCAAGGTATCACCTCAAGTTCTTGAAAAACTGTGTTCAGACAATTGCATTATTGCTTTTGCTAACATCAAAGAGGTAAATGAAAACCTTAGGGATAAAATCTTAACTGATGAAGTCAAATTTGAAAGGTAGGTCTTTAAAAGAACTTAAAAAAACAAATTGATTGAAAAAGAGAAAGAGATCAGTAGTCTTAAAGAAGAGCAAAGCATAACCAAAACTCAACTCCAAACTATGGTAGAAAAATATCAAGTTTGCAAAAAGGAGTTGGAGTCCACCCAGATCACCTGTGAAAAATGGGTGGAATCATGCAAAGGGTATGAGGTTATGCTTGAAAAACAGATTAAAAGCAATGTGAAATTTGGTGTTGGTTATAGAAAACATGTTGATGAAAACACTGCTTTTGAAAAATCTGTTCAAACCACTGATGTAACAACTGAGTTCATTCCCACAAACAAGAATGGCCAAGAAGTGAAAATCACTGATAAACTTGGTAACAAAATCACACTTGACAGACCAATGGGATCCTCTACTTTTGAGGAGATTGAGAAATACCAGTTTAAACCCACATGGTCTGATGAGTGTGACATTATTGAAAATTTCAAGCCCATGGATTTCACAACCACTGACGGTGTTAAAGCTCCAAAAGCAAAAGTCATCCCTCTCAAGGACATCCCAACAGAGGTTAAAAACTCTGTTGCAAAGGAGTCTGAGAAGATAAAGAAGAGAGAAAAGATCAATAACTTGTTTTGTGAATTTTGTGAGAAAAGAAATCATCTAACAAAAGACTGTTTTCATTTAAAAGCATATGATCTAAACAAAACAAGTGTCATTGTTCCTGCTGAAAGCTGCATCGTCTGTGGTAAAACAAACCACAAAACTCAAGCATGTGTGTATCTCAAAAACTTTGATGTGAAAAAGAATGAGTACACTGCTAAAACATCCTTGAGTCCATCAACATCATCTGTCAAATTCACCAAGAACCAACCACTGTTTGTGCCAATTCAAACAGCTGTCACAAAACAGCTGAACCAAACATCTATCAAAAGAGATGTTCAGGTTACTGATGCACCACCTGCAAATCAATACAGAAGAGGTAAGGAACAACCATCTTACCAAAGGATTCCACACGTTTATGAGACCTACAAAAGGCCCTCTAAACCTAAAGTGAATAGGCATCCTTTTGGTTATCAACAGGTGATTGGTCAAGACCCCCAATAGTGGTTAGAAAGAAACAGTCCTAAAACTGTCCGAACCCCTGACCTAACCACTGTCCATCAATATGCATCCATCCCAGACACCGTTGAGACCCCATCCAAAGCCTTATTGGCTTTGGAAACCCTAATGAACTAATCCTTTTACTTCATGTCCAGGGAGCTTCTGCATGCTTAGATAGCCTTTGGTATGTTGATAGTGGAGGCTCCAGGCACATGACTGGATGTAAAGCCCTACTCAAAGATTTCAAAATTCATGGAGGGGGTGATATATCCTTTGGGAATAATAGTAAAGGGAAAGTTCTGGGGTCTGGTACAGTACAGTCTGGCAATGTAAAATTTGAAAATGTCAATCTGATAGACAGTCTGAAATTCAACCTCCTGAGTGTTTCACAAATGAGTGACAAGGGGTATGGGTCATTCTTCACAAAGGAGTGTTGTAGGATTGTTGGGCCAGAAATGGTCAAAAAGATTGAAGCAATAATAAAAACTGGAAAAACAAAACTTGTTGCTCAAAGAAGTGGCAATGTTTATGTTGTTGATATGTCAAAAGAGTGTCCCAGATCTGATGCCTGTCTGTTCTCAGCTGCCTCTAACAAAGAGACAGAACTTTGGCACAGGAGACTGGGGCACACAAATCTCAAGACAATCACTGAAAAATCAAAAAATGGCCTTGTAAGAGGCTTGCCACAAAAATTGTTTTCATGTCCTGAGCATTGTGTTTCCTGTTTAAAAGGAAAACAACATAAAAGCTCTTTTAAGTCCATTGAAGAGTCCAAAACAACCCAGTGTTTGCAAATGCTGCACATGGATTTGTTTGGCCCAGTTAAAGTCATGAGTCTCAAAAAGAAGAGATATTGTTTGGTTATTATTGATGACTTCTCTAGGTTTACATGGACTTTCTTTTTACACTCAAAAGATGAGACTGCATGCATTTTGCAAGACTTTGTGACACAGGTTGAAAAGCAATTTGACCTTCCAGTAAAAGTCTTCAGGAGTGACAATGGCACAGAATTCAAAAATAAGGAGTTGGATGCCTTCTGTGTGAAGAAAGGGATTGTAAGGCAGTACAACATCCCTAGAACACCAGAGCAAAATGGGGTAGTTGAAAGAAAGAACAGAACTTTGATTGAGGCTGCCAGAACCATGCTTGCTGATTCAGGTTTGCCATTAACTTTTTGGGCAGAGGCAGTAAACACTGCTTGCTATGTCCAAAACAGAGTTTTAATAAACCCCAGGCACAAAAAGACTGCCTATGAAATTCTGTATAAAATCAAACCACTGATCTCATACTTCAAGGTATTTGGCTGCCCATGCTTTATTTTGAACTTAAAAGATTCCATCTCAAAATTTGCAGCCAAAGTTGATTGTGGGTATCATCTGGGATACTCAACCACTGCTAAGGCCTACAAAGTGTTTAATACACAGACCAAAGCAGTGGAGGAGACCTTGAATGTAAAGTTCAATGAACGTTCATCAATAAAAATCCCAGCAAATCCTGCAGACTTGTTTGATCTTGAAAAATTCACTTTTGAAAATACTGCTGTCAAGACTAACAGTGCAGGTCCATCAGAAGATTCATCATCAGACTATGGGTATGAAATCATCATTCCTCAACAAAAGTCTGTTTCAATGGGAAAAGCATCAGTTGTACAAAACAGCTGTCAAAGCTCAACCACTGCTACCTCAACAGTTGTTGATCAAAGTAGCCCATCAACCACTGCTTCCTCATCATCAATCACTGCTGACAAAAGTCCCCAAACAGTGGATAAAAGTCAGCATGTGTCCTCACCATTACCTCCTATTCCATCACCTTTTGAAGCCACTGCTGGGTCATCAAAGTCACCAGCAATGGTTAGCTCAGATGATACACATTTGCAGCCTTCACCAACAAATGCCATCATACCATACCAAGGAGATTTAATCTACTTGAGATCTCAACCCCCTAATCAAATCATTGGCAACATCAATGAAGGGGTGCTCACAAGAAGCCAAACCCAAAACATTTGTCTTTTTGCTAGTTTTCTATCACTCCATCAGCCAGTCAAGTACCAAGAGGCACTGAAAGACAACAGCTGGGTAGAAGCCATGCAAGAAGAGCTCCAACAGTTTAAAAGACAACAAGTATGGGAGCTTGTACCACTGCCAAAAGATGTAAGTCCCATTGGCACAAAGTGGTTCTTCAAAAACAAAACTGATGAAAGGGGCATTGTTGTCAAGAATAAAGCCAGGCTTGTGGTTCAAGGTTACAGACAGGAAGAGGGGATTGATTATGGTGAAACATTCGCCCCTGTAGCAAGATTGGAAGCTATAAGACTGTTCCTGGCCTTTGCTGTCAACCACAACATGAAGGTGTTTCAAATGGATATCAAAAGTGCTTTCCTCTATGGTACAATTCAAGAAGAGGTATATGTTTGTCAACCTCCAGGCTTTGAGGATCCATTTTATCCAGATCATGTCTACAGGTTAAACAAAGCCTTGTATGGCCTGAAACAAGCACCTAGAGCCTGGTATGAAACTCTTTCCACCTTTCTACTCTCAAATGGTTTCAAAAGAGGTACCATTGATAAAACAATGTTTCTAAAATGGAGAGGAAAGGATTTAATGATTGTCCAAATTTATGTGGATGACATTATTTTTGGAAGCACATGTAATAAAATGTGTGAAGAGTTTAGGGAACTCATGACAGCTGAGTTTGAAATGAGTGCAATGGGTGAGCTGCAATGCTTTCTTGGTCTCCAAGTTCAGCAAATGCAAAATGGTACTTTCATTCATCAAAGCAAATATGCAAAAGAACTTTTAAACAAATTTGATATGAATGATTGTAAACCATGCAGCACACCCATGGCAACAAATAAGCTTGTCATGTCTGATGAAAAGGATGAGCTGATTGACCAAACTCTTTATAGAAGCATGATTGGGTCTTTACTGTACCTAACTGCATCTAGACCAGACATTATGTTTGCAACACGTGTCTGTGCAAGAAGTCAATCAGCTCCCAGAAAATCAAACCTCATTGCTGTAAAAAGGATCTTCAGATACATAAAAGGTGCTCCCACACTTGGTATCTGGTATCCAGCTAATGGGAATATCAAGCTTTTAGGCTTTTCAGACAGTGACTTTGCTGGATGTAACACCACAAGGAAGTCCACATCAGGAGGGTGCCAGTTTCTAGGTGATTGCTTAGTTTCATGGCAAAGCAAAAAGCAAGCAGCTGTTTCAATATCCACTGCTGAAGCTGAATACATTGCTGCTGCAAGCTGTACAGCCCAACTCCTGTGGCTTCAAAATCAGTTGCTGGATTTTGGTATCACTGCCTTAAAGACACCACTCATGTTGGATAGCCAGGCAGCAGAAAATATCATCAAAAATCTAGTCTCCCACTCCACCACCAAACACATCGACATCAGACATCACTTTGTGAGGGATTGCTATGAAAAAGGTTTGATTTCTCTGCATCATGTTCCAACTAAAGACCAGCTGGCAGATGTGCTCACAAAAGCATTATATATTGCCACCTTTGAAAGCTTGGTCTCTAGGATTGGCATGCTAAACATGGAATAACAAGAAAAATCTTGTTTTTCTATGAATAAAAGCATTAAAATGTTTTCAGAAAATCAAAAATCCATCCTTAAAAATAGCTAAAAATGAACTTTTCATTAAAATCCTTAAAAATCTGCCATAACCACTGATTGTTCAAAATGTCTGCTCTACTTCAAAGTCTGTCCACTGCTGAAAGTCAACCCCTATTCTCTCATTTCTCTGATAAACACTGTTGTTCAAAGGCAGTGTCTTATCCACTGATATGCTATCCACTGATAGTGAAAATCATCCACTGCTTCCATTTGTTACCGTTTTAACCACTGCCTTCATCAGTAACTTTCATAAAAGTACTGTCCTTCATTTCATCAGGGGTTGGCATGTGGGCAGTACATAGTGGTCAGACCTTTTGTAACTGCTGCCACGTCAGCATTCACTTTTTCTCTATAAAACCCCCATTCCCAACCAAAAACAGGGTTTTAGTGTCGAATTGAATTCTTAAAAATTCTCTTCTCAAAACAGTTTTTCATCCCATTCATTCAAATTTTTCATCATCTTCTTCGATTAATCATCTCCAAAATGACAAAATCGAAGTCATCCCACTTCCAAATCATCCTCAAAAAAAGCCTCTCAAAAGGCAAAACCCACTGAAATTCCACACAAACCGTCTCATAACCTTCTGGGTCTTCTCACAAAACCAGCACCACTGACATTTTCGACTCCATCATTGCTACCATATCTGCATCAAAGTATAAAACTTTGTTAACAGCAGATGCACCAATTTACTTGACAACCCAAAGAGAGTTTTGGAAGAATGCAACCCTTGAAAAACAAGGAGACACTGTTACAGCCATTAACTCTTCTCTAAAGGGTAAAGATGTCAAGATCACTCCACAATCAATTTCAGAGGTCTTTCAACTCGACGATCAGGAAGGTAAAACTTTCTTTCCCAAAAACGAGTTAAAAAATGATTTTCTGGAAAGAGGGTATAATGCAGAAGTCAAAAGGACACCTTACAAAAAGGTTACTTCCCTTCTGCAACAAGATTTTTATTTCATACCCTTCTAATGTGTTTTTCAAACAAAACCACTGCTTTCAATGAAATACCATTAAAAATTCAAAACCTGGGTTATGCTATTCTTCAAGAAGAAAATTTTAATTATTCCCGGGAAATTTTTAATGATCTGGTTAAAAATGTTGAAACAAAATCATTCTTACTGTTTCCAAGATTTCTAAGTTATTATTTTGAAAAGAAATTCAGTAAAAATGATATTTCTGCAATAAACCAAGGTGACTCTTTACAAATGCACAGCTTAACTGCTGAAACTTTTACAAGAATGTCAACACCTTGCAAAACACAAGCAGAGGCGCCTGAGCAGAATTTAGCAGCTACCACTTCTCCTCAGGTATCTGCTGCTGAGCCCACTGCTCAAGGTGATCAAAGTAGCAAAACAACTGCTTTGAAACCCACACCTACAATCACCAAAAAGCCAACAAAAAGAAAAACTCAAAAACCCCCCCAAACCCATCAAAAAGGCAACTCTGGAGGATGAGATACCAGAGCAACTGCCTGTGACAAAACAAAAGTCACAAGAAACCACTGCTGCTTCTTCCTCACAGCAGTTGGTACAAATATCTCAACCCATAACCGAAAATCCTCCTGTTTCTTCTAAAAAAGAACAGGTTGTACACATAGGGACTCCACAATATGATGCTCTGGAATCACTCGCTTCCATCATCCACAGCCCAATGCCTGGGGCAAATTCTCTTCTAACCCCAAACCTCACATTCACAATTCCTCCACCAACAAGACTTTTGTTGGAAGCAATTGATTTGAACCAGGCACAAACCAGTCCTTCTCAATCACCCATCAATGAGAACATGCCTCAACAATTGACTGGGTCTGATGTATCAATCTTTGCTAACCCACCAACACAACCTGAGGAGGTTACACCCCTTGAGTTACAAGTAACTCTTGGTGGTAATCCAAGTGAAGAGGCCACTGCAACTGTTGAACCCACTGGTTTACATTTGGACAGTGGTTACATTAATAAGACTTCCTTGGAGGCAATTCCTTCAATAGCACCTCTGACATCTACCAGTGGATTCTTTTTTACCACTGGCAACATCAAAAGATTGTCAAGTGTTGAAGGAAGAAGACCCCAGTACCAAGAAAAAGGGGCATCAGTGGTTAATGTTTGGAGTACACTCCCTACCTCAACCACTGATAAAACCACTGCTAGTGGGAAATCAGATGATCCCATTAAATTGGGTGATGGTTTAAAATATCAGGATTTGACGGAACGAGTTGACAAATTGGATACAGCTGTTGCAGATATCAAAGACATGCTACAACAGTTGTTGACAATACAAAAGATGCAATCCACTGTTGATCCACCTCAAGCACCTGCTCCACCACAAGCGCCTGCTGCAAATGAGCTCTGGAATCTATTTCAACCTTTTCTCCAACAACAAAAACAAATGGCTGATCAGCAACATGCAAAACATGTTCAAGAGCTGAGAAACACCATGGAGTCTAGGTTCAAGAACACACAAGCAAACATTAAGGCAATCAAGGCCCAGTTATTGGAAACCACTGCCACTGCTCCTCCAACTGTTCTCTTTATTGATCAACTTCCCCCAGATAATGCCAAAAAGGGGGAGAAAATTCAAGAGTGGAAAAGGAAGGGAATAGATGATGGTCTCTACATTGAACCAGAAAGGGATTCTATGACCATAAAAATTTCTGTGCCAGATGGTAGTAAAAAGGTTGATGTTACCCAAGAAACACTCGATGAAGGAGTAGCAAGTGTAAAAAGGGATAGAGCGGCAAAGTATATGTCAAGGTGGAATGAGGAGAAAAGAGCTTACATGGAGCAGAATGCGCATGGTTGTTCTGGGCTAAAGGATGTTCAAAATCCTGAGCTAAAAAGAAATCCCACTAGAAAAGTGAGGGAACCCAAGTCCACACCATCCAGACTCACAAAGCATACTCCTAAACCACCATCCAAAAGCCTCCAACATCAAACCTCCACCCAAACAACTGTTGTAACTCCTGCTGTATCAACTACTGCTGGTACTTCAGAGGTTTCAACATCTGTTATCACTTCAACACACACCATTTCAACACACATCACAACCACTGCCTTACCACTACCACCATCACCACCAAAAACAACCTCACCACCATCTTCTCCTGCCAAAAAGCAGAAGAAAACAGATGTTACAACATCTGTTGTAATGACAACAGTGGTTGAAACACCAGTTGTTTCAACAGCTGTTAGTTAATCACAAACCACTGCCATTCAAATCATCACCACCACTGATCCACCCAAAACATCATCTGCCTCTCCTAAAATAAGAAAGGAGAAGGATTTTAATATCAGATGATGATTCACCATCACCACCACCAACATCTTCAAAATCTCTATCACTTGTTACAATACCAAAGCCAGTTCCCCTCTCATCAGCTCCTGCACAACAATCAATCCCTGTTATTACTCCTGCAGGTGTCCAATTTCCTCTAGAACTTGAAGCAGTTAGAGAAGAGATCAAATTTCTACTATGAGGATGACCCTGCCAAAAGGAAGTTGCCATCAGTCAAAGGATATCCAAGGCCAAACAATATTGAAGAATATTTGAAAGTCAAAGCTAAACAAGCAGAGGATATCTCAAAAAGAAATGGTCAAGGAAAATCTGATAGAGAAATTGGACAGAATTACCAATTCTTGCTCACACAAGTCAGATCCTTAGAGCAATTTGCAAAAAATGTGTGTCAACAAATCTCAGAGAGAGCAGATGAATCTTTGAGAAAAGACTACATTGAAAGCATCATGGCAACAAAGAAGTACAAGGGAGAAAAGAACATGTACAAGGAGTGGACCATCCCTGAGCTTGAACAAGAAGCAGCCAGGATTCAAGAAATGATAAAGCATAAGGTCAAACACACTCCTCCAGAATGGTCAAAGTACAAAAAGAATGTGCCTGAAAAATCACTTAAGCTGAAGAGAATGAAAGAGGAATTAGTTGCTGCTGATTATGGGTCCAAAAATCAAGTGATGAGATGGAAAGATGATAAAGTTAGGGCTACTTACAAAAGTTTAGAGAAATTAAGAAAGAAAGATCCAAATGCTCCACAAAAGCCTGACTATCCTGAAGCAGAGGTTTCAAAAAGACCCTCAAAGCTAATCAGGAGAGCCACTGCTCCAACTGGTGCTGCCATCTTTAAAAGAAGGCAACAAAAATAGTCTGGTGCTGAAACAATTCAAGAGCTAATAGAAGGAGATGCCCTTGTAAAAGAAGGTATCAAGAAAATGATTGTAGAAACTCTTGGATTGAATCAACCTGTAAGTACTGCTCAGACAGTCATCAATAGGCCAGCTTCACCAAACACCTCTTCAAATAAAAATCTCCCAAGAAACCCACCAGGCTCAAAAGTACTAAAGTGGGAAACTGACAAACAGACCCATGTATTGAATATGTCCAGCTCTGGTGGAGAAGTGAATAAAATAACAAGGGAACAAGCACTTGGCCTAAGTCTTGAAGATATGCAGGATCTCCTTGATCTTCCACTTGGTAGGGATGAAGATGACACAGATGCCCTAGACTTTGAGTTACAACTTAAAGGTCAGATAAGGGAACTATTGATGAGGCAATAAATTCAATGTCTCTCCCCTTGAAAGTGGTTTTCAACATCTGCTGACCTCCTATCTACTGATTGTGCAAACTGCTGACCTACAAACTGCTGATCAAGTAAAGGCCTGATGAAAGACTAAAGCTCTGCTGTTCAATCTACTGCCTTGAGTCAAGCACTGCTGATCCGGACAAGTACTGCTGGGTTCACAGCAGTGGAAGGTTGCAGCAGTTATTAACATGTATTTTATGTAATGAAATGTAATAGCAGTAGTTAGCATAGCAGTGTTTGTATAGATCAGAGGTTAGAGTTTGTTAGGAGGTTAGATGTCACTTTCATGGTGACGTCAGCTTAGATGCCTCAGTGGTTTGCTTATGCCTATAAATAGAACAGTGCTCTGTACTGTTCTATTAGCTCTTGCAAAATCTTCTTCCTGCACGAACAAACACTGAGCTCTGGCTGAGGGGGAGTTTGTATTCAACATTGCATTGTAGTCGTAATTGAAATAAATTCAATCCTTCGGTTCTTTGTGAAAAATGTTTGATTAAAGCAAATCTCTCGTTTGATTGTGTGTAAAGTTTGTTTCCATCTTAATTCCGCTGCACAACTCATCCATCTTCATCTAATTCAAACATAAAAACACAATCAAAATCAAACTCAGATCCAACATGTAACATCTGTGCTTGTTATCATTGTGAACAATTCAGTCATCAATAAAACAATGTTATTTGATCCCAATGTTTGTTTGGTTGTGTTTTACATTTTTCATGTTTTGACTTTTATGTAATTTCAAACTCTACATCGCTTTCTGGAGATTTATACGCAAACTGGTGCGTAAACGTAATCAGTTTAATGCGACAAATACTCCGGAACTTCAACATATACTTAACATACCTTAAATAACCTTTACATAACTTAAAAATAAGTTTTAAAGGCTTTGGTATGGCAAAAACAAGTTAATTCGCGTACAGGGACTAAACTTTACAAACCCGAAGCTTGTAACGGTTATATATGCTCACTAGAATGCACGATATAAATTTCATAAAGTTCCGTTATCGTACGAGAAAGTTATGATCAAATCCGTGTACAAGGGGTTAAAGCGTCAACGTTGAAATTTAGGACCTTTCGGGTTAACCAGAAGTGTCCAGGGACTTGGCAAAGTGAGTATAAGTCTTGAAGCCCTTGTATATAGATATGAAGGGGTCAAATTGCAAGAAATAAGCTTAGTTGGCCTTTCGAAGGGCCAAGGGACAAGTTGCAACAACTTGAAACCTTTTAACCTGAAAACAAGACTGACGCGGGCCGCGTGAAGTTTAACCTGATCTTAGGCGGGCCGCGTCAGACGCCCAGTTGCAGAAAAAACATGCAGCAGCCTGTTAAGCCTTCAAACCGACTTAAATTCGATTCTCCTCATTTTTCTTGACCCCTAAACACCCCCTAAACATCTAGGGACACTTGTTAATGATTTGTGGTCAGTTGTAGACCTACGTGTCAACATTTTGTGGTGATTTAAACACTATAAAAGGCCATAAGTTGCAACAAGTTCTTCACACTTCACTTCTGCATTTCTGGAGCACAAGTCTTCTCCCAAGTGATCCCTAATCAAGCTTAGGACTCCTGTAAGTTTGCCTAACCTTCCTTAGTTTAGTTTTTGCTTAGTTTTAGCTTAAAAGTCAAACCGTCGTAATTAACGGTTGACTTTAAGATTAATCACTAATGGTCCAGTGATTAGTCGAATCAAAAGTAGTTATAAGTTGGTAATTATGTGGGTAATAAACCCTCCAAAGGGTTCCCCCTGATTCCCACTCTAACTATGTCAAAAGTCGGGTCAAACTTGCTAATAAAAAGTCAACAGGATGCTTAAATTCTAATTTATGCATAATTAGCAATGTAGAACATATACAACTTGTTTGATCATTATTATAACTTGGTAATTAGTGTAAGAACATGTCTAAACATGTTCAACACGACAATTTCCTGTTTAGACCCGGTTCGGAACCGAAAGTCGCATAGTTTGACTTTTACTTTGACTTTCAGTTCTGACTCGTTTAAGCATGTTTTAGAAATACCTCATAGCTTTAATTGGACTAGGTTACATACTAGTATAACCCTCTGTGATTATACACCTTGGTTCATTAGTTATCCAATTAATATGCATGTTTCCGTTAATTGCTCATATGTTGACCATTATGCCCTTTTTACCTTAAAACGTGATTTTTGAAAATGTAAAAGAGTAGAAACCTTTGTTACTGATATATAAACTTGTACCCAAAATTGGAGATCAATTGGTGGTGTAGTTTGAGAGTTATGCTCATTAGCGCAAAAATGAAAGCTTTATGTAAATTAAATGACGTAATTAGCGTATAGCCTAGTTAAGCCTACTTTTTGTTATCAAACTTATTACCCACTGATGTAATATATTATTTTGGGATTTTTGAAGATTTTTAATTAATTTTAGGCTGAGCATAACTTATAGTCGTAGGCTTAATCCGGTAATTGTCGGTTTTGCCCTTACGGGCTATAAAATGAGTTTTACATATCTAAACCACTCCAAACCTTTTGCTACTGATCTTAAATGATAAATAAATTATTTTAAGCCTTCTGGAATAATAAAAATATCAGCTTTATGTATACAACCCGGAAACGGCTCCTAATCGCCTTTCTAAGCGTTTTTAACGCATAGTATGTACTAGAACTATTTTAGACATACAAGGGTTGATACCTACTGATATTTTTGGTAAATTTCACATATATACTTTACCCTACTGATATAACTTATTAAATTGAGTATTTTTACTGATTACATCAGACCTGTAACTCAGGTAAATACTTAAACTCTTTTATAACCTTTTAAATGACCAAACTACCCCTACGGGACCTAGTTTGTGTTTAAATTCGTTTCGGGCATAATGAAAGACATCTTACTGATTTCACAACATATTTGAAGCATATTAACTTAGGAAACCTGTATGTGGCTCTTACGGATACCCGTTACGCTTATAACGCATTCGGTTCGGTTTATATAACTAGTTTACATAAATTAGCCGAAGCGGGTTAAACCTTATCGGTTCTATCTAGAAATCCAGAATGTGTATGAAATACCCATATTAAACAAGTCTTCAAACTTGTCGGGTCTAAATCACATTCTATCCGATCTTTCGATTTAGGTCCGGTTTATTAATGTAGTTACCTATATTAGGTGCCGTTTGATATCCGTGATCTCTAGCATTGCTTGGTGGTTATCTTAGGACTTCTGAGCAATCTCAAGCGAGTACATAGAACCCCTCTTTTACTGTTTTCAAACTGTTTTGGGGTGGAACACATGTGCCTACTTGTTACTTTCGTGCTTTCCTGTTTTCACATCATATACCTGCTATGTTTGTTAGTACATTATAGTACATGATTTCATTACATTTCATGCTATGTATACCCATTGTGTGCGTATTTAGTACATCGTTTTACATTACATTTCATGCTATGTATGCCCATTGTGTGCATACTTAGTACATTGTTTTACTTTACATTTCTGCTATGTATGTTGACTGATAGCATGCTAGCACGTTGATTTACATGACTTTCTGCTTTGTATGTTAACTTAGCATACTTAGTACATTGTTTTCATATAACATGTTCACTTTTGCTATGACATTTGGTTTGCACAAACGAGACTATTATACGTTCATTAACATTACCTACGCCGCTCGGTAGTAAGTACTGGTACCATAGGACTTGACAAATCCCATTCCTGACATCCCGGGTTTGTTTGGATGTAAGGAATGACTGAATCCGAAAACATTTCTTTTGATAACCTTGACTGAAAGGGTTATCCGACTGTCTCAAGGCTTGAATGTATGCTTTAACTTACCACATAAATGTTTGTATCAATGTAACATGCATTACTTTGCAAAACATAACTTTTTGATATATTCAAAATACTTTGTTTTGTACATTTCTACATTTGGATTATGGGACAATACTTTACTTACAATACATAACATTTGATACACATTACTTGACTACTTTTGGACTTATAAACATTTGACATGGCTTATACAAGGACTTTTGACTATTGGTTTAAACATAGACTTTATACATTGGTGGTTTGTTTAAGTGACTTAAGTAACGAGATGTGAGTAATATGATACAAGCATGGTGGATACGTCACTGGTACTTCATATATATAAGTGTTTGTATTATATTACGTATCATAGCGTTATTTAAATCATTCAATTTGGACCTATACATTTTACACAAGTAACACAATTTTCACAAGACTTTGGTTTACAAACAATTTACTTTATACAACTCATTTTACTTGGTTATACATTTAAACCATACATTATTCTCTTATTTATACATATCATCTGATCTTATCGTTTTTCAAATGATTTACAAGACAAAGCAAATTACAAGGTTCATGACTAAACATTTTCTCAAACATAAGTCATGAATCCTATTTTCACAAAACCTATGTATCTCACAGGCATTTTTATGCTGACATACCTATTTTCACATGTGTTTTCAGGAGCTTTTGCATAGGACGATGATCGTGACCCTAGGGCGGACCTGTGCCTTAGAGACATAAAACGAAGATAGACTTAATTTAATTATGTTATAAACTCTTTGATTCTTGTTTAAAACAATGTAACTCTTATGTTGATAAATAAAATACAACTTTGTATGCCATGGTTATGAAACAATTAATTCTGTTACAACACTCCCCGACGTTTTCCGCCACGTTTTGTATGTTATACGTGGTCGGGGTGTGACAGAAGAGTTGGTATCAGAGCCAATGATTATAGGGAATTAGGTTATTAGTAATGCTTTGACCTAGACTATAACCTTTCTAGGACCCTAACACAAGTTATCTTGTGTTTAGATCTTAAAACATGTACATCACCTATCCTTAGGTGATTATAAAAACAAAAACCAAATTTTTCGAAACGATTTTTGAAAAACAATCTTCTGTTTTTGAATAATTTATTACAAGGTTTTGAACCCTGTATTGTAAGGTTTTGAACCCTCTGTTATAAGGTTTTGAACCCCTTTGAGTTTTCAAAAATCTCGTCAAAGTTTTGGGTTCTAAATAGTGTGAACACGTGCAAACTGGAAGAGTGAATGCCTGTACCCTGGGTTTTCTGTCTAAGGCTAGAGTGTTCGTATAAATCCACATAATCGGACCAGTCACTCTTACCTGGGAACTCTTGGGGTGAGTGTTCACTTATAGGCGAGCATGTCTTCGCGATACATTATTTTTTACCCATTTACTTTGATTGGTCATTGTGTGTCGTTTGTTAGCTTGGTAATGCGGACGAATGACCACCATCTTTGCTTTTGTTGATTTTGTTTCATCTCATTCTCTTCATCAAATCATCTCACTCGTTTCCTTTCATGTTTTCCTCTTTTAGAATGCCTCCTCGACGCAAAAACCAGATAGCAACTACCGAACTGGCAGAAATCATTGCGCAACAGATGGCTGCTCAATTCCCAAACCTTTTTGCTCAATGGAACCAAGCCAACAACAACAACAATGCTCCATGCAAATACAAGGATTTTAACTCGGCTAAACCACTCAAGTTTAGTGGTTCTGAGGGAGCGACTGGGCTTCTTCAATGGTTCGAGAGCATTGAGAATACTTTTTGCCACGTGCAGTGTCCTGACAATCGCAAGGTCGAGTTTTCTTCGAGTGTGTTTTAGAAGAGGGCTCTCACATGGTGGAATGGGGTTATGAGAGACCGTGGTGCAGAAGTTGCTCTAGCACAAACTTGGGCTGAACTTAGGGCCCTTATGATGAGGGAGTTCTGTCCTCGTCATGAACAGCGAGCGTTGGAGAAAGAGTTTGATGACTTGAAACAAGACAGTGGCGAGCACAGGGCATATACTGATAGATTTGAGGAGTTGAGTCTGCTTTGCCCGACTATTTTTACCCCACTCGACAAGGCTATCGAAAGGTACATCGATGGCCTACCTGACTCAGTACAAGACATCATTACTGGTTGTATCCCTGCCACACTCCATCAGGCGATCGAGTTAGCAGCGACAATGACTGAGTTGCAGGTTCGAAAGGGAAAGCTGCATAAAAAGGGTGACAAGGGTAAGAAGCAGGCTCCTGACAAGGGGGATAGCAAGAAAGGTCAAAACAAGAAGGGAAAGAATTCTGGAGGGTCTAGGAAGCGGAAGGCTTCCCAAAACTATGCCGTTACTGCACAGGCCCAAGCTGCACCAAATCAGCCTGCGCAGCCACTAGCCAAGAAGCCTTATCTTGGCAATGCACCTTTGTGCAACAGGTGTAACAGCCATCATCCACCACACCTCCAGTGTCGTCAGTGCACCAACTGTGGAAGATCTGGTCATCTTGCCGCTACTTGTCGCATTCCTGTTAACCAGAACCAGGCAGTTCAGAACCAAGCCCAACAAGTTGCTCAGCCTCTTGCTCAGCAACAAGGTCAAGCTGCACGACCTCATTTTCCTCCCGGTTTGTGCTATAATTGTGGGGATCTGACCCACTACAGGAACCGGTGCCCAAGGCTAGCCAACCAGAACCAGAATTCAAATCAGAATCAAGCTCCGGCTCGAGGTCGAGTCTTCAATATGAATGCTCAAGAGGCACAAGCAGACAATGAAGTGGTGAACGGTACGTTCTTTATTAATAATCAGCCTGCATCTGTTCTCTTTGATTCGGGTGCCGATAAGAGTTTTGTGTCTTTATCTTTTGAGCCATTGCTTCGCGTGTCTAGAACGAAACTAGGTAAACCTTTGACAGTAGAAGTTGCTAGTGGTGAACCCATTGTTCTTGATTCTGTTCTTCACAACTGCCAGTTGAACCTTAACGAACATCTTTTTCCTATCAACCTCATGCCAATGCAACTTGGAAGCTTCGACGTTATAGTGGGTATGGATTGGTTATCTAAGCATCGCGCAGAGATAGTTTGTTCTGAGAAGATTGTTCGTGTGCCGCTTTCGACAGGCGAGATCCTACAGGTACAAGGTGAGAAACCGTCTGGTGGCCTCAAGCTCATGTCTTGTTTTAAAGCTCGGAAGTATCTACGAAAGAATTATGTGGCCTTCTTAGCACATGTTACAGCAGATAAAGGCAAGGGTAAGTCTATTTCAGATATCCCTGTCGTTCGGGATTATTCTGAAGTTTTCCCTGAAGAGTTACCTGGTCTACCCCCAGCACGCCAAGTTGAGTTCCGTATTGATCTCATACCTGGTGCAAATCCCATTGCCAAAGCTCCATATCGTCTTGCACCATCTGAGATGCAAGAGTTGTCTAAGCAGCTTCAGGAGCTCTCTGACAAAGGTTTTATCCATCCTAGCTTTTCAACTTGGGGTGCTCCCGTTCTTTTTGTCAAGAAGAAGGATGGATCCTTTAGGATGTGTATCGATTATCGTGAGCTTAACAAGCTTACCATCAAGAATCGATATCCCCTACCGCGCATAGAAGATCTCTTTGATCAGTTACAGGGCGCTTCTTATTTTTCGAAGATTGATCTGCGTTCCGGATATCATCAACTTCGTGTGCATGAAGAAGATATTCCCAAAACAGCATTCCGCACTCGTTATGGGCATTATGAGTTCACAGTCATGCCATTCAGTTTGACTAATGCTCCTGCTGTTTTCATGGACTTAATGAATAGGGTCTGCAAGCCTTATTTGGATCAGTTCGTCATTGTTTTTATTAACGACATCTTGATTTACTCTAAGACACGAGCTGATCACGAGCAACATCTTCGTCTTACTTTGGAACTCCTAAAGAAAGATCAACTTTTCGCCAAATTCTCCAAGTGTGAATTCTGGCTTAAAGAAGTTCAATTTTTAGGACATATTGTCAACGAGCAAGGTATTCATGTAGATCCCTCCAAGATCAGTGCGATTAAGGATTGGGATACGCCTACTACTCCTACTGAGGTTCGTTCTTTTCTTGGTCTAGCGGGTTATTATCGCCGCTTCATAGAAAACTTCTCAAAGATTGCAGTTCCTCTAACTGCTCTAACTCAAAAGAACAAGCCCTTTGATTGGGGATTCAAACAAGAGGAAGCATTTCTGACTTTGAAACAGAAACTTTGCGACGCGCCTATTCTGACTTTGCCTGAGGGCAATGATGATTTCGTCGTTTATTGCGATGCATCTAAACTGGGTCTTGGCTGTGTTCTGATGCAAAGGAACAAAGTCATAGCATATGCATCAAGGCAGTTGAAGATACATGAGAAGAACTACACCACTCATGATCTTGAGTTGGGTGCAGTTGTCTTCGCTCTTAAGATCTGGAGACACTATTTGTACGGTACAAAATGTGTGGTTTTCACGGACCACAAAAGTCTTCAGCATATCTTCAACCAGAAAGAACTTAACATGAGGCAACGGCGTTGGATCGAGCTTCTAAACGACTATGACTGCGAAATTCGCTACCATCCTGGTAAGGAGAATGTCGTAGCTGATTCATTGAGTCGTAAGGAACGTACTAAGCTTCATTGTGTACGTGTTCAATCTGTTATTCAAGCTCGATCCGATATCCAAGCACGCATTTCTCAGGCTCAACAATCTTGTGTTTCACAAGGTTTAATGGATAAGGAATTTCCCTATCACATAACACCTGCTCTGGAACTGAAGGACAATGGATCGTATTACTTCATGGACCGTTTGTGGGTCCCAAGCCAAGAAAATCTTCGCACCTTGCTTATGGATGAAGCCCATAAGTCGCGTTATTCTGTTCATCCTGGCTCGGATAAAATGTATAAGGATCTTCGTATTCACTATTGGTGGCCTGGTATGAAGAAAGACATTGCCTTATACGTATCAAAATGCCTTACTTGTCTTAAGGTTAAGGCTGAACATCAACGTCCTTCTGGCTTATTGGTGCAACCAGAGATCCCAGTTTGGAAATGGGAAAATATTACTATGGATCTTGTTACCAAACTTCCACGCACAAAGAAAGGTCATGATGCCATCTGGGTAGTCGTTGATCGTCTTACTAAGTCAGCGCATTTCTTGCCAATCCGTGAGGATTTTCCTGCTGACAAACTTGCTAAAATCTATGTGGATGAAATTGTAGCTCGACATGGTGTTCCTTTGAACATCATTTCTGACAGAGATGCTCGTTTCACTTCTCATTTTTGGAGAACCATGCAATCTGCTATGGGGACCCAACTTAACCTGAGCACAGCTTATCATCCGCAAACGGATGGTCAATCTGAAAGAACAATCCAGACTCTGGAGGATTTGCTTAGAGCTTGTGTGATCGACTTTGGTGGAAGTTGGGATTCACATCTTCCGTTAATTGAATTCTCCTACAACAACAGTTATCACACCAGCATCAAAATGGCTCCTTTCGAGGCTCTCTATGGTCGAAAATGTCGTTCACCAGTCTGCTGGAATGAGATCGGCGAGGCTCAACTTACTGGACCTGCCCTCATTTTTGAGACAACTGATAAGGTTAAGAAAGTTCGTGATAACCTTCAGACAGCTAGAAGCCGTCAAAAGAGTTACGCGGACCCAAAACGCAAGCCCTTGGAATTTCAAGTCGGTGATCGAGTATTACTTAAGGTCTCACCTTGGAAAGGTGTGATCAGATTTGGAAAGAAAGGAAAACTTGCACCTAGATACGTTGGACCATTCAAGATCGTCGAAAGAATCGGAAAGGTAGCCTACAGACTTGAGTTACCTCCTGAACTTGGAAATGTTCATCCAACTTTTCACGTGTCCAATCTCAAGAGGTGTTTTGCTGATGAGAACCTCCACATACCGCTTGACGAAATTCGTGTTGACAAAACACTGAAATTTGTCGAGAAGCCAGTGGAAATCATGGAACGTGAAGTCAAGTGGCTCAAACGCAAGCGCATTCCTTTGGTCAAAGTTCGCTGGGAAGCTAAACGTGGACCCGAGTTTACTTGGGAACGCGAAGATCAAATGAAGGCGAAGTATCCGCATCTTTTTCCACGAGTTTCCTCTAAATAAATTTCGGGGCGAAATTTCCACAAGTAGGGGAGACTGTAACATCTGTGCTTGTTATCATTGTGAACAATTCAGTCATCAATAAAACAATGTTATTTGATCCCAATGTTTGTTTGGTTGTGTTTTACATTTTTCATGTTTTGACTTTTATGTAATTTCAAACTCTACATCGCTTTCTGGAGATTTATACGCAAACTGGTGCGTAAACGTAATCAGTTTAATGCGACAAATACTCCAGAACTTCAACATATACTTAACATACCTTAAATAACCTTTACATAACTTAGAAATAAGTTTTAAAGGCTTTGGTATGGCAAAAACAAGTTAATTCGCGAACAGGGACTAAACTTTACAAACCTGAAGCTTGTAACGGTTAAATATGCTCATTAGAATGCACGATATAAATTTCATAAAGTTTCGTTATCGTACGAGAAAGTTATGATCAAATCCGTGTACAAGGGGTTAAAGCGTCAACGTTGAAATTTAGGACCTTTCGGGTTAACCAGAAGTGTCCAGGGACTTGGCAAAGTGAGTATAAGTCTTGAAGCCCTTGTATATAGATATGAAGGGGTCAAATTGCAAGAAATAAGCAAACTGGTGCGTAAACGTAATCAGTTTAATGCGACAAATACTCCGGAACTTCAACATATACTTAACATACCTTAAATAACCTTTACATAACTTAGAAATAAGTTTTAAAGGCTTTGGTATGGCAAAAACAAGTTAATTCGCGAACAGGGACTAAACTTTACAAACCCGAAGCTTGTAACGGTTAAATATGCTCATTAGAATGCACGATATAAATTTCATAAAGTTTCGTTATCGTACGAGAAAGTTATGATCAAATCCGTGTACAAGGGGTTAAAGCGTCAACGTTGAAATTTAGGACCTTTCGGGTTAACCAGAAGTGTCCAGGGACTTGGCAAAGTGAGTATAAGTCTTGAAGCCCTTGTATATAGATATGAAGGGGTCAAATTGCAAGAAATAAGCTTAGTTGGCCTTTCGAAGGGCCAAGGGACAAGTTGCAACAACTTGAAACCTTTTAACCTGAAAACAAGACTGACGCGGGCCGCGTCAAGTTTAACCTGATCTTAGGCGGGCTGCGTCAGACGCCCAGTTGCAGAAAAAACAGGCAGCAGCCTGTTAAGCCTTCAAACCAACTTAAATTCGATTCTCCTCATTTTTCTTGACCCCTAAACACCCCCTAAACATCTAGGGACACTTGTTAATGATTTGTGGTCAGTTGTAGACCTATGTGTCAACATTTTGTGGTGATTTAAACACTATAAAAGGCCATAAGTTGCAACAAGTTCTTCACACTTCACTTCTGCATTTCTGGAGCACAAGTCTTCTCCCAAGTGATCCCTAATCAAGCTTAGGACTCCTGTAAGTTTGCCTAACCTTCCTTAGTTTAGTTTTTGCTTAGTTTTAGCTTAAAAGTCAAACCGTCGTAATTAACGGTTGACTTTAAGATTAATCACTAATGGTCCAGTGATTAGTCGAATCAAAAGTAGTTATAAGTTGGTAATTATGTGGGTAATAAACCCTCCAAAGGGTTCCCCCTGATTCCCAATCTAACTATGTCAAAAGTCGGGTCAAACTTGCTAATAAAAAGTCAACAGGATGCTTAAATTCTAATTTATGCATAATTAGCAATGTAGAACATATACAACCTATTTGATCATTATTATAACTTGGTAATTAGTGTAAGAACATGTCTAAACATGTTCAACCCGACAATTTCCTGTTTAGACCCGGTTCGGAACCGAAAGTCGCATAGTTTGACTTTTACTTTGACTTTCAGTTCTGACCCATTTAAGCATGTTTTAGAAATACCTTAGAGCTTTAATTGGACTAGGTTACATACTAGTATAACCCTCTGTGATTATACACCTTGGTTCATTAGTTATCCAATTAATATGCATGTTTCCGTTAATTGCTCATATGTTGACCATTATGCCCTTTTTACCTTAAAACGTGATTTTTGAAAATGTAAAAGAGTAGAAACCTTTGTTACTAATATATAAACTTGTACCCAAAATTGGAGATCAATTGGTGGTGTAGTTTGAGAGTTATGCTCATTAGCGCAAAATGAAAGCTTTGTGTAAATTAAATGGCGTAATTAGCGTATAGCCTAGTTAAGCCTACTTTTTGTTATCAAACTTATTACCCACTGATGTAATATATTATTTTGGGATTTTTTAAGATTTTTAATTAATTTTAGGCTGAGCATAACTTATAGTCGTAGGCTTAATCCGGTAATTGTCGGTTTTGCCCTTACGGGCTATAAAATGAGTTTTACATATCTAAACCACTCCAAACCTTTTGCTACTGATCTTAAATGATAAATAAATTATTTTAAGCCTTCTGGAATAATAAAAATATCAGCTTTATGTATACAACCCGGAAACGGCTCCTAATCGCCTTTCTAAGCGTTTTTAACGCATAGTATGTACTAGAACTATTTTAGACATACAAGGGTTGATACCTACTGATATTTTTGGTAAATTATAATGTTTTAACAGTAAGCAAAAGTTGTTAAACTCAGACTTCAGTTTTGAGCTTTACGGCTTATGTGAAATTACCAAAATGCCCCTACGATGCATAGTTTGGTTATAATTGATAAATTTCACATATATACTTTACCCTACTGATATAACTTATTAAATTGAGTATTTTTACTGATTACATCAGACCTGTAACTCAGGTAAATACTTAAACTCTTTTATAACCTTTTAAATGACCAAACTACCCCTACGGGACCTAGTTTGTGTTTAAATTCGTTTCGGGCATAATGAAAGACATCTTACTGATGTCACAACATATTTGAAGCATATTAACTTAGGAAACCTGTATGTGGCTCTTACGGATACCCGTTACGCTTATTACGCATTCGGTTCGGTTTATATAACTAGTTTACATAAATTAGCCGAAGCGGGTCAAACCTTATCGGTTTTATCTAGAAATCCAGAATGTGTATGAAATACCCATATTAAACAAGTCTTCAAACTTGTCGGGTCTAAATCACATTCTATCCGATCTTCCGATTTAGGTCCGGTTTATTAATGTAGTTACCTATATTAGGTGTCGTTTGATATCCGTGATCTCTAGCATTGCTTAGTGGTTATCTTAGGACTTCTGAGCAATCTCAAGTGAGTACATAGAACCCATCTTTTACTGTTTTCAAACTGTTTTGGGGTGGAACACATGTGCCTACTTGTTACTTTCGTGCTTTCCTGTTTTCACATCATATACCTGCTATGTTTGTTAGTACATTATAGTACATGATTTCATTACATATCATGCTATGTATGCCCATTGTGTGCGTATTTAGTACATCGTTTTACATTACATTTCATGCTATGTATGCCCATTGTGTGCATACTTAGTACATTGTTTTACTTTACATTTCTGCTATGTATGTTGACTGATAGCATGCTAGCACATTGATTTACATGACTTTCTGCTTTGTATATTAACTTAGCATACTTAGTACATTGTTTTCATATAACATGTTCACTTTTGCTATGACATTTGGTTTGCACAAACGAGACTATTATACGTTCATTAACATTAGCTACGCCGCTCGGTAGTAAGTACTGGTACCATAGGACTTGACAAATCCCATTCCTGACATCCCGGGTTTGTTTGGTTGTAAGGAATGACTGAATCCGAAAACATTTCTTTTGATAACCTTGACTGAAAGGGTTATCCGACTGTCTCAAGGCTTGAATGTATGCGTTAACTTACCACATAAATGTTTGTATCAATGTAACATGCATTACTTTGCAAAACATAACTTTTTGATATATTCAAAATACTTTGTTTTGTACATTTCTACATTTGGATTATGGGACAATACTTTACTTACAATACATAACATTTGATACACATTACTTGACTACTTTTGGACTTATAAACATTTGACATGGCTTATACAAGGACTTTTGACTATTGGTTTAAACATAGACTTTATACATTGGTGGTTTGTTTAAGTGACTTAAGTAATGAGATGTGAGTAATATGATACAAGCATGGTGGATACGTCACTGGTACTTCCTATATATAAGTGTTTGTATTATATTACGTATCATAGCGTTATTTAAATCATTCAATTTGGACCTATACATTTTACACAAGTAACACAATTTTCACAAGACTTTGGTTTACAAACAATTTACTTTATACAACTCATTTTACTTGGTTATACATTTAAACCATACATTATTCTCTTATTTATACATATCATCTGATCTTATCGTTTTTCAAATGATTTACAAGACAAAGCAAATTACAAGGTTCATGACTAAACATTTTCTCAAACATAAGTCATGAATCCTATTTTCACAAAACCTATGTATCTCACAGGCATTTTTATGCTGACGTACCTATTTTCACATGTGTTTTCAGGAGCTTTTGCGTAGGACGATGATTGTGACACTAGGGCGGACCTGTGCCTTAGAGACATAAAACGAAGATAGACTTAGTTTAATTATGTTATAAACTCTTTGATTCCTCTTTAAAACAATGTAACTCTTATGTTGATAAATAAAATACAACTTTGTATGCCATGGTTATGAAACAATTAATTCTATTACAACACTCCCCGACGTTTTCCGCCACGTTTTGTATGTTATACGTGGTCGGGGTGTGACACAACAAGTTCAATTGAACTTTGCAACGTGAGCGTAATCACGATGGTTATAGTCCCTTGTGACTATACCTACTGATTACCACTTTGATTAGTCGAAGTGACGTGTCAAAGTTTCGGTTAAAATGCACGATTATGTGCATTTTGTGACGAAACTATTTTCGGGTATCAAAGCACTTTGTTTTGATATCAAATCAGTTTTCTAACTTAGTTAAACATGTTTAACTCGTCACTTTTAGTGTAGTGCTTGTTTAGGGTCGTAAGTCAAGCGGTCTAAACCACCGCTTAGACTTTCGAACCCGACCCGTTTGGTCGATCATTAGGATCCGACCAAACATATATTGTGACCATAGTTATATAGGGATTAACCTTCCAAGGTTATACCTTATGGTCACTTAGTTTAATTAGTTGTATGATAGGTAGTTATATGCCTTAGGAAAATGACCAAAATGCCCTTTTCATGCATAATTTGAATTTAAGCATATGCAACTTAATTTTTGATACTTAAACTGATTATGAAACATAATTAAACATGTTAGGGCATATAATACTTGTCATAGGACCAGTTAGGCGTCTCAAACACGCATTCGCGCGAACGACGCGTTAAAATAGCGTACACTACCTTAACGGGTCATAACGGGTCGTAAGCACTTAGGATAGATTCCGATTTAGAATGTAGGCTTTGTTAAACCATATCGGATGAGTTCCAATACTCATTTGGTTTACGAGACCTCATTCTACCCGATCTTCCGATTTAGGTGTCGCTTTATTAATATAGCAATCTGATTACTAGGTACCACTTGATTTCCTTGGTTTGCCCGAGCCTTGTTAAGTTCATTTAATCGAGGATACTTTGCAATTCAATGTGAGTACATAGTTCCCCTATTTTACTGTTTTCAATAGTTTTGGGGTGATTCATATGTGTTAAACGATTTCAACGTTTTCAAAAACGAATACTATGGTTTATATTAAACACAACGATTTTGATAATGTGAACGAACTTGTTGGGACGTAATTACATAAAGAATAACATTCATTAGCTTTAGCCGAGCCGACCAGTAGTATGTTATGGTACCATAGGATCTGACAAATCCCGTTATCGAACTATCGCCATGGTTATGTGTGGGGATAATGTGGGTAACGACAAAACCTGATGATTGTTAACTCACCCTTTGGTGGTTTGTTAATACGAGTTGAATGATGGACGAGTTACGAAGGTTTGAATGTATTCAACGAGATGACCAAAAGTTAGTTTTCACAATTAAAACACGAATGATTTGAACGATTGGAATGATTTGAACGATTGGAACAATTTAAACGATTTGAACAATATGAACGATTTGAACGATTGAACGATGGTTTATAACAGAAACGAGTTAAACGGTTGGTTTTTGGTATGTGATTTATTTAATGGGACGGGTGTAATGTGATAAAAGCATGGTAGATACGCCGCTGGTACTTCTTATATATAAGTGTTTTTATCATATTATATTCCGTGGCGTTATTTAGTTCACTTGGACGAACGATTTTTAAACGATGACACGCAACGATGTTTTCTATACGATATAAACCATACGAGTTTTATTACGAGAACGATTTACAATTTGGTTTACTTAAACACATGTTTTGGGTTAAGATTCATGGCAACGAGTTGTATAAACTATAACCAATTTGTTTTGAGTTAGTTAATCATATTGCAATACTAAACACTTTTCAAAACAAGGTTTTCAATTATCAACTCTTATAGTCAATCGAGGTATTGCAACATGTATACGAGCCATGAATCTGACACACTCACAAAACCTATGTGCTCTCCGACATTTCTTTGCTGACTTTATTTTCACATATGTATCAGGTGGTGTTGTTTGATGATGTTGATGTTGATAACGACTAGGATGCATGCTCACATAGGACCGGGCGAGGCCTTAGTGACTTAATAACGATGATAGACGATATGTGAATTTGTTTGTTCTATTTCAAGACAATGTTTAATGTTTAATATTTAAATAAAATGAAACTTTTAATCCATGTGTTGTGAAACAATAATTATGTCGCTCCACTCCCCGACGTTTCCGCCGCGGTTTGTTGTTTTACGCGATCGGAGTGTGACAAGTATCGAGATTTGTGAGCCTCATTCATAACGAGCTTATGGAGATTATTGTGATCTGGCACCCAGATGCGATTAAGATAGTATTGAAGTCCATCCGACTTAGTTTCGAGTTGGTCAACAGTAGCGCCTCGTATTTCAACTAATAGACTAACTTCATTAGCTGACGAATACTGAGCTTCACGGATACAGGTATGAAGATCACTAGAGATGCGAAAACAACGGATAGTATTAACATGAGTCTTACGACTAAGAGCATCGGCCACGACATTCTCCTTGCCAGGATAATTGCGCATCTCACAGTCGTAGTCGTTCAGCAATTCCACCCAATGTCTCTGTCGCATGTTCAGTTCCTTTTGGTTAAAGATGTGTTGTAGGCTCTTATGGTCAGTGAAAACCACACACTTAGTTCCATATAGGTAGTGTCGATAAATCTTTAACGCAAACACAACTACACCAAGATCCAGATCGTGAGTAGTATAGTTTTTCTCAGGTATCTTGAGTTGGCGGGAGGCATAGGCAATAACCTTGTCCCGCTACATGAGCACACAGTCCAAGCCACGGTTCGAGGCATCGCAGTATACCATGAAATCGTCATTCCCGTCAGGGAGAGTAAGAACAGGAACATTACAAAGAAGAGTCTTCAAAGTCTGAAAAGATTCCTCTTGCCAGGACCCCAAGCAAAAGGCTTCTCCTTCTGAGTCAACGAAGTGAGAGGAACGGCGATCTTGGAAAAGTCTGAGATGAATCGACGGTAATAACCCGCCAATTCTAAAAAGGAACAAATCTCAGATGCAGATTTAGGCGTACTCCAATTCTTCACAGCTTCGATTTTAGAAGGGTCAACATGAATACCTTGTTTACTAACGACGTGCCCAAGGAATTGTACTTCATTAATCCAAAATTCACACTTAGAAAATTTGGCGTGTAAGCGTTCACCACGTAAAAGTTCTATAATTAAGCGTAAATGGCGTTCATGATCAGCTCTAGTTTTCAAATAAATGAGAATATCATCAATAAAGACTATCATAAAACGATCCAGATAAGGTTTATAAACACGATTCATGAGGTCCATGAACACAGCGAGTGCGTTGGTCAAACCAAAAGGTATAACCACGAACTCGTAGTGCCCATAACGAGTGCGAAACACAGTTTTGGGGATATCATCTTCGAGAACACGGAGCTGATGATAACCAGATCGAATGTCGATTTTGGAAAAACAGGACACGCCTTGTAGTTGGTCGAATAGATCATCAATACAAGGGAGAGGGTAACGATGCTTGACGGTGAATTTATTCAGTTCATGGTAGTCGATAAACATACGAAATGAACCATCTTTCTTCTTGACGAATAGCACCGGAGCACCCCACGGAGAGGTAGTTGGACGAATGAATCCTTTGTCGAGTAGTTCCTGTAGTTGACTAGATAGTTCTTGCATCTTGGAAGGTGCAAGTCGGTAAGGATCCTTGGCGACGGGAGTCGCGCCAGGGATGAGATCAATACGAAAATCAACAGATCTAGGAGGAGGAAGACCAGGAAGATCTTCAAGAAAGACTTCAGGGAAGTCACACACTACTGGAACATCGCTTATGTTTTTTCCCTTGCCCTTTTGTTCCACCACGTGGGCCAAGAAGGCAAAATACTGTTTACATAAGCATCTGTTCGCTTGGGTGCATGACATCAACTTCAGTCCTCTAGAAGGTCGGTCTCCATAAACGTGTAAGTTTCACCAGACGGAAGAGGTAAACGAACATACTTCTCGTGACAAGCAATTTCGGCATGATTACCAATCCATGCCGAGTATGATATCAAAGATACCCAATTGCATGGGTATAAGATCAATAGTAAAGACGTGGTAGTTAAGAGTCAAGGAACAACCAATAAGGATATAATCAACTAGAATAGACTTTCCATCGGCAATCTCAACCGAAAACGACTTAGGTAGCTTAGAGCGTGCACAGTTTAACAAAGATTCAAATTCTACGGACACAAAGCTTCTGTCGGCACCAATATCAAATAGTATCGAAGCGTAAAGACTATTGACGAGAAACGTACCATTCACGACGTCATTGTCGTTACGAGCCTGATATGCATTAAGGTTGAACGCTCGTCCACGAGCGGCTGGCTATTGCTCCTAGTTTAGCTGAGGACACTGGTTATGGAGATGATTAGTGTCTCCACACTTGTACATGCACGAACAGTGTTGACTGGCCTAGGGTTTTGCTGAGGAGCTGGGGGAGCTGGTAGAGCTGCCTGAGCTGGCGCTTGCTGGGCTTGGTTGACTTGATGGCAGTAGGGAGTTATGTGACTGTAGCGGTTGCAATTGGTACACAAACGACAAGCAGAGGTAACATGATGATGGAAGTTGCAAGTAGCGCACTTGGGATGAATCCCAGTGTACAACTTCTTGTTCTCCTGAGTAGGAGGGTTAGCAGCAGCAGCAGACACAGTAGCATTGCCTGTAGGGTTCGCATTTGCAGCAGGGACAATGGCATTGCAGCCAGAACCCTGAGCTTTTCGTTTCTTGTTTCTGCTGCCACTGGGATGCTGGGTAACTTGGTTTGCTGATTTGGAGAGAGCAGGAGTAGCAAACTGTTTGTCACGGACACGGTTGTTGTTTAAACTTTCTGCAAGACGATACACTTCCTCAATTGTGTCGAGCTGAGCTGCTTCAATCGAATCACGCATAGCAGGAGGTAACCCATTGATGTACTTGGTTATCATGCACTTAGGAGTAGAAACCAAGTGAGGCACGATTATGCTGAGTTGCTTAAAACAGGTAGTGTACGCCAGGTTGTCATCTCCAATCTGCTTGAGACGCCAAAACTCTTCCTCAAGCTTCAGCTGTTCATGGGGAGGGCAGAATTCGAGCATTATCATTTCTCGCATCTCAGGCCATGGAAGAGCATAGGCTTCTTCGTTAGAGCGGATGTTTCTCTCGTTCGACCACCATTCCAGTGCTCTGCCTTGAAACATGCTGGTTCCACTCCTAGTCTTCAAGTGTTCTGGGCACTCGTTGTTAATGAAGGTAACCTCGATGCTGTCGAACCACTCCAGCATAACAGTCACCCCATCACTACCCGTGAAAGGCTTAGAGTGACAACCGTAAAAAATACAGGTATCCGTACAATTTAAATTACCATGATTAGTGCTTAATGACTGTGCTGAATTACAATTAATGACTTAAACTGCTTTCTAATTACTGTATCATACTTACATGTGCATCACATATTACATAATGTCATATCATTATTACATGTAAACCATAATGTCACACAATTAGCCTATCAAACATGAATCAATTCAAAATTAAATTTGCAGGAATGATATGTGGGTGAAGGTATACCGAACTAGTGTCGAAAGAGAGGTCTCCGGTATCGATTGGATTGAGCTCCCGGCTATGTCCGGCGATCCTGTAACTCCGGCGTACAAGCAGACGAAGAACAGAAGTGTTTTACGAAGTGTTTGAGAGTTCAGAGGGGTCTGAGAGGTTTGCGGAGATTGCAGGTAGTTTATAACGTGTTCGATCGATTAAAAAACAATCGTAATCAGACAATTCAGATTCCCACTCAAAATAAAAAAATAAATTCCGATTTCGGTAACAGGATTGCATGGTTTGGTAGAATTGAGGACTTTGGACAATTCAATTGTCGATGATAACGAGCAGGCGTGCAAAAGGGAACGTTGAGGCTTGTCCGTTTGTGATTTGGCTGAATTCCGGCGGACTAAACGGTGTAAAACCGTTTGAAACAATGTTACGAGATCAGTCCCTGATGGTTTTTGTATAAACAGAACAGGTCCCTCAACTTTTAACTAGAAAGCCTAACTAAGTTAGTTGCAAAATTTGAAATCCTTTTATAAAATTTAACCCGGTTAGGGTTTTAACTGAAAAACAGTTTTAAAAATGGCAAGAGTAGTCCCTAGACTACTAGTTTGGTAAAATGACCCAATGGTCCTTGGACTTTAAATTTAAAAATATAAGTATTTTATTTTTATAAAATATAAGTTTCTAAAATTACATTTTAAACCCTAAACTTTTAAAAGTTTTTAAAAAGCTTATATTTTATTTATAAAATAAGTTTCAAAAATGTCATAAAGGACCCTAAACTTTATGTTTTACAAATTTTACGTTTTTAACCCGAATATTTAAGTTTCAAAAATTACACTTTAGTCCCCGAACTTTATATTTTGTAAAATAGTGTCGGTTCTAAAATACAAACATTTTAAACAAGTTTCAGGGAATGACAAAAGGAGTCCTTTAACTTATACTTTCACATAATGACATGTTAGGCCCTTGTAATTAATATTGCTTGTTTATAAGTATGAAACTAGAACCAATTGAAATTATTCACGTGTTTGGGTCGACAAAACATGCAGCAACAATAAAACTAAACATGTATCAAACAAATTGCATCTCAAAATATGATATGTGTATCAAACAAGTACATGTTTGAAAATCAAGGTTGTTACAGTCTCCCCTACTTTAGAAAATTTCGTCCCGAAATTTATTCGAAAGAGACCGTAGAATGTAATTGTAATGATAATCAAGTCATTGTTTGGTGCTGCAAATTCCGAGGAATTTACGAGTATCATTGTATAAAAATTGTTTTGTGTGGCACCATGCTATGCTAGATATGTAATGTAAATGTTATGCAAACAAATGTGTGTACAAATAAGCAAATAATGGATGATCACAAAACCACATAATGTTTTTATCTGCTACCTTACTTAACAGGGCTTACTATGATTTCCATGCGTCAAACCTCGTAATTAAGTGTGCACCCAAAATTACGCGTTTTGTCGCCTGGTCCACATAGCACTTCTAGTTAAATGAGGAGAACAAATAAGATTGAGGTATTGTTTAAATTAAACAAGCATCAATATAACATAACATCAATTGAATCAAAACGTATGGCATTGTTTGTTTGACAGTCTATCATGCAAATTACATTTAGAACATGTCATGAAATGGATCAATTTCAGGCTCAAAACTATCAGGTAGTGGAGGTAGTAGATCCAGTTGCATACGAGCAGCTAGCATACTTTCCAACCATTGATTTCTTTTTGTCAACCATCGTACTTGCCGTAGCAAATCTTGGTTCTGATTGTTTAGCCTAGCCATTTCAACTACCATTGGATCTGGTGGTAAATCCATTCGAGGCATCGTGCTTGAGCCTGCCATATCAGTTGGTGGCAGTTGTTCTACTTCGTTCAACAGTGACTGGAAGGAATGTGACACCAATGGTGCTTGTAAAAATGATTCCGATACTAATTGATCTTGGGTCATCATGCTTTCATCAAACAAAGCTTCTTGCGTCGTTGGATCCTCCTCGAAAACTATCGGTGAGCAGCTTTGTAAGAAGTTTGAGGTTGATGGTTGGGATAAGTTTGTTGTAATATGTTCTGGTATGTATGGCAGTGGTGGTTGTATATCAAACCGATAAAAAGATTGTTGAGGAAATTGCAAAAATGTTTGTTGTAAATTTTGTGGGAAGGTATTCTCTAAGGTAACTGGAGCTCCTTCCAATTGTGATGATTGTGTTAGTGTATTAATATGGACAGGGGTTAGTATCATGGTGTAAGGATTTACAATCCCAGGTGCCTTTGGTGGAGATAGTCCCCAGATAATCTGATCACTTAAGACACCTAATGATTGTGCTATTTTTGTAATATAAGCCCCTCCCATGAGACTTTTCAGAGGATGTGATTGTTGATTATAAAAATATACAGCAAGCTCGTGGGCAATATTACAAGGAATTTGCTTAAAAATACTGTACAGATAGAAAAGTTCAGTTGTTCTAACCCTTTGAAGATGCCTGCGCCCCGTGATAGTGTTGGCTACCACACGGTGCATATATTTATAACAAGGTTCTATGAAGTCCGCAACATTATTGTAGCTACACCATTCTTTTGATGAACGGCTTTGCCAAAAATCTACCAAATCCGCGGAGGAATAAGTGGTTGTTGCCTCCGTAAAAATGGGTTGATTAACTTCTTCATCTGTATATATGCCCAGATGAACTGCGAATTCGGTTAAGGACATAATATGGGTTTGCCCACAAAGTTGAAAATGGATGGATTTATTGGTAAAATTTGTATTATTTTTGTAATAGAAAGTAGACAAGAACTCATACACCAGTTCATCGTATGATGGTTCTAGGATGTCGAAGAAACGTCGCCAAGGCGTATTAGGTAGTAGTAATCTTGCTAGTAAACCACTGGAATCAATCATTCCTATTTGTTGCCAATCAATACCGCTAATAGTAAGAACTTTGTGCTGCTTGAGTTTTTGATACCTCTCTTGGTGGCGTAAATTAGCAAACTGAAGGAAGGGATGTATTTTTGCTGCATTTGAAGATTCCGCATATGCTGCTGGGAGATTTGCCATTGGGATATGAGGTTTTGTTGAACTAAGAAAAGTTTGGGTATGGGGTATTGAATTATATCAGAAATTGTAGTTCTTGAGTAGATTAGTTCGAGTAGTGAGTTTCTTATATAGATAAGGAGATTCCGGATTACACTATAGGATTGGTTAGAGCTCCCATGCTACGTTCTGCAGCTAGTTTGAAAATTTGAATCTAAAATGTATGGTCTCGAGAAAATTTTGAAACTCGGAAAAAGAAGGAATTGTATTGTATAAAATTAACGTAGGTCGATTAAAACTTGGATTGTTCTGGAAAAGGAGAAAAGAAAAGAAATCCTTTTGAATTAGGGTAACATGCCTTGTGCCTATAGGTATTCTGTACACTCATCAGTAGTTCCCAGGTAGGCAAACGTGTGTCTCGTCGTAGAGGCATTTTCCAAAAGAAAGATCAGAAGCCGGAAAGAAAATTGGTGATGATAAGTTTGAAAAAGAAGATGGTGATTGCTGTCAAGTTCAGGCGAAAAGTTTTAAAAGATTTAACGAAATAAAACTGTAAAAGGATAGGTTGTCTCCATATAGCTTATATAAAAGAAAACTTATAGATGGTCATTCGGGTGGTAGTGTGTTTCAGAAATGTTTCAAACTTTTGAAGTTTTCATTGTTTATACGTTTTAAAAATAGTTTATCGTGACCGGTTTGAAATTTTGAATTTAAACAGGTATGATCCGAAAATAAGTTAAATTTGAAAGGAGTTTTGGTAAAATGATTTGTATTATTTATAAAACCTTGTAGTTATGCGATAAGAGTTGGTTAGGTTTCTGCTTGATAGTGAATCTCTTTAGTAAAATGATGTAGTGTGATTTGTGTTTTAATGGCTAGGAAAATTATGGGCAAGGGAGTCATTGGACTAGCTACGTGTCTACAAGCAGTAGGGGAAAACATAAGGTCATAGGAATCGGAATGAAATGTTTTTGGTGGAATGGTTTCATAAAATTAATGAAGACGAGAGAAAATACACAACAAGATGGACATCGTTTATTTGGCGAATAAACAACATCAGTGACTAATCAAAGTAGTTGGGTTCTTATAACTTAATGAAGTCATGCTTTAGCCTATAAGTGGACACTCATCCCGAGAATTCCCAGGTAAGCACAACTGGTCTCGCGTCTGATGAGATATATACGAAGTGCTTGCCTAGACAGAAAACTCAGAATACAGGCACCCACCCTTCCAGATTGCACGAGTTCGTTATTAGAGCCCAAGACTTTGACGAGAGTAAAAATCAGAGGAGATTTTGAAAAATTTTAAATCACCTGAGGACAGATGATGAGTAATTTGTATAGCCTAAAAGTTAAACGAGAGAAATCCACCGTGACGAGGCTAGAGTTTTAAGAATAGAGATAGAGACAAAGAAGCGGACAGAGTATCTAGTGGATAGGGGTCCTAGGTAAGTTATAGTCTAGGTCAAAAGAAATATCTAATAACCTAATTCCCTATAACCATGGCTCTGATACCAACCTGTGACACCCTGACCGGAGGCGGAAACGTCGAGGGCATCACGAAACTTGATAGAATGCAAATGAGCACATGGTGATTAAATTAACGTTGAAATATAATTAAGTTGATTTGGTAGGATTGCATTCACATCCAACTAGTACAAATATAACACATTGTTCACAAAATGGTCTTTGTTTTTATTTAAGCTAAGGCACTTGTCTTGAGCAATCCTATGTGATCCATAAGCAAAAGCTAACTTCAATCAATCAACACCTGAAACATATGTTTAAAAATAATTTGGGTCAACAAACGGTTGAGTGAGTTCATAGGTTTAGGTTAGTTTGGTAATAAACAAATAATGTGATAATGAAATAAAATGTTTAACAATGTGGCATTTGATATGTTCTAAACAATTGATTGAAACAAGTCCCGCTTGGTTAACATTCAAACCTTTGTTGCATGACACGGCATTGATCACCCAGACCTCGCATAATGACTAACATGACTATCAACAACAACAACAATTGACCGTGAAGTCGGGTGAGGCGTTCCCCCTATAGCGCTATAATACTACCGCTCGGCTTGTACGGAGTTAATGAATGTAAGTTAAGCATCAAGTAATCAACAATTGCAAGAAAACAATCAAGGTAACCACAACAATGAAAATGAGCTTATATCACATTATTACATATGTTTCACCCCGAAAATGTTGTAAAACAGAAAATGGGGACTATGAACTCACCTTGCTTGTGAATCAAATTCCAAACAAGTATATAGATAAGAGTTTTGCAGGAACAAGTCTTTCCACGCTACTCTATAAACATGCATGAAACAACACATATGGAACATAGCATTAACAAGGGCAACATGGTGATTTTGTATAAACGGTTGACAAGGTTTTGTGTTGTACGATTTGACAATCTGTTTGGGGAAACACTTGGTAATTTGATAAATTTGAGAAGTGTTTATATAATTACTAGATTATACAAATAACAAGTAAAATATTATTATTTGTATATTTAAACAAATAATATATACATATAAATAAATAATTATACCTTAAGTTTATTTATATATATATATATATATATCTTTTAAAAATTATGTAAACAGTTTGTATAATTTAAGAGTTTTAAAATATATAATTCAAAAGTCCAAGTTTTAAATTACAGAAAGTATAAATTATATTCAGTATTATCAAAACATATGTATTTTCAGAATAGCGTGATAACTATACAAATTAATTATCTAATAATTAATTTAGGGCAGAATAATTAAAAATGATATTTTAATTATATAACAAGTATAAATCAGATTGAAAATAATTATTATGGCAGAAAAAGAATAAGTATGTTTTAAATAAACAGTTTAATTAATTGTTGAAAATGAAATACCTGAATAATTGTGTAAATAATTACCTAAATAATTATTTAAAACCGAAAAAGTAGAAATAATATTTTTAAATAATGACATGCAATAATACAGATTTAAAATAAATATTATGGTCCTTGATAAATTTTATATAATATTCTGGAATTAAAAGAATAATTTCACAAAAACTGATTTTATAAGGCTTATTATATAAAAATAACATGAAAAATAATTAAACATGGTTTCTGATTTTTAATAATCTCAAAATAACATGCATGAAATTATAAAAATAAATTTGGATATATTTTACAACTCAGAATAATTAAATTAATACAATTAAACTTAATAAAAACATGAGATTTAACTGTTTTAATTATAAAAATATCAAAACAGTTTCAAATATTTATAAAAATTTATTTTTACAAAGTGCACTGTTAAAAATGTTTAACATAAAAATTTCATAAATAAATTCCTAAAATTCGAGTTAATATAAATATTTTAAGTCAGAACAGGTTTTAATTAAAATAAAATAGATTTATAAAAATTTTGTAAACTTTTATATTTTAATAAATACAACAATATGTAAGGGTTATATGATAAAAATTTCGGATTTTATAATATTAACATCGATTTGATATGAATTTTATAAATAACTGTATTTAATGGAAAATAAATAAATAATCTAAATCATCATCATCTTCCCCAAACTGGTCAACAGAAAGTCAACACGTACAATTAGCCTATCAAACATGAATCAATTCAAAATTAAATTTGCAGGAATGATATGTGGGTGAAGGTATACCGAACTAGTGTCGAAAGAGAGGTCTCCGGTATCGATTGGATTGAGCTCCCGGCTATGTCCGGCGATCCTGTAACTCCGGCGTACAAGCAGACGAAGAACAGAAGTGTTTTACGAAGTGTTTGAGAGTTCAGAGGGGTCTGAGAGGTTTGCGGAGATTGCAGGTAGTTTATAACGTGTTCGATCGATTCAAAAACAATCGTAATCAGACAATTCAGATTCCCACTCAAAATAAAAAAATAAATTCCGATTTCGGTAACAGGATTGCATGGTTTGGTAGAATTGAGGACTTTGGACAATTCAATTGTCGATGATAACGAGCAGGCGTGCAAAAGGGAACGTTGAGGCTTGTCCGTTTGTGATTTGGCTGAATTCCGGCGGACTAAACGGTGTAAAGCCGTTTGAAACAATGTTACGAGATCAGTCCCTGATGGTTTTTGTATAAACAGAACAGGTCCCTCAACTTTTAACTAGAAAGCCTAACTAAGTTAGTTGCAAAATTTGAAATCCTTTTATAAAATTTAACCCGGTTAGGGTTTTAACTGAAAAACAGTTTTAAAAATGGCAAGAGTAGTCCCTAGACTACTAGTTTGGTAAAATGACCCAATGGTCCTTGGACTTTAAATTTAAAAATATAAGTATTTTATTTTTATAAAATATAAGTTTCTAAAATTACATTTTAAACCCTAAACTTTTAAAAGTTTTTAAAAAGCTTATATTTTATTTATAAAATAAGTTTCAAAAATGTCATAAAGGACCCTAAACTTTATGTTTTACAAATTTTACGTTTTTAACCCGAATATTTAAGTTTCAAAAATTACACTTTAGTCCCCGAACTTTATATTTTGTAAAATAGTGTCGGTTCTAAAATACAAACATTTTAAACAAGTTTCAGGGAATGACAAAAGGAGTCCTTTAACTTATACTTTCATATAATGACATGTTAGGCCCTTGTAATTAATATTGCTTGTTTATAAGTATGAAACTAGAACCAATTGAAATTATTCACGTGTTTGGGTCGGCAAAACATGCAGCAACAATAAAACTAAACATGTATCAAACAAATTGCATCTCAAAATATGATATGTGTATCAAACAAGTACATGTTTGAAAATCAAGGTTGTTACATGTAAGCATGAACTTGAAAGATAAAGTGATTTCTTGTAAAATAATAATCAAAGTAAGCTAATAATCTTATGGATCTAAGATTTATGAATGGTTTTTCCAAAAGAACCAAGTTCAAAATATGATTTTTAGAAGATCTTGGTTCCTACTTAAACCTACACCATTTTTGGTGATAAAACAAGTGTGGAAACATTAGAGAAACAAGAAGATTTCATAAGGAAACGTTCTTGTAAAACATGTTTACAAGTTGTAAACATCCAAATCTTTCAAGAATGAGTTTTTTAAAGAAGTAAACACACTTTAAAGGGTAACTAAACCTACTAAAAACACTACCAAGTTATTACAAGCTTTTGTGAAAGATCAAGTTCATGTTGTTATGTAAATTGTATAGTTTTGGCAATTGGTAAGTGTAAGTTGTCTAGGGTTAATTGTTAATTGTTTGTGATGATTTTTGAAAATAAAATGATATGCTTTGATAGCATGGACACCTCCATTTTTAGGGGAAACTATGGCAAAATTTTCTAAAAATATAAACACTTCGAAAAATATTTTCTAACAAGTATTTACAAGTGTATTTAACTATGGTTTTCAATACAAACTTTGCCATAGAATTTGTTACAAAAATACAAGTATTGGAGGTTGGTTTTTATAAATAAAAATGGATAAATATGTATTTAGAATATATATTTACATTAAAGACACATTGTGTGTGATTATTTGTATACTTTGTGTAGTAGTTATATTATTTTAGGGTTAAAATAATATAACTTAACAAAATACCAAGAATTTACAATCCAAAATAATACCAAAAATCATAAGGAATAATTATATAAGTTACGCACTTAATATGGTGAAACCGAACGCAAAAACGTAACTTACAAAATATTCTGAAAAATAAGGTTATAAATATATTTTTGGTAAATGATATTTTTGGATACAAAGAAATGAGAATATGATTTCTATTATTATTACAAAGTATATCATATTATCGATAAGGAGAAAACATTATATTTTTGGGAAGTTAAAATATATTTTCTTGGAATATTTAGAAGATATATGATTTTTGGGAAAAATATATATTTTCTGGAAATACATTATTTTTGGACAAATAAGTTTATATATATTTTCTAAGTGAGACTTGAAAATATATTATTTTGGTACTACAAATGCAAGGATACGAGTGTACATGTATAAGATACCCCCATCCTTGGGAAGAAAATACGAAAATAAATATTTGAGAAGCATTGTTACAAATATTGTTTAAACAATTATTCCAAAACCTAAAAATATAATTTAAGTTAAAATAATTATTATTTTAACAAGTAATTATAACTTGGAATAATATTGAAAACTTAGAAGAAACGTAACTCAAAAACTTTAAACTCTAAGCCAAGGCACGACCCGTTCGTCTAATAGACATTAGTACATTGTAGGGAGTCGTGTTCGCTGAGGAGATTTGGGTTACGATTCTAAAGACGCAATACTGTGAGTTCATGTCCCCCTTTTTCTTTAAATTGTTTTGTTTATTAACTTCGGGGGTGAAATACATGTTACAAAAGGATTACATACGGATACTATTGGTATGATTAGCCTAGGAAAGAACCATAGATCATGTGAATGGGTAGGCGGATACTTGGGACCATTAATCCTCGTATAAGGACCGAGGGGCATGAGTGATAGATCTATTTGGGTGTAGCGAGCCCACACCCATGAGGACCAGGGTGGCCTGAGAGACTGGGTAGTTCAGCCTGAGAGGCTGGGTAGTCTGAGAGACTAGTTGGGACTGTCTGAGAGACTGGGGAGTTTAGTCTGAGAGACTAGGTGGTTCAGTCTGGGAGGCTGGGTGGAATAGTCTGGGAAGACTAGGATGCATACATGCTTACTTTGTTACTACTTACATTCTTATTTGATGATTGTTGATATATGTGCATATGTTGTGATTGCTTTGTTACAGACACCATGTCCTCCTCTAATAGTGGAGTATCTGATACAGTAGACCCTATGGCCATAGTTTCAGACGATGATAGTGTCCCAGACCCTGAGATTCTTACATCTGACACTGAGAGTAGCGATGATGATGATTTCCAGCCATTTGCTTTACCAGATTTTGGCGACATTGTACCGCTAGCTGATGGTCTTCCTGGCGAGGATCTACTTCTTGTTTCGATCCATTCCCCTCTTCCTCTTGTTGCATTTCCTCTCGAGGATCTGCCTCTTGATGCTTTGTCTGACGACGACATCGATCTTTTTATTGAGGGTCCCCCTGAGGGTGCCCAGGATGATGGAGCTCCAGTCGATTATGTCGTTGTCGCTCCACTTGTCGAGATTCCAGTCGATGATGTCATTGCTGTTCCGCTTATTGAGATTCCGATCATTGACATTTCGTCTGACCATTCTGGTCCTGATTCATTCGAGTCTGTGTCATCTACTATTCTACACGCACTGGGATTACAACGTTATCTCACAGATTCTGATTCTAACACAGCTATGTCTGCCGCACCTGTTCCTCCGCAGGACTTCGAGTTTGATGATGAGTTTGATCCTGACATTGATCCTGAGCATGAGGTCAACTTCATTCCTGACGATCAGCTTTTTGATATACCCGCTGATCTCGAGCCGATACCCGCTGATCTTGAGTTAGCTCCAGCTGACCCTGAGCCTTTGATTGCACCCGAGCCTATACCCGCTCATGATCCTCTACCAGAGCATAACCCTGTTGACATACCAGTTGTTGCACCACCTTTACCTGACCCTCTACCTGCACCCGCAGACCATGGTCCTTTTGCTGACCATATAGATCCCCGTTATGCATTCACCCGCAATGGGTGGATAGATGATGATGACTTACCCCCTTTTGTTAGGCCTGTTACTCCCCCACCTGCACCTACTCATGCACCTGTCGATATCGCCCCGTTTCACCCACATGTGTCTGACATACACTGCACTGATTTACCGGTCAAGTTCCTACAGGATATCCCTCCACCCCGTCCAGGGGAAGGTCCGTCTAGCCAGCCGTCTGGCCATGTACCACCCATGTCAGCAGCTTTTCCTTTCATGCCACGGTTTTCACATACTGAACCTTTTGTTTCTTCACCATCGGGCGAGCCACTGATTTGGTTTCCGCCCAACACGATGCCTGTTTCTGATCCATACCATCCCTTCCATTACCCTGGGTACACGAGGGATGAGCTACTCCTATCCTTACAGCTCCAGTAGGAGATGTTGTATCGCAGAGTCATGGATCTTGAGAGGATTATGTCACACCCCGACCACGTAAAACAACAAAACGTGGCGGAAACATCGAGGCGTGTTGCAACAGAATCATTGTTTCATAACCATGGCATAAATAAATTCTGTTTTATTGAATAAATGAACTCATTGTTTTAATACAATCAAATAAATACAACTATGATCTTCCAAGTTTTAGAGTTGCTAAGGCACGAGTCCATCCTAAATGTAGCATGTATCAACAATCATTGCAAAGCAGTACCTGAAACATGTGTAAAAATAGGTACGTCAGCATAAAAATGCCTGTGAGATACATAGGTTTTGTGAATATAGGATTCATGACTTATGTTTAAGAAAATGTTTAGTCATGAACCCCGTACTTTGCTTTGTCTTGTAAATCGTTTGAAATAAAACAATAAGTTCAAATGATATGTCTAAATAAGAGAATAATGTATGGTTAAATGAATAACCATTGTAAAATGAGTTTGTATAAGTTAAGTTGCTTGTAAAACAATGTATTGTGAAAAGTATGTTATTTGTATAAAATGTTATATGTATCAAATTGAAATGATTCAAATAACGATACAATATGTAATACCATACAAACACTTATATATAGGAAGTACCAGCGGCGTATCCACCATGCTTGTATCATATTACACACGCCTCGTTACTTAATCACTTACTCAAACCAAACCAACAATGTAAGATGTATATGTTTAAACCAATTGCCAAACGTATTGAATAATGTGTAAAAATGTTTATGTCAAGATGAAATCATGAAATGTATAACCAATGTCAATAATGTTTATGTGTCCAATGTAAATCATGTAATGTGTAACCAATGTGATTTGTATAAATAAGTGTAAGATTAAACAATTATCCTTATAGTAGCATATTAAAAGTATACTTTGGATTTGTAAGTAACATATTAAACTATGTTTTGGTTTCATAAATAACATATCAAAATATGCTTTAGATGTGATAAATAACATATTAAACTATGTTTTTGGTTTTGTAAATATATGTTGGTTTTGTACAATACCACACATGAGAGTATATCAAACTATACTTTAATAGTGTGATTTGAGAATTCATTCAGACCTGGTGCATCAAGATACACCTTTGAGACTATAGAAATACCACAAAGGCAATCCCTATTTGGATGGAGCAACAAATTGGTTTCAGACATTCCATGATAACAGGAATGGGGTGTCAAATCCTATAGCGCTATATCATACTAACAATCGGTCTGGTGAACATAAAATAAGTACAATTCAACAATTTATTTTATGTTCTTTGAGAAATCAATGTTTAAACCATAATTACTCATTCAGTTTGTCAAATGATAAGTAATAACATGTATAATCAATTATACTTTTGGAAAACATGAAAGTAACAGATAGGTACACATGCTTCACCCCAAAACAGTTTGGAAAACAGTAAAATAGGGGAACTATGTACTCACATTGAGAGTGCTTAGGAGTCCTTGTATAACAACCAAACAATGCTAGAGATCACGGATATCAAACGACACCTAATATAGGTAGCTATGTTAATAAACCGGACCTAAATCGGAGGATTTAGATAGAATGAGGGTTCGTAAACCAAACGAGTATAGAGACTCGTGTCATATGGTTTAACAAAGCCTACATACTAAATGAAAACTAACCTAATAGCTTACGACCCATTACGACCCGTTTAGGTAGCTTATGTTACTTTAACGCGTCGTTCGCGTGAAACGTGTTCGGACCGCCTAACTAGTTCTACGACAAGTGTTATATGCCTAAACATGTTACATAATCAGTTATGTGACAAAAGTTTAGGTTACATATGCTTAATTACCAATTATACATGAAAAGGGTATTCTGGTAATTTACCTAAGGCATATAAACTACCTATCATACAACTACTTAAACGATGTGACCATAGGGTATAACCTCGAAAGGTTATTCCCTACCTACTATGGTCACCTAATGTATTTGGTCGGATCCTAATGATCGACCAAACTGGGTCGGGTTCGAAGGTATAGGCGATTTATCAGATCGCCTACCCTACGACCCTAGACAACGTGGTAATCAGTGGGCATAGTCCCAAGGGACTATAACCAACGTGATTACACTCACGTTGCGAAGTTCAAACGAACTTCGCATTGACCATTACTGGTCAACGCTGAAAGTCAAACAAAGTTTGACTTTCTGACTCGAAAAGCAATAAAATAAGGAAAAGAACGAAAGAATACTTACGAAGGGTCCCCGAATGCTAACCTCGATTCAAAAATCTCAGGTATGAAACAATAGTTTCAACTTAGAGTTTCTCAAATCAAAGTTCTTGTAAGTTTAGCAATGGGGTGATGGGGTATTTATAGTTTTCGGTCCACCGTTGAGATCGTTTCATGGAAACCGTGATTCGATCACATCCGTACACTTGTTGAAAGGTTATGGAAGCTAAATATGATCCTTATCTAATGACTAAGCAATTTAGAACATGTGGAGGAGGATCAAACAGCTGAAATCTGCTGTTAGAAACATTTAACCTAGTCAGAAGGTCTGACGCGGGCCGCCTAAGGATGTTAAGATCCTGAGGCGGGCCGCCTAGGAGTCACAGATCAGAACAAAGTTTCAGAAATGTCAGTTTCAGTTCCTGCACGTGTTTAAGGCCATTTCCGACACTTCTAAGGCCCGTAAAGCCAACTTTAAGGCCCTAAAATGTTGCCTAAACATTGAGGACATGAAAAATGCTCAAAAATATGCCGGGTGTTGGTTCGTTTGGTCGTACGAACGCGATGTTCGCTTAATTACGACGGAATGCGCATAAGCGCGAAAAACGATCCAAATGACGCGACGAATGGATTTTTGGCAAGCCAAACACTAAAGTATAATATAGTCATGCTTACATAAATTTTTGGATGTCCGGATGTATTCAGAACGTAAGTTATGCGCGAAAATGCAAACTTGTGCACTTTTTGACACTTTTAGTCCCTGAATGACCCAAAAGTTTATTTTAGCATACCGAACCCCTCAAAGCCTATTTCTAAGCTATGTGAAGGATATTTATGGTATGTTTAACTTATGGTCATGTTCCGGAATGTCTGTTACAGTTCAAATTGGCATACTTTCGCAGTTTGTCAAGTTTAGTCCCTGTAAGCGAATTAACTTGTTTTTGCCATACCAAAGCCTTTAAAACTTATTTCTAAGTTATGTAAAGGTTATTTAAGGTATGTTAAGCCTATTTCACTATTCCGGAGTGTTCGTTGGATTAAACTGGTTATATTTACGCATCTGAGCGCGTATAACCCTCCAGAAAGCGATTTAAAGCTTAAAATCAAACAAGAGTTGATATGTGTAAAAGATACACATAATTTTACAAATCCCAAGTATGAAATACAATATTTCATTGGTTTGGCATTTGTTTGACGGTTGAAGTGACACAGGTGTTACAGATTCCGCGTCCTCCGCCTTGTACGTGTCAGTCACCATTCGCGACTCCACCCGCTCCTCTTTTGCCATACCCAGATTTTGATGTCCGTTTTCTTACTATGGAGCAACAGATTAGCTATATGTTGCATCGTGTTCATGCCCTCGAGGAGGATCTAGCGCATGTGCACAGTTTGCTATTCGTTCCTCCACCTCATCCTCCTCTACCATCAGCATAGCAGTTTTTGGTTTTATTCAGGTAGCATACTTTTGGTGAGAGTGCAGCTATTGAGCCCAGATTGCACAACCTTTTTGGAAGACCACTTTTTGACCTTTGACTTTTGACTACTGTAGTTTGTTGACAATTTGGACAAGGGTGATGTGACCCTGTATTCCCTTTTGATGTATGGTACATTGTGAAACTTGTAAAACTGTATTTGTGGTCATTTGATATGTGAAAGCTCAATCGCAACATTCTCATTATATACGTTGTTGAAATTACTTGTTTGCATTATGATTGGGATGTTATGTGTTTACTTGCATTGATTGTCACACCCCGACCACGTAAAACAACAAGACGTGGCGGAAACGTCGGGGAGTGTTGTAACAGAATCATTGTTTCATAACCATGGAATAAATAAATTTTGTTTTATTGAATAAATGAACTCATTGTTTTAATACAATCAGATAAGTACAACTATGATCATCCAAGTTTTAAAGTCACTAAGGCACGAGTCCATCCTAAATGTAGCATGTATCAACAATCGTCTTAAAACAACACCTGAAACATGTGTAAAAATAGGTACGTCAGCATAAAAATGCCTGTGAGATACATAGGTTTTGTGAATATAGGATTCATGACTTATAAGTTTAGAAAATGTTGTTTAACAAAAGTCAATCATGATCCTTGTAAAATGTTTTGTTTTATAAATCATTCGAAAAGTGATGATAAAGTAGATGATACGTAAAAGAGTAATGTAAGGTTAAATGAATAACCAAGTAAAAATGAGTTTGTATAAGATAAGTTGTTTGTAAAACAATGTCTTGTGAAAAGTATGTTATTTGTATAAAATGTTATATGTCTTAAACTGAAATGATTCAAATAACGCTACGATATGTAATACCATACAAACACTTATATATAGGAAGTACCAGCGGCGTATCCACCATGCTTGTATCATATTACACACGCCTCGTTACTTAAGTCGCTTACTCAAACCAAAACCAAAACATCAATATAGAATGTTCATGTTTAAACCAATAGTCCAATGTTATTGTATAACCCAAGTTAAATGTAAACCATGTAATGTGTAAACAAAAGTTATGTATGGTAAGTAAAATGAGACTACTTAAACCACAAGCAAAAATGTACAAAACAAAGTGTTTGAATAAATCAGAAGTTATGCTTTGTAAAATAATGTAAGGTTAAACGAATAACCTTATAGTAGCATATTAAAAGTATACTTTGGATTTGTAAATAACATATTAAACTATGTTTTGGTTTCATAAATAACATATCAAAATATGCTTTGGGTTTTATAAATAACATATCAAAATATGTTTTGGCTCGCTAATAAAATATATATGTTGGTTCTGTACAATACCACACATGAGAGTATATCAAACTATACTTTTGGGAGTATATCAAAATATACAATAAAAGTGTGATTTAAGAATTCATTCAGACCTAGTGCATCAAACTACACCTTTGAGACTATAGGAATACCACAAAGGCAATCCCTATTTGGATGGAGAAACAAATTGGTTTCAGACATTCCATGACAACAGGAATGGGGTGTCTAGTCCTATAGCGCTATATCATACTACCAATCGGTCTGGTGAACATAAAATAAGTACAATTCAACATTTTATTTTATGTTCTTTGATAAATCAGTGTTTAAACCATAGATAGTCATTTAGTTTGTCAAATGATAAGTAATAACATGTATAATCAATTATACTTTGAAATCATGAAAATAACACATAGGTACACATGCTTCACCCCAAAACAGTTGAAAGTTGTAAAATATGGGAACTATGTACTCACTTGAGATTGCTTAGTAGTCCTTGTGTAACAACCAAACAATGCTAGAGATCACGGAAATCAAACGGCACCTAATATAGGTAACTATGTGAATAAACCGGACCTAAATCGGAGGATCGGATAAAATGAGGGCTCGTAAACCAAATGAGTGTGGGAGCTCATGTAATATGGTTTAACAAAGCCTATATACTACAATGAAACCTAACCTAAGTGCTTACGACCCATTACGACCCGTTTAGGTAGCTTATGCTACTTTAACGCGTCGTTCGCGTAAAACGCGTTCGGAATGCCTAACTAGTCATATGATAAGTAAAATATGCCTTAACATGTCTAATATTGTTACCAAATCAGTTTAGATACCAAAATTTATGTTACATATGCTTAAAATGAATTTTGGCGTCAAAAGGGCATTTTGGTAATTTACCTAAGGCATATAAACTACCTATCATACAACTAACTAAACGTCGTGACCATAAGGTATAACCTCGGAAGGTTATTCCCTATATACTATGGTCACCTAATGTGTTTGGTCGGATCCTAATGATCAACCAAACGGGTCGGGTTCGAAAGTATAAGCGACTGTTTAGATCGCTTACCTTACGACCCTATATAAGCACTAAACTAAAAGTGACGAGCTAAGCATGTTAAAACATGCTTAACTAAGTTTAGAAAACAGGTTTGGTATCAAAACAAACGGTTTTGATACCTAAGAGTAGTTTGGTTACAAAATACGCAAGAATACGCATTTTGGCCGAAACTACGACTCGTCACTGAGCCTAGATAACGTGGTAATCAGTAGGTATAGTCACAAGAGACTATAACCATCGTGATTACGCTCACGTTATGAAGTTCAACCGAACTCCGTGTTGACCATAAACTGTTCAACACAGAAAGTCAAACATAGTTTGACTTTCGGACTAGAAAAGCGATAAAAGAACGAAGGAACACTTACAAAGGGTCCCCGCTAGTAAATCTTGATCGAATAGCTCAGGTATGAAGTAATCGCTTCAACTTAGAGCTTTGAGATCATATTTTTGTGGGTTTTTGCAAGTGATGGGGTAGGGTATTTATAGTAAATGGACAACTGTTAGGATCGTTTATCGAATAACGTGCTTTGATCTCACCCATACACTTGTTGAAATGTTATGGAACCCAAATTGGCCCCCCCACCATCAGAGATCAACATGTGGCAAAGGATTTGGGAGTGGTTAACAGCTGTTAACAGCTGGATTCGAAGCTTCTGATCTGCTGGAGACCCCTTACGGACCGTAAGGGTCATGGCTTACGGTCCGTAAGCCATTAACTTTGGCAGAATTACAGTTTTGGCTCCTAAACTTGGTTTTTGATGCATTTTTGACACGTTTAAGCCCCGTTAACCCCATTTCAAAGCTCTAAAATGAAGTTAAAGTATAGGGAACTTAAAATGTGCTCAAAAACATCTCGGATGTCGGATCGTTTGGCCGTACGGTTGCGTTGTTTGGTTAATTACGACGGAAGTCGTAACGGACGCAAAAACGGTCCAAATTGCGCGACGAATGAATTTTTCTTATTCCAAACACTAAAATAAAATATTTTAGTGCTTACATAAATTTTTGGATGTCCAGATGCATTCAGAACTTAAGTTATGCGCGAAAGTGCAAACTTGTGCACTTTTTGACACTTTTAGTCCCTGAATGACCCAAAAGTTTATTTTAGCACACCGAACACCTCCAAGCCTATTTCTAAGCTATGTAAAGGATATTTATGGTATGTTTAACTTATGGTCATGTCCCGGAATGTCTGTTTTAGTACGAATCATCATACTTTCGCAGTTTGTCGAATTTAGTCCCTGTAGGCGAATTAACTTGTTTTGCCATACCAAAGCCTTCAAAACTTATTTATAAGTTATGTAAAGGTTATTTAAGGTATGTTAAACCTATTTCACTATTCCAAAGTGTTCGTTGCATTAAACTGGTTATATTTACGCATCGGTGCGCGTATAACCTTCTAGAAAGCGATTTAGAGCCCGAAATTGAACAAGAATTGATATGTGCAAATGATACACATATTTATACAAATACCAAGTATAAAATATAATATTTTATTGGTTTGGTCTTTTTTTGATGGTTGAAGTGACACAGGTGTAACATTGATAAATATTAATACATACACATACTACATACTTATATACATAAGACCTGACCTATACAATCTTCTTTAGAAGATGCCTCCTCGAAGAGATAACACACTGCCCACAACTGAGGCTGAGTTACAAGAACGGATTTCACGAGCGATAGCACAACACGAGGCCTTACGCTCTGAGCATAGCGGAGGTACCTCGGGAAGTCAACCACCTCTTGGTAATGTTTAAGTCTCTAAGGACACATTACGTTACATTTGGATATTCCATGTGCGTTCACTAATGCTTACTGTGAATGATGTTACTTGTACAGGCTGTACCTATAAGCAGTTCTTAGACTGTAAGCCTCTGAATTTTGATGGCACCGGGGGTGCTGTGGCTTTCGTCAGATGGACGGAGAAAACTGATTCGGTGATAAGAATGAGCAAGTGTGCGCCAGAGCACCAGGTCACCTACATCTCTGGATTGTTCTTAGACGGAGCGTTATCCTGGTGGAATCGCCAAGTCCAGACCTTGGGAGAAGAGGCTGCTTATGCCATGACATGGGATGAAATGAAGGAACTCATGCGAAAGAAGTACTGCTCCAGGGCTGAAATCCAAAAGTTGGAAACTGAATTCTGGAACCTCAAGATGGACGGTCCGAAAATTGCTGAATATGTGCAGAGATTTCATGACTTATCTCGCATTGTGCCATACAAGGTTGATCCGGAATTCAAGCGCATTGAGCGTTTTATTTGGGGATTGGCACCCCAAATCATGAGTATGGTGACAACGTCAAAGCCTGCCACAATCACTGAGGCGATTGATCTAAGTGTGGTGCTAACTGAAGAGGCGATCAGGTTGAACAAGTTCTCGACTTCTGACCAGAAGAAGAAGGAGACTCACGTTGAGTCCTCGGGTGAGAAAAAAGGAAGTTCTCAAACTTCAAAAAGGGTACCAGCAGTGCTAACAAGAAGGAAGAGGCCAACGCACCAGCCAAGGTTAAAACTGGTGCTGAAAACAAAGGAAAAGGGTATATGGGCACCTTGCCCAAATGCGATGCGTGTCAGTTGCATCACAATGGACGATGCCGAGCTGGAAGATGCAAGTCTTGTGGAAAAGTTGGCCATTCGAAGGAGACGTGCTGGGTTGGTACTGGTCGTGGTGGCCAAAGAGGTTTTGGTAATGGGAACAATAACCGTGGAGGAAATGGGTATGGAAACCGCCCTCAAGGAGGAAATGGCGGTAATAGGAATCGTGGTAATTTTGGAAACCAAGCTGGAAGTGGAAATCGCAACCAAAACAACAATCGGGGTAATGGAAATGGTAATGGTCGGGGACCAGGGTGTTTTAACTGTGGAGATGTGGGGCACTTCAAGAGAGAATGCCCAAAGCTCAATCAAGCTCAAGGAAGGGTTTTCAACATCGGAGCTAGGGAAGCTCGCCAGGATCCGAACGTAGTCACTGGTACGTTCCCTATTAACCAACGCTTTGCATCTGTACTGTTTGATACTGGTGCCGATTATAGTTTTGTATCGCTAGAATTTAAGATTATACTTGGGTTGGTAGCTAGTAAGCTAGATATACCGTACTCGATAGAACTAGCCAATGGAAAGCTAGTAGAAGCAAATGAAGTCATTAGAGGTTGCGTGATAGAACTGGGAGAACATGAGTTTACGCTTGATCTACTTCCAGTCGAGTTGGGAAGCTTCGATGTGGTAGTTGGCATGGATTGGTTGTCGAGCAACCGAGTAGAGATCGTTTGTCATGAGAAGATCATTCGCATTCCGATGGCGAATGGAGAAACGATTGTGGTACATGGAGAGAAGCACGATATGCCTTTAAGGATCATCAGTTGTCTGAAAGCCCGAAGATGTTTGCAGAAAGGATGTGTTTCCTTCCTGGCACACGTTGTGGATAAAGAAGCCACTGAGCCAAGGTTAGAAGACATCCCAGTTGTGAAGGAATATCCTGAGGTCTTCCCCGAAGACTTTCCAGGATTGCCGCCATAGCGACAAGTCGAATTCCACATTGACTTAGTTCCAGGCGCCGCACCTGTAGCTAAGGCACCCTATCGACTTGCACCTTCAGAAATGCAGGAGTTGTCAACACAACTTCAGGAGCTTTTGGACAAATGATTTATCAGACCAAGCTTCTCGCCTTGGGGGGCTCCAGTTTTGTTTGTCAAGAAGAAGGACGGTAGTTTCCGCATGTGTATCGACTACCGCGAGTTGAACAAGTTGACCATTAAGAATCGGTATCCTTTGCCAAGGATTGATGACCTGTTCGATCAACTACAAGGTTCGAGTTTTTACTCCAAGATCGATCTTCGATCAGGCTATCACCAGTTGAGAATACAAGATGAGAGTATTCCAAAGACTGCCTTCAGAACTCGATATGGACATTACGAGTTCCTGGTTATGCCGTTTGGTTTGACAAACGCGCCAGCAGTGTTTATGGATTTGATGAATAGAGTATGCAAGCCATATCTCGATAAATTCGTAATTGTGTTTATCGACGATATTTTGATTTATTCAAAGACAAAGGAAGAACATGAGTAACATCTAAGAGCTATCTTAGAGCTGCTCAAGAAAGAGAAGTTAACAAAGATGGAATTCATGTGGATCCTACAAAGATCGAGGCGATCAAGAATTGGGAGACTCCGAAGACGCCGACCAAGATCCGCCAGTTCCTAGGTTTGGCTGGCTATTACTGCAGATTCATTGAGGATTTTTCAAAAATCGCTCAACCTTTGACCTCCCTCACTCAAAAGGACAAGAAGTATGAATGGGGAGACAAGCAAGAAAAAGCGTTCCAGTTGCTAAAGAACAAGCTTTGTGACGCACCCATCTTATCCCTGCCCGAAGGCACCGAAGACTTCGTGGTATATTGCGACGCCTCACGTCAAGGTTTAGGCTACGTGCTGATGTAGCGACAGAAGGTTATAGCTTATGCTTCGCTCCAGTTGAAGGTTCACGAGAAAAACTACACCACGCATGATTTGGAATTAGGCGCGGTGGTGTTTGCATTAAAGATCTGGCGACATTATTTGTATGGTACCCGCAGTACGATCTTTACTGATCACAAGAGCTTACAGCATATATTCGATCAGAAAGAGCTTAATATGAGACAGAGACGATGGGTTGAGTTGTTGAACGATTATGATTGTGAAATTAAGTATCACCCAGGGAAGGCGAATGTGGTCGTAGACGCCTTGAGTCAGAAGGAAAGAATCAAGCCCATAAGGGTTAGGGATTTGGAAATGATTATTCAAACGAATCTCTCGTTGTGCATTCGTGCCACGCAGAGAGAAGCTCTTAAGGAAAATAATCTTGAAGGTGAATATCTCCGTGGGATGGAGAAACAGTTAGTACCCAATGAGGAAGGAACATTGTGTTTCATGGGAAGAATTTGGGTACCCCTCTTTAGTGGTCTCAGAGAAGTAATTTTCAATGAAGCTCACAAGTCATGGTACTCGATCCATCTAGGATCGGATAAGATGTACCAAGATTTAAAAGATTTTTATTGGTGGCCAAGATTGAAAGGCGATGTTGCAACGTATGTTGGCAAATGTTTGACTTGTGCCAAGGTAAAGGCCGAATATCAGAAGCCTTCAGGTCTTCCGCAACAACCTGAAATACCCATGTGGAAATGGGAGCAAATTTCAATTGTAGGATCGTTTTCAGACCCGAACGAGTCGATCAGAAGAGTTTATCTCAATACGAGTGGCGGAAACAAACGTATCGAGGTCAATTCAGCAAGATTCACACTATAAACTGTTGTACGATTGATTAGATGACGTTTTACAACCTGACAACACTTCGGCAGCACTTCGTTACACTGACCGGAAAGTTACAAATGAAATGGCACATGAGGGTATTTATAGGATAAGCTATTCCGTTTGAAAGTGGCATGACATGCTTCAAACATAATGGCACTCCTCAAACGGAAATAGCTCAATCACATCTAAAACCTGCCCAATTTCTCGAATAATGTGCCCTAAACCTTCTGAATACAAACAAGACTCGATACAAGACGAAGTCGACAGACGTATGCACCAACAGACTCCCCCTCGAATGTTGACGAGTTTTCAGTTTTGAGTCTTCGGTTGTCAAACCTTCAGTCTTTATCAGTCTTCTCGCTATCTCCAAAATTCTCCATTGTAAGCATCCACAATCAATCTCTTTCACTTTCTTTCAGAATTGCAACCTAGCTCTGAGCTCTTTTCTCAATAATCTTCAGAATCCGAATCTGTCTCTACTATCTTCAGACTCTCTCTTGACGTCCTCAGACTCCCCCTCTCACTAAGCTAGGATCGCAGTCTGGAATTCACTTTCCACAAGTTCTTAGATCAAAACCTGGCACTCATCTAACTCATGTATCAGAACCCGTCTATCTTGCACAAATCTCTACCCAACAATAAGTTTCACAAATTTAAAATTTTGCAAATTTAGAAACCACTTGCATGTATCATTCAAAAATGATTTAATCTTTGATATCCACTTGAAAATACAACTTTTTCAAAGATTCTTTCCCAAACCTGTTCATCAAGTTTAGCACTTGGAATTTTGAAAATTAGCTCTCCAACATCAGTTATCGAAAATATTTTTTAATTTTCAAAATTTATACTAAAACACACTAAAATCTTTTTGGATTTTTTGAATGCAATGAAATGCAGTAAAGAAATATTTACAGACAATATATTTTTGTGAGCATGTGTAAGAGGATCATATCAGTTTATGAGACAAATCACCAACACCGTTAAGCTATAAACATTTTAAGTTCTAAACGATTCACATAGATTGACGATATTGTTGTCCACTTAAACTCAATCTAAAAACTTTCGAAATGCTTACCGATACGTTAAGGTATATTAATTTTGCACTAAGCTCTTATGGACCCCACGATCTATGCATATCCCCTCATCATGCAATACACTGACTCAAGTAATGCCATTAAACTTTTATCAACTGTGATTTGTGCGAAAATAAAGCAGAATGTTTAAACATTAACAGTCAGGTCGATACTTCCGTATACTCAGAGAAAGTCCAATGTTTAAACAAAATAAGAAAATAAAAAAAAGTTGAAATTGTTTAGGCTTTAACCACCAGGTTGATACTCCCGTATACGCAGAGGTGATCCAAAGCTTAAACGAAACACCAAAGAAAATAAAGCAGAACGCTTAGGCAATAACATCCAGGTCGATACTCACGTATACACAGAGGATGTCCAATGCTTAAACAAAATAAAGAAATAAAACAAGTTTAAATCTTTGCAAAATGAAATACACAATCACAGTGACTTTTTAGCAAAGTTGTGAAAGTTCACAAACTTAACCAGTTTTATGTCTTTCGACAATCAGCGATTACTGAGTAGGCACACAATCAAGAAGGACAAAACTAAGTACTATGCTTTTGACCATGTTTCCCACTAGAACTAGGCTTTTTCATTTAAGTTTGTATCGTTATCGCAAATCTACTAGTCTAGCTGAGCCTATCGTCACATCTTTAGTGAGACCGTTTATCACATTTTATCATTCCATTTATTTAGCATGTCGTGACAGTCCACTGATGTACTATCATTTCCTCTTTTATACACCAAAACTCGTTTTGAATTTTATCATGTTTTTGGATTTTTCAAATTTTCCAATGTTTTTGGATTTTCTGAAATTTCTTACTCCCCCTAAAATTCAAACACATTTAAAGGAAATTTGAAAACAAACTATACAATAAAGTGACAACTGATATTAAATCGCTTCAAATCGCCATCCACTTGGCATAAACAATCAGAACTCCCCCTCACAACAAACTATTTTCCCATTGATTTCAAAACACTTAAGTTTGTTTTAATCAAATGGTTTTTCCGGAAAATTAGTTTTGTTGATTTTTATCACTTGTATATTAGGGGTTTGGTTCATCACATTGTCTTTCAACCACTTGACAGAATGATCCAATCAAGTTCAAATTAATGACCTTGATTAACCACTTGTAGGAAAAAAACAAGTACAATTTAATGTCCTTGATTTACCATTTGTAAGATCATAACCTCTTTTTCAACCACATGGCTTACCAAACAATACCTCATGTAAGTTACCATATGTAGGTTGAATTCTCAAGATGCCGATTCCTACTCCACACTTACAAACCTGGGAGTTCCGGCAATTCCTGCAGTATGACTTGCCAAAATTTTTCATTATAAAATTCATTCTCAAAAACAATTATCAAGAAGAATGCCGATTCCTGATCCACGATTACAAACTTGGGATCTCCGGCATGTCAGGTTTTTACTGTTTGAAAAATATATCCACCCATGCCTGACCTTCCTTGGGTGTAACAACCTCTTCTTCATCTTTACTTTCAACAGACTTGTGAACATTCATTTTGGAAGCATAGAATTCTTTAACTCCTTTGGCCTTACCATCGACCATTTTTCCAAAAATGTGTAACATCTGTGCTTGTAATCATTGTGAACAATTCTATTATCAATAAAACAATGTTATTTGATCCCAATGTTTGTTTGGTTGTGTTTTACATTTTTCATGTTTTGACTTTTATTCAATTTCAAACTCTATATCGCTTTCTGGAGAGTTATACGCAAACTGATGCGTAAACGTAATCAGTTTAATGCGACAAATACTCCGGAACATCAACATATACTTAACATACCTTAAATAACCTTTACATAACTTAGAAATAAGTTTTGAAGGCTTTGGTATGGCAAAAACAAGTTAATTCGCGTACAGGGACTAAACTTGACAAACCCGAAGCTTGTAACGGTTAAATATGCTCACTAGAATGCACGATATAAATTTCATAAAGTTTCGTTATCGTACAAGAAAGTTATGATCAAATCCGTGTACAAGGGGTTAAAGCGTCAACGTTGAAGTTTAGGACTTTTCGGGTAACAATAAAGTTAACCGAGGACTTAGAAAATGAGGTACAAGTCCTAAAGCCCTTGTAGGTAAATAAGAAGGGCTCAAATTGCAAAATATAAGCTTAGTTGCCCTTTTGAAGGGCCAAGGGACAAGTTGCAACAACTTAAAACATTTAAACCTGATTACAAGGCTGACGCGGGCCGCGTCAAGCTTAACCATATCTCAGGCGGGCCGCGTCAGGCCCCCAGATGCAGAAAATCGTTTTTATTGGCTGTTCAGCCTTGGAACCGACTTTACTCAGTTGTTTCACTTCATGGGCGACCCCTAAACACCCCTTAGACACTTAGGGACACTTGTAAGTAAGTTGTGGTCACTTGTAGACTCATGTGTCAACATTTTGTGGTGTTGGAATCACTATAAAAGGCCATGAAGTTTCAAATATTGAACACACCTCATTCCTGCACCTTGGAGCACTTCTGGAGCTCAAGTCTTCTCTCAAGTGATCCCTGGTCATTCTTAGGACTCTTGTAAGTTTGCCTAACCTTGCTTAATTTAAGTTTTAGCTTAGTTTAGCTTAAAAGTCAACCGTCGTAATTAACGGTTGACTTAACGATTAATCACTAATGGTCCAGTGATTAGTCGAATCAAAAGTAGTTATAAGTTGGTAATTATGTGAGTAATAAACTCTTAAAAAGGTTCCCCCTGATTCCCACTCTAACTAGGTCAAAAGTCGGGTCAAACTTGCTAATAAAAAGTCAACAGAATTTTTAATTTCTAATTTATGCATAATTAGCAATGTAGAACATATACAACCTGTTTGATCATTATTATAACTTGGTAATTAGTGTAAGAACATGTCTAAACATGTTCAACCCGACAATTTCCTGTTTAGACCCGGTTCGGAACCGAAAGTCGCATAGTTTGACTTTTGCTTTGACTTTCAGTTCTGACCCGTTTAGGCATGTTTTAGAAATACCTCAGAGCTTTAATTGGACTAGGTTACATACTAGTATAACCCTCTGTGATTATACACCTTGGTTCATTAGTTATCCAATTAATATGCATGTTTCCGTTAATTGCTCATATGTTGACCATTATGCCCTTTTTACCTTAAAACGTGATTTTTGAAAATGTAAAAGAGTAGAAACCTTTGTTACTGATATATAAACTTGTACCCAAAATTTGAGATCAATTGGTGGTGTAGTTTGAGAGTTATGCTCATTAGCGCAAAATGAAAGCTTTATGTTAATTAAATGGCATAATTAGCGTATAGCCTAGTTAAGCCTACTTTTTGTTATCAAAATTATTACCCACTGATGTAATATATTATTTTGGGATTTTTGAAGATTTTTAATTAATTTTAAGCTGAGTATAACTTATAGTCGTAGGCTTAATCCGGTAATTGTCGGTTTTGCCCTTACGGGCCATAAAATGAGTTTTACATATCTAAACGACTCCAAACCTTTTGCTACTGATTCTAAATGATAAATAAATTATTTTAAGCCTTCTGGAATAATAAAAATATCAGATTTATGTATATAACCCGGAAACGGCTCCTAATCGCCTTTCTAAGCGTTTTTAACGCATAGTTCGTACTAGAACCATTTTAGACATACAAGGGTTGATACCTACTGATATTTTAGGTAAATTATAATGTTTTAACAGTAAGCAAAAGTTGTTTAACTCAGACTTTAGTTTTGAGCTTTTCGGCTTATGTGAAATTACCAAAATGCCCATACGGTGCATAGTTTGGTTATAATTGATAAATTTCACATATATACAATATCCTACTGTTATAAGTTAGTAAAATAAGTATTTTGGCTGATTATATCAGACCTGTAACTCAGGTAAATACTTAAACTCTTTTATAACCTTTTAAATGACCAAACTACCCCTACGGGGCCTAGTTTGTGTTTAAATTCGTTTCGGGCATAATGAAAGATATCTTACTGATGTCACAACAATGTGGGGCATAATTAACTTAGGAAACCTGTATATGGCTCTCATAAATACCCGTTACGCTTATTACGCGTTCGGTTCGGTTTATATAACTAGTTTACATAAATTAGCCGAAGCGGGTCAAACCTTATCGGTTTTATCTAAAAATCCAGATTGTGTATGAAATACCCATATTAAACAAGTCTTCAAACTTGTCGGGTCTAAATCACATTCTATCCGATCTTCCGATTTAGGTCTGGTTTATTAATGTAGTTACCTATATTAGGTGCCGTTTGATATCCGTGATCTCTAGCATTGCTTGGTGGTTATCTTAGGACTTCTGAGCAATCTCAAGTGAGTACATAGACCCCTCTTTTACTGTTTTCAAACTGTTTTGGGTGGAACACATGTGCCTACTTGTTACTTTCGTGCTTTCCTGTTTTCACATCATATACCTGCTATGTTTGTTAGTACATTATAGTAAATGATTTCATTACATTTCATGCTATGTATGCCCATTGTGTGCATACTTAGTACATTGTTTTTATATAACATGTTCACTTTTGCTATGACATTTGGTTTGCACAAACGAGACTATTATACGTTCATTAACATTAGCTACGCCGCTCGGTAGTAAGTACTGGTATCATAGGACTTGACAAATCCCATTCCTGACATCCCGGGTTTATTTGGATGTAAGGAATGACTGAATCCGAAAACATTTCTTTTGATAACCTTGACTGAAAGGGTTATCCGACTGTCTCAAGGCTTGAATGTATGTGTTAACTTACCACATAAATGTTTGTATCAATGTAACATGCATTACTTTGCAAAACATAACTTTTTGATATATTCAAAATACCTTGTTTTGTACTTTTCTACATTTGGACTACGTGACAATACTTTACTTACAATACATAACTTTTGTTACACATTACTTGACTACATTTGGACTTTTAAACATTTGACATGGCTTATACAAGGACTTTTTGACAATTGGTTTAAACATGGACTTTATACATTGGTGGTTTGTTTAAGTGATTTAAGTAACGAGGCGTGTGTAATATGATACAAGCATGGTGGATACGCCGCTAGTACTTCCTATGTAGGTCCGGATTCGTCTCCGAATCGATTGCGTAACGAACGTTCGACGTGCGGAATCCGCAAACGTGCGTGGATCGAACAGACAAAAACGTACAAATAACCGTGATTCAATAGATCCGTATGACGTGTACAAGCTCCGGGAATCACGTTGAGAACTTTCTCTCTCTAGTTTCTCTCTCTAAGCACCAAGCTCTAAGTTCTCAAATGAGCCAAAAGTCTAAATCTCTAACCCTAAGAGATCTATTTATAGGCCAAGGATATAAGGGATTTCCCCTTATTTACAATAATGCCACCTTGCCTTTTACTTTAGATATTACAATATAAGGCTATGTTTAAACTGTTTCAGCTACGGTTAAGATTGACGGAGGCGATAGACATACTGCACTAACAGACTCCCCCTTGGATATTGCCGCAGTCAATCTGTAGTCAAACTCGTAGCGACTTGTTTATCTCTCTCTCTCTCTCTGAGTCTTCTTGAAGCTTTATCATCTCTTCAGCAACATAGACTCCCTCTTTCTTAAACAGAATCCCGGTGGATCTGTCTTGAGCTTCAGCTCCCCCTTTCAGCAAACTCTTCAGGCTCCCCTTTTCGTCAAGCTCCCGTGCTTTGGGATCGACACCTGGCTTTCCGTATACAAGCTCCTTCAGGATGGTTTCCTGGCTTTTTGAATCCACGCTTCCTCTTGCGAGACTCCCCCTTAGACTCAGCTGTCAGGATCGTAGTCTGGCTTTCACAGGTTCACAAGTTCAGGATCAATTCCTAGCTCTATTATGCATCTGCTCAGGATTTGAAACCTGGTTAACCTGCATATCCTCTACCTCAACATAAGTTTCACAAATTTATAACATTTAGTTTTAAGAAACTTACTGGTAGAAATCACTCTTACCTCAATCTGTTATAGTTACATCAAGTTCAATTAAATGACCTTGATTAACTAATCACACAATTTTTCAAAACATTTGTATATAACATTCAAAGTTTTTCAACAAACTTTCCCAACCCAATGTAGTTCATCATGTTTAGCACTCAGAATTTTGAATATCAGCTCTTCAACATCAGTTGTCGAAAATCTTTTTGAATTTTCAAAATTTTATGCTAAAAGACTCCGAAAATCTTTTTGGATTTTTGTTTTTAAAGAAATGCAGTAAAGAAATATATACAGACAATATTTTTTTGTGAGTTTGTGTAAGAGGATCATATCAGTTTATGAGACAAATCACTAGCACCGTTAAGCTTTAATCATTTTAAGTTCTAAACAATCCACATAGATTGACGATATAGTTGTCCTCTTAAACTCAATCTAAAAACTTTCGAAATGCTTACCGATACGTTAAGGTATATTAATTTTGAACTAAATTCTTATGGACCCCACGATCTCAGCATATCCCCTCATCATGCAATACACTAACTCAAGTAATGCCTTTAAACTTTCATCAACTGTGATATGTGCGAAAAACAAAGCAGAATGTTTAAACATTAACAATCAGGTCGATACTTCCGTATACGCAGAGAAAGTCCAATGTTTAAACAAAATAAGAAAATAAAACAAGTTGAAGTTGTTTAGGCTTTAACCACCAGGTCGATACTTCCGTATACGCAGAGGAGGTCCAAAGCTTAAACGAAACACCAAAGAAAATAAAGCAGAACGTTTAGGCAATAACATCCAGGTCGATACTCACGTATACGCAGAGGATGTCCAATGCTTAAACAAAATAAAGAAATCAAACAAGTTTAAATCTTTGCAAAATGAAATGCACAATCACAGCGATTTTTCAGCAAGTTGTGAAAGTTCACAGACTTAACCGGTTTTATGCCTTTCGACAATCAGCGATTACCGAGCAGGCACACAATCAAGAAGGACAAAACTAAGTACTATGCTTTCAACCATGTTTTCCACTAGAACTAGGCTTTTTCATTTATGTTTGTATCATTATCACAAATCTACTAGTCTAGCTGAGCCTATCGTCACATCATTAGTGAGACCGTTTATCACATTTGACATTTCATTTCTTTAGCATGCTGTGATAGTCCACTGATTTACTATCATTTCCTCTTTTCTCAACAAAACTCATTTTTGCTTTTTCAATGTTTTTGACTTTTTCAAATTTTCTATTTTTTTTTTATTTTTTCTCCCCCTAAAATCAAAATATATTTCAATTTTGATTTTCTGAGAAAATTTGAAAACAAACTATACAAGAAACGTGACAAACTGATATCGAATCACTTCAATTCGCCATTCACTCGGCATAAACAATCAGAACTCCCCCTCACAACAAACTATTTTCCCATTATGATTTCAAAACACTTAAGTTTATTTTAATCAAATGGTTTTTCCGGAAAATTAGTTTTATGTGATTTCATAAACTCGGGGTTTCATCACATTGTTTTACCTTTATCCACTTATCGGAAAGATAAATCAAGTACAACTTAATGTCCTTGATTAGTCTTTTGTAATTCGAAATATCACAGTTACCAACCTGTGAATTTCTCAAGAAATATGCCGATTCTTGTTCCACACTTACCAACCTGGGAACTCCGGCAAGTCAGGTTTTTCATTTAAACAGATTCACCCAAGCCTGACGGTCCTTGTGTGATTTTGAATTCTTGTTCAACAATGGTGGAAAATTTGCATCATCCATTGTTAGACCAGAATTCTCACTTCTTACCTCAACACATGGCTCTTCTGGTTTTACCATACCAGAATCATTGCCTGAATGTGGCTTGTCTGACTTTGATGAGCCAGATTCATCGCCGACATGGGGCTTCTTTGTTTCCGAAGAAGCAGATTCATTGCCACAAACTTTCTTCTTCTTCTTTTTTGTCCTCAAATTTGCATCTGATGAATTCGTTTTGTTTGACTTATCGGTCTTGGGAGAGCACAACGATTTATCAGAACTTTTTCTCGAATTACCAGTTGTATCCAAGGACAAAATTCTCTCGAGATATTCTCTCGCCTTCTTTCTTTTCTTCCTCAGTTTGTCTTTTTTACCTTGTGAAAGCTTTACTTTCTTTTCTTGAACTTTCTGTTCTTGAACTTTCTGTTCTTTAGGCTTGACATTGACTGGTTTCTTTTCCATTTTCTAAGATTTAGCCCTCGATCTTTCCTTTGATCTCATTGGGCAATCTCTTGCAATATGTCCTCTGATTTGGCATTCATAGCACCTTCTCGTTTCGATTCTCTGACTTTGGCAGTTAACAGAAATGTGTCATTGATAGCCACAAGTGTAACACACTCTGTTATCATACCTTTCACCACTTTCATACTTCACACCACTTTTATACCACACACTTAGATCATAGCATTGATTTGCCTTGTGGTAGTCATTTCTCCTCTTGTATCCTTGATTTGGCATTTGAGCACTGTGGTCAAACCTCCACCACTGATTACCAACATTTTGTGAGTTTTCATTTTCAGATTTTTGTGATTTTTGATAATGATTGGATGACGTATCTGATGAGCTTTTATTTTCATTTTTAAAATTTTTCGATTTTTTATCTTTTTGTTTCTGTTCCACATTCTTCTTTACAGGTTTTTGCGTTGAGCATTCACCTTTCTCAGTAGAATGTAAAACAGTATTTTTAAACATTTCATTTAATTTCAAAAATGTTTTTCTTTTTTCTTCCTTTTCTTTTTCATCATCAGATTTATCATCACAATCTTCAATTTTGACTTTGTCAAAATTTCTGACATTGTCACTTATTGGAACAGAATTGATCGGTTTTGGACAAACATATGATGCAGAAGTCATAAAACTTTTCAATTTATTCTCTAAATTTTTTATTTTCTTTTTATCACCTTCTGCTTCTTTTTCAAGTCGTATAATCGTCTGACGATGGGAATTTATTACCTTTTGCTTTTCAATATTGTTCTTGCTAAAAACAGACCTCCCATCTTCAAGAATCTTTATTTGACTTTGAAATTCTTTTTCAATTTTTAATTTTTCAATTTCAAAACTTTTGATTTTATCTTCAAAAATTTTATCTGAAAATTTCTTTTTACTTTCAAAATCTTTTTCTTTTTCTTTCAAAACCTTGTTTTCTAATGTCAAACTGTTCAAGTCATTTAACAGTTTAACATTCTCAGATTTCAGCTTTTTGATTTCCAATGTCAAGCTCTCCACGTCTTACAAGAGATTGACATTGTCTTCTGCAGATTTGTCACATTTTGAGCACACAACTTCACATTTTGAAGTTTCATCCTTTTCTTTTTCTTTCTCTTCTCCACTTCCCCACCATTTTCTCTGCCAATACTCATCTTCCTCAGCAATTTGTTGAATTATGGTTTCAAGATCGAGGGTTTTGTGATCAATGGCAATGTTTCCCATGGGGTCGAGATAACATTCTCTGTCTGGATCCCATCTCCTCGCTCTTTTTGCTTCAGAGTAGATACCAGATATTCTGATCATTCTGTTTTGAGCTTTCATCTTTCTGTAACCATACTTCTCTTCTTCATTTCTGTTATCTTTAAAAGGAACAGGTTCTGATTTTGCCATGATTTTATATCCTTGAATTACCTGCAAGCAAACAAACACTCAGTTCGTAACAGTGTGCGTTGATGAAATCAATCTAAGACTCGTGTCGAAGATTTTGGATTCGTTCAATGTAATTCGGGTGAGTTATTCGACTGGATTACTTTCTCGTTTGATGGTACAAAAAGACAAAACTGTTTGACTAATCGGATAGACTTCAACGATGAGCTTTGAACTTCACAAAAAATCACGTGTAAACCGTCAAAACTAATGCAATTGCAGAATTAATGGCCGACAAAGTGTATTAACACAAATCTTGATTGGACCGTTCAATTAAATCACATGCACATGCTATATGACAGATATCATTTAATGATTTTTTATTCAAATAGATTGAACTTATCAACAATGTGGCCGACAACTTTGATAACTTTCAAATTCTTATAGGACCTTTGCTTTAGATGATCAGTTTGAAGTTAGATTTGATTAGGCCGTGATATAAGAATCACATGGGACGATAAAGTTGACTGACAATGTTGACTAAATGTTGACTAAGTGTGACAGACACGGATTGTTGTGACGTGTATTGTTATCCGTAGCAGTAGGTTAATCAAGTCAACACAAATTGCTTTTCCGTGCGGGTGGACTTCTATGCTATCCGTACGGGTGGGAAATGATGTTGTCCGTACGGGTAGGAATGATGCTATGCGCACGGGTGGGTGTTATCCGTACGGGTGATGATCCGGACGACTAAGGTGATACGTACGGGTGGGCTATCCGTGCGTATGAAGTTGACTTCTTTGACTTTAACTCTCTTGCAATAAGACAAAAACCTTCACGTGAAAGCCATTATTTCACATGCTCTTGACTTTCGAACTGACACTTAAACAGTCACGTAACAGCAATTATGAAAACAATCTGCTGTAATGAAGATCACATGCAATACTGAAAGAAATCACGTGATATGCTCTAAGTGACTTGTTTATCCGTGCAGTATTGTGACACGTATTACTATGACACGGATTGTTAACCGTCCGGATAGGTCAACAAAGGTCAAAGCGGATTGTTTATCCGCGCGTGCGACTTATCTGGATGAAACGTTATCCGTACGTGTTATCAGTTAACAATAGTCAACAAAGGAATCTTCATTCTAATTGTTATCCATGCGTGTGGCAGAGTCAACAATAGTCAACCCGTATTATGTCATCCGTACGCATGGCAAAAAAATTAATTGTCCGTGCGGGTGAGCTTGTCAACAATAGTCAACCCGTATTATGTCATCCGCACGCATGGGTCATCCGTGCGTGTGAACATCAATAACAACAGCAGCAACTTTATCATTTTTCAACTTTTTCGAACACAAAAATTCGAATTTCTTCCAAACGGCTTGGAATTTTGACCTGAAAATTTGTAGAGTATTAGATCACACAGTTTCGCATAATATATCAAAAAATGAGCGAATTTGAACCGTAAAAACCCTGTCAATTTTTCAAAATTCAGAAAAAAACGTGAAGAACAAGAAAGTTAAGAGAAATATGTCAAATCTGGATGTTTTAAGCTCTGATTCTGCTGAAATTGAGTGCGTAATTGTGCGTTTGATCCTCGCAACCGAGCTCCTTGCTCTGATACCAATTGTAGGTCCGGATTCGTCTCCGAATCGATTGCGTAACGAACGTTCGACGTGCGGAATCCGCAAACGTGCGTGGATCGAACAGACAAAAACGTACAAATAACCGTGATTCAATAGATCCGTATGACGTGTACAAGCTCCGAGAATCACGTTGAGAACTTTCTCTCTCTAGTTTCTCTCTCTAAGCACCAAGCTCTAAGTTCTCAAATGAGCCAAAAGTCTAAATCTCTAACCCTAAGAGATCTATTTATAGGCCAAGGATATAAGGGATTTCCCCTTATTTACAATAATGCCACCTTGCCTTTTACTTTAGATATTACAATATAAGGCTATGTTTAAACTGTTTCAGCTACGGTTAAGATTGACGGAGGCGATAGACATACTGCACTAACATCATATATATAAGTGTTTGTATGGTATTACATATCGTAGCGTTATTTGAATCATTTCAATTTGAGACATATAACACTTTATATAAATAACATATTTTTCACAAGACTTTGGTTTACAAACAATTTACTTTATACAACTCATTTTACTTGGTTATACATATCATTCGATCTTATCGCTTTTTAAATGACTTACAAAACAAAACAAGTTACAAGTTTCATGACTGACTTTTACTAAACAATTTTTTTTCTTAAACTTAAGTCATGAATCCTATTTTCACAAAACCTATGTATCTCACAGGCATTTTTATGCTGACGTACCTATTTTCACATGTGTTTTCAGGAGCTTTTGCGTAGGATGATGATCGTGACACTAGGGCGGACCTGTGCCTTAGAGACATAAAATGAAGATAGACTTAGTTTAATTATGTTCTGAACTCTTTATTTCCTGTTTAAAACAATGTAACTCTTATGTTGATAAATAAAATACAATTTTGTATGCCATGGTTATGAAACAATTAATTCTGTTACAACACTCCCCGACGTTTTCCGCCATGTTTTGTATGTTATACGTGGTCGGGGTGTGACAAAATGTGTTTCACAGTTCCGTTGAAAGCCTTATCAACATCAAATTTCTTCTTGTCAGAATAAAATTGATTTGAAATTTCGACTTTTCCAACTTTCTTCTTAAAATTTTCAGCCCGCAGCGGTGGAAAATTCACATCATCCACATTCGGAACTGATTTTTCAACCTTTTCTTTAACACGTGGCTCCTCTAATTTTATAGAATCAGATTCATCACCAGAACTGTTTCCTGAACCCTTAACAACCCATTTTTGATTTTTCAAATTTTCTTTTCTTTTTAATACATTCTTTGAACATTCACCAACTTCAAAATTTGAATTTTCAAAACCTGTAAATTTTATGGTTTTAAGTTCAGTTTTCTCAACAACTTTTTCCTTTTGTTTACCAGAGACTCCCTGTTTTGTTTGTATTGTCTTAGGACAATTTCTGGCAATATGACCAACTGTTTTACATTGAAAACAGGTTCTTGTCTCTGTCTTCTTCTGAACAACACTTTTCTTCATCTCTTCTTGCTTCTTTGCAAGGAATTCTCCATTCGTTTGTTTCTAGAATGAACTCTTCTGTTCTTTCTCAGTTTCAGCTTTTATCCTTTCTTCTTCCTCTTCCTCTTCTTCAATTTTTCTCCATTTTTCCTCTTCAGCTTCTCTCATTTTTCTGTATTTTTCTGCCCAATATTCATCTCTAACATTAGCAACAAAAGCTTTAGCATTTAATATCTCTTTTTCCATAAATTCTTTATTTGGGCAAAAATTATCCCAACTGAACCCTTCTGGCAATTTTTCATCATCTTGATCTGCCAAACACACTTTACTTTCTGTTGGAATGTATTTATCCCAGCTAAATCCACCATCCTTGCCTTGGTTAACCAGACATGCTCTCTTAGAATCTTCAATCACATTCCTTCCATGTGCAGTTTGTGCTTGATTCGGTGCCTGTTGTTGTTGATATGGTTGTTGTGAGACGTGATGATAAATCGCCTTCTTGTAGTAATCGTTGTTTCCGAAAGGATTTTGAGCTCCACTAGCTTCACGATTTGTGCACTCTCTCTTGAAATGCCCCTTTTCCCTACAACGAAAACAAGTAACTTTAGACTTATCAAAACCTAAAGTTGACACATGAGCCTCGCGAAAATCATCTCTGCCTGTAATTTGTTTGAACTTTTCAGCCCGTCTCAACACACTGGCCATGCACCATTTAATATCCATCAATTCCATTTCCTCAGCATCAATTTGATCGTAATCCTCTTTAGTGAGCATTGGATTCCCGATCCTTCCTGCAACTAAGCCTCCATAAGATTCAAGCACTGTCACTAACAAAGACATATGACTCTTTGCAACTTCCTCAGTATAATTCTGATCATTCTCAAGTTTTAAGGCAATGTTGCATTGAAGAACTTTGCCATTTTTTGTTGTAGAAAACTGTGGATCATAAGTTGGAAATGAAGATAATCCTGTTATGCTACTTGATCCCTGAGATGTACTTTCGGAAGAACCTTTTGCGTTATAAGCAGTTTCAACCTTTGGAGAAAAATTTATCTTTTCACTAACACCACTCTTGAAATACAAGCCGATGTCTTGTTCTCCATCGTAGTTTTTCATCCTGGCGATCTTCCTCTGCTCCATCTCTTGAGCTTCCAAATGTTTGATAAATTCTCCCAATCTTAACTTTTTATATTCTTTCCGATTGTTTCTCAACATCATCAGATATGTTCCCCAAGTATCATGTGGTAATGCATCTGCAAGTTTCTCAATCAGCTCATCAGTATCCTTTTTGATACCTAGCTTCATCATATTTCTCACCAAGTTACAATATCTTTCAATAATCTGCTTGGTGTTTTCGGATTTCAAACCACGGAATAGATCAAATTCTTTCTTCATGAGTGACATCTTGTTCTTGAGCATATCATCGCTTCCTATAAACTTTGCTCCCAATTCAGTCCAGATTGAATATGCACTTCCATCATGTTGAAGCATCAAAATGTCCTCTTTAATTGCTTGCTGAAGCAGACTCACCATCAATTTCTCATCTCTATACTTCTTTTTCTCTTCAGCACTCATATCTCTTATTGTTAACTGAATACCATTCCTGTGGGCCTTTCATATGGGACTTCGGTGTGTTCCCAAGCATCCAAGTGATAAGCTTCAACCCAATTTCCAAAGCATTCGGACCAACCATTGTAATCATCAATATCCAAGAGCTTAGGCGGTTTCTGTGATGTTCCGGTTTCATTTTCAAGCAAAGTATTCTGAGTAATTGTGATAGGACTAGCAAAAGCATTATAGAACTCGTTGTCCATTGTTCAATTTTCAAAGATTCACAAACAGACAGTTTCAAACGATCTGGTTCACCTCGTGAAATACCTGAATCACCTGACAAACAAACAAACAAAACACAATCAGTTTAAAGAATTATCAAGTAACAAAATAAGACTGGTACTCGAACTGGTGAATATTCTGTGCGGACTGAAGGTTGACACACTGTGCGGACTGCTATGACCCGGATCAAATTCAAACGACCTTTTCCAATGACCTGGCTAAACCACACGACCTTTACCCTTTCAAATGACTTTGCAAACTGAAATCAAACCGTGTGATCTGATTTGAATGTGCCAAAAAAATAATTGATTCAACTAGGCCGAACTCAACTTTGTGTATTTTACTAATCCAAGTCACATGGGCCGAGAATATTATTTGGGCTGACAACAAGCAATGGATCGAACACAATTTCAAAGAAATGAAATGGAACACTTTACAATATCCATTTTGATTGGGCCGATGTAGTATTAGTTCCTTTGATTGGGTCGTATACTGAATTTGGCTGACAACAATACACTATAATTGACCGACAATAGTGATTACTACTCAATTCCCATTGGACCAACACTTGATTGTGGCTGACACCTTTATCTTGGAATCACACGCAAGACTTTTCTTTGATTATAATGAACCGACAATACAATTAAAGTCGATGACTTTAATTCACATGCAAATGTATTGGATCGAAAATCACATTCAATGTGCCGACATCAACTTTGAAACTTGAATTTTAATTTGACCGCTTATGAAAATTCACGTGAAGACTTATGAACTCTCCTAACAAAATGATAACTTTCAAACGGAAATATCAATTTCAAACGAGACAGCTAGCTTCAAACGTAATCCTCAAACGAGATAACTATTTCAAACGAGATGGCTGCTTTCAAACGAGATTTTCAAACGGAATACATTCCTCAAACAGAATCAACCCAATGTTTCAAACGGAACACATGTTTCAAACGTAATCACCATGCAATTTCAAATTGAATACCCGATTTCAAATGAAATGTTGCTGCTTTCAAACGAGATTCTGAAACGAAATCATGGTGACATCATACTATCGGTCAGATTTTGGTCCAATTGGTCAAGCAAATGATCAATTTTAGTTCTGAAACTTTTAAGGGTTTGTTAAAACAACATTTCGCATATGATATGTGAAAATCAGAAGTTTTTAACCGTGAAAACTAGTTCAATTTTGAAAGAAGGTGTAGAAAATCAGAATTTGCAACTGAATTGGTATGAACTCTTCCTCCTGAGCTCTGATACCACTTGTAGGATCGTTTTCAGACCCGAACGAGTCGATCAGAAGAGTTTATCTCAATACGAGTGGCGGAAACAAACGTATCGAGGTCAATTCAGCAAGATTCACACTATAAACTGTTGTACGATTGATTAGATGACGTTTTACAACCTGACAACACTTCGGTAGCACTTCGTTACACTGACCGGAAAGTTACAAATGAAATGGCACATGAGAGTATTTATAGGATAAGCTATTCCGTTTGAAAGTGGCATGACATGCTTCAAACGGAATGGCACTCCTCAAACGGAATGGCACTCCTCAAACGGAAATAGCTCAATCACATCTAAAACCTACCCTATTTCTCGAATAATGTGCCCTAAACCTTCTGAATACAAACAAGACTCGATACAAGACGAAGTCGACAGACGTATGCACCAACATCAATGGATTTTATAACGAAGTTACCAAAGACACCTAGAGGTCATGACACGATTTGGGTAATCGTGGACCGACTGACGAAATCTACGCACTTTTTGCCAATCAAGGAAAATGATAACACTAGTAAGATTGCCAAGCTATACCTCAGAGAGATAGTTGCACGACATGGAGTGCCTCTCTCGATTATATCTGATAGAGACGGAAGGTTTATATCAAGTATTTGGCAATCCTTCCAAGAAGCCTTTGGTTCCCAGTTGAATCTGAGTACTGCATTACATCCGCAGACAGATGGCCAGAGTGAACGAATGATTCAAACGCTAGAAGACATGTTGCGAGCTTGCGTAATGGACTTGGGTGGTAGTTGGGACACCCATCTACCTCTGGTTGAATTCTCATACAACAACAGTTACCATGCAAGCATCCAAGCTGCACCGTTTGAAGCTCTCTACGGACGCAAGTGTCGATCACCGTTATGCTGAGCAGATGCGGGTGACAGACAGCTTGTTGGTCCTGAATTGGTTCAGGAGACGACAGACAAGATTATACAGATCTGAGAGCGCATTAAGGCGGCTCGTGATCGACAAAAGATCTATGCGGACCAAAGGAGGAAACCTTTGGAGTTTCAAGTGGGAGATTTGGGAAGCGTGAGAAGTTGAACCTGCGATACATTGGACCATTCAAAATCCTGGAAATGATTGGTCTTGTAGCTTACAAGTTGGATCTACCCGCAGAACTTAATGGTGTTCATGATACATTTCATGTATCTAATCTGAAAAAGAGTCGAACTCAAGAAACGGTTGTCATTCCTGCCGATGAAGTCCACATTGACGACACACTCCACTTTACTGAAGAACCTGTTGAGGTTACTGATTGGAAGGTTAACAAGACACGCAGGAGTAGTGTTAAACTCGTTAAGGTTCTTTGGAACGCGCGTCACGGCCCCGAGTTCACTTGGGAGCGTGAGGATCGCATGAAAGCGAAATATCCTCACTTGTTCCCCAACTCCCCTGCAGCTAGTAGCAGAACTTAAATTTCGGGACGAAATTTTCTTAACAGGGGGAGAATGTGACAACTGTCAAAAATACAGGTATCCGTACAATTTAAATTACCATGATTAGTACTTAATGACTGTGCTGAATTACAACTAATGACTTAAACTGCTTTCTGATTACTGTATCATACTTACATGTGCATCACATATTACATAATGTCATATCATTATTACATGCAAACCATACTGACATACATGATGCACAAAGCACAGTTAGCACAGTTAATGGATAAAACAGGAATATGTTGACGGGGTTCAGTACATAGACAGACAGTGTTATGAGACCCAGTATGAACCAGAAACCAAGTACTACACTATATAGTGTGTAGGGAAGTAAGGACCACAAAACTGCTTTTCTAGGTGATAGATAAAGTGCCAGAAAGTGCCTAAAACCCACATAAAGTGCAAAATCCTGCACAAATCAGACAAAATCGGCATTTTAACATGCTTGTTTCATGCAAAAATATGACTAAATGGTCCTGAATGTTTTCCTAAGTGTCGGGAATTAAAAGTTTCACAAAAGGATACATAAAGAACATTAAATGGTATAGTTTGACACTTTAACGAACCGGTATCTAACCAAACAACCGGACACTACCCGAAACACCAAAATTATACTAGAAGCATTGTTTTAATATTTCTGAGCTAGTTATGATCCCCGAACATCATAACACCTCATATAAAATATCTAAGTAACTAACACTTACAACTATACTTGGATTTGAACCATAATCTAACTTAATGGTTTGAAGCTACACCTATACCCCCCCCCAAACTATCTCACGGCCACCAAGGCCCCCTTACACATTTGATTTGTTAATTTTTTTTATTAGATTGTGTTTAGTACTTAGGGTGACACAATGTACAAAGGATAAACACTTGTTGGACATGAGCTTATATTAACCCCTAGACCCTCATTCTCTTTCATTTCACAACACACAACACACCTTCTTCCCTCCCTCTCCTCCATTCTCGGCCGAGACCTCCTCCACACACCACCATCATTTTCTTTTCACTTTCATCTATTCCAAACTCATCACAAGGTGCAAGAAGGTGATTAAGCAAGCTTGGTGGTCTTGGAACTTCAAGGACCTTCATCATTTGCTATTATCCTCCACATTTGTCATCCTCAACATCTTGTGTTCATCCCTAGCCATAGAGCTAGTAGCAAGGCCCTTACAACCCTTTGTTACTTCTAATTTAGTTGGTTAAAAGATGTAGTATGTTGTTAATCACAAGAACACTAAAGAACATAACCAAGAAGCATGAACATAAGCTTAACATATGATGAAATCATGATGAAACTATGTTGTTTAGTGTATGAATGATACTTGATTGTTATTTTCTTGAAATTATGATGTTGATCATCATAAGGAGCTTGCTAGATTGTGATTAAACACATGATCTAGCAAGTGAGAGGATGATTATGTGATGAAAAAAGATGATCATCCTCATGTGTAAGCATGAACTTGAAAGATAAAGTGATTTCTTGTAAAATAATAATCAAAGTAAGCTAATAATCTTATGGATCTAAGATTTATGAATGGTTTTTCCAAAAGAACCAAGTTCAAAATATGATTTTTAGAAGATCTTGGTTCCTACTTAAACCTACACCATTTTTGGTGATAAAACAAGTGTGGAAACATTAGAGAAACAAGAAGATTTCATAAGGAAACATTTTTGTAAAACATGTTTACAAGTTATAAACATCCAATTCTTTCAAGAATGAGATTTTTAAAGAAGTAAACACATTTTAAGGGTAACTAAACCACTAAAAACACTACCAAGTTACTACAAGCTTTTGTGAAAGATCAAGTTCATGTTGTTATGTAAATTGTATAGTTTTGGCACTTGGTAAGTGTAAGTTGTCTAGGGTTAATTGTTGATTGTTTGTAATGATTTTTGAAAAGAAAATGATATGCTTTGATAGCATGGACACCTCCATTTTTAGGGGAAACTATGGCAAAATTTTCTAAAAATATAAACACTTAGAAAAATATTTTCTAACAAGTATTTACAAGTGTATTTAACTATGGTTTTCAATACAAACTTTGCCATAGAATTTGTTACAAAAATACAAGTATTGGAGGTTGGTTTTTATAAATAAAAATGGATAAATATGTATTTAGAATATAAATTTACATTAAAGACACATTGTGTGTGATTATTTGTATACTTTGTGTAGTAGTTATATTATTTTAGGGTTAAAATAATATAACTTAACAAAATACCAAGAATTTACAATCCAAAATAATACCAAAAATCATAAGGAAAAATTATATAAGTTACGCACTTAATATGGTGAAACCGAACGCAAAAACGTAACTTACAAAATATTCCGGAAAATACCGTTATAAATATATTTTTGGTAAATGATATTTTTGGATACAAAGAAATGAGAATATGATTTCTATTATTATTACAAAGTATATAATATTTTCGAAAAGGAGAAAATATAATATTTTTGGGAAGTTAAAATATATTTTCTTGGAATATTTAGAAGATATATGATTTTTGGGAAAAATATATATTTTCTGGAAATACATTATTTTTGGACAAATAAGTTTATATATATTTTCTAAGTGAGACTTGAAAATATATTATTTTGGTACTACAAATGCAAGGATACGATTATACATGTATAAGATACCCCCATCCTTGGGAAGGAAATACGAAAATAAATACTTGAGAAGTATTGTTACAAATATTGTTTAAACAATTATTCCAAAACCTAAAAATATAATTTAAGTTAAAATAATTATTATTTTAACAAGTAATTATAACTTGGAATAATATTGAAAACTTAGAAGAAACGTAACTCAAAAACGTTAAACTCTAAGCCAAGGCACGGCCCGTTCGTCTAATAGACATTAGTACATTGTAGGGAGTCGTGTTCGCTGAGGAGATTTGGGTTACGATTCTGAAGACGCAATACTGTGAGTTCATACTTCGGGGGTGAAATACGTGTTACAAAAGGATTACATACGAATACTATTGGTATGATTAGCCTAGGAAAGAACCAGAGATCATGTGAATGGGTAGGCGGATACTTGGGACCATTAATCCTCGTATAAGGACCGAGGGCATGAGTGATAGATCTATTTGGGTCTAGCGAGCCCACACCCATGAGGACCAGGGTGGCCCATAGGGTGACTATGTCTCCCAGCCGGAAGCTCGGTACAAATTTGCTAGGTTTGAGTCTTCCTACACCGTCACACATATCAGTGGCCTTGTAAACCATTGATGATCTTTTCCTTGTTTGCTTTCATACCGGGATTTACATACACTGTTTACAAAGTTTATACATACTTACACAACACATGAACTCGCTCAACTTTTGTTGATGTTTTCAAATTACATGTATTTCAGGGAACTAAGTGGATCTGGCAGGTGTTTGTATGTTTTCAAGCTGCATCATGAATAAAAGATGTCATCCGAGGTTGTAGGGTTTAGGAGGTGTATCCTATTCCTGGACGGGATACACGTTTCTAAACCCAGTTTTATTTAAGGTCTTTTGTTGAGTCATCGTGAACTCATTTAAACATGTTGTGGTTGTAACTTAAAATTTGGTGTCTACGTTTCAGACAAGTATGTTGTAGTATTTTCTAAACTTAATATATGGATGAACATCTTATGGTTTTATGATATAGCGTTCTTATGATTGAATGCTATGGTATTAATAAGTCACACCAATAACCACGCTTCCGCAAAATTCAGGGTGTGACACTTAGGGTTGCAAGAGACAAAGAGTTTGTAGCTGAACTTCGTAGGCTTTGGTTTCTCAGCTTTGGAATCCACAGAGGAGGATGGAGTGTTCGATCCTTGGATCTCAAAGACGGTCTTTGGCACGATGCGAGCGATCTGATCGGCCATGGAGGACAACATCTTTTTCTGAGAGTTTTCACTGGATCTCTTGAGAGAGTCGGATAGCTTGCGGGGAGACATCTAAAGATCAAAGAAAAGGATCATATAAGTCTAGATCACAAAGTCTCACAGTATATAGTTTCACACACGATTGTAAAAGACTCAAGTTTCACCAAAACGTTCAACAAGTTTAACAAATATTCAACACAGGCCCACGACCTTTGCATGGCACGTGGTACGAAAGTTCGGTAACATGTAAGAAACACTTATATATAGGAAGTACCAACGGCGTATCCACCATGTTTCGGGCATGTCACGTCCGTCCCGTCTTTGGTGTCATGTTACGGGTCGCGTCTTGCCAACCACAACAATACACTCCATCATTTTCACGTGCTTCAATCGGTTACATACACATAGATTCAACAAATAGTTTCACATAGCTCGGCATTCAACATTCTCACCACAAATCCACAAACCCACAACTTTCACATGGCACGTAGTACGAAAGTTCGGTAACATGTCAAAACAATTATATATAAGAAGTACCAGCGGCGTATCCACCATGTTTCGTCCATGTCACTTATGTCTCGTCTTTCGGTGCCATGTTACGTATAGTGTTTTGCTACCCACAACAACACATAGATTAACCAATTAGTTTCATATAGTATCTTGTTCAATCATGTTTCCCATAGTTTAATCAAGATTCCACGTAGCTTACCGATATGAATAAGGTATCATAAATTTAGTTCGATCCTGAGAGATTATGATTATTGTTTTAGATTGCGGACAACGTGAGATTTGTGTAAAAGTCTCGAAATGAACGAAGAATCAAGTTTAAAACCACATATAAAAATCGAGATACATAAAAGATAGGCTCATAAAACATATGATTGTTCTGGGTAGAGGAACGTTGACTAACCAAAGTGGATCGAACCCCTCTCGAATTGAGGCAACGTGTCTTGACTTACTTAGACAAATACATCATCGATGTTAGGCCTACGATATATGTCCTTTTGGTCACTTCACGTCCCTAATTGATAATTTTGAGACTTTGGCGAGACAGAAAAATCAAGGAGTGGAACTAGTCATCAAGGTATGAGCTTCACCTCTAACTTGACAACTTCGTACCCTAACTGTGTCGGTACTTATCAAGAGGTAAGACCCACTAGAATATAATATGGAAATTTCCATCAAGGTTCTGATGTCACTCCTGACTTGAGGGTAAATCTCGTGCAAAAATACAAACACTGATCTGCAGTGTTTCATAGTATTCAAGTGTATATTGTGTGCCACCTGTGTCACTTCAACCATCAAACAAAGACCAAACCAATAAAATATTATATTTTATACTTGGGATTTGTATAAATATGTGTGTCATTTGCACATATCAATTCTTGTTCAATTTCGGGCTCTAAATCGCTTTCTGGAAGGTTATACGCGCACCGATGCGTAAATATAACCAGTTTAACGCAACAAATACTCTGGAACATCAACATATACTTAACATACCTTAAATAACCTTTACATAACTTAGAAATAAGTTTTGAAGGCTTTGGTATGGCAAAAACAAGTTAATTCGCTTACAGGGACTAAATTTGACAAACTGCGAAAGTATGCCAATTTGAACTGTAACAGACATTCTGGAACATGAACATAAGTTAAACATACCATAAATATCCTTTACATAGCTTAGAAATAGGCTTTGAGGGGTTCGGTGTGCTAAAATAAACTTTTGGGTCATTCAGGGACTAAAAGCGTCAAAAAGTGCACAAGTTTGCATTTTCGCGCATAACTCGCGTTCTGAATACATCCGGACATCCAAAAATTTATGTAAGCACTAAAATATTTTATTTTAGTGTTTGGCATGAGAAAAATCCATTCGTCACGCCATTTGGATCGTTTTTCGCGCTTATGCGCATCCGTCGTAATTAACCGATCATCGCAACCGTACGGCCAAACGAACCGACATCCGTGATATTTTCAAGCATATTTCATGTTCCATATGTCTTAACATCATTGTGGAGCTTGAAATTGGGTTTGACGGGTGTTAGAAGTGCCGTTACGCAACGAAACAAGGTGTCGGGACCAAAAGTGTAATTCTGCCAAAGTTGATGGCTTACGGACCGTAAGCCATCACCCTTACGGTCCGTAAGCAGGGGCCAGATGCAGCAACTCATTTTAACTACTGTTAACAGCCTTTCAATCCCCCAAAGGACAATGCCACATGTCAATCTCTGGTGGTGGGGGCAAAATGAGTTACCATAACATTCCAACACATGTACGGATGAGATTCGATCACGTTATTCGATAACGATCCTAACGGTTGTCCATTTACTATAAATACCCAACCCATCTCAACCCCAAAACCCACAAATTCTGATCTAAAAGTCTCTAAGTTGAAGCCATTGCTTCATACCTGGGTTATTTGATCAAGATTAGCTTTCGGGGACCCTTTGTAAGTGTTCCTTCGTTCTTTTTATTCGTTTAGCGTTAAAAGTCAAACTTTGTTTGACTTTCTGCGTTGACCAGTTTATGGTCAATGCGAAGTTCGTTTGAACTTCATAACGTGAGCGTAATCACGATGGTTATAGTCCCTAGTAACTATACCTACTGATTACCACGTTATCTAGGCTTAGTGACGAGTCGTAGTTTCGGCCAAAACGCGCATTCTTGCGTATTTTGTAACCAAACTACTCTTAGGTATCAAAACCGTTTGTTTTGATACCAAACCTGTTTTCTAAACTTAGTTAAGCATGTTTTAACATGCTTAGCTCGTCACTTTTAGTTTAGTGCTTATATAGGGTCGTAAGGTAAGCGATCTAAACAATCGCTTATACTTTCGAACCCGACCCGTTTGGTCGATCATTAGGATCCGACCAAACACATTAGGTGACCATAGTATATAGGGAATAACCTTCCGAGGTTACACCTTATGGTCACGACGTTTAGTTAGTTGTATGATAGGTAGTTTATATGCCTTAGGTAAATTACCAAAATACCCCTTTGACGCCAAAATTCATTTTAAACATATTTAACATAACTTTTGACATCTAAACTAATTTGGCAACAATATTAGACATGTTAAGGCATATTCTACTTGTCATAGGACTAGTTAGGCGGTCCGAACGCGTTTCACGCAAACGACGCGTTAAAGTAGCATAAGCTACCTAAACGGGTCGTAATGGGTCGTAAGCACTTAGGTTAGGTTTCATTTTAGTATGTAGGCTTTGTTAAACCATATTACATGAGTCCCCATACTCATTTGGTTTACGAGCCCTCATTCTATCCGATCCTCCGATTTAGGTCCGGTTTATTAACGTAGTTACCTATATTAGGTGCCGTTTGATTTCCGTGATCTCTAGCATTGTTTGGTTGTTACAAAAGGACTACTAAGCAATATCAAGTGAGTACATAGACCCCTCTTTTACTGTTTTCCAAACGTTTTGGGGTGAAGCTTGTGTACCTATCTGTTATTTTCATGATTTCAAAGTATAATTGATTATACATGTTATTACTTATCATTTGACAAACTAAATGACTATCTATGGTTTAAACACTGATTTCTCAAAGAACATAAAATAAAATGTTGAATTGTACTTATTTTATGTTCACCAGACCGATTGGTAGTATGATATAGCGCTATAGGATTAGACACCCCATTCCTGTTGTCATGGAATGTCTGAAACCAATTTGTTTCTCCATCCAAATAGGGGTTGCCTTTGTGGTATCCTTATAGTCTCAAAGGTGTAGTTTGATGCACTAGCTCTGAATGAATTCTTAAATCACACCTTTAAAGTATAGTTTGATATACTCTCATGTGTGGTATTGTACAAAACCAACATATATTTTGTTAATCATCCAAAGCATATTTTGATATGTTATTTACAAAACCAAAACATAGTTAAGGTATATTTAATGTACTATCTATCTAACGATTGGGTTTTGGTTGGTGTTTAGATAACGGGACGGGTGTAATGTGATGAAAACATGGTAGATACGCCGCTGGTACTTCTTATATATATAAGTGTTTTCATTGCATTACATACCGTGGCATTATTTAGTACACTTGGGTCAACGATATTGGAACTGAAATATATTTTAATATATTACTCATTCGATTCTCTTAAAATCCAAAGTATATTTTCACATATACTATAAGCCTTTTTATCAAAATATTGTTTTTCGAACAATACATTCAATACAAACCCATTTTACATGGTTATTCACTTAACCATACATTATTATTTTATAAATATATATCATTGTTTTGTTTATCACTTTTCAAATGATTTACAAAACTAAACATTTTACAAGGATCATGACTGACTTTTGTTAAACAACTTTTTTTCTAAACTTATAAGTCATGAATCCAATATTCACAAAACCTATGTATCTCACAGGCATTTTTATGCTGACGTACCTATTTTTACACATGTTTCAGGTGCTGTCTTGTGATGATTGTTGATACACGCTACACTTAGGATGGACTCGTGCCTTAACGACTTTAAAACTTGAAAGATAATATTTGTACTTATTTGATTGTATTAAAACAATGAGTTCATTTATTCAATAAAACGAAATTATTTATGCCATGGTTATGAAACAATAGTTCTGTTACAACACTCCCCGACGTTTCCGCCACGTCTTGTTGTTTTACGTGGTCGGGGTGTGACATATTGTGTCAGCCTTAGGAAAGGCATGTAAGTTTAACATGAAATGTGTTGCTAGGAAGCAAGTACGGTAGAGTGCATATGTCTTAAACAACAGATAAGAGTCAAGTTTCCTAGAACTATAGACTAGGCAAAGCATTCCTACTTTTCCTAATTCCCTATAGTTATGGCTCTGATACCAATTTGTCACACCCTAACCGATGGTGGAAACATCGGGGTGCGGCACTAAGCGTCCAAATTGCTCAAAAGTTTCCATAACACTATTGTTTCCATATAAATTAAATCAAGTTTCATGGCATTGTGTAAACATCAAATAGAGTTTCACGATCAAAAGTATCGATTACAATTCAACCAAATATTGTTCAAATCATTTAATTTAACTAGGCGAGTTTCTAAGCATCACCCTAGCTTGATTATTGTTTCCTCGGCTACTATCAACCTGCTACCCACAACAACACATAGATTAACCAATTAGTTTCATATAGTATCTCGTTCAATCATGTTTCCCATAGTTTAATCAAGATTCCACGTAGCTTACCGATATGAATAAGGTATCATAAATTTAGTTCGATCCTGAGAGATTATGATTATTGTTTTAGATTGCGGACAACGCGAGATTTGTGTAAAAGTCTAAAAATGAACGAAGAATCAAGTTTAAAACCACATATAAAAATCGAGATAACATAAAAGATAGGCTCATAAAACATATGATTGTTCTGGGTAGAGGAACGTTGACTAACCAAAGTGGATCGAACCCCTCTCGAATTGAGGCAACGTGTCTTGTCTTACTTAGACAAATACATCATCGATGTTAGGCCTACGATATATGTCCTTTTGGTCACTTCACGTCCCTAATTGATTGGAAATTTCGAGACTTTGGCGAGACAGAAAAATCAAGGAGTGGAACTAGTCATCAAGGTATGAGCTTCACCTCTAACTTGACAACTTCGTACCCTAACTGTGTCGGTACTTATCAAGAGGTAAGACCCACTAGAATATAATATGGAAATTTCCATCAAGGTTCGGATGTCACTCCTGACTTGAGGGTAAATCTCGTGCAAAAATACAAACACTGATCTGCAGTGTTTCATAGTATTCAAGTGTATATTGTGTCAGCCTTAGGAAAGGCATGTAAGTTTAACATGAAATGTGTTGCAAGGAAGCAAGTACGGTAGAGTGCATAAGTCTTAAACAACAGATAAGAGTCAAGTTTCCTAGAACTATAGACTAGGCAAAGCATTCCTACTTTTCCTAATTCCCTATAGTTATGGCTCTGATACCAATTTGTCACACCCCAACCGATGGTGGAAACATCGGGGTGCGGCACTAAGCGTCCAGATTGCTCAAAAGTTTCCATAACACTATTGTTTCCATATAAATTAAATCAAGTTTCATGGCATTGTCTAAACATCAAATAGAGTTTCACGATCAAAAGTATCGATTACAATTCAACCAAATATTGTTCAAATCATTTAATTTAACTACGCGAGTTTCTAAGCATCACCCTAGCTTGATTATTGTTTCCTCGGCTACTATCAACCTGCAACATGTATTAAAATGTATCAACAAGAATGTTGGCGAGTATACAAGTTTGAGTACGTAGTAGTATAATAGTTTAAAAGTTTCAAAAAAAAACTCATATCCAGCAATAAGCACATATATACAAGTTTCACCATGCTATTAAACGCAGTCCAACTGATAGCCCAAGTTTCCAATGCGTTAACCACTTTCCCAAGACTCAAGGAAAGCAAAATAGACTCCTCCTAACAATACCCCAAAGACTAACGGGGAGGTGCATTACCCCTATAGCGCTACCATTGTTAAGGCGGAACTGCACACAAGGATTAAACGTTCACATAACATAAAAGTCTCAAATCTCAAGTATCAAGTTTCCATATTCACAGCGGATAGAGTAAGTTTCAAATAGTTTCAAGTGTCAAGTGTCAAGTTGCATAGAATACATGTTGCATCTCAAAAGTGTTTAAAACAAAAAGGGATCGAGTATACTCACAGTGGGTACTAAGTATCGACACCACTATTGGAATGAAGGGAGCGCTAGAGTTAGCCTGATTATATTTTAACTGATAAGCATTGGACATGATGGATTAGATGGATCACCATCCGATTGGATGGTCATCCGGACGGATGGTCATCCGGTCGGGCGACCTGATGGATTAGATGGATCACCATCCGATTGGATGGTCATCCGGACGGATGACCACTCGATCGAATAGTCATTCGATCAAAAAGGTGTGTTTCCAAAATGTTCACACTTTTGAAGTTTTCGTTGTAGTATAGTTCAAGTCGTTCGATCGGATGACTGTTCGAGTGAAAGTTTCATAGTTCACAATTTGATTCAAATAGTTTAAGTTTAAGTGTTGAAGGCTATGGGAACCAGGTCGTTCAGTCGGATGACCGTTCGATCGGACGACCCTCCGATTGGACGACCCTCCGATTGGACGACCCTCCGATCGGATGGTCATTCGACTGTGTGATCCTTTCCCCTTTGCAACCTTCGTAAAAGATTTTTCTAAGTTTAAGTTTAGTGGAGACGATGATGTGTGTAAAACGCAACATATAAATTACATCAAATAAGGCATAAAACTAACCCTTTTTTAGTACTAATGTTGGAAAACGTGTGTTTTTGTCTTCCTTTTGAATTTACAGGGTCAAATGAGCTTAAACGAACAAAAGGAACAAAAATACAGCCAAAACCAACATAAATACAAAGAAAAGGAAGAAACGTGGCATGCCCGACCCCTCGACAACAACTCCCAAAGCAAAAACAAGAAGAAAGCTGAGCATGGGGCTGTGCCCAGCTGAGCATGGGGCTGTGCCCAGCCCGACACGGGGCGTGCCCAGCCCGACACGGGGCGTGCCCAGCTCAGCACGGGACCGTGTCCAGAATGGTCAGCCCTGGCACAAAAGACAAACCTATAGAAGCTTCTATTGCCCACCACGGGGCTGTGTCCAGTGAACACGGGGGCGTGGCGAAAGTACAGCAGGCGCATTAATTGTAATTGCGAATTACAATTAATGAAGAGAGAGAATGTCAGACAAGCACGGGGGCGTGCCCAACGGACACGGGGGCGTGTGGAGCTAATAAAGACAAACTGTATTAATGAAGAAAGAGAAAAGGGTGGACACGGGGCCGTGTCCAGGCTTCTGTACAGGCTATAAATAGGAGTGCTTGGCTCAAGCTCAAACCATCCCTTGGCACACCACCTCTCTCACACTTCATCCACCACCCACCACCACCATAACACCATCATCCACCACCATCATCCATTGTCCATCGTAGAGTGTGTGAGTCGTCTCGGGATCCAAGATTGATCGTAAGAGTTCTTGACAATCAAGGCCATGTTTGCCTAAGTCTCTTACATCACTTGGTGAAGACAAAGTGTCTAGTATAATACTTTTTATTTCTAATCTTTTGCACTTTTTATTTGGTTTTGTATTAATGACTTTAATAACTAGTTACTTATGTTGAAGGTGATCTTTCCTTATCGTTTGTCCGTGGTGTCTTGGCATTATTTTACTGTCTATATAAAATAAAGGATTTTCACCATTCATATCTCCACGGTCTATATGGAGGTATGTTGGCTACCTGGTCGGGGGTTAAGGGAACGGTTTGGTAAAGGTCTTGCCATTGTTCAGCGTTTAGAGGTCCTGCAATGGACCTGGGTCAAATTTAGTAGGACCTCCTTCAATGCTTCACGGTATTGGATGGCGGGGGTCCAAACTCTTTGACCCCCTCATAAGTTAACTAGTATTAATACTATAACCCGGCTATTTAGGACTGTATCCCTGCTGACTCAGACTACTTAGCCGAGGGTAACGTCGCCGCCAAAAGCAGGGCCTACCACAATACTGCATTAATAACTTAATTCATTATCTTCCAATAATCCACCCCTTTAGGATTGTATCCTTGCTGACTCAAACTACTGGGGTGAGGGTAACGTCACCTTCAAAAGAGGGGGCTACTACAATAACTAAGATAATCTCTTAATTATGTGCAAAAGTGCGGAAATAATCAAAGGTTATACTAGATACGAGTCGGAACCAAGTGATTCATCTTGTCTATCTGTTTTTATTTTTATTTTTATTTTCAGCATTTTAGTTAGTTTTTATTTTTCTTAGCTTAAAACATTTTTCTAAACTTTTTATTTTGATTAGACGTTGAGGATAAACCGCTACTAAAAGCTCTTGTGTCCTTGGACGACCTCGGTATCTTACCAACGCTATACTACGCTCACGATGGGTGCACTTGCCCATATGTGTGTTTAGTGTTAGTAAAATATCGTGTTTTATAAATTTAAAACTTGGCTAAAAATAAGTGTTAAAGGGGCTTAAAATATACACCTAATATATACGACACTTCACACGCATCAGACGACGTGGTAAGTATCGAGACAACGGAGAACTCACCAAGGCCCAGTCTGTCAGATCGGATGGGAATCACCCCGTTCGATTGGATGGCTGTTCTTGACAAAGTTTTCATGTCTGACATGTAACTTGGTCATCTCTCCGGTGGAAATCCGTTATTGAGCCGACTCCAGACTAAGGAACAAGTCCTTAGCCTGTTTGGGTTCCAGACACCACCGATTTGAGTAAAGTTGTTTAAGAAAGTTTGAAGAAAAACATGTAATCAACTGAAAAATCTTAGATTTAGTAAAGATTCATGGTAAAACACATAGAAATCTCTTAGATCTGGACTAAATGTTGATGAAAATGACATCACACAGCCGATTGTACAACCTGCCATGATGACGTCACCCTCAAGAGTCCAAATCTTAGTGATTTCACGGTGAAAAGTGTGATTTTGATGAAGAATCATGTGAGGAAATGTGTATAGATGAAAGTTGTACAAGAATCAAGTGGAAAACTTACAAGAATCGCTTGAAAATGGAAGAAAAGTGCTTCAGAATGGAAGAGTATGCGTCATTGGTCGGAGGAGTCTGTCACATCAGTGAAGAATGATGTGACAGCTCGTATTTATAGTGTCAGAGACAAAGAGGTGGTGGGACAACCAATCTTTGTTTGCCAGATTTCAAATTTCGATTCGATTTGCGTGCTGGATTAAGTGTTGCATTGCATATTATTGTGAAATTTTATTACATGATTAGATTGTATAATTAACACAAAAAGTTTCAAGTTTACACAAGCTAGTTAATAAGTGTCAAGTTTCAAGTTTTAAAGCCCCAAAGTTTCTCGTTTCAATAAGTATCAAGAGTCAAGTATCTAGTCTCAAGTTTCACCAAGATTCAAGATTCACAAAGTTTCAAGTATCATAATAGTCAAGTTTCACATAGTATAAGGACTAAACTTGGCAAAAGATAAAAGTTTAGGGACGTAGGGCGTTACATGTGCCTTCGTACGAAGCTACTCTGTGAAGAACCTAGTTGTGTTTTTCATGGTTTTTATCAGATTTTTATGAGATTTAGGTTGAATTTTTATGTGAAACCGCAGAAGACGTGATCAAAAGGTTTACGCAGCTGCTTTCTGAAATCGATAAGAGCGGATTAAATGTGACACGTGGTAGGATTAACAGGGCTTTTCTATACGGTTTGCCACGTAACAAGACATGGGACTATCGTGTTTCAGTTATCATGGGGACATGCAATCATTGTACATCGAAAACAAGAGATGTGATTTCCTTAGTCAATGAATATGTTCAGGAGGACAAGCAGAGGAGTCGGAATCTCGCAAACACATCGTAGTCCATGTCTAACCGTCAGAAGGCTTTTGCTACTTAACCACTTGCTACTGATCCCAACGTCGCTCAGATTCCTTCACATTCACATGTGGCTGCTGGATCTTCTGATGTGAAGGCCCCATAATCAACAGGATCTCATCCCGATGATGTGGCCAAACCAGCACCCTAGGCCCAAACTAAAGAACCGAAATCACTTTCTGAAATGCTAAATTCTCTTTTATGTACTGAGCACTGTAGAAAGAAAGTTGCACTTCTAAGAACACAAAATTCTACATTAATCACTAATTACAACAGTGCCATGGGAAAGTGCATCAAGTTTCGAGAGAAGAATAAAATTCTCTATGAAAAGATTGACGCACTTTAGAAGGATATAGCTCAACTTCATAGAGACGTGAATCAACAACAATATTGGGTTCTCGACTATAAACACAACCTCACAGTAAAGACTTTAGAATGCGACTCTGTGAAAGCTGAGCTGGAACTTCTTACTGGGAAGTACAAATAAAACGTGTTGAACATAAAGAAGTTTGATACTTCCTGTGACACTGTTCGTAACTTGTGCAATGTGCAGTTGGCATTCAAAGAAAACAAGGGAAAAGGTTTGGGCTACAACAGGGTTCCACCGCCATATAATCATAATTACTTAAGAATGCCTACTACTGAGCAAGAACTAGAAAATTATGATAAAAAGATTTATGGTAAACCAAGTGATTATGTTCCATGGGAGCCTTTCAAACCAAAGTATGCCAGACCCACTGATTTTCAAAGCCCATGAGTTTTGTCAAAAATGAAAATGAAAATTGCTCAAACGAATCTGCTGAATCTGAACAAGGAACTGAAACGGAAAATGAAGCAAAAAATGAAACAAAACCAGTAAAAACGTCAACTGAGGAGCCCTAAGAAATTAAATCATGTTCTGATTCTGTAGATAATATTAAGTGTTTTAGTTCATGTGCAGAATCGGTGACAGTTGAAGAGAAGTCTGCAGTGGATGATAAATCACATTCAAACGTTGGTGATGTTGCTGATGATTCGAATGCTGCCGAACGCGATCATTACACTTGGAACTGTGTTATGTCTTGGTATGCTAAGAGTCGGGGTATTCCTATTAAAACTGATGATTCAGGTGTTGTGGTTTTTTATTATGATCGTGATGATAATGTATTAACAGGGAAATATGATGTATTGACTGATATACTTGAAACACCTGTTTCAAGTGACTCAGAAATCAGTTCTGGTGATTCAGGCAACTATTCTAGTGTGCCTGAAACATCAACTGATACAACAGAAACTCATGATAAAGATGAGAAAATTGATATTTTTGATTGTGATGGTGAAAATATTGATAAACAGTGGTCATCTGATGAACCTGACATTCAAGTTGCAGATTATGGTACATCAGATAATGAGCGTAATGCTTCTGAAAATTCTGAATGTGACAAACACTCAGAATCAAGAAGTGTAACGCCCGAAGAGAGCCAAACTGTTTCAAACATAGACTACTCTTCGTGTGAGAAACCAGAATTAGTTGATGTCAGATACTCATAAATTGAGGAAGCTGAAGAAGAGATATCTGTGGAAACCAATTCTGCAGAAACTCACGAGAACTCGGAGCCTGAAGAAAAGGGAGTTGATGATACCCTAAACAAACAGATAGACAAGGAGATTGAAGCAAAGCAGAAGAGAAAGGATACAAAAGAAAGTAGACAAGATGTTCTTAGGTAGGAATTGGAGAAAAAGATGAAGAAAGAAAACAAAGTGCTAAACATTGGAACCTCAAACACAAGAAAATCTTACAAACACAACAAACCTCCCATTGCCACATTCCCTAAACCAAAATCACCACCACAAAAGCCAAAAACTGTTGATCCCAAAAATCCAAACGCTGATACATCCAAGCCTAAACCTTCACCCCAAAAACCACCTCATAAAAAGCAGAAAACAAATCCCTTATCACCACCACCACCATCCATAGCAACAGATGTTGATGCACCAAAAGCATCATCAGATGTTAAGACAACAGCTGTTTAGACACCAGTGGTTTCAACAGTTGTTAGTCAAACCACTGATCCCCCCCACTTTGATCCTCCACCATCAACACCTCAAAGATTCCCCTCACAAACAACCTTGTCACCAATAACACATTCTCCATCTAAAACTCTTCCTCCTCCAAAGTCTTTCTATACAAGAAAAAGAAAGTTGATGGTGCATGAAGAAGAAAAAGAAATACCAGCACCAATCCATATATCATCTACTCCTTTCATTCCACTTTCATCACCTCCACAAACCAACCCAATCAACCAACCACCCACTGCTCACACCTCACAAAACATTCCATTGGCAGTAAAATATCCTCTAGAACTGCTTGCAGTTCAGAATGAATTGATTCAAATTTACAAAGAGGATGATCCATCCAAAAGAACTTTCCCATCACTACAAGGCTTTAGCAAACCTCAAAATATTGATGAATATTTAAAGATGAAAGCTAAACAAGTTGAGCCGATTGCCAAGTATGTGAGTAAAGGGAAATATGACAGGAATTACCAGGGCACTTATCAACATGTGCTTAGTAAGGTTAGGAAATTGGAAGACTTTGCTTGAGACCTGAGTAAGTCAATGTCAGAACTGCCACCCAATGCTGGTCTTCAAAAGGATCTGAGGATTGATTATCTGGATATCATCGAGAGAGACAAGCCCTACAAAGCCTACAAGTATCAATTTAAAGACTGGTCTCTTGAAGATCTCAAAGAAGAAGTAAATAGAATTGAGATGATGAAAAAGGATCCTCAAATGAAGAAATCTGCACCCAACTGGAACAAACATAAGAAGGTTGATGTGGATGAAGCTTTGAGGTATAAAAGGAAGAGATCAAAACTTGTAGCAGCTGGTTATGGGACTGCTAGATCCATTGCAAGATGGATTAAGCAAGATGTTGATCTAACTTATATAAAATTAGAAGAGCTTAGAAAGACTGATCCAACCCTTCCCAAGAAGCTAGTATAATATGATGAAACCACTGCTGATAGGCCTCAGCAGACCCATTCTTCTAAAAAGTTGTTCTCATCATCAGATGTATCTATCAGTGTCTTTAACCAAAGAAAAAGACATCAACTGATTGATGAGGAAGATGAAAAGAGGGATGTTGAATTCAAAAAAGAGGCTATCAGAAATCAGTCACAATATGGATTGGATGATGCTTCTATAAAACTTCAAGCTCAAGTGTCAGAAACACTCAAAAAGTTGGCAAGCAGACCACAATCCCCAAACTCAACACAAATAAAAATTCTCCCAAGAAACCCATCAGACCCAAAGATACTAAAGTGGAAATCTGACAAAGATACCCACGTATTGACTCTGCTCAGGTCTGATGGTAGAGTTGAAAAGCTGTCAACGGAGGCTGCATTAGGTCTGAATGCAGATGACCTCCAAGATCTAATGAACCTTCAACAACAAAGGGATGAAGATGACATTGATTCCTTGGATTTTGAGCTCCAGTTCAAAAGGCAAATCCAGGAAAGGTTGATGAGAGAATAAAGATCAAAATAATGAAGTGTTTTGGCATCATCTGTTCTAGGGGGGAGATTGTTGGCTCATGCAATCCTTTCTTGAAGAACAGATGATAAAAAGCCAAAACTGGTTCTCAACAGATGATCACCAATAACAGTGTTTGAACATTTATTCCCTCCAAAGGAAGTGGTACTCAAGAACAGATGATCCCTAAAGACACTTGTTTTATAAAGACTATTATAGCAAAGCTCTTTTGGTTGCTAAGACTGTTGAACACCAATCAACTGCTAGTGTCATAGTGCTACTGAAGTTAAAGAACTGCTAGAATCAAAGGCCTGATCAACCTTAGTGGAAATTACTGCTCAGCCACATCAGTGTTTGAGCTTCATCAGCGGATTGCCTCATCAGAGTTTTGTTTAATCATGTATTAATGTAACAGTGTCTATATTGCATCAGTGTTTATAGGTTGTTAAGATTGTTCGATGTCACTGTCTAGGTGACGTCAGCAAAGATGTCACAGTGTTTAGGATTGTACTATAAATAGACAGTGCCTGTACTATTTTATTAGCTATTTGCACACACTCATCTTGTACAAACAAACATTGTGAGCTCAGGCTGAGGGGGAGTTAGTGTTCATGCATGTATAAGTTTAAACATTGTGTATTCAATCTTTTGACTAATGAAAGCTTGTATGATGTAAACTAATATTTCCTTGATTGTGTTTTAAAGTTTTATTTCATTCCGCTGCAGATTAATTCTATATTTAATCTTCTTCCATTTCCATCTTATTAAAACAACACAATCAAGCAAACTCAAATCCTAACAAAATTGATTTAGGGTTGGTTCTTGAAAGATTGATGGATAGAAGTGCAAATGATTGTGTAAAACTTGTGTGATGCCTAAATGATTGGAGAGGAGGATTAAACAAGTCAAATGATAGGGAGTGGTTAGGGTTTGCGTTATATTATATGGTGCATGAAGAAGAAAAAGAAATACCAGCACCAATCCCTATATCATCTACTCCTTTCATTGCACTTTCATCACCTCCATAAACCAACCCAATCAACCAACCACCCACTACTCGCACCTCACAAAACATTCCATTGGCAGTTAAATATCCTCTGGAACTGCTTGCAGTTCAGAATGAAATGATTCAATTTTACAAAGAGGATGATCTATCCAAAAGAACTTTCCCATCACTACAAGGCATCAGCAAACCTCAGAATATTGATGAATATTTAAAGATGAAAGCTAAACAAGCTGAGCTGATTGCCAAGTATGTGAGTAAAGGGAAAGATGACAGGAATTACCAGGGCACTTATCAACATGAGCTTAGTAAGGTCAGGAAATTGGAAGACTTTGTTAGAGACCTGAGTAAGTCTATGTCAGAACTGCCACCCAATGCTGGTCTTCAAAAGGAACTGAGGATTGATTATCTGGATATCATCATGAGAGACAAGCCCTACAAAGACTAGAAGTATCAATTCAAAGACCGATCTCTTGAAGATCTCAAAAAAGAAATAAATAGAATATAGATGATGAAAAAGGATCCTCAAATGAAGAAATCTTCACCCAACTGGAACAAACATAAGAAGGTTGATGTGGATGAAGCTTTGAGGTATAAAAGGAAGAGATCAGAACTTGTAGCAGCTGGTTATGGGACTGCTAGATCCATTGCAAGACGGACTAAGCAAGATGTTGATCTAACATACAAAAAGTTAGAAGAGCTTAGAAAGACTGATCCAACCCTTCCCAAGAAGCTAGTATATGGTGATGAAACCACTGCTGATAGGCCACAGTAGACCCATTCTTCTAAAAAGTTGTTCTCATCATCAGATGTATCCATCAGTGTCTTGAACCAAAGAAATAGACATCAGCTGATTGATGAGGAAGATGAAAAGAGGGATGTTGAATTCAAAAAAAGAGGCTATCAGAAATCACTCATAATATGGATTGGATGATGCTTCTATAAAACTTCAAGCTCAATGTAACATTCCCACTTTTATCATATAAGAATTATAGGTTTGGTTAAATTTATTAACCACTAGTAACTAGTTTATTTTTAATATAAATATATTTAACCCAAATAGTTTTAAACACTATTTTATATAGTTGGTTGAAATATTATACTAATTAATTGGCTTGTATATGAGTGCCCTTTCTAATAAAATAAAAGTCTATAAAAACTTATATTATTAGACGGGTAGATTACGGGTAAGTTAAATGTTAGAAATACGAAGTACCTAGACGGGTCTAGTAATCGTATAATAATTAAATTATGAAAAATACATTGTATTTGAACCTACTCTATTTTTAATAAAACTTGGTTCCAAATGTAGACAAAAATATTCGGGTTCTAATGACATATTTATAATTTTATAAAACATAGTATTTTAAAAAGTTATACGCGCCAAATAGCTGAAGCAGTTGAATTAATTATAATATATAAATAATAATAATAATAAATCAAAATTAACAATTGAAAATTTCTGTATGCATTTCGAGATAAGACTCCAAAATAAAATAATATAAAAATTTAAAACTCACTTTCAAAAGATTAAAGTACACGTGTGTGTACAAGGCAGAAAGATAAGAATAAGACTTTAATGTTTCATAATACGTGTAACCAAATGTATTGAGGCTTGGCCTCCAAGTGTCTAGAAGTTAGTATAAATAAGAATAGACTTCAACTTTGTTTACTGCTATCTCATTTCTGTCGCCCCCTATATCTCTCTCTAAATTCCTAAATGTTTCTTTTTATTTTTACCTCATATTATTAATAAGAAAACCTTGCCCCGTTTTAAGTGTTTTAACTCCCGATCACCGCTACCCTTTCTGATTGATCTGAAACCCATAACACATGTCAAGGCTCTGCTCGACTAAGTTGTTGGGATTCTGTCTCGGGACATCGGGACAAGATTGAATTAGGGGTACTATACTTAACACGAGTGCATTATATATTTTTTTAAATAGCTCAGAAGTTATACCCAAAATTTATATCAGGAGGCTTTCTAGTTGAACCCTAAAGTTACAAAGTGAGTCCATTTTCTTTTCTCACTATTTTATTCCCTTTTTCTTTGTAATATAATTATATTCAAAAATGTCCCAAACCATAACAACTCTCACCAAAACTATTATATTTTATTATTATTATTATTATTATTATTATTTATATTTTGTCTAAAAAGAAACCCTAATTGAGACACCCAAGTAATCCGGCACCATCCCTAAAATTTTCATAACAATCAGAATCAGGATTAGGGCCCCTAAAACTCAAGGGGGTATTCCCCACTTGACGATTATCTTCATATATCGCTGTCGAAATAGAAAATTAATATTCCGTCGACTCACCAAGGCTATACAAGACACATGGCAGGCCTAGGCCGGACCGATCATCGCCGCGATACGCGGGGGTTACCCCGGTGCCTTCCGCGACTCGCGGGGGGGTGCCAGTTTGGGGTATATAACAGACAGCAGTGGGACTTGATTAAATTGCTCAGTTCGACGGTCTAAAACGTTGTTTTACTCTTTGTATCTCCGTTTCTTTCAATCAAATCCCCTAAACCTCGAAACTCTGTTCATTATCTGGGTAATAACTAGATCGCTGCTACGATTCAATGTCCGATCGATGGAAACTATCCGATGGATGTTTTAGTGCTATCCTTTGTCATTAGTCGTGATTCCGACAGGATGTTTGAGTACCTCCCGAACTCGGGGAATACTCTGTCATTCGTTGTGAATCCGATGGATGTTTAAGTGATTATACTTTGTCATTCGTTGTGAATCCGATGGATGTTTAAGTGATTATACTTTGTCATTCGTTGTGAATCCGATGGATGTTTAAGTGATTGCACTTTGTCATTCGTTGTGAGGGTTTTAATCTCGTGAGTTATCGTAAATGTTGTATTAGTTACTTACCTAGTTCGTGTGCACTAGGATTACAAGGCTAATCAATAGGCTAAACTCTGCCTGTATAAATCTGCAATCTATCAAGGCTTATCTATAGGCTAAACTTTGCCGTATGAATCTGCATGCTTATAATGTGAGTCATTCTCTTTTTATCAAAATGCTTTATAATTTCTTAAATATTTTTAAAGTTATAATTACAGTGATTAAGTTTATGTAATCACCAAATTACAGCCGGTATGTGGGGTATTGTGCACATTACTGCTGTATTATCACTTTAGGTGGGCGAGCCTAAAATTTGTGATATACGTCACTATTGGGTGACAGGACCCAATAGTGATATAACGTCATCATTGGGGCAGCCAATGGTGATATGACCATAGTCACAGATCCGGTCGAGTGACAAATACCGTGGGTAGTTGGTTGATATCAGAAACATTGTAATCTCTCTTAATACTGTAAATTATAACGAACGTGTCGTTTTAGTAAATAGAATGATTCACCAGTATTTCCTGCTGACAAAACCTTTTTAAAACGCGTTTCAGGTAATTATAGTAAATTGGAGTAAGAGATGGATATGGCACTGAAAGGCTTCAAGAAGTGGCTTATTTTATTAATTAAATCAAATTAAGAAATAGTGTTTTATGTAATCAAATTTTATCTTTATTAAAGCTACCATTGTAAAACATGGGTTTATCCCATCTATTTAATAAATAAAATCCGGTGTTTTCTAAACTCTGATATTTTTCCTAACTCACGGTCCTGATGAAATTTCCGCTGCAATATTTTTCAAAATAATCACCGGTACCACTGGGCTGTTCGCGACTCCCGATTTCGTCCAGGGTGGGTCGGGGGCCGTGACAGAAGGTGGTATCAGAGCCACTGATTTAAGCCTTTAGGTGTTGTGATAATAATACCTAAATTGATATAAAAGAGTTAGGAGATTGCTAGTAACTGGTAGCACACATTATAGCATTTAGACTTGAACTTAAGAAAAGATGCCTTAGTATCAGCTTCAAGATAAACTAAGTACTTGTGTAAATAAAGTATGATGGGTTTTGATATACCATAAGAATGGTAATTAGAATATTGCAAGATATGATAAACAAGCAAGAATTAATAATAATTATTGCTTATTAATATTACTTGGGCTAAAATAAGATGTGTTACGGGAATACAAATTTTCCTTGATTCTGGATAAAAGCCCTAATAAAAGAGACACTTTTTAAATCTTGAAAAGATACTATTTATGGGAAATAGAAAATTTTCTCCGGCAAGACTGGGTATGGTGTAGCAGACTCTCCAGTTTATCCGGATATATTGAAGTTTCCGCTCCGGTGAGAACCGGATAAGACGGGGTATATAATATGTCAAACAAGTGACAAGATTTCCCTAAATAGTATCATGATCTAATATCTGAATTGTTTTGGAAATATGAATCTGTTAAATACATTGACCCTATAGAGGGTATGTATATTACAGCATGTGAAATATATGATTATATAGATAGGTATATCTATAAGGAATTCCAAAAGCCAAATAGGAATAAAGCACAAGCATATGTGTCTAGATTTCTTTATTAGGAATCTCTTTTCTGATATCAAACATTATTTCGTTTGATCATCTACCTCGTAACTCGAGTGATAATAATAACAATGGAAACCCATTAAGTTGGGACACCATCCAAAGTATAAGAATTTCCAATACGTTACCATAAAATATTAACGCAAGTAAAAAGCATGTAAAGTTGTGCTAGTTCACAAGAAAACACATGAAACTTAAATTATACATCCACAGATGCTGAAGTATATCACACGCGACTTCCAAGTCAAGACCTTTGAAAAATATAAATTAGACAAGATGACACCAATGCTAATTCCGTCAGTAGAAGAACTATTAATCATAAAGTAGCACTTTGCCATATGATCCTATAAATGACATGAATATCGCTAAGGTACGCTAGAACAAGATTTCATAACTATCAGTGCACAGTCTAATTAGAGTTATAATTATTATCACTGAAAAAGGAGTCACATAACTTTGCAATTCCCCTATTTCATTTTATTTACATTCCCTAGTAATGTCACTTAACAACAGTTATCACCCAAAATTCCAGATAAAATTCTTAAATTTCTTTTATTAAAATTCTAACCTCTGTAAATAGACTTTTACATTGCTACTTCCCCTAATGGTCATCATACCATGAGAATTTCTTTTATCATAGCAAATATTGATCTATTTCATTTCTTGGTAAAATCACACGTTACACATGCACTGTTTGTTGTGCATGTGATTCGCTTGCTTTATAAAGACCACTGGAGGACTTCATTCCGATTTGTTATTTTATCAAAACTCAAATATCATTCCACTTTTTGCACTATGAACCACATTATTGCAAAACGGTGACTCTTTGATATCAAGTCAATGAATTTTGTTAAACTATTAAGGTGAAGAAATTATATTTTTATATATATGTATAAAAATTATGTTGAGATATACTCTCATTTAAGTTTATGTTTAAGTTATTTATTATTAATAATTTTATTATTAGTAATAATATATTAATAATAGTAGTGTTAGTAAATATTATTTTTAGGTACTGGGGTTATTGTCAAGGACAGGTATTGGATAGCCTAGCCTTAGTTAGGCATGGACTGATCACCTATGCTTAAACAAGGCAGCACTAACCAATATCCAACCATGATAATGACTAGTTAATGTATATAAATTAAGTCATCATATTTATTTAGTAAATTTTAATGATATATAAAAATATATATATATATATATATATTTTACTTTGTACTGTAAAAAAAAGACATATTTTCATAAAATAATACAAGAATTAGAGGGACGAATAAAATTATATAAATAATTGTCTATCACATGTTTTGTAGTAACTATGTACCGTAACGCACTGGCAAGAAAATAATCATATAAAAATAATATGTTAGTCATCAACTATGTTAGGTTAGGGGAACATTGTAATATATAAGAATAGTCTCCGTTTTCACTTATTTACAACATTTGTAAATACATTCACAACATTATATAATTTCAAAAAAAAAAAAAGTAATCACATAGAATCGACCCATTAAGTGTTATATATTTACAAAATATTTTACAAATACTTTTGTACAATAAATATTTTTATACCTTTATTTACAACTTTCATTTAACAGTAATTTCTTTTACAAAATAATAAAACTAAAATATTTTGTAATAACTTCATTGCGGTGTTTTGTAATATATATTACATAGTAAATATAAGTTATTTTATATAGTATAGTAAAATACTAAAACAATATTTATTTAAAAGTAGTGACCATTTACATATAGTAAAAATACGTAACAAATAATATGTATTACATTTGCTTTACAAATATAATATAATGGTTGGTCATGCCAAAACAACTTGTTCTTATTATATTTCGATCTCTAGGGCATAGTATAAAAAAAAAATTCTTTCACTAATAGTGTACTATCACATTGTTTCACAATTAAAACAACTTGGAACTCTAAACAAAGATACACTAACTCTATTGTCTTTTGATGTATCTTTGCAATTCACTCATCTCAACACTTTGATTTTCTCATATCATAAATAATTGACAAATCATTTTTCATGCTTTTATTTCAATTGGAACCTGTCAATTCTAAGTCTTCCTCAGTTGCCAATCAAAGTAAGCTTTCTTTTGACAAAGAATTTTATAAATTCTAAAAGTCCTTCACATTCATTTTAAATATTTATTGATCATATATCTTTTGGCTTGAACCTAGTCACTTTGGAAAACTATATCATTTCATCTCATTCGTTTGTCATCGATTTCTTGAACTACTTCAGTTGAACCATTGAATCCTACTTATTTTACAACTCATATTCACAAAAAAAAAATTCTTTTTTTTTATATTTTAATTCTGTGTCATCTACCTTAATATTATTTTTATTGACTAAAATATGACATAAGTTTAAAAGAAATATCATAACCCAAATCTCGAGGACGAGATTTAAAACAAGGTGGGGAGAATGTAACATTCCCACTTTTATCATATAAGAATTATAGGTTTGGTTAAATTTATTAACCACTAGTAACTAGTTTATTTTTAATATAAATATATTTAACCCAAATAGTTTTAAACACTATTTTATATAGTTGGTTGAAATATTATACTAATTAATTGGCTTGTATATGAGTGCCCTTTCTAATAAAATAAAAGTCTATAAAAACTTATATTATTAGACGGGTAGATTACGGGTAAGTTAAATGTTAGAAATACGAAGTACCTAGACGGGTCTAGTAATCGTATAATAATTAAATTATGAAAAATACATTGTATTTGAACCTACTCTATTTTTAATAAAACTTGGTTCCAAATGTAGACAAAAATATTCGGGTTCTAATGACATATTTATAATTTTATAAAACATAATATTTTAAAAAGTTATACGCGCCAAATAGCTGAAGCAGTTGAATTAATTATAATATATAAATAATAATAATAATAATAAATCAAAATTAACAATTGAAAATTTCTGTATGCATTTCGAGATAAGACTCCAAAATAAAATAATATAAAAATTTAAAACTCACTTTCAAAAGATTAAAGTACACGTGTGTGTACAAGGCAGAAAGATAAGAATAAGACTTTAATGTTTCATAATACGTGTAACCAAATGTATTGAGGCTTGGCCTCCAAGTGTCTAGAAGTTAGTATAAATAAGAATAGACTTCAACTTTGTTTACTGCTATCTCATTTCTGTCGCCCCCTATATCTCTCTCTAAATTCCTAAATGTTTCTTTTTATTTTTACCTCATATTATTAATAAGAAAACCTTGCCCCGTTTTAAGTGTTTTAACTCCCGATCACCGCTACCCTTTCTGATTGATCTGAAACCCATAACACATGTCAAGGCTCTGCTCGACTAAGTTGTTGGGATTCTGTCTCGGGACATCGGGACAAGATTGAATTAGGGGTACTATACTTAACACGAGTGCATTATATATTTTTTTAAATAGCTCAGAAGTTATACCCAAAATTTATACCAGGAGGCTTTCTAGTTGAACCCTAAAGTTACAAAGTGAGTCCATTTTCTTTTCTCACTATTTTATTCCCTTTTTCTTTGTAATATAATTATATTTAAATATGTCTCAAACCATAACAACTCTCACCAAAACTATTATATTTTATTATTATTATTATTATTATTATTTATATTTTGTCTAAAAAGAAACCCTAATTGAGACACCCAAGTAATCCGGCACCATCCCTAAAATTTTCATAACAATCAGAATCAGGATTAGGGCCCCTAAAACTCAAGGGGGTATTCCCCACTTGACGATTATCTTCATATATCGCTGTCGAAATAGAAAATTAATATTCCGTCGACTCACCAAGGCTATACAAGACACATGGCAGGCCTAGGCCGGACCGATCATCGCCGCGATACGCGGGGGTTACCCCGGTGCCTTCCGCGACTCGCGGGGGGTGCCAGTTTGGGGTATATAACAGACAGCAGTGGGACTTGATTAAATTGCTCAGTTCGACGGTCTAAAACGTTGTTTTACTCTTTGTATCTCCGTTTCTTTCAATCAAATCCCCTAAACCTCGAAACTCTGTTCATTATCTGGGTAATAACTAGATCGCTGCTACGATTCAATGTCCGATCGATGGAAACTATCCGATGGATGTTTTAGTGCTATCCTTTGTCATTAGTCGTGATTCCGACAGGATGTTTGAGTACCTCCCGAACTCGGGGAATACTCTGTCATTCGTTGTGAATCCGATGGATGTTTAAGTGATTATACTTTGTCATTCGTTGTGAATCCGATGGATGTTTAAGTGATTGCACTTTGTCATTCGTTGTGAGGGTTTTAATCTCGTGAGTTATCGTAAATGCTGTATTAGTTACTTACCTAGTTCGTGTGCACTAGGATTACAAGGCTAATCAATAGGCTAAACTCTGCCTGTATAAATCTGCAATCTATCAAGGCTTATCTATAGGCTAAACTTTGCCGTATGAATCTGCATGCTTATAATGTGAGTCATTCTCTTTTTATCAAAATGCTTTATAATTTCTTAAATATTTTTAAAGTTATAATTACAGTGATTAAGTTTATGTAATCACCAAATTACAGCCGGTATGTGGGGTATTGTGCACATTACTGCTGTATTATCACTTTAGGTGGGCGAGCCTAAAATTTGTGATATACGTCACTATTGGGTGACAGGACCCAATAGTGATATAACGTCATCATTGGGGCAGCCAGTGGTGATATGACCATAGTCACAGATCCGGTCGAGTGACAAATACCGTGGGTAGTTGGTTGATATCAGAAACATTGTAATCTCTCTTAATACTGTAAATTATAACGAACGTGTCGTTTTAGTAAATAGAATGATTCACCAGTATTTCCTGCTGACAAAACCTTTTTAAAACGCGTTTCAGGTAATTACAGTAAATTGGAGTAAGAGATGGATATGGCACTGAAAGGCTTCAAGAAGTGGCTTATTTTATTAATTAAATCAAATTAAGAAATAGTGTTTTATGTAATCAAATTTTATCTTTATTAAAGCTACCATTGTAAAACATGGGTTTATCCCATCTATTTAATAAATAAAATCCGGTGTTTTCTAAACTCTGATATTTTTCCTAACTCACGGTCCTGATGAAATTTCCGCTGCAATATTTTTCAAAATAATCACCGGTACCACTAGGCTGTTCGCGACTCCCGATTCCGTCCAGGGTGGGTCGGGGGTCGTGACACTCAAGTGTCAGAAACACTCAAAAAGTTGGCAAGCATACCACAATCCCCAAACTCATCACAAATTAAACTTCTCCCAAGAAACCCATCAGACCCAAAGATACTAAAGTGGAAATCTGACAAAGATACCCACATATTGACTCTGCTGAGGTCTTATGGTAGAGTTGAAAAGCTGTCAAGGGAGGCTGCATTAGGTCTGAATGCAGATGACCTCCAAGATCTAATGAACCTTCAACTACAAAGGGATGAAGATGACATTGATTCCTTGGATTTTGAGCTCCAGTTCAAAAGGCAAATCCAGGAAAGGTTGATGAGAGAATAAAGATCAAAATAATGAAGTGTTTTGGCATCATCTGTTCTAGGGGTGATTGTTGGCTCATGCAATCCTTCCTTGAAAAACAGACGATACAAAGCCAAAACTGGTTCTCAACAGATGATCACCAATAACAGTGTTTGAACATTAATTCCCTCCAATGGTAGTGGCACTCAACAACGGATGATCCCTAAAGACTGTTGTTTTATAAAGACGATTATAGCAAAGCTCTGTTGGTTGCTAAGACTGTTGAACACCAATCAACTACTGGTGTCAAAGTGCTGCTGAAGTCAAAGTACTGCTGGAATCAAAGGCCTGATCAACCTTAGTGGAAATCACTACTCAGCCTCATCAGTGTTTGAGTGATGTGTGTAAAATGCAACATATAAATTACATCAAATGAGGCATAAAACTAACCCTTTTTTAGTGCTAATATTGGAAAAAGAGTGTTTTTGTCTTCCTTTTGTATTTTCAGGATTAAATGAGCTCAAAAACGCAAAAGAAGCAAAAAGACAGCTAAATCCAACATAAATACAAGAAAAGGAACATTAGTGGACTGCCCGAACCCTCAACGGCACCTTCCAAAGCAAAATAGAGAAAACAGAAGACTGAACACGCCCCGTGCTCAGCCAGCACGGGGCCGTGCCCAAGAAGCAGCAGAAAAGACAAACCTATAGAAGCTTCTATTACCCATCACGGGGCCGTGCTCAGCGGACACGGGGGCGTGTCGAAAGTACAGCAGGCGCATTTATTGTAATTGCGAATTACAATTAATGAGGAGAGAGAGTGTCAGACGGACACGGGGCCGTGCCCAGCGGACACGGGGCCGTGTCCAGCTCTCTGTTCAGCCTATAAATAGGAGTGCTTGGATTCATTTCATCTCATCCCTTGGCACACCACCTCTCTCACACTTCATCCACCACCCACCACCATCACAACACCATCATCCACCACCATCATCCATTGTCCATCGTAGAGTGTGTGAGTCGTCTCGGGATCCAAGATTGATCGTAAGAGTTCTTGACAATCAAGGCCATGTTTGCCTAAGTCTCTTACATCACTTGGTGAAGACAAAGTGTCTAGTATAATACTTTTTATTTCTAATCTTTTGCACTTTTTATTTGGTTTTGTATTAATGACTTTAATAACTAGTTACTTATGTTGAAGGTGATCTTTCCTTATCGTTTGTCCGTGGTGTCTTGGCATTATTTTACTGTCTATATAAAATAAAGGATTTTCACCGTTCATATCTCCACGGTCTATATGGAGATATGTTGGCTACCTGGTAGGGGGTTAAGGGAACGGTTTGGTAAAGGTCTTGCCATTGTTCAGCGTTTAGAGGTCCTGCAATGGACCTGGGTCAAATTTAGTAGGACCTCCTTCAATACTTCATGGTATTGGATGGCGGGGGTCCAAACTCTTTGATCCCCTCATAAGTTAACTACTATTAATACTATAACCCGTCTATTTAGGACTGTATCCCTGCTGACTCAGACTACTTAGCCGAGGGTAACGTCACCGCCAAAAGCGGGGCCTACCACAATACTGCATTAATAACTTAATTCATTATCTTCCAATAATCCACCCTTTTAGGATTGTATCCCTGCTGACTCAAACTACTGGGGTGAGGGTAACGTCGCCTTCAAAAGAGGGGCCTACTACAATAACTAAGATAATCTCTTAATTATGTGCAAAAGTGCGGAAATAATCAAAGGTTATACTAGATACGAGTCGGAACCAAGTGATTCATCTTGTCTATCTGTTTTTCTTTTATTTTTATTTTCAGCATTTTAGTTAGTTTTATTTTTCTTAGTTTAAAACATTTTTCTAAACTTTTATTTTGGTTAGACGTTGAAGATAAACCGGTACTAAAAGCTCTTGTGTCCTTGGACGACCTCGGTATCTTACCAACGCTATACTACACTCAACGATGGGTGCACTTGCCCATATGTGTGTTTAGTGTTAGTGAAATATCGTGTTTTATAAATTTAAAACTTGGCTAAAATAAGTGTTAAAAAGGGCTTAAAATATACACCTAATATATACGACACTTTATCGCACATCATTGAGCATCATCAGCAGATTGCCTCATCAGAGTTTTGTTTAATCATGTATTAATGTAACAGTGTCTGTATTGCATCAGTGTTTATAGGTTGTTAAGATTGTTCGATGTCACTGTCTAGGTGACGTCAACAAAGATGCCACAGTGTTTAAGATTGTACTATAAATAGACAGTGGATGTACTACTTTATTAGCTCTTTGCACACTCTCATCTTGTACAAACAAACATTGTGAGCTCAGGCTGAGGGGGAGTTAGTGTTCATGCATGCATAAGTCTAAACATTGTGTATTCAATCTTTTGACTAATGAAAGCTTGTATGATGTAAACTAATATTTCCTTGATTGTGTTTTAAAGTTTTATTTCATTCCGCTGCAAATTAATTCTCAATTTTATCTTCTTCCTTTTCCATCTTATTAAAACAACACAATCAAGCAAACTCAGATCCTTACAAAATTGATTTAGGGTTGGTTCTTGAAAGATTGATGGATAGAAGTGCAAATGATTGTGTAAAACTTGTGTGATGCCTAAATGATTGGAGAGGAGGATTAAACAATTGAAATGATTGGGAGTGGCAAGGGTTTGTGTTATATTATGTGGTGCATGAAGATGAAAAAGAAATACCAGCACCAATCCCTATATCATCTACTCCTTTCATTCCACTTTCATCACCTCCATAAACCAACCCAATCAACCAACCACCCACTGCTCACACCTCACAAAACATTCCATTGGCAGTTAAATATCCTCTAGAACTGCTTGCAGTTCAGAATGAAATGATTCAATTTTACAAAGAGGATGATCCATCCAAAAGAACTTTCCCATCACTACAAGGCTTCAGCAAACCTCAGAATATTGATGAATATTTAAAGATGAAAGCTAAACAAGCTGAGCTGATTGCCAAGTATGTGAGTAAAGGGAAAGATGACTGGAATTACCAGGGCACTTATCAACATGAGCTTAGTAAGGTCAGGAAATTGGAAGACTTTGCTAGAGACCTGAGTAAGTCTATGTCAGAACTGCCACCCAATGCTGGACTTCAAAAGGAACTGAGGATTGATTATCTGGATATCATCATGAGAGATAAGCCCTACAAAGACTACAAGTATCAATTCAAACACTGGTCTCTTGAATATCTCAAAAAAGAAGTAAATATAATTGAGATGATGAAAAAGGATCCTCAAATGAAGAAATCTTCACCCAACTGGAACAAACATAAGAAGGTTGATGTGGATGAAGCTTTGAGGTATAAAAGGAAGAGATCAGAACTTGTAGCAGCTGGTTATGGGACTGCTAGATCCATTGCAAGATGGACTAAGCAAGATATTGATCTAACTTACAAAAAGTTAGAAGAGCTTAGAAAGACTGATCAACCCTTCCCAAGAAGCCAGTATATGATGATGAAACCATTGCTGATAGGCCTCAGTAGACCCATTCTTCTAAAAAGTTGTTCTCATCATCAGATGTATCCATCAGTGTCTTGAACCAAAGAAAAAGACAGCAACTGATTTATGAGGAAGATGAAAAAGGGGATGCTGAATTCAGAAAAGAGGCTATCAGAAATCAGTTACAAAGTTGGATTGGATGATGCTTCTATACAACTTCAAGCTCAAGTTTCAGAAACACCCAAAAAGTTGGCAAGCAGACCACAATCCCCAAACTCATCCCAAATAAAACTTCTCCCAAGAAACCCATCAGACCCAAAGATACTAAAGTGGAAATCTGACAAAGATACCCACATATTGACTCCGCTCAAGTCTGATGGTAGATTTGAAAAGCTGTCAAGGGAGGCTGCATTAGGTCTGAATACAGATGACCTCCAAGATCTAATGAGCCTTCAACTACAAAGGAATGAAGATGACATTGATTCCTTGGATTTTGAGCTCCAGTTCAAAGGGCAAATCCGGGAAAGGATGATGAGAGAATAAAGATTAAAATAATGAAGTGTTTTTGCATCATCTATTCTAGGGGGATTGTTGGCTCATGCAATCCTTCCTTGAAGAACAAATCATACAAAGCCAAAACTGGTTCTCAACAGATGATCACCAATAACAGTGTTTGAACATTAATTCCCTCCAATGGCAGTGGCACTCAACAACAGATGATCCCTAAAGATCGTTGTTTTATAAAGACTATTATAGCAAAGCTCTGTTGGTTGCTAAGACTATTGAAGACCAATCAACTGCTGGTGTCAAAGTGCTGCTAAAGTCAAAGTACTGCTGGAATCAAAGGCCTGATCAACCTTAGTGGAAAGCACTGCTCAACCTCATTAGTGTTTGAGCATCATCTGCTGATTGCCTCATCAGATTTTTGTTTAATCATGTATTAATGTAACAGTGTCCGTGTTGCATTAGTGTTTATAGGTTGTTAAGATTGTTAGATGTCACTGTCTAGGTGACGTCAGCAAAGATGCCACAGTGTTTAGGATTGTACTATAAATAAAAAGTGCCTGTACTGTTTTATTAGCTCTTTGCACACACTCATCTTGTACGAACAAACATTTGTGAGCTCAGGCTGAGGGAGAGTTAGTGTTCATGCATGCATAAGTCTAAACATTATGTATTCAATCTTTTGACTAATGAAAGCTTGTATGATGAAAACTAATCTTTCCTTGATAATGTTTTGAAGTTTTATTTCATTCCGCTGCAAATTAATTCTCTATTTTATCTTTTTCCATTTCTATCTTATTAAAACAACACGATCAAGAAAACTCAGATCCTAACAAAATTGATTTGGGGTTGGTTCTTGAAAGATTGATGGATAGAAGTGCAAATGATTGTGTGATTCCTAAATGATTGGAGAGGAGGATTAAACAAGTGAAATGTTGGGGAGTGGCTAGGGTTTGTGTTATATTATATTATAACTTTCCCTAAATGTCATGATACACCCTTGATTATTACTTTTCGCATTAAAAAACACATACCATCTAGTAATTCACACTTAAAGCACATTATTCACGTATTTACGATGCAATACATAAGTTTCGTATAAACCATCCGTTTATAACTATTATTCGCGTTAGTCGCCAATGTTCGAGAATTGTCATGTGTGTGTTCCGGAAATTCCCGGAATTACCAACGTAGACTCATTTAACTAACCCTAGTTAAATGCAGCGCTATGAATGTATGATTCAATTAACTTTGGTTAGGTTAAAGTGGTAACCTGAAGTTGCGGGTTGTCACATCATCCCCAACTTGAAAGAAATTTTGTCCCGAAATTTGATAAGCAGTCTCGGAGAAATGAATCGGTAAGTTAAGATGACTGTGGGTTTTCCTCGGGTACCACATCATCCCAACTTGAAGGGAATTTTCTCCCGAAATTCACTAGTTGCATTAGAGTTAGGTTCAACAGTTTTGAATAAGTGAGGATACTTGAGCATCATCTGATCCTCGCGTTCCCATGTGAACTCAGGTCCACGTCTTTAGTTCCAACGAACTCTCATGATTGGGATTCGACTGTGTTTACGGACCTTAACATCCCGGTCCATGATTTCGACGGGTTCCTCAATAAACTGCAACTTGTCATCGATCTTCAGTTTTTGTAAAGGAACCACACGTGTCAACTGAGATAAAAGGATGAAATGAGGGTTTGAGATTTTAAGAGGGTTTTTATACTAGGGTTTGTAACTGCGCTTGGGCCCAAGGCCCACAAGCCCATCCCTGGTGTTTTTAAGCGGCCCGATAAGTTTCCGAAGCCCGTTTTCGAATCCCGATCGTCGTAAAATGTCATATAATAAAGTTTTAGAGTCGAAACACTAAAAATTACGTCGGAAATTGATGTTTAACGCGTTCGTTCGTCGGTTGCGTTAAAATCGCGTAAAATGCTTTGTTTGTCGTTTTTAATCCGTTTTTCGATCTGATTTCGTCCGTGGATATTAATATTTGATTACGGCGCTATATATGCCATAATATTTCGGTTTTTCAAGCAATACACGAGTCCGATGCTTCCGTTTCGTTGCCGGTGCGTTCTTACTACCGCATTTTTTTGTTCACGTTTGCGTTTTGTGACGTTTGAAGCACGATAAATCCGTAAAACTAAGTTCGTATGTATATAACATACATATCAAATTTGTATTTGTCGGCGTTGTCAGTATTTCGTACCGTGTTAGTTTGTTATCGCTTAACGCTCGGCAGATTTCCCGAAAATCATCATACGCGCATTGTAAAGTCAATTAGACGTTCCTAGGCTTTCCAAGAGCCTAATTAAGTTAATTCGTGCCTTAATCACTATTTATTATCGCCTCAATCGTTTGTTAATCGCGTAGTTAGAAGCCATTAATTACCGGTTGTCACAAAGTTAACCAGCATCATTTCTTTTAAATCAAATGATTTTTAATATGATTAGTAAGGGTCCATGGATACTTTTGAAATAGTTAAACATTTTATTTTAACATTCAAAGCCATGAGCCTTTATCACAAAAACCTATGTTACTCACATACATTTTTATGCTAACGTTTATTTTCACATATGTTTCAGGAGCAAATGTTTGATTTTGAGCATGCTACACATAGGACGGACACGGGTCTTAGTTACTTTAAAACTTGAAAGACAATTATTGTACTTTGTTTGTGTTTATTTCCAAGACAATGTAATTTAACAATTTAATAATAAAAAACTTTATGTACTATGTGTTGTGAAACAATAGTTCTGTAATGTGACTCTCCGGCGTTTCCGCCGCTGTTTGTTGTTTTACGCGGTCGGGTTATTACAATGTTAATGATTTCTCTAGTTCTATATTTTTTTTTCATTCTCTCTTGTTTAGAAAACTGAATAAAAGGATTCATTTAAACTCGTATCAAAATCTATATTTAACTTTTTTATTTATTTGATTCATGACATGCTAATATCAAATTAAATAAAATTATGAGACATAATCAAAACCTTCATAATGTTTTATGACAAGAAATTAAGAGTCAAAACAAAACAATCATTTTATGACAAAGATAACTCTACGAAAGTCACTAAAATTTAGAAATATTCAGTTCAATCACTCAACTTCGAGCACCGATATCTCATTCATCTTACCTCTGATTTGGACATGATTTGGTTCATTGTGAAACTCTCAAATTCTATAACACAAACCACAAATAATTATCTATATAACTCATATATAGATATAATTATTCATATTCAAAATTAAAGAAAAATCATTTTCATTAATATTTTCCAACATATTATCATTCCCAATAATATATATATTTTACACATGAGTATCATATAGTTATTATCTTTGCATATGTTGTTGTCTATCAACGTATCCTTTTATACGTTAAAAGTGTTGGATCAGTTCTGTTTATACATGAGGGAAAACATGAAAACATACATTTTATCATCTTTGAATATTTCAAGGTTAAAGTAATAAACCGGTTTTAATTCTCACTTCTTCTTCAAATCATAGCCTCTCGTTTCTTTAAAGATATTGTAATACTCCATTAGATGCTTCACATTAATCTAGACATATCTAGTGTGTTGCAATGTGAGTAATATCTAAACGAGTATAGACTTGAATTTACATAAGGCTTCTAATTAATGAAGCATAAATAAATAATCTCATTTATCCTATTATCCTCTAAAGGAAAGCAATATTGTCTGTTACATACGTAAGGAACCATTTAATGTTAAACTTATGGAACATAACTAATATCCCATTGGGTCTATCTCAGGATGTTATGATATCAATCACGTAAGAGATATCTCTGAGATGTATTATATCAAAGTTTGTGTAAACAATGCTTTGACTTATGTAACACATACTTGTCAAAAGAATGTCATCTATATAGACAAGTTTATCTTAGTTGCTCCCACTCATTTTGAGGTAGGTACATTAATCCACTTGATTCTTGATAAAAATAATTACGTTAGCTTTTCATCACATTATGATGTTTGCATTAACCCATACATGGATATTATTGGCTTATAGACAAACTGTTCTTTAACCTTCAGTTTGGAACTTTCAGGTTGTTTTATGAACATGTAAATGTGTCATCCAATTGTTAGGGAAAATTGTTTTTAATGTTCATCTAATGTAGCTTTAAACTATTATAAGCTACTAGAACAGTGATGATCCTCAAAGAAATCTTTTGTTAGATATGTAATAAAGATTCTTTAATAATTTATCTCTTCCTGAGTACAACCTTTGACAATCAATCAAGCTTCTTCGTGTCTTAACGCTTATATTAGGATTTGGTTTAGTTATGAACACTCTTAGGTAATTCAATCAAATCCCAAACGTTATATGAACACATAAAATCAGTTTTACTAGAAAACTATTTTATTCCATTTAAAAGATTGATTGACACTAATGGCTTAATTAGAAGAGATAGGATCAGTAAACATTTCTAAAATCCATTTCAACTTTAATTAGGGAGGTTATGTAATCATCAAAATTAGTAGGTTTTTAAACCTAGATGACCTCCTGAGTTGATTATTGGGTACATTAGAAGTTTCAGTTTTATGGATTAGCTCTTGGTTAGGTTGCTATCATTTTCAGGATTCTAAGTTTTTAAGAGTTGGTGCAGTATGGTGTACAAGAGGTGTAATCGGAGTTAAATTCGGAGTGAAATTTAATGACACTCTTCCCCCCGCCTCTTGTATTCCTTGCAAGTCATAATAAGGACTTTGACTGCTCCCACTGACCTTAGAAATCTTTAGGAACTCAGCATGCTTATGGTCAATATGTAACGACCAACAAATTCTAATAGAGAAACGAGTTAATGACGTTAGTCGTTGTAGTTTCTCTTGTTGAGGATTATATTAGTTTATGTAAGAAATCTAAGTGTGCCCACAATTAAGCAACAATGAAACCTTTTGTAAGAGTAGCATTAGATTTAAAGAGATAAGTTATGATAGAACAGTGTCATAATGGAGCAGTGTCTTGTACAAGAGGTGCAAATTTAGGTAATGTAAAATGTTCACTCCCCCACCTCTTGCAACTATTGCAAGTTATTATGAAGACACTTAATGCTCCCACTGATCTTTAATATCTCTAGAAATGCTACAAGAGACGTTTCAATGAGCTACGTGACGTGGGAACCTATCACATATACGTTAGACTTTATTGGATTTCCTTAATGTCCAAATATCATAAGAAACTTTAGGAACATATCTAATAGAAATCTTATTAAGTACATACATGAATAGATTTCTTCTAAGAACGTGAGCCATATGCGACAAAACTTAGATACAAGTTGATAGTTTTTTAAATGATAAATGAATTATGTCTGAATATTCCATTTGGAATAAGTTCCACGAATGTCAATGAATGACTTATGATGGACCCATACTTATTCCTTAAGAGAAGTCATGCTTTAGGGCTTTAATGTCATGATTTAAAATCACTTAGAATGAGATTAGATAAAAAATCATCCTCATTAACCATGTCATGATTTCTCATGAATTTCAGTTATAATGGATGAAATTTATAAGTCTCATTTTTCTTTTGTCAAATTCTCATTTGCATGATGACAAAAGTTGTGAAAAAGTAAGGTATCATCTAGTTCTATCTTAGTAATGTTTCAATCCATATATTTAGAACAAATAAGATGAGAGTTTAAGGTAAGTGTGACTTTATGTTGACTATGCAAACCTCACAGTGTTCATGACTTTGCTTAATTATGATACTATATGCTGATTAATCTTCAGAATATATAAGGTATCGAAAAGCGTTGTTAGAAGACTGCTTATTATGGTTCTTATAGCCTTAACATTTAATTTTGTCACTAACTCTCGTGTTAGTTATTTGTCGAGTTCTGGTAAGGAAACGTATGGAACTAGAGTCAACTAATCATGTGTTAATTGGAATATTAAAATTATCAGACTTAAATATCATTAGTAAGTGACTATCTAATTAACTTATCCAACTGTTCTTCTAAATAATGGATAGTCTCGTTGCTTATGCCTAATCTAATGGCACAATTATTCAGTGAGATTTTCCCTTGAAGAACCTTAAAGTTGGAATTAGCACTTGTAATTTGTCTATGGACCTTAGAACAGTCCTCTTTTAAACTATTAGTGGTTGTAAGGTGAATAACATCTTATTTTCCAGTTTCAAACATTTATTTCTTTGTACATATGTTGCTTATCAACACGCTCATTATACTTTGGTACTTTTGAGTGTTATAGTTGATTTATAATGCATCAAATTGTACAAGTGAAAATCTTAGTATGTAATGTACTGAAAAAATGTACTTATTTCCACGTGTAAGCCCTTAACTTTATGGGTCATGGTATTGCACATTATTATGTATTCACATATACCACTTAGCTTTATAATTTATAATTTAAATGAAGGCATGCATCTTAGGAGTTCTTGTGATTATTTCACAATTATAGATTAGTCTTAGGAAAGACTTAATCTGGAATAACCTTTTAGTGACAGCACTTATTCTTGATTATCATAAGAGACATCATGTTCGATTTATCCTAATCATCATGCTCTACTTTTCTTCTGTAGTGCTTTATCAGAAGAGAACAGTAGGATTATCGTGTCTTAAGAGATAATCAAAGATTTAATTTAAGAGCTAATTCTTATAGAAACTTTAAATAAAGCAAACATTTTAGGTTTAGGAATTAGAGTGGATGAGATATAGACTTATAGAAGAAAATTATAGTGAGTAAAATTATGGGTACTAAGAATAAGGCAGACGAAATGATCATAAAACTTAATTAAGGATCATTAATATAAGGATCACTGAGTGAAGAGGTTGTGATATGTCTATTACTAACATCAAAATAATAGACTTAGCTAAAAAATTCTACTTAAACGAAGACAAAACAGCTTTGGCCAGAAGTGTAATCATTTAATCATATGTGCAAAGTGGTTGTAACAAATCAGCTTTGGCCAGAAATTGAGACAATCACTTTAGTTATGCACTCGTTAAGTATGCCATCTATGAATGAATTAAATCAACTTTGGCCAGAAATTAAGTCATTCATGCTTATGATGCATACTTAACATAGCTTTCGTAATACTTGAACGATAAGTAGATGTATCAAGTTAGCTTTGGCCAGAAATGATACATCAAAAACTCATTCAAGTTAAGCTATTTTGGTTTTGTAAAACATTATTTGATCCTTATTAATTAACTAAATATTTACAAAAACCAATTATTTAATAGCAAACCACCCGTTAGTTCACATTAAATAGCTTAAAATAATGAGGTTTCGAGTCACAACCTTGTTGTCTCGAGTTATGACCTTATGGTCTCAAGTCGAGACCTTTGTCTCGAGTTATGAGCTTATGGTCTCGAGTAGAGACCTTTGTCTCGAGTTATGATCTTATGGTCTCGAGTCGCAATCTCAGTCTCGAGTCGTAATCATGGTCTCGACTAGTATGTTTTATGAGATCTCGGTTCCTTGATGAGGTCTCGAGTCGCAACCATGGTGTCGAGTGATGAAGATTGAAGTCCTTAGTTGAAACCTTTAGTGGTCTCGAGTCGAGACCTTATGGTCTCGAGTCAAAATCGTTGTCTCGTGTTGTGAATATTTGAGAACATTTATGATTTCGAGTCGAGATCTCGTGGTCTCGAGTCGAGATCTTTGTTTCGGGTCGTTAAAATTGATCTTGAAACTTCCTGTTTAAGCTGTTAATGCAAAACATAACTGAAAATTCGAAATTTAAGGGATTGTGAGATATGATTTCCTATTCTAATGCTGATCTGATTTTGTCAAATATCTCGAAAAATTATAATCTGTTTATCTAATAACAGTTTTCGAAAATCTTTAGAGGACAAAATCAGATCAAAATTAGGAAAACACTTAATAATCCGAATCATATTCCAAAACATAATAGAATTCTCGAATTTTCCTAAGAACATGATGAACCCTAAAACATAAAACATAAATTCTGGAACCCGAAACCTGAATTTTAAGGCCTTTTAAAACAGATTTCGGACATCAATATTAACCATATGATTTCGAGTGAACTTTTATTATCCTTTTTCCGAAAAAAACAATGATTTCGGCACATATGACTCGAAACCAGCCGTGAATTTTATTGAGTTTTCTAAACGTCTGTTTTCCAGATTTCAATTCCAGAATAATGGACACGAAAACAGAACTGACTAATCAACATATGCTCTGATACCACATGTTGGTTCAGTTCTGTTTAATCATAATGGAAAACATTAAAGCATACCTTTGATTGCATTAGACAGGCAAGCGGTGGAGAATCCAGTAAGAGAAGACGACATAGAGTTCGACATAGATGTCAGTGTGATCTGGTTCCTCCTTAGGGTGCTGACTTATGATGGTGGCTAAGAAACCGAATAAGGGAATCGGCTATGGAGATGGAGGTCGATTGATGTTATGTGTTATTAGGGTTTGTCTAATTGTGTAACTGAGTAACACTATAACCTCCACATTATTCTCCTTATATAAGCACCCAGAAGGAAACCTAATTAGTTAATAAGGGTAATATGGTCCATCAACAATTACCAACTAATTATTTAATAGGTTATTATATATTTTGATCTATATAATGTAAATGATTATAATGGCTACTAGATTAAATATTAAATCATAATATATTTAATCTTACAAAAAGACCATGAGAAATGAATAGTATCACCACTTGCATGACAGGTGCACATAGTTTGTTCTTTCAACGTGGTGGTGAGTGCTTGCGACATGGCCGATTTTAGCATGCCCACCATTTTATATAGTTTGTTCCACCCATAATGTTACAAAGAGAAACATAAAGAGACAAATGACGATCATCGGTCGTCCCAGCGTCTACAATGCCACATCAGCTCTCTTCTTCCTCTCTCTAGCTGTCTTCTTAATCTATCAACATATTTACATTGAATATTTTTCTAAACCTAAACATATGCTTATCATTTTCCATTAATGTATTTTACTTATATACTATATTAAACTATGGGGATTGTTCAAATGAAAACTCATTTTATTGCGAAAACTCGAAAACTAACTAAAAAGCCTAAAAAAACACACCTAATTTTTTTTTACAATTTTTTTATTAAAAATTGCTATTTAAACTATATAATTTTTTTTTGAAAAAAAGTTTTTTTATATACTTTAAATAGCGAAAATTAGTAAAAAAAATTGGTATGTTTTTTAGGCTTTTTTTTAATTAGTTTTCGAGTTTTCACAATAACTAGTGGTTTTCATTTGAACATTCCCCATTAAACTATTACACATATGTAGGTTCATATATTTATTTACCCTATTATTATAGCAAATTCGGTACTCTTACCTTAACAAATTCACAACACAAGCACATAAGCATTATAGACAATTTAAAATTTTAGTTTAAACCAACGGATCCAGTTAAGATGCTCCACTCTGATTTTTTTCATACTTCTTTCCTTAATATGCTATTCTCTTTCCATAATCTTTCTCTTCGTAATCTTTAACTCCTTCTCCGTGTTTATTATTTCTCCATAAAACTAATTTGTCCCATGAATATACGGGTTTTTGAAGAAGAAAATTGATAAAAACATAATACAATATTTCAATGTTTGGTCTCTTTTAGCTCAATAAGTTCGAAAAGGAAAGCTACATAAGTGAATGTTCAACATGTTCGTTTCTAGGGTCACCGAATCCATATATAAAGATTCGAGGTTTAAAATGTGAATAATATGATAAACAAATTTATATCGTAGGAATCATTCCATGTCTTTTTTAGAGAGAATTTCATATATACCTCTCTAGAAACTTATGAAATATCATATATATACTGAAAGTTATATTAATATCATATATACCTCTCTAGAAACTTATGAAATATCATATATATACTGAAAGTTATAATAATATAATATATACACCCTTTTTAAATGAACCGATATAACCATTTTACTCTTTTAAGTATACTAGTTGTAGGACCCGTGTGACCACATGGGTGACCACACGGGTAGGTTTAATAAGCATAAAAATAGATTATAATACATCATTGAAATTGTTTGTATTTAGTTACATATATTTATAAAACAATGTTAAAGACAATATGTGTTAGGACATCAAAATTTTATTACTGTGTTACGAAAAAATTATTAGTTCATGTTTGATATAGAAAATTAGCTAACTAATTGATAATATGTTGTCTAAAATGAAAGCATGACCTAATTTTATGTTGTCTAATAATTAAAACATGGCCTAATTTAAATAACCAAATGTTATTGAACAATATAAAAAAGCCCTTATATTTGATCCAATTAACCTTAATAATGGGTTAGACTTTGAAGGCCCATTAAACCCTTATACCAAATACGGCCCCAAATTCTAATCACTCATTTACCGCTCCATCTCCATCTCCGTTCTTCAAAGGGCGACAACGAAACGACAGGGAGTGTTCAAGATTTTCGCTTATCAGCAAAAGGTAATTTAAAACGTATTGATTCGATTTTGTTCTTCTGAAATCTTTGCTTCATGTAATTTTTTATACCACGCTTGTATGTTTGATTTTTTAACAAAGGTTTGTAGTTGTATATGAATTGTAATTTGTGATCATATTTGTTTATTTGATTTGTTATACTTCAGATTCCATCATATGAATGTTCATGTTGATGTTCGATTGAGGTTTATACTTTTGTATTGATGTTCGATTTAGGGTTTATATATTTAGGGCTATGTTAAAAATGATTGTTTATCAGTTCTTGTATAAAGAGTTTTTAAGATTATGATGTTTAGTATAGTTTCAGTTTGTAGTTCTTGATGTGTTATACTTCTGTTTTTCATATAAAAATTTTATAAGATTATGATAATTAGTAAAGTTATATAATTTTAGTCTTTGACAGATTGAATTATAAAATTTTGGATGTTTCACATGTTATGTATCTTCATATCTTGATTACTTATGGTAGTTTAGATGATACATTTGTATTTTCAAGTCTTTGTTTATGACACTGTCGAAAATAGAAGCAAGACGAAGCCTTAGAAACTCTTAGCATCGATAACAACATTTGGTCTTTCACATTCTTCACATTGAATATATAAAATAATCTTTTAACGTTATATAATATTTTAGTCTATTAGTTATACTGTTTTTAATTGCAATACTTAGAATAATCCTTTAACGTTTTACTCTATTATTTATTAATGATATTCATATTATTTTCTCTGATAGTTCAAAGTTAGAAGGATGTATGGGTTTGCTTCTTACATGACCGACAACCAAAGGAAATGTTTCGTTAGTATTTTAATCTCGGTTATGGCGAATTTAGTTTTCTTTATAATATCATGTTAGACAGTTTCTAATTTTAATTTATTTATACATAGGTTCTGCCAAAAAAATATAAACAATGGATAAAAGAGTTTAACTATCCTGTTGGCTTTGTCAAAGTGCGGACAACTAATGGCCTTGAAGTCAAGGTATATGATTTAGGAAACTTCTGTTATTTCTACAATGGGTGGTATTCCGTAGTTGAAACTTTGAAACTACAATATGGATCGTGGCTCGTATTTCAATATGAAGAAGCATTAGAAAGTTTCCGGATATTTTATTTCTATGACAATATTGCATTTGCTCCATCTGATTATTTTTACTACAGACCCAATGGCGCTTTTGATAAACCTGATGCTATGGTATATAGTTCACAATCTGAGTTCGGTATTTTTTATGTAGTTCCAATGGCGCTAATATATTTTTTTCTCGTTGTAGCATATCAATCGTTTATTTGTACATCACAAGATGGACAATACCATTCCAAATTATCCGGTTGTTATTAGAGGTCCTGGGAAGCATAAATTTTTTGTTCGAATGGATGTTGGTGACAATCAGCTTTACATAACAACTGGATGGGATTGGATTAAGAAGAAATTTTCACTAAGTGATGAACATCTTCTTGTGTTTGAAATGATTGATCTTCACACTTTTGATATGTCCGTTTTCAATTGTTCCAAGGATGCTGATTTAGTGTTGCCACCGGAATTATGTGCTGCTATTAAGGAAGAAGTGGTAGAAGAGGTTATGAGTATCTCTGATGGTGAAGATGTCCATGACATAACTAAGGAAAATGAAGCTGAAATGCTCCCTGTAACGACGAACGACGAAACTATTCCAGTAGTTTTCCGTGTGGACAATCATTTTGTAAGTTTCTGTAACCAAAAAGTGCTAACAGTACCTTACGTTGTATTAACCATATTATAATACTATCTTTCTTAACATTATTTGTTGTTTATAACAGCGCATTAAAAAAGCTCTCGCTAAAAAGCTTGGCTTGGATAGGAAGAGGACTTTAAAGATTGTAGATGCTGCTGGAAATGTTTGGGATGTTCGAGTTGGTATCGAGTCTCCTGATGGTCGGTTTTACATAAAAAACATGAAACACTTTGTGAAGGATAAAAAGATGGTTCCTCGTGAAGAGTTTACCCTTAAGTTCTTCATGGGTAAAGGTATTTTCTTGTTTGACTGAATGGTTGTGGGGCTCATGCTTTCATGTTATTATGTATGGAAACAATGTTTTTTGTTTGTGGTTGTTGGTTTGCTCAAAACTCTTTTGTAAAAGTTGATAGTTTAGTTTTGACCCTGGTGGTACAAAGGGTGTAGGTACAGATAAGTTTTTGGTTCATATGTTACTGAAACACTGCAGACTATGTATTAAGAACATGTAGTGTTCCTAATGACTAACGGTTGAAAGTATTACTTGCATTAGTTATTTCTTGACTTTTAGATATATGTTATTGTTATTTACCTTTCATTGTTTTATAATTGTTAAAGGTATCAATTTTTAAAAATGTATACTATATTTTAAAACAATTCTCTAAAATAACATCCATTATTATTAGATAAAAGGAACATGTTCATAGGATGTGCAAAACATAATACTAAATAACTTCATACATGAAAAGACTTTTGTTCAAAATGCTATTTCTACGACTATAGATTTTGTAGAACTTCTTTGTAGACCACGTTAGTTGTGGTTTTACACACTTGTTTTCCCCTGTCACATATCAAGATCTTCAAACCCTTCCTGCTCTTTACTTGAGATACAGCAATGTATAGTTGTCCGTGACTAAAAACCGGCCGGGGAAGATATAAGCCTACACGTTCAAGTGATTGTCCCTGGCTTTTGTTGATGGTCATTACAAAGCATAGAGATAATGGGAACTGTCTTCGTGCAATTTTCACCGGTAATCTTTTATCGGACGGTGTCATTTTCAATCTTGAAATCAAAGTATGTTGGCCTATATTATTTCCGGTAATAATCTTTGCTTCGATTACAAGTTTTCCAAGTTTTGTTACTTGAAGCCGTGTGCCGTTACACATACCATTTGTTTGATCAATGTTTCTAAGTAACATTACCGGAGCTCCAACTTTGTGAACCAATTTATGGTTTGGTAATCCTGACAGATGCAATTTGTTTAATACATCCGGAGGAAACAATGCCATGTTAAGGTCTGTTTGATCCTCAGACTCACATAAAGTATCTGAACTGAGATATATCTTCTCTTCACCAGGCATACTATTTAACAGTTCTGTATTTATTGAATCCACAACTTCATTTGTGGGTGCAAGAATGGCTCTTTGTTGGAAGTAATTTGAATCGCATAAAAAGTTTTGCATATCCGGATATGTGAAAGAGATCAATGAAGATATAGGATTGACTGGATCGAGTATAAGTATATCATCTGGAATTTCAATTTCCACTTCTCCATCATTTGGACCACCAAGTAGACCATCACCAAGCCTTAAAATCTATTCAGCAAATTCCTTGGTCTCGTTAAGATTACTTGGTTTGGTACCGACTTTTAACCTCATGTTTTCAGTTAGCTTGAGTAACTGACAATCCTGCCATATATAAGAAGAATTCAATGAAGAATTTACAATCATGCTTCTGGTACCTTTTGGAATGACTGGAAGGATTTGTCTAAAATCACCGCCAAAAAGAACAATCTTTCCACCAAAAGGTTTGTTCTGCAAGGACGGATTACTGGAACGGGCTATATCTGTCATTATTCTATCCAGAGCTTCAAAACAATGCTTATGTGTCATTGGCGCTTCATCCCAGATTATCATCTTAGTTTCTTTTATTAAGCCTCCTAGCTCACTGTTCGGTTCTATAGAGCATATAGAATCCTCGTTAACATTTATCAGAATTACAAACCTGGAATGAGCCGTTCTACCGCCATCTAATAGAAGTGATGCAATACCACTGGATGCAACATTCAAGACAACTTCACCATTGAACGTAACGCAGCTGCAAATGTTTTCCACAGAAATGTTTTACCAGTTCCACCGTAACCATATAGAAAGAAAACACCTCCACTTCCTTTACCAACTGCATTCATGACGGTTTGATAGACTTTTCGCTGTTCATCGGTTAAACATTTTAAGGAAGCTGCAAGTTCTTTTTTTAAGATGGCCCGATCATATGAAAGTTCCTTCATTATCAATTGATTGTTCAATGCTGAAATATAGTTGTCAGGAACATTTAGCATGTCAGAAAAGTTGCTTAACGTACTTCCATAACCAAGTAACAATTTCGATATGTGATAAGAAAATATTTTCAATCTCTTCCTCTGGAAGAACCAAATCTAAAAAATAAAACAGATGTTTGTTAATTAGATTTTATAAAAAGTTGATTAAAGTAAGATGGAATCTGAGACTTTATTTAAATTTTTAAAATTACCAGGAATACCAGTAATCCTCCGTTGCTGATATAATATATCTTCACACAATAGAGATTTTGTTTCCATCCAGAAATGACCGGGCCTAGAAATGGAGTTTGACATCAAAAGCATTACAAAAAATGTACGCAAGAAATCAGAAGTGGCACATGTGCTTGCTTCCGTAATGGCCATTAAATACTCCTTATCATCGTCCAACAGACCGCGAGCGAAACATACATCTTTAAAGGTACCATATATTTTTCCATCAATTGTTTTTATATCATCAAAACTCATTGGTCCTATAACGTGATTCAATAAAATTCTCAAGAAATAACAATCACCAAGTGATGGAGGTACATAATGTATCCTACCAACTGAACCAAAAGGTTTTTTTCTACGTACCCACTTTCGTGCTTTGCGTATCCATACAAAGTATCTAGGGAACTCTATATACTTCAACGTTCTAGCAAATGCATCCGTTTGATTACATTTCATCCATTCTGTGAACATAGACATTTTCACAGTTGGGTTACTGACCACGTCACACAAATTTGAATTATCGTCATAAACAATAGCCTGACCATCTTCGCAATGAAAAGGTAATATTTCAACAGATGGAAATCGATAGTGTATGTCAAACTTAAAGATTCTCCAGGCAGCTTCACACGCTGAAATATATCTACAATCAAGATATGCTTTAACTTCATCTACTTATGTTTTGTTTGACAGATTTTCCTTATTTGTCATTTCCTCGTTTTGAGGGTTCACATTAGCAGTGGTGGTACTTTGGTAAACAGAAGTTGTCACTCTATCCGGACCCTTATTAATGTATTTGAACAAATATTTGATGGATCCTGTTTGGTTACACCACTCAACGTTTATGTGGCACTGATACTTTTTTAGTAGCATAGCATTGTACGGAACTACAAACCTATTGTCTAGCAACACGCCATTTTTTTCTACAGTGTTGCATGATTGACGACGACGGTAGACAGAATATCCTTCAGAATCAACACAAGTCTCATCTACATATTTTTTCGGAAACTTCTTCGAACATTTTAAATTAACCATGCATGGACAATGAGGATCGTCTGTACCACAAGGACCGTGGATCATAAATTGTTTGACAAGTTCATACAGTTCAGCATCCGTCTCTTTGTCAGGTATTTCAGCACTAATAACCAAATCAATTTCTTTAGCCGTTGGAAACTTGCTCTCGGCACTTAAGAACAAACATATATGAGCATGAGGTAGACCACGTTTCTGAAATTCGATTGTATAAATAACTGAAATATTACATCCAAAAAAGTGTTAGTAAAATTATTATTTGAGAAATTAATTAAAACATTTTACAATGACTTACTTGCTTGTATCCCACCAAAGAATTTATGTTTCTTGAAATCTTGAATTAGATGATTGATTTTAATTTTGAATAACCGTGCGATAATATCCGGTCTATCTTGAGGGTTCAACCGTTTGTCTTTTAAACATCTATAAATCTCAGGCCAACTTGGATTACAAGTGACTATTATGAAGAGATCTGGATATCCTACAGCTTTGCAGATTGCCATAGCATCTAGATACTTTTGCATCATATATCTCGATCCGCCGGTAAATGAAGATGGCAACAAAATTCGTTTTCCACAATTTGACGCATCGCTTTGTCCACTTTCAACACTTTTATTTAAATTCTTAAACGTTTGACTTCTAAGTTTGGGTTGTTGTGTCTTTATGTAAGCTAACCGTGCAGATTCTATCATTGTATACGCGTCAACTAAAAACTGTTGGAATAGCTTTTGCGCATTGAGTAACAACGAAAATTAGTTGGCTCTATCTTGTATTCTGTAACTAAAGTACTCTCTCATTGTGGTGCTGGTTCTAAGTATATCACAATCAACTGAAACACCTCGATGTTTAATACCAAGTCTAAATCCGTCTTCTGCATATGGGAAGATAAGTGGATATTGCAATGCAAGATAAGAGGGATGAAGCTCACTAATTCTCTGAAGATCGCCTGATTTTGTTTGAACTATGATATCCCTTTTATCAAATGCTCCATCAAAATCACCAATTATTAAGGCAGCAATTTCTTCAGCAGTGGGCAAGTGAAAAATTCTACCATCCTTATCCCTTGCTCCAATGAGCTTGAGTCTTACATTTTGCCAATCATTTTCTTTAAAACAATCTCGTACCATTCTAAATGACTTCACAAGGGGATTGCATGAATCCAACATTTTTTAAGACTCGATATGATGGCAAGATCAAGTTGTTGTTTAGTGTCTGTCTTCGAACCTTGCTCGACACTGTGTAAAAAATGACATTATTATATAGATCATATATATATATATATATATAACACTTGACATGAATCAGTGTTTACTGAATGCTTAATTTACCTTACAGACTTTAGACGGTTAAAATCCTCATTTTGGGAATCATAAATATAAAGCTATGAAAATTTGGGCTCTTCACCATCATTCGGTAGCAGGCTACTAATGCGATGGTAATTTTGTCCTTGTAATCTAAAAACATAAGGACCTTTGGTTTTTTGAAAACTTTTAGAAACCTTGCCACTGAGGGATGTGAAGGAAAACATCATGTTATATACTCGAATATTATTCATGAAATCGCGGCTTTCAGAAGTAAGTCTTTTGTAAAATCTTTCAAGCAGTGGAGGAGGAACAGGTGAGGAAGGCAATTTAACGTCTCCATTCGAACAACAAAGAGAAAAAGAGGATTTCTTATAATCCAAATTACCCCTAAGCATTTCATCTTTCCAAAGCATTGCATGACAGTAAGAACATACAAAACTAGCATCTCCATGATCAACGTATTCTACAAAATTATATAGGGCGGTAAAAAAAATATTATATAAGTGAAATATTAGGAGATTAAACTGTTATTTGGAAACATACTTTGATAAGTTTAAGGAGGATATGTACCTCTTGCAATTCCGTAAATCTTTTTTACAATAAAAGATGGTAAACAATCAGAGGAATTGGAATCATCAAAGTTAGACCTTTTACCAGGATATGAATTTTCTTTTCCTGCCGTTTCATTTTTGGAAATGACAATTAACATCGGTTACAACAGGTAGGAGGATAAGCAATAGATTCGACAAATATAGTAAATCGGAAACCTATATTTAGTTTTGCATTAAAAGTAAAACACATACCACTAAAGGCTACTACGGAACATTTTGGCAACTGTCGAGAAGTTCTAATATCAATATTCTGAGGAGTTGGAATATCACTTCGACGGGACCTTACTGTAACACGATCCACTTGCAAGACAAAATTTACAAATGTTATAAAACTTCCATTAACATTCAATAAATGATTAATAGTAATAACAAAAGTCTATACAGCATACAGTTTGTAATATCCGTTAATGGGCTGCTCTCAATTTTATGATTTGATGGTTCAAGCGGTGTGACCATTGAAGATGTCCTCCTTACATCAGTTACAATGGATAAATCAAATTTACTTATATCCATGGTTTTGGAACTTTGTTTCCTCTTTCTAGAATCATAAACACCATAATTACCCTTTCCGGATTGTCCTAAAATTGAAACAAAGGGACAAGGTCAAATCTGATAGCATACATTAAAAAATAAGATTTATAAATTACCAAGACTAGATAAAGTCAGAGGAATTGTACTAACAGTTGTTCGATCTAACTTGTCGGGCGTGTAACATGCTGTACATGACGAGATTTAGTTAATGTCACACCCCGACCGCGTAAAACAACAGATCGCGGCGGAAACATCGAGGCGTGTTGCAACAGAATTAATGTTTCATAACCATGGATACCAAAAAGTGTTTCGTTTTATTAATCATTGAATAATTACATTGTCTGGAAATCTAAATACACAATTTTAAACATAGTCTATCATTGTTATTGAGTCACTAAGGCCTCGTCCAATCCTATGTAAGCATGCATCTTATCAATCGATAACATTCAACAATACCTGAAACATATGTGAAAACGAGGTCAGCAAAGAAATGCTGGCGAGTACATAGGTTTTGTAGGAGTGTCGAAATCATGGCTAGTTTAGATGTTGCAATACTTTATTTAAAAACCTTGTTTTGAAAAGAGTATAATATTGCAACTCAATTAACCAACTCAAATCAAGCGGGTTATAATTTGTAAAACCTCGTAGCCATGACTCTTAACCCAAAAACATTTGTTTTAGTAAATTATTTGGAAAAACAATGATAAGTTCAGGTGATATGTATAAATAAGAAAATAAAGCATGATTAAATGAATAACCATGTAATATGAGTTTGTATAAGATAAGTTGTTTGTAAATAAATGTCTTGTGAAAAGTATGTTACTTGTATAAAATGTTCTATGTCTCGAGCTGAAATGATTCAAATAACACTACAATATGTAATACCATACAAACACTTATATATAGGAAGTACCAGCGGCGTATCCACCATGCTTGTATCATATTCCACACGCATTGTTACTTAATCATTTAATCCAAACCAAACCACCAAAGTAATTGTTAAAACATCGTGTGAAAACCCAATCGTTACCCAATCGTTACCCAATCGTTAAAACATCGTGTGAAAACCCAATCGTTACCCAATCGTTACCCAATCGTTAAAACATTGTGTGAAAACCCAATCGTTACCCAATCGTTACCCAATCGTTAAAACATCGTGTGAAAACCCAATCGTTACCCAATCGTTACCCAATCGTTAAAACATCGTGTGAAAACCCAATCGTTACCCAATCGTTAAAACATCGTGTGAAACCCAATCGTTAATTGTTTAATTCGTTTTAGGTCGTGAAACTACTTATGTGGTCGTCTCGCTAATAACATCCAAACCTTCGTGACTCATCAATCGTAGCTTCTCGTTTTCGCATTAACAAACCTCCATAGGGTAAGTTAATGTTTCAGATTCAGTCGCTACCTACCATACCCACACATAACCACGGGTGTAGTAAATAACGGGATTAGTCAGATCCTATGGTACCATAACCTAATACTGGTCGGCTTGATCATTGCTAATGAATGTCATTTGTTATGTAAACACAACCAACAAGTTTGTTCACTTTATGAAATCGTTATTAGTTTTGTATAAATCGTTTTAATCGTTTTTGGAACCATTTGTTATAACATCGAAAACATTTAGCACATATGAGTCACCCCAAAACAATTGAAAACAGTAAAATAGGGGAAGAATGTACTCGCCTGAGAATGCTTGGAGGTCTTGAACAACAACCAAACAAAGCTTGAGGGAGCACGGAATCAATCGGCAATCTAAAACTATATAAATAAACCGGATCTAAATCGGGAGATCGGATAGGATGAGGCTTGGTAAACCAAACGAGTTTTGGAACTCATATGATATGGTTTAACAAGACCTACATACTACAATGAAACCAAACCTAAGTGCTATCGACCCATCGCGGCCCATTACGACCCGTTTAGGTAGCTTATGCTACTTTAACGCGTCGTTCGCGTGAAACGCGTTCAGACCGTCTAACTAGTCCTATGACAAGTGTTATATGCCTAAACATGTTACATAATCAGTTATGTGACAAAAGTTTAGGTTACATATGCTTAATTACCAATTATACATGAAAAGGGTATTCTGGTAATTTACCTAAGGCATATAAACTACCTATCATACAACTACTTAAACGATGTGACCATAGGGTATAACCTCGGAAGGTTATTCCCTACCTACTATGGTCACCTAATGTATTTGGTCGGATCCTAATGATCGACCAAATGGGTCGAGTTCGAAGGTATAGGCGATTTATTAGATCGCCTACTCTACGACTCTAGACAACGTGGTAATCAGTGGGCATAGTCCCAAGGGACTATGACCAACGTGATTACACTCACGTTGCAAAGTTCAAACGAACTTCGCATTGACCATTACTGGTCAACGCTGAAAGTCAAACAAAGTTTGACTTTCTGACTCGAAAAGCAGTAAAAATAAGGAAAAGAACGAAAGAATACTTACCCAGGGTCCCCGAATGCTAATCCCGATTCGAGAATCTCAGGTATGAAACAATGGTTTCAACTTAGAGTTTCTAAAATCAGAATTCTAGTGCATTTGAAGTAATGGGGGGTGGGGTATTTATAGTATTCGGGTAACCGTTGAGATCGTTTCTTGGAAAAGGGGAAACGATCAAGGCCGTACATGTGTTGGAATGTTGTGGTGGCTAAATCTTGATCTTATCTTGCTGATTAGGCAAGTTTAAAACATGTGGATGGGGTTTAATCAGCTGCAAGTTGCAAAAACAAACATTGAATCTGGTCTGAAGGTGCCATGCGGCCCGCTTTAGATTCAAGCAAACACAATGCGGGCCGCTTTGGCCTGTCTGATCAGCAAACTTGTTTCAGAAATGACAGTTTCAGTCCCTGCACGTGTTTAAGGCCTTTTCCGACACTTCTAAGGCCCGTAAAGCCAACTTTAAGGCCCTAAAATGTTGCCTAAACATTGTGGACATGAAACATGTTCAAAAATATGCCGGGTGATGGTTCGTTTGGTCGTACGAACGCGATGTTCGCTTAATTACGACGGAATGCGCATAAACGCGAAAAACGATCCAAATGACGTGACGAATGGATTTTTCTTATGGCGAACACTAAAATAAAATATTTTAGTGCTTACATAAATTTTTGGATGTCCGAATGTATTCAGAACGTAAGTTACGCGTAAAAATGCAAACTTGTGCACTTTTTGACGCTTTTAGTCCCTGAATGACACAAAAGTTTATTTTAGCATACCGAACACCTCAAAGCCTATTTCTAAGCTATGTAAAGGATATTTATGGTATGTTTAACTTATGTTCATGTCCCGGAAGGTCTGTTACAGTTCAAATTGGCATACTTTCGCAGTTTGTCAACTTAAGTCCCTGTAAGCGATTTAACTTTGATTTCACCACACCAAACCTTCCAAAACTTATATCTAAGTTATGTAAAGGTTATTTAAGGTATGTTAAGCCTATTTCACTATTCCGGAGTGTTTGTTGCATTAAACTGGCTATATTTACGCATTGGTGCGCGTATAACCTTCCAGAAAGCGATTTAGAGTTTGAAATCGAATAAGAATCGATAGGTGCAAATGATACACATATTTTTACAAATCCCAAGTATGAAATATAATATTTCATTGGTTTGGTACTTGTTTGATGGCCGTGAAGGCACAGGTGTTACAGTTAATTTATGCTACAAACACTTACAATTTTCACATATTTTACATAGACATATTCAATAAACAACAACAATCACTATGTAAGATAATTAGAAAAGTAGCAGAAGAGTTGTTTACCCATATTTTTAGAAGAGGATTCCAACGACATTACAGTTTGATTCTAATTTACATTGGATGTCGTGTAATGTAGAGTTGAGGGTTCGTAGACACCTTTTGATGATACTTGTTGATATATATTAAGAAACTGATTTAAGCTAATATAACATTACATATATATATATATATTTAAAAAAATGACCATCTAAAACATACCTCCATTATCGTTTGTAGTAATAGTAACATTGCCCAGAACTGTATCAATAATAGGAGGTGTCTGTACAAATTGAACCACACCACTGTTTCTACGCTTATTCAAGATAGACTTTCTTATCTTCCTTGATTCTTTGGACTGTTGGGGACTGCACTGTGGAAAATACTCTCTAGGTCTTGGAATAAAATTCTTTTTACTCTCCATAACTGTACATAAGAATTGAGCAAATATGTGTGATTTAGGGCTAGCTACAGGTGATTATTGTAATCACTCTCCAAAAAAACGTTTATTTTCAACAGCTAGTGGTGATTGAACAGAGCCATTTAAAACCTAACTAAAGAAGTGGATGATCACAGACAAATCTTCAGAATATATTGAAAGAAATGAGATAGAAAAACCTACCATTTAGGGTTCATCGATTGCTTCCAAAGTAAGAGTGTCTTGAATTGTAACTTGAGTTTTTGGCGCTAATTTTTGATCTTCACTTTGATTCAGTCGGAAAAGAAGCTATAAACATAGCGGACGATATGAAATTGGGATTTAAGAAACCTGATTCATTTTGTGGGCCGGATTTTATGGTTCACAACTTATGGGCCAGAAGTTATTGAAAGGCTTACACCATTTAATTGCAAAAGGCAGCCCAATTTGGGGCCCTTTGGTTGATTTTATTTGGTACTGATTTTATTTGTTAGTATGTTTACATACTGGTGTTTCTATAAAAAAATATAAGTAAGTGAAATTGAAACATCCATAATTTATATGCATTTAAATACTACATATTTTTTATCGTCCTTGTCTTGGTTTTACCAGTCTATTGGTTCCTACAATGAAGTTACTATAACGCGATCCACCCAATTTATATTTGGAGTTGAAGTTTAATGATAGATTTTTATCGAGTCACATTGTCACATTGTCCCATAATCTTGTCTTGGTTTTATTAGGAATTCGTTGGGCCTCTTAGGAACATTATAATTTATATGGATTTAAATACTACATATTTTTAATCATCCTTGTCTTGGTTTTACCAATCTATTGGTTACTACAATGAAGTTACTATAACACGATCAACCCGATTTATATTTGAAGTTGAAGTTTAATGATAGAATTTTAGCGGGTCACATTGTCCCATAATTTATGTGCATAGAGAAACTTATATAGATTTAACTACTACATGTTTTCTAACCATCCTTGTCTTGGTTTTATTAGGAATTCGTTGGGCCACTTAGGAACAGGCTTTCCAATTTGTGGATATTAACAATTTCTTTGTAATGCGGTTATAAAGTAAACATACATTCAAACAATATATTAAAAAAGTAGAATTTAGACTATGCCAAACTAATTTACACATCTCATATACTATATTGCACAAATCAAAACACACATTATAAGCAAAGATTATATTTCCCAGCATACCACCTAGTTTATAATACAAAAAAGTAAACCACATAACGGTTTACCACATCTTCCAAGTTCATAAATTACCAACATCTAAAACATACAAAACAACTGTTTCAGTAGTTTAACACTTACCAACGACTACCCAGCGTCAAACAACCACATACTTAAGTACATACCAAAAACATAGGTTTGCTTAAACATCAAAATATAACGACGTGAAAGGAGCTAAGTGTTAAGCCTAGATGGCTTCCTCCGATTCCTTTTGTTGTTAGAAGAGAGTTCCCCAACATTTTGACCTTCCACATCCTGCAACGAACGTTTACCATTAGGACTGGTGGCTGAATCCTTCTCGGTTTCGACAACGGAAGAGTCGGCCGTAACAGATACAACATCCTTCAATTAAATCACAAAAAAAACTAATAAGGTATCAAATAATGTAATATAATCTACACTCAAGCGAAAACGAAACTGTAGAATTCTTATTCACCTTTGAAATAGCAGTACCGCCCATCTGTGAGGATTCAGATAATTGAACAGCTTTGAATTCTGAACCTTCTTGACTAAACACCTAATATCAAAAATATTACAAAAAGTGAATTAACCTAAGATATTTAAACTACAAAAATTGTAAAGCAAAAAATAACATATACAAAAAGTCTTACCTCATCAGCAACCTCAAAAGCATTTCCATTACCAGCAACCAATTCAGCGATTATGTCCGGATCATCACATACTTTTTAGATAGTGTAGACGTGGTAGTCATGGTTAAGGTTGTAATCAGAAACTTCAATTTTAAACGCCAACTTCTTCTCGACCAACCGAGATATTTCATGGGGAAAAGTTTCAGTATCATTGAGCTTCACTTGGCGTTCCCTTATATCATTCGCAGTTGAACCAATAAGCTTCATTACATCTTTATCAAACATCACAAAAGAAATGCTCCCAGTTTCATCTTGCACTCTCAAATAATTTGAACCTGTAATAAATGTCATCTAAATTACATTCTTTGTTATAGCAGTTGTGGACATAAAAAGATCGGACGTTAACTTACTTTATTGTTATCGATGTGCATTCTTTATCGCATTTCGGACAAACCAATGAAGTAGGTGACAGATTCATGACCTCATCAGAAATGGTTTTAGCATATTGTAAGTACTCAATTTTGGTCAACACCTTCTTGTTACAGTCTCGACATGCCGGATAAAACCAGCCATAGTTTTGTTGAACAATTTTGATCGTTGCAACTACCACACATGACATTACCTACGATATCACCAATAAAGCTTTATTAACATGCTCAATTGATAAAACATAGAAAACATTAACAAAATGAAATGCCTATGAATGTATATAGAATTATTCATACGCTATCAATCTCAATAATTTCATCAACATGTCTCTTAGGGGTGTCAATTAGAAATTCTTGACAGACTGGAAATACACTCTGAGATGAAAGTATGGTTTGAGAAGAAGAAGCATCAGTTTCAAATTGTTTCACTAAAAGACTATAAAAATAAAAAAACAATTAGCGTTAATACTCACACTTATGTTAATAAAAATATGAAAAATATGAAATATAAATCAGTGATAGTACCTCCTACGAAGTTCATTAACCTCATCAATTTCTTGGTTGAGAAATAGACGACTTCCAAACTTATCATTCTGAACAGTATATTGTCCTGCAAGAAACAATATACATATCCAACAATTCATTACAAATCACTACAGAAACAAAAAGATGTTCTTAAAAAATGTAACAAATTGGATATTGGAAAAACTAAACTAAATAAATCAGTCAAATATAAATTACCCTGCCACTTCTTAATCCTCGCATGCTGAATGACAGCCATCACAGTGTCATTCGGAGAGTTTTGAGACAAAAAAAAATCATTAAATTCTTGTGCATACCCATTCCACAAAGTACAACGGACTACTTCTCCCCTAAAAGAAACAGATAAAAAAACAGCATTAAAAGTTCAAACAATCATTTACATTAAATAATGACAATGATTTACTATGAAAATACCATTAAATGCAATGAAGGATCTTATATATAAAATAAGCTAATCATTGCTATTGTATTAAATAAGAACAATCATTTAATGAATCTTCAGTACATTAAATACAATCATAACACACAAACAAATTTATATAAATGGCAAAGTAGAATTTACTGGACATCTTGAAGATCCAAGTTCATCTTTTTTTCTATCGTTAGGAAAGATTTCCATATCTCCACACCAGACAACAATTCCAGCAACATCTAAAATGGTAAACATAGCAACAGTAATCAGATTCGAAAGGGAGGCAAAACATATATCAGATTGTCAGAAACAGTCATACCAATAGTGAGCAGATTCTTTCCTTCTCCTTTAACAATGTCTGAATGTGCCATGAAATTAAATCCGTAATCAACACCTTGCCAACCATTCGCACGTGTAACAACCGTACACCGGTAAAAGTTAATCTTCTAACCATGGTTAACAACTTTGTAAGCATCGGTGTTTTCTCCAACACCAAATCTGGAGAGAACCACAACTTCATCCTCATGAAGCTGTGAGATAAACACGGGTATCAATGGAGCCTTAATCCCTGCCTGAATCTTACAGCCCTGACAAATAAGTGAAACCACATACTTTAGAAACAAACAAACAAACAGTACCTCAAAAAAATATAAAAGATACTCAGCTATGATAACATATGAAGGATCAATAACCAACTAATATTCATGTTTGTTTCATTATGCCTAACCCTATAACAAAGAAACAAACAGTAACTATCTATAAAGGACCAAAAACCAACCAAAATATTAGTCTTTTTATCATTATAACTGTCCCTAAATTACACATAACAGAAAATACATAACCATGTAACTTTAGTCACACAAACCTAAATTACAAAAAAAAACACTTTCAAAACATAAACAATATTCATCATTGTTTCATTATGCCTAACCCTAAAACAAACAAACAGTAAACAATAATCATCTATCAAGGATAAAATACCAATAATCATCTATCAAGTAAACAATAATCATCTATCAAGGATAAAAAACCAACCAAACAAATATTCATCTTTGTTTCTTTATATCTAACCCTAAATATCAAGGATCCAAAAAACAAACAAAAAACCATCTGTGTTTCTTTAAACAAAGAAACAAACACTAAGTTCACAATAATCATCTATTAATCATCTATTTCGGATGAAAAAACAAACAAACAAATATTCATCTTTGTTTCTTTATATCTAACCCTAAAATATAAAGGATACAATAATCAAACAAAAAACCACCTTTGTTTCTTTAAATAAACAAACCATAAGTTTACAATAATCATCTATTTCGGATGAAAAAACAAACAAACAAATCTTCATCATTTTTTCTTTAAATCTAACCCTAAATTACACAAAACAAATAATATATAACCGTATAACTAACAAACCTAAATTACACAAAACTCAAAACACAAACATAAATTATACAACCACCTCCGAGAAATAAAACTCAAAATGAAAATGATAAAAAGAGTAAAAAAGGACAAATACTTGACAAACACTAATACCTTCTCATCGAGCAAGATCAGGTCCATCCGTAAGGACTGAACCCATTTCCGGATGATTCGACACTTGAGATTCCACATATCTTTGGACGGATTCAAATCATTAATGAAACTGAGTGACAAAGATGGTGGTTCACCGCCGGATTTCTTGCCGGATGACATAGTTTGTATAGAAGATGAGGACATTTTGAAATGAGAAGAAAGAGTGTGGAGGAATCGGTGAAATTTTTGAATGAGAAGAAATGTGAAGAATAAAGTGTGAAGAAGAATGAGAGAGAGTTTGAGATATGATTACTTGTTTCAGTGCATTAAATGCCAATATCTTCTCCCCATGCATTTCAAAAATCCCTCCAAAACAAAACCATTTTAATCCTAATAATAAAATCAGATTATATAATTTAGATAGATTAATATAGATATAAATAAATATTGAAAACGGAATTATGACATCAGCGGGGACATGTGGCATAGCTTAGAACTTGACACGTAGGCAGATTTACATCAGCGAAAGTTCTCTTATTATAGATTAATATAGATACTTTTTGAGAGAATTTCATTACCCCTCTAAAGATTTTTAATATTTGTACCCAACCAAATTACAACATGTGATATAAACCCTTTTCTAATAATAAAAATACCATATTTACTTAAATTTTAATTTATGAGTTACTGAATAGTGAAGCTTAGAGCTGATATTTATCATCATAAAACCAAACAAACGATCAGGATACTTAGCTTGTGTTTATTGTTTATTTAGATGTAGATTCATATATATAAAATTATGATTTACCCGTGGAATCTAAAAGGAGCGGATAAAACATTGAGTAAGCTGCCATTTGCGTCCCAGTGCTATAGTCTAAATTATTCTCTGGATCCCTAAAACTTGCAATTTTTAGTTTGAGTCATTCACCATCACACTCTTTAGTCAATTGAGTCCCTGGCCCTAACCTCTGTTACTCCACTGCCTTCAATTCCTTCATACCAAACACTATCTTAAGTTTTGTCAGTATATTTGATATTATTGCAAGTTTTTTGTTCATTTAGTGAAACTTTTGAACATTGACTGCTCTTAAATACTTGTCAGTTGGTTCTTTCATATATGATGTATACACACTGTAAAGACATTTTAAAAGAGGTATTAAATGAAAGTAAAAGAGAAGGAAAACGACTCATAATGAAAATGGAGAAATAGATATTTTGAGAGAAAAAAACATAATTGATGAAGGTAAAAATAGGTAAATATGAATTTCTTAAGTTTTGAGAAATATAAGGGTAGAAATCAGAATGGCCATATTCTAAATTCTTATAATCTAATAGGCGAATATGATATTTTTTAATATAGAAAATATGATATTTTAGTTAGTTTATAAGGGTATTTACGATATTTTAAGCTTGGGCTGGGTATAAATGATATTTCATAAGTTTCTATGAATTCATATTTGTAACACCCCGAAAACGGGTTTGGTAATCAAACCCCGTTAATACTAAAAGACGGGTAAAGTACCGTTAGGGGTAAAAGTAACCTGGAAAATATTAGGATTTAAATAAATAATCCTAATATTAATTAAAAAAAAAAGAAAACGGATAAGAACTTTCAAGAGATGAAATGGATAAAAGGCCCGAGTTAACGGAACTTAAAATAAACGGGTTAGAACTCCCGGGACTCACTAAGTTAACTAGGGGTAATTAACCTAGTTAATTATTTGTTCAAAAACAATAAAGAAGCATGGACTAGTAAGTCTTTTATAAACCATGGATAATTGAGGGACCTAAGTTGTAAAGGGGGAAACTTGAAAGATTAAAAAAAATAAATAAACTCCACCAAACACACACTTAGGTGTGTTTGGTCGATAAAAAAAACGCAGGGAGCAAGCAGGAGCTCCTCACAAACCCTAGCTCTCACAAATATCTCAAATTGAAGGTCCAAATCAAGTCTAAATCAAAATCCGAGTACGAATTAGTGATCTCCACTTAAAAAGGAATCACGAGGTATGTAAATTTCATGAGAAAATCTCTACTTGAATTTCTGAGCAAACCTAGAGAATTCGAAATTGATGGTTGCATGTTTGTTATTTTGATGAAATAGGAATGATATAATGTCTAGGAGTAAAACCCTAGTCAATCACATGTTGAAATCATGCTTATTTCTTGTGAATTCACAATCACCATTGAAGGTGATAAGTGGGTGTTGTAGGAACATGTTAAACACTAGAATTTTAATTGTTGTTCTAGTGTAATTTGAGTTCTAGGAAGTAAATTCAGATTTTGTTAATGTGAAAATTGATGTAAACATGCTTAGTTGATGTTAACCATGGCTAAATGACAAGTATTGAGCTTGATAATAAATTGTGAGAAATTATGCCCGCAAAGTGTTTGTTAAAATGCCTAAGTGAATGTTTATATGTTGAAATTATGAATGAAACGCGTAATTGCCTTGTTTGACTAATTACATGAAATAAGGGTTAAAACGGGTTCTAATCATAATGTTGATTTAACTTAATTATGCCTATTGTATGATTTAAGATAGTTGACCTATAAAAGTCAAACTAACCAATGATAAAGTCGAATAGTGGTTTCGACATAGAAAATACGTAAGGTGGAATAGTCGTGAATTGAAATGACTAATCTAACCACTTTGTGAATGATGATGGTTTTTCGCCTAACGAGCTAGGTGGAGGCTTGGGAAAGAAGCGGTCAAACGAATAAAGCACTAGAAGAAAGTGTATTCGGATGCGAGGTAAGTTAAACTTACACCCCCTTTTTTAATTACTATATACTTACTAGCGAAAATTGATCGTGAATAATGTTAAGTAATTGAAATACGATGATCCGGCATGATACAATGCAAGTCGGGATGAATAAAAAGGTAGGAAATCACGAATTATGGTAAAAGGGGTAAAAAGGTAAATTAGTCATGTAATGACGAACAAATGAAAATGGTTTTGAGTAAAACGAGTTTAAGGGAAAACCGTGATAGGTTTAAAGGGATGAAATGGTAACTAAATACCATCTCATACTGAAAAATGGTCAATTAGGCTAAATGGGTCAAATGGTGTTGTTAACACCATTTGACAACTTCATTTGACAATTGCTTGTTGAGTGTTGTAATCACAGGAAACAACATAAACGTGCGTTGCTTTAACTAGAAAGATTTAAAGCAAAAAGTTATGTAAACGGGTCAATACCTTGACCCGAGCCAGGTACGCATAGTTAAGTTGCTAGATAAACATGCAAATATGGGTCAAATAATTAGCGAGAGTCCTTCGTCGTAAATGAGGGACTAAAAATGACTAAAACGCCCATGATTTGTAAATCGGGCAAATGACCCTTAGAGGTCGTTTAGATACTAGTATTATGATTATGCAACTCTTAGATATATGTAAGAGTTGTAAGTATAAACCTTGAGAGTCAAATGCCTAAGAACAGGTAAATTACGTAGAATGACTATCCAAAGGGTAAAATTTAGAATAACGGTCCGTTATGTTAAACCCACTACAAAATAGTTGTTGTGGAATATAAGAGGCTATTTAAAAAAAATGGAAATACGAAGTGTACAAAGAGAAATGCGAGTTTGATGCTTAAATGCATGAAAACTTCTAAACGGGTCAAAATAAAGTAGGTGGTAAAATGTTGGCTTAAGTGTAATAAAAAAAAACGTAAACCGGGTAACGGGAGCGTAAACTATATGAATAATGGATCCGGGTAATGGATGATAGCTTAGACATGTTAAGAAACGAACCCCAAGCAATTAAAATGAGTTTGGATAGGTTTGGATGCAAATTTGATGAAAAATAAACGTGCAGAGTTGACACGGGCGGGTGAACTTTTGACACGGCCGGGTGAACTTTTGACACGGCCGGGTGAAGGGGCTGTGAAAAATATATGTTAAGCTGACATGGCCGGGTGATCTTTTGACACGGCCGGGTGAAGGGGCTGAAAACAAAATATATAATTTCTTGTATTTAATTATTTTGTTCAAATGCCTTGATTTCTAATCCCATATAACTTGTTTAAACTTGTTATTTAACTATCAAAACTAACTTTTAAGTTAGTTTTGATCATAGGTGATTGCCAAGAGTGCCCGGATGAAGATCAAGCTCGAAGAAGAACCGAACATGATAAAGTTAAAAGCTTCCGCGCGGCATTTCGTCGTATCTTTTAAACGACGAATTCAATTACATTAAGTTCTTTTACTTTTATTGTAAAAGTTTTAGTAAACTCGTATTGACATACTTACGTTTAATCGTATAAACATGCATTTTTACGAAACTTATATATAATATTGTATTTAACAAGCAAGGGTGTTACAAGTTGGTAATCAGAGCTCAAGGTTAAAAGAATAAAGTGTTCGGTTCGAGGCTTGATCGCAAATCCGGTAAGTACATGTATATAATAATGATTTAGTATGATTAAAGTGTTGAGAACCACACATAGGGTTATCGTGTAATACACGTTACATCAATCAAATTGATAAAGGATAGATATAGTCAATGAAATTACGTGTGTTGACACGTATAGTGGAAAATCCTTGTATTATAATACGGGTGATTATTGATGACAACATTACTAACTTTTGTGAATGTTTTAATTGAAGGACACTCGCATCTGAAGATGACGAGAGTTGGACGAATTACGGATATGACGGTGAAACGGTCCGATGTATGACAAGCAAAGCATACTCATCAAGGATCTAAATCGCGTAGTGATCGCGAACAAGGTTAATGGCAAAAGAAGCCCATTAGGGCAAGCATTACCAGGTGCACATTTTAAATTTAATTGCACAAATAGAAATATGCGACAAACATGTAGAGAATGATTGTTGCTCATGTAAATTGAAAACTTGGAAAAACCCGAATAGAAAACCTATTCGGGATATTGTTTCCAAGAGAAACAAATAGAGGCATTACTTACATAGGGTGTGATGTGAAAACTATAAAAAGGTCATGCGTGTCATGTGTTAATCGCTTACTCTGGCCAAGTAAGTAGTGGCATATGATACCATGAACTTCTTATAGCGAACACATTTACATCCGATGTAGTAAGGACAGGGTGAATGGGACAAAAAAACATACCCAAATGAAACAAATGAGCAGGATAGTTGATAATAATGTAAACGCACAGCCGGGTGACGGAAGCGTATTACATTAGGATAATGAGCCCGAGAGAAGGGACAAGGATTAATGTAAATGATGATATAAATGAATGATCAAAAGAAAATTCACGAAAATAAGTCATCTTGGACGAAAGGGTCATGGTGAACAAAATGGGCAAGTAAAACCAAAGTATAGATGATCCGCCGGGTCATAAAAACAAAGGTGTTGCCCACGCGAAAAAAAAAAAGATAATCAAGGTTGTTAACTTTAGTCGTAGTAAAGCAAGGATAACGATGATAATCGTCACTCGTAATTAATTAGGCCGCCAATGGTGGTCACGTAAAGAATAAAAGACATGGTCGAATAAAAGCGACGGATTTCGCTAAGATGACCAAGTAAATCGAAATGAAGTCTCAATGCATACCGGAAGGGGTGCAATGATAACGATTTCGGTAAAACACCCGGTTGATGGGTAAGGAATTAAACGCACGCGTAGACTAAGAAACAGGAACGCGTATGGAAAGTCAAAAAGACTCGGGTTTTAGGTCATGACTAAAGGACGATAAGGTACTGTAAATAGAAATTTTGATAAATTACGTTCAACTATTTCAAAGCTGAACGGGTCGAACAAAGACTGAAGTTTGACATTTATAAGTGATGAATTTTTCACACGAACAAGTCAAACAAATTTAATAAAGGATGACACTTGCTAAAGTAAGTAAGCGTGAATCGAATAAATAAAAGTGCGAAATATTAATAAACCTATGTAAAGGAGTTATAGGCGTTAAAAACATTAAAATAAAAGAACCCGGGTAATGGGACGTAAAGAAGTATAGGTAAGAACCGGGTAACGGTAAGTGTAGGGCAAATCGACGTGTAATTGACGTTAGAAGTCACGAAGTCGGAAAGTTAATTTGAAAGAAAACAATGTAGCCTTAGACTACGGTCAAGGTCAAACGAAATCCAAAAAGTAAAAGTGAATAATTCTAACCATAAAAAGGGGTGCCTTAACGCCATATGCGTATATAAACGTATACACATTTGAATAAAGACTCGAATAAAAGATGATCTACGGGATCATCATAACCTACGGGATATTAATTAGTGTAAAGGTCTACGAGGCCAAAATAACCCACGGGTCATGAATTGAAGCAAAGGGATCATAAGGGCCTCGCCTTAAAGAGGTGAAAGCTTAAGGAAATAGCCTACGAGGTTAAGTGAAGGAACCTACGGGTCAATAGAGTAAGGTGAGGGAACTTGTTACGATTCCCCGCATAAAACTAAGACTGTAAAAGAATAAATTATGGACTGTCAATATCCATAATTCTGACAAAAGTCAAAGAGAAGATCCTAAAACTAATACTTTGGTTTTAGTAAGAAATAACGTTTTTACAAATATAAATTCTGATAGGAATTTAAATAGTAAGCATGAAGGATACAAGTCTTGACGCTAATAGGCGCAAGACGATATATTCGAAAAAGTGATGTTTTCGAAAATGAAAAGTTGATATGAATTAAACATGATGTGACACGATCACGGTCAAGAAATGCAATGTGAGGTAGAATCACATTATAACCAAGCGAGCGGTAAAAGTAACTGGACTAATAAGTCTAGGTAGTGAGACCGGTTAAGGTCAGCAATTCAAATCAAGAAATTTGGTTTGCTTGTAAGCGGTAGATTCGATATAACTGAACCGAATAAATGAATTTGAAAACAAAAGAATTTGTTGCTAAAAGTGAAAGATTTCACTAAAGTCCTTTAAACGGGTCAAAGTAACGGATTCATAAAGAATTCGATAGTATATGAAAGCGATGGATATCGCTAAGTTAACTAAACTAGTGGAAATAACAAGATTACGTTATTTCAAGTTGCACTATGTCGTATGAGATACGTAGACAATTAGTGACAAAAAAAAGATGTTTCCATACTTATCTGGTAATACTAACAATTGGATAAAAGTATAAGTAATGTTGAAAAGATTTCTCGGATCAAATACATTGAGTTTAAACTCAATGAATTATGTAAGAACAGGTTTCGAGGATGAAACCTCTCTAAGGGGGGTAGACTTGTAACACCCCGAAAACGGGTTTGGTAATCAAACCCCGTTAATACTTAAAGACGGGTAAAGTACCGTTAGTGGTAAAAGTAACCCGGAAAATATTAGGATTTAAATAAATAATCCTAATATTAATTAAAAAAAGAAAACGGATAAAAACTTTCAAGAGATGAAATGGATAAAAGGCCCGAGTTAACGGAACTTAAAATAAACGGGTTAGAACTCCCGGGACTCACTAAGTTAACTAGGGGTAATTAACCTAGTTAATTATTTGTTTAAAAACAATAAAGAAGCATGGACTAGTAAGTCTTTTATAAACCATGGATAATTGAGGGACCTAAGTTGTAAAGGGGGAAACTTCAAAGATTAAAAAAAATAAACTCCACCAAACACACACTTAGGTGTGTTTGGTCAATAAAAAAAAACGCAGGGAGCAAGCAGGAGCTCCTCACAAACCCTAGCTCTCACAAATATCTCAAATTGAAGGTCTAAATCAAGTCTAAATCAAAATCCGAGTACAAATTAGTGATCTCCACTTAAAAAGGAATCACGAGGTATGTAAATTTCATGAGAAAATCTCTACTTGAATTTCTGAGCAAACCTAGAGAATTCGAAATTGATGGTTGCATGTTTGTTATTTTGATGAAATAGGAATGATATAATGTCTAGGAGTAAAACCCTAGTCAATCACATGTTGAAATCATGCTTATTTCTTGTGAATTCACAATCACCATTGAAGGTGATAAGTGGGTATTGTAGGAACATGTTAAACACTAGAATTTTAATTGTTGTTCTAGTGTAATTTGAGTTCTAGGAAGTAAATTCAGATTTTGTTAATGTGAAAATTGATGTAAACATGCTTAGTTGATGTTAACCATGGCTAAATGACAAGTATTGAGCTTGATAATAAATTGTGAGAAATTATGCCCGCCAGGTGTTTGTTAAAATGCCTAAGTGAATGTTTATATGTTGAAATTACGAATGAAACGCGTAATTGCCTTGTTTGACTAATTACGTGAAATAAGGGTTAAAACGGGTTCTAATCATAATGCTGATTTAACTTAATTATGCCTATTGTATGATTTAAGATAGTTGACCTATAAAAGCCAAACTAACCAATGATAAAGTCGAATAGTGGTTTCGACATAGAAAATACGTAAGGTTGAATAGTCGTGAATTGAAATGACTAATCTAACCACCTTGTGAATGATGATAGTTTGTCGCCTAACGAGCTAGGTGGAGGCTTGGGAAAGAAGCGGTCAAACGAATAAAGCACGAGAAGAAAGCGTATTCGGATGCGAGGTAAGTTAAACTTACACCCCCTTTTTAATTACTATACACTTACTAGCGAAAATTGATCGTGAATAATGTTAAGTAATTGAAATACGATGATCCGGCATGATACAATGCAAGTCGGGATGAATAAAAAGGTAGGAAATCACGAATTATGGTAAAAGGGGTAAAAAGGTAAATTAGTCATGTAATGACGAACAAATGAAAATGGTTTTGAGTAAAACGAGTTTAAGGGAAAACCGGGATAGGTTTAAAGGGATGAAATGGTAACTAAATACCATCTCATACGGAAAAATGGTCAATTAGGCTAAATGGATCAAATGGTGTTGTTAACACCATTTGACAACTTCATTTGGCAATTGCTTGTTGAGTGTTGTAATCACAGGAAACAACATAAACGTGCGTTGCTTTAACTAGAAAGATTTAAAGCAAAAAGTTATGTAAACGGGTCAATACCTTGTCCCGAGCCAGGTACGCATAGTTAAGTTGCTAGATAAACATGCAAATATGGGTCAAATAATTAGCGAGAGTCCTTCGTCGTAAATGAGGGACTAAAAATGACTAAAACGCCCATGATTTGTAAATCGGGCAAATGTCCCTTAGAGGTCGTTTAGATACTAGTATTATGATTATGCAACTCTTAGATATATGTAAGAGTTGTAAGTATAAACCTTGAGCGTCAAATGCCTAAGAACAGGTAAATTACGTAGAATGACTATCCAAAGGGTAAAATTTAGAATAACGGTCCGTTATGTTAAATCCACTACAAAATAGTTGTTGTGGAATATAAGAGGCTATTTAAAAAAAATGGAAATACGAAGTGTACAAAGAGAAATGCGAGTTTGATGCTTAAATGCATGAAAACTTCTAAACGGGTCAAAATAAAGTAGGTGGTAAAATGTTGGCTTAAGTGTAATAAAAAAACCGTAAACCGGGAAACGGGAGCGTAAACTATATGAATAATGGATCCGGGTAATGGATGATAGCTTAGACATGTTAAGAAACGAACCCCAAGCAATTAAAATGAGTTTGGATAGGTTTGGATGCAAATTTGATAAAAAATAAACGTGTAGAGTTGACACGGGCGGGTGAACTTTTGACACGGCCGGGTGAAGGGGCAGTGAAAAATATATGTTAAGCTGACACGGCCGGGTGATCTTTTGACACGGCCGGGTGAAGGGGCTGAAAACAAAATATATAATTTCTTGTATTTAATTATTTTGTTCAAATGCCTTGATTTCTAATCCCATATAACTTGTTTAAACTTGTTATTTAACTATCAAAACTAACTTTTAAGTTGGTTTTGATCATAGGTGATTGCCAAGAGTGCCCGGATGAAGATCAAGCTCGAAGAAGAACCGAACACGATAAAGTTATAAGCTTCCGCGCGGCGTTTCGTCGTATCTTTTAAACGACGAATTCAATTACATTAAGTTCTTTTACTTTTATTGTAAAAGTTTTAGTAAACTCGTATTGACATACTTACGTGTAATCGTATAAACATGCATTTTTATGAAACTTATATATAATATTGTATTTAACAAGCAAGGGTGTTACAAGTTGGTAATCAGAGCTCAATGTTAAAAGAATAAAGTGTTCGGTTCGAGGCTTGATCGCAAATCCGGTAAGTACATGTATATAGTAATGATTTAGTATGATTAAAGTGTTGAGAACAACACATAGGGTTATCGTGTAATACACGTTACATCAATCAAATTGATAAAGGATAGATATAGTCAATGAAATTACGTGTGTTGACACGTATAGTGGAAAATCCTTGTATTATAATACGGGTGATTATTGATGACAACATTACTAACTTTTGTGAATGTTTTAATTGAAGGACACTCGCATCTGAAGATGACGAGAGTTGGACGAATTACGGATATGACGGTGAAATGGTCCGATGTATGACAAGCAAAGCATACTCATCAAGGATCTAAATCGCGTAGTGATCGCGAACAAGGTTAATGGCAAAAGAAGCCCATTAGGGCAAGCATTACCAGGTGCACATTTTAAATTTAATTGCACAAATAGAAATATGCGACAAACATGTAGAGAATGATTGTTGCTCATGTAAATTGAAAACTTGGAAAAACCCGAATAGAAAACCTATTCGGGATAATGTTTCCAAGAGAAACAAATAGAGGCATTACTTACATAGGGTGTGATGTGAAAACTATAAAAAGGTCATGCGTGTCATGTGTTAATCGCTTACTCTGGTCAAGTAAGTAGTGGCATATGATACCATGAACTTCTTATAGCGAACACATTTACATCCGATGTAGTAAGGACGGGGTGAATGGGACAAAAAAATACCCAAATGAAACAAATGAACAAGATAGTTGATAATAATGTAAACGCACAGCCGGGTGACGGAAGCGTATTACATTAGGATAATGAGCCCGAGAGAAGGGACAAGGATTAATGTAAATGATGATATAAATGATTGATCAAAAGAAAATTCACGAAAATAAGTCATCTTGGACGAAAGGGTCATGGTGAACAAAATGGGCAAATAAAACCAAAGTATAGATGATCCGCCGGGTCATAAAAACAAAGGTGTTGCCCACGCGAAAAAAAAAAAAGATAATGAAGGTTGTTAACTTTAGTCGTAGTAAAGCAAGGATAACGATGATAATCGTCACTCATAATTAATAAGGCCGCCAATGGTGGTCACGTAAAGAATAAAAGACATGGTCGAATAAAAGCGACGGATTTCGCTAAGATGACCAAGTAAATCGAAATTAAGTCTCAATGCATACCGGAAGGGGTGCAATGATAACGATTTCGGTAAAACACCCGGTTGATGGGTAAGGAATTAAACGCACGCGTAGACTAAGAAACAGGAACGCGTATGGAAAGTAAAAAAGACTCGGGTTTTAGGTCATGACTAAAGGACGATAAGGTATTGCAAATAGAAATTTTGATAAAAACGTTCAACTATTTCAAAGCTGAACGGGTCGAACAAAGACTGAAGTTTGACATTTATAAGTGATGAATTTTTCACACGAAAAAGTCAAACAAATTTAATAAAGGATGACACTTGCTAAAGTAAGTAAGCGCGAATCGAATAAATAAAAGTGCGAAATATTAATAAACCTATGTAAAGGAGTTATAGGCGTTAAAAACATTAAAATAAAAGAACCCGGGTAATGGGACGTAAAGAAGTATAGGTAAGAACCGGGTAACGGTAAGTGTAGGGCAAATCGACGTGTAATTGACGTTAGAAGTCACGAAGTCGGAAAGATAATTTGAAAGAAAACAATGTAGCCTTAGATTACGGTCAAGGTCAAACGAAATCCAAAAAGTAAAAGTGAATAATTCTAACCATAAAAAGGGGTGCCTTAACGCCATATGCGTATATAAACGTATACACATTTGAATAAAGACTCGAATAAAAGATGATCTACGGGATCATCATAACCTACGGGATATTAATTAGTGTAAAGGTCTACGAGGCCAAAATGACCCACGGGTCATGAATTGAAGCAAAGGGATCATAAGGGCCTCGCCTTAAAGAGGTGAAAGCTTAAGGAAATAGCCTACGAGGTTAAGTGAAGGAACCTACGGGTCAATAGAGTAAGGTGAGGGAACTTGTTACGATTCCCCGCATAAAACTAAGACTGTAAAAGAATAAATTATGGACTGTCAATATCCATAATTCTGACAAAAGTCAAAGAGAAGATCCTAAAACTAATACTTTGGTTTTAGTAAGAAATAACGTTTTTACAAATATAAATTCTGATAGGAATTTAAATAGTATGCATGAAGGATACAATTCTTGACGCTAATAGGCGCAAGACGATATATTCGAAAAAGTGATGTTTTCGAAAATGAAAAGTTGATATGAATTAAACATGATGTGACACGATCACGGTCAAGAAATGCAATGTGAGGTAGAATCACATTATAACCAAGGGAGCGGTAAAAGTAACTGGACTAATAAGTCTAGTTTGTGAGACCGGTTAAGGTCAGCAATTCAAATCAAGAAATTTGGTTTGCTTGTAAGCGGTAGATTCGGTATAACTGAACCGAATAAATGAATTTGAAAACAAAAGAATTTGTTGCTAAAAGTGAAAGATTTCACTAAAGTCCTTTAAACGGGTCAAAGTAACGGATTCATAAAGAATTCGATAGTATATGAAAGCGATGGATATCGCTAAGTTAACTAAACTAGTGGAAATAACAAGATTACGTTATTTCAAGTTGCACTATGTCGTATGAGATACGTAGACAATTAGTGACAAAAAAAAGATGTTTCCATACTTATCTGGTAATACTAACAATTGGATAAAAGTATAAGTAATGTTGAAAAGATTTCTCGGATCAAATACATTGAGTTTAAACTCAATGAATTATGTAAGAACAGGTTTCGAGGATGAAACCTCTCTAAGGGGGGTAGACTTGTAACACCCCGAAAACGGGTTTGGTAATCAAACCCCGTTAATACTTAAAGACGGGTAAAGTACCGTTAGTGGTAAAAGTAACCCGGAAAATATTAGGATTTAAATAAATAATCCTAATATTAATTAAAAAAAAAAGAAAACGGATAAGAACTTTCAAGAGATGAAATGGATAAAAGGCCCGAGTTAATGGAACTTAAAATAAACGGGTTAGAACTCCCGGGACTCACTAAGTTAACTAGGGGTAATTAACCTAGTTAATTATTTGTTTAAAAACAATAAAGAAGCGTGGACTAGTAAGTCTTTTATAAACCATGGATAATTGAGGGAACTAAGTTGTAAAGGGGGAAACTTGAAAGATTAAAAAAAATAAACTCCACCAAACACACACTTAGGTGTGTTTGGTCGATCAAAAAAAAAAAAACGCAGGGAGCAAGCAGGAGCTCCTCACAAACCCTAGCTCTCACAAATATCTCAAATTGAAGGTCTAAATCAAGTCTAAATCAAAATCCGAGTACGAATTAGTGATCTCCACTGAAAAAGGAATCACGAGGTATGTAAATTTCTTGATAAAATCTCTACTTGAATTTCTGAGCAAACCTAGAGAATTCGAAATTGATGGTTGCATGTTTGTTATTTTGATGAAATAGGAATGATATAATGTCTAGGAGTAAAACCCTAGTCAATCACATGTTGAAATCATGCTTATTTCTTGTGAATTCACAATCACCATTGAAGGTGATAAGTGGGTGTTGTAGGAACATGTTAAACACTAGAATTTTAATTGTTGTTCTAGTGTAATTTGAGTTCTAGGAAGTAAATTCAGATTTTGTTAATGTGAAAATTGATGTAAACATGCTTAGTTGATGTTAACCATGGCTAAATGACAAGTATTGAGCTTGATAATAAATTGTGAGAAATTATGCCCGCAAGGTGTTTGTTAAAATGCCTAAGTGAATGTTTATATGTTGAAATTACGAATGAAACGCGTAATTGCCTTGTTTGACTAATTACATGAAATAAGGGTTAAAACGGGTTCTAATCATAATGTTGATTTAACTTAATTATGCCTATTGTATGATTTAAGATAGTTGACCTATAAAAGTCAAACTAACCAATGATAAAGTCGAATAGTGGTTTCGACATAGAAAATACATAAGGTGGAATAGTCGTGAATTGAAATGACTAATCTAACCACCTTGTGAATGATGATAGTTTGTCGCCTAACGAGCTAGGTGGGGGCTTTGGAAAGAAGCGGTCAAACGAATAAAGCACGAGAAGAAAGCGTATTCGGATGCGAGGTAAGTTAAACTTACACCCCCTTTTTAATTACTATACACTTACTAGCGAAAATTGATCGTGAATAATGTTAAGTAATTGAAATACGATGATCTGGCATGATACAATGCAAGTCGGGATGAATAAAAAGGTAGGAAATCACGAATTATGGTAAAAGGGGTAAAAAGGTAAATTAGTCATGTAATGACGAACAAATGAAAATGGTTTTGAGTAAAACGAGTTTAAGGGAAAACCGAGATAGGTTTAAAGGGATGAAATGGTTACTAAATACCATCTCATACGGAAAAATGGTCAATTAGGCTAAATGGGTCAAATGGTATTGTTAACACCATTTGACAACTTCATTTGGCAATTGCTTGTTGAGTGTTGTAATCACAGGAAACAACATAAACGTGCGTTGCTTTAACTAGAAAGATTTAAATCAAAAAGTTATGTAAACGGGTCAATACCTTGACCCGAGCCATGTACGCATAGTTAAGATGCTAGATAAACATGCAAATATGGGTCAAATAATTAGCGAGAGTCCTTCATCGTAAATGAGGGACTAAAAATGACCAAAACGCCCATGAATTGTAAATCGGGCAAATGACCCTTAGAGGTCGTTTAGATACTAGTATTATGATTATGCAACTCTTAGAGATATGTAAGAGTTGTAAGTATAAACCTTGAGAGTCAAATGCCTAAGAACGGGTAAATTACGTAGAATGACTATCCAAAGGGTAAAATTTAGAATAACGGTCCGTTATGTTAAATCCACTACAAAATAGTTGTTGTGGAATATAAGAGGCTATTTAAAAAAAATGGAAATACGAAGTGTACAAAGAGAAATGCGAGTTTGATGCTTAAATGCATGAAAACTTCTAAACGGGTCAAAATAAAGTAGGTGGTAAAATGTTGGCTTAAGTGTAATAAAGAAAAACGTAAACCGGGTAACGGGAGCGTAAACTATATGAATAATGGATGCGGGTAATGGATGATAGCTTAGACATGTTAAGAAACGAACCCCAAGCAATTAAAATGAGTTTGGATAGGTTTGGATGCAAATTTGATGAAAAATAAACGTGCAGAGTTGACACGGGCGGGTGAACTTTTGACACGGCCGGGTGAAGGGGCTGTGAAAAATATATGTTAAGCTGACACGGCCGGGTGATCTTTTGACACGGCCGGGTGAAGGGGCTGAAAACAAAATATATAATTTCTTGTATTTAATTATTTTGTTCAAATGCCTTGATTTCTAATCCCATATAATTTGTTTAAACTTGTTATTTAACTATCAAAACTAACTTTTAAGTTGGTTTTGATCATAGGTGATTGCCAAGAGTGCCCGGATGAAGATCAAGCTCGAAGAAGAACCGAACACGATAAAGTTAAAAGCTTCCGCGCGGCGTTTCGCCGTATCTTTTAAACGACGAATTCAATTACATTAAGTTCTTTTACTTTTATTGTAAAAGTTTTAGTAAACTCGTATTGACATACTTACGTGTAATCGTATAAACATGCATTTTTATGAAACTTATATATAATATTGTATTTAACAAGCAAGGGTGTTACAATATTTTTTTGGCTCTATATATATTCAAAAAATGTAATAATAGGTTTTTTGTTTTATTTTAAGTGTTGGTAATTAAACATACAAATTGAAGAACAAAATACATAAACACAAGATTGAACTAATATACAAAGTGTTAAAATATATGGTACATGTTTGATTCATGTTGCAAGTCACGTTGTTGTTATGGTTATAACGACTTAATATTGGTTTGTTACAAGATTTAATGGTTTTTATGATTTATTATATTATGATCCTGTTGAGGGTGCAATGTGTACATAAGTTAAAGTTGGAGGTTTTAATATGTTGAAGTGGAGGACTGAATTGCATAAGGCTGATACTTGAAGGGCTGCAGTGCAACTTGTGAAGATATCAGATATATAAGAGAATTAGGGTTTCATTTCCCCATTATTGGTCTTGATTTTCTCTATGTATCCTTTGTTCATCTGTTTCGTTGTTGATTCAGTGTTGGATCTTGTATTGTTGTTGATTCTTTCTATGATTAACAGATATTCTTATCAGTTGATCTTTTATATTGTATATGTTGATATAGATCTTACATAAGTAAGATCTAGGGTTTCAGTTTGGGAGTTTTTGGTTTAGGTTAAATCTTTTGTCGCTATTTCTTGTGTTCTGGTTGATTTCATACCATTTTACATGGTATCAGAGCTATTTATAACTCTTGAGTCTGGTTCTGGGTATTCCGCTATGAGATCTATGGTTTAAATCTGGTTATTTGACGGTTGGATGTTATTTCTCTTGTAGAATCTTCTTAATCTTGTTCTTGGAACGTGTGTAGGAGTGGATCTAGTGCGATTGAGTCAGATCTGGTGTGGTCAAAACCCTAGCTAGGGTTTGGTGTTTTCTTGAGGAGGAGATCTCTTGTCTTCTGGAGATTTATAGTCTGTGTTGGTCTCTGAGACCTAAGAAGGTTTCAGGGCAAACCAACCAGGTGATTGTTGGTGTTCTTCTTCTTCTATCTACTTTGTAACCCTAGAAGGTTACGGGTCAGATCTGCTTGGAAGGAGTTAAACGCTGTTGTGAGATCTTTCTATTCTTTGTTTCTTTTACTATTACTGTTGATCATTGCATTGTTGATTCATAGGCATTACTGTTACCAGGCTAGTCGGATCGGCACTTGATCGAGTCTATGTGATTATCTGTTGCATTATTTGGTGATTTCCTTTGTGTATCTGTCTTTCATTCTTTGATTTTTGTTTGTGTTGCAACTGTGTAAAGGCTTGTCCAGGCACCTATAGAGTGACGAACCTAGAATCTGGTGCCTGACATAGTCTTGCATTTTTTTTTAGTTGTGTGTTTGTGTTACTGGATAATTGTATTGAACTGTTTGGTTGTTGATTTTTTGTGTTGATCTATTATCTTGTTGATTATTCAAGATGGGTGATACTAGTAGTACATCACAGACTCTTATAAGTAAATTAGATATTGGTGATCCCTTACATCTGCATCCTAGTGATTCTAGTGCATTAACAATTGTTAGTATTAAATTGAAAGGAATAGAGAATTATGTTGTTTGGTCTAGTGCTATGAAATTAGATTTAAAAGCTAAAATAGAGTATGGGTTCATAGATGGTAAGTGTGAGAAGTCAAAAGATGTGATGAATGTTTCGATGTAGTTTACGCTCAGGCCAACTCAATAAAGCTATTAATATCGTGCGGAATCCGATTGAGTAGTAGACAAACACACGATATCAACGATTAACACTGATTTCAATGAATAAATTCAAATACAGACCCTATAATCAGTTTGGCAACACGTCACCGTCCGAATGCCAAAAGTTCTACAAAGCTCTCACTCACATCTCCTATTTATAGGTAGACACATCCGTGCGAGGAGGCTTTGGACGAATGGAACAACCTCCATTTGTGGGACTGGACATGTTCTCTTCGTGCGAAGGACTCCTTCGTACGAAGAGGTATTTACATTACAAAACCATTTATCTAACCCGTAATCCTATTACATACATGACTCGATACGCTGACGTAGGCTGTAGACATTATGCACCAACAAACTCCTCCTTGGATGTAGCCGCAGTCACGATCAGTCTTCATTCTTCAATAACTTTATCTTTTTCTTTTTCTTCTCTTCCTCTCCTCAAATACCATTGTCTCTATAACCATGTATCAAAGAAGTTCTTATATGGCTTTCTTCATCTTTCTTCGCACGGGATAGGAGTCTGATCGGTAGGAATAGGCTTGTCCATCATCTTCAGTCATCCTAAGAATGTTGCTTTCTCCATTCTCGCCTCGATCCTTTTTTCTCTTTGAACATCTTTCAAGAACTCCTTCCTTTCTAAGTCTCGCCATTTTATTTCTCACATTCGTCCTGAGTGAATATCTTTAGCATAACACGTACTGATTATATTCTGATACTGCATCGCTTGAGTTTTATCAACCGCATCATACCATATCTTCGTGAAGTATAAACACTCAATATCCTTCTTTGATAGGTTCACCAACCACATTAGATCTAAATCCGTATACCTCTCCAAATAAAAGTTTCTTTAGACCTTAGTGAAATCATCGCTTCAGCTGTTGAAGAATCATAATACCAACCTCCGAATTCTTCGTAGAAATCTTGTTCAAGCTTCATCAGCGGCATATTCCTCATTGCTCGAGGTGTTTTAATATGAAGAGTGATGTAATTTTCTTTTGTAACAGGATCAATCTTTGTCACCTTCTTTGGATAGTGTGGCTTCTAATTTGGAAAATTGTGTCTCGTTTCATAACGAGTTATCTGCCACAACCTTTGTTCACCCCATCTTATCAAGTAATTGAAAAACTTTGCCTGGCACAACTCTTGCACGTCCTACCACGGTAGAGTTTTGATATCGATGAGATATCGGAAATACTGTACTCCAAATTCTCTTATGATAGCATGCACTTTTAGCTCAGGAATCCACCCCCAACTTAAAATATCACTAAGCGACGCATTAGGGTGTCTCATAAAGAATGATAATGGCCTTTTGATCTTTCTTTCTTTCGGCATTGGCCTAAACCAATGTTTACGAGCTTCCAGTAACTCTTCTCTGCTCAAATTTGGAGGTATACCTTCCTTAACACGCTCTTCAACTTTTTGTCTTAACACCTCTTCAGTAATCTCAGCAAACATCTCATGAAATGTTGGGAAGTCCTTTGACCCTTCACCTGAATACTTGAAACATTCATCATTGTCAGAATCATCCTCCACGACAACATCATTAACATCATTCGCTTTAGGAATTTCTTTAAACATGTAAGCTTCAGGCTGAGAAATATCAATATCGTTAAGCTCATCTTCGAAATCAAAGTTGAATGAATCTTCGTCAACGCCCATCAACTTTGCTATCTCTTCATAAGTATAGTTATGCACGAACTCTCCCTCTTCAACATCGTGACATAAATAAATTTGTTCTTGTCAATTTATCTTCTGGAAGATTCCCAAGGATTGTGCTTTGTTTTGAGCTCGAGAACCTTTCTCCCCCTGAATGTTTGTATCATCACGTTCTTCATTATGATTGTCGTTAAGATACTTGTTCAGATCATCATCAGTTTTTCTACTTTCAATCCTTAACATAGAACCACCTTGATCATTATCATCATCATCACCACCATCATCATCATCTGAATCATCACCATAATTAATAGGATCATCTACATCAGCAAGTTCCTCGTCCTCTTCATCGTCATCATCATTCTTGTCTTTGTTTCTTCTCTTTTCTATTTCAGCCAACCTTTTGATTTCTTCATCACTATATGGCACAGTAACTGGTTGGCCAACAAAAACAAATTGATTGATGTTAGGCATAGCATCTACTTTATCTTTGCTTGCCCATGATGCTTCTTTAGTTGCCTATCTTTCTCATTCAACCCTTCTAGCTTCAACTTTTCGAATCTCTATTTGGTTGAATTCTTCTTCCAGACTAACCCCAAACCGATCTTTAAATACAGTAAACAACATATCAATCTTATTGTCTTTCACCCTTCGGTCAGCTTCATGATCATCAACTATTTTCTTTAATCGTTCATTCTCTTCAAGAAGCATAGTGTTTGATGTCATCAAGAACAGATTCTCAGCTTCCAAGTTTTGCACTCTATTTGTCAATTGCACTTTATCATCTTCTAACCCTTTAATTTTATCTACCATATTCTTTAATCTCCTTTCATCATAAAAATTCAGATCTATATTATCATCAAAAGTTCGAATATCATCAAAAATATCATCAGTGAAAGAACCAATATATTGTTGTTGTTGTTGTTGTTGCCTCGGAGTCGGATGCGATCTTGAGGTTAACTCTAGTTGTTGAGGCATTGTGGGCTGAGCGGGAGTTGATTGTTGTTGAGGAATAGTAGGATGCACCAGAATAGACATTTGAATTGGTGTTGTTGGTGGCGTTTGAATGGGAATAAACTGTTCAACTTCAGTTTCAACTTGAATTTCTACTTCAACAGTTGGCTCGACAGGTGCACTAGCAGATGTGTCTTTCACAAATGTGTCTGTACTTTTCCGTGACCTTTTTGCCAATAGTGATTCAACTTTATTCTTTAACGTGAGCGCACTACTTTTCACTCTTTTTGATAAATTTTGAACCTTAGGATCTAAAGCTACATAAGTTTCATCCTCCTCATCACTACCTTTCTTTTTCCTTAGAATGTTCTGGGCTATCTCTTGTGTATCAGCAGTACCAACTTCAACTCGTTCAACATCAGAATCTTCACTAGCTCATCAACAAGTAACGTTCATTGAGTTTTCTTCTTTGTTTGAGTCATTTTAGGAGATGCTGCAACTTTCTTTGTTTTGCTTTTCTTCTTTGCGTCCTCTTTTACAAACCACTTACATCTTTTTGCTACAAAATCTTCCATCTTTGCGCTTTCATCATCAGACTCACTATCATCATACCTCTATTTACCTGCTGGTGGTGCTTGATAGTTTGGTTCTTTTAAGCATTAAAACAATCTAGTAACACTAGGAACGTCACTCCCCTTCACTTTCTTATACTGTTGAAGTCTATCAAGTGTCATATTCGACATATGATCAAGTGGAAGAAAATCAGACTCAACCTTCGCCAAGTTTGGAATTTTATCGTCTAAAATCATCTGCAAAAACCTTGGGTATTGTAAAAACTTCTCTCTAGTAATATTTGCCTTTATCTGTTCGAACACTAACTTGGAGAAGTTATAAGGCATGTTGAGTACTAAAGTAATCAATCATGCACATCACGTAATCGATCGCTACATCATATCTGCCATTTCTATGCCCCATAGCGTGGATAACTGAATGAACTAAGAACTTGTAAGGCTTTGAAAAGTTTGCTTTATTGAAGCTTGGATCGTTGACATAACCAGTATACCCCATCCGAAAGAAACATCCTTTAGCTAACTTCTTTGGGTAACCTGTCGAATCATCTGCTTTATCTCCAAATTCCAACACTCGTCGGATATCATCTTCAGTGATTACAACTTCTATATCCTCATTTCCAACATGAGCAAATGAATGTATTGATACCGAACTTTCCTCAAATCTTGCATTCTACCAATATCTTTCTATGTGCAATCGGTATGCTTTGTGTTGATCCGTTAACGCCTTCTTGATTCTGATTCTATCCATGAAATCTAGAATACCCTTGAATGGTTCCATCTTTGGTAACGAATGGTCTAACACACACCATATATTATGCTTAGTATCAAAATTAGTCGACTTTTCCTGCAAAATCACAAACACTCAAACACTTAGAAAAATTTTCATAAATTACAAATCCTAGTGTGAATGGAATTTCCAGTGACTGAAACTTTCACACGACCGAGATTTTGAACGACTGAGTATACTGCTTCGTGCGAGTGAAGTCAAAATAGTCAAAATTAGATCCCTTTTGTGCGAAAGGGTTTCCACTCATTCGAAGCATCAAGAACACTGAATTAATCTTTGAAAACTTTTGTAAGTTTTCAACAAATTGATGGTTCTATTGCATAGTATAAGTGCCGATAAGCATTATGGTATATTCAAGTTTAGATTTTATCCTTTCAAACGTTCTAAATCTAAGTTTAAAAGTCTGTCGGTGTGAATCATTCAAAATTGGTCCGATTAAGAGCCTTTTTCAACAATCTATACCTTGCCCATAGTTAGTGTTGTGTTAATCAACACTCCTAGATCAAATTTTGCAGCTCAACAATCTATACCTTGCCCATAGCTATTGTTGTGCCAATCAACACTCCTAGATCAAATTTTGCAGCACTTCGTTATGAAATATAACAAATTGCTCAAAGAAAAAAAAACTTGTGTGTGTGAGAGAAATTTTGTGCGACTGAGGTTTTTCAAGCGACTGAGAGTATATATAGTGACGTAATTCTCTTCGTACGAGTGGGCTTAGAGCGAATGGGCTTAAAACGATTGGGCTCTTCCCATTCGTGCGAAGGGACTTTAAACGTTTTCAATTTTTCACCATTTTTCAGTTTTAACAACCCACTCAGATAACCAAGTCCAAGTTAATGACCTTGGTCACCCGATTTGTCTACCAAGTCCAAGTTAATGACCTTGGTTGATTACTTTGTGAACAAACTGATGTTTTCTTTCAAATTCAAGTATCAAATTAATGAACTTATGAACATTTTAGAACATTTTCTTCGTTTTAGATATTAACTCCCAACCCGTAGTTTCAGGAATCACTCAGCATAGTCAGATTTTGAAGATCAGCATCCCAACATTGGTTGTCAAAAATAAGATGAAACAAAATCTTTTTGTATTATCAAACTTTATGCTAAAACACACCTAAAATCTTTTTGGTTTTTATCTGAAATGAAATAACTATGTACAAACATATTTACAGACATATTGTGAGTTTGTGTAAGAGGATCATATGTAAGTCCATGAACTCCAATCTGATAACACCAAAATCCTAATCAAGTTGCGGAATAACTAGAAAAGAGTAGAAGAAGAAAGGAAATGTTGATTATATTATCAAAAGTGCACACGATTGCTAAGAATGGTCTGGTACACGCACGGTTAAGAAGCAAATCAATCAACAACATTACACTGACTTAGGCGCATCCTATTTATAACACATAGGATGACCTATTACAACTGGGCTAAGCCCAAACTCTATTCGCACACCTATATGACATCGACCAAGACCATTCATAACAAATAACCAACCCAAAACTAGTAAACATAAGACAAACGTAAACCTATAAGTACATACCCTTACAATATTCCCCTAGGTTTATGTTGTCTTGAAAGCTCATGCTTCACTTGCGTTCTTCTTCTTTTGTTGCTGAGCATCAGGCGGTTTTCTTCCAACATAGGGACCACACAACTGTGTCTCCACTCTCCCTCGTTGTCCAGACCACATCTTGAATAATGTAATCTGAGAAATTCCAGTAGTGAAGTTCTTTGCACAGACTTCATATTTTGGATCACTCCTGATTTATGTCCTTCCCAGCAACTTTATATCATTTTCTCTGAAAAGCATGAGATCTTTCACATCCACAACCCTGTACTCTTCATGCTCACATACTATCACCGCTTGACCAGTAACATGATCATACATCCAGAGTTGCAAATCCTTTAAACTGTTGTCCGGAAGATCCTTTAGTAGTGGAACGGTCTTTGTCTGCTTCGTGGGAGGCCACATCACTGTCTTTAGGACTGGTTGGTGGAAGGATCTATGACATCCTCATGCACCCTGATAAATGATCACCAAATTTATATCCTTAAAATTCACTTGCGCTTGTTTTTGCAGTTTATTGTAGAAGTTCAAACCGATCTTGCAATTGTGATCCCTGCACTGATCGTGATAAGGAGCTCGACTCAGCTCATGGAGATCCACTGCCATCCATGACTCAAAAGCACTAGAGTTGTTATAATACTCCACTGCCCCATTCTTTCTCTTTACAAAAACATTCCCTTCTCATCGTTGTATGCCCAACTGATAATCCCAGACCTATTGCCATACACATCAAATTTATCTTTTTCTGTCATGATTACATATTGTCTGGAAGTTCTTGATATCCGTAATTCTTTTTAGCTCCCACATTTCTCATAATCACCTCCTTCTGCTTTCTTTTCTGATTAACTATACGAGTGGATTCTGAATGTATCTATCAATCGCCTTCTCATGTTCTTTATCCATTTGTTCCTTTTCGGCAGCAGTATACTCTTTAGGAGGCTTAGCAAACTCCTTTCCAAATTTTCCTTCTAACTTCTGCTTGAGATCCATCACGATTGCTTTAAGTGATCCTAGATTTGTCTCAAGCTCTTGGATCTGCTGATTCTTATGGGTTATTTCTTCCAATATACTCGCAATTTGGACATCTGTGAATATCTTATCTTCTTCCAATGCAATGATCCTCTTCATAAGAACTTCAACCTCATTGTCTTCAAATAGATTCTCGTTATCAGGGCTGCTAGAGGCTTCATGAATTCTTTCTTGGTTTGGCTCAGTCGCTGCTACAGCTTCTTTTGTAGCCTGTTGCAATAACTCCGCAACTTTCAACACATTAGCATTAGAGGTAGTATTGTTTAACCCTTCACCAGTCTTGGGTGCAGGCATATACATTGCAGCTCTTGGGTTTAACAGAAAATCAATCATCGCATCACTCATAGGTGTTCCAGAACCATGAACCATTGGTTGTTCAGTAACTACAGGCATGGTTGATTCTGGGTTTGTGCTTGTCTCATCAGCTATCTCAAGGCTGATCCTAGGATCTCTTCTGCTTCATTTCCTAGGATGAAGATCAGCCGTGGGATCTTCAGTCACAGTTTCAGGTTTAGCAAGATATAGATTCAACTGTTTCAGTGTGAGGAGGTGTAACACCCCAAAAATGTTATAGCGTACATTTGTGTGTAAAAATAATTGGAAAGCATAACTTAGTTAGAATATATCTGAAATATTATCTTATGAATGAACTATGACCAAAAATTAAGTAAACACTTAAATTGGGGGGACTAAACTTGTACATGGAAAAAGAAGTTTATTAAAATAAAACTTGAAACACAAACACACACATCTGGTGTGTGTGTGTGTGTGTGTGTGTATGTGTGTGTGTGTGTGTGTCGCTCCAGGCAAGAGAAAAGGAAGGAAACCCTCACAAATCAGAAGTTAGTAAAATTGAAAAGGAAATTGAAAGCAAATCATATGCATGAGCCTTAATTTGCAATCATCTAAGTTTACTCAACAAGTGGTAAGTTAAATTTCATAATTTCATGATTTTGTAGAATGTGGGTTTCAACCTAATCATGAGTTCATGTAAAAATTTGTGTAATTGTAAGTTAGGATTACACTATAGAACAAGAATTATGTTTGATTTTGGTAATTTGGATGATTTAAAGTAGAAACCCAATTGATGTAGTATTATGATGAATGTGATGTTTATGTAGATGTAACTATAAGTAACTTTGATGTATAATCTTGTATCAGTAGGAAATTATAGACAAAATCGATGTAGATTAAGAAGAATAGGTGAATTTGATTGATTATGATAATCCATGGTATGAAGTAGTAAAAGTATGCTTAGAATACTTGTACATTGTGCATTAGATGATGTATGCACACCAAGTGTTTAATGTCAATGAGCCCTATGTGCTGTCACAAGGAGCTTCTACAGTTGACTTGTAACAAATGTATAAAACATTATGAGCAAATCAAATGCTACCTTAATCTTTCCGAATACATAGAGAATTAGACATGAAGTCTTAACCTTCTACATAGATATAGAGACAGTCTTGTGTCGGGCATTCGCGTCATGCCAACCATTGAATGTACCATTTTCCTATGATTCTTTCTTTCGAAAATAATGTTTGTTTGGTTTTTTTTTGTTTGAAAGTATGAGTAATGCACCCATATAAAACTTATTATGAATTTTTGTTCATACATGATACATATACAAACACTGGCACTGGCACTTACATACATGGTATGGATTTATATATCCCTTGTTCGATCTAAATGACACAACGATTGGCCAAAAGTAAAACATACTTACATATAATGGAACGTGAAGGGAAGGTTCAGGTTGTCACACAGTAGATGGACATCTAGAGGCGCGAAGGAGAAGGACCGGAAGACTTCATCCCTCGTTTCAACAAGGAGTCTTTGGAGATAGGTCGGGTCAGCGAGGACCTTATGTGCTCCCACTTCAAGAAGGCCATACGTTGTGATAGTCTAATCAGAACTATCACCGGAAGAGATGGTATGCCAAAAGAATGGGACAAACTCATGGAAACAACGAAAGTAGTCACGCAGACAGAAGAAACCCTCACTGGGTCCAAATCTAGTCACTACTCGAAAGACCATTATTCAACAGATCATTACTCCAAGGATTACTCGCGCAATTCTAGCAAGCGCGACAAGAGGAAGAGACACTCCGACTGGAGTTCTGGTCGAGATGAAGACAAACACCGACGCGGTGAAGATGCCTGCGCTTTAATCGACAAAGCAAGATACACAAAGGCAGATAATGGAGAACATCAGGAGAAGCAATGGACTCCGTTAACCAAGACACCCCTCGAGGTTCTAAACATGGAGAAGTTGGATCTTAAAGACCCACCACCAATGCGCAGCAAGAAAGGCCAAGACCTTAGCTTGTTTTGTGAGTTCCACAAAGATATCGGGCACCTAACCGACGATTGCATCCATCTGCGCATGGAGATTGAGAGGGCCCTGAAGAGTGGCAAGTTGGAGCACCTCGTCAAGAACGTGCGCAAGGAAACCAAGAAGATCCAGAGGACCAACGGGTAATCGATGGTCTTACCACATCACCCCAAAAATAAACACCGGTGAAATAATCGTGCTCCATGGCCGTCAGCACTTTCAGATGATTACCCCGAGTAGAATCAAAAAACCCACCACACTCGACGGCGATCAGTGTTTTTAGGTGGTGTACCCAAGAACTGTCATCCGTGACAATACAACCTCTGATGCCGACAAGGCGCGTATTACATACGTTCATCAGGTGGTCTGTCACACCCCCAAAATCCACACGCGGAGTACCACCGCTTGGAGGCGTGACATGACCAGGATCAAGCCACCAATCATATTGAACATAATTATATCAAAAGTCATTCATCAATACGATAGGTGTTTACAAAACCAAATATATACAAGTGTATAGCGGAAGCATTAATGTAAAACCCAACATAAGTTTAAGTACAAAATGTTATAATGTTTAACAAAACATCCACGTCCGTGCCCACAACGACTGCGCCTCCCGTGCAAGCTCCAAGAGTACCTATTGTCCTGCAAGGCATGTAACAGAGAGTCAACAACTAGTTGAGCGAGTTCACTGTTAGTTATTTAGTTATAATGTTCGTTTCGTAAATCGTATGTAATAGCATCGCGGCCCTCTAGGCATGTTTGCGAAGTTTAGAAATTGTATCGCGTTAGTCCTTGCTGCCAGTCCAGGCATGCGTGCGATGAATAGTGTTGACTAGTCGTATTTGTACGTGCCCTTCTTAATCCAAGGACCGTAGCGAGTGTGATTGTCCTACCCAAGGAGGACGAGCATGCGTTAAGGTTTGTTGTCCTACCCAAGGAGGACGAGCATGCGTTAAGGTTGTTGTCCTACCGGACGAACGTATGTATTCTACCCAAGGAGAATACACAGGATTTATATTGGCATCCTACCCATGGAGGATGGCGGTACATATCCTACCCAAGGAGAATATGTAGGTTCCATTTTAGTTTCTTAACCCATTCCCAAACCACCGGGAATCCCATGCCTTAGAAAGAGTGTGAACTCACATTGTTTCGCTCGGTATGCTAAGTATGTGCTCACGGTTAATCAATCACGTCCTAAGGTATGCACGTATACATAATCAGTTTGTATTAAAGTTGTTTGTGCGTAAACATAATCATCATGAACATCGCATCAATCACAATACACGTATTTGCAATCATACAAGTAATACTTTATACATAACAGCAGTTAACTAACCCAGTTAACACTTAACAGAATTAACTCAAGTTACTGCACAGATCAGCTATTCGGCGAAACACGCATGTTGGCGAAACACAGATAGTGGCGAAACACATATAGTGACGAAACACATTCTGTTTCGTCGAGGTGTCCCCTGGCGAAACAGAACTTCTGATTCGTCGACTACTCTTGGCGAAACACATCCTGTTTCGCCGAGAGTTCTGTTTCGTCGATCAGTCAGTTTCGCAGACATCAGTTACAGCAGATGCGAAAAAACACATAAACCCTAACAGCCGTAAAACAGCAATTCCTCAATCATACAGTAATCATTCAACGCAGAATCATCGTAACATCATCATAACATAAGTATCACAGTTCTTAACGTCTAGCACAAACCCTAGGTTATGTGTACAATATATAGATTAACATACAACATCATATCATCGATTCCTATCAAGATACTAATGTGTATTCAGAATCAGGCCATATAAACAACATTCAGAACCGAGTATCATCAACATACCCTCCTATAATCCAGAAATCAAGCATAAACACAACATGTATAAAGAAATCAAGGGACAAAGAAACCGATTTAGACGAGCACGCACTAACCGAGATATTCGAGATGAACAAGGGAGGATTCGAGAGAGAAAGATGATGGTTGATGATGGGTATCGCCTTCACAGAGTGGAGAGTTCTAGGGTTTCTATTTTTGTTAAAAGTGTGAAACAGGGAGTCGGTTCACGTTAATATGAACGAATTACCGTTCTGGGCCCTTAATGGGCTTGGCGAAACTGGGCTTGGCGAAACAGACTTCTGTTTCGTCGGGATGCTTATGACGAAACAGTCTGTTTCGTCGGGTCCTGTCTGTTTCGTCGAGTTGCTTGATGGCGAAACACATCAGTTTCGTCGGGATGTATATGGCGAAACAGAACTTCTGTTTCGTCGGGTCCTTTCATATTTTAAACAGTTTAAGTTTTCAACAGGTGTTTCATGTTATACAGCCAAACACAAAATCATGCAACCACTATGCGTTCATTATAAAATAACGTATACAGTTACAAGTTAAACAAGTCAAACAACTACACAGTCAAAGTCAACGTGCACTAAGAGCGAAAAAGAAAGTCGGAAACTCGAGTTGTCACATTATCCCCAACTTGAAAGAAATTTCGTCCCGAAATTTAGCATGCGGTTACTGAGGAAGCTAGGTAAGTTATCGTTTACTGGTTTTCCTGGGGTGTCACATCATCCCCCCGTTGAGTTGGGATTTCATCCCGAACTTCTGTAGTAGCTTCAGCCTCAGTAGTAGTTGCATTGTTTTCGAACAACTGGGGATATTTGAGTTCCATTTGGTCTTCGCGTTCCCAGGTAAACTCTGGGCCACGACGGGAGTTCCAACGAACTCGAACAAGTGGTATTCTGGTGTTCTTGAGGACCTTAACATCCCGGTCCGTGATTTCAACTGGTTCCTCGACGAAATGCAATTGTTCGTCGATAGTGAGCTCCTTCAGAGGAACTATGTGGGTCTCATCTGACTGAAACTTCTTCAGATTCGACACGTGAAAGACGTTGTGAACTGCACTGAGTTCAGCCGGTAAGTTCAGTCTGTAGGCCACTTTGCCTATTTTCTCTATGACTTCAAATGGTCCAACATATCGTGGATTGAGTTTGCCTCGTTTGCCAAAACGAACAACACCCTTCCAGGGTGAAACTTTGAGTAGTGCTCGATCCCCAACTTGGAATTCGAGTATTTTCCTGTCTTTATCAGCGTATACTTTCTGACGGTCACGTGCTGCCGCCATGCGTTGTCGTATTTGAGCAATCTTTTCAGTAGTATCAACTACCATTTCCGGACCTGTGATCTGACTGTCACCCACCTCTGCCCAACAAAGAGGTGATCGGCATTTACGCCCGTACAAAGCCTCAAATGGAGCAGCTTTAATGCTGGTGTGGTAACTGTTGTTGTACGAAAATTCCACAAGTGGCAGATGTTTTTCCCAGCCTTTGCCAAAGTCAATTACGCACGCCCGAAGCATGTCTTCTAGAGTTTGAATAGTGCGCTCAGACTGCCCATCTGTCTGAGGATGATAAGCTGTGCTCATGTCCAATCGAGAGCCAAAAGATTTGTGCATTGCTTGCCACAGTTCTGAAGTAAAACGTGCATCACGATCAGAGATAATAGATGTGGGCACCCCGTGCCTCGAGACAACTTCCTTAAGGTATACGTCTGCTAGAGTGGAGAACTTATCCGTTTCCTTGATAGCCAAGAAGTGAGCAGACTTTGTGAGTCGATCCACGATCACCCAAATAGTGTCATTCCCACGTTGAGACCTAGGTAGGCCAGTAACAAAATCCATGGAAATTTGCTCCCATTTCCATTGTGGTATCTCAGGTTGTTGGAGTGGGCCTGATGGTTTCTGATATTCTGCTTTGACTCTCGCACAAGTCAAACACTTGCTAACGTAAGTTGCTATGTGGGCCTTCATGCTAGGCCACCAATATGTAGTTCTGAGGTCGTGGTACATCTTATCTGAACCAGGATGTACTGAGTAGCGAGACTTATGAGCTTCATCCATTACAAGCTCGCGTAGGATGCCATAGAGTGGGACCCAGATGCGTCCTGTTACGTAGTAGGCGCCGTCTGCCCTTTGTTCTAACCTTTGCCTAGAGCCGCGTAGAGCTTCAGCCCTGACGTTTTCCGGTTTCAATGCTTCTACCTGAGCATCTCGTATCTGTGAAGGAAGACTAGACTGAATAGTGAGTTGCAACGCTCGTACACGCCTAGGTATAGTATCCTTTCGACTGAGGGCGTCGGCCACCACATTGGCCTTGCCTGGATGGTACTTTATAGCACATTCGTAATCGTTCAGTAACTCGACCCATCGACGTTGTCGCATGTTCAGGTCTTTCTGCTTGAAAATATACTCAAGACTTCTGTGATCGGTGTAGATGGTGCACTTAGTGCCATACAGATAATGTCGCCATATCTTGAGCGCAAAAACAACAGCTCCAAGCTCTAAATCGTGTGTAGTGTAATTCCGTTCGTGAATCTTAAGTTGGCGCGAAGCATAAGCAATAACTTTATCCCGTTGCATCAACACACATCCAAGACCTTGGATAGATGCATCACAGTAGACTACAAAATCGTCCGTGCCTTCAGGCAATGAGAGGATAGGTGCGCTACAAAGTCTATCCTTTAAGTGCTGAAACGCTGTATCCTGTGTATCACTCCAACGGTAGGCAATACCTTTCTGTGTCAGTAATGTAAGCGGTTGTGCAATCCTTGAGAAGTCTTTGATAAACCGTCTGTAATAACCCGCCAAACCCAAGAATTGGCGTATTTCTGTTGGTGTGCGAGGTGCAGGCCAGTTCTTGATCGAATCTACCTTGGATGGATCAACATGTATCCCATCCCTATTTACCACGTGACCTAGAAAGTGGACTTCACGAAGCCAGAAGTCGCATTTTGAAAACTTAGCGTACAGTTGTTCCGTTCGAAGGAGTTCCAGAATAAGTCGTAAATGTTGCTCATGTTCCTCCCGACTCTTCGAGTAAATCAGAATGTCATCAATGAAAACAATAACAAACTTGTCAAGATAAGGTTTGCACACCCTGTTCATAAGATCCATGAAAACCGCAGGCGCGTTCGTTAGCCCGAATGGCATGACCAAAAACTCATAATGACCGTAGCGAGTTCTGAATGCTGTTTTGGAGACGTCCTCATCCCGGACTCTCAGTTGATGGTAACCTGACCTTAGATAAATCTTTGAGTAATAGCTCGACCCTTGTAACTGGTCGAATAAGTCGTCGATGCGTGGAAGTGGATAGCGATTCTTCACGGTCACCTTGTTTAGTTCGCGGTAATCTATGCACATACGAAAGGTACCGTCTTTCTTCTTCACAAATAATACTGGAGCTCCCCATGGCGAAGAGCTAGGACGTATGAAACTCTTTTCCAAAAGTTCTTGCAATTGCTTAGACAGTTCTTCCAGTTCAGTTGGAGCTAAGCGATAAGGTGCTCGAGCTATAGGTGCTGCTCCTGGAGCTAGCTCGATCTGAAATTCGACCTGGCGATGGGGCGGTAACCCAGGTAACTCTTCAGGAAACACTTGAGGAAAGTCGCGTACTACAGGAATATCCCAAATCTTTTTCTCTATCGTCGATGTATCAGTAACGAGTGCTAAAATAGCTACGTGGCCTTTTCGCAGACACTTCTGAGCCTTCAAGAAAGAGATGATGCCACTCACGACACCACTCTTGTCACCTTGAACTTCGAGAGGTTCTTTCCCAGAACAAGGAATACGAACGATCTTCTCCTTGCATAGGATCTCTGCTTGTTGTTGGGATAACCAATCCATACCAATGACGATATCAAAGCTACTCAGAGTTATAGGAATGAGATCGATAGAGAAAGTCTGACCGGCGAGGATAAGATTACAACCCTGAACTATGTGTGTGGCTTCTAAACTTTTACCGTTAGCTAACTCTACGACATGTTTGGTGTTCAACAGGGTTGGTGCACGTTTAAGCATTTGACTAACATTCAGAGACATATAACTGGTATCCGCACCCGAATCAAATAATACGGTAACATAAAAGTCGTCGAGAAGAAACTTACCCGTAACCACATTAGGATCGTTCCTTGCGTCACTCTGGCCAATCACAAACATACGACCTTTTGCACCATTGTTGTTGTTTCCCCCATTGTTGTTCCCACTGCCCTGATTATTGTTATTGTTGCTTTGATTCTGGTTTAATTGGGGACAGTTCCGCTTGAAATGACCTTCAGCCCCACACTGAAAGCATGTCTTATTTCCTTGCTGTTGTTGCTGTGACTGGTTTCGTGGAACGGGTGACTGTTGTTGCTGGTTCTGACTCGCAGGCCTTAAGCTCCTGCAATCTTTAGCCTCATGACCTACTCTTAGACATCTCTGACAGCGGCCTCTACGACACTGACCACTGTGGTGTTTGTTGCACCTGTTACACAGTGGATGAATTCCCCGATATCCACTCTGCCCCTGACCACCAGACGATTGCTGACTCGAACTCTGATAATCACTAGTCTTGCGCTGTTGCTGTGCTTGAGACTGTACAATAGCTGAACCCCTGCTGGAATCCCCTTCCCATTTCCGCTTGTTGTCACTGGGAATAGCAGGAGTAATTGGAGTGGTAGCGGTAGTAGTAGCGTTGATACGTTTAGGCAGCCTGTTCTGTTCCACCGCCTGATCAGTGAGGCGATAAGCTAGCTTAACGATCTGTTGAATAGTGCCCAGATTCGCTGAAGTTACGTGGCTTTGAATCTCCGGCACCAGACCATTGAGATACAGTTCGATACGCTTAATGGGAGGGTCCACCATAGTAGGACACAGAATAGCCAATTCATTCGATCTTCTGGTATACGCTTCAATTTCTGACCCCGTCATTTTCAAATGGTAAAATTCTACCTCCAGTTTATGAATATCATCACGGCTACAGTATTCCTCTTTAATCAAATCCTTGAAATCATTCCAGGGTGTGGCGTTAGCAACAGCCAACCCTAACATCTGCACTTGCGCATTCCACCAAGTCAGCGCAATGCCTTCTAGTGTACCAGTGGCGTACTTCACCCTGCGAGCCTCAGGGCATTCGCACATTTCAAATACCGACTCGAGCTTTTCAAACCAATGGAGGAGTCCAACCGCTCCTTCCGTGCCACTAAAAGTAGTAGGACGACAGTCCATGAACGTTTTGAAGGTACAAACAGGTGGCTGAGCGTGCTGACCTGTTGTGTATAAGAATTAAGAAAAGTTTAAACACGAGAGTTGGTTTAGGAGTGTAGGATCTCAAGATCCTAGTGTGAGTTTACAACTGCAGGGTATACCTCCTGCTTGTGCGGCTGCAAGTGCCGCAGCAATTTGCTCGTTAATGAGAGCCGTCAGTTGGGCTTGCGTCATGTTGATACGTCCAGACATGATCTTCATAGTAAATATGACATAAGTGAGAGAGGTTCGCGAGTAGTGCGATAACAAAAGGGAATAATCACACAAGTGTTCTCATGCAATAGTGTCAAGTTAACCTAAGCATACCCGGAGCAAAGTTCTATGCAATTCTAGCAAGTAGGCAATAAGACATGTACCATATTACCTAGAGTGATGAGTCTTGCACGTGGAGCGAGGCGTCGTTGTGGATCGTTGAGCACTGTTTCGGTTATAGTCTGGTTTTAATAAAAAATGTTTTCCCCTTATTAAAACCGAGTTCTCTATAACCAATGGCTCTGATACCAATCTGTCACACCCCCAAAATCCACACGCGGAGTACCACCGCTTGGAGGCGTGACATGACCAGGATCAAGCCACCAATCATATTGAACATAATTATATCAAAAGTCATTCATCAATACGATAGGTGTTTACAAAACCAAATATATACAAGTGTATAGCGGAAGCATTAATGTAAAACCCAACATAAGTTTAAGTACAAAATGTTATAATGTTTAACAAAACATCCACGTCCGTGCCCACAACGACTGCGCCTCCCGTGCAAGCTCCAAGAGTACCTATTGTCCTGCAAGGCATGTAACAGAGAGTCAACAACTAGTTGAGCGAGTTCACTGTTAGTTATTTAGTTATAATGTTCGTTTCGTAAATCGTATGTAATAGCATCGCGGCCCTCTAGGCATGTTTGCGAAGTTTAGAAATTGTATCGCGTTAGTCCTTGCTGCCAGTCCAGGCATGCGTGCGATGAATAGTGTTGACTAGTCGTATTTGTACGTGCCCTTCTTAATCCAAGGACCGTAGCGAGTGTGATTGTCCTACCCAAGGAGGACGAGCATGCGTTAAGGTTTGTTGTCCTACCCAAGGAGGACGAGCATGCGTTAAGGTTGTTGTCCTACCGGACGAACGTATGTATTCTACCCAAGGAGAATACACAGGATTTATATTGGCATCCTACCCATGGAGGATGGCGGTACATATCCTACCCAAGGAGAATATGTAGGTTCCATTTTAGTTTCTTAACCCATTCCCAAACCACCGGGAATCCCATGCCTTAGAAAGAGTGTGAACTCACATTGTTTCGCTCGGTATGCTAAGTATGTGCTCACGGTTAATCAATCACGTCCTAAGGTATGCACGTATACATAATCAGTTTGTATTAAAGTTGTTTGTGCGTAAACATAATCATCATGAACATCGCATCAATCACAATACACGTATTTGCAATCATACAAGTAATACTTTATACATAACAGCAGTTAACTAACCCAGTTAACACTTAACAGAATTAACTCAAGTTACTGCACAGATCAGCTATTCGGCGAAACACGCATGTTGGCGAAACACAGATAGTGGCGAAACACATATAGTGACGAAACACATTCTGTTTCGTCGAGGTGTCCCCTGGCGAAACAGAACTTCTGATTCGTCGACTACTCTTGGCGAAACACATCCTGTTTCGCCGAGAGTTCTGTTTCGTCGATCAGTCAGTTTCGCAGACATCAGTTACAGCAGATGCGAAAAAACACATAAACCCTAACAGCCGTAAAACAGCAATTCCTCAATCATACAGTAATCATTCAACGCAGAATCATCGTAACATCATCATAACATAAGTATCACAGTTCTTAACGTCTAGCACAAACCCTAGGTTATGTGTACAATATATAGATTAACATACAACATCATATCATCGATTCCTATCAAGATACTAATGTGTATTCAGAATCAGGCCATATAAACAACATTCAGAACCGAGTATCATCAACATACCCTCCTATAATCCAGAAATCAAGCATAAACACAACATGTATAAAGAAATCAAGGGACAAAGAAACCGATTTAGACGAGCACGCACTAACCGAGATATTCGAGATGAACAAGGGAGGATTCGAGAGAGAAAGATGATGGTTGATGATGGGTATCGCCTTCACAGAGTGGAGAGTTCTAGGGTTTCTATTTTTGTTAAAAGTGTGAAACAGGGAGTCGGTTCACGTTAATATGAACGAATTACCGTTCTGGGCCCTTAATGGGCTTGGCGAAACTGGGCTTGGCGAAACAGACTTCTGTTTCGTCGGGATGCTTATGACGAAACAGTCTGTTTCGTCGGGTCCTGTCTGTTTCGTCGAGTTGCTTGATGGCGAAACACATCAGTTTCGTCGGGATGTATATGGCGAAACAGAACTTCTGTTTCGTCGGGTCCTTTCATATTTTAAACAGTTTAAGTTTTCAACAGGTGTTTCATGTTATACAGCCAAACACAAAATCATGCAACCACTATGCGTTCATTATAAAATAACGTATACAGTTACAAGTTAAACAAGTCAAACAACTACACAGTCAAAGTCAACGTGCACTAAGAGCGAAAAAGAAAGTCGGAAACTCGAGTTGTCACATGGTCATAGTTATCTACTAAGGACTTAAGGCAATGAAGAAAAATGTAATGCATCACCATTGTAAGCGTTGGTCGCGCGCCTACCAAGTTTACTAATACGAGTGTTCTTTACATACCTTTTTCCTTGTTGTTCCCTACAGTAGTTACAAATTACAAATGCATCTCCAACTTCTATTATGCGCAAAAACACTTCAGTAAATAACGAGCTCACGAACTAAGCGCCTCCAAGGTTCCCGTGAACACACCGCGGAACTGGGCAATAATGTTCTAATACGAGCCACTTACATTCATTCGTGCTCCTTCAACAAAGTTGATAAACACATGCAATAATTATAATTTGAAAATGGAAAAAGTTCCAACCAAATTTGTTATATATCAAGGGCAACAAACATGAAAAGGAAAGGTACAAGGCACTAAAGCCTAACTATCAAACTTCAACCTATCACAAACCTACTATATGCCACCATCATCACCTGCTTCACCCTCCTCATCCGACATTTCAACTGTTTCTGGGGGTTCGAAGATAGACTTCAACCGCGAATCATAGTCGTCATATTTGAGCGCTTCAGTAACCAAGTCCATCATTGGGAGATAGAGGTTATCATAAGCATCTTCAACTTTGACCAGCAGCTCATCCGCTTGATCGCTGACTGAACAATGGCACGTACCAAAGTGTTGTTTAAGGGCTACTTCGACATGCTGTGTGCATTCCACATACCCAGCACGATGGCCAGTGGCCTGCGTGGCCATTATCAGCCCAGCAGCAGCCTTATCCAACTCGGTTGCATTCAAAATGGAGTTGGCAATCTGCCCACAGATAGGAAAATTTTAATACAAGTACAAGAATTCAAGGCAAAGCAAAAGGAAACAGGTACTTACATGCGCTACTCCATGAAGTTGCATCCATTCGGAGTCAGCAAGCAAAGTGTCTACGTTCAATTGCGTTTCGGCATAGTTAGTCTGCGCGACATTCAGAGCAGAGGTGCTAATCTTCCGTGCTTCCTCAGCAGTCTCGACCTTGACCTTCTCCGCCTCAAGGTCAATCTCTAAGGATTCGACCTTTTGCTTTTCAGAATCCAGGCCTTCCTGTGCTTCATGCAGCCTATGCTTTAACTCAGCAATCTCCACGTCCTTGTAGGCTAAATGCCTATCCTTGCTGAGGACCTGGGCATTCAATTCAACCTACAATTTATGCAAGAAGCCAAAAAAGAGTTGGAAAATTTAACAAAACAAGTTATAAAAATAGAAAGGAAGCTAGCATGAAGGACCTCAACACGTTCGTGGTGTGATCCGGCTTCTTATATCTTTCTTTGAAGTCTGCTTCAGACATCTTCAACACCTGAACCTCCGCTTCAAGATTCGTTATTTTTGTGCGAGCGGCAAACATCTTTTTGTTTTCGTTCTGACAGGCCGCGAGCCACTCCCGATGCTCCTTTGCAAGGGTATCCTCGCTGGCCTGAAGCTTGTTTTTTAGTCCCTGAAGTCCCCACTCTTCGGTTTTCTTCTCCTGCTCAAACGAAGCCTTCTCTTCCTGAAGCTTGAGTTGAGATTGTTCGAAGAGCTTGGCTTCAGCAGATAGCCGCTCCCAATACTTCTCCCAACCAGCACGTTCCAGATACATGGTTCGCCATTTGCGAAGGATCAGATGACCGGCAGAGTTAGCTTTGGCTTGGCCCATGACATAAGATCGGTACAAATTGCCTTGCCCATGCTCCTTCTGCCGATCCACCTCCGCCGGTGGGAAAGCACCCAAGTACCTTGCAGGTCCCGAAATCAACAAAGGTGTCTTTTTGTTTTAAGTTCCAAACAGGGGGATGAAGTTCATTGGCGCGACTCTCATCGTAGGTCTTGTATTAGATGTTGCCCAATGTATCTTCCGCACGGATCGGGGAGCGTTGCCTTGGATTCTTCCCTGAAGCATCCTTTCTCGCAGTCGCGCCAGACGCACCAGCATCTTCACCACCGGCAGCAGTATCTTTTAAGACACCACCCGCATGAACATCGCCAACAGACCCCCCAGCAGTGGTTTGAACTGTTTCAGTTTGAAGGGGGACAGTCTACTGTGTGGTGGGGATTTCAGTTTGTACTTCAGGCTCCTTGTGCTGAATCACAGGTTGGTCAACCCCTGTAATTTTCACAACCTCCGGACCCTTCACCACCTCTGGAATGATAACTGGCTCTTCCACAACCTTCTCAACAACTTTCTCAACAACCTTCTCAACAGGCTTCGTCGCCCCACTGGCCTCCCCCTCAGCAGCAGTGGTTCTGGGGGGGAATTATGTTGAACTTCGGGCGTGAAGGCGCCTTTTTCGCTTCAACCTCTAGCTTCTTCACAACTGCCTCTAAAATAGAAGTGAATGTTAGCAAAATAATCAAGTCAAAAGAGATAATAAGAAGGTGTAAACATTTACCGGCAAGACATCAGAATACAAGCTTCTCAAACTCCCCTTCTTCCAGATAGGCCTGCCAGTGGCAACCTTCTTTGTAGGGGGAGTAGTGGCAGTTGTCTCAGCGCGGGATCTTTTCCGGACAAGCTTCTTAGCTTCAGGTTCTTCAGTCTCCGCTTCTTTGTGAATAGAGGAAGGGGTCGCGCCGGAGTCAAGACCTTTCGATCCTGTACTCCTAGAACTCCTAACAGCGGCCACCGCGCTGCCTTGAGGCTTGTCACCTATATTATGCAGTCCTTCTAGTGAGTCACTGGCTACGACAAAATCTTCAAGGTTACTCTAATGAACGCGGAGAGTACCTTTTCTAGAAGCAGCATCAGACGCCGCGCGGGTAGCCCCAACCTTCTTACTTGCCCCTCCGATGACAGTAACCTTCTTCTTTGCAGCAGTCTTCTTTGGCCTTTTCCTTTCATGATCGATCCCAAGGTCGCGCAGCACACCTGCAAACACATCATCCCAGGAACTTAACTCATGATTCGATGAAGCTACAGACTCCTCGCTGGAAAGATAGACAATCTCTTTCCCAGCAGAAGTCACGCCATGCAATGGTCTTAGGTTTGGAATGCGCGCACCTTCGGTTGCCATAGAGGATTGGCAAACATCTCCGCTGGAGCGAACATGAAGTTTGGTTTTATCTGTTCGTACCGGAACTTTTCATTATCGCGAAGGGGCCTTACGCCCATAGCTCCACCAAAAGTTTGGAATGCACTCTAATAAAGCGCAACCTCTGCGTTTGGAAAGAAAAAGTCAGACACAAGCCTCCTTAAAGAAAAGAAACAGAATAGAGAACTTACCTTCTCCATTGAGCAACAACACAGGCACTTCCCTGCTCTGCTCTGGCCATTTATCACTCATACCGACCGCGACCAATACATGTTCGCCGAATACCCTATTCGGAGTAGCAAACAACTTATCACACCAGGCCGCCTTCTTCGGAATCGGGGTATCCTCCTTTTCGATTGCGCCAGGTTCATGGAAAAGCATGGCGATCGGAATAACTTCTTCGCAAATAAAGAAGAACTTCATCTTCCAATCATGGAAGCTCTTCGGTGGATTGATCAGTATTTTCTTCATGTTACGGAAGGCAAAAGAGAAAAACCCTAATCTACGGATCAACTGATAGAAAACCCTAAATTTTTCTACCGTCGGCTCTAATCCATAAGATCTGCAGACGAACTCGAAATGAAAAATCCTCACCATGCCCATGGGGCTAAGCTAGGAGAGGTGAAAAGCATAATGGTGCAATATCTCCGCCATAAAGTGAGTCACCGGCAACCGGAAGTTGCCCTCTCCAAAAAATTCAGCGAATAACGTGATGTAACCGGGTGGTGCATCTGCCACCGTTTGCCCCTGTGAAGGATATCAAGTATTCCACTCCATCGGAAATTGCTGATCTTGGGTTACTTGCTCAAACAGCCCTTGGTCCCATTTTAGCATCGGCAAAGGGCCACCGGTTTCTTCAACTATCGTTACGTCTTCTGCATACATCGTAAAATAAAGAGTAGAAATACTCGAATAACTAGAGAACTATATGAAGATTCGAGGAAAATCTGGGAAAGTCTTTGAAGATCTAAAGAACTCGTTGAAGTTTTGAGAGGATAAAAGAAAGAAGGAGAGAATTCAAAGAAACAGTGAAGCCTCTCTCTCCATCTTCGGCTATATATACCCATCGCATTTAATGCGATGGGTAACTGTGCTAAAAACGCCACGCGCGTAGCCAATCGGAAGTTGGCACGTAAGACGGGAATTAGAGGGTGACGGTTACCACGCGCGCGTGGGCCTCACTCGCCTGACAGAAGACGAAAAGGCATGCCTGGCACAGTGACAGTTTGATCGTCACTGTGTCAGCGGTCAACTCAAGCGTCAACATCAACGACAATCGCACCAACCTGTTAGAATTCAAATTTCAAGAAATTTCCCGTGCAAAATCAAGTTACTTCAGCAACAAGCTAAGAGAGTTGTGTTGTGTGCTCTAGTAGCCTTACACACGCGTGCCACCTTCTCCAAAATGATCACCATAGGACTTGTTCAACTGCAGAGTAGCACAACCCTTCAACAACCCTGGCAGGTACGCCGTAGTAATTACAACGCATTACACGCACGCCATCTCCCAGGATTTAGAAGATGCTTACAAGAGACCCAGGCAAGACCAAGCCTAACTTCTTCTTTTTTATTGTCCAGAGCTCCAACCATTTGCCCCGCGCATGGAAGCAGTACTGGACTGGGGGACTTGAAGGGATATGGTCCCAAAAACCCGCGCTGAAAAATCAGGTCGCGCTCAAGACCATACTCCTATTTTACTAATCTGGCATCTTTCTCCACCTTGCGCCGACTAATTGGGTGAAACATAGGCCGCGCGCGAGGTCCTAGCAAAGAGGAGCCCAGATTTCACACTTAGCTCCCTGAATAAAGGCCATCACTTCCTGGACCTTGCGCCGGCTACATGGGACTTCCCCATGGGTCGCGCGGAGGACAGAAGCGCAGGCCATCTGGGGACAAGTACTAAAGGTACGAGTGGCAGAGCAGTGGACCAATGAGCGTCCAACAGGATGTATTCGATTGTGCTCCACGATTAGCAATCGTACAGGAGACAGGAGAGTACACAAGGACGCACACGTGGCACCAATTAGCGTGCGCCGACACCTGCTCCACGATCTCCACTCAGCCGCTAATAGCAGAGAGACAACAAGGACAACGGTCAGGACACGTGGACCCATTCAAGGTGCGCCAACTCCGCCCTCACCCAGAAGCACTAACGGTTGCTGTAGAGGGGACAAGAAGGATATTCCTTGTTGTCAACTCCAGGCCCAAGGCCCATCAGCCCATCTCCTTCTTCACTACTTCGGCTATATATAGGTGCCTTCACTTACAGGTTGATTCATTCTTCTCCTTGCTCTCTTACTATTAATCACACTTATTTCCTCAAAACATATACTTAGTCTCACGCTGGAGAGTAGTTAAGAGGAGAACCCCCCTATTCCCCTCCTCTTAACGAGCTTAACGGGGTGTTTAGTGTTTTGTAGGAAAGCCATGGCTACAGCTTGGAGAAGATTAAGAAGATTAACCTTATTTGTCGAGGCACATACCACAAACTAATCATCAGATTAGTTTGGTGTTTCTTCAGGATGTGTCTAGGGAGGGTAGGATGTAGGCAAGCCTTACCTCTATCCCGAAGAATAGAGATGCTACTTCAACTAAGACCCCAGCTCTAAAGTCATACCCACACATATAAGTCAAAGAAGGTTGTACATAGCTAAGCAATACCAGAACAATTGCTAAAAGGTGTAAGATGTACAAATACTGTTGGGATTAATCTTTATTTGTTTGTTTTTAATTTATGTTTATCATTTAAAGTATAGATAAAGTTAGTTGGTATAATTATCTAATTAGGAATAATTATGTAAGTAGGATAGGTTGCTTGGTGACCAAGTAATATTTAGTATAAATAGGGGTTTATAAGTTTTGTAATGTGTGGTGGTTTAATTGTAATATAACAAAAGAGTCGTGAGTGCGTTTCTCACAATATCTGGTGTCCGTTTGTTGTTTTTGATCCGATTGTTCATTTGTTCCAACAAATACCACATAAAATAAACACACAAACAATGCAAAGACCACCCAAAAAGCCCTAGGAAACCATCCTCTTAAGGTACACATTAAAAACAAACGCACCCTGCACCTAAAAGTCTAATTCTACGTCTCCATGAGTTCCTATCCGCAACCATGTCCTCAAAGAGATGCAAGTGTAACAAGTCCTGCCTAATCAGCTCCTCCCATCCCATGACAGTTTCGGTCTACCTCTGCTCATCCTCAGACCCTATAATAGTTGAAAGCAACACATGCGAGTGTTCAATACGTAGATATGTTGCAACGAATCCGCATGTGAAAGTAGAATATATGGAATTTTATTATGTCAGCAACCTACACAAGTGAAGGTTCTGTATGCTACACATAAGGTTCAATATGTAGAAAAGTTGTAATGAATCTGCATGACTGCATGTGAAAGTGGAACATATGAGATTCTATAATGGCGGCAACCTAAAGGTTCACTATTTATTTAAGTTTAAACAATCTTGTGAAAGCAGTACATGTGAAGATTCATTGTATATCATGATTCTTGTTAATTTATCTAGAATGCCAATTACCTGTTATATTATCTATAATACATAAGACGGACCCCTTTCTTCTTCGATAAAAAGATTTATTCTCTTCATAAAAAAATAAGAAATACCACCAATAAAGCTATCGTTTTCCATTCATATCTTGATTATCTATAATACATAATACAGCTCCATAACCATGTATATTTTGAGTGGATATGAAGGGTATAGTGCATGACTCATACTTTCAAACAACACAAAAAAAACACAAAAAAACATTCTTTTCGGAAGAAAGAATCATAGGAAAATGGTACATTCAACGTCTGACATGACGTGGGTGCCCCACACAAGACTGTATCTATGTCGAAGGTTAAGACTTCATATCTAATGCTCTTCGTATTCAGAAACATTATGGTAGCATGTGATTTGCTTCTAATGATTTATTGCAAGTCAACCGTAGAAGCTCCTTGTGGTAGAGTCATAGCACAAAGGGCTCATTGACATCAAATTCTTTGGAAGAAGATAGTAAAGGTTCCTGAAACATCACCACATTGTAATTTATTTATGTATGTATATAAGCATAGATAGTTTATGATGGAAAAAAAAAGTGAGTGGTTGGGGGGGGGGGGGGGGGGGGGGGTGTTGTACAACCTTTATTTTAAAGAAAAGCAAAGTTTGACTTTTGAATGTCAAATTTATTTTGCTAGCGGAGATAAAACATGATAACCCCATGTGCAACATATGATTTATTAGAACTAGAAAAGACCCAAAAATTTGTGTCGACTTTGCAACTCAAAAGTGCTATGTTTGACTCTCTAAAAGTCAAAGAGCGACTCGAACCTGTAGTCTTTCGCGGTGAAACAGTCCCCGTAGACTGAAACATTTTCTCTTGGCTGCCAAAATGTCGTTATGCATTGAAGCCAAGAGACTAGCGTAAGTCACCCTAGTTGTGTTCTCTACTGCTTTCCTAAAAGTGAATGTCATCGCACCTTCCATTTGCTTTCCTGTCTCTGAGAAAGCCTGCGAAACAAGAACAATAAAAATGAATTTAACTAAACCAGAAAATGATACAAGATATCATCATCATATATTTCAAAATGGTTCGGGTAGAAAATGTAGTTTTTTGTACGGGTCGGGTTTACCCAGAACATATTTTGTCCATAAACTATTAATGGGTCAAACTCAAATATGATTACAAATTTGTTTTATTTCAAAATATTGTAGTAGTATATAAGAAGTTCTATTCATTAGACATACATAAACCTGTTTTGGTCCATTTCCTTTATGGCTATTTTTTAATTTATTTAATTTTCTTTATTTATTATATAGACCTGTTTTGATCAATTATTATTATTAATATTATTATTTTTAATTCATTAGCAAATAGGTCAAAAGTGCAATCTCTATAATAAAGATCAGAATATTTACTCACAGATGTATCTGCAGCAAGTTGATTATCTTCACACGCACTTATAGAAATGGCGTGTCCGCCACTGGTACCTTTATAAACACCAGATGGAGGCCTGTTATCTAACCAACCCTTCCTGTCACTGAACCAAAATAGCACTACATAATTCAAATATCAAGACCAACTATCAAAACAGTTTAAACTACATAAAATACACTTAACGCAACATACCTTTTTATACTATAGACATACGGTAAATCAAGAATTGTTCCACTGTGACAAGCATCAATAATGGCATGAAGTTTGACACCGGTCTTAAGAGGTCTAACAATGGTGTCGTTGATTTCATTATCAACGATCATTCCTGCAGTTCTAAAATCTAGAGGACATATTGTTTCATCAAACCCGTCAATTTCATCGTCAAAAAAATCCGGTTGCCTCAACCCATGACCCGAAAAGTAGAATACCAGTGAGTCCCCGGGTTGGTTATCTTTCACAAGCCACCGCAAAGCTTCTTGGATATTTCTTTTTGTTGGATGAGGGTGCGTGTCCATTTCTGCATCAAACAGTTCCAACCAAACGGTCAAATTACCAAAAAAAAAGGTAAATATATATATAAATAAAATCGCGTTTTCTTTTTCTATTGCAATTCTGGATTCTTATATGATGATGATTTAGGAATCTTTTCTACTAGGTAATCTAGTATCCTAATGCGTTCAAATTTAAAAGATAGTAAAGGTGGTAATTATGACACGTTTACGTACGAATGGGTCAAGTTGGTTTGTTTTTATCTAGAACAGCCTAACGGGTCAAATGGGTAAAACTAAAGAGCAAAAAGACTACAAGGAAACAAGTCAAACGGTTGAAAGTCAATGCGCTTATAATAGGTAATCTAGTTTCCTAATGCATTCAAAGGGAAAAGATAGTAGATGTGGTAGTTTTGACACGTTACATATTAATGGGTCAAGTTGGTTTGTTTTTATCTCTAATGGGTCAAGTGGGTAAACTTAAAGACCAAAATACTTACAAGGAAACAGGTTAAAAAGTCGATGCATTTATAAACATAATACCTAAAAAATAATTTCGCGCATATAACTAGTTTGTTATCAAGATATTACAACTTCTGTAAGAAAAACGTTTCTCTAATTACTTCATATAAATATAAGGTTTCGGGAAAAGAAGTGCTTAGAGTCAACCTGACTGGCCCATTTCGACTATTACAAAGACCGTTTATGCAATCCTAGTGACCCGCCCATTTTGCCCCCTCTAGTTAAAAATTGGGAATACCTGCAAGGATACGGATTGAGCTTTTCGGAAACTTAAACCGCGTAGTTAGTAACTCTTGCATGCTGATCACATCATAGTTAGTTCCTTTAAGTTTATATTTCTGTTTATTGTATGTCACCGCACAAAGAAGTGCGCGTTTCCCTCTTGTGGGTTGCCACTTCCCTATTGACTCATCATAACTACTCTGATAATTATGATGTGACATGTCTTTCCTATGAAACAACTTTCTAAGCGAAACACGCAGGCCCTTTGGATCACTGTTGAACTTAACACATTGTATGTTTGTGTCAGAATCGTCTGAAACAAACTCTTGGCAGTCAAGGCAGTAGACGCGCTCACTCGTTGATGACATGGCAGATTTTCTAAGGTGATGACACATACTCAAAAGAACAACACAAGTTAAGTTCAATGAACTAACGATAGTGATTGTACGTATGAAGGGTGGATGCTAAAAGATAACAATGCTTTGGTGATTGTAAAAATGGTGCATATATATATAACACATCAAAATATGAAAAGGATGCAGAAATGAACCTGATTCGCCAACATTTGTAGGGTTTAGTGGAGAATCAGATTCTGTTCTAACATAGTTAACAGTTTTAGCCGGTAAATCAGAAAAAGATGGGTACAATCAAGGGGGCCAGTGAAGTGCATTCTACAGTCATAAGAATGTCTTTTTAGGATTCTTATTATTTCTGCCCGTTGGTCTTTCACGCGTCCACACTTGCTGTCTGTTATCATACAAATGATAAGCATGACCTGGCAAAACGTGTGTTAAATGGGTCAGAGACATGACATGTTTAGCTAAATGTGTCATTAACTTTAGTACAAACACGGACATGTTTGATATATGGGTACACGACACAATCCGTTTAACAGTTTTTTTAGGATAATATAGGGTTGGTTTTATTTTAGAACTCTAAATAAATAATTGTAGAACTCCTAATAAACAATCATTTTATTTATATATTTAGGGTACTCTTATCATTTTTTATATTACATACATGTTAAGAGTAGAATACATGATTTTATTCGTGTCGACTCGTTTAACTCAAGACCAAACCCGCTAAACTTCTGGTCTGCCACTAAAATTATAAAAAGTGTTCTGGTAGATCAGTAGATGTAAAGTTGCATCAGAATTCAGATACTGAAAACTGAATCATGTGTACTAATTCAAAAGTTCTTAATATTCTTCATGTATTCCTCATGTTTCTTACAAGAAGAACAACAGTTCTGATTCATAAATTTAATACTATCTGAATCATCTTCAACAACAACAATGAAAACCACAATAAACATGAAAACAATATATTATTCATGTTTCTTACTAGAGTTTATCAAACAGTAATGGAAACTTTATGTCATATTCTCTAGAATTTGGAACAAAGATGAAGAAACACAACAGTCGCAGAACCAAACAAGGCATGCTCATGTTCGTTTATGTTTGTTTCAGTTCACGAACATAAACAAACACCAACAAATGAACATTGAGCGAGCGAACGCCAATTTAAAACAAACATGAACATTAATCTATTAGAGCTAAACAATAATAAAACTAGACTAAACTTATTGGTTGATATTTTAGTTTAGACTAAATTGTAATGAGCCTAAAAAAATCAAATGGATGTATAAACAAACGTAAACGAACTAACTTGTAAAACCAAAGGGTTGGATTTTTATTGAATGAATAGAGAGTTACAAACAGGGAAATATAAAGACTAAAATATTACACATTCAACCCTCTAACAATAATAAACATGACAGACTTTTGGTTTAACATTCCCCCGCAAGTTGAGGGCGGAGAACGAAGGGCAACTTGGACCTTAAGTTTAGAGACCGTTGAGATGGTAAGGGCTTTGTGAAAACATCGGCAATCTGATCACTTGTAGAGATAAAACTGGACATTTAATTGACCTTGAGCCACTTGTTCACGAACAAAGTGAAAATCTACTTCTAAATTTTTTGTACGAGCATGAAATATAGGATTCACTGAGAGATAAGTGGCCCCTAGATTGTCACACCAAAGTGTAGGGGATGTATTTACTGAAATGCCTAGTTCATGTAGGAGAGACCGTAACCAGATTAATTCTGCCACTGTATTAGCAAGGGCTTTGTACTCGGAATCAGTTGAAGATCGTGAAACAGTTCGTTGTTTACGGGCAGACCAGGAGATGAGATTGGATCCAAGATAAATGGCAAACCCTCCCATGGATCGACGGTTGACTGGGCAACCTGCCCAATCTGAGTAAGAATAGGCACGAACCGGTGAAGTGACAACATTTTGCCAGTTGACATCTGTAAAGGCTTGCAAGTACCGGAGTATACGTTTTACTACCGACCAATGATTTTCTGTTGGAGAATGCATGAATTGACATACACGATTAACAGCAAAAGCAATATATGGGCGAGATAGAGTAGCATACTGTAAGGCGCCAACGAGTTGACGATATTTCACTGGATCGGAGAGAAGTGGGCTATCATCAATGGTCAACACTTGGGACGTGCTCATTGGAGTATTTACCGGTTTGCAAGCAGAGAGGCCGAAACGTTGAAGGATATCTAGAATATATTTTTGTTGTGATAGGGCGATGTCTTTCTTGTGATGAACCACTTCAATTCCGAAAAAATAATGAAGCTTTCCAAGGTCTGTGATGGCAAATATGGAACTAAGGCGGTTAACAAGGCCATTAATAGAGAGTCGTTGTTGCCCGTAATGATAATGTCGTCTACATAAACAAGAACATAAACAAGAGTGCCAACAGAGTTAAAGATAAACAGTGAGGGATCAGTTTTTTATCCATAAAATCCAAGTTCAACTAGAGCTCTTGATAAGCTATTAAACCAGGCCCGAGGAGCTTGCTTGAGCCCATACAGAGATTTGTGAACAAGGCACACATGATTTGGTTTTTGTGGATCAACAAAACCAAGTGGTTGTTTCATGTAAACAGTTTCGTTTAAATCCCCATGTAAGAAAGCATTTTGCACGTCCAACTGACATAAAGACCAGTTGCTTATCACGGAAAGAGACAAGAGAACCCAAAAGTAGTTTCCTCTATTACCGAACTGAATGTCTCATGATAATCAAGACCGGGTTGTTGAGTAAACCTCTTTGCAACAAGGCGTGCTTTATGACGGGTGACATTGCCTTGTGCATCTTTCTTTAACCTGTACACCCACTTACAATACAATCAATAACATTAGTGTTGTTGACATAGGGAACTAAAGACCATTTTCTGTTCTTATGTAAAGCTTGAAATTCCTCAGACATGGCATGTCACACTTGGGGGATTTGTTGGCAACGGTAAAGGATGAAGGCTCAATGGAAGATGAAGAATATGTAGCCGTAAAAGCCGATGGATCATATCGAGTGGTTTGTTTAGGATTTTGTCAAAGATGAGAAGGCCGAGACCAAATGGGGGGAGGGGGGATATGAGCTTAGTTAGGTGAAGTTTTTTGTGATGGTGATGACTGATGTGGGGAAGGATGTGACTTTGGTGGTGGTTGCTAGGAAGAAAAAACTGCATCAGCAGTTTGTTGGTCTGAAATGGTGGAAGAATAAGAAGGGTCTAGTAAAGAAAGGTGAGGAGGGCTTGGCCGTTCGTTTTGTGCGGAGTTAGTGGGAAGAGATGAAGCTGGTGTAGGGTAAAAAGAAACATATGGGGTAGACACAGGAATGGATGATTGAAGAGCGGGAGTTTGGAAAGGAAAGACATCCTCATTAAATCGAACATGCCTTACTATATATATATATGTTCAGTAACTGAATCAAAGCAACGATAGCCATGATGATCCGGGCTATAACCAAGAAAGACACAAGGGAGAGAGCGAAAGTCCATTTGTTGACGGTTATATGGGCGAAGATAGGGAAAACATTCACACCCAAATGCTCGAAGAAACGAATAATATGGTTTGCGTTTAAAAATGCGCTGGAAAGGAGATTTGTTGGAGGGATATTCTGGATGGTAACCGATTTATGAGGTAAATGGCGGTTTCGAAAGCAAAGTGCCAAAAACGTTGTGGAAGATGAGACTGGGCTAGAAGAGTAAGCCTAGTTTCCACAACGTGACGATGAGGACGTTCAACAATGCCATTTTGTTCACTAGTGTAGGGAACGTTGATGAATAATGCCAAGTTTAGAGAAAAAAAGGAGATAGGTTAAGAAATTCTCCTCCCCAATGAGTTTGGACGCACTTCAGTTTAGCATGAAATTGTCTTTCTACCATGATTTAAAAGTTGGTAAACGTGACATATACATCAAATTTATTTTTAAGCGGAAAATACCACATATAACGCAAGTGGTGATCAACACATAATAGGAAAAAACCGATATTCATCAAGAGAAACAGTAGGAGAAGGTCCCCAAACATCACAAAATATTAAATCCAAAATATTATTGCTTTGAAACTTAGAATTATCCATAGGAAGTTTGGAAGATTTTCCCAACTGACATGGAGATGTTGAGCATAATTTATTCGAAATCGGTAAATAAAAATTCGAAATAACAGATTGGAAAACCCGTTCATGTGGGTGACCAAGACGTTGATGCCAATTTTTTGAGGGTGCTTTGGCTGCTGAAAAAGACTTGTTTGGAAATTGATTTAAGCTGAGGTAGATGGACAGAGTAGAGGCCTTGATTCCTTGGACCCATGAAAAGGATAGTGTGTAGAAACTTTTCCTTCACAACAAAGAAAGATGCATGAAATTCAAAATAGACGTTATTATCAACACAGAATTGTTTAATAGATAATAGATTCTTTTGAATGGCAGGTACGTGAAGAATATTATTAAGATTAAACGTTTTATTTGGTGAAAAAGATTTGGATGATCTGTAGGATGGGCAAAGGATTACCGTCGCCAACATTGAGTGCATCATTACCTTGATATACTTCGGAGTTGTCAAGATTCAACAAGTCAGGAGAGGCATGGCTATTAGCACCGGTGTCAGGGAACTACGCAGCTCCTGAGGTTGAACCCATTTCTGAAAAACTTTTAAAATTAGCCTAAGACTAAGCCTGGGCGGACCGAGGACCAGATTGGTTTGGACACTATGAGAGTAGATGTCCTATGCCACATCGGTTACGGTGACCATACACCATATTATGTGTTGAAGCCCACGAAAACTGTCTATTGGAACCAGATTGTGTATTATCGTTGGTCCGATTTTGACTGCCTCGGTAATTATCACGAGAGCTTCCCCAAAGATTGCCTCGATGGTTCGGTGATCGGGCGGCATAGAAGGCCTGAGGTTGCTGGGCCGGCGGTGTAACCGGGTTCAACTGGTATCCCATTTGGGCTGCTAACTGGTGTAATTGTTGTAAGTTTGCAAGTTTTTGTTGAGGGGAAATGGTGTTTGTAGGCTGTTGATTTATGGTAGCAACAAACAATTGAGGCAATGGGGTAGGGGTAATAGGGTGTGCTTTTATTAAATGTGATCAGATAATAAGCCAGGCAGTTCATTAAATGTGATTGGTGGGTGTCAGCCTAGAAGATTGGATTTTAAACCATTGTATTCATCTATTAGTCCAGATATTGTGAGCATAACTAGGTCCTTATCTTTCATAGGTTCACTAATATTTGACAAAGCAGAGGCATATTCCATAGCTCAGGTCAAATATGTAATTGGGGTTTCATCCCATTTCATCATTATTCTGAGCAATTGAGTTTTTAAAGTTTATTCACGAGAGGCTGTGTTAGGTGCATAAGCACATTCTATAGAAAGCCAAAGATCATGAGAAGTGTTACCATCGGATGGAATCTTTGATGAATTTCGTGCCTTCAAGTAAGATTCTGTCTCTTGGATTTTCTGGATGATCATCTTTTCTATTTCACCTATAGGCTCTAGGTCGTCTAGAAAAGAGGATCGATGGGTTCAGGCGTAGGGATTTTCTCATTATTTCCACTCCCGCTTGTTTCGGGGGTTTCGTTACAGGAAAACGATGGGCCTAAGTAGTGGGGAGTGAAGTTTAGAACGTCACATTCTTGTAACACCCCAAAAATGGGTTTGGTAATCAAACCACGTTAATATTCATGAACGGGTAAAAATACCGTTAGTGGTGAAATTAACCCGGTAAATATTAGGATTTAAACAAATAAACCTAATATTAAATAAAAGTTGAACGAAAACTTTTAAGGAAATAAAAGTTTATAAACAGCCCGAGATGACGGGACTTAAAATAAACTGAGTCGTACCCTAAAATATAAACCTTTTATTATAAATTTGATATCGGTAATAAATAAAATGAGCTAACTAGGAATAAAAATAACCTAGTTGAAGGAAAGTCTTGTAGTAACATGTTAATGGGTTAAAAACACCTAAAATAAGAACCTAATAATAGATAAGGGCCAAAGGTGTTAAAAATCAAACTAGTTTCTAATTAAAACAATATTTAATTTCCAAACACACACTTGTGTGTGTGTGGATCGTACAGAACACGGGGGGGGGGGGGGGGAACAAGCTTGCTCTCAAACCCTAGTTCATGCAATTTGATCAAATTGAAGGCCTAAATCAGTTCCAAAACGAAATCCAAGCAAAGATTAGTGATCACCTTCGTGAAAGGATCATAAGGTATGCCTAATTTTGCTATTTAGTTTCACCTTGAGTTTTAGGTGAAAAAATGAAACCGAAATTTTAGTTTGCATGATCGAAGTTTGGATGAAATTAGGAATGATTTTATGTCTAGTAGTAAACCCTAGTCATTTACTTGTTGAATTGATGTTCATAATTGTGAATTCATGATCACCCGATTATGTGCTAAATGGGTTTTGTAGAAACATGATGAACCCTAGAATCATAGTGGTTAAATTGTGTTAATAGAACTCCCTGAAGTTAGATTTGGGATTTAAATGTTGATTAGACACAAAAATTTGAAAAAAGTGTGAAACTTGGTAAAATAACTAGTCATGAACTAGTTTGTAAAAGTGTAAAAAAAATTATGCCCACTAGGTGTTTGTTAAAATGCCTAAGTGAAATCGCGCGTCTACTATGTTGTAAGCAGTGTTGTAAAAGTCGCTAGGCGGTCCCTAGTCGGCCGACTGGGGAGTTGGGAGTAATCGGAGTACTCGGGGAGTACGCGGACATGGTAACTATAAAGAAAATTAATTGTTATATATTATATATATGTTAAAATAAGCATAATTCATGTCAACTGAGTATAATTTAAAATGAAACATGTTTAAAGTTCAAATATTCTGAATACAAGTCCGACTAGTCTGAGTACAAGCTCGAGTAGTCCGAGTACAAGGTCGAGTAGTCCGAGTACAAGGCCGAGTAGGCCGATGTTGACCGATTTTGACTAATTAAAAGTCAACAACCCACGTTGACCGCCTAGACCGACTAGGCCGACTCTTTCCGACTACGTCAGACTAGGCGCCGACTAGGCGCCGACTAGGCGCCGAGTTTGACCAAGGCCGAGTAATTGAGTCCGCCTAGGAGGAAGTCGCCTCGGAGGGGTTCCGAGGACCGAGTACTCGCCGAGTACTCGGCCTTGGAATCCGACTTTTACAACACTGGTTGTAAGTAGAACTTGATTTGATTAGGTATCCGTAGGAATGCCTAATAACATGATAAAAGGGGTTTCATTTATAGATGAAAACCCGTAGATGTTGTCCAATGAATAAAGTGTTTGATAATGTGCCTAAGTGAGTCTTGTGAACTTGTTAGTGCATTTATATATGTCAATTGGTGATTTGACTTTTAAAAAGTCAAATCGACCTATGATAGAGTTCAATAAGAAAAGTAGTAAAAGATTCATAAGGTGTGAAGGTCATGATCTTCAATGACTAATCTAACCACCTTGTGGAAATTATATGATAGTTTGACGCTTGACAAGATAGGTGGAAGCTTGGAAAGGAAGCGGGTCAAACGGATCAAATACGCGAAGAAGAGCAAAAACGGATGCAAGGTAAGTTAAGCTTGCACCCCCTTTTAATTTACAATACACTTACTTGTGAATATTAATTGTGAATTATGATAAGCATTTGAAATATCATGTCCCGGCATGATGCAATGCAAGTCGGAATAAGTAAAAATGGCAAGAAACCATAAATTATGGTAAAAATGGGTAAATTGGTAAACTAGTCGGGTAAAGACTAATGAATAAGGAATTTTAAACAATACATTATGGGGTGAATCGTAACGGGTAAAAGTGGTTAAATAGTAATCCGGACACGAGTTGACGGATAGAATAAAAGATGTGCAACGACACCATTTGGTATAATTCAAAACAGGTCAAACAATTCAAGAAATGTCTTTTAAGTAATAAGAACTCATGGTGATAACCGGAATAGGTTCAAGGGGCGAGATGGTATCAAAATACCATCATATTATGATAAATGATCATTTTGACTAAACGGATCAAATGGTGTGTTAACACCATTTGACAATAATAACTGATAACTACTTGTCAAGTTTCGTGATCACAGGAAATAGCATATGTTTGTGATCCTTTAACTAGAAAATTTAAAGCAAAAGTATGTAAACAGGTCAATGCTATGACCTGAGCCAGGTACGCATAATTAGATTTATAGTTAAAAGTGATATTTTGGTCAAATAATTAGTGAAAGTCCTTCGTCGTAAGGTGAGGGACTAAAATTGGCCAAAAAGCCCTTGATGGGTAAATTGGGTAAACGACCCATATAGGTTGTTTAGGAACTTACATTATGATTATGAAATATAGATAGATACCCTAAATGTGGAAATATAAAGTGCGAAAGGAGATTAGCGAAATCGATGCATAAAAACCGTTAAACGGGTCAAAATAAGCAAGTGGTTAAGATTGGCTAAATATTGGAAATTTTCATAATAAACCGATGAATGTAAACACGCATACATACTATGTAATGAAAGCGAAAACACTAATTTTTTGCAAGCCCGGAATGGTTAAAAATGATAAGCAATGAATATTGCTAATAAACTTGTAGTGCGATACTAAAAAAAAGTAACGGGTTAAATAATTGCATAAAGGATTTATAAGCCGTTTGCTTATAAATCAGATTTTTATGCGAACTGAGGTGATAAACGAATCCGTAATTTAATTACGGTCGCGTGGGAAAAAGAATCACGCAAAACGGACATGTAGGTAAAAAGTTATGAGCCTTAGAAGTTGATAAATTGAAAGAAAATGGTGTTGGGCAAAAATGCAGGATTTTAACCTGCTCCTGCTGGAAAACGCTCTCCCCCACGGCACGCGAAGGGAGTCCCTTGTTCTGGCGTGACACGCGGGCGCGCTCGCGGCTCGCGAAAGATAACATGAAGTCTGTCGCGTGGCGCGACAGACCAAAAATTGAAATTTTATTTTTGTTTTTAATTATATGATGCCAGAACTTGTTTATTCATGTTATATTGTTGTCAAAACTAATGTTTGACATGGTTTTGACATTAGGTGATATTCGTCTCACTCCGGATGCCGATCAAGCAAGAATTCAAGAACCGAACACACCTCTCAATGAAGCTTCCGCGGTTGTTTTTGTTTTGTTTATAAAAAAAATGGATTATGTAAACACACTCAACTATGTTTTGGGATGTTGTAGACATGTTTAAATACTTATAATGTAAATGTTTTTGTTAAGTGGCATTTTTCATATAAAATGCTTACTTTAATGTTATAGTAATGTTAAAAATTATTATGGGCGTTACAATTCTGCTTCTTCATGATCCTCCCCATAAAAATCGCACCATAACCCGTAAGAGTGGCGGGGGTAGAAATAATCAAAGAAATCCATAAATATATATACATATTTAGACCGTCGGGATCAGGCGGCCACTATTTTCTTATAAACAGAGAGAGTTGGCACGGCCTCGTGCTGCACTTCTGTCTTTGGGAGAAAATAGTTTTAAGATTTTGGAGAGTTGACACGGCCCCGTCTTGGAGCAGCACGGCCCCGTCTTGGAGCAGAAAGAGGAAAAATAAAAAATAAAAAACCTAAAAAGAAAATGAAGAAAAAGATTAGGCCGTTGATTTTAAGCTTTCCTAAGATCCTTGTGTCCCCGGCAACGGCGCCAAAAACTTGACGTACGTGCGGGTGTATATATTTTTAGTTATATTTTTAGCTCTTTTTACTCGCCGATTTCAAGTTTTAAATTTATAAAACACGATATTCTACTATCACTCTACACACACACTAGGGCAAGTATACCCGTCGCGGACGTAGTATAGTGATGGCACGATACCGATGTCGTCTAAGGACACAAGAGCTTTTAGTACGGGCTTATCTTCAACGTCTAATCGAACCAACTTTTGAGAAAAGATTTTTAAGCTAATAAAAAGATAAACACAGAAAATAAAAGTAAAATAAAAATGATATACAAGAAAGAATCACTTGGATCCAACTTATCTTTCATGTACCCTTTTGATGATTTTTGCACTTTAGGAATTTTAAGAGATTATCTTAGTTATAGTAGTAGTCCCCTCTTTTGGAGGCGACGTTACCCTCAACCTAGTGGTTTGAGTCAGCAAGGATACAATCCCACTAGGTCGGAATATTGAAAGATAATTAAGTAAGTTATTAATGCAAAATATGGTGGACCCCTCGTAAAAGGCGACGATTACCCTCAACCCGTTGGTCTGAATCAGTAGGGATACAGTCCTCGTGGGGTTGGTTTAAAGTTTTAATAGTAGTTTAAGAATAAGGGATTCAAGCTTTTTGCACCTCTCCTGTAGTGGGTAATGCCCGCTCCGACTCGTGAGGTGTTACTAGGCTTGAACCAGGTTCTCGCAGGATCTATACACTAAACGAGACATAGAATTACCCAAACCACCCTTCTAATCTCCCTTTCGGGTTAATTAACATGCTTTAGATAAACCGTAAAGACATGAACATGTTGAGTAAGCGAACATATGAAGAGTATTTAAATAAATTCGCCTTCAATATAAAAAAAACTAATTATTAAAGTCATTAATACATACCCAATTAAAAAGTATCCAAAGATTGGAAATCATAAAAGAAAATACATAAAAGAAAAGTCTTCACCAAGTGATGTAAGAATTTAGCCAAGCATGATCTTTGTTTGACAAAGATTCTTACGATCAATCTTGGATCCCGAGACTACACACACACTCTAAAGATGGAAAGTGGATGATGGTGTTGTAGTGGTGGTGGAGTGGTGGCAAGTGAGAGAGAAGTGGTTTACCAAGGGGTGAGTTGAAGTGGAACCAAGCACTTCTCTTTATAGTTGTAAACAGAAGCTTCAGCACGACCCGTGCCCGCCTGGCACGGCCCTGTGCCCATCTCTCTCTCTCTCTTCTTCATTAACTGCTTGCCAGATGTTGTACTAACACGGCCCTGTGTGTCAACGGCACGGCCCGTGGCCAAAGTACTTGCTGTACTATCGTAGATTCTACAAATCTTTGAGTTGACCACGTCTCGTGTTGGCTTAGCACGGCCCCGTGTTGGCCGGCATTTTTATCTTTTGCAATTGTCTTTTTCTTCTGCCAGTATCCACCCTTGGAACGGCCCGTGTCAGGTGGACACGGCCCCGTGTCAGCCTTCTGTTCTTGTTATTTTAAGGTTTGGATGTGAATCGGGGCTTGGCGAGCTGCGACAATTCCGTCTTCTTTACATTTATGTTGGATTTTGATGTCTTTTTGCTCCTTTTGCAAATTTAAGCTCTTTTATCCCTGAAAATATAAAAGGAACGAAAACACGAGATTTTCCCAACATTAGTACTAAAAAAGAGTTGCTTTTACGCCGTATTTGACATAATTTATATGTTGTATTTTAATCACATCAAATACCCACACACTTGAATCTTTGCTTGTCCTCAAGCAAAACTCTATTACGTGGGTTACACACCCAAACGGAAATAGGTAGAAGAGAAGGTTTTTAGGCCCTATCTTTAGAGTGTCGGGTATCCAAATTCTAAATTTATTTTGTTTTTATTTTATTTACAATTCTATTCGTCATGATTTATTTAAAACTTAATTAACGAAAAATTATTTACTTTGGGCATAATATGCCTTTATAAAATTCTATTTAGTTATATACAATTTTACACACCTCACAAGTATTCACTTAACACTCGGCCAATATTAAGTGAAACGCTCGTGCCCGATTTAGAACTTACTCGTACCATAGGCTTGGCAATCAATCAAACTTCCTCCTTTTGACGTTAAATCCTTATAAGTATCAAGAGGACTTTGAAAGGTAGGTAGTGGTTCGGGTTTGGTAAGTTTTATTTGAGAACATGGGTAAAAACGTAAACTATCGGTTTTTCTATTGCTCTTTGGCTTAGCAAAAAAAAAATACTTTGGCAGTTTTTTCAAATTTTTCTGATTTTTTTTTTTTTTTTGGGTTGCCAAGATTGAAACCGAGCCATAGTCGTAATTTCATAACCGATAAATTTACAAAAATGAAGGATGAAAAACGAAAAGGGTAATTTTTGTGGGTTTAAAATGAAAAAGGTTTTTAACGCTCAAAGGGTTTAATTAAAGGGTGTGTTTTTGTATAAAGCAAAGAAAATAAAGGTTTTGTTTAAAAAAATGGGTTTGTCATAATGCCTCTATTATTTACTTACTTGAATAAATGTTTTTAAAAACGTTTTAAAACTTTTTATTAAACTAGTATTTTAAGCATTTATACTTGTTTATATAATAATCATATAACTTCTTTTTCTAAACGATAAATAAAAGTTGTTTATTTTTTGGTGTACCTTCTACGCATGTAAACGAACAGAACATAGTAAACCGTTCGAGAATCCATCATATGGAAGTTCGTTTATATAATAATGAACGGACATGAACAATTCTTCTTGTTCATTTAGTTGAATAGAGGAATATAAATATATGTTTCGTTGTTCCTTTGCGTTCGTGGACGTTCTTCATGTGCGTTCATTTATATTCGTCCGTTTATGTTCGTTAATATTAATTCATGTTTGTTTGTTGCTCGTAAATTGTTCATTTAGAATGTTAACGAACGATAGAATGTTAACGAACGAACACGAAGACGCACACACTCATTTTCTAGACGGGCGATCATGAACACGTTAATTAACCATTTTTGTTGTTCATTAAGATAGCAGATAAAATTTATATGAAAGATATACAAATAACAACTTTTAGAAATATATAAATAACACTTCCATAAAAAATAACTTTTAGATAAAATCGTTATTCAAGAAAGAAAACATTTTATAGTAAATTGAAGATAAAACATTTTAGAAAAAAAAAACTAAAATAAAAAATCTAATAATAAAAGATCAAAAAACAAAACAAAAAAACAAAAAAAAGAAGAAAACAAAAAGGTTTAAATTGTATTAATTTAAAACTTAAAAGAGTATGTTTAGTAAAATTCAAGGTGCTTTTCAAAAAAAAAAAAAAAAGTAAAATTCAAGGGAGGGGTAAGTTTAGCAGCCCCGTTATCTATATAAATATAGTTAATTACAACCATAGATTAGTTACTGTGGTTAAACGCAAAGCCAATTGCCTGAATCAATCTATATTCATAAACATCCATCACCTAAGCCCGTAACAAGACAATAAATTAAAGATTGACCAACCCTAACAACCCTTAACTAGGTTAAGCTTTCTTGGACGGATACTGGCTTGTTTGACTTTGACTTCCTCCTGTTGTCCATTCTCAACATATTTGCAGCCTCCCTCAAGCCACTGAGGAAAGCCCCATGCATTGTTGCAGGATACAGTTTGTTTGTAGCTTCTCCTGCAAAGAAAACCCTGCCATTTCCAATACTTTCAGCAAGTATGTCATAATCAATGCCGGATGCACCAATTCCAACATACGAATACGACCCGTAGCTAAACTTATCCTGGCCCCACCGTGTGCATATCGCCTGAATTGGCTCAGGCACAGCAATCCCTTTTGGGTTAAAGATCCCCTTCAAAATCTCCATCACTTTGTTCACAGATTCCACAGGTGGCATTTGTTCAAACTCAATTGCAGCTTCTCCTGCCACCAACGCTACAAGAAGTGGCCCGCCCGATACAGACGAATAGCTATAGAACAAAAAGAATTCGCCTCGCATACTCGTTTTATCTGATAAATGCCCAAATGTGTCGATTTCACCTCCCCAGAAATCATAAGGAAACAAGATTGCAACTTTGTTTAACAACCCAAACCCTAATCTTTCTATCGCATCTTTCTTCCTTTGCGGAAGATCCGGTATGAATTCAATTGAACGTTTTTTCAGAACGCCTAACGGGACAGTGCAAAGAACCATATCAGCACGGTAGTCTTTCCCATTCGCACGGACCAATGCCCCATCCGATCCATATTTCACAGTTTCCACTGTCTGATTATAAAAAATCGGTAGATCTTCAGCTAAAGCTTGAATAAACCTATCATTCCCTCCCGGGATAAAACAATGATCACCACCCATCTCAAACGGATCATCTTGATCCCAAAACACCATCGACAGATTCGACATTAACGTCGCATTCGCATATTCTAAATTCGCTAAGTGCCAATCTAACAACATTTTCTCTTGTGGATCTTCTGCTACTTTATAAACATGTCTAAAAGCCTCTAAAGCTGTACCTAATGGAACATCTATACATTTAGCTTCCTCCATCATAGACTGTCTAAGCTTACAAACCCTATCTAACAACTTATTAAACAACACTTCAACTTTTGAGTCAATTTCAGGATTAACAGTATTACCATTAGGTAAATAAAGAGGGCAAATATCTCTCACTTTGTGAAGCGGAAACCCTAGCTGCCGCGCAAGCACTCCAAGCGGATTACCATTAATCCCGGTGAGCACGCTACCGCCAAGGTCCGCGGCCGCCACGCAATCGCCCCCAGACATCTTCTTCGTCCGTGCACGTCCACCTGGGCGCGCCCTACCTTCTAAAACCACAACCTTAAACCCTAGAAATATCAACTGTCTAGCAGCAACCAATCCAGACAATCCAGCACCGATAACAATGACGTCACCTCTTACGTCACCTTCCGGCGGCCTCAATTTCGCCGCCTTCACGGCGGCGGAGAGTCCGAAGTTGATGTAACCGTGTTGTAACAGAAACGAGTACGCTGAGTCAACCAGGTGAGTGTGCTCGGCTCGGATCGATTCCAGTGCATGCTCTCTGGTCAACCAAACGTCGACGTTTGATCTCCACAACGCCAGAATGTGATTCCGTACAACGATGTAGTTCGATTGTTCAGATCCGCCAATCGTTTTCACGACGTTCGCTTCAATCTCTTCTTCTGTCAACGAATCGATCGGAAATCCAACGGAAATCGCAATTAGCGTCTCGACATCCAGATCTGAAGAAACTCTACGGCGACGGCGGACCGTCAGGTTTTCGATTTCATCTTCGTAACCGTTTACATCTTCGCCGGATTTGTGACGGACGATGCGGAGGCCGTTAACGGCGTCTGCTGACGATATCATCTCCGGAAACTGCTTCTTTCTACGACGTCGTTTTCGAGGCGCGGGTATACCGGAATCGGTGTGGATAGGAGCCGGTACCGGAAGTTCAACTGATTCTCCGGTTGTTTGAAGTGCTGATTCCGGTTGTATGAGCGGCGGAGTGGCGGTTGGAGGTAAGGGATTGGTGGTTTCGAGAGAAGTGTTGTCGTCGCCGGAGGTGTTGTTAGGGTTATCGGAGGTGGTGTTTGGGGTGTCGGAGGCGTCAGCACCGGCTAGAGATTCCGTCGGTTCCATGACTGACGCAAAGTGCAGACGGCGGTGGATGTATCTCCGGTTGTCGAATGGTTTTAGATACTTAGGGCATGTTTGGGTAAGCTTTTTGAAACAACTTATTGACTTATTGGCTTTTTGAAAAGTCATAAGCTCTAAAATAATGTTTGGCAAAGAGGGTGTATGTGAGGGGAAAAAGCCAATAAGTCAATAAGTCACAAAATTCTGACTTTTTCAAAAAGCCAATAAGTCAATAAGTTGTTTCTAAAAGCTTACCCAAACATGCCCTTATTAGAGAAACATGATAAGACTACAAATTTAGTCCCTCTACTATCACCAATTCGTAAACAAAAAAGGGAAAATTCTATTGAGACACCTGATTATCTATCCGCACACTTTATTTTTTCAATACGCATTGTATAGGTCTATACGATGCGTATTGAAAAAGTAAAAGACATGACAGACTGACAGGCGTGGTGTTGTCTAGCGGCTGGTATAATACGCATCGTATAGGCCTATACGATGCGTATTAAGGCACTGAATTTTTTAAGTTTATTTTTAGTGTGTTGTGTTTGGTTTTGGGTGTTTTTGGTTTGTTATTGGTGTTTATTATTGGTTATTTTTGTTTTAGTGAGTTTTAAAATATTTATTATTTTTTTATCGTTAAGTATCGTATTATAACGTATTGTATTATTTTTTTAAATTTTGAAGTTTTTTTTTTTTTTTTTTGTGTTGTGCCCAATGCAAGGATCTTCAAATGCGAGCCCGAGAAACGAAAATGTTGCATAATTCATTTAGTTTCTATGGGAATGGTGGCTATGGGAAACACAAGTTTTCTTTTTGAGCTTGATGGATGTCCGTTATCTCAACGCTTCTCCTTACATTACTGATCTGGAATTGGAGAACCGTTGTGTATTTGCTTACTGATTGTTGAAAAGATTTGTTGAAATCGTACTATTACACCCCTAATTTACATCCACTAACCGTACTGTTATTACATTCGAGACGATTCAAATGAGTCCTATGGAGTCACAGATCCGACAATAGGGCCCTCGTATTTTAGAGTTTTTAGCGTATTTTAGCATATTTTTACAAATAAGTCATTATTCTTTAAAATTACAAATTAATCAATATAATGCATTGTCTTGGCGTATCGTGTTGTATCGTATCACATTTTTAGCTTAATATCGTATTATAGCGTATCGTGTCGTATCGTATCACATCTTTAATATTTTTATATCATTAAGTATCGTATTTTAGTGTATCGTGTCGTATCGTATCACACTTTTAACTTAATATCGTATTATAGCGTATCGTGTCGTATCGTATCACATCTTTAATGTTTTTATATCGTTAAGTATCGTATTATAGTGTATCGTGCCGTATCGTATCACATTTTTAACTTAATATCGTATTATAGCGTATCGTGTCGTATCGTATCACATCTTTAATATTTTTATATCGTTAAGTATCGTATTATAGCGTATCGTATCATATTTTTAACTCAATAGCGTATTATAGCGTATCGTGTCGTATCGTATCACATCTTTATTATTTTTATATCGTTAAGTATCGTATTTGTCGCAACCCCCGACCCCTGTCCGGGACCGGGTGCCGCGAAATCAGATCGATGGTATCGGTGTTTATTAATTTGGCAGCGGAATACATCAGGACCGTAGTTAGGAAATATTTTTATCAGAGTTAAACACCAAACTTTTAAAATAATAAATCATTGGGATAAAACCCAAGTTCATTTGACAATACATTTGTAGGGATAAACCCTAATTATTGAAAACAAAAACTTCTTTTTATTTAGGATACTTTTATAGCCACTTTTCCAAGCCTTCAGTGCTCTACAGCTGGCTTCTATTGGCTTTCACATTTTGTTACCTGAAACGCGTTTTAAAAAGATTTTATCAGCAAGAAATACTGGCAAGTGCATCCCGGTTTAATCAAAACAGTTTTATCACTTTACAGTATTGAGGGCATCCGCAATTACATTTGCTTATATCTACTCAACTACTCATTCAGTACTGTCAACACCTGACTTGTGGGTCATATTACTCATTGGCTAATCTTTGTCCAATGGTAACGTCTTTCACATTTTGTATACAAAACCCCAACATACCGGCAGTAATTGTAGAATCACAAATACTAAATTACTGTTAAGTGTAATTTAAAACATTTGAGGTTTTAGTAAAACATTTTGACTCACAGAAAGATTAACAAAAAGGTGGCAAAAAGAGAATGTACTCACATTGTTTACTTAGGTAAGACTAAAGCTTCCTGGAGTATTTCCTGGTTATTATCTATTAAAATTAAACAATGCACACGTGTTAGTAAAATAACCCAAATCACATTAACCGTACAACTCGAGACAGAACTCCAATGACTTAGTCAGGCAGAGCCTTGACATGCATTACGGAGTCCTAAATCAATCGGGTGTAACACGAGACAGAACTCCAACGACTGAGTCAAGCAGTGCCTTCACATGCGTTACGGAGCCCTAGTTCGATCGTGTAGGGTAATAAGCAGGGTTATAATACTTACAACGAGGCAGAGCTTCGCTTTATAGGGGTATAATACCCGAGTATTATAATTGCTAACAGAAAGTTTGAGAGACAATTCGAGTTTTGAACGGTTTGCAAATGAAGCCGATCGCCCCTATTTATAGGCTGATTCGAAGGTGGCTCGCGGCCCATGAAGGCCATATCTAACTCTCTCGCGGCATGCGAGAGCACACGTGTCGAGTATAGCTTGGTCGAGTCAAGGGGTAGGGTCGTCGAGTCACTGGACACGTGGCACAATGTAGTGTCGAGCAAGCAAAGCTAGTCGCGGCCCATGACTCATAAGACTAAGGGGGTCGCGCCCCGCGAGCGGCTCCCAGATTTTGTTTTTCTTGGTTTTTATAAATATTAGGGTATTTCAGGCTCGTTTCTCGCATACGGGGTATATTAGGAACGTTTAGGGTCATGTTTAAGGGTTCTATGAGGGTTGTTATATCCTCCCCACCTTGTTTTAGATCTCGTCCTAGAGGTCTACTGGAACAGGTGTGGGTATTTCCTCTACATCTCTGATTCGAGCTCCCAAGTGTACTCTGGTCCTCTCTTGGAATCCCATTTTACTTTGACCAGAACTAGTCTCTTGTGTTTGAGATTCTTGATCTTTCTATCTTCAATCTGAATGGGTTTCTCGATAAACTTAAGTTTCTCTTTTAACTCTATGTCCTTGAGAGGTATCACTAATGATCCGTCTGCTAAGCACTTTTTGAGGTTACATACATGAAACAAATCATGTATTCCTGCCATTTCCTCTAGCAGTTGTAGCTAATAGGCCACAGGTCCTATTCTTCTAATAATCTCAAAAGGTCCAACATACCTGGGGCTTAGTGTCACACCCCAACCGATGGCGGAATCATCGGGGCGCGGCACTAGGCGAATCAGATTGCTCAAGAGAATCCATAACAACTATATTGCGATAATATTTAATACATTCGTTATCCCATACTAACAAATAATACAATCACATAAGTTATCACAGATTTATTGTCCTCTCGAACAATGCAAATCCGACAACCTAGATTTTAGTTGAGTTTCTAGACTTCCTAGCTTGATTTGATATAGTCTGCGATCTAACCTGCAACATACGTTAAAATATTTGTCAATACAAAAGTATTGGCGAGTATACAGGTTGGATAAGTATAGCATAATAGATAAAAGTGTAGCGAATTTCCATATGCAAGAACGTAACACACGACATATATACTCACAAAGCTGATACTACCAACTAAGTCCTCGATGCTCGAATGTGCGATGGCAAACTAGACCCCGTCGGGCGCAATAGTACTATACTAGTCATGGTGGGACGTCGCGAGTATAAGCCCTAGCACATATGCAAGTAGCATCACGTATATCTATGCATAACAGTTATTCGCAAGTGATAATTCGATTGATTGAATAATTCGTTTGATAAGTTCGATTTGCTAGAAACGTATGTTACACCCAAAATACGATTAAAAAGGGGTTCAAGTATACTCACTGTGCGTATTTAGCGAGAATACAACTTGATTGAGTCGGTTGCGGGTACGTCTGTGTCGATCCTTGAAGAATAGAGTAAACGATGTACGGTTAAGTGAGATTTGTCTCGAAAAGTCACTCACTTGGTCGAATGGTGCTCATCCGTGCGGATTGACATGTTATCCGTCCGGATGACAAGTTATCCGTCCGGATGACATGTTATCCGTCCGGATAACAGGTGATCCGTGCGGATGATGTGTGATCCGTGCGGATAATGTGTCATCCATGCGGATAAGGGGTGACTCGTCCGAATTGTCATCCTTGCGAAGTAAGTGGTGGTTCGTGCGGTTTGTCATCCGTTCGAATAAGCGTCATCTGTTCGGATGACATGTATTCCGTCCGGATGACATGTATCCGTCCGGATGACATGTTATCCATGCGGATTACATGTTATCCGTGCAGACAACACGTCTGTTTCGCATTCTAACTACAGTTTCTGAGTGTTTATCGGGAGGAATACGTGTAGAGTTACCGGGACAGTGTAATCTCGCACTAACACTTGAAGTTCCGTCAATTCCGACCCGCTCTAACGGCCGGGAATCACCCCGTTCCATCAGATCTGGCCGTTCATGATGGTTCTTCATGGTTAACTCGAAATTGCACAGTTCCTTGGGTAAATACATAGATTTAGGCGAGATTTGTTACCAAAACATGCGGAAATCACCCAGATCTGAGTCGTTTACGGTGGGATGAGGTCACAACTGGAAGTTCACAAGAACTCTTGGTGACATCACCTCAAAACGCATCAAATCCGCAGATTTCATGGTTAGAAGTTGAGTTTTGAAAGGTAAAATGATGTAGAATTTAGTGTAGGTTGTAGAAGTACAAGTTTCTAGATTGAAATCTTACCGGAATCGCGAGAAATCGAGAGAAAAGGGTCTCGGAGCGTGTTTGGTCGAGTAGGAGCTGTCACATCACTGTTCAAGTGATGTGACATGGTATTTATAGGCAACAGAGGAGAAGAAGGGAGTTCTGGCCCGGATTGCCCATCCGTCCGGATTGCTATCCGTCCGGGTGGCTATCCGTCCGGATGGCTATCCTGACGCGTTGGACTTCTCCGTTTTCGATCGTTTCGATAGTTTTCGAAGTACGTACTTTCCATAATTAATTTATATTATCATTATATTGTTATTATATATATATATCACTAGGGGTCGTATTTACGTATCCATAATCCATAGTTTTGATAATTAACAATCGGTTTCCGATTCGAGTATGCGGTTATTAGCGACGTTTCACGGCCATCAAGGAGGGTAGTATAGGTCCTCTCTTGACATCATTTGTGAACGTTATTGCGAGTTGTGCCACAATGATTGACGGGGTACCATTCACTCGTATTGCCATCATCGTCACGACGACTAGAGTTATAGCACTCACCCGGGAGTCTTTGTTAGCATTAATTGTTTACGTTCGACACATCACGGCCACTGAGAAGGGTAGAATAGGTCCTCACTCGATGCCTCCGTGAGTGTGTGTTTGTGATAATAGTGTAGTATAGCGATGTTGTATTTCGAGAACATGCGATTATCCTTCGAATAGCGATATATGCGATATAGTTACATTATGATCCGAATCTCTGGTGCTAGGCGTAACGAGTATATCGAGTAGTAACAACGCACAAAAGTGCGGGTTGTTACAGTCTCCCCTACTTTAGGAAATTTCGTCCCGAAATTAATCCAGCAGGTAGACTTTTGAGGTTTTGATCTTACGTAAGTAGCGATACAACGAGTGATTCGATCGTAAGTTGACAGCGAGAATGTTTCGAATAAGAGAGATCGACTGCGACAGCGAGGAGGAGACGTAAGACAGAAGTATTAATCCCACGAGTTGGCGTTCCAAAGAACCTTGTCTCGCGTATAATTCGTTAGTTCGATGCGATTGTAAATTTAAAGGACTTGAAAAGGTTTCTCATGACGTAGAATTAACTGAGTCGATCGTTAACCAACATTACGAGAAACATTCATTTTAGGTATTAAAAAGGAATTTAGGATGAAAATCTTTGAAAATTTTCCTTTTAACGCGAGGTCAACGGAGTCGATGTCAACCGATGTTGCAAGGAAGTTTGAGTTTCTAAACATTTTAAGGAATTCGAAGATGAGAACAAGGGTTACGAAAACTCTCCTATGACATGGGTTCAAGCTGAATTCGATGTCGAACCAATGTCTTAAGAAGGATTTTGTTTTGACGTTTGTGAAAAGTTTAAGGAAAGCTGGGCTTATGAAACTTTTCTTGGACATGGAGTTAAGCTGATTCGATGTTAACTGTGACACCCCAGGAAAACCAGTAATCTTCGCAAACCTGCTCGGGGAGCCGCGATACGATACAGGTAAACAACGTCACACCATTAGCTTTCCTCAGTAACTGCATGCTAAATTTCGGGACGAAATTTCTTTTAAGTTGGGGATAATGTGACAACTCGAATTCCGACATTCTTTATTCACATTTAATGCACGTTGACCTTGACTGTTTAGTTGTTTGACTTGTTTGATTTGTAACCATACATGTTATGTTTTAATGAAACGTGCTACGTTTGTGCATATATGTGATTTATTGTTGTTGTAAAATATAGTATGGATTATTATAAGAACACTTAGAATGATTACCATCAAACAACTCGACGAAACAGAGTGGTGATTCGCCATGAATATACTCGACGAAACAAGCCTGTTTCGCCAAACCGAACTCGACGAAACAAACTGTTTCGCCGGCCCAGTAATACGCTGAAGCCCAGTTATGGGCCCAACCTTGTTACGTGAGTTTTATATCACAAAACTGTTTCATTCGTGGCACTCATCACCACAACCGAAACCCTAGAGCTCCCTTCTCTCTGTGACGGCAATTACGTGTCCGCGAATCTCCTCGTAATCGATCTAGCTATTATTCCGTTCATCTTGGTGAGTGCGTGTTCTTAACTCGGTTTCTTTGATGTCTTGTTTTCCTCGTTATATGTCTGTGTATATGCTTATGTGATTTCTGGATTGGATGTGAATATGTGACTATCATGATTCTTGTAAATCGTTGGTATAGAATAGGGTTTATCGGCAATGATTAATGTTTGTGATCATAACGATTTGTTTAGTGATTAATCAGGATGATTGTTGTTGTCAGAATGGAATGTTAATTGATTTACTGATATTGATGAATCTGATACGATATGGCATGCGAATGGGTTTGATGTTCTTACCAACCGTATGTTAAGTGAGGGAACTATGTCTATTGATTTGATGAATACCGTATGATTTCCGTTGATTAAATCATGATGATTTCTGTGCTACTTGATCTCTGTGTAATCGATGTTAGTGCTGACGGCAGTTAGGGTTTGCTGCATGTAACTGATGTGTAGGTGACGTAACTGATCTGTTTGACGAAACAGAACTCTCGGCGAAACAGAAAGTGTTTCGCCAAGGGCAGTCGACGAATTAAACCTCTGTTTCGCCAAACATGACCTCGACGAAATAGAATGTGTTTCGCCAACTATTGTGTTTCGCCAATATATGTGTTTCGCCAATATATGTGTTTCGCCAATATATGTGTTTCGCCAACTATTGTGTTTCGCCAATATGTGTAATCAGCACAGTAACTTACTTTATTGCTGTTAGAAGTTAACCAGGTTAGTTAACTGCTGTTAAGTGTAACCATATTGTATATGACTGTGATTACGTGTTACATGCTTATACGTGAACAACTTGAACACAAACTGATTATGTATACGTGTATACCTTAGGACGTGATTGATAATTTACGAGCACATACTTAGCATACCGAGCAAACCAAGGTGAGTTCACACAGCCAAGGCATGGGATTCCCGGGGTGGGAATGGGTTTGGATTATTTACTTGTACTTACCTAGTTTATGGAACTTAGTTATATGGTCCTCGGGAGAGGAAGGGTTATTGATAAGATACGGCTAGACTAGTGATACTAATAGAACTGATCTTCGCACACACGCCGGGGATTGGCCGCGATAATATGACTGATCTTCGCACACATGCCAGGGTTGGCCGCGATATTATGACTAATCTTCGCACACATGCCTAAGGAGGCCGCGAACTATACACTAAACTTCGCACACATGCCGGGTGGCCGCGATGCAAATATACCTAGTCTAGAATACTCGGGAAGTTTTCCCCAATCATCGCACACATGCCTAGAGGGCCGCGATATGAACTAATATGATACACGACTAAAGGAACGAATACAAGGCTTACTATACTATTACTATTACTGAACTATTAACTGTGAACTCGCTCAACTAGTTGTTGACTCTCTGCTGCATGCCTTGCAGGACCTTAGGTACTTATGGAGCTTGCACAGGGAGGAGCAGGTCGTTGTGGGCACGGATTGTGGAACTTATATTGAAACATTGAACATTGAACTTATTACTTACGTTGGGTTTACGTTTTATGCTTCCGCTATACACTTAACATGTTTTGTTTGAACACCTTTCATATCGTTTGGTTTAAATTACATTTAATACTTATTATGTTTGATATGATTGGTGGCTTGATCCTGGTCAGTCACGCCTCCAAGCGGCGATACTCCGCGTGTGGATTTTGGGGGTGTGACAGATTGGTATCAGAGCCATTGGTTATAGAGAACTCGGTTTTAATAAGGGGAAAACGATTTTGTTAAAACCAGACTATAACCAGAACAGTGCTCAACGATCCACAACGACGCTTCGCTCCACGTGCAAGGCTCAACATCATAGGTACTACTATTCATGTTACTTTACCTACTTGCTAGAATTACATAGAACTTTGCTCGGGGTATGCTTAGATTACAGAACCTACTATATGCTATTGCTTGAGAATACTTGTGTGCTCACTCTCTTCTGTCATCGCACTGTTTGCGAACCTCTCTTACTTATGTTATCTTTGCTATGAAGATCATGTTTGGACGTATTAACATGACCCAAGCCCAGTTGACGGCTCTCATTAACGAACAAGTTGCTGCGGCAGTTGCAGCCGCACAAGCAGGAGGTATACCCTGCAGTTACAACTCACACTAGGATCCTTAGATCCTACATTTCTAAACCAACTCTTGTGTTTAACCTTACTCTGATTCTTACACAACAGGTCAACCACTTGTTTGCACTTTCAAAACTTTCATGGACTGTCGTCCAACTACTTTCAGCGGCACTGAAGGAGCCGTAGGCCTTCTCCACTGGTTCGAGAAGCTAGAGTCTGTGTTCGAAATGTGTGAATGCCCTGAGGCACGCAGGGTGAAGTATGCTACTGGTACTCTCGAGGGTTTAGCCCACACATGGTGGAAAGCTCAGGTCCAAATCCTGGGGTTGGTTGCAGCTAACGCCACTCCATGGAACAACTTCAAGGAAATGTGCTTGATTAGTCGGGTTTGTTTCGAATAAGCTTAACGTTACGTTGCGACGCATCACGGTTATCGAGGAGGGTAGAATAGGTCCTCTCCCGACAACATCGTGAGCGTTAATGTGCTTGATGAGATTGTTGCAACAGACTTACGACCAGTCCCGCGTTTATGCAATTGTCCTGCGAGGTAGACTCTCCAGAGTCCATCGATGAGGCGATTGCATTGCGTTTGCAGACTTACGACAAGTCTTGCGATGATGCAATTTCAGTTATTACGCCTTGCGATTGAGTATAATGTGTTGAAAATAATCACAATAGTACAATAGGTCTAATAACGTTCAACTCCACGTGGCACCTTCTTCACGGAACTTTGGTAGTATGATAAAGCACACCTTGCCCGACCCCTACTACTTTCATCCCGTGTTTTGGTGTCACCTTTTGTCAAAACGCTATGGCACCTTTAGAATTCACTACGATCACCGTGCACTGACCCAAATAATCCCGTGTGCACCCGTGATTATTCGTTCCTTGCACGTTTATCGTACCTCGTTCTAAGAGTGTAGTGAGGGTAAAACACATTATTTCGTGATATAGTATATAGTATATAGTATGTGTGTGAATTTAGTCTAAATGCGGCGACTAAAGTGGGATGGAGGAAACGAAAACGAGAGTTGTTGTTACACATAGTGGTAACTTCGAATAAGAGAGTAGGTTCAAAACTTAGGAATTAACGTCGAGAATCGTATCATTACAACTTTATCCTACGCTTGCTAGATGTCTGATGCTGAAGACTTTTGCTGGAGCTGTTGTTGTTGTACTCAAGTTCACGGTTCGATGCGGCAGTTGCGGGTGAAGTGACCGTAACGGTTGCAATTATTGCAATAGCGACAGTCAGCCCCAACTGGATGATGATAGGTACACGAGTAACACTGAGGATGAGCTCCAGTGTAGGCTCATTTTGGAAACATTGGAACTGTTCGAAGAGGTTCCGGTTGCAGCAGTTTGGTTGTTGATGAGCTCGGGCTTGAAGTCTTTCGCTTGCGGCTGGGTTTGTCGGTGTCTTGCGAAGAAGTGTCATCGTTGGAGGATTCGTCTGAAGACTCACTTGCAGAGTCTTTGGCTGATTTGTCGGAAGATCCATCGGCAGATTTGTCAGAAGAATCGGCAGCAGATCCGTCCGAAGAATCGTTAGCAGATTCGTCAGGAGAATCGTTAGCTGATCCATTAGAAGTGTCGCCAGCAGATTTGTCAGAAGATTTGTCAGTAGATTCATTAGAAGATTCATCAACATGTTCGCCTGAAGGATTACTGGTGATTGCTTGATGAGCTTGCTTGACAGGATTCTTGGAGAAAAACCCTTCCACGAGTCGTTTGTTGTTGATTTCTGCGGCTAAGCGATAGGCTTCTTCGATGGTAGCAGGTCTTGCAGCTTCGACAAAATCACCCACACACTCAGGCAAGCCACGAATGTACTTTGCGATGACCTTTTCCGAAGTGTTGACCTGGCCTGGGCAGATTATGCTAAGCTGTTTAAACCTTGCGGTGTAGCCAGCATTGTCACCTTTGGTTTGCTTGATTTCCCAAAATTCGTCTTTTAGCTTCTGAATTTCATGTGGAGGACAGTATTCTTTCTTCATGAGTTCCTTCAGCTCATCCCAAGAGAGGGCGTAAGCTGCGGAGATCCCACGTTTGTTGCGTTCGGCGGTCCACCAGTCGAGTGCTCGTGATTGAAATACTCCGGTAGCGCAAGTAGTACGGAAACTATCAGGACACCCGCTTTGACGAAGGGTAACTTCGATAGAATCGAACCACTGGAGTAGTTGAGTCGCACCTCCTTCACCCGTGAACTCCATCGGGTCACAGGCTTTGAAGTGCTTGTAGAGAAAAGTAGATTGCGGCGCTTCCGTCTTGGAGTCTTCCGAGGCTCAAGAGTTGCTGAGAGAGTGCACTTGAGCGGCAATTCGAGGAATAAGCTTACTCACTTCCTTAGTCACAAGTGATGCGATCCTCTTATTGACACTTCATTTGGCCCTCCTCCTAGCTACTCGTCTCGAGGTAGAGTTGTTGGAAGGCATCTAGACAGAAAGAGACTCGGAGTGAGATTCGATCATAATGATTTTGAGTTTTGCGATGCGATTGAGCGCGTTCAAAACTTGGTGCGATAGTATAGTAGTAATACGAGTCACATAGGAGCCACATAGGAGACATGAAATTCCTAAGTTCTCACGCAATGACTTGTTTGTTTACACGTATATATATATATATTTATTTATTTATTTATTTGCAACTTGTAATCATACAGGTACAGGTCGATTGAGAATAAGCGAGGACGCGTTGTAGTGAGATAACGAGAGGGAACGCGATAGATTATGCATTAGTTTTGTTGCGAACATTCGGGTTTCGTTTTAGATTGTGATGGCTGTGCGAATTGTGCGTTTATAAAGTAGGGAGTGAAAATCGTTAAATCGAGAAATCGATAACGCGTAAAGTTTCAAAACGTAAATAGGTTTCCAAATCGATAGAGTGCCTTGGGTGTTTAGGCGTCGACTACCCAAGGTAACCCAACTATATCTAACAAGCTCGTGCACGCGCGTTGACTTAGAAGACTCCATGCTTCCACTGGGATGCAGCTCATGGCATTCGTCCTCCTAGTCCTCGCGTGGCTCGAGTTATCGTGATAGTCGAGTCCTTGGTGAGAGCTTTCTAAAAACCAGTTTATAGAGAGTGGAACGACTTATTAAGGTACGGGTTTCACCCCTGTCTTAACAATTTCGTTCCTAATTGTGGTTATGCTCTTCGAATAAATTCGTGAGTTCCACTAGATTTCGAAATGGAGACTTTCGTCGAGTTGTGGATGTCACTCCTAGCTCGATGAAAGGTTTTCGTGCTAGAAAAATGCGCTGAGTGAGCAATCCTATCGAGAGTTCTTGGTTTCCACACCTGATCTCGACTGGATCGCTCGGTTTCATTATGCGAGTATTTTCGAAAACACGTGTATTGTGTCAGCCTTAGGAAAGGCTAAGTAGTATTTCAGCCTTAGGAAAGGCTTCTTGGTGTGAAGTTGTAGTACGCGGTGTTCACACAAAGTTGTAGCTTTTAGAAATTTCGATCGAGAGTATCAAATAGGCCCGGTGCAAACCCTTACTGGTTCGTACGAGTCGGCCTGTTGGTACTTAGACTATAGACTAGGTCAATTTCTAAGACGTCGACCCGGACTAGGTCGAGTCTGGCCTAATTCCCTATAGTTATGGCTCTGATACCAATCTGTCACACCCCAACCGATGGCGGAATCATCGGGGCGCGGCACTAGGCGAATCAGATTGCTCAAGAGAATCCATAACAACTATATTGCGATAATATTTAATACATTCGTTATCCCATACTAACAAATAATACAATCACATAAGTTATCACAGATTTATTGTCCTCTCGAACAATGCAAATCCGACAACCTAGATTTTAGTTGAGTTTCTAGACTTCCTAGCTTGATTTGATATAGTCTGCGATCTAACCTGCAACATACGTTAAAATATTTGTCAATACAAAAGTATTGGCGAGTATACAGGTTGGATAAGTATAGCATAATAGATAAAAGTGTAGCGAATTTCCATATGCAAGAACGTAACACACGACATATATACTCACAAAGCTGATACTACCAACTAAGTCCTCGATGCTCGAATGTGCGATGGCAAACTAGACCCCGTCGGGCGCAATAGTACTATACTAGTCATGGTGGGACGTCGCGAGTATAAGCCCTAGCACATATGCAACTAGCATCACGTATATCTATGCATAACAGTTATTCGCAAGTGATAATTCGATTGATTGAATAATTCGTTTGATAAGTTTGATTTGCTAGAAACGTATGTTACACCCAAAATACGATTAAAAAAAGGGGTTCAAGTATACTCACTGTGCGTATTTAGCGAGAATACAACTTGATTGAGTCGGTTGCGGGTACGTCTGTGTCGATCCTTGAAGAATAGAGTAAACGATGTACGGTTAAGCGAGATTTGTCTCGAAAAGTCACTCACTTGGTCGAATGGTGCTCATCCGTGCGGATTGACATGTTATCCGTCCGGATGACAAGTTATCCCTCCGGATGACATGTTATCCGTCCAGATAACAGGTGATCCGTGCGGATGATGTGTGATCTGTGCGGATAATGTGTCATCCGTGCGGATAAGGGGTGACTCGTCCGAATTGTCATCCTTGCGAAGTAAGTGGTGGTTCGTGCGGTTTTTCATCCGTTCGAATAAGCGTCATCCGTTCGGATGACATGTATTCCGTCCAGATGACATGTATCCGTCCGGATGACATGTTATCCGTGCGGATTACATGTTATCCGTGCGGACAACACGTCTGTTTCGCATTCTAACTACAGTTTCTGAGTGTTTATCAGGAGGAATACGTGTAGAGTTACCGGGACAGTGTAATCTCGCACTAACACTTGAAGTTCCGTCAATTCCGACCCGCTCTAACAGCCGGGAATCACCCCGTTCCATCAGATCTGGCCATTCATGATGGTTCTTCATGGTTAACTCGAAATCGCACAGTTCATTGGGTAAATACATAGATTTAGGCGAGATTTGTTACCAAAACATGCGGAAATCACCCAGATCTGAGTCGTTTATGGTGGGATGAGGTCACAACTGGAAGTTCACAAGAACTCTTGGTGACATCACCTCAAAACGCATCAAATCCGTAGATTTCATGGTTAGAAGTTGAGTTTTGAAAGGTAAAATGATGTAGAATTTAGTGTAGGTTGTAGAAGTACAAGTTTCTAGGTTGAAATCTTACCGGAATCGCGAGAAATCGAGAGAAAAGGGTCTCGGAGCGTGTTTGGTCGAGTAGGAGCTGTCACATCACTGTTCAAGTGATGTGACATGGTATTTATAGGCAACAGAGGAGAAGAAGGGAGTTCTGGCCCGGATTGCCCATCCGTCCGGATTGCCCATCCGTCCGGATTGCCCATCCGTCCGGATTGCCCATCCGTCCGGATTGCTATCCGTCCGGGTGGCTATCCGTCCGGATGGCTATCCTGACGCGTTGGACTTCTCCGTTTTCGATCGTTTCGATAGTTTTCGAAGCACGTACTTTCCATAATTAATTTATATTATCATTATATTGTTATTATATATATATATCACTAGGGGTCGTATTTACGTATCCATAATCCATAGTTTCGATAATTAACAATCGGTTTCCGATTCGAGTATGCGGTTATTAGCGACGTTTCACGGCCATCAAGGAGGGTAGTATAGGTCCTCTCTTGACGTCATTTGTGAACGTTATTGCGAGTTGTGCCACAATGATTGACGGGGTACCATTCACTCGTATTGCCATCATCGTCACGACGACTAGAGTTATAGCACTCACCCGGGAGTCTTTGTTAGCGTTAATTGTTTACGTTCGACACATCACGGCCACTGAGAAGGGTAGAATAGGTCCTCACTCGATGCCTCCGTGAGTGTGTGTTTGTGATAATAGTGTAGTATAGCGATGTTGTATTTTGATAACATGCGATTATCCTTCGAATATCGATATATGCGATATAGTTACATTATGATCCGAATCTTTGGTGCTAGGCATAACGAGTATATCGAGTAGTAACAACGCACAAAAGTGCGGGTTGTTACACTTAGCTTTCCTCTTTTAACGAATCTGAGTATTCCTTTCCATGGAGAAACTTTTAATAATACCTTATCTCCTACTTGAAATTCTAAAGGTTTTCATCGGTTATCTGCATAACTCTTTTGACGATCTCGTGCTGCTTTTAGCCTTTCCTTGACTTGAATTATCTTATCTATTGTTTCTTGCACTATATCTGGTCCAGATAATTGTTTTTCTCCAATTTCTGCCCAACAGACCGGAGTTCTGCACTTTCGTCCATAAAGTGCTTCAAATGGTGCAGCATTAATGCTAGTATGATAGCTGTTATTGTAGGAAAATTCTATTAATGGTAAATGATCGTCCCAATTTCCTCCGAAATCAATTACACAGGCTCTAAGCATATCTTCCATGGTTTGTATTGTCCTTTCGCTTTGTCTGTCCATTTGTGGATGATAAGCTGTGCTTAGATTTAACCTGGTTCCCATTGCTTTTTGGAAACTTGTCCAAAAATGAGAAGTAAAACGGTTATCTCTATCACATACGATAGATAAAGGAATTCCATGTAAAGAAACTATTTCATTTACATATAGCTTGGCTAACTATTCCATACTGAAAGATTCCTTCATTGGTAAGAAATGAGCAGATTTAGTCAATCTGTCAACAATCACCCATATTGTATCATTTCCTTTTCTTGTCTTGGGTAATTTGGTAACAAAGTCCATTGTTATCAATTATCATTTCCATGTTGGCATCTCTAATTGTTGCAATAATCCTGAGGGTTTCTGATGTTCAGCTTTAACCTGTGAACAGGTTAGACATTTGACAACGTAGTTTGCTATATCCTTTTTCATTCCTATCCACCAGAAATTCTTTCTTAGATCTTGATACATCTTATCACTTCCGGGATGTATCGTATATTTAGACTTATGAGCTTCTTCTAGAATTCTGTGACGTAGGTTTCCTTGTTTAGGTATCCAAATCCTTTTCTTATGGAACTTACAAATTCCATATGTTACTTGTTCTAACTCCTTAAGCATCATACACTTCATCCAACCTTATGCGTGCATGTCTTTCCTCTCGGCTCTGTTTGATTTCAGCAACCAAAACCCATTTTTCTTTTCTCTCATCTTTAATATAATTGTTCCAATTGAAACCTTCATCCTCTTGAATTATCAAACTGGGTCCACCACATTCATCATTAATTGTCAACATAGCTTGTTTCTTCTCTTTAGATGACCCTTCCTCAATCTGCTTTCTTGTCGGTTGCTCGTCATTGCGATGATAAATAGCTTTCTTGTAATAATCATCATGAAAAGGATTTATGTCACACCCTGACTTTTACGGAAGCGTGATTATTGGTGTGACTTCTTAATACCATAGCATTCAATCATAACAATGCTATATGATAAAACCATTAGATTTTCATCCATAAATTAAGTTTGAAAATAACATAACACAATTGTCTGAAACATTGACACCGAATCTAAATTACAAACCATAACATGTTTTAATGAGTTCATGAAGACTTGACAAAAGATCTTAAATAAAACCCGAGTTTAGAAACATGTATCTCGTCCAAGAATAAGATACATCTCCTAAACCCTACTGACTTGGATGACATCCTTTATTTATAACGCAGCTTGAAAACATGCAACACCTGCCAGATCCACTTAGTTCCCTGATTTACATGTAATTTGAAAACATCAACAAAAGTTGAGCGAGTTCATGTGTTTGTGTATGAATAAACCTTTAAAGTATGTCTGTATGTATGTCCCTGGTATGCAGCAATAAGGAAAAACAGATCACCAATGGTTTGCAAGGCCAATGGTATGTGTGAAATGGTGCAGAAAAACTCAAACCTAGCGGATTTTGCCACGGCATTAGTATGTGGACATAGTCACCACATGGGCCACCCTGGTCGTCATGGGTGTGGGATCGCTACACCCAAATAGATCTATCACTCATGTCCCCCGGTCCTACGATGAGGATTAATGGCCTTAAGTGTTGTACCCACCTTTCACATGATCAAGCAGTATCCCTCCTTAGCTAACCATACCATGTATAAAACGTTTGTAAACAATTGTAACATGTATTTCACCCCCGAAGTTATAAAACTGAAAATAGTTAAAAGAAAAGGGGGACATGAACTCACAGTTTTGCGTCTTAGGTAGTCGTAACCCAAATCTCTTCAGCAAACACGACTCCCTACAATGTACTAGGGTCTATTAGACGAACGGGTCGTGCCTTGTCTTAGTATTCACGTTTTTTAGTTACGTTTCCTTTATGTCCTCAATGTTATTCCAAGTTATAATTACTTTCTAAAATAATAAATATTTGAACTTTAAATTATATTCAATTTTGAAATAATTGTTAAACAATATTTTTGTAACAATACTTCTCAAGTATTTATTTTCGTATTTCCTTCCCAAGGATGGGGGTATCTCATACATGCATATTTGTATTCTTGTTTTTGTTAAGTATACTTATACTTAATTTTAATTGGCACAAGTCAAACATTTGCCAACAAACGTTGCAACATCACCTTTTAATCTCGGCCACCAATAGAAATCCTTCAAATCTTGGTACATCTTATCCGATCCTGGATGGATCGAGTACCTTGACTTGTGAGCTTCATCGAAAATTACTTCTCTAAGACCACCAAAGAGGGGAACCCAAATTCGTTTCATGAAGCACAATGTTCCTTCCTCATTGGGTACTAACTGTTTCTCCATCCCACGGAGATATTCTTTCACAAGATTCTCCTTCGTAAGAGCTTCTCTCTGCGCAGCACGAATGCGCAATGAGAGGTCTGTTTGTATAATCATTTCCAAAGCACGAACCCTTATGGGCTTGATTATTTCTTTCCGACTCAAGGTGTCTGCGACTACATTCGCCTTCCCTGGGTGATATTTGATTTCACAATCATAATTGTTCAACAGCTCCACCCATCGACGCTGCCTCATATTAAGCTCTTTTTGATCAAACATGTGCTGCAGGCTTTCGTGATCGGTAAAGATCGTACAGCTCGTGCCATACAAGTAATGTCACCAGATCTTTAATGTAAACACCACTGCGCCTAATTCTAAATCATGCGTAGTGTAGTTCTTCTCATGAACCTTCAACTGACGTGAAGCATATGCTATAACCTTCTATCGCTGCACCAACACGCAGCCTAATCCTTGACGCGAGGCGTCGCAATATACCACGAAGTCATCGGTGCCTTCGGGTAGGGATAAGATGGGTGCATCGCAAAGCTTGTTCTTCTGCAACTGAAATGCTTCTTCTTGCTTGTCACCCCATTCTTACTTCTTGTCCTTCTGAGTAAGGGAGGTCAACGGTTGAGCGATTTTTGAAAAATCCTCAATAAATCTGCTGGAATATCCTGCCAAACCTAGAAACTGACGGATATCGGTTGGCATCTTTGGAGTCTCCCAATTCTTGATTGTCTCGATCTTTGTGGGATCCACATGAATTCCATCTCTGTTAACCACGTGACCAAGGAACTGAACCTCGCGCAACCAGAACTCACACTTTGAGAACTTCGCGTACAATTTCTCTTCCTTGAGCAGCTCTAAGATAGCTCTTAGGTGTTGCTCATGTTCTTCCTTCGTCTTCGAATAAATCAAAATATCGTCGATAAATACAATCACAAATTTATCGAGATATGGCTTGCAGACTCTATTCATCAAATCCATAAACACTGCTGGCGCATTTGTCAAACCGAACGACATAACTAGGAACTCGTAATGTCCATATCGAGTTCTGAAGGCAGTCTTTGGAATACTCTCCTCTTGAATTCTCAACTGGTGATAACCTGATCGAAGATCGATCTTGGAGTAAAAACTCGAACCTTGTAGTTGGTCGAACAGGTCATCAATCCTAGGCAGAGGATACCGATTCTTAATGGTCAACTTGTTTAGCTCTCGGTAGTCGATGCACATGCGGAAACTACCGTCTTTCTTCTTAACAAACAGCACTGGAGCTCCCCAAGGCGAGAAGCTTGGTCTGATAAATCCCTTATCCAATAGCTTCTGGAGTTGTGTCGACAACTCTTGCATTTCTGAAGGCGCAAGTCGATAAGGTGCCTTAGCTACAGGCGCAGCACCTGGAACTAAGTCAATGTGAAACTCGACTTGTCTTTGCGGCGGCAATCCCGGTAAGTCTTCGGGAAAGACTTCAGGATATTCCTTCACGACTGGGATATCTTCCAACTTCGGCTCAGCGGCTTCTTTGTCCACAATGTGTGCCAAGAAGGCGGCACATCCTTTCTGCATACATCTACGGGCTTTCAAACAACTAATGATTCTTAGGGGCGTATCGTACTTCTCTCCATGTACCACAATTATTTCTCCATTCGCCATCGGAATGCGAATGATCTTCTCGTGACAAACGATCTCCGCTCGGTTGCTTGATAACCAATCCATTCCGACTACCACGTCAAAGCTTCCCAACTCGACTGGTAGTAGATCAAGCGTAAACTCGTGCTCTCCCAGTTCTATCACACAACCTCTAATTACTTCATTCGTTTCTAATAGCTTCCCATTAGCTAGCTCGATCGAGTACGGAATATCTAGCTTACTAGCTACTAACCCAAGTATTTTCTTAAACTCTAGTGATACAAAGCTAAAATCGGCACAAGTATCAAACAGTACAGATGCAAAGCGTTGATTGATAGGGAACGTACCAGTGACCACATTTGGATCTTGGCGAGCTTCCCTCGCTCCGATGTTGAAAACCCTTCCCTGAGCTTGGTTGATTTTCGGGCATTCACGCTTGAAGTGCCCAACATCTCCACAGTTAAAGCAACCTGGTCCCCGACTGTTACCATTTCCATTACCACCTTGATTGTTGTTCGCTCCACGGTTTCCACTAGCAGCTTGATTCCCAAAATTACCACGATTACCATTTCTGTCATTCCCTCCTTGAGGGCGGTTTCCATACCCATTTCCACCACGGTTATTGTTTCCATTACCATAACCTCTCTGACCACCACTACCACGACCAGTACCAGCCCAGCATGTCTCCTTCGAATGGCCAACCTTTCCGCAAGATTCACATCTCCTAACTCTGCACTGGCCGACATGATGGTACTGGCATACATCACATTTGGGCAGAGCGCCCATATAACCTTTTCCTTTGTTCTCAACACCAGTATTGACTTCAGCTGGTGGGTTCACATCCTTCTTCTTGTTAGCACTACTGGTACCCTTCTTAAAGTTTGAGAACTTCCTTTTGTTCTCACCGGATGATTCAACATAAGTCTCTTTCTTCTTCTGGTCAGAGATTGAAAACTTGTTTAACCTGATCGCTTCCTCGGTTAGCGCTACACTCAGACCAATAGCTTCGGTGATTGTTGCAGGCTTTGATGTTGTCACCATACTCATAATCTGAGGTGCCAATCCCCAAATAAAACGCTCAATACGCTTGAATTCCGGATCAACCATGTATGGTACAACGCGAGATAGGTCGTGAAATCTCTGCACATACTCCGCAATCTTGGGGCCATCCATCTTGAGGTTCCAAAATTTTGTTTCCAATTTTTGAATTTCAGCCCTGGAGCAATACTTCTTGCGCATGAGCTCCTTCATTTCAGCCCAAGTCAGAGCGTATGCTGCTGCCTCTCCTAGTGTCTGAACTTGGAGATTCCACCATGAAAGCGCTCCGTCTAAGAACAATCCGAATATGTACGTGACTTGGTGCTCCGGCGCACATTTACTCATTCTTATCACAGAATCGGTCTTCTCTGTCCAACGAACAAAAGCCACAGCACCCCCGGTGCCATTGAAATTTAGAGGCTTACAATCTAAGAATTGTTTATAGGTACAGCCTGTAGAAGCAACATCATTCACAGAAGGGATTAGCGAACGCACATGGAATATCCAAATGTAACGTAATGTGTCTCAAACGACTTTACCATGGGGTGGGTTACTTCCCGAGGTACCCCCACTTTGCTTGGAGCGTAAGGCCTCGTGTTGTGCTATCGCCCTTGAAATCCGTTCTTGTAACTCAGCCTCTGTGGTAAGCAGCTGGTTATCTCTTCGAGGAGGCATCTTCTAAAGAAGATTGTATGGGTCAGGTCTTATGCATATAAGTATGTAGTACGTGTATGTAATAACATTTATCAACGCAAGTAAGCACATAACATCCCAATCATAACACAAACAAGTAATTCAACAATGTATATAATGAGAATATTGCGATTGAGCTTTCATATATCAATGACCATAATTACAGTTTTACATGTTCTACAATGTACCATACATCAAAAGGGACTACAGGGTCACATCACCCTTGTCCAAATCGTCTGTCCAACTACAAAAGTCATAAAATCAAAAGAAAAGTGGTCTTCAAAAGGTCGTGTAATCTGGGCTCAATAGCGACACTCTCACCAAAAGTATGCTACCTGCATAAAACCAAAAACCTGCTATGCTGATGGTGGAGGAGGAGGAGGAGGAACGAAAAGCAGACTGCGCACATGCGCTAACTCCTCCTCAAGAGCATAAATGGTACGCAACAGATAGCTAATATGCTGCTCCGAACGTCAAAATCTGGGTATGGCAGAAGAGGAGCGGGTGGAGTCGCGAATGGTGACTAACATGTACAAGGTGGAGGACGTGGAATCCTCTCAAGATCCATGACTCTGCGACACAACATCTCCTGCTGAAGCTGTAATGACAAAAGCAGATCATCCTTCGTGTAACCAGTGTAATGTGAAGGATGGTATGGATCAGAAACAGGCATAGTGTTGGGCGGAAACCAAATAAGTGGCTCGCCTGATGGTGCAGAAGCAAAAGGTGCAGTATGTGTGAACTGTGGCATGAAAGGAAAAGCGGCTGACACAGGTGGTACATGACCAGACGGCTGGCTAGACGGTCCTTCCCCTGGACGGGGTGGAGGGATTTCCTGTAAGAACGTGATCGGTAGATCAGTGCGGTGTGTATCAGACACATACGGGTAAAATAGGGCAATGTCAACTGGTGCATGTGTAGGTGCAGGTGGGGGAGTAACAGGCTCAACGAAAGGAGGTAAGTCATCATTATCCTCTATCCACCCATTGCGGGTGAATGCATATCTGGGGTCTATCTGAGCAGCAAAAGGAGCATGGCCAGCGGCTGCAGGGATCGGATCGGGTAAAGGTGGTGCAACAACTGGTACAGGGCCATGCTCAGGCAGAGGATCATGAGCAGGTATAGGCTCGGGTGCAATCATAGGCTCAGGGTCGGCTGGTGCCAGCTCAAGATCAGCGGGTACATCAAAAAGCTGATCATCGGGGATAAAGTCAATCTCATGCTAAGGATCAATGTCAGGATCAAACTCATCATCAATCTCGAAGTCCTGTGGAGGAACAGGTGCGGCAGACATAGCCGTGTCAGAATCAGAATCGGTGGGATAACGCTGCAATCCCAGTGCGTGCAAAGTAGTAGATGACACAGACTCGAATGAATCAGGACCAGAATGATCAGACGAAATCTCAATGACAAGAATCTCAACAAGTGGAATAACAACGACATCATCGACTGGAGCTCCATCATCCTGGGCCTCCTCAGGGAGACCCTCAATAAAAAGATCGATATCATCGTCAGACATGGCATCAAAAGGCAGATCCTCGAGAGGAAATGCAGCAAGGGGCAAAGGATCGGGGATCGGAACAAGAAGTAGATCCTCGACAGGGAAACCATCAGCTAGCGGTATATCGTCGCCAACATCTGGTAAAGCAAACGGCTGGAAATCATCATCATCGTCACTCGTAGTGTCAGATGTAAAAACCTCATCCTCTGGGATGATCTCATCATCCGAAACAATGGCCATAGGGTCGACCGTATCAGATACTCCACTCTCAGAGGAGGACATAGTGTCTGTAACAAAATAATCACAACATATGCACATATATCAACAATCATCAAATAAGCATGTAAGTAGTAGCAATGCAAGCATGTATTCATCCTAGTCTTCTCAGACTATCCCACCTAGTCTCTCAGACTAAGCCTCCCAGTCTCTCAGACTGAACTACTTAGTCCCTCGGACTAAACTCCCCAGTTTCTCAAACTGTCCCAACTAGTCTCTCAGACCAACTACCCAGTCTCTCAGACTGAACTACCCAGTCTCTCAGACTGAACTATAAACATAAACTTTGAAAAGTGTTTCGTGTCTTTTGTTTGTAAAAATGTTTGTCTCCTGGATGTGGACGTTTTGTGTATGCAATGAAAATATGTTGTGAAAACATTTTCATGAGAGCCCTAATGATCGTAGTCTAGACTCGAGAAAGAATCCTAGTTCGCTACGATCGAAGCTCTGATACCAAGTTGTCACACCCTGACTTTTGCGGAAGCGTGATTATTGGTGTGACTTCTTAATACCATAGCATTCAATCATAACAATGCTATATGATAAAACCATTAGATGTTCATCCATAAATTAAGTTTGAAAATAACATAACATAATTGTCTGAAACGTTGACACCGAATCTAAATTACAAACCATAACATGTTTTAATGAGTTCATGAAGACTCGACAAAAGATCTTAAATAAAACCAGAGTTTAGAAACATGTATCTCGTCCAGGAATAAGATATATCTCCTAAACCCTACTGACTTGGATGACATCCTTTATTTATAACGCAGCTTGAAAACATGCAACACCTGCCAGATCCACTTAGTTCCCTTAAATACATGTAATTTGAAAACATCAACAAAAGTTGAGCGAGTTCATGTGTTTGTGTATGAATAAACCTTTAAAGTATGTCTGTATGTATGTCCCTGGTATGTAGTAATAAGGAAAAACAGATCACCAATGGTTTGCAAGGCCAATGGTATGTGTGAAATGGTGCAGGAAAACTCAAACCTAGCGGATTTTGCCACGGCATTAGTATGTGGACATAGTCACCACATGGGCCACCCTGGTCCTCATGGGTGTGGGCTTGCTACACCCAAATAGATCTATCACTCATGTCCCTCGGTCCTACGACGAGGATTAATGGCCTTAAGTGTTGTACCCACCTTTCACATGATCAAGCAGTATCCCTCCTTAGCTAACCATACCATGTATAAAACGTTTGTAAACAATTGTAACATGTATTTCACCCCCGAAGTTATAAAACTGAAAACAGTTAAAAGAAAAGGGGGACATGAACTCACAGTTTTGCGTCTTCGGTAGTCGTAACCCAAATCTCTTCAGCAAACACGACTCCCTACAACGTACTAGGGTCTATTAGACGAACGGGCCGTGCCTTGTCTTAGTATTCACGTTTTTTAGTTACGTTTCCTTTATGTCCTCAATATTATTCCAAGTTATAATTACTTGTTGTCACACCCCGACCGCGTAAAACAACAAATCGCGGCGGAAACATCGGGGCGTGTTGCAACAGAATTAATGTTTCATAACCATGGATACCAAAAAGTGTTTCGTTTTATTAAACATTGAATAATTACATCGTCTGGAAATCTAAATACACAAATTAAACATAGTCTATCATTGTTATTGAGTCACTAAGGCCTTGTCCAGTCCTATGTGAGCATGCATCTTATCAATCGATATCATTCAACAATACCTGAAACATATGTGAAAACGAGGTCAGCAAAGAAATGCTGGCGAGTACATAGGTTTTGTGAAAATAAGATTCATGACTTCTGTTTAAGAAAATGTTTAGTCATGAACCTTGTAATTTGCTTTGTCTTTGTAAATCATTTGAAAAATAATAAGTTCAGGTGATATGTATAATAAGAGAATAATGCATGATTAAATGAAATACCATGTAAAATGAGTTTGTATAAGATAAGTTGTTTGTAAATAAATGTCTTGTGAAAAGTATGTTACTTGTATAAAATGTTCTATGTCTCAAACTGAAATGATTCAAATAACGCTACAATATGTAATACCATACAAACACTTATATATAGGAAGTACCAGCGGCGTATCCACCATGCTTGTATCATATTACACACGCACCGTTACTCAAATCACTTACCCAAACCAAACCACCAAAGTAATGTTCATGCCCAATGTAAATCATGTAATGTGTAACCAATGTGATTTGTATAAATAAATGTAAGATTAAACAATTATCCTTATAGTAGCATATTAAAAGTATACTTTGGATTTGTAAGTAACATATTAAACTATGTTTTGGTTTCATAAATAACATATCAAAATATGCTTTAGATGTGATAAATAACATATTAAACTATATTTTGGTTTCATAAATAACATATCAAAATATGCTTTAGATGTGATAAATATATATATGTTGGTTTTGTACAATACCACACATGAGAGTATATTCAACTATTTATTTTAATAGTGTGATTTAAGAATTCATTCAGACCTGGTGCATCAAGATACACCTTTGAGACTATAGAAATACCACAAAGGCAATCCCTATTTGGATGGAGCAACAAATTGGTTTCAGACATTCCATGACAACAGGAATGGGGTGTCAAATCCTATAGCGCTATATCATACTAACAATCGGTCTGGTGAACATAAAATAAGTACAATTCAACAATTTATTTTATGTTCTTTGATAAATCAATGTTTAAACCATAATTAGTCATTTCATTTGTCAAAAGATAAGTAATAACATGTATAATCAATTATACTTTTGGAAAACATGAAAGTAACAGATAGGTACACATGCTTCACCCCAAAACAGTTTGAAAACAGTAAAAGAGGGGAATAATGTACTCGCCTGAGAATGCTTGGAGGTCTTGAACAACAACCAAACAAAGCTAGAGAGAGCACGGAATCAGTCGGCAATCTAAAACTATATAAATAAACCGGACTTAAATCGGGAGATCGGATAGGATGAGGCTTGGTAAACCAAATGAGTATTGGAACTCATATGATATGGTTTAACAAGGCCTACATACTACAATGAAACCAAACCTAAGTGCTTTCGACCCATCGCGACCCATTAAGGTAGCTTATGCTACTTTAACGCGTCGTGCGCGTGAAACGCGTTCTGACCGCCTAACTAGTCCTATGAAAAGTAGAATATGCCTAAACATGTTACATAATCAGTTATGTGACAAAGGTTTAGGTTACATATGCTTAATTACCAATTATACATGAAAAGGGTATTCTGGTAATTTACCTAAGGCATATAAACTACCTATCATACAACTACTTAAACGATGTGACCATAGGGTATAACCTCGGAAGGTTATTCCCTACCTACTATGGTCACCTAATGTATTTGGTCGGATCCTAATGATCGACCAAATGGGTCGGGTTCGAGGTATAAGCGATTTATTAGATCGCTTACCCTACGACCCTAGACAACGTGGTAATCAGTAGGCATAGTCCCAAGGGACTATAACCAACGTGATTACACTCACGTTGCGAAGTTCAAACGAACTTCGCATTGACCATAACTGGTCAATGTAGAAAGTCAAACAAAGTTTGACTTTCAGACTCGAAAGAATCGAAAAGCAATAAAAGAACGAAAGAATACTTACCCAGGGTCCCCGAATGCTAATCCCGATCCAAGAATCTCAGGTATGAAACAATGGTTTCAACTTAGAGTTTCTCAAATCAGAATTCTTGTAAGTTTAGCAATGGGGGTGGATGGGTATATATAGTTTTCGGTCCACCGTTAGGATCGTTTGATGGAAAACGTGCCATGATCCAAGGCGTACACTTGTCGGAAACTCATGGTGGCTAAAAGTGATCCTTATCAGCTGACTAAGCGAAAGAGAATGTGTGGTTGTGAACGAAACAGCTGGAAACTGCTGTTAGATTCGATTAATCTGGTCAGAAGGGGCCTCGCGGGCCGCCTGAGGATGTAAGGATCCTGAGGCGGGCCGCCTAGCAGTCACAGATCAGACATAAGTTTCAGAAATGACAGTTTCAGTCCCTGCACGTGTTTAAGGCCATTTCCGACACTTCTAAGGCCCGTAAAGCCAACTTTAAGGCCCTAAAATGTTGCCTAAACATTTTGGACATGAAACATGCTCAAAAATATGCCGGACATTGGTTCGTTTGGCCGTACGAACGCGATGTTCGCTTAATTACGACGGAATGTGCATAAGCGCGAAAAACGATCCAAATGACGTGACGAATGGATTTTTCTTATGCCGAACACTAAAATAAAATATTTTAGTGCTTACATAAATTTTTGGATGTCCGGATGTATTCAGAACGTAAGTTATGCGCGAAAATGCAAACTTGTGCACTTTTTGACACTTTTAGTCCCTGAATGACACAAAAGTTTATTTTAGCACACCGAACCCCTCAAAGCCTATTTCTAAGCTATGTAAAGGATATTTATGGTATGTTTAACTTATGGTCATGTTCCGGAATGTCTGTTACAGTTCAAATTGGCATACTTTCGCAGTTTGTCAACTTTAGTCCCTGTAAGCGATTTAACTTGATTTTGCCATACCAAAGCCTTCAAAACTTATTTCTAAGTTATGTAAAGGTTATTTAAGGTATGTTAAGCCTATGTCACTATTCCGGAGTGTTTGTTGCATTAAACTGGTTATATTTACGCATCGGTGCGCGTATAACCTTCCAGAAAGTGATTTAGAGTTTGAAATTGAACAAGAATTGATATGTGCAAATGATACACATATTTTTACAAATCCCAAGTATGAAATATAATATTTCATTGGTTCGGTATTTGTTTGATGGCCGTGGAGGCACAGGTGTTACACTTGTTAAAATAATAAATATTTTAACTTTAAATTATATTCAATTTTGGAATAATTGTTAAACAATATTTTTGTAACAATACTTCTCAAGTATTTATTTTCGTATTTCCTTCCCAAGGATGGGGGTATCTCATACATGCATATTTGTATTCTTGTTTTTGTTAAGGATACTTATACTTAATTTTAATTGATTATTCCGGAATAAATATCCAATTTAATGTATTTTCAAGTCTAAATTTAGAAAATACATGTAATCTTATTTTTATCCAAAAAATAATGTATTTCTAGAAAATATATATTTTTCTCAAAAATCATATATCTTCTAAGTATTCAACGAAAATATATTTTCACTTCTCAAAAATAATATATTTTCTCCTTGTCGAAAACATGATATACTTTGTAATAATAGTAAAAATCATATTTTCATTTCTTGTATCCAAAATATCATTTACCAAAAATATATTTATAACGGTATTTTCCGGAACATTTTGTAAGTTACGTTCTATCGTTCGGTTCCACAATATTATGTATATAACTTATATATTTATTCCTTTGTGATTTTTGGTATTATTTTGGATTTGTAATTTCTTGGTATATGTTAAGTTATATTACTTTAACCCTAAAATAATATAACTACTACACAAAGCATACAAATATTCACACACATCATGTCTTTAATGTAAATATATATTCTAAATACATATTTATCCATTTTTATTTGTAAAAACCAACCTTCAATACTTGTATTTTTGTTACAAAAATTATGGCAAAGTTTATATTGAAAACCATAGTTAAAATACACTTATAAACACTTGTTAGAAAATATTTTTCTAAGTGTTTATATTTTTAGAAAATTTTGTCATAGTTTCCCCTAAAAATGGAGGTGTCCATGCTATCAAAGCATATCATTTTCTTTTCAAAAATCATCACAAACAATCAACAATCAATCTACACTTACCGAGTGCCAAAACAATGCTATCTACATAATAATCATGAACTTGAACTTTCATAAAAACTTGTAGTAACTTGGTAGTGTTTTTAGTAGGTTTAGTTACCCTCCAAAATGTATTTACTTCTTTATAAACTTCATTCTTGAAATATTTAGGTGTTTACAACTTGTAAACATGTTTTACAAAAACATTTCTTTATGACATCTTCTTGTTTCACAAGTGTTTATACACTTGTTTTACCACCAAAAATAGTGTATGTTTAAGTAAGAACCAAGTCTTATGTAAATCTTGTTATTTAGCTTAGTTTCTTTGGAAAACTATTCTTGAAATCATCCACTTACAAGACTTTTATTTTGTTTAAACAATCATCATGAGAAAACAACTTTTATTATTCAAGTTCATGTCTACACAAAGTATGATCATCTTGGTCTTTCACAAGATCATCACCTTAACTTACTAGATAATGTGTTTAATCACAATCTAGTAGGTTTCTTATGATGTCTATCATCACTAACACAAATCATCAATCATCAAGAAGCAAAATAACACTAATCAACATGTATTCTTATGTTATTTAAGCTTATGTTAGAGTTTCATGATCATGTTCTTTAGTGTTCATCAAGATTAACAATGTTCATCATCTATTAACCATCAAAATATGAAGTAAAAACAAGTTACAAGGTGCTTACTACTAGCACAAAGGCTAGGGAAGAACACTTGATGAAGAAGATGATAAATGTGTTAGATAAAAGCAATTGGGAGAGGTCCTTCAAGATCCAAGACCACCTAGCTTCTTTAGACACCTTCTTGAACCTTAGAATGAACTTGGAAATGGATGGAATTTGATGAAGGATGATGATGTTGTTGTTGTTGCTTACGGCCGAGAAGGAGAGAAGAGGGAGGCGATGGGTGGTGTGTGTAAGTATGTGAAAGATAATGAACACTAGATCTTCTTATAATCAAGTTTATGCATTAACCAATGGATAATGTGCTTTCAAAGTACAAGACATATCTCTAAACAAATCCTCATAAGATCAAGGGAGATTTAGTGTGATCAAGAAAGATTATGGGTGGGCCACCCTTGGTGACCGTCCATATGAGGGGGGGGGGGGTCTTGGTTGTGATTAAATGGTAAGTTAAGTTATCTAGTTAGATCTTAAGTATAGTGTTTAGTGTTTAAGTGTGTTATGTGTTATATAGTGTGTTAGGGTGTTCGGTGATCATAACTAGCTCAGAAATAATAAAACAATGCTTCTAGTATAATTTTGGTGTTTCGGGTAGTGTCTGGTTGTTCGGTTAGATACCGGTTCGTTAAAGTGTCAAACCATTCCGTTTAGTGTTCTTTATATACCCTTTTGTGACACTTTTAATTTCCGACACTTAGGAAAGCATTCAGGACCATTTAGTCATATTTTTGCATGTTACCAACTTGTTAAAATGCTGATTTTTGCTGAAAAATGCTGAATTCAGCACTTTAAGTGGGTTTTAGGCACTTTCCGGCACTTAAACTATCACCTAGTGAAGCAGTTTTGTGGTCCTTACTTCCCTACACACTATACTAGTGTAGTACTTGGTTTCTGACTCATATTGAGTCTCAAAACATTGTCTGTCTATGTACTGAACCTCGTCAGCATTTTTCTGGGTTATCAACTAACTGTGCTAACTGTGCTTTGTGCATCATTTATGTCAATATGGTTTGCATGTAAAAGTGATATGACATTATGCAATATGATGCACATGTAAGTATGATACAGTAATCAGAAAGCAATTTATTGTAATTCAGCACAGTCATTAGGCACTAATCATAGTTAATTAAATTGTACGGATACCTGGATTTTTTACGGTTGTCACATTCTCCCCCTGTTAAGTACTAGCTGCAGGGGAGTTTGGGAATAAGTGCGGGTATTTTGCTTTCATGCGATCCTCATGCTCCCAAGTGAACTCTGGGCCGTGTCGCGCGTTCCAACGAACCTTGACGAGTTTGACACTACTCCTACTTATCTTGTTAACCTTCCAATCAGTAACCTCAATGGGTTCTTCGGTAAAGTGGAGTGTGTCATCAATGTGAACTTCGTCGGTAGGAATGACAATTGTTTCTTGAGTTGGACTCTTTTTCAGGTTAGATACATGAAATGTATCATGAACTCCATTTAGTTCCGCTGGTAGATCCAACTTGTAAGCTACAAGACCAATCCTCTCCAGGATTTTGAACGGTCCAATGTATCACGGGTTTAACTTTCCACGCTTCCCAAAGCGTGCTACACCCTTCCAGGGTGAGACCTTTAATAAAACCATGTCTCCCACTTGAAACTCCAAAGGTTTCCTTCTGCGGTCCGCATAGCTCTTTTGACGATCACGAGCCGCCTTAATGCGCTCTCGGATCTGTATAATCTTGTCTGTCGTCTCTTGGACCAATTCGGGACCCACAAGCTGTCTATCACCCGCGTCTGCCCAGCATAACGGTGATCGACACTTGCGTCCGTAGAGAGCTTCAAACGGCGCAGCTTGAATACTCGCATGGTAGCTGTTGTTATACGAGAATTCAACCAATGGTAGGTGGGTGTCCCAACTGCCACCCAAATCCATTACGCAAGCTCGCAACATATCTTCCAGCGTTTGAATCGTTCGCTCGCTCTGGCCATCCGTTTGTGGGTGAAAATCAGTACTCAGATTTAACTGAGAACCAAAAGCTTCTTGGAAGGATTGCCAAATCCTTGACACAAATATTCCATCTCTATCAGAGATAATCGAGAGAGGCACTCCATGTCGTGTGACAACCCGAGTTTTCAAGGTCTCTATTCGACTCGACTTAATACTCATTTGCAAAGCATGTTTTATATTTAATAGATGTGCAATATACGTGCTGGTTGTAGATTCGTGGTGTATATTATGTGTATGTGATATACGTATTCTGTATTATTAATGTGAATTGAGCAATAGTTAAAACATGGAGCCTGGCCGAAAACACCCCACACGAAAACCCCCACCTGAAAACACCTTTGTGGCGAAAACACCTTAGTGTTTTCGTCCACTACTGATTGACGAAATCAACTCATGGGCTTCGGCCCAGTAGCGAGGGAATATAGGATGTGTTTTATTCTGTGCACGTAATCGATAATTGACAAAAACCCTAGACACATCTCATCCTCTCTCTTGCTCCTTTTTGAAACCCGTCGACAGTTTCAAACAAACGAGTCTCATACGTCGATCGAAGTACCACCTTTCCTTCATAGGTTAGTAGTCTGTTATTTATGATTTATTGATTTAATCACGCGATTATTAATTGGCATCATGAGTTAACTGTATATGATTATGTTGTGGATTGAAGCGATTGGTTTGGTAGGGATCCTTATAAACTGATGTTATGATCGGTTGTGTTATATCTACTAATAATGTTCGAATGATGTTGTGGGTATATCTCTGAATGTTAATGTTGTGTGGATATGTTTGATGTTCGGCCAGGAATCATGTGGGTTAGGTCTGATACTGTTATGATTACCTTTGATCTATTAGAATAGAGTCATATTTGCATGTGATCATGGCAGTAGCCATGTGAGTCTGCATAGGAATGTGTAAATCAATAAAGTCATACATGTATAATTTGATTGAATGCCATCAGTAAGTACTCATGAATTAATTAATGCTCACATGATGGTGTCATATGATTGATTATTGTGATGAAATGATGATTTTTAGGGTTGGACTTTGTAACTATTGATGATGATATAGTGTTGTATGATTCACAGCTAGGAATTTTGTGTTGAGGGTTAACAGTCAATGATGATTAGTACTTTGGTTAAACAGAACAACTTGCTAATGACTGCATGATGATTGAATGATTTCGTAACACTGGTTATTGTATGATGTGACTGTTGTTGATGTTGTGGTGGCCGACGAAAACACTACCCCCAACAAAAACACTTTGGGTTTTCGGCACCCAAGTGTTTTCGTCAATTAGTGATTTCGGCCCCAAGTGTTTTCGGCCCAAGTGGATTTTGTTATATATGTGATTTCTTCATGTGGTCTTTGTTAAGTCTGTAACTCGGTTAATTAATAACTCAGTTAGGTTATTAATTCTGATAAATGTAACTTTGTTAAGTTAAGCATGTAACTTTGAACCTGGTATGATTGGCAAACTGTTTATGTGTTATTTGATGTTAAATGCCAAATCACTCTGTAATACTGATTGTACGTGAAACATTACGAACTTGAGCTGATTGAATATACGTGCATACTATAGGACTTGACTGATTAATTGTGGGCACATAACTTAGCATACCGAGCAAACCAAGGTGAGTTCACACTCTTACCAAGGCATGGGATTCCCGGGGTTGGGAATGGGATTGAATAACTACTCATACTTGCAACATTACTAGACTACTTACTACCGTCCTCAGATTGGGAAGGACGCCTGTGCTAAAACCTACGTAAAACCTACGTACTACTGTCCTCGGATTGGGAAGGACACCAGCACTAAACCTACGTAAAACCTACGTACTACCGTCCTCGGATTGGGAAGGACGCCAGCGCTAAACCTACGTACTCGCTACGTACCACCATCCTCGGATTGGGAAGGACGCCAGCGCTAAATCTACGTACTCGCTACGTACCACTGTCCTCGGATTGGGAAGGGCACTTACGTAAAACCTACGTAAACTTATACTTACTACTATCCTCGGATTGGGAAGGATACTTATGGATACAACTAGTCTAGTAACTTACAACATGGGAAGCCCCCACTATTTGAACTTACAACATGGGAAGCCCCCACTAATTGAACTTACAACATGGGAAGCCCTCACTAGATGAACATACAAATGGCCTAGTAATACACGGCATGGTTATAAACGAACTTACGATTTGTTAAACGAACTTATTACTGAACAACCAACTGTGAACTCGCTCAACTTTGTTGTTGACTCTCTGTTACATGCCTTGCAGGTCGTTAGGTATCTATAGAGCTTGCATGGGAGTGGAGAGGAGTCGTTGTGGGACATGGACAGCTGTGTGCCATGCTAAACATTTGAAACATTTAAACTTATGTTGGGTTTACATTTTTATGCTTCCGCTAAACGTTTAACTATGTTATGGTTTTGAACACCTTTCGTATTGATGAATGACTTTTATTTATTATTTACAATGTTCAATATGATTGGTGGCTTGATCCTGGTCATGTCACGCCTCCAAGCGGTAATACTCCGCGTGTGGTTTTTGGGGGTGTGACATGTCGTGCAACTATCTCTCTGAGATACAGCTCAGCAAGCTTGCTAGTGTTATCCTTTTCCTTGATTGGAAAAAAGTGTGCAGATTTCGTCAGACGGTCTACGATTACCCAAATCGTATCATGACCTCTGGGTGTCCTTGGTAACTTCATTATAAAATCCATTGAAATCTGCTCCCATTTCCACATGGGTACTTCAGGTTGTTGCAGAAGACCTGAAGGCTTCTGATATTCGGCCTTTACCTTGGTACAAGTCAAACATTTGCCAACATACGTTGCAACATCACCTTTTAATCTCGGCCACCAGTAGAAATCCTTCAAATCTTGGTACATCTTATCCGATCCTGGATGGATCGAGTACCTTGACTTGTGAGCTTCATCGAAAATTACTTCTCTAAGACCACCAAAGAGGGGAACCCAAATTCGTTTCATGAAGCACAGTGTTCCTTCCTCATTGGGTACTAACTGTTTCTCCATCCCACAGAGATATTCGTTCACAAGATTCTCCTTCTTAAGAGCTTCTCTCTACGCAGCACGAATGCGCAATGAGAGGTCTGTTTGTATAATCATTTCCAAAGCTCGAACCCTTATGGGCTTGATTCTTTCTTTCCAACTCAAGGCGTCTACGACTACATTCGCCTTCCCTGGGTGATACTTGATTTCACAATCATAATCGTTCAACAGCTCCACCCATCGGCGCTGCCTCATATTAAGCTCTTTTTGATCAAATATGTGCTGTAGGCTTTTGTGATTAGATTTGGATGATGTAGAAGATGAATGATATCCAGAATGATATCCAGTATCATAACTATGAGACTGGTTCTTTGACGAATCACCAGCGTTGTCAGCATTAAAAGCAGTACCAATCTTTGGTGCTTGAATCTGATTATTCAACATCATACTCTTCCGGTAGTACAGATCAACATTTTGTTGATAACTCGAATTGGACATTTTGTTTTGTTTCTGTAACATCAGATCATGTCCCTCCAGTTTTTCAATTAAACTATCAAACATCATCTCATCAAACTTGGCATCATTTTTCAAAATTATCACATATGTCTGCCAGTCATCGATATGTGGTAATGCCTCAACCAATTTATCAACAATCTCTTCTCTGTCTTTGTTGATTCCAAACCTCTCTAACTCATTCTTCAGATGACAAAATCTTTCAATCATTTGTCAAACAGTTTCGTCTTCATGCAACCGAACAAATCAAATTCCTTTTTCAACAACGAGATTTTGTTTTTCTTTATATCTTTTCCTCCTTTGGCTTTTACTTTCAATGCTTCCCACATTGATTTAGATATTTCACAATGCTGAAGCAGGGAAAGAATATCCTCTCTAACAGATTGTTGAATCAAAGTAATCATTCTCAGTTCACTAGAATGTTCTTTTTTATCATCAGCCGAAAATTGTTTAAGTGTAAGTAATTCATGTTTGTCATTTGTTGGTTTTTCGTATCCCATTCTTAACATGATCCAGCTTTCATAAGCATATGCCTGCACCAAGTTTTCAAATCTTGTACTCCACCAGTGATAATCTTCGATATTCATTAGTTTCGGTGGCTTTTGATGATTTCCGTAAACATTATCATGGTTCAAACTTTTAGAAATCATATTTGTAGCATCTTTGGTGTTACTGGAGTTTCTTCAGTTGTGAACGCATTGTAAAATGTGTTGTAAAACTCTTCAGCCATGTTTCTGATCTTTGAACAACCTGCAAACAAACAAACACTTTATCAATTCTAAAAAACAAACAATATACAACTCTTCGTTCGTACGAAGTTGGAATCGTACGAAGCTGCAAATAAAAAATAATCAGATATCAACAGTGTGTTTCGTAAGAAGCTGCAAGCATGGGTTCGTACGAAGTCAGACTTTACAAAATCACAATTGTTGAATTGGGTTCGTGGGTTCGTACGAAGCTACGGATGTGTGGCTTCGTACAAAGCTACACTGCGAAGAACTCAATCACGTTTTTCATGGTTTTTCACTGATTTGAGTATGATTTTGTAAGAATTTCGATCTGAAACTTTGTAGGATTGTTCAAAAACGTTTTTCACACGTTATATAAAAAATCTAGCCGATTTTAACCGTGAAATCTCCTTAGATCTGAATTTAAAGTTCAAAGAAAATGAGAATAAGATGAGTAGAAGAAGATGAGTGTAGAAAATGATGATTTCAGCTCTGATGATGATGAAACAACTACAATCTTTGTGTCTTCAATCCGTGCAATCAAACACCCACTCTGATACCACTTGTGAATTCAGGATCGTGATCGATTCCTTCTCCGTTGAATGAGTACGAACACGTATAATGTGCGGAATCCAAATACGTGTGTGGATCAGACACTCCGATGTAATTATAATATGTTTTCTATTACTGATTTGATAGTACAATAACGCGAAAACAAACGAGTAGAGCTTCGCCTCAAAGTTGCTCCAAAAGTTACAAATGATCAAGACCTCTCTCCTATATATAGACACATGGCTTCGTACGAAGTCTTAGATGTGGTGCCTTCGTACGAAGCTACCTCAGCTTCAATACATGCTTTCATCTCTTCAGTACCAGTCTTGTCTCATTCGTTTCAGCTACGATACTAGATTGACATAAGTGATATACATATGCACTCACACGAAATTACGCAACGAATGATTTTTTGCATTCTTATCATTAAAATACAAGATTTTAATCAATCAATCAATCAATCATACCCAGTAAAATCCCACAAATAGCAAAGCTATTTGTAGGGTCTGGGGAGGGTGGGATGTAGGCACACCTTACCTCTACCCCTAGGGATAGAGAGGCTGCTTCCAGAGAGACCCTCGGCTCCAAAACACCCAGGAAAGAAATAAATAGAGCATGAGGTGTGTGTGTGTATGTGTATGAAGCTACCAATGTAGTATGAGTAAATACAAGATTTTAATGATTAAAAAAATATTTGGATGTGCGTACGTGTTCCGTATTAAGAAATACGCAAATCGGCAGACTTTCGCAGTTCGACGCAAATAGTCCCTGTGATCAATTAAGCATGTTTTTGCCATACCGAACCCTTTAAAACTTATTCCTAAGTTATGTAAAGGGTATTTAGGGTATGTTTAGCTTATGTCATTGTTCCGGAGTGTACGTTGCGTTAAACTGATCATGTTTGCGTAATAGTTTACATATAACTTCCAGAAAAACTTCTCGAGAGTTCGAAATCGTACAAGGATTGAAATGTGTAATTGCCATATGTAATTATACAATTCCGGAAATGAAACACAAGATTTCATTTGATTCAAAATTGTTCGGAATTGTATACTGGTTGTAAAGGCACAAATGTCACATTCTCCCCTACTTTAGGAAATTTCGTCCCGAAATTTAATTTTAGAGGAAACTTGTGAAAACAGATGTGATTGTTTCGCTTTCAAATAAATCCTCTGTGAGGACCGTGATCGCCTTCAATAAACGCTCCGACCGGATCAGTTATCTACGTGCAATGTGCGGAATCCATGCAAGAGATCGACATAAAGACCATACAGATACCGTTAATATCACTTCTCATTAATGATTGAAGAGTTACAGAACCTGAGAGAATTTTGGCAGAGCTTCGCTATGTCTCACCAAAAGTTACATCACAAATGAACCCAACACCCCTATTTATAGACATCATGGCTTCGTACGAAGCCCCATGTGGCTTCGTACGAACCGGGTATTAAGCCAAATCAACTAACTTGTTCTATCAAGGTCACTTCGTATGAAGGCACTATTATAATACAAAACCAAGACAACTTAATTCAAACACATACAATTACATTAAACATAGACTCGATACTAGACGTAAGCTACAGACATATTGCATTCACAGACTCCCCCTTGGATGTAGTTGTAGTCATCTGTATAGTCTTCGATCAGCTCTTCCTGTTGCATCTTCTCTCCAAATACTTTCTCCTCCCCTCTTCAGCTTTTTTTTTCTAACATTCTCTTTCGCTTATGTCTTCCTTCATTAATCCACTACTCACGCCATTCCTTGATTCCATCCATTATCTTGGACCATCTGGGAATTTTTCGTTCTTCAGATTCAATCGGAGTTTGATCAGTATCAAACTGCCCCATTCCCAGTCTCCACTTTGCACGCTTCGCTGCTTCAGCCATCTTTCTATCCATTCTTTCGTTGTGGCGCTCTTCTTTGAGAAATTCTTCTAATTCAAGATCCCTCCATTTCGACTCCCAATAACGCCCTGAATTAATGTCTTTCTCAAAGCATACCTTCACCAATTTCTGATATCTCAATGCCTGCTCCTTGTCTGCTTCATAATACATAATCTTGTTGAAGAACTTTCACTGTGTTTTGCTATGACAATAAATAAAAGTCAAGGACAATCGTTGGAGCGTGTTGGTTTGTATCTTCCACGTCCAGTGTTTAGTCATGGCCAGCTCTATGTTGCTGTATCTAGGGTAAAAAGTAGGAAGAGGTTGAAACTTTTGATTTGTGATAAAGAAAAACGAGTTTGTACAACCACTACTAATGTAGTTTACAAAGAAGTTTTACAAAATCTATGATGATACTTAACATCTGTCAAACTGGCAACGTCTGTTGGGTATAATGGAGGAACATTTGTTAGGAAATGTTTGTTGGAAAACAATAGAAGTTTCTGAAAGCATCTGATACTTGCTCTGCATGAAGCAGGGGCGGACCTAGTGTAGTCCGAGGCGTAGCCCGGGCTACGGCTCAACTTTTAACCGGTAGTGTAATTTTTTTTCCAATTTTTATACTAAGGATACCCCTCAACAACTACTAGGACACCCCTAAAAAAAATTTATAAGCTGGTATTAAGCCCAAGTAATTCTGATTATATTGGCCCAAATAACCAAATGATAGCCCAATATTAGTTAGCCCAAATAACCAAAATAATAAGTTAATAACCCAATAGTGTTATGGTGCGGCAGATTGAATTCAAGGGATATCAAAGGTCAATCGAACAGAAATCACAGAACAGGTCCAACCGGAGGTTTTGTTTCAGTTCGAACTTCGGAGGTTTGTGGCTGTGCGGGCGTGCGACATTCACAAAATCACAGAACAGAAGGTTTGATACTATGGAATTCATTAGTTTTATGAATATTTATTAGTTGGTTTAATTGTTGTTTTACGAACAGGAGAGGTTTGATACTTTGATTGTTGTCGGGTAGTTAAGCTAGCTTTGCTTTTACCGGTGGCAACCGCAACCGTTGAAAGATATTTTTCGAAATTGAAGCTTGTGAAGACGGATTTACGCAATCGGATCTGCCCGGAATTCTTGAACAATGCTATGGTTTGTGCGGTCGAAAATGATTTTTTAAGTGAAGTAAAAGACGAGGATGTGATGGAACGATTTCAAGCTATGAAAAAAAAGAGGACAAATCTATTAGGTATTTGTTTTACTTTATTTATGTATTGTTTTTTTAATATTGTATGATTGCACGGTAAATTTTTTTTAGGGATACCCCTGAATTAATGTTCTAATTCCGCCACTGGCATAAAGCCTATCCTGAGAACATATGCTGCGAAAAATGTTTATATCTGGTGTTGTAGTAACAAGTTCCCAGGTCTCATTTTTAATGAGAGCAATAAATTCATTATTCATAACATTATTCTCTTAACATATGTTCACTAACCCTTTTAACTTTTGTTGACTAACCTTTTTAACATGGGTTGACTAACATCTGATACTTACTATCTATCAATGTGGAAAACTCTGTTGGAGATAATGGATGACAGTTATTAACAAACGTCTGTTGGAAAGCAACAGAGGTTTTTAACAGTTGATAGACAACAATCAACATAATGGAATTCCTGTTGACTAAACCTATTGACCATTAGTTTATATCAATTTTGTAAGTCTGCACTAATTATTTTTTTACTTTCTATCAAAATGTGTTATGCATGGTTTTCTAAAATCCGCCCGTATTTACACACCGCTAGTAAAAAATAATATATGATTTGAGAGTGTGAAAGTGTATCCATCCATCACTTCTTTCCCGCCAAAACTGTTAAATATTTTAGTGTAATCGGGGATTGACTTGGTGATCAAAGCGAATAATAATACACATCAAGCAAGTTAGGAGGTGCGGGAGTGCACGCTTGTTTGAGTTATTATTATTCGGAGTGTACGGGCGGAACCCGTACCCTACGGGGGTTCCAAGGGGGCAGCGCCCCTGGGAGCAAGGTCCAAGGGGCAGAGCCCCTGGCTGGGGTCGAGCTGCCAGGTCAGCTTGGAAAAATTTTATTTTAATTAAATTGCTTTATGGAAAATGCCTTAGAAAAAATATTTTGTGAAAAATCGTCCTAATTTTTTAGACAAAAATTAAGGCATGTTTAAATGCAATTTTAATTAAAATTAGAAGATAACTGCAGAGGCAGTTATCTGCAAACTCCCCAAAACTCGAAAACACAGTTTTGATCACAATTCTCTGGTTCATCAATTCACGCAAAAACACATACTCAGGTTCAATTTCTCGAAATCAGAGTTGTATCCGATTGAATTATTCGGGTGAACCACCGAAATAATTTGATCTGAGAGTGATTACACGTCTCTCTGATCATCCGTTTCTGAAAATTCCCCAACAAAAACCATTTCCCCTCATTCTTCATCGTCTACTGCGATGGGCGGCGGCGGTGGACCGGAGAAGACTCTATTGGACTTCTTGACGGAGTATTACTCTGATCAGCTCCAGTCGATCATTCTCTCTTCTGATAATCGTCTTCATTACCCCATTTATGTCGAGTATGTATCCCAAAGCAAACAATATTAGGGTTGGTTTAATCACAAAGGTTAATTGATTATTGTTCTTCTTTTTTATCAGTTTCGCTGAAGTGATGGAGCACGATTCTCCACTTGCGCATGAGATCCTGTTTGAACCAACGGAGTATTTGCCTGTATTCGATAATGCAGCCAAATTGGCTCAGGTTTCTTTCATCTTTATTTGCCTGTAATAGACTATTTTCAGTTTCATGTTATTAGGGTTTCTATACATGTTTTGTAAGGGGGTGAACCTAACACGAAATTTGCCGGTTTAAATAAATGGGGTTGGGATTACGTTTTGAAGTGATTATTTGATTATTGCGTTTGTAAAACATAAATAATCTAAAAAAGTGTTTGGATGAAAAAGTGATTATCTGCCGGCATGTACCTACATGCTTTTAACGCAAAATCTATTTTGAAAACGCATAATTTATTTTGAAAACGTAACACCAAACACCCCCTTAACCTGTTTGGTTTGCGGTTTGACCTGTTTGACTTATTTATTTATATATGTTTTTAAATGTATTTATTTATGTCATAACTTAAACTATTTGGGTACTTTTTGTGCGAAATTAAGAAGTTTTAAAATTAATTGGCATATTTTATATATAATACTAAAATTTTATTTCAAAGTGTTAATATGTAAAATATTTTAATAATTTTATTTTTCGTGTTAAACGGGTTGTGTTCGTGTCAACCCGCGAATACTCGTGCAATGTTTGGTTTCATGTTTGTAACATGATTTTCCGGTTCGTGTTCATCTCAACCCGTGAATACTTGTGTCATGTTCAGGTTCGCGTCAAGTTTGACGAACTAGCCCACGAACACGACCCGTTTAACAGCCCTGAATTGTATATTTCGTGACATCTCTATTGTAGTGTCTCATGGTTCATGATATCTCTATTATAGTTCTTTCATTGTAAATTCTAATGCTGCTATCCTTTTGGAATTTAGGAAACCGTGTATGAAAAAGTTAAGGAAATTTGGAAACATGAAAGTTGTAACGAAGGCGTAGATCGTCCGCCTCCAAGTATTAAGGATTTTGTGCATGTTCGGATTGAAATTCGTGGTCCCATGCTTGATAATCCTGGTACAATTGTCTTTTCAATAAATCTTGTTGTTCTTGATTAGTTATCCATTGTTGCACATATTAAGGATACAAGTTGGAGGCTCATTTATTTTAGTTGAATGTGAGTTGCATATAAGAACAAAGTTCCTTTTTCAAAGTAGAATTTGTTTTTAGACCTTGAGAATTTATCGTTAATTAATTGGATTATGTAGAGTTTTGTCCAAGCATTGGACGTGCACGTGTGAAGCACCGGGGCATACTTCTCACTCTAAAGGGAACAGTAATTAGATCTGGAGCGGTTAAGATGATAGAAGGGGAGAGGGAGTATGAATGTCGGAAATGTAAATACAGGTATTTTTTGGACTGTTTTTTTTCTTGTTTATTTAGTTATAAAACGTCATTATTTTTATGAAAATTACTAACGGGATATGTTAATGCGTAGGTTTAAGGTTCATCCTGAACTGGAAAGCAGGAACTCCATACCCAAGCCAATGTTTTGTCCTTCTAAGGTTAGTATTAATTCACTTTATGTTTTTATCGATGATTGTACATAAATCTGCCACCTAGTGTTGTAAAACAAACTAAAATACATAACCAAAAAAGACGGAAGTTACAGTGAAGAAAGGGAACGTGTTTTAATCTTGTTACAAGTTCTAATGAACTTGGTTTAAAAGGCGCGCCTCATGTGATTTTGGGTCAAAATTGGTCAAATTTAATGTACGTAAACAATTATGAACGGTTTACTTGTTAAAAAAAGTTGATATGTAAAACATAGGAGTGAGACACAGCTTATGGTTCTAAATAAAGCTTAGTTGGTTGTACATATAGCGATGTTTCGTGTACGTGATGCCTTGGTTTAAAAAGTCGTGAGAGGCACTCCAAGGCGTTTAGGTTTCAAAAGCCAAGAAGTGAGGCGCGCGCAGCACGTATATGAGGCGCACATTTATGTACACAACCAAAGGTTGCGCCTCTCTTTTCTGTTTTACTTATCAAGTAAACCTTTCAGAACTTCTTCATCCCTTTGGTTGGTTTTAGATATAAATATCCTACAAGCCCTAATTTTGTATCAAATTACATGAAGCACGCTTTTTTGCTCCTACCGTGATGCGTGCACATTTGCTTTCATGACCCGAACACCCCAGGGCTTATCCTGCTTTTTTAAACCGAGTTAATGTAGGAAATTAGGAAAAGACATAAGAAAGTAAGGAACATGTTAAAATTTTCTTTTGTTGAGTTGTGCTTTGGTTGGTTAGTACGTTTCTGTAAATATCTCTGCTATGTGCTCTTAAGCTATGCTTTTTTAACCTTTTTCCGTTTGTGTTATTATCGTTAAATTATATATTGTCTACTTAACAGAAACAAAAATATTGTGAAAGCACCAGTTTCCAGCTTTTAGAGGGAAACAAAGTGTGTCATGATTACCAGGAGATAAAGATCCAAGAAAGCACTCAGGTTTTAGGTGTTGGGGCAATCCCTCGTTCAATTCCCGTTATTCTGCAGGATGATCTTGTTGATGTTGTTAAAGCTGGAGGTACAATATCATAGCATTTATGTTGTTTTCTATTTTATTTTCTTATTTATTAATTTTTACATAATGGTTGCCAATTATGTTCTTTAACTACCATTTTTTAAACATCATCTGCAGATGATGTAATTGTCACAGGAGTTTTGACAGCTAAATGGTCCCCAGATTTGAAGGATGTTCGCTGTGACCTTGAACCTGTATTAGTGGCTAATTACGTGAGGTATTCAGTAGTTTCTTTTTTACTCTCAAATAATTATCTTAGTAATAATTTAATGGCAGATAACATGTCTATAGCTATCATTTGCTTTAACTTAGGCTGTGTTATTTTAGGCGAATAAACGAGATAAAGCTGGATATTGAAATCCCTGATGAAGTTATTCTGCAATTCAAAAACTTTTGGTCTGAATTTAAAGAAGCGCCATTAAGCGGTAATATCACAATGTTTGTTGGTAATAGTATCTCTCATTACTCTCCTGGTTGTTAAGGTTGCGCCATATTAATTCGACAGGAAGAAATGCCATTCTTCGGGCTATTTGTCCACAAGTTTATGGTCTCTTTACCGTGAAGCTAGCAGGTAGCTTTCATTTCAAGTTCCTCTCAACATTTAAATTTGATTTTGCATTTCTATCTCTTAACCGACCACCGAGTAAAAAGGTTATTTTTATTTATCTAAGATTAGTTGATCGTCTAGTTTGTTATGAGCACAATTAATGTTCCATTGTAGTTGCCTTGACACTTATTGGAGGAGTACAGCATGTCGATGCTTCTGGGACAAAAGTTCGAGGCGAGTCTCATCTTCTCCTGGTCGGAGATCCAGGTACAACGTTATGCAAACGTTTACCGAAAATCAATGCATCCTCATCTAGATTTGAACATTTTTAGAGAATGTTAACTCTGGATGAAATTTGGCATCCTGATGCTTGGGTATCATAGATTCTGACTCAGCATTTATCGTCTTTCCATTTTCTTTAAGTTTTTAGGTACAGGAAAGTCTCAAGTTTTGAAATTTGACTTTCCCTTTATTTAAGTATTTAGGTACAGGAAAGTCTCAATTCTTGAAATTTGCTGCTAAGTTGAGCAAAAGATCCGTTATCACTACTGGGTTAGGAAGCACTAGTGCTGGGTTGACAGTTACTGCCGTAAAAGATGGAGGTGAGACTTCAATACAACATATAAATTGCTTAAAATCGATCAAACATTAAGTTGAACTAGTTCTTTTGAGCTGATTTGAGTGAATTTACTCTTTATAATAAATAAATAAATAATATAATCTATGCAGTTAATGCGGTAGAAAATCGGATATCGGTCAAGGACCGATATTTGAGATATCGATTATCGCGGTGGGATAGCGGTAATTCCTACTATCATGCTGAATTTATATATATAGCAATTTAACACTAACAATTCAGTATACTCTCCTACCATTAACAAATTTACCTTTTAGAACTTGCAAAACACTAACAATTGTAGCAAGTAGGAACTGATTAAGACTTAAAAACTAACAATTAACATTTAGACTTAAAACACTAATAGCAGCAATAAGAAGAAAAACTAATATTTTTTTGAACGGCAAATTGGATCACTGACGGACCACTGGAGTATCATCGTGCTACGAGCGGAACCACCCGATCATATCCATCTCCACTAGGCAATAATGCCTATACACCAATTTAGGAGGAAACCCAATAAATCTAGGAAAAACCCCCCTGTGGGAATCGAACCCAAGACCTAATGGTCCCTAAGCCTTATCCCACCCTCAAGATGCCACTAGGCTATAATGCCATGGGCAAGATGAAAAACTAATGGTAGAACTAAAGAGAAAGGTATTGATATCGGGAAAATCGGTAGTATATCACCGATATTGGTATTGATATTCTGACCGATATTTTGCACTGTTATCTCACCAGGGGATTATATTGGCGATATTAACTGCATAGAATATAATATGCAGGTGAATGGATGTTAGAAGCTGGGGCTCTTGTCTTAGCGGATGGTGGACTTTGTTGCATTGATGAGTTTGATAGGTAACTTGTTTCTTTAAATAAATAAAAAACTTGGTTATCTACTTGTTTACACAACCGTTACAAAGCATATATTAGGTTATTTATGTCAAAGTAAAAAAAAAAAAATTAACAGCATGAGGGAACATGATAGAGCTACTATACATGAGGCAATGGAGCAGCAGACTATAAGCGTTGCTAAGGTAGCCTTTATATTAGCATTTTATTCCATCTTCATTACTTTTATTGAAATAAGTAGACTAAAATCATTGTATATTAACAACTCTTAAACTATGATAGAATCGTAACAGCCTATTACATTTTCAGGCGGGTCTTGTAACTACTCTCAGTACACGAACTATAGTCTTCGGGGCAACAAATCCCAAAGGGCAATATGATCCTGATCAATGTATCATTTCCAACCTTAGAATTACTATGTTTAATTGTTTATGATAACTAATATGTATTTTTTAACAAGTCAGCTTTGTCTGTCAACACGACATTATCTGGTCCTTTAATTAGTAGATTCGACATAGTTCTGGTTCTTTTGGACACAAAAAATCCCGACTGGGATAAAGTTGTTTCGGATCATATTCTTGATCAGGTACCAACTAGCCTACTGTATGCTCCCTGTGCTCGCTTCGTCATTTCCACGTGGCTAAATCTTGATAGTGGTATGCTCAGGTAGAAACGGACAATGACAAATTTCATGAAGATATTAGTAAGAAGTGGCCTCTTTCCTTGCTCAGAAGGTACCGTTCAATACAATTTCAAGTAGATAATTGCGAGAACTGCATAAACACATGTACATATTGCTGAAACTGTGACCAAATAAGGCGGTTATGGCCCACCATATTTGCAATGCACTACGTACAACAAGAGCTTACTGTAGACGCCTATATACATATATATGTATATTCGTAACTCATGAACTTAATAATGAGTAGTGTAGGTTAATGGTGTAATTATGTTTGCAGGTACATCCACTTTGTAAAGGGATATTTTAGGCCAACTCTAACCAAAGAGGCAGAAAATGTTATTTCTAGATATTATCAACTACAAAGAAGATCTGCAACAGAAAATGCAGCAAGAACCACTGTTAGAATGCTTGAAAGTTTGATTCGACTTGCTCAAGGTACAACTTTTCTCTTCGTCAGGCGGTTTTTACCCCTTTACTTGATCGATTTGGGTTGCGCTTTATCTGAAACGTGTAAAATTAATATATAAAGGAAAACGATTCAAACGGATCAATCTTAAACGGATTGCAACTTGCCCGAGGTTTATTTTAGTTCATACAATCTGCTAAACTGTTTTATCCCAAGATTTAGATATTATTGTGATCATATTGTTTTTGACATAGCATTCATTGTGTATTACAAAGATTAAACGGATTGCAACTTGCCCGAGGTTTATTTTAGTTCATACAATCTGCTAAACTGTTTTATCCCAAGATTTAGATATTATTGTGATCATATTGTTTTTGACATAGCATTCATTGTGTATTACAAAGATACATAAAACAGGCAAAAAGTTTTATACTGGGTTGGGTCTGTTTTGATCCGTTCATTGGTCTGTGGTCTCATCTCTAACATATTAGCATTGCAGCACATGCAAGATTGATGTTCAGAAATGAAGTGACTCGATTAGATGCTATCACCGCAATATTATGCATTGAGTCATCTATGACAACGTCCGCCATTGTCGATAGCTTTGGGAATGCATTGCACTCCAATTTTACCGATGACCCTGATCAAGAATGTATCCTTTTTATTTTACGGTGATTTTGCATTACCAAAAGATTAAAAAGAATTTAAATAGTATTTACTTGAATTGTCAAGTGGTGAAATTAGATGAATAAAGTAGTGAAATGTTGGTGAATCCCTTGACCAAAGTTGCAGATGCCACACAAGAAGAGCAGATCCTTGCAAAGCTCAACTCTCCTGACTATATAATTAGCATATGATTGTGGTCAACATGGCATATGTAAAACTGAAGTTAAATGTGAATAATATTGTTCGACGATTATTTTAATTGATTCTATATTTCTGATGTTTGGGTATTTTCATTTTCAACATATGCTAACCACATGCCAGGGAATAGTATCACCCTGCCATTGGTTCAAATAGGCGGCCGCCCCTTCCTCATTGAACCAATCAGTTTATTATTTTATACACACTTTAAAATTACGTTTCTGCCCTGTAATAGTGTTTCTCTACCATTGGTTCAAATGGGCGGCGAGCAATACCCATTGGACCAACCAGTTTATTATTTTATATCCACTTTAAAATTACGTTTTTTCCCCAGTTAAAAAATACGGTTTTGCCTCAACTTCAAAATACGATTTCACCCTCGGTAAAAAAAATGACGCTTTTACCCTCAGCCAAAATTACGTTTTTACCTCAGTTCAAAATAAAATTTTGTTTTTCCCCCGGCTCAAAATTACGATTTTACACAAGTTTATTATTTTATACCAACTTTAAAATTACGGTTTTGCCCATAGTTTAAAATTACGTATTTGCCTCCAGCTCAAAATAAATTAATGCTTTTGCTCCAAGCTAAAATTTACGAATTTCCCCTCGATTCAAAATTACGATATCACCCTCATATCAAAATTATGTTTTTGCCCCCAATGCAAAATAAAAATATGGTTTTCCCCTAGCTAAAAATTAGGATTTTACCCTCAGGAAATTTTTTTTGATTTTTCCCCCAAGTAAAAATAAAAATACGACTTTGCAATCTCCTCTCCTAGTATAATACAAAATGAAAGTATAATGTTGGGGATACTAGCATTGCATGATCTATTCTTTCCATCGTAAACTTTGTTATGCTTACACATAGATGTTTAACTCTATGGTTCCTGACCATTTTCTTTTCATCGGGTGTTACTGTAGCCACAACACTACACGAGTCATGTTTTGTTTTTTTTTTTTTTTGATAGGTTAAAAGTATTGCACAAGACCAATTGCATGATTAATTTTACAAATCAACCATTAACATCGATATGTTTGGATTACTTTAATCAATAAAATACAACTAAGCATAACGATATCTTCTAATGTATGTGCTTAGATAACTTTGTGTTAATCTTCTAAGGTAGTAAAAAGGGAAGTAGCCCATATATGCATTAAATTTGCCAATTGAGCGCACATTTTATTGATCCGGACGATACGGTGACATTGCTTGTGATTCGAGATGATGGGGCGGGTTCAAAGTGGCGGCGGCAACTTATGGTGTTGGTAGGTGAAGGGAGAGAGAGGGGGAGGGCCCGAGGGGGGAGAGATAAATATCTCTGTTGTTTGTTATACACACACGATACCACTTATCCTACATTACGTACGCGATATTCTCAGCCGTCGGATCTTCAATCCATCAAACTAATTTAAATCATTAAATTAATCATATTAATGTACTCAAATCTTATAAAAAAAAGGTTAAAATCGTCATTACGAGATCTTAATCTCTGTAGCTGACGGAGATTCAAATCTTATATTCAAAATCGAACCCTGAATCAAATACAACAACGTAAGATTCTTATTCACAAACCTCCTTCTCCCTACTGCGATTTTATAGCTGCTGATATGGAAGTTCTGAACTACAATAACATCAATCGACCATCTATTGAAGAAGATTATCCAGGATGATCATTATAATATGCGAATCCAGGAAGATCATTATAATATGCGAAATGCATTTTGAACATGCGAAAAACAATTGAAAAACAAAAGAAAGGTTGTTGATTTTTAAAAACATGCGAAAAGAATTGTTTGTGGTTTGTGTGCGATATCTATATCCAGCCACATGCAATTTTAAAAAGGTGATATTGTTTGTGGTTTGTTACAGTGTAGTGTGCGAATTCTTTTTCTAACCACATGCGATTTTAAAACTAATGATGCTGATGATTTCATGTAACTATTTCCCCGTTGATTAAAATGCACAATAAAAATTATGAATTGATAATTAAAATTAATATAAATTTACTATTTTATATAAAAATGAATTTAATAGCGATGTAACTGTAATGTGACTTGTAATGATCACTTTTAACATAAATACTCCTGAACTTACCACCTACCTACATTATAAATTTACTATTTTAATATATAACACCCAGGGATAACAACCTTCCATATTAAGACACCAACCACAAACACTGTTGGAACCTGAAGGTTTACACATAGAGGATTATGATAGTTAAGGGGTTGATATTGTAATGTTTTGTTTTGTATATGTTTGGGTATGTTTAGTGGGTCTTATTGGTTTCGAGTTGGGCCTAGGGGGTTTCGACCAAATTAGTTTAGTATATAAGTAAACCTCAAACTTATGTTTGAGGTTGATCAGTTATTCGAAGTCTAGAGGCCAACCGAAACTAGTGTGGAGTCTTGTATCAGTCTTAGCGACTCCATTCCTGTTTGTGTGATAGAATCACGAGACAGATAGGGAGAATCGCGTCGAAGTATGGATTTAACTCCTGATTCAACGCAGATTCTCATGTTGATAGTAAAAATAGTGTGTCGAGCGATTCGGTCGAGAGTTTGCGGTTTTCACACCTATTCTCAACCAGATCATCCGTTTGTGTGTGTAGCCAGGCTTAGGAAAGGCTGATCTTGCACAGAACTGTAGTATGCGATGCTCGCGCAAGAGTGTAGTGTACAGCGAGTTCGAGCCAGAATATCAAGTAAGCCCGTGCAAAACCCATACCGGGTATACACAAGTCGGTCTGTTGGTACTTAGACTATAGACTAGGTCAATTCTGAGACACCGACCCGGATGTGACAACCGTCAGAAATACAGGTATCCGTACAATTAATTAATATTGATTAGTGCTTAATGACTGTGCTGAATTTCAATTAACGACTTAAACTGCTTTCTGATTACTGCATCATACTTACATGTGCATCACATATTACATGATGTCACCTCATTATCACATGCAAACTTTATTGACATACATGATGCACAAAGCACAGCTAGCACAGTTAGCGGATAACTCAGAAAATGCTGACGATGTTCAGTACATAGACAAACAGTGTTTTGAGACCCAGTATGGGTCAGAGACAAGGTACTACACTAGTATGGTGTGTAGGGAAGTAAGGACCATAAAACTGCTTCACTAGGTGATAGTTTAAGTGCCGGAAAGTGCCTAAAACCCACTCAAAGTGCTGAATTCAGCATTTTAACAAGTTTGTTACATGCAAAAATATGACAAAATGGTCCTGAATGCTTTCCTAAGTGTCGGGAATTAAAAGTGTCACAAAAGGGTACATAAAGAACACTAAACGGAATAGTTTGACACATTAACGAACCGGTATCTAACCGAACAACCGGACATTACCCGAAACACCAAAATTATACTAGAAGCATTGTTTTAATGTTTCTGAGCTAGTTATGAGCCCCGAAAACCTTAACACACTATATAACATATCATACACATAAACACTAATCTATGCACTTGAAATCTAACTTAATCATCTATCTTACCATTAAACACCAACTAAATACCCCCCCCCCCCCTAAGTGGACGGTCACTTATGTGACCCCACCAAGATCTTGTTAATCTTCTCTTGATTTGCTAAGAGATCATGTATGTACTATTAGAAACATAAAACCCAATGGACAAAGGAGTTAAATGGTTATAAGAAGAATAGGCCATCATTCTCATCACCACACTTCACCACAACTCTCTCCCTCTCCTCCCTTCTTCTTCTCGGCCGAACCCCAACCACACCACCATCATCATCATTTGTTCATTCCAAGTTGTACTCAAGGTGTAAGGAGCCATACAAAGAAGTTTGGTGGTCTTGGATCTTCAAGGACCTTCATCATTTGCTATTATCCTCCACATTTGTCATCACCATCTCTTGTGTTCTTCCCTAGCCTTTGTGCTAGTTGTAAGACTCTCATAATCCCTATTTACTTCATATTTAGTTGGTTAAAAGATGTAGTATGTTGTTAAATCACAAGAAGACTAAAGAACATAATCTTGAAACATGAACATAAGCTTATCATATGATGAACTCTTGATGAAACTATGTTGTTTAGTGTATGTATGATACTTGATTGTTATTTTCTTGAGATTATGATGTTGATCATCATAAGGAGCTTGCTAGATTGTGATTAAACACATGATCTAGCAAGTGAGAGGATGATTATGTGATAAAACAAAATGATCATCCTCATGTGTAAGCATGAACTTGAAGAATAAAGTGATTTCATGAAAAATGATAATCAAAGTGAGTTGATAAACATGTTGATCTAAGATTTATGAATGGTCTTCCAAAGGAACCAAGTTCAAAATATGATTTTTAGGAAATCTTGGTTCTTACTTAAACCTACACTATTTTTGGTGATAAAACAAGTGTAGAAACACTAGAGAAACAAGAAGATTATAAAGAAACATTTTTGTAAAATATGTTTACAAGTTGTAAACACCTAAAACTTTCAAGAATGAAGTTTATCAAGAAGTAAATATATTTTGGAGGGTAACTAGACATACTAAACACCCTACCAAGTTACTACAAGTTTTTATGAAAGTTCAAGTTCATGATTTATATGTAGATAGCTTTGTTTTGGCACTCGGTAAGTGTAGATTGATTGTTGATTGTTTGTGATGATTTTGAAAAGAAAATGATATGCTTTGATAGCATGGACACCTCCATTTTTAAGGGAAACTATAGCAAAATTTTCTAAAAATACAAACACTTAGAAAAATATTTTCTAAACAAATATTTACAAGTGAGTTTTAACTATGGTTTTCAATACAAACTTTGCCATAGATTTTGTTACAAAAATACAAGTATTGGAGGTTAGTTTTTATAAATAAAAATGGGTAAATATATATTTAGAATATATATGTATATTAAAGACACTTGTGTGAATATTTGTATACTTTGTGAGATAGTTATATTATTTTAGGGTAAAATAATATGACTTAACAAAATACCAAGAAAATTACAATCCAAAATATTACCAAAAATCACAAGGAATAAATATATAAGTTAGACACATAATATTGTGGAACCGAACGATGGAACGTAACTTACAAAGTATTCCGGAAAATACCGTTATGAATATATTTTTGGTAAATAATATTTTGGATACAAGAGATGAAAGTATGATTTTATTACAAGTAAATCATATTTTTCGACAAGGAGAAAATATATTATTTTTGGGAAGTAAAAATATATTTTCTTTGAATATTAGAAGATATACGATTTTTGGGAAAAATATATATATTCTGGACAATACATTATTTTTGAGACAAAATAAGTTATTATATATTTTCTAAAGAGAGACTTGAAAATATATTAATTTGGAACTACAAATACAAGAATACGAAAATACATGTATAAAATACCCCCATCCTTGGGAAGGAAATACGAAAATAAATACTTGAGAAGTATTGTTACAAAAATATTGTTTAACAGTTATTCCAAAATTTAAATATAATTTAAGTTGAAATATTTATTATTTTAACAAGTAATTATAACTTGGAATAATATTGAAGACTTAAAAGAAACGTAACTCGAAAACATTAATTCTAAGACAAGGCACGACCCGTTCGTGTAATAGACGTTAGTACCTTGTAGGTAGTCGTGTTTGCTGAAGAGGTTTGAGTTACGATTCTGAAGACGCGGGACTGTGAGTTCATGTCCCCCTTTTCTTTTAACCGTTTTCAGTTTTATACTTCGGGGGTGGAATACATGTTACAATTATTACAAACGTTTTATACATGGTATGGTTAGCTAAGGAGGGTTACTGCTATATCATGTGAAAGGTGGGTACAACACTTAAGGCCATTAATCCTCGTCGTAGGACCGAGGGACATGAGTGATAGATCTATTTGGGTGTAGCGAGCCCACACCCATGGGGACCAGGGTAGCTCATAGGGTGACTATGTCTTCCAGCCAGAGGCCCGGTACAAATTTGCTAGGTTTGAGTTTTCCTGCACCATTTCACACATATCAATGGCCTTGCAAACCATTGGTGATCTGTTTTTCCTTATTGCTACATACCAGGGACATACATACATACAGACACACTTTAAAGGTTTATTCATACACAAACACATGAACTCGCTCAACTTTTGTTGATGTTTTCAAATTACATGTATTTCAGGGAACTAAGTGGATCTGGCAGGTGTGTGCATGTTTTTCAAGCTGCGTCATGAATAAAGGATGTCATCCGTGGTCGTAGAGTTTAGGAGATGTATCCTATTCCTATACATGTTTCTAAACTTGGTTTTAGTTAAGACCTTTTGTCGAGTCCTCGTGAACTCATTAAAACATGTTGTGGTTTGTAATTTGAGTGTGGTGTCGACGTTTCAGACAATTATGTTGTGTTATTTTCAAACTTAAATTTATGGATGAACATCTACTGTTTTTATCATATAGCATTGTTATGATTGAATGCTATGGTATTAAGAAGTCACACCAATAACCACGCTTCCGCAAAAGTCAGGGTGTGACACCGGACTAGGTCGAGTCTTGCCTAATTCCCTATAGTTATGGCTCTGATACCAATCTGTCACACCCCAACCGATGGCGGAAACATCGGGGCGTGACACTGAGCGAAACAGATTGTCCAAGAGATCCATAACAACTATTAAATTACCAAATATTTAGCGTTCACATCCTATACCATAAACATGTAAGATAAAAATAATTATTACAGATATTGTTCTCAAAAACAAATATTGTTCCAACAACTCAGATTTTATTAGATTTGTTTCTAGACTCCATCCTAGCTTGGTTCCAGCAAGTAACAAGCAAAGCATCCTAAACACTTGTCCCATACGTTAAAATAAAGGTCAATACACATAGTGTAAAGGTGAGCATACAAGTTTGATAGTATAATAGTAGCGATAGCGAGTTTACGCATAACCAGCATGTAACATGTATAATGTGAAGCAAGTAGGTTATCGGCAATGAAATATGCACAGACGTGACTGCGAGTTGTAGAATGCGCAACTCATATCACCACTGTGACACGTGAAGAAAAGCCCTTAACAACCCCTGTCCACGATAGGTGCTGAGTCCAAACTATAGTACTATCGTTGCTAAGGTGTCAGGAAACAATCACTGTGTAAAAATAACATACAAAGCATCCATCGAGTAACACGTATAACATGCAGTAACAGTTATCGTATAAAAGTGTTTGCGTTGTGTGATCGGTGTGATTTGGTATAACCGTATAAGTAACGTATGTAACACCCAAAAGTGCTTAAATAAAAAAGGGATCGAGTATACTCACAGATAACGTCTAATAAATAAACACCGTCTTGGATTGAAGGGAGCGCTGGTGAGTTTGCTTGATTACAGAACGATAGCATAAGCGATGAACAATGCGTTAAACGGTGCGAGGGACTGAGTGACGAAGGGTCATCCAATCGGATGGCCATTCGGTCAGTTTGCCATTCCTTTGGGATGGATGTGTTTGTGTATGATGCGACTTTGAAGTTTTCGTTGTAGCATTTTTAAAACAAAGAAGTATCTCTACCTTTCAGGTCGTTCGGTCGAACGGTAGTCCGCTCGGATGGCCGTTCGTTCCGATGGCGATCCGTTCCAAGTGAGATATTTCTTAGAGAACAAGTTCACAGCAGAATGGTCATCCGACCGGACGGTCATCCGATCGGATGGCCATTCGCTGGTTTTGTTAATCTTTGGAAATTTGTGAAAAGTTCAAGTGTTGAAGACCATATGTCATCCGATCAGATTGTCGTTCGATCGGATGGCATTCCGACCGGATGGTAGTCCGTTTGGTGAGTTGCTCGTCTTGAAATTTGTTAAGTTTGAAAGTTTGCGGTTTGATCGAGACGGTATGACAACGTGTTAAACAACGGGAATTCCCTCAAGTCCAAGTTATCCGATCGGACTGGAATCACCCCATTCTGACCAGTTAACTGTTCTTGATGGTCGTTTATGTTCAAACCGCTAGTCGGTTATCTCGTTGATAGGAATCAGATCTCAGACTGACACATCACTAGAGAATGAGTGGAAGGCCTGAATGAGCTCCGATTCTATCGGTTTTGAGTGCATGAGTGTAAAAGAGTTGAAAGAAAGTTATGAAAACATCTTTCAAGCCTTTTAATCCCGAAAATGTTTAGATTTATGCGAAATCAGTGTTTAAACATGTTGAAATCTCTTAGATCTGAGTTGTTCTTGGTGGAATGAGGTCAAATCTTGAAGTTCATAAGAACCCCATGATGACATCAATCGAACACCACAAATCAGTCGATTTCATGGTTAAAAGTGAAGATTTGATGGTGAAAAAGATGAAGAAGTGTGCGAAGATCAAAGATGTACAAGATTTGGGTTGAAAACTTACAAGAATCGCCAGAAATCGAGAGGAAAGAGGGCTGGAACGTGCTGGTCGGATGAGAGAGCTGTCACATCATGAACAGTGATATGACAGGGCTATTTATAGATTGCCAAAAGAGGAAAGTCGGTGTAATGAGGTGGGATGAAGGGCGGTTCGATCAGATGGCCATCCGATCGGATGGTCATCCAGACGGATGACCATTCGATCGAATGGTCATTCGATCGGATGTCGGTGTGAGTTGGTTTTCGACGTTTCGTTTCATGTGTTAAGCATTGCGATGCATTTCAAGTAAGCGATGCGATAGTATTACCCATTAGTTACACAAATAACCTAACTACTAAATACCATATATAAAATCTTAGATCTCGAGTTTGCGATGAGATTGCGTTGCGATAGTATTGCGATTGCTTTTGTGATTAATCACCTCAACATAAACATAACATGCACAAATAACACATAATAGCACACACACGTAAAACAATATCCATAACCAATAATTCGTGTTGCGATGTGATAGCGATGCGATTAGCGATGGGTTGATTAGCGATTAAATAGCGAATTATAAACATGTACTCCACATAATACAACTAAAGTAACTAAATTAGAGTGTCGATTACAAGTCGGGAAGTACAATCAATAATTAAGCAAGGAGTGACAGATCGCAACTAGCAATCTTTTCTTCCTTTGACTTTGACTTTGACTTTCAAAAGTCGGGTTGTTACAGCATATTCTTGTTTGCAACTTGCAAGTATAATAGCTAATAAAATATGTTTAACTTTTGAAGTCTGTATATTCTCTAACTTTTGAAGGTTCTTTATATGCTTCTTTCCTGATACATGTCTGTGCCGAAGAGTAGAAGAGTCGCATTGCCGGTGCCGAAGAGATGTTGCCACAAGGTGGACCGTTTTTGTTTGAGAGTAGAAGAGTCGCATTGTCAGTGGGAAATGTTTTAAAAATCAAATGCAATTTACAGCACACTTACCTTAATCACATCTTCCATGGAGTCACCGATCCGACAATAGGGCCCGCAGATCATATGCCCACCAAGAGCACGACACATGAAATCGAACAGTTTCTCCATCGCTAATTTCTCCACTCACCGTGAAATCGAACAGTTTCTTCATAGACTCCGTCTGGTTTCAAAGCCGGTTGAGGATTACGAGTGTTCTAGACTCGTTCAAGGCATGCTTGTTTGTGCGATTTACAGAAATAAGGATGCATTCCACGGTAAATGATGGGCCTGCTATTAGGGGAATTATAACTTTGGTAATAACTACCAAGGCGGTAATGATGGGATCCTTGATTTGAAACGCATAATGTGTGTTGATTGGATTCTAGAGAACGCAAACCGGGTATACAAAATCGATAATAGTTATGGTTGCGTGCATTCATATTGTTGAGATAACAACATCTAATGAACGAATTGTTGGACTTCTTGTTCCAAATGCAGCTGATGAAACCGGAGCTGTTATCTCGGTTGTTCAGTACTTTCGTGAAAAATACAATTTTCATCTTTGTTATCCTTTGCTTCCCGTCTATTCAATTGAGAGGAATCATTGCATTACATCCCCGTTGAAAAACAGGATCGATAAATTTATGGAAAATGGGGTTGAAAGATGATAACCCAAAGTGGAGGATCTCATTCTACAACTTCGATAAATTCAGGGGTATTCTCAAATAATATTTCCTAGATGTTTGAAGACCAACAAATGTCCAAAGTGCTGCTTCTTCGTCCGCGTGACAGAAAGCTACCTTGCAAAAGTTAAAAAATTGAGAAATTCATAGTTTAATACGCATCGTATAGGCCTATACGATGCGTATTAATCAACGAAATTACTAAAATATGTGACAACTGGCACCAAACCGGTAATTTTCGTACAATTTAATTATTATTTAATATCTGCAGTTATGTGATTAAATGTCAACATTGATTGATTACATGCTATACTTGTGAATTCATGCACGTTTTATACTACAAATATTGCATTATGCATTAATGAATAGCGTTGTGTCAGAAATACTAGTAAACTCACCGGTAAGACACATTGTGTCAACAATTCTGCAGAAAGCAGTCAGACAATAGAATTGGGGCCTAGGAGTAGGTCCAACGTCAAAAATACATTAAAACCCAAATATGTATACAAGGGTTAACATATAGACTTTCCGGAAGCTAGAATATGCACTAAAAAGCACCCGAAACGCACTTTAAATGCAGAATTCTGCACAAATCAGCTATAATCAGCTTTTTAACACATAAATATCATGCAGAATTCATGTTTTATTATCCAGAATACCCTCCTAAGTATCGGGAATTGAAAGCGTCACAAAAAGGGTACCTAAAGGACATTAAACGGTGCAATTTAGCACTTTAACGAACCGGTATCTAACCAAACAACCGGACATTACCCGAAACATCAAAATATTACTAGAAGCATTGTTTTAATGTTTCTGAGCTAGTTATGGTCCCCGAACACCATAACACCCCTTATAACATAATAACACATTAAATCCCTAAACTTTACACTTGAAAACTAACTTATTTATAAAATTAGAGATTGGAAATTACACTTTACCCCCCCTATATTGTGGACGGTCACAATGAGGGTGACCCCACCAAAATCTTGCCAAAATCCTACATGATCTTGTATGATCTTGCTTGGATTCATTTAGATTGCATATGATATTACTAAGATATTCTATGATCATGTAAGATTCACTAGGAGATATTGCCATGTACTATAAGGTGCTGTTTATTTTTTGGCCAGAAGTACTTCTGGCCACTTATGTCTGCGCGATGCAGATGCGCGCAGACGTTTGATGTCTGCAGATTGTTTGTTTTCTCGCAGACCTTTCATTAAAAAAGGTCTGCGAGACCTCTTCTTGGAGAAGACATGGACCCAAGTCTTCTTGGAACCTCTTCACCACGCAGACCTCTTCACCTCCAAATCTGCCACCACCATCTCCACCTCCGCCACCATCTCCACCTCCAACCTCCTCTGCCACCACCATCTCCACCTCCGCCACCATCTCCACCACCACCTCCGCTGCTCCAGCCCCAAATCGACATCACAAACAAAACCCCCAAATCTGCTCCACCTCCACCTCCACTCCGCCACCACCTCCGACATCATCATCAACATCACAAACAAAACCCCCAAATCGACAACCCTCATCATCATCAACATCGATCTGTGGAAAAACCCTAAATCGAAAACCCTCATCATCATCATCATCGACATCTGGAATGAAGAGAGAGAGAGAGATCGTAGAGAGAGAAGGGGCGGCGGTGGTGGTGGGTTTTGATGGCGGTGGTCGATCTGCATCATCATCATCATCGATCTGTGGTGACGGTGGTGGCTGTGGTGCAGTGGTGACGGTGGTGAAGTGGTGGCGGTGGCGGTGGTGAAGTGGTGGCGGTGGTGGCGGTGGTGAAGTGGTGGCGGTGGTGAAGTGAAAGCAGAGAGATGTTTGGTGTGTGTTGTGTGTGTAATGTGTGTGAAGAGGTTTATGTATAAAAAAAAACAAACCCTCTTCTTCTTGCAGACTGCAGACCTTTGGTCCACCTCTTCTCCTGCAGATGCCTGCAGATGTGGTCCGCAGACTGCAGACCTTTTCCTACAGAAAAAACAAACAGAACCTAAGTATAACCATTCACACTTCACCTTCATCAACCTCCTTCTTCTCCCCCTTGTTCTCGGCTCACCCACACCCACCATACATCCACCATTTTCATCCAACTTCAATCCATTCCAAGGTTTACATAAGGTGCTAGAAGGTGTTTAAGGAGGTTTAGAGCTTGTGGATCTTGAAGAACCTTCTTCATTTGCTTTTATCCAACCCATTTATCATCTTCAACATCAAGTGTTCTTCCCTAGCCCTTGTGCTAGTAGTAAGCTCCTTGTAACTTGTTACTTCATATTTTGATGGTTAAAAGATGATGAATATTGTTAATCATAAGAACACAAAAGAACATGATCATGATACTTTAACATAAGCTTAAATACATAAGAATACATGTAAATGATGATGTTTTGCTTCTTGATGAATGATGATTTGTGTTAGTGATGATAGACATCATAAGAAACATACTAGATTGTGATTAAACACATGATCTAGTAAGTTAAAGTGGTGATCTTGTGAAAGACCAAGATCTTCATGCTTTATGTCTTCATGAACTTGAATGATGAAAATGGTTTTCATATGTAAAAAGGGTTCAAACAAAATACAAATCTTGTAAATAGATGATTACAAAAATAATTTTCTCAAGAAACCAAGTTTATTTACAAGATTTACAAAGTCAAGGTTTCTAAGTAAACTAATAATATTTTTAGTGTTTAAACAAGACTAGGAACATGATTGTAACAAGAAAAATACAAAAGAAATATTTTTAGAAAAATCATCTTACAAGTTGTAAATGACTAAATCTTTCAAGAATGTGATTTACAAACAAATAACAATGTTTTTAAGGGTAACTAAACCTACTAAATAACATGGAAAGTTACTACAAATTTTTACAAAACTTCAAGTTCATGATGTAGTGTAATTTACTTGATTTTGACACTCGGTAAGTGTTAAATGAGTTGATGATTGTTGTGATGATTTTAAAAGAAAATAAACACATGTTTTGAAAACATGGGAAACCTCCATTTTTAGGGGAAACCATGTCAAAATTTCTATAAATTTTGACACTTAGAAAAATATAAGTTTTGGTGAAACTTATTCCCTAAAAATTTACCTAAAAGTATTTACCAAGGTTTCCCTAATTTTTATGTAAACTTCAAGTTAAGAAATGATGATTTCTTCAAGATAAAAATTGATATTAAGTATGTATATTTTTGAAGAAAATACATATATTTATTGGTCACCAAATTTTGTGCTAAGTGTATGTAATATGTATTGTATGTGATAGTGTATTAGGACTTGAAAATACACTTTTAACTGTTTTCAGTTTTATAACTTCGGGGGTGAAGTACATGTTCCTAAATGTTTACAGACAAGTGAGTTCATGTCCCCACTTTTAAACTTTTACATACTTTTTAAACTTGGGGAAAATACATGTGTTATGGTATGATGGATACAAAAACAAGGAATGATACTTTAAATCGTGTCACGAATAGGGTACCAGAAGCACCATTAATCGTGTACATACTAAGACCGTAGGACAAAAGGTTAGATCTAATGGGTTTTCGGGCAACCACACTCTTGGTGATAACTAGTACCAAGTAGTGCTTTTGTGTCTCAGTCGTGAATCGACAACTAGAAAAATGCCTATGGTTTGGATGCTTCCTATGTCGTGTCACATGTTAATGGCCTTGCAACCCATTAACAATATCGATACATACAGAAATACTTGATTTATACAAATTACATACCATGTTTTCATACAAAGTATACAAATGTTCAATACAAAAACTGCATGAATTCACACCAACATTATGTTGACGATTTTCCAAAAACTCACATGTATTTCAGGTAACTAAAGTGGATGTGCGCGTGGTCTTACTCTTGCTCTCGGATGTTGTTTATGTTTGTCTTTGAATAATGTTGTAAACTTTTCAGACAATGTCTTATGCTGTCTTGTGATGTAAACACTTAACCTATGTTTTCAGTTACGTAATGTTATTGGTATTTGAAGTTATTTTTACGAGCATGTAGTATGTTTACCATTCGTATGCAATGAGAACCTTTCATGATCACACCTCGTGCTTCCGCCTTAGAAAGGGGTGTGACAGATTGGTATCAGAGCTGCGATTGTAGTGAACCAGGATTCCTTCTCGAGTCTAGACTACAATCTTTGGGATCCTTTCACGAAAACAATTTTTCAAAAAGTTTTAATTGCATAAAACTTTTCGCGACATCCACTACCTGAAACTGTTTACAAAGAGTCAAGTAAGGACACTACGAAACTTAGGGTGCACTGGAGTAGCACTTGTCTTTGACTAGAAATTACTTGCAACTATGTGTAATAACTGATATACACATATACTAGAAATAGAATATCTCAAGTACTCGTGACCTTACCTAAAAACAATGGCCTATCTGAAGGAAGTGATACGAGGATGAAACGAACTGTGTGGACTGTGCAAGGAGTTACGTAATTATGGATGCATACATAATTATGGAATTCAGTGCACAGAAACCACATCAAGTCTTGTCACGTGTCAAAAGAGATTCCTTCAAATACAAGAGAAGGTCAAACGTGAACACCCCTCCCCCAGCCTATTAAATACTCTTTTGGAGTAATAATTTAGGGTATAAAGACAAGAACCGCCAATGTGAAGTAATATATTTTGTCCTTTACATATATTAAACTTGTACTTTGGGGAGATGTAACCCTTATGCAGTTTGTTTACTTCACAAACAATGATGTGACAAGTTGTTCTGAAACGTGTAAAGGCTCGGTGAATATCTTATGACACGCCAGTATTTATCTATTTATACATGCTTGTTGCTGTATGAATTGATTTATACGTTTGGCGGATTGTTTGATGTCACTTATGTGGTATATGCCTGTGTATATATATACTACTACTGTCTCGTAAGACGATATCAAACAAATGTCTAACCCTGTGCGTTGTGTTCTGATAGAACATGGCTCCTAGGAGAATTGTGAACAATCAAGGTTCCGACCAACCCCCTCCTCCTCTTCTGCCGAGGACTGCTGAAGAACTAAACGCCCTATTGGAAGAAAGGATCTCAGCTGCTATCGCCCAATACGAGGCGAACCGCACCGAACAAAGTAGAGGACCAAGCAATGCTAGACGTAATGGGCAAGGAGATACATCTGGAGGAAACACAGCTCAAGGCTGCACTTTTAAACAGTTTCTCGACTGCAAACCACTGAACTACGACGGCACTGGAGGTGCAGTGGCTTTTGTATGCTGGACGGAGAAGACTGATGCCACTATCCGTATAAGCAAGTGTACCGCGAATCGGCAAGTCACTTTTGCTACGGGGTTGTTTGTTGATGAAGCTTTGACTTGGTGGAATTTGCAAGTCCAGACTCTGGGTGATGATGCTGCGTACAGTATAACGTGGAACGAGCTAAAGGAGCGAATGAGAGAGAAGTATTGCTCTCGTGCTGAACTCCAAAGGTTAGAGACTGAGTTCTGGCACTTGAGCATGGAAGGTGCTGACATTACTGGTTATACCCGAAGGTTCCACGATTTGTCTAGAGTGATCCCTTACATGGTGACTCCTGAATTTAAGCGCGTTGAACGCTACATTTGGGGACTGGCCCCAGAGTTTCCCAGCATGGTAACTTCAGCCAAACCTGAAATGATCACACAGGCTGTAACTCTTGCTGTCAGCCTTACAGAAGATGCTGTCCGAATGAAGAAGTTATCACTGAACCCTACTGAGAAGACCGAGACGCATGCTGAGTCATCTGGTGATAAGAAAAGGAAGCATGCGAACCTGAATCAAGTGACACATAACAACAAGGGTTCCAACAACAAGAAGCAAGACCCCAAACCGCCCCAGGAGGCGAAAACTCTTGCAACCATGAATGACGCTCCTGCCAAAAGATACCTGGGTACTCTGCCCACTTGCAACCAGTGCAAGCGTCATCACGAAGGAGTTTGTTGCATTCCAAAATGTGACATGTGTGGAAAACTGGGTCACCATACTGAGGACTGTTGGGGAAAGGGAAATAAGAACGGGAACAGAAACCGCAACGGTGCTGGTAATAGAAACAATGGTGGAAATGGCAATGGCAATGGTAACCGTAATGGTAATGGAACTGGGCAGAACCAGGGATGCTTTGGTTGTGGAAGCAAGGATCATTTCATAAAAGATTGCCCAAGGGGGAACAACGCTCAGGCTCGGGCATTTGTGATTGGAGCAAAGAACGCACGCGAGGACCCTAATGTGGTCACCGGTACGTTTCTCGTTAACAATCACTTTGCATCCATACTATTTGACACTAGTGCCGATTATAGCTTCATGTCTGTGGAATTTAAACGTATGCTTGGAATAGAATCTAGTAGATTAGATATTCCTTACTCCATAGAACTAGACAATGGTAAACTTGTTGAATCAAGCGAAGTCGTTAGAGGTTTCACATTAGAACTTGGTGAGCAAAGATTTAGCATCAACCTCTTACCTATTCAATTAGGTAGCTTCGATGTAGTGGTTGGAATGGACTGGTTGTCCAAGAACAAAGCTGAGGTTATATGTCACGAGAAAATCATTCGCATCCCTCTGGCGAATGATGAAACTCTCATCGTACATGGAGAAAAACGAGACGCGCCTCTGCGAATCATCAGTTGTATAAAGGCGCAGAAGTGTTTAAGGAAAGGATGTGTTGCTTTCCTGGCGCACGTTGTAGATAAGAAGGCTGAGGAGCTGAGACTCGAAGACATTCCTGTGGTGAAGGAATTCCCTGATGTTTTTCCCGAAGATCTTCCAGGACTACCTCCGCAACGATAAGTCGAATTCCATATAGACTTGGTTCCAGGAGCCGCTCCTGTAGCCAAGGCACCCTATCGACTTGGACCATCCAAGATGCAAGAATTATCTACACAACTCCAGGAGTTGTTGGATAAAGGATTCATAAGGCCAAACTTCTCACCCTGGGGAGCTCCAGTATTGTTCGTGAAGAAGAAGGATGGAACACTGCGGATGTGTATCTACTACAGAGAACTGAACAAGCTCACAATCAAGAATCGGTACCCACTACCGAGGATTGATGACTTATTTGATCAATTGCAAGGATCGAGCTACTATTCCAAGATTGACCTTCGATCGGGATATCATCAGTTAAGGATTCAAGAGGAAAGCATACCAAAGACTACATTCCAAACGCGTTATGGGCATTACGAGTTCCTTGTGATGCCATTCGGACTAACGAACGCGCCAGCGGTATTTATGGATCTGATGAACCGCGTATGCAAACCATATATCGATAAATTTGTGATTGTATTTATCGATGATATCCTGATTTACTCACGAACGAGAGAAGAGCACGAGCAACATCTCAGAACCATTCTGGAACTACTGAAGAAAGAGAAACTTTATGCAAAGTTTTCAAAGTGCGAATTCTGGATTCACGAAGTACAGTTTCTTGTTCACGTTGTGAACGAGAAGGGCATTCATGTAGACCCATCCAAGATTGAAGCAATAAAGAATTGGGAAGCCCCCAAAACCCCAACTGAAGTTCGACAATTTTTGGGCTTAGCAGACTATTACCGGCGATTTATCGAGAATTTTTCCAGGATAGCTCAACCGCTGACAACCCTTACGCAGAAAGACAAGAAGTACGACTGGGGTGATAAGCAGGAAGAAGCTTTCCAACTGCTCAAAAATAAGCTATGCGATGCACCGATACTATCCTTACCCGAAGGAACTGAAGACTTCGTGGTATACTGCGACGCTTCGCGTCAAGGTTTGGGCTGTGTGCTCATGCAACGCCAAAAAGTCATCGCTTACGCTTCAAGACAGTTGAAGGTACATGAAAGGAATTATACCACACACGACTTGGAACTAGGCGCGGTGGTATTCGCCTTGAAGATCTGGCGACACTATTTATATAGAACTCGATGTACAATCTTCACAAATCACAAAATCCTACAACACATATTTGATCAGAAGGAATTGAACATGCGTCAGTGACGATGGGTCGAGCTGTTGAACGATTACGACTGTGAGATTAAGTACCATCCTGGAAAGGCTAACGTTGTAGCAGACGCTGTGACACCTGTGTCACTGCGACCATCAAACAAATACCAAACCAATGAAATATTGTATTTCATACTTTGTACTTGTATAAATATGTGTATCTTTTGCACATATCAACTCTTGTTCGATTTCAAGCTCTAAATCGCTTTCTGAAAGGTTATACGCGCGCATATGCGTAAATATAACCAGTTTAATGCAACAAACACTCCGGAATAGTGACATATACTTAACATACCTTACATAACCTTTACATAACTTAGAAATAAGTTTTGAAGGCTTTGGTATGGCAAAAACAAGTTAATTCGCTTACAGGGACTAAACTTGACAAACTGCGAAAGTATGCCAATTTGAACTGTAACGAACATTCCGGAACATGACCATAAGTTAAACATACCATAAATATCCTTTACATAGCTTAGAAATAGGCTTTGAGGTGTTCGGTATGCTAAAATAAACTTTTGGGTCATTCAGGGACTAAAAGCGTCAAAAAGTGCACAAGTTTGCATTTTCGCGCATAACTTACGTTCTGAATACATCCGGACATCCAAAAATTTATTTAAGCACTATAATATTTTATTTTAGTGTTTGGCTTGAGAAAAATCCATTCGTCGCGTCATTTGGATCGTTTTTCGCGCTTATGCGCATTCCGTCGTAATTAACCGAACATCGCGATCGTACGACCAAACGAACCGACATCCGAGATATTTTTGAGCATGTTTCGAGTTCCCTATACTTTAACTTCATTTTAGAGCCTTGAAATGAGGTTAACGGGGTTCAAACGCATCGAAAAAGGCCTTAAACACGTGCAGGGACTAAAACTGTCATTTTTGAAACATTTCTGAAACAGGGGGGTGGTGGCGTAGCGCGAGCCCTAAGAGCCTTACCAGTCGCGCTACGCGACTGCCTAACCAGATCAGATAAGACTGATTAGTCAGCAGATTTCAGCTGATTAACTCACAACCACACACTCACACTTGCCCTTTCAGCTCATTAGGGGCCATTTTTAGTCACCACAACATTTCAACAAATGTACACACAAGATTCGATCACGTTATTCAAGAAACGATCTTAACGGTTCGGGAAATACTATAAATACCCAACCCACTTAACTTCAAAACCCAGTAGAATCTGATCTAATGTGCTCTAAGTTGAAACCTTTGTTTCATACCTGAGCTATTTTGATCTAGATTAGCATTCGGGGACCCTTCGTAAGTATTCCTTCGTTCTTTTCCTGCTTTTCGAGTCCGAAAGTCAAACTTTGTTTGACTTTCTGCGTTGACCAGTTATGGTCAATGCGAAGTTCATTTGAACTTCGCAATGTAATTGTAATCACGATGGTTATAGTCCCTTGTGACTATGCCTAATGATTACCATGTTGTCTAGGGTCGTAAGGGTAAGCGATCTAATAAATCGCTTATACCTTAGAACCCGACCCATTTGTTAGAACCCGACCCATTTGGTCGATCATTAGGATCCGACCAAACACATTAGGTGACCATAGTATATAGGGAATAACCTTCCGAGATTATACCTTATGGTCGCTTCGTTTAAGTAGTTGTATGATAGGTAGTTTATATGCCTTAGGTAAATTACCAAAATACCCCTTTGATGCCAAAATTCATTTTAAACATATGTAACATAACTTTTGACATCTAAACTGATTTGACAACCATATTAGACATGTTAAGGCATATATTACTTGTCATAGGACTAGTTAAGCGGTCCGAACGCGTTTCACGCGAACGACGCGTTAAAGTAGCATAAGCTACCTAAACGGGTCGTAATGGGTCGTAAGCACTTATGTTAGGTTTCATTTAGTATGTAGGCTTTGTTTAAACCATATGACACGAGTCTCTACACTCGTTTGGTTTACGAACCCTCATTCTATCCGATCCTCCGATATAGGTCCAGTTTATTAACATAGTTACCTATATTAGGTGCCGTTGATTTTCCGTGATCTCTAGCATTGCTTGATTGTTACTCAAGGACTTCTAGGCAATCTCAAGTGAGTACATAGACCCCTCTTTTACTGTTTTCCAAACTGTTTTGGGGTGAAACACATGTTCCTACTTGTTACTTTCATGCTTTCCATGCTTTCACATCATATACCTGCTATGTTCGTTAGTACATTATAGTACATGATTTCATTACATTACATGCTATGTATGCCCATTGTGTGCGTACTTAGTACATCGTTCTACATTACATTACATGCTATGTATGCCCATTGTGTGCGTACTTAGTACATCGTTTTACATTACATGCTATGTATGCCCATTGTGTGCGTACTTAGTACATCGTTCTACATTACATTTCATGCTATGTATGTCCATTGTGTGCATACTTAGTACATTGTTTTACATTGCATTTCTGTTGCATACGCTCATCCAGCATATGAACACATTATACTACATTTTGAACTTTTTGTAACCATTTGACTATGTGAACCGCGTAACCCTTTGATTATATGAACCGTTTGTAACTATTGAACCGTGTGAGCCAGTTGTATCTGTTGACATGATTTACATTTGACAATAGACATTTGACTATACATAAACATTTCTACAATTGTTAAACATTACATCTTGATGGTTTGGTTTGAGTAAGTGATTTAAGTAACGAGGCATATGTAATATGATACAAGCACGGTGGATACGCCGCTGGTACTTCCTATATATAAGTGTTTGTATGGTATCACATATTGTAGCGTTATTTGAATCATTTCAATTTGAGACATATAACATTTTATACAAATAACATATTTTTCACAAGACATTGTTTTACAAACAACTTATCTTATACAAACTCATTTTACATGGTTATTCATTTAACCATACATTATTCTCTTATTTATACATATCATCTGATCTTATCGTTTTTCAAATGAGTTACAAGACAAAGCAAATTACAAGGTTCATGACTAAACATTTTCTCAAACATAAGTCATGAATTCTGTTTTCACAAAACCTATGTATCTCACAGGCATTTTTATGCTGACGTACCTATTTTCACATGTGTTTTCAGGAGATGATGCATAGGACTTATCAAGACATACTTAGGCGGACCTGTGCCTTAGTGACTTAAAACGAGACAAGAACTAGTTAATTTATGTTATGTACTCTTTGTTTCTTGTTTAAAACAATGTAAACTCTCATGTTTGATTAATAAAACAAAACTTCAATTGCCATGGATTTGAAACAATTAATTCTGTTACAACACTCCCCGACGTTTCCGCCCCGTTTTGTATGTTCCACGTGGTCGGGGTGTGACAGAAAAGATGGTATCAGAGCCAATGGTTATAGGGAATTAGGTTATTAGTAATGCTTTGACCTAGTCTATAACCTTCTTAGGACCCTAACGCGAGTTTACTTGCGTTTAGTCATAAAACAATACCGTCACCTATCCTTAGGCGACGACCACAACAAGAACATAAAATTCAAAACCGCTTTGAAAACTAATCATCTATTCTAGGATGATTGATTACTAGGTTTTTAACCCTCCATTGTAAGGTTTTGAACCCTCTATTGTAAGGTTTTGAACCCTCTGTTATAAGGTTTTGAACCCCTTTGAGTTTTCAAAACCTCGTCAAGGTTTTGGGTTTTAAATAATGTGAACACGTGCAAACTGGAAGGGTGAATGCCTGTATTCTGGGTTTTCTGTCTAGGCAAGCACTTCGTATATATCTCATCAGACGCGAGACCAGTTGTGCTTACCTGGGAATTCTTGGGATGAGTGTTCACTTATAGGCGAGAATGTCTTTTCGATACATTATTTTTGACCTATTTACTTTGATTAATCGCCAGGGTCGTTTGTTGCTTTGTAGTAACAAACAAATGACCACTATCCTTGCTTTCATCAGATTTGTTTCATCTCATTCTTTTCGTCTAATTCTCTCACTTGTTTCCTTTCATGTTTCCTCTTTTAGAATGCCTCCTCGACGCGAAAACCAGATAGCGACTGCCGAACTGGCAGAAATCATTGCGGAGCAAATGGCTACTCAATTCCCAAACCTCTTTGCTCAATGGAACCAAGCCAACAACAACAACAATGGTCCATGCAATTTCAAGAGTTTTAACTCGGCTAAACCATTCAAGTTTAGTGGTTCTGAGGGAGCGACTGGGCTTCTTCAATGGTTTGAGAGCATTGAGAATACTTTCCGCCACGTGCAGTGTCCTGACAATCGCAAGGTCTAGTTTTCTTCGAGTGTGTTCCAGAAGAGGGCCCTTACGTGGTGGAACGGGGTTATGAGAGATCGTGGTGCAGAAGTTGCTCTAGCACAGACATGGGCTGAACTTAGGGCCCTTATGATGAGGGAATTCTGTCCTCGTCATGAGCTAAGGGCTTTGGAAAGAGAGTTTGATGGTTTGAAGCAAGATAGCGGTGAGCATCGAGCCTACACGGACCGTTATGAGGAGTTAAGTCTGTTATGCCCAAACATGGTCACGCCTTTGGATAAGGCAATCAAAAAATACATTGATGGCCTCCCTGACTCAGTACAAGACATTATAACTGGTAGCAACCCTACTACAGTTAGACATGCCATTGAGCTATCTGCAACCTTGACTGAATCTCAGATCAGGAAAAGAAAACTTTTCCGAAAAGGTGACAAGAAACCGGTCGAGGAATCGAAACCAATCGAGGAATCAAAGACCATGGATGAACAGACTGGATCCCCTAAGAGGTCAAAGAAGCGAAAGGCTTCTCAGAACTTCGCCGTGGTCGCTCATAATGGTCAAACCGTCCCCAACCAACCAGCTCAACCCCCTGCCAGGAAACCCTACAACGGAACTGCACCCTTGTGCAACCAATGTGGCCTACATCATCATGCTGGTGTGAAGTGCCGCACATGCCAGGTTTGCGGACTTATAGGTCATACAGTGAGGGTTTGCCCAACCGCAGCTGCACCAAATCAAGCTAGCAACAACCCTGCTCAAGCTCGTTTTCCACTGGGGTCTTGCTACAACTGTGGCGAGATGGGCCATTTTCGTAGGAATTGCCCAAAGCTTGCTAATGCAAATCCAGCGCAGGGATGAGTATCTGACCGACAGAAGATAACGCTGTTTAGAAAATAATCGAGCCTTGTGTATTATTTTCTTTTGTTATCACGATCTATGAAACAGTTGTTGTTATTGTTGTTATAAATAAATCTTTCATTTACATTTTAATATGTTTATGTGGTTGCATGTATAAACATATCCTCTACAATACCAACAATCAAGGAACCATATTCCTTGAAGAACAGACTACCCCTAAATTTCTTCCATTGTATGATCTCTTGCGTTTTCCACGAAAATCCTAAGTACCCGTTTCTTCCAAGAGAAACGAAGTACGAGGTGCCAAGTTAATAGCAATCAATAACAAGATAATAACAATTAAACAATTATGTGATTATGTGCTTATGTGTTCCCTTTTATGTGTCATGTGATCCAAATTATGTCATCTAAATCCTCGTAGAATCTTACATATCCTTGTACAAGAGATTCATAGTAGGATACCCAAAGGTACTACCTAAAATCCTTAATGGACTTCTACGTTGTAGTTAAGTCCCTTGAATTATAAAGTACTACTTCATAATTAGACCCCTTTAGTGGTCTAGTTAAACTGATCGATCCAAAAATCTGGTTAGGAATATTATGTGATGATATAGATGAAAGGACTCCTTGGTGGCCTAATTAAGAAGATCCTCTGTCGATCTAATTAAAAGGACCCTATGGTAGTCTAGTCACCCTCATCACAAGTTTGATATCCTTCCCCACAACATTACAAAACGAACTGTGTGGACTGTGCAAGGAATTACGTAATTATGGATGCATACATAATTATGGAATTTAGTGCACAGAAATCACAGCAAGTTCTATCATGTATCTAAGTTAACCCAATTCATTTCCAATTCTGATGAAGTATCCGTTGAGGAAAAATGAACTAGCTATTCATTTTTCACTTCTGAGGAATATCCGTTGAGGAAATGAATATCCGTTTATCTTTCATTTCCAACTCTGAGGAAGCAACCGTTGAAAGTAACGCCGTTAGTTCATTTTCGTTTCTGAAGATTATCCGTTGAGGAAATGAATATCCGTTTATCCTTCATTTCCAACTCTGAGGAAGCAACCGTTGAAAGTAACGCCGTTAGTTCATTTTCGTTTCTGAAGATTACCCGTTGAGGAAATGAATATCTGTTGTTAAATCTTTCATTTCCAACTCTGAGGAAGCAACCGTTGAAAGTGACGCCGTTAGTTCATTTTCGTTTCTGAAGATTATCCGTTGAGGAAATGAATATCCGTTGTTAAATCTTTCATTTCCGTACCTGAGGAAGCAACCGTTGAAAATGACTCCGTTAGTTCATTTTCGTTTCTGAAGATTATCCGTTGAGGAAATGAATATCCGTTGATTATTCCTTCATTTCAAATTCTGAAGAATAACCGTTGAGGAAAATGACCCCGTTTGTTCATTTTCGTTCTGAAGAATATCCATTGAGAGAAATGAATATCCGTGGATTATTCCTTCATTCCCGTTTCTGACGAAGGACCCGTGGAGGAAGAATGAATCATCCATTCGTTTTCACTTCTGAAGAATATCCGTTGAGGGGAATGTATATCCGTTTAGTTAAAAATCCTTTATTTTCCATTTCCGAAGAACCCGTTGAAGAAAATGACCCCGTTCATTCATTTTCACTTCTGAAAATATCCGTTGGGGAAAATAACAAAATTATGCCTTATCTTTGATGGTTATTTAACACAAAGTCGCAGACAGACTTCTACGAATAAATTTCGGGACGAAATTTCCTTAAGTAGGGGGGACTGTGACACCTGTGTCACTGCGACCATCAAAAAAAATACCAAACCAATGAAATATTGTATTTCATACTTTGTACTTGTATAAATATGTGTATCTTTTGCACATATCAACTCTTGTTCGATTTCAAGCTCTAAATCGCTTTCTGGAAGGTTATACGCGCGCAGATGCGTAAATATAACCAGTTTAATGCAACAAACACTCCGGAATAGTGAAATATACTTAACATACCTTAAATAACCTTTATATAACTTAGAAATAAGTTTTGAAGGCTTTGGTATGGCAAAAACAAGTTAATTCGCTTACAGGGACTAAACTTGACAAACTGCGAAAGTATGCCAATTTGAACTGTAACGAACATTCCGGAACATGACCATAAGTTAAACATACCATAAATATCCTTTACATAGCTTAGAAATAGGCTTTGAGGTGTTCGGTATGCTAAAATAAACTTTTGGGTCATTCAGGGACTAAAAGCGTCAAAAAGTGCACAAGTTTGCATTTTCGCGCATAACTTACGTTCTGAATACATCCGGACATCCAAAAATTTATGTAATCACTATAATATTTTATTTTAGTGTTTGGCTTGAGAAAAATCCATTCGTCGCATCATTTGGATCGTTTTTCGCGCTTATGCGCATTCCGTCGTAATTAACCGAACATCGTGATCGTACGACCAAACGAACCGACATCCAAGATATTTTTGAGCATGTTTCGAGTTCCCTATACTTTAACTTCATTTTAGAGCCTTGAAATGAGGTTAACGGGGTTCAAACGCATCGAAAAAGGCCTTAAACACGTGCAGGGACTAAAACTGTCATTTTTGAAACATTTCTGAAACAGGGGGGTGGTGGCGTAGCGCGAGCCCTAAGGGCTTTACCAGTCACGCTACGCGACTGCCTAACCAGATCAGATAAGACTGATTAGTCAGCAGATTTCAGCTGATTAACTCACAACCACACACTCACACTTGCCCTTTCAGCTCATTAGGGGCCATTTTTAGTCACCACAACATTTCAACAAATGTACGCACGAGATTCGATCACGTTATTCAAGAAACGATCTTAACAGTTCGGGAAATACTATAAATACCCAACCCACTTAACTTCAAAACCCACTAGAATCTGATCTAATGTGCTCTAAGTTGAAACCTTTGTTTCATACCTGAGCTATTTTGATCTAGATTAGCATTCGGGGACCCTTCGTAAGTATTCCTTCGTTCTTTTCCTGCTTTTCGAGTCCGAAAGTCAAACTTTGTTTGACTTTCTGCGTTGACCAGTTATGGTCAATGCGAAGTTCATTTGAACTTCGCAACGTGATTGTAATCACGATGGTTATAGTCCCTTGTGACTATGCCTAATGATTACCACGTTGTCTAGGGTCGTAAGGGTAAGCGATCTAATAAATCGCTTATACCTTCGAACCCGACCCATTTGGTCGATCATTAGGATCCGACCAAACACATTAGGTAACCATAGTATATAGGGAATAACCTTCCGAGGTTATACCTTATGGTCGCTTCGTTTAAGTAGTTGTATGATAGGTAGTTTATATGCCTTAGGTAAATTACCAAAATACCCCTTTGATGCCAAAATTCATTTTAAACATATGTAACATAACTTTTGACATCTAAACTGATTTGACAACCATATTAGACATGTTAAGGCATATATTACTTGTCATAGGACTAGTTAAGCGGTCCGAACGCGTTTCACGCGAACGACGCGTTAAAGTAGCATAAGCTACCTAAACGGGTCGTAATGGGTCGTAAGCACTTATGTTAGGTTTCATTTAGTATATAGGATTTGTTTAAACCATATGACACGAGTCTCTACACTCGTTTGGTTTACGAACCCTCATTCTATCCGTGTCACACCCCCAAAATCCACCTGCGGGATACCACCGCTTGGAGGCGTGACTGACCAGGATCCAGCCACCAATCATATTGAACAAGCATGTAAGTGATTATAAAATCCAGCCAATACAATTGGTGTCCAAACAAAACATAGTTTAAGTTGCAAGCGGAAGCATAACGTTTAAAACCAAAACATAAGTTTAATTGTTTCAAAGTTTAACATGGCACACAGCTGTCCATGTCCCACAACGACCCTCTTCCATGCAAGCTCCAGCTAAGTACCTAAAGACCTGCAAAGCATGTAGTAACGAGTCAACAACAAGTTGAGTGAGTTCACGGTTGGGTGTTCATTTTTAAGTTGTTCCAAAAACAGTTTCCTTTAACTGGCATCCTGCCATGGGGGCTACCCCGTGGTTGAAAATGTGATTTGTTTACCCAGTTATTCTGGCAATACAGCCGTGGGGGCTACCCCATGTTAGTTATCTGGCATTTCGGCCGTGGGGGCTACCCCGTGTATACACTAGACTCGTTACCATATCGACTGCTGACTGTAGTCATGTTTATGTGCCCTGAACTGTCAATGTCTGTCATCATTGACGTGCCAGTAGTCCATTAGTTCACGCCTGTCCTCTGCGGCACGGTGTGAGGCTTGTCAAACCTAAATAGCGCTATCTAACTAATGACCCGCTCGCCATTGGCCCGGCGATTAAGTCGATATAAAAAGGAGGGACTTCGTGATAGAGTTTTGGTCTAGTACGAGTTATCTGTCCATGAGGACGAGGAATTATATTCCTGAACCAATGCTGTCCTACCCAAGAAAGGAAGAGGAACCCACGTTCCTTAACCCCATTCCCAACCCCTGGGAATCCCATGCTTTGTAGAGGGTGTGAACTCACCTTGGTTTGCTCGGCAGATACACAGAAGGTTGGTCAAGCTATAAGTGGTCAACCACGTCCTAGTATGGTTACCACACGAGTCAGATACAAACCGAGTAACGCACATACATTTTCTACATGTATACTAGCACGTTGCAAACAAGTGTTTCTCATGGCAGTCCAATGCACAACATACACATTCAACAGTAACACATAAAGCCCAACAGCCCAGCCCAATCTCCTAAGCCCGTAATAGTGAACAAGTCCAACTCAGTGAACATGTGTTCGTGGTCTCGAGTCGAGATTAGAGATCTCGAGTCGAGACTGTGCGGTCCCGAGTTATACATGCACTAGTCGAGACTAGACGGTCTCGAGTCGCAACCGGTCCCGCAACCGTGGTCTCGAGTTATGCTGTTTGTGTGCTGGTAATGCGTAGTCTCGAGTCGAGACTAGAGGTTCTCGACTCGCAACCTGTGTCGCAACCGGGGTCTCGAGCTGTCACCTATGTGGTCTCGAGTCGAGACAGATGTGACACTCTAGGTTTTTTTCCGAGCAAACACCTTGTAATTACTTAGTGCGTATATATATATGTTATTAAATGAAAGTTTTGATTCTTCTTGTGCTATGTGTCGATAACGTGTATGTAATATATATGTGTGTATAAAGATACTCGTGAACCGAAACCACGACTCGAGATCACCCGGTCTCGAGTAAATAGTGAACAGTTGGGCCGCTTGGGCCGCACCCCCCATTCGGAAACCTTTAGGGTGCACATGCTCGGAATGGGTATAAAACCCCACATATGTAGCCGATATCTCCTCTTTTGGCAAGAACAATCAACATCTCAAATCCCAAACATTCCCTTATCCTGTAAGATATACGTGATTACTTGTACCCCCAAACCTGACCTATACTAGTAACCATGTTAGGACGTGGTGACCAGCAAGCTTGACCAAGTAAGCTAATCTGCCGAGCTACCCAAGGTGAGTTCACACACTAAAAGCATGCGTCCCAGGGAGGGACACGAACAAACTAAAGAATGTTTTCAAACTAATAATTTCCAGGGGAATATGCAAACGGTACACTTGTACTACTACATCCGGGGGAGATACGTTTGGGTATTATTTATAAATCACAACTAGCAACACTAAACAAATCTCTATCATGTAAAGTCCCTGCTTATAGTACCGATTAATCGCCGGGGGCAAACGGGTTATTAGTTGATAGCGCTATTAGGTTTGACAACCTCACACCGTGACCGGGGGAGATCGGGCGTGAACTAGTTGACCTTGCATCTTGGTCAATGACGATAGACATTGACCTGGGGCACCAAATCTTCTCGTCAACAGTTTCGGTAATTCAAGTTTAGTAGCTTTCATATGGGGTAGCTCCCCATGACGTGATTATAAATGCTTTACCTAAACAACCTACATTTTCTTCTGAAAAGCTAAAACTGGACATCTCGTGAACTCGCCAACAATTTTTTGTTGACACCCTACTGCATGCTTTGCAGGTAACTAGTGAATTAGGAGCTTGCAGCTTGGGGATGTGTAGTGGTCGTCTTAACCCGTGTGTTGGGTTTTAAATAATCTCTAAACTATGAACCTTGTTTTGAAAACTGTTTGGTTTGTGCTTCCACTGCTTACTTAAACTATTATTCGAATTGAAACATTTGAGACTTTAAACTGTGATGTCTATTATCAATGCTCAGTATAATTGGTGGCTGGATCCTGGTCAGTCACGCCTCCAAGCGGTGGTACTCCGCATATGGATTTTGGGGGTGTGACAGATTGGTATCAGAGCCATTGGTTATAGCGAACTTGGTTTTAAAAAGAAGAGTCTTTTTGAGAAAAACCAGACTATAACCCGTGACTCGTGACGACACTACACTCCAAGGGCAAGACTCAGCATATTAGACCTCATAGCTCGGACTTGTGTTTACTTGCTTGTTTATCTTATGTTGACTGCCCTACTATACATACTAGCGTGCCTAATTAGATAGATACACATTTCTCTTCTATCTCATTCTCGCTACATTACGACATCACACTCATACTGTGTTTTCTGGTTATGAAGACAATGAGTGGACGCGGAAGAGGAAGCGTTAACATGACTCAGGCTCAATTCACTAACTTGCTCAACACGGTGGCTGCAGCTTTCGCAGCTCACCCTGGAGGTAAACTCGTTACTTTAGGATGTTTAGATCCTACCCCCACATCGTCTTTTCACCTCTAAACCTATTCGCTTCGCTTCTCACAACAGGTCAGCATGCGCCTGCACAGCCACGTGTCTGTACTTTCAAAACTTTCATGGATGGCAAACCTCTCCCTTTCACCGGCACTGAGGGTGCCATAGGCCTTCTACACTGGATTGAAAAGGCCGAAGCTGTCTTTGCTGTCTGTGAGTGTCCCCCTGCTAACTGGGTAAAGTTCGCGACTGGTACGCTTGAAGGAAACGCGCTTTCATGGTGGAAAGCACAGATTCAGATGCTTGGTCTGGAAACTGCTAATGCTACTGCATGGGAAGATTTCAAAGACATGATCAAAGAGGAGTACTGTCACAGGGATGACATCCACAAACTCGAGAACGAGTACTATGAGCTCAAGATGGTTGGGTCAGAGATTGAGACCTACACCAAGCAGTCCAACGACTATGCTGCACTTTGCCCGAACATGTCCCGACCTATGTATCAAAGGATCGAATTGTACATCAAAGGCTTGGTCCCAGAAATCCGGAGCCATGTGACCTCAGCCAACCTCAATACCATACAGCCCGTGGTTCCTCTTGCTCACAAACTCACCAATCAGGCTGTGGAAGAGGGCAAGTTGCCCAAGAGGATCAGTGCTACTGCTGGAACTTCTAATGACAACAAACGAAAGTGGGATGGAAACCAGGGTAAGGATGCTAACTCTACTCAGGCCCCGGCTCAACAAAGGAAAACTGAAAATAACAAGGGCCCTCAGCAGCAGGGCGGCTACCAGGGCCATCTCCCCAAATACAACAAGTGTAATCGACATCACAATGGGCCCTGTGCGAAGAACAAGTGTCAGCGATGCAACAAGATGGGGCATGAGGCCAAGGATTGTAGGAGCCCTCATCCCGCAAGGCAGAATCAACCACAGCAGCAGCAACATCATGGGAACATCAAGGGTTGTTTCCAGTGCGGAGCCGAGGGGCACATTAAGAAGAATTATCCCCAGTTAAACCAGAACAACCCCAATCAGGGTGCGGGAAATAACAACAACAACGCCAACAATGCTGGGAATGGTGCAAGAGGAAGGGCTTTTGTGATTGGAGCTGGAGAAGCGAGGAATGACCCCAACGTTGTAGCGGGTAAGTTCCTACTTAATGATCGTTATGTTTCTGTGACAACCCTCACTAAACCAGGTATCCGTACGACTTAATTAATAATTAATTACTGCTTAATTACTGTGCTTACTTGAAATTGTGGATAAACTGCTACTTGAATACTGATACATGTACTTACTTGCATCATACTTTACTTGCTGTCACTCCATGTTTTGCTTACAGCACCTTTGTGACAACCTTGATGCACCAAAAGCACAGTAGCACAATGAACGGATAACTTATTAAACGTGCTGTCATAACTAGCACCAGGCAGGTACTGCCTCTAAGGCCTGTAAGAGCCTGAGATAGTTGCTACACTAGTGGTGAGTGTAGGGATATAAGGGTTGTAGAACTGCGTCACTAGGGATGAGATTACAGTGACCGGATGTGCCTAAAACGTACTCTAGGTACAAAATTCAGCACTTTAAATAAAAATTCAGCATCTAGCTAACTAATAAAGTGCCAAAACATGAGAAAAACATTACTAGACACTTTCCAAAGTGTCGGGAATAAGTTGTGTCACTAAAAGTAATAATAACGACACTTTAAAGATTTGTTAAGCACTTTAACGGATCTCTATCCAGCCGAACAACCGGACTATACCCGGAACATAAAAATATTGCCATCAACACTGTTTTTCTTTTCTGAGCCAGTTAGGGTCCCTGAATACCCTAACACCCGTCATAATGCATGACACACTAGTAACCGGGTTAATCCCTAAACTAACTAAATTAATCTAACTAATACTTAATGTTTAGTTGGAAACCAACCGGATTACCCCCCCCTAATGAATTCGGTCCCCTTGGGGGACACCCATGTCCTATTTTGATTATAATAATCCCTAGTGTCTAATATCTATTAGACACAAAATCCTTTGGATAATGATCCTATCTTTTGCCTATAAGTTCTTGAGATAACACACTAACACTTCACCTCAAACTCACAAACAAAACTCTCTCTCTCTCCCTCTCTATAAACTCTCAGCCGAACACCCCCTATATCATCCATCCATCTTTCGATTTTGATCTTCTCATTCCAAGAGCATACAAGTGTTAAGGATCTCATACAAAGGAGCTCGGTGCATTCGGAACGCGAAGGACCTCTTCTCATTGCTTTTATCCACTCATTTTTCAACTAGAATCTTCCCTAGCCTCGAGCTAGTAGTAAGTTGCTTGAAACACACTCTCGATCTATTTTAAAGTGGTTAAAACGGTATATGATGGTTAAAACTCATGAACATACAAAATGATATGAAAAAGTCTACTAAAAATGTTAAAAATGATGGTTAAAAACTTGATTGTTGTGTAAATCATGTAGGATTTGTTTTGTGTAATTATTTAGTGCCGATCTATGTTGTGGTAGCTCGGATCATTGTTTAACCCGGAATGGTCATGATCATGGATCATGACATAGAACTTGTTTAAGTGTAACAAGGGTTAAGTAATGAAACTCTACCACACGAGAAACTTGAACTTGTGTAAAAACGATTTTACTTACGAAATAGTGTTTAAAACTAGTAGATCTACGGATCTACAAGCGGTATTTTCAAAGAACCACGTGTCAAGAGAAAACATACTTTTAAAGACGGATCTTACATAACCAAAAGTGCTTTTGTAAACACACAAGTGTGTAGACACTTGTGTAACACAAAGTTTTGACGAAAGAACTATTTTTGTAATGTTGACAAGAAGTTGTGGAAATTTATTTTCTTTAAAAACGAGACTTTTACGAAACCGGGTTGATTTATACGAAAGATCCACTAAAAATAATGGAAAGATACTACATATTTTGGAAAAACCACAAGTTCATGTATTTTTGCGATTTACATCTATTTTGACTAGTTTGATGGTTTGAATAATGTTTATTGATTGAATGAGAAAATTGTTGGTTTGATTTGTAAAAGAAAATGATACGCTTGAAAGCGTGGCCACCTCCAGTTACAGAGGAAACTCTGGCGAAATTTTTCCAAAAACCTAACACTTAGAAATATTTTCACTACAAGTGTTAGAAATACATTTTTAACTTGTTTTCAAATTCTAGATTTCGCCACGACTTATTTACAAAATATCGGAGGTGGGATTTCACAAAATGAAACGTGATAAATATATGTATTTAGTATATATACTTTTCATAAGCGTCACTTGCAAAATGTTTATGATTATTTTGTGAACTATACAAATATTATTTTTAGGGTAAAAATAATATTACCAAATGATAACGATTCCAAAATAATACGAACGCACATGTATAAATCCCCCATCCTTGGGAAGGAGAATAATTACCAAGTATTTACAAAAATGTAAACACGGAATAGTTGTCTAACTATTTCCCAAAAACTTAAACCTTAAGCTAAGGCACGACCGTCCGTCTAATAGACTTAGTACGTGTAGGTCGTCGCACAGCTGCTTGATCAGGAGATATACTTGGTAGAGACGCACCACTGTGAGTTCATGTCCCCCTTTTCTCTAACTGTTTTCAGTTTTCTAAACTGCGGGGGTGAAATACATGTTACTATGATTACGAATAATTCTTACATGGTATGGTTAGCGTAAGGAGGGTTATTATTATTATTCAGATCATGTGAGTGGGTAGGCAGAAACTTGAGGCCATTAATCCTCAAGGTAGGACCGAGGGGCAGGAGCGGTAGATCTATTTGGGTGTAGCGAGCCCAACCCCAGGCCCAACACAGAACGGACCTCGGGGTGACTTTGTACCCAACGCATAAATCTGCTAGGTTTGAGTCTTCCTACTTGCACTTCACACATATCAATGGCCTTGCAAACCATTGGTGATCTCTTTTTCCTTATTTGCTACATACCAGGGTTTTTATACATACAAAGGTTGATTTACTCATTTACACATGAACTCGCTCAACATTATTGTTGATTTTTCAACTTACATGTATTTCAGGGAATTAAAGATCTGGCGCGGTATGTTATGTTTTCCCGCTGCATATGGGTTCCGAGGTCATCCCGGTTTAGGAAATGTGACTTTTTCCTGGACGAGTCACAAATCTTAAACTGCGTTTTATTCATGATGATGTTTATGTCTTTCAAAACAATGTTTTATGTTATGGTGTTGTAGTCCCTAAGACAATGTTGTGTTACTTCGGTTTTAAAACTTAAATCTATGGATGATCTTGCATGGTTTTTATTTCATATAGCTTGTTATGATTAAGCTATGGTATTAAGAAGTCACACCAAATTAACCACGCTTACGCAAAGCCAGGGTGTGACAGTTTCCATATTGTTTGATTCTGGAGCAGATGCTAGTTATGTATCCCTACGTATTAGTAAGAAACTTAAGTCCACTCTTACGCCGCTAAGCTCTAAGCACATCGTTGAAATAGCTAGTGGTAGAAACCTCGAGGCCTCACACGTAATACGAAACTGCAAACTAGAATTGTCTGGTCAGACCTTCCGGATCGATCTCTTCCCCATCATTCTTGGAAGCTTCGACGTCATCATTGGTATGGATTGGCTATCCAAACATCGAGCTGAAATCCTCTGCCAAGAGAAAGCTATTCGTATTCCCCGTCCCCCTGGCAAACCTCTTATAGTTCAAGGCGACAAGAGCGGAGAAGTCACAGGCATCATTTCATTCTTAAAGGCCCAGAAGTGTCTATGAAAGGGGCACACCGCTATCTTAGCACTCGTTGCCGACACACAGAAAATGGAAAACAGGATTGAAGATTTTCCAGTCGTACGCGACTATCCTGAGGTATTCCCGGAGGAACTACCTGGACTCCCTCCTCACCGTCAGGTCGAATTTCAAATCGAGCTAGCTCCTGGAGCAGCACCTATAGCTCGTGCACCTTATCGTCTAGCTCCCGCAGAACTCAAGGAACTCTCTACTCAACTACAAGAACTTTTGGACAAAGGTTTTATCCGTCCTAGCTCATCCCCCTGGGGAGCCCCAGTGCTCTTCGTCAAAAAGAAAGATGGCACATTCTGAATGTGCATTGATTACCGCGAATTGAACAAGGTTACCATCAAGAATCGCTATCCACTTCCCCGTATCGATGATCTGTTCGACCAGCTGCAAGGGTCGAGCTATTATTCCAAGATCGATCTGCGATCGGGTTATCACCAGCTGAGAGTCCGCGATGAGGACATCTCTAAGACTGCTTTCAGAACCCGCTATGGTCACTACGAATTCCTTATTATGCCTTTCGGAATGACCAACGCACCTGCGATCTTCATGGATCTCATGAACCGAGTATGCAAACCCTACCTCGACAAGTTCGTAATTGTGTTTATCGACGACATCTTAATCTACTCGAAGAGTCAGGAGGAGCATGAACAACACCTGCGTCTTATTCTCGAACTCCTTCGCAATGAGCAACTGTACGCCAAATTCTCGAAATGTGATTTCTGGCTTAGAGAAGTCCATTTCCTTGGGCACATCGTCAATCAGGAAGGGATTCATGTTGACCCCGCTAAGATCGAGTCCATTAAGAATTGGCCTGTACCTAAGACTCCGACCGAAGTTCGCCAATTCTTGGGATTGGCAGGATACTATCGAAGATTTATCAAGGGATTTTCTAAGATCGCTCAACCACTTACGACCCTCACTCAGAAGGGTGTTGCTTACAAATGGAGTGATGCTCAGGAATCTGCCTTCCAGGAACTAAAGAAGAACCTTTGTAGTGCTCCTATTCTTTCCTTACCTGAAGGTACCGACGACTTTGTTGTTTACTGCGATGCTTCTATTCAAGGACTTGGTTGCGTGTTGATGCAACGCGAGAAGGTTATTGCTTACGCTTCGCGACAACTCAAGATCCACGAACGGAACTACACGACGCATGACTTAGAATTTGGAGCTGTGGTCTTCGTGCTCAAGCTTTGGAGACACTACTTGTACGGAACCAAGTGCACGATTTACACTGATCACAAGAGTCTCCAGCACATAATGGAACAAAAGGAGCTGAATATGCGGCAACGCCGATGGGTCGAACTTCTAAATGACTATGAGTGTGCAATTAAATATCATCCAGGCAAGGCTAATGTGGTAGCCGATGCCCTCAGCAGAAAAGAGACCAAACCCAAGCGTGTTCGTGCCTTACAGCTCACCATCCACTCGAACCTCCCCAATCAGATCCGAAATGCTCAAGCCGAAGCATTGAAAGCCGAGAACATCAGGGCTGAGTCCCTACGAGGATCAAAACAACGTTTAGAACAAAAAGAAGATGGTGCTTACTACGTAAACGGGCGTATATGGGTCCCACTTTATGGGAATTTGCGCGAGCTTGTGATGGATGAAGCCCATAAGTCCCGTTACTCAGTACATCCGGGTTCAGATAAGATGTACCACGACTTAAGGACTACCTATTAGTGGCCTGGCATGAAAGCCCACATAGCAACCTATGTCAGAAAATGTTTGACTTGTGCAAGAGTCAAGGCAGAGTATCAGAAACCATCAGGCCTACTCCAACAACCAGAGATCCCACAGTGGAAATGGGAGCAAATTTCCATGGACTTTGTTACCGGCTTGCCTAGGTCTCAACGCGGAAATGACACCATTTGGGTGATAGTAGATCGATTAACTAAATCTGCCCACTTTTTGGCTATTAAAGAAACAGACAAGTTCTCTACCTTAGCAGAGGTATACTTAAAGGAAGTGGTTTCGAAACACGGGGTGCCAACCTCTATTATTTCCAATCGAGATGCGCGTTTTACTTCTGAATTGTGGCAAGCTATGCACAAATCTTTTGCCTCACGTTTAGACATGAGCACCGCTTATCATCCGCAAACGGATGGGCAATCTGAACGCACCATCCAAACCCTCGAAGACATGCTTAGGGCATGTGTGATCGATTTTGGCAAGAATTGGGAGAAGCACCTACCTTTAGTAGAATTCTCCTACAACAACAGCTACCACACCAGCATTCAGGCAGCACCCTTTGAGGCATTGTACGGTCGTAAATGCCGATCACCTCTCTGCTGGGCGGAGGTTGGTGACAGCCAGATCACAGGCCCGAAACATGTGGTAGACACTACGGAAAAGATTGCCCAGATTAGACAACGCATGGCGGCAGCCCGTGACCGTCAGAAGAGCTACGCTGATAAGGATAGGAAACCGCTAGAATTCCAGGTTGGAGACCGGGCTCTACTCAAAGTCTCACCATGGAAGGGTGTGGTTCGTTTTTGAAAAAGGGGCAAGCTTAATCCGCGATATGTCGGACCCTTTGAAATTACCGAAAAGATCGGTAAGGTCGCCTACAGATTGAATCTGCCTGAAGAACTGAGTGCTGTGCACAACATCTTCCACGTGTCTAATCTGAAGAAGTGTCTGTCAGATGAAACACTCATCATTCCTTTCAAGGAACTTACTATTGACGAACAGCTACACTTTACTGAGGAACCGATTGAGATCACGGATCGTGAGATCAAAACCCTCAAACGTAGCCAGATACCCCTCGTACGAGTTCGTTGGAACTCGCGCCGTGGCCCAGAGTTCACCTGGGAGCGGGAAGACCAGATGAAACGCAAGTATCCCCAGTTGTTCCCAAATGAAACTCCCAGCACTGAAGCTACTACCGAATTTCGGGGCGAAATTCCAAACTAACGGGGGGATGATGTGACACCCCGTTGAAACGTTCTCATTTACACTAGCTTGTCAGTGGCTGCCTTAACTTTCGGGACGAAAGTTCTAAAAACTTGGGGATAATGTGACACTCTAGGTTTTTTTCCGAGCAAACACCTTGTAATTACTTAGTGCGTATATATATATGTTATTAAAGGAAAGTTGTGATTCTTCTTGTGCTATGTGTCGATAACGTGTATGTAATATATATGTGTGTATAAAGATACTCGTGAACCGAAACCACGACTCGAGACCACCCGGTCTCGAGTAAATAGTGAACAGTTGGGCCGCTTGGGCCGCACCCCCCCATTCGGAAACCTTTAGGGTGCACATGCTCAGAATGGGTATAAAACCCCACATATGTAGCCGATATCTCCTCTTTTGGCAAGAACAATCAACATCTCAAATCCCAAACATTCCCTTATCCATTATCTCTCTCCTCTCATCCTTTCTCTCTCTAGAAAACCCTAACAAATCAAGCTCACCTCCTCCCCTCTCCCTCTCGGATTAAATCGGCAACAACAAGGAGGATCGGTCAAGCTCATCATCATTACTCGGACACTTCATTTTCTCACCTTCTTCCTTAACTCGGTGCCTTTCCACAACCGGTTAGTACTTTAGATGTTCATTATGTGTTTATATGTACAATGGTGCTATTTGCTTGGAATGATTGAAATGATGGATGAATCATGTGAACTCTTGCATGATAATAAAGTGCTAAGATATTGAATGATGAATGATTGTTAGTGTAGGGTGTTTAATGTTTAGAATAAATGTTCACATGATCCTTGTTGACCAAGTAGCATGATATTTATTGTAGAATGAGGATGTATGCTTATGCTTTGAACAAGAGAAATGTTATCTATTTGAATGAATCTCATGATGAACCGTATGAACATGTTTATGATGAAAACCCTAATGATGAACTTGTTGAATATGACATGAATATTTGAAATATTGTGTGTTTGATCCATTTTTATCAAATGTTAGACAAAGAAACATGTTTAGGGAATTTCTATTGGCTAGTACACTATTACATGAAATTGCAAGATTATTGGTTAGTACATCAGATGTTCTAGAAGGACTTCATGTGCACGTTTGCGAGTCGAGACACCGGTTGCGACTCGAGAACAACACGGGATAACTCGAGACTGTAGCAATTACGACTCGAAACCATGTCCAAGCAACTCAAAACTGACTTCAGGGACTCGAGACCATCAAGGTCTCGACTCGAAGTCTCCTGATTGCGACTCGAGACTGGACTCGAGATCCCTGAGGTTGCGACTCCAACCAGCACTACTCGAGACCACTACGCTACAACCCGAGACCACTTGGTCTCGACTCGAGACCATCATGTCTCGAGTGGGCTGCTGATCTCCGTTATTGGGCCGAAGTAAATGGACTGATTATGCATGATTATTGTTTGACTGGACTAATGTGTTAACTGTTTAACCGTATGATTATAAGGGCAGGCCCAATAACTCAAATGGTAACTGTATGCATTCGATGTGTTAGATACCTGTAAGATATACGTGATTACTTGTACCCCCAAACCTGACCTATACTAGTAACCATGTTAGGACGTGGTGACCAGCAAGCTTGACCAAGTAAGCTAATCTGCCGAGCTACCCAAGGTGAGTTCACACACTAAAAGCATGCGTCCCAGGGAGGGACACGAACAAACTAAAGAATGTTTTCAAACTAATAATTTCCAGGGGAATATGCAAACGGTACACTTGTACTACTACATCCGGGGGAGATACGTTTGGGTATTATTTATAAATCACAACTAGCAACACTAAACAAATCTCTATCATGTAAAGTCCCTGCTTATAGTACCGATTAATCGCCGGGGGCAAACGGGTTATTAGTTGATAGCGCTATTAGGTTTGACAACCTCACACCGTGACCGGGGGAGATCGGGCGTGAACTAGTTGACCTTGCATCTTGGTCAATGACGATAGACATTGACCTGGGGCACCAAATCTTCTCGTCAACAGTTTCGGTAATTCAAGTTTAGTAGCTTTCATATGGGGTAGCTCCCCATGACGTGATTATAAATGCTTTACCTAAACAACCTACATTTTCTTCTGAAAAGCTAAAACTGGACATCTCGTGAACTCGCCAACAATTTTTTGTTGACACCCTACTGCATGCTTTGCAGGTAACCAGTGAATCAGGAGCTTGCAGCTTGGGGATGTGTAGTGGTCGTCTTAACCCGTGTGTTGGGTTTTAAATAATCTCTAAACTATGAACCTTGTTTTGAAAACTGTTTGGTTTGTGCTTCCGCTGCTTACTTAAACTATTATTCGAATTGAAACATTTGAGACTTTAAACTGTGATGTCTATTATCAATGCTCAGTATAATTGGTGGCTGGATCCTGGTCAGTCACGCCTCCAAGCGGTGGTACTCCGCATATGGATTTTGGGGGTGTGACAACAGAGGGTCTCGACTGACACACCTGCTGATCGCCGGCACTTGTACTAAACCAATAGAATTTCGATTTCATGATACGATGTACTATCCAACCACAATCCTCAAACATGTTTTCTTGTCTAGCGATTAATTAAAATGGATCAAACAACTAGTTTTCAAATACTCAAGCCACATTCATATCATATTCATGTTGTTCTTCATGTATTCAAGTCATTCATCATCATCATTCATATAAACCTTAATCAAACAAAATCATGAACAACAACTTATCAACACTTAGACGTATAACAGGATTTTCGTTCTTGATTACTAACATGCACCCTATGATATCATCACAATGAATCATCCTAATCGTGAACATACCACAGCCGACTACAAGCATTCGGTTTCCATTCATCAATCAATCCAACTTGTATCAACATCCAAACCCTTCGGATCCAAACCCATATAGAGCCGATAACACTCATTCATAGTCAAGCATATATTATTCATCCTAACATAATCAATACATTATCATATAATCATCATCAACCGAATATAAACACATAACATGAAACACTTATGAACCGATTACTTGAACACCAACTCATCATGTATTGTTTATGAATCAATGTATAAAATCATATAAATCAAAACATCATTTGACAAAACATCAAATCATAAATCACTAACCGGTTCGAGAAGTATTAGTGAAGGATGAAACTTCACTTGGTGTGCACAAGCTAATCCGAGAACCCTTGTTGTCACCGGTTTGGTCCGAGAGAAAGGAGAGGAGATGTGATGTTTGATCTCTAGGGTTTTAGTGAGAGAATGTGGGAGTGTGCGTGTAGGAGAGTGTGTGTAGATTGCCCAAAGAATGGCAAGGTTGGCTATCCACCAAAGTTATATACTTGTTCTAAGTTGGTGCACCCTAATGGGCTTTCGGGTAGACTAAATGAGGTGCGTGGCCCAACCGGCCCATCTGTTGCACTGTTCACTCGAGACCGCATGGTCTCGAGTCGGGTCCTTGTGTCTCGGGTCATATAAATACACACATACATACAAGCACAACACATAATCACATAGATTCACTTATATCATTCATTGAGCCAACAAGTTAACTAGTCACATAACGTTCAAGCATGTTACATCGAGATACAATGAAAGGTTCTAAATTTCGAGTTGTCACATCATCCCCAAGTTGAAAGAAATTTCGTCCCGAAATTTGGTAAGCACTCACTGAGGAAGCTAGTTAAGTTGTATGGTTTTCCCGGTTTTCCTGGGGTGTCACATCCTCCCCCCGTTGATCTGGAATTTCGTCCCGAAATTCCGTAGCTTCAGCCTCAATAGTGGTTGTACTGTTTGCAAACAGTTGGGGATACTTTTGTTTCATCCGATCTTCGCGTTCCTAGGTGAACTCTGTGCCGCGACGTGAGTTCCAACGAACTCGAACGAGAGGTATTCTAGTGCTCTTGAGGACCTTAACATCCCGGTCCGTGATTTCAACTGGTTCCTCGACGAATTGTAACTGCTCGTCGATAGTGAGTTCCTTCAGAGGAACTATGTGGGTCTCATCTGACAGACACTTCTTCAGATTCGACACGTGGAAAACGTTGTGAACTGCACCGAGTTCTGCTGGTAAGTTCAGTCTGTAGGCCACCCTGCCTATTTTCTCAATGATTTCGAAAGGTCCGATGTATCGTGGGTTAAGTTTGCCTCGTTTACCAAAACGAACCACACCCTTCCAGGGTGAAACTTTGAGTAGTACCCGCTCCCCAACCTGGAGCTCAAGTGGTTTCCTGCCCTTATCGGCGTAGACTTTCTGAGGGTCACGAGCTGCCGCCATGCGTTGTCGTATTTGAGCAATTCGTTCAGTTGTGTCTACCACATGTTCTGGACCAGTGATCTGACTATCCCCCACCTCTGCCCAACAAAGAGGTGACCGGCATTTACGTCCGTACAATGCCTCAAACGGAGCAGCTTTAATGCTGGTGTGGTAGCTGTTATTGTACGAGAATTCCACAAGTGGCAAATGCTTTTCCCAGCTGTTGCCAAAGTCGATTACACATGCACGAAGCATGTCTTCTAAGGTTTGAATAGTGCGCTCGGACTGCCCGTCCGTCTGAGGGTGATACGCCGTGCTCATGTCTAATCGTGAGCCAAAGGATTTGTGCATTGCTTGCCACAGTTCTGAAGTAAAACGCGCAGCTCGATCCGACATAATAGAGGTGGGCACCCCGTGCCTCGAGACAACTTCCTTGAGGTATACTTCTGCAAGAGTGGAGAATTTATCCGTCTCCTTGATAGCCAGGAAGTGCGCAGACTTTGTGAGTCGATCCACGATCACCCAAATAGTATCGTTTCCGCGCTGGGATCTAGGCTGGCCGGTAACGAAATCCATGGAAATTTGCTCCCATTTCCATTGTGGTATCTCCGGTTGTTGGAGTAGGCCTGAAGGTTTCTGATATTCTGACTTGACTCTCGCACAAGTCAAGCACTTAATAAAAGTAAGTTGCTATGTGGGCCTTCATGCTAGGCCACCAATACGTGGTTTTGATATCGTGGTACATCTTATCCGAACCAGGATGTACCGAGTAGCGAGACTTGTGTGCTTCATCCATCACAAGCTCTCGTAAGTTGCCATGGAGTGGGATCCAAATGCATCCCGTGACGTAGTAAGCACCGTCTTCCTTCTGTTCTAAGCGTTGCCTTGAGCCGCGTAGGGCTTCAGCCCTGACGTTTTCTGGTTTCAATGCTTCTATCTGAGCAGTTCGTATTTGGGAAGGAAGACTAGAATGTATAGTGAGTTGTAAAGCTCGCACGCGCTTAGGCGCGGTGTCCTTTCGACTGAGGGCGTCAGCCACGACATTGGCCTTGCCCGGGTGATATCTGATCGAGCACTCGTAGTCATTCAGTAGTTTGACCCATCGTCGTTGTCGCATATTCAGTTCCTTCTGCTTGGTACCGTACAGGTAATGTCGCCATATCTTAAGTGCAAAAACAACAGCTCCCAGCTCTAAATCATGCGTAGTGTAGTTCCTTTCATGAACTTTAAGTTGGCGTGAGGCGTAAGCTATGACTTTATCTCGTTGCATCAATACACAACCAAGACCTTGAATTGATGCGTCGCAGTAGACCACGAAGTCGTCTGTGCCCTCTGGCAAGGAAAGGATAGGTGCGCTGCAAAGTCTATCCTTTAGATGCTGAAATGCTAATTCCTGTGCATTTCCCCATCGATAAACAACGCCTTTCTGTGTTAGTGAGGTGAGAGGCTGTGCAATCTTGGAAAAATCCTTTATGAACCTTCTGTAGTAACCTGCCAAACCCAAGAATTGGCGAATTTCCATTGGTGTACGAGGTGCAGGCCAGTTCTTAATCGAGTCTACTTTGGATGGATCAACGTGAATCCCATCCTTGTTTACCACGTGGCCTAGGAAATGGACTTCACGAAGCCAGAAGTCGCATTTCGAGAACTTTGCGTAAAGCTGTTCCGTTCGAAGGAGTTCCAAAATAAGTCGTAGATGCTGCTCGTGTTCCTCCTGACTCTTGGAATAGATCAGGATGTCATCAATGAAGACTATAACGAACTTGTCCAGGTAAGGCTTGCACACTCGATTCATCAAGTCCATGAAAATCGCAGGTGCGTTTGTCAACCCAAAGGCATGACAAAAAACTCATAGGGTCCATAACGCGTTCTGAAGGCTGTTTTGGAGACGTCCTCTTCTCGGACTCTCAGCTGGTGATATCCCGATCTCAAATCAATCTTTGAGTAGTAGCTCGACCCTTGCAGCTGGTCGAACAAGTCGTCAATACGTGGAAGAGGATAACGATTCTTCACCGTCACCTTGTTGTGTTCACGGTAGTCGATGCACATTCTAAAGGTACCGTCTTTCTTCTTCACAATTAGCACTGGAGCTCCCCAGGGCGATGAGCTAGGACGAATAAAATCCTTATCCAAGAGTTCTTGTAGTTGCGTAGAGAGTTCTTCCAACTCTGATGGAGCTAAACGATAAGGTGCACGAGCTATAGGCGCAGCCCCAGGAGCTAGTTCAATCTGAAATTCGTCTTGGCGATGAGGCGGAAGACCAGGTAATTCCTCAGGAAATACCTCAGGATAGTCGCGTACAATTGGAAAATCTTCTATCTTCTTCTCTTTCTCCGAGGTGTCAGTAACGAGAGCCAAAATGGCAGTGTGGCCCTTTCGCAAGCACTTCTGGGCCTTAAGGAAAGAGATGACGTTCTCTACAGCACTCCTCTTGTCGCCACGAATCATGAGAGGTTCACCGCTGGAACCAGGAATACGAACAATCTTCTCGTTGCAAAGAATCTCTGCTCGGTGTTGGGATAACCAATCCATCCCAATGACAACGTCGAAACTACCCAAGACGATAGGAATAAGGTCGATAGAGAAGATCTGGTTTGCAAGAATAAGTTTACAACCCTTGACTACGTGTGCGGCCTCTAAACTCTTACCATTAGCTAGCTCTACGGTGTGCTTGTTATTCAAAGGTGTTGGAATACGCTTAAGCATTTGACTAACTTCTAGTGACACGTAGCTAGTATCGGCACCCGAATCAAACAAAACTGTAACATAAAAGTCGTCGATGAGGAACTTACCCGCCACAACATTGGGGTCGTTCCTTGCTTCGCCCTGGCCAATCACGAACGCCCGCCCCTGGCTCCATTGTTGTTGTTCCCATTGTTACCATTCCCCTGATTGTTGTTGTTGTTGTTGTTCTGGTTCCTGTTCAGTTGGGGACAATCTTTCTTGAAGTGGCCTTCAGCTCCACACAGAAAGCACCCTTTGTTGTTACCCTGCTGCTGCTGCTGTCGCTGGTTCTGAGGGGCTTGTTGTTGACGATTCTGGTTTGCGGGGTACAAGCTCCTGCAATCCTTGGCGGCGTGACCTGGCTTGTTGCACCGATGACAGTTGCCCCTGGTGCATGGTCCGCTGTGGTGTAAGTTGCAGCGATTGCATTTGGGGTGATTCCCCTTGTACCCACCGTGACTTTGTCCACCAGATGATTGCTGACTGGGGCTCTTGTAGTCATCAGTCTTTCTCTGCTGAGACTAAGATTGCACAGAAGTTGAACCCTTGCTTGAAGCTCCATCCCATTTTCTCTTGTTGTCACTAGGAGCATCCGAAGTAGCTGTAGCACTTATGCGCTTGGGTAACCTGTTCTGCTCCACCGCTTGGTCAGTAAGACGGTGAGCTAACTGAACAACCTCCTGGATAGTAGCGAGGTTTGCTGAAGTCACATGACTTTGGATCTCTGGCACCAAGCCCTTGAGGAAGAGTTCAATTCGCTTAATTGGGGGGTCCACCATAGTAGGACACAGTAAGGCAAGCTCATTCGATCTCTTAGTATACGCCTCAATTTCTGACCCCGTCATCTTGAGGTTGTAGAACTCGACTTCCAGCTTATGAATGTCATCACGACTGCAGTATTCCTCCTTGATCATCTCCTTAAAAGTTTCCCAAGGGGTGGCGTTGGCAGCAACCAACCCCAACATTTGGACCTGAGCGTTCCACCATGTGAGGGCTAAACCCTCAAGAGTACCGGTAGCATACTTCACTCTGCGCGCCTCAGGGCATTCACACATTTCGAAAACTGACTCGAGCTTCTCAAACCAGTGGAGGAGGCCTACGGCTCCTTCAGTGCCGCTAAAAGTAGTTGGTCGGCAGTCCATAAAAGTTTTAAAAGTGCACACAGGTGGCTGAGCATGTTGACCTATTGTGGGTGAAAGAAAGACAGAGTTTAACACAAAGGTTGGTTCACGAGAGTAGGATCTAAAGATCCTAGAATGGGTTTGGACTGCAGGATATACCTCCTGCGTGTGCAGCTGCAAGTGCCGCAGCAACTCGTTCGTTAATCAGAGCCGTCAACTGGGCTTGAGTCATGTTAACGTGTCCAGACATAATCTTCATATCAAGGGAAACATGAGTGTGAGAGGTTCGCGAAAGTGCGATGGCAGAAGGGAGTAAGCACACACGTGTTCAAGCAACAGTAGTTATACTAACCAAGCATACCATGAGCAATGTAGTACGTAACTAACAAGTAGGCAATATATACACAGATCATATCACCTAGGATGTCGAGCCTTGCATGTGGAGTGAAGCGTCGTTGTGGACCGTTGAGCACTCTACAGGTTATAGTCTGGTTTTAACAAAAACGTTTTTCCTTTATTAAAACCGAGTTCACTATAACCAATGGCTCTGATACCAATCTGTCACACCCCCAAAATCCACCTGCGGGATACCACCGCTTGGAGGCGTGACTGACCAGGATCCAGCCACCAATCATATTGAACAAGCATGTAAGTGATTATAAAATCCAGCCAATACAATTGGTGTCCAAACAAAACATAGTTTAAGTTGCAAGCGGAAGCATAACGTTTAAAACCAAAACATAAGTTTAATTGTTTCAAAGTTTAACATGGCACACGGCTGTCCATGTCCCACAACAACCCTCTTCCATGCAAGCTCCAGCTAAGTACCTAAAGACCTGCAAAGCATGTAGTAACGAGTCAACAACAAGTTGAGTGAGTTCACGGTTGGGTGTTCATTTTTAAGTTGTTCCAAAAACAGTTTCCTTTAACTGGCATCCTGCCGTGGGGGCTACCCCGTGGTTGAAAACGTGATTTGTTCACCCAGTTATTCTGGCAATACAGCCATGGGGGCTACCCCGTGTATACACTAGACTCGTTACCATATCGACTGCTGACTGTAGTCATGTTTATGTGCCCTGAACTGTCAATGTCTATCATCATTGACGTGCCAGTAGTCCATTAGTTCACGCCCGTCCTCTGCGGCACGGTGTGAGGCTTGTCAAACCTAAATAGCGCTATCTAACTAATGACCCGCTCGCCATTGGCCCGACGATTAAGTCGATATAAAAAGGAGGGACTTCGTGATAGATTTGGTCTAGTACGAGTTATCTGTCCATGAGGACGAGGAATTATATTCCTGAACCAATGCTGTCCTACCCAAGAAAGGACGAGGAACCCACGTTCCTTAACCCCATTCCCAACCCCTGGGAATCCCATGCTTTGTAGAGGGTCTGAACTCACCTTGGTTTGCTCGGCAGATACACAGAAGGTTGGTCAAGCTATAACTGGTCAACCACGTCCTAGTATGGTTACCACACGAGTCAGATACAAACCGAGTAACGCACATACATTTTCTACATGTATACTAGCACGTTGCAAACAAGTGTTTCTCATGGCAGTCCAATGCACAACATACACATTCAACAGTAACACATAAAGCCCCACAGCCCAGCCCAATCTCCTAAGCCCGTAATAGGGAATAAGTCCAACTCAGTGAACATGTGTTCGTGGTCTCGAGTCGAGATTAGAGATCTCGAGTCGAGACTGTGCGGTCCCGAGTTATACATGCACTAGTCGAGACTAGACGGTCTCGAGTCGCAACCGGTCCCGCAACCGTGGTCTCGAGTTATGCTGTTTGTGTGCTGGTAATGCGTAGTCTCGAGTCGAGACTAGAGGTTCTCGACTCGCAACCTGTGTCGCAACCGGGGTCTCGAGCTGTCACCTATGTGGTCTCGAGTCGAGACAGAGGGTCTCGACTGATACACCTGCTGATCGCCGGCACTTGTACTAAACCAATAGAATTTCGATTTCATGATACGATGTACTATCCAACCACAATCCTCAAACATGTTTTCTTATCTAGCGATTAATTAAAATGGATTAAACAACTAGTTTTCAAATACTCAAGCCACATTCATATCATATTCATGTTGTTCTTCATGTATTCAAGTCATTCATCATCATCATTCATATAAACCTTAATCAAACAAAATCATGAACAACAACTTATCAACACTTAGACGTATAACAGGATTTTTGTTCTTGATTACTAACATGCACCCTATGATATCATCACAATGAATCATCCTAATCGTGAACATACCACAGCCGACTACAAGCATTCGGTTTCCATTCATCAATCAATCCAACTTGTATCAACATCCAAACCCTTCGGATCCAAACCCATATAGAGCCGATAACACTCATTCATAGTCAAGCATATATTATTCATCCTAACATAATCAATACATTATCATATAATCATCATCAACCGAATATAAACACATAACATGAAACACTTATGAACCGATTACTTGAACACCAACTCATCATGTATTGTTTACGAATCAATGTATAAAATCATATAAATCAAAACATCATTTGACAAAACATCAAATCATAAATCACTAACCGGTTCGAGAAGTATTAGTGAAGGATGAAACTTCACTTGGTGTGCACAAGCTAATCCAAGAACCCTTGTTGTCACCGGTTTGGTCCGAGAGAAAGGAGAGGAGATGTGATGTTTGATCTCTAGGGTTTTAGTGAGAGAATGTGGGAGTGTGCGTGTAGGAGAGTGTGTGTAGATTGCCCAAAGAATGGCAAGGTTGGTTATCCACCAAAGTTATATACTTGTTCTAAGTTGGTGCACCCTAATGGGCTTTCGGGTATACTAAATGAGGTGCGTGGCCCAACCGGCCCATCTGTTGCACTGTTCACTCGAGACCGCATGGTCTCGAGTCGGGTCCTTGTGTCTCGGGTCATATAAATACACGCATACATACAAGCACAACACATAATCACATAGATTCACTTATATCATTCATTGAGCCAACAAGTTAACTAGTCACATAACGTTCAAGCATGTTACATCGAGATACAATGAAAGGTTCTAAATTTCGAGTTGTCACATCATCCCCACGTTGAAAGAAATTTCGTCCCGAAATTTGGTAAGCACTCACTGAGGAAGCTAGTTAAGTTGTAAGGTTTTCCCAGTTTTCCTGGGGTGTCACATCCTCCCCCCGTTGATCTGGAATTTCGTCCCGAAATTCCGTAGCTTCAGCCTCAGTAGTGGTAACCATTATACTACATTTTGAACCGTTGTAACCATTTGACTATGTGAACCGTCGTAACCCTTTGATTATATGAACCGTTTGTAACTATTGAACCGTGTGAACCAGTTGTATCTGTTGACTTGATTTACATTTGACAATAGACATTTGACTATACATAAACATTTCTACAATTGTTAAACATTACATCTTGATGGTTTGGTTTGAGTAAGTGATTTAAGTAACGAGGCGTATGTAATATGATACAAGCACGGTGGATACGCCGCTGGTACTTCCTATATATAAGTGTTTGTATGGTATCACATATTGTAGCGTTATTTGAATCATTTCAATTTGAGACATATAACATTTTATACAAATAACATATTTTTCACAAGACATTGTTTTACAAACAACTTATCTTATACAAACTCATTTTACATGGTTATTCATTTAACCATACATTATTCTCTTATTTATACATATCATCTGATCTTATCGTTTTTCAAATGAGTTACAAGACAAAGAAAATTACAAGGTTCATGACTAAACATTTTCTCAAACATAAGTCATGAATTATGTTTTCACAAAACCTATGTATCTCACAGGCATTTTTATGCTGACGTACCTATTTTCACATGTGTTTTCAGGAGATGATGCATAGGACTTATCAAGACACACTTAGGCGGACCTGTGCCTTAGTGACTTAAAACGAGACAAGAACTAGTTAATTTATGTTATGTACTCTTTGTTTCTTGTTTAAAACAATGTGTAAACTCTCATGTTTGATTAATAAAACAAAACTTCAATTGCCATGGATTTGAAACAATTAATTCTGTTACAACACTCCCCGACGTTTCCGCCACGTTTTGTATGTTCCACGTTGTCGGGGTGTGACAGACGCGTTGAGCTGAAAGGAAAAGGTTAAGACCCTAAGGGTTCGAGCATTGGAAATGACTATTCAAACGAACCTCACTGCACGCATTAGTGATGCACAACAAGAAGCCCTTAAGATGGAGAATCGTAGAGCTGAATACCTCCGAGGTATGCTGAAGAATTTGGTACCAAACAAAGAGGGAACCTTGTACTTTAAGGGGCATATTTAGGTTCTTGTAGGATCGTTTTCAGACCCGAACGATTCGATCAGAAGAGTAATTCACCAATACAAAAGGCGGAAACAAGTGTATTAGTATTATTTCAGCTGTATTCACTTTAAACTGTCTTGTATATTGATTCTGGAACAATCACAATTCAGAAGACACCTCGACAGAGCTTCGCCGTCGGAAAACTCTCCGCTAATTCCGCTCCAAATGACATCTAACATCAGGTATTTATAGAAGACCTGATTCCGCTTGAAACATCTTCAAGCGAAACCTGATTTCGCTCCAAACGAGTTCAAGCGAAATCAACATGTAATCTCAAGCGAAATTAAACAGTCTGATTGTCACACCCCCAAAATCCACCTGCGGAATACCACCGCTTGGAGGCGTGACTGACCAGGATCCAGCCACCAATCATATTGAACAGACATAAAAGTAGTTAAAAAATCTAACCAATACAATTGGTGTTCAAACAAAACGTAGTTTAAGTTGCAAGCGGAAGCATAAGTCTTAAAACCAAAACATAAGTTTAATTGTTTCAAATTTTAACATGGCACACAGCCGTCCATGTCCCACAACGACTCTCTTCCATGCAAGCTCCAGCTAAGTACCTAAAGACCTGCAAAGCATGTAGTAACGAGTCAACAACAAGTTGAGTGAGTTCACGGTTGGGTGTTCGTTTTAAGTTGTTTCGAAAACAGTTTCCTTTATCTGGCATCCTGCCGTGGGGGTTACCCCATAGTTAAAAACGTGACTTGTTTATTCCTGGTTACTCTGGCAATCCAGCCGTGGGGGCTACCCCGTGTTAGTTATCTGGCATTTCGGCCGTGGGGGCTACCCCATGTATACACTAGACTCGTTACCATATCGACTGCTGACTGTAGTTATGTTTATGTGCCCTGAAACTGTCAATGTCTATCATCATTGACGTGCCCCAGATCCATTAGTTCACGCCCGTCCTCTGCGGCACGGTGTGAGGTTTGTCAGACCTAAATAATGCTATCTAACTAATGACCCGCTCGCCATTGGCCCGGCGATTAAGTCGTTATAAAAAGGAGGGACTTCGTGATAGAGTTTTGGTCTAGTACGAGTTATCTGTCCGTGAGGACGAGGAATTTCATTCATGAACCATTGCTGTCCTACCCAAGAAGGACGAGGAACCTATGTTCCTTAACCCCAATTCCCGACCCCTGGGAATCCCATGCTTTGTAGAGGGTGTGAACTCACCTTGGTTTGCTCGGCAGATACACAGAAAAGTCAATCAAGTTGTAAGTGGTCAACTACGTCCTAACATAGATACCATTCAAGTCAGGTTCGTATCCAAGTAGTGCACGTATGATCTACACGTATACTAGCAAGTTGCATACAGGTATTATTCATGGCATACACGTTTAATCATGGCAGTTCAACAACGGTGCACAACATACTCAATTCACAGTAGCACATACGGCCCATAGGCTCGGCCCAATCACTTAGGCCCGAAACAGTGTGAAGGTCCATACAGCGTGTACATGCATATGGCCTTGAGTCGAGACTGTGCGGTCTCTAGTCGAGACTGTGCGGTCTCTAGTTGTAGCTTACAAATTCTCGAGTCGCAGCTGGGGTGGTCTCGGGTCATGCATGTATTGGTCTCGAGTCGCAACCGGACTCGCAAGCATGGTCTCGGGTCATGATGGTTGTGCTGATCAAGTGTGGTCTCGAGTCGAGACTATAGGTTCTCGACTCGCAACTTGTGTCGAAACCGGGGATCTCGAGTCGACATATGGTGGTCTCGAGTCGAGACCGAAGGTCTCGGCTGGACATCTGCTGATTCTACACAGTGTACTTAACCAATGGAATTTCATGTTCATGAGATTATGTACTATCCAATAACATTGCACTAACATGTCTCCTTGTCTAACCTTAACCGAAATGGATCAAACATACCAATTTTCAAATATTCAAGACATCTTCATATCACATTCATGTTGTTCTTCATACATTCAAGTTGTTCATCATGATTATTCAAACTTGTTCATCATATTTTAGGGTTTTTAGCATTTATCACGACCATAACATGAACAACAATCAAACACTCGAACATACTCATCTAATGGTTTCAAATCATCACATAACACCTCAACTCGGCTCTATACTAATTCGATTACATGACGTTATCTAGTACACATATGCAAGCCTACTTTCATGAACATCAACAATTAATGGTTTAAATCACATTTAGACACAAGATATCATGAGCTCATCCGAAATCAAAACATGTTAGCCGATTATCATCATCATACACATCCGAGAATATGATAAAGCCATAATCATACATTTTTCCACTTATTTATACATGAAGACAAGCATTCAATCATCAAGCACACATAATACTTAATACATAGTAAAGCACTAACCGATTGGGTTCTCTAAGTGTGAGGGTATGAAGAGTTGAAGAGTGAACTTCCGAATGATGATCCCAAGCTCGATCCGAGAGTCCTAGCGTTACCGGTTTGGATCCGAGAGAAGGATGGGAGGAGAGGTGATGTTGAGACTTAGGGTTTAATGGTTTCTAGAGAGAGAGTAGGGGAGTGTGTGTGTGTTGTCCAAAGATGATAGTGTTGGTTAGCAACAAGGATATATACTAGCTTCAAGTGGTGCACCCTAATGGGTTTTCGAATAGGCTAAAGGGGTGTGTGGCCCAATCCGGCCCAACTGTTACTGTTCACTCGAGACCGCATGGTCTCGAGTCGTGTCCTTATGTCTCGGTTCATTATACATACATACCTACTATACATATTAACATAACATATAATCACATAGGATGTTCGCATATATTATTAAACCAATACGTCAACTAGTCACATAATGTTTCAAGCAGGTTACACTAAGATACACGAAAGGTTCTAAATTTCGAGTTGTCACATCATCCCCAAGTTGGAAGAAATTTCGTCCCGAAATTTGGTAAGCACTCACTGAGGAAGCTAGTTAAGTTGTATGGTTTTCCCGGTTTTCCTGGGGTGTCACATCCACCCCCCGTTGATCTGGAATTTCGTCCCGAAATTCCGTAGCTTCAGCCTCAGTAGTGGTTGTACTGTTTACGAACAGTTGGGGATACTTTTGTTTCATCTGATCTTCGCGCTCCCAGGTGAACTCTGGGCCGCGACGTGAGTTCCAACGAACTCGAACGAGTGGTATTCTAGTGCTCTTGAGGACCTTGACATCCCGGTCCGTGATTTCGACTGGTTCCTCGACGAATCGTAACTGCTCGTCGATGGTGAGTTCCTTCAGAGGAACTACGTGGGTCTCATCTGACAGACACTTCTTCAGATTCGACACGTGAAAAACGTTGTGAACTGCACCGAGTTCTGCTGGTAAGTTCAGTCTGTAGGCCACCCTGCCTATTTTCTCAATGATTTCGAAAGGTCCGACGTATCGTGGGTTAAGTTTGCCTCGTTTACCAAAACGAACCACACCCTTCCAGGGTGAGACTTTGAGTAGTACCCGCTCCCCAACCTGGAGCTCTAGTGGTTTCCTGCCCTTATCGACGTAGACTTTCTGACGGTCACGAGCTGCCGCCATGCGTTTTCGTATTTGAGCAATTTGTTCGGTTGTGTCTAGCACATGTTCTAGACCAGTGATCTGACTATCCCCCACCTCTGCCCAACAAAGAGGTGACCGGCATTTACGTCCGTACAATGCCTCAAACGGAGCAGCTCTAATGCTGGTGTGGTAGCTGTTATTGTACGAGAATTCCACAAGTGGCAGATGTTTTTCCCAGCGGTTGCCAAAGTCGATTACACATGCACGAAGCATGTCTTCTAAGGTCTGAATAGTGCGCTCGGACTGCCCGTCCGTCTGAGGGTGATACGCTGTGCTCATATCTAAACGTGAGCCAAAGGATTTGTGCATTGCTTGCCACAGTTCCGAAGTGAAACGTGCATCTCGATCCGAGATAATAGAGGTGGGCACCCCGTGCCTCGAAACAACTTCTTTGAGGTATATTTCTGCAAGAGTGGAGAATTTATCCGTCTCCTTGATAGCCAGGAAGTGTGCAGATTTTGTAAGTCGATCCACGATCACCCAAATAGTATCGTTTCCGCGCTGAGATCTAGGTAGGCCAGTAACGAAATCCATGGAAATTTGCTCCCATTTCCATTGTGGTATCTCTGGTTGCTGGAGTAGACCTGAGGGTTTCTGGTATTCAGACTTGACTCTGGCACAGGTCAAACACTTGCTGACGTAGGTTGCTATGTGGGCCTTCATGCTAGGCCACCAATATGTAGTTTTGATGTCGTGGTACATTTTATCCGAACCCGGATGCACCGAGTAGCGAGACTTGTGTGCTTCATCCATCACAAGCTCTCGTAGGTTGCCATAGAGTGGGACCCAAACGCGTCCTGTTATGTAGTAAGCACCGTCTTCCTTCTGTTCTAAGCGTTGCCTTGATCCGCGTAGGGCCTCGGCCCTGACGTTTTCTGGTTTCAATGCTTCTACCTGAGCAGCTCGTATCTGGGAAGGCAGACTAGAATGGATCGTGAGTTGTAAAGCTCGCACGCGCTTAGGCGCAGTATCCTTTCGACTGAGGGCGTCAGCCACAACATTGGCCTTGCCCGGGTGATACCTGATTGAGCACTCGTAGTCATTCAGTAGTTCGACCCATCGTCGCTGCCGCATATTTAGTTCCTTCTGCTTGAAGATATGCTCGAGGCTCCTGTGGTCGGTGTAGATGGCGCACTTGGTACCGTACAGGTAATGCCGCCATAACTTAAGTGCAAAAACAACAGCTCCCAGCTCTAAGTCATGCGTAGTGTAGTTCTTCTCATGAACTTTAAGTTGGCGTGAGGCGTAGGCTATAACTTTATCTCGTTGCATCAACACGCAACCAAGACCCTGAATTGATGCGTCGCAGTAAACCACAAAGTCGTCTGTGCCCTCTGGCAATGAAAGGATAGGTGCGCTGCAAAGTCTATCCTTTAAGTGTTGAAATGCTAATTCCTGTGCATTTCCCCAGCGATAAACAATGCCTTTCTGCGTTAGTGAGGTGAGGGGCTGTGCAATCTTGGAAAAATCCTTAATGAATCTCCTGTAGTAACCTGCCAATCCCAAGAATTGGCGAATTTCCTTTGGTGTACGAGGTGCAGGCCAGTTCTTAATAGAGTCCACCTTGGATGGATCAACGTGAATCCCATCCTTGTTTACCACGTGGCCTAGGAAATGGACTTCTCGAAGCCAGAAGTCTCATTTCGAGAACTTTGCATAAAGCTGTTCTGTTCGAAGGAGTTCCAGGATAAGCCGTAGATGTTGCTCGTGTTCCTCCCGACTCTTAGAATAGATCAGGATGTCGTCGATGAATACTATAACGAACTTGTCTAGGTAGGGCTTGCACACTCGATTCATCAAATCCATGAAAACCGCAGGCGCGTTTGTCAGTCCAAAAGGCATGACCAGAAACTCATAGTGGCCATATCGAGTTCTAAAAGCTGTCTTGGAGACGTCCTCTTCTCGGACTCTCAGTTGGTGATAACCCGATCTCAAATCGATCTTCGAATAGTAGCTTGACCCTTGTAGCTGGTCGAACAAGTCGTCAATACGCGGTAGGGGATAACGATTCTTCACCGTTACCTTGTTGAGTTCCCGGTAGTCGATGCACATTCTGAAGGTACCGTCCTTCTTCTTTACAAATAGTACTGGAGCTCCCCAGGGCGATGAGCTTGGACGAATAAAACCCTTATCCAGGAGTTCTTGTAGTTGCGTAGAGAGTTCTTCCAACTCTAATGGAGCTAAACGATAAGGTGCACGAGCTATAGGCGCAGCTCCAGGAGCTAGTTCGATCTGAAACTCGACTTGGCGATGAGGCGGAAGACCAGGTAATTCCTCAGGAAATACCTCGGGATAGTCGCGTACAACTGGAAAATCTTCTATCTTCTTTTCTTTTTCCGAGGTGTCAGTAACGAGAGCCAAAATGGCAGTGTGGCCCTTTCGCAAGCACTTCTGGGCCTTTAGGAGGGAGATGACGTTCTCAACGGCACTCCGCTTGTCGCCACGAATCATGAGAGGTTCACCACCTGAACCTGGAATACGAACAATCTTCTCGTTGCAAAGAATCTCTGCTCGGTGTTGGGATAACCAATCCATCCCAATGACAACGTCGAAACTACCCAAGACGATAGGAATAAGGTCGATAGAGAAGGCCTGGTCAGCAAGAACAAGTCTACAACCCTCGACTACGTGTGTGGCCTCTAAACTCTTACCGTTTGCTAGCTCTACAGTGTGCTTGTTGTTCAAAGGTGTTGGGATACGCTTAAGCATTCGACTAACTTCTAGTGACATGTAGCTAGTATCGGCGCCCGAATCAAATAATACTGAAACATTAAAGTCGTCGAGAAGGAACTTACCCGCCACAACATTGGGGTCATTCCTTGCTTCGCCTTGGCCAATCACGAACGCCCGCCCCCTGGCTCCATTGTTGTTGTTGTTCCCATTGTTACCATTCCCCTGATTGTTGTTATTGTTGTTGTTGTTGTTCTGGTTCCTGTTCAGTTGGGGACAATCTCTCTTGAAGTGGCCTTCAGCTCCACACTGAAAGCACCCTTTGTTATCACCCTGTTGCTGCTGCTGGCGCTGGTTCTGTTGAGCTTGCTGACGATTCTGATTGGCGGGGTATAAGCTCCTGCAATCCTTTGCAGCGTGACCTGGCTTGTTGCACCGATGGCAGTTACCCCTGGTGCATGGCCCGCTGTGGTGCAGGCTGCAGCGATTGCATTTGGGGTGATTCCCTTTGTACCCACCATGACTTTGACCACCGGATGATTGCTGACTAGGGTTCTTGTAGTCATCAGTGTTTCTCTGCTGAGACTGGGACTGAACAGAAGTCGAACCCTTACTTGAAGTTCCATCCCATTTCCGTTTGTTGTCACTAGAGGTACCAGAAGTAGTTGCAGCACCTATGCGCTTTGGTAACTTGTTCTGTTCTACAGCCTGGTCCGTGAGACGGTGAGCCAACTGAACAACTTGCTGGTAGGTGGCGAGGTTTGCTGAAGTCACATGACTTTGGATTTCTGGCACCAAGCCTTGGAGAAATAGTTCGATGCGTTTGATGGGAGGATCCACCATAGTAGGACACAGAATTGCCAGTTCATTCGATCTCTTCACATAAGCTTCAATTTCGGACCCCGTCATCTTGAGGTTGAAGAACTCCACTTCCAGTTTGTGAATCTCATCACGACTGCAGTATTCCTCCTTGATCATCTCTTTAAAATTTTCCCATGGGGTGGCATTGGCAGCAACCAACCCCAGCATCTGGACCTGAGCGTTCCACCATGTGAGGGCTAAACCCTCGAGAGTACCGGTAGCATACTTCACCCTGCGCGCCTCAGGGCATTCACACATTTCGAACACAGATTCTAGTTTCTCAAACCAGTGGAGGAGACCTATAGCTCCTTCAGTGCCGCTAAAAGTAGTTGGTCGGCAGTCCATGAAAGTTTTAAAGGTGCACACAGGTGGCTGAGCGTGTTGACCTATCGAGGGTGAAAGGAAAGACAGAGTTTAACACAAAGGTTGGTTCACGAGAGTAGGATCTACAGATCCTAGAATGAGTTTGGACTACAGGATATACCTCCTACATGTGCAGCTGCAAGTGCTGCGGCAACCCGTTCGTTAATCAGAGCCGTCAACTGGGCTTGTGTCATGTTAACGCGTCCAGGCATGATCTTCATATCAAGAGTAACACGAGTGAGAGAGGTTTCGCGAAAGTACAACGATAGGATAGAGTAAGCACGCACGTGTTTAAGCAACAGTAGTTATACTAACCAAGCATACCATGAGCAATGTACTATGTAACTATCAAGTAGGCAATACACATAGATCATATCACCTAGAATGTCGAGCCTTGCATGCGGAGTGAAGCGTCGTTGTGGACCGTTGAGCACTGTACAGGTTATAGTCCGGTTTTAACAAAAACGTTTCTCCTTTATTAAAACCAAGTTCACTATAACCAATGGCTCTGATACCAATCTGTCACACCCCCAAAATCCACCTGCGGAATACCACCGCTTGGAGGCGTGACTGACCAGGATCCAGCCACCAATCATATTGAACAGACATAAAAGTAGTTAAAAAATCCAACCAATACAATTGGTGTTCAAACAAAACGTAGTTTAAGTTGCAAGCGGAAGCATAAGTCTTAAAACCAAAACATAAGTTTAATTGTTTCAAATTTTAACATGGCACACAGCCGTCCATGTCCCACAACGACTCTCTTCCATGCAAGCTCCAGCTAAGTACCTAAAGACCTGCAAAGCATGTAGTAACGAGTCAACAACAAGTTGAGTGAGTTCACGGTTGTGTGTTCGTTTTAAGTTGTTTTGAAAACAGTTTCCTTTATCTGGCATCCTGCCGTGGGGGTTACCCCATAGTTAAAAACGTGACTTGTTTATTCCCGGTTACTCTGGCAATCCAGCCGTGGGGGCTACCCCGTGTTAGTTATCTGGCATTTCGGCCGTGGGGGCTACCCCATGTATACACTAGACTCGTTACCATATCGACTGCTGACTGTAGTCATGTTTATGTGCCCTGAAACTGTCAATGTCTATCATCATTGACGTGCCCCAGATCCATTAGTTCATGCCCGTCCTCTGCGGCACGGTGTGAGGTTTGTCAGACCTAAATAGCGCTATCTAACTAATGACCCACTCGCCATTGGCCCGGCGATTAAGTCGATATAAAAAGGAGGGACTTCGTGATAGAGTTTTGGTCTAGTACGAGTTATCTGTCCGTGAGGACGAGGAATTTCATTCCTGAACCATTGCTGTCCTACCCAAGAAGGACGAGGAACCTATGTTCCTTAACCCCAATTCCCGACCCCTGGGAATCCCATGCTTTGTAGAGGGTGTGAACTCACCTTGGTTTGCTCGGCAGATACACAGAAAAGTCAATCAAGTTGTAAGTGGTCAACTACGTCCTAACATAGATACCATTCAAGTCAGGTTCGTATCCAAGTAGTGCACGTATGATCTACACGTATACTAGCAAGTTGCATACAGGTATTATTCATGGCATACACGTTTAATCATGGCAGTTCAACAACGGTGCACAACATACTCAATTCACAGTAGCACATACGGCCCATAGGCTCAGCCCAATCACTTAGGCCCGAAACAGTGTGAAGGTCCATACAGCGTGTACATGCATATGGCCTTGAGTCGAGACTGTGCGGTCTCTAGTCGAGACTGTGCGGTCTCTAGTTGTAGCTTACAAATTCTCGAGTCGCAGCTGGGGTGGTCTCGGGTCATGCATGTATTGGTCTCGAGTCGCAACCGGACTCGCAAGCATGGTCTCGGGTCATGATGGTTGTGCTGATCAAGTGTGGTCTCGAGTCGAGACTATAGGTTCTCGACTCGCAACTTGTGTCGAAACCGGGGATCTCGAGTCGACATATGGTGGTCTCGAGTCGAGACCGAAGGTCTCGGCTGGACATCTGCTGATTCTACACAGTGTACTTAACCAATGGAATTTCATGTTCATGAGATTATGTACTATCCAATAACATTGCACTAACATGTCTCCTTGTCTAACCTTAACCGAAATGGATCAAACATACCAATTTTCAAATATTCAAGACATCTTCATATCACATTCATGTTGTTCTTCATACATTCAAGTTGTTCATCATGATTATTCAAACTTGTTCATCATATTTTAGGGTTTTTAGCATTTATCACGACCATAACATGAACAACAATCAAACACTCGAACATACTCATCTAATGGTTTCAAATCATCACATAACACCTCAACTCGGCTCTATACTAATTCGATTACATGACGTTATCTAGTACACATATGCAAGCCTACTTTCATGAACATCAACAATTAATGGTTTAAATCACATTTAGACACAAGATATCATGAGCTCATCCGAAATCAAAACATGTTAGCCGATTATCATCATCATACACATCCGAGAATATGATAAAGCCATAATCATACATTTTTCCACTTATTTATACATGAAGACAAGCATTCAATCATCAAGCACACATAATACTTAATACATAGTAAAGCACTAACCGATTGGGTTCTCTAAGTGTGAGGGTATGAAGAGTTGATGAGTGAACTTCCGAATGATGATCCCAAGCTCGATCCGAGAGTCCTAGCGTTACCGGTTTGGATCCGAGAGAAGGATGGGAGGAGAGGTGATGTTGAGACTTAGGGTTTAATGGTTTCTAGAGAGAGAGTAGGGGAGTGTGTGTGTGTTGTCCAAAGATGATAGTGTTGGTTAGCAACAAGGATATATACTAGCTTCAAGTGGTGCACCCTAATGGGTTTTCGAATAGGCTAAAGGGGTGTGTGGCCCAATCCGGCCCAACTGTTACTGTTCACTCGAGACCGCATGGTCTCGAGTCGTGTCCTTATGTCTCGGTTCATTATACATACATACCTACTATACATATTAACATAACATATAATCACATAGGATGTTCGCATATATTATTAAACCAATACGTCAACTAGTCACATAATGTTTCAAGCAGGTTACACTAAGATACACGAAAGGTTCTAAATTTCGAGTTGTCACACTGATTTCGCTTGAAATCACCTAGTGTCATTTCAAGCGGAAATACCTCTAATTCACACTTACTTGAGTTCCAAGCCCTGATCTATCTAGTTCTATACAAAACTCGATACAAGACGAAGTCGACAGATGAATGCACTAACAGACTCCCCCTCAGATGTTGACGAGTCTTAAGTGTCGAGTCTTCGATTATCAAACCTTCAGTCTTTATCAGTCTGCTTGCTCTTTTTCAAAGATCTTCCATTGTAAGCATCCTCTATCTTTCTCTCTCTTTATCTCTATCTTTTACCAGAATCAGACACTGGCTCTAACCACTTCCACTTTAAGTCTTCAGACTCCCCCTTTCAATAAGCTGGGATCACAGTCTGAAATTCACCATCTTCACAGGATCATGATCGAAACCTGACTTTTATCCAACTCAGGTGTTGGAACCTGGCTAACCTGCACACATCTCTTCCTCAAAATAAATTTCATAGATTTAAAGATTTATCAAATTTAGAAATCATTTGCAGGTATCTTTCAAAAATGATTTAAACTTTAATGACCACTTGAAAACATAACTTCTTAATACACTCTCTCCCAAACCTGTTCATCAATTTTAGCACTTGGAATTTTGAAAATCAGCTTTTCTCTTATCAGTTGTCGAAAATCTTTTTGAATTTTTCAAAAAATTTATGCTAAAACACACTAAAATCTTTTTGAATTTTGAATGTACTAAAATGCAGTAAAGAAATATTTACAGACACTATTTTTGTGAGTTTGTGAAAGAGGATCATGTCAGATTTTGAGACAAATCACCAACACCGTTAAGCTTTAAACATATTCAGTTCTAAACGATTCACATAAATTTATATTTCCATTTCTTTAGCATGTCGTGACAATCCACTGATGTACTATCATTTCCTCTTTTTGACAACAAAACTCATTTTTGCATTTTTTCATGTTTTTGGATTTTTCAAATTTTCAAATGTTTTTGGATTTTTTGAAATTCTTACTCCCCCTAAAATTCAAACACATTTAACGGAAATTTGAAAACAAACTGTACAAACAAACTGACAACCGATATCGAATCGCTTCAATTCGCCATCCTCTTGGCTTAAACAATCAGAACTCCCCCTTACAACAAACTATTTTCCCATTGTGATTTCAAAACACTTAAGTTTGTTTTAATCAAATGGTTTTTCCGGAAAATTAGTTTTGTTGATTTTATAAAAACCACTCGTAGGTTAGGGGATTCATCATCTTGTTCTCTTAACCACTTGTAAGAAAGATAAATCAAGTACAAGTTAATGCCCCTGATTAATCTTAAACATTAAGTACCACCTGTAAGAATGGTTCAATAAAGTTCAACCTAATGACCTTGATTTTACCACTTGTATCACAAACTCTTTTTCAACCACACGGCTTACCAATCAATACCACATGTAGGTTGAATTCTCAAGATGCCGATTACCAACCTGGGAGTTTCGGCAAGTCACACTTATACAAAAACAAATTTCATAAACAATAAATGATGCCGATTCATGCTCCGCGATTACCTACATGGAAGCTCCGGCAAGTCAGGATTTTAAGTAAAGAATACAGACACCCAAGCCTGACCAGCTTTAGGTGTAACATTCTCAACTTCTTCAGGGATTTGAACACTTTTTTTTGTTTCATAAAATTCTTTCACCCCTTTTACCTTCCCATCGACCATTTTACCAAACTTCTTTCTAACATTCCCATTAAACACTTTATCAACATCAAATTCTTTCTTTTCAGAATAGAATTGATTTGAGATTTCGACTTTTCCAACTTTCTTTTTAAAATTTTCAGCCCGCAGTGGTGGAAAGTTTGCATCATCCACAATCGGAACTGAATTCTCTTCTTTCATAACAACTTTTGGCTCCTCTGATTTTGTGAAATCAGATTCATCACCAGAACTATTCCCTGAACCTTTAACCACCCATTTTTGATTTTTTTTAAAATTTCTTTTCTTTTTAAAACATTCTTTGAACACTCTCCAACCTCAAATATTGAATTTTCAAAACCATTAAATTTTCTGGTTGGAAGTTCAGTTTCCTCAACAACTTTTTCTTTCAGTTTACCAGAGACTTCTTGTTGTTTGTTGATTGCCTTTAGATAATTTCTCGCAATGTGGCCAACTGTTTTACATTGAAAACAGGTTCTTGTCACTATCTTCTTCTGAACAACACTTTTCTTCATCTCTTCTTGCTTCTTTGCAAGGAATTCTTTGTTCGTTTGCTTCCAGAATGAACTCTTCTATTCTTTCTCAGCACTTGTTCCTGAAACAAAAACAGTTTTAGGTTTATAAATTTTCTCATTTTTATAGTTTTTAGGTGGAATAAAACCAAGTCCTTTCTTTTTGAAATTACCATTATGGTTTGGTTTCTTTTGAAAACCGTAGCCATAATTGTAACCCATTTTCTTGTTTAAACGTTGTTGAACTCTTGAGGTGTAAGGTTTAGGTTTTTCAGAAAGATTTGCATCCTTTATTTCAGAAATATTAATTTCTGTTAGTTTGAAAACCTTTTTAATCATTTCTGGTTTAACACCTCTTATTGGAAAAATCTCATCAGAATATAATTTGTCAGAATATTTCAAAGTATAAGCTACTTTGACCGGTTCGTCATTCAAATTAGATTTTGATAGCAAAAACTTATTATCATAAACCCGTTTGTTCTTTTGACTGATGACTTAGACGTATCTGACTCAGACTTTGACGTAGCTTTGGACTCCGACTTTGATTCCTCTGTGTCATCTTTATCTAATACCTGATCGACCACTCTTTTTATTAACTCGGACTCATGATCAGTGTCAGACGATGTGAAAGTGATATCAATATTTTCTGACGACTCAGACTCCCATTGTAAATTTGTTTCCTTTTTGACTCTTTCAGAATTTGGATTTCGAGGAGAATATCCATTTTCGACCGGGGGTGGACATTTGTTATAGACAACACTTGGTTTCTTACCAGAAATCTTTACTTCATCATCTTCTTTTGTCTTAGACTTCTTCTCTTCCGAAGTCTTCTCTTCTTCAAACGTCGTCAATCCTTCAATTATGGGGTAAATCCTGTCAACAACAAAAGTAGAGCATGAGTAACTTTTTAATAATCTGTTAACTCTCTCAGTTTCAATTCTCTGAGTTTCTAGTTTCAGCTCAAGCTCAACACACTTTTCAGTGTAATAGTTGACATTGTCAAGCTGTCTCATGTATGCCCCTTTGAGTGTATTCATTGCTACAGCTTGTTCATTATTCGACTCGGTGTACTTATTCATCTCTCTGTTCAAAACATCATATGATTCTTTCAGCCTTTTTATATTGTGTAGAAACTCATTGTTTTGCTTGATCAGAGAATCACAATTCATACACTTCTCAGGAACTTTGACTGCATCAGCATCTGTTTTGATTTCAAATTCTGGAACTTCTTTGACTATTCTTACTTGAACTTCTTCTTTAGCCTTTTTCTTTTTCTCAGCTTCAGCTTGTTCCTGTTCTTCTTCTTCTTCTTCATATTTCTTCCATTTCTCTTCTTCAGCTTTTGCAATTTTTCTGTATTTTTCTACCCAATATTCATCAGAAGCATTAGCAACACATCCTTTAGCAACTCCTTTAGCTAGTAATTCTTTGTCTGGGCAATAATTGTCCCAACTGAAACCTTCTGCCAATTTTTCATCTTCTTGATCTACCAAACATGCTTTACTATCTTTTGGAATGTATTTATCCCAACTGAATTCTTTTCCATTATCTTGATTACCAAAACATGCTTTCTTTGAATCTTCAATTTCTTTTCTACCATGAGCTGTTTGTGATTGTTGTGGCTGTTGAGAAACTTGATGATATATCGCTTTTCGATAGTAGTCATTGTTTCCAAAGGGATTTTGAGCTCCACTTGCTTCACGATTGGTGCACTCCCTCTTGAAATGCCCTTTTTCCCTGCAATGAAAACAAGTAACTTTAGACTTATCAAATCCTAAAGTTGAAACATTTGCATCGCGAAAATCATCTCTGCCTGTAATTTGTTTAAACTTTTCTGCTCATCTCAACACACTAGCCATACACCATTTTATATCCATTAATTCCATCTCTTCAACATCAATTTGATCGTAATCCTCTTTCGTGAGCGTTGGATTCCCGATCCTTCCTGCAACTAAACCTCCATATGATTCAAGCACAATCACTAACAAAGACATGTGACTTTTAGCAACTTCTTCAGTATAATTCTGATCATTTTCAAGATTTAAAGCAATGTTGCATTGAAGGACTTTGCCACTCTTTGTTGTAGAAAAATGTGGATCAAATGTTGGAAATGAAGTAAATCCTGTTTTGCTGCTTGATCCCTGAGATGAACTTTCAGAAGAACCTTTTGCATTAAAAGCAGTTTCAACCTTTGGAGAAAAATTGGTCTTATCACTAACACCACTTTTGAAATACAATTCGATGTCTTGTTCTCCATCATAGTTCTTCATCCTAGCAATCTTTCTTTGCTCCATCTCTTGAGCTTCAAGATGTTGAATAAACTCTCCCAGTGTTAGCTTTTTATATTCCTTTCTATTATTTCTCAACATCATCAGATACGTTCCCAAATATCATGGGGTAACGCATCAACTAGTTTCTCAATCAACTCATCTGTATCCTTTTTGATGCCTAATTTTGTCATATTTTTTACCAAGTTACAATATCTTTCAATAATCTGCTTGGTGTTTTCTGTTCTCAAACCACGGAATAGATCAAATTCTTTCTTCATAAGTGACATTTTGTTCTTGAGCATATCATCACTTCCCAGAAATTTTGATTCTAATTCATTCCAAATCGAATATGCACTTCCGTCATGTTGAAGAAGAATCAATATGTCCTCTTTAATCGCTTGCTGTAATAGACTAACCATCAATTTCTCATCTCTATACTTCTTTTTCTCATCAGCACTCATTTCTCTAATTGGAATTATCTGATTATTGTTCTTTGTTGGTCTTTCATATTGAACTTCAGTATGTTCCCAAGCATCCAAATGATAAGCTTCAACCCAGTTACCAAAACGTTCGGACCAACCATTATAATCATCAATATCCAAAAGCTTAGGCGGTTTTTGTGATGTCCCCGTCTCATTTTCAAGCAATGTATTTTGAGTCACAGTCATTGGACTAGCAAAAGCATTATGAAACTCGTTCTCCATGTTTCGGTCTTCAAAAAAATTCACAATCTGACAATTTCAAGCGAAATCAACAACAACACAATTTCAAGCGAAATCTCCTTGAATCGAAATTAACACCTTCAAGCGGAATAGCCTTTTTCAAGCGGAAACACAAATTGAAGCGGAATAGGTGATTTCAAGCGGAACTACTCAAGCGGGATACCAATTTCAAGCGAAATCACTGCCACTTTTCAAGCGAAATCACGCTGATGTCATGTTGACGAACAGAAGTTCAAGCGAAATAACGAAAATGTCAAGTTTTAGATCGATTTTAATTCTGAAACTTTCCAGGGTTTGTTAAAACATGATTACACGTATTATGTGTGAAAATGAGCCAATTTTAACCGTGAAAAATTTTTCAATTTGAAAAAGAAGGTGTAGAAAACAGAAAATGCAGCTGAAATGGTAAGAACTCTTCCTCCTGAGCTCTGATACCACTTGTAGGATCGTTTTCAGACCCGAAAGAGTCGATCAGAAGAGTAATTCACCAATACAAAAGGCAGAAACAAGTGTATTAGTATTATTTCAGCTGTGTTCACTTTAAACTGTCTTGTATATTGATTCTGGAACAATTACAATTCAGAAGACACCTCGACAGAGCTTCGCCGTCGGAAAACTCTCTGCTAATTCCGCTCCAAATGACATCTAACATCAGGTATTTATAGAAGACCTGATTCCGCTTGAAACATCTTCAAGCGAAACCTGATTTCGCTCCAAACGAGTTCAAGCAAAATCAACAAGTAAGCTCAAGCGAAATTAAACAGTCTGATTTCGCTTGAAATCACCTAGTGTCATTTCAAGCGGAAATACCTCTAATTCACACTTACTTGAGTTCCAAGCCCTGATCTATCTAGTTCTATACAAAACTCGATACAAGACGAAGTCGACAGATGAATGCACTAACAGGTTCCGCTCTATGGCGGTATTCGAGAAGTCATCCTTAATGAAGCTCATAAGTCGAGATACTCGATCCATCCAGGATCGGACACATTGTATCAAGACTTGAAGGATTACTATTAGTGGCCGAGACTTAAAAGCGATGTTGCTATCTATGTTGGAAAGTGCCTAACCTGTGCTAAGGTTAAGGCTGAATATCAAAAACCGTCCGGGGTACTGCAACAACCAGAGATACCCATGTGGAAGTGGGAGCAAATCTCGATGGATTTCATAACGAAATTACCCAGGACCCCGAGAGGGCACGATATGATATGGGTGATAGTCGATCGGTTAACAAAGTCTGCGCATTTCCTACCGATCCGAGAGAAGGATAGCACTGGAAAGCTTGTTGAGTTGTACTTGAAAGAAATCGTGGCACGTCATGGAGTGCCTATCTCAATTATTTCAGACAGAGATGGACGTTTTGTCTCAAGGATCTGGCAATCCTTTCAGGAAGCCTTTGGATCTCAATTAGATCTAAGCACAGCCTTCCATCCGCAAACAGACGGCCAGAGCGAACGGACCATACAAACGCTGGAAGATATGCTTCGCGCATGTGTTATGGACCTAGGCGGCAGCTGGGATACTCATCTACCTTTAGTTGAGTTTTCCTACAACAACAGTTATCATACGAGCATAAAAGCCGCATCGTTCGAAGCTCTGTATGGCCGCAAGTGCCGCTCGCCATTATGTTGGGCAGACGCTGGAGACAAACGTATGGTTGGTCCTGAACGTGTACAAGAGACAACCGACAAGATCATACAGATCCGAGAGCGCATTAAGGCGGCTCAAGATCGACAAAAGAGCTACGTTGATCGAAGACGAAAACCGTTATAGTTCGAGGTAGGAGACAAAGTTTTGTTGAAGGTCTCACCTTGGAAGGGCGTAGTAAGATTCGGAAAACGTGGAAAGCTGAACCCACGATACATCGGACCATTCAAGATCTTAGAAATAATTGGTACCGTGGCATACAAGTTGGAATTACCGGAAGAACTTAACGGAGTACATGATACGTTTCATGTATCCAACCTCAAGAAGAGTCCAACCTAAGAAACAGTGATCATCCCTGCGGATGAAGTGCATATTGACGACACCCTCTGATTTACAGAACAACCCGTTGAGGTTACAGACTGGAAAGTCAACAAGACCAGAAGGAGTAGTGTCAAACTTGTCAAAGTACGTTGGAACTCTAAGCACGAACCCGAGTACACTTGTGAATTCATGCACGTTTTATACTACAAATATTGCATTATGCATTAATGAATAGCGTTGCGTCAGAAATACTAGTAAACTCACCGGTAAGACACATTGTGTCAACAATTCTGCAGAAAGCAGTCAGACAATAGAATTGGGGCCTAGGAGTAGGTCCAACGTCAAAAATATGACAACCCTCATAATTCCATGTATCCGTACAATTTATTAATGATAATTAAAGTGCTTGATGACTGTGCTGAATCATTTAACTGCTTTCTGATTTCTGTGTTATACTTACATGTGCTTGTTAACATACTAGTAGCATACAGAAAAGTTACTAAATAGTCCTGTGTGCTTTCCTAAGTGTTGAGAATTAAAAGTGTTACAAAAATATATATATATATATATAGGACACTTTACGGATTAATTAAGCAATTTAACAGAACAGTATCAAGCCGAACAACCGGACACTACCCGGAGCACCAAAATAATGCTAGAAGCATTGTTTTTATTTTTCTAAGCTAGTTAGGGTCCCCGAACACCCTAACACACTATATATTTAATAACACACAAAAGACACTAACTATATCACTTGGTTTCCAACTAGAACTTATAACTAACCATTGAAATCCAGCAAGACACCCCCCCCCCCCTTGGGACGGTCACCATGGGTGACCCACCCATGGATTTCTTTCATTATTTTATTAGATCATGTTGGTTAGTAAGGAGCATTTTATACAATGGACAAATACTTAAATTGGTTATAAGTATAACCTAGAATGTCATAAGCCTCACTTCTCATTCACCATCAACATTCCACCATCATTCTCTCCTTCTCTCCTTGCTTGTTTCGGCTGAACACAAGCACAACCATCACCACTATCATTCAAGCTTCTTCAACCAATCTAAGGCCATACAAAGGTGTTAGAGATCATACAACAAAGCTCGGTGTGTTCGGAAGTTGAAGGACCACTCTCATCTTCTTTTAACCACCACTTTTCTACACTTGAACTCCCCTAGCCTTGAGCTAGTGGTAAGAACTTAGATCCTTGTATTTTCATGTTATTTAGAGTGGTTAATAGTTATTTTATGACGAGAACCTAAGAACACTAGAAGATCATAAACAAAGTTTTGAACATAGAGCTAACCTAATGATGAAATGTTGTTATGTGATAAAGTGATGTTAATATGAAGTTGTTTTGATTCTTGTTGATTATCTGATGATTTGTTGTTAATATTGATGTTTGATGTTGTTGTGATCACTAAACATGTTAACGGAATCAATCAAACACGAGTTAGAGAGCTAAAAGCTGAAAAACAGCTTCTGTCCAAGCTTTTACAGCCAACTTCAGTTGGCTGTAAACAGGTCAATATTTAACGAAAAACTGATTTTCTTGAGTCTATAACATGTTATTATGAAATACGGTTCTAATGGCACCGGAATCATAATTTTTGGACTTCGTTTACTATTTTTAAAGATCTGTTTTTGGACAGCAGCTCAAGCTGCATTTTTACTGCTGAAAATATGCGTTCTGTTTTCCATCATAACTTGAATTCTGTGTAGAGTTAGATCATGAAATTTGTACTGTAGATGACCACCGATGTATTGTAATTCTCTCACTGGAATTTCGTAAATCGGACTCTCGATGAATTTTAAATAAATTATTCCGTGAACTGCAGTCAGAAAAAGATAAATCTGATTTCAGTCCGGAAAATGAATTTTTATAAAATATTGGTAATGAATTGGATCCCGAGATTTTTACACAATAGTATTTGGATCGTTTAAGATATTCTGTAAAAATTTAGGAATTTTTGGAATAAGTTAACTATTTTATTAAAATGCCCGAAAACAGCCCAGTTTTGGATATTTAAATTGAAATGACATAAGTAGTAATTTGCGTGTCTAAATGTCGAGTATGTTATCTGAGGAGGATCTAACATGTTATATGTCAATGAAAGTAATATGTGCAATATCGTATGCTTGTTCTTGAGTAGCTATAGGTGGAATGTTTATATGAGCGTGAACTATTAAAGTGTGTACATGATATGTGATAGAAGTAATGAGTAAATAAACCGTACGTAGGATACGTGTTATGCATGAGAAACTGATTGTTATCCGTACCTTATTAGGACGTGATTGACCGAACTTGACTGTTAGCTATATTTGAGAATCTAACCGAGCAAACCGAGGTGAGTTCACACTTTTCTACAAAGCATGGTAAATTCCCGGTGGGAATGGGAATGGGAATGGGTTCAGGAATAGGGATTCCTCGTCCTTTGGGACGCGTTCAGGAATGTGAATTCCTCATCCTTGGGATGTACTTAGACTTACTGGACTAGAACTCTATCAGCGAAGTCCCTCCCTTTTTGTATCGACTTAATCGCCGAGGCTATGGCGAGCGGGTCATTAGTTAATAGCGTTATTAGGTTTAACAAACCTCACACCGTGCCAGTTGGACGGGTGTGTACTAATGGACTATGGCACGTTGGTGATGATAGACACCGACGCTAGGGCATAATTAATTTTCGTTAGTAGTCGATATAATAAACGAGTCTGGTAGTTTAAATAATTGGGTAGCCCCCACGGCCGAAGTGCCGGGCTGGATAGCCAGGGAAGGTGGACATGGGATGGTTAACTAATAAACGTTTTCGAACTATGGGGTAACCCCCACGGCTGGATAGCTGAATAAGATTAAACTACGTTTTTGGAAACAACTCTAAAATGGACAACCAACCGTGAACTCACTCCACTTTGTTGTTGACTCGTTGTTACATGCTTTGCAGGTCGCTAGATGCTATGGGGCTTGCACATGGAGGTGGTCGTTGTGGGATGCGAACCGTTATGTTCCGTACTTAATAAATAAACCTTATGAACTTATGAAACTTATGTTTTGAGTCTTTAAAACTTATGAACTACGAACTTATGTTTTGGTTTAACGTCTTATGCTTCCGCTGTTTAAATTGAACTTGGTTAACTTCCTTTTGGTCACCAATCGTATTGTAGTTGGTTTTATTTACTTAATTATGTTGTTCAATATGATTGGTGGCTCGATCCTGGTCATGTCACGCCTCCAAGCGGTGATGCTCCGCATGGTGGATTTTGGGGGTGTGACAGATTGGTATCAGAGCCATTGGTTATAGTGAACTTGGTTTTAAAAAGGGAAAGGCTTTTTGATAAAACCAGACTATAACCTGTACAGTGCTCAACGATCCACAACGACGCTTCGCTCCACGTGCAAGACTCGACACAATAGGTGGTATGATTTATGTTGTATTATCGGTTAGATAGTTCACACTGTGCATTAATTAACGTGATAATTGCAATTTGAACCTTGTGTGCTTACTCTCTACTATCGTCCCACACTTACGCACTTTCGCGATACTTTTCTCACTTACGTTGCTTTGTTGTGAAGATCATGAACGGACGCGGAGGACGTATCAACCTAACTCAAGCCCAGTTGACGGCTTTGATCAATGAACGAGTTGCTGAGGCACTCGCAGCTATCCCTGCAGGAGGTATGACCTGCCATACTGATGTATTGCAAAATACATCTTTTATTCGTGTAAAGTTTGTATAGGTTTTGTTCTATTTAGCTTGGTTTTTCGTTAGAATGTGCATGCTATTGATAAAATCGTGTTTTGCAGGTCTTGATGTTTAAATATGCGAGAAACCGAGTGAAACGAGTTAAAATATTGGAAAGTCAAGTCTTGGAGCATGTTGGAAAGGTCGAGGAGTTGAAATAGAGTTAAAGAGCTGAAAAATCACTCTCTGGCACCCCGTGAGAAGTTTCTGGCACCCGGCGAGAGTCTGAAGGTAGTACATGAGCTGAAAAACAAGGTGGCACCCCACCACCCATTCCTTCAGTGGGTGGCGCCCAGCCAGAAGCCTGTAGCTGGCCATTTTTGTTATGGAAGGTCATATAAATACATCTTAAACTTGGAAAAGAAACCCTAGTTCGATTTTGGGGACTTCTTGGGCAATTGTTGAGCATTCTTGGAGCACTTTCGGAGATTTTGAAGCATAGGAATCATTGATACGAGTTTGGGGAAGAAGACTTGAAGATCTAATCGGGTTTTCTAGTTCTTTATTCTTGATTTTTCTTACGAAACTTGTTATGATGAATTCGTGTTTAGACATCTTTGAATTGTTTTCACGTTTTAACATGCTTGGCTAAATTTATAAACCACCTAGACTTGATGAATGGATTAATATAAAGTTTTTACCTGTTTTGTTAATTGCATGATTGTTATGGGTGATTGTGTTTAGTAAGCGGTTTGATTTAATGGTTTGATGTGTATGCGTACTTTGAATTGGTTTATTGTTATTATTTGCTTCATATGATTCTTAGTGACGGTCTATATCACAACATAGAGTCATATTAGGGTTTAGGATTTCGGTGAGTGTCTATATCACATAAGAAAACCTTAGCTCTTTAGGGAGAATTGCGCAATAACCCCTAGAAGTAACTGATAATAATTTGCTAAGTCTTAGTGTTCTACTAGTCCTAATACCTGGAAAGTGAGGGGCTATTGGTAGGTCTTACCCGGCGAATTGCTTTAGATAGGCCTTGGGAAAGGTTATGTCTTGGTTTACCTGTCGGTTTTATTAGTCTATCAAGTCAAGTTAATTACTTCAAACTACCCTAGATCTAGGATTGGGAAAGAATAGGTCAATATTAGGGTACTTACACAATAATTAGACAACTGGGAAGACGTCTAATAACCGGTATGATTAACGGCCTAGGTAGCTCCACAGGTTTCTCCTTGAGAAGGGTCGAGGGGCCTCGTTGGTTCTTAATAGGTTTAGTATTTTAAGATCCCAGTTCCATAACTCATGCATTTAACTTATTCGGTAATCTCTTAAAAACTATCCAGGATTCTTGTCTAGGTGGTCCCGGTCTCATATAAGAAAAGTCTTCAGTCTTCGTTCGTCTTTAGTCTAGCTCTAGTTTAATTTAGTAGTTTAATATAGATTTCCGTAGTTTTCCGTAAACCCCCCCCCCCAAACAGATAAACAAGTTAAGTCGTGTCTGTCAGAGTCTAGTCAGAGTCTAGTCTACGTGATACATAGAGTCCCGTGGTTCGATATCCGGACTTCCTAGGTTATACTACATTGATCGGTACACTTTCCGATTGTGTGGTTTTAGGTCGAGTCTAGATTTAAAGCTTTTTAGTGTCTAGCTTAGAGAGTCTAATTTAGTTAATTTTTATAGTCTGTTTAGCACACATCAACTTTTTGGCGTCGTTGCCGGGGACTCTTGGTAATTGCGTTCATTAGCTTTGATAGGTTTACTTGACAAATACATGCTACGTGTTTACGTTGTTTTGTGTCTTTTATTTTCATCTTGAGTCGTAGTAACTATTGTTTGCTTTTCTTGTGTTCAGGTTTTTGCTTGTAGTGGATGCCACATCTGCGCTCGCACGGACCGCCACCACCAGTCAAGCAGTCATCATCTCAACTGGGCGAAGGCCCAGAGGTTAGTTCTTCATCTTCATATTTTCCCGTTTTCCCAGATTTCGACACCACTCCCATAATTGTTCCACTACCTTCGCCAAACCATTCACCTAAAACCTCACCTAAGGTTTCTCCACCCAATAGTCCTACTTCTAGTGCCTCTAGCAATCCAGAAAACTTAGAACCAATGGCCAACGCTAGGCAAACCGTCCATCAGCAAGCCACTCAGAATTTCACCGGTCTTGCTTCACCCATTACTGTTCCACCCATCGTTAGTGAGAACTCATGGCAGATTCCATCTTATGCCATGCAGGCTATAACCAATAGTATCCAATTCCATGGCCGAGACGATGAGGATGCCCCGGCTCACATTAACCATTTCTCCCGTATCATAGCCACCTTTAGCCTTCACGGTGCACCCAATGATGCCACCTACTTACAGCTTTTCCCATTTTCTTTAGCTGGCCGTGCGGCTACTTGGTTGGACTCTCAACCAACCGGTACCTTCACCACATGGGCGGGGCTTCGTCAAGCCTTTTTGAACAAATATTTCCCGCCCGCTAAAGCCTCACGTCTTAGAGACCAAATCCACTCCTTTCGCATGGAGCCCGACGAGCCTTACTACCTTGCTTGGGAGCGTTTCCAAAACCTTTGTGCTCGTTGCTCCCAGCATGGTCTTTCTGATTGGGCTTTATGTGAGAAATTTTACAACGGTCTCACCCAAGAGACTCGTGATAGGTTTGATACTAATGCAGGGGGGCATATGATGGGTATACTTACTGTTGCTGAGTGTTTAGAACGTTTTGAGGCATTTGCCCAGTCTCAATCTCAATCGCGAGCCGATCAGCGGTATCAAAGTGGTAATTCAAATACCACTACTAGTGCACCCACCCGAGGGGTGAACCATGTCACCATGGACCCTAGTTTGGCCGCTGTGTTGGAAAACGTGACTCGAGAGCTCAAGGAGATTAGAGCAAAGGTAGATAAGTGTGAGTTTTGCCGAGGGGGTCACGACACGAGTGCGTGTCCATTGCTAGTTGGTGAGGAGCAAGTTGATTTTGTAGGAGGGTTTGGTAGAGGTCAACCTAGCGGTTTTGGTAATAATAATAGTTTCGGGTCGGGTTGGCAAAATAATAACACTTTTCGCTCAAATGGACCTCCTGGTTTTCAAATAGCTCAAAATCCGAATAGGGGGCCAGGTTCACTCTTTGGTGGGGGTTCAAATGGGCAAGTTAAGGATGGGGGGTCAAATAATCAGGTTCAAACAGGTCAGGGTTCAAGTTTTGATTTAGGGGGCAGCATAGAAAGAATGGAGGCTATGATGAGCCAGCTAGTTGTTAGGGATCAAACCACCCAAAAGAAACTTAGTGAACATGACCTTATGCTTAAGAATCACCAAGCTGCTTTCCAAGACCTTCAAAGGGTTGTAGGTGATATGTCTAGGAAGTTAGAAGAGTGATTACCCGGTCAGTTTGCGGGTAACACCCAACCTAACCCGAATGCTAATGTAAAGGCCATTACCACTCGTAGTGGCAAAACAGTAGGGGACCCGAGAGTAGAGGAAAGAGTAGTTGATGAGGATGGGGATATTATAGACGATGAGATAGAGATAGAGGCTCCCGGCAAAGTGCAAAAGAGGCTAAGCCCAGCAAGTATCGCACAGCCCGGTGAGTCTCAAGTGGAGAAGAAAGTTGAGAAAACCCTCATAGACGTTAGACCTTCACCCTACGTGAACCATGCGTATGTCCCGTTTCCCTCACGTCTTAAGAACCAAAAATACTCAAGGGAATACGGGCAATTCTTAGACATCTTCAAGCAATTGAAGATTAATCTTCCGTTTATAGAGGCACTTCAGTCCATGCCTAAATACGCGAAATTTTTGAAGGACCTTCTTAGAAATAAGGAGAAGTTAGGGGAATTGTCGAATGTCCCATTGCATGGAGGGTGTTCAGCCATTGTCTCAAATAAGCTTCCTGAAAAGCTTACCGATCCCGGTGTCTTCACTATTCCTTGTCTATTCGGTAGTAACACAAATACTAGAGCCTTAGCCGACCTAGGTGCTAGTATCAATTTGATGCCCTTTTCTCTTTACGAGAAGCTAGACTTAGGCGAGCTTTCACCTACCCGAATGACATTATCCTTAGCTGATAGGTCCGTGAAACACCCGAGGGGCATAGTTGAGAATTTGCTTGTTAAGGTTGACAAGTTTGTTTTTCCGGCTGATTTCGTCATTCTTGACATGGAAGCCGATGAAAACGTACCGTTAATTTTAGGACGCCCGTTCTTGAACACCGCTAAAGCTCTCATAGATGTCTCTTTAGGCACCATCACACTTAGAGCGGGCGAGGAATCGGTAGTTTTTAAGGTTATGAATTCGAGAGGGCCTAGTGATAGAGTCGAGGCGGTATCGCTAGTGGGTGAGTGTGAGAAGGAAGAGAGAGATGAAGAGAAGGTGGTGAGTGGTCCGAGTCTAGATAAGGTGATAGGACTCAAGTGTGGGGACCCACCGGATAGGAGAGTAGAGGAATTAGAGGAGAGAGTGGTGCGTTTAGAATCTAGGATAGAGACACTGAGCAAGGCTCAGTGTGGGGATAGAGTTCGATATGAAGAGTATAGATTCAAACCGCCAGGTGAGGAGTTGAGAGGTTATGAGAGAGATAAGGGTGTTTGGGTTGATTCGGGCATTAAGTATAATGGTGCTACAGCCCGTAAAGGTGTGTTTGGAGGTGAGCTGCATCTCTATGATCCGCCATAAGTATGTGAAAAGTTGAAAACCCAAGTGTAGAGTTTGTACCGTTTGTACTTTCATTAATTTTTCGTATTTTATAGTAACTAATGGTCGTTTTTGTTAGTTTTTTTTTGTGGTTTGAGTCGTTTGCAGGAATGCATCACCGAGGATTTGCAGGAATTTACGAGAGAAACAAGGTTCCAAGTAAGTTTTAAGTGTTAGAAAAAAAATTTGTTGGTTGTTGGAGGGTTTGGAAATTAAATCAAAAAAAATTTCTAAGGCATGAAAAGAAAATTTTGGGTAAATTTTCTTTTAAAAACGGCCTCTGGCACCCAGCCACCCACTTATAAACAATTCTAGCACCCGCCAGCAGGTTAGTGATGTTTTCGGACATCTTCCACTCGGTGGCGGGCCGCCACCCACCATATGACCTTCTCGCTGCCGCCAGAGGCCGCATCTGCAGCCCATAAACACTTAACTAAGTTTTTTTTTTCGGAAATATGAAACGTGGTCGCTAGCCGCCACCCACATCCTTATCTGGTGGCGCCCCCCTAGACAACATATCTGCAGATTTAATTAATTCAAACCCACAAATTTCACTTCTAACCTAACCTTCTTCCCCACCTCGCCTAACCCTACCTTCTACACCCACCATCCCTTTACACCCACTGATACCAACAATAACCCACTAATTCACCTATCTCCCCACCACCGATACCCCTTCTCACCTTCATCACCTGTTACTCACCCCTGTTCACCGATAACCCTCCCTGTTCACCTACCTCTACACCAGCCGGTAACTCCCTTGTACCACCATTCATCCACCGAAAACCTCCATTAACACCATCACACATCCGATTTCGTCTTGGGGATCGAACTTCAACCGAAAATCTCTTTATTTCTTCGTGTTTCTAACGAATCCAAGGTATGTTTTCCTGCAAAGCTTTTCTTGTATTTTAGTTTAGTAGTCGAGTAGTCTGTTTGGTTTGTTTATTGAGTCGAGTTAGTGAGGTCTCTGTCTGCAGTCGTGTCTGTTTAGGTCTGAGTTCAGTCCGGTGTAGTGGTCGGATCAGGTGGGTGTGTGTCGTTTCAATCCAGTCTGTGTTGGAGTCCGGTCATGTGTTCTGAGTGGGTTCTAATCAGTCAGTTGTCTCTTTTGTGGTGTGTCGAGTAGTGTCGGGTCTCAGCTGGTGTTTGTGATGTGTTAAGTCGTCCCTGAGTCAAGTGCTTGTAAGTAGGTATTTTGAGTCAGTTTTAGGTCAGTTGTTGGTCGTAGAGTGAGTCGAATTGAGTCTTTGTCCAGTCAACTGTCGATCCTGGTGCGTTATTGAGTCGCTAATAGGTTGAATAGAGTCCGTTGTGTTGAGTTGTTCGAGTCGGTATCCTGTGTTTCTGTTTAGGGCCAGCACATTGTGTCGAGTCCATAGTCTTTGGTTGGGTCTTGTGTGTGTGTTGAGTTGCGTCATGTAGTTGTTTTGTCTCGGGATTGCGAAATGGCTCGGGTTGGGACATAATGGTTATATTTGGTAGAAGTTAAGTGGGGGTTTTCTTGTTTTGCACTTGACTATTGGGATTGGATTTGGTGGTCGGGTTGGTGGTGCAATTGTTTGCTTGATATTTGCTTGGTTGGGTTTGATACATTGACTAAAAGCTCCGATTTTGCGCGTTGAAACTACATTTTTTGCATTCGAAAGAAACCTCTTTTCACTAGGCGGAATCTTTCGACGCTAGAAAGTAAAAACAACTAAAAAGTAATTATTTTTACGCGCGAATTGGACTTCAATGTCATATTTCGGCACTTTGGCTCTTAATTGGGACAATTAAAAGTGCCGAAGGGGGTAGTGTGCATTGAGTCTAGTTTAGTGTTTTCGCGTCGTCTTTGTGTCGTTTAGCATAGTTTGAGTAGTGTTTAGTATTGTTTGGGTTTACTTGCACGTACAAGTGGTTTGAACTCGCCCGTACTCAATCTCCATTCGAGCGAGTTTAGCCACCACTTAGCAATTGTAAAAAAAAAGTAGCCCGGTTGTTTTAGCCGCGAACGAAATGCTATACGGCTAATCTTTAGAATAAAAAAATAAAAAATAAAAAAAATTAAAAAATTAAAAAAAAAATTATAAAATCTGAAAATACCAAAAACAGTTGTTATTTACTGATTGTCTGCTTGTTTTGGCTTGAAATTTATCTGTTTTGCAGGCATGACTAGTAGTTCAAGGAGCAGGAGGGCCCGACTGGTGCTGGTGCGGGAGTTGATCCGGAGTCTCCAGTTCAGGTGGTTGGAGAGAGCAGTGGTGCAGCTGGGCAGCAGGAGTAGTGTGGGGATGGCACGAGGAGGAGGAGCAGCCGGCTGATTTACCACTGAGAGTGGTCAGTTATCATGGAGCAGGGTTTGAGATGAGGAGTAGATGGTGTGGTTTGAGGATGATGCAGCAGTGATTGAGCATATCTTTTTGTTATATTTTTCTTTTATGCTGTTTTCATCATATCTTGGTCTGTACTAATATTTTAAACAAGTTGGATGGGTTTTGGGGTTGGTTGATACACTTGTGGATGGTTGTTGAACGTGATATTACATATTATCTTTTGCTAGTGTTTGGTGTTTGCTTGATTAGGTTTGATTGTAGTAGCTGCTTTCGTTCGCGTGTCCGAGGTTAGAGTTGTTTGCTGAGCGCGTTTCGAATTGGAGGGCTTATGTGGAAACGACTGGCACTTTGACAGTCTCACAAACTCAGCTAAGTCGTTTCCCTTTTTGTTGTTGTTGTATATTATTTTTATTTCGTTTGCAGTTTTTATTTTTAGGTAGTTGTTGAGTCGTATTTTCGTTCTTGCATTAGGGACAATGCAATCTCTAAGTGTGGGGATGGGATACTTGTAAATATTTGAGTCATAAATTTGATAAAAAAAATTTGAAAAAATCAGAAAATGTCTTTCGAATAAAAAAGAAGTTTGCAATTAAAGCGGAAAATGATAGAAAAGATGAATTTTTGCTCGGGTTCGAATAATAATAATATTAGATTATAATAAATCGAGTTTGCGTCTAGTTTGGGATATGTGGATAGGCCCGGGTTTGGTTTTAAGTCCCTTTGATCTAATATACCTTAATTGTCGGTCTGCTAGTGGGTTCTCGCCTGGGAAATATGGGAAATCAAAACTGCCGATAATAGTATAAGGGGCACCGTTATAAGTTAAAACTGTTAGAGTTTGTGATCATGAAAAAAAAAATAGAATAAAAAGTGAGCTAGAAACTAAATGAAAGTAACACAGGTCTATGTAATCCGAGTTGGGGATAGCGACTCTACAGCCGGAATGCCTCTGGGATGTGTGAAATCGACTTGCCGAATAAAAGTACCGAAACCTAAGTAATCTGTGGTTGGGGATCACGACTCTACAGCCGGAATACCTCTTGGTTAGGGAAAGCATCGTCTAGACTCACGAGAAAAAAAAACGAAAAGAAAAAAAATAGAAAAAAGAAAAAAAACTTGATTGTAAACTCTCTTGGTTTTGATATAAGACGGTTGGGAATTGGTCAAATGATCGTTCTTTTAGTCCTATAAGCTTGAGGTGGGAATAGGTGGACCGTAAATTCTGGTGTGAGACCCTAGGTGGATTGACCGCACTTAAATTAAAATCACATGATAAGGGCTTAGGATTGGATTTGGGTTTAAAGTGGACAAGTATATTCTTGCAAAATACATCTTTTATTCGTGTAAAGTTTGTATAGGTTTTGTTCTATTTAGCTTGGTTTTTCGTTAGAATGTGCATGCTATTGATAAAATCGTGTTTTGCAGGTCTTGATGTTTAAATATGCGAGAAACCGAGTGAAACGAGTTAAAATATTGGAAAGTCAAGTCTTGGAGCATGTTGGAAAGGTCGAGGAGTTGAAATAGAGTTAAAGAGCTGAAAAATCACTCTCTGACACCTCGTGAGAAGTTTCTGGCACCCGAAGAGAGTCTGAAGGTAGTACATGAGCTGAAAAACAAGGTGGCACCCCACCACCCATTCCTTCAGTGGGTGGCGCCCAGCCAGAAGCCTGTAGCTGGCCATTTTTGTTATGGAAGGTCATATAAATACATCTTAAACTTGGAAAAGAAACCCTAGTTCGATTTTAGGGACTTCTTGGGCAATTGTTGAGCATTCTTGGAGCACTTTCGGAGATTTTGAAGCATAGGAATCATTGATACGAGTTTGGGGAAGAAGACTTGAAGATCTAATCGGGTTTTCTAGTTCTTTATTCTTGATTTTTCTTACGAAACTTGTTATGATGAATTCGTGTTTAGACATCTTTGAATTGTTTTCACGTTTTAACATGCTTGGCTAAATTTATAAACCACCTAGACTTGATGAATGGATTAATATAAAGTTTTTACCGGTTTTGTTAATTGCATGATTGTTATGGGTGATTGTGTTTAGTAAGCGGTTTGATTTAATGGTTTGATGTGTATGCGTACTTTGAATTGGTTTATTGTTATTATTTGCTTCATATGATTCTTAGTGACGGTCTATATCACAACATAGAGTCATATTAGGGTTTAGGATTTCGGTAAGTGTCTATATCACATAAGAAAACCTTAGCTCTTTAGGGAGAATTGCGCAATAACCCCTAGAAGTAACTGATAATAATTTGCTAAGTCTTAGTGTTCTACTAGTCCTAATACCTGGAAAGTGAGGGGCTATTGGTAGGTCTTACCCGACGAATTGCTTTAGATAGGCCTTGGGAAAGGTTATGTCTTGGTTTACCTGTCGGTTTTATTAGTCTATCAAGTCAAGTTAATTACTTCAAACTACCCTAGATCTAGGATTGGGAAAGAATAGGTCAATATTAGGGTACTTACACAATAATTAGACAACTGGGAAGACGTCTAATAACCGGTATGATTAACGGCCTAGGTAGCTCCACAGGTTTCTCCTTGAGAAGGGTCGAGGGGCCTCGTTGGTTCTTAATAGGTTTAGTATTTTAAGATCCCGGTTCCATAACTCATGCATTTAACTTATTCGGTAATCTCTTAAAAACTATCCAGGATTCTTGTCTAGGTGGTCCCGGTCTCATATAAGAAAAGTCTTCAGTCTTCGTTCGTCTTTAGTCTAGCTCTAGTTTAATTTAGTAGTTTAATATAGATTTCCGTAGTTTTCCGTAACCCCCCCCCCCAAACAGATAAACAAGTTAAGTCGTGTCTGTCAGGGTCTAGTCAGAGTCTAGTCTACGTGATACATAGAGTCATGTGGTTCGATATCCGGACTTCCTAGGTGATACTACATTGATCGGTACACTTGCCGATTATGTGGTTTTAGGTCGAGTCTAGATTTAAAGCTTTTTAGTGTCTAGCTTAGAGAGTCTAATTTAGTTAATTTTTATAGTCTGTTTAGCACACATCACATACCAACCCATCTTAGGACGTTTAGATCCTACCTTCGCAAACCAACCCTCGTGCTTAACCTTGTCTTTTATTCTCGCGCAATAGGTTAACATGCTCAGCCTCCTGTGTGCACATTCAAAACCTTCATGGATTGCCGACCTAGTACTTTCAGCGACACAGAAGGAGCTGTAGGCCTTCTCCACTGGTTCGAGAAGCTTGAGTCTGTTTTTGAGATGTGTGAATGCCCTGAAGATCATAGGGTGAAATATGCTACCGGAACACTTGAAGGTGCTGCGTTAACCTGGTGGAAAGCGCAGGTTCAACTGCTTGGGTTGGCGGTTGCTAATGCCACCCCATGGAATGACTTCAAGGAACTGATCAAGGAAGATTACTGCAGCCGTGACGACATCCACAAGCTGGAAGTGGAATTTTTCAATTTGAAGATGACGGGGTCTGAGATCGAGGCATACACGAAGAGGTCAAATGAGCTGGCCATCTTGTGTCCTACTATGGTGGACCCTCCCATCAAACATATTGAGCTGTACCTCAAGGGTCTTGTACCATAGATTCAGAGTCACGTGACTTCAGCTAACCTGGGTACCATTCAGCAGATCATTAAGTTAGCCCATCGTATCACCGATCAAGCCGTTGAACAAAACAAACTGCCCAAACGTATTAGCGCTACTACTTCTGATGCTCCCAATGATAATAAGCGCAAGTGGGATGGAAATTTGGGCAAAGGTTCTACTACAGCTCAGTCCCAGCAACGAAAGACAGATGAGTACAGGAGCCCCAGTCAGCAGTCTTCTGGGAATCAAGGTCAGGGTGGATACAAGGGAAATCACCCCAAATGTAATCGCTGTAACTTGCACCACAGCGGGCCATGTAATAAAGGCAACTGTCATCGATGCAACAAGCCTGGTCACATTGCAAGGGATTGCAGGAGTCAGCGTCCAGCGAATCAGAACCGACAGCAACATCAAGCCCCACCAAATCAACGCCAGCAGCAGCAACAACAAGGTAACAACAAAGGGTGCTTTCAATGTGGTGCTGAGGTCCATTTCAAGAAAGACTGCCCCCAGCTAAATCAGAACCAGAACAACAACAATCAGGGTAATGGAAACGGCAATGGGGGAAACAACAATGGTAATAGGGCAAGGGGACGTGTGTTCGTGATTGGTCAGGGTGATGCAAGGAACGACCCCAATGTTGTGATGGGTAAGTTTCTTCTGGATGATTTCTTTGTTACTATTTTATTTGATTCGGGTGCCGATACTAGCTATGTGTCCTTAAAAGCTAGCCAAATGCTTAAGCGTACCCCAACACTTTTGAACACCAAACACACGGTAGAACTAGCAAACGGTAAAAGCCTTGAAGCCACACACATAGTTAAAGGTTGTAACCTCGTCTTAGCTGGTCAGACTTTCTCTATCAATCTTATCCCTATCACACTTAGTAGTTTCGACGTCGTTATTGGGATGGATTGGCTATCCCAACATCAAGCGGAGATTATTTGCAAGGAGAAAATCGTCCGCATTCCTCGTTCTGGTGAAGAACCCCTCATGATTCATGGCGACAAGAGTGGTGCTGTCGTAGGCATTATCTCTTTCCTTAAGGCCCAGAAGTGTTTGCGAAAGGGCCACACTGCCATTCTAGCACTCGTTACTGACACATCAACGGAAGAGAAGAGAATTGAAGACATACCTATTGTACGCAACTTTCCTGAGGAATTACCTGGTCTTCCGCCTCATCGCCAAGTTGAGTTTCAAATCGAGCTAGCTCCTGGAGCAGCACCAGTTGCTCGAGCACCATATCGTCTAGGTCCATCAGAACTCGAAGAACTGTCCACGCAACTGCAAGAACTCTTGGAAAAGGGTTTTATACATCCTAGCTCTTCGCCCTGGGGAGCTCCAGTCTTGTTTGTGAAGAAGAAAGACGGTACTTTCAGAATGTGTATTGACTATCGCGAACTTAACAAGGTGACCGTGAAGAATCGTTATCCTCTTCCACGTATTGACGACTTTTTCGACCAGTTGCAAGGGTCGAGCTATTATTCTAAGATTGATTTGAGATCGGGATACCATCAGCTGAGAGTCCGAGAGGAGGACACCTCCAAAACAGCATTCAGAACTCGTTCCGGCCACTACGAGTTTCTGGTTATGCCTTTCGGATTGACGAATGCACCTGCAGTCTTCATGGATCTCATGAACAGAGTATGCAAACCTTACCTGGATAAGTTCGTTATTGTATTCATCGACGACATTCTGATCTATTCTGAGAATCAGGAGGAACACGAGCAACATCTACGACTTATGCTAGAACTCCTTCGAACAGAGCAGTTGTATGCCAAATTTTTGAAATGTGACTTCTGGCTTCGCGAAGTCCACTTTCTAGGCCATGTGATAAACAAGGATGGAATTCATGTGGATCCATCCAAGGTTGACTCGATCAAGAACTGGCCTGCACCCCGCACACCAACAGAAATCTGCCAATTCTTGGGTTTGGCAGGATATTACAGAAGGTTTATCAAGGATCTCTCAAAGATTGCGCAACCTCTCACTTCACTGACTCAGAAGGGTGTCACCTATCGTTGGGGTGATGCACAGGAGTCCGCATTCCAGCACTTAAAAGATAGACTTTGTAGCGCACCTATTCTCTCATTGCCTGAAGGCACAAATGATTTTGTGGTCTATTGCGACGCTTCCATCCAAGGACTTGGTTGCGTGTTGATGCAGCGTGACAAGGTCATTGCCTACGCATCACGCCAACTTAAAGTTCATGAAAGGAACTACACTACGCACGACTTGGAATTGGGAGCAGTTGTTTTAGCGCTTAAGATATGGAGACATTAACTGTACGGTACCAAGTGCACCATTTACACCGATCACAGGAGTCTCGAGCATATCTTCAAGAAAAAGGAGTTAACACATGCGTCAACGCCGATGGGTTGAGCTCTTGAACGATTACGAATGTGCGATCAAGTACCATCCGGGCAAAGCCAATGTTGTGGCCGACGCCCTTAGTCGAAAGGATACTATACCTAAGCGTGTACGTGCGTTACAGCTTACCATTCACTCTAACCTTCCCGCTCAAATTCGTGATGCTCAGGTTGAAGCATTGAAAGCAGAAAACATCAGGGCTGAGTCCTTGCGAGGGTCGAGGCAGCGGTTAGAACAAAAGGAAGACGACGCCTACTATGTTAACGGACGCATCTGGGTTCCACTTTACGGAAACTTACGCGAGCTTGTGATGGACGAAGCGCACAAGTCTCGTTATTCAGTGCATCCTGGTTCGGATAAGATGTATCACGACCTAAAGACTACATATTGGTGGCCTGGTATGAAAGCCCACATAGCAACTTACGTCAGCAAATGTTTGACTTGTGCGAGAGTCAAGACTGAATATCAGAAACCATCAGGCCTACTACAACAACCAGAGATCCCGAAATGGAAATGGGAGCAAATTTCCATGGATTTCATTACTGGCCTGCCTAGATCTCAACGCGGAAATGATACCATTTGGGTGATCGTGGATCGACTGACCAAGTCTGCACATTTTCTGGCTATCAAGGAAACGGATAAGTTTTCTACTCTAGCAGACATTTACCTAAAGGAAGTGGTATCAAGGCACGGAGTGCCAACCTCCATCATTTCTGATCGTGACTCACGTTTTACATCTGAATTGTGGCAAGCTATGCACAAGTCCTTTGGTTCTCGATTAGACATGAGCACAGGATATTATCCACAGACGGATGGGCAATCTGAACGCACCATCCAAACCCTTGAAGACATGCTTAGGGCGTGTGTAATCGATTTTGGTAATGGCTGGGAAAAGCACCTCCCGATAGTGGAGTTTTCGTATAACAACAGTTACCACACCAGCATCCAGGCCGCTCCGTTCGAGGCATTGTATGGACGGAAGTGCCGATCACCTCTCTGTTGGGTAGAAGTTGGTGACAGCCAAATCACTGGCCCAGAACTTGTAGTAGATACAACCGAGAGAATTGCTCAGATACGACAGCGAATGGCGGCAGCTCATGACCGTCAGAAAAGCTATGCTGATAAGAGAAGAAAACCACTCGAGTTCCAGGTTGGGGATCGTGTGCTACTCAAAGTCTCACCTTGGAAAGGTGTAGTTCGTTTTGGCAAACGAGGCAAGCTCAATCCGCGTTATGTCGGACCGTTCGAAATCATTGAGAAAATTGGCAAGGTCGCCTACAGGTTGAATCTACCTGAAGAACTCTGCGGAGTTCACAATGTTTTCCATGTGTCGAATCTGAAGAAGTGTCTGTCATATGAGACCCTCATAGTTCCCTTAAAGGAGCTCACTATCGATGACCAGCTACGATTCGTCGAGGAACCAGTAGAGATTACTGATCGAGATGTCAAGATTCTCAAGCGAACCAGAATACCTCTTGTCCGAGTCCGTTGGGATTCCCGTCGTGGCCTAGAGTATACCTGGGAACGAGAAGACCAAATGAAACTCAAGTATGCCCAGCTGTTTAAGAAAAGTGCAACCACTACTGAGGCTGAGGCTACTGCAGAATTTCAGGACGAAATTCCAAACCAACGGGGGGATGATGTGACACCCCAGGAAAACCAGCGCAACATAACTATCTTCCTCAGTAGCCACGAGCTAAATTTCGGGACGAAATTTTCTTAACAGGGGGAGAATGTAACAACCCTCATAATTCCATGTATCCGTACAATTTATTAATGATAATTAAAGTGCTTGATGACTGTGCTGAATCATTTAACTGCTTTCTGATTTTTGTGTTATACTTACATGTGCTTGTTAACATACTAGTAGCATACAGAAAAGTTACTAAATAGTCCTGTGTGCTTTCCTAAGTGTTGAGAATTAAAAGTGTTACAAAAATATATATATAGGACACTTTACGGATTAATTAAGCAATTTAACAGAACAGTATCAAACCGAACAACCGGACACTACCCGGAACACCAAAATAACGCTAGAAGCATTGTTTTTATTTTTCTAAGCTAGTTAGGGTCCCCGAACACCCTAACACACTATATATTTAATAACACACAAAAGATACTAACTATATCACTTGGTTTCCAACTAGAACTTATAACTAACCATTGAAATCCAACAAGACACCCCCCCCCTTGGGACGGTCACCATGGGTGACCCACCCATGGATTTCTTTCATTATTTTATTAGATCATGTTGGTTAGTAAGGAGCATTTTATATAATGGACAAATACTTAAATTGGTTATAAGTATAACCTAGAATGTCATAAGCCTCACTTCTCATTCACCATCAACATTCCACCATCATTCTCTCCTTGCTTGCTTTGGCTGAACACAAGCACAACCATCACCACTATCATTCAAGCTTCTTCAACCAATCTAAGGCCATCCAAAGGTGTTAGAGATCATACAACGAAGCTCGGTGTGTTCGGAAGTTGAAGGACCACTCTCATCCCACTTTTCTACACTTGAACTCCCCTAGCCTTGAGCTAGTGGTAAGAACTTAGATCCTTGTATTTTCATGTTATTTAGAGTGGTTAATAGTTATTTTATGATGAGAACCTAAGAACACTAGAAGATCATAAACAAAGTTTTGAACATAGAGCTAACCTATTGATGAAATGTTGTTATGTGATAAAGTGATGTTAATATGAAGTTGTTTTGATTCTTGTTGATTATCTGATGATTTGTTGTTAGTATTGATGTTTGATGTTGTTGTGATCACTAAACATGTTAACGGAATCAATCGAACACGAGTTAGAAAGCTAAAAGCTGAAAAACAGCTTCTGTCCAAGCTTTTACAGCCAACTTCAGTTGGCTGTAAACAAGTCAATATTTAACGAAAAACTGATTTTCTTGAGTCTATAACGTGTTATTATGAAATACGGTTCTAATGGCACCGGAATAAAAGATTTTGGACTTCGTTTACTATTTTTAAAGATCTGTTTTTGGACAGCAGCTCAAGTTTCATTTTTACTGCTGAAAATATGCGTTCTGTTTTCCATCATAACTTGAATTCTGTGTAGAGTTAGATCATGAAATTTGTACTGTAGATGACCACCAATGTATTTGTAATTCTATCACTGGAATTTCGTAAATCGGACTCTCGATGAATTTTAAATAAATTATTCCGTGAACTGCAGTCAGAAAAAGATAAATCTGATTTCAGTCCGTGTGACAACCCGAACTTTCAAGGTCGGTAGTGTTCCTTCTTTTGATCTATACTTCTCGTTATCTTTCCCGATTATGTTAATAAGTTCTGTTCGTATAACCTTGTTAAACTGAATGATACAATAACTTATCAAGTAATGCTTCGACATTTGGGCCGCATATCAACTGGGCCGCATTTTCACACTTTAACGCCCGACAACGTATCAGCTCACAACATGGGTCACCGAGCTCGCTGCCCATTTAAATTGATCTCGATCCAACACCCTACACATTTAATTTGATCCCGGCCCACTTAACCAATTGATCTCGGCCCACTTTGTCTTGTGACTTATTATTAGATGTTATATTTTAACCACCGACCCACTTTTGAGTATTGGTGTTATATTGTTACGTGAAATCACAAAATCAATATTGAAATCCTACCCCTCCTTTCCTGTTGTGCGAAAGCCCAAGTGGCTGGGCCTGAGCCCATCTCGGTTGTAACAGAACCGCCCCAAACAACTCAACTATATGAATACGTAATATGGCGTGCAATTAGATTAAAACTTAAATCACAAGAAAGGAACCCTACGATTCCATACATACGTGCGGCAGACGAAGACGATCCCCTTCCCTGCTCGAAGCCTTTCAATCTTTGTGCTCATAACTTTGGTTAGTATAGTGAATCTTTGTTATAAATCTGCTGGTTATTTTCGATGATGACATGAAGTATGATTATATGTGATAATATGTTGATTGATCTTTATGAACTATGACGTTGTGTAATGGTGATCTGATCGTGTAATCTTGACATAATAATAAAGGTTTGATGTTCATGTGAGTAGGGTTGTTAATTGTGCTGTTATGTGTATTTTCATCTTGTAGGTGCCCGTTAACAGTAACCAATGCTCATGGGGTTAAGGATGTTTGGGTAAATGGAATGTGAAAATTATGATCCTAAATTGAGTATGATAAATGGCGTAAACCAAAGTGAAGTTTTAGGATTAATCATGATAGATCTGTTGCACTTGATTTAGGGTATAAAATTGTTAGATATATATTAAGTTACTGTTAGTGGCAAATAGACACATGGGCTCGCATGATGAATCAGATTTACACTTAATTAGTTTGGGCTAACATTGGGCTGCATCACACAGTAGGGGTTTGGGGTAAAAGTGGTTTGGGGCCGGAGTCTATTGGGCCTAATTGTTATTCCAGTGTACTTTATGAACAAGTGTGGTAGTGTGTGGAATAGGATGTGTGTATTAGAATGAAATTTGTTATGTGGAATGGGAACTTTGACTAGGGAAGTGAATGTGTATTTAGCGTGAAAATTTGTGAAGCGGATTAACTGTGTTAACTAGGATCGCATGTGATATAGTTAACTGCTATAGCCAGCATGAAATATGAGAATATTTTGTGAACATAACGTGTGTGTTGATGGACTAAATATTGTATGTCTTGCATGCATGAAATCATGTAACAGATCTAATTATTAACCGAGTACATGCTAATTGATTTCTTGACAATAGTGGGTTTATAGGTTAACTGGTATGATTTAAATTATATGTGTGCTACATGTAACTTGACTGTATGAACAAGGAATACATATGTTGATTGTACGTGGAATATATGGATTACGTGCACCTAAGACTGATTGTTGTTGGTAACTATTCTAGGACGTGTTTGAACAATTGGTAAACGAATACCTAATCTTACCGAGCAAACCTAAGGTGAGTTCACACTTTCTACAAGGCATGGGATTCCCAGGGGTTGGGAATGGGTAAAGGATTTAAATTAAAAACTGCGTGATCTCCTGGTTTGGGACACGTACACACCCTCTTTATTGAAGGGTGACAACACGTGATAAGAATATAATCGGAACCTGCGTAATCTCCTGGTTTGGGGATTACGTACACACCCTCTTTATTGAAGGGTGACAACGCAGATGCTAGACCAAAACTCTCTATCATGAAGTCCCTCCTTTTATATCGACTTAATCGCCGGGCCAATGGCGAGCGGGTCATTAGTTAGATAGCGCTATTTATGTCTGACAAGCCTCACACCGTGCCGCAGAGGACGGGCATGAACTAATGGATCTGGGCACTAGTCAATGATGATAGACATTGACGTCAGGGCACCAACTTACTTTAGTCAGTGGTCGATATGGTAAACAGGTCTAGTGGTTAACATGGGGAAGCCCCCACCAACTATGGATATGTTTGGGAAACAGGGTAAACGGATTAACTTACAACTTAATAATGAACACCTCGCTCAACTTTGTTGTTGACTCGTTGTTACATGCCTTGCAGGTCGTTAGAGGTTTAGCTGGAGCTTGCAGGGGAGCAGGAGTCGTTGTGGGACATGAACCGCTGCGTGTTCATGAAAAACTTTATTAAATTTAAAACTTAAATTTTGGTTTTGAACTTAAATGCTTCCGCTGACTATTCAACTTGGTTTTGGACTTTGGTTTTGAGAACTTTAGACGTTTGGTCTTACTTTACTTTGTTTAATGTTTATTATAATTGGTGGTATGATCCTGGTCAGTCACACGCCTCGCGGTAATACTCCGCTTGTGGATTTTGAGGGTGTGACAGATTGGTATCAGAGCCATTGGTTATAGTGAACTTGGTTTTAAAAAGGGGAAAAACCTTTTGGTAAAACCAGACTATAACCTGTACAGTGCTCAACGATCCACAACGACGCTTCGCTCCACGTGCAAGACTCAACACTCTGGGTGGTATGATTTATTTTTGTATTGCCTACTTGCTAGTTTACATTTACATTGTGTGTTGCATATGGTATGCCCAGTTAGAGTAGTAGCATGTTATCGATTAACCCTGATGCGTTATATATGACACCCGAATGTTTACTTGAAATTTGACAAGTGGTGGTCAAATTCTTTTCTGTTCCCTCGTCACCGCACTACGACCATTGTTTAGGTGTTCTAGCTAGTCATACGCTTATCGAGACATGACGTCGCCATCTGACCCTCCATACATTCGGATTGTACGTCAACATTCACGAAGACCAGACCTGGCTCAAACGTACTTGGATTTAGGAGAACTATACCTACGCATCCCTGTTGACGAACCTTATCACCCTCGCCTGTCATCGTCACCAGAAACGAAGCAGCCACAGTTACACGCCTTCGTCGTTTTGCAACTCGCAACCTTACCCACCAAACTCTATTTTGGACAAATGATACACTTGCACGACTGCGATGCAACGAATTTCCCTTTTTGTGCCATGCCGCCATACACCACGACTGGAAATTACTTCTAGACAACAGATTAGCTGGTCGAGTCCTTCGGTTATTGATGGACCCCTGTTTTCGCTCGATCTTCGTATGAACCTCATTAATTCCCCGTTTCCTCGATTGGCAACTGATTTAACGAAATGCCAACAACCATACCATGATTTTCAACGATCACAAAACTACCTTATTACCTTGTTGGATGGTTTATTCTTATTCTACTTGATTAGCCCTCACGTATACCCAACTTAGCGAATGGAAGCCATTACTGGTGAAATAGTCTTCAGGACAATTGGGGACAGAGTTGTGGATCACTCAACCTACCGGAAAACACGATAATTTATATGTTTATCTGACCCACCTTACACTACAAGAGACGTACTCTAATGTCATGATAGTTTTTCTTTCATATGCGGAATCTTTGCACTAGGTCTTGCACCAACACGTGAATATTGATTAATGATATGTCCAATTTCTACCATTGGCTTAGACCAAACCATCGCTCTCTTACCACAGTGACCTTACGTTCTCACTACTCCATGCTGAGATACTGAAACGAACACGCTCTAGCTTAAAGAAAGTGGAAGGCTCAGCTTTTGATCATTGGTGATCACTCCTCGAAACCTTGAGGGTGGCGGTGTATTGTTGATACGATCATACTCCCTTGAACACGTTTTCGCATTTTTCCTTTGGAACCTCACAACTACACAGACGTAAGTTGGATTCATTCGCACGACCCAAGGAACCAACTAACTACTGGTTTTCGAATGAACTTATGGTTTTTGAAAACAACTTTAAACTGAACATACCTGAAGAACTCAGCGGAGTTCACAACGTATTCCCCGTGTCGAATCTGAAGAAGTGTCTGTCAGATGAGACCCTCATAGTTCCTTTGAAGGAGCTCACTATCGACGATCAGCTGCGATTTGTCGAGGAACCAGTAGAGATTACTGACCGAGATGTTAAGATTCTCAAGCGCACCAGAATACCTCTCGTTCGAGTTCGTTGGAACTCCCGTCGTGGCCCAGAGTTCACCTGGGAACGCGAAGACCAAATGAAACTCAAGTATCCCCAGTTGTTCGGAAACAGTGCAACTACTACTGAGACTGAAGCTACTGCGGAATTTCGGGACGAAATTCCAAACCAACGGGGGGATGATGTGACACCCCAGGAAAAACAGGAAACAACACAACACAACTAGCTTCCTCAGTAACCACGTGCTAAATTTCGGGACGAAATTTCTTTCAAGTTGGGGATAATGTGACAACCCGAACTTTCAAGGTCGGTAGCGTTCCGTCTTTTGATCTATACTTCTCGTTATCTTTCCCGATTATGTTAATACGTTCTGTTCGTATAACCTTGTTAAACTGAATGATACAATAACTTATCAAGTAATGCTTCGACATTTGGGCCGCATATCAACTGGGCCGCATCTTCACACTTTAACGCCCGACAACGTATCAGCTCACAACATGGGTCACCGAGCTCGCTGCCCATTTAAATTGATCTCGATCCAACACCCTACACATTTAATTTGATCCCGGCCCACTTAACCAATTGATCTCGGCCCACTTTGTCTTGTGACTTATTATTGGATGTTATATTTTAACCACCGACCCACTTTTGAGTATTGGTGTTATATTGTTACGTGAAATCACAAAATCAATATTGAAATCCTACCCTCCTTTCCTGTTGTGCGAAAGCCCAAGTGGCTGGGCCTGAGCCCATCTCAGTTGTAACAGAACCGCCCCAAACAACTCAACTATATGAATACGTAATATGGCGTGCAATTAGATTAAAACTTAAATCACAAGAAAGGAACCCTACGATTCCATACATACGTGCGGCAGACGAAGACGATCCCCTTCCCTGCTCGAAGCCTTTCAATCTTTGTGCTCATAACTTTGGTTAGTATAGTGAATCTTTGTTATAAATCTGCTGGTTATTTTCGATGATGACATGAAGTATGATTATATGTGATAATATGTTGATTGATCTTTATGAACTATGACGTTGTGTAATGGTGATCTGATCGTGTAATCTTGACATAATAATAAAGGTTTGATGTTCATGTGAGTAGGGTTGTTAATTGTGCTGTTATGTGTATTTTCATCTTGTAGGTGCCCGTTAACAGTAACCAATGCTCATGGGGTTAAGGATGTTTGGGTAAATGGAATGTGAAAATTATGATCCTAAATTGAGTATGATAAATGGCGTAAACCAAAGTGAAGTTTTAGGATTAATCATGATAGATCTGTTGCACTTGATTTAGGGTATAAAATTGTTAGATATATATTAAGTTACTGTTAGTGGCAAATAGACACATGGGCTCGCATGATGAATCAGATTTACACTTAATTAGTTTGGGCTAACATTGGGCTGCATCACACAGTAGGGGTTTGGGGTAAAAGTGGTTTGGGGCCGGAGTCTATTGGGCCTAATTGTTATTCCAGTGTACTTTATGAACAAGTGTGGTAGTATGTGGAATAGGATGTGTGTATTAGAATGAAATTTGTTATGTGGAATGGGAACTTTGACTAGGGAAGTGAATGTGTATTTAGCGTGAAAATTTGTGAAGCGGATTAACTGTGTTAACTAGGATCGCATGTGATATAGTTAACTGCTATAGCCAGCATGAAATATGAGAATATTTTGTGAACATAACGTGTGTGTTGATGGACTAAATATTGTATGTCTTGCATGCATGAAATCATGTAACAGATCTAATTATTAACCGAGTACATGCTAATTGATTTCTTGACAATAGTGGGTTTATAGGTTAACTGGTATGATTTAAATTATATGTGTGCTACATGTAACTTGACTGTATGAACAAGGAATACATATGTTGATTGTACGTGGAATATATGGATTACGTGCACCTAAGACTGATTGTTGTTGGTAACTATTCTAGGACGTGTTTGAACAATTGGTAAACGAATACCTAATCTTACCGAGCAAACCTAAGGTGAGTTCACACTTTCTACAAGGCATGGGATTCCCAGGGGTTGGGAATGGGTAAAGGATTTAAACTAAAAACTGCGTGATCTCCTGGTTTGGGACACGTACACACCCTCTTTATTGAAGGGTGACAACACGTGATAAGAATATAATCGGAACCTGCGTAATCTCCTGGTTTGGGGATTACGTACACACCCTCTTTATTGAAGGGTGACAACGCAGATGCTAGACCAAAACTCTCTATCATGAAGTCCCTCCTTTTATATCGACTTAATCGCCGGGCCAATGGCGAGCGTGTCATTAGTTAGATAGCGCTATTTATGTCTGACAAGCCTCACACCGTGCCGCAGAGGACGGGCATGAACTAATGGATCTGGGCACTAGTCAATGATGATAGACATTGACGTCAGGGCACCAACTTACTTTAGTCAGTGGTCGATATGGTAAACAGGTCTGGTGGTTAACATGGGGAAGCCCCCACCAACTATGGATATGTTTGGGAAACAGGGTAAACGGATTAACTTACAACTTAATAATGAACACCTCGCTCAACTTTGTTGTTGACTCGTTGTTACATGCCTTGCAGGTCGTTAGAGGTTTAGCTGGAGCTTGCAGGGGAGCAGGAGTCGTTGTGGGACATGAACCGCTGCGTGTTCATGAAAAACTTTATTAAATTAAAAACTTGAATTTTGGTTTTGAACTTAAATGCTTTCGCTGACTATTCAACTTGGTTTTGGACTTTGGTTTTGAGAACTTTAGACGTTTGGTCTTACTTTACTTTGTTTAATGTTTATTATAATTGGTGGTATGATCCTGGTCAGTCACACGCCTCGCGGTAATACTCCGCTTGTGGATTTTGAGGGTGTGACAGTCCGGAATATGAATTTTTATAAAATATTGGTAATGAATTGGATCTTGAGATTTTTACACAATAATATTTGGATCGTTTAAGATACTCTGTAAAAATTTGGGAATTTTTGGAATAAGTTAACTATTTTATTAAAATGCCCAAAAACAGCCCAGTTTTGGATATTTAAATTGAAATGACATAAGTAGTAATTTGCGTGTCTAAATGTCGAGTATGTTATCTGAGGATGATCTAACATGTTATATGTCAATGAAAGTAATATGTGCAATATCGTATGCTTGTTCTTGAGTAGCTATAGGTGGAATGTTTATATGAGCGTGAACTATTAAAGTGTGTACATGTTATGTGATAGAAGTAATGAGTAAATAAACTGTACGTAGGATACGTGTTATGCATGACAAACTGATTGTTATCCGTACCTTATTAGGGCGTGATTGACCGACCTTGACTGTTAGCTATATTTGAGAATCTAACCGAGCAAACCGAGGTGAGTTCACACTTTTCTACAAAGCATGGTAAATTCCCGGTGGGAATGGGAATGGGTTCAGGAATAGGGATTCCTCGTCCTTTGGGACGCGTTCAGGAATGTGAATTCCTCGTCCTTGGGACGTACTTAGACTTACTGGACTAGAACTCTATCAGCGAAGTCCCACCCTTTTTGTATCGACTTAATCGCCGAGGCTATGGCGAGCGGGTCATTAGTTAATAGCGCTATTAGGTTTAACAAACCTCACACCGTGCCAGTTGGACGGGTGTGTACTAATGGACTATGGCACGTCGGTGATGATAGATACCGACGCTAGGGCACAATTAATTTTCGTTAGTAGTCTATATAATAAACGAGTCTGGTAGTTTAAATAATGGGGTAGCCCCCACGGCCGAAGTGCCGGGCTGGATAGCCAGGGAAGGTGGACATGGGATGGTTAACTAATAAACGTTTTCGAACTATGGGGTAACCCCCACAGCTGGATAGCTGAATAAGATTAAACTACGTTTTTGGAAACAACTCTAAAATGGACAACCAACCGTGAACTCACTCAACTTTGTTGTTGACTCGTTGTTACATGCTTTGCAGGTCGCTAGATGCTATGGAGCTTGCACATGGAGGTGGTCGTTGTGGGATGCGAACTGTTATGTTCCGTACTTAATAAATAAACCTTATGAACTTATGAAAGTTATGTTTTGAGTCTTTAAAACTTATGAACTACGAATTTATGTTTTGGTTTAACGTCTTATGCTTCCGCTGTTTAAATTGAACTTGGTTAACTTCCTTTTGGTCACCAATCGTATTGTGGTTGGTTTTATTTACTTAATTATGTTGTTCAATATGATTGGTGGCTCGATCCTGGTCATGTCACGCCTCCAAGCGGTGATGCTCCGCATGGTGGATTTTGGGGGTGTGACAAAAAATACATTAAAACCCAAATATGTATACAAGGGTTAACATATAGACTTTCCGGAAGCTAGAATATGCACTAAAAAGCACCCGAAACGCACTTTAAATGCAGAATTATGCACAAATCAGCTAAAATCGGCTTTTTAACACATAAATATCATGCATAATTCATGTTTTATTATCCAGAATACCCTCCTAAGTATTGGGAATTGAAAGCGTCACAAAAAGGGTACCTAAAGGACATTAAACAGTGCAATTTAGCACTTTAACGAACCGGTATCTAACCGAACAACCGGACATTACCCGAAACATCAAAATATTACTAGAAGCATTGTTTTAATGTTTCTGAGCTAGTTATGGTCCCCGAACACCATAACACCCTTTATAACATAATAACACATTAAATCCCTAAACTTTACACTTGAAAACTAACTTATTTATAAAATTAGAGATTAGAAATTACACTTTACCCCCCCCCCCTATATTGTGGACGGTCACAATGAGGGTGACCCCACCAAAATCTTGCCAAAATCCTACATGATCTTGTATGATCTTGCTTGGATTCATTTAGATTGCATATGATATTACTAAGATATTCTATGATCTTGTAAGATTCACTAGGAGATATTGCCATGTACTATAAGTATAACCATTCACACTTCACCTTCATCAACCTCCTTCTTCTCCCCCTTGTTCTCGGCTCACCCACACCCACCATACATCCACCATTTTCATCCAACTTCAATCCATTCCAAGGTTTACATAAGGTGCTAGAAGGTGTTTAAGGAGGTTTAGAGCTTGTGGATCTTGAAGAACCTTCTTCATTTGCTTTTATCCAACCCATTTATCATCTTCAACATCAAGTGTTCTTCCCTAGCCCTTGTGCTAGTAGTAAGCTCCTTGTAACTTGTTACTTCATATTTTGATGGTTAAAAGACGATGAATATTGTTAATCACAAGAACACAAAAGAACATGATCATGATACTTTAACATAAGCTTAAATACATAAGAATACATGTAAATGATGATGATTTGCTTCTTGATGAATGATAATTTGTGTTAGTGATGATAGACATCATAAGAAACCTACTAGATTGTGATTAAACACATGATCTAGTAAGTTAAAGTGGTGATCTTGTGAAAGACCAAGATCTTCATGCTTTATGTCTTCATGAACTTGAATGATGAAAATGGTTTTCATATGTAAAAAAGGTTCAAACAAAATACAAATCTTGTAAATAGATGATTACAAAAATAATTTTCTCAAGAAACCAAGTTTATTTACAAGATTTACAAAGTCAAGGTTTCTAAGTAAACTAATAATATTTTTAGTGTTTAAACAAGACTAGGAACATGATTGTACCAAGAAAAATACAAAAGAAATATTTTTAGAAAAATCATCTTACAAGTTGTAAATGACTAAATCTTTCAAGAATGTGATTTACAAACAAATAACTATGTTTTTAAGGGTAACTAAACCTACTAAATAACATGGCAAGTTACTACAAATTTTTACAAAACTTCAAGTTCATGATGTAGTGTAATTTACTTGATTTTGACACTCGGTAAGTGTTAAATGAGTTGATGATTGTTGTGATGATTTTAAAAGAAAATAAACACATGTTTTGAAAACATGGGAAACCTCCATTTTTAGGGGAAACCATGTCAAAATTTCTATAAATTTTGACACTTAGAAAAATATAAGTTTTGGTGAAACTTATTCCCTAAAAATTTACCTAAAAGTATTTACCAAGGTTTCCCTAATTTTTATGTAAACTTCAAGTTAAGAAATGATGATTTCTTCAAGATAAAAATTGATATTAAGTATGTATATTTTTGAAGAAAATACATATATTTATTGGTCACCAAATTATGTGCTAAGTGTATGTAATATGTATTGTATGTGATAGTGTATTAGGACTTGAAAATACACTAAATACTCCTAAGGAGTGAAAATACAAAAATACACATACAACATGCTTAGACAAATACAAGAGAATATATTTATGAAAATATATTTCTTAATAAATTAAGTAACTTGGACAAGTTATGAACATGAAATGAAGTTTTGGACAAAATATATAACTCGGGTGAAAAATACAAGATACTTATATTTATTTTTGAGAAAATGATATAAGTAAGATACATAGTTAAAAATATAAAATATTTTTAACAACAAAGAACACATACATAAAAGATAGTGACTTGTACTTGTGCAAAACAAGTCTAGTGACTAACGTTAATAAAACGCGTATAGGTCACGACGCAATATAAGCAAACCCGGTGAAGTTTACGGCGCAAGAAACGCAAAGTTGTGAGTTCATGCTCCCCCTTTTCTTTTAACTGTTTTCAGTTTTATAACTTCGGGGGTGAAGTACATGTTCCTAAATGTTTACAGACAAGTGAGTTCATGTCCCCACTTTTAAACTTTTATATACTTTTTAAACTTGGGGAAAATACATGTGTTATGGTATGATGGATACAAAAACAAGGAATGATACTTTAAATCGTGTCACGAATAGGGTACCAGAAGCACCATTAATCGTGTACATACTAAGACCCCAGGACAAAAGGTTAGATCTAATGGGTTTTCGGGCAGCCACACTCTTGGTGATAACTAGTACCAAGTAGTGCTTTTGTGTCTCAGTCGTGAATAGACAACTAGAAAAATGCCTATGGTTTGGATGCTTCCTATGTCGTGTCATATGTTAATGGTCTTGCAACCCATTAACAATCTCGATACATACAGAAATACTTAATTTATACAATTTACATACCATGTTTTCATACAAAGTATACAAACGTTCAATATAAAAACTGCATGAATTCACACCAACATTATGTTGACGATTTTCCAAAAACTCACATGTATTTCAGGTAACTAAAGTGGATGTGCGCGCGGTCTTACTCTTGCTCTTGGATGTTGTTTATGTTTGTCTTTGAATAATGGTGTAAACTTTTCAGACAATGTCTTATGCTGTCTTGTGATGTAAACACTTAACCTATGTTTTCAGTTACGTAAGTTATTGGTATTTGAAGTTATTTTTACGAGCATGTAGTATGTTTACCATTCGTATGCAATGAGAACCTTTCATGAACACACCTCGTGCTTCCGCCTTAGAAAGGGGTGTGACAAAATACCCTTGTTTTTTTTTTAAATTCAGGGGTATTTTTGAGAAAATTCAAAGTTTAAAACGCATCGTATAGGCCTATACGATGCGTATTAAACCGATATACGATACAACATAGGCCTATACGATCGTATATGGCATAATTTGAAAATTTGTTTTATCGTGTTTTCCCCGGTTCGACGAGTATACGTGTCGTTTTTTGACGAACTTTCGCATATTTTGTCATTTTATGATGTATACCTTCAACATGCGTCATCTCGGTTACTTTCGGTTGCGTACGATTACCGTATTCTATGATTACGTATAGTTTTGTTTGAAATCCACTTGTATTGTATAGTGTTGTGTTGTGTTTGTGTGGAAATATCATTAGTTGCGTATTTTGACGTACTTTTGCCTATTTTGACGTATTTTAACATATTTTAACGTATTTCGGCATATTTTAGCGTATTTTGGCATATTTTAGCGTATTTCGGCGTATTTTAACATATTTTAGCGTATTTTGACATATTTTAGTGTATTTTCGCATATTTTAGCTTATTCTAAAAATCACGCTAAACCTCTCTCTCTTGAAGATCATCAGATCTCCATTAAGAGGGATAACGCAAACAAGTTCTTTACACAAATGTGTGGTTTTAACGAATTGGTATGACTCGGTAGTTAGATAACGATAAGTTTAAACTTTATAGTGTGTGATTTGACCAGGAAAGGATTGGAGGTGATTTCTACTTTCTGAACAGTCACATACCAGCAATTAACATCCACTAACCGTACTGTTATTACATCTGAGACGATTCAAGTGAGTCTTATGAAGCAAGTGTCTGTCTATTCAATTGAGAGAATCATTGCATTACATCCCCGATGAAAAACATAATCGCAATCATTTTCCTTCAATTTCCAGAACAGCCACCAGCTATACCAGTTCGTTACCAGTGCGGTTGTCGTGAACCTGAGGAACTTTTAATAAGCTGTCACAGTTGTCAAATTCGTTGCGTGCATTCTTTTTAATAATATTGTACAAGCATGGTCCACGTTCAAATTCGTTGCGTGCATTCATATTGTTGAGACAACAACAGATACTGAACAAATTGTTGGACTTCTTGTTCAAATGCAGGTGTAGGATCCGTACTTAAAGGTCTCTCTCTAAAAGATGCAACTTTACGGCACACTTACCTTAATCACATTTTCCATTGAGTCACAGATCCGACAATAGGGCCCATAGATCTTATGCCCATTTCATAGGTAACCGTGCTGATGTGGATTTGTATTCCTTCAATACGCATCGTATAGGCCTATACGATACATATTACTTTTAATAAGGGGACATTGTCAGCCTTTGACTGACCTAGAAGTTTGAACCAACCGTAATACGCATCGTACAGGCCAATACGATGCGTATTGAAGGTGTCGATTTAATTTCCCAAGGTGTGCCAATAATACGACCCATATTATATACCGTATTCCGCTTTAGCATATTTAATAATTAGTACAACGTACAATTATTATCTTTTTTATCTCTTTTTTATATTTATACTAAATATTATATATTTTTAATGTCTACATGCTATCCTTATTTAATTTGCCATGGTGATTGTAATGATATATGAAGATATAATGAAATAAAAAAACATATAATGAAATAATAAAATGTCAAAGATTATATATAATTTTCGAAAATATATATCTAAGGGTTAACCTTATATTTACCTATACAATTCAACTAGGTTAAAACCCCGTGTATTACACGGGTTAAATAAATGTAATTTTATATACCAAATAAAATAAAACTATATATATATATATATATCTTTAAAATCTCGTTAATTACACGGGTTGAATAAATGTAATTTTATATACCAAATAATAAAACAATATATATTTAAAAATCTCGTTTATTACATGAGTTGATTAAATGTAATTTAATGTATTAAATAATAAAAAAGTTGTATTTTTAAGAACCCCGTGTATTGTACGGGTTGAGTAAATTTAATTTTATATATTAAATAATGAAAAAAGTTACATTTTTAAGAACCTCATGTGTTATATGGGTTAATCACATGTAATTTTATATACCAAACAATAAAATGTTATATCTTTATAAACCCTATGTATTATATGAATTGAATAAATCTAATTTTATATACTAAATAATAAAAAAGTTATATTTTAAAAAACCCTGCGTATTACACGAGTTGCATAAATGTAATTTTGTATAGTAAAAAATAAAAATGTTATATCTTTAAAAAAACTCGTTTATTACATGGGTTGAATGAATCTAATAAAATTTATATCTTTTAAAAAACTAACGGATATACTCCATATACGATGGACGGGGTGATTGCGGTGATGGTTCTTATAAATGTCACGTAAACATAGTGAATATCGTATTTGAGTTAAGAGTTGAACACGAAAATAAAAGGTTATACCCTTAACTACTTTAGTTTAATAAAATAAATAAATCATTTACATTTTATTAATTTATATTTAACGTACATCTTTTGTTAATTCGGGATAAATAATTTTGAAATCTGATAAATATTTTAAAATGTTATATTATGTCATATACAAATTGTTTTAATTTATATTAAATTTAGTTTTATAATTATTTTTTAATTTATATTAATTATCTATAAAAAATAGAATCCGATAAATATTTTAAAATATTATATTATCTCCTATAAGAATTGTTTAAATTTATATTAAATTTAATTTTATAATTATTTTTTAATTGATATTAATTATCTATAAAAAATAGATGGCTTCAATGAATGACATGTGTCCACCTTGCATAAATGTAATTTTGTATAGTAAAAAATAAAAATGTTATATCTTTAAAAAAACTCGTTTATTACATGGGTTGAATGAATCTAATAAAATTTATATCTTTTAAAAAACTAACGGATATACTCCATATACGATGGATGGGGTGATTGCGGTGATGGTTCTTATAAATGTCACGTAAACATAGTGAATATCGTATTTGAGTTAAGAGTTGAACACGAAAATAAAAGGTTATACCCTTAACTACTTTAGTTTAATAAAATAAATAAATCATTTATATTTTATTAATTTATATTTAACGTACATCTTTTGTTAATTCGGGATAAATAATTTTGAAGATAAATATTTTAAAATGTTATATTATGTCATATACAAATTGTTTTAATTTATATTAAATTTAGTTTTATAATTATTTTATAATTTATATTAATTATCTATAAAAAATAGAATCCGATAAATATTTTAAAATATTATATTATCTCCTATAAGAATTGTTTAAATTTATATTAAATTTAATTTTATAATTATTTTTTAATTGATATTAATTATCTATAAAAAATAGATGGCTTCAATGAATGACATGTGTCCACCCATTGGTTTCTTTTATTATATAGTATAGATATAGACTAGTATATCTAAGGGTTAATCTTATATTCACCCATACAACTCAATTAGAGAAAGGAGACGCAAAATTCAAGTGGTGAAACAACTAATATTATTTAATTTACTTTGGAAAAAAGATACCGAAATAATAAACATACAAGAAGTTGTATATCTTTCTTTATTTTTGTTATAAAGTTTAGGGAAATTTATGTAATTTTAGATTAAATAAAATTTTGGTACTTTAGATTGACGTAATGGCTTTAGAATTTTGGATACAAAGTTGGAGAAACGTAGGGTTTTGTTCCATAAATTTCTCATTATTGTATACTTTTATTCAACTCTGAGATTATGAGTCGTTGGTTCATGATTTTCTTAAGTTGACTGGAGGTCAATAAAAGAAAAGTATGTTAATATATATTTCTAGGAAATTGAAGATGTTTTTATGACCTCAGCTACATCCATATGATTACAATGTTATGGAAGAGTTAGATGTGTAAGTCTCATCGATCTATTCATAGTCATCGTTGTATTGTAATTTCTATCTATTTATATGTAGCTTACGTTTCTTTTCGGTTACCTAAATAGTGACTTTCTAGGAATATTTCACCCACGGTTCTTTTCGGTTGCCTAAATAGTGACTTTCTAGGAATATCTCACCCAAGCGTTCATACCTAAAGGCAGTGGCGGACCCAGGAATTTTTCCATGGGGGTGCGAAACATTTTTAAAAATTTTAGGCCCCTAGGTGTATATAAGTAAGTAAACAAATCGGTTCGTTTCGGGTCGGGTCATGTAAAACAAACGAACATCAAACTAAATTTATATAATCATCAAAAACATGTCAAACCTTATTACAAACATAATTAAAACGTCGACGCCCTACGGGTTTTCATTTTTTGAAATCTATCCAAAACATCATCTAAAACTAATTTCTTAAGCAATTCTTTCTCTATATAACATAAGTTCATCGCTCAATAACATAATGTTTCAAATTTAATTTTAATTTTCAACTATTTAAGCCCTAGAAATCATAATGTAAGTTGTAATCACCCTAAAAGTATAAACAACATAATCACCCTAAAAATCATCTAAACAACCATAAACAACGTAAAAACACACAAAATTTCAAACGTATTTAACAACTTTATTACCCTTTTTTTCTCCTATAATATCAACCAAAATCATCAAAATAACAAAGAAACTTACCCGTGTTCGGATTCCGGTTATATTTAGTGTCAAACGACGGTGGTATGGTGGCTGATTACGGTGGTCGCCGGCTGCTGGACTGTTGTCGCTGGGTGATGTTGTTCGTTGGCAGTGCAGGGACGCAAGAGAGAGATAGAGAGAGAGAGAGAGAGAGAGAGAGAGAGAGAGAGCGGGAGAGAATTTCTAAAGGTTTTGGGCTTTAATTATTTTATTATAGTTTGAAATATTGTTGGGTTTGGTTAATGGGCTAAAACTTAGTGGGCTAGCTAGTTAGGAATTATAAGTGGGTAAAGGTATGGGTATTTGGGTTTAGTTAGTTATGTATTAATAGTTATATAATTTAGGTAGTATTTTTTTTTAAAATAGAAGTTTACTAAAAAAAAATTTAAAATATAAAGTGATAACAATTTTTACCTAAGGGTGCAGACGAAAAATTTCAAGGGTGCGGTCGAAAAATTCCAAGGGGTGTGGACAGGATTTTCGACGGAATTTAGCACTAATTTTTTTTTCCCCGGGGGTGCGCCCGCCCACCTTGGGCTGGGCTTGGGTCCGCCCCTGGCTAAAGGTGAGCAGGAAAATTGTATAACCGAATTAACCGATAAAATCACACCAAACTATTCGAATAGTTTGTATCATAATTGAAGAAGTGAACCAAACTGATATGTTATGCTTTTGTTTGAATTCTAAAATCTGATGTTAAAAAATCTTTAAATAGTGGTAAAATAAAAAACAAAAAGAAAGAAAAAACAATTCAAACTTAGATATATATTAAATTTAGACAAAATTGCAGAAAACAACCTTTATGTATACTCCAAACTGCACTTTATACCTTTCACTATGAAATCCGTCAAAACCAACCTTTACGTTCATGTTTTGTTACACATCACAACCTTTACACCTAACCTAGTCAAAAAAGTCAGTTAAATGCAGTCACATGCCTTGCACGTGAGGGCATATATGTCTTTTCCTTTGACCCCTTTTACAATTAATATTATATTTAAACCCTTATCAACTAACAAATAAATAAGATATCAACACCCTTCTCCTCCCTCTCCTACACCTGCAACACCCTCCTCCTCCCTCTCTCTTCCTGATTAATCGAACGGCCGACACCCTCTTGGTGGCGGCGGTACTGTGGTGGTGAAACGGAGAGAGAGAGAGAGAGACGTCAGAGAAGAGGAAGGAACAGAGAACGGCAAGCCGTTCTCCGGCGACCGTCGGCTGCGGCGACTTCGATGGTGGTGCACGGTGGTGGTTCGGTTTCGGGTTGGGTTTCGTTTCTGGTTCAGTTCAGTGTTTGTTTGACTCCGGCTCCGGTTCGGGTTTCGCAACACAGTCGGCTCAGGTTAGAATCTGGTTCGGGTTTTGTTTGTTTAAGTTTCGATTCGAGTTTCGTTGCAGTTTTGATTTGGGTTGTTCTTCGATTCAAGTCTGCGTTAGTTCAAAGCTTCTATTAGTTTACAAATCAATTTATTATTACCTTGTAATGTGGGGATATGGCTTTGTGCAAATTAAAATATATAAAAAAAAAATTGTCGACCTCCGGATACCGGGCTTTGTACATCCGACAATCAGAGTTTGCGAGTGATGTCGTCATTGACATCGGTGAATGTAGTGGAATTTCAAGGTTTAAGGTTTTGGGGGAAAAGGATGAATCTTTCAGAAAGTTGGATACAGAAAGTTGGTGTTGGGTGGTTTAAGGTTGGTGTAGGACTCTTGAAGGTCACCGGCCAAAATCAACGAAACAGAGTCTCCGATCATCCCCGGAGAATGAAACGGCAGCTTGAAGATTACGACGAATGAAACAGCCACATCGATTGCCCCGAAGCTTCTACTTCCGGTTCATTACAGCACTCGTCTAGATTTTAACATCATTTTTGTTTGAATGTCTTGTTAATTTCTTTAGTGAGCTTGACTTTACTTCTGTTGTGTGATGATTCTACCCTCACCCTTGCCTAATTTCTTTCATTATTGGACAAGTCCGTTCATCAAAATTAATTAGAAACTGATTGTGAAACAGTGTTTATTTGCAAACAGAGGTTTGGCAAAAATGATGTTGGATTGCATTTGATTTAAAATAATACATTGAATAAAAGACTTGTGAAAAGACATATATGCCCTCACGTGCAAGGCATGTGACTGCATTTAACTGACTTTTTTGACTAGGTTAGGTGTAAAGGTTGTGATGTGTAACAAAACATGAACGTAAAGGTTGGTTTTGGCGGATTTCATAGTGAAAGGTATAAAGTGCAGTTTGGGGTATACATAAAGGTTGTTTTCTGCAATTTTGTCTTAAATTTATTTAAATCCTTTTTGTCAACCCCTAAATCTAGATTAAACCTGACTCAAGTAATACAAACTCAAAAATTAAACCCAACGATCTATTACTTAACCGAACTATAACCAAATTGTTTTCTTTATTTAGACAATAATCGAAGACAAAAATAAATCAATGCGAGTAGAAAAGGCGTCGATTATATATATTAACTTGATTTTTTTTTAAGGTAACAGTTATTTCATTTCAATCATCAGGGCAAATTACATAAGGATAGCAGGTAGACGAGCAACAAACTGCGCCGCCATCCCTTTCTGAATAGAAAACCCTAATTTACTAAAAACAAAGCCCCGCCCCTGAGGGGTCGAAAAGTTGCTATGGACCACACGCTGAACTCTAGACAAGAACCGAACTGCCTCCGGCGCCAAGGAGCCGAACGTGTCAAACGCCAGGGGGACAAAGGCATGCTGATTATCCTCACAAGCTTTCGCGTGCTTTTCCACCTTCTTTGACTCTGCTTTCAGTACCGCTTGCCCCGCCACAAACCCATTTTCCCGAAACCCGGCTAGTGGGGATACACCTGTGAGATCGACACAAGCATGTTTCCCGCCCTCCCAACCAAAAACTAGCACGTCAGCTGGGCGTAGGGTGGATCTCCCCTCCGACGGGTCTGTAAGAAAATTAACCGGTGCCTCTTTCTTCGCCGAGATCCCTGCTCGTCTGAGAATATCCATTAACGCGTCTCGCACAAAGTCATGGCGATACTTAAACCCCGGCAACCCTCTACAGTGTAACGCATGCTCCCCGTATTTATCCAGGCATGCTTTACGGCAGACTGGGCAAGTTTCATCATTCGGGAACATGGGGATCATCAAACGGTACTTAAGGATTGACCGGTACTCCACCGCTGACATACGTTGACCCAAACCTTCAATAGGAATAACAGTTAAGAAATCCTGAGCGTGAGGCCTCTGTAGGCATTCAATGACGGCTTTCTGGCGGGGTGACAAATGGAAATCTTCTCCCAAACTTTGTGCGATTCGACAACAAAGGGCATTCGCCAAAGTTTTCTGTGGCTTTTTGGGGGCGGTGTCCTTGTTAGAGAAACCGCAGAGATCAAAGTCAGGTAGAGATTCATGCAAGCGTTCTAAGGCGCTGGCATAATCCGGATCAGTGTTAGCAACCCCACTGTTACGTAAGATGTGATCTTGCAACTCCCAAGATTGAGACCTGGAAGCCACAAAGGCATAGGCAGCCACATCCCGGGCCGAGAGAAGGCCCAACCCACCAAGCCTCATTGGCAAGGTCACGATTCGCCACTGTAGATCACCAAAAAAAGGACCCCCACATACGACAATGTCTTCTATTGCCTCCCGAAGACCTTTATCAAAACATGAAACAGCATCATCCACAAAGGGGGGCTGGCAAGTTCGCAAACCAAATAGCAACTTTGCAACCCCCATACAAGATCTAAGCAAGAGGAGTTCGCTTTGAGGATCTCGCAACAAGGGAATGTGTCCCATAATGTCAACAGCACGCGTTGCCCTCTTAGCTGCTAGACCACTAATAAAACTGGCATCACGGCTAACTGCCCCTCCTAGCAGTTTGACATATTTCTCCGGCCTCACAATCTCACTGGGGAAAAGCCCTGGCCGGACCTTCACCCCGTTGCATGTCGGCCAAAATAGTTCAGTTTTTCTAATATTAAGACGTAGCCCCAAGGCTGGACCCTCCGAACCGATGATGTCGAGAGCTTTAGCAACCTGAACAGCATCCTCGATAATTGTCCCGTCATCCAAGTACCAAGCATGGAAGGGGAGTTTACAGTTTTCCTGCACCTGAAGCACTAAGGGGTGTAAGGCTAGGGCAAAAAGCAAAGGTCCCAAGGGATCCCCTTGCTGCACCCTCGTGAATGCCCCGATGCAGTCATTCCCCACGTATAGCCTAGCAGGCTGAGCATACAGAAATTGAACCCACGGGAATATGGAGGGGCAATGGCGATGGACCTCGCGAAGCAAAACGGAACGGTCCACTAAGTTGAAAGCGTTGGAAAAATCAAACGTAAGCATGGCCAGCGAACCATCTGAATGAAAAGAATTAAGAAACCTGTTAGCGCTGTGCAGCACCGCCTCCGCCCCATTGGGGACCCCCACCCAAATTGATAGTCCCCCAAGTACTTAACAGCTTCTTTCCCTACTTTCTTCATGGCTACTTTGGAGACTAATCTTCTCCAAATTGCCCCCACAGCAATGGGGCGAATCCCATTATCAGGCTTCAACAAAGGGGTTAGGGGCGCCGAAGCAACAAAATCCGCGAGCACCTTAGGACATAACCCCCTAGCCAAAGGTTTACCACTTTAGTGATGGCAGTAAGCAGTCTCGAGGCAGTCGCCGACCCCTCGCCGCTAAGAGCGTCCAACATGTGTTGGGCCCGCAGTCCATCTCGCCACAAGATGTCTCTTTCGGGAAAGATTTCACACACCTGTGGACGCAGTCTTCATCCACGGATAACGCAGGTTATGAAAGAGGAGTTGAAAGGAGGTTCGGGGGCGGTGCAAAGGGATGTTTGTCGATAAGGGCTTGCATGGTAGATTCCCCCCGGGGAGCAACCCCACTGGAACACAACACCTTAACTGCAGCAGTGAAGTGACCACTCTTACAAATTTTTATAACACGACATCTAGATCGGCATAAATTTCACGAAAAACAACAATTTATATTATGGTTATCATCAGAAACCATTAGACCGTCGGTAATGGGGGTCTTCTCTGGCGTCTTCCCCCAAACAACTCCAAACATGCCCGTCCCCCACCCCTCAAGGTGTTTTCCAGCGTGCTTTAAAACACACTCAAATGTCCCTCTCTTCAAAGTGTTTGGCCAATGAGTTTTTTCCATGTCAAATACAATTAATTTTAAATTAAAAAAAAACAAGAAAATAATAATTGGGTAATCATTGATGGGGCATTATTCATTATTGGGCATTATCCAACTACGCCCATTTGTGAAAAACGCCTATAATGCCCCTTTTCTGACTGCGATAACATGTGTCTCACAATGTCCATAAATAGGAACATTATTTATGTATACCACTAATTATTATGCAAGTGTCTATGGATCAAAATATGAAACCACATGTTTCTTGGACGTAGTGTATATCCATATACGTATACCCCCTCCCATAAAAGCAATACAATATAGTACGATCCATTCACATTACACGTATTCCTATATGATAAGGACGTTCGGTAGTTCAAAAAAAAGGAAAAATTCACAGTTTGTAAGTGTAATAACTGTTTAAAAATATATATGAAAAAAAGTAAATATGGAAGTTTCGTGGGACGCTCATTTAATTTCTACAGGCCCACACTTTCCTGGTGAGCCCACTAGCCACTTGCAGTGTTTATTTTGACCATGACTAAGTATGGGTATCCTCCATCACTATAAGAGTTCACTTAGAAGACCAAGGTGATCAACAAATCTATAGTCTAAATTCCTTGAAACATCTTATAAATCTAGAGAGATGACTAGAACGTCGCATGTCGATAAAAACGGATTGAGAAAAGGCCCATGGAGCAAAGACGAAGACGATAAGTTGAGAGCATACATCGAGAGATACGGCCATTGGAACTGGCGTGAGCTCCCTAAGTTTGCCGGTAAGCATACAGTTTTATTATTATTATTATTATTATTATTATTATTATTATTATTATTATTATTATTATTATTATTATTATTTTTGGGTCTCAAGCAATAAGCGATCGATCTCACATAAAATAAAAAAAAATAACAATCTAAAAACAATATTTTTGAATATATTTGGGTAATTGAAATTTTCTTTTGGTCTATCTTGATCAGGTGTAAAGAGATGTGGAAAGAGTTGCAGGTTGCGATGGATGAATTATCTTCGTCCTAACATTAAACATGGGAATTTTACAAAAGAAGAAGAAGATTTGATTATGGACATGCATAACAAGATTGGCAACAAGTATGATATAACGTTAACTTAAAAATAAAATTTTATATATATATATATTTGAACTTTTGTGTTTCTAATACTAAACTTGGTATTTATAGATGGTCAAAAATCGCATCCGAATTACCAGGACGAAGCGACAACGAAATAAAGAATTACTGGCATACACACTTGAAAAAACGAGCTAAAAAGGATCAAAATGACCCGAAAAATATGTTTCATGCAACCAAAAAACACACAGATTTAAAAGACCATGATGAAATTGAAGCTTTATGTGCATCATCTTCAGAACTATCATTTGCTAGCAGTACACCTGAGTATCCATGTGTGACAAAGTCCTCACCACCATCGTCTTGGTTGGCATCTGATAGTTTGATCTCGAGTGGGGATTCGATACAAACATGCAATAATGAATATGATGATGACTTTTGGACAGATCCATTTTTTACGGATACAGATGGTGTCAATAATGTGATCATAGCTCCGGATGATTTTGATGAATTTATGTGGGCAACTATGGATTTATATTCTCATTATCATAGCCAGTTCAGGATATGAATATATGTTGATCATTTCATGATCGGCTAGTATTTGCTTTAAAGGATAATTATGTACACAATTTTCTCGGCTGATGTACGGTTAACTATAAAAAGAGTTTTATTTTCAGTTTCGAGAAAAAAAAACTCTATTATCTTTCCATTGGGAATATATATACAGGGTAAAGATCAAATACGAAGTTAATTTTCGCTAGGAAGGATAGGAAGCCATACGATTATGACATGTGACAAATTTTAAAATAAAGAGAAAGGGTATTTTAGTCAATCCAACTCCTTCTTCTTCCTTTTTCAAAACCCAGTAAATTCAAAAACCCATCATTTTCAAAACCCACCATCTTCAACTATTTCTTCACTTTCTATCTCAATAATCACTACATTATAGTGCGATTTTCATCACAAATCAATGATTCAGAACCCGATCAACGTGTTCTTCAGCTTTTTTTTTGAAGAAAACCCAGTTTAATTTCATAAAAAAATCTCGTTTTTTCCGGTGATTTTGGAGATAATCACTCGATTCGAGCGTTGATAAGTGTTTCTATCATTCAAATTTCGTCAATTGATGAAGAAATCGGCTTCGATCCATGTAAGAAATTCTTTAATTTCATTTTCATGATCTGGGTTTTTGATTTAGTCATTGCGTTTTACGATCTTTGCGAGGTCCCAGGGGCGGCAGCCCCTGGCGGGGTCCAAGGGGCAGAGCCCCTGGCTGGGGTTGAGCTGGGGTCCAAGGGGCAGAGCCCCTGGCTGGGGTCCAAGGGACAATTCAGACAGTTCACAGTGACAGACAGGTTTATGTGTCCATTGCGTTTTAGAAATAAGAGAGTTTTATGTGGTTTCTGGCTATTGCGTTTTAGAAAAAAAACACATTTTTAAGTGTTTTTAGTCATTGTGTTTTAGGTAAAACACATTTTTTAGGTGTTTTTCAGTCCATTGCGTTTTAGAATGAGTCATTTTTAAGTGTTTTCTGGCCATTGCGTTTTACATATAAGACATTTCTTTGTGTTTTTTGTGCATTGCGTTTTAGGTAAAACACTTTTTTATGTGTTTTCAGTCCATTGCGTTTTAGAAAACAGACATTTTAAGTGTATTCTGGCCATTGCGTTTTACAAATAAGTCATTTCTTTGTGTTTTTTGTGCATTGCGTTTTAGGTAAAACACATTTTTATGTGTTTTCTGGCCATTGCGTTTTACAAATAAGTCATTTCTTTGTGGTTTTGGTGCATTGCGTTTTAGAAAAATGTCATTTTTTAGGTTTTTTTTTTCATTGCGTTTTACGTAACTGGTGGTTTTTCTATTGCGTTTTACGCAACTGGGTTTTAATTTTTTTTTTTAAATATAGCAATAGTATACTCGTTTTAAAGATAAAAAAACGCTCGTTTATTTGGTGCAATTTTTATAAAAAAATAATGTCGTATGAAAGAGTTATTAACGTTTAAAAAATGGGGGGGAATTGGAGGAGAGAGAAACTATTGGCTTGGATTGACTAGAATGCCCTTGAACAAACTCACGCGCCTCTTTTCTTCATTTCAATTTGACTGATTTAATCTTAGCCCTTGATTAACTTAATGGATGGTCAAGATCACTTCCTATCCTTCCTAGCCAAATAAACTTCCTATTGTATCTCCACCTTATATATATATAGCCAAAAGATCAAATACAAATAATCTTAACATACTAAACATACAAATTGAAGGAAAACTCAAAAAGACAATGTTGCATTTTTGTAATTATCAATAACTATCAAAGTTACTCTACAAATATACCTAAAAAACAAAAAAAAACCTAACCCCCCCCCCCCTTCCCCACACCCCAAAAACCTAAAAAAAACCTACCCCCCCCCCCTCCAAAGCTAAAATGCTAAAAACTAAACCCCCAAAAAACCTAAAAAAAAAAACACACACACAAATTATTTTAATTTTTTTTAACATTTTTTATTAAAAAATCGCTACTTTTTAATTTTTTTTTTGCTAACAAAATGTAGCGATTTTTTTATAAAAAATATTAAAAAAAATTGTGTTTTTTAGGTATTTTTGGTTGAGTTCACATTTGTATAGTAACTTTAATAGTCGGTGGTAATTACAAAAATGTCACCTTGTCTTTTTGAGTTTTCCTTCAATTTGTATGTTTAGTATGTTAAGATTATTTGTATTTGATCTTTTGCCTATATATATATATATATATATATATAGGGTAAGATTCATTTGAGAACCACCCTTATTGCAAGAACCGCGAAAACCAACAAAATAAAATATATAAAAAATCAAAAAAAGCACCCAAAAAAAATAATATTTAAAAAAAAATCGCTATATTTAGTTCCCAATTTTTTTTTAGTAACAGTTATCCATGCACATGTGTATATGTATCATTACTTCGACAAATTCCGTAATACGTTATCAGTAATAGACAATTGCACTTTAATTTACAATACCATCCGTAATACACTATTTTTTACATTGCCAATATTCAAAATGCACATGTGCATCATTAGGTATAACCATGATATAACATGTTTTGGTACAAAAAGTTTGTGATTTTGAATGGAGAAGCAGGCCCATATACATGTTTTTTGGTTAGTCATATCTAGTGGTTGATGGTTAGGCTATAGTTGTTACTTTATGATATAATATGATGATTGGATGGTATAAATGGTGTTGATATACATGTAATAAAGTGAAAATATTGGTAATGGTATTGTATTATGGATGGTATGATATATGAAAGGGAAAATGTATTCAAAGTAGTGTACCAAAACACCTTATTTCATGTTGATACATATAGATGCGCATGTGCATTTCTAATACTGGTAATGTAAAAAATAATGTATTACATATGGTAGTGTAAATGAAAGTGCAATTGTCTAATATTTGTAACGAGTTACGGAATTTGTCAAAGAAATGATACATATGCACATGTGCATGTTTGTGTATTATAGATGGAATGATAGATGAAAGAGAAAGTGTATTTAAAGTAGTGTACCAAAACATTTTATTTAATTTGATACATATAGATGCACATGTGCATTTCTAATATTGTTAACGTAAAAAGTAGTGTATTACACGTGGTAGTGTAAATGAAAGTGCAATTGACTAATATTTGTAATGAATTATGGAATTTGTCAAAGAAATGATACATATGCACATGTGCATGGATAACTGTTACTAGATTTTTTTTTGAGATTTTTTATTAACGAAATATAGCGATTTTTCCAAAAAGAATAGTAAAAGAAATTTTTTTGGTGTTTTTTAGATTTTTTTTAGGTATTACTGTTTGTGTTCACATTGGTTCTCGCGGTTCTCGCAATAAAGGGTGGTTCCTAATGGATCCTTCTCCTATATATATATATATATAGGGTTAGGATCTAGAGAAAACGGTAGAAAGTGTGAGAACGCTTATGGGTCGTCCGATCAAAACAATCCATGGACTAGATTGCGCGGTGGCGTTTTCGTAAATAATATCAATTTTATTATGTAGGACGCGCTTCATTAAGGGTAAAAGGGTCTTTTTCGCTTATATTCAAAACGCCATCAAATGATAAAACGCCATTAAAAAAAATAAAACACCATTAAAAACAAAACGCCAAAAATTAGTGGTAAAACGTGTTGGATATTACAGGAAGATGAAACAACACAGTAACTGAATTTCAGTTATTAACATTTATTAGAAGAAATTCCCTCCTAAATTACGCGCCAAAAACATAATTATATAAACGAGGTAAAACATAGCTTCCATAATCACTTCAATCTGTCCATTTCTACAAAAAACATCTTTAACCAAAAACGCCAACTTAACCAAAATGCCAAAAATGGCAACAATCGTTTCGTGGAGATACACTCTGGGAGTCAGGCGATACATCCTCCGTTTTGACAACAGAAGGAGGGTGTATGTTAAGACGGTTAGGGCAATTCTGAAGATGGAAGAAGAGATACAGAGGGGAATCTTATCCCTTGGCATCGCTCTAGACAACGAATGCCATGAAACACATATGCTTATGAAAGCATTAACCATGAAATTTGGACAAATCAAAGCAGATGTGAAGCTGAACCATATCATGACATCATGGCGTTTTGATGATGAAACAGACATGGTGACCGTTACCTACGACAGCGGAGAGCAGGAAGTATACTAGCTTGAAAACATCATGACAAAGCAGCGTCTTGGTTTCATGGAAGAATTGCATAACGTCACTTGTACCAACACAGAAATAGACTCAAAATTGGAGTTAATGCAAGACATATTCAAGTGGTGGCTTCAGAATCTTCAGGAACAAGAAGCTGATGAAGGTGAAGGTGATGACATGGATGAAGATCCAGATGAAGACTCCGAGGAGGAAGAAGATGACGCAAGTGATGGATACTTTTCGGATAAAGTACCTTCTGACGAAGGCTTTTAATTTTTTTTCTCTTTTTTTTTTCTTCTGTGTAATCTTTTTTTTAAAGATAATTAAATGATATATTTCTCTCTTTATTAGCAAAACGCCAAAAAAAATACTAAAAATGGTTATTCCTTACAAAACGCCAAAAATAACAAAAAATATTTTTACCGCTTAATATTTTATTTATTCCGTTATTGTATTTTGTCATCTTGGTCTGCATAACGTCATTTAAAAAAAACGCCAAAGTTAGAAGATGGGACGTCTATCACCTGTAAAACTGATAAAAGGTGATCAACACAGTAAATACAAAAACAGTAACTGAAAAGACAGTTACTTTATTACTATCATTTATTACAATTATAAAGTCTCGCCTAAACTACGCGCCAAAAAACTCCTATAAGAGAGGGGTCTATACAAAATGAAAATTGATCACACCCAGAAAACACAAACGCCATATCCTCTAGAAACCACTCACTTTAAAATGCCAAAAAAATGTTGGTTAAAATAACCACAGATGGCAAAGCTTTCACTGAAAATGGATTCTTCTTCTGAGGGGGTTATCTCAATAATATTTTGCTGAATGAGATGGACAAATATTCAAGAAAAAGAGACTGATGACAGTGATATGCCATCAAGTGAGCTTTGTTCTTGATGAATATCGGCATGGAATAAAGGGATCAACACAAGTGTAAAATGCTATTTTGGACTCCATTATTATAAATAGCATCAAGCAAGAGTTAATCTTCAGTGACATGCCACCAAACAAGAATATCACACCAAAACACAGGATGCCACTAAGCAGCTTCGTCTGAAAAAGACAGGGTGTATGTAGGAAAGTTGGCATCTAGCTAAAGTATTAAAAAAATGTTTAAAACGCCAAAACAAATTCGAGAAGAAAGAGGCTGATGACAGTGAAGATTCGGAAGAGAAATTATATTACCATTTTTTACTTTTTTTATTTTCATTTTATATTGTTTTGATATCAAGTTATATGTTGTTTTGTTATCTAATTCTTTATAAATAAAATACATTATTATATAAAACGCCAAAAACTACAAACACCAAAACGCTAGTAGTATGAAAACTGGGAGAACGGGTGCTGGCAAAGCACCTTGTAAAATGTATTAAACGCCAAAAAATTCACTAAACGCCAAAAAAAATTTGGTCTTATTGTAATCTTATGCAAATATTAATGACTCGTAGTGAATTGTCATACAAAACGCCACAAAACGCCAAACAAAATTGACCAGAAAACGCTATAACGCCAAAAAATTATATATATGACACAAAAACAATTAATTCAACGCCAAAAAGTTTAATAAATACAAGTAACGCCAAAAAAAACTTAGACGCCAGAAAATATTATACCGCGTTAGGAAAATAAAAGAAGATTGAAAAGAAAAAAAAAACCCTCGGACCCTGATCATGTCCCGCGCCACATGTTGGGCCAGGATGCGTTCTCATCGTTCTCACACTTTTGATCGTTTTCTCCTGATCATTTTCTATATATATATATATGTGAGAAGCATCATTTAGGAATCATCCTATATTGCGAGAATCGCGAAAACCAGTGTGAACATAATCAAAAATACCTTAAAAACACAAAAAAAAAAATTTAAAATATCTCTACTTTTCGTTAATAAAAAAATTTAATTTTTTTTAAATTTTAAAAAAAAGTTGGATACTAAAAGTAGCGATTTTTATAAAAAAATAATAAAAAAAACATTTTTTTTTTGTGTTTTTTAGATTTTTTTAAGATTTTTTAGGGGTTTAGCTTTATGGTTTAGTTTTAGCATTTAGCTTTGTGTGGGGGTTTAGGTTTTTGAGGGGTGGAGGGTTTTTTTTTTTTTTTGGGGGGGGGGGGGGGGGGGGAGGGAGGTTAGATATTTTTAGGTTTTTGCTGGAATAGTGAGTTTATTTTGTTGTGTTAACATTGTTTCTCGCAATAAATGTGGTTTTCGTATGAACTCTACCCAATAATATATATATATATATATATATGATAAGGATCATGTGAGAAATAGTAGGCTAATTGAGAAACTTGAGAAGAATTTTGGACCACACATTTTCCATAAGCAAAAAAATGCAAAAAAAAAAAAAAAAAGGTTTAAAAGATGCAATTTTTTTTTAAATCGCAGCTTTTTCTTTAATGATTTAATTTTTTATCTATTTTTTTAAATTTCTTTTTGGGATTTATACACATGTGTATATTAATCTTTTGACTATATATATATGTATATTGTCAATTATACATATATGTATATACATGTTTAAAATTGAATAACAAGTGTTATTTAAGGTTTAGCATTAGTATTTAGGGTTTAGCATTAGGGTTTAGGGTTTAGCTTTATGGTTTAGAGTTTAGCTTTAGGGTTTAGCGTTAGGGCTTAGCAATAGTATTTAGGGTTTAGCTTTATGGTTTAGAGTTTAGCTTTAGGGTTTAGCGTTAGGGTTTAGCAATAGTATTTAGGGTTTAGCATTATGGTTTAGCTTTTGGGTTTAGCTTTAGCTTTAGGGTTTAGCATTAAGGGTTTAGCTTTAGCTTTAGGGTTTAGCATTAGGGTTTAGCATTAGGTTTTAGCTTTAGGGTTTAGCATTAGGTTTTAGCTTTAGGGTTTAGAATTAGGGTTTATCTTTAGGGTTTAGGGTTTAGCATTAAGGTTTAGCTTTAGTGTTTAGGGTTTAAGGTTTAGAGTTTATAACACATATTTTTTTCAATTTTAAACATGTATATACATATATGTATAATTGACAATATACATATATGTATAGTTAAAAGATTAACAATATACACATAATCCTTAAAAAAAGGTGTGATTTTTCCACAAATTTTTTTTTTTTTTTTTGCATTTTTTCACCTTTTTTGCATTTTTTCTTAGGGAAAATGTGTGGTCCAGATTACTTCTTAAGTTTCTCAAATAGGGTGGACTTCTCTTAGGATCCCTACCCTATATATATAGGGGAATGTTCATTGGGCAACACTAAAAAAGTGGGGAACAGCGAGGAACCGACTCAAACGAACTCCAATTGGACTTATTCCAGCGGCGTTGGAACCGGCTCGTCGAACCTTAACTAGGATCTCTTAACCCTAAACCCTAACTCCTAAACTCTAAACCCTAAAGCTAAAAATAAGGCTAAAACCTAAGCTAAACCGTAAAATCTAAATAATAAACCCTAAAAGCTAAACCCTAAAGTCTAAACCTAAAGCTAAACCCTAAAGCTAAACCCTAAACCCTAAAGCTAAACCCTAAAGCAAAACCCTAAAGCTAAATCCTAAAAGCCTAACCCTAATATATTTAGGGTTTAGAGGTTATGATTTAGGGTTTAGGGTTAAGAGATCCTAGTTAGGGTTCGACGAGCCGGTTCTAACGCCGCTGAAATGAGTCCAATCGAAGTTAATTTGAGTCGGTTCCCCACTGTTCCCCACTTTTTTAGTGTTCCCCAATGAACCTCACACTATATATATATATATATATATATATGGGAAGGTTTAATTGAGAACGCTAAATATTGTGAGAACCATGAGAACAAATGAAAAAACCGTGAAAACTTGGTTAAAAACAATTCAAATTCAAAAAAAAATTCTACACTTATCATTATTATTCGAATACAATGTTAGAAATTTAATTTACACGTTTAAATTTACGTGAATTCATAAATAAAGAAAATTTACACATGTGTAAGTTTGTCATTTACACATAAAAAAAATTAAAAAGAGTGATTTTGAAAGGAGATATAAATTATTTGATGTTGTAAATTCTTTTTTTTTTGATGTTGTATCTTAACTACAATAATGTTTGTATTAAAAAAAATTGGTTTTGATTGCTTTTTTCATTCGTTCTCACGGTTCTCGCAATATTTAGCGTTCTCAAGATAACCCTCTGCTATATATATATATATATATATATATATATATAGAGGTACGAGATCAGGAGAAAATGCCCTAAAGTGTGAGAACGGATCCTGGCCTAACACGTGGCACGCGACATAGTGAAGGGCGGATGGGCTTTTTTATCATTTTATATTGTTTTTTTAAACGCGTCTCACAACACCTCTCCATTTTTTGGCGTTTAACAAATACATGGCGTTTTTATTGTTTTTTTAGATCAGGAGCATAGTAAATATTTTGGCGTTATATGTGCACCCCCCAAATTGAATAAAATCATTTAATAATTATAAGTTATCTTCCAACATGGCGTTTCCCAAATTCATTAAGCGTTTTTGTAGATTTCAACAGTTTATATAGGTTATCAAGGTAAATTTCTTGGTGTTCATGACGTTTTTAAATTCATTATAAATTTAAAAGAGTACAGCTAAGACGAAATCAAACAAAAACTAATAGTCTTTTGTGGATGGTATTACATCTGAGATGTAACCGTTCTTGCTTGTTCATCCAGAATCAAACTGGTAACTTTTGGTAGATCAGTATCTTCAACATCATCATCATCATCATTTGCTATAAATTTTCTCTCTAATCTTTTTATTACCATTCGATTTCTCTCACAATCGTAGGCCACTGGGACCCCAAGGGCTAGAATATCCCTCTAAATGGATTCATCCATACTAAGTACGGCTTTGATTGTTTTGACTTTCACCCTTCTCCTGTCAGAGAACTTAATGACAAAACGTCCCTCTGACCTCTCGAACCTCCATACAATAACATGTACCATTTCTTTTAAATTATATGGCATTTTAGACAAGATGTGGCATTTTTAGTGAATGTGTGGAGTGTGAAGCTTTTGTTTAGCTGTTGTACTTATATAATGAGTTTTTTTTGGGGGGGGGGGGGGGCAGGTAGATATTTGTTTTTTGCGGTAAAAAACATCAGTAATTTTCTTGATATGTATTTTTTTTATCAATTGTTGTGCCATGTAGGATGCAGGCCTATAATGTGACAGGAAATTATGGCGTTTTGAAAAGATAAATAAATTCAATTTCCCATGTAGTGGCTTTTAATATAATAAATGTTTAGCAATAATGTTCCCGTCTCTTCATTTTACTGTTTGCAGTTACTGTTTCGTTTAGTTTCATCTGTCAATTAGTGTTGTTTTCTAATAATACATTGTTTGGCATTTTATATAGCAACAACGTTCTTTGCTAGCATCCGTTCTCACAGTTTTCATACTATCAGGCGTTTTGGTGTTTGTAGTTTTTGGCATTTTATACTAATTTTTTTAATAGTAGAGAAATAGATAAAAAAAACAACAAAGAATTAGATAACGAACAATAGAAAATGAAAAAAAATAAAAAATGCTAATCTAATTTCTCATCCAAATATTCACTATCATCAGCCTCTTCTTCTTGAACCTTTTTGGTGTTTTGAAACTTTTTGAATACCTTACCTAGATGCCAATTTTCCTACATAATGCCCGTCTTTAGAAGAAGCTTTTTTTAGTGGCATCCTGTATTTTGGTTTGATATATTCTTGTTTGGTGACATGTTGAAGATCAACGCCTGCTCGAATGCTATTATAATAATGGAGTCCAAAATAACATTTTTACACTGGTATTGATCCCTTCATTCCATCAATATATCCATCAAGAACAAAGTGACATGATGACATATCAGTGTCATCAGTCTCTTTTTCTTGAATATTTGTCCATCTCACTCAGGAAAAGCTTATAGAGATACCCACCTCAGAGAAGAATCCATTCAGTGAAACTTCATTCAGAACAATACTCAATATAGAAGAAACGAGGTTTCCCATCTATGGTTTTTAAACTATTTTTTGGCGTTTTTAAAGTGAGTGGTTTCTAGGAAACATGGCGTTGTTTTTGGGGTGTCAATCAATTGATTGGGCAGAGACGTCTCTCTAATAGGATGTTTTTCGCGTAGTTTATGCGGGATTTTATTATAATAAATGATATTAATAAAGTAACCGTCTTTTCAGTTACTGTGTGTATTTTACTGTTTTGTTCAACTTTTATGAGTTTAGGGTGATAGACGTCCCATCTTCCAAGTTTGGCGTTTTTTTTAATGGCGTTACGTAGTTTTTGGCGTTTTTTTTAGTTTTTAATAATACTTCGTAATTTTATTACAGTTTGGGAGTTTTTGGCGTTTTATGGCATGATGGCGTTTCACAAGCATTTTGTCCGTGTGGTGTTTTTATTAAAATAATATATTTGTTCTTAGCTAAAAAATACATAACAAACAGCTAAAAAAGAAAATAAAAAAAATTAAAAATAGAAACAATTCATTTTCCAAATACTCACTATCACCATTCTCTTTCTTCTTTGAAACATCTTCACTGGCGGTTTGACTTTGGTATGCTTCATTTTGTTTTTTTTTGTTGTTGAAGTAGCCTTTTTGTCGCCGTTTAGAAGCACAAATGACGTGAGTTTTTTTGTTTGAAGTTTATCTTTATCTACAATTTTCACTTCAACCCACTCATCAGTGCCATCCGTCTCTTCATGCCATTCAAATATTCATCAAGAACAAAGCACAGAAAATGACATAAGTCTGACATCAGCATATTTTTCTTGAAGATTTGTCCATCTCATGTAGCAAAATGTTATTGTGTTACAGCCCCTCAGCTAAGAATGCATTCTGCGAAACTTCGCGTAGAACAATATTGAATATACAATAACCGATGTTTGCCATTTTCGGCATTTTACTGAGAAAATAGTGTATCTAAAAGAAACGTCGATTGGAATATTTGATGTTTGGGTTTTTTGGCGTTTTCTAAGATGATTGATATATAGTAAAATATGGCGTTTTGAGTTTGGTGTGTTTGATGTTTTGGATTTTTTGGCGTTTCAAAGATGAATGGTATATAGTAGTAAAAATGGCGTTTGGGGTTCGGGGTGTGTTTAATGAATGTCTGAGATGATTGCTTATATAGGATGTGTTTTGACCCGTAATGGCGTTTTATTCATGAGTTTGGTGTTTTGGGTAGAGAAGTTTAAAGACCCTTTTACCCTTAATGAAGCGCGTTCACTTAATAAAATTGGTGTTATTTACGAAAACGCCACTGCGCCAATCAAGTCCATAGATTGTTTTGATCGGACGATCCATAATCGTTCTCACTGTTCTCACACTTTTCGTCGTTTTCTCTAAAACCTGACCCTATATATATATATATATATATAATATAGAGTGGGGATCCTACGGAAAGTGTGTTTTTCCTAGAAAGTCTAGGAAGCGATCTAGGCCATCCAATGGGTGTGTTTAATGGTTGAGATCATCTTGGTGGCATTTTGGTAATATGTGTTTCTTAAAAATAGGATTATTTAATTAATTAGGGGTAGATATGTCATTTAGCTTGTTTTAAATATGAAAATAATTGTCATTCCATAACCACCCCACATTTCATGCGATTTTTTCTCTCTCTCTATCTCTCTCTCTCTCTCTTCTTTTTATCCTTCATGAAGAAACACATCAAGAAAACACATCGTATTAATCTGATTGCTGTTAAAACACAGTGTCAAGAAATCCTCCAGCATTACCAGCATGGATGCTAAAACACAGCGTATGAATCTGCTTGCTGTTAAAACACAACTGTATGAATGTGAATGCTAAAACATAACTGTATCAATCTGAATGCTAAAACACAACTGTATGAATCTGCTTGCTGTTAAAACACAACTGTATGAATCTGCTTGCTGTTAAAACACATCTGTATGAATCTGCTTGCTGTTAAAACACAACTGTATGAATCTGAATGCTAAAACACAACTGTATGTATCTGCTAACTGTTAAAACATAACTGTATAATCTGAATGCTAAAACACAACTGTATGAATCTGCTTGCTGTTAAAACACAACTGTATGAATCTGCTTGCTGTTAAAACACAACTGTATGAATCTGCTTGCTGCTAAAACACAACTGTATTAATTTGTTTGCTGTAAAAACACATCGTCAAGAAAACGGAGATGATACGAACAATATTTGAATGGTGATGATGAACTTGGAGATGGTGGAGATGGAGAAGTGTTTGACGAAGACGAAGAATGAGAAGGTTGTGAAATACAAAAAATCTTGGAGAAACAGTTTCCATAATTATAGGCATTGTTAGTTAATGAGAGATAAAATTCCAAAAATAAAATAAAATGTCAAATTACACAAGTGTCATTTTAGTTAAAATCCTTCCATGCCACGTGTCACATTCTTATTACTTCCTAGACTTTCTAGGAAAAACTCACTTTCTACCAAACTCCTCCTCTATATATATATATACTAGCTTAAGACCCCGTGTGTTACACGGGTGGCCTAAAAAAAACATATTATTTAACGGTGTTTTCATAAATCTTTTAATGAAAGATTTGTTTCAGTATTAGTACTAAAATAAATATAAAATTACACTTAATTAAAATAAATGAATATGAAATGTGACTTGGACGTTATGGCTTCGGCTCATCGGGTTTGTTTCTTTTTATGACCCATTACATGACAAAGCCCATTTACCACAGATCGGTGTCTATAGACCACGACCACCGTGGCTCGAAACCCATAATCCCACTGTACGTGTGTTATATACAATATGTGTACAAAGTAGACCAAACATGTATGCACGGTTTGATCACGACCCAAAATTACAACACAACGTTCATAGACTGCCGCAACAAAAGAAAAAAAGTTGACATTTAAATGATTCAAAACGATAACTCATCAAATGTAATTATAAATAGGTGTGATGAAAAAGAATAATTATAAATATAAATTTTAAAATGAAAAAAATGTTTCGCTATTTATGTAAATATTAAATTATAATGAACTGATAGTTATGTAAATTCAATCTTGACTTTGTTTATCAATAATTGATGCATAAAGGGGGTTGCCCAACTAACTTGTCAAGTAATTCATGCAAAGAAATATTTATAAATTCACATGAACTTTAGGGTCTTCAGAATCATTGGCCATTTGAACCAACAGAGAGGTTGCCCATCTATTTGTCTTCCAAAAAAATGTCTCAATGTTCTCCTAAGCACCCTGAATCGTGTTAGTTTTTCAAGGCTTCGGTTCTAAATCTACTAAATATTGGGACCTGAAACCATTGACAGTTACATGTTATGAAAAGCAAGAATTATGAGGGATATCCTCAGTTACATGTTAGCATTCTCACCTAACCATTGAGATTAATTGGTACTATCTGGGCCTCATCTGTCCCTCAAAAAATATATAAGAAAAAGAAACTCGTTTATATAATCAAGCATGTTCTACTTGCTATTGTAATAATTTGTATTTAATTTATTAAAGTTTTTTTTATTATGTGAAAAAAGGAATTACCTTTCGTCTTCAATTCAAATAAATACCTCACCTTCCGTAGACCTGATTCGAATATGCTACCTGACCCTCGGAGACCATATCTGACCATCAAAGAACCATGGTCATATCAACGATCCGTGCAGAGTACCCTCAATCAAAGACCTGTTCTTTCGATGTGGTCAACATTTGACACTGTGGCAAACGACGGACACAACACCAAATCAGCAATGCTAGGAAATGGTGGCTGCAATTGGTCAAGAGTCCTATGTCAAAGAAAACATCTAGGAAATCCTAACAGGCTAATTACATATGATAAACGAATCAGTTATTGCTATCAAACACCAATTTCTAAGAAAACCTAACAGGTCAGGCCAATATGATAACTAAATAGATTCTTGATGTCAAAGGATCATCTTATGCTACCGAATAAGATATGAAGTATTGATAACTAAATAGATTCTTGATGTCAAAGGATCATCTTATGCTACCGAATAAGATATGAAGTATTAATGATTTTTTTCACATGACACTAAAGAAGCGTCTTAACAATAAAAAATGGTAAAAAGAAAAACTAAATCAATTAACTTAGATATTTGCCAATAAAAAATGGTAAAAAGAAAAACTAAATCAATTAACTTAGATATTTGCAACATTATCTTACATATTCTTAATCTTGAGACCCAATATGTCAACTCTCACTTGTTAGCACTTACAGACACTTCACACTTAACGAAATATAAATGAAATTAATAAAAAGTGAAACTATAATTATAATTTACAAATCTATGAATATTTATGAATTATAAATAAGATTTGTTAAAAAAATAAGGTGGTGAAATGACTTTGGTACCTACTCTATTTAGTAAACCTATTTTGACCCGAGTCAAAATAATACTTTTTTTAAAATAGCTTATTTTGCCTGAATCCATTTTGTATGGTAAGTACTTGATTTTGAAAGTTTTTAAACAACTTTAGAAACCAAGTATTGACCTCCCATAAGCCTATTAAATATAAATATTATGCAACTCATCACAGTATGTGTGTTTACATAAAGAGGTTGTAGCTAGCTGTACCTGGGTTTTAACTTAAGGTGCTTGTGATTTGTGAAATGTCTTCAATAAGTTCTGCTAGTAAAAGTTAAAACACCAGCTGTTAAACAAACTCCTTGCATATACAAAGTGTAGAATACTCACGTTTAGTGAATCAAGTATATAATTAACCGAATGCTTCAGATGGCAACTCTTCAAAATATGGTTGCACATGTTAATGGAAATAAGATGCACCACATTTGAATCATTATAAATAAATACTTGGATGAAAGTTGGAAATAATATAAAAGAATACTTTCTCAAGAATGAATAAAATTACATTACTTCTCAGAGTTTGTAAGGAAAAACTTAAAGTCTCACCATTATTGCTAAAAAACTTAAAGTAAATAGTAAATACTTAGTAATGAAAAAGTATAAGATCCATGTACTGAGCTGATTAACACATGTTTTTATTATTATTGACCATTCAGGTTATTTTCAAGGCATTTGACCCGTTTGACATGTTAAATATAACACATAACCTAATTTAATCTTTTTTTTATGTATGATAATGAGTTAAAACATCACCAAGCCACTACTATCAACTCATAGCTAGAATCTAATGTAAGAATTAAAAAATATGATTTCTTTTGTTTAAGCCTTCAGTCTCATATAAATGTCAAACGTATTTGTTATAAATCATCATTTGTACTATACGCAATGAGAGTTGTAGATAAAACATAAAGAAAATAAGACAAACCTTATTGGTTTTGAGAAGATCTAGAAGTTGACTTTTGTAGTCAATACAATTGGGAGGATTAATTTCACCTACAACATGAAGGAGTGTAGATGTGGTTAATATAACATACGAATCTTGAATCTTAAAACAAAAAAAACACCAAAATGGAAACAAAAATTTAGAATTTATAAAAAAAGATATTAACTCAAAAATTAAAACGATTAACATTGACAGTTTTTAAATTAACTTCACTCTATAAAAGATATTTAATAGCAGATCAATCCACATCTCACATCACCAAAGAAGCTATTTGCATTCCCCAGCACCAATAAAACTACTTTACTCAGTTAACTAAAAAAAAACTTTCTCATTTACTTTCATAAAGTGATTTAAGCAAACACGCCAAAAGAGTTGACCGATACTTTATTCTTTTACTTTAACAAACTGATGATAAGTTTCTTTTGGCCAGCCAAAAGAGATTTTATTACCACACAAAACAACTAAGCTTTCTTAGCCAGGAGCTAAGACAACCAATACAGCAACCAAAAAGCAAAGAAACACAAAAAGCAAAGAAAGGGACACCAACAACAAAAGAGACGCAAAACAATAGCCAACAGCAGCCTAACCAATATCCATCCTACTAAACTTATTCCAGTTTTTCAACCCGAGGCCTCCAATTCAGCATATTTTAGACATCCACCAGAATGACCCATCCTCCAATTATGCATCTTTGCGGCGGTATTAGTTATATAGAATGTAAGGCAAAACCTAGACAGCACACAACAGAGGCCTTAACAACCGAGAAATGCAAGTGTTAACAAAGTTAATACTTGACTAATCACAAACTTGAGGCGGTCAGGTCATCTGGTAAGCGAACGATTTTGGATCCTGATATTGTGTTCATCTATTGTTATGTCTCTAACCATTGCCTGCCCACCACAATTATTGCGGTCTGGGACGCGAATCACTTCTTTCATAGCTATGTTTTCGATCCACAACTTGTCAAAGAATATAGCTATGAGGTACAAAAAATATATGTTTTCGATCTGCAACTTGTCAGTTACAGAAAACACATCCTGTTAGAATCAGGTACATATATACCCTTTTTCAAAATTTCATAATAAACACTAAAATTAGCCTATTTATCCATTCTTCAAGATATAAATTAAAAAAAAGGTTACCTCACACCATTTTTGCTCGAGCTGTTTCACGTCACCGATATAAATTCGACAAAGTGTGCATTCGTTAGTTCATCTATATTGTGGGCTTCATTAGTAAACTGAACAAATGCACCATAATGTTTCTTCTTATCGCTCAAACGGTCATCATCTTGATTAAATGCATTGAAGGGTAAAAAACCTCATCGAACCAATTTCATGATCAAATGAGCGCCCGGACGTCAAGTTGTTGCATATCTCTAAGCTTCCAAACTGGCATATGAGAACCTTCTTCTGCCTCCGTAAGCTGCATCGCCCACAAATAATGAACTGTGTGGATAGTATCCTGCAAAACCAAATCATTGACCAACAGGGTCAAAGTCAAAGACAGTCAACCAACGAAAGCATGACCTTCTTGACACCGAAACTTGAAGCAAATTACCTTGCCTCCTTCTGTTATTTCACCAAGTCTATCTCGTACACAATACACCTGTTGTGTATGAAACTGTACAACCAAAGTTAGCCCAACTCAGTACAAACTTAATTACTTTTTTTTTCTTTTTTAATCGATTTGAAAAAATTGCATACTCCGACAATAATTAAAGGACTGTCACCCATCATTTTGGTCTCTCTTACATCGACTTCAGATATATCTGATATCCGCATCATTAGAGACATTAGCAAATTCCGGCACAGTTCTTAACTTAAAATCTACTGTATTTGTTCTTTGCTTTGTGGAATATATAAGTAATTAGCGACTAACCTTGTTGCCATAAAAAGTGCCCTGCATCTCACAAACTTGATGTTCGGCTTTACATCTCTCAATTATTTCAGGGGAACAAATGAACAATATTTCTCCAGTACCTCGGTTTATCCTTTGATGTAGGCCTTGAGGACGGGTTTCACAATTTCTTGGACATCAGATACAAAGTCAGCACTAATGAAATCATTGCTATGGTCTTGACTCCTAAACACCAACATGAAACTAAAAAACTGAGCACATACAAACACTCTTGTTGGTTAATAATCAATCTTGAAGCTACATAAACATCTATATTAATGGTTTATCACTTGAAAATCACATGGTCAAAGTAAGTTTAATGACTAATAGTCGAATGAAAATATTATTATTGAATAATGACGAAACTAAGGGAACTATATAGAAAAATCAATGATTCAATTGTACCATAATTTGTAATTGTGGCATTGTTTGTTTCACGCCTAACTGGCTTTTAAGTAGAATTGAGAAAACAATCACTTAGATAAACAACTTACACGTTCCAATATAATGAACGAACTTGAGTTGAGACTAATATCATCAATAACAACTCAATAATATTGAATTTCTAACTCAAACCCTACCAATCCCTAACTTCCTGTCAATCACATACATAATTAGATTCATTAACAACAGAAACCGAAAAAAAAATACAAAGAACCAATCCAGTTGGTATCAGCAAACAAATCAGGAGCAAGCTCCTGTTCACCGATCATGTCAGCATTAAGACTCTATGGGCTCATAAGAAATCATATAGTGGGTTAGATAAAAGCATTTGGACACTGGACCATCTGGTTGAATTACATTAGCAGATCCAAAATGCAACCAATAACCAGATTGTTTTCAACCTAATTTCTCCAGGCAATGTGCAATGCTCCTACACCAAAAAGAAATGCATAATCCAACTCCTCTATAGATGGTTACTATAAAGTCTAGTAATATATTTATTCTCCCACTCTGCCTCCAAAGCAAGAGCACACTCCTGCACCATTTGAACAATGACCCAGAAAAAGAAAAGGCCTACATGAAAATAAACAAAAAAAGCCTATAGAAAAAAGAACCCAACTCGTACTTGAAATATAATAAACAAAAAAGGGAAGCGTAGGATTCGAATCCTAGTCTTTTAACTGAGGGGTGAAGGTGTTAACTACTGCAATCATATATCATTCTTTTATTCAGCCACTCAAATTATATATAGGTGTCTTCGTCCTAAAATATACGATGTCACTCGACTGTCAGAAATAAACATTACACAAAAAATTTACCAGTACCTACAAGTAAGTCCACGGCCATGCCGGTATAGTTTTGCAAACCTCCAAAACCACATTCAAAAAAAGTATACACTGACCTTCCAAACAAAGTTCTGTATGTAAATAACATTCTCTGGCGTTCCCGATCTCAGCCGCCGACCTACCGTCATCAAAATTAACAATCAGCAAAAAGGCCCAGAACCAACCAAAAGAAATGTATATCAAGAATCTATACACCAACCAATATATGCATCTAATAATTTATCTGAATCTTAAGCTTACCCAATTGACCCTTTTATAAAATTAACCGTTTTCTACATCATATTGTCATTTATGCAATCCGACTCGTACCCGATTTTTATTTACTACATTAATTAGGTCCAAAAAAAGTAGGTAGATTTGATTTCTTGTAATCAACCATTTTTTAATTAAGAAAACATATCCAAATTTCAAGATTTTACAAACAAAACATAAAGTAAACAAAAATAGTAAAGTGGTAAGGTTGAGATGCAATTGTTCCCTTACACATAATGGGTGAAGAATAAGAAAAAAAGCACATGTTAGCATATACAAAACAGGAAAACAAATATTAAGTCCATTATTTAGGCTACTTTCTAAAGTAACAATGAGCATAAGAAACTCAATATCATCAAGAATTTACCATAAAACCTTATAAATTATGACGAAAAAAGTTTAAAGTTATAGTTGGCGATGTATGTGTTAGTCGCATTTTAAATATCCACCAGCTATAATCACAAAAATTATGCTATAGATGTAAACATGTGAAAAGGCTGCTAAGTTAGAAAACAAAAATTAGACGTTAGAACAGATAAATTTGACAAAAGAACCTAAAACAAAGGTATGTTATTATCTAATCGTTGGTCAAGAATACCTTTACATCGCCTTGCTTCCAATCTCTTTAAGATCCTGAAATTTCAAAACCTGAAAATTCCCAAACAATAATCTTGCAATTTCAATTTTAAGCATAAAATCAAAACCCTTAACATAACCCAACAGATGCATAAACGTTTTTAATCTAAAATGAAAAAAAAAACAGACAACCAAAAGAAAATACACAAGGCCCTCTCTTATATGCAACACCCATAAGCAAACACACATACCCGTATATAACATGCAAACAAATCTCCAGAATCTGGAAGCAAAAGGATGATAAAAGTCTGGCTGAAAAGGAAATACAGAAATATAAGATATCCAAACAATCCATATACTTAAACTGAAACAAATTCAGTGAATGTGGTAGAAATCACAAAGCAAACATAAAGAGGGACTTATAGTGATTTAAAAGGCACTAAGTTTGAAATTACACATGTGCTGCAATCGTCGGCGGCCAAGAAGACTACCACCGCTGGTGCTACATTTACCAAAAAAACAGATTGTAATCCATAAAAATTAGGTAAAAATAAACCTAGATCTAATCTCTTTAATTAACACAACCAGCTCTAAAAAAATGAACGGAATAAACCTAATCTCTTTAACACAAGTTCGTTGACCTAGAAATTGGACCAATTACCGTTATTTTTCAACGATTGATAACATATAAACATAGATTAAAGACGAATAATGAAAGAGTGTTAGGTTTAGAGCAGTCTAGATCGAGAAACAACCTTACCTGTAAGTATATAAGATGCAATGGATGAGATTTCTGAATCAGTGTAAACAGGTGCGATGCAATGGATGTGATTTCTGAAGAAGATTTTGGGTTTTCTCAATGGAACGATTGAAAGAGGCATCCATCTGATTGTTAGGGTTTGAGTCGTACGGCTGAAGGAAGGGGAAATAAGAAGGAGAAATAAGATTGAAACTTCATTAATGCAAATTGGAAAGAAGATTTGATTACCTGATGCTTCCATGAATCGATTGCTGCCAAATAAATTCCATTATAGTGCAATCGAAAATGTGAAATAAGAATCCCAGATTCTCAAAGAAAATCGATGTTTCTTTTGATTCAGAAAAATAAGTTTCAGAATTGATATAGAGCTGGTGATTGACGATGGAGATTTTATTAGGGTTTAGCAAAGAACGATGGAATATGAAAAGGGAAAGCAATCAGGAAAAAGGAAAGATGTATTTGATTGAAGAGAGAGGCGGGGTGAAGAAACGTATGTGAGAATGTGAAATTGAAAAGAAAGGAGAATGAAGGAAATCATATTGCCGCCCATTGTGAATTATCAGCCTTTAGAGCATGTCCACATCATCAAAATGATTGGCTAAGAATAGCCCATGTGGCCTAAGAGAATTCATTTAGTATAATAGATAGATATAGGAGAAAGATCTGTTAGGAACCACCATTTATTACGAGAACCGTGAGAACCAATGTGAACACAACCTAAAATAGCTAAAAAATATAAAATACACATAATTTTTTTAATATTTTTATGAAAAAATGCCACTTTTCGTTATTAAAAAATTATTTAAAAAAAATTTTTGGCTACTAAAAGTAGCGATTTAAATAAAAAAATATAATTTTTTTTTTATTTTTGTGTGGTTTTTAGATTTTTTAAGATTTTATTTAGGTTTTTTTTTTAGGTTTAGTTTTTGTCATTTAGCTTGGGTGGGGGGGGGGGGGGGTTAGATTTTTTTTAGGTTTTTTGTGGATTAAGGGTTTATTTTACTGTGTTCACATGGGTTTTCGCAATAAAGGTGGTTCACGCATGAACCCAACCAGACACACACACACACACACACACACGCACGCACATATATATATATATATATATGTATGTATGTATGTATGTGTTAAAATGAAAATCACCCCTAGTTGCGAAAACCGCATGAACCACTTTTCCACCGTTGATCTTTTGAGATTGTTGGTTGACATTAAAAGTAATTAAAACACATATTTAATTCTTTTTGTCTTATTATGTCTTTAATATTTTATTGTTATAAGAGTAGTTAGGGGTGTGCAATATCCGAACCGTTAACCGAAACCGAACCGAAAATCGACAAAACCGAACCGAAATTAACCAAAACCGAATTAACCGCAAGTTGGTTAATAGATAATTTTTTTTACCATCGGTTAACCGAAATTAACCGAACCGAACCAAATCGTTTATTTTTTTTATATATATTTCTAGCTTTTATACCTCTATTTCATATATTTCATGTTTTATACGTTCATTTCATGTAATAATACCCCTATTTCATTTATTTATGCCTTCCTTTCATTTACTTATACCTTTATTTTATGTATTTAAACATCTTTTCATGAATTTATACCTCCATTTCATTTATTTATACATTAATTTCATATATTTATACCTTCATCACATGTATTTCTAAGCAAAAAAATTAGCCCTTATTTGAATTGATTAACCGAAAATTAACCAAACCGAACCGAAAACCGACAAATTAACCGAATTAACCAAACCGATTAACCGATGACTTCGGTTACGGTTACGGGTAATGCTAATAACCGAACCGAACCGTGCACATTTCTAAGAGTAGTTTAGTAAATTTGCTATTTTTGTTTTATTTGGTTATTAATATTTTAATATTTTACAAATCAATTTTTTTTTACTTACAAAAATGTTTTTGTCTTATTTGGTTATTGATATTTTACAAATCAAATTTTTTTACAAAAAAAAGAAGTTTTTATAGATTTTTTTACAAAGCAGATTTTTACGCCCCGGTTTAAACTTTTTTTACGCCCCGATTTTAAACTTTTGTACGCCCTGGTTTTAAACTTTTTTACGCCCCATTTTTAAAAAAAAATTACGCCACAGTTTTAAATTCTTTTACGCCCGGGTTTTAAACTTTTTTTACGCCCAGATTTTAAAACTTTTTTTACGCCCCGGTTTTTAAACTTTTTTTACGCCTCGCTTTTTAACTTATTTTACGCCCCGATTTTAAAGCTTTTTTTACGCCCCGGTTTAAAACTTTATTTGCGTCCCGGTTTTTAAACTTTTTTTACGCACCGGTTTTTTACTTTTTTTACGCCCCGCTTTTAAACTTTTTTACGCCCCGATTTTAAAAAAAAATTACGCCAAAAATTATTTTACGCCAAACATTTCTTTACGCCAAAAACAATTTTTATACGCCAAAAATTTTTTTACACCAATTTTTTTTTACGTCAAACATTTTTTTATGCCAAAAAAATTTTTACGTCAACATTTTTTTTACGGCAAACATTTTTTAAATCAATTTTTTTTTACACCAAACATTTTTTTACGTCAAACATTTTTTATGCCAAACATTTTTTTACGCCAAACATTTTTTTAAGGCAATTTTTTTTTTACTCCAACGTCAGTATCAAACTCCAAACCCGACCCGGTTTCGGGTTTACAAAATTTCAGAATCTTAACAAACGAACTCAACCAAAATCACGACTCATATACGTCTCATATAAGTTGATAGTTATCATCATCGACTGAAAATATAAAACCAACAACAAAAATCAAAACCATCTGTGGATCTTGAAAAAAACAGGGTTTGGCTCAAAGTTTTTATAAATCATGGCTGCAAAGTGGGGTTGTGGGTTAAAAACCTACCCTCCACCATCTTTGCCACTCCGTAGTCATCAATTGTCGGAAAAAATGTTTTGAACTATTACTGCCAAGAAAAATGTTTTCCACCAAGCAAGAAACTGTAAAACCCCTATGATAAAATACACCAAAAACACAAAAAGAAATCAGAACTATACATGAAAAACCCACCAAATCTGAATCAAGCCTAAACAAACTCCACCAAACACCACCAAAACAAATCAGTGGAGGAAAGCTAGGGAAAATCAGAAACATCAAACAAAATCAAATTCATCTACTAACCTTAGGTCGCCGGACATCGGTGAAAAGTCACCTCCGCTTCCACCGACAACACCGGTGATGAAATAAAGACCACCGGGACCACTAGGACCACCGGCACAAACCGACTGAAAATATAAAAAACACCGGCACCACCGGGCACCATCGACACCATCGGCGGCGCGTGAAAGAGAGTGAGCGTGGTCCAGTGGGTCACAAAAAGGTCGTGTGTCCCACACCACCATTACCGGTCACAAAAAACCACCAGAACCACTACCGCTTTGAGGCCTCCTGCACCCGAAAAAGCTAATTTTTCCTACACCTCAACACCCACAGTTGAACAACATGAAAACACCGTCAATCCCCCTATGCCCCTGAAAAAGCATCGTTGAACCACCTGAAAACACCGCCCCCACCTACCATCAAATCACCCTTGTCATCTTCCCTCTCACACGCCACTACGTACCGTCAACCCCGCCCCCACCTACCGTCAACACCACCATCCACCACGATCGTTAGGTGGCCGGACGTTATCTCCGCCACCAGCAGCCACCTTTACCCCTAAAAACTACCACCTCAGCCACCACCATCTTACCTATCACGTCATAAATAACCTGACTTGCAAATATAAAGAGATGAAAAGTATTCAACTCGACAATCTAGTCACTGAACCTTGCCGGAAACGAGGACGTGGCGTCGGAGCTTCACCGTTAAACCAAAGTGATCGGGATATCTTCCTCTACCCTAGCTGTCATCGAACCATAGCTTCATGTAGAGCCCGATCGTTCATCCTTAACCTGACCCCCAACATAATTGAGCTAAGAACCACCCGTTGCCTTGAACCATCTTTGATTGGATCTTGAAAAAAACATCTGGGGTTCTTAATTTTTGTATGAGAGAGAGAGAGAGAGAAATTGTGATATGAGAGAGAGAGGGTTGGGGTTTGTGATAAAATGTCTGTGAAGAAGAAGAATTTAAGGGGTGCCTTATTCCCACATACCCTATATCTTATTTTCACATCCCCTATTGTATACGGGCCGTATACAATTATACGGCTCGTATAGAATGTTTTTTAATAGGAAAATGCGCAGAGAATGTTTTTTTTTGTTTTATTATATACGGCCCGTATACAGTTATACGAGTCGTATACATGTGTATACGATTTGTAAAACGTATATGGCTCAATTGATTTATTTTTGTGGGTTTTTGATGTTAGCACATGTATACGGGCCGTATAACTATATACGGGCCGTATATATTGGCGTTTTTTCAAGTATCACGTTTTATTCCCGTAAAAACACAATCATTCTAGGGTTTCTAAACTCTTCATCACCTTTAACAATGTTGATAAACGTTGATCGGAACATGCCGCTTAAATCGGAGCACAGGTAGAGTAACGTTACCGATCAGTCCGTTGATGAAAACCTTAGCAATCGTAGAGATCTTCGTGTTGGTTATTTATCGATTCCGAGTAACTAGCAGAAGAACCTGCCACAAACAAGTTCTCCACAGTTTGTTATTCAGATCTCTGTTCGGTCATCTTTCCAAACTACAACACACGATACTTTTAATAAGCTGTCATAGTTGTCAAATTCGATTTCAACAAATCTTTTCATTTTCCTTCAATTTCTAAAACATTCTCTGTTACATGAAGACGTGTCGGATGCAAGCATAAAGTTAATATTCACTGTGGTGGATGCAAGCATAAAGTTAGAAAAATACTCAAGTTGAACGGACGATATGTATCAACAAATTGTGAGTGGGAATATGGCTATGAAGAATAGTATGGATAAACAATCACCGGTACGGGTTTTTATGCTAGTTATTCGGAATGTTTCGAATCATCACAGAAGACGTGTCGGGTTCTACTGCTAGTAGTATGAGTCTGAGTCCATTGTGGTTCGTGAATGTTTCGAATCATCACGACAAGGATCGTTCTAATAGATTAAAGAGAATAACCCCTTTTTTACCATTTTTTACCCATAGTATACGAGCCGTATAATAATATACGGCCCGTATACAACCATCGTATACATTGTATACGATCGGTAAAAATATTTTTTATCAATGGTATACGGCCGTATAAACCGTATACGACTCGTATACATATGGTAAAAAATGGTAAAAACCTCTTTAATCTATTAGAATGATCCAATAAACGAAGAACAAAGCCTATTTTCAAAACGCAGGTTCATACAGTGCTGTAATAGGTTGTGGTTCAGTTTGTTACCGTATACTGTTACTGTAGTTGAGGAAACCAAACGTAGACGGAGATGATAGGCCTGGTAACCGCAAGAGAAATCAATTGTCTCAAACACTACTAAACATCTGCTTTCTGAATCAGAATCAGAATGTTAACTTTTTAGTTGCTTATCTTGTTAAGTTGTGTATTGACGAAGCTGACAAACACATTGGTATTTTCTCAAAATGTGCAAACTTGAAGAATCTCACATTAAAGGAGTTTGCAACAACGGGATCAGATGGTTTGAGTATCTTTCATCCTCATTTGGCTAATCTCACACTTGAAAATGACAACATTGGTATTTTCACAAAATGTGCAAACTTGAAAATGACAACTTGCGAGATCTGACCCAACCGAAATCCACAATTATTTTACTCATAAACCCTTGAATCCCAACGCTTCATTTGTAACCGTAAGGATGATGCAAATTTGTACGTAAAGATCTCTACACAAACTCTTCTACATATTTTAACCAGTTGTCCATCACTTAAGACCTTGAAAGATTTGTTGAAATCGAAGCATTCACGAACCACAATGGACTCAGACTCGTGTTCAAGTAAGTGTCTAAAAATCTAAAAATTCAGGTTTACCTTGTAAATTTCTCAAAACAAACTCTCGTTTCTTCATCTTCATCTTCAAGAACAATGATGAACAGATGATGTCAGATAATACTTCATTTGTTGAGAAACCATTATCTTGTGATACATGAACGTTGTATTCTTGTCTTTCAGAAGAGTTTGTATTGAACCAAGAATACTACAAACATTCTATACCTTGCAACGTATACAGGCGCAAGAGAATGGCGAGTTATTTTCAGTTATTTCTGTTGATTCACAAAATCCATTGTTTAAACCAGAATCAGGTTCTCAATACAAGGATCGTTCTAATAGATTAAAGAGAATAAACCATTTTTTTACCATTTTTTACCATAGTATACGAGCCGTATCAGAATATACGGCCCGTATACAATCATCGTATACATTGTATACGATCGGTAAATTTGTTTTTTACCGAGAGTATACGGCCGTATAAATGGTATACGGCCCGTATACATATGGTAAAAAATGGTAAAAAATTTCTTTCTTTCCTTTTTTTAGTTGCTTCTCTTGTTAAGTTTCTGAACCAACCGAAATCCACAAATTCCAACAGTTTCTTCATGGATTCCGTCCGGTTTCCAAACTCGGTCATTCCTTGTGATACATGAACGTTGTATTCTTGTCTTTCAGAAGAGTGCTGTAATAGAGATATCATCCTATGTCTTTTATCAACCGAAGAGGCAGCAAGGACAGATAATACTTCATTTGTCGAGAAACCATACTGTAACGCCTCGTATTTTCATATTTGTATTTTAACTTTTCGAGGCGTTAACCATAATGGTAATACATTTTTTTATCACATTGTTAATAGGTAAACACAAGATTTTTATAAGAAACCGAAAAACTATACAAAGAAAAATTATTTTTCTAATAAATTTTTATACAAAAGAATTTTTATTAAATTTTAGAAATTGTTTTAACATAGGTTCCTTTTATAAAAAGTTCTTGTTTTAATCCGTAGTATTAAAAACAAAAAAAAACTGTTAGCGTGAATAGTACCCTGCAGGGTACTATTCACATCAGCAACTAAAATTGACGAAAAATGCAGAATTTTCTCCATCTTGCAGCCATTTTTGCAGCCATTTGACCCATTTAGATCACCACCTACCACTTACATCTATAAATACAAGATCTCTAGCCTTCATTACAATTGCCAAACACCTAAAAATCCTCCCATAACTCTCTCAAAATCGCAGCTGAAAGTTCATGTTCGAGTAGATTCACCACCTCTTACAAAAATGAGCATAACTTGCTCAAAACTCAACCAAATTACTTGATTCTTTTTCCTACTTGCTTGTATAATCATGGGGTTCGATTCCTTGACTTCTCCTGGGAGAAATCAGACCTGGAATTGCCCCGAAATTGTCCATAAACTTTCTGATTTGTTTTAAACTTTCTTAAACTCTTGCATACTTCAAACAAACTTGTGTTCTTATGCTTCTAGTCTATTGTATGATTAGTAAAGCCAAACCAAGGTTGTTTTACACTTAATAAGAGTGTCTAAACATTCTAAACTTTCTGTTTTAATAGAGTTATTAACTCACAAGTGGTGCCAAGTCTTGAACTTGAAGATGGTGTGACTACTTGGTTAGCATAGGCTAACTTACATACAAGTCCACACATCACTTGATGTTTTGTTTAGTATAATTGTACCTTATTTCTTAAACATACTTATGAGGTTCCTAAGTGGAAGGTTCACCTCCCGCCTCTTACATAACCTATATATATTAACATAATAATCGAGGTAACCAAGTGGAAGGTTTAACCTCCCGCCTCCTACATAACTCATATGGCACCAGGAGGTAAACAAGTGGAAGGTTTGACCTCCCGCCTCCTACGTGGCTAACTATATTATTAATATGTATATAGTATAATTATGTATGTATTATAAACCGAACCCTTGATAGTGATTATATAAATCTACTACCAAGTTAATAAGTTTCTCACTAAGTGTGTAGTTCCTTGTCACGATTCTAATAGGTTTTGAACCTATGAAATCACATATAATCCTTAAGGATTACCATAGTGTCAAGACAAGTGCTAATACCATAGTGAATATTTTCCTAATACATACTTTGTCATTCTGTGAATCTAAGTCCGAATCTCGACTCTAAACATACTTGAACTTTAGCCTCTACACATTCAACCGTCTAAACTCGTCTACTTCCTCACATTGGATAATCGGAAAGTATATGCAATATTGTGAGTACACTCGACCCATTTATGTTTTTAAACCACTTTTGGGTTGTAACATGTTACCATACAAAACATACACCTATCACACACTTATACATACTTACAAACTCAATCCAACATACATGCTACTTGTTATACTTGATGATACATGCTATATGCCATTACAATGTTTACCCGCTCTTAACAAATATAACGTTATAGGAGTAGCGCACCACCCGTCGGGGGTTTGTTAAGGGTTATACTATACGGTCTCGATTACTTTGGTATCGAGGGATGCTATCTATTATACATAACAGTCTCCTCACCTTTGTGGTGAGGGATGCCACATACTAAATACTAGCGGACACTTTGGGTTTAAACGTGATGTTATGTATGCTAACTAACTCGTATACAAATTGCCATGTGGATTTGAGTAAAATGCTTTATACTTATGCTATACTATTTAAAACTTGTGTACTCGCCTTTGCTTTTGCATTGACTTTTATTTTAACATGTTACAGGTTGATGATGATGCTATGAAATGAAGTAGCGTTGATACCTAGATACACACATAGACGTTTAGGTTTAATCGTTGGATCAATTTTGATTATGTTGTATTGTATTTTCCTTTCAACTTGATGTTATTTGATTTCCTTGTATTGGAAACCAATGAATTATGAAATTTGAATTTAATTAAATATTGTCACATAGTGTTATGAAGTCTCGAGCAATCTATACACACTTCGTCTCATCCCGATGTTTCCGCCATCGGTTGGGGTGTGACAGATTGGTATCAGAGCCATAACTATAGGGAATTAGGTAGAATTGCCATGCTTTTGACCTAGTCTATAGTTAAGCACCAAATTCGACCATACTTGCTTCACATGCTACTCTTATGGAACATCTTTATGTGCTAATTTTGAAACGTCTCTTATGTGTTAATACTTGACATGCTATTCTTATGTATCAATACTTGTTTTATCATGTGTTAAATGCTTGTTTTAGTATTCTATACCTTATATGCTATTCATGAAATGTCTTTACGTGTTATTTTCTCAAGATGCTTTATGTTCTTATACTTGTTATTATTATTTTGAACATATGTCATTTACTCATTATCCGTACAATTAATTAATATTAAACAATATATAAGTTATACCTTACATACCTCAAGTGTAAAAAAAAATGGTGAAATCGGCCGTCCCCGGAATTGAACTCGGGTCTAGGCCACACCCTTTCGCGCGCCTAGCCAACCGAGCTAGGTGCCTAGTTTGTGAAATTTCCATTTTGGTTACATATACGCACATGTACAATAACTTCATTACTTCTTACTATAAGTCATCTGCTTATCATCCTTATGTTGTTAATAATTGTTTTATTATCCCATTAATTATGTGCTATTCTTGACATGTTTATATTTGTTTGTTTAATCTTCAACATACGCTTTTCTTCATACATTTTACTCGATTATTCTAAATTCGACAACACTCATATTATACAAACGAGACGAGTTTACCAAAATAGGCGTGAAACCCACAATTTGGTAAACGACTCTCATTCTACCTTAAACTATTACTACACGAAATTGCACCATTAAGCTAGGAGTGAAATCCACAACTTAATGGTAATTTCCATTTCAAATTCTAGTGGACCCTCGTCAAAGTGTCAAAATTTACTTTTGACCCGACGAGTACCAACCACACTTAGGATGCTAAATCGCCAAGTTAGGGGTGAAACCCGCACCTTGTCGACTAGTTCCACTCTTTGATTTTCATTAATCCCGCCAAGTCTCGAAATTTCAATTGATTTGGGGACATGTAGTAACTGGAAGGGTAAATACCGTTAACCGACTTGTCGGCAAGAGTATTTCACCTATTAGGCCAAAGCATGCTCCTCAAACTCGAAAGACTTTTCGACCACTTTGGTTAGTCAAAGTTCCGTGTTGGAACCATCCTAAATTTTAATCAAGCATGTGCTCTACTACTTATTTTATACGACGCAATCTTTCAAATTCGAATCTACTTTCGATATATTTTTTTTCCTTCACACACACACATCATATTAAACCTTTCCATAAATTTATACATATACATGATTTCATGTAGTTTAAATTCGTATTCCTTGTAACGACGAGTGAGGACCTACCATCGAGATAGGAGTGACTTCCTTACCTTGACGATTAACTCTACTCCCCTTTCTTAAAAACGACCTCACCAACGAGTTAGGGGTGATTCCCTTACCTAGGTGATCGTTACCAAAACGTTCTTCCAAATATCTTATTATACAAACTCGATTATGTTTTATACCTAAATTATTTATCATTATTTAAAATACATACGTGTACATATACAAAGTACATTGTTTCACCAAGCATACTTCCTATCCTGCAACCTATGATCACTCAACTCATATGCACGAAATTCTTAATCATGTCTTAAAACGTTTTAATACTCAAATTTCAAAACCTTACGAGATGCTACCTATCAATTTAATCGGTCAAATGATTCTCTTGCCCATAAACTTCATATTCTACTTAATCACTAAAACACACACTCACGTTATATCCCCATACTAAAGACTTTCATTCTCATATACTTATAAGATCTTATAGATATTATACGATCATTTTACCAAAGACGCTTTTCAACATCAACAAATCATTTGTTAAAATATTTTTGTTTAATCACTGCGTCCTTTTTCAAACTTATCGTCGCCGATTTTCTTTTCGGCTCCTGATTTCTCGGTAATTGATTGGAGTCCGCGTTTCCATCTTATCGATCAATGTGAGCCTAGACTTTTGGTAGCACCTTTGCGGCTCATCATATAGCATTTCCAGGTTTTACGGGAATTGCACGATCTATAAAAAACCAAACCGTTCTACCTTCTCACATCACCGCAACACCTTCTTAAACTACATATCACCCACACACCCGCCGGAGAAACTCACCACTTAAACCCAATATTCAAATGGCATACTTCCCAGTAGCACATGCTGAATCCTCAAGTGCAGCAGGAACTCACCCATTCCTCCGGTTTGCTGACCTACCCACTAGTGAGAAGTATCAGAAACTCAAGAATCTTGAAGTTTTTACCATTAGCGGCATTGATTGGCATCAAATAGGAATGGTTGACCCCACTGGTTCACTGGCAAGACTACTACCACACAATACACCATGGCGCCGTTTCTTCGACATCTTAGAGCCATCATATGATGAACTGGTATACGAATTCTTGTCCACTTTCTATTACCAACCTAATAAAAACCTTACCGAAGTATCCATTCATTTTCGGCTTTGTGGACAACCTCATAACATGTCATTATCAGAATTCGTAGTTCGTCTGGGTATTTATACCAATGAGGAAGTTAATCAGCCCATTTTTACGAGGGCATTAAACTCCTTCTCCTATATGGGAATGAGAAAATATTGGCAACACCATACATAAAAAACATGGTGCAGCTACAATCATTCTATGAACTTCGAAGACCCTCGTTATAGGTATATGCACCACGTTTTATCCAACACTATCACGGGGCGCCAGATTTATCAACAAAGGGTTCGTTCAACTGAAGTCTTCTATCTGTACAGTATTTTTGAGCAAGTTCCTTGCAATATTGCCCACGAACTTGCTGCTTATTTTTCTAGTCAACAAACCGGTTCCCTGAGAAGTCTCATGGGAGGGTCTTATGTCACAAGAATAGCAAAATCCTTAGGTTCCTTAAGTGACCAGGTTATCCAAGGATTATCTCCGTCAAAGGCACCTGGGATTGTGAATTGTAACAATATTAAGCTAACCCCTACTCTTGGCCATGCACCGACTCAACTATCTCAGTCGGAGAGAGCTCCTTTTATCTTAAACAGTACCCCCACACAAAATCGACAACAATCATGGTTGCAATTTCCCCCACCATCTTTTTACCGTCATGACATGCTATCACAGCTGTCATACACACAGGAACCCATTACTACTAACATATTCCAACCATTAGCATCAAACGTTTCACAAGGCCTCTCACCCTTAGTCTTCGAGGAGGCTCCAATGACGCAAGATGAATTGTTTGATGAAAGCATGGTGCTCCAAGAACAGTTAGAACCGGATCTACTTTTGCCACAATCTTTCCTAGCACTAATGAATGAAGTAGAACAACTACCACCAACTGATGTAGCAGGCCCAAGTATGGTGCCTCAAATGGATCTACATCCAGATCAAATGGTAGTTGAAATGGCTAGGTTAAACAATCAGAACCAAGAATTACTACGACAAGTACAAGAACTAACGGAAAGAAATCAACAGTTAGAAAGCCTGTTAGCTGCTCGTATGCAATTGGATCCACTACCCCCACTACCTGATAATTTTGAGCCTGAAATTGACCCATTACATGACGTGTTTCAAATATAATTTGTTCACATCATAAATTTTCATGATTGTTTTACGTGCTTAAATTTGCCACGTTTCAATTAATACTATACACGCAATCATTAGTAGTCGTACTCACACTCATGCTCATACTCATAACAATACATTTTAGACTTATGCTCGTATTTATATTCATACGTTTCATGCTTATACATATACTCATACTACTCGTACGTTTTATGTCTATGCTCATACTTACGAGAATAATCATATTTATGCTCATACTTTCATTCATACTCGTGATTCATACCTTTGTACCCATACGCGAGCGTGATCCGAGTGATTCGTTTACATGGGTCCTATACATAGTTAAGCATGGACTTGCTTACATACTTTATTCTTATACACATACACATTCTTAAAATTTTTATTATGTATACCCTAATTCATACATAACAAGTACAAGCTGTGCAGATCATGCGACGATCAATATAATCACGGGTGCACACGGGATTATAGTGATTGGCTCATGAGAACCATAGAGTGTACTACTAAGTATGATAAAACACAGAACGTAACATGACACCGAATACAACTTTAGACAACTCACAACGCATTATATCCGATTATTCACGACGAGACTTCATTCTAAATACACTGCGTTCATCTATCCAACACTTATGCTATTCTTATACTCATGATCGTTATTACATCAATCGTTTACCTTTATACCTCAATTATACTCTGTTGTCTCAAACTCCAAGGCCTCAGTTTTAAACAATCATCTTCTGTTTGCTAAAACCCTTTCAAGTCTTCCTTCTGAATAAATTTCGGGACGAAATTTCCTAAAGTAGGGGAGACCGTAACGCCTCGTATTTTCATATTTGTATTTTAACTTTTCGAGGCGTTAACCATAATGGTAATACATTTTTTTATCACATTGTTAATAGGTAAACACAAGATTTTTATAAGAAACCGAAAAACTATACAAAGAAAAATTATTTTTCTAATAAATTTTTATACAAAAGAATTTTATTAAATTTTAGAAATTGTTTTAACATAGGTTCCTTTTATAAAAAGTGCTTGTTTTAATCCGTAGTATTAAAAAAAAACTGTTAGCGTGAATAGTACCCTGCAGGGTACTATTCACATCAGCAACTAAAATTGACGAAAAATGCAGAATTTTCTCCATCTTGCAGCCATTTTTGCAGCCATTTGACCCATTTAGATCACCACCTACCACTTACATCTATAAATACAAGATCTCTAGCCTTCATTACAATTGCCAAACACCTAAAAATCCTCCCATAACTCTCTCAAAATCGCAGCTGAAAGTTCATGTTCGAGTAGATTCACCACCTCTTACAAAAATGAGCATAACTTGCTCAAAACTCAACCAAATTACTTGATTCTTTTTCCTACTTGCTTGTATAATCATGGGGTTCGATTCCTTGACTTCTCCTGGGAGAAATCAGACCTGGAATTGCCCCGAAATTGTCCATAAACTTTCTGATTTGTTTTAAACTTTCTTAAACTCTTGCATACTTCAAACAAACTTGTGTTCTTATGCTTCTAGTCTATTGTATGATTAGTAAAGCCAAACCAAGGTTGTTTTACACTTAATAAGAGTGTCTAAACATTCTAAACTTTCTGTTTTAATAGAGTTATTAACTCACAAGTGGTGCCAAGTCTTGAACTTGAAGATGGTGTGACTACTTGGTTAGCATAGGCTAACTTACATACAAGTCCACACATCACTTGATGTTTTGTTTAGTATAATTGTACCTTATTTCTTAAACATACTTATGAGGTTCCTAAGTGGAAGGTTCACCTCCCGCCTCTTACATAACCTATATATATTAACATAATAATCGAGGTAACCAAGTGGAAGGTTTAACCTCCCGCCTCCTACATAACTCATATGGCACCAGGAGGTAAACAAGTGGAAGGTTTGACCTCCCGCCTCCTACGTGGCTAACTATATTATTAATATGTATATAGTATAATTATGTATATATTATAAACCGAACCCTTGATAGTGATTATATAAATCTACTACCAAGTTAATAAGTTTCTCACTAAGTGTGTAGTTCCTTGTCACGATTCTAATAGGTTTTGAACCTATGAAATCACATATAATCCTTAAGGATTACCATAGTGTCAAGACAAGTGCTAATACCATAGTGAATATTTTCCTAATACATACTTTGTCATTCTGTGAATCTAAGTCCGAATCTCGACTCTAAACATACTTGAACTTTAGCCTCTACACATTCAACCGTCTAAACTCGTATACTTCCTCACATTGGATAATCGGAAAGTATATGCAATATTGTGAGTACACTCGACCCATTTATGTTTTTAAACCACTTTTGGGTTGTAACATGTTACCATACAAAACATACACCTATCACACACTTATACATACTTACAAACTCAATCCAACATACATGCTACTTGTTATACTTGATGATACATGCTATATGCCATTACAATGTTTACCCGCTCTTAACAAATATAACGTTATAGGAGTAGCGCACCACCCGTCGGGGGTTTGTTAAGGGTTATACTATACGGTCTCGATTACTTTGGTATCGAGGGATGCTATCTATTATACATAACAGTCTCCTCACCTTTGTGGTGAGGGATGCCACATACTAAATACTAGCGGACACTTTGGGTTTAAACGTGATGTTATGTATGCTAACTAACTCGTATACAAATTGCCATGTGGATTTGAGTAAAATGCTTTATACTTATGCTATACTATTTAAACCTTGTGTACTCGCCTTTGCTTTTGCATTGACTTTTATTTTAACATGTTACAGGTTGATGATGATGCTATGAAATGAAGTAGCGTTGATACCTAGATACACACATAGACGTTTAGGTTTAATCGTTGGATCAATTTTGATTATGTTGTATTGTATTTTCCTTTCAACTTGATGTTATTTGATTTCCTTGTATTGGAAACCAATGAATTATGAAATTTGAATTTAATTAAATATTGTCACATAGTGTTATGAAGTCTCGAGCAATCTATACACACTTCGTCTCATCCCGATGTTTCCGCCATCGGTTGGGGTGTGACACATACTGTCAAGAAACTAACATCTTTTAATACTTCATTGCGTATGTGCTTGTGCTGTAGAAACCGGTGATGAATTTGTGTATCTAAATCAGGTTCTCTGCCTTAGATCGGTCATTCCTTGTGATACATGAACGTTGTATTCTTGTCTTTCAAGACAAGGATCGTTGGAAGGATTGTAGTAGCAGGACATTGGTACCACTGTGAAAATTGCATCAGGAGGGGAGAGAGTCTGATACAATAAGGATGTTGGGAATTAAACGCATGTACGTGACAAAATAAGGATGTTCGCATAAACATATATTCGTTTCATAACCTCCTCCTATAAATCAACCACAACTGACAAAGAACCTGTATTAGAAGCCATCCTATGTCTTTTACCAACCGAAGAGGCAGCAGAAGACGTGTCGGGTTCTTCCAACATTCACGAACCACAATGGACTTAGACTCATACTACTCACCCTCCCCTGAGGAAAAGTTTGCCCGACGACTCAACAAAATCCTGATAGAGAAAAAACATCAACAACCATTTTTTCTTTTCCTTCAATTTCGAGAACATTCTCCCTGTGTATGTGCTTGTGCTGTAGAAACCGGTGATGAATTTGTATAAACAACTGAACATTAATTGATATTGTTTTAGACAACAACAGATAATGAACGGGTTGTTGGTGGATAACGCAAACAAGTTCTCCACAATTTGTTATTCAGATCTCTATTCGGTCATCTTTCCAAACTACAACACACGATAAGTTTAAACTTTTATAGTGTGTGATTTGACCAGGAAATGATTGGAGGTGAAGGTTCAGTGCACGAAAAGTTTCCTACGAAATGTACGTGACGAAACAAATATGTTGGGAATTAAACGCATGTCCGTAATCCCGCGTTGATAGCTTCCGTTTTATTCAGACTCCTTACAACTCTCATCAAATGCCTCACCCTTCCTTTTATTCTATAAATATTAAATAAAGAATAACACCATGCCCGTAATCCCGCGTTGATAGCTTCCGTTTTATTACAGTCATACGACACGTTTTCTTGTTCTTCAATCTTTGTTACTTGTTAATGTTTTATTTTTTTCTACTTTTAGAAAGTTTTGAGCACCTCACCACTCTAAAATAAAAAATCAAAATTTCGTTCCATACGGGTCGTATAACAGTATACGGCCCGTATACACGTTCGTATACATTGTATACGACCAGGCAAACTTATTTACACATGGTGTATACGGGCCGTATACTGTTATACGCCCGTATAGAATAAAAACAACTGACAAAGTCTGCTGGCACAGACTTTGTCAAGTTGTTTTTATTCTATACGGGCCGTATAACAGTATACGGCCCGTATACACCATGTGTAAATAAGTTTTCCCATGTGTTAATATTAGGACCCAATAAAATTTAAAGACAGACATAATAACTGACAGTTGAGTAAATTCCTAAAATACCTTTTAGGGTATAAAATAATAGTCTATAGGTGTCATTATCTGATTAGTGGAGAGGGGTTCCTACGGTTCTCGCAACTGGGGGTGGTTTTCATTTGAATCGGTCTCTCTCTCTCTCTCTCTATATATATATATATATATATGTGTGGTAGGGATCTTAAGAGAAGAACACCATATTTGAGAAACTTGAGAAGCATTCTGGACCACACATTTTTCCTAAACAAAAAAACGCAAAAAAAGGAAAAAAAAACCCATTTTTTTTTTTGCAAAAATCTGAGCTTTTTCTATTAGGTTTTTTTAGGGATTTATACACATGTGTATATTGTTAATCTTTAAACTATACATATGTGTATATTGTCAATCTTATAACTATACATATGTGTATATTATAAAAAATATAAATCTTTAACCTAAGAAGTGTAGGAAACCGGGTCAAACAAATGTTGATTGAGCTCATTACAACGACATTGGGACCGGTTCATTGAACAACAACCAAAACTCTCAAAACACTAAAGCTAAACCCTAAACCCTAAGGCTAAACCCTATGCTAAAACCTAAAAACTAAACCCTAAAGCTAAACCCTAATGCTAAACCCTAAAGCTAAACCCTAATGCTAAACTCTAAAGCTAAACCATAATGTTAAACCCTAATGCTAAACTCTAAAGCTAAACCATAATGTTAAACCCTAAAGCTAAACCCTAATGCAAACCCTAAAGCTAAAGCTAGACCCAAAAGCTAATGCTAAACCCTAAAGATAAACCTCAATGCTAAACTCAAAAGCTAAACTTTAAATACTAATACTAAACACTAAAACAAACTCCTATTACACATGCATGACGATTGGTTTACACATACATGATAATTGGTTTTAAACATGGCGATTGTTTTATACCAAACATGACAATGGTTTTCAAGTACATATATATATATATATATAAACCATATAATTTACAAGAAAACATTTTTGGTTAATTATCCATTTTCACAAAGAAACATTTTGTTGAGTCTCAGGGCTACTGTAACACCCCAATCGCGTAATATACAACAACACGCGGCGGAAACATTGGGGAGTCAACTTTACAAATTGTTTCATAACACATGGTACATAAAGTTTTGTTTTATTGAGTTAATTGTTTACATAGTCTTGTAGAATGTAAATAATATGCAATAATTGTCTTGCAGACTTTAAAGTCACTAAGGCCCAAGTTTGCCCTATGCGAAGCATGCTCAAAGTTAAACATAAGCTCCTGAAACATGTGTGAAAATAAAACGTCAGCATAAAAATACATGTGAGTAACATAGGTTTTGTGATGAAGATTCATGGCTTTGATTGTTAAATAAATGTTTGACTTTTTCAAAAGTAGTCATAAATCATCATAAAGTATTTTATTTTATGAAATCATATGAAAATCAAATGATTTAAAAGAAGTAATGCAAGGTTAACTTAATAACCAAAATATGTCATGTCGTGTATAAATGTGTCATGTCTTGTATCATCTCTTGTATAAAATGTGTCATGTCTTGTATAAAATGTGTTATGTATAAAAATAATGTCATGCGTAAACAATATGTCATGTGTAGAACAATGTCTTGTGTATACCAAATTGTCATGTGTAGAACAATGTCTTGTGTAAACCAAATTGTCATGTATAAACCAAATGTCTCATTTAAACCAAGTGTCATGTATAAACCAATGTCTTGTATGTTAACAAAAGTCTTGTTTAATCCAAGAATAATGATTTGAATAGCCAAAATGTCTTGTATAAAAAATGTCTTTGAATAAACAAAGGTCTTGTTTAAATCAAAAGTTATGTCTTATAAACCATTGCTTTTATTGTAAAACATATATTAGGATTGTTGGCGAATACATTCAAGCCTTTTCGATTGTCGGATAAACCCTTATCAGGTCAAAGGTTTATCAAATGTTCATCGGATTCTGTCGTTCCCTAAGGTCACTTCCAAACAAACTTAGGAAGCGGGAACGAGATTGTCAATCCTATGGTACCATTACATACTACCGGTCGGCGTGATCAATGTTAATGAATGTATCATTGTCGAGTTCAACGCACCAAATGTCTTAAACAATGTAAGCATGTCGTGAAAATGTTTGAAAACCATGTACTAGGTATGCTAGGTTAACATACGAAGTAAAATGTCTTTGAAAACCGTGTACTAGGTATGCTAGGTCAACATACGAAGTAAAATGTCTTTGAAATCAATGTGCCAGGTATGCTAGGCCAACATACGAAGCAAAATATCTTTGAAATCAATGTGCTAGGTATGCTAGGTCAACATACGAAGCAAAATGTCTTAGAAATCAATGTGCTAGGCATGCTAGGTCAACATACGAAACAAAAGGTCTTAGAAATCAATGTGCTAGATATGCTAGGTCAACATGCGAAGCAAAATGTCTTAGAAATCAATGTGCGAGGTATGCTAGGTCAACATACAAAGCAAAATGTCTTTGAAAAACCATGTACTAAGTATGCTAGGTCAACATACGAAGCAAAAATGTATTTGAAAACATGTACTATATGGACTATGTATACAAATCATGTATAATGTCATGAAAACAAGAAAGTAACGATAGGCACATATGAATCACCCTAAAACATTTGAAAATGTAAAAGAGGGAAACTATGTACTCACTTGGGATTGCGTATAAGTCTTGTCCAAATGATTCAAACAATGATCAAAGAAGCAAGTATTCAAGTGTGTCTTAATATCGGATAACTATGTTAATATGTTGGGACTTTAATCGACGGGTCGGATAGAATGAAGTCTTATAAATCAAATGAGTGTTGGAACTCATATGGTATGATTTAACAAACTTAACATTCTGATTAGGAAAGGATCTTAAGTTTGTAAATGTATGTTAGGATGGTTATGACTCGTTTAACGGGTCATTTACGTAAATGTATGTTAGGATGGTTAAATATGTCCTATGATAAGTCTTATATGCCAAAACATGTTTGATTATGTTGTAACATCAGTTTATATGTCAAAACTTTGGTTACATATGCTTAAAATTGATTTATGAACAAAAAGGGCATTTTGGTCATTTTTAAGGAACATAGAAACGACTTATCATAATACTAACCAAACGACATGACCAAAAGGTATAACCTTAGTAGGTTATTCCCTATACAACAATGGTCACAAATATGTGTTTGGTCGGATCCTAAGATCGACCAACCGGGTCGGATTCGAAAGTCAATGCGGTGGTCAAGACCGCTCGACTTACGACCCTAAATAAGCACTATACTAGAAGTGATGAGTTAGACATGTCAAACATGTCTAACTAAGTTATAAAACTGATTTGGTATCAAAACTTGGTGTTTTGATACCCGAAAATAGTCACTGGACTCGAATAAGCATGTTTTTGCCATACCAAACACTTCAAAACTTATTTATGAGTTATGTAAAGGGTATTTAGAATATGTGTAGCTTATGTCTTTATTCCGGAGTGTACGTCGCGTTAAACTGATTACGTTTGAGTAACAGTTTGCGTATTACTTCCAGAAAAGATTTTGAAAGCTCGAAATTGTACAAGGATTAAAAACGTGCAAATGTCACAGTCTCCCCTACTTTAGGAAATTTCGTCCCGAAATTTATCCGTAGGAGTCTGTTTGCATATGTAGTGTGAAGCAATTGTCTTGCATGGAATCTAGGGTTTTACCCATTTTCATAAAGTAACCCATCAAGGATTTCCGCGTAAGGCATAACTTTATCATTCCCTAGTGGATACTTCCTCAGATAATGTAGGAAGTGGGAATGGGCTGTTATACCTACGGTGCTTATCCCCTAGGGGATACTTCCTCGATTAATGCAGGAAGTGGGAATGAGGGATTGATTAGTGGTAAAACCAAATTAATCAATAGTACTGTGTGTCTCCTTTAAGAATCTAACTATTAAGATAACAACCTCACACTAGACCAATAGATCATTTACTTAAATTATTAACTGTGATAATTGTTTGTGACACTTGTGGAACGACGAGACTGATAAACCTGAACTTACCCGATATATATATATAGGGGAAGGATGTATAGAAAACCCACTTGTGGTTAGAAAACCCGGGAAACTCAAAGCTCCCGATTTTTTTTTGAAAAAATTTACACATGTTATATACATGTTTTTAAGGGTTTTGGGCAAAAAAAAAAAATGAAACAAGCGCCGAGTAGATATTTAAAAAAAATAAACATGTTTTGGTGTAATATATGTTACATTCGTCTGACATATGTTACCTCAGAAATTTGTTTATTTTCAAAACCCTTAAAAACATCTACATAACATGTGTAATTTTTTTTTTAAATTCGGTAACTTAGAATTTCCCAAGTTTTCTAAATTATAAGGGGTTTCTATAGATACTTCCATTATATATATATATATATATATATATATATATATATATATATATATATATAGGGAGAAGATCATGCGAAAACCACCTCTTATTGCGAGAACCGCGAGACCCAATGTGAACACAACCAAAAATACCTAAAAATAGCTAAAAATCACACAATTTTTTTTAATATTTTTTATATAAAAATCGCTACTTTTCGAAGCAAAAAAAATTAATTTAAAAAAAAAAAATTTGGCCACTAAAAGTAGCGATTTGAGCATAAAAAATATTAAAAAAAAAATTAGATTTTTTTAGATTTTTTTTATATTTTTTTTGGTTTTTTGGGGGTTTAGTTTTTAGCATTTTAGTTTAGGGGGGGGGGGGGGGGTTAGGTTTAGGGGGGGTGGGGGTTAGGTTTTTTTAGCTATTTTAGGTTGTGTTCACATTGGTTCTCACGGTTCTCGCAATAAGGGTGGTTCTCGCATGAACTCCTCCCTATATATATATAAGGGAAGGCTAGACAGAAAACCCTTAAATTTTTAGAAAACTCTGGAAACTCAAATCTCCCCCCATTTTTACCCAACCTCCCGACAATTTTTTTTTTGAAAAAAATAACACATGTAATATACATGTTTTAAAGTGTTTTGGGCCAAAAAAACAAAAAAGCGCCGAAGAAATTTTTTTTAAAAAAATAAACAAATTTCAGCAATGTCCGGTTGCCTAACATGTGTTAGGCACAAAAGACAGAAATTGCTGAATTTTTTTTTTTTAAAATCATCCCTTCGGCGCTTTTTTGATTTTTTTGGCCCAAAACTCTTAAAAACATGTATATTACATGTGTTATTTTTTTCAAAAAAAAAAAATGTCGGGAGGTTGGGTTTTCTAGGGTTTTTCTATATAGCCCTCCCCTATATATATATAGGGAGGAGATCATGCGAGAACCACCTCTTATTGCGAGAACCGCGAGAACCAATGTGAACACAACCAAAAATGCCTAAAAATAGCTAAAAATCACACAATTTTTTTTTTAATATTTTTTATATAAAAATCGCTACTTTTCGAAGAAAAAAAAATTAAATAAATAAAATTAAATGTTTTTTTTGCCACTAAAAGTAGCGATTTGAGCAAAAAAAATATTAAAAAAAAATTTTAGATTTTTTTTAGATTTTTTTAGGTTTTTTGGGGGGTTTAGTTTTTAGCATTTTAGCTTGGGGGGGGGGGGGGGTTTAGGTTTTTGGGGGGTGGGGGGTGGGGGAGAGGGGTTTAGGTTTTGGGGGGGGGGGGGGGTGGGGGTTAGGTTTTTTTTGGGGGGGTGGGGGGTTTAGGGTTTTGAGGGGGGGGGGGGGGGTGGGGGTTAGGTTTTTTTTAGGTTTTTTTAGGTTTTTTTTAGGTTTTTTAGCTATTTTAAGTTGTGTTTACATTGGTTCTCGCAATAAGGGTGGTTCTCGCATGAACTCCTCCCTATATATATATATATATATATATAGGAGACCGCTAAAATGAAAACCACATTAAGTTGCGAGAACCGTAAGAACCACTTTTCAACCATTGGATCTTGGAGATCGATGGATGAGATTAAAAGTAATTAAAACTAATACTAAATCCTTTTTGTCTTATTATGTTTTTAATATTTTAATGCTAAAAGGGTAGTTTAGTAAATTTGTTTTTTTTGTCTTATTTGCATTTAATGTTTTTTATTACTTTTTTGTCTAATTATATTAATTGTTTTTTGTTAAAAACATATATTTTTTTATTAAAAACATTTTAAAATTATATATATTTTTTTAAAAACAATCTTTTTAAAGATTTTTTTACCAAAAAAACGTTTTTACGAGCTATTTTTTTACGCCCCTTTTTTTACGCGACGTTTTACGCCCCTTTTTACGCCCCGTTTTTTTGCCCTTTTTTTACGCGGCCTTTTTTACGCCACTTTTTACATGCCATTTTTTACGCGGCGTTTTTAAGCCCCGTTTTTGCTCACCGTTTTTTTTCGCGCCATTTTTTTTACACCCCGTGTTTTTTTTACAGACAACTTTTTTTTTACGAATTTATTTTACGAAAAACTATTTTTTCAAAAAGTTTTTTTTTACGAACAACTTTTTTTACGAAAGTAAAAATGAGGCATAAAAAACGGCGCGTAAAACAGGACGTAAAAATGGCTCGTAAAAAAACCGGGTGATAAAACGGCGCGTAAAAAAACCAGACAAAAGCCGGGGCGTAAAATGGCCCGTAAAAAAACGCGCGTAAAAACGGGGTGTAAAAATAGGGCGTAAAAAACGGCTCGTAAAAACGCTTTTTTTTTTAATCTTGAAAAAAATCTGATTTTAAAATTTTGTTTGATAAAAAAATTGATTTTTAATTAAAAAGAACAATTAATGTAATGAGAAAAAAAGGCAATAAAAACAATAAATATAATAAGACAAAAAAAAACAAATTATGAGAGAAGAGTGAGAAACTGATTGATGTTGTTGATGTGTGATGGAGAGAGAAAGAGAGAAGACTTTAAAAGAGATTTGACATATTTAGTAAATTACTATATTATCCTTTATGCTTTAAAATAATAGTGAATATGTGTCATAGTCTGATTGGTGGAGGGGAGTTCTCGCGGTTCTCGCAACTGGGGATGGTTTTCATTTTAGCGGTCACACACTCACACACATATATATTTATATATAGAGAGAAAGTATAATGTACTTCACGGCTTAACATAGATTAACGTACGCGACCAAATACATAACATGCGCGATTATTTTTTTCGTCAACATAACGTGCGTGATTATCCATCCTATGCGTGATTATCACTAAATAACTGATCCCATGCGTTATTATCTGTTCCCATGCGTGATTATATGTTCCATGCGTGATTATAGCCCTGATCTGACAGTTACCATTGTCGCCTACGTGAAGTATGATAAGCCGTGAAATATGTTAACCGTACTATATATGTATATATATATATATAGGGGACCGCTAGAATGAGAACCACCTCGAGTTATGAGAACCGCGAGAACCACACCGTACGGGGCGAGGTGGACCAAATTTTTTTTTCAAAAACGTAGATGCATGTGTTAGAAACACATTCGTAAAAAAAAAAAAATTTAAAAAAATGCCGTGGGTGTCGTTTTTTACACCACAAAAACGTGGTTTACGAAAACCACCCGTACCGTTTCGAACCCGAACCGTTTCGACGCGAACCGTTTCGAACCCGTACCGTTTCGACCAGTACCGTTTCGAACCCGAACCGTTTCGAGCCGAACCGTTTCGATACGGTTCGAAACGGTTCGCGTCGAAACGGTTCGGGTTCGATACGGTACGGGCTCGAAACGGTTCGGTTCGAAACGGTACGGTTCGAAACGGTGCGGGTCGAAACGGTTCGGTTCGAAACGGTTCGCGTCGAAACGGTTCGGTTCGATACGGTACGGGTCGAAACGGTTCGGTTCGATACGGTACGGGTTCGAAACGGTTCGCGTCGAAACGGTTCGGTTCGATACGGTACGGGTCGAAACGGTTCGGTTCGAAACGGTTCGCGTCGAAACGCTTCGCGTCGAAACGCTTCGCGTCGAAACGCTTCGCGTCGAAACGCTTCGGCTCGAAACGGTTCGCGTCGAAACGGTACGGTTCGAAACGGTACGGGTCGAAACGCTTCGCGTCGAAACGGTTCGGCTCGAAACGGTTCGGGTTCGAAACGGTACGGGTCGAAAAGGTTCGTGTCGAAACGGTTCGGCTCGAAACGGTTCGCGTCGAAACGGTTCGGTTCGATACGGTGCGGGTCGAAACGGTTCGGTTCGAAACGGTTCGCGTCGAAACGGTTCGGTTCGAAACGGTACGGGTCGAAACGGTACGGTTCGAAACGGTACGGGTCGAAACGGTTCGTGCCGAAACATTTAATGATTTTTGGATTTTTTAGAATTTTTATGATTTTTTAGAATTTTTTTGATTTTTAGATTTTTTCAAATTTTTTAGAATTTTTATGATTTTTTAGAATTTTTTGGAATTTTTTTTATTTTTTTGGAATTGGATCAAAATGGCAACTGAAAACATTTTTTAAGGAAATCCCCAAAATACCCCTGTTACAAACTGGGTTTTTTGATGGAGTTAGACAAAATGATCAAAATGGCAACAAAATGTAAAAGTCAGGGACCCAGAGGCACAAAAAAAACTATTTGGATCAAAGTGGCAAATTTGGACAAAACTCAGGAACTAAAATGGCAATTTACTCTAAGAAAAATGTTTATTAAGGTTAAGAAAGTTACACTTGCCTATATGTTTATTGTGGATGTGTGAAAAATGTTTATTGTGGATGTGTGACTTTATAACGTTTTCTTTTGTTTGGTTGGAATATTGTTCTTGACTGTGTGAAACTATGTGAGAATCTTCCTTCTAAAGGTTTTCGCCTTTTATGGATGTAGTTTCAATATCGTGCCAACTTCTTCAGTGCAAGGATAATGAGGTTCTTTTTTTAATTATAAGTTATCATGTTTAGTCACATCTTTTAAGGAATGTATTGACATATTTCTTCTTTAAATTTAGCTTTTTGATGTAATTGTTGTTGTTTATACTTTATATACTAAAGAGTAATTATATCTTTAATGCATACAGCTGCTTTGTTTTTATTCAGAAATTTAAATTGTTATTGTATTGTTATAACAGTTATAATAACTTCAATGCATATAGCTTATTTTTCTTTCTTGACCCTAACATATAGTATTTATTTTAACAATCAATCATATAATATATTATCTTGCCAACGACTTTGAATTTAGTAAGTGTTAATGGAGCCCACATAAACAATTAAACATATACTATTAAAACCTATATAAATTAGCAAATTTTTTGTGTATAAGGACTTGTAAGTTGTGCTTTGGGTGATTTCAAAAAAAAAACTTGATTTTTTAGTTTTAATCCAAAGGTTTGTACATTTTCCAATTTTAACCCTTATAATTTGTTTTTTAACTTTAACCCAAAACTTTTCATTATTTGCAATTTAACGTCACAACTTTTGTCACTTATACTTTTCATCTTTCGCAAATTTTCGTTTTACGTATAGTTCTAAAATTTTTGAGTTAATACGACGCAACGTGCATGTGTGGTTCAACGTTTTTACCTCTATTTTCCCATGTTTGACAGGTTCGTCGCAATACGCATATTATAGGTCGACTCAGTGTTGGTTGTCGATGACGGTTGTGTGACATTAGTACTATTTGACGCCGTTTTACGACCCGCCGCAACGCGGGGTGTGCTTTGGTCCTCATAACTTTTTACTTTTAACCCAAAACTTTTTATCTTTTACAATCTATCCTCATAACTTTTTTTACTTTCAACTTTGGTCTTTTATAGTTTTCATTTTCCACAAATTTTGCGCTCTATGCTTGGTTCTAAATTTTGTGACTTAACACATCACAGCGTGCGTCTTTGGCTTAACGTTTTTACGTTTCGTTCTAAATTTTGCGAGTTAACACGACGCAACGTGCGTGTGTGGGTGAACGTTTTTACATCGTCTATTTTTACCCCGTTTGACAGGTTTAACATAACGTTTGGGTCGTAGATCGACTTAGTTATAAATAAAGAATCCCCGCCGCATTGCGGCGGGTCGTAATCCTAGTTTATTTTAACAATCAATCATATAATATACTATACTTTCTAGAGTTGGTTTGTACTTGAAACAACCCGTTTTCTCTCGTGGTTAACTGTATGTTGCTTTATCAAGTGTGAAAACACGAGATGGAGTCAAACTACTAATACTTGACAATAATGGCAAACCTACAGATAAACAACCAATGTGGTTTATAAAGAGATTTTCAACGAATCGTGATCGTTGCATATTCATGTATTTCAAATTGTCGTCGCAATCTATTCTATTCGGTTGTCTTTTATCATGTGTAAAATCATAATATTTAATGTCATCGGTATTAATGAAGAAATTTTCTTTTACCAACATGCGAAATCGCGAGTTCTTAAGCTAGTCCTATATATGTATATTATCATATATCTTAAAAGGCTACGGGGTAGCACTCATGTGTTGGCCCGCATGCTAAGTAGCCAATTTTTTTTTAACTTTCTCCCTTTGTGTTTTTTACTTTACTATTGTTTTTTTTTTCTTTTCCCCCTTGGTTTTTTTTTGGTTTATACTTTTTTAAGAAATTGAACTTATGTTGTCTGGGTGATTCCAACCGATAAACATCGGTACCAGTATGGGTACTATCAAAACTGTTACGGATATTTGTTTTTTACAGTTTTCGATCGACCTAAAACATGTGTCGACATCTTTATACTTATGATGACATGTCTCTTTGTTCTTTTTCCCATGATTTTACATTATCTCTTTCGATTTCTATATCGAGTGTCGGTACTATAACGATAATTAAACTCCCGCCGCAACGCGCGGGGTAAATTTACTCGTATATATAAAAACCTTTGTTTATTCAAAGATATTGTTTTACACAAGACATTTTGGCTATTTAAATCATTATTTTTGGTTTAAACAAGACATTGGTTTATACATTACACTTAGTTTACATGAGACATTTTGTTTATACATGACAATTTGGTTTACACAAGACACTGTTCTACACATGACAATTTGGTTTACACAAGACATTGTTCTACACATGACATATTGTTTACGCATAACATTTTTTTATACATGACACATTTTATACAACACATGACATACTTTATACAAGACATGACACATTTTATACAAGACATGATACAAGACATGACATATTTTATACACGACATGACATATTTTGGTTATTAAGTTAACCTTGCATTACTTCTTTTAAATCATTTGATTTTCATATGATTTCATAAAAGAAAACACTTTATGATGATTCATTGCTACTTTTGAAAAAGTCATACACTTCTTTAACAATTAAAGCCATGAACATTTTTTGTATAATTACCATTTTTTGCTGTATAATTAACACTTCTTTTAAATGTGTCATGTCGTGTATAAAATGTGTCGTGTCTTGTATAAAATGTGTCATGTGTTATATAAAACGTGTCATGTGTAAAAACAATGCCATGCGTAAATAATATGTCATGTGTAGAACAATGTCTTGTGTAAACCAAATTGTCATGTGTAGAACAATGTCTTGTGTTAACCAAATTGTCATATGTAGAACAATGTCTTGTGTAAACAAAATTGTCATGTATAAACCAAATGTCTCATGTAAACTAAGTATCATGTATAAACCAATGTCTTGTATGGTAAACAAAAGTCTTGTTTAAACCAGAAATAATGATTTGAATAGCCAAAATGTCTTGTATAAAACAATGTCTTTGAATAAACAAAGGTTCTATTTAAATCAAAAGTTATGTCTTATAAACCATTGCTTTTATTGTAAAACATATATTAGGATTGTTGGCGAATACATTTAAGCCTTGTCGACTGTCGGATAAACCCTTATCAGGTCAAAGGTTTATCAAATGTTCCTCGGATATGTTAATAGAATCAAATACATTCGAGTGTCGGTACTATAACGATAATTAAACTCCCGCCGCAACGCGCGAGGTAAATTTACTAGTATATATAAAAACCTACTCTCCCTCTGTCACACACTCAAATACACCCCTTCTCCTTCTCTATCCCCGCTCTCTCTCTAAAGACAACCACCACCACTGTAACCATCACACACCACCAACACCATACATGTAGCCACCACTGTGCGGCGGATCTGAGGTGTGCAAGATGGGTGTTGGGACTCTATGCGATATAGGTAATGGGTTTTTGCAAGGGGGCAGTGTTGGGTGGTGGGTTTTGGAGGTGGGCGGCGCTAGGGTGGTGGGTTTTGCAGGTGGGCGACGGGTTTGGTGACGGGATAGGTGGTGGGTTTTTACAGGTGGGCGACGGGTTTGGTAACTGGATAGTGTCACACCCCGATTTCCACGTGTCACCGGTGGGCCCGGTGGGGAATATCGTGATGTGGTTGGCAACATAATAGTCAAACAACACAATATTTAATATGCACAGCGGAAGCAAATTGTAAGATATAATTCAACCGAATACAATGTTGTAATATCAAGTATCACAATAGTCGATTGTTTATCCACAGACGGATCGAAAATAAAATAGAAACAATAGTTCAACAGACTTTAGGCATCTTAAGCTTGCGAGACTTCTATTGATGCTAAGGAGAAATCCCAGCCAATTACGCTTAGTACCTGCACTTAATCTTTTTGGGAAAATACGTCAGTTTACACTGGTAAATACAATCAACTGACTCATTTTGGAAAATGATTGAAAATTGATTTGGATGCACGTGGCATAAACATTTTATAACTTGGGAGAATTATTTAAATATATAATCTTGTGAACGGATTACATGTTCCTTATGCGTTCAGTAGCCCGGACGTACCGGGTTAAAGATCAATAGACACACCACATTATTCTTTTGTGCACTGATGGGTGTACGCCTACACCCCGCGCTTAAGTCGTGGCCATTTCGTAAAATGATGCCAAGGATATCCGGGACATGGTCATTAACCCCCCAAGGCTTTTAAGTAAACAAAATTGTTTAAACGGGCCGATCAAATTATTCAATTAACCACCTAACGATGGAAGATTTGACACCCGACCAAGCGGTATTCTATATACCGTAACCCAAGCCCGTATAGGGAAAATAAGTTAAAAGTATTTACCTAAGCAATGTAATAATCACAATAAGCAAATTGCAAGTAGCTTTTACTGGTTCTCCTAATCTGGAATGAAGGTTTATAATAACCTATTAGAATCCTAACGGGTCTTTAGTTAAGCTTAAGCTTAGACCGGTTAGTTTCAAAGATACGGTTCGTACGCACGATTAAGCGAAGACCGGAGAGAATGTGATTTAGACCCGACAAGTTCAGAGACTTTCTTAATATGGGTATTTCATACACATTCTGGATTTCGAGACAAAACCGATAAGGTTTGACCCGTTTCGGCTAATTTATGTAAACTTGTTACATAAGCCGAACCGAACGCGTGATAAGCGTAACGGGTAATAATGAGAGCCATTTACAGGTTTCCTAAGTTAATATGCTCCAAATACGTTGTGACATCAGTAAGATATCATTTATTATGCCCGAAATGAATTTAAACACAAACTATGCCCCGTAGGGGTAGTTTGGTCATTTATAAGGTGATAAAAGAGTTTAAGTAATATCCTGAGTTACAGGTCTGATGTAATCAGCAAAGATAATCAATTTGCTAAGTTATATCAGTAGGGTAAAGTATATATGTGAAATTTATCAATTATAACCAAACTATGCACCGTAGGGGCATTTTGGTAATTTCACATAAGCCGAAAAGCTCAAAACTGAAGTCTGAGTTTAACAACTTTTGCTTACTATTAAAATATTATAATTTACCTCAAATATCAGTAGGTATCACCCTTAGTATGTTTAAAATAGTTCTAGTACATACTAGGCGTTAAAAACGCTTAATTAGGCGATTAGAAGCCGTTTCCGGGTTCTATATAGAAATCTGATATTTTTATTATTCCAGGAGGTTTAAAATAATTTATTTATCATTTAAGATCAGTAGCAAAAGGTTTGGAGTCGATTAGATATGTAAAACTCATTTTATGGCCCGTAAGGGCAAAACCGACAATTACCGGATTAAGCCTACGACTATGAGTTATGCTCAGTCTAAAATTAATTAAAAATCTTCAAAAATCCCAAAATAATATATTACATCAGTGGGTAATAAGTTTGATATCAAAAAGTAGGCTTAACTAGGCTATACGCTAATTACGCCGTTTAATTAACATAAAGCTTTCATTTTACGCTAACGAGCATAACTCTTAATCTACACCTCAAACTGATGTCAAACTTTGGGTACAAGTCTATATATCAGTAATTAAGGTTTTTACTCTTTTACATTTTCAAAAATCACATTTTAAGGTGAAAAGGGCATAATGGTCAACATATGAGCAATTAACGGAATCATGCGTATTAATCGGTTAACTAATGAACCATGGTGTATAATCACAGAGGGTTATACTAGCATGTACCCTGGTCCAAATGAAGCTCTAAGGTAATTCTAAAACATACCATAACGGGTCAGAACTGAAAGTCAAAGCAAAAGTCAAACTATGTGACTTTCGGTTCCGAACCGGGTCTAAACGGTAAATTGTCGGGTTGAACATGTTTAGACATGTTCTTACACTAATTACCAAGTTAAATTAATGATCAAACAGGTTGTATGTGTTCTACATTGCTAATCATGCATAAATTAGAAACTAAGTATCCTGTTGACTTTTTATTCACAAGTTTGACCTGACATTTGACCTAGTTAGAGTGGGAATCAGGGGGAACCCTTTTAAGGGTTTATTACCCACATAATTACCAACTTATAACTACTTTTGATTCGAGATTTGACTGAGCCATTATTAATTAATCTCGAAGTCAAACCGTAATTACGACGGTTTGACTTTTAGCTAAATAACTAAGCTAAACTCAATTAAAGAAGGTTAAGCAAAGTTACAAGTGTCTAATGATTGATTAGGAAGGCCTGGAAGGTGCTCTTGTACTCCTCAATTGATCAGAAGATGTTTGAGGAATGAATGATCAAAGTGTTGCACTTAGGAGCTTTATATAGTAACCAAGACTCCACAAAGTGTTGACAAATAAGTCTACAACTGACCATAACCTTCCCACAGGTGTCCCTAGATGTTTAGGGGTTGTTTAGGGGTCAAGAAAGATGTGGAAAATCGTTTTAAGGTCGAAAAATGCGTTTAAACAGGCAACAGCCATTTTTCTGTTCGCTGGCAACCCCTTGCGCACCGCAAGGGGTATGCTTACGGTGCGCAAGCATATGATCAGGAGCAAAAATCTGTTGTTCTTTCAGGATTTCGAAAGGGCAACCATCTTTTCCGAATTTGGGACTTCAATTATCAGTTAGGGCTGCTAAAATGTGCCTTGAACATTTACATACCCTACCATTATGATATGTTTCTTTGAATCCTTTTGAAAGTGCCGAAATTGAAGGTTTACCGTAGAAATTTCCATAGGAACCTATCATGCACTTCGAATTCAATTATTGTCAACAAATTTCTGGATTTAAGATATGTTAGATGTGTGTAAAATATAATTGGGTCTTGGGATTTATAAATGAGGTCGTTCAGAGGTGAAAATTAACATGATGACACTTTTAAATCCTGCCAAAACATCTTTATTAAATCTGGGTTTACAACGCTTTTTGTCTTACATGACAAGTGTCGTTATATCATTGAACACGAATTTTTCGAGGTGTTACATCCTCACCCCCTTAAAAGAAATCTCGACCTCGAGATTTACTGAAACAAATAAGGGTATTTTTCTTTCATGGTGGATTCAGCCTCCCACGTATACTCGGGACCTCTACGGGCATCCCATTTGACCTTTACAATAGGCACATGCTTCCTTCGAAGCTTCTTAACCTGTCGATCCTCAATCGACAATGGTTTTTCCACAAATTTCTAGCTCTCATCTATATGCACATCTGTATGTAGTATGACCAGTGATTCATCAGCGAAGCACTTCTTCAGATTGCAGATGTGGAACACATTGTGAATTCCACTGAGCTCTTCTGGTAAGTTTAATTTATATGCAACTGACCCGACACGTTCGATAACCTCGAAAGGTCCTATGTATCTCGGGCTTAGCTTGCCTTTCTTACCAAATCGCATCAGCCCCTTCCAGGGTGATACCTTAAGTAATACTTTGTCACCTACTTCGAAGTGACAAGCTTTACGCTTTGGATCTGCGTAACTCTTCTGCCTATCCCGGGCAGCTTTGAGACGGTCACGAATCTGGACAATCTTGTCCGTCATTTCGAACACTATCTCTGGTCCTGATAATTGGACATCTCCAACTTCCGCCCAACAAACGGGCGTTCTACACTTTCTACCGTATAAGGCCTCAAAAGGCGCAGCCTTTATGCTGGTGTGGTAGCTATTGTTGTAGGAGAATTCGATTAAGGGTAGGTGGTTATCCCAACTACCACCTAAATCAATTACACATGCACGTAGCATGTCTTCCAATGTTTGGATGGTACCCTCACTGTCCGTCAGTCTGAGGGTGGTAAGCCGTACTGAAATTTAAACGTGTGCCCAAAGATTGCTGGAAACTCTTCCAAAAATGTGACGTGTATCTAGTATATCGGTCAGAGATAATAGACACAGGTATGCCATGTAAGGCTACAATCTTATCAACGTACAACTGGGCTAACATGTCAGAGCTATAAGTCTCCTTGATGGGTAAGAAATGTGCTGACTTAGTCAGTCTATCAACTATAACCCATATTGTATCATTTCCTTTCCTTGTCTTAGGTAACTTGGTGATAAAATCCATAGTTACCATTTCCCACTTCCACGTAGGAAGTTCAGGCTGTTGTAGCAAGCCTGACGGCTTTTGATGTTCTGCTTTGACTTGCGCACAAGTCAAGCACTTAGCTACATAGGCAGCTACAGACTTTTTCAAGCCTATCCACCAATAGTTTGCCCTTAGATCCTGGTACATCTTATCAGCTCCAGGATGAACGGAATATTTGGAACTATGGGCTTCCTGAAGAATAACATCTCGAAGTCCTCCATAAATTGGAACCCATATTCGTCCATTCGATCTAAGAATTCCGTCTTTGCCAAGAGATAACTGCTCCTCGGTTACTCCTAGCTTTTCATTAGGATAGTTAGCTTCCAACACAGCTTCTTTCTGTGCAGCTAACAACCTTTCAATCAAACTGTTCTTTATCTCCATGCGCTTGACATTGATTCGGATGGGTTTCACCCTTTCCTTTCGACTCAAGGCATCAGCGACTACATTCGCCTTGCCGGGATGGTATCTGATTTCACAATCATAATCATTTAACGTCTCCATCCATCGGCGCTGCCTCATGTTTAAATCCTTCTGATTAAACAGGTGTTGAAGGCTCTTGTGATCAGAATAGATCACACATTTGATACCATACAAATAATGCCTCCACAGTTTTAGTGCGAATACAACGGCACCCAACTCCAAGTCGTGGGTGGTGTAATTCTTTTCATGCACTTTTAACTGTCGTGATGCATAGGCAATAACCTTGCCCTTCTGCATAAGCACACACCCCATGCCAGTGTGCGATGCGTCACAGTAAACCACAAAATCTTCTATTCCATCTGGCAATGTCAGTACTGGGGCGTTCCTCAACTTCTGTTTGAGGATATCAAAGGACTCTTGCTGCTTAGGGCCCCAAACGAACTTTACTTTCTTCTTAGTCAAGGAAGTTAGGGGTGCAGCAATCCTTGAAAATTTTTCAATGAAACGCCTGTAATATCCTGCCAATCCCAGGAGGCTACGAATCTCTGTAGGCGTCTTTGGCTCTTGCCAGTTCATAACTGCTTCAACCTTAGCGGGATCCACTTGGATACCACGCTCACTAACCACATGTCCAAGGAATTGGACTTCTCGTAGCCAAAACTCACACTTGGAAAATTTGGCGTAGAGTTTCTCATGATGTAGAAGCTTGAGAATACAGCGAAGGTGTTTCTCATGGTCAGCTTGGTTCTTAGAATAAATGAGAATGTCGTCGATGAAAACGATGACGAATTTATCCAAGTACGGCTTGCAAACGCGATTCATGAGATCCATGAACGCGGCAGGTGCATTAGTGAGCCCAAAAGGCATCATTAGGAACTCGTAATGACCATATCGAGTCCTAAATGTTGTTTTGTGCACGTCTTCATCTCTAACCTTTAGTTGATGGTAGCCTGACCTCAATTCAATCTTCGAGAAATAACTTGCTCCTTGCAATTGATCGAACAAATCGTCGATTCTGGGCAAAGGATACCTATTCTTTATCGTGACTTTATTAAGCTCACGATAATCGATGCACAGACGCATTGATCCATCCTTCTTCTTGACAAAAAAGACTGGTGCTCCCCAAGGAGACGAACTAGGTTTGATGAAACCTTTGGCCAGCAATTCATCCAGTTGCGTCCTTAATTCCTTCATTTCTGTGGGTGCTAACCTGTAAGGTGCTCTAGCAACTGGTGCTGCTCCAGGGATGATATCAATCCTGAATTCCACTTGCCTATCTGGTGGCAAACCAGGTAGTTCTTCCAGAAAAACTTCAGGGTATTCCGAAATGACGGGGATGTCTTCAATCTTCGGTTTAGGGTCATCAATAATCACTTGTGCCATGTAGATGACACAACCCTTCTTTAAACACTTGGAAGCCTTGAGCATAGTCACTTGCTCAGGCAGTCCATACTGGGTATCTCCCCGAATGGTAAGTGATTCACCAGACGGAGCCTTAATCACCACTTGCTTTCTGTTGTAGACAATTTGGGCCTGGTTATGAGATAACCAGTCCATACCCAAAACTATGTCACAACCGGCTAGCTTAAATGGAAGTAGGGATAGAGGAAAAGAGTGGTTCTTAATGGATATAACACATCCATCTAACACAGTAGAGACGGTTTCTAAGGTGCCATCTGCTAACTCCACCTCATAATTCACACTTAAGGTTTTGACAGGTAATTTCAGCAATTCACAAAACTTATGATCTACAAACGACTTATCAGCGCCTGAATCAAATAGTACTCTTGCATAGACATCATTTACAAAGAAGGTACCTGTAATCACGTTGTCGTCTAGAACTGCTTCCTTTGCGTCCATTCTGAAGACTCTAGCATTTGTCTTCTTGGCCTCTTCAGGCTTCTTGGCGTATTTAGGGCAGTTGGTTTTAATGTGCTCTTTCTCATTGCAACGGTAGCACGTTGCGTCTTTCAGCTGTTTGCAATCCAAGGTCTTGTGATCCTTGGACTTGCATATCCCGCAAGCAAAAGTTCTTTGCGAGTTCGAATCGAGTCTGCACTTTCCAAAGTGCTGTTTCTTGCAAATCTTGCACTTGGGCTTCTCACCAGAGTGATGCCCATCTTTCCTTGACTCAGATCCTTTCTTGTTGTCACCGTTTCCATGGTTCTTCTTGTTCGACCTCCGTGAACTATCATCTTCACGTTTTCTCTTCTCAGCATCCTTATTCCTCAGGGATCTTTGCCTGACTGCATCCAAGGTGAGGGACAAAGATATGTCAGCTACAGATCTAAAAGTAGCTGGCCGAGAAGCCTTTACGCTTGCCTTTATCTCGGGGGCTAAACCACCGATAAAACGAGCTATTCTTTTTGGTTCCGGGGTTACCAGATACGGAACCAACCGGGACATCGTGTTGAAGCTCGTGAGGTAAGCTTGACAGTCAAGGTTTGTCATAACCAATGATAGAAAATCAGACTCTATCTTCTCCACCTCATGCTGGGGACAGTAATTTTCCCTGATGAGGGCAACAAATTGATCCCACGACATGTTGTACAATGGGATTTTCCCGGTGGCTTGAATCAATGATCTCCACCAGGCTAAAGCTTCGCCTTTAAAAGATTGCGACACAAACGTGACTATATCCCTCTCAGCGCATCCACTGATATCCACAACTGTGTCCATCTCGTCTAACCACGTCATGCAGTCAATGGCTCCCTTTTCCCCAGTAAAATCTCTGGGCTTGCACGAAACGAAGTATTTATAGGAGCAACCCTTACCACGGGGTTCTTGATTTAGTACAACCTGCTGAGATGGAGCACTGTGGTGGTTTGAGGAGAGTCTATCATCATCTTTCTTCAGTTCTTCCTTTTTGGAAGGTGGCTTCGAATGCGGAGTAGATAGGGTCCTACTCCGAGTCCCACTATACTCTTCGTATTGCCGCTCCAATGCTTTTGTAACTGCGTCGTCAACCAACGCTTTTAATTCAACACCCGTTAAATGAACTCGGGCGTTATCAATATTCTCCACTGGATGGCTATTAATTTCGTCAGAGTTAGCCATTTTAATTGAACTTTTACAGAAAACAAGGACAATAGTTTATTTGGGAGTTTATTATGGAATTGCCCCTTAGGGAAATTCATTAACCATGGTAAACAGAGACCATATTTGGTTAATTTATTAATTGTATTTATTTAGGATTTCAATTATAATTTATCCTAAATAAACAATAACAATATATATTAGCACATAAGGCCTAGTCACAGGGACATTTTTTAAATTATAAGGTATGATTTCAGAGAATCAAGGCCTTTAAGGTATACTGGCACAACAGGCCTAGTCACAAGGACATTTATAAATTATAAGCTATGATTTCAGAGAATCAAAGCATGAAGGTATATTGGCACAACAGGCCTAGTCACAAGGACATTTATAAATTATAAGCTATGATTTCAGAGAATCAAAGCATTTAGGTATATTGGCACAACAGGCCTAGTCACAAGGACATTTATCAATTATAAGCTATGATTTCAGAGAATCAAAGCATGAAGGTTTGAACCTAGTTCATTACCTTTATCTGACAGGGAGTCATCGCTACCATTGTCTTTTGGCTCATATGGAAATGAGCAGGGCCCGTAGGCGCTATATTACCACGTATGGTCAAAATATGATCATCTCAATTGATGATCTAAACCTATGATTCAGAGATCATTAAATTGGGTTAGGAATCTTTTGAAGAATCCAATAATAAGAATGACATGTGTGATTTTAATGAATCACGTCTGCCAGGAGTGTCAACATGTTTACAGATGTTAACAGGGATTTGAATCTTTTAAACAGGTCTTACCATCATGGCCGGGTCTTATACTGACACGCAGGCTAGGTTTCACTCTTAAGATTCTTATTCAATATTTAAATAGGCAGATTTATTATCAAAAAGGAATGATTTTGATTTATTTATTTCATGTAATATATTTATGCAAATAAAAGCAAAAATGAAATTTATAAACATAACATTCCATTAATTTATTAAAAGGTTACACGTCGCCCTAAACGGGACTTTTTAATAAACAAACTTACCCACGTAGGGGTTCAAACAAGGACTTACCCACGCAGGGGCTTAACAACATACATACCCTCGTAGGGGCTTAATAACAAACATACCCACGTAGGGGCTTAATATCATAATAGTCCAATCAGGGACTTACACAAATAACATACCCTCGCAGGGGTTAACAGAAGGATAGACCCACGTAGGGGTCAAAACAAACAAGCATACCCACGCAGGGGTTTACACTGCAAGACTTGCCCACGCAGGGGCTTAACAACAATTGGAAGGATTTAGTGGTCCTTCTTGCTATTCCCTTTGATCAAGCTTGTCAATCCTTGGAAGAAGCTCTATCTCTCCCTGCGTTCGCGGTGAAAGTCTCGTTCAACCTGATCCATTCTCTAAAGAATTTCCTCCCGTTCTGGGGGAGAAAATGGTGGCGGCTGAGATTGCATCCGAATAATAGGTCTGGCCGGTATCTGGTACCCATGAGTTGGGTACCCAACTCCCCAAGGAGTGCCATAGGGTCCTTCTGGGTTAAAGGCGTTGTAATTTGCCGCTACCATGTAGGGGTCGGCTTCACCGTAACCGTAGTTGGTGTGAGACGGTTGTTCAAACGGGTTATACGCCATAGAACCCGTGTATGCTGGAATCGGGTTATCAAAACCCATAGGTGGTGGTTGCTATGGTACTGGTTGCGAAGGTCCACCCATTTGTGGATCTTCTTGATGTGGTGGATAATGGCTGCCACTTGACTGACGAGGAGAACTAAAATGAAAGTCTCTTGCTCGCGCAGACATACGCGCTCCGGTTCTCCTACGCCTTGGAAGTTGTGGAGGTGCCGGTTGAACTGGTGGCGGTGGAGGCGGTGGCATGACTGCCACAAATCTTGAATCCACAGAGGGATCCTGCTACTACTGCTGCTGCTGAGGCGGCTGTTGGTGAGGTGATGAATGGTGCGAGGGTGTGAAGTACCACTCGTGCTGAGTAAACCTCGCCTGAAAGCTGTCTGGACCACCGTAGGGTGATCCGTGAAAAGAAGAGCCATCCGAAATCTCTATGGGATGGTTCGGTGTTCCACTGGCAGGCTCGACGGGATCCGTGTCCTCGTCCATATCCTCCGCGTGATCTCCAGAGAAATGATCCTCTGGCCCCAATGGGTTAAAACCCACCGGTTCTTGTATAAAATTTGCCGGGTTAAACCGGCCCCTAAAAACAGGTGTAGGGTCACCAAAAGAGTTGTGCGATAAAGATCGCTGTAAAGGTATGTAGGACGATTGAGGGTTGTTGGGCTTATACTCCGGTTGTGGCCCGTAAGGGTTATGAACATGAGGTGTTGAACTGTGCGAAACCGACCTTCTAGCCGGCTCGAAGAGGTTCCTCCGGTTTTGTCGGGGATCGTCACTCTCGGTGGTGGAAGGAGCTCGCGCATGCGAAGGTCCTACCTCGTTGTCATTGGGGGCGGTGATTGGCCCCTTTCCTCGTCCTCTTCTTCGGAAGAATCTCGGCGGCATTTTTAATCCTGTCAATACAACATGAGATAACGACAAGAATATATATATAAAATAAAGGACAAAACAAAAACCAAACAAGGTAGAATTTGTCCTATGTTATTTGTCTAGACTCGAAAGTTTAGATATGTGCAATTGTGTAACTGAGATTAAACACAAAAGGCTAGTGTTTAATTCACTCAGTGTTGGCTCTGATACCAACCTGTCACACCCCGATTTCCACGTGTCACCGGTGGGCCCGGTGGGGAGTATCGTGACGTGGTTGGCAACATAATAGTCAAACAACACAATATTTAATATGCACAGCGGAAGCAAATTGTAAGATATAATTCAACCGAATACAATGTTGTAATATCAAGTATCACAATAGTCGATTGTTTATCCACAGACGGATCGAAAATAAAATAGAAACAATAGTTCAACAGACTTTAGGCATCTTAAGCTTGCGAGACTTCTATTGATGCTAAGGAGAAATCCCAGCCAATTACGCTTAGTACCTGCATTTAATCTTTTTGGGAAAATACATCAGTTTACACTGGTAAATACAATCAACTGACTCATTTTGGAAAATGATTGAAAATTGATTTGGATGCACGTGGCATAAACATTTTATAACTTGGGAGAATTATTTAAATATATAATCTTGTGAACGGATTACATGTTCCTTATGCGTTCAATAGCCCGGACGTACCGGGTTAAAGATCAATAGACACACCACATTATTCTTTTGTGCACTGACGGGTGTACGCCTACACCCCGCGCTTAAGTCGTGGCCATTTCGTAAAATGATGCCAAGGATATCCGGGACATGGTCATTAACCCCCCAAAGGCTTTTAAGTAAACAAAACTGTTTAAACGGGCCGATCAAATTATTCAATTAACCACCTAACGATGGAAGATTTGACACCCGACCAAGCAGTATTCTATATACCGTAACCCAAGCCCGTATAGGGAAAATAAGTTAAAAGTATTTACCTGAGCAATGTAATAATCACAATAAGCAAATTGCAAGTAGCTTTTACTGGTTCTCCTAATCTGGAACGAAGGTTTATAATAACCTATTAGAATCCTAACGGGTCTTTAGTTAAGCTTAAGCTTAGACCGGTTAGTTTCAAAGATACGGTTCGTACGCACGATTAAGCGAAGACCGGAGAGAATGTGATTTAGACCCGATAAGTTCAGAGACTTGCTTAATATGGGTATTTCATACACATTCTGGATTTCGAGACAAAACCGATAAGGTTTGACCCGTTTCGGCTAATTTATGTAAACTTGTTACATAAGCCGAACCGAACGCGTGATAAGCGTAACGGGTAATAATGAGAGCCATTTACAGGTTTCCTAAGTTAATATGCTCCAAATACGTTGTGACATCAGTAAGATATCATTTATTATGCCCGAAATGAATTTAAACACAAACTATGCCCCGTAGGGGTAGTTTGGTCATTTATAAGGTGATAAAAGAGTTTAAGTAATATCCTGAGTTACAGGTCTGATGTAATCAGCAAAGATAATCAATTTGCTAAGTTATATCAGTAGGGTAAAGTATATATGTGAAATTTATCAATTATAACCAAACTATGCACCGTAGGGGCATTTTGGTAATTTCACATAAGCCGAAAAGCTCAAAACTGAAGTCTGAGTTTAACAACTTTTGCTTACTATTAAAATATTATAATTTACCTCAAATATCAGTAGGTATCACCCTTAGTATGTTTAAAATAGTTCTAGTACATACTAGGCGTTAAAAACGCTTAATTAGGCGATTAGAAGCCGTTTCCGGGTTCTATATAGAAATCTGATATTTTTATTATTCCAGGAGGTTTAAAATAATTTATTTATCATTTAAGATCAGTAGCAAAAGGTTTGGAGTCGATTAGATATGTAAAACTCATTTTATGGCCCGTAAGGGCAAAACCGACAATTACCGGATTAAGCCTACGACTATGAGTTATGCTCAGTCTAAAATTAATTAAAAATCTTCAAAAATCCCAAAATAATATATTACATCAGTGGGTAATAAGTTTGATATCAAAAAGTAGGCTTAACTAGGCTATACGCTAATTACGCCGTTTAATTAACATAAAGCTTTCATTTTACGCTAACGAGCATAACTCTTAATCTACACCTCAAACTGATGTCAAACTTTGGGTACAAGTCTATATATCAGTAATTAAGGTTTCTACTCTTTTACATTTTCAAAAATCACATTTTAAGGTGAAAAGGGCATAATGGTCAACATATGAGCAATTAACGGAATCATGCGTATTAATCGGTTAACTAATGAACCATGGTGTATAATCACAGAGGGTTATACTAGCATGTACCCTGGTCCAAATGAAGCTCTAAGGTAATTCTAAAACATACCATAACGGGTCAGAACTGAAAGTCAAAGCAAAAGTCAAACTATGTGACTTTCGGTTCCGAACCGGGTCTAAACGGTAAATTGTCGGGTTGAACATGTTTAGACATGTTCTTACACTAATTACCAAGTTAAATTAATGATCAAACAGGTTGTATGTGTTCTACATTGCTAATCATGCATAAATTAGAAACTAAGTATCCTGTTGACTTTTTATTCACAAGTTTGACCTGACATTTGACCTAGTTAGAGTGGGAATCAGGGGGAACCCTTTTAAGGGTTTATTACCCACATAATTACCAACTTATAACTACTTTTGATTCGAGATTTGACTGAGCCATTATTAATTAATCTCGAAGGCAAACCGTAATTACGACGGTTTGACTTTTAGCTAAATAACTAAGCTAAACTCAATTAAAGAAGGTTAAGCAAAGTTACAAGTGTCTAATGATTGATTAGGAAGGCCTGGAAGGTGCTCTTGTACTCCTCAATTGATCAGAAGATGTTTGAGGAATGAATGATCAAAGTGTTGCACTTAGGAGCTTTATATAGTAACCAAGACTCCACAAAGTGTTGACAAATAAGTCTACAACTGACCATAACCTTCCCACAGGTGTCCCTAGATGTTTAGGGGTTGTTTAGGGGTCAAGAAAGATGTGGAAAATCGTTTAAAGGTCGAAAAATGCGTTTAAACAGGCAACAGCCATTTTTCTGTTCGCTGGCAACCCCTTGCGCACCGCAAGGGGTATGCTTACGGTGCGCAAGCATATGATCAGGAGCAAAAATCTGTTGTTCTTTCAGGATTTCGAAATGGCAACCATCTTTTCCGAATTTGGGACTTCAATTATCAGTTAGGGCCTCTAAAATGTGCCTTGAACAGTTACATACCCTACCATTATGATATGTTTCTTTGAATCCTTTTGAAAGTGCCGAAATTGAAGGTTTACCGTAGAAATTTCCATAGGAACCTATCATGCACTTCGAATTCAATTATTGTCAACAAATTTCTGGATTTAAGATATGTTAGATGTGTGTAAAATATAATTGGGTCTTGGGATTTATAAATGAGGTCGTTCAGAGGTGAAAATTAACATGAACGACCGGGTTTACAACGCTTTTTAAATCCGGGCAAAACATCTTTATTAAATCCGGGTTTACAACGCTTTTTGTCTTACATGACACGTGTCGTTATATCATTGAACACGAATTTTTCGAGGTGTTACAGATAGGCGGTGGGAAAGATTGTGGTGGTGATAGTGGTGGAGGTGCGATGGGGATGGTGGTGGTGATGCGGTGGTGGTAGGATGGAGAGAGAGAAAAAGTGCATTAAAGATTTGCTCCCTATACTTTTGTGCATCAAAGATTTGTACGTACTTTTTGTATAAATGACTTCAATGTCCTTGCAGTTATCATATTCGAAGGAAGATGTTAGTAATTTGGATTCAAAACGTTAGAAAATGAGAATTTATGTATTCAGGGCGTTACACTTTTTTTTATTTTAGACAAAAGTGATTTAAAAGGAATATTGGATTTTAATAATCTCAACTATTCGTCGTTGGCCGCCAACAGTGCCAACTTCAAAAATAACCAATGGCAGTCCTAACTATTAACATATTGGCCTCCAATGGACCATGACTAACAGAACCCTAACGCTGTTAGTCTCCTATCGTCGGAAAAACGTTTTTGGCCGGAAAACTCAGCATTTTCGTCCCAAACCTCTTTGTAACCTTATTACGGACCTTTAGGAACCTTTTTTTCTAGTAAAGGTTGTAACACCCCAAAAATGGGTTTGGTAATCAAACCCCGTTAATAGTAAAGACGGGTAAAATACCGTTAGTGGTAAAATTAACCCGATGAATATTAGGATTTAAATAAATAATCTCATATTAATAAAAAAGAAGAATAAACGCTTTAAGAAAACACGGTTTGTTAGAAGCCCGAGTTAACGGGACTTAAAAATAAAACGGGTTATAATTCCCCACACCCACCAAGTTAACTAGGAATAGCTAACCTAGTTAGTAATGGGTAATTAAATGAAAAGCTATGAGATATAGATTCTTTTATAATAAATGAAACAAGAGGGACCAAAGGTGCTAAAAGCTGAAACTAGAATTATTAAAAACAAAATTTAATTACCAAACACACACAATTGTGTGTGTCTGGTCGATCGATAGAGAAGGGGGCGACATAAGCTCATCATCAAAACCCTAAACTCTCACAAATCTCTCAAATTGAAGGTCCAAATCAAGTCTAAATCAAAATCCGAGTACGAATTAGTGATCTCCACTGAAAAAGGAGTCACGAGGTATGTAAATTTCATGAGAAATCTCTAGTTGAATTTCTGAGCAAACCTAGAGAATTCGAATTAGATGATTGCATGCTTATTATATGATGAAATAAGAACATTGTAGTGTATAGGAGTAAACCCTAGACAAGTATATGATGAAGTTAGGCCTAATTCTTGTGAATTCATGATCACCATTGAAGGTGATAAGTGGGTTTTTGTATGAACATGTTAAACACTAGAAATTGATAGTTGTTCTAGTGTAATTTGAATTTTCGTAAGTAAACTCTGATGTTGTAGATGCGAAAATTGATATGAACATGTTAATTGATGTTAAAACTTGGTTAAAACAATAACCACGAACTTGATAAAAGAAGAATACAAATTATGCACATTAGGTGTTTGTTAAAATGCCTAAATGAGAACCAAAGTGTTGAAATTTAGAGTGAAAAGCACATTTGAATAATATGGCAAATTAGGCGAAATATGAAACAAGAAGAGTTCTAAATATCATGTTGATTTAGACTTAATGTTGTAAACCATGTGATTGAAAGTAGTTAACTTTAATAAGCTAATTTAACTAATGATGAAGTCGAATAGTAGTTTCGACATAGAAAATAAGTGAGGTGGAATAGTCGTGATTGTTAATGACTAATTTAACCGCCTTGTAAATGTTAACAATAGTTTGACGCTTAACGAGCTAGGTGGAAGCTTGGGAAAGAAGCGGTCAAATGGATCAAGCACGAGAAGAGAAGCATAAACCGGATGAGAGGTAAGTGAAGCTTACGCCTTTTACTTTATCACCAAATACTTGATTTCGAGTATTGAATCTGATTTGTATTGAGTAAACGAAACATGATGTTCCGGCACGATTTAAATACGATTCGGAAAAAGTGAGAAAGATAAGAAACCATGAATTATGGTAAAAAGGGTAAAAATGGTCAAATAGTAATCCGGACATGGACGAATGAATTATATAAAGGGATTTGAAAGGACACCATTTGGCATGAGCCATAACGGGTCAAACAAAACGGGAACGATTCTTAAGTAAAATGAATTCAAAAGTAAACCGGGGTACGTTAAAGGGGGTGCAATGGTAATTAAATACCATCTCGAAATGATAATTAGTCATTTCTACTAAACGGGTCAAATGGTGTTGTTAACACCATTTGTCAATAATATTTGATGATCGCTTGTTGAGTTTTGTGATCACAGGAATTAACACATGGTTCGCATGGCTATTAACTAGAAATTAATAGCGAAAGGTATTTAAATGGGTCAATCTTATGACCCGAGCCAGGTACGCATGTTTAGAATCATAGCTAAAAGCGACAATTTGGTCAAATAATAGCGGAAGTCTTTCGTCGCATAAATGAAGGGCTAAAATTGACCAAAAAGCCCTTGAGGGATAAATAGGGCAAACAACCCTTAAAGAGTTGTTTTGAAATAAGTGTCTTGTTAAACTGAGTCCTCGGAATTCGTATAAAAATGATGATAGGATGTAAACCAATAGAAGCATGATTTAAGTCTAAAAATGTAAAATACTCGTAACGGGTCAAAACGAGTATATATGCAAAACGGGTTAAAATTTCTTAAGGAACCCGTAAAGTTGAATCTTATAAATTAGTGAACGGATATAACATGATAACCATGATGACCATGGTATTTTGAAGGAAAATAACAAGTTAGTTTGGTAAAAGCATGAACGGGTTAAAAGTGTCAAAATTGGATTGCAAGCCAAAAGCTCGAAATTTAAAATTTTGTAAATTCAGATGTCGGATTTTTACTCCATGAGATGGAGAATTAAATTACGAACGCGTAGGAAAAAGAATCGCGTAAAACGGAGGCCTAGATCAAAAGTCATGCCATTTTGAAGTTAGGTTTTGGTTAAAATTTAGTTGGGCAAATATGCAGCACCAGCATCACACATTCTGTCGAATTGAGTCTGTGGCGCGCGGCGACGGGGTAAAATGTTGAAATTTTTGATTATTTTGTTTATTTCGATTATTTAACCCAATTACCTTGTTGTACTTGTTATTTAACTATCAAAACTGACTTCTAAGTTGGTTTTGATCATAGGTGAATGTCGAGAGTCCCGGATGAAGATCAAGCGTCGAGCAAGAACCGAACACACGTTAAATGAAGTTTCCGCATCAAATCTTGATTTGTTTTGTTATAAGTGAATTATGTAAACACTTACAAATATGTTTTTTTTTAAATGTTGTAAACATATTGGAATGTAAGTGTGACAAGTTTTTGTAAAGTCACATTTTAAACATTAAAATGTGTATTTTAATTATTAAAATCTTGATTAATTGAGACGGGCGTTTAAAAGGCCCAATTATTGAAGTCGTCGGAAAACTCATTCTTTCGCTGGAAAACTTCTTTTTGGCCAGAAAGCTCATTGTTTTGGTCGGAAAACTTAACATCTTCGTCCCAAACCTCTTTGTAACCTTAGATCGGACCTTTAGAAACATTTTCCTAGCCAAAAACGGTTTTCCAGTGACCACAGACTAACAGCGTTAGGGTTCTGTTGGTCAGGGTCCATTTGTGGCAAGTATGTATATAGGTGGGATTGACAATGGTTATTTTTTATGTTGGGACTGTTTGCAGCCAACGACGAATAGTTGAAATTATTATAATCCAATATTTTGATTTAAAACCACTAAAACACAGGAACTAAGAAACTAATAAAATCTCATTAATATTTAGAGTAAATTACAAGTTTTGTCCTTTATCTATACACCTTTTTTCAGGAAGTGTCCTTTGGCGCCTAGCCTAGTTAAAATTTTTCTGTTAAATATGGTCGTCCATGGATATTATAGTCTTTTAACCTTTAAAAAGGTAAAAATACAAATTAATACAACATATGTATATATAAATAGATAACCGTTTTCTCTTACTTCTCTTATCTCTCTACTCCTCTCTCTAGTTACTTCTTTCTATAGTCCACACCACCACACCACCACCAACCACCCTCCTGCCACCGTGACCGCCTCACCAGCCACCGCAACTACCTTCTCTAACTATATCTCTCTCTAGCTACTTCTCTCAAGAAATCCACCACCACAAAGTCAACTGTGATGAACGATTGTACAAGCAGGCCTGATTTTCAGATTTGAATAGATATTATGCAAGTGGTTTGGCGGGTGGAATCAGATCTGAACGAATTTTCCTTCATACCTGAACCATTCTAGACTATGCCGATAATATATCTTGATGATCTACGATTAATCAGATCTACTACATTGGTGGGGGTTATGGGCTATGGTGTTTTAGGGTGGGGGTTGGGACTATGGTTGTTATGGTGATCTCAGACGACATGGGTGGTTTTGGGTGATGAACTTTGATGATCGGGGTTGTTTGAACCTTGATTTTAAAAAGCGTGAAGCGCACAAAAGCGACGAGGTCTAAAACCGAGGCGCAAAACGCAAAAGTGGCGGGATTTTCGTACGTGAGGAGCAAAGTATTAATATAACATTTTAAAATTAGTTTCATACACTATTTACTATAATATTAATCTTTTTACTGTAAAACTTTAGATAATTAAAAATGTGTATTCTTTAATCTATTAATAACTTATATTTATACACAAAAAGCTATATGTACAAATTAAAAAAACACAACTCTTGATGAAATAAGAAAAAGAAAAACAAATGAAAAAAAAGTTTTAGGTTAAAACTGAACAAAACAAAAGCATTCAGGATGGAATGTGTAACTTAATAAAAAAGTTTTAGGTTACAATTGCAAAAAAACAAAAACATTAAGAATGACTTGTGTTACTTAATTAAAAGGGTTCTGGATTAAAATAGTTAGAAAGGAACACAACCGTCATCTTCATAGGGCATCTCTCCACTCCACCCTCCATTGTTCTTCTTGTTCTGCTCCCTTATCATCATCCTTCTGCAATATTGTCATAGGTAAGCTTTATTTCTTCATTTTCGTTTCCATTCTTACCGCATAGAACTTGAATTTCGTGTCTTGTACATGAATCGTGCACTTTGCGCCTTTGGTTTCATCAGAAAAAGCGACATAGGCGCTCGCTTTTCAGAAATACCTCGCCTTGTGTGACACAAGGCGATCCCCTCTGCGCCTGAGGTCGCTTTGCGCCTAAGCGCGCCTTTTTAAACCAGGGTTTGAACTTTGATGATTGGAGGTGTAGTGGGTGAACGATGGTGGAATTGTGGCGGTTTAGGTGCGGTGGTAATGGTTATGGTGGTGGTGGTGGAAGGTAGCAGGTGGTGATAGTGGAGGCTGATGGTGGTGGTGGCAAAGAGGGAGAAAGGGGTGGATCGCCGAAGGTGGTGGTGGCGGGTTGGTAATGGTGGTGGTTTATGGGGGATGATAGTTGAGAAAGAGAGATAGAGAGAGGAAGAAGAGATGTATATATAGACAGAGAGAGTCAGAGAGAGAGAGAGAGAGAGAGGGGGGGGGGGGGGGGGAGAGAAGGTTTTGAGTTTATATATGTTTTTTATTTTTTGTTTTTTTTAATGAACATTTTTTTAATTAAATAGATAAAATGACAAAAGACACCCTTATTTGCCTACTAAAATTACAAAATACTCTGATTTAACTAGTTAGACTCAAATGGCATACTGTACAATATTTTAAAACATCAAGTAACTTATTAACTTTTACGCTAAAGGTCATCGTCTGCAAAAGAATGTAAACACAAATAACAAAACTTGTAATTTGCTCTGATATATATTAAACTTCTTTATTTTACAATTCAACGCTGAAAAAGTGAAGTGCCATTTACCATGGATAAGGTTAATGGTTTTTTTTAGCATGAGTACCTGTGGCCGTTAAACTTTACCAATATATTGTTAATCAGTGATAATAAATAAAATACAGCTTGCACGAAACAAAATTTTCTAATTAAAAATCGAATTACATTTTACTTTTTTTATTAATCTACTGACTTTTGATATTTGGAGGGTATGCGAAACACATGGGTGTTGGTGTTAGTTATTAAGTTTTAAGTTGACTCATGGTCAATAATGTAAAAGCATTCATATCTTGAAAGAAGTTATTCATCATGTTACAGTCTTACAGAAGACTTCTACATGTAAGTTTCTGAGCACATGTATCGACGACCCAGTAAGGTATAGTATAGTCAAGCGACTACACACTTTTTCAAACTTTGTGTGATACACATACTATCAAACTTTGATTGAACCAAAACTTTTCTGAATACTGATTAATATAAGTAAATAAAAATAACTAGCAAAATTCCCCCGCGCTATGCAACGGGAATTCGGTCACTATCGATTCGTTTTGTGACGGGCTTAATACGGTACTGGCATTCAGTATAGTAGTTAGAAGAGAAAACATAAAAAATAAGATTGTACCATGACTAAAACAAATATCTCCACATAATAAATACACATTACGTCTTGTAACATTTAATCCGCGTTACATCACCTGCAGAATGTATGTTAAAATGTCATAAATTTTTAAAATAGATTTGTTCAAAAAAAAAAAAAAACAAATTTGGAAGAAGAGAGAACCACATTAAGTTAGAAATAAAAAAGAGAATAAATAACGAAAAGGAGACAAAGACCAAAACAAACAACCAAAAATAACACAATATACCATGTTTCTTTACTGCGTAGCAGGTAAAAAAAAAAAAAAAAACAAAAACAAAAAAGAAAGAAAAGCAAATTTTGCATTGCAGGTATTCGAATCCAAGACATCTACTGTACATGGATGCACACACCACCATCTGAGCTGCACGGATTCAGTTAATAATACTTAGATCACATGGTGTGGGCGTAACGTCGTTCTTGCCAACGCCCACAAAATCACACGCTCCTCCCCAGGGCCAATCCTAGAATTTTGGAGGCCCAAAGCGAATTAAAAATTTGAGGCACTTTTTAATTTTTGTAGGGTCGTAATTTCAGTTTGTATTTGACATTAAAATATATTAGGAAGAAACTTATAAAGCACTTTGAGGGCGTTTGGCCTGGCTTTTTTAGTTTTTTTTTTTTTTTTTTACAAATTAAGCTTAAATTGGTGTTTGGTTTAGCTTTTTAAGCTTATGCTTATTAGCTTATATAAGCTAATTTGAAGAAGCTTATTTGAAGATGTTTTTTAGCTTATTTGAATAATCTTATTTGTGTATGTAACACCCCGAAAATGGGTTTGGTAATCAAACCCCGTTAATAATAAAAGACGGGTAAAGCACCGTTAGTGGTAAAATTTACCCGGTAAATATTAGGATTTAAATAATTAATCCTAGTAATAAATAAAAAAGTGAATAAAAGCTTTTAAGAAATAAAAGCTTAGAAAGCCCGAGTTAACGGGACTTAGAAATACTACGGGTTATAACTCCCTGAACCCACCAAGTTAACTAGGAATAATTAACCTAGTTAGTTAATTATTTGAAAACAATAAAGAAAGGAAGGAAACTTGAAATAGTTAACCATTTTATAAACTTTGGAACTTGAGGGGCTAAAAAGAGGCAAACATGAAAATGTTTTAAGATAAATGAAATAAAAACCAAAACACACACTTTGTGTGTGTTTTAGGTCGATCAACATCAGGAGCAAAAAGGGGGTTCCCTTCCAAGAACCCTAATTCACGAAAATTGGCCAAAATCAAAGGGAAATCGAGCCGGAAATTTGGGGCTTTTAATAAAATCGTGATCACCAAGCTTAGGGGATCACAAGGTATGTTGAATTTTGATGTTTAGTAATATTTCGAAATTATGATGAACTTGCATGAACGAAATTCTTGCATGGATGTTCAATGTTATAGTGATATTAGTGTGGGTACAAGTCAAGAAACAAACCATAGTAGAAATCTTGATGAATTGTTGTCAAACTAGGGATTTGATAATTACCCTATTATGAGCTAAGTGGGTTTTGGTTGAATTGATGAAATTGATGTTCTAATGATGTTTATAAACATCATACTAATTCATATGAATGAACTACTTGAACAAATTAGAGATTTTGTTAAGAGTTCATAAGTAACTAGAAGTGGGTTTTGTTAGAAATGATGAAATCATGAAGAACTTAAAGTAATATCACTTGTATGTGATTAACAAGTAAACTAGGAAGTGGGTTTTTATGTAATAGTAAAGATGATGATAAGTTTATGTTTAAAATCATCATATTGGATAATAGAAACAAGGCACTCAAACAAATTAAGTGATTTGGGAACTTGTTCATACATGATTGAAATGGGTTTGAATGTTATGATGAAATTTGGTAGCCATGTTCATGTAACTAAGTGTATAAGATCATGTTAGCTACTAATTGATAGATAGAACTTGAATGTGCATTTATATGCTAAGGGGCGTTTGACTTTTAGTAGTCAAACCGACCATTAATAAAATCGAATGGTATTTGTGATAGAAAATATGTAAGATGGAATAGTCATAATTAATGATGACTAATATAACCGTCTTACGAATTATGATGATAGTTTAACGCTTGACAAGCTAGGTGGAGGCTTGGAAAGGAACCGGGTCAAACGAAGCAAGAATGGTGGAAAAGCATAATTCGGATGCGAGGTAAGTATAGCTTACACTAGTCTTATATTTGTTAGAATGTTCTCTTATCGTATTAGTTACGAATAAGATAAATATAGAATTGAGGTTTGATGTTCCGACGTGTAAACATACGGAACAAGGTAGTCGAGCGTGACAAGAAATCATGTTGATGGTTTAAAAGGAATTAAACGGTAAGTTGGTCATGCGTTGACCATAACTATTTGTTTTGAAAGACACTGTAAGGCGTAAGCCATGATAGGCTAAAAAGCGTTAAGAAAACGATTAATAAGTGAAATGACCACACGGTGTAAACCAACGCGAGTCATATAGATGAGATGATAATAAATATCATCTCGCCAACATAATCGGTCACTTAGACCAAATGGGTCAAAAGGTGAAAATATCACCCTTTGACAATAACGACTAATGATTATTGTCGAGCTATATTATTTCAGGTATAAATGTCAAATGGGTATTAGCAATACTATGAACTAGTGGTTATAAAAGCAAGGTATTAAAAACGGGTCAATATATTGATCTGCGCCAGGTATGTGAAATAGGGTAACACTCATTTAGAACATGTGGTTCAAGAGTGTTAAAAGAGGTCAAAATGGACGTTTGGTTACTTGATAAGTAAACCAAATGTTTTAAGTAATGGACATTACGTTTGGAAAGCTTAATGACTTTCCAAACAAAATCATAGGTTAAAAGAGGGATTTTGGGTCAAATATGCTTTCTAAAGTCCTTCATTGTTAATAAGAGACTAAATGGACCAAAACGCCCTTGGAGGCTAAATTGAGCAAACAACCTTTAAAAGTTGTTTGGAAATAATCTTTACGATTTAATAAATACTTAGGACAAGTATAGAAGTTGAAAGATGTATTACGTTAGTCAAACGGCTCTATTTGGGTCTTTGCCGTAGAATAAAGAGTTAAGGGGTAAAACCGGGTTTGCATAGATTACCTTAGTAAAATCACCATAAATATAGTTGTGGTGGAAGTTCATTTGACAAATATTGCGAAAATAGGATGCTAGAAACAAATAATTATGAATTATGCGGAAAAGGGTTTAAATACCCTTAACGGGTCAAAATAAGCATTTTAGTACAAACGGGTTTAAGAATATACATAAACTCGTGAATTGAACCTAATATGATAGACAACATTGAAATTATAAGATTCATGTGTTATAGGAATCAAACAAATACGTTTGTTTGATAAAATCGCGAATGGGTCAAAATTTGGAAAAAAAGGGGAAATAAGCCGAAGACTTAAAAGTCTTAAATCTTGTTAAGCCGGACGTCGGATTTTAACTCCATATGATGGAGAATCAAATTACAAACATGTAGGAAGAAACGGTAGGTCAAACGGATAAGCGGTTTGAAAGATACGAAAGATTTCGTATCAATAAACGGCAAAATAGAAGGGTTGAAATGCAGGTGCCACCGTAAATTACGGTGCCACCGTAATTTACGGTGGAGCTTAAAATGTTACGGTGGTGACATACTGATTTACGGTGGAAGGCTAAACTCCCAGGGGTTACCGTAAATTACGGTCCCACCGTAATTTACGGTGGACCCAGAAACAAAAATATATTTTTATTTAGTTTAAGTTCCCGGATTCGTTTGGATGCGTTTTAAATCCTATATGACGAAAGCATTTCATGTTTTTATGAAATGTAGGTACTTAATGGATGCCGGAAGAAGATCAAGCTCAACGAAGAACCGAACACGATAATGATACACGCTTCCGCACTTTGCCACGTTGTAGATTTTAAACAACAATTTAGATCACGTTATGTAAAATAACTTATGAATTGTAAAAGTTTTAATAAACCCGTATTTTTATAGCATGTGTAGTCTTAGCTACACATCTAAGTGTTGGTAAATTCATACAAAATTGTTAATCAGAACTAGGGTGTTACAGTGTAAGTGCAAATGATAGAAATTAAGCTATAAGCTTATCCAAATACTTAATTTATCAAATGATATAAAATAAGCTATAAGCTACTTTAAAATATAAGCATAATCCAAAAAATAAAAGCTAGACCAAACACCCCCTTAATCATTATATAAACTAGATGATTTCCCTAATCAAATAATGTGGGATCTAATACATAAACTAAATTTAAGTTTGTTAAAAGAGTTTAACCTAACAAATAACAACTTACATTATGTGCGAAAGGAATTAAAACATGCTACTTATTTTAAGTATACTATTGTTATTAGTTAGAAACGATTTTTTTTAAATAAAATTTTACATGGACGTATCATGTTAAAAATTCTGTGGACAAAATATTAGAGCATTCTCATCCAATCCATCAAAACTTGTAAGGGTGAGTTTTTATATTGTAAAGGGTAAAAAAAGTGGTTGTGAGTGGAGGAGAGAGAAAATGTTACTGTTCATCTGTATATTTGGGGGGACACTGTTCACCCAGTATAATTTTTTTAATATATATTGAAGGTGGTTGTGAGTGAAGGAAAGAGAAAAATGTGATGATAATATTATTTAATTGAAAAGGAGAGAGAAAAAGTATTTGTTTTTAGTGGAAATGTATTTATATAGGAGTTGTTTTTTAGTAGAATGTATGTATAATTTGATGGATTGGATGAGAATGCTCTTATAGCTTATTAAATTAAGAGAGGTGATTAAAAAGATGCATTTATAACCCTTTATTAAAAGAGTGAGTGAGGTGATTAATAATTTTGAAAATGAGTAGCAGGTGGGATTCGAACCCAGCCCTCTACAAAAACCAAATCTTGTTCTTACCACCAGACTACACCTGTATTAATGTTAACAACTATCACCGTAAATGTAATATTCTTTTTTTATAAATATAGATTTATTTATTTTTATTTTGGAGGCCATATGTTTTCGGAGACCCTAAGCTGTCGCCTAGCCCAATTACACTAACGGGCCGGCCCTGGTCCTCCCGCTTTATGCTCGGCGTTGTGACATGGGCTACGAATTCTCCACCGGCAAGTAGCGAAACTTGAGATTTCCGACCGGGTGTCGAAAACGTATATACCTATAAAAATTATAAAAGCGGGGGTCGAAAACGTATATACCTAAAAAAATTATAAAAGCGGGGGTCGAAAACGAATATACCTAAAATTTTTTTATATGAAAACTACATACCGCACACTACTGAGCGAAAAGTTTGAGTTCGGGGGGTTGGAGCCCACCCTCCCCCCCCCCCCCGCACCCCTTCTATCCTACGCCCCTGCCACCGACGTGGAGGGCCAACATAGAACGACGTGGACTTTGTTGATTGGTTGTTTGTAACTACGCATTTAACGGCTAGTTTGACCCTAAATTTTTTTTAAAACCCCTATATATACTTCCACATTTAACATCAAATTTATAAAAACCACACTCAGTCACCTAATTATTCTCATCTCATCCACATATTCTCTCCCATTGTTTACAAAATTTATAAAAATGGAAGGCTCAAATTCTTCATCTTCATCTTCCTCGTCGTCGTCTGGCGACAACGAAAGGACGTCGAACGAGCGTTTGGTGTTTTGCAATCAAGATGACACAATTTGAAAGTGCCGTGTAGAATTATGGAAAAACCTAGAATTTGAAATGTGATGTACGCGGGCGTTATTTTGCCTAACATGATTTTGGAGGATGATAGACGCGCAATTTGCGAGTATTACGAGAAGACGAGTCAATCAAGCACCGAAGAATTAAGTGACGAAGAAAAAGAAGCGAACTTGAATGAAATTAAAAATAATACAACACATCACAATCTTCGAGTGGATTTGGTTGAACACATTTGGAGCGTTCCACGAGACAACCCTGACGAAGACAAAGATGAGAATTAAAGTTTATGTAATTTTTTTTATTTTTAAATTTTATGTAGTTTTGTAAATTTATGTTTTTTTATTTTTTAAATTTATGTAATTAAATTTAATTGATTTTATATAATTTTTAAATAGAAATAATCTATACTTTCTATAAAAGGAGAAATCCCAATGACATAAGAAAAGCTGATGTGACAGCCAGAGAGGCTGTCTAACAATGCTTTTCTTATATCATTACTGCATCATAAAGCTTAATTTAAAATACATTTTAAATTCAAACATCTGCCCTTAATTTAAAAGTCAAACCTCTACACTTCATTCAAAAGTAAAGCCTCTGCTCTTCATTCATAATTCAAACATCTCCTCTTCGTAGCAAAAGCAAACCTCTGGCCAGATTCAAAATTCTGGCTCCAGATTCAAAATTCAAAATTCAAACCAGATATTCGAACCATATAAAGAACATATATGAGTCTAGCTCCACATTCAAATTTCAACTCATCTCTCTCACTCATATCTGCGACCATATCTCTCTCTCTCTCAAATGCATAGCTCTCATGATTCAGCTGGTTAATCTCCGATTACAGTTATTTGTTCGAACATTTGTTGATTCTTTTTACACATTATCGTTCCAATATGTGGTCGAACATTTGTTGATTCTGTTTACACATTATCGTTCCAATATCATTGTTCCAATATCGTCGTTCCAATGAAGCTTCCCATCGCACATCAACGTTTCAACATCGATGTTGCAATATCATTGTTGCAACATTGTGAAAAGTTGCATGTGCTACATTCTTTGATGGGAGAGTTGCATTGGTTTCAACATCTTTAAATGCCAATTCAGCTTTTCTTAAGTCACTCAGATTTCTCCTTTTATAGAAAGTATATATTGTTGCAACATCGTGAAAATTATATGTGCTACCTTCTTTGATGGGAGAGTTGCATTTTAGGTTTGTGGCTTATTTTTATTAACTGTAGTTATACTAATTTAATTTGACTATGAAGAAACAAGTGTTGATAATGTTGATAGTTTTTATTAACAGTCACATTTTAGAATATGTTAATATGCATATTGATAGTATTAAATTAAATAAATATACATAGAAAGATAAAAATTTACTAAAATGTGAATAAACTATTACACACTACAGTTAACACTTGCTAGGATTTCGTAGACTCTCTCCTTTCTCCATGTGATTTCATTCTTTCTTTTGTTTTTCAGATCGGTTAGCATGTCGCAGATTTTCTGATCCTGTTTTAGTAGTTGTGTCAGAAACTCTTCTGCATTCTTCTAGAAATCTGATGGAGGAGAGTGGAGGACTTCATCAAGCAATGCTATGCTGTTCCAGGTTTTGTTGTAATTAGTGTCACTGATTATGCCGACTTTTCTGTTTGGTTCTTCATTTGATCTTTTTTCTTTGAGTGACCACATCGAGAATTGTGTTTTAACATCGCTGGTGTCTGACCAGTGGTAGAAGCATCTGTTTGCCATCTAGATTTTTGTTGGATTTGCTGATTTTGATTTGTTTTTGACAGACAGTGATTTGTAAGATAATTTGTTGATGTTTTGAATCAAACTAATCATCGGGCTTTTATAGTGTTTAAAACACGTCTATATGGTAAATGAAGAGGTTAACTGTAATTATGATAACCTGTTTGTTTTTTCTTTGAAGCTTTAAAATTTGTCCATTGGGTTTCTTGATATTTAATTTTATAGTTTTCCCATAAAAGCTGGGATTTGAAAAGGTTTTTGCATTAAAAGGCTGCTGTTTTGAAATATAAATTTATATGTTTATATTAAATCTATACATTTTGCTTTATTAGATTATTAAATGTACAATGAGTTTAAATCTGACTTCTTGGGCTGTTAGATATCTCACTATATAAACTCATTGCTACTTCACCTGTTTTTCATCACGTTTGCTACGAAGATATCATTCTTTCACATCACTTGAGTAATATATAAGTTAAAATGGCGTCATACACTTCTGCTGAGTATGATGATTTAAAGCAGCGCTTTATCAGTCAAATTGAGGAACAGGTGTATGAGGATAGGGCTACTCTTCAAGAGCTGAAGAGATGTTTTGATGGACTGCATGTTGGCCTGTTCACGAGAGAGCAGGTTTCCAGAAACCTGATGCAGATGCTTTCAACTTCCGTTCGTGAGCTTTGTGTTGTCAGTAATATAGAGTGCGGTGATAGAGACGTGGAGTTCAAGGCGATGCTCAAGGATTTACATCAAGAGGTGTGAATTCAGGATCGTGAACGATTCCTTCTCCGTTGAGTGCGTACCAACACGTATGATGTGCGGAATCCATATACGTTTGTGGATCAAACACTATGATGTAAATATAATTATTTTCCTATACTGATTTGACAATTTTTAAACCATGAAAACAAACGAGCAGAGCTTCGCCTCAAAGTTACCGAAAAGATGTAAATGAACTAACATAAGACACCTATATATAGTGTTGCAGGTTCGAACAAGAACAACATGGCTGGCTTTGTACGAAGCCACCAGCTTCGTACGAAGCTGCCTTTTCTTCAAATCTTGATTTCTTCAACGTTGTACCAGTCTTGAATCATTCGTTTTAGCTACGTTCTATGATTGACGCAAGCGATAGACATACTGCACTCACAGACTCCCCCTTGGATATTGCTGCAGTCAATCTCGTAGCTTTCAATCTCTTACCGAGTCTTTTAGAAATGTTGACATAATCAGCAACATAGACTCCACAATCTCTAACATAATCCTTGTGAATTTGTTTTCAGCTTCAGTTGCTCCCCCTTTCTTTTGACTCCTCCTTCAAGCTCCCCCTTGCTTTAAGCTTCCGCGTTTTCAGCTACTAGGATCGTCACCTGACTCAACAAGCTCCACATGTTTCTCCATGATAGACACCTGGCTCTTTGATCGCAAACTCGTCTTCAGAATCCCCCTTAAGTTCTGCTCTTAGGATCGTAGTCTGGAACTTTCATTTGCAAAACTCTCAAACCATTATAAGATATTTGACTATATAAGGATCAATCACTTAGCTCTATGTGACATTTGTGCTCTGTAAACACTGTACGATGTAGAACAATATTAAAAATCAATGAAACAATGTGTTTTGGTCTCAATGTTTACTTATTTGTGTTTGACAATTTCACGTTTTGATTCTAGTTCGATTGCAAGCTCTAAATCGCTTTCTGGAATGTTATACGCAAATTGTTACGTAAACATGATCAGTTTAATGCAACAAACACTCCGGAACAGTGACATAAGCTTAACATACCTTAAATAACCTTTACATAACTTAGAAATAAGTTTTGAAGGGTATGGTATGTCAAAAACAAGTTTATTTGATCACAGGGACTATTTGCGACAAACTGCAAAAGTCTGCCGATTCGTATAGGAACGTACACTCCGGAACAAGATCAAAATCTAAAAATACCCTAAATACCCTTAACATGGCTTATAAATAAGTTTTGAGGGGTTCGGTATGCGAAAACACGCTTGTTTAATCACATGGACTAAAAGCGTCAAAAACTGCATAAGTTTGCATATACGTGCATATCTTGCGTTCTGACCATATCCGGACATCCAAATTTTTTTGTAATCACTAGAATATTGTATTTTAGTGATAGGAATGCAAAAATACCATTCGTCACGTAATTTGGATCGTTTTCGCGTCCATTCGAGTTTCGTCGTAATTAACCGAAAAACGCTATCGTACGACCAAACGAACCGACATCTGTGATATTTCCAAGCATATTTCAAGTCCCCTATGCTTTAACATCCTTGTAGAGCCTTGAAATTGGGTTAACGGGGGTTATACGCATCAAAAACCATCAAAACATGCTGCAGGGACTGAAACTGTAAAAATGAAACTTTTGGCAAAACAGCTCCCCTGACGCCACACGAGGGAGACCTGGGGTTCTGGCGCCACACATGACAGCTCTGTTTTTCAGAATTTTCCACTTTCAGCAGCAGCCTTTGTTTTTCAAGTGGTTTTTGATATTGTGGGCAATTTGTGTGATCAACAAGGGTTTAATTCCTGGCCTAACACTTGTGAAGATCTTGTGCTTCCTTGATCATCACACAAACACTTGGCAATCATCCAATGATTCAAGAAATCCTATATAAACCCATGTTCATTAACATTTCAACTTGCTCATTCCTCTTCTCTTTCACTCTTGCTCTGATTGAGGCTACCACACTTAGTTGGAGGCCTCATACTTGAGCATTCTTAGTCATTTTCCAAGCTTAGGACACATGTAAGTGTTCTTTCATGCTTTGTTATTTATTTTAAGCAAGAAAGTCAAACAGTGTTTAACTTTATGCTTTGACCATGATTTGGTCAAGACAAAGTTCGTTTGAACTTTGCAACGTGAGCGTAATCACGATGGTTATAGTCCCATGCGACTATACCTACTGATTACCACGTTGGCTAGTCGAAGTGACGAGTCAAAGTTTCGGTTAAAATGCACGATTATGTGCATTTTGCGACAAAACTATTTTCGGGTTTCAAAACACTTTGTTTTGATATCAAATCAGTTTTCTAACTTAGTTAAACATGTTTTAACATGTTTAACTCGTCACTTCTAGTTTAGTGCTTGTTTAGGGTTGTAAGTCAAGCGGTCTAAACAGCCGCTTAGACTTTTGAACCCGACCAGTTTGGTCGATCATTAGGATTCGACCAAACATATTTTGTGACCATAGGTGTATAGGGAATAACCTTCCGAGGTTATACCTTATGGTCACTTCGTTTAATTAGTTGTATGATAGGTAGTTTACCTTTTTGCGCAGAAATTCAATTTAAGCATATGTAACCCAAATTTTGACACTTAAACTGATTATGCAACATTATAAAACATGTTTAGGCATATAAGACTTATCATAGGGCTAGTTAGACCATCCGAATGCGCATTTGCGCAAATGACGCGTTAAAGTAGCGTAAACTACCTTAACGCGTCATAACGGGTCAAAAGCACTTAGGATAGGTTCCAAATCAGAATGTAGGCTTGTTTAAACCATATCATATGAGTTCCAACACTCATTTGGTTTACGAGACCTCATTCTACCCAATCTCCCGATTTAGGTCCCGCTTTATTAACATAGTGATTCCATACTAGGTGCCACTTGATTCCTTGGTTTCCCGAGCTTTGTTAGTGTCACACCCCGACCGCGTTAAAACAACGAAACCACGGCGGAAACGTCGGGGAGTGTTGCAACAGAATCATTATTTCACAACCATGGATACAAAAGTTTCGTTTTATTGATAATATTAAACATTAACATTGTCTTATAACCAAACAAACAAGTTACACATCGACTATCATTGTTATTATGTTACTAAGGCCTCGTCCAGATCCTATGTGAACATGCATCCTAGCAATCAACATCATTCAACAACACCTGAAACGTATGTAAAAACAAAGTCAGCAAAGAAATGCTGGCGAGCACATAGGTTTTATGAGAGTATCAGATTCATGGCTCGTTTACATGTTGCAATACCTTATTATAAACCTTGTTTTGAAAAGTGTATAGTATTGCAACATAATTAACCAACTCAAATCAAGTGGGTTATAGTTTATAAAATCTCATAGCCATGATTCTTAACCCCAAAACATTTGTTTTAGTAAACCAAATTGTAAAACATCTCGTAAAGACTCGTTAATAAAACTCGTATGGTTTATATTATTTAGAAAACATCGTTGTGTGACATCGTTTCAAATCATTTACCCAAGTGAACTAAATAACGCCACGGTTTGTGATATGATGAAAACACTTATATATAAGAAGTACTAGCGGCGTATCTACCATGTTTTCATCACATTACACCCGTCCCGTTATCTAAACACTAACCAAAAACCAATCATTTGTTCAATTCGTTTAACTCGTTTAAGTCGTTCCAAAATCGTTAAACTCGTTTAAGTCGTCCCAAAACCATTTAACTCGTTTTAATTGTGAAAACTACTTTTGGTCGTCTCGCTAATAACATCCAAACCTTCGCAACTCGTCCATCGCTATTCTCGCATTAATAAACCACCAAAGGGTAAATTAACAATCACAGATTCAGTCGTTACCCACATAACCCCCACACATAACCATGGGTGCAGTCTGATAACGGGATTTGTCAGATCCTATGGTACCATAACCTAATACTCGTCGGCTTGATCAATGTTAATGAATGTCATTCGTTATGTAATTACGTCCAACAAGTTTGTTCACATTATCGAAATCGTTATTAGTTTAATATAAACCATGTTAATCATTTTTGAAACCATCGTTAAAAATATCGAAATCGTTTAACACATATGAATAACCCCAAAACAATTAAAAACGGTAAAATAGGGGAACTATGTACTCACTTGAAGTGCAAAGTTTCCTCAATCAAAAGAACTCAACAAAGCTCAAACAAGGAAATCAAGCAGCACCTAGAAATCAGATCACTAGATAAATAATCGACACCTAAATCGGAAGATCGGATAGAATGAAGTCTTGTAAACCAAATGAGTATTGGGACTCATGTGATATGGTTTAATAAATCCTACATTCTAGATCGAAACCTAACCTAAGTGCTTTCGACCCGTTACGACCCATTATGGTAGCTTATGCTACTTTAACGCGTTGTTCGCACAAATGCGCGTTCGAGACGTCTAACTAGTCATATGAAAAGTATTATATGCCTAAACATGTTTAAATATGTTGCATAATCAGTTATGTGACAAAAGTTTAGGTTACATATGCTTAAAATTCAATTATGCATAAAAGGGCATTTTGGTCATTTTACCTAGGGCATATAAACTACCTATCATACAACTACTTAAACTATGTGACCATAAGGTATAACCTTGGAAGGTTATTCCCTATATAACTATGGTCACTAAACATGCTTGGTCGGATCCTAATGATCGACCAAACGGGTCTGGTTCGAAAGTCTAAGCGGTGGTTTAGACCGCTTGACTTACGACTCTAAACAAGCACAAGACTAAAAGTGACGAGCTAAACATGTTAAAACATGTTTTGTTAAGTTAGTGATGTAGGGTAAAATACACATATTTGTCCCGTGTAAATTGTATAATTTCTATATAGTTTTTATTTAGTTTTAGTATTATAGTACATTATTTTGTGTTGGGCCAGGTCCTGGTGTAAATGGAGCGAAAATGAGTAATGTTAGGATCTGAGTTTGGATTGATTGTGTTTTACGTTTGAATTAAGATGAAAAGATGAACAAGTAATGCAGCGGAATATAAATGGAAATAAACTTTGCATACAATCAAACAGGAGAATTGCTTTTAACACACATTTTCACATAGAACCGAATGATTGATTTATTTCAATTATGATTACAATGCATGCATGTAACAAACTCCCCCTCAGACTGAGCTTACAGTGTTTGTTCGTACAGGAAGAAAAGTGGTGAAGAGCTAATCGAACAGTACAGGGTAGAAATTATAGGCAGGCACGCCCAAACCAATGTGGCATCTTTGCTGACGTCACCATGAAAGTGACATCTAACCTCCTAACAAGCTCTAACAACTGATCTAAGACAAACACTGCTATGCTAACTACTGATTACAATACATTACATAAGAAGAACTAAACTACTGCTTTATCCTTCCACTGTTGTGACTCCAGCAGTACTTGGTATCTTCAGCAATGCTTGACCCATAGCAGTAGATTGATCAACAGGGCTTTAGTATTCATCAGTCTTTAACATGATCAGCAGTTGTAAGTCAGCAATTGATGTAAAGGATCAGTGGATGGAGGTCATCAGATGTTGAAACCACTTTCAAGGGGAGAGAAATGTAAACATAACATCTTCTTATTTTGGATCCACTGCTCTGATCCGGTTTGGCTTTAATCAACTGTTCCTCTGGTAGGGTTCAATCCCAACAATCTCCCCCTGGAACAGATGATGCCAAAACCCTTCATTATTGTGGAACTTTATTGCCTCATCAGCAGTTCCCTTATCTGACCTTTAAGTTGCAACTCAAAGTCTAGGGCATCTGTGTCATCTTCATCCCTGCACAGTGGAAGATCAAGGAGATTCTGCAGATCTTCAACACTTAGGCCTAGTGCTTGTTCCCTTCATATTTTCTTCACTTCTCCACTGGACTTGATCACAGTCAGTACATGGGTCTGTTTATCAGTTTTCCACTTTAGTACTTTTGAGTCCATTGGGTTTCTTGGGAGATTTTTATTAGATGATGAGTTTGGTGAAGGTGGCCTGTTGATGACTGGCTGAGCAGTGCTTTGAGCTTGAGCAAGTTCAGCATTTTCAGCCATCATCTGCTTAATGACTGATTTTATAATATCATCACTAGCAGCTACATCTTCTGGTGTTTCTGCTTCCATCTCTTTTTGTCTTCTTCTTTGATAAATGAAAGCACCAGGTGGAGCAGTGGCTTTCCTGACTTGCAGCTTTGGTGGTCTTGTTGAAACCTCTGCTTCAGGATAGTCAGGTTTTTGTGGAATCTTTGGATTTTTCTTCCTTAGTTCCTCCAACTTTTTGTAAGTGGCCCTGACTTTGTCTTCTTTCCACCTCATCACTTGGTTTCTTGACCCAAAATCAGCAGTGATTAATTCCTCTTTCATTCTCTTTAGCTCCAGTACCTTATCAGGTACATTTTTCTTGTATTTTGCCCAATCAGGAGGAGTATGCTTAACCTTATTTTTGATCATGTCTTGGATCCAGGCTGCTTCACTTTCAAGCTCAGGAATGGTCCATTCTTTGTACATGTATTTTTCTCCCTTGCATTTCTTATAAGCCATGATGTTGTCAATGTAGTCTTTTCTTAAGGATTCATCCGCTCTTTTTGATATTTGTTGACATACATTCTTTGCAAACTGCTCCAAAGATCTGACTTGTGTGAGCAGAAATTGATAATGCCTTTGAATTTCTTTGTCAGATTTTCTTTTAGAGATATCCTCTGCTTGTTGAGCCTTAACTTTCAAGTATTCTTCAATGTTGTTAGGCCTAGGATATCCTTCAACTGATGGCAAACTCCTTTTAGCAGGGTCATCCTTAAAGTAGAAGGATTTGATACCAATCTGTATTAAAACCAAGTTCACTATAACCAATGGCTCTGATACCAATCTGTCACACCCCCAAAATCCACCTGCGGAGTACTACCGCTTGGAGGCGTGACTGACCAGGATCCAGCCACCAATCATATTGAACGAGCAAATAAGTAGTTATAAATCCAACCAATACAATTGGTGTCCAAACCATACATAGTTTAAGTTGCAAGCGGAAGCATAAAGTTTAGAATCAAAACATAAGTTTAATTGTTTCAAAGTTTAACATGGCACACAGCTGTCCATGTCCCACAACGACCCTCCTCCATGCAAGCTCCAGCTAAGTACCTAAAGACCTGCAAAGCATGTAGTAACGAGTCAACAACAAGTTGAGTGAGTTCACGGTTGGGTGTTCGTTTTAGGTTGTTTCGAAAACAGTTTCCTTTATCTGGCATCCTGCCGTGGGGGTTACCCCATAGTTAAAAACGTGACTTGTTTATTCCTGGTTACTCTGGCAATCCAGCCGTGGGGGCTACCCCGTGTTAGTTATCTGGCATTTCGGCCGTGGGGGCTACCCCATGTATACACTAGACTCGTTACCATATCGACTGCTGACTGTAGTCATGTTTATGTGCCCTGAAACTGTCAATGTCTATCATCATTGACGTGCCCCAGATCCATTAGTTCACGCCCGTCCTCTGCGGCACGGTGTGAGGCTTGTCAGACCTAAATAGCGCTATCTAACTAATGACCCGCTCGCCATTGGCCCGGCGATTAAGTCGATATAAAATGAGGGACTTCGTGATAGAGTTTTGGTCTAGTACGAGTTATCTGTCCGTGAGGGCGAGGAATTTCATTCCTGAACCAATACTGTCCTACCCAAGGAGGACGAGGAAATCTACGTTCCTTAACCCCATTCCCAACCCAGGGAATCCCATGCTTTGTAGAGGGTGTGAACTCACCTTGGTTTGCTCGGCAGATACACAGAAAAGTCAATCAAGTTGTAAGTGGTCAACTACGTCCTAACATAGATACCATTCAAGTCAGGTTCATATCCAAGTAGTGCACGTATGTTCTACACGTATACTAGCAAGTTGCATACAGGTAGTATTCATGGCATACACGTATAAACATAGCGGTTTACAATAATACCTACGAGTTGAACAGTAGCATGTATACAAGTAAGTAAAGCCCAAAAGTCCGGCCCAATCCTTAGCCCGTAACAATGCAAGTCCAAACAGTGCACGACATACACAATTAACAGTAGCACACGCGGCCCATCTGTTCGGCCCAATCACTTAGGCCCGTAACAGTGTGAAAGTCCAAATAGCGTACACATGTGTGTGGTCTCGAGTCGAGACTGTGCGGTCTCTAGTCGAGACTGTGCGGTCTCGAGTTGTAACTTACAAGTTCTCGAGTCGCAATCTGAGGAGGTCTCGGGTCTTGCACGTATGGATCTCGAGTCGCAACCGGACTCGCAAGCATGGTCTCGAGTCATGAGGTTTGTGTGCTGATCAAGTGTGGTCTCGAGTCGAGACTAGAGGTTCTCGACTCGCAACCTTGTGTCGAAACCGTGATCTCGAGTTGACATATGGTGGTCTCGAGTCGAGACTGAAGGTCTCGGCTGGACATCTGCTGATTTCCTGACATATGTACTAAACCAATAGAATTACAATTTCATGAGATAATGTACTATCCAATGGTATTTCATAAACATGTTTCCTTGTCTACTACTAACCAAAAACGGATCAAACATAGCGATTTCAAATATCTACAACACATTCATATCATATTCATGTTGTTCTTCATATATTCAAGTCATGTTCATGTTGATCATTCAAACTTGTTCATCCTATTTTTGGGTTTTTAGCATTAATCATAATCATAACATGAACAACCATCAAAACACTTAAACATACTCATCTAATGGTTTCAAATCATCACATAACACCTCAACTCGACTCTACACTAATCCGATTAACATGATACTACACATATGCAAGCCGGTTTCATGAACACCCACATTTAATGGTTTGAATCACATTTAGACACAAGATACCATGAGCTCATTGTGCAATATGTCCGAAATCAAAACATGTTAGCCGAATAACATCATTATACATAACATCATCATACAAAGTAAACACCTAGTATGCATCACTAACCTACATCATTACACATCAACACCTTTAATCATGTATAAACATGTATTTGCAAAGAAATCACTAACCGGTTCAAATGTTGGTTCGAAGGTGTGAAGTAGTAATGGCTAAAGCTTCCAAATGTGTGTGTGTGAGCTGATCCGAGAACTCCTTGTGGTCACCGGTTTGATCCGAGGAGGAGGAGAAGAGATGTGATGTTTGATTTCTAGGTTTTAGTGAGAGAGAGTAGGGGAGTGTGTGTGTTGTCCAAGAAAAAATGGCAAAGATGGCTAGGAGTATAATATATACTAGTTCTTAAGTTGTTTACCCTAGTGGGTTTTCGAGTGGGGTGGAGAGGAGCATGGCCCAACCCGGCCCAACTGTTACTGTTCACTCGAGACCGCATGGTCTCGAGTCGTGTCCTTGTGTCTCGGTTCACATAATCACACTCATACATACAAGCATACATATAAACATAACATATAATCACATAGGAGGTTCACATATATCCTTACACCAATACGTCAACTAGTCACATAATGTTTTAAGTAGGTTACACTAAGATACACGAAAGGTTCTAAATTTCGAGTTGTCACATCATCCCCAAGTTGAAAGAAATTTCGTCCCGAAATTTGGTAAGCACTCACTGAGGAAGCTAGTTAAGTTGTATGGTTTTCCTGGGGTGTCACATCCACCCCCCGTTGATCTGGAATTTCGTCCCGAAATTCCGTAGCTTCAGCCTCAGTAGTGGTTGTACTGTTTGCGAATAGTTGGGGATACTTTTGTTTCATCTGATCTTCGCGTTCCCAGGTGAACTCTAGGCCGCGACGTGAGTTCCAACGAACTCGAACGAGAGGTATTCTAGTGCTCTTGAGGACCTTAACGTCCCGGTCCGTGATTTCAACTGGTTCCTCGACGAATCGTAACTGCTCGTCGATAGTGAGTTCCTTCAGAGGAACTACGTGGGTCTCATCTGACAGACACTTCTTCAGATTCGACACGTGCAAAACGTTGTGAACTGCACCGAGTTCTGATGGTAAGTTCAGTCTGTAGGCCACCCTGCCTATTTTCTCAATGATTTCGAAAGGTCCAACGTATCGTGGGTTAAGTTTGCCTCGTTTACCAAAACGAACCACACCCTTCCAGGGTGAAACTTTGAGTAGTACCCGCTCCCCAACCTGGAGCTCTAGTGGTTTCCTGCCCTTATCGGCGTAGACTTTCTGACGGTCACGAGCCGCCGCCATGCGTTTTCGTATTTGAGCAATTTGTTCGGTCGTGTCTACCACATGTTCTGGGCCAGTGATCTGACTGTCCCCCCACCTCTGCCCAACAAAGAGGTGACCGGCATTTACGTCCATACAATGCCTCAAACGGAGCAGCTTTAATGCTGGTGTGGTAGCTGTTATTGTAGGAGAATTCCACAAGTGGCAGATGCTTTTCCCAGCGGTTGCCAAAGTCGATTACACATGCACGAATGTCTAAAGCTTCGCGACTCCGAGACCCTCTGGTGCGAGTGATGCACCTTGTTTTCAGCCATTCTATTTGCGGACGCATGGACAGTCAAGGTAACTGTCCAACACCTGATTTGCTCTTTCTTTATGCGTTGGTTGACAAAGCACCGATCAACCTCGCCGCGCGAATGGCTGAGTACTTTGTCAAGTGTTCAGGGCGGACCCACAATAGTGAGATCCACGGCGGTCAGTACGTGACCGAGATCGCGTACAATGAGCGATATATGACGCCGGGGGTGCTTAGAGGTCTCACTTTGATCACTGAGGGGGTGCATGTTGATATCCGGTCTTTGAAGTTTATGGGGGTTATTGCTGAGTTGGATGGGAGAGATAGGTTGAGGGGTTTGAATGGAGAGATATGGGACCCGTTACCTCCAGCTGAGGAGGAACATGAGGATGAAGACGAAGAGATGGGAGAGCAGCACGAGCCACAGCCACCGACACCACCACACTCGCCGCAGCATCATGCATTTCATCAGCATGAGGATTGGCCTACTTTCTACCAGCAGTTCCAGGACATGCGTGTCACGCAGGAGCAGCATGGTACATACTTTGACCAGATCAGATCCAGCCAGGACGAGATTAGAGCCAGTCAGGCAGAGCTTCGGGCCACACATGACCGACTAGAGCAGCGCCAGGATACTCTATACCAGGGGGTGTCTGCGGGGTTTTCTTATTTGTTCGGGGAGATGCATCACGCATACCCCAACTATTTTCAGCACCCGCCGGAGTTCCCACCATGGAACCCCCTGGCTATGGCGATCAGGGCCCATCTGGCACGAGGCATGATGACGATGATGATGAGTAGTTTGCGGTAGTGGTAGCACTTGGTGGTGCTTTATGTTTCAGTACTTTGTTTTTATTTGGGTGTTTATTTTGACTTAGTATTTAAAACACCCCGGATATGTATTTTCAGACAATTTCCTTTCTGTTTTGTTTGGATGTTAGCATTTATGTACATTATGGTTGTTTGGTTTTTCTTTTTCTGTTATATTTTGGGTGTACACGACATACTTGCAGATTTTATCTATCGGATCTTGGACCGGAGCACGTACCAGTTAGAGCTTCGGAAGTCTCGTGGCACCAACATCATCTTGAGGGGAGTATTTTTATCCCTTTTCTCTATATTTCGGGTCTCGCATTGGGGACAATGCGAAGTTCAAGTGTGGGGAGGGGGTTAACTTTTTTAACTTAGCTTTGTTTGTCCTCATTTATTTATATAAAAAAAAAACAGAAAATCAGAAAAATCATTTAATAGTACTTGTGTTTTGTGTATATGTTGGTAAATAAACCGGTTGGTTATGTTTTAGAAAGCATCGGACTTGATAAAAACTCGACAAGCAAAATATTTTTGAAAAAGGAAACCGGAAAGCGTGACAAACAAAGAAAGACTTACATGATAGTTTTCACACTTTTACCCATTCCTTCCGTTACGTGAGCATATTTGAGCCTAGATTGTTATATATTTGTTCATTACGGATATAGGAGTGAGCCGGATGTTTTGTGCAATTTAGAACTTGTCACTAGTATGCTTGTTAAGACCACGAACGTGCGGATTTGTGTAAACGTGATAGAGGCACTTAGATTACCCCTTTGTTGTGTACCTTGTTCTTTGTGTTGTGCTTCCCGTTCACCTTATATTACCCTTTAGGATTAACCGTGTCGAGCCTTCCCGTTCACCTTTGTTTACCCACATTATCACCTACTTAACCAAATTTAGCCTTTTTATGTTTTTAAACCTTTTTAGTGTTGAAACTCGGTTAAAATAATAGTTTAACTAGCTTGTTAGTGTTTATATTTCATTGTATAGTTTGTTAAAAAAAAAAAAAACAGAAAATAAAACACCCTAAAATAGGGTGAAGTTGATAGAAATCGAGCAATTTTGAATGCTTAAATGTTAAAAATCTTGTTGATTAGCTCGATTGCGCTTTAGTCGCCTTTTAAAGGCGTTTGTATGTAAAGTTGTATTGTTTATTGCTAGTTAAACGCTACTACCGAGTTTTAACCGTTTTCGCCATTTTAAATGTCCACTTCCATACCCTTCGCCCAAGCCTAACGTTACAACCCGTAAAGACCTCTTGATTTACACTTATTTGCATGTTAGTTGGTGGAGACGAGATCTTATGACAAGCTTATGATATTGCACATTTCATTGACTAGGCGTTGAGTGTTTACGCATACACATTTTATGTATGATTCATAAATAAAACCGAGTGTGTGTGAACATTGTGAGTTGGGTGAAGATTAACATGTGAGTCAATTAAATGTTTAGTCTCGGCTTTTTGGTTGTCGCTTTTTAAACTTGCATATGCTTGTTGGGTTTGAATCTTTTGATGTTGTCTTTCGACAAACCGGCTAACCGTTTTTATTTTAGTTTTCAATAAAATAGTGTGTAAATTATCGTTCTTGTTTGTATATGTCTTTTATTGCTTTTTAGTTTAGCTTGCTTGAGGACAAGCAAGGTTTAAGTGTGGGGAGATTTGATACACTCTAATTTACACATATTTTAGTCCCCCGTTTTACCCCTATTTTATGCGTTTTTGGCCGTAAAACCGTCGTTCGGATACTTATTTATCTACATTTGTGTTTACAGGCCTAAAACTGCATTCCAGACAAGATGATAGCAAAAACGAGGACTTTCCGGACAAAACGACAAAGCTGCGGACTTTCTGTTAAGGATTCTGAACTGGGCCTGTGGAACGACCGTTCCACCTGATGCACGGTCGTGCATCTCCGACAACGCTGATCATCTCGGTAATGTACGATCGGTGCGGCTGGGCGTTCCAGGGAAACAAGCGACTAGGTGAAGAACGGTCGTTCCATCTGAGGAACGACCGTGCGTCTCCGGTGAATCAACAGAGTCTCGGAACTGAACGGTAGGTGCGACTTGGCGTGCAACATGAAGTCTCGGAACTGAACGACCGTTCCACACAAAGAACGGTCGTTCCATTTCAGATCTGGTCAACGATCTGATGACGTATGCAGTATGGTGACCCATCTCCAATAATTACATAAAGTGAACGGTCGTTCCATATGGAGAATGACCGTGCAACAACAAAAAAGTATAAAAACACAGCAGAAACATTCTGCTCGAGATTCTGGATTTTTGGAGAGCTCTCAGGCGATTTTCAGGCTCCGGAGGCATTAGCTTTCACCCGGATTCAAGCCACATTGTCTCGTTTAGCTCGATTACTACCCGGATCCTTAGTCTAGTACTTGTTTATGGTTTGATTTTCTAATCTTTCCAAGTTTTTGTTAATCTTTCAAGTACTTAGATTATGATTTATGTTTTATTGTAGCCTTTGGGCAAAAACACAACAATCCCTTGCTAGATTATAACCATTAGTTTGTTAAACTTTGTTTGTAATGACATTTGAAGTATTTTCTATGTTAATCTTTGATGATTAGTTTGCAACCTTGTTATTGATATTGAATTCTTGATTATAAGTAATTATGTTGGATGATTGGTGCTTGGTTAGTTAAGATAGTTGAAAAATGAAGCTTAATTAATCTTGTATTAGTAAACTTTGAATTTGGTTAACTAGTTTAACTTGGTTTAAATGTATGCATCATGATACTAGAAATGGTTAGTGATTTAATAAAATGTAATTATTGTTAATCAAGAGAGCTTGCCGTCACGTAAGGGCCTAAACCGGTTAGATGGTGTCGTTATAAATTCTTGCCATGATTTGTTAGCTTAGTTAGTAGTTTAGGCCAAAATTGCTATCTTAGTGAATTATTGTGTAAGATTTGTAAAATGAACTCGGTTGTGATTTAATCTAGATTATGCTTATCTCGGTGGTTGCATTGTGTTTATCGGTGTCGCTTTCCTTGTTTAAGTGAGGTTAGAATAATCCTAACGGCTGACTAACTTATTTTTAAGAGATTTTCATAGACATTTATCAATTGCACGTTAAAGAACAATTTTAGGTGGTTAAAGTGTGTTTATCGTTTTAGCTTTCCGAATGATTGTCATGTTAGGATTCCCGAAAGGGATACTAATTGTTTTAAATTGGAAAATTGACCGAATGCTTCTAGTGCCAAAACTGACTTAGTTGACATGCTGTGGTTGTGTATTTAGCAAGGCTTTTTATCTACTTTCTATTATGTTTTTATTATGTATTTGGTTATGTTTACTTTAGTTTAGTTTAAAATCACAAAACCTATGTTTTTACCGGTAGTTTAGTGATAAAAGTATAGTACTAATTCTCCGCCCATTTCCTTGGATCGATACTTGGTTCTTACCGATACTTTATTACATATATGACTGGGTACACTTGCCTCTTTCGTGTGTGTTTTGATGTAAAAGTAATAATCACTTTTATAAATTTAAAACCCATTCGTGTGTAATTCATTGCAAAATATTATGTATATATACGCACACGTCAGAACAGTTGGGGATACTTTTGTTTCATCTGATCTTCGCGTTCCCAGGTGAACTCTGGGCCGCGACGTGAGTTCCAACGAACTCGAACGAGAGGTATTCTAGTGCTCTTGAGGACCTTAACATCCCGGTCCGTGATTTCAACTGGTTCCTCGACGAATCGTAACTGCTCGTTGATAGTGAGTTCCTTCAGAGGAACTACGTGGGTCTCATCTGACAGACACTTCTTCAGATTCGACACGTGCAAAACGTTGTGAACTGCACCGAGTTCTGCTGGTAAGTTCAGTCTGTAGGCCACCCTGCCTATTTTCTCAATGATTTCGAAAGGTCCAACGTATCGTGGGTTAAGTTTGCCTCGTTTACCAAAACGAACCACACCCTTCCAGGGTGAAACTTTGAGTAGTACCCGCTCCCCAACCTGGAGCTCTAGTGGTTTCCTGCCCTTATCGGCGTAGACTTTCTGACGGTCACGAGCCGCCGCCATGCGTTTTCGTATTTGAGCAATTTGTTCGGTCGTGTCTACCACATGTTCTGGGCCAGTGATCTGACTGTCCCCCCACCTCTGCCCAACAAAGAGGTGACCGGCATTTACGTCCGTACAATGCCTCAAACGGAGCAGCTTTAATGCTGGTGTGGTAGCTATTATTGTAGGAGAATTCCACAAGTGGCAGATGCTTTTCCCAGCGGTTGCCAAAGTCGATTACACATGCACGAAGCATGTATTCTAAGGTTTGAATAGTGCGCTCGGACTGCCCGTCCGTCTGAGGATGATACGCTGTGCTCATATCTAATCGTGAGCCAAAGGATTTGTGCATTGCTTGCCACAGTTCCGAAGTGAAACGTGCATCTTGATCCGAGATAATAGAGGTGGGCACCCCGTGCCTCGAAACAACTTCCTTGAGGTATATCTCTGCGAGAGTGGAGAACTTATCCGTCTCCTTGATAGCCAAGAAGTGTGCAGATTTTGTAAGTCGGTCCACGATCACCCAAATAGTATCGTTTCCGCGCTGGGATCTAGGCAGGCCAGTAACGAAATCCATGGAAATTTGCTCCCATTTCCATTGAGGTATCTCTGGTTGCTGAAGTAGGCCTGAGGGTTTCTGATATTCAGACTTGATTCTCGCACAAGTCAAACACTTACTGACGTAGGTTGCTATGTGGGCCTTCATGCTAGGCCACCAATACGTGGTTTTGATATCGTGGTACATTTTATCCGAACCAGGATGTACCGAGTAGCGAGACTTGTGTGCTTCATCCATCACAAGCTCTCGTAAGTTGCCATAGAGTGGGACCCAAACGCGTCCCGTTACGTAGTAAGCACCGTCTTCCTTCTGTTCTAAGCGTTGCCTTGACCCGCGTAGGGCTTCAGCCCTGACGTTTTCTAGTTTCAGTGCTTCTATCTGAGCAGCTCGTATTTGGGAAGGAAGGCTAGAATGGATCGTGAGTTGTAAAGCTCGCACGCGCTTAGGCGCAGTGTCCTTTCGACTGAGGGCGTCAGCCACAACATTGGCCTTGCCTGGGTGATACCTGATTTAGCACTCGTAGTCATTCAGCAGCTCGACCCATCGTCGTTGTCGCATATTCAGTTCCTTCTGCTTGAAGATGTGTTCGAGGCTCCTGTTGTCACACCCCCAAAATCCACCTGCGGAGTTCCACCGCTTGGAGGCGTGACTGACCAGGATCCAGCCACCAATCATATTGAACAAGCATATAAGTAGTTATAAAATCCAACCAATACAATTGGTGTTCAAACAAAACATAGTTAAGTTGCAAGCGGAAGCATAAGTCTTAAATCATAACATGAGTTTAATTGTTTCAAAGTTTAACATGGCACACAGTCGTCCATGTCCCACAACGATCCTCCTCCATGCAAGCTCCAGCTAAGAATCTAAGGACCTGCAAAGCATGTAGTAACGAGTCAACAACAAGTTGAGTGAGTTCACGGTTGGGTGTTCGTTTTACGTTGTTTCGAAAACAATTTCCTTTATCTGGCATCCTGCTGTGGGGGTTACCCCATAGTTAAAAAACGTGACTTGTTTATTCCCAATTATTCTGGCAATCCAGCCGTGGGGGCTACCCCGTGTTAGTTATCTGGCGTTTCGGCCGTGGGGGCTACCCCATGTATATACTAGACTCGTTACCATATCGACTGCTGACTGTAGTCATGTTTATGTGCCCTGAACTGTCAATGTCTATCATCATTGACGTGCCAGTAGTCCATTAGTTCACGCCCGTCCTCTGCGGCACGGTGTGAGGTTTGTCAAACCTAAATAGCGCTATCTAACTAATGACCCGCTCGCCATTGGCCTCGGCGATTAAGTCGATACAAAGATGAGGGACTTCGTGATAGAGTTTTGGTCTAGTACGAGTTATCTGTCCGTGAGGACGAGGAATTACATTCCTGAACCATTGCTGTCCTACCTAAGGAGGACGAGGAACCCATGTTCCTTAACCCCAATTCCCGACCCCTGGGAATCCCATGCTTTGTAGAGGGTGTGAACTCACCTTGGTTTGCTCGGTAGAAACACAGAAAAGTCAAACAAGCAATGTTGTGGCTACTCACGTCCTATCATAGTTGTATCATACAATCAGGTTCGTATTCAAGTAGTGCACGTATGGGTTACATGTTTAATCATGGCAGTTCATCAACATTCACATCCAACGGTAACATATAAGGTCTGCACATTAGGCCCAAGAGTCCGGCCCAAACAATTAAGTCCGAAAGTGAATTGCAGGCCCAAACAGCGTGTATCTGTGTAGAGTCTCGAGTCGCAACTAGGCGTTTGCGAATCGCAACCTGAGTCGCAATCATGGTTTCGGTTCGTGTTGGTTTGGTTACGAGTCGCAACTGGACTCGCAACCGTGGTTTCGAGTCACAAGGTTGGTGTGCTGATCATGTGTGGTTTCGAGTCGCAACTAGGTGTTTGCGACTCGCAACTGATGTCGCAACCGGGGATTTCGACTCATTAAGCAGTGGTTTCGAGTCGCAACTGATGGTTTCGGTTGGACAACTGCTGATCCGGAACAGTGTACTATCCAATGAGAATTTGATTTCAGAAAATGGTTTGTACTATCCACTTAAACATGTTTGTTTGTCTAACTTTTACCCTAAATGGATCAAACATATCAGATTTCAAATATTCAAGCATGCTCATATGATATTCAAGTTGTTCTTCACACATTCATCATGTTCATCAATATCCAAGTAGTTCATCATATCATAACTTGAAACAACAATCCGAAATATTCAAACAACTAATCCGATTACCACATAAGTGCAGCCATTTAACAAGCATTTTGATTTGTAACCTAAGAGCATGCAATCCAATTTCATAACATGAATAACAATCGAGCATTCCAACAACAAATCCGAATAATATGAGCATTATACACACCGATTTCATGAACACCAACCATTTATGGTTTAAATCACATTAAATCACAAACATCATTAACTCATCATGCAATCAATCCGGAATCTAAGTATGATAGTTTATTAACATCATCATGTATAAATCTAACAAACCAACATATTACCAAGTCACACAAGATATATCATCATTAACAAAATATCACATCATCATCATCAACAACAACCGAAATCTAAACACACAATGGGAATCACTAACCGGTTAGAGGAATAGTGGTGAAGGATGGAGCTTTGTTTGGTGTGAACAAGCAAAATCCGAGAATCCTTTTGTGGTCGGTTGGTTGGATCCGAGAAGAAGGATGAGAGTGTGATGCTTGGTGTCTAGGGTTTTAGTGAGAGTGGAGAGTATGTGTGTAGAGGAGAGTATGAGTGTTGTTGCCCAAAAATGACAAGTATGGCTAACATGAGGATTATATACTAGTCCTAAGTAGTGCACCCTAATGGACTCGGATGAGGTGCACGGCCCAACCGGCCCATATGTCACACTAGTTCACTCGAGACCACATGGTCTCGAGTCGGGTTCATGGCTTTCGGCTCATATACATACTCGAATACATACACACAAGCATACATGTAACATAACACAAAATCATACAAAGGTTCACTTATCATTCATTAAATCATCAAATTAGTTAGTCATTTAGTGTTCAACGTACAACGAAAGGTTCTAAATTTCGAGTTGTCACATCATCCCCAAGTTGAAAGAAATTTCGTCCCGAAATTTGGTAGGCACTCACTGAGGAAGCTAGTTAAGTTGTATGGTTTTCCTGGTTTTCCTGGGGTGTCACATCCACCCCCCGTTGATCTGGAATTTCGTCCCGAAATTCCGTAGCTTCGGCCTCAGTAGTGGGTGTACTGTTTGCGAACAGTTGGGGATACTTTTGTTTCATCTGATCTTCGCGCTCCCAGGTGAACTCTGGGCCGCGACGTGAGTTCCAACGAACTCGAACGAGAGGTATTCTAGTGCTCTTGAGGACCTTAACATCCCGGTCCGTGATCTCGACTGGTTCCTCGACGAATCGTAACTGCTCGTCGATAGTGAGTTCCTTCAAAGGAACTACGTGGGTCTCATCTGACGGACACTTCTTCAGATTCGACACGTGAAAAACGTTGTGAACTGCACCGAGTTCCGCTGGTAAGTTTAATCTGTAGGCCACCCTGCCTATTTTCTCAATGACTTCGAAAGGTCCAACGTATCGTGGGTTAAGTTTACCGCGTTTACCAAAACGAACCACACCCTTCCAGGGTGAAACTTTGAGTAGTACCCGCTCCCCAACCTGGAGCTCAAGTGGCTTCCTGCCCATGTCGGCGTAAACTTTCTGACGTTCACGGGCTGCCGTCATGCGTTTTCGGATCTGGGCGATCTGCTCGGTTGTATCTACCACATATTCTGGACCAGTGATCTGACTATCTCCCACCTCTGCCCAGCAAAGAGGTGACCGGCATTTACGTCCGTACAATGCCTCAAATGGAGCAGCTTTAATGCTGGTGTGGTAGCTGTTATTGTACGAGAATTCCACAAGTGGTAGATGCTTTTCCCAGCGGTTGCCAAAGTCGATTACACATGCATGAAGCATGTCCTCTAAGGTTTGAATAGTGCGCTCGGACTGCCCGTCCGTCTGAGGATGATACGCTGTGCTCATGTCTAGTCGTGAGCCGAAGGATTTGTGCATTGCTTGCCACAGCTCTGAAGTAGATCGTGCATCTCGATCCGAGATGATGGAGGTGGGCACCCCATGCCTCGAAACAATTTCCTTGATGTATATTTCTGCAAGAGTGGAGAACTTATCCGTCTCCTTGATAGCCAAGAAGTGTGCAGATTTTGTGAGTCGATCCACGATCACCCAAATAGTATCGTTCCCGCGCTGGGATCTAGGTAGGCCAGTGACAAAATCCATGGAAATTTGCTCCCATTTCCATTGAGGTATCTCTGGTTGTTGGAGTAGGCCTGAGGGTTTCTGGTATTCCGACTTGACTCTCGCACAAGTCAAACATTTACTGACGTAGGTCGCTATGTGGGCCTTCATGCTAGGCCACCAGTACGTAGTTTTAATGTCGTGGTACATTTTGTCCGATCCAGGATGTACCGAGTAGCGAGACTTGTGTGCTTCGTCCATCACAAGCTCTCGTAGGTTGCCATAGAGTGGGACCCAAATGCGTCCCGTTACGTAGTAAGCACCGTCTTCCTTCTGTTCTAAGCGTTGCCTCGATCCGCGTAGGGCTTCAGCCCTGACATTTTCTGGTTTCAGTGCTTCTATCTGAGCAGCTCGTATTTGGGAAGGGAGACTAGAGTGGATCGTGAGTTGTAAAGCTCGCACGCGCTTAGGCGCAGTGTCCTTCCGACTGAGGGCGTCAGCCACAACATTGGCTTTGCCCGGGTGATACCTGATTGAGCACTCGTAGTCATTCAGTAGCTCGACCCATTGTCGTTGTCGCATATTTAGTTCTTTCTGTTTGAAGATATGCTCGAGGCTCCTGTGGTCAGTGTAGATGGCGCACTTGGTACCGTACAGGTAATGCCGCCATAACTTAAGTGCAAAAACAACAGCTCCCAGCTCCAAGTCGTGCGTCGTGTAGTTCTTTTCATGAACCTTAAGTTGGCGTGAGGCGTAGGCTATAACCTTATCTCGTTGCATCAATACACAACCAAGACCCTGAATGGATGCGTCGCAGTAGACCACAAAGTCGTCTGTGCCTTCTGGCAAGGAAAGGATAGGTGCGCTACAAAGTCTATTCTTTAGGTGCTGAAATGCCAACTCCTGTGCGTTTCCCCAGCGATAAACAACGCCCTTCTGCGTTAGTGAGGTGAGAGGCTGTGCAATCTTAGAAAAATCCTTTATGAATCTCCGGTAGTATCCTGCCAAACCCAAGAATTGGCGAATTTCCTTTGGTGTACGAGGTGCAGGCCAGTTCTTAATCGAGTCTATCTTGGATGGATCAACATGAATCCCATCCTCGTTTACCACGTGGCCTAGGAAATGGACTTCTCGAAGCCAGAAGTCGCATTTCGAGAACTTTGCATAAAGCTGTTCTGTTCGAAGGAGTTCCAAAATAAGTCGTAGATGCTGCTCGTGTTCCTTCTGACTCTTGGGATAGATCAGGATGTCGTCGATGAAGACTATAACGAACTTGTTCAGGTAAGGCTTGCACACTCGATTCATCAAGTCCATGAAGATCGCAGGTGCGTTTGTCAGCCCAAAAGGCATGACCAAAAACTCGTAATGCCCATAGCGAGTTCTAAAAGCTGTTCTGGAGACGTCCTCCTCCCGGACTCTCAGCTGGTGATATCCTGATCTCAAATCAATCTTTGAATAGTAACTCGACCTTTGTAGCTGGTCGAACATGTCGTCAATACGCGGTAGAGGATAACGATTCTTCACCATTACCTTGTTGAGTCCCCGATAGTCGATGCACACTCTGATGGAGCTAAGCGATAAGGTGCACGAGCTATAGGCGCAGCTCCAGGAGCTAGTTCGATCTGAAACTCGACTTGGCGATGAGGCGGAAGACCAGGTAATTCCTCAGGAAATACCTCTGGATAATCGCGTACAACTGGAAAATCTTCTATCTTCTTCTCTTTTTCTGAGGTGTCAGTAACGAGAGCCAAAATGGCAGTGTGGCCCTTTCGCAAGCACTTTTGGGCCTTAAGGAGAGAAATGACGTTCTCAACAGCACTCCTCTTGTCGCCATGAATCATGAGGGGTTCATCATCGGGACCTGGAATACGGACAACCTTCTCGTTGCAAAGAATCTCTGCTCGATGTTGGGATAACCAATCCATCCCAATGACAACGTCGAAGCTACCCAAGACAATAGGAATGAGGTCGATAGAGAAGGTCTGGTCAGCGAGAATAACCTTACAGCCCTTGACTACGTGTGTGGCTTCTAAACTCTTACCATTTGCTAGCTCTACGGTGTGCTTGTTGTTCAAAGGTGTTGGAATACGCTTACGCATTTGGCTAACTTCTAGTGACATGTAGCTAGTATCGGCACCCGAATCAAATAAAACTGAAACATAAAAGTCATCGAGAAGGAACTTACCCGCCACAACATTGGGGTCATTCCTTGCTTCACCTTGGCCAATCACAAACATCCGCCCCCTGGCGCCATTGTTGTTGTTGTTCCCATTGTTACCATTCCCTTGATTGTTGTTATTGTTGTTGTTGTTCTGGTTCCTGTTCAGCTGGGGACAATCTCTCTTGAAGTGGCCCTCAGCTCCACACTGAAAGCACCCTTTGTTATCACCCTGTGGCTGTTGCTGGCGCTGGTTCTGTTGAGCTTGCTGACGATTCTGATTGGCGGGGTATAAGCTCCTGCAATCCTTTGCAGCGTGACCAGGCTTGTTGCACCGATGACAGTTGCCCCTGGTGCATGGCCCGCTGTGGTGCAGGCTGCAGCGATTGCATTTGGGGTGGTTCCCTTTGTACCCACCATGGCCTTGACCACCAGACGATTGCTGATTAGGGCTCTTGTAGTCATCAGTCTTCCTCTGCTGAGACTGGGACTGAACAGAAGTCGAACCCTTACTTGAAGTTCCATCCCATTTCCGTTTGTTGTCACTAGAGGTACCAGAAGTAGTTGCAGCACCTATGCGTTTTGGTAACTTGTTCTGCTCCACCGCCTGATCCGTGAGACGGTGAGCCAACTGGACAGTTTGCTGGTAGGTGGCGAGGTTCGCTGAAGTCACATGACTCTGGATTTCCGGCACTAAGCCCTGAAGAAATAGTTCGATGCGTTTGATGGGGGGATCCACCATAGTAGGGCACAGAATTGCCAGTTCGTTCGACCTTTTCACGTAAGCTTCAATCTCCGACCCCGTCATCTTGAGGTTGAAGAACTCCACTTCCAGCTTGTGAATCTCATCACGACTGCAGTATTCTTCTTTGATCATTTCCTTAAAATTTTCCCATGGGGTGGCGTTGGCAGCAACCAACCCTAGCATCTGAACTTGAGCGTTCCACCATGTGAGGGCCAAACCCTCGAGAGTACCAGTAGCGTACTTCACCCTGCGCGCCTCGGGGCATTCGCACATTTCGAACACAGATTCTAGCTTCTCAAACCAGTGTAGGAGACCTACCGCTCCTTCAGTGCCGCTAAAAGTAGTTGGTCGGCAGTCCATGAAAGTCTTAAAAGTGCACACGGGTGGCTGAACATGCTGACCTATCGTGGGCGAAAGAAAAGACAGAGTTTAACACAAAGGTTGGTTCACGAGAGTAGGATCCTAAAGATCCTAGAATGAGTTCGGACTGCAGGATATACCTCCTGCGTGTGCAGCTGCAAGTGCTGCGGCAACTCGTTCGTTGATCAGAGCCGTCAACTGGGCTTGTGTTAGGTTAACGCGTCCAGACATGATCTTCATACCAAGAAGAACGGGAGTGAGAGGAGTTCGCGAAAGTACGACGAGAAAATTAAGCAAGCACGCACGTGTTCAAGCAACAGTAGTTATACTAACCAGGTATACCATAAGCAATGTACTATGTAACTAGCAAGTAGGCAATATACACAGACCATATCACCTAGAGTGTCGAGCCTTGCATGTGGAGTGAAGCATCGTTGTGGACCGTTGAGCACTGTACAGGTTATAGTCTGGTTTTAACAAAAACGTTTTTCCCTTTATTAAAACCAAGTTCTCTATAACCAATGGCTCTGATACCAATCTGTCACACCCCCAAAATCCACCTGCGGAGTTCCACCGCTTGGAGGCGTGACTGACCAGGATCCAGCCACCAATCATATTGAACAAGCATATAAGTAGTTATAAAATCCAACCAATACAATTGGTGTTCAAACAAAACATAGTTAAGTTGCAAGCGGAAGCATAAGTCTTAAATCATAACATGAGTTTAATTGTTTCAAAGTTTAACATGGCACACAGTCGTCCATGTCCCACAACGATCCTCCTCCATGCAAGCTCCAGCTAAGAATCTAAGGACCTGCAAAGCATGTAGTAACGAGTCAACAACAAGTTGAGTGAGTTCACGGTTGGGTGTTCGTTTTGCGTTGTTTCGAAAACAATTTCCTTTATCTGGCATCCTGCCGTGGGGGTTACCCCATAGTTAAAAAACGTGACTTGTTTATTCCCAATTATTCTGGCAATCCAGCCGTGGGGGCTACCCCGTGTTAGTTATCTGGCGTTTCGGCCGTGGGGGCTACCCCATGTATATACTAGACTCGTTACCATATCGACTGCTGACTGTAGTCATGTTTATGTGCCCTGAACTGTCAATGTCTATCATCATTGACGTGCCAGTAGTCCATTAGTTCACGCCCGTCCTCTGCGGCACGGTGTGAGGTTTGTCAAACCTAAATAGCGCTATCTAACTAATGACCCGCTCGCCATTGGCCTCGGCGATTAAGTCGATACAAAGATGAGGGACTTCGTGATAGAGTTTTGGTCTAGTACGAGTTATCTGTCCGTGAGGACGAGGAATTACATTCCTGAACCATTGCTGTCCTACCCAAGGAGGACGAGGAACCCATGTTCCTTAACCCCAATTCCCGACCCCTGGGAATCCCATGCTTTGTAGAGGGTGTGAACTCACCTTGGTTTGCTCGGTAGAAACACAGAAAAGTCAAACAAGCAATGTTGTGGCTACTCACGTCCTATCATAGTTGTATCATACAATCAGGTTCGTATTCAAGTAGTGCACGTATGGGTTACATGTTTAATCATGGCAGTTCATCAACATTCACATCCAACGGTAACATATAAGGTCTGCACATTAGGCCCAAGAGTCCGGCCCAAACAATTAAGTCCGAAAGTGAATTGCAAGCCCAAACAGCGTGTATCTGTGTAGAGTCTCGAGTCGCAACTAGGCGTTTGCGACTCGCAACCTGAGTCGCAATCATGGTTTCGGTTCGTGTTGGTTTGGTTACGAGTCGCAACTGGACTCGCAACCGTGGTTTCGAGTCACAAGGTTGGTGTGCTGATCATGTGTGGTTTCGAGTCGCAACTAGGTGTTTGCGACTCGCAACTGATGTCGCAACCGGGGATTTCGACTCATTAAGCAGTGGTTTCGAGTCGCAACTGATGGTTTCGGTTGGACAACTGCTGATCCGGAACAGTGTACTATCCAATGAGAATTTGATTTCAGAAAATGGTTTGTACTATCCACTTAAACATGTTTGTTTGTCTAACTTTTACCCTAAATGGATCAAACATATCAGATTTCAAATATTCAAGCATGCTCATATGATATTCAAGTTGTTCTTCACACATTCATCATGTTCATCAATATCCAAGTAGTTCATCATATCATAACTTGAAACAACAATCCGAAATATTCAAACAACTAATCCGATTACCACATAAGTGCAGCCATTTAACAAGCATTTTGATTTGTAACCTAAGAGCATGCAATCCGATTTCATAACATGAATAACAATCGAGCATTCCAACAACAAATCCGAATAATATGAGCATTATACACACCGATTTCATGAACACCAACCATTTATGGTTTAAATCACATTAAATCACAAACATCATTAACTCATCATGCAATCAATCCGGAATCTAAGTATGATAGTTTATTAACATCATCATGTATAAATCTAACAAACCAACATATTACCAAGTCACACAAGATATATCATCATTAACAAAATATCACATCATCATCATCAACAACAACCGAAATCTAAACACACAATGGGAATCACTAACCGGTTAGAGGAATAGTGGTGAAGGATGGAGCTTTGTTTGGTGTGAACAAGCAAAATCCGAGAATCCTTTTGTGGTCGGTTGGTTGGATCCGAGAAGAAGGAGGAGAGTGTGATGCTTGGTGTCTAGGGTTTTAGTGAGAGTGGAGAGTATGTGTGTAGAGGAGAGTATGAGTGTTGTTGCCCAAAAATGACAAGTATGGCTAACATGAGGATTATATACTAGTCCTAAGTAGTGCACCCTAATGGACTCGGATGAGGTGCACGGCCCAACCGGCCCATATGTCACACTAGTTCACTCGAGACCACATGGTCTCGAGTCGGGTTCATGGCTTTCGGCTCATATACATACTCGAATACATACACACAAGCATACATGTAACATAACACAAAATCATATAAAGGTTCACTTATCATTCATTAAATCATCAAATTAGTTAGTCATTTAGTGTTCAACGTACAACGAAAGGTTCTAAATTTCGAGTTGTCACACCTGTGGTCGGTGTAGATGGCGCACTTGGTACCGTACAGGTAATGCCGCCATAACTTAAGTGCAAAAACAACAGCTCCCAGCTCTAAGTCGTGCGTAGTGTAGTTACTTTCATGAACTTTAAGTTGGCGTGAGGCGTAGGCTATAACTTTATCTCGTTGCATCAATACACAACCAAGACCCTGAATTGAGGCGTCGCAGTAGACCACGAAGTCGTCTGTGCCCTCCGGCAAAGAAAGGATAGGTGCACTGCAAAGTCTATCCTTTAAGTGCTGAAATGCTAACTCCTGTGCATTTCCCCAGCGATAAACAACGCCTTTCTGCGTTAGCGAGGTGAGAGGCTGTGCGATCTTAGAAAAATCCTTAATGAACCTCCTGTAGTAACCTGCCAATCCCAAGAATTGGCGAATTTCCTTTGGTGTACGAGGTGCAGGCCAGTTCTTAATCGAGTCTACCTTGGATGGATCAACGTGAATCCCATCCTTGTTTACAACGTGGCCTAGGAAATGGACTTCTCGAAGCCAGAAGTCGCATTTCTAGAACTTTGCATAAAGTTGTTCTGTTCGAAGGAGTTCCAGAATAAGTCGCAGATGTTGCTCGTGTTCCTCCTGACTCTTAGAATAGATCAGGATGTCATCGATGAAGACTATAACGAATTTGTCTAGGTAAGGCTTGCACACTTGGTTCATCAAGTCCATGAAAACTGCAGGTGCGTTTGTCAGCCCAAAAGGCATGACCAAAAACTCATAGTGCCCATAGCGAGTTCTAAAAGTTGTTTTGGAGACGTCTTCTTCTCGGACTCTTAGCTGGTGATAACCCGATCTCAAATCGATCTTCGAATAGTAGCTCGACCCTTGCAGCTGGTCGAACAAGTCGTCAATGCGCGGTAGAGGATAACGATTCTTTACCGTCACCTTGTTGAGTTCCCGGTAGTCGATGCACATTCTGAAGGTACCGTCCTTCTTCTTCACAAATAGTACTGGAGCTCCCCAGGGTGATGAGCTTGGACGAATAAAACCCTTATCCAAGAGTTCTTGTAGTTGCGTAGAGAGTTCTTCCAACTCTGATGGAGCTAAACGATAAGGTGCACGAGCTATAGGCGTAGCTCCAGGAGCTAGTTCAATCTGAAACTCGACTTGGCGATGAGGCGGAAGACCAGGTAATTCCTCAGGAAATACCTCCGGATAGTCGCGTACAATTGGAAAATCTTCTAGCTTCTTCTCTTTCTCCGAGGTGTCAGTAACGAGAGCCAAAATGGCAGTGTGGCCCTTTCGCAAGCATTTCTGGGCCTTAAGGAGAGAGATGACGTTCTCAACGGCACTCCTCTTGTCGCCACGAATCATGAGAGGTTCACTACCGGAACCTGGAATACGAACAACCTTTTCGTTGCAAAGAATCTCTGCCCGGTGTTGGGATAACCAATCCATCCCAATGACAACGTCGAAACTACCCAAGACGATAGGAATAAGGTCGATAGAGAAGGTCTGGTCAGCGAGAATAAGTTCACAACCCTTGACTACGTGTGTGGCTTCTAAACTCTTACCGTTTGCTAGCTCTACAGTGTGCTTGTTGTTCAAAGGTGTTGGAATACGCTTAAGCATTCGACTAACTTCTAGTGACATGTAGCTAGTATCGGCACCCGAATCAAATAAAACTGTAACATAAAAGTCGTCGAGAAGGAACTTACCCGCCACAACATTGGGGTCATTCCTTGCTTCACCTTGGCCGATCACGAACGCCCGCCCCCTGGCTCCATTGTTGTTGTTGCTCCCATTGTTACCATTCCCTTGATTGTTTTTTGTTGTTGTTGTTGTTCTGGTTCCTGTTCAGTTGGGGACAATCTCTCTTGAAGTGGCCCTCAGCTCCACACTGAAAGCACCCTTTGTTTTCACCCTGCTGCTGCTGCTGGCGTTGGTTCTGTTGAGCTTGTTGACGATTCTGATTGGCGGGGTATAAGCTCCTGCAATCCTTTGCAGCGTGACCTGGCTTGTTGCACCGATGACAGTTGCCCCTGGTGCATGGCCCGCTGTGGTGCAGGCTGCAGCGATTGCATTTGGGGTGATTCCCTTTGTACCCACCATGACTTTGACCACCAGATGGTTGCTGACTAGGGCTCTTGTAGTCATCAGTCTTTCTCTGCTGAGGCTGAGACTGAACAGAAGTCGACCCCTTACTTGAAGTTCCATCCCATTTCCGTTTGTTGTCGCTAAGAGCTCCTGAAGTAGTTGCCGCACCTATACGCTTTGGCAACTTGTTCTGCTCCACCGCTTGGTCAGTAAGACGGTGAGCCAACTGAACAACCTGCTGGATAGTAGCGAGATTTGCTGAAGTCACATGGCTTTGGATCTCTGGCACCAAGCCCTTGAGAAAGAGTTCAATACGCTTAAATGGAGGGTCCACCATAGTAGGACACAGTAAGGCAAGCTCGTTCGATCTCTTAGTGTACGTCTCAATTTCTGACCCCGTCATCTTGAGGTTGGAGAACTTGACTTCCAGCTTATGAATGTCATCACGGCTGCAGTATTCCTCCTTGATCATCTCCTTAAAGGTTTCCCATGGGGTGGCGTTGGCAGCAACCAACCCCAGCATTTGAACCTGAGCGTTCCACCAAGTGAGGGCTAAACCCTCGAGAGTACCGGTAGCATACTTCACCCTGCGCGCCTCAGGGCATTCACACATTTCGAACACAGATTCTAGTTTCTCAAACCAGTGGAGGAGGCCTACAGCTCCTTCAGTGCCGCTAAAAGTAGTTGGTCGGCAGTCCCTGAAAGTTTTAAAGGTGCACACAGGTGGCTGAGCGTGTTGACCTATTGTGGGTGAAAGAAAAGACAGAGTTTAACACAAAGGTTGGTTCACGAGAGTAGGATCTAAAGATCCTAGAATGAGTTCGGACTGCAGGATATACCTCATGCGTGTGCAGCTGCAAGTGCAGCAACAACTCGTTCGTTAATCAGAGCCGTCAACTGGGCTTGTGTCAGGTTAACGCGTCCAGACATGATCTTCATATCAAGAGGAACGTAAGTGAGAGGGGTTCGCGAAAGTGCGATGACAGAAGTGAGTAAGTACACACGTGTTCAAGCAACAGTAGTTATACTAACCAAGCATACCATGAGCATTGTACTATGCAACTAACAAGCTGGCAATATAAACACAGATCATATTACCCAGTATGTTGAGCCTTGCATGTGGAGTGAAGCGTCGTTGTGGACCGTTGAGCACTGTACAGGTTATAGTCTGGTTTTAACAAAAACGTTTCTCCTTTATTAAAACCAAGTTCACTATAACCAATGGCTCTGATACCAATCTGTCACACCCCCAAAATCCACCTGCGGAGTATTACCGCTTGGAGGCATGACTGACCAGGATCCAGCCACCAATCATATTGAACGAGCAAATAAGTAGTTATAAATCCAACCAATACAATTGGTGTCCAAACCATACATAGTTTAAGTTGCAAGCGGAAGCATAAAGTTTAGAATCAAAACATAAGTTTAATTGTTTCAAAGTTTAACATGGCACACAGCTGTCCATGTCCCACAACGACCCTCCTCCATGCAAGCTCCAGCTAAGTACCTAAAGACCTGCAAAGCATGTAGTAACGAGTCAACAACAAGTTGAGTGAGTTCACGGTTGGGTGTTCGTTTTAGGTTGTTTCGAAAACAGTTTCCTTTATCTGGCATCCTGCCGTGGGGGTTACCCCATAGTTAAAAACGTGACTTGTTTATTCCCGGTTACTCTGGCAATCCAGCCGTGGGGGCTACCCCGTGTTAGTTATCTAGCATTTCGGCCGTGGGGGCTACCCCATGTATACACTAGACTCGTTACCATATCGACTGCTGACTGTAGTCATGTTTATGTGCCTTGAAACTGTCAATGTCTATCATCATTGACGTGCCCCAGATCCATTAGTTCACGCCCGTCCTCTGCGGCACGGTGTGAGGCTTGTCAGACCTAAATAGCGCTATCTAACTAATGACCCGCTCGCCATTGGCCCGGCGATTAAGTCGATATAAAATGAGGGACTTCGTGATAGAGTTTTGGTCTAGTACGAGTTATCTGTCCGTGAGGACGAGGAATTTCATTCCTGAACCAATACTGTCCTACCTAAGGAGGACGAGGAAATCTACGTTCCTTAACCCCATTCCTAACCCAGGGAATCCCATGCTTTGTAGAGGGTGTGAACTCACCTTGGTTTGCTCGGCAGATACACAGAAAAGTCAATCAAGTTGTAAGTGGTCAACTACGTCCTAACATAGATACCATTCAAGTCAGGTTCATATACAAGTAGTGCACGTATGTTCTACACGTATACTAGCAAGTTGCATACAGGTAGTATTCATGGCATACACGTATAAACATAGCGGTTTACAATAATACCTACGAGTTGAACAGTAGCATGTATACAAGTAAGTAAAGCCCAAAAGTCCGGCCCAATCCTAAGCCCGTAACAATGCAAGTCCAAACAGTGCACGACATACACAATTAACAGTAGCACACGCGGCCCATCTGTTCGGCCCAATCACTTAGGCCCGTAACAGTGTGAAAGTCCAAATAGCGTACACATGTGTGTGGTCTCGAGTCGAGACTGTGCGGTCTCTAGTCGAGACTGTGCGGTCTCGAGTTGTAACTTACAAGTTCTCGAGTCGCAATCTGAGGAGGTCTCGGGTCATGCACGTATGGATCTCGAGTCGCAACCGGACTCGCAAGCATGGTCTCGAGTCATGAGGTTTGTGTGCTGATCAAGTGTGGTCTCGAGTCGAGACTAGAGGTTCTCGACTCGCAACCTTGTGTCGAAACCGTGATCTCGAGTTGACATATGGTGGTCTCGAGTCGAGACTGAAGGTCTCGGCTGGACATCTGCTGATTTCCTGACATATGTACTAAACCAATAGAATTACAATTTCATGAGATAATGTACTATCCAATGGTATTTCATAAACATGTTTCCTTGTCTACTACTAACCAAAAACGGATCAAACATAGCGATTTCAAATATCTACAACACATTCATATCATATTCATGTTATTCTTCATATATTCAAGTCATGTTCATGTTGATCATTCGAACTTGTTCATCCTATTTTCGGGTTTTTAGCATTAATCATAATCATAACATGAACAACCATCAAAACACTTAAACATACTCATCTAATGGTTTCAAATCATCACATAACACCTCAACTCGACTCTACACTAATCCGATTAACATGATACTACACATATGCAAGCCGGTTTCATGAACACCCACATTTAATGGTTTGAATCACATTTAGACACAAGATACCATGAGCTCATTGTGCAATATGTCCGAAATCAAAACATGTTAGCCGAATAACATCATTATACATAACATCATCATACAAAGTAAACACCTAGTATGCATCACTAACCTACATCATTACACATCAACACCTTTAATCATGTATAAACATGTATTTGCAAAGAAATCACTAACCGGTTCAAATGTGGGTTCGAAGGTGTGAAGTAGTAATGGCTAAAGCTTCCAAATGTGTGTGTGTGAGCCGATCCGAGAACTCCTTGTGGTCACCGGTTTGATCCGAGGAGGAGGAGAAGAGATGTGATGTTTGATTTCTAGGTTTTAGTGAGAGAGAGTAGGGGAGTGTGTGTGTTGTCCAAGAAAAAATGGCAAAGATGGCTAGGAGTATAATATATACTAGATCTTAAGTTGTTTACCCTAGTGGGTTTTCGAGTGGGTTGGAGAGGAGCATGGCCCAACCCGGCCCAACTGTTACTGTTCACTCGAGACCGCATGGTCTCGAGTCGTGTCCTTGTGTCTCGGTTCACATAATCACACTCATACATACAAGCATACATATAAACATAACATATAATCACATAGGAGGTTCACATATATCCTTACACCAATACGTCAACTAGTCACATAATGTTTCAAGTAGGTTACACTAAGATACACGAAAGGTTCTAAATTTCGAGTTGTCACATGACAAAGGTTGTGAAGATGTTGGTGGTGGTGAAGAATCATCATCTTTCAGAATCAACCTTCTTCTTTTTGGTTGAGGAGATGCTGATGATGTTTTGGTTGATTCAGTGGTGGTGATTTGAGTGGTGGTTATTGTAGTGGAAGGTGGCTGACTAACAGTTGTTGAAACAACTGGTGTTTCAACCACTGTTGTCATTACAACGGATGTTGTAACATCTGATGTCTTCTGCTTTTTAGCAGGAGGTGATGGTGGTGATGATGATGTTTTTGGTGGTGAGGTGATATTTGGTGGTAAGGCAGTGGTTGTGGTGTGTGTTGAAGTGGTGGCAGCTGTTTGGCTAGAAGTTGTTGAAACCACTGAGGTATCGACAGTTGTTGATACAACAGAAGTCTTAACAACTGCTGGTTTGGGAGATTGATTTTTGAAGCCTTTGGTGGGTTTGGAAACATGTTTTGTTTTTCTGGAGGGTGTGGTTTTGGGTTGCCTCACATTTCTTGTGGGCTGCTTTCTTTTTGGCTCAGGATTTTCATCATCCTTAGGCTCAGAAGTACCCTGCTCATTTGGCACCATAAAAGCTCTTTTCTCCTGTTCCTACCTAGCTTTATCCTTAGCTTCTTTATCCTTTTTAACATCAGCTTTTGCATCAGCTATGGCATTTGTGGTAACATCAATCTTTTTTGAACCATCTGGTAAGGGTATGTCTGCAAGCATGCTAGAATTGTCTGGAGCAATATATAAGCCATCCTCATAACCCTTTTTCTTCCACTGCTTTATTTTCTCCCCCTTTTTGGCATCAGCTGGTGGAGGTTCATCCACGAAGATGATAGTGGGAGGAGCAGTGCCAGTGGTACTCAGTAAATGGACCTTTATTGCCTTGATATCTGCTTGGGTGTTTTTAAACCTTGCTTCCATGAGATTTCTGATCTTTTGAACTTGTATCTCATGTTGCTGATTAGCTAATTTTCTTTGATGATGGAGCAGTGGTTGAAATAAATTCCAAAGCTCATTTGCAGCAGGTGCAGGTTGTGGTGCAGGTGCTTGAGCTGGAGCAGCAGTGGGTGGTACCTTTTGAACTTTCAACAACTGTTGCAACATATCTTTAATTTCGGCAACAGATGTATCAAGTTTATCAATTCTACCCGTCAATTCTTGGTACATTAAACCATCACCCAACTTAATGGGATCATCTGATTTCCCACTAGCAGTGGTTGTAACAGTGGTTGACTCAGGAAATGTATTCCAGAAATTATCCACTGATGCCCCTTTGTCTTGGTACTGGGGACCTCTTCCTTCAAATTGAGAAACACTTTTTAGTGAACCAGTAAAAACCGGATACATAAATGTTCCCAGAGAAGAAATTGCCTTCAAGGAAGTCTTATTGATGAAACCACTATCCAAATGCAAACCAGTGGGTTCAGCACTTGTAGTGGCTGCTTCACTTGAACTACCACCAAGAGTTACTTGTAACTCAAGGGGTGTAACCTCCTTAGGTCCTGTTGGTAGGTTAGCAATGATTGATACATCAGACCCAGTCACTTGTTGAGGCATATTCTCATGAACAGGTGATTGAGAAGGACTGGTTTGTGTCTGGTTCAAATCAAGAGCATCCAACAATAATTTTGTTTGTGGGGGAATTGTGGAGGTGAGGTTGGGTGTAGAAAGCGAATTTGCCCCGGGCATTGGGCCGTGGATGATGGATTCGAGTGATTCCAGAGCATCATATTGTGGTGTCCCTATGTGTACAACCTGTTCTTTTTTAGAAGAAGCAGGAGGAGTTTGAGGCATGGGTTGAGATATTTCTACCATCTGCTGTGAGGAAGTAGCAGCAGTGGTTTCTTGTGACTTTTGTGCTGTCACTGGCAGTTGCTCTGGTATCTCATCCTCCAGAGTTGCCTTTTATTTGGGTTTGGGGGGGGGGTTTGAGTTTTCTTTTGTCGTGGCTTTTTGGTGGTTTTAGGTGTGGGTTTCACAGCAGTTGTTTTGCTGCTGTGATCACCTAGAGTAGTGGGCTCAGCAGCTGATACCTGAGGAGGAGTGGTAGCTGCTAAATTCTGCTCAGGGACCTCTGCTTTTGTTTTGGAAGGTGTTGATAATCTTGTAAAAGTTTCAGCTGTTAAACTATTTATTTGAAAAGATTCACCTTGTTGAAGCAAATGAGCATCCTCCTTTCCAAATTTCTTTTGAAAGTAAAAACTTAGAAATCTTGGAAATAGTAGGAATGGTTTTTTATCAACATTTTTAACCAAATCATTAAAGATCACCTGGGAGTAGTTAAAATTTTCATTTTGTAGAATAGCATAACCCAGGTATTGTATCTTTAATGGTATTTCATTAAAAGCAGTTGTTTTATTTGAAACACACATCAAGAGGGTATGAAATAGAAATCTTGTTGCAGGAGGAAAACTACCTTTTTGTAAGGTATCTTTCTTCATTTCCTAAGCATACCCCCTCTCAAGAAAATCAGTTTTATACTCGATTTTGGAAAAAAAGAGGATTTACCTTGCTGATCATCGAGTTCGAATACTTCTGAAATGGATTGTGGTGTGATTTTGACTGGTTTACCCTTTATCGAGGAATTGATGGCTATGACTGTTTTACCTTGAAGTTCAAGGGTGACATTTTTCCAAAATTCTCTCTGGGTAGTCAGGAAGATCAGAGCATCAACAGTTAACAAAGTTTTGTAGTTTGAAGCTGACATAGTATCAATAATGGAATCGTAGATATCGATGTTACTGGGTTTTGTGAGTAGACCCAGATAGTTATGAGGAGCTTTGTACGGAATTTCAATGGGTTTGGGGTCCGTTTCAGCGTCTTTTTTAGAAGACGAAGATGGTGATTTTGGAGAAGAAGACATGAGTGGTTTGTAAGATGAAGAAGACGGGGATGAATTTGATAGAAGAAGGTGGAAACTGCTTTGAGAAAAGAATTTTTTGAATTTGATTCGACAGTAAAACCCTGTTTGGGGTTTTGATCAGGGTTTTATAAGGAAAACGTGAATGCTGACGTGGCAGCGGTTACAAAAGATCTGACCGCTATGTACTGTCCACGTGCCAACCCCTGACAAATAATGGAGGATAATTGTTTTATGAAACCACTGATGAAGGAATAACAGTGGGTGTAAAGGTAATAATGAAAGCAGTGGGTGATTTTAACTATCAGTGGATAGCATATCAGTGGATAAAAACACTGATTTTGAACAACAGTGATTACCAAGGAAATGAGAGAACAGGAGTTGACTTTCAGCAGTGGACAGCTTTTTGTGGAACAGATGTTTGAACAAATTAGTGGTTATAGCAGACTTTTAAGGATTTAATGAAAAATTCATTTTTAGCTATTTTTAAGGATGGATTTTTTATTTTCTAAAAACATTTTAATGCTTTTATTCATAGAAAAACAAGATGTTGCTTGTTATTCCATGTTTAGCATGCCAATCCTAGAGATCAAGCTTTCAAAGGTACATGTGTCTAATGCTTTGGTTAGCACATCTGCCAGCTGATCCTTAGTTGGTACATGGTGCAGAGAAATCAAACCTTTTTCATAGCAATCCCTCACAAAGTGATGTCTGATATCTATGTGTTTGGTGGTTGAATGGGAGACTGGATTTTTGATGATATTTTCTGCTGCCTGACTGTCCAACATGAGGGGTGTCTTTAGGGCAGTGATACCAAAATCCAGCAATTGATTTTGAAGCCAAAGCAGTTGGGCTGTACAGCTTGCAGCAGCTATATACTCTGCCTTAGCAGTGGATGTGGAAACAGCTACTTGTTTTTTTGCTTTGCCAAGACACTAAGCAATTGCCTAGGAATTGGCACCCTCCTGAAGTGGACTTCCTTGTCTTGTCACATCCAGCATAGTCACTATCTGAGAAAGCTGAAAGCTCAATTTTACCATCAGCTGGATACTAGATACCAAGTGTGGGAGCACCTTTTAGGTATCTGAATATCTTTTTTTCCGCAATAAGGTTTGACTTTCTAGGGGCTGACTGGGATCTTGCACAAACACATGTTGCAAACATGATGTCTGGTCTAGATGCAGTCAGGTACAAGAAAGACCCAATCATGCTTCTATATAAAGTTTGATCAATCAAATCATCCTTTTCATCAGACATGACTATTTTATTGGTTGCAATGGGTGTACTGCATTGCTTACAATCATCCATCTCAAATTTCTTTAAAAGTTCTTTGGCATATTTGCCTTGATGGATAAAAGTGCCATTTTGCAGTTGCCTTACTTGGAGACCAAGAAAGCACTGGAGTTCACCCATTGCACTCATTTCAAACTCAGTTGTCATGAGTTTCCTAAACTCTTCACACATTTTGTTACATGTGCTTCCAAAAATGATGTCATCCACATAAATCTGGACAATCATCAAATCCTTTCCTCTCCATTTTAGAAACAGTATTGTCTATTTTACCTCTTGTGAAACCAATGGAAAGTAGAAAGGTGGAAAGAGTTTCATACCAGGCTTTTGGTGCTTGGTTCAGGCCATACAAAGCTTTATTTAGCTTGTAGACATGATTTGGATTAAATGGATCCTCAAAGCCTGGAGGTTGATAAACATAAACCTCTTCTTGAATCTTACCATAGAGGAATGCACATTTGATATCCATTTGATACACCTTGATGTTGTGGTTGACAGCAAAGGCCAGAAATAGTCTGATAGCTTCAAGTCTAGCTACAGGGGCAAATGTTTCATCATAGTCAATGCCCTCTTCCTGTCTGAACCCTTGAACCACAAGCCTGGCTTTATTCTTGACAACAATACCCCTTTCATCAGTTTTATTTTTGAAGACCCATTTTGTGCTAATAGGACTCACACCCTCTGGAAATGGTACAAGCTCCCAAACTTGTTGTCTCCTAAACTATTGGAGCTCCTCTTGCATGGATTCTACCCAGCTGTTGTCTTTCAGTGCCTCTTGGTACTTGACTGGCTGATGGAGAGATAGGAAACCCGCAAAAAGACAGATGTTTTGGGATTAGCTTCTTGTGAGCACCCCTTCACTGATGTTGCCAATGATTTGGTCAGGTGGATGAGACTTCAAGAAGATTAGATCTCCTTTGTATGGAACAATGGCATTTGTTGGTGAAGGCTGCAGATGTTAATCATCTGAGCTAACCACTGCTGGTGACTTTGATGATCCAGCAGTGGCTTCAAATGGAGGTGGAGGAATAGGTGGAACTGGTGTGAAAACATGCTGAGTTTTTTCCACTGATGGAGGACTATCAATAGTGTTTGATGATGTGGAAGTAGGTGTTAATGGGCTACTTTGGTCAACAACTGTTGAGGTAGCAGTGGTTGAGCTTTGACAACTATTTTGAACATCTGCTGCTCTTCCCATTAAGGCAGACTTTTGTTGAGGAATGATGACTTCATACCCATAGTCTGATGATGAATCCTCTGATGGACCTGCACTGTTTGTCACACCCCCAAAATCCACAAGCGGAGTATCACCGCATGGAGGCGTGACTGACCAGGATCAAGCCACCAATCATATTGAACATAGTATGTAAATAAAAGAAATAAAATCCAACACAATGTAATTGGTGTCCAAACAAAACGTAGTTTAAGTTGTAAGCGGAAGCATAATGTTTAAAAACTAAAGTATAAGTTCAAATATATCAAATGTTAAACATGGCATAAGGCTATCCATGTCCCACAACGACCACGCCTCCTCGTGCAAGCTCCGTAAGTACCTAACGACCTGCAAGACATGTAACAACGAGTCAACAACAAAGTTGAGCGAGTTCACAGGTGGTGTTCATTGATAAGTTGTTTCAAAAAAACCAGGAGTTCATTTGTAAGTCGTAAGTTAACCAGCTTACCCTATTTCCCAAACATATCCAAAATCAGTGGGGGCTTCCCCATGTGAACCACTAGACCCGTTTACCATATCGACCACTCGAGTTTCCAAGATTCCATCTTCGCATTAATTGCACGTAAATTGTTTAAGTTGTTTGTTTACACGACTTGTTTGCTTTGTAACCGTACACGTTTGTGATATGTTAAATCGTATTGTGATATATTTAATGTGATTAAGGTGTTTGGTGATATAACATGTAACCTGTTTGAAAAACTTAAACTATTTAAACCTTGAATGGGTTCGACGAAACCCAAGGGTTTCGCCATTAACGACTACGACGAAACAGGAGTGTTTCGCCACCTTCATCTCGATGAAACACAGTGTTTAGCCGGCCCGGGTTTCTCAGAAGCCCAGTTAAGGCCCAACTGTGTTTCGCATACATATATATTTACGTAATTTGCACGGAGATTTCTTTTAGCAAACCCTAGAGTCTCTTTTCCTACCCCCTATGCGACGGCAACCATCATCTCTCGCCATCATCCCTCTCGAATCCTTGCTAGTTCGCCTTGTAACCGGTTAGTGCATATATATTAATTAACTGATTCAATTTCCTGTCATATTTGATTTGCATGATGCCAGGATAGAGTGATTTGATTGTTATTATCTAATGACCTTTGCCTAGGGTTGTATGGGTAGATGGTTATGATCGTCTGTATGTTGAGATTTTTCAATTGTTTGATGAGTATGATACTTGTAAATTGCGGATTTGATGATCTGTATGTGATAGTGTAATGATGAATTAGTTACTAGATAGGGTTCAAAGATTTCTGTCGCCAATCACTTAGACTAGATCTGATACTTATGATTGTAATGGTTTATGTCCACTGTCTATGATCAATTTGATGTTGTATTGAAGCTATAGATAATACTGTTTTTATCAACAATATGATAACATGTAATATGTGATTAGGCAAGATGTTGATGGTCAACTGTTAAGGTAATTAGGGTTCCCATAGATGCGACGTAACAGAATTGCATCCTAGACGAAACGCCAACCACGACGAAACAGGCACGACGAAACAGGGGAGTTTCGCCGAGGGTAATCACGACGAAACAGGGGAGTTTCGTCAATGGGGTTCACGACGAAACGAGTGTGTTTCTTCGAGTTATTAAACATGCACAGTAACTCAGTTAAGTCTGTTAAGGATTAACTAGGTTAGTCATGTGTTGTTAAATTTAAAGCAAGACTTGCATGAGCTTGTATAACTGTTAAATGCTATGTGTTAGTTATTGCTCGAATACATGTGATGATCTTGACTGTTAGTCGAACTTGGGAATGTCAACTGATTGTGTATACGTGCATACCATAGGCCTTGACTGATTAATTGGAACCAAGTAATTAATCAAACCGAGCAAACCAAGGTGAGTTCACACTTCTAAGGCATGGGATTCCCGGTGGGTTGGGAATGGGATTGAATAACTACGGCAGAACTTGTACATATACCACTACTAGACTACTTACCACCGTCCTCGAATTGGGAAGGACGCCAGCGCTAAACCTACGTACTCGGTACGTACCACTGTCCTCGGATTGGGAAGGGCACTTATGTAAAACCTACGTAATCTCATACTTATCACTGTCCTCGGATTGGGAAGGACACCTATAGATACCACTAGTCTAGTAATATACAACATGGGAAGCCCCCACTAAATATCGTAAAGGTTTGGGAAACAATGATACTGGGTAACACATGATTCTGAAACAAACTTACGATTTCTGATACGAACTCAATAACTGAACAATCAACTGTGACCTCGCTCAACTTTGTTGTTGACTCGTTGTTACATGCCTTGCAGGTCGATAGGTACTCATGGAGCTTGCACAGGGAGGCGCGGTCATTGTGGGACATGGACAATGGGTGCCATGTTAAAAACATTATAACATTTCAAACTTAATACTTATGTTGGGTTTTCACATTTATGCTTCCGCTAAACACTTAACTATGTTTTGTTTTGAACACCTTTCGTATTGTTGGATTGAATTTTATTTATAACTTACAACGTTCAATATGATTGGTGGCTTGATCCTGGTCAGTCACGCCTCCAGGCGGTGATACTCCACGTGTGGATTTTGGGGGTGTGACAAATTGGTATCAGAGCCATTGGTTATAGTGAACTTGGTTTTAAAAAGGGGAAAACTTTTGGATAAAACCAGACTATAACCAGAACAGTGCTCAACGATCCACAACGATGCCTCGCTCCACGTGCAAGACTCAACACTATAGGTGATATGATTTGTGTTTATATTGCCTACTTGCTAGTTACATAGAACTTTGCTCATGATATACTAAGATAAACGTAGCAACCATTGATTGAAAACACTTGTGTGCTTACTCTCTTCTGTCATCGCACTTTTGCGAACCCCTCTCACTCATGTTTCCTTTGATATGAAGATCATGAGTGGACGTATCAACATGGCTCAAGCCCAGCTGACGGCTTTAATCAACGAACAAGTTACTGCAGCACTTGCAGCCGCTCAGGCAGGAGGTATAACCTGCCATAGCAACTTACTCTAGGATCTTTAGGTCCTACTCACGTAAACCAACACTTGTGCTTAACATTTTTTGTTCTTACACACACACGACAGGTCAACATGCTCAGCCTCCTGCATGTACATTCAAAACTTTTATGGACTGTCGACCTAGTACCTTCAGTGGCACTGAAGGAGCGGTAGGCCTCCTCCACTGGTTTGAGAAGCTTGAATCGGTCTTCGAGATGTGTGAATGCCCTAAAGATCGTAGGGTGAAGTATGTTACTGGAACACTTGAGGGCAATGCGTTAACTTGGTGGAAAGCGCAAGTTCAAATGTTAGGGTTGGCAGTTGCTAACGCCACCCCATGGAACGATTTTAAGGAACTGATCAAGGAAGAATACTGCAGTCGTGATGACATCCACAAGTTGGAGGTCGAGTTCTTCAACCTAAAGATGACAGGGTCAGAAATCGAAGCGTATACGAAAAGGTCGAATGAGCTGACAATATTGTTGTGACAACTCGAGTTTCCAAGACTCCATCCTTGCATTTATTGCACGTTAATAGTCTAGATCGTACTTGTTTGCTTTACAACTGGACACACCTTATTATGATGAATACGTTAAATTGTAGAGTGTTTGACATGTTATACTTGATGTGCAATATAAGTATTAATGTGATATGTGTATTGTGTGTATATATGTGATACATGTTCCTCCTAACCAAAAACAATCCCACTTATTGAAAACACTTATAATGAAAGCACATATAAGTGTTTTCGTCCACTGCTTATAGCCGAAAACAAGGATTTGGGCTTTGGCCCAGTTGTGACTTGATAAGTATCTGATTAAGTCTTACGTGAATATTATTTGGCCAACCCTAATCACAAACTACACACACTCTCTCGCTCCTCTGTGAAACTCGATGGCAAACCCTAGCCACATCGAATCTTTACTAGCCTGTCGCACAACTGGTTAGTATACTTGGTGATTTACTGTTATAATGATTATTATATGGTGATTGTAAACTGTAATGTGATCTCGCAAAGTGAATTATTTGTATTTTAGAAATCGATGAATGATTAAGTATCTGTATGTACATGTTTAATTGAAAGATCTATGGTTTGTTTACGATCTTGATTTCATGATGATTTGGTAATACGATTTCATGTGTTGACAGTTAGTAGGTAATGGTGATAAACATGTAACTGTGAATTGATACGTATTTTTGGGATTCATATGATCTGATGCAATATTGATTATGTAATTGGGTGACATGTGAATATTTGGTGATGGTCCAATGGGAGTAAAGTGATTAATGGTTTATTCGATTCCATGTGAAGATGTCAGACCTTTGTATGAATACATTAATAGGTCGGCCACCAATATAGAAGTCATGATTGTTGTTGTTAGATAAGATTCTTATTTGCATGGGAATGGCAGAAATCATGTGCTGACTACATGTGCTTTTAAGTTTGAAATTGTGTAAACTTATTATTGCTTGATTTGGCATTGGTGAGTGTCTAGATCTGATCGAATTCAAGCTTGTTGCAGCCGTTGAAATCATTAGAAAATCATTAGGGTTTTGTTTTGTAACTGATGTAACTGCTCGACGTAACTGACACCTTAGACGAAACAGAGGTGACGACGAAACATATGTGTTTCGCCGAGACCAGCCTTGACGAAACAGAATACGTGTTTCGCCAAATGAGTGTTTCGCCAAATGGATAACCTGCACAGTAAACTATTTCTGTTAAGACTTAACCCAGTTAACTGACTGCTGTTAAATAATAAACATGACTTGAATGCTTGCGAATACATACTACTTGCTTATACGTGAACAACTTGAACACAAACTGATTTTTTGTATACGTGCATACTTTAGGACGTGATTGATTTACTTTGAACACATACTTAGCATACCGAGCAAACCAAGGTGAGTTCACACAAGCCAAGGCATGGGGTTCCCAGGGGGGGAATGGGGATTTGATGATTACTGTACATACATAGATAACAGAACCTACTGCTAGACTAGTAACACTTATTGAACGATCTTCGCACACCTGCCAAGGACATTGGCCGCGATATTATGACTGACTTCGCACACCTGCCAAGGACATTGGCCACGAACTAAACTTACGACATCTTCGCACACCTGCCAAGGACATTGGCCGCGATACAAACAAACCTAGTCTAGAATACTTGGGGAATAACATTCCCCAACATCTTCGCACACCTGCCTGGAGGGCCGCGATGGGAAATAATACGATACTTTGTAACGAACGAACATACTACTACTCACACTATACTATTACTGAACTATTAACTGTGAACTCGCTCAACTAGTTTTTGACTCTCTCTTACATGCCTTGCAGGACCTTAGGTACATATGGAGCTTGCACAGGGAGGAGCAGGTCGTTGTGGGACATGGACCGATGATGCCATGTTATCTATTTAAACATTTGAATTTACCATTTACATTGGGTTTACATACTTATGCTTCCGCTACACACTTGTTAATGTTTGGTTTTGAAAACACCTTTCATATTGATGAATGATTTTACTACTTACTTATATGTTCAATATGATTGGTGGCTTGATCCTGGTCAGTCACGCCTCCAAGCGGTGATACTCCGCGTGTGGATTTTGGGGGTGTGACAGATTGGTATCAGAGCCATTGGTTATAGAGAACTCGGTTTTAATATGGGGAAAACGATTTTATTAAAACCAGACTATAACCAGAACAGTGCTCTCAACGATCCACAACGACGCTTCGCTCCACGTGCAAGACTCGACATCCTAGGTAATAAGGTTTATGTTTATTGCCTACATGCTAGAACTATATAGAACTTTGCTCGTGGTATGCTTAGATTACAATGCTCACTAATTGTTGTTGCATGAGAACACTTGTGTGCTCACTCTCTTCTGTCATCGCACTATTCGCGAACCTATCTCACTTACGTTATCTTTACTATGAAGATCATGTCTGGACGTATCAACATGACTCAGGACCAGTTGACGGCCCTCATTAACGAACGAGTTACTGCGGCAGTTGCAGCCGCACAAGCATGAGGTATACCCTGCAGTTACAACTCACACTAGGATCCTTAGATCCTACAATTCCTAAATCAACTCTCGTGTTTAAACTTGTCCTAATTCTTTTACACAACAGGTCAAGCACCTGTTTGCACTTTCAAGACTTTCATGAACTGTCGTCCATCCACTTTCAGCGGCACTGAAGGAGCCGTAGGTCTCCTGCACTGGTTTGAAAAGATAGAGTCTGTGTTTGAGATGTGTGAATGCCCTGAGGCACGCAGGGTGAAGTATGCTACCGGTACCCTCGAGGGTTTAGCCCTCACATGGTGGAAAGCACAGGTCCAGATACTGGGGTTGGTTGCTGCTAACGCCACCCCATGGAACAATTTCAAAGAGATGATCAAGGAAGAATACTGCAGTCGAGATGATATTCATAAGCTGGAAGTTGAGTTTTTCAACCTCAAGATGACGGGGTCTGAGATTGAAGCGTATACCAAAAGGTCGAATGAGCTTGCGTTACTGTGTCCTACTCTGGTGGACAAACGTATCGAACTTTATCTTAAGGGTCTGGTGCCAGAGATCCAAAGTCATGTGACTTCAGCAAATCATGCTACTTACCAGCAGGTTGTTCAGCTGGCTCACCGTCTCACTGATCAGGCGGTGGAGCAAAACAGGTTGCCTAAACGCATCAGCGCTACTGCTACCGCTACCACTTCGGTTACTCCTGCTACTCCCAGCGACAATAAGAGGAAATGGGAGGGGGATTCTAGCAAAGGTTCAGCTACTGTTCAGTCTCAAGCTCAGCAACGCAAGACAAATGACTACCAGAGTCCGAATCAGCAATCATCAGGTAGTCAAGGGCAGAGTGGCTATCGGGGAAATCACCCATGGTGTAGAAGGTGCAACAAACACCACAGTGGAAGATGCCGCAGGGAACAGTGTCAAAGATGCCTCAAGATGGGTCATGAGGCTAAGGATTGTAGAAGCGCACGGCCAGCAAATCAGAACCAGCAACAACAACCACCTGCTCCACGAAACCAGCCTCAGCAGCAGCAGCAGGGAAACAGGGGATGCTACCAGTGTGGGGCTGAAGGTCATTACAAGCGGGATTGCCCTCAGTTAAACCAGAACCAGAACAATAACAACAACAACAACAATCAAGGCAATGGGAACAACAACAATGGTGGGAACAATAACAACAATGGTGCTAGAGGCCGTATGTTTGTGATCGGTCAGGGTGATGCCAGGAACGATCCCAACGTGGTTATGGGTAAGTTTCTTCTTGACGACTTTTATGTTACTGTACTATTTGATTCTGGTGCGGATACAAGTTACATGTCTCTAAAAGCTAGTGAAATGTTAAAACGTGCACCAACTCTCTTAAACACCAAACATGTCGTAGAGTTAGCTAACGGTAAAAGTCTAGAGGCCACGCACATAGTTAAAGGGTGTAATCTTATCCTCGCTGATCAGACTTTCTCCATCGACCTCATTCCTATAACCTTGGGTAGCTTTGACGTCGTCATTGGTATGGATTGGTTATCTCAACAACAAGCGGAGATTTTATGCAAAGAAAAGGTTATTCGTATTCCTCGTTCGGGCAAGGAACCTCTCGAAGTTCAAGGCGACAAGAGTGGTGTCGTGAGTGGCATCATCTCCTTTTTGAAGGCTCAGAAGTGTTTGCGCAAGGGGCACACTGCTATATTGGCACTCGTTACAGATACCTCGAAGAAAGAGAAAAAGATTGAAGATATTCCTGTAGTACGTGACTTTCCTCAAGTGTTCCCTGAGGAATTACCTGGGTTACCGCCTCATCGTCAAGTCGAATTTCAGATCGAGCTCGCTCCAGGAGTAGCACCTATAGCTCGAGCACCTTATCGTTTAGCTCCAACTGAATTAGAAGAACTGTCAAAGCAGCTACAAGAACTCTTGGAAAAGGGTTTTATACGTCCTAGCTCTTCGCCCTGGGGAGCTCCAGTGTTATTCGTAAAGAAGAAAGACGGTACATTCAGGATGTGTATAGACTACCGTGAACTCAACAAGGTGACGATCAAGAATCGTTATCCTCTTCCGCGCATAGATGATTTATTCGACCAGCTGCAAGGGTCGAGCTACTACTCCAAGATAGACTTAAGGTCAGGGTACCATCAGCTGAGAGTCCGGGATGAGGACGTCTCTAAAACAGCATTTAGAACTCGCTACGGCCACTACGAGTTTATGGTCATGCCATTCGGGCTAACGAACGCGCCTGCTGTATTCATGGATCTTATGAACAGAGTGTGCAAACCCTATCTCGACAAGTTCGTCATTGTTTTCATCGACGACATCCTGATTTATTCGAAAAGTCAGGAGGAACACGAGCAGCACTTACGACTTATACTGGAACTTCTACGAACGGAACAGCTATACGCTAAGTTTTCCAAATGTGACTTCTGGCTTCGTGAAGTCCACTTCTTAGGCCACGTGGTAAACAAAGATGGGATCCATGTCGATCCATCCAAGGTAGATTCGATTAAGAATTGGCCTGCACCTCGCACACCAACAGAAATACGCCAATTCTTGGGTTTGGCGGGCTACTACAGAAGGTTCATCAAAGATTTCTCAAAGATTGCTCAGCCGCTTACACTGTTGACACAGAAGGGTGTTGTTTACCGTTGGGGTAATGCACAGGAAACAGCGTTTCAGCACTTAAAGGATAGACTCTGTAGCGCACCTATCCTCTCATTGCCTGAAGGCACGGATGATTTTGTAGTCTACTGCGACGCATCCATCCAAGGTCTTGGATGTGTATTGATGAAAAGGGATAAAGTTATTGCTTATGCTTCGCGCCAACTTAAGATTCACGAACGGAATTACACAACACACGACTTAGAATTGGGAGCGGTTGTTTTTGCACTTAAGATATGGCGACACTACTTGTACGGCACTAAATGTGCTATCTACACTGATCACAGAAGCCTCGAACATATCTTCAAACAGAAAGAACTGAATATGCGACAGCGACGATGGGTTGAACTGTTAAATGATTACGAATGCTCAATTAGGTACCACCCAGGCAAAGCCAATGTTGTGGCTGACGCCCTCAGCCGAAAGGACACCGCGCCTAAGCGCGTACGAGCTTTACAACTCACTATACAGTCTAGTCTTCCTTCCCAGATACGAGATGCTCAGATAGAAGCATTGAAACCAGATAATGTCAGGGCTGAAGCCCTACGCGGCTCAAGACAACGATTAGAACAGAAGGAAGATGGTGCTTACTACGTCACAGGACGCATTTGGGTCCCACTGTACGGCAACTTACGCGAGCTGGTAATGGATGAAGCTCACAAATCTCACTATTCGGTACACCCTGGTTCGGATAAAATGTACCACGATATTAAGACTACATACTGGTGGCCTAGCATGAAGGCCCGCATAGCCACATACGTTAGCAAATGCTTGACTTGTGCGAGAGTCAAGGCAGAATATCAGAAACCGTCAGGACCACTTCAACAACCTGAGATACCACAATGGAAATGGGAGCAAATTTCCATGGATTTTGTTACTGGTTTACCTAGACCTCAGCACGGAAACGATACTATTTGGGTGATCGTGGATCAACTCACAAAGTCTGCTCACTTCTTGGCTATCAAAGAAACAGACAAGTTCTCTACCTTGGCAGACATTTATTTAAAAGAAGTAGTCTCGAGGCACGGAGTGCCCACCTCCATCATCTCTGATCGTGACGCACGTTTTACTTCAGAACTGTGGCAAGCAATGCATAAATCTTTTGGTTCTCGTTTAGACATGAGCACAGCTTATCACCCTCAGACAGATGGGCAGTCTGAGCGCACTACTCAAACTCTAGAAGACATGCTTCGGGCATGCGTAATTGACTTTGGCAATGGTTGGGAGAAACATCTGCCACTCGTGGAATTTTCATACAATAACAGCTACCACACCAGCATTAAGGCTGCACCATTCGATGCATTGTACGGGCGTAAATGCCGGTCACCTCTCTGTTGGGCAGAGGTGGGAGATAGTCAAATCACGGGTCCAGAAATGGTAGTCGATACTACAGAAAAGATTGCACAAATACGACAACGCATGGCGGCAGCACGCGACCGTCAGAAAGCATACGCTGATTTAGACAGGAAACCACTCGAGTTTCAAGTTGGGGATCGAGTGCTACTCAAAGTTTCACCCTGGAAGGGTGTGGTTCGTTTTGGCAAACGCGGCAAACTAAATCCACGATATGTTGGACCATTCGAAGTTACAGAGAAAATAGGTAAAGTGGCCTACAGACTGAACTTACCCGCTGAACTCAGTGCAGTTCACAACGTCTTTCACGTGTCGAATCTGAAGACATGTACGTCAGATGAGACCCACGTAGTTCCCTTGAAGGAACTCACTATCGACGAACGGTTGAACTTCGTCGAGGAACCTGTTGAAATCACGGACCGGGATGTTAAGGTCCTCAAGAACACGAGAATCCCTCTTGTACGAGTTCGTTGGAACTCCCGCCGCGGCCCAGAGTTCACCTGGGAACGCGAAGATCAGATGAAACTCAAATATCCCCAGTTATTCGAAAACCAAGCAACTACTACTGAGGCTGAAGCTACCAATGCTGAATTTCGGGACGAAATTCCAAATCAACGGGGGGATAACGTGACACCCCAAGAAAACCAGTAATCTTCGCAAACCTGCTCGAGGAGCCGCGATACGACACAGGTAAACAACGTCACACTACTAGCTTCCTCAGTAACTGCATGCTAAATTTCGGGACGAAATTTCTTTCAAGCTGGGGATAATGTGACAACTCGAGTTTCCAAGACTCCATCCTTGCATTTATTGCACGTTAATAGTCTAGATCGTACTTGTTTGCTTTACAACTGGACACACCTTATTATGATGAATACGTTAAATTGTAGAGTGTTTGACATGTTATACTTGATGTGCAATATAAGTATTAATGTGATATGTGTATTGTGTGTATATATGTGATACATGTTCCTCCTAACCAAAAACAATCCCACTTATTGAAAACACTTATAATGAAAGCACATATAAGTGTTTTCGTCCACTGCTTATAGCCGAAAACAAGGATTTGGGCTTTGGCCCAGTTGTGACTTGATAAGTATCTGATTAAGTCTTACGTGAATATTATTTGGCCAACCCTAATCACAAACTACACACACTCTCTCGCTCCTCTGTGAAACTCGACGGCAAACCCTAGCCACATCGAATCTTTACTAGCCTGTCGCACAACTGGTTAGTATACTTGGTGATTTACTGTTATAATGATTATTATATGGTGATTGTAAACTGTAATGTGATCTCGCAAAGTGAATTATTTGTATTTTAGAAATCGATGAATGATTAAGTATCTGTATGTACATGTTTAATTGAAAGATCTATGGTTTGTTTACGATCTTGATTTCATGATGATTTGGTAATACGATTTCATGTGTTGACAGTTAGTAGGTAATGGTGATAAACATGTAACTGTGAATTGATACGTATTTTTGGGATTCATATGATCTGATGCAATATTGATTATGTAATTGGGTGACATGTGAATATTTGGTGATGGTCCAATGGGAGTAAAGTGATTAATGGTTTATTCGATTCCATGTGAAGATGTCAGACCTTTGTATGAATACATTAATAGGTCGGCCACCAATATAGAAGTCATGATTGTTGTTGTTAGATAAGATTCTTATTTGCATGGGAATGGCAGAAATCATGTGCTGACTACATGTGCTTTTAAGTTTGAAATTGTGTAAACTTATTATTGCTTGATTTGGCATTGGTGAGTGTCTAGATCTGATCGAATTCAAGCTTGTTGCAGCCGTTGAAATCATTAGAAAATCATTAGGGTTTTGTTTTGTAACTGATGTAACTGCTCGACGTAACTGACACCTTAGACGAAACAGAGGTGACGACGAAACATATGTGTTTCGCCGAGACCAGCCTTGACGAAACAGAATACGTGTTTCGCCAAATGAGTGTTTCGCCAAATGGATAACCTGCACAGTAAACTATTTCTGTTAAGACTTAACCCAGTTAACTGACTGCTGTTAAATAATAAACATGACTTGAATGCTTGCGAATACATACTACTTGCTTATACGTGAACAACTTGAACACAAACTGATTTTTTGTATACGTGCATACTTTAGGACGTGATTGATTTACTTTGAACACATACTTAGCATACCGAGCAAACCAAGGTGAGTTCACACAAGCCAAGGCATGGGGTTCCCAGGGGGGGAATGGGGATTTGATGATTACTGTACATACATAGATAACAGAACCTACTGCTAGACTAGTAACACTTATTGAACGATCTTCGCACACCTGCCAAGGACATTGGCCGCGATATTATGACTGACTTCACACACCTGCCAAGGACATTGGCCGCGAACTAAACTTACGACATCTTCGCACACCTGCCAAGGACATTGGCCGCGATACAAACAAACCTAGTCTAGAATACTTGGGGAATAACATTCCCCAACATCTTCGCACACCTGCCTGGAGGGCCGCGATGGGAAATAATACGATACTTTGTAACGAACGAACATACTACTACTCACACTATACTATTACTGAACTATTAACTGTGAACTCGCTCAACTAGTTGTTGACTCTCTCTTACATGCCTTGCAGGACCTTAGGTACATATGGAGCTTGCACAGGGAGGAGCAGGTCGTTGTGGGACATGGACCGATGATGCCATGTTATCTATTTAAACATTTGAATTTACCATTTACATTGGGTTTACATACTTATGCTTCCGCTACACACTTGTTAATGTTTGGTTTTGAAAACACCTTTCGTATTGATGAATGATTTTACTACTTACTTATATGTTCAATATGATTGGTGGCTTGATCCTGGTCAGTCACGCCTCCAAGCGGTGATACTCCGCGTGTGGATTTTGGGGGTGTGACAATTGTGTCCTACTATGGTAAATCCTCCTATCAAGCGCATCGAGCTGTACCTTAAAGGTTTGGTGCCAGAAATTCAAAGTCACGTGACCTCAGCTAATCTTGGCACTATTCAGCAAATCATCAAGTTTGCTCATCGTCTCACTGATCAGGCGGTGGAGCAGAACAGGTTACCAAAGCGTATTAGTGCTACTACCACTACATCTGATGCCCCCAATGACAACAAGCGTAAATGGGATGGGATCTCAAGCAAGGGTTCAACCTCTGTTCAGTCACAGGCTTAACAACGAAAGACAGACGATTTCAAGAGTCCCGGTCAGCAATCTTCAGGGGGTCAAGATCAGGGTCAGGGTGGATACAGGGGAAATCACCCAAAGTGAAACAAATGCAACAGACACCACAGTGGTCAGTGCAACAAGGGATGTTTTTAGAGGTGTCTCAAGATGGTTCATGAAGCCAAGGATTGCAGGAGCTCACGGCCTGCAAATCAGAATCGTTAGCAGCAACAGCAAGCACCGCAGAATCAGCAACAGCAACAGGGCAACAGGGGATGCTTTCAGTGTGGCGCTGAAGGTCACTTCAAGAGACACTGCCCACAGTTGAACCAGAATCAAAATAACAACAATAATCAGGGGAACGGGAACAACAATTGGAATAACAACGGGGGAAACAATGGAAACAATGGTGCCCGGGGCCGTGCGTTCGTGATTGGTCAGGGTGATGCAAGGAATGATCCCAACGTCGTAATGGGTAACTTCATTCTGGATGACTTTTATGTTAATGTTTTATTTGATTCGGGTGCCGATACCAGTTATGTGTCTCTAAAAGTTAGTCAAATGCTTAAGCGTGTTCCAATACTTTTGAACACCAAGCACATGGTAGAGCTAGCAAATGGTAAAAGTTTAGAGGCCACACACATAGTTAAGGGTTGTAATCTCATCTTAGCTGGCCAGACCTTCTCTATCGACCTCATTCCTATTGTTTTGGGTAGTTTCGACATTGTTATTGGTATGGATTGGTTATCTCAACATCGAGAAGAGATCCTTTGCAAGGAGAAGATCGTCCACATTCCTCGTCCAGATGGGGAACCATTAGTGATTCATGGCAACAAGAGTGGTGCCGAGGTGGGCATCATTTCTTTTCTTAAGGCCCAGCAGTGTTTGCGAAAGGGCCACACTGCTATCCTAGCCCTCGTTTCTGATGCATCCTCGAAAGAAAAGAAGATTGAAGATATTCCGATCAAACGTGACTTTCCCGAGGTATTCCCTGAAGATTTACCTGGGCTACCGCCTCATCGCCAGGTCGAATTCCAAATCGAGCTAGCTCCTGGAGCAGCGCCCATAGCTCGAGCACCTTATCGCTTAGCTCCAACCGAACTGGAAGAACTGTCCAAACAATTGCAAGAACTCTTGGATAAGGGTTTCATTCGTCCTAGCTCTTCGCCCTGGGGAGCTCCAGTGTTGTTTGTGAAGAAGAAAGACGGTACCTTCCGTATGTGCATAGATTACCGAGAACTCAACAAGGTGACCGTGAAGAATCGCTATCCTCTTCCACGCATTGATGACTTATTCGACCAGTTGCAAGGGTCGAGCTACTATTCAAAGATTGATCTGAGGTCAGGTTACCATCAACCGAGAGTCCGGGACGAGGACATCTCCAAAACAGCATTCAGAACTTGCTACGGCCACTTCGAGTTTCTGGTCATGCCATTCGGGTTAACAAACGCACCTGCATTTTTCATGGATCTTATGAACCGAGTGTGCAAACCATACCTGGATAAGTTCGTTATCGTCTTTATTGTTGACATTCTGATCTACTCTAAGAGTCAGGAGGAGCACGAGCAACATTTGCGACTTATCTTGGAACTTCTTTGAACAGAGCAACTTTATGCTAAGTTTTCAAAATGTGACTTCTGGCTTCGGGATGTCCATTTCTTAGGCCACGTAGTAAACGGGAATGGGATTCATGTTAATCCATCAAAAGTTGACTCAATCAAGAACTGGCCTGCACCGCGTACACCAACAGAAATCCACCAATTCTTGGGTTTAGCGGGCTACTACAGAAGGTTCATCAAAGATTTCTCGAAGATTGCGCAGCCGCTTACTCTACTGACTCAGAAGGGTGTCACCTATCGTTGGGGTGATGTTCAAGAATCAGCGTTCCAACATTTGAAGAGTAGACTTTGTAGCGCACCGATTCTTTCATTGCCTGATTGTGACGCGTCAATTCAGGGTCTTGGTTGCGTGTTGATGCAACGGGATAAAGTCATTGCTTATGCATCGCGCCAACTTAAAGTTCACGAAAAGAATTACACTACACACGATCTGGAGCTGGGAGCTGTTGTTTTCGCACTCAAGATATGGAGACATTACCTGTACGGTACTAAGTGCACCATTTACACCGATCACAGGAGTCTCGAGCATATCTTCAAATAGAAGGAGTTAAACATGCGACAACGTCGATGGGTCGAGCTCTTGAACGATTACGAATGCGCGATCAAGTACCATCCAGGCAAAGCCAATATTGTGGCCGATGCCCTCAGTCGAAAGGACACTACGCCTAAGCGCGTGCGAGCATTACAACTTACCATCCAATCTAGTCTTCCTACTCAGATAAGGGATGCTCAGGTTGAAGCATTGAAAGCAGAGAACGTCAGGGCGGAGTCCCTACATGGGTCAAGGAAACGATTAGAACAAAAGGGAGACGGCGCTTACTACGTTACAGGGCGCATTTGGGTCCCACACTATGGAAACTTACGCGAGCTGGTGATGGACGAAGAACATAAGTCTCGCTACTCAGTACATCCTGGTTTGGATAAGATGTACCACGACTTGAAGACTACGTACTGGTGGCCTAGCATGAAAGCCCACATAGCAACCTACGTCAGCAAATGTTTGACTTGTGCGAGAGTCAAGACCGAATACCAGAAACCATCGGGCCTACTGCAACAACCAGAGATACCACAATGGAAATGGGAGCAAATTTCCATGGATTTTGTTACTGGCCTGCCTAGATCTCAACGTGGAAATGATACCATTTGGGTAATCGTGGAGCGACTCACAAAGTCTGCATACTTCTTGGCTATCAAAGAAACAGATAAGTTCTCCACTTTAGCAGACGTTTATCTAAAGGAAGTGGTCTCGAGGCACGGGGTGCCAACCTCCATTATTTCTGATTGTGATGCACGTTTTACTTCTGAACTGTGGAAAGCAATGCATAAGTCCTTTGGCTCACGTTTAGACATGAGCACCGCTTATCATCCGCAGACGGATGGGCAGTCCGAACGCACCATCGAAACCCTTGAAGACATGCTTAGGGCATGTGTGATTGATTTTGGAAACGGCTGGGAAAAGCATCTTCCGTTAGTGGAGTTTTCGTATAATAACAGTTACCACACTAGCATCCAAGCCGCTCCGTTTGAGGCATTGTACGGGCGTAAATTCCGATCACCTCTTTGCTGGGCAGAGGTGGGTGATAGTCAAATCACGGGTCCAGAACTTGTAGTAGACACAACGGAAAGGATTGCTCAGATACGACAACGAATGACGGCAACTCGTGACCGTCAGAAAAGCTACGTTGATAAGCGCAGGAAACCACTCGAGTTCCAGGTTGGGGATCGAGTGCTACTCAAAGTCTCACCTTGGAAAGGTGTAGTCCGTTTTGGCAAACGAGGCAAACTTAACCCGCGATACGTTGGACCTTTCGAAATCATTGAGAAAATAGGCAAGGTGGCCTACAAACTAAATCTACCCACAGAACTCAGTGGAGTTCACAACGTATTCCACGTGTCGAATCTGAAGAAGTGTCTGTCAGATGAGACCCTCATAGTTCCTTTGAAGGAGCTCACTATAGACCACCAGTTGCGATTCGTCGAAGAACCAGTTGAAATCACAGACCGAGACGTTAAGGTTCTCAAGCACACCTGAATATCTCTTGTTCGAGTTCGTTGGAACTCCCGTCATGGCCCAGAGTTCACCTGGGAACGAGAAGATCAAATGAAACTCAAGTATGCCTAGTTGTTCGGGAACAATGCAACTACTACTGAGGCTGAAGCTACTGCAGAATTTCAGGACGAAATTCCAAACCAACGGGGGGATGATGTGACGCCCCAGGAAAACCGGTAAACCACGCAACTTAACTAGCTTCCTCAGTAACCGCATGCTAAATTTCGGGACGAAATTTCTTTCAAGTTGGGGATAATGTGACAACTCGAGTTTCCAAGATTCCATCTTCGCATTAATTGCACGTAAATTGTTTAAGTTGTTTGTTTACACGACTTGTTTGCTTTGTAACCGTACACGTTTGTGATATGTTAAATCGTATTGTGATATATTTAATGTGATTAAGGTGTTTGGTGATATAACATGTAACCTGTTTGAAAAACTTAAACTATTTAAACCTTGAATGGGGTTCGACGAAACCCAAGGGTTTCGCCATTACCGACTACGACGAAACAGGAGTGTTTCGCCACCTTCATCTCGATGAAACACAGTGTTTAGCCGGCCCGGGTTTCTCAGAAGCCCAGTTAAGGCCCAACTGTGTTTCGCATACATATATATTTACGTAATTTGCACGGAGATTTCTTTTAACAAACCCTAGAGTGTCTTTTCCTACCCTCTATGCGACGGCAACCATCATCTCTCGCCATCATCCCTCACGAATCCTTGCTAGTTCACCTTGTAACCGGTTAGTGCATAGATATTAATTAACTGATTCAATTTCCTGTCATATTTGATTTGCATGATGCCAGGATAGAGTGATTTGATTGTTATTATCTAATGACCTTTGCCTAGGGTTGTATGGCTAGATGGTTATGATCGTCTGTATGTTGAGATTCAATTGTTTGATGAGTATGATACTTGTAAATTGCGGATTTGATGATCTGTATGTGATAGTGTAATGATGAATTAGTTACTAGATAGGGTTCGAAGATTTCTGTCGACAATCACTTAGACTAGATCTGATACTTATGATTGTAATGGTTTATGTCCACTGTCTATGATCAATTTGATGTTGTATTGAAGCTATAGGTAATATTGTTTGTATCAACAATATGATAACATGTAATCTGTGATTAGGCTAGATGTTGATGATCAACTGTTAAGGTAATTAGGGTTCCCGTAGATGCGACGTAACAGAATTGCATCCTGGACGAAACGCCAATCACGACGAAACAGGGGAGTTTCGCCGAGGGTAATCACGACGAAACAGGATAGTTTCGTCGAAGGGGTTCATGACGAAACGAGTGTGTTTCGTCGAGTTATTAAACATGCACAGTAACTCAGTTAAGTCTGTTAAGGATTAACTAGGTTAGTCATGTGTTGTTAAATTTAAAGCATGACTTGCATGAGCTTGTATAACTGTTAAATACTATGTGTTGGTTATTGCTCGAATACATGTGATAATCTTGACTGTTAGTTAAACTTCGGAATGTCAACTGATTGTGTGTACGTGCATACCATAGGCCTTGACTGATTAATTGGAACCAAGTAATTAATCAAACCGAGCAAACCACACTTCTAAGGCATGGGATTCCCGGTGGGTTGGGAATGGGATTGAATAACTACGGTAGAACTTGTACATATACCACTACTAGACTACTTACCACCGTCCTCGGATTGGGAAGGACGCCAGCGCTAAACCTACGTACTCGCTACGTACCACTGTCCTCGGATTGGGAAGGGCACTTACGTAAAACCAACGTAATCTCATACTTATCATTGTCCTCGGATTGGGAAGGACGCCAGCGCTAAACCTACGTATTCGATACGTACCACTGTCCTCGGATTGGGAAGGGCACTTACGTAAAACCTACGTAATCTCATACTTATCACTGTCCTCGGATTGGGAAGGACACCTATAGATACCACTAGTCTAGTAATATACAACATGGGAAGCCCCCACTAAATATCATAAAGGTTTGGGAAACAATGATACTGGGTAACACATGATTCTGAAACAAACTTACGATTTCTGATACGAACTCAATAACTGAACAATCAACTGTGAACTTGCTCAACTTTGTTGTTGACTCGTTGTTACATGCCTTGCAGGTCGATAGGTACTCATGGAGCTTGCACAGGGAGGTGCGGTCGTTGTGGGACATGGACAATGGGTGCCATGTTAAAAACATTATAACATTTTGAACTTAATACTTATGTTGGGTTTTCACATTTATGCTTCCGCTAAACACTTAACTATGTTTTGTTTTGAACACCTTTCGTATTGTTGTATTGAATTTTATTTATTACTTACAACGTTCAATATGATTGGTGGCTTGATTCTGGTCAGTCACGCCTCCAGGCAGTGATACTCCGCGTGTGGATTTTGGGGGTGTGACATAACTAATGACCCGCTCGCCATTGGCTTGACGATTAAGCCGATATAAAAATGAGGGACTTCATGATAGAGAGTTTTGGTCTAGTATCTGTGTTGTCACCTTTCAATAAAGAGGGTGTGTACGTAATCTCCAAACTAGGAGATTACGCAGGTTCCGATTAAATACTTATCACAGGTTGTCACCCTTCAATAAAGAGGGTGTGTACGTGTCCCAAACCAGGAGATCACGCAGGTTCAGTTTCAATCCTTTACCCATTCCCAACCCTTGGGAATCCCATGCCTTGTGGAAAGTGTAAACTCACCTTTGTTTTGCTCGGTATGTTATGTTTCACTATCCGTTCAAAAGGGGTCAACCAGATCCTAGTGTGGTTACCATTTACAGTTAGTTTGTGTATACGCAACGCATGTGTTCTTTGCGTTTATCACATAGATTACAAATAAACGAAACACATATCATAATGCAAGTCATGGCAAATGTTCGAATCCTACTATCAATCATAATGCAACACAAAACTTCGTATCATCACACACTGTATCATCATATGGTAAATATTTGATTTATATAAAAATCCAAGTCCCTAATTCACACTTTACAAAACTCATGCTTACTAAACCAGTAATTTCCCTATGGTGCGGCCCAAATAGATTAGTAACCATATTATTTTGTAATTCATTAAATTTTCCCAGGCCCAACCGTTTATGCCCCTAAACAGCATGGTCCAACCTTTTTTACATCCTAAATAATTCCCTACTTTCTCGTAACCGGTTTGTATAATTTATACACAATCAAAACAACATATTCCTTCACTGTTAACTAGGCCCCTTTACAAAAGACTTCGGCCCAATACCTATTACCCAAACCAACCGGCCCACAACCAATAAACATGAATTAATTGATTTATGTATAACAACCCAGCCTATTTGTTTACATATATCCTCGGCCCACTGTTGCTTATCACCAAAGCTTCAAAATAACATAACAGTTCCTCAATTTAACCACATAATATCAACATAAAAATTCAATAACAATCCTAATCATCCAATCTCTAATGCTCACTTTTCGATAAAAATCCTTGGTTTCTCATAGTTTATAACTAACATTATGGCATATAACCCCTTCATTGATTTATTAGCATATGATTTACTTTTGATACTCACACATAAGTCCTAACATCTTTCAAACATTCAATTCAGGTTCACGCACATTCAGTCGACATCAACTATTTTCTTTTTACATCAAGTTCATCGGCACTTTCGATATCATGCATATACCCTAAACCTATCAAGATCACAAGAACCTACAATCAACTTGCACACATCAAACATTAAACAGCGACCATTTATCTAATTTCAAAACAGTTTGCATATATATAATCTATTCTCTTGCATGACATAAGTCGAGGTCGAAGCGAAACCGAGATAACGAAACCTTAAGATGAGACTACGAAGTGGAAGGCACTTACCGGTGGTGATCTTGGGTGATATAGCTTCGGTGCGTACAGACGTCGAAGAAGGAAAGAAGAAGAAACGGCAGTGAACGGTGCTTCCTCTAAGGTTTTCGTTGTAAGGGATGATGGGTGGGGGTTTCCTATTGCCGTACGTGATCTTGAAGGAAGGTAGGGTTGGATTTGAATTCTCACCGATTTAGATTATAAAGTTTAAGCTAGGGACATGCATTAATATAGGAGGTTTGGGGCGGTTTGGTTTAATTCTCTTGGGCCGGCTCATAGGGCCACGTACATATAGTATATATATTCATAATGTGGCTTTATCCATAAGTGCAATGTAAATATATGCAAGTTGGTATTATGCAACCTAAAATAGAAAAGTGTGGGCTCGGATTGGACTTTAAGTAATTTGGGCCGAGGAAAATTGTTTGGGTTTCTTAAACTATGAGGTGACCAAGATGTATGCGCAGCCCATTAACGTGCATGGCCCAACCTAATTGTTAACACTTAAAATAATCCACTACCCGGTCATACTCAACTATATTTTTCGTTAAACACGGTTATCATAACTAGTAGCGTTTAAATTTTTATAATAGCACAGAATGTGAAAGAGGAAAGATAAGAAATCAGGCTCATAAGGTTAGCTAACACTAACCTTGAAAGTTTGAGTTGTCACACTGTTAGTCTTGACAGCAGTGTTTTCAAAAGTAAATTTATCAAGATCAAACAACTCTGCAGGATTTGCTGGGATTTTCATTGATGAAAGTTCATTGAACTATACATTCAAAGTCTTTTCCACTGTTTTGGTCCTTGTGTTAAACACTTTGTAGGCTTTAGCAGTGGTTGAGTATCCCAGATGATAACCACAATCAATTTTGGCTGCAAACTTTGAGATAGAATCTTTTAAGTTTAAAATGAAGCATGGGTAGCCAAAAACTTTGAAATATGAGATCAATGGCTTTATTTTATACAGCAGTTCATAGGCAGTCTTTTGATGCCTGGGGTTGATTAAAACTATGTTTTGCATATAGCAAGCAGTGTTTACTGCCTCTGCCCAAAAAGTTAATGGCAAACCTGAATCAGCAAGCATGGTTCTGGCAGCCTCAATCAAAGTCCTATTCTTTCTCTCAACAACCCCATTTTGTTCTGGTGTCCTAGGAATGCTGTACTGCCTTACAATTCCTTTTGACACACATAAATTATCTAACTCCTTATTTCTAAACTCTGTGCCATTGTCACTTCTGAAGATTTTTACTAGCAAGTCAAACTGCTTTTCAACCTGTTTCACAAAGTCTTGCAGAATGCCTACAGTCTCACCTTTTGAGTGTAAAAAGTAAGTCCATGTAAACCTAGAAAAGTCATCAACAATAACCAAACAATATCTCTTTTTCTTAAGACTCATGACTTTAACTGGGCCAAACAAATCCATATGAAGCATTTGCAAACATTTGGTTATTTTGGACTCTTCAATTGATTTGTATGAGCTTTTATGATGTTTTCCTTTTAGGCAGGAAACACAATGCTCAGGACAGGTGAACATTTTTTGAGGTAAACCTCTTACTAACCCCTGTTTTGAAATAGCAGTGATTGTCTTGAGATTTGTGTGCCCCAATCTCCTGTGCCATAATTCTGTCTCTTTGTTTGAGGCAGCTGAGAACAGACAGACATCAGTCCTGAGGCTCTCTTTTGACATATCAACAACATAAACATTGCCACTTATTTGAGCAACAAGTTGAGTTTTTCCATTTTTTATTATTGCTTCAATCTTTTCAACCATTTCTGGTCCAACAATCCTACAACAATCCTTTGTGAAGAAAGAGCCATAGCCCTTATCACTCATTTGAGAGACACTCAGGAGGTTGAATTTTAGATTGTCTATTTGATTGACATTTTCAAACTTAACTTTACCAGACTGCATAGTACCAGACCCCAGAACCTTCCCTTTACTATTATTGCCAAAGGATATATCACCCCCTCCATGAATTTTGAAATCTTTGAGAAGGGCTCTACATTCTGTCATGTGCCTGGAGCCTCCACTATCTACATACCAAAGACTATCTAAGCATGCAGAAGCTCCCTGCACATGTAGTAAAGAATTAGTTCATTAGGGTCTCCAAAGCCAATATGGCTTTGGATGGGGTCTCAGTAGTTTCTAGGTTAAGTTCAGATGGATGGGCAGTGGTTAGGTCAGGGGTTTGGACAGTTTTGGGACTGTTTTTCTCTAACCACTGTTGGGGGTCTTGCCCAATGATCTGCTGATAACCAAAAGGATGACTGTTCACTCTTGGTTTAGAGGGCTTTTTGTAAGACTCATAAACATGTGGGATCCTTTGGTATGGTGGTTGTCCCTTACCTCTTCTGTATTGATTGGCAGGGGGTGCATCAGTCACCCGAACATCTCTTTTGACAGATGTTTGGTTCAGCTGTTTTGTAATAGCTGTTTGGACTGGCACAAACAGTGGTTGGTTCTTGGTGAACTTGACAGATGAATTTGATGAACTAAAGGATGTTTTTGCAGTGTACTCATTCTTTTTCACATCAAATGATTTGAGATACACACATTCTTGAGTTTTGTGGTTTGATTTACCATAGATGGTGCAGCTCTCAGCAGGGACAATTTCACTTGTTTTGTTCAGATCACATGCTTTTAGATGAAAACAATCTTTTGTTAGATGATTCTTTTTTTCACAAAAATCACAAAACAGGTTTTTGATCTTTTCTCTCTTCTTTCTCTTTTCAGACTCCTTTGCAATAGAGTTTTTAACAGCTGTTGGGATGTCTTTGAGAGGAATGACTTTTGCATTTGGAGCTTTTACACCATCAGTGGTTGTGAAGTCCATTAGTTTAAAATTTTCAAGAATGTCACACTCATCAGACCATCTGGGTTTAAATTGATACTCTTCAATCTCTTCATAGGTTGAAGAGCCCAATGTTCTTTCAAGTGTGATTTTGTTGCCATTTTTATCAGTGATTTTGATTTCATGGCCATTTTTGTTTGTTGGTGTTATTTCAACTAAACCAGCTTGTTTTGCAGCAGTGTTTTCAATTTCATCATATTTTCTATTCCTACACCAAATTTTACATTGCTTTCAAGCTGTTTTTCAAGCATGGCCTCATAACCTTTGCAAGATTCCACCCATCTTTCACAAGTGATTTGGGTGGACTCCAACTCCTTTTTACAAACTTGGTATTTTTCTACCATTGTTTGGAGTTGGTTCTTGGTTATGCTTTGCTCTTCTTTAAGACTGCAGATTTCTTTATCCTTTTCAGCTAACTTGTTTTTAAGTTCTTTTAAAGACTTCTCAAATTTGACTTCATCAGATAAAACTTTATCCCTAAGGTTTTCATTCACCTCTTTAATGCTAGCAAATGCAATCATGCATTTGTCTGAACACAGATTTTCAAGAACCTGAGGTGATACCTTGGCAGCAGCCATCATGGCACAATCACATTGATGATTACTTTCTTCATCAGCTCTCTCTTATTTCTCACCTTCCTTCTTCTTTTCTTTTTCTTCTTTGTCTTCTTTGGACCAAGGGTCAAACAGTGGTTCAATCAGGGTTTCTGAACTTTCTTCCAGTAGTAGTTCACCAGCAACTGTAGTAACCACTGCTTCAGCCACTTCATCCACTGTTTCATCACTTAGCTGTTCTCCTTCAGCTTCTACCCCTTCTGGTATTGACTCTAATGCCATCAGACAAAATTCATCATTAAAAGTATTATTAGAAGCATAGAGTGCAAAAATTTCATCACCAAGCTCATCAGGCATACTGCTCCAGTCAACAAAGCCTTGGGTGAAAAAGCTTTGCTGATTTGGTTGAACCACTGCTGGAGCAGCTTGTTGAGGTGCAACAGGTTGCACTTGTGCCTGAGGGACAGGGGCTTGAACATACTGAATTTGTGGAACAGTGGTTTGAACATAATGCACATGCACAGGGGTTGCAGCTTAGTGAGCAATGTTAACATGGGCTGCAGGGGTATATTGGGTATAGTGCACAGTGCTTTGATGTTGTGGTCTAGGGTTTGAGCTGGGATGAGTAATAATTGGACCAGTGGTTTGACTTCTGCATTCCCTAGCAAAATGACCTAGCCTATTGCACTTATAGCACTTGATTTTTGACTTATCCAACCCCACTTTTAAATTCCCATGTAACCCTGGGAATTTTCTCCCTGTTCTTTTATAGAATTTGCTTGTTCTTACACTAAGCAATGCCAGTTGATGCAAAATGTCCATTTCTTCTAAGTCAGTGGGATCAAAGTGCTTCAAATCATAGAGTTCAAAGCACAAGTTATCAGAGTTCTGGCTTTCTCCATTTGCTGTGAAAGAAAAGTTAGATGAGTGAGGATCAGAGTTGAAATTACCTCCAGCAGTTATGTCAATAAAATGATCATAACTCTTATCCTTACTGCTGCCAGACTCTTCTTGACCTAGAAGAGCTGTGTTGCCAAATGAATAATCATCTGTAACTTTGCCAGACTCTTGCAACTTCTTTTTCTGGTTTAACTCCCTTTCATAGGTCAGGAGTCTACCATGAAGTTGGGTCAGTGTTAGATCTTTGAACTTAACAGAATTTCTAGTCACAAAGGCAATTGTATCCCATTTTTCAAGTAGTGATCTAAGGAACCTGCTATTTTGTGTAGATTTAGGAAATTCAACCTTAACAAGTCTTAGCTCACTAATGAAACAACTGAATCGCTCAAATTGTTGAGTCAATGACTCACCCTTAATGTGACAAAAGGTTTCATACTGCTGATTCAGAATTTCCCTATTATTTTCAATTACTTCTTCAGTTCCCCCAAATTGTTCCTTAAGTGCATCCCATAATTCCTTGGCACTGTTACAATGTAACAGCCCAACATAAATTTCATTGGGTAATGCAGATGCAATGATGCTGAATGCTTTGGCATCCAGTTCGAACTTTTGAAAATCAGTTTCAGTATAGTTTTCATATTTTTTAGGTTTGAACTTCTTTGAATCCTTAGCACTCGGCACCATTGGAACATGGGGCCCAAAAACAACAGATCTCCAACATCCAGTGTTCTGTTGAGCAAGGATGTGACCCATCCTTCTCTCCCAGATGTTGTATTCATTACGTTTAAGCATGGGTGGTTTGAAAAGTGAACCAATGTTATTCTTATCATCTTGTGATTGTGACGTCATCCTGGTTGTTTTACAGGCACTGATTAATCAACTTTGAACGTGATTAACCCTTACTCTGTTTTTCAACAAAACGAACAACTATTAGTATCAACGATTGTGAGCTGAACTATTTATGTCAAAATGATTGTTAAATCAAATTTTACTGTCTGAGCTCTGATACCAATTGTTAGGATCTGAGTTTGGATTGATTGTGTTTTACGTTTGAATTAAGATGAAAAGATGAACAAGTAATGCAGCAGAATATAAATGGAAATAAACTTTGCACACAGTCAAACAGGAGAATTGTTTTTAACACACATTTTCACACAGAACTGAATGATTGATTTATTTCAATTACGATTACAATGCATGCATGTAACAAACTCCCCCTCAGCCTGAGCTCACAGTGTTTGTTCGTACATGAAGAAAAGTGGTGAAGAGCTAATAGAACAATACATGGTACTGTTCTATTTATAGGCACGCTCAAACCACTGTGGCATCTTTGCTGACGTCACCATGAAAGTGACATCTAACCTCCTAACAAACTCTAACAACTGATCTAATACAAACACTGCTATGCTAACTACTGATTACAATACATTACATAAGAAGAACTAAACTACTGCTTTATCCTTCCACTGTTGTGACTCCAGCAGTACTTGGTATCTTCAGCAGTGCTTGTCCTATAGCAGTAGATTGATCAACAGGGCTTTAGTCTTCATCAGTCTTTAACATGATTAGCAGTTGTAAGTCAGCAGTTGATGTAAAGGATCAGTGGATGGAGGTTATCAGATGTTGAAACCACTTTCAAGGGGAGAGAAATGTAAACATAACATCTGCTTATTTTGGATCAACTGTTGTGATCCGGTTTTGGCTTTAATCAACTGTTCCTCTGGTAGGGTTTAATCCCAACAAGTAATATGGAAATAACCAGCCAGTTGGACAGAGTGGGGTGCCAATAACCAAAGTAAAATTGGCGCTATTATATGTGAGTGAGCCGATGCCACTATTTCTATTTTATAAGTTAGAAGGCAGTGCATATGAAAACAATCTAAGCCATATTATGAGATACCCCTATTATGAATTAGAATAAAAAAGAGAGGCATTATATTCCCTATTATGAATTAGAATAAATAAGAGAGGCATTATATTATATCTTTTGGGGAATACGAATTAAAGAAGGGACAGAACAAAGGTGGCTATGATTGACTTTGGGGAGAAGGATATACGAATAAGAGGAACGAAAGATGCATATTATTTTTGGAGGTGGGGGCCGCCAAAAGGGTTCTAGCCCAGCCATTACGTGAACTTAGGTTTTTTGGGCTTCAGAACAATTTTTAAATAGATTGTTATGACATATCTAAAACCCTGATCCATTCTTGGACGATCAGAACAGAGTGGGATGCGATAACATCAGTTGGGTTGTGAAAGGTCTTGTAGCCCACCAGCAAGGGGATTGGCAGAACATATACTTGAACATATGACTGAGACACAAAGATATATATATATATCTATATCTATACTACTTTATTAAGCAAACTAGGTTTTCTACCCTTATGGTAATTTCACGTTGTGTACACATCTTCAAGCAACATGTACAAGAGAGCCAAACTATTTTAGAGGGGCTAAACTTGCCTATTGTCCAAAAATTTAAGACACTTTAGGGGTATTTTAGGGATTTTGGCACCTTTGTAACCAATAATATTAAGATGGCATGTGAAGAGTCTAACCTAATTGATTATTGATTAAATATTTTAATAATGATAAATGAAATGGTGTTTACATGAATTATTCACTTGTAAACGAGATGAACAAAAAATTATTTATATGCATGAATGGGGACGAACCTTATCAAACCACTAACCCCATATTAAACTTGTGAACCCATAGATGAAATGGTGTTTACATGAATTATTCACTTGTAAACGAGATGAACAAAAAAATATTTATATGCATGAATGGGGACGAACCTTATCAAACCACTAACCCCATATTAAACTTGTGAACCCATAGTTTTAATTTTAGTAACCGATGGAACATCAAAGCTTTTGTAACCTACCAACTATCACTAGCAATTAATAAAGAAACTTAATAGTCACGGTTCTCATTCATTCACATCACGATCTTACAATCGAAATTCGTATAAATGGAACTCTCAAAAGAACCCTCACAAACCCTTCGTTTTGGGTTTCGCTTGTTGCAGTAGACGACACCAAACTTTAGCCGACACACATCAAGCTCTCTCTCTCTGGTCAGAAACACAACCACTTCAGTAGCTCCGCCACCACACCCCGTGATTGCCGCATTGTCATTGTTGTCTCTATCAATCTCGTACACACACGTATACTCTACATTTAGAAAGAAAGCGATGGTAACATTGCTGGAAGAAAGCCAACGTCGGTGTTCTTTGTTCGTCAATTTCATACACATCAGTTTAGTTCTCTAATTATAAAACGGGTGTTTCTCCTTTGATTTGGTGTTTTATTTGTACCTATATTTTCTTTGGGTTTGGTATAACTAGAAGATCATGAAGGCAAAAAGTAACGGTGTTATTCATTCAATTCACACAAACATCCAGTTCAGTTCTCTGATTTGGATTTTATTTTCTTCATGGCTTTAGGTTTTAAGGATGATGATTCTTGATCAGAACCACCAAGTGAATTGAATGTGAGTTAAAAAATAGTCAAGGGCAAGATATGTAAACCATCTGCTTCTTGAGGTTTTATTTTCTTGGTGGCTTTATCTTTTGTAACATTTTCATTACCAGTGATGTCTATATTTTGTATGTATTGGTGCTTATAGTGCAAACCTTATATGGATGGATATATATTTTGGAAGTCGACCTGAATTTGTTGATGTGCATTGTAGAGCATTTTGTAGAGTTTGACTTCTTGGCTTCTTTTGAACTTTGAAGATTGTTGGATTGAGAAAATGGTTGTATATACTTATATTTGCTTTAGTAGTTTAGTGTCTTGCATATAAACAAACCATAAAAAGCTCTAGACCACCTGGTTAAACTATTTAATGAAACTCGTATACCATTATATAATAAACGTTAGATGATGAGTTCAAAATTCTTAATGAACCAAAATTGTTAAAGTTAATAATTAAGCACATGTTTGCATACTTATGATCCTTCGAGTCTTAGGAAAGTCACTACTCTGAGGCAAGAGATTGCAGGCTATAGGGTGTGATCCTTCGAGTCAGTGCCATATCACTCACCTCTAATTCACAATCCAAAATCACTACCCTAAGGGTGTGGTCATGACCATGGTTGCCATGGTTTAATCCATACAAACCATGGTGGATTAGGGAATGGGGTGGTATAGTCTTCCATTCATGTTCCTACGTGGCGAATCATGTCCCAACCATGACCCCCACACCATTATCAACTTTCTAATAAAAACGTGATGATATTTTTATGGTTATTCTAATAAAAACCTGATGATATTTTTATGGTTATAACTTGTGATTCAATCTTGCTATTGAATCATGTTGGAAAAATAGAATGTGATATACAAAAAACTAATTTATTAAAATTACTATTAAAGTCTTCGTATGGTGAAATTTTTATAGAATTTTTTTAATAACAATTGATTAGTCTTTATGAATGTTTAAGTCTCTAATTAATTGAGACTCTTAACTCTCCTTAACTTTTGTACACATACTACGCTAAAAAAATTAAACTAATGATAGGTAAGGATGATGATTATTGGTCATGATATGCATACAACAAGTGCTTGAATTTATTCTAATAGAAATCAAAGTCTACTACAATTCCAATACTTTTGTAAGTTTATTTCTTCTTGATATGTATGATTTTGAGTTTTAAACTAATTTCTTAACTAGCACATATTTAAGTTTGAGTGACCTACATTATGTATTTTTGAAATTCCGAAAGTTTGTATATCTTGCACATATGGATAGATTTTACAACAAAAATAGGCCTGTGGATTTATTTTGCATATAAAAGTTAGTATTTCAAAATTGTCTATATAAAGCGGGCTAACCTCGACTTGAAAATTAAACAACTTATCTGTATGGGAAGCTTGGTACAGGCTCAATGAAAAATGGTTAGTTCAAACAAATTATTTTCTGTTGGAGCTGATTTAGATGTGTCACACTAGCTACTGATTATTTGGATGTATAATCAAATTTATTCCTAAAGTTTTATATAATATGGGATGTCATTTATAATAGATATCATAATTGAATCGATATGAATCGGACACCCGCCGCAACGCGCGGGCATTCCCACTAGTATATATATATAGGGGATGAATCATGAGAAAACTAGTTTAAATGAGAAAACAAAAAAACTAACCAAAAAAGCTTAAAAAAAACCTAAAAAATACCAATTTTTTTTTTTTACAATTTTTTATAGAAAAATCGCTACTTTTTATGTAAGGAAAAAAAATTTCAAAAAAAAAAAAAAAGTTTTTTTTTTTTTTGTACTGCACATGTGCACTAATACATAAAGCTTAAACCACTTAACCCACCCCCACCGACACCCCCCAAAAACCTAAACCCCCCACCCCCCAAAAACCTAAATTCACCCTCCCACCAAAAGCCTAACCCCCCCCCCCCCCCCACCAAAAAAAAAAAAAAAACCTAAACCCTCCACCCCCACCCTCCCGAAAACCTAAAACTAAATCCTAAACATAAACCCGAAAAAAACTTAAACCCCCCACCCCCCAAAAACCTAAACCCCTCCCTCCCCCCACACCCAAAAACCTAATCCTAATCCTAAACCTCAAAAAAAAAAAAAAAAAAAACTAACCCTAAAAGTTAAACTAGACTCAAAATGCTAATTTTAAGCATGTAATGCAATTGTAGTACATGTTATATTGCACATGTGCACTACTATAATAATAGTATTGAAAACAAGACGACACTATAAATCTTTTTTTATGTCATAAAAAATATGCTCGAATATACTTGAATGAAAGATACAAAAATTTGTGATCTTATGGTGTTATTTTTGTTTTAAAATGATAACGTTTGGATAAATGAGAAATGTTTGAAAAATTATATATATTTTTTTTCCAATTTTACCCCTCCTTCATTAAAAGTCTCCCCCTCCTTTTTAGTGGTTTTTAGTTAGTTTTCTAGTTTTCTCATTTATATCTAGTTTTCTCATGATCCTCTCCCTATATATATATATATATATATATATATATATATATATATATATATATAGGACAAAGATCCGTTAGGAACCACCATTTATTGCGAGAACCGCGAGAACCAATGTGAACACAACCAAAAATGCCTAAAAATAGCTAAAAACACACACAAAAATGTTTTTTTTTTAATATTTTTTATAAAAAAATCGCTACTTTTAGTTTTTTTAATGTTTTTAGATTTTACGGTTTAGCTTAGGTTTTAGCCTTATTTTTTAGCTTTAGGGTTTAGAGTTTAGGAGTTACGATTTACGGTTTAGGGTTAAAAGATCTTAGTTATGGTTCGACGAGTTGGTTCCAAAGCCGCTGGAATGAGTCCAATCGGAGTTCATTTGGGTCGGTTCCCCGCTGTTCTCCACTTTTTTAGTGTTCCTCAATGAACCTTCCCCTATATATATATATATATATATATATATATATACATATATATATAGGGAGCCGTTAGAATGAGAACCACCACGAGTTATGAGAACCACGAGAACCAAGTGCCACGGAGGGGCGTTGACCACGAAATTTTTTTTACACCTAGATCCGCATATTTTAAGACCGGGTGTAAAAAAAAATTTTCAAACGGCGCGCCCGAGGGGGTAGTTTTTTACACCCAAAGTTTGTAAAAAAAAAAAGAAAAAAGAAAAAAAATTAAAAACACCAAACTTTGGGTGTAAAAAACTACCCCCTCGGGCGCGCCGTTTGAAATTTTTTTTTACACCCGGTCTTAAAATATACGGATCTAGGTGTAAAAAAAATTTCGTGGTCAACGCCCCTCCGTGGCACTTGGTTCTCGTGGTTCTCATAACTCGTGGTGGTTCTCATTCTAGCGGCCCCCTATATATATATATATATATATATATATATAGGTGTTCTTATTTTTGTATGCATAGTATTAGCTTCAAAAATAATAGTTTCATCTTTTGGGGATACTAATTTTGTTTTAGGTTCTATAGTGGTGGTCATAGTCTTATAATATATTCTATATATTACTACTGCAGCATTAGTTTTTTCTTTAAATTCTAAATTTTTAGTTTTAATTGTTAATGTTAAAGTATCTAAAATATGTGGATCAAATAAACCAATTGAAAAGTTTGGATAACAATTAAAATAAATAGGACCATTTGAAATATTAGACTCAGCCATAGCTAGCAAAGAATTATTAAAATTTGTATGAAATAACTCAATTATTAACATGGAATTTGCAAGATATAAACCCACCAAAATTTATAGAAATAGATAATCAAACATCTAGCATAGTAGAACATTCTGATGGTTCAATAGATATTTCTTTCAGTAATATACCACCAAGGCATTCTATGGGAGCAAGTACTTCTAGAAATACTTTAGATGAAAGTCTATTTAGAAGAAGTTTATCAATGAAAATGAAAGGTGTGGATTTTTCAAATACAATTCCAAGACCACTATATGAAGAAAATGATAGTGATAATAATACTTATGTTCCAACTAAGTCTGATATGGAAAATTATGAAGAGTTACAACAATGAGTGATTCTAAGGTTCAAGCTCATAGAAATTGCTATATTTGGCTTTTAAAAAATTGCAATAGAAGAATAGAAAATTTGAATAAAAGATTAGAAGAATATAATAAAATTCCATATATGATATGTCCACCTGAATATATTCCATGTAACATGCCTCGATCTGACCCATATCATTCCTCTAATTATATGAATTATAAAAGTGAATATCGATCATTTTTAGAAGAAAAATTAAGAGAAGAATATAATCATAGAATAAAGCTTATGAGAAAAATTTCTAGAACAACTTGTTAAGAATGAATAAAGAAATGTTAGAATATTTAAAAAATGAAATGTTCAATAATTATAATAATAAAAATTTAATATGGTATTTTTCTAAATTTAATGAAGATGAAAGATTTTTACATGAAATTGATTGGCAATTATATATGTGTGAAAATGATGAAAATATTCCATTTTTCTCCTGGTTTTCTCTTTACTGTATAGAAAATAAAATTGAGTATCCATTCTTTGAAAATATATCTGTTAATAATACTATAACCAAAACCTATACAATTATAGATAAAAATAAAAATATTACTAGTATACACCCTCCACATATGGATATAAAGATAGAAACTGAAAATAATGAATATATTGCAAAACCTTTAGCAAATCTTAAGGAAGATATAGATAAAAATGTAAAGGCAATTATTTTTCAAAATAATTACACAAATGAAAAATTAAATACTATAGGAGAACACTTAGAAAGAATAGAAACTAATAAAACTCTCGATCAACCTAGTACTTCAAATACTAAAACAATAATTGAAACTATAGAAAATCCAATATTTAAACCATACAATATAGATATCCCAATACGTCTAAACAAACAACAAGACATGTTAAAAGATATTAACTCAAAACTTTCAAAATTAAACATAAATGTTATTTCAGAACAAAAAATTCAAAATATTGAAGAACAATTTAATGATTTTCAATTAGAAGATTCTATAAATAAAATTAAAAGAAATTATCATTTTTCAAAAAATAATACTTATACTAATAGACCTGAAACAAGAAATTATTACCCTAGACCTACTCCACCTGATTTACAATTTGAAGAGCGACATACTTTTGTTCAAGCCAAATATGATGGAAGTTCTTTATATGAATGGAGTATAGAAGGCCAAACAGAACATCAAATTCTTAGTTTAATGCAAGAAATGATAATGGCAGCTAATGCATATAAAGCAAATGGAAATGATGATACTGCAATTCTTAATATGATAGTTTCTGGTTTTACTGGAATTTTAAAAGGCTGGTGGGATAAGTATCTCACAGAAGAAGAAAAACATATAATTATTAATGCTAAAAAGATAGTTATTAAAACAGAAAATAATGTTCAAACACCAACTGAAATTCCCGATATAATTAATACTCTAATATTTGCTATAATTCAACATTTTATTGGAAACCCAACAGATTATCAAGAAAGAAATTCTTTAATATTATTAAATTTAACATGTAGAAAATTACAAGATTTTAGATGGTATAAAGACGTTTTCCTTTCAAAAGTTATGACTAGAGATGATTGTAAAGAGGCTTATTGGAAATAAAGATTTATAGCTGGATTACCAAAATTATTTGCAGAAAGAATTAGAGAAAAAATTAAAAAAGACTTTAATAATAATATTCCTTATAGAGATTTAGCCTATGGTCAAATAATAAATTATATAAATCAAGAAGGATTAAAAATATGTAACGATTTAAGATTAAAAGAAAAGACTAAAAAGGATGGAATTCAAGGCCATAAAGAATTAGGAAGTTTTTGTCAACAATATGGATTTGAACCATTTAAAACTCCTTCTAAAACTAAAAAGAAAATTCCTAAACAATTTATTAAAAAGAACTATAAAAGAAAACCATATATTAAAAACAAACAAAATTATTATAAAAATAAGAATGATTTTCAAAAGAAAAAACAAGGTAAACAAGATATTGTTATTTGTTATAAGTGTGGAAGACAAGGACATTATTCAAAAGATTGTTATACTAGAAAAAAGATAAACGAGTTAAATATTTCTGATGAATTAAAAGAACAGATAAACAAAATACTTATTTATGATAATTCAAGTGAAGATAGTATTTCAGATTATAGTGATAATGATTTAAATTATATTGAAGATTCTAATTCAGAAAGTAGTTCAGAAGATAATGTATGTGAATGCGTTGGTCCTTGTATATGTGAAATTGATGGTACAATAAATTCTCTAACATTAGATAATAAAGATTTATTTGAATTATTAGAAAAAATTGAAGATAAAGAAGTAAAACAAGTATATTTAAAACAATTAAAAGAAAAGTATAAACTACCAATAGAAAAGGAAACAAAAACATATAATTTTAACGAAATATGCCAAAGATTTCAAACAAAACAAATAAAAGAAAATCCTGTTACAATAACCGATTTACAAATAGAATTAAAAAAAATAAAAGAAGAGATTCGAGAAATAAAATTACAAATTAAAGAATTAGAAAGAGGAAAAAATAAAGAGGATGAAGACAATAATAACAATACTAAAAGTGATACTGAAAATACAGGAATAATAAATCGTTTAAAAGGATTAACTTCTCAAAAATGGTATACTAAGTTAAATATAATAGTCAATAATGAATTTCGATTAACATTAGTTGCTATGATTGATAGTGGTGCTGACATGAATTGTATTCAAGAAGGATTAATACCCACAAAATACTATGAAAAGACTACATATAAACTATCTGGAGCTAATGGAAACCCATTAAATATTCAATACAAATTATCAAATGTTCATATTTGCAAAGAAAACTATTGTTACAAAACTCAATTAGTTCTAGTAAAAGATTTAACATCTCAAATTATATTAGGACTCCCATTCATAACTCAATTATATCCATTTACAGTTGAAGAAAAAGGTATAAGTATTAAAGTATTAAATAAAAAGATCTGTTTTGAATTTGCTCATCCAATTACTTCAAAACAAATAAATATTTTAAGCTTAAAAGAAAAACAAAAGGAATTTTTAATAGAAGAGATTGATTATGTCAGAATAAAGAATCAATTGCAAGACAAAATAATTATAAAAAGAATACAAGAAATTGAAAATAAATTTAAAGAAAATGTCTGCGCAAATATTCCAAATGCTTTTTGGGAAAGAAAACAACATGTTGTAAAATTACCTTATATTAAAGATTTTAATGAGAAAAATATTCCAACAAAATCTAAAGCTATACATATGTCTCAAGAGTTAGAAAACTATTGTAAAAAGGAAATACAAGAATTATTAGATAAAAAACTAATAAGGCCATCTAAATCCCCTTGGTCCTGCTCTGCCTTTTATGTTCAAAATAGTGCAGAAATTGAAAGAGGAGCTCCTAGATTAGTTATAAATTATAAGCCATTAAATAAAGTTTTAAAATGGATTAGATACCCTATACCAAATAAAAGAGATTTATTAAAAAAGATATATGATTCAAAAATATTTTCTAAATTTGATATGAAGTCTGGATTTTGGCAAGTTCAAATTGCTGAAGAAGATAGATATAAAACTGGATTCAATACACCATTCGGACACTATGAATGGAACGTTATGCCTTTTGGATTAAAAAATGCTCATTCAGAATTTCAAAATATAATGAATGACATTATTTTACCATTAGGAAATTATGCTATTGTTTACATTGATGATGTATTAATATTCTCAAATTCTTTAGACCAACATTTTAAACATTTAAATTCTTTTTACAATATTATTCATAAAAATGGATTAGTTGTATCACCTTCTAAAATAAGTCTTTTTCAAACAGAAATAAGATTTTTAGGACATAATATTATTCAAGGAACAATAAAACCTATCAATAGAAGTTTAGAATTTTCAAATAAATTTCCAAATGAAATTAAAGATAAAAAGCAATTGCAAAGATTTTTAGGATGTTTAAATTATATTCATGATTTTTTCAAAGACTTAGGAATTATATGCAAACCTTTATATGATAGATTAAAAAAGAATCCAAAACCATGGACTCAAGAACATACAGATATAGTAAAATATATTAAAGATAAAATAAAATGTCTACCATGTTTACATATTCCCCATCCCAATGCAAAATTAATTGTAGAAACCGATGCAAGTGATCTAGGATTTGGAGGAATATTAAAACAAGAATTAGATAATAAAGAAAGTTTAGTTAGATATTATTCAGGTGCTTGGAATGATACTCAGAAAAATTATTCTACAATCAAAAAGAAAATTTTAAGTATAGTTTTATGTATAAAAAAGTTTGAAGATGATTTATATATGAAACCATTTTTATTAAGAATAGATTGTTTATCTGCAAAATATATTTTAGAAAAGGACATTAAGAATTTGATTTCAAAACAAGTTTTTGCAAGATGGCAAGCATTATTAAGCAACTTTGATTTTCAAATAGAATTTATAAAAGGAGAAAATAATTCTTTACCAGATTTTTTATCAAGAGAATTTTTACAGGGAATATGAGCAACTCCGATTCTTCAAAAAAGATTGTATTCTCAAAACAACAATTCTCAAAATCTCAATTATCAAGCTCTCCAAATTCTCCTTCAAGACCAACCCATATGCAACAATTTCCCTTATTACCTAATATTCAAAACAGATTTGCCCCTCTAACCCCAGGTCCAAGACCTAGACCTCCATTCTCATCTATTATTCAAAATTTAGAATCAAAACCCATTATTCAATCTCCTTCTTTTACAAAACTCTCTAAACCAGCTTCTCCTTCAACCTCTTCACCAGCCACTATTCCCTACATTATCAACCCAAACAAAAAGATTATCAAAATTCTAGAACCTTTGGAAGTTGAAAAGGTTAATAAAACCTTCTTTTCTCTGATCGACTTCATTTTTCCAAGAGGATGCCATTTTTTCAAAGATGAATACAAAAACAAAGATTATTATCAAGCAATTTTAGAAGATTCTGAATCAGTTATTATTCGACACAGACACAATTTTAATAGTGGAGATTCTTCCAAGATTGCTTATAGTCAAGTAAAGATTTTGAAAGTCTTATCTTCAGAAGACTGGAATTCTAAGCCCTATAATCCAAAAACCCTTTCAAACTTTAGTGCTTATCCTCAATATAACTACTATGATTATCAAGATGCATGGGAATATGCATTTTTCCTAAGAAACTTTGATCATTCTTGGTTTTTCCAATTTGATGAAGATTTTTCAAATATTTATCCAAGATGGTTTGTTAAATGGTTCAAATATATGGGAATTATTCCAGATGCTTTTCCTAAAGAAGTTTCAGAGGCATTTTCAAAATTCGTTGAGTATTTCCAACATGATGGAACACCAATTTTTGAATATACTTTACAATTCATGAGCGTTTTCAGAATTCCATGGATCTGTTTATGGACTTACAATTTTCAAGAAGAAAGTCCTACGGAACTTTCTCCTCCATTACTCTTTAGACAATACAGGTGTAAATGGTGGAATAAGTTCATTATTACAAAAGCAAATTCTCAAGCAGTTACCAAGTATTATAAGGAACTAGCTATTCAATATGAAAGAAGTTTAAAGTCTCCAATTCGAGATATCAAGGCCAGTGATGAAGACCAAGAGTATATTAAAAGATTCTCAGATTGCAAGTCTCCAGAAGACATTTTAAAATTAGTCAATGAAATTAGACAGTCTCCATCCCCTTCAAAACACTCATCCCCGGGGACTGAAGTTTTTCAAGATTCTCAAGACCCATATGATTTGATGTAAAAAAATAATAATAATAATAATAATAATAATAATAATAATAATAATAATTATAATTATTGTTCTTTGCCGGACAAATGATGGTGAAAGAAAAGAAGGTCCATATAATTTTACAAATGGACAATCTACTTTTCTTATTTTCAAAAGGTGGTGACCAATAACTCTACAAATGGACAATCTACTTTTCTTATTTTCTAAAAGTGGTGCAATCATTCTACAAAGAGACAAGATACTTTCCAAAATGGTGCAAGTAATTCTCAAAATGGACAAACAACTTTTCAACAAAAGCCATTTCATACGGAAGCTTTTTCAAGATTCAATTATGAAGACCCTTTTATTCTATCTATAAAAGGGAGGATGATCAAGGAAGAAAGACACACTTTTCTACACACCTTTTCTTATTACTTCTCTTATGTATGAAAAAACCCTCAAATCCCAAAATTGTATTATCAACTTCTCTATGTTCAAGATCTTTAGATTTTCAAATTATAGCTGCTCCTCCCGATTGTAAGGAAATCAATTGTAATCAAGATTATCAATCAATAAATTCAGGTATATTTTAAATTTATATCATGGTTGTTTATATTGCCATCTATTTAAATTAATTCATATTGGTTTTATGTTTAATCTTCTTCATATCAATCGATCCTAAACCGTTTTGGTATTATATATATATATATAGTGATCAGACGCAAACATTGGAGGCGGCGAAGATCAGACGAATCTAGAGGGCTCATGCTGTGGACGAAAAATAGAGAATATTTTGCAAGGAATTAAGGTGAAGAATCATCGGGTTTGAAGCGGGAAGCTTAAAGAACAAGGAATAAACGGGTTTTGTTATTCGATTCTTCTTGTTTTCCTATTTTCTTTGTTTCATGTCTATGAATTCAGAATTTAAACTTTGTGTTTTGATTTTTAAGACCATGATACTTGGCTAAATTTCTTAAACTACCTAGGCTAATGACGATTGTTTGATAAAGATTGGATTTTTATTCGTTAATAATGTTGGTTTATGGATTTTCTTGAAAAGTAAACGACTTTGGAATCTTTAATTTGGTGTATATGCGTATCTTGTGTTGATTTTCAATTAGTTGCTTGTTTCACATGAATCTTGATGAATGTCTTTCATAGAATAGGTTCGTGTTAATTATCTAATCTCACGGGTTTGGGTAAATTTTGGGTAAATCGGCCGATAACCTTAGAAACGGTAATTAAAAGATTATTAAAACTTGATATTCTACTAATCTTGTCGCTGTGAGGCTCGAGGTTATTAATAGGTCTCAGTTTGGTATATATCTAGGATTAGGTTTTGTAAGAAATCGGTCTTAGTTCCCTAATCATACTCGTGTCTATTAAACCAAGTTAAGATCCATAGTTGCCTTAGACTTTCGCGCTGTAAGGTAGATTGTCATATTATGGCACTTTTCAAGAAGTTAGAGGACTGTACGGAAATCTAACAACCGGTAGTCGTAACAGCCTTGTAGAGTCTCACAAGTTTCTTCCTGAGAAGGGTCGGGAGGTCTTAGTAGGGATTTCTTAGGGTTTAGCATTAAAAGATCACGGTTGCATACCACGTTAATTTCGAATAGAAATCATTTCCTAGTTGAACATGAGTCTAGCATAGGTAGCCTTCACCACCACTGAGTTAAGTCTTCGTCCAAATTCGCGTCTAATTAATTTAGTTAATTTAGTTTAATTTTTAATTGCAAATTTAGGATTTTTAGGAAACCCCCCTCAAATATATAAACAGTTAGAGTCCATGTCAGTCTAAGTCTAGATAGAGTCGATAACGTAATTAGAGAGTCTCGTGGGTTCGATACTCGGATTTACTTAGGCTATACTGCATTGACCGGTATACTTGCCGGTTGTGTGGTCTAGATTAGAGAGTCTTAGTTTTATAAATTTAAAATTTAGGTGTCTAATTTAGGGTTAATTTTGTTAATATTTATTTAACCACTTTTAGCACATCAAGTTTTTGGCGCCGTTGCCAGGGACTCTTTGGCAATTGCGTTAATTACTTTATTTGTACTTAATTGACAGTATACGTGCTAGTTGTTTTCTTTTGTTTGAGTCGTAGAAGTATAAGTATTCTAGTGTCTTTTATATTTTGTTGAGTCGTAGTTAGAGTCAGTCTGCTTGCTTTTGTGCCTGTTTTTTAGTGGATGCCCCATACACGTTCACAAGGACCGCCGCCGAAGCCACCCTTCTCCTCTTCAAATCTCAAGGTTAGTTCTTCTTCTTCATTTTCCACCCTTTCTGACTCTACCCTCCACTCTAAACCACCAGCCTTTGACTTCACACCGAAGTCATCATCACACAATTCACCACCACCTACCCGTCCTGCTAGCCCACAACCCATTTTCCATATGGCAGGTCATCAAACCGTTCACCAACAATCCACCGCCGGTTTCACCGGTGCGAACTCACCTATCACCCTTCCCGCCATCAGTAATGATAAATCATGGAAAATCCCTTCATACATCATGACCGCTATCACCAACTCGTGTCAATTTCATGGTCGCGATGACGAAGACGCACCCGCTCACATAAACCTCCTTACCCGCCTTTGTGGCACCTACTCTATAGAGGGTGTTAACCTTGATGCTCGATACCTACAGGTCTTCCCATTCTCACTTGTCGGCCACGCAGCCACCTGGCTTGATTCCCAGCCCGCCGGCACATTCACCACATGGGCTACCCTCAGAGATGCTTTCCTAGCCAAATACTTCCCACCCGCCAAAGCATCCCGTCTTCATGATCAGATCCATTCGTTCCGAATGGAGCCTTACGAACCCTACCACCTCGCTTGGGAAAGATTCCAAACCCTACTCTCTCGTTGCTCTCAACACGGCCTATATGATTGGGCACTTGTAGAGAAATTCTACAATGGCCTCACTCCCGAGACTCGAGCCCGGTTCGACACTTCAGCAGGAGGCCACCTCCTAGGAAAGAAAACAGTGGCCGAATGCAACGACCTTTTTGAGAGTTTCGCCCATCTTGACATTGCTCATCGCGCCATCAGCACCATTCCTGTGTCTAGTACTTCCTCGGTCGGTCGAGGGGTCAGAATTTCCCTATTATTTTCAATTATTTCTTCAGTTCCCCCAAATTGTTCCTTAAGTGCATCCCGTAATTCCTTGGCACTGTTACAATGTAACAGCCCAACATAAATTTCATTGGGTAATGCAGATGCAATGATGCTGAATGCTTTGGCATCCAGTTCGAACTTTTGAAAATCAGTTTCAGTATAGTTTTCATATTTTTTTGGGTTCGAACTTCTTTGAATCCTCAGCACTCGGCACCATTGGAACATGGGGCCCAAAAACAACAGATCTCCAACATCCAGTGTTCTGTTGAGCAAGGATGTGACCCATCCTTCTCTCCCATATGTTGTATTCATTACGTTTAAGCATGGGTGGTTTGAAAAGTGAACCAATGGTATTCTTATCATCTTGTGATTGTGACGTCATCCTGGTTGTTTTACAGGCACTGATTAATCAACTTGGAACATGATTAAACCTTACTCTGTTTTTCAACAAAACGAACAACTATTAGTATCTACGATTGTGAGCTGAACTATTTATGTCAAAATGATTGTTAAATCAAATTTTACTGTCCGAGCTCTGATACCAATTGTTAGGATCTGAGTTTGGATTGATTGTGTTTTACATTTGAATTAAGATGAAAAGATGAACAAGTAATGCAGCAGAATATAAATGGAAATAAACTTTGCACACAATCAAACAGGAGAATTGTTTTTAACATACATTTTCACACAGAACTGAATAATTGATTTATTTCAATTACGATTACAATGCATGCATGAAACAAACTCCCCCTCAGCCTGAGCTCACAGTGTTTGTTCGTACAGGAAGAAAAGTGGTGAAGACCTAATAGAACAGTACATGGTACTGTTCTATTTATAGCCACGCCCAAACCACTGTGGCATCTTTGTTGACGTCACCATGAAAGTGACATCTAACCTCCTAACAAACTCTAACAACTGATCTAATACAAACACTGCTATGCTAACTACTGATTACAATACATTACATAAGAAGAACTAAACTACTGCTTTATCCTTCCACTGTTGTGACTCCAGCAGTACTTGGTATCTTCAGCAGTGCTTGTCCCATAGCAGTAGATTGATCAACAGGGCTTTAGTCTTCATCCGTCTTTAACATGATTAGCAGTTGTAAGTCAGCAGTTGATGTAAAGGATCAGTGGATGGAGGTTATCAGATGTTGAAACCACTTTCAAGGGGAGAGAAATGTAAACATAACATCTGCTTATTTTGGATCCACTGCTTTGTTCTGGTTTTGGCTTTAATCAACTGTTCCTCTGGTAGGGTTTAATCCCTACAAGTAATATGGAAATAACCATCCAGTTGGGCAGAGTGGGGTGCCAATAACCAAAGTAAAATTGGTGCTATTATATGTGAGTGGGCCGATGCCACTATTTCTATTTTATAAGTTAGAAGGCACCGCATATGAAAACAATCTAAGCCATATTATGAGATACCCCTATTATGAATAGAGGTGCACAAACCGGTTAATTTTAATAACCGGACCGGTTAACCGGTTATACCGGTTAATTTGACTTTTTGACTTTAACCGGTTAATGCTTTAACCGGTTATTACTTTAACCGGTTATTTTATTAACTGGTCCGGTTAATTAACCGGTTATTTTCGGTTAAAAACCGGTTTTTTTGCCTTTTTTTTGAATTTTTCGGTTATTTTTTCGGTTAACCGGTCTATCGGTTAAAAAACCGGTTTAAAAAAACCGGTTAATAACCGGTTATTATACTAAAAACTTGTAACCGGTTACTAACCTACGGTTAAAAATAACCACTAACCGGTTATTCCTAAATCGGTTATTAACCGGTTACGGTTTCGGTTAATAACCGGTTACGGTTAATTAACCGGTTATTTTGAACACCTCTAATTATGAATAAGAATAAAAAAGAGAGGCATTATATTCCCTATTATGAATTAGAATAAAAAAGAGAGGCATTATTTTATATCTTTTGGGGAATACGAATTAAAGAAGGGACAGAACAAAGGTGGCTATGATTGACTTTGGGGAGAAGGATATACGAATAAGAGGAAAGAAAGATGCATATTATTTTTGGAGGTGGGGGCCGCCAAAGGGGTTCTAGCCCAGCCATTATGTGAACTTTGGTTTTTTGGGCTTTAGAACAATTTTTAAATAGATTGTTATGACATATCTAAAACCCTGATCCATTCTTGGACGATCAGAACAGAGTGGGATGCGATAACATCAGTTGGGTCGTGAAAGGTCTTGTAGCCCACTAGCAAGGGGATTGGCGGACCATATACTTGAACATATTACTGAGACACAAAGATATATATATATATATGTATATAGAGGACAAAGATCCGTTAGGAACCACCCTTTACTGCGAGAACCGCGAGAACCAATGTGAACACAACCAAAAATGCCTAAAAATAGCTAAAAAACACACAAAAATGTTTTTTTTAATATTTTTTTATAAAAAAAATCGCTACTTTTAGTAGCCAATTTTTTTTTTCTTTTTTTGGCTACTAAAAGTTGCGATTTTAACATAAAAAATATTAAAAAAATAATAATTTTAGATTTTTTTAGGTTTTTGGGGGTTTAGTTTTTAGCTTTGGGGGGGGGGGGGGGGGGGGGTGTTAGGTTTTTTTTTTGTGGGGTGGGGGGGGGTTTAGGTTTTTTTTGGGGTGGGGTGGGGGTGGGGGGGTTAGGTTTTTTTAGCTATTTTTGGTTGTGTTCACATTGGTTCTCGCGGTTCTCGCAATAAAGGTGGTTCTCGCATGAACCTTACCATATATATATATATATATATATATATATATAGTGTGAGGTTCATTGGGGAACACTAAAAAAGTGGGGAACAGTGGGGAGCCGACTCAAACGAACTCCGATTGGACTCATTCCAGCGGCGTTGGAACCGGCTCGTCGAACCCTAACTAGGATCTCTTAACCCTAAACCCTAAATCATAACCCTAAACCCTAAATATATTAGGGTTTGGCTTTTAGGGTTTAGCCTTAGGGTTTAGATTTAGGGTTTAGGGTTTAGCTTTAGGGTTTAGCTTTAGGTTTAGCCTTTAGGGTTTAGCTTTTAGGGTTTATAGTTTAGATTTTACGGTTTAGCTTAGGTTTTAGCCTTATTTTTTAGCTTTAGGGTTTAGAGTTTAGGAGTTAGGATTTACGGTTTAGGGTTAAAAGATCTTAGTTAGGGTTCGACGATCCGGTTCCAACGCCGCTGGAATGAGTCCAATCGGAGTTCATTTGGGTCGGTTCCCCGCTGTTCCCCACTTTTTTAGTGTTCCCCAATGAACCTTCCCCTATATATATATATATATATATTTACTGTGATCAGACGCAAACATTGGAGGCGGCGAAGATCAGACGAATCGAGAGGGCACATGCTGTGGACGAAAAATAGAGAATATTTTGCAAGGAATTAAGGTGAAGAATCATCAGGTTTGAAGCGGGAAGCTTAGAGAACAAGGAATAAACGGGTTTTGTTATTCGATTCTTCTTGTTTTCCTATTTTCTTAGTTTCATGTCTATAAATTCTGAATTTAAACTTTGTGTTTTGATTTTTAAGACCATGATACTTGGCTAAATTTCTTAAACTACCTAGGCTAATGACGATTGTTTGATAAAGATTGGATTTTTATTCGTTAATAATGTTGGTTTATGGATTTTCTTGAAAAGTAAACGACTTTGGAATCTTTAATTTGGTGTATATGCGTATCTTGTGTTGATTTTCAATTAGTTGCTCGTTTCACATGAATCTTGATGAATGTCTTTCATAGAATATGTTCGTGTTAATTATCTAATCTCACGGGTTTGGGTAATTTTTGGGTAAATCGGCCGATAACCTTAGACACGGTAATTAAGAGATTATTAAAACTTGATATTCTACTAATCTTGTCGCTGTAAGGCTCGAGGTTATTAATAGGTCTCGGTTTGGTATATATCTAGGATTAGGTTTTGTAAGAAATCGGTCTTAGTTCCCTAATCATACTCGTGTCTAGTAAACCAAGTTAAGATCCATAGTTGCCTTAGACTTTCGCGCTGTAAGGTAGATTGTCATATTATGGCACTTTTCAAGAAGTTAGAGGACTGTAAGGAAATCTAACAACCGGTAGTCGTAACAGCCTTGTAGAGTGTCACAAGTTTCTTCCTGAGAAGGGTCGGGAGGTCTTAGTAGGGATTTCTTAGGGTTTAGCATTAAAAGATCCCGGTTCCATACCACGTTAATTTCGAATAGAAATCCTTTCCTAGTTGAACATGAGTCTAGCCTAGGTAGCCTTCACCACCACTGAGTTAAGTCTTCGTCCAAATTCGCGTCTAATTAATTTAGTTAATTTAGTTTAATTTTTAATTGCAAATTTAGGATTTTTAGGAAACTCCCCTCAAGTATAAAAACAGTTAGAGTCCATGTCAGTCTAAGTCTAGATAGAGTCGATAACGTAATTAGAGAGTCTCGTGGGTTCGATACTCGGACTTACTTAGGTTATACTGCATTGACCGGTACACTTGCCGGTTGTGTGGTCTAGATTAGAGAGCCTTAGTTTTATAAATTTAAAATTTAGGTGTCTAATTTAGGGTTAATTTAGTTAATATTTATTTGACCACTTTTAGCACATCAAGTTTTTGGCGCCGTTGCCGGGGACTCTTTGGCAATTGTGTTAATTACTTTATTTGTACTTAATTGACATCATACATGCTAGTTGTTTTCTTTTGTTTGAGTCGTAGAAGTATAAGTATTCTAGTGTCTTTTATATTTTGTTGTGAGTCGTAGTTAGAGTCAGTCTGCTTGCTTTTGTGCCGGTTTTTTAGTGGATGCCCCATACGCGTTCACAAGGACCGCCGCTGAAGCCACCCTTCTCCTCTTCAAATCTCAAGGTTAGTTCTTCTTCTTCATTTTCCACCCTTTCTGACTCTACCCTCCACTCTAAACCACCAGCCTTTGACTTCACACCGAAGTCATCATCACACAATTCACCACCACCTACCCGTCCTACTAGCCCACAACCCATTGTCCATATGGCAGGTCATCAAACCGTTCACTAGCAATCCACCACCGGTTTCACCAGTGTGAACTCACCCAACACCCTTCCCGCCATCAATAATGATAAATCATGGAAAATCCCTTCATACATCATGACCGCTATCACCAACTCGTGTCAATTTCATGGTCGCGATGACGAAGACGCACCCGCTCACATAAACCACCTTACCCGCCTTTGTGGCACCTACTCTATAGAGGGTGTTAACCTTGATGCTCGATACCTACAGGTCTTCCCTTTCTCACTTGCCGGCCGCGCAGCCACCTGGCTTGATTCCCTGCCCGCCGGCACATTCAGCATATGGGCTGTCACACCCTGACTTTCTGGAAGCGTGGGTTTATTTGGTGTGACTTCTTAATACCATAGCAACGATCATAACCATACTATATGATAAAAACATGAGATATTTATCCATTAATAAAGTTAGAAAAATCCCATTTTCAACAATCACAAAATAAGTTACAAACCTTAACTAGATTTAATTGAGTTCATAAAGACTTAGAAAAAGACTTTAAACAATACTGGGTTTAGGGATATGTAACCCGTCCATGAAGAGGTTACACCTTCTAAACCCTGGATGACTTCTTTATTCAAACGCAGCTTGAAAATACGTGCATATCGTGCCAGATCCGTTAGTTCCTGAAATACTTGTAGTTTGAAAAGTCAACATAAAGTTGAGCGAGTTCATGTGTAAGTGAGTATGTATAAACCTTTGTAATAGGTTTGTATGTATGAAAATCCCTGGTATGTAGCAATTAAGGAAAAAGAGATCAATTAATGTGTAGCTAATACATTAATAAGTGACATGGCCTAGGAAGCACTCAAACCTGTATGCGTATTTCGTACCGGCCCCTCCGGCGGAACGACATAGTCACCGCATGCAGCCACACGCAGGCCCATGGGTGGGGCTCACAACACCCAATAGATCTATCACTCATGCCCCTCGGTCCTTATACACGGATTAATGGTTTTAAGATAATAGCCTACCCATTCACGTGATCTAGCAGTACATTCCTTAGCTAATCATACCATGTAAAAAACGTTTGTAATCAGTATGTAACATGTATTTCACCCCCGAAGTTGTAAAACTGAAAACAGTTAAAAGAAAAGGGGGAGCATGAACTCACTGTATTGCGTCTTCAGTATGTGTAACCCAAATCTCCGCGGCAAACACGACTACCTACAATGGTCTAACGTCTATTAGACGAACGGGTAGTGCCTTGTCTTAGTATGTATGTTTTTGAGTTACGATTCTGGCATTATTCCAAGTTATAATAATTGTATTTAGTTTTGGAATAATTGTTTATGCAGTTTTTCTGTATTAATACTTCTCAAGCATTTTACTTTGTATCTCCTTCCCAAGGATGGGGGCTTTAATACATGTATACGTTATATTCCCGAAAATATATTTTTAAGTCTCACTTGAAAATATATTTTAATTCACTTTGACTAAAATATTCTAACTCCAAAATATACATATTTTTCCCGAAAATATTATATTTTACTTGATATAGTTTCCAAAATAATACTTTATCAAAATACACATTTAAGAGTATTTTCCGAAAAATGCGCAAGTTACATTTTAGAGTACACGTTGTATAAACAATACCGATGTAACTTAATATTTATTTGTGAGGGCGTTGGTATTATTTTGGAGTCGTATTCTCATGATATAACAAGTAATATTATTTTTACCCTAAAAATAATATATCTTTAGTTCACATAATAATCACGTAAGCACACAAGCGTCTTATTACGAAATATATATTCTCAATATATATTTAACAAGTTTTATTTACGAAAATCCACCTCCGACACTTGGTTGTTTTGTAATAAAAATTATGGCGAAATTTTTATATTTTGAAAACAAGTTGAAAATATACTTATAAACACTTGTCACCAAAAATATTTCTAAGTGTTACATTTTTAGAAAAATTTCGCCAGAGTTTCCTCTGTAACAGGAGGAGTCCACACTTACTAGCGTATCATTTTCTTTAACATATAACATGCTAGATTGCTTTCAAATAACCAGCCCGCCATTTGGACATGCAAAATACTACTTATACCGATTCAGTTTTACAACACAAAACTGGGCTGTTTTCGGTTATTTTAATAAAATAGTTATCTTATTCCAAAAATTCCCAAATTTGTATAGAGTGTCTTATACGTTCCAAAAATTATTGTGTAAAAATATTGGGGTCCAAATCATCACCAATATTTTATAGGAAATCATTTTCCGGGCTGCATTCAGATTTATCTTTTTCTGAATGCAGTCCACAAAACAATTTATTTAAAATTCCTCGTACGTCCAATTTACGAAATTCCAGTGGGAGAATTACAAATACATTGGTGGTCATCTACAATAAAAATTTCATGATCTAATTCTACACAGGTTTCAAGTTATGATAAAAAATGTAACACCCATTTTCTGCTGTAAAAATGCAGCTCTAGCTGCTGTTACAAAACGACACTTTAAAAATAGTAAACGAAGTCCAAAAATTATGATTCCAGTGCCATTAGAACCGTATTTCATAGTTCATAAACCTAGGATTCAGAAAATACATTTTTCGTTTAGTTAAGGACCTGTTACAGCCAGTTAAAGTCGGCTGAAAGTGCAGGTCAGCTTGCTGTTTGAAGGTTAAATGTTACTAAAACGCACCCATACGTTCGCCAACCATTCTAATATAATTAAAATCAGATCATGAGTCTGTTACAACAGATTATGGTTTGTTTATTTCAGATTTATCATGATTTATACCACTAGTTTCTTTTTAACCAATTAGTTCATCATACTTTCAAGTCTTTTAGTTTTGATCTTTAGTGTTCTTGATTTTTATCCGTTAAACCTCTTATTAACCACTTTAAATAAGAACAAGAGAGTGTTTAGAATCACTTACAACTAGCACAAGGCTAGAGAAGAATCTAGGCGAAAACAAGGTGGTTAAAAGCGATGTAGAGAGGTCCTTGAGATTCCGTAAGCAGCGAGCCTCCTTGTGCGTGACCTTTCACCTTTGTATGTGAGTGGAATTGCAAGATTGAGATTTGAAAGTGGTGAGATGGTGGGAGTTGGGTTCGGCCGTAGGTATCAAAGGAGAGGAGAAAGATGAATTTTTTTTTGTGTTGTTGATATAATTGAAAGTCTAATCCCCCAAATATACTTATTGACCATTCCATACAATTATCCTTGGTGTAATGTGTAGCCAAGATACTAGACAACCAAGGAATAAAATAATCAAAATGGGTGGGGTATGTCCCCTTGGGGTAACCGATTGGTTATGGGGGGTGGGTTAATAGTTGGATTTTGATGACAAGGTTAAGCACTAGTTAGACTAATTAGGGACTTTACTCAAATTATTAGTGTGTTGTAATTTATAACGGGTGTTAGGGTATTCGGGGACCCTAACTGGCTCAGAAAAGGAAAAATAGTGTCATTGACAATATTTTTATGTTCCGGGTAAAGTCCGGTTGTTCGGTTGGATATTAATCCGTTAAAGTGCTAATTAAGCATTTAAAGTGTCGTTAATATTTGTTTTAGTGACACAATGAATTCCCGACACTTTGGAAAGTGTCTAGTATTATTTTCCCATGTTTTGGCACTTTACTAGTTAAATAAATGCTGAATTTTATATTAAAGTGCAGAATTTTGTACTTAAAGTACGTTTTAGGCACATCCGGTCACTATAACTATTACCTAGTGACGCAGTTCTACAAACCTCATCTCCCTACACTCACTACTAGTGTAGTAATCTATTCCCGGCTCATACTGGCCTTAGAGACAGAGTCTGTCTGATGCTGGCTATGTCAGCATGTTTACTGGGTTATCCGTTCATTGTGCTACTGTGCTTTTTGTGCATCAAGGTTGTCACTAATGTTCTGTGTAAATAATAGAGTGACTGAAATAAAGTATGATGCATGAACATGTATGTATCAGTAATCATGTAGCAGTTTAACCACAATTGTAAGCAAGCACAGTAATTAAGCATTAATTAAATATTAATTAACTTGTACGGATACCTGGTTTGGTGAGGGTTGTCACATTCTCCCCCCGTTAAAGAAATTTCATCCTCGAAATTTGTACTACCTTAACTCCTTATGGTTAAGTCACACACATATGTATATGAATAATATCGAAGTAGATAATCATCAAATCGAAACAAACATTACTCACATTAGGTGAGTCAAAGAATATATAACAACCTGAATCCTAGGGTTGAAAGGTGTGTGCTTTTAGCATTGGGTGTCAAAGGCACAAGACGCATTTGACGTGTAGTCCAGTGTAATCCAGCTAGCAGGGGTTCCACAAAAGTGGAGTTTTGACTAATAAGATTTTTAACGATCGGTTGCAATATGCAAACGAGTTTTCACAAACCATAGCACCCGCTATATGAACTCAAAAGCAACAACTCAACGTAATAGTAAAATGATCTGTCAACTCCTGAATAAATGTCTGGTAAGGTTTAGTGTGTTGACATGTTTGAATGGTGAAGATACACCGAATGGAATACAAGCGAATCCGGTGTATCTTTGTCTTGATTCGTAGTTGCATCAGTAATGTTTAAATGATAAATCAAGCAAAAGTATGTGTGGTCTCGTGTGAAACAGTTAACCATGATTAGCACAAGCTACAAGTTTATGATGACACCACAAGGTGTCGTAATGGCATTATCCAATAATAGTGGTGACTGGACAAGTTCACCGCGTTTGAAATCAAATGAAAGTGTACTGAGACAATCTGAAGATTTGATTTATACCATGTTATAGAGTTTCCGATTAAATACGGAACATCAAAGGACCACTGTTTCCAATCGCAGATGAAAGTGATAAGTATCGCAAGGCATTTGATTGACAATGAAAGAATCGTTAGGAGGTACATTGTGCTTATGAAATGAATATATGTACCATTGCCTTAACACACAATTGTGTTGAGACCGCTTTGATCGTGAAGATCCAAAATGGATTGTTAACAACTAAATAGGAAATTGAATCCGTGTACGAAGTGAGTAACCAGATTAGCACAAACTTCAATTTTGTGAAAATATCACCGCAAGGTATCGAAACAACACAAAACGTTTTAGTGGAGTCGTAGACCAACCAAATCTACTACGACTCGAAATGAAAGAATCTCTGCAAAAATAGTTGAATATGATGCTCCCAATACATCATATAGCGTTTCAAGTTAAACCTATGAACTGGATAAGTTTAAGCAATTGAACTTGGTTTCAACGTAACCCGACAATAGACGTATGTATCAACAAAGGAAATCTTGGCATGGCCACAAAGATGAACCATGAATGTTACTTTGAAACAAAAGAAGTTTCAGGAAAGTGTGTTGACTTGGTAACAAAAGGGTCAACAATAACAATAATGTAGGTCATTTGAATCACGAATCAGTGATTAGATTTAGCAACATGATAGTTGAACTTCAATGAAGCATTTGAAATGAAAGCGCATGCGTAACAAAAGGTGCATGCATAACATATAAGTTTTCAAGTAGTGAAGCAATGTGTATTTGCTAAAATGGAGAAATGACCAAGTCTCGAATCAATGGGTGTTCGCTCTCAGCGAAGAAAATTTATGTGATGCAACTACCGTTAAGGGGAGTAGAGATGCAATCATCTACTCGCTAGAAGTAAAAGAAATTTAAGTACTTTCTGTTTGGTCAACGGAACTGGCATATATGCCAGGTTAATGGTGTCTGCTCGAGTTAACAGATGTGGTTCCTAAGTAGCAACCCTTTGTGAATTTGGACTCGGTTCTGATGGTCCTAAGTACATGTTTCCTAGATTCTCAGATTTCCGTATTCGGTGTAGAATCGTTCTGTGCATCGTTGTAAGAAACGCCATTCTCGTGTACGTTTAAAATAAGTTATTGTCCCACAATTTTGCCCTGGTATACTTTCTTCCTGAATTTCACCGCTAATGACGCTCAATCGTTGACCAGTCGTGTAGTAGTAGTTGGGTCCTCATAGTCAGTTATGTAAGAGGTTCGTTAACCCTTATTAAGAGTCACTGACTCTCGTGTGTTAGCTCGTCCAGCTCATGGTAGTTGAAAATCATCATCCTTCTTTTTGATGAGCAGAAATGGGGTTACCCAAAAGATGAAAATTTTGGTCTGTTATCTTCCTTCTCTATCCACTGCTAAAACCTCACTGTCAATCCTTGCATCTCCGAAAATGTAAGTCGCTACGATGCATCGACCACAGGCGCGGTGCGTGGGATTAAATCGATGCGAGACTCGACTATTCGTTGAGGAGATGGTTCCGGCAAGTCTTCGAGAAAGACTTCAGGATATTCTCTGATCACGGGGGTATCTTCGAGTTTTAGTTCTTCGGTTCCCTTGTCCCCGGCATGAGCCAGAAAACAACACATTCTCCCCCACAACAACTTTCGTGCCCTCAAGCAATTCGTGATCTGTAGAGGCGTATCCTGCTTTGTGAGTCACGATCATTCCTACATTCGCCATTGGGATGCGAACATCCATCTCCGCTCGACCGCTTGGCAACTAATACACCCCAATTTCCACGTCGAAGCTTCCCAACTCAACTGACAATAGATCTAGCGTAAACTTACGCTCTCCGGGTTCTTTCTTGCCATTTCCAAATACCTCGTTGGCTTCCACTAGCTTCCCACTGGCTAGTTCCATCGAGCACGGGTTATCTAACTCATTTGTTACTCATCCAAGTATGTTTTTAAATTCTAGAGAGGCGAAGCTAAGATTTGCAACCGTAATTAGCAGTACAGATGCATAACGTTGAGTAATGTGGGACGTACCGATAGTCACGTTTGGATCCTAGCGTGCTCCCCTAGCTCCGGTGTTAGACATTCTTCCCACGATTTTGTTTAATCTCCCTAGGGCAATCTTTCCTAAAGTGCCCCATATCACCGCAGTTATAACATCCCTTACCTTTCTTTCCACGTTTCGTCTCATGCCAACACGTTTCCCTGCTGTGCCCCACTTTGCCACAGTTGTCACACTTCCCATTTTTACATCGCCCGGTATGATGTCGTCGACACTTGTCGAATTGAGGTAGTTTGCCCATGTACTCTTTTCCCTTTTTGGCCTTGTTATTGCTATTAGCCTGAGTACCCTGCTTAAAGTTTGCGAACTTTCTCTTGTTGTCTCCAGATGACTCTACATGAGTCTCCTTCTTCCCTTTCGAGGTTGAAAATTTATTCATCCTGATTGCCTCTTCAGTCAAGGCCACACTTAGATTGATGGCCTCAGCAATCATTGCAGGTTTTGATGTCGTCACCATGCTCATGATTTGGGGTGCCAATCCCCAAATGAAACGCTCAATCTTTTTAAACTCTGGATCTACCATGTAAGGAACGATACGCGACAGCACTTGGAACTTCTCCACATACTCAGCTATCTTTGGACCTTCCATCTTCAAGTTCCAGAACTCGGTTTCCACCTTCTGGCTTTCTGTCCTTGAACAGTACTTTTTATGCATTAGCTCTTTCAACTCGTCCCATGACAAAGCATACGCAGCAGCCTCGCCCATCGTCTGAACCTGGAGTTTCCACCATGACAGAGCCCCATCTTGGAACAGTCCGGAAATGTACGTGACCTGGTGCTCTGGGGCACATTTGCTCGCACGCAAAACAGTATCCGTCTTCTCAATCCAGTGCACGAAGGCTACGGCACCCCCAGTGCCGTCGAAATGTAGGGGCTGGCAGCCTAAGAACTGCTTGTAGGTGCAGCCTGCGATACAAGCAACATTATTCGCGTAAGGTATTAGCAAAGCACTTGTGGAAATGTCCAAACGTTTTGTATTGTGTCTTAAAGGACTAAACATTACCGTTGGGTGGGTTATTTCCTGAGGTACCTCCGTTGCGCTCAGAGCGATGGGCCTCGTACTGTGCGATGGCCTGTAAGATGCGTTCTTGAAATTCCGCCTCTGTTGTCGGCAGAGGGTTGTTGGTATTGGTGTTTCCTTGAGTCGACATCTTCCTAGAAGAAGGTCGGTTAGGTCAGGTCTAATTTTCTTTGTGCGTGCATTTGGTTGTTTAGTGGTCATAAGTACATACACATAACAGGTTACCATATCAACCAATCAAATAATGGTATAATCATAGTATGACCAAGTAATTCGGTAATTATGTTTAATGAGAGCATAGCAAGTAAGAACGTAGTATTATAATTTTAGCACACACACATAGATCAATGACGTGCTTAGCGAAGACCTAGCGACTGAGCTTTCATTGGTTATTGGCCACAAAGTGTTGTCGCATGTTTAAAGATGATTGGGCTTTCATTATCCTTCGGCCACAATCACTGTGTCTAACAAAATGTATCACTTCGAAAGGGACACAGGGTCACCCTACCCTTGTCCAATAAGTATATTAGTGCATCGAAATTTCGTAATCAGAAGTGGTCCTCAAAAGTCTCCGCAATCCCGGCTTATCATTAGTGTCTTTACCCAAGTGTAATACAATCCGCATAATCCAGAAACCAACTATACTGGTGACTGAGGAGGAGGAGGAAAGAAAAGTAAACTGTTAACATGTGTGAGTCCCTCCTCAAGCTTGTATATACGTTGAAGTAATTATCTGCTCTGCCGCTCGATAGTAGAGAAATAAGTATCAGAATCCTGGGAACGGTGTAATAGCAACGGTCGAGAGCGCAAAAGGAACCTTGAGGTATGTGACGAATCAAAGTATGCTGGCGATAGACAGGGTGGAGGATGGGGTGTCTTACATAAACTTTTCAGGCAATATGCTGTCTTGTGATGTAGTCACTTAAATCATGTTTTCGGTTATGTAATGTTTTGCATTTGAATTTGCCAATTGTGGTGTCAGCTCAAGCTCCAACGTTCTGCGACTCATATCCTCAAACTATAGTTGGTGTTACAGGAGCAACTCATCTCGTATGTGGCCTCCACAACGTGAGGAATGGTAAGGGTCTAATATCTGCATAGTGTATTATAGGATCCATCCAATCGGCTCGTACAGCGATGTAGGGGTGAAAGGTGTAAACGGTGCGGCCTGTAAGGCCGTAGAAAATGCTGCTGTAGCAAAAGGATCGTTACAAGGGTACTGACCTGGAGTACCTTTTCGGGGTGCAGGTTTGTCTCGAAAGAAAGCGATAGGCATGTCGGCGCAATGGGCGTAGGTCTTCATAGGGGAAAGGAGCAACATCAGCGGTTATGGATGCAAAAACAAACGTTTCAACCAATAAGGAGATTGTCAGGTGCTGGTACTGGATTAGATAGTAGGGGTGCAATGTCTAGTAAACCAAAAGTATCAGGGTCACAATCAAGCAAGGGTGTAGGACCAGCAGTTGCAACTTCAGGCTGACTCAAAAGGTGTAGAAATTAGCTCATGAGCAAGCTCTGGGTCGTGTAACGGTGTGGTGTCTCGAGCAGGTGATAGAGCAGAAGCCATGTCATCGTCGTCTTGTGTCAGTAGTAGAACGCTGTAATCCAGCTGTTTGTAAGGTTGCAGGTATCACAGTCTCAAAGGAGTCTGAATGCATGCTAGAATCAGAGGATGGCTTGTTAACAGGGGTCTTAAGAAGTGAAGTTAGTAACAGTGTTCTCGTCTAATTTTCTATCATCATGGGCGTTGGCAGGTGGACCATTGATAAGCATGCCAACGTAGTCATATACTGTTTGTCGAGTAGTCAACCTTCAGTAGAAATGTCCGCAGGAGGCGCATCATCGAGGATTGGAGCCATGGTGTGTCCATCATTGGGATGACCAGTGATGGAGTGGTCATGGATTGAAACAAGAGTGACAGAAAGATTCTTGTCAGAGAAACCATCAGCAAAGATGAAGTATCACCAAAATCTGGTAGCATGGACTGTTAGAATTCATCCTCGTCCTTAGCATATCAGGATCACTCTCAGTATCTGACGTAATTGTCTCTGGCGCAGTTGCAGTCTCATTATCTGCGGCGGTGGTCGTAGGGTTACCAACGTCTGATAACTCGCCTTCTAAGTAGTGCGACGTGTGTGCCGGTTCATAATAGTCATAGTACGTATACCCATAGTAGTTATTATCAATCAATGGATGCAAATATTCACCACGTGTGCACGTATATCAATAATCATCAATTAAGCAGTAACAATGTAAGCATGTAATCATCCTAGTCTTCCCCAGACTATCCTCTCAGCCTCTCAGACTGAACTTCCTAGTCTCTCAGACTAAAATCTCCCAATCTCTCAGATTGAATTCTCAACCTCTTAGGCTGACTTCCTGGTCTCTCAGACTAAAATCTCCCAATCTCTCAGATTGCTCCTCCTAGTCCCACTAGACTACTCCCTCAGCCTCTCAGACTGAGCCTCCTAGTCCCACTAGACTACTCCCTCAGCCTGAGCCTCCTAGTCCCACTAGACTACTCCCTCAGCCTATCAGACTGAGCCTCCTAGTCCCACTAGTCTACTCCCTCAGCCTCTCAGACTGAGCCTCCTAGTCCCACTAGTCTACTCCCTCAGCCTCTCAGACTGAATTATAAATTTAAATTTGGGAATGTGTATTTGTGCCTTTTTGTTTGTAAAAAGGTTTTGTTTCCTGGATCTGGACTTTTTGTGTATGCAATGAAAACATGTTGTGAAAACATTTTCGTGAGAGCCCTAACGATCGTAGTCTAGACTCAAGAAAGAATCCTAGTTCGCTACGACCGAGGCTCTGATACCAAGCTGTCACACCCTGGCTTTGCGGAAGCGTGGGTTTATTTGGTGTGACTTCTTAATACCATAGCAACGATCATAACCATACTATATGATAAAAACATGAGATATTCATCCATTAATAAAGTTAGAAAAATCCCATTTTCAACAATCACAAAATAAGTTACAAACCTTAACTAGATTTAATTGAGTTCATAAAGACTTAGCAAAAGACTTTAAACAATACTGGGTTTAAGGAAAAAGAGATCAATTAATGTGTAGCTAATACATTAATAACTGACATGGCCTAGGAAGCACTCAAACAGTCAAACCTGTATGCGTATTTCGTACCGGCCCCTCCGGCGGAACGACATAGTCACCACATGCAGCCACACGCAGGCCCATGGGTGGGGCTCGCAACACCCAATAGATCTATCACTCATGCTGTCACACCCCGACCGCGTAAAACAACAAATCGCGGCGGAAACATCGGGGCGTGTTGCAACAGAATTAATGTTTCATAACCATGGATACCAAAAAGTGTTTCGTTTTATTAAACATTGAATAATTACATCGTCTGGAAATCTAAATACACAAATTAAACATAGTCTATCATTGTTATTGAGTCACTAAGGCCTTGTCCAGTCCTATGTGAGCATGCATCTTATCAATCAATATCATTCAACAATACCTGAAACATATGTGAAAACGAGGTCAGGAAGGAAATGCTGGCGAGTACATAGGTTTTGTGAAAATAAGATTCATGACTTCTGTTTAAGAAAATGTTTAGTCATGAACTTTGTAATTTGCTTTGTCTTTGTAAATCATTTGAAAAATAATAAGTTTAGGTGATATGTATAAATAAGAGAATAATGCATGATTAAATGAATAACCATGTAAAATGAGTTTGTATAAGATAAGTTGTTTGTAAATAAATGTCTTGTGAAAAGTATGTTACTTGTATAAAATGTTCTATGTCTCAAACTGAAATGATTCAAATAACGCTACAATATGTAATACCATACAAACACTTATATATAGGAAGTACCAGCGGCGTATCCACCATGCTTGTATCATATTCCACACGCATTGTTACTTAATCACTTAATCAAACCAAACCACCAAAGTAATGTTCATGCCCAATGTAAATCATGTAATATGTAACCAAAACCCAACCGTATATCGCTTTGAAGCCAATCGTTTACCCAATCATTAAAACATCGTGTGAAAACCAATCGTTTACCCAATCGTTAAATTCGTTTTAGGTCGTGAAACTACTTAAATGGTCGTCTCGCTAATAACATTCAAACCTTCTTGACTCGCATTAATAAACCCTTACCAAAGGATAGATTAACAACTCGCATTAATAAACCCTTACCAAAGGATAGATTAACAACTCACATTAATAAACCCTTACCAAAGAGTAAATTAACAATTTCAGATTCAGTCGCTACCCACAACACCCACACATAACTACGGGTGTAGTAAATAACGGGACTTGTCAGATCCTATGGTACCATAACCTAATACTGGTCGGCTTGATCATTGCTAATGAATGTCATTTGTTATGTAACTACAACCAACAAGTTTGTTCACTTTTTGAAATCGTTATTAGTTTTGTATAAATCGTCTTAATTGTTTTTGAAACCATTGTTATAACATCGAAAACATTTAGCACATATGAGTCACCCCAAAACAATTGAAAGCAGTAAAATAGGGGAATAATGTACTCGCCTGAGAATGCTTGGAGGTCTTGAACAACAACCAAACAAAGCTAGAGAGAGCACGGAATCAGTCGACAATCTAAAACTATATAAATAAACCGGACTTAAATCGGGAGATCGGATAGGATGAGGCTTGGTAAACCAAATGAGTGTTGGAACTCATATGATATGGTTTAACAAGGCCTACATACTACAATGAAACCAAACCTAAGTGCTTTCGACCCATCGCGACCCATTAAGGTAGCTTATGCTACTTTAACGCGTCGTGCGCGTGAAACGCGTTCGGACCGTCTAACTAGTCCTATGACAAGTGTTATATGCCTAAACATGTTACATAATCAGTTATGTGACAAAAGTTTAGGTTACATATGCTTAATTACCAATTATACATGAAAAGGGTATTCTGGTAATTTACCTAAGGCATATAAACTACCTATCATACAACTACTTAAACGAAGCGACCATAGGGTATATACCTCGGAAGGTTATTCCCTACCTACTATGGTCACCTAATGTATTTGTTCGGATCCTAATGATCGACCAAATGGGTCGGGTTCGAGGTATAAGCGATTTATCAGATCGCTTACCCTACGACCCTGGACAACGTGGTAATCAGTAGGCATAGTCCCAAGGGACTATAACCAACGTGATTACACTCACGTTGCGAAGTTCAAACGAACTTCGCATTGACCATTACTGGTCAACGCAGAAAGTCAAACAAAGTTTGACTTTCAGACTCGAAAGACTCGAAAAGCAATAAAAGAACGAAAGAATACTTACCCAGGGTCCCCGAATGCTAACTTCGATTCAAAAATCTCAGGTATGAAACAATAGTTTCAACTTAGAGTTTCTCAAATCAAAGTTCTTGTAATTTTGAAGCATGGGGGGGTGGGGTATTTATAGGATTTCCCGAACCGTTAGGATCGTTTCTTGGAAAAAGTGCTTCAATCTTGGCCATACACTAGCACCCATGGTATTGTAATACCATGTGCCCAAAATACCAGCCCATAGATTCCCAAAACCATGTGCAACAAGTGGGAAGGACTAGATTCGATGTATAAGCAAACATCTTTCAGAAATGACAGTTTTGGTCCCTGTAATGTGTTTATGCCATTTCCGACACTTCTAAGGCCCGTAAAGCCAACTTTAAGGCCCTAAAATGATGTCTAAACATTGTGGACATGAAACATGCTCAAAAATATGTCGGATGTCAGTTCGTTTGGTCGTACGAACGCGATGTTCGCTTAATTACGACGGAATGCGCATAAGCGCGAAAAACGATCCAAATGGCATGACGAATGGATTTTTCTTAAGCCAAACACTAAAGCATAATATAGTCATGCTTACATAAATTTTTGGATGTCTGGATGTATTCAGAACGTAAGTTATGCGCGAAAGTGCAAACTTGTGCACTTTTTGACACTTTTAGTCCCTGAATGACCCAAAAGTTTATTTTAGCACACCGAACACCTCAAAGCTTATTTCTAAGCTATGTAAAGGATATTTATGGTATGTTTAACTTATGGTCATGTTCCGGAATGTCTGTTACAGTTCAAATTGGCATACTTTCGTAGTTTGTCAACTTTAGTCCCTGTAAGCGATTTAACTTGATTTTGCCATACCAAAGCCTTCAAAACTTATTTCTAAGTTATGTAAAGGTTATTTAAGGTATGTTAAGCCTATGTCACTATTTCGGAGTGTTTTTTGCATTAAACTGGTTATATTTACGCATCGGTGCGCGTATAACCTTCCAGAAAGCGATTTAGAGTTTGAAATTGAACAAGAATTGATATGTGCAAATGATACACATATTTTTACAAATCCCAAGTATGAAATATAATATTTCATTGGTTTGGTATTTGTTTGATGGCCGTGGAGGCACAGGTGTTACAGTCTCCCCTACTTTAGGAAATTTCGTCCCGAAATTTATTTAGAGGAAACTTGTGAGAGTTTAAAACATGAAGTTGAAAAGATCGAACAATATTGATTAGGGTTCTGAACTTCTATTAACCTTTAATAACATCATGATTGCAATGTAAGAGGGATACTTATATACAAGTATATGAAGCGTCATTGGTGCGTCCACCGTACCTCTATTACATCGTTCTCATTCCGTTATTGTTGTCACTATCGGCTCTTACACATAATAAATCTTACTGGGTTTCTGTGCACTAAATTTCATAATTATGTACGCGTCCATAATCAGACCATTCCTTGCACAGTTTACACAGTCTATTTTATTATATGTAGGGGAAAACCAAATGAATGAACCTGTGATGAGTGTGACTAGACCGCCATAAAGTCCTTTTAATTAAATCAATAAATGATCTAAATAGACTATCAAGGAGTCTGTTCAGCTACATCACTAGATGTCGTTCTTTAGCCAAATTGTGAATCAATCTTTTAGGCTAGACCACTAAGAGGGTCTCTTATGAATCATGGAGTGGTACTATATAACCCAAGGGTCTTAACTACCAGGTAGAAGCCCATAAGGATTTAAGGTAGTACCTTTTGAATATCCTACTATGAATCTCTCATATGAAAACATGAAAGATTCTATGAGGATTTGAAAATCGGATCACACAAAATCATAGAGGAGAACACATAAACACATATCACATAACCACAAAATTGTTCGTTAATTTGTCTTGTAAATTGCGTACATGCATTTAAAGCACACTTGGAATCCATTCCGTGGATTTCATTTGGTACTTTAAACGTTATCAAGAATCCAACTATAAAGATAGAAAGATTCAAAAAGAAAATTCGATTTCGATTACTAGGAACCGAAGTGTTCGAATTAAGGTACATAAGGAATCCAATTAAGGACTCTGATTTGAACGATAATCATCCACAAGGATCTAATTGTAAAGATAAAAAGATCTCATATGAATTTTAGAAGTTGAAGATGTTTTGAAACCTTGCACTGGATGTGCTTAGGTCAAAACATGATGTAAAATGCTTATGAAGTTGAGATGCTTGATATGTCAAGGCGACATATGAAGCAGAATTTTGAAGGTTAAGTCAATGTATGAGGAAAATATTTTTGAAAACTATGCATGGGGTTCTTTTAAGAAAAATGTGTTTAACGTTTTTGAAACCTTATATATAATACTTTTTGAAATCATAAAGTAGGTGTATTAGGTAGATATATTTACAAAAATGTTTTAAAATCATGCGAGATGAAAGTTTGAAATTATGTATAAGGTTTTTGAAAGACATGAATGATGCTTTTCGAAATCATGCACTTGATAAGAAAATGTATTGTGTTAATATTGTCTTCAGACTATATGAAATATTTTGAAATTAGGAAGGTTGGTTTTGATAACATGGCCAATGTTTTTGAAATAACATAGACAATGCATCTAGAAAAATTGTTTTCAAACTATATGAAATGTTTTGAGATCATGAAGATTGTTTTGAAATACTGGTACTGTGTATGTTGAAAAATCGAAACGTAATGGGTATGAGATTTGAAAATACCCTTAGTTATCTAACCAAGGATTTAAAGGCACAGATGTGCGAAAAGCACGATTACTCATAATGTCACTTAATTTTCTGTACTTTGTTTCTTAGAGTGAAACGAGTACTTAAAATTTTCGAGGGAATCATGAGCAATCATTTGAAAGAGAGAAATCACAAGAGTAGTTTGTAAGGTACATAGTTCCTTGATGTAGGTATCATAGGAAAAGCCATACACACCTAGCAGGGGGTTAAGCTGGTTGGTTGGGGACTGCTTTACCATTGTGAGCGACCATGGCGAAGTTCTGAGAAGCCTTTCGCTTCTTTGACTTCTCAGGGGATCGTTCATCCATGGTCTTTGATTCCTCGATTGGTTTATTGGCTGATGGTGTTGTCGCCTGACTAGGTCCTGCCTGTCTTGGTGACTCTTGAGTGGCTTCATCCTGGAGATGATACATGGTAGTAGCTAATTCAACAGTCTTCAGGACTACTTCGCCTATTCGCTGAGCGAATTTGGCTGCTTGCTCAGATATCTGGGCGTCATCGTGATGAAGAGACATTCTTGAAGAAAAAGAAAGGCATAGGGAGAAACAGGTGAAAGGTTTTTGGACAATCAAAACAGAATGAAAACGCATGAAAATTGCGATCATTTGTTTGTTACCTAAGGCAAACAAATGAGACGGTGACTAATCAAAGTAAATGGGTCAAAAATAATGTATCGCGAAGACATGCTCGCCTATAAGTGAACACTCACCCCAAGAATTCCCAGGTAAGCACAACTGGTCTCGCGTCTGATGAGATGTATATGAAGTGCTTGCCTAGACAGAAAACCCAGAATACAGGCATTCACCCTTCCAGTTTGCACGTGTTCACATTATTTAAAACCCAAAACCTTGACGAAGTTTTGAAAACTCAAAGGGGTTCAAAACCATATAACTGAGAGTTCAAAACCTAGTAATCAATCATCCTAGAACAGATGATTAGTTTTCAAAGCGGTTTTGAAATTTATGTTCTTGTTGTGGTCGTCGCCTAAGGATAGGTGACGGTATTGTTTTATGACTAAACGCAAGTAAACTCGCGTTAGGGTCCTAAGAAGGTTATAGACTAGGTCAAAGCATTACTAATAACCTAATTCCCTATAACCATTGGCTCTGATACCATCTTTTCTGTCACACCCCGACCGCGTAAAACAATAAATCGCGGCGGAAACATCGGGGCGTGTTGCAACAGAATTAATGTTTCATAACCATGGATACCAAAAAGTGTTTCGTTTTATTAAACATTGAATAATTACATCGTCTGGAAATCTAAATACACAAATTAAACATAGTCTATCATTGTTATTGAGTCACTAAGGCCTTGTCCAGTCCTATGTGAGCATGCATCTTATCAATCAATATCATTCAACAATACCTGAAACATATGTGAAAACGAGGTCAGCAAGGAAATGCTGGCGAGTACATAGGTTTTGTGAAAATAAGATTCATGACTTCTGTTTAAGAAAATGTTTAGTCATGAACTTTGTAATTTGCTTTGTCTTTGTAAATCATTTGAAAAATAATAAGTTTAGGTGATATGTATAAATAAGAGAATAATGCATGATTAAATGAATAACCATGTAAAATGAGTTTGTATAAGATAAGTTGTTTGTAAATAAATGTCTTGTGAAAAGTATGTTACTTGTATAAAATGTTCTATGTCTCAAACTGAAATGATTCAAATAACGCTACAATATGTAATACCATACAAACACTTATATATAGGAAGTACCAGCGGCGTATCCACCATGCTTGTATCATATTCCACACGCATTGTTACTTAATCACTTAATCAAACCAAACCACCAAAGTAATGTTCATGCCCAATGTAAATCATGTAATATGTAACCAAAACCCAACCGTATATCGCTTTGAAGCCAATCGTTTACCCAATCATTAAAACATCGTGTGAAAACCAATCGTTTACCCAATCGTTAAATTCGTTTTAGGTCGTGAAACTACTTAAATGGTCGTCTCGCTAATAACATTCAAACCTTCTTGACTCGCATTAATAAACCCTTACCAAAGGATAGATTAACAACTCGCATTAATAAACCCTTACCAAAGGATAGATTAACAACTCGCATTAATAAACCCTTACCAAAGAGTAAATTAACAATTTCAGATTCAGCCGCTACCCACAACACCCACACATAACTACGGGTGTAGTAAATAACGGGACTTGTCAGATCCTATGGTACCATAACCTAATACTGGTCGGCTTGATCATTGCTAATGAATGTCATTTGTTATGTAACTACAACCAACAAGTTTGTTCACTTTTTGAAATCGTTATTAGTTTTGTATAAATCGTCTTAATTGTTTTTGAAACCATTGTTATAACATCGAAAACATTTAGCACATATGAGTCACCCCAAAACAATTGAAAGCAGTAAAATAGGGGAATAATGTACTCGCCTGAGAATGCTTGGAGGTCTTGAACAACAACCAAACAAAGCTAGAGAGAGCACGGAATCAGTCGACAATCTAAAACTATATAAATAAACCGGACTTAAATCGGGAGATCGGATAGGATGAGGCTTGGTAAACCAAATGAGTGTTGGAACTCATATGATATGGTTTAACAAGGCCTACATACTACAATGAAACCAAACCTAAGTGCTTTCGACCCATCGCGACCCATTAAGGTAGCTTATGCTACTTTAACGCGTCGTGCGCGTGAAACGCGTTCGGACCGTCTAACTAGTCCTATGACAAGTGTTATATGCCTAAACATGTTACATAATCAGTTATGTGACAAAAGTTTAGGTTACATATGCTTAATTACCAATTATACATGAAAAGGGTATTCTGGTAATTTACCTAAGGCATATAAACTACCTATCATACAACTACTTAAACGAAGCGACCATAGGGTATATACCTCGGAAGGTTATTCCCTACCTACTATGGTCACCTAATGTATTTGGTCGGATCCTAATGATCGACCAAATGGGTCGGGTTCGAGGTATAAGCGATTTATCAGATCGCTTACCCTACGACCCTAGACAACGTGGTAATCAGTAGGCATAGTCCCAAGGGACTATAACCAACGTGATTACACTCACGTTGCGAAGTTCAAACGAACTTCGCATTGACCATTACTGGTCAACGCAGAAAGTCAAACAAAGTTTGACTTTCAGACTCGAAAGACTCGAAAAGCAATAAAAGAACGAAAGAATACTTACCCAGGGTCCCCGAATGCTAACTTCGATTCAAAAATCTCAGGTATGAAACAATAGTTTCAACTTAGAGTTTCTCAAATCAAAGTTCTTGTAATTTTGAAGCATGGGGGGGTGGGGTATTTATAGGATTTCCCGAACCGTTAGGATCGTTTCTTGGAAAAAGTGCTTCAATCTTGGCCATACACTAGCACCCATGGTATTGTAATACCATGTGCCCAAAATACCAGCCCATAGATTCCCAAAACCATGTGCAACAAGTGGGAAGGACTAGATTCGATGTATAAGCAAACATCTTACAGAAATGACAGTTTTGGTCCCTGTAATGTGTTTATGCCATTTCCGACACTTCTAAGGCCCGTAAAGCCAACTTTAAGGCCCTAAAATGATGTCTAAACATTGTGGACATGAAACATGCTCAAAAATATGTCGGATGTCAGTTCGTTTGGTCGTACAAACGCGATGTTCGCTTAATTACGACGGAATACGCATAAGCACGAAAAACGATCCAAATGGCATGACGAATGGATTTTTCTTAAGCCAAACACTAAAGCATAATATAGTCATGCTTACATAAATTTTTGGATGTCCGGATGTATTCAGAACGTAAGTTATGCGCGAAAGTGCAAACTTGTGCACTTTTTGACACTTTTAGTCCCTGAATGACCCAAAAGTTTATTTTAGCACACCGAACACCTCAAAGCTTATTTCTAAGCTATGTAAAGGATATTTATGGTATGTTTAACTTATGGTCATGTTCCGGAATGTCTGTTACAGTTCAAATTGGCATACTTTCGCAGTTTGTCAACTTTAGTCCCTGTAAGCGATTTAACTTGATTTTGCCATACCAAAGCCTTCAAAACTTATTTCTAAGTTATGTAAAGGTTATTTAAGGTATGTTAAGCCTATGTCACTATTCCGGAGTGTTTGTTGCATTAAACTGGTTATATTTACGCATCGGTGCGCGTATAACCTTCCAGAAAGCGATTTAGAGTTTGAAATTGAACAAGAATTGATATGTGCAAATGATACACATATTTTTACAAATCCCAAGTATGAAATATAATATTTCATTGGTTTGGTATTTGTTTGATGGCCGTGGAGGCACAGGTGTTACAGTCTCCCCTACTTTAGGAAATTTCGTCCCGAAATTTATTTAGAGGAAACTTGTGAGAGTTTAAAACATGAAGTTGAAAAGATCGAACAATATTGATTAGGGTTCTGAACTTCTAGTAACCTTTAATAACATCATGATTGCAATGTAAGAGGGATACTTATATACAAGTATATGAAGCGTCATTGGTGCGTCCACCGTACCTCTATTACATCGTTCTCATTCCGTTATTGTTGTCACTATCGGCTCTTACACATAATAAATCTTACTGGGTTTCTGTGCACTAAATTTCATAATTATGTACGCGTCCATAATCAGACCATTCCTTGCACAGTTTACACAGTCTATTTTATTATATGTAGGGGAAAACCAAATGAATGAACCTGTGATGAGTGTGACTAGACCGCCATAAAGTCCTTTTAATTAAATCAATAAATGATCTAAATAGACTATCAAGGAGTCTGTTCAGCTACATCACTAGATGTCGTTCTTTAGCCAAATTGTGAATCAATCTTTTAGGCTAGACCACTAAGAGGGTCTCTTATGAATCATGGAGTGGTACTATATAACCCAAGGGTCTTAACTACCAGGTAGAAGCCCATAAGGATTTAAGGTAGTACCTTTTGAATATCCTACTATGAATCTCTCATATGAAAACATGAAAGATTCTATGAGGATTTGAAAATCGGATCACACAAAATCATAGAGGAGAACACATAAACACATATCACATAACCACAAAATTGTTCGTTAATTTGTCTTGTAAATTGCGTACATGCATTTAAAGCACACTTGGAATCCATTCCGTGGATTTCATTTGGTACTTTAAACGTTATCAAGAATCCAACTATAAAGATAGAAAGATTCAAAAAGAAAATTCGATTTCGATTACTAGGAACCGAAGTGTTCGAATTAAGGTACATAAGGAATCCAATTAAGGACTCTGATTTGAACGATAATCATCCACAAGGATCTAATTGTAAAGATAAAAAGATCTCATATGAATTTTAGAAGTTGAAGATGTTTTGAAACCTTGCACTGGATGTGCTTAGGTCAAAACATGATGTAAAATGCTTATGAAGTTGAGATGCTTGATATGTCAAGGCGACATATGAAGCAGAATTTTGAAGGTTAAGTCAATGTATGAGGAAAATATTTTTGAAAACTATGCATGGGGTTCTTTTAAGAAAAATGTGTTTAACGTTTTTGAAACCTTATATATAATACTTTTTGAAATCATAAAGTAGGTGTATTAGGTAGATATATTTACAAAAATGTTTTAAAATCATGCGAGATGAAAGTTTGAAATTATGTATAAGGTTTTTGAAAGACATGAATGATGCTTTTCGAAATCATGCACTTGATAAGAAAATGTATTGTGTTAATATTGTCTTCAGACTATATGAAATATTTTGAAATTAGGAAGGTTGGTTTTGATAACATGGCCAATGTTTTTGAAATAACATAGACAATGCATCTAGAAAAATTGTTTTCAAACTATATGAAATGTTTTGAGATCATGAAGATTGTTTTGAAATACTGGTACTGTGTATGTTGAAAAATCGAAACGTAATGGGTATGAGATTTGAAAATACCCTTAGTTATCTAACCAAGGATTTAAAGGCACAGATGTGCGAAAAGCACGATTACTCATAATGTCACTTAATTTTCTGTACTTTGTTTCTTAGAGTGAAACGAGTACTTAAAATTTTCGAGGGAATCATGAGCAATCATTTGAAAGAGAGAAATCACAAGAGTAGTTTGTAAGGTACATAGTTCCTTGATGTAGGTATCATAGGAAAAGCCATACACACCTAGCAGGGGGTTAAGCTGGTTGGTTGGGGACTGCTTTACCATTGTGAGCGACCATGGCGAAGTTCTGAGAAGCCTTTCGCTTCTTTGACTTCTCAGGGGATCGTTCATCCATGGTCTTTGATTCCTCGATTGGTTTATTGGCTGATGGTGTTGTCGCCTGACTAGGTCCTGCCTGTCTTGGTGACTCTTGAGTGGCTTCATCCTGGAGATGATACATGGTAGTAGCTAATTCAACAGTCTTCAGGACTACTTCGCCTATTCGCTGAGCGAATTTGGCTGCTTGCTCAGATATCTGGGCGTCATCGTGATGAAGAGACATTCTTGAAGAAAAAGAAAGGCATAGGGAGAAACAGGTGAAAGGTTTTTGGACAATCAAAACAGAATGAAAACGCATGAAAATTGCGATCATTTGTTTGTTACCTAAGGCAAACAAATGAGACGGTGACTAATCAAAGTAAATGGGTCAAAAATAATGTATCGCGAAGACATGCTCGCCTATAAGTGAACACTCACCCCAAGAATTCCCAGGTAAGCACAACTGGTCTCGCGTCTGATGAGATGTATATGAAGTGCTTGCCTAGACAGAAAACCCAGAATACAGGCATTCACCCTTCCAGTTTGCACGTGTTCACATTATTTAAAACCCAAAACCTTGACGAAGTTTTGAAAACTCAAAGGGGTTCAAAACCATATAACTGAGAGTTCAAAACCTAGTAATCAATCATCCTAGAACAGATGATTAGTTTTCAAAGCGGTTTTGAAATTTATGTTCTTGTTGTGGTCGTCGCCTAAGGATAGGTGACGGTATTGTTTTATGACTAAACGCAAGTAAACTCGCGTTAGGGTCCTAAGAAGGTTATAGACTAGGTCAAAGCATTACTAATAACCTAATTCCCTATAACCATTGGCTCTGATACCATCTTTTCTGTCACACCCCGACCGCGTAAAACAACAAATCGCGGCGGAAACATCGGGGCGTGTTGCAACAGAATTAATGTTTCATAACCATGGATACCAAAAAGTGTTTCGTTTTATTAAACATTGAATAATTACATCGTCTGGAAATCTAAATACACAAATTAAACATAGTCTATCATTGTTATTGAGTCACTAAGGCCTTGTCCAGTCCTATGTGAGCATGCATCTTATCAATCAATATCATTCAACAATACCTGAAACATATGTGAAAACGAGGTCAGCAAGGAAATGCTGGCGAGTACATAGGTTTTGTGAAAATAAGATTCATGACTTCTGTTTAAGAAAATGTTTAGTCATGAACTTTGTAATTTGCTTTGTCTTTGTAAATCATTTGAAAAATAATAAGTTTAGGTGATATGTATAAATAAGAGAATAATGCATGATTAAATGAATAACCATGTAAAATGAGTTTGTATAAGATAAGTTGTTTGTAAATAAATGTCTTGTGAAAAGTATGTTACTTGTATAAAATGTTCTATGTCTCAAACTGAAATGATTCAAATAACGCTACAATATGTAATACCATACAAACACTTATATATAGGAAGTACCAGCGGCGTATCCACCATGCTTGTATCATATTCCACACGCATTGTTACTTAATCACTTAATCAAACCAAACCACCAAAGTAATGTTCATGCCCAATGTAAATCATGTAATATGTAACCAAAACCCAACCGTATATCGCTTTGAAGCCAATCGTTTACCCAATCATTAAAACATCGTGTGAAAACCAATCGTTTACCCAATCGTTAAATTCGTTTTAGGTCGTGAAACTACTTAAATGGTCGTCTCGCTAATAACATTCAAACCTTCTTGACTCGCATTAATAAACCCTTACCAAAGGATAGATTAACTACTCGCATTAATAAACCCTTACCAAAGGATAGATTAACAACTCGCATTAATAAACCCTTACCAAAGAGTAAATTAACAATTTCAGATTCAGTCACTACCCACAACACCCACACATAACTACGGGTGTAGTAAATAACGGGACTTGTCAGATCCTATGGTACCATAACCTAATACTGGTCGGCTTGATCATTGCTAATGAATGTCATTTGTTATGTAACTACAACCAACAAGTTTGTTCACTTTTTGAAATCGTTATTAGTTTTGTATAAATCGTCTTAATTGTTTTTGAAACCATTGTTATAACATCGAAAACATTTAGCACATATGAGTCACCCCAAAACAATTGAAAGCAGTAAAATAGGGGAATAATGTACTCGCCTGAGAATGCTTGGAGGTCTTGAACAACAACCAAACAAAGCTAGAGAGAGCACGGAATCAGTCGACAATCTAAAACTATATAAATAAACCGGACTTAAATCGGGAGATCGGATAGGATGAGGCTTGGTAAACCAAATGAGTGTTGGAACTCATATGATATGGTTTAACAAGGCCTACATACTACAATGAAACCAAACCTAAGTGCTTTCGACCCATCGCGACCCATTAAGGTAGCTTATGCTACTTTAACGCGTCGTGCGCGTGAAACGCGTTCGGACCGTCTAACTAGTCCTATGACAAGTGTTATATGCCTAAACATGTTACATAATCAGTTATGTGACAAAATTTTAGGTTACATATGCTTAATTACCAATTATACATGAAAAGGGTATTCTGGTAATTTACCTAAGGCATATAAACTACCTATCATACAACTACTTAAACGAAGCGACCATAGGGTATATACCTCGGAAGGTTATTCCCTACCTACTATGGTCACCTAATGTATTTGGTCGGATCCTAATGATCGACCAAATGGGTCGGGTTCGAGGTATAAGCGATTTATCAGATCGCTTACCCTACGACCCTAGACAACGTGGTAATCAGTAGGCATAGTCCCAAGGGACTATAACCAACGTGATTACACTCACGTTGCGAAGTTCAAACGAACTTCGCATTGACCATTACTGGTCAACGCAGAAAGTCAAACAAAGTTTGACTTTCAGACTCGAAAGACTCGAAAAGCAATAAAAGAACGAAAGAATACTTACCCAGGGTCCCCGAATGCTAACTTCGATTCAAAAATCTCAGGTATGAAACAATAGTTTCAACTTAGAGTTTCTCAAATCAAATTTCTTGTAATTTTGAAGCATGGGGGGGGGGGGGGGGTGGGGTATTTATAGGATTTCCCGAACCGTTAGGATCGTTTCTTGGAAAAAGTGCTTCAATCTTGGCCATACACTAGCACCCATGGTATTGTAATACCATGTGCCCAAAATACCAGCCCATAGATTCCCAAAACCATGTGCAAAAAGTGGGAAGGACTAGATTCGATGTATAAGCAAACATCTTTCAGAAATGACAGTTTTGGTCCCTGTTATGTGTTTATGCCATTTCCGACACTTCTAAGGCCCGTAAAGCCAACTTTAAGGCCCTAAAATGATGTCTAAACATTGTGGACATGAAACATTCTCAAAAATATGTCGGATGTCAGTTCGTTTGGTCGTACGAACGCGATGTTCGCTTAATTACGACTGAATGCGCATAAGCGCGAAAAACGATCCAAATGGCATGACGAATGGATTTTTCTTAAGCCAAACACTAAAGCATAATATAGTCATGCTTACATAAATTTTTGGATGTCCGGATGTATTCAGAACGTAAGTTATGCGCGAAAGTGCAAACTTGTGCACTTTTTGACACTTTTAGTCCCTGAATGACCCAAAAGTTTATTTTAGCACACCGAACACCTCAAAGCTTATTTCTAAGCTATGTAAAGGATATTTATGGTATGTTTAACTTATGGTCATGTTCCGGAATGTCTGTTACAGTTCAAATTGGCATACTTTCGCAGTTTGTCAACTTTAGTCCCTGTAAGCGATTTAACTTGATTTTGCCATACCAAAGCCTTCAAAACTTATTTCTAAGTTATGTAAAGGTTATTTAAGGTATGTTAAGCCTATGTCACTATTCCGGAGTGTTTGTTGCATTAAACTGGTTATATTTACGCATCGGTGCGCGTATAACCTTCCAGAAAGCGATTTAGAGTTTGAAATTGAACAAGAATTGATATGTGCAAATGATACACATATTTTTACAAATCCCAAGTATGAAATATAATATTTCATTGGTTTGGTATTTGTTTGATGGCCGTGGAGGCACAGGTGTTACACATGCCCCTCGGTCCTTATACAAGGATTAATGGTCTTAAGATAATAGCCTACCCATTCACGTGATCTAGCCGTACATTCCTTAGCTTATCATACCATGTATAAAACGTTTGTAATCAGTATGTAACATGTATTTCACCCCCGAAGTTGTAAAACTGAAAACAGTTAAAAGAAAAGGGGGAGCATGAACTCACTGTATTGCGTCTTCAGTATGTGTAACCCAAATCTCCGCGGCAAACACGACTACCTACAATGGTCTAACGTCTATTAGACGAACGGGTAGTGCCTTGTCTTAGTATGTATGTTTTTGAGTTACGATTCGGGCATTATTCCAAGTTATAATAATTGTATTTAGTTTTGGAATAATTGTTTATGCAGTTTTTCTGTATTAATACTTCTCAAGCATTTTACTTTGTATCTCCTTCCCAAGGATGGGGGCTTTAATACATGTATACGTTATATTCTCGAAAATATATTTTTAAGTCTCACTTGAAAATATATTTTAATTCACTTTGACTAAAATATTCTAACTCCAAAATATACATATTTTTCCCGAAAATATTATATTTTACTTGATATAGTTTCCAAAATAATACTTTATCAAAATACACATTTAAGAGTATTTTCCGAAAAATGCACAAGTTACATTTTAGAGTACACGTTGTATAAACAATACCGATGTAACTTAATATTTATTTGTGAGGGCGTTGGTATTATTTTGGAGTCGTATTCTCATGATATAACAAGTAATATTATTTTTACCCTAAAAATAATATATCTTTAGTTCACATAATAATCACGTAAGCACACAAGCGTCTTATTACGAAATATATATTCTCAATATATATTTAACAAGTTTTATTTACGAAAATCCACCTCCGACACTTGGTTGTTTTGTAATAAAAATTATGGCGAAATTTTTATATTTTGAAAACAAGTTGAAAATATACTTATAAACACTTGTCACCAAAAATATTTCTAAGTGTTACATTTTTAGAAAAATTTCGCCAGAGTTTCCTCTGTAACAGGAGGAGTCCACACTTACTAGCGTATCATTTTCTTTAACATATAACATGCTAGATTGCTTTCAAATAACCAGCCCGACATTTGGACATGCAAAATACTACTTATACCGATTCAGTTTTACAACACAAAACTGGGCTGTTTTCGGTTATTTTAATAAAATAGTTATCTTATTCCAAAAATTCCCAAATTTGTATAGAATGTCTTATACGTTCCAAAAATTATTGTGTAAAAATATTGGGGTCCAAATCATCACCAATATTTTATAGGAAATCATTTTCCGGGCTGCATTCAGATTTATCTTTTTCTGAACGCAGTCCACGAAATAATTTATTTAAAATTCCTTGTACGTCCAATTTACGAAATTCCAGTGTGAGAATTACAAATACATCGGTGGTCATCTACAATAAAAATTTCATGATCTAATTCTACACAGGTTTCAAGTTATGATAAAAAAAATGTAACACCCATTTTCTGCTGTAAAAATGCAGCTCTAGCTGCTGTTACAAAACGACACTTTAAAAATAGTAAACGAAGTCCAAAAATTATGATTCCAGTGCCATTAGAACTGTATTTCATAGTACATAAACCTAGGATTCAGAAAATACATTTTTCGTTTAGTTTAGGACCTGTTACAGCCAGTTAAAGTCGGCTGAAAGTGCAGGTCAGCTTGCTGTTTGAAGGTTAAATGTTACTAAAACGCACCCATACGTTCGCCAACCATTCTAATATAATTAAAATCAGATCATGAGTCTGTTACAGCAGATTATGGTTTGTTTATTTCAGATTTATCATGATTTATACCACTAGTTTCTTTTTAACCAATTAGTTTATCATACTTTCAAGTCTTTTAGTTTTGATCTTTAATGTTCTTGATTTTTATCCGTTAAACCTCTTATTAACCACTTTAAATAAGAACAAGAGAGTGTTTAGAATCACTTACAACTAGCACAAGGCTAGGGAAGAATCTAGGCGAAAACAAGGTGGTTAAAAGCGATGTAGAGAGGTCCTTGAGATTCCGTAAGCACCGAGCCTCCTTGTGCGTGACCTTTCACCTTTGTATGTGAGTGGAATTGCAAGATTGAGATTTGAAAGTGGTGAGATGGTGGGAGTTGGGTTCGGCCGTAGGTATCAAAGGAGAGGAGAAAGATGAATTTTTTTTTGTGTTGTTGATATAATTGAAAGTCTAATCCCCCAAATATACTTATTGACCATTCCATACAGTTATCCTTGGTGTAATGTGTAGCCAAGATACTAGACAACCAAGGAATAAAATAATCAAAATGGGTGGGGTATGTCCCCTTGGGGTAACCGATTGGTTATGGGGGGTGGGTTAATAGTTGGATTTTGATGACAAGGTTAAGCACTAGTTAGACTAATTAGGGACTTTACTCAAATTATTAGTGTGTTGTAATTTATAACGGGTGTTAGGGTATTCGGGGACCCTAACTGGCTCAGAAAAGGAAAAATAGTGTCATTGACAATATTTTTATGTTCCGGGTAAAGTCCGGTTGTTCGGTTGGATATTAATCCGTTAAAGTGCTAATTAAGCATTTAAAGTGTCGTTAATATTTGTTTTAGTGACACAATGAATTCCCGACACTTTGGAAAGTGTCTAGTATTATTTTCCCATGTTTTGGCACTTTACTAGTTAAATAAATGCTGAATTTTATATTAAAGTGCAGAATTTTGTACTTAAAGTACGTTTTAGGCACATCCGGTCACTATAACTATTACCTAGTGACGCAGTTCTACAAACCTCATCTCCCTACACTCACTACTAGTGTAGTAATCTATTCCCGGCTCATACTGGCCTTAGATACAGAGTCTGTCTGATGCTGGCTATGTCAGCATGTTTACTGGGTTATCCGTTCATTGTGCTACTGTGCTTTTTGTGCATCAAGGTTGTCACTAATGTTCTGTGTAAATAATAGAGTGACCGAAATAAAGTATGATGCATGAACATGTATGTATCAGTAATCATGTAGCAGTTTAACCACAATTGTAAGCAAGCACAGTAATTAAGCATTAATTAAATATTAATTAACTTGTACGGATACCTGGTTTGGTGAGGGTTGTCACATGGGCTACCCTTAGAGATGCTTTCCTAGCCAAATACTTCCCACCCGCCAAATCATCCCGTCTTCGTGATCAGATCCATTCGTTCCGAATGGAGCCTTACGAACCCTACCACCTCGCTTGGGAAAGATTCCAAACCCTACTCTCTCGTTGCTCTCAACATGGCCTATATGATTGGGCACTTGTAGAGAAATTCTACAATGGTCTCACTCCCGAGATTCGAGCCCGGTTCGACACTTCAGCAGGAGGCCACCTCCTAGGAAAGAAAACAGTGGCCGAATGCAACGACCTTTTTGAGAGTTTCGCCCATCCTGACATTGGTCATCGCGCCATCAGCACCATTCCTGTGTCTAGTACTTCCTTGGTCGGTCGAGGGGTACACCAAGTTAGCTTGGATGCATCGATGGCGGCAGCGATGGAAAACCTTGAGAGAAAGCTTACCAGTAGGATGCACGATTTAGAGAAGAGGGTCGATAGGTGTGAGGTGTGTAGAGGGGGTCACGATACTATAGATTGTTCCACACTCACGGTTGAGCAGGTAGAGTTCATAGCCAATAGAGGTCCAACGAACCCTTTCAACATTTCAAATTTAGGGTCCAATTGGCGTAGTAACACCTTCCATTCTTCTGGTAATTCCCCCGGTTTCCAATCAGGTTCAAATCAAAACAGGGGGCAAGATTATTATTTTAATGGGGGTTCGAATCAGCAGGGTCAGTTTGGTAGTTCAGGGACAGGTTCAGGTTCAGGGGGTCAGCTCAATAGTGGGGGGTCAAACAGTCAAGGTTCAAACAACCAAGACTTAGGTAGTGGTCTAGATGAGATTAAAGCTATGTTATCCCAAATACTAGTTAAGAATCAAGCAACCGAAAAGACCTTAGAAGCAAACCAAAGAGCCTTAGAGGCCACTCAAAGAACCTTAGAGGATCATGCCATATTCTTAAAGAACAATCAATCTAACTTTTTGGACCTTCAAAGGCAAGTCAGTGATATAAATCGTCAATTGCAAGAAAGGCCTTTCGGTCAGTTTTAAGGTAACTCCCAACCCAACACAACCAATCATCATGTTAAAGCTATATCTACTAGGTCATATCTAGAGTTAAGAGAGGTTGGTTCACCACCGGTTCGAGTAGAGGAAAAGGAGCCGGTGGATGAAGAGATAGAGTTAGAGGTTCCTCCACTAGAGGGGAGTGTTAGGAATCCGGTTAAGAAAGTTAGACCGAGTCCTGAGATTGGTCATGCTCGTACTCCTTATCCTGAATGTTTAAAGAACCAAAAATACGCTAAGGAATACGGGTACTTCCTAGACATATTCAAACAACTTAAGATCAATCTATCGTTAATCGAAGCCCTCAAGCATATGCCAAAATATGCTAAGTTCTTAAAAGAAATCCTAAAAGGGAAAGATAAGTTAGAGGAAATTTCGAATGTCTCCTTGAATGTCGAATGCTCTGCCGTGGTCACGAACAACCTACCGAAGAAACTAACAGATCCGGGTATCTTCACGATCCCGTGTTTGTTTGGTGGTGATGTTCAAAACCACGCATTGGCCGCCTTGGTGTTAGTATTAATTTAATGCCATATTCATTTTATGAAAAACTAGGCCTTGGTGATTTGAAATCCACTCGAATGACCCTATCTTTAGCAGACAAAACGGTTAAGTATCCCCGGGGAATTGTAGAGAATTTGTTAGTGAAAGTTGATAAGTTTGTCTTCCCGGTGGACTTCGTAGTACTAGACATGGAAGCTGATGAAAACGTGCCATTGATTTTAGGACGTCCATTCTTGAACACATCTAAAGCTCTTATAGACGTATTCTTAGGCACTATCACACTTCGAGCGGGTGGGGAGTCGGTAGTTTTCAAGGTCACTAACACGAGAGGGTCAAATGCTAGAGTAGAGGCAGTGGCATCGGTTGGGGAGAGTAAAGGATGTGAGAGAATAGAGACAGAGAGGGTGATCGATCCTAGGTTAGAGCCAGTGTTAGAACCTAAGTGTGGGGATCCACCCGATAGGAGAGTAGAAGATCTTAAAAAAAGAGTAAAATGTTTAGAATCTAAGCTAGAGACACTGAGCAAGGCTCAGTGTGGGGATAGATTTAGGTTTGAAACGTATAAGTTCAAACCGCCCGATGATGAGTTAAGAGGTTGTGAGAGGTATGAAGATGTTTGGAGAGGTTCGGGCCGTAATAGGTATGATGGTGCTACGGCCCGTGAATTTTGGTACGGAGGTGAGCTGGATTTACATGATCCTCCGTGAGTGTAAGAAAAGTTGATAGCCTCTTGTAGAGTTTGTAGATTTTGAGTCTTTATCGTCGTTTTAGGTAGTTTTGTGTTTTCGTATTTATTTGTTTTTTGAGTCGTTATTTTGTACTATGAGTCTTAGTTAGTAGTTTTTGAGTCGGTACTGCTTTGGTTTTTGCTTGTTTTTGTTTATGCAGGTTTGAATATGTACCACCCGTACTCAATCTCCATTCGGGTGATTTTGGAGTTGTTGTTCGAATATCAGGCATTTACCAAGCATGTTAGTTAGTGTCAAAGCCGACCACGAATGAAATGCTATACGGTCGAGCTGGATTGGACAAGACTTTTGGAGCTTACGCGTTAATAAACCAGCTAAATCCTTTCCATTTATGCCCTTTGTTTTTTTATTTCTTATTTATCTTTTAGTTTTTTGAGTCGGTTTCCATTCTACATTGAGGGCAATGTAGAGTTTAAGTGTGGGGATGGGAAACTATTGTTTAGTGTCGTTAGTATAGTTAGTCGAGTCATAAAAAGTTGAAAAATTAAAAAAAAATTAAAAATTTTCAAAAATCCAAAAAACTTAAAAAAATTAGAAAATGTCTTTTGAAATAAGAAGTTTACAAAATTAAAAAACGGAAAATGATAGAAAAGTCGGGTTTTTGTTCGGGTTCAAATAATAATAATATGAGATAATATAATTGAGCTTGTGTTTAGTTTGGGATGTGCGGGTAGGCTCGATTCGGTTCTAGGTTCATTTGATCTTAAATATACCTAATTGTCGGTCTACTAGTGGGTTCTCATCTAGGGAAAGTGGGGAAATTGAAACCGCCAATAATAGCATAAGGGATGCCGTTATAAGTTAAGATCGTTAGAGTTTCTTTTCATATCTCGTTGAAAAAGAAAAAAAATGAAAAAAAAAATAGAATAAAAAGAGCTAGAAACTGAATGAAAGTAGCGCAGACCTATGTAATCTTGGTTGGGGATAGTGACTCTACAACCGGAATACCTCTAGGATGTGTGAAATCGAAATTGCAAAAAAAATTACCGACGCCTATGGTAATCTTGGTTGGGGATAGCGAATCTACAGCCGGAATGCCTCTGGGTTAGGTAAAGCAACGTATAAGCTCAAAAGAAAGAAAAAAAATGGAAAAAAAAATAAGAATAGATTTGATTTTAAACTCTCTTGATCTTGGTATAAAACGGTTAGGAAATAACCCAGTGGTTGTTCCTTTTGTCCTATAAGCTTGAGGGAGGATTAGGTAGACTTGCAATTCTTAGCGTGAGACTCTAGGTAGATTGACCGCACTTGAACTAAACTTGCATGATAAGGGCTTGGAACCGGGTTTGGGTTTAAGAGGACAAATATACTTGCAATCGTGGCTAACACAAGTTTCGATTCTAATAAGTAATTTAAGCTTTTGTCCCGAATGATTATTCCGTCTATGATTCCGTTTGCATAAATCTTTTTCGGGGACGAAAAAAGGTTAAGTGTGGGGATATTTGATGTAGGGTAAAATACACATATTTGTCCCGTGTAAATTGTATAATTTCTATATAGTTTTTATTTGTTTTTATTTAGTTTTAGTATTATTGTACATTATTTTGTGTTGGGCCAGGTCCTGGTGTAAATAGAGCGAAAATGAGTAATATGGAAATAACCATCCAGTTAGGCAGAGTGGGGTGCCAATAACCAAAGTAAAATTGGTGCTATTATATGTGTGGGCCGATGCCACTATTTCTATTTTATAAGTTAGAAGGCACCGCATATGAAAACAATCTAAGCCATATTATGAGATACCCCTATTATGAATTAGAATAAAAAAGAGAGGCATTATATTATATCTTTTGGGGAATGATAATTAAAGAAGGGACAGAACAAAGGTGGCTATGATTGACTTTTGGGAGAAGGATATACGAATAAGAGGAAAGAAAGATGCATATTATTTTTGGAGGTGGGGCCGCCAAAAGGGTTCTAGCCCAGCCATTACGTGAACTTTGGTTTTTTGGGCTTTAGAACAATTTTTAAATAGATTGTTATGACATATCTAAAACCCTGATCCATTCTTGGACGATCAGAACAGAGTGGGATGCGATAACATCAGTTGGGTCGTGAAAGGTCTTGTAGCCCACTAGCAAGGGGATTGGCGGACCATATACTTGAACATATTACAGAGAGACAAAGATATATATAAATATATATAGGGAGAAGATCATGCGAGAACCACCTCTTATTGCGAGAACCCAATGTGAACACAACCAAAAATGCCTAAAAATAGCTAAAAATCACACAATTTTTTTTTAATATTTTTTATATAAAAATCGCTACTTTTCGAAGCAAAAAACAAAAATTTAAGTTTTTTTTTTATTTAAAAAAAATGTTTTTTTGGCCACTAAAAGTAGCGATTTGAGCATAAAAAATATTAAATTTTTTTTTTTTAGGTTTTTTGGGGGTTTAGTTTTTAGCATTTTAGCTTGGGGGGGGGGGGATTAGGTTTTTTGAGGGTTTTAGTTTTTAGCATTTAGCTTGGGGGGGGGGGGGGGGGGTTTAGGTTTTTTTTTGAGGGGGGGGGGGGGGGTGGGGGTTAGGTTTTTTTTAGCTATTTTAGGTTGTGTTCACATTGGTTCTCGCGGTTCTCGCAATAAGGGTGGTTCCTAACGGATCTTTGTCCTCTATATATATATATATATAGGGAGGAGTTCATGCGAGAACCACCCTTACTGCGAGAACCGCGAGAACCAATGTGAACACAACCAAAAATGCCTAAAAATAGCTAAAAAACATACAAAAATGTTTTTTTTTTAATATTTTTATAAAAAAATCGCTACTTTTAGTAGCAAAAAAATTTTTTTTTTTGGCTACTAAAAGTAGCGATTTTAACATAAAAAATATTAATTTTTTTTTTATAGATTTTTTTAGGTTTTTTGGGGGTTAATTTTTAGCATTTTAGCTTGGGGGGCGAGGGGGGGGGGGGGGTTAGGATTTTTTTTTTTTGGGGGGGGGGGGGGGGGGGGGGGTTTAGGTTTTTTTTGGGGTGGGGGGTGGGGTTAGGTTTTTTTAAGGTTTTTTAGCTATTTTAGGTTGTGTTCACATTGGTTCTCGCGGTTCTCGCAATAAAGGTGGTTCTCGCATGAACCTTACCCTTATATATATATATATATATATATATATATATATATATATAGTGTGAGGTTCATTGGGGAACACTAAAAAAGTGGGGAACAGTTGGGAACCTGTTGGGATTGAACCCTACCAGAGGAACAGATAATTAAAGCCAAAACTGGGTCAGAGCAGTGGATCCAGAATAAGCAGATGTTACATACAAGTCTCTCCCCTTAAAAGTGATTTCAACATCTGCTGACCTCCTATCTGCTGATCGTGCAAACTGCTGACCTACAACTGCTGCTCAAGTAAAGACCTGATGAAAGACTAAAGCCCTGCTGCTCAATCTACTGTCTTGAGTCAAGTACTGCTGATCCGGACAAGCACTGCTGGGTTCACAGCAGTGGAAGGATGCAACAGCTGTTTAAGTGTCTTTTATGTAATGAAATGTAATAGCAGTAGTTAGTATAGCAGTGTTTGTATAGATCAGAGGTTAGAGTTTGTTAGGAGGTTAGACGTCACTTTCATGGTGACGTCAGCTAAGATGCTCAGTGGTTTGCTAGTGCCTATAAATAGAACAGTGCTCTGTACTGTTCTATTAGCTCTTTGCAATACCGTCTTCTTTACACGAACAAACACTGAGCTCTGGCTGAGGGGGAGTTTGTATTCAAGCATTACTTGTAATCGTTGTTGAAATTAAATTCAATCATTCGGTTTCTTGTTGAAAATGTCTTGATCAAAGCAATACTCTCGTTTGATTGTATGCAAAGTTTGTTTCCATATTAATTCCGCTGCACAACTCTTTCATTTTCATCATAATTTCAAACGTAAAATACAATCAGAAACAAACTCAGATCCAACAATTGGTATCAGAGTTTGGACAGTCAAATTTGATTTAACAATCATTTTGACGTAAATAGTTCAGCTCATAACAGTTGATACTGATCATTTGTTCGTCGTTGAAAAACAGAGCAAGGATTAATCACCATTAAAGTTGATTTCTCAGTGTCTGTAAAACAACAAGAATGACGTCACAATCTCAGGATGATAAAAACAACATCGGCTCACTGTTTAAACCACCTATGCTAAAAAGAAATGAGTACAACATCTGGCAGAGGAGGATGGGTCACATCCTCGCTCAACAAAGCACAGGTTGTTGGAGGTCTGTCGTCTTTGGTCCCCACGTTCCCACAGTGCCAAGCGCTGAAGATGCTAAAAAGTTCGTTCCAAAACAAGTTGAAAATTATACCGAAACCGACTATTAAAAGTTCGAACTAGATGCTAAAGCTTTTAGCATCATAGCATCAGCGTTGCCCAATGAGATATATGCTAGACTGTTACACTGTAACAGTGCCAAAGAGTTATGGGACGCGCTTAAGGAACAGTTTGGGGGGACCGAAGAAGTCATAGAAAACAATAGGGAAATCCTGAACCAACAGTACGAAACATTTTGTCATGTTAGAGGTGAATCACTGACGCAACAATTTGAGCGTTTCAGTTGTCTCATCAGTGAACTGAGGCTTGTTAATACCACTTTTACAAACTCAACTCAAAATAGCAGGTTCCTCAGATCACTGCCAGAAAAATGGGACACCATAGCTTTTGTCACCCGAAACTCACCTGAGTTCAAGGATCTGACCTTGACCCAACTCCATGGTCGACTCCTGACCTATGAAAGGGAGTTGAACCAGAAAAGGAAGTTACAAGAGTCAGGAAAAGCCGTTGATGATTATACATTCGGTAACACTGCTCTTTTGGGTCAAGAAGAATCTGGAAGCAGTGGTAAGGATCAGGGTTATGATCACTTAATTGACATAACTGCTGGGGCAAATTTTAACAACCCTGATCCTCACTCTGCAAGTTATACATTTACTGCAAACGAAAACCAGATGTCAGACAATCTAAGCTTTGAACTCAATGATTTACAACATTTTGATCCCACTGACTTAGAAGAGATGGATATTCTGCACCAGTTGGCTTTGCTCAGTGTTAGAACTAGCAAATTCTATAAAAGAACAGGGAGAAAATTCCCAGGACTTCATGGGAATTTGAGGGTTGGGTTGGATAAATCGAAAATCAAGTGTTACAAGTGCAATAGGTTAGGGCACTTTTCTAGGGAATGCAGAAGTCAAAACACTGGACCAATAGTTACTCACCCTAGCTCAAACCCTAGACCACAAAGTCAAAACACTGTGCACTATACCCAATATACCCCTGCAGCTCAAGTGAACACTGCTCACTATGCTGCTACCCCTGTGCCAGTGCATTATGTCCAAACTACTGTCCCACAAATTCAGTACGTTCAAACCCCTGCTCCACAGGTACAAGTGCAACCTGTTGCACCTCAAACCACTGCTCCAGCAACAGTACAACCAGATCAACAAAGCTTTTTCACTCAAGGATTTGTTGACTGGAGCAGTATGCCTGATGACCTTAGTGATGAAAATTTTGCACTCTATGCTTTTAATGAACCTTCTAATGATGAATTTTGTTTGATGGCATTAGAGTCAATAACAGAGGGGGTTGAAACTGAAGGGGAACAGCTAAGTGATGAAACAGTGGATGAGGTGACTGAAGCAGTGGTTATTGCTATGGATGGTGAACTACTGCTGGGAGAAAATTCAGAAACCCTGATTGAACCACTGACAGACCCATGGTCCGAAGAGAACAAAGAAGAAAAGGCAGGTGAGAAAGAAGAAAAAGCTGATGATGAAGAAAATCCTCAATGTGATTGTGCAATGATGGCTGCTGCCAAGGTATCACCTCAAGTTCTTGAAAAACTGTGTTCTGACAATTGCATTATTGCTTTTGCTAACATCAAAGAGGTAAATGAAAACCTTCGGGATAAAATCTTAACTGATGAAGTCAAATTTGAAAGATCTTTAAAAGAACTTAAAAACAAAGTGACTGAAAAAGAAAAAGAGATCAGCAATCTGAAAGAAGAACAAAGCATAACCAAAACTCAACTCCAAACTATGGTAGAAAAATACCAAGTTTGCAAAAAGGAGTTGGAGTCCACCCAGATCACTTGTGAAAGATGGGTGGAATCATGCAAAGGGTATGAGGTTATGCTTGAAAAACAGATAAAAAGCAATGTGAAATTTGGTGTTGGTTATAGAAAACATGATGATGAAACCACTGCTTTTGGAAAATCTGTTCAAACCACTGATGTAACCACTGAGTTCATCCCCATAAACAAGAATGGCCAAGAAGTGAAAATCACTGACAAACTTGGTAACAAAATCACACTTGACAGACCAATGGGATCCTCTACTTTTGAGGAGCTTGAAGATTATTAGTTTAAACCAAAATGGTCTGATGAGTGTGACATTCATGAAAATTTCAAGCCAATGGACTTTACATCAACTGATGGTGTTAAAGCTCCAAAAGCTAAAGTCATTCCTCTCAAGGACATCCCAACAGAGGTTAAAACCTCTGCTGCAAAGGAGTCTGAAAAGAGAAAGAAGAAAGAAAAAATTGATAACTTGTTTTGTGAATTCTGTGAGAAAAGGAATCATCTAACAAAAGACTGTTTCCACTTAAAAGCTTATGATTTAAACAGAACAAGTGTCATTGTTTCAGCTGAAAGTTGCATTGTTTGTGGTAAAACAAACCACAAGACTCAAGCATGTGTGTATCTAAAAAACTTTGATGTGAAAAAGAATGAGTACATTGCTAAAACATCCTTGAGTTCATCATCATCATCATCTGTCAAATTCACCAAGAAACAACCACTGTTTGTGCAGTTCAAACAGCTGTCACAAAACAGCTGAACCAAACATCTGTCAAAAGAGATGTTCAGGTTACTGATGCACCCCCTGCCAATCAGTTCAGAAAAGGCAAGGAAAAACAGTCTTACCAAAGGATTCCACACGTTTATGAGGCCTACAAAAGGCCCTCTAAACCAAAAGTGATCAGGCATCCTTTTGGTTACCAACAGGTGATTGGTCAAGACCCCCAACAGTGGTTAGCAAGAAACAGTACTAAAACTGTCCAAACCCCTGACCTAACCACTGTCCATCAATCTGCATTCATCCCAGACACTGTTGAGACCCCATCCAAAGCCCTGTTGGATTTGGAGACCCTAATGAACTAATCCTTTTACTTCATATGCAGGGAGCTTCTGCATGCTTTGATAGTCTTTGGTATGTAGATAGTGGAGGCTCCAGGCACATGACAAGATGTAAAGCCCTCCTCAAAGACTTTAAAATCCATGGAGGGGGTGATATATCCTTTGGGAATAATAGTAAAGGGAAAGTTCTGGGGTCTGGTACAGTACAGTCTGGAAATGTAAAATTTGAAAATGTCAATCTGATAGACAATCTAAAATTCAACCTTCTGAGTGTATCACAAATGAGTGACAAAGGGTTTGGGTCATTCTTCACAAAAGATTGTTGTAGGATTGTTGGACCAGAAATGGTCAAGAAGATTGAAGCAATAATCAAAACTGGTCAAACTAAACTTGTTGCTCAAAGAAGTGGCAATGTTTATGTTGTTGATATGTCAAAAGAGTGTCCCAGAGCTGATGCCTGTCTGTTCTCAGCTGCCTCTAACAAAGAGACAGAACTTTGGCACAGAAGGCTGGGGCACACAAATCTTAAGACAATCACTGAAATTTCAAAAAATGGTTTGGTGAGAGGCCTACCACAAAAATTGTTTTCATGTCCTGAACATTGCATTTCCTGTTTAAAAGGAAAACAACATAAAAGTTCTTATAAGTCCATTGAAGAGTCCAAAACAACCCAGTGTTTGCAAATGCTACACATGGATTTGTTTGGCCCAGTTCAAGTCATGAGCCTCAAGAAGAAAAGATATTGTTTGGTTATTGTTGATGACTTTTCTAGGTTTACATGGACTTTCTTTTTACACTCAAAAGATGAGACTGCAGGCATCTTGCAAGACTTTGTGACACAGGTTGAAAAGCAATTTGACCTACCAGTGAAAAGCTTCAGGAGTGACAATGGCACAGAATTTAAAAATAAGGAGTTGGATGCCTTCTGTGTGAAGAAAGGGATTGTAAGGCAGTACAACATCCCTAGAACACCAGAGCAAAATGGGGTTGTTGAAAGAAAGAACAGAACCTTGATTGAGGCTGCCAGAACTATGCTTGCAGATTCAGGTTTGCCATTAACTTTCTGGGTAGAGGCAGTAAACACTGCTTGCTATGTCCAGAACAGAGTTTTAATAAACCCCAGGCACAAAAAGACTGCTTATGAAATTCTGTATAAAATCAAACCACTGATCTCTTACTTCAAGGTGTTTGGCTGCCCATGCTTTATTTTGAACCTAAAAGATTCCATTTCAAAATTTGCAGCCAAAATTGATTGTGGTTATCATCTGGGATACTCAACCACTGCCAAGGCCTACAAAGTGTTCAATACACAGACCAAGGCAGTGGAGGAGACTTTGAATGTAAAGTTCAATGAACTTTCATCAATGAAAATCCCAGCAAATCCTGCAGATCTGTTTGATCTTGAAAATTTTACTTTTGAAAATACTGCTGTCAAGACTAACAGTGCAGGTCCATCAGAGGATACATCACCAGACTATGGGTATGAAATCATCATCCCTCAAAGGTCTGCCACAAAGGGAAAAGCATCAGCTGTTCAAAACAGTTGTCAAAGCTCAACCACTACTACCTCAACAGTTGTTGACCAAAGTAGCCCATCAACCACTGCTTCCACATCCTCAAACACTGCTGACAAAAGTCCCCAAACTGTGGATAAAAGTCAGCAGGTGTCCACTTCATTACCTCCTATTCCACCACCTTTTGAAGCCACTGCTGGATCATCAAATTCCCCAGCAGTGGTTAGCTCAGATGATACACATTTGCAGCCTTCACCAACAAATGCCATCATTCCATACCAAGGAGATTTAATCTACTTGAGATCTCATCCACCTGATCAAATCATTGGCAACATCAATGAAGGGGTGCTTACAAGAAGCCAAACCCAAAACATTTGTCTTTTTGCTGGCTTTCTATCACTCCATCAGCCAGTCATGTACCAAGAGGCACTGAAAGACAACAGCTGGGTAGAAGCCATGCAAGAGGAGCTCCAACAGTTCAAAAGACAACAAGTATGGGAGCTTGTACCACTGCCAGAAGAGGTTAGTCCCATTGGCACAAAGTGGGTCTTCAAGAACAAAACTGATGAAAGGGGCATTGTTGTCAAGAATAAAGCCAGGCTTGTGGTTCAAGGTTACAGACAGGAAGAGGGGATTGATTATGATGAAACATTCACCCCTGTTGCAAGATTGGAAGCCATTAGACTGTTCCTGGCCTTTGCTGTCAACCACAACATGAAGGTGTTTCAAATGGATATCAAAAGTGCTTTCCTCTATGGTACAATTCAAGAAGAGGTGTATGTTTGTCAACCTCCAGGTTTTGAGGATCCTTTTTATCCTGATCATGTCTACAGGCTAAACAAAGCCTTGTATGGCCTGAAACAAGCACCAAGGGCCTGGTATGAAACTCTTTCCAACTTTCTACTCTCAAATGGTTTCAAAAGAGGTACCATTGATAAAACACTGTTTCTAAAATGGAGAGGGAAGGATTTAATGATTGTCCAGATTTATGTGGATGACATTATTTTTGGAAGCACATGTAACTCAATGTGTGAAGAGTTTAGAGAACTCATGACAACTGAGTTTGAAATGATTGCAATGGGTGAGCTGCAATGCTTTCTTGGTCTCCAAGTACAGCAAATGCAAAATGGAACCTTCATTCATCAAAGCAAATATGCTAAAGAACTTTTGACCAAATTTGATAAGAATGATTGTAAACCATGCAGCACACCCATGGCAACAAATAAGCTGGTCATGTCTGATGAAAAAGATGAGCTGATTGACCAAACACTTTATAGAAGCATGATTGGGTCTTTATTGTACCTAACTGCATCTAGACCAGACATCATGTTTGCAACATGTGTCTGTGCAAGAAGTCAATCAGCTCCCAGAAAATCAAACCTGATTGCTGTAAAAAGGATCTTCAGATACATAAAAGGTGTTCCCACACTTGGTATCTGGTATCCAGCTAATGGGAATATCAAGCTTTCAGGCTTTTCAGACAGTGACTTTGCTGGATGTAACACCACAAGGAAGTCCACGTTAGGAGGGTGCCAGTTTCTAGGTGATTGCTTAGTCTCATGGCAAAGCAAAAAGTAAGCAGCTGTTTCAACATCCACTGCTGAAGCTGAATACATTGCTGCTGCAAGCTGTACAGCCCAACTCCTGTGGCTTCAAAATCAGTTGCTGGATTTTGGTATCACTGCCTTAAAGACACCACTCATGTTGGATAGCCAGGCAGCAGAAAATATCATCAAAAATCCAGTTTCCCATTCAACCACCAAACACATCGACATCAGACATCACTTTGTGAGGGATTGCTATGAAAAAGGTTTGATTTCTCTGCATCATGTCCCAACTAAAGATCAGCTGGCAGATGTGCTCACAAAAGCACTTGATTCAGCCACTTTTGAAAGCTTGGTCTCTAGGATTGGGATGCTGAACATGGAATAACAAGCAACATCTTGTTTTTCTATGAATAAAAGCAAAAAAATGTTTTCAGAAAATCAAAACTCCATCCTTAAAAATAGCCAAAAATGACTTTTCATTAAAATCCTTAAAAGTCTGCCATAACCACTAATTGTTCAAAACTCTGCTCTACTTCAAAAATCTGTCCACTGCTGAAAGTCAACCTCTGTCCTCTCATTTCTTTGATAAACTCTGTTGTTCAAAAGCAGTGTCTTATCCACTGATATCCTATCCACTGATAGTGAAAATCATCCGCTGCTTTAATACCACTGCCTTCATCAGTCACTTTCATAAAAGTACTGTCCTTCACTTTCACCAGGGGTTGTCACGTGGGCAGTACATAGCGGTCAGACTTTTTGTAACGGCTGCCACGTCAGCATTCACTTTCTTCTCTATAAATACCCCCACTTACCACCAAAACAGGGTTTTACTGTCGAATTGAATTCTCAAAAATTCTCTTCTCAAAGCAGTTTTTCTTCTCATTTTTCCACAAATTTCTTCAATCATCATCTTCAAAATGACAAAATCGAAGCCATCCACAAAACCCACTTCAAAATCATCATCGAAAACAGCCTCTAAAAAGGCAGTCTCCACTGAAATCCCATATAAACCATCTCACAATCTCCTGGGTCTTCTCACAAAACCAGGAACCACCAATGTTTTCGATTCCATCATTGACACCATGGAAAAATCAAAGTACAAACTTTGTTCATCGCCGATGCACAAATCTATTTGGCGACCCAAAGAGAGTTCTGGAAGAATGGAACCCTTGAAAAACAAGGAGACACTGCAACCACCATACACTCTTCTATAAAGGGTAAAGCTGTCCAAATCACGCCATAATCCATTTCAGAGGTCTTTCAACTCGATGATCAGGAAGGTAAAACTTCTTTCACTAAAAATGAGTTACAAACTAACTTCATTGAGAGAGGGTATGAAGCCACAATGATGAAGAACCTTACCTTACAAAAAGGTTATTTTCCTTCTGCAACCAGATTTTTATTTCATACCCTCCTACTATGTGTTTCAAACAAAACCACTTCTTTCAATAAAATCCCTTTAAAGATTCAAAATCTGGGATATGCAATTCTTCAAGAAGAAAATTTTAACTATTCTCGGGAAATCTTTAAAGATTTGGTTAATAACGTTGAAACAAAATCATTCTTACTGTTTCCAAGGTTTTTAAGTTACTATTTTGAAAAGAAATTCAGTAAGGATGATTTAGCTGCAATAAACCAAGGTGATTATACTCAAATAAACAGTTTAACAACTGAAACTTTTTCAAGAATGTTAACACCTTGCAAAACACAAGCAGAGATGCCTGAGCAGATTTTAGCAGTTACAACTGCTCCTCAGGTATCTGCTGCTGAGCCCACTGCTCAAGGTGATCAAAGCAGCAGAACAACTGTTTTGATACCCACACCTAAAATCACCAAAAAGCCAAAAAGAAACACTAAAAAACCCCCAAAACCCATCAAAATGGCTACTCTGGAGGATGAGATACCAGATATACTGCTTGTGACAACACAAATGTCACAAGAAACCACTGCTTCTACTTCCTCACAGAAGTTGGTACAAATATCTCAACCCATAACCGAAACTCCTCCCGCTTCTTCACAAAAAGAACAGGTTGTACACATAGGGCCACCACATCATGATGCTCTGAAACCACTTGGTTTTATCATCCACAGCTCAATGCCCGGAGCAAATCCTATTTCTACACCAAACCTCACATCCAAAATCCCATCACCAACTAAATTGCTGTTGGATGCAATTGATTTGAACCAGGCACTAAACAGTCCTTCTCAATCACCCATCAATGAGAATATAACTCAACAAATGACTGTGTCTGCTGCATCAATCTTTGCTAACCCACCAACACAACTTGAGGAGGTTACACCCCTTGAGTTACACGTAACTCTTGGTGGTAGTCCAAGTGAAGCAGCCACTACAACTGTTGAACCCACTGGTTTACAGTTCGACAGTGGTTACATTAATAAGACTTCCTTGGAGGCAATTCCTTACATAGCACCTCTGCCAACCACTAGTGGATTTATTTATCCTACTGGCAACATCAAAAGGTTGTCAAGTGTTGAAGGAAGAAGACCTCAGTACCAAGAAAAAGGGGCATCAGTGGTTAGTGTTTGGAGTACACTCCCTACCTCAACCACTGATAAAACCACTGCTAGTGGGAAATCAGATGATCCCATTAAATTGGGTGATGATTTAAAGCATAAGGATTTGACAGAACGAATTGAAAAGTTGGATACATCTGTTGTAGATCTTAAAAACATGCTACAGCAGGTGTTGAAAACACAAAAAATGCAGTCGACTGTTGTTCCATCTCAAGCACCTGCTCCACAACAAGCATCTGCTACGAATGAGCTCTGGAATCTCTTTCAACCTTTTCTCCAACAACAAAAAGAAATGGCTGATCAGCAACATGAACTTCATGTCCAAAAGCTAAGAAACATTATGGAGTCTAGGTACTTGAACACTCAAGCAGATATTAAGGCAATCAAGGCCCATCTATTGGAAATCACTGGCACTGCTCCTCCAACAGTACTTTTCATTGATCAACTCCCAAAAGATAATGCCAAAAAGGGGGAGAAAATTCAGGAGTGGAAGAAGAAAGGAATAGATGATGGTCTTTACATTGAACCTGAAAGGGATGCTATGACCAGAAAAATTCCTGTGCCAGATGGTAGTAAAAAGGTTGATGCAACTCAAGAAGCACTTGATGAAGGAGTAGCAAGTGTTAAAAGAGATAGAATGGCAAAGGATATCTCAAGATGGAATGAGGAGAAAAGAGCTTTTATGAAGCTGTATGCGCAGGGTTGTTCTGGATCAAAGGATACTAAAAATCCAAAGACAAAAAGGAAACCTAAGTCCATCCCATCCAGATTTCCAAAGCCTCCAAAACCACCATCCAAAAGCCATCAGCATCAAACCTCCACCCAAACAGCTGTTGTAACTCCTGTTGTATCAACTACTGCTAGTACCTCAGTTGTTTCAACATCTGTTCTCACTTCAACACACACCACTACAACACACACCACAATCACTACGTTACCACCACCACTGTCACCACCAAAAACAATCTCACCACCAATTTCACCTGCTGACAAAAAGCAGAAGACAACAGATGTTATAACATCTGTTGTAATGGCAACATTGGTTGAAACACCAGTTGTTTCAACAGCTGTTAGTCAATCACAAACCACTGCCACTAAATAAACCACCACTGCTTCATCTAAAACATCATCAGTCCCTCCTCAACCAAAAAGGAGAAGGCTAATTGTAAAAGATGATGACACATCTCCACCACCAACATCTTCAAAATCTCTGTCACTTGTCACAATTCCTAAACCCATACCTCTCTCTTCAGATCAAATTTTAAAACCATTACCTCCTGCTAGTGTCTCATTTCCTCTAGAACTCATTGCAGTTAGGGAAGAAATCAAATCTTTCTACTATGAGGATGACCCAGTTAAAAGGAGTTTGCCATCAATTGCAGGATATCCCAGGCCTAATAATATCGAAGAATACTTGAAGCTCAAGGCCAAGCAAGCAGAGGATATCGCAATCAAAAACAGAAAAGGGAAATCTGATAGAGAATTTCAGCAAAACTATCAGTTTTTACTCTCACAGGTCAGTGCTATGGAGCGATTTGCTAAAAATGTATGTCAGCAAATTTCAAAAAGGGCAGATGAGTCCTTAAGAAAAGACTACATTGAGAACATCATGACCTACAAGAAATATAAGGGGGAGAAATACATGTACAAAAACTGGACCATTTCTGAGCTTGAAAAAGAAGCAGCCAGGATTCAAGAAATGATAAAAAATAAGGTCAAGCAGACTCCCCCTGAAAAATTCAAACAATTTGAAGCTGATAAGGCATTAAGGTTGAAGAGAAGGAAAGAGGAGCTGATAGCAGCTGATTATGGGTCAAAGAATTATGTGTCAAAGTGGGGTGAAGATAGGGTCAGGGCTACCTATAAGAAGTTAGAGGAACTTAGAAAGAAAGATCCAAAATTTCCACAAAAGCCTGACTATTCTAAAGCAGAGGTTTCAAGAAGACCACCAAAGCTGCAAGCTAAAAGAACCACTGCTCCAGCTGGTGCTGCCATCTACAAAAGAAGGAGCAAAAACCAGTCAAGTGCTGAAACCATTCAAGATCTAAAAGCTGGAAATGCTATTGTAAAAGCAGGCCTTAAAGTAATGATAAAAGAAGATCTTGAATTGGAACAATCTGCAAGTACTGCTCAGCCAGTCATGAATAGGCCAGCCTCACCAAATACCTCTGCAAATAAACATCTCCCAAGAAACCCACGAGGCTCAAAAATAAAAAAGTGGGAAACTGACAAACAGACCTGCGTATTGACTTTGCCCAGGTCTGGTGGAGAAGTGAAGAAAATATCATGGGAACAAGCTCTTGGCCTGAGTCTTGAAGATTTGCAGGATCTCCTTAATCTTCCACTTAGCAGGGATGATGATGATACAGATGCCCTAGACTTTAAACTACAGTTTAAAGGTCAGATAAGGGAACTGCTGATGAGGCAATAAAGAATTCCACAATAATGAAGAGTTTTGGCATTATCTGTTCTAGGGGGAGATTGTTGGGATTGAACCCTACCAGAGGAACAGATAATTAAAGCCAAAACTGGGTCAGAGCAGTGGATCCAGAATAAGCAGATGTTACATACAAGTCTCTCCCCTTAAAAGTGATTTCAACATCTGCTGACCTCCTATCTGCTGATCGTGCAAACTGCTGACCTACAACTGCTGCTCAAGTAAAGACCTGATGAAAGACTAAAGCCCTACTGCTCAATCTACTGTCTTGAGTCAAGTACTGCTGATCCGGACAAGCACTGCTGGGTTCACAGCAGTGGAAGGATGCAGCAGCTGTTTAAGTGTCTTTTATGTAATGAAATGTAATAGCAGTAGTTAGTATAGCAGTGTTTGTATAGATCAGAGGTTAGAGTTTGTTAGGAGGTTAGATGTCACTTTCATGGTGACGTCAGCTAAGATGCTCAGTGGTTTGCTAGTGCCTATAAATAGAACAGTGCTCTGTACTGTTCTATTAGCTCTTTGCAATACCGTCTTCTTTGCACGAACAAACACTGAGCTCTGACTGAGGGGGAGTTTGTATTCAAGCATTACTTGTAATCGTTGTTGAAATTAAATTCAATCATTCGGTTTCTTGTTGAAAATGTCTTGATCAAAGCAATACTCTCGTTTGATTGTATGCAAAGTTTGTTTCCATATTAATTCCGCTGCACAACTCTTTCATTTTCATCATAATTTCAAACGTAAAATACAATCAGAAACAAACTCAGATCCAACAGAACCGACTCAAACGAACTCCGATTGGACTCATTCCAGCGGCGTTGGAACCGGCTCGTCGAACCCTAACTAGGATCTCTTAACCCTAAACCCTAAATCATAACCCTAAACCCTGAATATATTAGGGTTTGGCTTTTAGGGTTTAGCCTTAGGGTTTAGCTTTAGGGTTTAGATTTAGGGTTTAGGGTTTAGCTTTAGGGTTTAACTTTAGGGTTTAGTTTTAGGGTTTAGCTTTAGGTTTAGCCTTTAGGGTTTAGCTTTTAGGGTTTATAATTTAGATTTTACGGTTTAGCTTAGGTTTTAGCCTTATTTTTTAGCTTTAGGGTTTAGAGTTTAGGAGTTAGGATTTACGGTTTAGGGTTAAAAGATCTTAGTTAGGGTTCGACGAGCCGGTTCCAACGCCGCTGGAATGAGTCCAATCGGAGTTCGTTTGGGTCGGTTCCCCGCTGTTCCCCACTTTTTTAGTGTTCCCCAATGAACCTTACCCTATATATATATATAGTGTAAGGTTCATTGGGGAACACTAAAAAAGTGGGGAACAGTGGGGAACCGACTCAAACGAACTCCGATTGGACTCATTTCTGCGTCGTTGGAACCGGCTCGTCGAACCCTAATAGGATCTCTTAACCATAAACCCTAAATCATAACGCCAAATCCCTTAATATATTAGGGTTTGGCTTTTAGGGTTTAGCTTTAGGGTTTAGCATTAGAGTTTAGCTTTAGGGTTTAGCTTTAGGGTTTATGGTTTAGCTTTAGGGTTTAGGGTTTAGATTTAGGGTTTAGCTTTAGGTTTAGCCTTTAGGGTTTAGCTTTTAGGGTTTATAGTTTAGATTTTATGGTTTAGCTTAGGTTTTAGCCTTATTTTTTAGCTTTAGGGTTTAGAGTTTGGGAGTTAGGATTTAGGGTTTAGGGTTAAGAGATCTTAGTTAGGGTTCGAAGAGCCGATTCCAACGCCGCTGGAATGAGTCCAATCGGAGTTCGTTTGAGTCGGTTCCCCGCTGTTCCCCGCTGTTCACCACTTTTTTTAGTGTTCCCCAATGAACCTTCCCCAATATATATATATATATATATATATATATATATATATATATATATATATTTATTGTGATCAGACGCAAACATTGGAGGCGGCGAAGATTAGACGAATCGAGAGGGCACATGCTGTGGACGAAAAATAGAGAATATTTTGCAAGGAATTAAGGTGAAGAATCATCGGGTTTGAAGCGGGAAGCTTAGAGAACAAGGAATAAACGGGTTTTGTTATTCGATTGTTCTTGTTTTCCTATTTTCTTTGTTTCATGTCTATGAATTCTGAATTTAAACTTTGTGTTTTGATTTTTAAGACCATGATACTTGGCTAAATTTCTTAAACTACCTAGGCTAATGACGATTGTTTGATAAAGATTGGATTTTTATTCGTTAATAATGTTGGTTTATGGATTTTCTTGAAAAGTAAACGACTTTGGAATCTTTAATTTGGTGTATATGCGTATCTTGTGTTGATTTTCAATTAGTTGCTCGTTTCACATGAATCTTGATGAATGTCTTTCATAGAATAGGTTCGTGTTAATTATCTAATCTCACGGGTTTGGGTAATTTTTGGGTAAATCGGCCGATAACCTTAGAAACGGTAATTAAGAGATTATTAAAACTTGATATTCTACTAATCTTGTCGCTGTAAGGCTCGAGGTTATTAATAGGTCTCGGTTTGGTATATATCTAGGATTAGGTTTTGTAAGAAATCGGTCTTAGTTCCCTAATCATACTCTTGTCTATTAAACCAAGTTAAGATCCATAGTTGCCTTAGACTTTCGCGCTGTAAGGTAGATTGTCATATTATGGCACTTTTTAAGAAGTTAGAGGACTGTAAGGAAATCTAACAACCGGTAGTCGTAACAGCCTTGTAGAGTCTCACAAGTTTCTTCCTGAGAAGGGTCGGGAGGTCTTAGTAGGGATTTCTTAGGGTTTAGCATTAAAAGATCTCGGTTCCATACCACGTTAATTTCGAATAGAAATCCTTTCCTAGTTGAACATGAGTCTAGCCTAGGTAGCCTTCACCACCACTGAGTTAAGTCTTCGTCCAAATTCGCATCTAATTAATTTAGTTAATTTAGTTTAATTTTTAATTGCAAATTTAGGATTTTTAGGAAACCCCCCTCAAATATAAAACAGTTTGAGTCCATGTCAGTCTAAGTCTAGATAGAGTCGATAACGTAATTAGAGAGTCTCGTGGGTTCGATACTCGGACTTACTTAGGCTATACTGCATTGACCGGTACACTTGCAAGTTGTGTGGTCTAGATTAGAGAGTCTTAGTTTTATAAATTTAAATTTAGGTGTCTAATTTAGGGTTAATTTAGTTAATATTTATTTGACCACTTTTAGCACATCAGTTAGAAAACAGGTTTTGATATCAAAACAAAGGGTTTTGATACCCAAGAATAGTTTGGTTGCAAAATACACATAAATAGGCATTTTGACCAAAACTATGACTCGTCACTACACCTAATCAACGTGGTAATCAGTAGGTATAGTCACACGGGACTATAACCATCGTGATTACGCTCACGTTGCAAAGTTCAAACGAACTTTGTGTTGACCATTTCGTGGTCAAAGAAGAAAGTCAAACACTGTTTGACTTTCGCTTGAAAAATGATAAAAGCGCGAAAGAATACTTACAAAGGGTCCAAGCTAGGAAGATCTTGATCCAATTTGCTCAGGCATGAAGTGTTAACCTCAACTTAGAGCAATTTGAATCAGATTGTGAGGAACAAGGATGAAGGTGATAGGTATTTATAGAAAACCCACAACCGTTAGGATCGTTCCTCATGATTCGTGCTTCTATCTTGACCCTCCATGTGGGCACATGGTATTGTAATACAAGGGGTACTAAAAAACCATCAAAATCTAGCCCATAGAGTGCAAAACCTTAGGTTAAAACCATCAAAAACAGGCTGGAAGTCCAGATTCAATGTTTCTGATCTGGGCTGCTGACGCGGGCCGCGTAAGAATAAGCATAACCTTACGCGCCCCTCCTAAGAAGTATGGCAGATTGACAGTTTTGGCCCCTGCAAGCCCAAAACTTGGTTTTCGATGCATTTTTGACACGTTTAAGCCCCGTTAACCCCATTTCAAAGCTCTAAAATGATGTTAAAGTATAGGGAACTCAAAACATACTCAAAAACATCTCGGATGTTGGTTCGTTTGGTCGTACGGTTGCGTTATTTGGGTAATTACGACGGAAGTCGTAACGAACGCAAAAACGATCCAAATTAAGCGACGAATGGAAATTTAGCATGTCAATCACTAAAATAAGATATTTTAATGATTACAAAAACTTTTGAATGTCCTGATATATTCAGAACGTAAGATATGCGCGAAAATGCAAACTTATGCAATTTTTGACGCTTTTAGTCCCTATTGATCAAATAAGTTTATTTTCGCATACCAAACCCCTCAAAGCATATTTCTAAGCTATGTAAAGGATATTTAGGGTATGTTTAGCTTATGATCAAGTTTCGGAACGTTCGTTACTGAACAAATCGGCATACTTTCGCAGTTTGACACAAATAGTCCCTGCGATCGAACAAACTTGATTTCGACACACCAAACCATCCAAACCTTATTTCTAAGTTATGTAAAGGTTATTTAAGGTATGTTAAGCCTATGTCACTATTCTGGAGTGTTTTTCGCATTACACTGACTACGTTTACGCACCAGTTCGCGTATAACCTTCCAGAAAGCGATTTAAAGCTTGAAATCGGAATCGAATCAAATCGTAAAATTATCAAACACAAATACACACATAAGAACACCAAAACACATATAATAACACCAAAACACATTATTTTATTGATAATTGACATTGTTTTACATTATACATCGATTACAGAGCACAGTTGTCACAGTTAGTGTCACACCCTGACTTTTGCGGAAGCGTTTGATGTGTGACTTGCTCAATGTCATTGCATTCAATTATAACAAACAACTATATGATTAAAACATGATGTTCATCCATTCATAAGTTTAAAACGTTATATACACACGTCATTTAAGTTCCAGCCATCATAACCTCTGGTTAAGTTACAGACCAACAAAAGTGGATGACATCTAAACTTGAAATTTACATCTTGAAAACAACACCAGCGCCCAAGATCCATCTCGTTTCCTGAAATACATGTAATTTCAAAACATCAACAAAAGTTGAGCGAGTTCATGTGTTTTGTATGTAAGCTTGAATAATCTTGTAAACATTTGTAAGTATGCCTTTGTAAATCGGTATGAAAGCGTCTATGAACAAATCAATTAATGATTTGCAAGGTCATTAATATGTGTGCAATGGTGCAGGAAGGGTCAAACCTAGCGGATTGGGTACCGGTCCACCCGGCTGGAACGACATAGTCACCACATTCGGCCACTCCTGGGCCCATGGGTGGTGCTCGCAACACCCAGATAGATCTACCACTCATGCCCCTCGGCCCTTATACAAGGATTGATGGTCTTAAGTGTGCGCCTACCCATTCACATGATCTAACAGTTCATTCCTTAGCTAACCACACCATTTGTAAACGCTTGAAACATTTATAACATGTTTTTCACCCCCGAAGTTATAAAACCGAAAACAGTTAAAAGAAAAGGGGGACATGAACTCACTGAATTGTGTCCTGTCTCTTGGGTACCCAAAGTATGTTTCCTTAAGTCTTACTATCACCTACAGATGTGCTAAGTTTTATTAGACTAATTTGGTTTACGAGACCTCATTCTACCCAGTCTCCCGATTTAGGTCTCGCTTTATTATCATAGTGATTCCATACTAGGTGCCACTTGATTCCTTGGTTTCCCGAGCTTTGTTAGTTCACCTAATCAAGGATACCTTGCAATCTCACGTGAGTACATAGTTCCCCTCTTTTACTGCTTTTAATTGTTTTGGGGTGTTGCATATGTGCTAAACGATTTCGAGTTTTCAAAACAAATAACTGTGGTTTATATTAAACACAATGATTTCAATAATCTGAATGAACTTGTTAGGGCGTTGGTCGAAAGACAATCGAATGACATTCATTAACTATGATCAACCCGACCAGTAGTATGTTATGGTACCATAGGATCTGACAACTCCCGTTATCGGACTATCGCCATGGTTATGGGGTAATGTGGGTAACGACAAAACCTGATGAATGTTAACTAACCCTTTGGTGGTTTGTTAATACGATTGAACGATGGACGAGTCACACAGGTTTGAATGTGTTCAACGAGACGACCAAAAGTTAGTTTTCACAATTAAAACACGAACGATTGAATGATGGTTTATAACATGAACGATTTAACGATGGTTTTATAACACGAACGAGTTGAAAGATTTGAACGATTGGTTTTGATGACACGAACGATTGATAACATGGATGAATTAAATGATTTTGAATGATTTTGGACGAATGATTTCAAATGATGTCACGTAACGATGTTTACTAAATGATATAAACCATACGATATTTATTACAAGAACGATTTACAATTTGGTTTACAAAAGCAAATGTTTTGGGTCAAGATTCATGGAAACCAGGTTTTATAAACTATAACCAACTTGTTTTAAGTTGGTTAATCATATTGCAATACAAAAAACTTTTCAAAACACGGTTTTCAATTATTGACTCTTGTAGTCGTACGAGGTATTGCAATAAGTATACAAGCCATGAATTTGATACACTCACAAAACCTATGAACTCGCCGACATTTTTATGCTGACTTTATTTTCACATATGTTTCAGGTGCTGTTGTTTGATGACTATGATGCATGCTCACGTAGGAATGGACGAGGCCTTAGCGACATAAAACAAGAAAGACAATATGTTGAACTTGTTTGTTTTATTTTAAGACAATGTTAAACACTTAATAATTTAATAAAACACAACGTCAATATCCATGTGTTGTGAAACAATGATTATGTTACGACACCCCCCGACGTTTCCGTCGCAGTTTTGTTGTTTTAACGCTGTCGGGATGTGACAGAAGAGTTGGTATCAGAGCTCATGGTTATAGGGAATTAGGTTATTAGTAATGCTTTGACCTAGACTATAACATTTCTAGGACCCTAACTCAAGTTATCTTGTGTTTAGATTTTAAAACAAAACCATCATCTATCTTTAGGTGACAACTAGGGCTGCAAATGAACCGAACGAACACGAACAAAACTTTGTTCGTGTTCGTTTGTTAAGAAATACATGTGTTCGCGAACCGTTCACGAACACTTATCGAACAAGATTTTATGTTCATGTTCGTTTATGTTTGTTTGTTAATTTTAGGCAACGAACATTGACGAACATAAATGAGCACAAACTAATGTCATGGACACAAATGGAAACAAATGAACACAAAAAATCGTTCATGAACAGAATATATAATACACCGACACTTATTAGATATTTAATTTGTTGGAATTTTGAAGTATTTAATTAAATATAAAAACTAAAAATACTAATGAAGTACCGAACACAAACGAATACGTTACCGAACGTTCACGAACATAAACAAACGAACACGACCTCTGTTCATGTTTATTCATTTAACTAAACGAACAAAACTTATTGTTCGTGTTCGTTCGTTTGTTTAGTAAACGAACAAACACAAACGAACTTCCCGCCGAACGGTTCACGAACTGTTCGCCGAACGTTTGGTTCATTTGCAGCCCTAGTGACAACCACAACAAGAACACAAATTACAAATCCATTTTGAAAATCAATCATCTATTCTTAAATGATTTGTTTTAGGCATTATGCCTTTAAAGTTTTCAAAATCTCGTCAAAGTTTGGGTCTTATAATGTGAACACATGCAATCTGGAAGGATGGGTGCCTGTACCTCGAGTTTTCTGTCTAAGGCTAGAGTGTTCGTACAAATCCACATAATCAGACCAGTCACTCTTACCAGGGAACTCTTGGGGTGAGTGTCCACTTATAGGCTAAAGCATGTCCTCGCGATAGATTATATTGACCCATTTACTTTCATAAGTCACTGTGTGTCGTTTGTTTGTTCGAGGTAACGAACGAACGATCTACTTCCTTATGTTTCGTTGATATCTTCAATACCTCTTTTGTTTATCCAATTGTCAATCTCACTCGTTTCTCACATTTCCTTGTTCTTTTTAGAATATGCCTCCTAGACGCGATCAAACACAAGATGCTGCACTCGCAGCCCTAGTAGCTCAGCAGATTGCTGCTGTGATTCCGAACCTCATAACTCAGATAAATCAAATGAATAATAATAACAACAATACCAATGCTCAGTGCAGTTTTAAGACATTCAATTCGGCTAAACCACTGAAATTTTCTGGGTCTCAAGTAGCAACTGCGCTCCTACAATGGTTCGAGAGTCTGGAAAGCACATTTAGACATGTTCAATGTCCGAATGAGTGAAAGGTCGAGTTCGCATCTAGTGTTTTTGAGAAGCGATCTTTGACATGGTGGAATGGTGTTATGAGAGATAGGGGTGCCGATGTGGCTATGGCACAAACTTGGGAAGAGCTTCGGGCTCTCATGATGAGAGAGTTCTGCCCCCGACATGAAATAAGGGCATTCGAAAGGGAGTTCGATGATCTGAAACAAGATGAGGGAGAAAACCGTGCGTACACGGATCGTTATGAGGAGTTGAGTTTGCTTTGTCCCACTATGGTTACCCAGCCGGATAAGGCGATTGAGAGGTATATCGATGGTTTACCTGACCCTGTGCAAGACATTGTCACTGGTAGTAACCCTACCATTGTACATCAGGCCATCGAGTTGGCTGCAACCCTAACTGAGTCTCAGGTCAGGAAGGGAAAACTAACCCACAAGGGTGAAAAGAAACAGTCAGCTGACACCACTCAAGACAAGGGTAAAGGCAAGAAGAAGAAAGAATCATTGAAGACGTCGAGGAAGCGTAAGGCTTCCCAAAATTTTGCTGTTACCGCACAACCTAATCAGAACACACAGAACCAACCAGCGCAACCTCCTGCGAGGAAGCCTTATGCTGGTACTACACCTTACTGTAATCGGTGCAATGGTCACCATTTGGCTCAGCAAGCATGTAAACAGTGTACATCATGTGGGAGACTTGGCCACACGGCCAACATTTGTCGATCTGTTCCGAATTAAGCTACTCAGAACCTAGCACAAGCATAGGGAAACGCTGCTAGACCTCCATTCCCACCTGGTTCATGTTTTAACTGTGGAGAAATGGGTCACTTTAGGAACAACTGTCCGAAGCTTGCGAACGTGAATGCCAATGCTAATCCTGCTCGTGGACGAGCATGCAACATAAACGCCAATGAGGCCCGTGCTGATAACGAAGTCTTTAACGATACGTTCCTTTTTAACCATCAACTAGCATCTGTTCTTTTCGATTCTGGTGCCGATAGAAGTTTTGTATCATTAGCCTTTGAGCCTTTACTTGTGATGCCTAGAACTAAACTAGGAAAACCCTTATCTGTCGAGATTGCTACTGGTGAACCTCTTGTACTCGATTAGGTCATTCACGATTGTTAATTTAACCTTGATAACCATCGTTTTCCTATTGACCTCATGCCGATGCAACTTGGAAGTTTCGATATTATCGTAGGAATGGATTGGTTAACCAAACATCATGCTGAGGTAGTTTTTTTGATAAGATTGTTCATATTCCCTTTCATCTGGTGAAGTTCTAGAAGTTCGTGGTGAGAAACCTTCGAATGGTTTGAAACTCATGTCATGTACTAAAGTCCAAAAATACCTACGAAAAGGACATGTGGCCTTTTTGGCACATGTCGTAGAGGAGAAAGGTAAGAACAAAAGTATTCAAGATATTCCGATTATTCGAGATTATCTAGAGATGTCTCCTGATGAACTGCCTGGTTTGCCTCCAGTTCGTCAAGTCGAATTTCTTATTGATCTTGTACCTAATTCTAACCCGATTGCTAAAGCACCTTACCGTCTTACACCGTCTGAGATGCAAAAGTTATCAAAACAGCTTCAAGAGTTATCTGACAAAGGATTCATCCGTCCGAGTTATTCACCGTGGGGCGCTCCAGTCCTGTTTGTGAAAAAGAAAGATGGATCTTTCCGTATGTGTATCGATTATCGTGAGCTCAATAAACTCACAATCAAAAATCGATATCCCCTACCACAAATTGATGATCTCTTTGATCAGTTGCAAGGTGTTACATGTTTTTCCTAAAACTGCTTTCCGCATGAGATATGGTCACTACGAGTTCACTGTCATGCCTTTTGGTTTGATGAATGCCCCAACTGTTTTCATAGACTTAATGAATAGGGTTTATAAGCCTTATTTAGATAAGTTCATCATTGTATTCATTGACGACATTCTTAGATATTCAAAGTCTCGAGCCGATCACGAACAACACCTTCGTCTGACAATGGAAATCCTGAAGAAGGAACGACTCTTTGCCAAATTCTCCAAATGTGGATTCTAGCTTAAGGAAGTTCAGTTTTTGGGCCATATTGTCAACGAGCAGGGTATTCGTGTGGATCCTTCCAAAATCACAACTATTAAGGATTGGAACACACCTACTACTCCTACAGAAGTTCGCTCTTTTCTTGGTTTTGCTGGATACTATCGACGATTCATTGTGAACTTCTCAATGATCGTGGTTCCTCTTACTGCTATGAATCAGAAGAATAAGCCTTTTGAGTGGGGACCCAAACAAGAGGAAGCTTTCCAAACACTAAAACAACAACTCTGTGATGCTCCTGTCTTATCTTTACCTGATGGCAATGATGATTTCATTGTCTATTATGATGCATCGAATCTAGGCCTTGGTTGTGTTCTCATGTAATGAGGTAAGGTCATAGCTTATGCGTCAAGACAATTGAAAATACACGAGAAGAACTACACAACTCATGATCTTGAGTTAGGCGCTATGGTTTTTGCTCTCAAAATATGGAGACACTATCTTTATGGCACGACATGTGTGGTTTTCACAGACCACAAAAGTCTCCAACACATTTTCAATCAGAAGGAGCTAAACATGAGACAACGACGCTGGGTTGAACTCTTGAACGATTACGACTGCGAGATTCGCTACCATCCTGGTAAGGCGAATGTCGTAGCTGATGCTTTGAGTCGAAAGGAACGTGTCAAGCTACACTGTGTTCGAGTTCTATCCAATATCCAAACACATGTCCTTCAAGCACAACAAACATGTGTAACCCAAGGCTTATTGAAAAATGAGCTGCCATTAAATCTTGAGCTTCAACTCGAAACAAAAGATAATGGGTTACTTTATTTCAAGAACCGACTGTGGATTCCGAATCAAGACAATCTTTGCACTTTAGTGATGGACGAATCTCATCTCGTTATTCAATCCAACCTGGTGCTGAGAAAATGTACAAGGATCTTCCTACTCAGTACTGGTGGCCTGGTATGAAGAAGGATGTTACCTTATATGTGTCTAAATGCCTAACTTTTCTCAAAGTCAAGGCTGAACATCAATGTCCATCTGGTTTACTTGTACAACCAGAAATACCGATATAGAAGTGGGAGAACATTGCAATGGATCTCAACACTAAGTTACCGCGCACATCTAAAGGTCATGATGCCATTTGGGTAGTCATTGATCGTCTCACAAAGTCAGCTCACTTTTTGGCGATTCGCGAGGATCTATTTGCTGATAAACTCGCCAAGATCTATATTGATGAGATTGTATCTCGACATGGTGTTCCTTTGAACATCATATCTGACCGTGATGCTCGATTCTCATCTCACTTTTGGAAGACCATGCAATCTGCTATGGGAACCCAACTAAATATGAGCACTACTTATCATCCCAAATGGATGGACAATCCAAGAGGACGATACAAACATTGGATGATATGCTTAGAGCATGTGTGATAGACTTTGGTGGTAATTGGGATTCACATCTACCCTTGATCGAGTTCTGTTACAACAATAGTTATCACGCAAGCATTAATATGGCACCGTTCGAAGCTTTATACGGTCAAAAACGTCGTTCACCTGTCTGTTGGAATGAGGTCGGTGAAGCTCAGCTTACTGGACCTGAACTCATTTTGGAAACAACAGACAAAGTCAAGAAAATTCACGATAATCTTCTGACAGCTAGAAGCCGTCAAAAGAGTTATGCGGATATGCGACGATAGCCCTTGGAATTTCAAGTCGGAGACCATGTCCTACTCAAGGTATCCCCTTGGAAGGGAGTGGTGAGATTTGGAAAGAAAGGAAAACTTGCACCACAATACGTTGGACCATTTAAGATTGTTGAAAGAATCGGAAAGGTTGCCTATCGACTTGCGCTACCTCCTGAACTTGGGAATATTCACCCGACATTCCACGTGTCCAATTTACAAAAGTGTTTAGCCGATACTGATCTTCACATTGCACTCGATGAAATCCAAATTGATGACACAATGCACTTTGTCAAGAAACTAGTGGAGATAATGGACTGTGAAGTCAAGAGACTAAAGAACAAGTGAATACCAATAGTCAAAGTTCACTAGGAGTCCAAACGTGGCCTAGAGCTTACTTGGGAACATGAGGACCAAATGAAAGCGAAATATCCACATTTGTTTTCACAAGTTTCCTCTAGTTAAAATTTCGGGACGAAATTTCCTAAAGTAGGGGAGACTGTGACATTTGTGCTCTTTAAACAATGTACGATGTAGAACAATATTAAATATCAATTAAAAAATGTTTTTTGGTCTCAATGTTTACTTATTTGTGTTTGAAAATTTCATGTTTTGATTCTAGTTCGATTTCAAGCTCTAAATCACTTTCTTGAAAGTTATACTCAAATTGTTACGTAAACGTGATCAGTTTAACACGACAAACACTCCGGAATAGTGACACAAGCTTAACATGCCTTAAATAACCTTTACATAACTTAGAAATAAGTTTTGAAGGGTTTGGTATGTCAAAAACAAGTTTATTCGTTCACAGGGACTATTTGCGACAAACAGCAAAAGTTTGCCGATTCATATAGCAACATACACTCTGGAACAAGATCATAAGCTAAACATACCCTAAATACCCTTAACATAGCTTAGAAGTAAGTTTTAAGGGGTTCGGTATGCGAAAATACGCTTGTTTGATCACAGGGACTAAAAGCATCAAAAACTACATAAGTTTGCATATACGTGCATATCTTGCGTTCGGACCATATCCGAACATCCGAAAATTTATTTAGTCACTAGAATATTCTATTTTAGTGATAGGAATGCAAAAATACCATTAGTCACGTAATTTGGATCGTTTTCGCGTCCATTCGAGTTTCGTCGTAATTAACAGAAAAACGCGACCGTACGACCAAACGAACCGACATCCGTGATATTTCCAAGCATATTTCAAGTCCCCTATGCTTTAACATCCTTTTAGAGCCTTGAAATTGGGTTAACGGGGGGTTATACGCGTAAAAAACCATCAAAACACTTGGCAATAATCCAATGATTCAAGAAATCCTATATAAACCCATGATCATCAACATTTCAACTTGCTCATTCCTCTTCTCTTTCACTCGTGCTCTGATTGAGGCTACCACACTTAGTTGAAGGCCTCATACTTGAGCATTCTTAGTCATTTTTCCAAGCTTAGGACACTTGTAAGTGTTCTTTCATGCTTTGTTATTTATTTTAAGCAAGAAAGTCAAACGGTTTTGACTTTCTGCTTTGACCATGATTTGGACAAGACAAAGTTCGTTTGAACTTTGCAACGTGATCTTAATCACGATGGTTATAGTCCCATGTGACTACACCTACTGATTACCACGTTGACTAGTCGAAGTGACGAGTCAAAGTTTCGGTCAAAAAGCACGATTATGTGCATTTTGCAACGAAACTATTTTCGGGTATCAAAACACTTTGTTTTGATGTCAAATCAGTTTTCTAACTTAGTTAAACATGTTTTAACATGTTTAACTCGTCACTTCTAGTTTAGTGCTTGTTTAGGGTCGTAAGTCAAGCGGTCTAAACAACCGCTTAGGCTTTCGAACCCGACCCGTTTGGTCGATCATTAGGATCCGACCAAACATATTTTGTGACCATAGTTGTATAGTGAATAACTGTTGGTGCACTTAGTGTCTGTTAACTTCGTCTTTAACAATTCTTATGTCTAGATAGAATGAATGAACACACAATAGGTTAGAAATTTAGGGTTTTACATGTTAATATAGGGTGTTTCGCTTGAAAAGATAACATGTACAGTTCAAGCGAAACCTAGTGATCAGAGTTCGCTTGAAACTGATGTTGTGCATGTTCAAGCGAAACCCATTCGATTGTCATGTTCAAGCGGAACCCTTGAGTCTATAAATAGGTGTGTAGGTCATTTGAAGTGAGAGGTCATTGGTGTTTGTGTGTGAGTTGAGGTGCTGCCGGATTTTTGTCAGAATTGATTGTAAAGACTCAGAATTGATTAATAGAGGAAAAATTGAAAGGAACAAAGCTGTTGTGACTTAGTTTACTCTGTTTCCGCCTTTGTAAACAAAGATGAACTGCCTTAACTGACTTTTAGGGTCACGGAACCGATCCAACAAGTGGTATCAGAGCTTAGGACGAGGAGTTCATACCATAGCAGCTTGATTCTACCGGATTTTCTTATGTCTACTCACTTCTTCTCTTACTTTTCTGATTTGAACGAGTTCTAACGGTTGAAATGGCTTGATTTTCACATATGTTGTGTAAAACATAGTATTAACAAATCCTACAAAGAATCAGATCAAAATACGGATTAAAACTGATAAAAAATGGCATATAATGGTGTTTCGCTTGAAATTGTACTTCGGAGTTTCGCTTGAAAATCACACCTTCGCTTGAAAAACTCGAGCGAAACATCTTTAAAATACATCTTTCGCTTGAAAATACATCTTTCGCTTGAAAATACATCTTTTGCTTGAAATTTCAAGCGAACCAGGACGTTTCGCTTCAACAGGCTGTGTTTCGCTTGAATTGCTTAATCTTGTTGCTTTCTCTTGAAGTCATTTTACTTCAAGTGGTTTCGCTTGAAGTCATTTTACTTCAAGTGGTTTCGCTTGAATCTGAATTTTTCAAAATCAAGAAAGTTCTAAGTGTTTGCTGATTTTTCAGGTACATTCAAGATGGATGATATTTTCATGAACCCGTTTAGCGACATGTATGCTTTTGCTGGAAATTCTGGAGACGATACTTCTTCTAGCAACTCAAATGAGAACTCGTCAAACACAAAGAAAAAGTTATCGGATGCCTTGGAGGTTGAAAGTGCTTTCGGAACCTATAACAAACCCCCGAAGTTGATAGCTATAGAAGAATACAGTCGGTGGGCAAAGAAATTTGAGGATTGGTTGATGGCCTTTGCTTTTCCTAGCTGGAAGAGTCTAAAAAATGGATACCATGATGGAGGCAAACGTGGCGAAAGCTTAACTTCACCCGAGGAGATAGAATCGTTTGTTGCTGAGCAAAAATGTGTTGCGTTGCTGTTTCAATCTGTTCGAGAAGATATAATATCTTTGATCGAGTACAGCAGTTCTAAAGATCTCTGGAAAAAGTTAGAAACCAAATGTTTACGAAGTACAGAAATAGTGAAAAACAAAAAGAAACTACTTAGAAAAGAGTTTGATTTGTTTGGGTGTTTAAAGAATGAATCAGTTTGTAAAATGATTGAGAGATTTGGGCATCTGAAGCTGGAACTGGCGAGGCATGAAATTTCCTATTCTCGAGAAGAGCTAGTCGACAAATTGTTTGATGCATTGCCAGATGAGATGGATTGGCAATATTATGCGTTGATGCTAAAGAATACTATCAAGCCGCCAGAAGTGTTAACAGTAGACTTGCTGATTGAGAGACTAGAAAGTCACGAGTTGGAGTTAAAGAAGACACACAAAGTCAATCACTCATCATACCAGCAGAACTTGGATTTGTATTATCCAAAGAGCATGATGCCAAAGAACACATCTCCCAAGACTGCGCTTTCTGCTGAGAATGTCTTCACAACGAGCAAAGAAAGTCAAAGCAGTGGATATCACAGTGAATATCATAATGGGTCTTCATCAAATTCAAACTAGTCTGATGCAAAGAACTTATTTCAATGCAAGATCGTTGTAGACTTAAAGAACGCTCAGAACTTCAGCGAGGAGTCTGCCAAACAACAGATGGTTTTCCTAGCATCGGTACTGGAATCGTATGAAATCCTTGTAGCAGGGAAGATTGGCAACACCAACCTAACAAAAGAGGACTATGATCAAATCGATCCTGAAGAAATGGAACTGATCAACATAAGGTGGTGTATGGCCAGTGCAGTTCATCGAGCACAGCGTTTCATGGAGATAGCCGGGAGGAAGTCAATTGGTGGACCATCTACCAAGTTGGGCTTTGATAAGTCTAAGGTGACGTGCTTCAAGTGCAAACAGAAAGGTTACTTTAAGCGTGAAAGCAGGAACGCGTATGCTGATGAGTCTGAAAACCCATTTAGAGAAGACTACTACAAGAAGGCAATATATCATCAGAACAAATCGGAGCCTCCAAGAATGAAGCAGATTGAAGATAACAAAGAAAAATCTAGAGCTCTTGCGGTGATTCACGATGATGAAGGTTTTGACTGGAGCGAGTTGTTACCTGAAGAGGATGCGGTTGGATATGCTTTCATGGCAAAAACAGAACCTATTCCTTGGAAAGATAACAGAACTGAAGAAAAAAAGTATAATCATAGAAAGCTGTTAGCCACGAACAAATTGATCAGAATATCTGGTATCTATTCTGAAGCAAAAAGAGCAAAAAGATGGGATCCAGACAGAGAATGTTATCTTGACCCCTATAGGAACATTGCTATTGATCATAACACTCTTGATGTGGAAACCATAATCAAAGAGTATAAAGTTGAAGAAGATTATTGGCAGAAGAAATGGTGGGGAAGCAAAGAAGAAGAAGAGAAAGAGAATAAGGAGAAAGAAGAGAAAGAGAAGTCAAAGAAGATTGACTCTGGAATCATTGACATGACTCAAGAGTTGAATGCTGAAAACATGGGAAAGATGGCTGACAAGGTGCTGGCAGCTAAGGCGCTAGAGGTAGATTCTAAATCTGTCTCTGAGTCTAAAAGCCAGGTCAGTTCAAACGCGTCAACAACTGAGTCAGGTAAGAAAGTCAGTGGTGATGTTGACTGCAAAAATTGCATCAACGAATGCAAAGTTTGTAGTACAGTCACTTATCTCAATGGTAAGAAGGTTGATGATCTGACTGCTAAAGTCAGAAGTGTTGAGGATCAAATCCTTGATCATGATAAAATGGTGAAAGCTTCAACTGAACGATTGAAAGAATTAACTAACAAAATTAAAAATGATAAAATTGACCAAGAAAAGGTTAGGAAAGAAAACGAGAGGTTAGTTCTTGAAAATCGTCAGATTACTGAAAAATTTGAGAAGCTTAAAAGCACGGTTAAAGATAATGATGATAGAAACGGTAAAACATACAAAGAAAATTGCCAATTGCAATGTGTTTTGAGGATCAAAGAAGAATTACTCAACAAACAATTAGATGAGATTTCTAAGTTGAAGCTTCAATTTGAAGAAGCTAAGATTGAGAATGAGTGAATCAATTTGAAATTGAACAGTTACAACTCTGCAAGCTTTGTTTTGCAACACATTATTCCCAAACCCATCGGGAAAGACAAAGCTGGTGAAGATGTATACTGTGATGGAACTGGGGTTGGGTTTCATCAAGTTCCACCACCAGTTCTTGACAATTATTCGAAAAAGCAATCTGGGTTGGTTAATCTTGAAGATGAAAATGAAGTCAAACTTCCTGATTCAATTGATGTGACATTTTCTTCATCATCATCTGATGATAATGTTCAAACTGAGATTGTTAAAGGCATGGCTGAAAGTGTTTTGGATAGTGATTCAGCTGAGGATGAAAAATGTTTTCTGGACAAGTACATTCAGAAACCAAAATCCAAAAACAACTTAGGTGATGAACCGGGTCTTGTGATGTACAAGATGGCTGGATCGGATAAGTTGTATTCGGATTCTGAGTTTCCTCTGGAGAATGTAAATGTTTCAAAATTGACAAATGTGTTCAAAATGGTTGAAATCGATTTGTCTGAAGTAAAGAGTTTAAAACAAACAAAAAGGCAAATGAATTTTGAGAAAGATAAAGCTTACTATAAAAAGCCTGTTGTTCCACCACGTTTTTATAACAACAATCGAAACAATTGGTCGGGTGGTTATCAGGGTGGTAAGAGTTATCAAAAGAGAAATGTTCAAAACAAGAAGTTTGCTGAGAAGAAAGTGTTTGTGAATGGTTCGAGTTCACTTTCTGATGAGGAAAATGAAATCTTTTCGAAATCAAATGAAGAATTTTTTTGAGAAGAGGGTCTCACAACATCAGTCTGAAGGCACAAGTCGGGTAGTTGATACTCGTACATGCTTTAGATGCAACAAAGTTGGTCACATTGCAAGAAATTGCACCAACTTCAAGCCTAAGACTGAAGTTGTTGAGAATCGACAAAAGAAGGTTGAAACAAAAGGAAAAGCTCCAATGGTTGTTGAGAAAATTTTGAAAAATGAGAAAACAAAAGTCAAAATTGAACCTGTTAAGAATGTGGTAACTAAAAATGACAAATTCTACAAACGGGTTGCATCATCTCAACAAACATGGAAGCTAAAAGTTGTTGATAAACCAAAGGTTTCAGTGTCGGAAAAACAATCATCTTCTACCACACCAGTAAAGATGGATGTTCCTTTGGATTATTATGAACAATTTGAGAAACAATTTTCTACTCCTACAGAGAAGAAGAATGTTCAAAAGAAAAATCAACCAACCGGTCAACTTAAAATAGATGCGTTTTTCTTATACAAAAAGGTTGAGGTTGGATCAGATGAAAGCTTGAAAATGAATGATAAAAATTTTCCGCCACTTTACACTACTAAAACTCACATTAAAGTCCAGTTACCTGAGTCGAACGAGGCTTGGGTAGCATCAAAATCTCATTAAAAATTCTGGACTTGCCGGAGCTTCCTAGTTGGTAATTGTGAAGCATGAATCGGCATCTTTATTGAATTGTTTGTGATATGTGCAGGAACTTCCGAGAGCTATTTCACGATGGATTATGGATAGTGGATCGTCTCGACATATGACAGGGAAGACTGCATTGTTGTATGATGTTAGAAATATCAATGGAGGTTATGTTGGATTCGCTTGAAATCAAGGTGGTAGAATTGTTGGTGAAGGAACGTTATCCAATGGGATTGTTACGTTTGAAAGAGTTAACTACATTGCTGAGCTTGAGAATAATCTGCTGAGCATCTCGCAGATTTGTGACAGGATGTATACCACTCACTTCACAGACAAAGAATGTTTGATCTTGAAACCAGGATTTGTTATCCCTGAAGAATGGATTATCATGCGGGCACCAAGAGTCAATGATCTGTATGTGTTGGACATGAGTGTAACTACTACAACCACGGGTCAGGCTCATTGTTTTGTGTCTAGAGCAACAGAGAAAGAATCGAAGTTGTGGCACCGGAAGATGGGGCATATACATCTTAGAAAAATGAATCACTTGGTGCATAATGATTTGGTTCTGGGTGTTAATATTAAAGGTTTTCATCTGGAAGGGGAGTGCATTAGTTGCGTCAAAGGCAAGCAGAAGAAAAAGTCACACCCTAAAAAGCAAGTCAATTCAGTTTCCAGACCGTTAGAGAGACTACATATGGATTTGTTTGGTCCTGTAAACGTCAAAAGTATTACAGGGGATCTCTATTGTCTTGTGGTTACTGATGATTATTCCAGATTTTCGTGGGTATCATTCTTAAAGTCGAAAGATGAAACGTTTGATAGTTTGATGGTGTTGTTCAGAAAGATTGAAAATTTGTACCAAAGGCGTATCAAAAGAATCAGAAGTGATAATGGTACTGAATTCAAGAACAACAAGATGGAAGAATATTGTGATGAAAGAGGTATATTGCATGAGTTTAGTGCTCCGTACACTCCGCAGCAGAATGGAGTCGCAGAACGCAAAAAACAGGACGCTAATCGAAACGGCTAGAATAATGCTTGCTGATTCAAATCTACCGATAAATTTTTGGGCAGAAGCAGTTTCCGCCGCATGCTATACACTCAACCGGGTTCTCACTGTGAAGAAATTCAACAAGACATGCTTTGAGTTGATCAATAACCGTAAACTGAACCTGAAGTTTTTAGAACCGTTTGGGTCTCCTTGTACAGTTCTAGAGCCTTTTGGTAAATTTGGTCCAAAGAGTATCGAAGGAATATTTGTGGGTTACTCAAGTCCACAAAGACGTGTTTTTGTTCCAAGTATGAAGCAGATCATCGAAGCACAACATGTTGAGTGTCAGGGGTATACTATGCCGCCTCAAAATCCCGGTGACTCATGGCGTTTTAATTACGATAAATTGTGGGATTCGTTTGACATGGAAGAAGAAAAGGAAGAAGAAGAAGATTTCTTTGACGAGTTGGATATTCTAAGAGAGTATGAAGAATCGCAGGAAAGGTTTCCAGCTGAGTATTCAAGAAGACTGCAACGAGCTTCAAATGATGAGGAAGCAGGTCCAAGCAATGCTGGTGAACATGATGATGTCCAACAAAATGAAGTTGCTCAAGATAATCAGTCGGCACAGAATGATAATCAAGAATCTGAGAACATGCCAGTATTTGATCGTGGTGATTCAGATTCCGAGGGGGAGCGATTTCAGATCTCAAGTCAAACAAACCCAGTCAGTGAACAAGACGCAAATCAGAATGTTACTAATCTGGAAGGTGATGTAGATGTTCCAGGCGAAGTGATGCCACGAACTCTTTCATATCATCCAGAGGAATTGATCATTGGAGAATTGCAGACAGGCGTTCGCACTCGAAGACAAATTGATAAAGGGCTTACATGTTTTTATACAAAAGTTGCTCCTTTGTAAACTGAATTTTCATTGAGTTGTTTTATTTCGCAGGTTGAACCAAGGACTTACAAAGAGGCGCTTACTGAAGATTCTTGGGTCAATGCAATGCAGGAGGAACTGAGCCAATTCGAAAAGTTAGGAGTTTGGAAGTTAGTGGATTTGCCTGATGGTCAAAGGAAGATAAACACCAAGTGGGTGTTCAAGTGTAAGAGAGACGATAGAGGAGTTGTGGTTCGTAACAAAGCTTGACTCGTAGTTAAGGGTTTCAGTCAGCAGGAGAGTATAGATTTCACTGAAGTGTATGCTCCGGTTGCTAGACTAGAAGCAATCAGAATCTTCCTGGCATTTGCGTCTTTGAAAAACTTCAAAGTATATCAGTTAGATGTAAGATCGGCTTTTCTCTATGGGAAGGTAAAAGAGGAGGTATATGTCGGTCAGCCACCGGGCTTCACCGATCCAATCCACAAAGACAAGGTCTATTTGCTAGACAAAGCGCTGCATGGTTTACACCAGGCCCCGAGAGCTTGGTACGAGACATTGTCTCAACACCTACTAGCCAACAGCTTCATCCGTGGAAAAGTGGATGCCACTCTCTTCACCAAAGAGGTCGACGGACATCTTCCGATAGTTCAAATTTATGTGGATGACATCATATTTGGGTCAACAAATAAGGATCTATGCAAAGATTTTGAACGAGTTATGAAGCAGAAATTTGAAATGTCATCGATGGGTGAGATGAAATTCTTTTTGGGATTACAGGTTGATCAACTACCCAAAGGAATTTTCATACATCAAACGAAGTACGTTCATGATATCTTGGAGAAATTCGGGATGTCAGGTTCTACTCCAGCTTCCACCCCATTAGCAACGAATCATGGGATAAATCCTGATCTCACCGGAGAGAAGGTAGATGAAACGATGTATCGTTCCATGATCGGATCGCTGATGTATTTGACAGCTTCAAGACCCGATATTATGTACCCAACCTACCTCGCAGCAAGATTTCAATCTAACCCGAGAGCTTCGCATATGGTGATTGTGAAAAGGATATTACGCTACTTGAAAGGAACTCCATGATTGGGATTGTGGTATCCAAGAGAAGGCGATTTCACGCTCGAAGGATATTCCGATTCCGATTTCGGATGCTGCAAAGTTAATGCTAAATCAACAACAGCAGGGTGTTAGTTTTTCGGACCAAGATTGGTTACCTGGCAATGCAAAAAGCAAACCTCTGTGGCTTTATCCACATGTGAAGCGGAGTATGTATCTGCTAGTAGTTGCTGCTCACAGATCTTGTGGATCCAGCAACAGATGCGCGACTACGGTTTGCAATTTCTAAACACCCCTATCTTTGTTGATAATGAGGCAGCAATTAACATTACTAAAAATCCAGTTCATCACGCTAAAACGAAACACATTGAGATTCGTCATCACTTCATTCGCGATTGTTTTGAGAAGAAGTTGATACGAATTGAGAAAATCCACACTGACGAACAAAAAGCCGATTTACATACCAAAGCATTTGATAAAACACGTTTTCAGTATTTGCTAAAACTAAATGGTATGAAGCTTTTATCGATGTTGGAAGAGATTCTTGGCGTTGATGAAGGAGACATTGTAGATGATGTTGAGAAGCAATCTGCAATGGTTTTTCGATTTTTTACATGTTTTGGTATTTAGGGGGAGGTATAGGGTAATATTTTCAGAAAATACAAAAACAATAAAAAATGTCAACAATACAAAAACATGAGATATTTTTAAAAAATCCAAAAATAATAGAAAATTGGAAAAGAGCTTGTGTAAAAAGAGAAAATGATAGTACATCGGCTTGACAGTTAAAGTATGCTAAAGAAATGGAATGTTTAAAAGGTTAAACAGTCTCGCTGATGATATGCCGATAGGTTTTTGCACATTTAGTAGGTTTGTTCGGGATATAAACCTAAATCTTTACTTGCTTATTTAGTGGGGAACACTACTTAGATATATAGGTAACCCCTGAAATTTTGTTTGAAAGATTCCTTTTTCTGATATACTAGGTCTTTATACTCAGTGATATCTGGGGTATTATTTCGGGACTTCTGCTGAATGGAAGTTCTGACCTAGTCCTCGAATAATACTTTCCGCAATGCTTGAAACATAGCATCACCCTCAGCATATATGATAAGACAATAAAATTGCTTAGCAATGTTGTTGTAAAAAAAAGATCCTCTAAAGGGGACACACCCAAAAGTTGAGTCATGATCTCTCTGCTGAACGGTAGTTCTGACCTGAGCTCTCATGATTCTTCATAATTTATTTACCCCTTACAGATATCCTTTGTGTTATAATCACCTGTAAGACTGAATATTGGGATCTGGATACGGGAGTATATTCAAGAGGTGGGACACATGTATAAGTTTAAGTCTCTAAAATACTAAATCTGTATCCTGGACAGATTGAAATGTGTGTGAGAATTTAAAGTGGATTAGTATATCGACAATCTAAGCGAACTGTTTAATTCTGAGTATGTAATTGAAGCTTAACGGTACTTGTGAATTGTCGAATAGCTGATATGATTCCTTAACACGCTCACCAAAAATATGTTTGTAAATAGTTTACTTTTATTGCATTTTAGTTCAGTATTTCATTTCTAGTTTAGAAGCTTTATTAAAATCTAAAAAGATTTTACACTTCTGCTTTATTTGTTGACAAACCAAAGTGGAGAGTTGATCTTCGGATTCGAAAGATGAAAGCAGATGCAGGAGGTTTCTGGACTGGACAATGAGTTTGGAGCTAAACATGATGAGTTTGTGAAATTGGAAAGTTAAAGCAAGTTCATTAACTTGAAACTTGTAAATTTTCAGAACAAATTGACTAGAAGTCAGTGTGAATTATCTCTGATTAACCAAGGTCATTAAGTTGGACTTGGTAGATTAATTGAGTAATCAGGGTCATTAATTTGTACCTGAGTACTTAAGTGGATTTCTAAACACTAAAGGTTAAAAGGTAAATTTGGATTGAAACTGTAATTGTCATATATCTTATATTTAGGTAGAGATTGTGCAGGTAACAGGAATCCCCATGGAAATGAAAATGACAGAGTTTGAACCAGAATTTAAAGCCCTAGTTTATCGAGAGGGGGAGTCTGCGAAAGGGGGAGTTAGAGTTCTGGATCAACAGTCAAAGGGGAGATTGAAGATGGAGCTAGTTTGAGTTCCTGAACCTGTGAAGAAAGAGTTTTTACAATGACAAAATTTGGAGAGAGACAAAGACTAAAGACTTGAAGCCAAAGACTTCGTCAACATCCAAGGGGGAGTTTGTTGGTGCACTTAGTGTCTGTAACTTCGTCTTTAACAAGTCTTATGTCTAGATAGAATGAATGAGCACACAATAGGTTAGAAATTTAGGGTTTTACATGTTAATATAGGGTGTTTCGCTTGAAAGGATAACATGTACACTTCAAGCGAAACCTAGTGATCAGAGTTCGCTTGAAACTGATGTTGTGCATGTTCAAGCGAAACCCATTCGCTTGTCATGTTCAAGCGAAACCCTTGAGTCTATAAATAGGTGTGTAGGTCATTTGAAGCAAGAGGTCATTGGTGTTTGTGTGTGAGTCGAGGTGCTGCCGGATTTTTGTCAGAATTGATTGTAAAGACTCAGAATTGATTAATATAGGAAAATGAAAGGAACAAAGTTGTTGTGACTTAGTTTACTCTGTTTCCGCCTTTGTAAACAAAGATGAACTGCCTTAATTGACTTTTAGGGTCACGGAACCGATCCAACAATAACCTTCCGAGGTTATACCTTATGGTCACTTCGTTTAATTAGTTGTATGATAGGTAGTTTATATGCCTTAGGAAAATGATGAAAATGCCCTTTTTGAGCAGAAATTCAATTTAAGCATATGTAACCCAAATTTTGACACTTAAACTGATTGTGCAACATTATAAAACATGTTTAGGCATCTAAGACTTATCATAGGGCTAGTTAGACCATCCGATGCGTATTTGCGCAAATGACGCTTAAAGTAACGTAAACTACCTTAAGGGGTCATAACGGGTCAAAAGCACTTTGGAAAGGTTCCAAATCAGGATGTAGGCTTGTTTAAATCATAACATATGAGTTCCAACACTGATTTTGTGACAACTGTCACTTTTCCGTACATTCCGTACACTAATTGAACAGTAATTTGTGCTTTAAATAACTATGCATGATCCAGTTTACAAGACGAATGAAATTCTGAATACTGTTATATACATACAATGGCATTTCATGTTGCAAGACTTACTACATGCAACACGATATAGTTCTAATAATGCACAGAGCAGAATTGGCACCATTAACAGACAAACTAAAAAGCTGACGACGTTCAGTACATAGACAGACAATATTTTGAGGCCCAGTATGAGCCAGAGATGACGTATTACACTAGTATAGTGTGTAGGGAAGTAAGGACCACAAAACTGCATTCCTAAGTGATAGTTTAAGTGCCAGAAAGTGCCTAAAACTCACCCAAAGTGCAGAATTCTGCAAAAATCGGCAAAATTCAGCATTTTAACCAGTTTATTACATGCAAAAATTATGACTAAATGGTCCTGAATACTTTCCTAAGTGTCGGGAATTAAAAGTGTCACGAAAAGTAACATAAAGATCATTAAACGGAATAGCTTGACACTTTAACGAGCCGGTATCTAACCGAACAACCGGACATTACCCGGAACACCAAAATATTGTCAGAAACATTGTTTTATTATTTCTTGGCTAGTTATGATCCCCGAACACCCTAACACATTATATAATGTGCCATACACATAAAACACTAGATATTACACTTTACCTCCAACTATTTACCTACTTACCATTCAAAGTTACACATAACCCCCCCCCCCCTCATATCCACGGTTATGAAGGTGTGGCCCCACCTAGATTTTGTGATCTTGCATGATCCACCATAATCTTCATGAGATTTCACTATATCTCATATGATCTTGCCTAGATTGTGAAAGATTTTGTAGAAATTGGATGAAAGTTACACTTGGACCCCCACCCCCCATACAATTTACCGTCACAAGGGACCCCACAACCCACTCAAAGATTTTATGTCTTATTTTATTAGATTTTTCTTGATGGAGTGGCCAAGATATTGAAAGATCATTATAAGTATGGTTCATATCTCACTAGATCATATCATTCTTACATTTCACAAACTTCACACCATCTCCCTCATACTCTCTCTCTCCCTCTCGGCCCTAGGAGGTGCCGCCACCACCACCACCTTGCCGCCACCATATTCATCCATCAATCATCAAATTTCAAGATCATTTCAAGTGTTAGAAGGTGTTACATGGAGCTTGAAGCTTGTAGATTTTAAAGAACCTTCATCCATAGCTTTCATCCACCATTTTCATCATCTTTTTCTCTAGTGATCTTCCCTAGCCTTTGAGCTAGTTGTAAGCTTCTTGTTACTAGTTTTTACTTCTCATTTTGTTGGTTAAAAAGATGTACATTGTTATAAATCACAAGAACACTAAAAGACTTAAACAAGAATCATGAACATGAAGCTTAAAAATGATGAAATCTTGTTAAAATAATGTTGTTTAAATACATGCATGACACATGATTGTTGTTTATTTGAGATTGTGATGTTGATCATCATAAAGAGCTTGCTAGATCGTGATTAAACACATGATCTAGCAAGTTAGAGGATGATTATATGTTAACCCAAGAAGATCATCCTCTCTTACAAACATGAACTTGAAAATAAAGAGATTTCTTGAAAAGTAGTAAATAAATAAGCTAGTAAACCTATAGATTCAAGATTCATGTATGATTTTCCAAGAAAACCAAGTTCAAAATATGATTTTTAGTAGAACTTGACTCTTACTTAAATGTACACTATTTTTGGTGATAAAATAAGTGTAAGAGCACTTTTATTTACAAGAAGAGTTCAAGAGAATAATTTTTGTAGAATATGTTTACAAGTTGTAAACATCTAAAATTTTCAAGAATGAAGTTTATCAAGAAATAAACACACTTTAAAGGGTAACCAAGTCTATTAAACATACTACCAAGTTACTACGAGTTTTTGTGAAAGTTCAAAGTTCATGTTGTTATATACATTGTATAATTTTTGCACTTGGGAAGTGTAGTTTGATTATTGATTGTTGGGATGATTTTTGAAAAGAAAATGATATGCTTATATGGCATGGACACCTCCGTTTTTAGGGAAAACTATGGCAAAATTTTCTAAAAATATAAACACTTAGAAAAATATTTTCTAACAAGTATTTACAAGTATGTCTTAAACTATATTTTTCGATATAAACTTTGCCATAATTTTTGTGACAAAAATACAAATATTTGAGGTTGGTTTTTATTAATAAAAATGGGTAAACATATATATATTTAGAATATATATATATACATATTAAGACACTTGTGTGATTATTTGTATACTCGGTGAAATGGTTATATTATTTTAGGGTAAAATAATATCACTTAACAAAGTACCGTAAAATTTACCATTCAAAACAATACCGTTGCATATATATTTGTGGTAAATATTATTTTGGGTACGAGAAACGAAAATATGATTTCTGTAATTATTACAAAGTTATGTCATATTTTGATAAAAAGGAAAATATTATTTTTGGGAAGTTAAAATATGTTTTCCTAGTATATTTAGAAGATGTATGATTTTTGGGAAAAAATATATGATTTCTGGACAATACATTATTTTTAGGACAAAATACGCTATTATGTATTTTCTAAAAAGTGAGACTTGAAAATATATTTTTGGAGTTATACAATTACAAGAATACGAAAAATAAATACTTGAGAAGTATTGTCACGAAACCTTGAAATAATATTTGAGACATAAAAGAAACGCAACTCAAAACATGAATACTAAGGCAAGGCACGGCCCGCTCGTCTAATAGACCCTAGCACATTGTAGGTAGTCATGTTTGCTGACGAGATTTGAGTTACGAGTACTGAAAACGCAAAACTGTGAGTTCATGCTCCCCCTTTTCTTTTAACTGTTTTCGGTTTTATAACTCTCAGGGGTGAAATACATGTTACGAATGCTTAAACGGTATGAAATGCCTATGAAATACTAGATCATGTGAGCATATACTAGATATCGAAATGCCATTAATACTTAATTAGGGATGAGGGTTAGATCTAACGAGTACGTTCGAGCCCCACTCATAGTCACAACTAGTACCAAGCATTGCTTCGGAGTCCCAGTCGAGGGAAATCGACATAGTCAAGGGAAATTGACATAGTCAAGGTAAATTGACATAGTCGAAGGGAAATTCGACATAGTCGAGGGAAATCGACATAGTCGAGGGAAAATCGACAAGGGTATATGCCTACTCATCACGAGAGCTCCCTATGTCCTCACATGCCTTAAAGTCTTTGTAAAACAATTATGTTCATACATGCTTTTCATACATGTTTACAAAGGAGTCTCTCAAAGATTTACAAGATTACAGTACTCACACAAAAGGCATGAACTCGCTCAACTTTTGTTGATGTTTTCCAAAATTACATGTATTTCAGGTAACAGGATGGATCTTGGGCGCGGGTGTTGTTTCTAGAAGTAGACTTCAAGTTTAGATGTCATCCACTTTTGTTGGTTTGTAACCTAGTCGAAGGTTGTGTTTAAAACTTAAATAACCAGTGTTTGTAATACTCAAATTTTATGAATGGATGAACATCGTTTTTGGATCATGTAGTTGTTTATTATGATTGAATGCAATGATATTAAACCAGTCACACATCATACGCTTCCGCAAAAGTCAGGGTGTGACAGTTTGGTATCAGAGCATCGATTGTAGTGAACTAGGATTCCTTCTCGAGTCTAGACTACAATCACTAGAGTTCTCTCACAAAAACACTTTACAAAAAGGTTTTTCATTGCATTCACGTAAGCGTCAAGATCCACGAGGCAAACACTTTTCAAAGAAAAGACAAGGCAAGGACATTAGTAGGGAATACCCCAAAACAAGGTGCCAACTAAGGCATAAGTCTACACGATTTAGACTTGCCAAAGACAAAATGACCCCCCAGAGAATAAACGAGAGTTATATGTGATATGATGCATCGAATTGCCTGTTTATGCTAAGTAACATATTTATTTACTGATATATACATACGAATAAGTGTACGGAATGATTATTGACGTGAATAAGATACTTTCAACTCCGACCCCTATTAATGTACTTATCCGCACGATGAAGCTATCGACCTCGCGTTCATTGCAAAGCTCATGGCTGGAGTGATTACCAAATGAGATTCTGAGCTTGCTTCCGTAGGAAATAGCTGCTCTTCTCTCTCGATCGTGAAGGTGCCTGACTACGGTAGTGACGACGAGGAAGAGGCGGCAACCTTGAACGAATTCTTAATCAGTGGGACGAGGTCCCTACGGCTTTTGTGAAGCGATATTGACGACATACTTGACCAGAAAAGGAAGATGAAGTATTCATCTTGAAGGTGCCCTTCCAACTACTAGGAATTCTCCTTATTCCTATTTTATTTAATCATCATGCCTATTGGCACGTAACGATAATGAGTGTTAGCGCGTAGACCACCGCAATGGTCCTTTCCATGACAGAGGTATAAGGACAGTAGTGTCCCCTCTTTGGTTGATCATCTGCTAGGACGAGAGAAAATTGGGGTAACTGTGCAAAACAAATTATTATTACGGGGGCCCACGTAATAACGACTTGTAGTGCATGGAAATCCTGGTGGACTCTACGGGTCAAGTTAATGATCACCATCCCTCCAAAAATAATCTATAGGTGTTCACACCTTCATCTGGTAGAACAATACATAGACCAGTGCTTTAGCACTTATTAAAGTAGGAAACCTGTCTTTGCCTACTTCGTGTCTGATACTTCTACCCGTGTACGAGACGTTTGAAAACCGATATTTAAGCAAGTGAAGATGGATAACATTCGGAAGGATTCAGTAACGTTACACTCTCTATCACCCCTACATGAACAACCCCATCTCTGGGAAAAATATACACGTCAGCAAAGCTAAAGACCTAAGAAAACCAATGTAGTAGGAAATAAATGAAACTTGTATGACCAAGGCGATGTAGCCTCGAGTTCATTTTTCCCATTACAAACAATAAGCCAAGTAGCCAAGCCTATGAAGGCCCAGTAATTGTTTCCTCGCTCATACATTGTTGATTATATAAGCATGTGATATTGGGTGATTACATGATTGCTTAAGGTACAATGTACCTCATAGACAATTATGGAATGTTGTCTAACTTACCTCATACCTTTTGACAGCAGAGAATGCCACCCAGACGTGACACAAACACCAGTACGTTACCAAGGACAGAAGCCGTGCTTCAAGAACGCATCTCACAGGCAATTGCACGACATGAAGCCCTCCGCTCCGAACACAGCGGTGGCACTTCCGGAAATAACCCTCCAACTGGTTGCACTTATAAACAATTCCTGGACTGCAAGCCATTGAATTTTGATGGCACAGGAGGTGCCGTTGCATTTGTTCATTGGGCAGAAAAGACTGACTCCATTCTAAGAATGAGTAACTGTTCGCCCCAACAGAGTGTTACCTATATCTCAGGGTTGTTTTTGGATGGCGCACTCTCCTGGTGGAACCTTCAGGTTCAGACCCTTGGTGCAGAGGCTGCTTATGCACTGAGCTGGGACGAGCTCAAGGAAACGATGGAGAAGAAATACTGTTCTAGGGCTGAAATTCAGAAGCTTGAGGTGGAGTTTTGGAATTTGAAAATGGACGGGCCGAAGATTGCTGAGTACGTCCAGCGATTTCACGACTTGTCTAGGGTCATCCCCTACTTAGTCAAGCAGGAATTCAAAAGGATCGAGCGATTCATTTGGGGACTTGCACCTCAAATTAGGAGCATGGTTACTACCTCAAAGCCCTCAACCATCGCAGAGGCTATCGATTTGAGTGTCACTCTTACTGAAGAAGCTCTACGCATGGGAAAATTCTCGAAATCTGAGGATAACAAGAAAGAGACTCATGTGGAGTCATCAGGGCACAAGAAGAGGAAGTCTTCAAACCTAAAGTCAAGCACCCAAGTCAGCTATGGAAGCTCTAAAGCAAACAAGAGAAAGAAAGTGAATCCGCCGCGTGGTAGGAAAGCTTATGGAGCCACTAATAAGACTGGTGGTAAGATTTACTTAGGGACTAAGCCGAGATGCGAGGAATGCAATTTTTACCATGAAGGTCGATGTCTGAGGCCTAAGTGCGGGAAGTGTGGAAAAGAAGGGCACAGCAAGGGCGCGTGTTGGGCGAAGGATCCAGATGGAAGAAATGATGGTAGAATACTAGGTTACTACGGATGTGGTGAAGCAGGGCACTTTAGGAAAGATTGCCCTAGGAAGAACCAAGCAAGGAAGGGTTTTCACGATCGAAGCTCGTGAAGCATGCCAGGATCTAGATGCGGTTGCGGGTACGTTCCCTATTAACCAACCCTATGCATCCATTTTTGAATAATACTGGTACCAACTTTAACCTTGCATGCTTAGAACTTAAGAAACTGCTTGGCCTAGTTTCGAGTAAAATAGATGTCCCGTATTCTTTAGAAATGGGCATATAGAAGGCTAGTTAAGCAGACGAGGCAATTAAGGAATTATATTGTGGGGATTCAGAAGGCCGGAACCTTCTGTATCCTTTGCCAAGGATTGATGACATGAACATAACAATCGTAAGGTTCTAGTTACCACTCAAAGATCGACTTAAGGACAGGATGTCCTCAACTGTAAATACAAGAAGGAAATATCCCTAAAACGACCTTTAGGACTCGCTTCAAGCATTACGAGTTCCTTGTCGTACCATTTGGCTTAACACATGCATCGACAATATTCATGGACCTCATGAATCGAACGTGTAAGCCATACTTGGTTAGATCACAATTATATTTATGACTACATTCTTATATGCTCAATGACCAAGGAAGGTCATGAGCAACATCTGCAATTTATCTTGCGACTCTTAGAGAAAGAACAGTTATGTGCTAAGATGTCGAAAAGCGGATTTCGAATTCGCGAGGTAAGAACTTTAGATACATGATGGATAAGAATGAGATTCATGACAAACCTGCAATCAAGAGCTAAGGAGTTAGAATTGCAATTATGTGACGTTTCTCAACAAAGTCTCGATTGCGCATCGATGCAACGAGACCAGGCATTGCATACGCGTCACGTTGATTAAGGGATCATGAGAAGAAACCATGATCTAGATACAGTGATTGCGCGCCGCAAATTTGACAACATTACTTGTAAGAAAACGCTGCACGACCTTTACTGATCACAAGGGTTGCAGCACACCGTTGATCGTAAGAACTTAAATATTAGCAAAGATGGACTGAGCTACTAAATGGTGCAGACTGTATGGACAGGTTACGTGCTTGTGTGATGAACTTTGATGAAAGGTTGGAACTGTCACTTGCCCCTAGTGGAGTTTTCCTACAATAATACTTATCACGCTGCCGTTTAAATCGCTTCGTGTGAAGCCTTAGGCGGAGCATAATAAGTCAATCCCCGTTGTGTTAAACAGAGACCAGAGATAAACAATCTACTGGCCAGAGTTGGTTCGGGAAAAATTTGAGGCAAGATCATTCAGATATGTGATCATATCAAGACAGCCCGCGGAATACAGGAAGATTGCGCCGACGAGCGACATAAATCGTAGAAATTTAAGATAAGAAGTATGGCTTTAATGGGAGCCTCGCCTAGAGAAGGCGTGGTGTGATTTGGAAAACGTAAAGGTTGGACCCCCGGTGTAGGGATCGGAACCATTGCTCACAAGTTGAAACTTCCAGAAAAAGATCAGTAGTGAGCGCGACACATTCCATGTGTCTAAGGAGTCTGACTCAAGGAACAGTCGTTGTTCCCACAAATAAGAATCACGTCAATGACAAACGACAAAATTACTATAGAACCTGTTAAGGTTACAGACCAAGAGTCCACAAAACACAGAGAAGACATAGTTGATTTACTTAAGTACGTTAGAATTCATATCATGACCCAGAGTTACATGGGAACAAGAAGAGAAATTGTAAACATTAGTGACCATATTTGATTCACAACTCCTCTGCGACCAATGGCATCGCTTGAATTTCGAGACGAAATTCTTTTAACGGGGGGAGTCTGTGACAACTGTCACTTTTCCTTACATTCCGTACACTAATTGAACAGTAATTTGTGCTTTAAATAACTGTGCATGATCTAGTTTACAAGACGAATGAAATTCTGAATACTATTATACACATACAATGGCATTTCATGTTGCAAGACTTACTACATGCAACACGATATAGTTCTAATAATGCACAGAGCAGAATTGGCACCATTAACAGACAAACTAAAAAGCTGACGACGTTCAGTACATAGACAGACAATATTTTGAGGCCCAGTATGAGCCAGAGATGACGTATTACACTAGTATAGTGTGTAGGGAAGTAAGGACCACAAAACTGCATTCCTAAGTGATAGTTTAAGTGCCGGGAAGTGCCTAAAACTCACCCAAAGTGCAGAATTCTGCATAAATCAACAAAATTCAGCATTTTAACCAGTTTATTACATGCAAAAATTATGACTAAATGGTCCTGAATACTTTCCTAAGTGTCGGGAATTAAAAGTGTCACAAAAAGTAACATAAAGATCATTAAAAGGAATAGCTTGACACTTTAACGAGCCGGTATCTAACCGAACAACCGGACATTACCCGGAACACCAAAATATTGTCAGAAACATTGTTTTATTATTTCTTGGCTAGTTAAGATCCCCGAACACCCTAACACATTATATAATGTGCCATACACATAAAACACTAGATATTACACTTAACCTCCAACTATTTACCTACTTACCATTCAAAGTTACACATAACCCCCCCACTCATATCCACGGTTATGAAAGTGTGGCCCCACCTAGATTTTGTGATCTTGCATGATCCACCATAATATTCATGAGATTTCACTATATCTCATATGATCTTGCCTAGATTGTGAAAGATTTTGTAGAAATTGGATGAAAGTTACTCTTGGACCCCCTCCCCCCATACAATTTACGGTCACAAGGGACCCCACAACCCACTCAAAGATTTTATGTCTTATTTTATTAGATTTTGCTTGATGGAGTGGCCAAGATATTGAAAGATCATTATAAGTATGGTTCATATCTCACTAGATCATATCATTCTTACACTTCACAAACTTCACACGATCTCCCTTATACTCTCTCTCCCTCTCGGCCCTAGGAGGTGCCGCCACCACCACCACCTTGCCACCACCATATTCATCCATCAATCATCCAATTTCAAGCTCATTTCAAGTGTTAGAAGGTGTTACATGGAGCTTGAAGCTTGTAGATTTTGAAGAACCTTCATCCATAGCTTTCATCCACCATTTTCATCATCTTTTTTGTTGGTACACTTTATGTGGACGCGACTCGACTCGGGTAGGTCCGGCTCAAGGCCGAAGACACGACATTCCTCCGTCGTGCGCCCCAGAGTTCGACACGCGAAGCACGGAGCGCCGAAAGCCTTTCCCGCAAACACATTACCATGACATCACTTTAGTGATGTCATGATGATGTCACTATCTTTGTCTTATGTTGAAATGGTGAAAGTGTATAACAGAAACATCATCTGGGCCGTAACTTTCAACTTGGGCCGCGAATACTTGTGTGGACCTTTGACTTTGTCTTGGGCTTCAATACACAACTCGACGAAACAGATTATAGAATTAATATGTATGTCGACGAAACAGAATGTGTTTCGTCGACTTTAGTGTTTCGTCGTGCCTTTATGCGTTTCGTCGTAGTCTAGTCTGTGTCTAGTATAAATACCCCTCACTGTTTCTATGTGAAACAAATGAGGATGAGAGCCTACCCTTAAAGAAACTCTGTCAAAATTCTGTCAAAACTGTGTTTGTATCAGTTTGTATTTGGTTCTCATCCCGTTTAATCAATAGAGTGTGTTTCATTGGTTAATCAGTGTTCTTTATTAACTGTGTTTGGTTTGCACCGTCACGGGGATTCCGCACCCGTTACCGTGTTTGTGATAAACAAGGATAGGTTTTCGTTATCGATCCTCACCGTGAAAAACTGGACCTACAAGTGGTATCAGAGCCTTGGCTCTTTTCCTTGTTTAAAACCAAACATTGTCGTGTTTGAAACAAGTTGTTTTAAGTGTTTTTCAGATTTTTGTTCTTGAAAAGTTTCATATTTTTTTGGAAAATTGTTAAAAAAAAATCAGTCAAAATCGTGTTGTTTTGCTATAGTTTTAGTGAAAACCCTGTTTTATTGCATGTGTGCATGTTTAGAGTTCGGTTTTTATTGAAAGTTTAAGCAAAATTGTGTTCGAAAACTTATCAGTTCATCAAACCTTCATCGTGTTTTTCATAATATCAACCTTTGATCATTTGTGGAGTAACTGTACAACTTGTTTGTGAATTAAAAAATTTGATTTTAATATTGTTTGTTTGAAAATTGTGTATTGTTGATGATGGTTTGTTGAAAATAGGAAGTCTCGATACAAGCAAGTTTGAAAATAGAGTCTCTTGTGTCAAAGAAGGATAAGCTTACTTTGAAAATATCTCACCTAACAATCTTATCCTTTCCGTTTCGTCGATCAAGTTAATTCAAACAACCTGTTTCGTCTCTCACAATCATATCAGTTTCGTCATCATGTCAAGCTGTTTCGTCATTCACATTTAATCAGATCTGTTTCGTCGTACACTAACAGCATTCAACATCAGTCAACATAAAAGGGTCACCAGTCAAATGTTACGGCTGCATTATTTAAATAAATATCCATTTTCGTCGAAGATTAATAAAGTCAATCTGTTTCGTTGACCAGATATAAGCATCCAGTTTCGTCAAAGAGTATTGGACTTCAAGTTGATTGGGCTTCACGTGGGCTTGATAGTGTCACACCCCGACCGCGTAAAACAACAAATCGCGGCGGAAACATCGGGGCGTGTTGCAACAGAATTAATGTTTCATAACCATGGATATCAAAAGTGTTTCGTTTTATTAAACATTGAGTAATTACATCATCTGGAAATCTAAATACACTATTTAAACATAGTCTATCATTGTTATTGAGTCACTAAGGCCTTGTCCAGTCCTATGTGAGCATGCATCTTATCAATCGATATCATCCAACAATACCTGAAACATATGTGAAAACGAGGTCAGCAAAGAAATGCTGGCGAGTACATAGGTTTTGTGAAAATAAGATTCATGACTTCTGTTTAAGAAAATGTTTAGTCATGAACCTTGTAATTTGCTTTGTCTTTGTAAATCATTTGAAAAATAATAAGTTCGGATGATAAGTATAAATAAGGAAATAATGCATGATTAAATGAATAACCATGTAAATGAGTTTGCATAAGATAAGTTGTTTATAAATCAATGTCTTGTGAAAAGTATGTTATTTGTATAAAATGTTCTATGTCTCAAACTGAAATGATTCAAATAACGCTATGATATGTAATACCATACAAACACTTATATATAGGAAGTACCAGCGGCGTATCCACCATGTTTGTATCATATTACACACGCATCGTTACTTAATCACTTAACCAAACCAAACCAAACCAAACAATGTAAAATGTCTATGTTTAAATCAATTGTCAAATGTATATGTCAAATATCCATGTCAAATCTCTATGTCAAATATCCATGTCAAATGTCTATGTCAAATATCCATGTATGGCAAGTGAAATGTCTCAACTAAACCATATGCACAAAAACAAAGTATTGAAGTAAAACTTGGTTTAAATCAAAGTTATGTTTTATGGAAAATACATGATCAAATGTCAATCATGTACAAATGTTTACCCAATCGTTAACCCATTTTGTAATATCGTTCTAGTCGTTCTTGTTTTAATTGTGAAACTACTTTATGGTCGATTCTCTAATATCATTCAAACCTTCTTGACGCGTTCCTCGCTCCATCTCGCTCTCGTTCTCGTTCTTAACAAACCCTTACCAAAGGATAAGTTAATAATTACAGATTCAGTCGCTACCCACAACCCCCACACATAACAATGGGTGCAGTAAATAACGGGATTTGTCAGATCCTATGGTACCATAACCTAATACTGGTCGGCTTGATCATTGCTAATGAATGTCATCGGTCATGTAAACTACAACCAACAAGTTTGTTCACTTTTTGAAATTGTTATTAGTTTTTGAAATCATTGTATTCGTTCTTGAAATCATTGTTAGCGTTCTTGAAATAATTGTTATTGTTCTTGAAACCACATTGTAATTGTTCTTGAAACCACATTGTAATTGTTCTTGAAACCACATTGTAATTGTTCTTGAAACCACATGAATATAACAACCGCATTGTCTTTAAATGTTACAAGATACCAACCAGAGGAAAAACAAAATACTAATTGTTCACTCCTTCATCAATGAGTGCCTCATTGATGTTAAACACTCGACCACGTGCTGGATTCACATTGACGTTGACATTCGCATTTGGGTTTGCGTTAGCATTTGCATTCACCAGTCTTGGGCAGTTGTGGCGGAAGTGACCAATCTCTCCGCAGTTGAAACATGAACCCAGTGGAAATCTCGCAGCATTCCCTTGAACCGGAGCTTGAACCTGAGCAGCCTGATTTTGTCCCAAACGACAAATCTTGGCCAAATGCCCAAGTTTACCACATGTCGTGCATTGCCAGCAAGCTTGTTGTACTGCGTGATGACCGTTGCAGCGTGCACAATAAGGTGCAGTACCGGCATATGCTTTCTTTGCAGGTGGCTGAGCTGGTTGGTTCCGCGGGTTCTGTGCAGTCTGTGCTGTAACAGCAAAACTTTGGGCACCCTTTCGCTTCTTTGATTTCTTTGACGTCTCACCTTCCTTACCCTTCTTGTTTTGGCCTTTCTTGCTATCCTCCTTGTCAGCTGACTGTTTCCTGCCCTTGTCACCCTTCCTGTGTAACTTGTTCTTCCGAATCTGCGACTCAGTCAATGTCGCTGATAACTCGATCGCCTGACGGAGTGTGGCAGGGTTACTACCAGTAAGGATGTCTTGTACCGAGTCAGGTAGGCCGTCGATGTACCTTTCGATAGCTATGTCAAGTGGGGTAACCATTGTAGGGCAAAGCAGACTCAGCTCCTCAAACCTATCAGTATACGCCCTGTGCTCACCACTATCTTGCTTCAACTCATCAAATTGCTTCTCCAAAGCTCGCTGCTCATGACGAGGACAGAATTCCCTCATCATCAGAGCCCTAAGTTCAGCCCATGTCTGTGCGAGAGCAACTTCCGCACCTCGGTCTCTCATTACCCCATTCCACCATGTAAGAGCCCTCTTCTGAAACACGCTCGAGGAGAACTCGACCTTGCGATTATCCGGGCACTGCACGTGGCGAAAAGTATTCTCAATGCTTTCGAACCACTGAAGAAGCCCAGTTGCTCCTTCAGAACCACTAAACTTGAGTGGTTTAGCCTGGTTGAAATCCTTGTATTTGCATAGCACATTGTTGTTGTTGTTGGCTTGGTTCCATTGAGCAAAGAGGTTTGGGAATTGAGCAGCCATTTGCTGCGCAATGATTTCTGCCAGCTCGGCAGTCTCTATCTGGCTTTCGCGTCGAGGAGGCATTGTCTAAAAGAGGAAACATGAAAGGAAACGAGTGAGAGAATTTAGACGAAAAGAATGAGATGAAACAAATCTGATGAAAGCAAGGATAGTGGTCATTTGTTTGTTACTACAAAGCAACAAACGACACACAGTGACTGATCAAAGTAAATGGGTCAAAAATAATGTATCGCGAAGACATGCTCGCCTATAAGTGAACACTCATCCCAAGAATTCCCAGGTAAGCACAACTGGTCTCGCGTCTGATGAGATATATACGAAGTGCTTGCCTAGACAGAAAACCCAGAATACAGGCATCCACCCTTCCAGTTTGCACGTGTTCACATTATTTAAGACTCAAAACCTTGTCGAGACTTTGAAAATTCGAAGGGGTTCAAAACCATATAACAGAGGGTTCAAAACCTTACAATAGAGGGTTCAAAACCTTGTAATCAATCATCCTAGAACAGATGATTAGTTTTCAAAGCGGTTTTGAAATTTATGTTCTTGTTGTGGTCGTCACCTAAGGATAGGTGACGGTATTGTTTTATGACTAAACGCAAGTAAACTCGCGTTAGGGTCCTAAGAAGGTTATAGACTAGGTCAAAGCATTACTAATTACTAATAACCTAATTCCCTATAACCATTGGCTCTGATACCATCTTTTCTGTCACACCCCGACCGCGTAAAACAACAAATCGCGGCGGAAACATCGGGGCGTGTTGCAACAGAATTAATGTTTCATAACCATGGATATCAAAAGTGTTTCGTTTTATTAAACATTGAGTAATTACATCGTCTGGAAATCTAAATACACTATTTAAACATAGTCTATCATTGTTATTGAGTCACTAAGGCCTTGTCCAGTCCTATGTGAGCATGCATCTTATCAATCGATATCATCCAACAATACCTGAAACATATGTGAAAACGAGGTCAGCAAAGAAATGCTGGCGAGTACATAGGTTTTGTGAAAATAAGATTCATGACTTCTGTTTAAGAAAATGTTTAGTCATGAACCTTGTAATTTGCTTTGTCTTTGTAAATCATTTGAAAAATAATAAGTTCGGATGATAAGTATAAATAAGGAAATAATGCATGATTAAATGAATAACCATGTAAATGAGTTTGCATAAGATAAGTTGTTTATAAATCAATGTCTTGTGAAAAGTATGTTATTTGTATAAAATGTTCTATGTCTCAAACTGAAATGATTCAAATAACGCTATGATATGTAATACCATACAAACACTTATATATAGGAAGTACCAGCGGCGTATCCACCATGTTTGTATCATATTACACACGCATCGTTACTTAATCACTTAACCAAACCAAACCAAACCAAACCAAACAATGTAAAATGTCTATGTTTAAATCAATTGTCAAATGTATATGTCAAATATCCATGTCAAATGTCTATGTCAAATATCCATGTCAAATGTCTATGTCAAATATCCATGTATGGCAAGTGAAATGTCTCAACTAAACCATATGCACAAAAGCAAAGTATTGAAGTAAAACTTGGTTTAAATCAAAGTTATGTTTTGTGGAAAATACATGATCAAATGTCAATCATGTACAAATGTTTACCCAATCGTTAACCCATTTTGTAATATCGTTCTAGTCGTTCTTGTTTTAATTGTGAAACTACTTTATGGTCGATTCTCTAATATCATTCAAACCTTCTTGACGCGTTCCTCGCTCCATCTCGCTCTCGTTCTCGTTCTTAACAAACCCTTACCAAAGGATAAGTTAATAATTACAGATTCAGTCGCTACCCACAACCCCCACACATAACAATGGGTGCAGTAAATAACGGGATTTGTCAGATCCTATGGTACCATAACCTAATACTGGTCGGTTTGATCATTGCTAATGAATGTCATCGGTCATGTAAACTACAACCAACAAGTTTGTTCACTTTTTGAAATTGTTATTAGTTTTCGAAATCATTGTATTCGTTCTTGAAATCATTGTTAGCGTTCTTGAAATAATTGTTATTGTTCTTGAAACCACATTGTAATTGTTCTTGAAACCACATTGTAATTGTTCTTGAAACCATTGATAAAACATTTAGCACATATGAGTCACCCCAAAACAGTTGAAAACAGTAAAAGAGGGGAATAATGTACTCGCCTGGGAGTGCTTAGGAGTCTTGAACAACTACCAAGTAAGCTAGAGGAGTTCCGGAAATCAAACGGTACCTAATATAGGTAACTACATAATTAACCCGGACCTAAATCGGAAGACTGGGTAGCAGGAGGGTTTGTAAACCAAATGAGTGTAGGAACTCATATGATATGGTTTAACAAAGCCTACATACTAAATGAAACTTAACCTAAGTATTATCGACCCATCGCGACCCATTAAGGTAACTTATGCTACTTTAACGCGTCGTGCGCGTGAAACGCGTTCGGACCGTCTAACTAGCCCTATGACAAGTGTTATATGCCTAAACATGTTACATAATCAGTTATGTGATAAAGGTTTAGGTTACATATGCTTAATTACCAATTATACATGAAAAGGGTATTCTGGTAATTTACCTAAGGCATATGAACCACCTATCATACAACTACTCAAACGATGTGACCATAGGGTATAACCTCGGAAGGTTATTCCCTACCTACTATGGTCACCTAATGTATTTGGTCGGATCCTAATGATCGACCAAACTGGGTCGGGTTCGAGGTATAAGCGATTTATTAGATCGCTTACCCTACGACCCTAGAGAACGTGGTAATCAGTAGGCATAGTCCCAAGGGACTATAACCATCGTGATTACAATCACGTTGTGAAGTTCAAACGAACTTCGCATTGACCATTACTGGTCAACGCTGAAAGTCAAACAAAGTTTGACTTTCTGACTCGAAAAGCAGTAAAATAAGGAAAAGAACGAAAGAATACTTACGAAGGGTCCCCGAATGCTAACCTCGATTCAAAAATCTCAGGTATGAAACAATAGTTTCAACTTAGAGTTTCTCAAATCAAAGTTCTAGTGATTTTAGCAATGGGGGTGGATGGGTATTTATAGGAATACCCGAACCGTTAAGATCGTTTCATGGAAAACGTGCCTTAATCCCATCCGTACATGTGTTGAAATGTCATGGTGTTTAGGTGTTTAAATTCCATCCATACATGTGTTGAAATGTCATGGTGTTTAGGTGTTTAAATTCCATCCATACATGTGTTGAAATGTCATGGTGTTTAGGTGTTTAAATTCCATCCATACATGTGTTGAAATGTCATGGTGTTTAGGTGTTTAAATTCCATCCATACATGTGTTGAAATGTCATGGTGTTTAGGTGTTTAAATTCCATCCATACATGTGTTGCAAAGTCATGGTGTTTAGGTGTTTAAATTCCATCCTTATCCGCTGACTAAGCATTGTTAGAATGTGTGGTTGTGAATTAAACAACGGCTAATACATCGAATCTGGTCCCGAATGCGAAAAACGATCCAAATGACGTGACGAATGGATTTTTCTTATGGCGAACACTAAAATAAAATATTTTAGTGCTTACATAAATTTTTGGATGTCCGGATGTATTCAGAACGTAAGTTATGCGCGAAAATGCAAACTTGTGCACTTTTTGACACTTTTAGTCCCTGAATGACCCAAAAGTTTATTTTAGCACACCGAACCCCTCAAAGCCTATTTCTAAGCTATGTAAAGGATATTTATGGTATGTTTAACTTATGATCATGTTCTGGAAGGTCTGTTACAGTTCAAATTGGCATACTTTCGCAGTTTGTCAACTTTAGTCCCTGTAAGCGAGTTAACTTGTTTTCGGCATACCAAACCTTCCAAAACTTATTTCTAAGTTATGTAAAGGTTATTTAAGGTATGTTAAGCCTATTTCACTATTCCGGAGTGTTCGTTGCATTAAACTGGTTATATTTACGCATCGGTGCGCGTATAACCTTCCAGAAAGCGATTTAGAGTTTGAAATAGAACAAGAATTGATATGTGTAAATGATACACACATTTTTACAAATCCCAAGTATGAAATATAATATTTCATTGGTTCGGTATTTGTTTGATGGCCGTGGAGGCACAGGTGTTACAGACAGTTTCGTCAATCAACAAACAAAAACCAGTTTCGTGGGCTTCAAGTTAATTGGGCTTCACGTGGGCTTGAGTGTTTCGTCGATCAACAAGCAACAATCAGTTTCGTCGTTTCATACTCAATTCAATATCAATCACTTTCGTCGAGATCACAATTATTCATTCAGTTTCGTCACATATTACCAAGAAGAATTCTGTTTCGTCGGATCTTATTCACTATTGTGTTTCGTCGGTCAACATAATCAAGTGTTTCATCGGCTTGTTTCATAATTCAGTTTCGTCGAGATACTTGTGATTTTTAAACAGAAGGTTTGCAAAAGTGGGTTAACACTGTGTATTCAAGTATTTAATTAGTTTTTGACATACATACATCAAATATGAGTTGTACGAGCCCTTGGGATTGGAGTACGGATCCACAACCAGATCTAAAACAGATGTCGATGGCCGAATATATGAGGCGTACCATCCCTCAACAACAACAGTCAATAAGTTCAAGTCAATGGGCAATGGTGTCAAATCAAAATCAGAGCATTCAAAATATTTTGCTTAGTGAGAATGAGACAGGTAGCAACAATCGCCCTCCAAAGTTAAATTACATGAATGACTATCCATCATGGAAGGATCGTTTCCATAACTACGTTCAAGGGCAAAACACAGAATTATGGACGTGTTTCATCTCTGCATTTAGTGAAGCTCTTGAAGAAGCAGGATCAAATGCGACAACTTTCAATAATATGCAAGAAGCCGACAAAAAGGCATATGATCTGGAGAAGAAGGCGTATGCTATTCTTACTCAAGCACTTCATAGAGATATCTTTCATCAATTCTCATATTGTAAGACCACGAAAGGTTTATGGGATGCATTGGTAGCGAGAGGAGAAGGAAATGCAGCTACTAGAAAGATACGCCATGATTTATTGAAGAAAGAGTTTGAATCATTTCAGTTCTTGGAAAATGAAACTCTAAATGATATGACTTCTCGTTTTTATCATTTGATTAGTGAAATGACTTATAGTGTTGCTGCAACTCATCCGGAAATGGTTGCACGATTTGCTGATGCTCTACCTCCTAAGTGGAGTCCATTCATTGAACTTCTAAAGCATACGGGCGCTCTGGATCCAGCAAATGTCAGTCTTTATGAATTCATTCAGAAGTTGGAGCACAAGAACGAAGAGGAAATTCGGAAAGCTAAAAGGATTGCAACTGCACCTCCTCAAAACACAGAAATGTATTTGCCTGGTTTTAGTCCTTCAGCTAGTTCTAGTTCCATTCAGCAACCGAATCTTCAAACAGCGTATGTGTCCAATACAAGCTCATCTCCGTTTCCACAGTGGAATCAAAGTGCTTACATGTCTCAATCCATACCCCAACCACAACAACAACAAGCGCATTATACCAACAATCCTTCACCCCAAAACACCAACACTGTCAGAGTTGATACTTCCAATCTTTCAAAAGTCAGTGTAGAAGTCGCAAAGGAAAATTTGGAACTTCTCAACACAATGTTCAGTTCATACTGTGGATTGATAGCAGGTCATATTGGAAACATCAATATGACAAATGAAGATTATCAGCAGATAGACCGTGATGAAATGGAGTTAATGGATATCAAGTGGGCGTTTGCAAGTGCTGTTAGAAGGGCAAAGGATTTCATGACTCGAACTGGAAGAACTTCGTTGGAAGGCAAAAATGATACGAAGTACGGGTTCAATAAAGATGCGGTTACATGTTACAATTGTGGCGAAAAGGGTCACTTCAAACGTGAGTGCACCCTACCAAGCAGACAAGGCAACCAGAATCCATTCAGAAATCAGACAAGTACTTCCAATGCCAATCAAGATAACCGTGGAAAAGGGATAGTAGCTGTGAACAACACCACCAACCAGAACCAGTCTGGACCTTCAAACACCAATCGAGCTTTGACCGTTCAAGCTGATGAAGGGTGTGATTGGTCTGTTCAATTGGGAGATAATGATCAAGGAGGTGGAACTGCATGCTATGCAAAAATTATAAATCACATCAAGCATGTTCACAAGGAAGAGTTTTCTGAAAGTGATAATAGCTCGGGTTTTAGTGGGAGTTCAGATGAAGAAAGCTCGAATGCGGGAGATTATAATTCTGAAGATGGATCTTTCTCTTCTCAGACTGCCTTCATGGCTAATGTCACAGCCTCTACAAGTCAGGTAAGTTCTGAAACTCCTAGCATATGTAGTGATTGTGCTGATATGAAACTTGAATGTGATAGAGTGGAACTTGAATGTGATACGATTCATAGTCACAATCAGAGTTTAGTTGTTGAACTGTCAAAGTGCAAAGAGGCAAACATGGCCTTAGCTCGCAATGAAAAGGAATTTAAAATAGTTATTGAAACCCAAAAGAAAAGTGTTTCCGAATTAACAAAAATTGTTTTCAACAAACAAATTGGTATTAATAATTACATTAATATCATTGAGGAAACCAAGAAAGAGCTAGCCACGGCTAAATGTGAACATGAGGCGATCAAGCTCAAATTGGAGAGTTACTCAAACTCCCGATATGTGCTTGATCACATCATTGACGTTCAGAAACTAAAAGGAAACGTAAAAGGCGTTGGTTATTGGAAGTGTCCACCCCCTTTGAGACACGACTATACCAAGTCGCCCGATGAAGAGGATATGCCTCGGTATGAACCCAGTGTACCTCTTGATTATGAGGAAGTTACTACTGGCCTAGGGTTCAAACCGGACAATTCATCGGAGGGCTCATCTGATCGGAAAGAAAAGTCATCATGTGCTTCAAATCAAAGTCCTCCAACCATTGAGGACTACGATTCTTCAGATGATGAATCAGATGTGAATGACCAGGATGAATCACTTGATGAGACGAAAGGAGTAAAAATTCCAATTGAGAATCGTATTCTTTGTGATCCTCCTATTCCTGTTGTGCAACAAGTTGCCAAACAAGTGATAGATCCTGTCAAGAATGACAAGAATTCTGTGTCTGCCGTTAAAAGTAATAACGTGTTGTACACTTTGTTTGGTGATTCTAAAATCTATTCAGATCATGATTTTCCAATTAAAAATGTCAATCCATCTTCGATTGAAAAAGTTTTTGAAGATAATACAAGCAAATTTTTGGGAAAGACGATCCCTGGAGTTGTTGTGACTCAATGTGATCCCATTCCAAAATCCAAAATCAGAAAACAATTTGGAAGTAAAAAATCACCAACAAAGCAACAACCTTTTGCTAATAAGGGTAAACAACCAGAATGGCGAGCTCAAAAGCTTAATGTTTCTCAATCAAAATCTGAAACAAACGGAGCTCGTAACCAGAAGAAAAACAGTGATGTCAAGTTTGTAGCATCGAAGGGTACTGATAAAATTGAGACTTTTGAAAACAAATCAAACACCGATTTTATCCAACAAGTCAAGATTTTAAAACGTAACAGTCAAAACAATTACACTCAACATACAAATGGGTGTGATGAAAGAGCAAGTACCTCAGGTTCTACTGGTTCGACATCTGTTGGTCGAACAAATTCTCCTAAGTTTGTGGAAAGGAGAACGTGTTTTAAATGTGGGGAGTTTGGGCATATCATTAAGAACTGCTCAAACACTCCTAAAGAGAAATTTGTGGAAAGAGCACCACCTGAAAAGGTTCACCCACAACGTCGTCCTGTTTCACCAAAACATGATAAACGCACTATTAAAGAACAGGAAACAAAACAACGACGTAAAAATGTGAAGGTGGTTGAAAAGGCGTTAAAACCGGAGGTTGTCCAAACAAAGTCTGTTAAGTTAGAAATTAAAAATGAAAAACAAAAACAGATTTGGAAACCAAAATCGGCAACTGTTTCAGGGGAAGCTCACTCCATTCCGAATCATCAGGAAATCGAAGTCACAATCTTCGATGATGAAGGACGACCCAAGTCTGTTAAGGCTTGGGTCCCTCTCTCCAACTAATCTCTGAGTGAGTGTGCAGGATGTTCCAGGAGGAACTATCGATAGTCATAGGATTATTGATAGTGGAGTGTCCATGCACAAGATAGGCGACTCAAAGCTCCAAGATATTGTTATTTCTAGGAGTGGTTGCCTTTGATGGAGAGAAAAAGAAAAGAAGACAGAATTGTCTGTCGAAAGAAATTGAAAAGCTTCGACAAATTGAAAATCATTCCAAAGTTTGATTGTTCAAGGCTTTAATCGGGTCCCCAGGATAGATTCAATCAAATTGTACGCACCTGCAGCACGTATGAAGTTCAATATCAACAAGATGAACGTGCAGTGTACATTTCTTCGCGGTGTGATTGAAGAAAATGTGTCTGTTGAACAAACCAACCGGGTGTGCGGATGCCTTGGCGTGGATTGAACAACCGCACACTACTTCTCAAGAGAAAGATAAAGACCTTCGCTGGTGCAATGTGAAAGACCAGCCGGACCCAAAGGTTTCTGATCTTGTTGCTGTCAAGAGATTTCTCAGTAGCTACAAAAGCGACTTTGAAATCCACACCGGGTGGATGTCCAGTTTGGGAGAGCACTCAGATTCCTTGCAATGCACGAAGCAGTTGCAGGATACGGTTTTAAATTTCTAATCTCTCCTATACTTGTCGATATTTAAGCTGCTTTATAAATTGTTATCCTCTCGTAGCACACTTTGGCCAGACAATGTTGTCATGGTCCGCACTGCTTACCGACATGCCAACTGATTTTTCCAAAATTCGATAAAATCATTTCTGATTCAAAATTAATTTTGGTAAACGGCATTGAGGTAAAACATGAGTTAACCCGCATCGGGTAATCGTTTTTGTAAATATCTTTGTGTCTTTTAAATTTATCATAGTTTGTTGATTTTTGGGGGAGTAAATCCAAAATTAAAAATTCAAAAACATCGAAAAATTTCAAAACGCAAAAACAATAGAAAAACAAAAATGAGTTTCCTGGCGAGAAAAAGAGAAAATGATAGTAGATCAGTGGTCTATTGAAACCTCTTTAAACTGAAATGCAAAATGAAAAATGTTAAGTAGCTCTATATAAGATGTATCGGTAGGCTCACAATCGTTTTAAAGTGTGCAGGGTGATATAAATCTTAAATCGACTGAAGACCAGGTGGGAACCGCACATTGGCATATGGTCTTAGTACCGAAATTTCGTTTGAGAGATTGCCGAGGTTCTGAAATATTTGGTTTTTATGCTGTCTTATCATCTGGGCATCATGGTTGTATCAAACCGAAACAAACGGAGACGAAGTCTAAGATCTTCCATGATACTATACATACGTGTACATATTGCATTCGACCTCAATAAGTGATCAACAATCACATGTCCAACAAAATAAGTGATAAAATATCACAGATTCTTTATCCGGGAGTCAAGTTCGTCTCTCTGCTGTACGAAAGTACTGACCTGTTCACGGACTTGCTCCTGTGCCCTCATGCATCAAAAATCAAGTTCCTCATCAATAAGTGATTCTATCACATAGGGCTTGTTTTCAAATCAAATAAGTGAGTTTCTCACATTCTTTTATACGGTCAAACAGATGATAATCAGTATACTCACCGGTAAGATGAACTCTCGTGCATACCTTGATACGGGAATGTGTTGTGTGTGGATGAACACCAGTCGGTAAGTATAAATAATACCTTAATGTATCCCCTCGCCATGATTACATCTGATAAGTTGAGCTTATGTGGACAACAATACAGATAATTGTTATAGGATGCTTATCTAAATGTTAACTAATTGAACAAAAAGAGCGTTTTGGCGTGATCGTACACTAATATGATTCTCTTACCCTCGAAACTCGCAAAAAGAATGTCTGTAAATATTTATTTACTGCTTTCAGTTTCTACATCTTTGTATATATTTATTTATTGCTTTCCGTCTTTACATTTGAAAAATGAAAAATTCCAAAAAGATTTTAGGTGTGTTAATATAAACTTTATATAAGCCAAAAAGATTTTGCTTCTAGTTTATTTTTGATTGACTGATGTTGGAACTCGAGTCTATCCTACCCAAAGTCCTGATTGTAAGCCGGAAAACAATTGCACCTTCATAAACGTTCGAAGTTAACAAGTTTTGAAAGTTAAAGGATTAAAACTGAACATTTTCTAAACTTTCAAACTGTTGTCGGTCGGTGTTTGATTGAGATTTGATCTCATATGTGTCGTTTGTTTAAATGTTAACTATATTCCAAGCGGTTATTCTCATTTTGTGTTTAGCTTTCTTGCCTGTGCAGATGCTAAAGGCGAGGAGAACATGTTCGATGACAAGCTTTGGAATGAAGACACGAAGTGGAGGCACTCAAAGGATAAAATGATCGCGTTGCCGCTGACCCTTCATCAACACCACAAGGATCTGAAGATTTGACAAGTCAAAAGATTCACGAGCATGACTCAATGGAGAGTTCATTCTAAGGGGGAGTTTGTTAACACACTACCTAAATGAAAAGGGAGTTTGTTGATACACTTTCTTCTTACGAAGCGTGAAGACTTTGAAGATCCTCCGACATGAAAGACATGAAAGACACAGAAGACGAACCTCACGAGTAGCGTCCAAGGGGGAGTTTGTTGGTACACTTTATGTGGACGCGACTCGACTCGGTTCGATTCGGTTCGGGTCGACTCGGTTAGGTCCGGCTCAAGCCCGAAGACACGACATTCCTCCGTCGTGCGCCCTAGAGTTCGACACGCGAAGCACGGAGCGCCGAAAGCCTTTCCCGCAAACACATCACCATGACATCACTTTAGTGATGTCATGATGATGTCACTATCTTTGTCTTATGTTGAAATGGTGAAAGTGTATAACAGAAACATCATCTGGGCCGTAACTTTCAACTTGGGCCGCGAATACCTGTGTGGACCTTTGACTTTGTCTTGGGCTTCAATACACAACTCGACGAAACAGATTATAGAATTAATATGTATATCGACGAAACAGAATGTGTTTCGTCGACTTTAGTGTTTCGTCGTGCCTTTATGCGTTTCGTCGTAGTCTAGTCTGTGTCTAGTATAAATACCCCTCACTGTTTCTATGTGAAACAGATGAGGATGAGAGCCTACCCTTAAAGAAACTCTGTCAAAATTCTGTCAAAACTGTGTTTGTATCAGTTTGTATTTGGTTCTCATCCCGTTTAATCAATAGAGTGTGTTTCATTGGTTAATCCGTGTTCTTTATTAACTGTGTTTGGTTTGCACCGTCACGGGGATTCCGCACCCGTTACCGTGTTTGTGATAAACAAGGATAGGTTTTCGTTATCGATCCTCACCGGGAAAAATGGGACCTACATTTTTCTAGTGATCTAGTTGTAAGCTTCTTGTTACTAGTTTTTACTTCTCATTTTGTTGGTTAAAAAGATGTACATTGTTATAAATCACAAGAACACTAAAAGACTTAAACAAGAATCATGAACATGAAGCTTAAAAAATGATGAAATCTTGTTAAAATAATGTTTTTTAAATACATGCATGACACTTGATTGTTGTTTATTTGAGATTGTGATGTTGATCATCATAAGGAGCTTGCTAGATCGTGATTAAACACATGATCTAGCAAGTTAGATGATGATTATATGTTAACCCAAGAAGATCATCCTCTCTTACAAACATGAACTTGAAAATAAAGCGATTTCTTGAAAAGTAGTAAATAAAGTAAGCTAGTAAACCTATAGATTCAAGATTCATGTATGATTTTCCAAGAAAACCAAGTTCAAAATATGATTTTTAGTAGAACTTGACTCTTACTTAAATGTACACTATTTTTGGTGATAAAATAAGTGTAAGAGCACTTTTATTTACAAGAAGAGTTTAAGAGAATAATTTTTGTAGAATATGTTTACAAGTTGTAAACATCTAAAATTTTCAAGAATGAAGTTTATCAAGAAATAAACACACTTTAAAGGGCAACCAAGTCTATTAAACATACTACCAAGTTACTACGAGTTTTTGTGAAAGTTCAAAGTTCATGTTGTTATATACATTGTATAATTTTTGCACTTGGGAAGTGTAGTTTGATTATTGATTGTTGGGATGATTTTTGAAAAGAAAATGATATGCTTATATGGCATGGACACCTCCGTTTTTAGGGGAAACTATGGCAAAATTTTCTAAAAATATAAACACTTAGAAAAATATTTTCTAACAAGTATTTACATGTATGTCTTAAACTATATTTTTCGATATAAACTTGGCCATAATTTTTGTGACAAAAATACAAATACTTGAGGTTGGTTTTTATAAATAAAAATGGGTAAACATATATATATATATATACATTTTAAGACACTTGTGTGATTATTTGTAAACTCGGTGAAATGGTTATATTATTTTAGGGTAAAATAATATCACTTAACAAAGTACCATAAAATTTACCATTCAAAACCATACCGTTGCATATATATTTGTGGTAAATATTATTTTGGGTACGAGAAACAAAAATATGATTTCTGTAATTATTACAAAGTTATGTCATATTTTGATAAAAAGGAAAATATTATTTTTGGGAAGTTAAAATATGTTTTCCTAGTATATTTAGAAGATGTATGATTTTTGGGAAAAAATATATGATTTCTGGACAATACATTATTTTTGGGACAAAATACGTTATTATATATTTTCTAAAAAGTGAGACTTGAAAATATATTTTTGGAGTTATACAATTACAAGAATATGAAAAATCATGTATGAAATACTCCCATCCTTGGGAAGGAAATACGAAAATAAATACTTGAGAAGTATTGTCAGGAAACCTTGAAATAATATTTGAGACATAAAAGAAACGTAACTCAAAACATGAATACGAAGGCAAGGCACGTCCCGCTCGTCTAATAGACCCTAGCACATTGTAGGTAGTCATGTTTGCTGACGAGATTTGAGTTACGAGTACTGAAGACGCAAAACTGTGACTTCATGCTCCCCCTTTTCTTTTAACTGTTTTCGCTTTTATAACTCTCGGGGGTGAAATACATGTTTTTTTGGGTAAAGGGGGTGAAATACATGTTACGAATGCTTTAACGGTATGAAATGCCTATGAAATACTAGATCATGTGAGCATAGAGTAGATATCGAAATGCCATTAATACTTAATTAGGGATGAGGGTTAGATCTAACGGGTACGGCCGAGCCCCACTCATGGTCACAACTAGTACCAAGCAGTGCTTTGGAGTCCCAGTCGAGGGAAATCGACATAGTCAAGGGAAATTGACATAGTCAAGGTAAATTGACATAGTCGAAGGGAAATTCGACATAGTCGAGGGAAATCGACATAGTCGAGGGAAAATCGACAAGGGTATATGCCTACTCATCATGAGAGCTCCCTATGTCCTCACATGCCTTAAAGTCCTTGTAAAACAATTATGTTCATACACGCTTTTCATACCTGTTTACAAAGGAGTCTCTCAAAGATTTACAAGATTACAGTACTCACACAAAACGCATGAACTCGCTCAACTTTTGTTGATGTTTTCCAAAATTACATGTATTTCAGGTAACAGGATGGATCTTTGGCGCGGGTGTTGTTTCTGGAAGTAGACTTCAAGTTTAGATGTCATCCACTTTTGTTGGTTTGTAACCTAGTCGAAGGTTGTGTTTAAAACTTAAATAACCAGTGTTTGTAATACTCAAATTTTATGAATGGATGAACATCGTTTTTGGATCATGTAGTTGTTTATTATGATTGAATGCAATGATATTAAACCAGTCACACATCATACGCTTCCGCAAAAGTCAGGGTGTGACAGATTTGGTTTACGAGACCTCATTCTACCCAATCTCCCGATTTAGGTCCTGCTTTATTAACATAGTGATTCCATACTAGGTGCCACTTTATTCCTTGGTTTCCCGAGCTTTGTTAGTGTCACACCCTGACTTTTGAGGAAGCGTATGATGTGTGACTTGCTCAATATCATTGCATTCAATTATCACAAACAACTATATGATTAAAACATGATGTTCATCCATTCCTAAGTTTAAAACGTTATATACACACTTCATTTAAGTTCCAACCAACATAACCTCTGGTTAAGTTACATGTAGGATCGTTGTCGGACCCGAGATGAGTCGATCAGAGGCGTTCTACTCAAAATGAAAGGCGGAAACAAACATAATGAGTTGAATTAAGCTAGATCTTCACTTAAACTGTCTTGTATATTGATTCTGATACGTTTACAATCCTAAAGACACTTCGACAGAGCTTCGCTGTCGGAAACAAGAGCATTACAAATGATTTCGCTCAAGTGCTATTTATAGAGTTGAGATTTCGTTAGAACATGCTTCAAGCGAAACCTTATTACAAGCGAAATAACCATTCGAGCGAAATCAACACATTACAAATAGAAATACACACTCAAGCGAAATCAGCCATTGAAGCTAAATAACTTGCTTCAAGCGAAATAAGCTTTATGTCTTGATTTCTTGATTTTCATGCTCTGAATAATGCAAGACTCGATACAAGACGAAGTCAGCAGACGTATGCACCAACAGACTCCCCCTCGGATGTTGACGAGTCTTAAGTGTCGAGTCTTCAACGTCTTCAGTCTTTATCAGTCTGATCGCTCTCTTTCTTCATCAGCACCCACAAACTCTCCTCGAACAATCTACTTAGATATCTTCAGAATCCCCCTTTCGATTTGCTGGGATCGCAGTCTGGCTCGTTGAAATCACATAGACTTCAGGTATCGGAACCTGACTCTCTATCAACTATCCCAAGATTACCTAGCTCTTATCCTGCACATTCTCTACCCAAAAGTAAATTTCACAAAATTAACAATTTACAAATTTATCTACAAACTCCCTCTTCAAATTAATCCAGTATGATTTATCAATGATAGAAACCTCAGATGACCACTTGTAAACAAATTTCAAACTTTTTAGATTAAACAACCCCCCCCCCCCCCACCTCAAAAAATGCTCATCATGTTTAGCACTTGGAACTTTGAAAATCAGCTCTCCAACATCAGTTGTCGAAAATCTTTTTGACTTTTTCAAAATTTATGCTAAAACACACTAAAAATCTTTTTGAATTTCTAAAAAAATATGCTAAAACACACTTAAAATCTTTTTGAATTTTTAAAAAAATATGCTAAAACACACTTAAAATCTTTTTGGAATTTCTGAATGAAAATGAAATGCAATAAATAAATATTTACAGACAATATTTTTGTGAGTCTGTGTAAGAGGATCATATCAGTTTATGAGACAAATCACCAACACCGTTAAGCTTTAAACATTTTAAGTTCTAAACGATTCACTTAGATTGTCAGTATACTGATCCACTTAAATTCTCACACAAAGTTCAACTGTTTCGAGATATGGATTTAGTGTCTTAAGCACTTAAACTTATTCGCGTGTACCACCTCAGAATATACTCCCGTATCCAGATCTCAATATTCTGTCTTACAGGTGAGTATACCACAGATGATATCTGTAAGGGGTTAATTGCAAAACCGTGAGAGCTCAGGTCAGAACTTCCGTTCAGCAGAGAGATGACGGCTCGAATTTTGGTGTGTCCCCTTTAGAGGATCTTTTGTTACAACAGCATTGATTAGCAATTTTATTGTCTTATCATTTTATGCTGAGGGCGGCGCTGTATTTCAAGCAAGCGTAAAGCATTCTCCGGGGACTAGGCCATTGCTTCCGCATTATCAGAAGTCCCGGGATAATACTCCAGATATCACTGAGTATAAAGACCTAGTATCTCAGAAAAAGGGGCCTTTCAAACAAGATTTCGGGGGTTACCCATATATCCGAGAGATGTTACCCACGATATAAGCAAGTTTGAATTTAGATTTATATCTCGTCACAATCTACTAAATGTGCAAAAACCTACTGGCATATCATCAGTGAGAGCGTTTATCACATTTTAACTTTCCATTTCTTTAGCATGCTGTGATAGTCCACTGATGTACTATTATTTCCTCTTTTTTGACACAAAACTCATTATTGAATTTTATCATGTTTTTGGCATTTTCAAATGTTTTTGGATTTTCAGAAATTCTTACTCCCCCTAAAATGCAAACACATTTAAAGAAAATTGAAAACAAACTGTACAAGTAAAGTGACAATCGATATCGAATCGCTTCAAATCGCCATCCACTTGGCATAAACAATCATAACTCCCCCTTACAACAAACTATTTTCAAATTGTGATTTCAAGACATTTAAGTTTGTTTTAACCAAAATGATTTTTCCGGAAAATAAGTTTTGTTGATTTTACGAACCACTTGTAGGTATGGGGATTGATTCATCACATTGTTTTCTCAATCATTTGTAGAAAATCAAGTACAACTTAATGTCCCTGATTTACCACTTGTTAGTGAAAACCTTCTTCAACCACTTGCAGGTTCACTTATCAACCAAAACCAATTTGTAAATCAAGATATCACCTATAGATTTACCAACCAATCAATTCAAGAATGATGCCAATTCCTGCTCCACTCTTACCAACCTGGGAGCTCCGGCAAGTCAAACTTATCACTTATGAAAAACAGACATCCAAGCTTCACCAAACTTGGATGTTTCTTCCTCACCTGCACTTGGGGTGTAAGTTGCCTTTTTTGTTTCATAAAACTTTTTTACCCCTTGCACTTAACCCTCAACCATTTTCCCAAAAATCTTTTTAACGTTTCCATTAAAAGCTTTCTCAACATCAAATTCTTTCTTCTCAGAATAGAATTGATTCGAGATATCAATTTTCCCAACCTTTGATTTAAAATTCTCAGCCTTCAATGGTCGAAAATGAACATCATCCATATGAGGTACTGAGTTTTCTTCTTTAACCTCAACCTGTGGCTCGTCTGACTTTGTGGAATCAGATTCATCGCCATGAACCTTCTTAACAACCCACACTTGGTTGTCCTTAGCTCTCCTTTTATAAAAATGAGTTTTTGAACACTCACCAACTTCATATGTTGAATTTTTGAAAATTTTGAATTTTTCAGTTGGTGGTTCATTTTTCTCAACAACTTTTTCTTTGAGTTTCTTAGAGACTTCCTGTTTTGTTTTTGTAGCTTGAGAACAGTTCCATGCAATGTGACCAGTTTCATTGCATTTGTAACAGGTTCTTGTCTCCTTTCTTTGATTAGCTCCATTCTTCACATTCTCTTGCTTCTTGGCAAGGAATTCTCTGTTTGATTGCTTCCAGAATGGGCTTTTTGCTTCTTCTTCTGATCTTGTCCTTGAAACAAATGTCATTTTTGATTTAAAATCTCGGACATATTTTTCATTTTTATAATTTTCTGGTGGAATAAATCCTAAACCTTTCTTTTTGAAATTACCATTATGGTTTGGTTTCTTTTGAAAACCAGAACCAGAACCGTAACCCTTTTTCTTATTTAAACGTTGTTGAACTCTTGAAGTGTATTTTTTAGGTTTGTCAGTAAGATTTACATCTTTTATTTCAGAAATATTAATTTCTTTTAGTTTGAAAACCTTTTTAATCTTTTCAAAATTAACACTTCTTATTGGAAATTCCTCATCAGAATATAATTTGTCTGAATCAATCAATATATATGCCACCTAGATTGCTTCGTCATTCAAATTAGATTTTGATAACATGAATTCTTTATTGTAAACCCGTTTAACCGACGACTTTGAACTGTTGACCAACGAACTCGAACTTTTGATGGACGAACTTGAACACCCAGACTCGAACTTTGACTTAGACTTTAACTCCGACTCCTCATCTGTATCCAACACCTGATCGACCACCTTTTTTATTAACTCGGACTCATAATCAGTGTCAGATGATGTAAAAACAACGTCAATGTTTTCTGGTAATTCATCGGTTATATCGAACTTTAACTTTATATTGACTGCTTTTTTGACTTGCTCCTCATTCGGTTTTCTAGGCGAATACCCTTCCCAAATTGGAGGCGGACACTTGTTATAACTAACACTCTGTTTCTTACCAGTATCCTTCTTCTTTGGCTTCTCATCATCTTTAAATGCTTCAAAACCTGCAACAGTTGGATAAATTCGATCAATGAGATAACCAGAACTAGAATAACTCTGTAATAGACGTCTAATTCTCTCATTCTCTATCTTTTCATTTTCTAACTCCCGCTGCAACTTTGCACATTCTTCAATGTAATGATTAATCGCCTTCTGCTTTGTCATCATCACAACATTCATCATAGTCAACGCATCTTCTCTTTCTGAATTAGTCTTTTGTAGACTAGTTACTCTTCTGTTTAGCACATCGTATGACTCTTTCACGTAATTGAGATTGAACAACAATTGTTCTTTCATCTTTTCAAACTCAACCAATTTCTCATCTTTTTATGCACATTGCTTGCAAGATTCTGAACACTTTGAACAAGGCTTGATGACTTCCACAATTTTTTCAACCTCGATGACTTTCTCAACCTCAATCACTGTTTCAGATTCAGTCACCTTCTCAGCTTTAACTTCTTCATTTTGAACAATTTCTTCTTTTTGATCAACACTTTCACACTTCATTTTCTTTTGTTCTTTTGCTGCTCTTCTCTCCTTCAGTTTCTCCAAGCGATCTGCAAAATAAAATTGAAAACTTTCAGGAGATAGATGAGTTTTTGCAACGTTAATATGTTTTTCTTCCACATCATCACCACTGTCATCAGTTGGTGATTGATCAAAATTTATCGCTTTTTAAGAACTATCATCTGAAGAACCAGAATTAGATGATGTTTGATCAACAACAGTTGCTTCTTCTGAGCTTTCATCGGATGAAATAGATTCTTCTTCTTGATTCTTCTCATGAACACCAATCGCTTTCATCCATTCAGTAAACAAATCCGGTTCTTGAACTATCTTTGCAATGAAAGCTTTAAAATTCCCATTCTCATCCGCAAATTGATCCCAGCTGAACCCTTCAGGTAATTTTTCATCATCTTGATTTATTAAACATGCTTTACAATCGGCTGAAATATACTTGTTCCAACTAGATCCTGGAGCCATTTTCTCATCATCTTGATCAATGATACCAGATTAAGCTTTCTTATTAGCATCTTCTATCATTTTTCCATGAGCAGTTTGTGTTTCCTTTTGTTGATATGGTTGATGAGCAACTTGTTGATATATGGCTTTCCGATAATAATCATCTTTACCAAAAAGATTCTTTGCTCCACTCACTTCCTGATTTTTGCATTCTCTTTTGAAGTGACCTTTCTCCCTGCATCGAAAATAAGTAACTTTAGATTTATCAAAACCCAAAGTAGAAACATGTGCATCCAGAAAATCATTTCTCCCTGTTACCATTTTAAACTTTTCTGCTCTCCTCAAGACACTAGCTAGACACCATTTGATGTCCATGAGCTCCATCTCTTCAGCGTCTATCTAATCGTAATCCTCTTTCGTCAGCATAGGATTTCCGATCCTCCCTGCAACCAAACCTTCATAGGATTGTAGCACAGTTGCAAGTAACGTCATGTGATCTTTTGCAATTTCTTCAGAAAAACTTTGACCATTTGGAAGATTCAATGCAATGTTGCACTGTATCACACAACCATTTCCACTTTTTGAACTTTGAGAATGAAAAATTACAGTTGAACTCTTTGGATTAACACTTGGATATGAAGAAAATCCACTGCTGGTATTTGGACTTTGTTCAACATTTTTTGATGAGTTTCCAGCACTAAAAGCAGTTTGAATTTTCGGACTCATTTCAACCTCTTGAACATTTCCTTTGTAATACATTTTCACATCTTGTTGATTACTCGGATTATTCATCCTTGCAATCTTTTGCTGTTCAAGATCTTGACCCTCAATCTTCTCGATGAACTGAGAAATCGTCAAATCATCATAAACTCCGGTGTTCTTCAAAATCATCAAAAATGTACCCCATTCTTTCTGAGGTAACGCATCAGCTAATTTGTCGACCCATTCTTCTCGATCTTTGGTTATGCTTAGCAAGGACATAGAACACACTAAGTGGCAATATCGTTCAATCAATTTCTTTGTGTCTTCCCCTGACAAACTTTTGAATAGATCGAATTCTTTCTTAAGCAGTGCCTTTTTACTCTTAATCATCTTATCACTTCCCTCAAACTTAATTTTAAGAGCATCCCATATTGATTTTGAAGTTTCGTCATGTTGAAGTAATACAAAGATGTCTTCTTTAATAGCTTGCTGAAGCAGACTAATCATCATTTTTTCAGCCTTGTACATGTCTCGTTCTTTGTCATTGAATTCAGAGATTTCTTTCTCAACCTGCAGATCAGTACGTGGTAGTACATATCTCTTCAAAATACAATCCCAAGATCTCAAGTGATTAGCTTGAACCCAGTTTTCAAACCGATCTTTCCAACCGTAATACTCCTCAATGCTCATTAGCTTTGGGGGTTTTTGCGTAGTTCCAGTTTCATTTTCCAAGTTCATATTTTGAGCAATGATAGCTGGAGTAGTCGGAGATGTTGCAAATGCGTTGTAAAACTCTTCACTCATGATTCGATAACACGTTTCACAAAACAGACAATTTCAAGCGAAATAAGATCTCAAGCGAAATTACTCTCCAAGCGAAATTACCTGCACAACAGCTTCTCAAGCGAAATCAAAGTAATTTCAAGCGAAAACAGAATAATTTTCAAGCGAAATATCTTTTTCAAGCGAAATCAGTGTCTTTCAAGCGAAATCACTTATTTCGCTTAGAATTATCACAAATTTTCAAGCGAAATCAAAAGTATTGTTCAAGCGGAATAAGGTTTTTAGTCCGTTTTTATCTGATTTAGTCCGAATTTTGATATGATATTCTCAAGGGTTTGTTAAAACACAATTTCACTTAAGCTGTGAAAAATTCAGGTCATTTTGACCGTTAAAAGATGTTCAAATCAGAAAAGAAGATGTAGAGATAAGAAAATAAGATGAAAACAGGCTGAAAACTGCAGAACTCCTCCTCCTGAGCTCTGATACCACTTGTAGGATCGTTGTCGGACCCGAGACGAGTCGATCAGAGGCGTTTTACTCAAAATGAAAGGCGAAACAGACATAATGAGTTGAATTCAGCTAGATCTTCACTTAAATTGTCTTGCATATTAATTCTGATACGTTTACAATCCTGAAGACACTTCGACAGAGCTTCACCGTCGGAAACAAGAGCATTACAAATGATTTCGCTCAAGTGCTATTTATAGAGTTGAGATTTCGCTTGAACATGCTTCAAGCGAAACCTTATTACAAGCGAAATAACCATTCGAGCGAAATCAGCACATTACAAATAGAAATACACACTCAAGCGAAATCAGCCATTGAAGCTAAATAACATGCTTCAAGCGAAATAAGCTTTATTTCTTGATTTTCATGCTCTGAATAATGCAAGACTCGATACAAGACGAAGTCAGCAGACGTATGCACCAACATTACATACCAACAAAAGTGGATGACATCTAAACTTGAAATTTACATCTTGAAAACATCAACAAAAGTTAAGCGAGTTCATGTGTTTTGTATGTGAGCTCGAAAAATCTTGTAAACATTTGTAAGTATGCCCTTGTAAACCGGTATGAAAGCGTCTATGAACAGATCAATTAATGATTTGCAAGGTCATTAATATGTGTGCAATGGTGCAGGAAGGCTCAAACCTAGCGGATTTTTTACCGGTCCACCCGGATGGAACGACATAGTCACCACATTCGGCCACTCCCGGGCCCATGGGTGGGGCTCGCAACACCCAGATAGATCTACCACTCATGCCCCTCGGTCCTTATACAAGGATTAATGGTCTTAAGTGTGTGCCTACCCATTCACATGATCTAACAGTTCATTCCTTAGCTAATCATACCATTTGTAAACGTTTGAAACATTTGTAAATTGTAGTTCACCCCCGAAGTTATAAAAATGAAAACAGTTAAAAGAAAAGGGGGACATGAACTCACTGATTTGCGTCCTGTCTCTTGTGTACCCAAAGTATGTTTCCTTAAGCCGTACTATCACCTACACACGTGCTAAGTTTTATTAGACGTTTGGGTCGTGTAACGACTCTTAGTCTTAGTTGTTTATTAAGACTTATTTTGGAATTCATGGTATACTTTGAGTTACATCTTTGATGTACATTAGATAATTCCAAAGTATATAATTATTAGTTCAAATAATAATATTTTAACTTAAATTATATTTATCCAGTTATTTGAAATATTGTTAAAATAATATGTTTTAACTTAATTAATCTTGTATTCCTCATATATATATTTTTCCCAAGTATGGGTATACTTGTACTTGTGTATTTTCATACTTGTGTATCTTGCCAAGTATTGGGGGTGTATTTCGGTGTGCATTCATACGTATGAGGATACGTATTTTCTTGTATTTATTAAGTATTTTATACTTAATTTTGTATTTAATTTCCCGGAATATTATTTTTAGACATCTAAAAATCACCAAACTTATATTCTCAAAATATTCATATTTTAAGAGCATTTTTATAGAAAAATATCTATAACTTTACTTGGTAAAAATAAATATACCTTCATATATATATATATCTCAAAAATATTATATTTTTAAGATTAAACTTAGAAAATATATATATTTCTAGTTTTCATTAAAATAACATATCTTCAAATTGTTTAAGAAAATATATATTTTTCTCCACTCAAAAATAATATATCTTTAAATTATTTAAGAAAATATATCTTTTTCTCCACTCAAAAATAATATATTTTCTATTTGACAAAGTATGATATATTTTGTAATACTTGTAAAAATCCATATTTACCATTTCTTCGGTTTCAAAAATACCGTTCGTCAATTTGCATTAAAATCAAGATCAAAATTTACTTGTAAACACTTGTTTAAAAATATTTTTCTAAGTGTTTAGTTTCAATAAAAATTTTGCCATAGTTTCCCCTTAAAAATGGAGGTTTCCATGCTCATGCTCATACGCATATCATTTTCTTTTTAAAAACTCATCACCAATCATCAACAATTTACACACAACTTACCATGAGCCAAAATATGCATTTTAACAATATATCATGAACTTGAAGTTTAACAAAAATGTGTAGTAACTTTACATGTTGTTTATTAAACTTAGTTACCTCTAAAAGTATGGTTTTTAGTTTATAAAACTCATTCTTGTGAATTTTGATTCTTCACAACTTGTATGATGATTTTTAAAAAATAAATCTTCCTCTACATTTCTCGTTACATATGCTTTACTAGCTTTGTTTTAACCCCTAAAACATGATTACTTTCTTTAGAAAACCAAGTTCATGTTAAATCTTGTAATAAATTTGGTTTCTTGAAAATATTATCTTTGAAATCTTTTATTTTCAAGACTCATAACTTGTAGAAATAATCATCATTCACTAAAACAAGTTCATCTTCAAGTTCATCTTCAAGTTCATGTTTAACATAAAGGGTGATCATCACAAATTTCACAAGATTCATCCTTATACTTGCTAGATCATGTGTTTAATCATCATCTAGCAAGCTTCTTATGATGATCAACATCATAATCACAAGAAATCAACAAACAAGTTTCATACATACACTAAAACAACTTTGATCTTCATGCTATTAAGCTTTATGTTAGTGTTAATGCTTATGTTTCTTTGAGATTCTTTAGTTTAACAAACTATATAACACTTTAACCACTAAAATTAGAGGTAAGATCATGGTTAAAGAAGCTTACTACTAGCTCTAAGGCTAGGGAAGAAACAAATATGAAGATGATGAAGATTGAAGTGGTTAATAGCTCCTTGATGAGGTCCTTCAACTTCCAAAGCTTCCAAGCTTCTTAGATAAGCTTCTTACACCCTTAGATCACCTTAGAATGCTTGAGATTTAAATGAAAATGGAGGAGTGTGTGTGTGGTATATGGGCCGAGAATGAGAGGAAGAAGAAGAGAGGTGAAGTGTGGTGAAGATGATGAAATGATAATGAGGTTTAGACTTGTGGTTTAAATAAAAATTCCTTCCAACATTTTATTACATGTAGGTTATAATGTTCAAGATCTAAACAACAAGTTTAATAAAATAACTAAAAGAAATCAAGAGTGTGGCCCTTGTCTATAACCAGTTATGGGGGGGGGGGGGGATATCTAGTTATGTTCAAATATAAGTTAAACAATCTAGTTAGTATTCAAGTGTATTAGTTAGTGTTTTAGATGTTTAGGGTTTTTAAGATGTGTTATGATGTTCGGTGACCATAACTAGCTTTGTAACACTAGAACAATGCTTCTAGTGAAATTTTGGTGTTTGGGGTAGTGTCCGGTTGTTCAGTTGGTTACCGGTTCGTTAAGGTACTAAATTGCGCAGTTTAGTGTGCTTTATGTTGTCTTTTATGACAGTTTTGATATCCGACACTTATCAAACTATTCTGGACCATTAAACCATAATTCTGCATTATATTTTGATATTAAAATGCTGAAAAATGTTGAATTTGGTTGTTTTCTGTAGAATTCTGCAGTTTTAGTGTGTTTCGGGCACTTTCCGGCACTTAAATCATCAATTGGAAGGCAGTTTTATGATCCCTACTTTCCTACATACTATTCTAGTGTAACTCTTGGTTCCGGGGCTCATTCTATGTCTTAACATCATGTCTGTCTGAGTACTGAACTCCCGTCAGTACTTCTAGTTTGTCTAATAACTATGCTAACTTTGTTCTGTACACTAATTAAACCACACTATGTTGCATGTAATAAGGATAAGTAATCATGCAACATGTAATGCATTTGTATGTATATGACAGTAATCAGAAAATTATTTGTCTCATTGTTTAAATCATGCACAATCATTAAGATACCAATTACAGTTTATATTGTACGGAACACATGGAAAAGTACCGGTTGTCACATTCTCCCCCCGTTAAAAGAATTTCGTCCCCGAAATTCAAGCTGCGTTATCGGTTGCAGGGGAGTTGTGAAACTAGTGTGGATACTTTGACTTGATTTGGTCTTCACGCTCCCAAGTAAACTCTGGGCCATGACATGAATTCCAACGAACTTTGAGAAGTTTAATATGACTTCTCCGTGTCTTGTGGACCTTCCAGTCCGTAACATCTATGGGTTCTTCAGTAAATTGGAGTTTTTCCTTTGACTTGAATCCCGTCTGCGGGAATAACTACTGTTTCCTGTGTAGGGCTCTTCTTGAGATTAGACACGTGGAACGTGTCACGAACACTACTAAGCTATATTGAAAGCTTTAGTTTGTATGCAATGGTTTCGATCCTCTCCAGGATCTCGAAGTGTCCAATGTACCGTGGGTTCAACTTTCCACGTTTACCAAATCGTACCACGCCTTTCCAAGGCGACTCTTTCAGTAAAGCCATATTATCAACCTCAAATTCCAACGGTCTCTGCCGCTTGTCGGCGTAACTCTTCTTTCTATCACGTGCTGACTTGATACCATCACGTATCTGAACTATCTTGTCTGTAGTTTCCTGAATCAACTCGGGGCCAATAAACCGTCTATCTCCGGTCTCCGTCCAACACAACGGGGACCGACACTTACGTTCATATAAAGCTTCAAATGGGGCGGCATGAATGCTGGTGTGACAACTATTATTGTAGGAAAACTCCACCAAGGGCAGGTGAGTATCCCAACTTCCACCAAAATCCGTCACATAAGCACGTAGCCTGTCTTCCAGAGTCTGAATCATCCGCTCACTCTGGCCGTCCGTTTGAGGGTGAAAGGCTGTGCTGAGATTCAGCTGTGATCCAAAAGCTTGCTGAAACGATTGCCAGATTCTTGTTACAAAACGACCATCCCTGTTGGATATGTTAGAAATAGGCACTCCGTGACGTGCCACAATCTCTCTGAGATAAATCTCTGCTAACTTCCTTGTGCTGTCTTACTCACTGATTGGCAAAAAGTGTGCAGACTTTGTGAGTCGATCAATAATCACCCAAATCACATCGTGACCTCTTTGGGTTCTCGGTAGTTTGGTAATGAAATCCATTGTTATCGGTTCCCACTTCCATACGGGAATCTCAGGTTGTTGCAGCAACCCTGATGGTTTCTGGTATTCCACCTTAACTTTGGCGTAAGTAAGGCAGTTACCCACAAAAGTAGCAATATCAGCTTTTATCTTGGGCCACTAATACCAATCCACCAAGTCTTTGTACCTCTTGTCGGATCCAGGATGGATCGAGTACTATGTCTTATGAGCTTCGTCCAGAATAAGTGCACGTACATTGCCGCGAGACGGAACCCAAAGTCGTTCCACGAAGTATAATGTTCCGTCTTCCTTTGGAATCAATTTCACTTCCATACCACGCAGTGATTCAGCTTGTAAGTTCTCTGCTTTAAGTGCTTCATGCTGGGCTTCACGAATCCGAACTGTGAGATCAGTCTGTATTGTCATCTCTAAGGCTCGCACCCTTAGAGGCTTTGCACGCTCCTTGCGGCTCAAGGCGTCGCCTACAACGTTCGCCTTACCCAGGTGATACTAAATCTCACAATCGTAATCATTCAACAGCTCGATCCATCTTTGCTGTCTCATGTTTAAGTCTTTCCGATCAAAGATGTGTTGCAAACTCTTAAGGTCTATAAAGATCGTGCAACGAGCACCATACAAGTAATGACGCCAGATCTTCAGCGCGAAGATCACGACACCTAGTTTAAGGTTGTGTGTCATGTAGTTCTTCTCATGCACCTTCAACTAACGTGCCGCTTACGCGATGACTTCTTCTCGTTGCATCAACACGCAATCGAGACCTTGTCGTGAAGCATCGCAATAAACCACAAATCCATCGGTACCACCAGGTAATGACAAGATATCCTTCAGTGTCTGAAAAGCTGTTTCTTGTTTCTCTCCCTAATCAAATTTCTTATTCTTCTGGGTTAGGGACGTTAGCGGCTGAGCAATACTTGAAAAAAATTCTTGATGAAGCGTCTGTAATAGCCCGCTAACCCCAGAAATTGTCGTATCTCAGTTGGCATCTTTGGGGCTTCCCGTTTCTTGATTGCCTCAATCTTGGCAGGATCTACATGAATTCTATTCTCATTCACCACGTGACCTAGGAATTTCACCTCGCGAATCCAATATTCTTACTTTGATTGCTTTACGTTCAACTGTACCTCCTTCAAAGGTTCCAAGACAGCTCGTAGGTGTTGCTCGTGCACCTCCTTGGTTTCTGAGTGTATGAGGATGTCATTAATAAACACAATCACGAATTTATCTGGATACAACTTACACACTCGGTTCATGAGATCCATTAATAATGCCGGTGCGTTCGTTAAGCCAAACGGCATGACAAGGGAATCATAATGCCCGTAGCGAGTCCGAAAGGCCGTTTTAGGGATACTTTCTTCTTGTGTCCTCAATTAACGATATCCTGTCCTTAAGTAAATCTTGGAATAGTAGCTGGAACCTTGTAGTTGGTCAAACAAGTCATCAATTCTTGGTAAGGGGTACCGATTCTTGATGGTTAGTTGTTTAACTTCCTGTAACCTATGCACAATACTTTTTTCCTCATTAGTTCTTTTGAGTTCCTCTCCGGTCAGGCTGTATGCACATATGAAAACTGCCGCCCTTCTCCCTAATAAATAACACTGGAGCTCCCCAGGGTAAGAAGCTCGGCCTGATAAGTTCCCTTATCTAGCAGCTCTTGCAGTTGAGTTGAAAGTTCTTGCATCTCGGACGGAGCTAGTCGGTAAGGCGCCTTTGCCACTGGTGCCATTCCCAGCACTAGGTCTATCCGAAACTCCACTTGTCACTGTGGAGGTAGCCCAGTCAAGTCTTTGGGAAATACTTCTGGAAATTCCTTTACAACGGGGATGTCTCCTAATCTTGGCTCCTTGGTCTCCTTGTCGATAATATGAGCAAGGAAGGTTATGCAGCCTTTTCGAAGACAGTTCTGCGCTCTCATAACCAATGTGAAATGTCACAGTCTTCCACTTTATGAGGCCCAGCGTCCTCGCATCAACTGTATGAAGGCTGTGTACTTTAAGTGTTCCACCATTCGTAAGAGGGATGCGAATGATTTTATCATGACAAACAACTTCAACTCAATTCTTGATACCCAATCCATGCCAATTGCAACATCTAAACTTCCTAAACCAACTGGTAGCGGGTCAATAGAAAAATTTCGTTCTCCAAGTCCAAGTATACAACCCTTAATAATTTTATCCACCTCGACTAAATTCCCAATTGCCGAGTCTATAGAATATGGGATGTCTAATTTACTTATTTCTTCGCCTAGTATATCCTTAAGGTCTATAGCTTCAAAACTAAAGTCGGCGCCAGTATCCAATATACGGATGCAAAGTGTTGGTTAATAGGGAACGTACCCATACTACATTCGGGTCCTAACGTGCCTTTTGTGTTCTTTTCGTGAAAAATGCTCCCACGAGCTAGATTTTCTTCGGATAGTCCTTCCGATAATGTCCTTTATCGCCACATCTGTAGCAACCTTTGCCCTTGCCATTTCTATTACTATTCTGAATTCCATTCCCATGCCCCGTACCAGACCAGCATGCTTCCTTGCTATGTCCGGTCCTGCTACCATTTCCACATCTACGAGTCCTGCACGGACCTGTGTGATGATAACCACACCTATCACTCTTTGTTAGTTTTTCTTGATAGTTTTTATCACCTGCTTTTATCGTGGAAACAAATTCCTTGACTTTTTTAGTGGCGGCGGTTCCCTTACGTTTGTTGCTTGATTTAAAGTCTTGCTTGAAATGTGTATCCCTTCTCTTATTCCTTATCTGAAGAAGACTCCACATGCGTCTTCTTTTCGCTAAACCTTTATTCGATTTCTCCATCATTACTCCGCCCTCGGCAGGTCCTAGGGTATGATTTATCGCCTGAGCGATTCCCAATATGGTTCCTCTTATTCCGCCGTTGTTTGCAGTACTGCTTGCTTCGTATTGGACGATTGCTTTAGCAACTTGCTGGTTTACTAGTGCTTCGAGCTCCGCTCGTGTTGCAGGTAAAGGTTCTGATTGGGCTTAACCAGCGTTTCCTTCGTTGTGGTTCCATGAGCTTCACAAATGTAAAACTTATCGACGAAATTAGACATTTATTTTAGGATAAATATTGTCATCGATAAGTGAAAGCAAAGCTCATTCGTCATACACTATAAGCATAAGGGTAAGGTAATTCCTAGTGAGGCCTATGCAAATCTCCCCACCATAATCATCTCGTCATTGTAGTGAGGTAAAATGAGTCACAAAAAAATCTTGCTAAGGGTACATTGATTTTTACATACACCATATCAACTTGTTGCATTTAGTCTTGCATAGAAAACCTCCTTGGAGTCACCTTACTCCGATTGATGCAAGTCATCCAGTGCTATACGAAATACGGGAGGCCTTCCCTTCACCCTGTTCCTTGTTTATTCCTCAAGTTTCCAACTCTTCCATAGTCTTGACTTTTACAAAAATGGTCACACTTCCCAAAGGATGGGGTTATGCATTACTACCACGGTAGGAGGGGGTGATAGTGGAAACACAGAAGCAAGGTCATGAGGGTACATGACTTCTTCCTCGGGACCGAATTGTGCCTTGTAGTAATCTTAGAACGGTTTCCAGGCATGAATGCACTACCCAACGATGGGTTGCATTAAGGGATAGAGAGTGTGGAGGTACTGACAGGGGTGAAGATCGAGAAGAATCTTCTTGCATGTGTCTTCCATGTGCCTAAATGGAATGGGAATCTGTTGAGAAGGGGATAATTGAGTGGTTGTTTTTATCTTTATAATATGTATTCCATACTTCATGTCCCTCGATTGTTTGATGTAGGAAGGACCCCTTCGCCACACTGGACTGTGCGACGCATACATTGATTTTGCTTGGGTTCTACGAGTTCCAATATGGTTGATATGGTTTCCACGAATGTCGAATAGAGTGCATTAAATGGGTTATACTACAATTCGCGCCACGCTAGCTCCTTGGGGTAAAACGAATGTCAAATGTAGGGGTCTATTGTAGTAACTACAATGGATAAGTTGAGGTGTTGTAGGCTCTGTACCAGCTTAAACATAAGAACCCTGAAGTGTTGAGAAAAATCTTTTCTGCGTGTTAACCATCTTCACTTGCTTAGATGCCGGGTCCCAAACGACTCGTACTACAGGTAGAGGTGTAGGTGCGAAGTAGATAAAGACAAACTTCCTACTTTGTGGAGTGTTATAGTAACTATCTCAGTTAGTGTTCTATAAGATGGGGGTTACCCTAATTTGTTATTACGTGGGCCTCCGTAATAATAAATTGCCTTGAATGGTTACCCTAATTTTCTCTCGTTCAAGGCAACCGATCAGTCAGAGAGGGGACACTACTATTTTTATACCTTCAACATAGAAAGGACCTTTACGGTGGTCCATACGCCAACGTCCGTTCTTGTTACGCGCGAAATGGCACAACGCTTAGACAAGATAGGATTAAAGAGAATTCCCAACCATATTAGTTGGAGGGGCACCTTCAAGATGAGTACCTCATCTTCCTCGTATGGACAAGAGTGTCATCAATCATGTTTGTGACAACTCGTATTTTAGAATCTTTCATTATGCTTGATGTAACTCGTTGAACGTTATGTGATTATGTGATACGTTGATTTTTATGGAATATTTTATTATGGTACGTGTTATGAGTATGGAATGTGTACATGTATGTCTAGTCGCACAGTATGTGTTCGATCGCACAAGCTTATGGGCCGTACACTTTATCTTTTGTCACACACCGTTCTCGGCCCACTCTACTTGAACTCGAGACCAAGGGGTAGCCCATGAATGGGTTTGGCTTACTTCCCTATGCGCATAACAATATGGGGATTGGTATAATCCTCATAACATGCAAAACAAAAACACACACAAACCCTAAAACTCTCTCCTCCCCTTAGTCGTAAGGAAACCAAACCTAAGCGTGTACGTACGTTACAGCTTACCATTCACTCTAGTCTTCCTGCCCAAATTCGTGATGCTCCGGTCGAAGCATTGAAAGAAGAGAACATCAAGGCTAAGTCCCTGCGGGGATTGGAGACACGGTTAGAACTAAAGGAAGATGGTGCTTACTACTTAGCGGGGCGCATCTGGGTCCCATTTTATGGTAATCTACGTGAGCTTGTGATGGATGAAGCACACAAGTCTCGTTACTCGGTACATCCTGGCTCCGATAAGATGTACCACAATCTCAAAACTAAGTACTGGTGGCCCTACATGAAGGCTAACATAGCGACCTATGTTGGTAAATGTTTGACCTGTGCTAGGGTCAAGGTCGAATACCAGAAGCCATCAGGCCTACTTCAACAACCAGAGATCCTGGCATGGAAATGGGAGTAGATTCCATGGACTTTGTTACTGGCTTACCTAGATCTCAACGAGGAAACGATACCATTTGGGTGATAGTGGATCGACTGACAAAGTCTGCACCCTTCATGGCTATCAAGGGAACATATAAGTTCACTACTCTAGCAGACATCTACCTGAAGGAAGTAGTCTCGAGGCACGGGGTGCCAACTTCCATCATTTCTGAGCGTGATCCACGTTTTACATCTGATTTGTGGCAGGCGATGCACAAATCCTTTGGCTCGTGTCTAGACATGAGCACAGCATATCATCCACAGACGGATGGGCAGACTGAATGCACCATCTAAACCCTTGAAGACATGCTTCGAGCATGTGTTATCGAGTTTGGTAACGGCTGGGAAAGGCACCTACCTTTGGTAGAGTTTTTGTACAACAATAGTTACCACACTAGCATCCAGGCTGCTCCGTTCGAGGCTTTGTATGGACGGAAATGTCGATCACCCTTATGTTGGGCAGAAGTTGGCGATAGCCAAATCACTGGCCCAGAACTCGTCGTCGACACAACGGAAAAGATTGCCCAAATACGACAACAAATGGCGGCAGCTCGTGACCGTCAGAAAAGCTATGCTAATAAGCGCAGGAAACCGCTCGAGTTCCAGGTTGGGGATCGAGTGCTACTTAAAGTCTCACCTTGGAAAGGTGTGGTTCGCTTTGGCAAGCAAGGCAAGCTAAATCCGCGTTATGTCGGACCTTTTGAAATCACCGAGAAAATTGGCAAAGTGGCGTATAGATTGAATCTACCTGAAGAACTCAGTGGGGTTCACAACGTATTCCATGTGTCGAATCTGAAGAAGTGTCTATCAAATGAGACCCTCATAGTCCCTTTCAAGGAGCTCACTATCGACGATCAGTTGCGATTTGTCGAGGAACTAGAGGAAATCTTGGACCGGGAGGTCAAGATTCTCAAACGTACCAGGATACCCATTGTTCGAGTTCGTTGGAACTCCCGTCATGACCCTGAGTTTACCTGGGAACGAGAAGACCAAATGAAACAAAAGTATCCCCAGTTGTTCGAGAAAAGTGAAACCACTAGTGAGGCTGAAGCTACTACGGAATTTCGGGATGAAATTCCAAACCAACAGGGGGATGATGTGACACCCCAGGAAAACCGGGAAACCACGCAACCTAACTAGCTTCCTCAGTGACTACATGCTAAATTTCGGGATGAAATTTCTTTCAACTTGGGGATGATGTGACAACTCGTATTTTAGAATCTTTCATTGTGCTTGATGTAACTCGTTGAACTATATGTGATTATGTGATACGTCGATTTTTATGGAATATTTTATTATGTTACGTGTTATGAGTATGGAATGTGTACATGTATGTCTAGTCACACAGTATGTGTTTGATCGCACAAGCTTATGGGCCGTACACTTTATCTTTTGTCACACACCATTCTCGGCCCACTCTACTTGAACTCGAGACCAAGGGGAAGCCCGTGAATGGGTTCGGCTCACTTCCCCATGCGCATAACAATATGGGGATTGGTATAATCCTCATAACATGCAAAACACAAACACACACAAACCCTAAAACTCTCTCCTCTCATCCCTCTTATGAGACGGCAACAACCCTTGTTCCTTCGAAGCTTCTTTTGGATCCCTACACCATCTCTCTCGTTCCAACATAAGGGTGCACTCAAACTCTCGGTTAGTATCTTTGGTTTTGTCTTGGTTTGGTTTGTGTTCTTTGTTGATTTTTGGCCATGAGTATAAGTGGACATATAACATGTATGATCAAAATATGATACATATGGTTGATTGCATGATTTACACGAATTAAACGGATGGATTAACTCGGATAGTAAACTGTTAGAGATGGCATGATAAAGAACTAGGGTTGATATGATTTTTATGCATGAATTTGAATGTTACTGATTTAATCTTGATATGTGTTGTATGTTATTGATATAATCAAGGTCCGAAAGCATATTAACAGGTTGATGATTTTCGAATATAAGATATGTTGTATGGTTGGTTTGATGTTACACAAAAACTAGGGTTGCATGTTAGAAATTGAAATCTGCTGATTCATGTGGTCCGATTATTGTTGTTCTTGATAAAGGATGATTAGGGTTGAATGATTAGGCATGATTGCTGAATTAATTGTTGTTTGATCTGATTTGAAACTGCCAAATGTGTTAGCAAATGTTACGGAGATAATAAGCTGAAAATAAGGAAATTTGTTTAACTTTCTGGTCTCAACACGGGCTGCGAGTCGAGAACCCACAGTCTCGACTCGAGACCACATCGACACACAAACAACAAGACTCGAGACCATGGTTGCGGGTCTTGTTGCGACTCGAGACAAGACTCGAGACCACCTGGTCTCGAGTAGTGAATGCGTGATCTGAGTTCTCTTTTGTTACTACTCGAGATCCTTAGGCCAACAACCCGAGACCGCACAGTCTCGACTCGAGACCTTACAGTCTTGACTCGAGACCACCAGCTCGTACATCTGGTATGGACTTGCACATTATCACAGGCCCAAGAACTTGGGCCGCACGCTTGGGCTTTGTTTGTTTACGTGATTGTTACTGTTGAACTCGTATGTACTGTTGTTAAGCTGCTGTGATGCTCATGGTTGCAAAAGTCGCTAGGTGCTCCCTAGTCGGTCGACCATGGAGTTGGGAGTACTCGACCTAGGCGGAGAGTACACGGGGAGTACTCGGACATTCCAAATTATAAAGGAATTAGTTTTTGGAAATGAAATATTTGTCAAATAACATAAATTTACTAATATTTATAACAAAATACGTGAAATTGATATTCGTTTTTTAATATTATAGGCATAGAAATTATGGTTTATTTTATTTTAAGTCAAACTCGGTCCGAGTTAACCTACTAGATCCAAATTTTGCTGATATTGATCACATTTGATCGATTCCGAGTAATTAGTCGTAGTTGAAGAAAGTCGCCTCGGCAGCCTACCTTGTAGCGACTACTCGGCCTTGGAGACCTTGTTTTACAACCATGGTGATGCTACATGAATGCCATGATCAATCTGTGTATGTAAACTATTAGTATGTGTGTAAAATCTACGTGTATTACTTGAGTATAGGCCTGACTTATATGGTAACCATGCTAGGACGTGGTTGACCACAAATAGCTCAAGTGACCTTTTATTTATCTGCCGAGCTAACCTAAGGTGAGTTCACACTTTCTACAAGGCATGGGATTCCCGGTGGTTTAGGAATGGGTTAACGTTTAATAAGGAAACCTGCGTATTCTCCTTGGGTAGAATACGTACTTCCACCCTCTTATGTGAAGGTGACACCATTGAAACCTGTGTGTCCTTCTTGACGCGTACTCCCACCCTCTTAACTGAAGGGTGACAACATTGACACTAGACAAAACTCTATCATTAAGTCCCTCATTTTTATATCGACTTAATCGCCTAGCCAATGGCGAACAGGTCATTAGTTAAATAGCGCTATTAGGTTTGACAAGCCTCACACCGTGCCGCAAAGGACGGGAGTGGACTAATGGATCTGGGCACTTAGTCAATGATGATAGACATTGACGCAGGGCACATAAACATAACTACAGTCAGTAGTCGATATGGTAACGAGTCTAGTGGTTAACATGGGGAAGCCCCCACTGATTATGGTTTGGGAAATAAAGAACTGGTTAAACTCGTGGTTTTCGAAACAACTTATGGTTTTTGGAACAACATTAAAATGGACAACCAACTGTGAACTCACTCAACTTTATTGTTGATTCGCTACTATATGCCCTGCAGGTCGTTAGGTGCTTAGATGGAGCTTGCACAGGAGGAAGAGGTCGTTGTGGGACATGGACTGTTGAGTTCCATGTTAAACTTATGAACTTTTAAACATATGTTTTGGGTTTTGAACTTTATGCTTCCGCTGATAACTTAAACTCTATTGAATGGTTTTGTCACTAATTATATTTTTTGGTTTGGACTTTCTTTTACTTAATTTATATTGTTCAATATGATTGGTGGCTGGATCCTGGTCATGTCACGCTCCCTGCAGTGATACTCCGCTTGTGGAATTTGGGGGTGTGACAATGTTCGTAAAAGCCACAAGGACCTCGTCCCACTGATAAGGTTGTTGTCCAAGGTTACCTCCTCCACCTCGCCGTTACTACCGTAGTCAGGCACCTTCGCTTTCAAGCGGGAAGGACAACCATCTTCTACGAAAACAAGCTCAGGGGCTCACTTGGTAACTACGTCAGCCATAAGCTCCGCAATAAAAGTGAGGTCGATAGTCTCATTGTGCGATTCAAGAATGATAATAGGATTCGAAGTCGAAGGGATCTCATTCCCGCCAATAATTATCCCGTACGCATATATGTATATATAGTAATGAATAATAATGTTACTTAGTATATACAGGCAAATAAATACAACATGCCACACACATAACTCTCGTTTGTTCTTTTGGGGTCATTTCGTCTTTGGCAAGTCTATCGTACGTAGACTATACCTCAATTGGCACATTAGTTGGGGTATTCCCTTCCCTACTAATGTCCTTGCTTTGTCTTTCTTTTGAAAAATGTTTGATTCATGGATCTTGGCGCTTTCGTGAATGCAATGAAAAATCTTTTTGTAAAAATGTTTTCGTGAGAGAATCCTAGTGATTGTAGTCTAGACTTGAGAAGGAATCCTAGTTCACTACAATCGAAGCTCTGATACCAAATTGTCACACCCTGACTTTTGCGGAAGCGTATGATGTGTGACTTGTTCAATATCATTGCATTCAATTATAACAAACAACTATATGATTAAAACATAATGTTCATCCATTCATAAGTTTAAAACATTATATACACACGTCATTTAATTTTCAACCAACATAACCTCTGGTTAAGTTACAGACAGATGCGTGTGAAGTGTTATATATATATTAGGTGTATATTTTAAGCCCCTTTAACACTTTTTTAGTCAAGTTTTAAATTTATAAAACACGATATTTACTAACACTAGACACACATATGGGCAAGTGCACCCATCGTGAGCGTAGTATAGTGTTGGTAAGATACCGAGGTCGTCCAAGGACACAAGAGCTTTTAGTACCGGTTTATCCTCAACGTCTAATCAAATAAAAAAGTTTAGAAAAATATGTTTTAAACTAAGAAAAATAAAAACTAACTAAAAATGCTAAAAAATACAAATAAAAGAAAAAACAAATAGACAAGATGAATCACTTGGTTCCGACTCGTATCTAGTGTAACCTTTGATTATTTCCGCACTTTTGCACTTTTTAAGAGATTATCTTAGTTATTGTAGTAGGCCCCTCTTTTGAAGGTGACGTTACCCTCACCCCAGTAGTTTGAGTCAGCAAGGATACAATCCTAAAAGGGTGGATTATTGAAAGATAATTAATTAAGTTATTAATGCAAATTATGGTAGGCCCCTCTTTTGGAGGTGACGTTACCCTCGACTAAGTAGTCTGAGTCAGTAGGGATACAGTCCTAAATAGCCGGGTTATAGTATTAATAGTAGTTAACTTATGAGGGGATCAAAGAGTTTGGACCCCCGCCATCCAATACCGTTAAGTATTGAAGGAGGTCCTACTAAATATGACCCAGGTCCATTGCATGACCTCTAAACGCTGAACAATGGCAAGACCTTTACCAAACCGTTCCCTTAACCCCCGACCAGGTAGCCAACATACCTCCATATAGACCGTGGAGATATGAATGGTGAAAATCTTTTATTTTATATAGACAGTAAAATAATGCCAAGACACCACGGACAAACGATAAGGAAAGATCACCTTCAACATAAGAAACTAGTTATTAAAGTCATTAATACAAAACCAAATAAAAAGTGCGAAAAGATTAAAAATAAAAAGTATTACACTAGACACTTTGTCTTCACCAAGTGATGTAAGAGACTTAGGCAACCATGGCCTTGATTGTTAAGAACTCATACGATCAATCTTGGATCCCGAGACGACTCACACACTCTACGATGAACAATGGATTATGGTGGTGGATGATGGTGCTATGGTGGTGGTGGGTGGTGGGTGAAGTGTGAGAGAGGTGGTGTGCCAAGGGATGGTCTGAGCTTGAGCCAAGCAGTCCTATTTATAGGCTGAACAGAAGCTCGGGCATGGCCCCGTGTCCAGTGGGCATGGCCCCGTGTCCACATCCTTCTCTTTCTTCATTTAATGCAGCTTTGTCTTATTAGTTGACCACGCCCCCATGTCCGCTGAGCATGACCCCGTGTGCAGAAGAATCTTTGTACTATGAAGATTTGCCTGGATTGTGCGAATCTTATAGTTGACCACGGCCCCGTGTCCGCTGAGCACGGCCCCGTGGTGGGCAATAGAAGCTTCTACAACTTTGTCTTTTCTGCTGACACTTGGGCACGCCCCCGTGCTGGCTGAGCACGAGGCGTGTTCAGTCTTCTGTTATCTTGTTTTACTTGGGAAGATGCTGTCGTGGGGTCGGGCATGTCACGTCTTGTTCCTTTTCTTGTATTTATGTTAGATTTTGATGTCTTTTTGCTTCTTTTGTTAATTTGAGCTCATTTAATCCTGAAAATACAAAAGGAAGACAAAAGCACACTTTTTCCAACATTAGTACTAAAAAAAGGGTTAGTTTTATGCCACAATTGATGAAATTTATATGTTGCATTTTGCACACATCAAATACCCCCACACTTGAATCTTTGCTTATCCTCAAGCAAAACTCTTTAATAAGTGGCTATTACACTCCCAAATGGAATGGGTAGAGAAGAAGGTTTTTGGGCTTGTCATAGAGTCTCGGGATGTCCAAGATTCTTTATTTAGTTTTATTTTTATTTATTTACAATCCTATTCGTCATGATTTATATAAACTTTTCATAAGATAAATTACTTATTAGGGATAACATGTCTTTAAAATTATATTTATATACAAGTTCACATACCTCACGGGGATTACTCAACACTAGGCCGAAAAGGTATTTTTTGTGGATCACTCGAGAGCGACATGGAACTTACTCCTACCATAGGCTTGCCAAGCAATCAATCCTCCTCCTTTTTAACTTATATACCTTTGTAAATATCAAGAGGACTTTGTGGGTGAATGGTTAGGCTTGGGTTAAAGGTAGGTGGTTGGGTTGGTGGTTAGTGGTTAGTAAAAAAAAGGAGAAAAGCGTAACAAGCGTCGGTTTTCGTAAGGCTTTCTATTTTTCAACTTTTATTTTTATGAAGCTATTTTTCAAACAAAGTCATTTTTGATAAACTTGTTTGTTTATTTGCTTTTGCTTCATAATCAACTATATATATATTTTTTTGAAAGCCATATGAGAAACCGAGCTAGTTACTAAAACAAAGGGTTAAAAATGAAAAAGGTTTTGGTGGGAAAAAGGGTGTTTGGTTTGGGTTATGAAATGAAAAGGTTTAGGCTCAAAGGGGCTAACTAGGGGGATTTTGGGTAGGTGGTAAAAAAAAAATGGTGTAGAAATAAAAAGGGTTAGTCCTAATGCCTTCGTCATTTACTTACTCGGGTTTAAGTTGGTAAGGACTGGGAATGTATCGTCATGGCAAGTTCTAGAGTCGTAAGAACCAAGCGGCTATTCACACAAGAAACGAAAAATGAGCATTTAGTTTAATGATATGTAATTGTATGCTCAATAAAGGCTCAAAACTCACTTTTATGGGAATGGGTTTTTATGTGATCAAGTATATATAATCAAATTTTAATTAAGTTTGCCATGCCTTTTCATAATTTTCTTATGTTGGTTCTTTTTATCACGACGCTATCAGTTGTAAATTCGTAAAAATATAATCTTTTTAGAACTTGAAATTCCCAAGTTAAACCTAGACAAGTAAAAAAATTGAAAAAAATTTTGAAAAAAATTTGGGGTGATTAGCGGTTCCAATAGAGTTTTGTGTAAGGCTTGTATTTAGGACTTGCAAGATTCAAGGTTTTAGCATCCCCCCCCCCCCCACACTTAAATTATACATTGTCCTCAATGTGTCCCAAAAATAAGTTTTTAGGTTGATTGATTGTGTAAAAAGGTGTAAAAAGCAAAAATTTTATGTTACTGGTTACCTGGGCACGACCCCGTGTTGAGTGGACACGACCCCGTGCTCAGGTGCTAGTAACTAAAACTTACAGAAGGTGAACACGGGGGCGTGTTGGTTGAACACGACCCCGTGTCTGTCAAGGTCTGCAGAATTAAAACAAACAGCAGGTTCAGGGGAGTGAGCACGGGGGCGTGTCGGCTGGACACGGCCCCGTGTGGACAATCTGCAAGGTTGAAAAACAGGTTTCTTTCTTCGATTTTCCTGTCCCGGCTTTAGTAGTACTAATGCTTAGTACTCTAAGCCTTGTATGTACCTGCTTAATCAATAAACACCATACCATAGCAAACATCCTACTTTTACCAAATTCAACATCCATGTCAAAGTTAAAAGAAAAATAAGTGCAGAAAATAAAAGAAGTTAGGGAAAGTAAATTGTTCAACACTTGGCAAGCAGGCCATCAATTGTTCAAGAATAGAAAAGGGTTAACCTGGGGAAACATCAAACAACCGCTTCTTCCTCCGCTCCTCCCGCCTAATCCATGTCCTCATCATCATCATCATCATCCCCTCCATGGCCCGCAATGTGGTCCCGAATATATCCAATATCATCTTGGATATCGGATATGTTTCTCTCGATAGCTCCAACCCGGTGGTATGTGTTGCTCGACATGTTGTAGGTGTTCCTGGTGCACATAAGGTTTTCCTTCAACAAATCATGCAAACTTTGAAAGTTAGGAAAACCGCCTCCCGAGGAGGATGATTGGCCCGGATCACCGTGGGGTTGGTATTGGTACTGATGATGTTGCGGAGCGTGGAGGACAAGTGCTTCTTGCGGGTTCCATGCATGACCTTGCATCCTTTGAAAGCTTACCGTCCCGTCTTCCGCCTCATAAATCAGGTTCATTGAGCGGCATATGTGTATATCCACCATACCCGACCATGGGCTCCTCTCAAATGACCTAGGTATGTGGGCGAAGTGCCTGAAGAGACGGTACACCCATCCCCCAAAGAAGATAGGGGTCGGTGCACTTGCAAGGCGGTTATGATGCATGTTTCGGAGCATGAGGAACGAAACATCAAGCAGCCTGCGGGTGTGGATACAGTGGAGGACAACCAAATCTCTTAACCCAACGACGCCACTACTATCATGCCTTTTGCTAAGAGAGTAGCCGAGGAGCCTATGGATGTATCTGTAGAGCGGATCCCTCAGCTTCGTACTCTTAGTGCTGTTCGGATTGTAGTACCCTTCACCAATCTGAGCCCAAATGACTTGGCGTTCGTTCTCACCTATCTCTCGCATTCCTCCAGTATTTTCCTCGTTTCCCGCATCCTCTTCTGCATACAACCCGACAATCTCCCCAAATTGTGCCATAGAGATCGAATACCTTGTTCCGCCACATCGGAATGCTACCCCATCATTGTCGAACGGGTCGCACCTCGAGTTGAATGTGAAGGTGCTATAGAATTCCAAAGTGCATTCGTGGACGGAACGGAGTCGAGTTGTTAGAGCGACTCTGAGTGGCCCCGTGACAATGTTGTTGAAACGGTCGATTTGATTCACCATAGTTAACAGTTCCGTGCATGCTTGCCTCGGGTATTCCTCCGGCCTTGTTTGAAGTATCTCGTATCTAGCCCTAGCATCGAGCTCATTGGCGTTAAATCTTGTGAACTTCCTAGCCATCTGAAAGAATACACCAAAAGTTAGCACGAAATAGAAGTATTTCCGGACAAAACTGCAAACAGTGAGCTGGACACGACCCCGTGTTCAGCGGACACGGCCCCGTGTCCAGGCGTTTGTTATACAAAAATTCCATTTTTCGTCCCGGTTTCGAAAACTTGAAAGTTTTTGGTCCTTTAGATGCGGTTTCCCCCGAAAATGAAACCCTAAGTGCCATTTTTCCCAAAATATCCCGTTTACCCATTCAATTTTATCTTTTTCGGTTCAAGAACAAGGGTTTGGGGTTTTTGTGAGAAATCGGGCGAATCTAAGAACAATACAAGTGTATTTACTTCCCTTAACACTAATCTAACTAAATGGAAACAGATCTAAACAAAAATTTGAGGTTCGATCCGGATGAACTTCAAGAACCCTAGATTTTTCCCCAAATTTTTGGTGTTTTAACTACATGCAAGTAACTAATCTAACTACTAAAAGTGATAGAATCATACCTTGATGTTGTTAGAGTGATAGGAGACGTCGAAAATCTGCGAAAAATCGCCTGTAACCAGAGCTTTTTCGGGGAAACGGGGCGTGTGGAATGTTGTAACTGTTATGAAAAAGGGGATATATCCCGTCTGTAGCGCGAACACGGCCCCGTGTCCAGCGGACACGGCCTCGTGCCGAGCAAGGTTTTTTTTTTAGTGCTCGTGTGAGTGCCCTTGTTTCCCATAAGCTTTGGTTAGAAAACTTACCGCTTTAGTTGTCGTCCCAATCGCTCGTAACTTACCAGGTATGATGTTGGTTTCATTCTTCCACTGTTTGAAGCAAGATCTCTTCCTCTTCATCCTCAATGAATCCTTGATAGAGTTTTAGCCGTTGGCCATTGACTTTGAATGGAGGCCCATTTCGAGATTTAATTTCTACTGCACCGTGTGGGAAAATATGGGTGATGGAAAAAGGTCCTGACCACCTAGACTTTAATTTACCAGGAAACAATCGAAGCCGTGAATTAAACAAAAGAACTAGATCTCCTACTCGAAATTCATTAGGTTTAATATGTTTGTCATGCAGATTTTTCATTCTTTCCTTATAAATTTCGGAGTTTGAATATGCATAATTCCTAAGTTCGTCTAATTCATTTAATTGACAAAATCGATTTTTACCAGCAAATTCTAAATCTAAGTTTACATTTTTTGTTGCCCAATAGGCTTTGTGTGCAATTTCTACTGGCAAGTGACAACTTTTTCCGTAGACTAGCTTATATGGGGTTGTACCTATTGTTGTTTTATAAGCAGTTCGAAAAGCCCATAAAGCATCATCTAATTTATCTACCCATTCCTTTTTATTTAACCCCACGGTTTTTTCAAGTATTCGTTTTAAAGCTCTATTAGTCACTTCGGCTTGTCCGTTTGTTTGAGGGTGATATGTTGTTGAGACCCGATGATAGACCCCATATCTTGTTAAAAAATTTTCAAGTTGATGGTTGCAAAAATGGGTGCCTCTATCACTTATTAATGCTTTAGGTGTGCCAAAACGAGAGAATAATTTTTTCAGAAATCTTACCATGACTCTTCCATCATTCGTTGGAAGTGCCTCGGCCTCGGCCCATTTAGACAAGTAGTCTACTGCCACAAGTATATATTTGTTTCCTTTCGATGGTGGGAAAGGTCCCATAAAGTCGAGTCCCCACACATAAAAAATTTCACAAACAAGAATGCCATTTTGTGGCATTCCGTTTCTGGAAGAAATATTACCTGTTCTTTGGTAAGCATCACATGTCTTGACAAGACTTTGGGCGTCTTTGTAAATGGTTGGCCAATAAAATCCTGAATTAAATACCTTTCGTGCGGCACTAGCGGCACCATGATGCCCTCCGTATGGACCTTCATGACAATGCCGGAGAATTCTTCGTGCTTCGCTACCATGTACGCATCGTCGGACGAGTTGGTCGGCACACATTTTGAAAAGATATGGATCTTCCCAAAAATAGTGTTTCACATTGGCAAATAATTTTTTTTCTTTGATGATGTGGCCAACCTTTTGCGACTATACCGCTAGCTAAGTAGTTAGCATAGTCGGCGTACCATGGTTCTTGTATTCCACCATTTCCAGGGACTCAGTTGGAAATTTTTCATTGATTTGCTCGGCCCTGGTTGCCTCCAAAGCTGGGTCTTCTAAGCGCGAAAGATGATCTGCTGCAGTGTTTTCTGCTCCTCTTTTGTCTTTGATTTCAATGTCAAATTCTTGGAGGAGTAGAATCCACCGAATCAAACATGGTTTTGCATCCTGCTTTTTGAAGAGATATCGAATGGCAGCATGATCTGTATAGACTATAGTTTTAGAAAGAACAAGATAAGAACGAAATTTACCAAAAGCAAATACCACAGCTAGTAATTCTTTTTCAGTTGTTGTGTAATTCTCTTGTGCATCATTTAGTGTTTTACTAGCATAATAAATTGGGTGGAAATGCTTTTCTTTTCTTTGTCCCAAGACAGCTCCAACTGCAAAGTCACTAGCATCACACATGATTTCGAAAGGAAATTTCCAATCAGGCGCTATCATGATAGGTGCATTGACTAACATTTATTTTAAGGTTAGAAATGCTTGATTGCAATCCTTGTAAAAGATGAAAGGGGCATCTTTTTCAAGTAATTTTGTTAGAGGCCTAGAAATTTTAGAAAAGTCTTTGATAAACTGCCTATAAAATCCGGCATGCCCTAGGAAACTTCTGATAGCTCTTACGGAGGATGGAGGTGGTAATCTAGAAATGGTATCTATTTTGGCTCGATCCACCTCCATTCCTTCACTTGAGATTTTGTGACCGAGTACTATTCCCTCCGTTACCATGAAATGGCATTTTTCCCAATTAAGGGCGAGGTTAGTTTCCTCACATCGGGATAGCATTCGTTCAAGGTTATCGAGGCATTGGTCGTATGAATCCCCAAAGATAGAAAAGTCATCCATGAAGACTTCCATTGTCTTTTCTATCATATCATGGAAAATGGCTACCATGCAACGTTGGAATGTTGCGGGGGCATTACATAGACCGAACGGCATGCGTCGATAAGCAAAAGTTCCATAGGTACATGTGAAAGTTGTCTTTTCTTGGTCTTCGGGTGCTATCGGGATTTGAAAGTAACCTGAAAAACCATCCAAGAAACAGTAAAATTTATGACCGGATAATCTTTCTAACATTTGATCAATGAAGGGTAAAGGAAAGTGATCTTTTCTTGGTGCTTCATTTAATCATCTAGAATCTATACATACTCTCCATCCTGTGACGGTTCTCATTGGTATTAATTCATTATTTTCGTTAGTTATCACCGTCATACCTCCTTTCTTTGGAACTACTTGGACGGGACTTACCCAAGGACTATCAGAGATAGGATAGATAAGTCCGACGTCAAGTAATTTGATGACTTCGTTTTTAACCACTTCTTGAACATTTGGATTTACTCGACATTGTGGTTGTATTACCGATTTGTAGTCATCATTCATTAAAATTTTGTGTGTGCACATGGAAGGACTAATTCCTTTTATGTCTACAAGTTTCCAAGCTATTGCGTTTTTGTGTTTTTTCAAAAGACTAATTAATTTTTCTTTTTCTAAGCTATCTAATTTAGACGAAATAATTACAGGTAAGTTACCATCTTTGTCTAGAAAAGCATATTCCAAACCTTTTGGAAGTTCTTTGAGCTCAAGTGGTGGGTCTTTAGGAGACTCCTTATTTGGTTGCTCATTTCGATCAAGAACTTTAAAAGTTTGTTCTATGGCGACCTCTTCTTCAACAAAGTGGTCAATCTCTTCACTTGTATCGGGTGGTTCATCTTCGTCTTCAATTAGGGGGTCATTATTGCCGAAATGATATTTCATTGACCGTTCGAGATCGACACTTCTTTTAAATGCCCCTAATTGAAGAGGTAGATTGTTGAACTTTCGGTTTTTCAAAGCTTCGTGAATTTTTACAAATGGTCGTCCCAACACTAGAGGATCGTCATTGAGGATGACAAAGTCGGTCGGGATTACCATTTGATTTGTTTGAACCAATACATCCTCAACTATACCGATTGATTTTATTACTTTCCGATTGGATAGAAAAATGGGTATTTGAAGTGGAGAAAAATCACTAATACTTAATTTTTCGAAAATGTAGTTAGGCATTATGTTAACACAAAGATCTTTATCAATTGTGACATTACTAATAAATGAATTTTGAAAGAAACATGGAACCGGTGTAATGTTAATTTCAAATGGGTCTTCTTTTATTAGTGAGGTTTGATCATCAGTTAACTTAACACTTACCGTTTCGTCAATTTTAGTGTTAGTGTTTAACTCTTTTAAAAACTTAGCATGAGTGGGTACTAAACAATGATTTTCAAAAGAAGGTGACAAGAGATTAATTTCTTCAAAATTAGACTCTTCTTGAATTTTAACGTTGTCGGACTCACCTTTTTCGTTGTTTAACTCATGTGTCGGTTTTTCACTTATTTGTTCTTCCATTTTTACACTTTCGGTTATCTCTTCCTTTTTTAATTCTTCTCTTACGCGGGACTCCTCTTCCCTTGCGCGAGATTCTTTTATACAGCGATCGATAACTCTAATGTGTTGTAATATCCTATCGGTCACTTCGGTTATAGAAAAAGAATCGGGATTTTCAAAGCTTGAATCCGGTTGTTCGATCCTTTGTTCCTCATAATACCCATATGAAGTAGATGGTTCACACCATTGTTCTTCATTGTAAGCATATGATGGATAAGGGTCGTAATTTTGTTCTTCATAATACTCATATGAGGTGGGTTGTTCATGCCACGGTTCCTCATAATAAGCATACGAAGGTGATGGCTCATATCTTGGTTCCTCAAAGTATGAGTATGGAGGCTCATACCTTGGTTCATCAAAATATGAGTATGAGGGAGGAGGTTCATACCTTTGGTCTTCATATGATGTGTATGAAGTTGATGGCTCGTACCTGGGCTCCTCATAGTAGGTGTATGAATTAGATGGTTGATATGAGTGACTATTTTGAACTGAGTGTGTGTTACGACAATTAGTGCAATAATTACTCCTATAATCATCCTCCTCATAGGTGTAGTTGTAACCTCCTGAGTATTGATCCATGAGGATCACTCAGCAGACCACAACCAAGTCTCGAGATCAGAAAACAAAAATAAAAACGGAAACAGATGCTGGACACGGCCCCGTGTTCAGGGTTTGTATTTGGGCGTTTTAATTAAATTTATTGATTTCGTTAAGCACGGGGCGTGTTCAGTGAGCACGGCCCGTGTTCAAGCTACTGTTACTGGGTGTTTTTATGAAAATGTGCAGCACGGCCCCGTGTTCAGTGAACACGGCCCCGTGTACAGGTTACAGTAAATGCAAAACTAAACTAAAATGCAGAAAAATGTGCGCGCGTTTTAAAAAGGTTTTGAAAAACTGATTAGGCCGTCGATTTTAAGCTTTCTTAAAATCCTTGTGTCCCCGGCAGCGGCGCCAAAAACTTGATGCGTGTGAAGTGTTATATATATTAGGTGTATATTTTAAGCCCCTTTAACACTTTTTTAGTCAAGTTTTAAATTTATAAAACACGATATTTGCTAACACTAGACACACATATGGGCAAGTGCACCCATCGTGAGCGTAGTATAGTGTTGGTAAGATACCGAGGTCGTCCAAGGACACAAGAGCTTTTAGTACCAGTTTATCCTCAACGTCTAATCAAATAAAAAAGTTTAGAAAAATATGTTTTAAACTAAGAAATATAAAAACTAACTAAAAATGCTGAAAAATAAAAATAAAAGAAAAAAACAGATAGATAAGATGAATCACTTGGTTCCGACTCGTATCTAGTGTAACCTTTGATTATTTCCGCACTTTTGCACTTTTTAAGAGATTATCTTAGTTATTGTAGTAGGCCCCTCTTTTGAAGGTGACGTTACCCTCACCCCAGTAGTTTGAGTCAGCAATGATACAATCCTAAAAGGGTGGATTATTGAAAGATAATTAATTAAGTTATTAATGCAAATTATGGTAGGCCCATCTTTTGGAGGTGACGTTACCCTCGACTAAGTAGTCTGAGTCAGCAGGGATACAGTCCTAAATAGCCGGGTTATAGTATTAATAGTAGTTAACTTATGAGGGGATCAAAGAGTTTGGACCCCTGCCATCCAATACCGTTAAGTATTGAAGGAGGTCCTACTAAATTTGACCCAGGTCCATTGCAGGACCTCTAAACGCTGAACAATGGCAAGACCTTTACCAAACCGTTCCCTTAACCCCTGACCTGGTAGCCAACATACCTCCATATAGACCGTGGAGATATGAATGGTGAAAATCTTTTATTTTATATAGACAGTAAAATAATGCCAAGACACCACGGACAAACGATAAGGAAAGATCACCTTCAACATAAGAAACTAGTTATTAAAGTCATTAATACAAAACCAAATAAAAAGTGCGAAAAGATTAAAAATAAAAAGTATTACACTAGATACTTTGTCTTCACCAAGTGATGTAAGAGACTTACGATCAATCTTGGATCCCGAGACGACTCACACACTCTACGATGGACAATGGATGATGGTGGTGGATGATGGTGTTATGGTGGTGGTGGGTGGTGGGTGAAGTGTGAGAGAGGTGGTGTGCCAAGGGATGGTTTGAGCTTGAGCCAAGCACTCCTATTTATAGGCTGAACAGAAGCTCGGGCACGGCCCCGTGTCCACATCCTTCTCTTTCTTCATTTAATGCAGCTTTGTCTTATTAGTTGACCACACCCCCGTGTCCGCTGAGCACGACCCCGTGTGCAGAAGAATCTTTGTACTATGAAGATTTGCCTGGATTGTGCGAATCTTATAGTTGACCACTGCCCTGTGTCCACTGAGCACGGCCCCGTGGTGGGCAATAGAAGCTTCTACAACTTTGTCTTTTCTGCTGACACTTTGGCACGCCCCCGTGCTGGCTGAGCACGGGGCGTGTTCAGTCTTCTGTTATCTTGTTTTGCTTGGGAAGATGCTGTCGTGGGGTCAGGCATGTCACGTCTTGTTCCTTTTCTTGTATTTATGTTAGATTTTGATGTCTTTTTGCTTCTTTTGTTAATCTGAGCTCATTTAATCCTGAAAATACAAAAGGAAGACAAAAGCACACTTTTTCCAACATTAGTACTAAAAAAGGGTTAGTTTTATGCCACAATTGATGAAATTTATATGTTGCATTTTGCACACATCACAGACCAACAAAAGTGGATGACATCTAAACTTGAAATTTACATCTTGAAAACAACACCAGCGCCCAAGATCCATCTCGTTTCCTGAAATACATGTGATTTCGAAAACATCAACAAAAGTTAAGCGAGTTCATGTGTTTTGTATGTGAGCTCGAATAATCTTGTAAACATTTGTAAGTATGCCTTTGTTAACCGGTATGAAAGCGTCTATGAACAGATCAATTAATGATTTGCAAGGTCATTAATATGTGTGGAATGGTGCAGGAAGGCTCAAACCTAGCGGATTTTGTACCGGTCCACCTGGCTGGAACGACATAGTCACCACATTCGGCCACTCCCGGGCCCATGGGTGGGGCTCGCAACACCCAGATAGATCTACCACTCATGCCCTTCGGTCCTTATACAAGGATAAATGGTCCTAAGTGTGCGCCTACCCATTCACATGATCTAACAGTTCATTCTTTAGCTAACCATAGCATTTGTAAACGGTTGAAACATTTGTAACATGTATTTCACCCCTGAAGTTATAAAACTGAAAACAGTTAAAAGAAAAGGGGGACATGAACTCACTTATTTGCGTCCTGTCTCTTGTATACCCAAAGTATGTTTCCTTAAGCCATATTATCACCTACACATGTGCTAAGTTTTATTAGACGTTTGGGTCGTGTAACGACTCTTAGTCTTAGTTGTTTATTAAGACTTATTTTGGAATTCATGGTATACTTTGAGTTACATCTTTGATGTACATTAGATAATTCCAAAGTATATAATTATTAGCTAAAATAATAATATTTTAACTTAAATTATATTTATCCAGTTATTTGGAATATTGTTAAAATAATGTATTTTAACTTGATTAATCTTGTATTCCTCATATATATATATATATATATATATATATATATCTCAAGTATAGGTATACTTGTACTTGTGTATTTTCATACTTGTGTATTTTGCCAAGTATTGGGGTGTACTTCGGTGTGCATTCATATGTATGAGGATACGTATTTTCTTGTATTTATTAAGTATTTTATACTTAATTTTTATTTATTTTTCCGGAATATTATTTTTAGACATCTAAAAATCGCCCAACTTATATTCTCAAAATATTCATATTTTAAGAGCATTTTTATAGAAAAAATATCTATAACTTTACTTGGCAAAAATAAATATACCTTCATATACAACAACAACCATACCCAGTAAAATCCCACAAATAGCAAAGCTACTTATAGGGTCTGAGGAGGGTGGGATGTAGACAGACCTTGCCTCTATTCCTAGGAATAGAGAGGCTGCTTCCAGAGAGACCCTCGGCTCCAAAACGAACTTCATACAAACACACCAAGTTAAAGAATATAGAAACACGCAGTCTCACATTCCAAGAAAGTGATCAGAATGACACAATATAATGTCAATCATGTATAATAGTATACAACATCATTTGGGCATAAACACAAGAAGGCAATCACCGAAAGAGTCACTTAAAGAATAAGAAGAACATACGTCCCTAAAATACACCTAAGACCTTACTTCACTATCCTCTAGAAGTCCTTAACCTTAATTCTACGCCTCCACGAAGTCCTATCTTGGACCATGTCCTCAGAAAGATGCAACTCTAATAAATCATGCCTAATCTGCTCATCCCATGTCAGTTTGGGTCTGCCTCTTCCTCTCTTCCCCTCTACAGTAATAGTTTCCACTACTCTAACTGGTGCTGTCGTTTGCCTCCGCTTCACATGCCCAAACCATCGCAATCTCCCCTCCTTAATCTTATCCGATATACTAGCCACTCCTAATCTTTCCCTCAAAACCTCATTTCTTATCCGATCTAACCTCGTGTGTCCACACATCCACCTCAGCATCCTCATCTCTGCTACCTCCATCTTGCGCGCTTGTGTCTTCTTGATAGCCCAACAATCTGTTCCATATAGCATAGTGGGCCTAACTGCTACCCAGCCAGCCTGTATGCGATGGGTTACATCACTATCTATGTCACCATCTCTTTGAACAAACGACCCCAAATACTTAAATCTAGTTGCTTGCGGGACCAATTGATCCTCAATGGTGATCTGTGTGTCGTCGTTATCGGCTACACCACTGAAATCACAATGTAGATACTCAGTCTTAGATCGACTAATCCTTAGGCCCTTGCCCTCTAGAGCTACACGCCACTCCTCTACCCTTGCGTTCAAGCGCTGTTTAGTCTCTGCAATCCACACAATATCGTCTGCAAAAAGCATACACCATGGAACTGTCTCCTGCATCAACTTGGACAACTCATCCAAGACCACTGCAAAAAGAAAAGGACTTAACGCTGACCCCTGGTGGAGTCCTACCTCCACCGGAAAGAAGTTTGTATCCCCTACAGGCGCGCGGACACTAGTTTCCGTTCTATCGTATGTATCCTTAATTATGTCTATATACTTCCCAGGTAGCCCTCGACCCTCCAAACTATCCCAAATCAGTTGTCGTGGGACAGTGTCATATGCCTTTTCCAGGACGATAAACACCATATGTAGATCTTGCTTCTTCGCTCTATATTTTTCCATCAACCTCCTTAGAATATGTATCGCTTCTGTAGTTGACCTCCCTTTCATGAATCCAAATTGGTTTACTGAAACCTGAGTTTCTCTTCTAATTCTAGTTTCGATTACCCTCTCCCAGAGCTTCATAGCGTGACTTAGCAGTTTGATTCCTCTGTAGTTCCCACAACATTGAGCGTCCCCTTTATTCTTGTATAAAGGCACCACGACGCTACTCCTCCACTGATCTGGCATTTTTTCCAATCTTGAAAATATGGTTGAACAAAAGTGTTAACCATCTGACTCCTTCTTCCCCCAAGCACTTCCACACCTCAATCGGTATGTTGTCCAAACCCACTGCCTTGCCTCTTCCCATCTTCGTAAGTGCCATCTTCACCTCTTCATGTGTGATCCTCATGCAGTAGCAATTATTCTATTGTCGACTTTGAGTCCCGGGATTGCTGTTATCTTGTTGGTATGCCCTACCGTCGTTGAAAAGATTATGGAAGTAGGTTTGCCATCTCAACTTAATGTCATGTGCCTTGACTAAATATACCTTTATATATATCTCAAAAATATTATATTTTTAAGATTAAACTTAGAAAATATATATATATTTCTAGTTTTCACCCAAAATAACATATCTTTAAATTGTTTAAGAAAATATATATTTTTCTTCACTCAAAAATAATATATCTTTAAATTGTTTAAGAAAATATATATTTTCCTCCACTCAAAAATAATATATTTTCTATTTGACATAGTATGATATATTTTGTAATACTTGTAAAAATCCATATTTACCGTTTCTTTGGTTTCAAAAATACCGTTAGTCACATTTGTTAAGTTACGAATTTATTTCCGGAATATATACTATGTCCGATTGTCCAATATTTGGGCATAAATTATATATTTGTTTTCTTGGGATTTTGGTAATATTTTATATTACAATTTTGGTATATTGGTGAGTTATATTATTTTCAAGTTCCTAAAATAACATAACTAATACAATCAATATACAAATAGCACACAATTTGTGACATCTAAATATATATTTTCCTAAATATATACTTAGTCATTTTAATTATCAAAAATCATCCTCCAATATTTGTTATTTTTGTAATAAAAATTATGGCAAATTTTTATATAAATCAAGATCAAAATTTACTTGTAAACACATTTTTGTGAAGTTACTACACATTTTCCTAAACAACATGTGAAGTTACTACACATTTTTGTTAAAAATATTTTTCTAAGTGTTTAATTTCTACAAAAATTTTGCCATAGTTTCCCCTTAAAAATGGAGGTTTCCATGCTTATGCGCATATCATTTTCTTTTTAAAAACTCATCACCAATCATCAACAATTTACACACAACTTACCATGAGCCAAAATATGCATTTTAACAATATGTCATGAACTTGAAGTTTAACAAAAATGTGTAGTAACTTCACATGTTGTTTAGTAAGCTTAGTTACCTCTAGAAATATGGTTTTTAGTTTATAAAACTCATTCTTGTGAATTTTGATTCTTCACAACTTGTATGATGATTTTTCAAAAATAAATATTCCTCTACTTTTCTCGTTACATATGCTTTACTAGCTTTGTTTTAACCCCTAAAACATGATTACTTACTTTAAAAACCAATTTCATGTTAAATCTTGTAATAAAATTTGGTTTCTTGAAAATATTATCTTTGAAATCTTTTATTTTCAAGACACATAACTTGTAGAAATAATCATCATTCACTAAAACAAGTTCATCTTCAAGTTCATGTTTAACATAAAGGATGATCATCACAAATTTCACAAGATTCATCCTTATACTTGCTAGATCATGTGTTTAATCATCATCTAGCAAGCTTCTTATGATGATCAACATCATAATCACAAGAAATCAACAAACAAGTTTCATACATACACTAAAACAACTTTGATCTTCATGTTATTAAGCTTTATGTTAGTGTTCATGCTTATGTTTCTTTGAGATTCTTTAGTTTAACAAACTACATAACACTTTAACCACTAAAATTAGAGGTAAGATCATGGTTAAAGAAGCTTACTACTAGCTCTAAGGCTAGGGAAGAAACAAATATGACGATGATGAAGATTGAAGTGGTTAATAGCTCCTTGATGAGGTCCTTCAACTTCCAAAGCTTCCAAGCTTCTTAGATAAGCTTCTTACACCCTTAGATCACCTTAATGCTTGAGATTTAAATGAAAATGGAGGAGTGTGTGTGTGGTATATGGGCCGAGAATGAGAGGAAGAAGAAGAGAGGTGAAGTGTGGTGAAGATGATGAAATGATAATGAGGTTTAGACTTGTGGTCAAGGATTGTATTCGTTTTCGAAGGAGGTCTGGGAGTCTATTCATATTCGAAAGGATCCTGTTGCTTGGTCAAGGATTGTTTGGTCCTCTTTCAATATCCCTAAGCATGCGTTCATGTGTTGGCTCATATTCAAGAGGAAGCTTTGGACGCAGGACCGTATTATGAAATGGAACCATATGGATACGGGTTCTATGAATCAAATGTGCAGCTTGTTGTGTTATGCTGGTTTAGAGATGCATGGCCATCTGTTTTTTCATTGTTCGTTTACAAGATCCGTGTGGGGGAGTGTTCGGCTTAAAGTGGGTATGGATTCGGCTCAAGAGACATGGGAGGATATTTCTAGTTGGCTGGTCCCGAGAGCAAAATCAAGGGCCATATATTCGGTTACTGGTAAACTAGTAGTGGCGGCGGCGACGTATGCAATCTGGTGTGAAAGGAATGCGCGTTTTTTTAGTAACCGATTGAGACCTCCTGAGCAGATTGTAGATATTATTCTTAGCACAGTTCGAACAAAACTAATCTCCTTCAAATATAAACAAACATCAAATGTGAAGCGTTTTCTGGAGGAGTGGAAGCTGGATGGAAAAGATCTTGTTGACGAAGATTAGTAGTCCATAGATGCTAGTTTCTTTTATGTTCTAGTTTGGTTGTTTGTTGGTTGCTTTCTTGTTGTTACTCTTTAGTGGTATGTCACTAAGAGAACTAGGAGGTATTTCAGCCTTCTACTTGTTTTGTTATAAAATCACTGGGGTAAACCCTTTACCCAAAAAAAAAGGTTTAGACTTGTGGTTTAAATAAAAATTCCTTCCAACATTTTATTACATGTAGGTTATAATGTTCAAGATCTAAACAACAACTTTAATAAAATAACTAAAAGAAATCAAGAGTGGGGCCCTTATCTATAACCGGTTATGGGGGGTGGGGTTATCTAGTTGTGTTTCAAATATAAGTTAAACAATCTAGTTAGTATTCAAGTGTATTAGTTGGTGTTTTAGATGTTTAGGGTTTTTAAGATATGTTATGATGTTCGGTGACCATAACTAGCTTCGTAACACTAAAACAATGCTTCTAGTGAAATTTTGGTGTTTCGGGTAGTGTCCGGTTGTTCGGTTGGTTACCGGTTCGTTAAGGTGCTAAATTGCGCAGTTTAGTGTGCTTTATGTTGTCATTTATGACAGTTTTGATTCCCGACACTTATCAAAGTATTCTGGACCATTAAACCATAATTCAACATTATATTTTGATGTTAAAATGCTGAAAATTGCTGAATTTGGTTGTTTTCTGCAGAATTCTGCAGTTTTAGTGTGTTTCGGGCACTTTCCGGCACTTATATCATCACTCGGAAGGCAGTTTTATGATCCCTACTTTCCTACATACTATTCTAGTGTAACTCTTGGTTTCGGGGATCATTCTATGTCTTAACATCATGTCTGTCTGAGTACTGAACTCCCGTCAGTACTTCTAGTTTGTCTAATAACTGTGCTAACTTTGTTCTGTACACTAATTGAACTACACTGTGTTGCATGTAATAAGGATAAGTAATCATGCAACATGTAATGCATTTGTATGTATATGACAGTAATCAGAAAATCATTTATCGCATTGTTTAAATCATACACAGTCATTAAGATACCAATTACAGTTTATATTGTACGGAATACATGGAAAAGTACCGGTTGTCACAGTTAGTTCACCTAATCAAGGATACCTTGCAATCTCAAGTGAGTACATAGTTCCCCTATTTTACTTCTTTCAATTGTTTTGGGGTGTTGCATATGTGCTAAACGATTTCGAGTTTTCAAAACAAATAACTATGGTTTATATTAAACACAACGATTCAATAATGTGAACGAACTTGTTAGGACAAGTCATACAGGTTTGAATGTGTTCAACGAGATGACCAAAAGTTAGTTTTCACAATTAAAACACGAATGATTGAACGATGGTTTATAACACGAACTAGATGAACGATTTGAACGATTGATTTTGATGACACGAACGATTGATAACACGGACGAATTGAACGCTTTTGAATGATTTTGGATGAATGATTTCAAATGATGTCACGTAACGATGTTTACTAAATGATATAAATATACGATTTTTATTACAAGAACGATTTACAATTTGGTTTACAAAAGCAAATGTTTTGGGTCAAGATTCATGGCAACGAGGTTTTATAAACTATAACCAACTTGTTTTAAGTTGGTTAATCATATTGCAATACTAAACACTTTTCAAAACACGGTTTTCAATTATCGACTCTTGTAGTCGTACGAGGTATTGCAATAAGTATACAAGCCATGAATTTGACACACTCACAAAACCTATGTACTCGCCGGCATTTTTATGCTGACTTTATTTTCACATATGTTTCAGGTGCTGTTGTTTGATGACTATAATGCATGCTCACATAGGAATGGAAGAGGCCTTAGCGACTTAAAACAAGAAAGACAATACGTAGAACTTGTTTGTTTTATTTTAAGACAATGTTAAACACTTAATAATTAAACAAAACACAACATCAATATCCATGTGTTGTGAAACAATGATTCTGTTACGACACTCCCCGACGTTTCCGCCGCGGTTTTGCTGTTTTAACACAGTCGAGGTATGACACTCTAGACATATAACAATGAATAAGCTGGAGCATTTCAAATATGTGACTACACAGGACATCGTTTGTTCACATAAATCTGGATTATATATTTAACAGAAAAAATGTTTTATTTTTCCAAAATCAATGACCTGGCTACAAATATTCTCTGATAAAGAACCTGGCTCACATATAACAATTTTAACCTCTTTATATCTCCCAAAACCGATTACCTGGCCCTTAGACACAACTGAGTTTGACAATATATAGATTTTCTCAGGAAATATAACCTGGCATTCTCCCCCTATCAACCAGCTTTATAAATTTGACAGTTTAAAGCATCCAAAACTTTTATCAAGTAATCATCCAAGTCCAAATTAATGACCTTGTAGATTTCACAAACTGTTTTTGATTTTTCATTTTTAAAAACTTCAAGTTTCAAATTAATGACTTGTTTATTTTTAGAAACACGATCAGCATACTTAGATTTTGAAACTCAGCTTTCAGATATCGGTTGTCAAAAATAAAGTAGAATCAAAATCTTTTTGTATTTTTCTAAAACATAAGCAGTAAAAAAATATTTTTACAAACAATATTTTTTGTTTGAGTTCATGTCAGAGGATCATATCAGTTTATGACAAATCACTAGCACCGTTGAGCTATAAACCCTTTAAGTTCTAAACTATTCACTTAGATTATCAGTATACTGATCCACTTAAATTTTCACACCAATTTCAACTGATTCGAGATATGAGATTTAGTGTTTTAGGAACTTAACTTATTCGCGTGTCCCACCTCAGAATATACTCTCGTATAAAAATTCCCTAGATTCAGTCTTACAGGTGAATATACTATTTTGATATCTGTACTATGGGTTAGTACGAGGCCATGAGAGCTCAGGTATGAACTACCGTTCAGTCAAAGAGATGAAGGCTCGACTTGTGTCACACCCCGACCACGTAAAACAACAAATCATGGCGGAAACGTCGGGGAGTGTCCTAACAGAATCATTGTTTCACAACCATGGATTAAATAGTTTCGTTTTATTGAATTATTGAACTCATTGTTTTATTACAAATTAGATAAATACAAATATTGTCTTTCAAGTTTTAAAGTCACTAAGGCACGAGTCCATCCTATGTATCACATGCATCAACAATCATTACATAGCAGCACCTGAAACATATGTAAAAAAATAGGTACGTCAGCATAAAAATGCCTGTGAGATACATAGGTTTTATTGATTTAGGATTCATGACTTGTAAGTTTAAAAGAATGTTTAACAAAAGTAGTCATGAACATAAAAATATTTTCTTTTTAGAAATCATACCAATAATCGATAAGAAGTCAGATGATATAAAAGAATAGTGCATAATGAAACGAGTAACCAAGTAAAAATGAGTTTGTATAAAATATGTTGTTCGTAAAACAATGTTTTGATAAAAAAGGCTTGTAGTATATATAAAAATATACCTTGGTTTTAAGAAAGTCGGATAAGTAATATATTAAAATATATTTTAGTTCCAAAATAGTTAAACAGATAGTATATCAAATATACTTTAGTTGTTAAAATAATAGTTTTCGGTAGTATATCATAAGTATACTTTGGTTTTGTAAATAACATATCGAACTATGTTTTGGTTTTGAAAATAACATATCAACTATGCTTTAGTAAATAACAAAATATAAGTTGGTTTGTACATAGTATATCAAATTATACTTTGGTAAATAATATCAGATTTGGGAGTATATCAAACTATACTTTGGTTGTATATCAAAATATACATAAGAAACAGTGATTTAGTATTCATTCAAACCTTAGTGCATCAAACTACACCTTAGAGACTATAGAAATACCACAAAGGCGATTTCTATTTGGGTAAAATTTGGTTTCTGACATTCCATACAACAGGAATGGGGTGTCCAGTCCAATAGCGCTATATCGTACTACCAATCGGTTTGGTGAATGTATAAAATTAGTACAACCCAACAATTAATTTTATAATCTTTGAATATTAGTGTTTGAGCCATAGATAATCAATCAATTTGTCAAAAGATAAGTACTATCATGTATAATCATATAATTGAAATCATAAAAACATCGAATAGGTACACATGTTTCACCCCAAAACATTTGAAAGCAGTAAAAGAGGGGAGCTATGTACTCACTAATTTGCGTTCCAAGCAAAACTCGTTTTGATTTCGGATTCTTCGTTTGTTACTCAACCTACAAGTGTTCTAACCTTATTAGACACTTAGGTTTATAGTCGTTCATCGTACAAGTTTCTCATCTTGAATCCGTTATCATATTTGTATTTGTTTGCTTTTCTTTGTTTATGTCGTTTATTTCGTCGTGCCATATATATTATTTTGTCCGAATTTTCCAAATGTGTCCACATTGTCCAAAGTGTCCAAATTGTCCGATTGTTTGTTTATGTCCAAGGATGGACATTTCATTTTATAGTTTTGTTTCCCAAGTGTTAATATATATATTTGTAATTTGTTGTGTTTACATATTGTGTAATTATTTGTACTTGGTCTAAATACATAATATATACATACAAAAACACATAAATATGATACTTGATGAATTTTGAAAGTATACATTTTATCTAAAATATATACTAGTCACTTTTTTGTTTAGAAATCTTTTATAAAACATGGATTCATAACTTTGTCCAAAAATTCGTTTAACCATGTTGAGAGACTTCAAATAGTTTTCTAGTTACATATTTCTTTGTTTAACACTTTTGAACATAACAAAATTTATAAAATTTTTGCCATAGTTTCGTTTGAAAATGGATTTTTCCCAAGTTTATACAAAACTTGTGTTCAAATCATTTCAACATAAAACATCATCAAGTATGAATATTTGTCATAATTTGTCAACAAAGTACCACGAACATGATATAGTTCCTAACTTTCCCAAAAAGGAAACTTTATTCTTTGTTTTTGCCAAAAATTTGTAGTACAAGATTTTATTTAAAACTCTTGTTTTAGGTGACTCATATAGTCATTTGAAACATAAATTTGTATTCAAAACTCTTTCTACTAACATATTTCATGTTCTTGATTCCTTACAGAAATGGAAACTTTATTGATTCATTTTAACAAAAATTCATGTTCTTGGATTTTTAATAAATACTCATGTTTTCTAACATGCATGTAACTATTTTAAGAATAAAAACCCATGTTCATATCTTTTTGTTAATGAATCTTGTTAGATCTAAACATGCATGTGTTTAGATCATGTTTTTACACAAGAATAACCAAGATTCATTTTCACTAGCATAAATTTCTTCATGTTCATCCAAAATCGTAGAAAAATCATAAAATAAAATAACGATTGTTAGTTAATCTTGGTGATTTTCCAATGGGTTTTGTTTTGGTTTGATTCAAGATGAACTTGTATTCTTACAAAAATCAACAATAGTAATAAAATAAAAACTAGTGTAGAATTCTTACTATCTTGCTAATATGAACACGATGATAAATATGAAGAAAAGATGAGATTCAAGAGCTTCAAGTCTTGAGAAAGTGCTTCAAATGTGTTTCCAAGTATCACCAAAGTCTTAGATCATCCATGAAAGCTTGAAATTTTTGTGTTAAGAATTTTTGAAAGTGAAAATGGTGTGGCAGGTGCTCTGGCCGAAATTTTAGAGAGAGAAAGTTTAGGAAAAGAAGTTTGCATGTCTTGGAAAAATGAAAGGGAATGGAGTGTTTTAAGGGGTTTGTTTTAATCAAGGTCTTCCACCTCACCTAACCACTAATCAAAATCTCTTGTTTCCAACACATAAATTGAAGATGGGTGGCACAAATGGGGCCCACCATTTCGTGAATCATCCAAGGGGGAGGGTATTTTATATATATATATATTTTTTTAAATCTTGTTTAAACACATAAAATTTACAAACTTTGATAATTTTTATGAAAATATCTACAATGTTTCAGGCGCTCATATTTTAAAGTAGTGTGACACTAGGTAAAACTAGTCCATGAAAATTATTGGTTTATTGATCGGGCGAAAAAGTCGGTTCGGTCCTGTACCGGGTTAAATATTGACACTGTGTTTTGTTTATAAAAATACATGACAAAAATTGTTTTTGCACATGTTTTAACATCCAAATAATTAATCTAACTTTTTGGACTAAAATTTTTATTATTTCTGACACTGTTCCGGTACCGGCTTTGCTGTCAGGCAGTTTACTGAACTAGCCGTGCAGCTTAAGGCAATAAGATTTAAGTGCGGATTTTGTGTCGTTTTTTTTAATACCCGATATATTATTTATGACAAATAATATTTATTTTTGGGTTTTCGGACAATTATTGTTTCATTCTACGGAATGCTGTACATTTCGCAGGATTACGGTACATTTCTGCGGACATGGACAATTTGGTTTTTAAATGGACATTTGCTAAATAATGTAAGGCACAAGTTATTAATAAAATTCTTGGATATCAAACAAAATATTTCATTGATCTCAAACTTAATTACAAATATTAAAAGACACAAATGTTACAGTCTCCCCTACTTTAGGAAATTTTGTCCCGAAATTTATTTAGAGGAAATTTGTGGAAACAGATGTGGATACTTCGCCTTCATTTGATCCTCTCATTCCCAAGTAAAATCGGGGCCACGTTTGGATTCTTAGCGAATTTGTCAACTGTCAAAGTGATGTCGTCGTTGTAACAAAAGCATGGAGCTTTGAACAACGGATAGGAGAATGTTTCCTATGAAGACTATTATAGGAAACTTGTGTGTGCTCGAAAACAGAGTCGGAGAGTGTAAGATTAAATAACACTGGTCAAGGTCCAGGACTTCTAGTAACTTAAATAACGCTACGTTCGCAATGTAATAAGGATCACTTATATATAGGAAGTACCAGCGGCGTTTCCACCATGCCCTTTCTACATTGTTCCCGTTTCGTTATTCTCATCACTCTAGGTCTTGACACATGACAAAACTTGCTGTGGTTTCTGTGCACTGAATTCCATAATTATGTATGCATCTATAATTACGTAATTCCTTGCACAGTCCGCACAGTTCATTTCATAATGCGTAGGGGAATAATCAATCGGACAAACATAAAGTGACTTGACTAGACCACCAAAGGATCTTTTTAACTAGATCAACGAACGATCTTTTTAACTAGATTAACACATGATCTTCTTGACTAGACCGTCGTACGATCTCCTTAAATAGACCACTGAAGGGATCTTTCCAGCTATATCATCACATGATATTCCTAACCAGATTTTTGAATCAATCCTTTTGACTAGACCACTCAAGGGGTCCATTTATAGATTAGTACTTCATAATCCAAGGGTCTTAACTTATTACGTAGAAGCCCATTAAGGATTTAAGGTAGTACCTTTGGATATCCTACTATGAATCCCCATATGGAGATATGGAAGATTCTATGAGGATTTGGGTAATGAATATTTGGATTACACAAAAACACAAGACATAAAGAAATCATATAATTGCATCAGTTTTGTAAAATAAACTTGAAACAACAAATTTTATTTATATAACAGCTGAATTGTTCCAAACGTCAAAGGATAACAAACAAAGAAAATACAAAAGACTAATTGTTCACTACTGCATTGTCGTTCGCGTTTGCCTCATTTATGTTAAACACTCGTCCACGCGCTGGATTTGCGTTAACAAGTCTTGGGCAATTGTTTCGGTAGTGAGTAAGGTCACCACAGTTATAACACGACCCAGGTGGAAACTGTGCTTGAGCAGCAACAGGATTTGCAGCAGCTTGGTTTTGGTTAACATAACGGCAGGTATTGACCAAATGTCCCAATCGCCCATAGTGGGTACATTTGTGACACTGTACTTGCTCCAGATGATGACGGTTGCATTTGTTGCACAAAGGTGCGGTACGAACATAGTTTTTCCTTGTACGAGGTTGTGCTGGCTGGTTTGGTGCAACCGGATTGTTCTGAACAACTACGGCAAAGTTTTGTGAAGCCTTGCGCTTCTTCTTCTTGGATGTCTCGGCCTGTTTATCCTTTTGTTCATCTTGGGCAGACTTGTCAGATGGTCTCGGTCGCCCTTTCGAAAAAGCTTACATTTCTTGATTTGGGATTCAGTCAGGGTAGCAGACAATTCGATGGCCTGTCTGATGGTAGTAGGGTTGCTCCTAGTAACGATATCCTGAACTGGGTCAGGGAGACCATCAATGTACTTCTCGATCGCTTTTTTCAAAGGCGCAACCATGGCATGACATAACAGGCTCAGTTCCTCATATCGGTCAGTGTAGGCTCGATGTTCACCACTGTCTTGCTTTAGATCGTCGAATTCCCTTTCCAACGCTCTAAGCTCATGACGAGGACAGAACTCCTTCATCATTAGAGCTCGAAGCTCTTCCCAAGTTTGAGCTAGTGCCACATCGGCACCCCTATCATGCATCACACCGTTCCACCATGTAAGAGCACACTTCTCGAACACACTGGATGCAAACTCAACCTTATGCTCATTCGGACACTGCACATGTCTGAATGTGCTCTCCAAACTTTCGAACCATTGCAGGAGCGCGGTTACTCCTTGAGACCCAGAAAACTTCAAAGGTTTAGCAGAATTGAAGGTCTTGAAACTACACTAAGCATTGTTGTTGATATTGTTGTTGTATAATTGATGGATCTGGGTTACTATGGCCGGAAGCACAACAACCATTTGCTGAGAGACAAGGACTGCGACTTCTTCGTTGGTTAGAGGTTGTGCATCTCGTCGAGGATGCATTGTATAAAAAGAACAAGGAAACATGAGAAACGAGTGAGGTTAACAATTGGAAAAACAAGTGAAGTATTGAAAACATCGATAAAACACAAGGAAGGCGATCATTCGTTCGTTACCTCGAACAAACAAATTACACACAATGATTAATCAAAGTAAATGGGTCAATATAATGTATCGCAAAGATCTGCTTTAGCCTATAAGTGGACACTCATCCCAAGAATTCCCAGGTAAAAGTGACTGGTCCGATTATGTGGATTTGTACAAACACTCTAGCCTTAGACAGAAAACTCCGGATACAGGCATCCACCCTTCCAGATTGCATGTGTTCACACTATAAGACCCAAACTTTGACGAGATTTTGAAAACGTAGAGGGTTCAAAACCTAGAAATCAATCATCCAAGAACAGAGGATAATTTTCAAAGCGGATTCGTTATTGTGTTCTCGTTGTGGTTATCACCTAAGGATAGGTGACGGTATTGTTTTAAGACTAAACACAAGATAACTTGTGTTAAGGTCCTAGGAAGGTTATAGTCTAGGTCAAAGAGTTACTAATAACCTAATTCCCTATAACCATTGGCTCTGATACCAATTTTCTGTCACACCCCGACCATGTAAAACGAAAAATCATGGTGGAAACGCCGGGGAGTGTCGTAACAGAATCATTGTTTCACAACCATGGATTAAATAGTTTCGTTTTATTGAATTATTGAACTCATTGTTTTATTACAAATCAGATAAATACAAATATTGTCTTTCAAGTTTTAAAGTCATTAAGGCACGAGTCCATCCTATGTATCGCATGCATCAACAATCATCACATAGCAGCACCTGAAACATATGTAAAAAAAATAGGTACGTCAGCATAAAAATGCATGTGAGATACATAGGTTTTATTGATTTAGGATTCATGACTTGTAAGTTTAAAAGAATGTTTAACAAAAGTAGTCATGAACATAAAAATATTTTCTTTTTAGAAATCATACCAATGATCGATAAGAAGTCAGATGATATAAAAGAATAGTGCATAATGAAACGAGTAACCAAGTAAAAATGAGTTTGTATAAAATATGTTGTTCGTAAAACAATGTTTTGATAAAAAGGCTTGTAGTATATATAAAAATATACCTTGGTTTTAAGAAAGTCGGATAAGTAATATATTAAAATATATTTTAGTTCCAAAATAGTTAAACAGATAGTATATCAAATACACTATAGTTGTAAAAATAATAGTTTTCGGTAGTATATCATAAGTATACTTTGGTTTTGTAAATAACATATCGAACTATGTTTTGGTTTTGAAAATAACATATCAACTATGCTTTAGTAAATAACAAAATATAAGTTGGTTTGTACATAGTATATCAAATTATACTTTGGTAAATAATATCACATTTGGGAGTATATCAAACTATACTTTGGTTGTATATCAAAATATACATAAGAAACAGTGATTTCATATTCATTCAAACCTTAGTGCATCAAACTACACCTTAGAGACTATAGAAATACCAAAAAGGCGATTTCTATTTGGTTAAAATTTGGTTTCTAACATTCCATACAACAGGAATGGGGTGTCTAGTCCTATAGCGCTATATCGTACTACCAATCGGTTTGGTGAATGTATAAAATAAGTACAACCCAACAATTAATTTTATAATCTTTGAATACTAGTGTTTGAACCATAGATAATCAATCAATTTGTTAAAAGATAAGTACTATCATGTATAATCATATAATTGAAATCATGAAAATAACGAATAGGTACACATGTTTCACCCCAAAACATTTGAAAGCAGTAAAAGAGGGGAGCTATGTACTCACTAATTTGCGTTCCAAGCAAAACTCGTTTTGATTTCGGATTCTTCGTTTGTTACTCAACCTACAAGTGTTCTAACCTTATTAGACACTTAGGTTTATAGTCGTTCATCGTACAAGTTTCTCATCTTGAATCCGTTATCATATTTGTATTTGTTTGCTTTTCTTTATTTATGTCGTTTATTTCATCATGCCATATGTATTATTTTGTCTGAATTTGCCAAATGTGTCCACATTGTCCAAAGTGTCCAAATTGTCCGATTGTTTGTTTATGTCCAAGGATGGACATTTCATTTTATAGTTTTGTTTCCCAAGTGTTAATATATATATATTTTTGTAATTTGTTGTGTTTACATATTGTGTAATTATTTGTACTTGGTCTAAATACATAATATATACATACAAAAACACATAAATATGATACTTGATGAATTTTGAAAGTATACATTTTATCTAAAATATATACTAGTCACTTTTTTGTTTAGAAATCTTTTATAAAACATGGATTCATAACTTTGTGCAAAAATTCGTTTAACCATGTTGAGAGACTTCAAATAGTTTTCTAGTTACATATTTCTTCGTTTAACACTTTTGAACATAACAAAATTTATAAAAATTTTGCCATAGTTTCGTTTGAAAATGGATTTTCCCCAAGTTTATACAAAACTTGTGTTCAAATCATTTCAACATAAAACATGATCAAGTATCAATATTTGTCATAATTTGTCAACAAAGTACCATGAACATGATATAGTTCCTAACTTTCCCAAAAAGGAAACTTTATTCTTTGTTTTTGCCAAAAATTTGTAGTACAAGATTTTATTTAAAACTCTTGTTTTAGGTGACTCATATAGTCATTTGAAACATAAATATGTATTCAAAACTCTTTCTACTAACATATTTCATGTTCTTGATTCTTTCCAGAAATGAAAACTTTATTGATTCATTTTAACAAAAATTCATGTTCTTGGATTTTTAATAAATACTCATGTTTTCTAACATGCAAGTAACTATTTTAAGAATAAAAGCCCATGTTCATATCTTTTTGTTAATGAATCTTGTTAGATGTAAACATGCATATGTTCTGATCATGTTTTTACACAAGAATGACCAAGATTCATTTTCACTAGCATAAATTTCTTCATGTTCATCCAAAATCGTAGAAAAATCATAAAATAAAATAACGATTTTTAGTTTATCTTAGTGATTTTCCAATGGGTTTTGTTTTGGTTTGATTCAAGATGAACTTGTATTCTTACAAAAATCAACAATAGTAATAAAATAAAAACTAGTGTAGAATTCTTACTTTCTTGCTAATATGAACAAGATGATAAATATGAAGAAAAGATGAGATTCAAGAGCTTCATGTCTTGAGAAAGTGCTTCAAATGTGTTTCCAAGTATCACCAAAGTCTTAGATCATCCATGAAAGCTTGAAATTTTTGTGTTAAGAATTTTTGAAAGTGAAAGTGGTGTGGGAGGTGCTCTAGCCGAAATTTTAGAGAGAGAAAGTGTAGGAGAAGAAGTTTGCATGTCTTGGAAAAATGAAAGGGAATGGAGTGTTTTAAGGGGTTTGTTTTAATCAAGGTCTTCCACCTCACCTAACCACTAATCAAAATCTCTTGTTTCCAACACATAAATTGAAGATGGGTGGCACAAATGGGGCCCACCATTTCGTGAATCATCCAAGGGGGAGGGTATTTTATATATATATTTTTTTAAATCTTGTTTAAACACATAAAATTTACAAACTTTGATAATTTTTATAAAAATATCTACAATGTTTCAGGCCCTCATATTTTAAAGTAGTGTGACATTAGGTAAAACTAGTCCATGAAAATTATTAGTTTATTGATCGGGCGAAAAAGTCGGTTCGGTCCTGTACCGGGTTAAATACTGACACTGTGTTTAGTTTATAAAAATACATGAAAAAAATTGTTTTTGCACATGTTTTAACATCCAAATAATTAATCCAACTTTTTGGACTAAAAATGTTATTATTTCTGACACAGTTCCGGTACCGGCTTTGCTGTCAGGCAGTTTACTGAACTAGCCGTGCAGCTTAACGCAATAAGATTTAAGTGCGGATTTTGTATCGTTTTTTAATACCCGATATATTATTTATGACAAATAATATTTATTTTTGGGTTTTCGGACAATTACTGTTTCATTCTATGGAATGCTGTACATTTCGCAGGATTACGGTACTTTTCTGCGGACATGGACAATTTGGTTTTTAAATGGACATTTGCTAAATAATGTAAGGCACAAGTTATTAATAAAATTCTTGGATATCAATCAAAATATTTCATTGATCTCAAACTTAATTACAAAGATTAAAAGACACAAACGTTACAACTTGAGGTGTGTCCCACTCAGGGATCTTCTTTACAACTGCAATTGATTTATATCTTTCGATATTTTTCAATTTTTATGCAGAGGGTAAGCATTAATCACGCAAAGTATTATACGAGGTCTAGGCCATTACTTATGCAATATCAGAAGACCAAGTATAATACCCCAGATATCAAACAGTATAAAAACCTAGTATCTCAGAATCTGGCAATCTCTCAAACAAGATTTCGGGGGTTACCCATCTATCCGAGAGATGTTCCCCACGAGATAAGAAAGTATTGATATTTAGGTTTATATCTCGAAAACAATCTACTAACTGTGTAAAAACCTTCTGGGATATCATCAGTGAGACAGTTTATCACATTTAACTTTCCAAATCTTTAGCGTACTGTTATTGTCTACTGATGTACTATCATTTCCTTTGTTTACACAAAACTCATTTTTCATTTTTCATGTTTTTAACTCCCTAAAATTCAAAACATTTAAGAAAATTTGACAAACCGATGTAGATAGCTTTGTCTCGCTATCCGTTTTCTACACCTCATGCTCTGTTTTGCAAAAAATATAAGCAGAAATTACCCCCATTGTAACACCCCAATCGCGTAATATACAACAACATGCAGCGGAAAACATTGGGGAGTCACGTTACAAATTGTTTCATAACACATGGTTCATAAAGTTTTGTTTTATTGAGTTTAACATTTACATTGTCTTTAGAGAATACAATTATTGCACAACAATTGTCTTGTATGTTTTAAAGTCACTAAGGCCCAAGTCCGCCCTATGTGAAGCATGCTCATAGTTAAACGTAAGTTCCTGAAACACATGTGAAAATAGGTACGTTAGCATAAAAATGCCTATGACTAACATAGGTTTTGTTGTTGAGGATTCATGACTTTGATTTTGTTAAAAGAAATGTTTAACTAAAAAGTAGACATGAACCTTTGTAAAAAAATGTTTTCTTTTTTAAAATCATATGAAAATCGATGTGAAAATCAAATGATTTAAAAAAAATAATGTATGGTTAAATAAATAACCAAATGATATCTTTTGTAAAAAGATATTATGTCTTTGTATAAAATGTGTCATGTCGTTGTACAAAAAGTTTCATGTTCTTGTACAAAATATGTTTTTGTAAAACAACGCCTTGTGAAAATATGTCATGTCTCTGTATAAAATGTATCATGTCTTTGTCTTTGTCAAAGTGGTTTAAATAACGCTACGTTATGTAATATCATAAAAGCACTTATATATAGGAAGTACCACCGGTGTATCCACCATGCTTTTATCATATTACACACGCCTCGTTATTTAAATCACTTATCAATAACCACCAAAAATGTCTTTTTTAAACAAATGTCAAAATGTTATGTGTAAGCAATGTACAATGTCAAGTGAAAACCATGTCTTGTATAATCAAATGTCTTGTATGGCAAGTAAAAAGTATTTACTAAAATCTTATGTATAATGTCAATGTGTAACCAAATGTCATGTATGGTGAATAAAAAGTATTTACTCAACCCATATGTATAATGTACAAAACAATGTCTTCGAATAAACAAAAGTTTATGTCAAAAGTTATGTTTTGAAAACCAATGCTTTTATCGATATGAACATTTATATGGTTTGTTAACGAATACATTCTAGCCTTGTCGCCTGTCAGATAAACCCTTATTACGACAAAGGTTTATCAATGTTTATCAGGTTCTGTCATTCCCCAGATGGATACTTCCAAACAAACTAGGAAGCGGGAATGAGGTTATCAAACCTATGAAAAACCATACATACTACCGGTCGCTGGGATAATGTTAATGAATGTATCTAGTCTCGTTTAACATAACAAATTTCATAATCTACGTAAGCATGATATGTAAAATGTCTTTGTAAACCATGTACTAAGTATGCTAAGTAAACATACAAAGTAGAAATGTTCATGAAATCAAGGTGCTAGATATGCTATGTCAACATATGAAGCAAAATGGGTCCTTAAAATCAATGAGCGAGGCATGCTAAGTCGACATGTGAAGCAAAATGTAATGTAAATCAATGTGCTCATATGCTAAGTCAACATATGCCACAAAAGTATCTTCGAAAACAATGTGCTAGCATGCTAAGTCAACATACATAGCAATACATAATTGAAATCGTGTACTATATGTGTACTAGTTGAACATAGCAAGTATATGTCATGAAAAGCATGAAAAGCACGAAAGTAACAAGTAGGCACATGTGTATCACCCCATAATATTTGAAAACGGTAAAAGAGGGGACTATATACTCACTTGGGATTGCTTAATAGTCTTGGAATTAAGACCAAATAAAGCTTGAAGGATCATGGAATTAAACGGCACCTAATATAGGTAACTATGTTAATAAACAGATCCTAAACCGGAGGATAGGATAGAATGAAGTTCTATAAATCAAATGAGTATTGTGTGACAACTGTGCTCTTTAATCGATATACAATGTAAAACAAAGTTAATTATCAATAAAATAATGTGTTTTCGTGTTATTATATGTGTATTTGTATTTGATGATTTTACGATTTGATTCGATTCCGATTTCAAGCTTTAAATCGCTTTCTGGAAGGTTATACGTAAACTGGTGCGTAAACGCAGTCAGTTTAACGCGAAAAACACTCCGGAATAGTTACATAGGCTTAAAATACCTTAAATAACCTTTACATAACTTATAAATAAGTTTTGGATGGTTTGGTGTGTTAAAAACAAGTCTATTCGATCGCAGGGACTATTTGTGTCAAACTGCAAAACTATGCCGATTCGTATGGTATCGAACATTCCAGAACTTGATCATAAGTAAAACATACCCTAAATATCCTTTAAATAGCTTAGAAATAAGCTTTGAGGGGTTCGGTATGCTAAAATAAACTTATTTGATCAATAGGGACTAAAAGCGTCAAAAAGTGCATAGGTTTGCATTTTCGCACATATCTTACGTTCTGAATATATCCGGACACCCAAAAATTTATGTAATCATTAAAATATTTTATTCTAGTGATTTCCATGATAAAATTCCATTCGTCGCTTAATTTGGATCGTTTTTACGTTCGTTACGACTTCCGTCGTAATTAACCGAATAACGCAACCGTACGACCAAACGAGCCGACATCCGAGATTTTTTTGAGCATATTTTAAGTTCCCTGTACTTTAACTTTATTTTAGAGCCTTGAAATGAGGTTAACGGGGCTTAAACGTGTCAAGAATGCATCAAAACACAAGATTCTTAAACGCGTAAGGCCTGTCTCTCCTCTTATGCGGGCCGCCTAAAGTGCCCAGTTCCAGAAAACCCATTTTCAGCAAACTGTTAGATGTTTAGGGGCTGTTTATGCAAATTTCTTGGTGTGTTAACCAAGTTAACACCTCTCCAAGGCTTCTAACCTGCTCCAAACACTTGTATGGTTGAGATTTTTGCTTGGAGGTTACACAAACACATGTCTTGATCTTGTGAGTTCACCACAAGTATAAATAGGCATGCCATTTCATTCATTTTCTTCACCCTTGATCTGAATTCTCTAAGTTGAAGTTACTATACTTCATACCTGAGATTTTAAGATCAAGTTCTTCCTAGCAAGGACCCTTTGTAATCTTCCTTCGTTCTTTTATCGCTTTTCGAGCGTGAAAGTCAAACAGTGTTTGACTTTCTGCTTTGACCACGAGTTGGTCAACAAGAAGTTCGTTTGAACTTCGTAACGTGAGCGTAATCACGATGGTTATAGTTCCTAGTGACTATACCTACTGATTACCACGTTGACTAGGCGTAGTAACGAGTCGTAGTTTCGGTCAAAATGTGCATTTATGCGTATTTTGCAACCAAACTACTCTTGGGTATCAAAACACTTTGTTTTGATATCAAAACATGTTTTCTAAGTTAAGCATGTTTTAACATGCTTAGCTCGTCACTTTTAGTTTAGTGCTTGTTTAGAGTCGTAAGTCAAGCGGTCTAAACCACCGCTTAGACTTTCGAACTCGACCCGTTTGGTCGATCATTAGGATCTGACCAAGCATGTTAGTGACTATAGTTGCATAGGGAATAACATTCCGAGGTTATACCTTATGGTCACCTAGTTTAAGTAGTTATATGATAGGTAGTTTATATGCCTTAGGTAAATGACCAAAATGCCTTTTTCATGCATAATTGGATTTTAAGCATATGTAACCTAAACATTTGTCACTTAACTGATTATGCAACATAATTAAACATGTTTAGGCATATAATACTTGTCATAGGACTAGTTAGACATCTCGAACGTGCTTTTGCGCAAACGACGCGTTAAAGTAGCGTAAGCTACTTAAACGGGTCGTAACCGGTCGAAAGCACTTAGGTTAGGTTCCGATTTAGAATGTAGGCTTTGTTAAACCATATCACATGAGTTCCAACACTCATTTGGTTTACAAGACTTCATTCTATCCGATCTTCCGATTTAGGTGTCGATTTATTTACTAGTGATCCGATTACTAGGTACTACTTAAATTTCCTTGGTTTGCCTGAGCTTCGCTAAGTTCTTTAGATCAAGGATACCCTTCTATTCAATGTGAGTACATAGTTCCCCTATTTTACTGTTTTTGATTGTTTTGGGGTGATTCATATGTATTAAACGATTTCGATATTTAAACGATGGTTTCAAAAACGATAAAGATGGTTTATATTAAACTAATAACGATTTCGATAATGTGAACAAACTTGTTGGACATAGTTACATAACGAATGACATTCATTAGCATTGATCAAGCCGACCAGTACTAGGTTATGGTACCATAGGATCTGACAAATCCCGTTATCAGACTACACCCATGGTTATGTGTGGGGGTTATGTAGGTAACGACCGAATCTGATGATTGTTAACTTACCCTTTGGTGGTTTGTTAATGCGAGTTTCGAGATAGACGAGTCACGAAGGTTTGAATGTTATTAGCGAGACGACCATAAGTAGTTTCACAATTAAAACAAGAATAATTTTGGAAACGAGTTAAACGATTTGAGACGACTTAAATGAGATAAACGAATCGGATAAACGATTGGTTTTGGGCAGTGATTAGATAACGGGATGGGTGTAGCATGATAAAAACATGGTAGATACGCCGCTGGTACATCTTATATATAAGTGCTCTTTTCATATTACATTTCATGTCATTATTTAGTTCACTTGGGAAACGATTTTGAAACGATGTCACACAACGAGGTTTTCGAAATGATATAAACCATACGAGTTTTATTAACGAGTTTTTACGAGATATTTTACGAGTTGGTTTACTAAAACAAATGTTTTGGGGTTAAGAATCATGGCTATGAGATTTTATAAACTATAACCATCTTGATTTGAGTTGGTTAATCATGTTGCAATACACTTTTCAAAACGAGGTTTGTACTTTTGACTCTTGTAGTCTATTAAGGTACTGCAACATATAAACAAGCCATGAATCCGATACTCTCATAAAACCTATGTGCTCGCCATCATTTCTTTGCTGACTTTGTTTTTACATATGTTTCAGGTGGTATTGCTTGATGTTGGTTGCTAGGATGCATGATTCACATAGGATCTGGACAAGGCCTTAGTGACTTAATAACGATAATAGACGATGTTTAATTTGTTTTTTTGGTTAAATACAATGTAAATTACTTAATGAATCAATAAAACGAATCTTTAATTACCATGGTTCTTGAAACGATGATTCTGTTACAACACTCCCCGACGTTTCCGCCACGGTTTGTTGTTTTACGTGGTCGGGGTGTGACAGAAGAGTTGGAATCAGAGCCAATGGTTATAGGGAATTAGGTTATTAGTATTGCTTTGACCTGGACTATAACTTTCTAGGACCCTAACACAAGTTCACTTATGTTTAGATTTTAAAACAATATCGTCACCTATCCTTAGGTGATAACCACAACGAGAACACAATAACTAATCCGCTTCGAAAATTAATCATCTGTTCTAGGATGATTGATTACTAGGTTTTGAACCCTCTGTTATATGGTTTTGAACCCTCTAAGTTTTCAAAATCTCGTCAAAGTTCGGGTCTAAATAATGTGAACACGTGCAAACTGGAAGAGTGAATGCCTGTACCCTGAGTTTTCTGTCTAAGGCTAAAGTGTTTGTACAAATCCGCAGTATCGGACCAGTCACTCTTACCTGGGAACTCTTGGGGTGAGTGTTCACTTATAGGAGAGCATGTCTTCAATGATACATTATATTTACCCATTTACTTTGATTAGTCACTGCGTGTCGTTTGTTTGTTCGAGGTAACAAACGAATGATCGCCTTCCTTGTGTTTTGTCGATGTTTTTCAATACCTCTTTTATATTTTCCAATTGTCAACCTCACTCGTTTCTCATGTTTCCTTGTTAGACAATGCCTCCTCGACGTGATGCTCAACCTTTTACTGCTGAGGAAGTCGCAGCCCTTGTTGCTCAACAAATGGCTGTAGTGCTTCCAGGCGTAGTAACCCAGATCCATCAATTATATAACAACAATAATAACAATAATAATGCACAATGTAGTTTCAATTCTGCTAAGCCGTTGAAGTTTTCTGGGTCGCAAGGAGCAACCACACTCCTGCAATGGTTTGAAAGTATCGAGAGCACATCCATACATGTGCAATGTCCGAATGAGCGTAAGGTTGAGTTTGCATCCAGTGTGTTCGAGAAGCGTGCTCTGACATGGTGGAACGGAGTGATGCGTGATAGGGGTGCCAATGTGGCAATGGCACAAACTTGGGAAGAGCTCCAAGCTCTCATGATGAGAGAGTTCTGTCCCGGTCACGAAATTCGAGCTTTAGAACGAGAATTCGATGATTTGAAACAAGACGGGGAGAACACCGTGCTTATACGGATCAATATGAGGAGCTCAGTTTGTTGTGTCCTACGATGGTTACCCCGTTGGAGAAGGAAATTGAGAGGTATATCGATGGTTTACCCGATTCTGTGCAAGATATTGTGACTTGTGACAACTGGCACAAAACCGGTAACTTCCGTACAATTTAATCAATACTTGATAACTGCAATTATGTGCTTAAATGTCAACATTGCCTGATTACATACTATACAAGTGAATTCATGCACGTTTTATACTACAAATATTGCTTTATGCATTAATGAACAGCGTTGCATCAGAAATACTAGTAAACTCACCGGTAAGACACATTGTGTCAACAAATCTGCAGAAAGCAGTCAGACAATAGAATTGGGGCCTAGGTGTAGGTCCAACGACAAGAATACATTAAAACCCAAGAGTACATACAAGGGTTAACATATAGACTTTCCGGAAGCTAAAATACGCACTAAAAAGTACCCGAAACACACTTTAAATGCGAATTTCATACGTTTCAGCAAAATTCAGCATTGTAACAAGATTGTACCATGTAAAAATATGACTAGTTGGTCCAGAATACCTTCCTAAGTGTTGGGAATCAAAAGTGTCACAAAAAGTTACATAAAGGACACTGTACGAGATAACTTGACACTTTAACAAACCAGTATCTAACCGAACAACCGGACATTACCCGGAATACCAAAATATTGCTAAAAGCATTGTTTTACTTTTTTTTAACTAGTTATGGTTCCGAACACCTTAGTACACTACATAATGCAAGAAACACTTAAAACACTAAACTTTACATTTAACTTTCCACTAATTACCTACTTTTACCATCAACTTACAATTAACCCCCCTCCCCCTTGATATTTACGGCCCATATGAGGCCCCACCTCAAGATTTTCTAATCTTCACTAAATCCTCCATAATCTTCTCTTTGGATTTGTTTTGATCTTGTATGTACTTGTGAAGACACTAAACCCAATGGATAAAACTCAAGTTCTAATTATAAGTATCATAAGCATCACCATCTTCAACACACCACACCCACTCTCTTCTTACCCCCCCTCATCTCGACCGACCCTATCCCCACACACCATCACCATTTTCGATCAAGCTCCATCCAATCCAAGACCATTTTGAGGTGCAAGAAGCAAGATTAGAAGGTGTGGAACTCTTGGAACTTGAAGGACCTCCTTAGCAAGCTTTTATCCACTCGATTTTCTTCATTGTTTCTTCCCTAGCTTGAAGCTAGTAGTAAGCTTCTTGTAACTCTTGTTACTTCATATTTTTAGTGGATAAAAGATATATTATGTTGAAATAACAAGAACACTAAAAGACTTGAACTTGAATCTTGAAACATAAGATGAAATATGATGATATATAGATGACATGATGTTGTTTAGTGCATGAATAATATTTGTTTGTTGATTTCTTGAGATGATGATGTTAATCATCACATGAAGCATGCTAGATGGTGTGTAAACACTTAATCTAGCAAGGTGAAGGATGATCATGTAACCACATATGATGATCATCTTCTAGTGAACACATGAACTTGATAAATAAAAATGATTTCTTGAAAAGTAATGAACAAAGTAACCTAGTAATCTTATAAATCTAAGATGTATAAATGATTTTTCCAAAGAACCAAGTTAAAAATATGATTTTTGGAAGATCATGGTCTTTACTTTAAATTACACTATTTTTTGTGACAAAATAAGTTTAGAGATACTAGTGAAACAAGAAGATGTTTCAAATAAACATTTTTGTAAAATGTGATTACAAGTTGTAAACACTTAGTTTCTTTAAGAATGAGATTTTTAAAGGAATAAACACACTTTTAAGGGTAACTAAACCTACTAAATAACAAGGTAAGTTACTACAAGTTTTTACAAAAACTTCAAGTTCATGATGTAGTGAAATTTACTTGATGTTGACACTCGGTAAGTGTTGAATGAGTTGTTGATGTTTGATGATGATTTAAAAGAAAATAAACACATGTTTTTAAAACATGGGAAACCTCCATTTTTAGGGGAAACTATGTCAAAATTTTTATAAATTTTGACACTTAGAAAAATATAAGTTTTTGAGAAACTTATTCCCTAAAAATGTATCTAAAAATATTTACCAAGGTTTCCCTAATTTTTGTGTTAAGAAATGATGATTTCTTCAAGATAAAAATTGGTATTAAGTATGTATATTTTTGAGGAAAATATATATATTTATTTATCACCAAATTGTGTGCTAAATGTATGTAGTATGTATTATGTGTAAATAGTGTATTAGGGCTCGAAAATACACTAAATACTCCCGAGGAGTGAAAATACAAAAATACACATACAACATGCTTAGACAAATACAAGAGAATATATTTATGAAAATATATGTCTTAATAGATTAAATAACTTGGTCAAGTTATGAACATGAAATGAAGTTTGTGGACAAGATACATAACTCGGGTGAAAAATACAAGATACTTATATTTATTTTTGTGAAAATAATATAAGTAAGATACATAGTTAAAAATATAAATTATTTTTAACACAAGAACACATATACAAAAGATAGTGACTTGTACTTGTGCGCAATGTTGTAGAAGGCGCTAGTCGGGCGGTGAGGTACCGCCTAGGGATTAATCGGAATGGGATTTTTATATGTATTTTTTCAAAATTATATATATATACCCAATAATATAAAAATAATACTTCAAAATTCACATAAATACTTCAAGTTTCAGATAGTATGGTTCGATTTTGACCGATTTTGACCGATTTTGACCAATTTTGACCGCCTAGGACCGATTTTGACCGATTAATATAGTCTGATTAATCCGATTTTTGACCGCCTAGGACCGATTTTCACCGATTACGACCGCCTATGGCCGACTTTGACCAAAACCGATTAATTCCACCGACTAGCTTAAAATTAATCAGTAGCCTACCGACTAGTGCCTAGGCGCCGATTAATCGGCCGCCTAGGCCGATTTCTGCAACCATGCTTGTGCGATACAAGTCTAGTGACTAACATTAACAAAACACGTATAGGTCACAATGCTAAATAAGCAAATCCGGTGAAGTTTACGGCGCAAGGAACGCAAAGTTGTGAGTTCATGCTCCCCCTTTTCTTTTAACTGTTTTCAGTTTTATAACTTCGGGGGTGAAGTACATGTTATTAAATGTTTACAGAAAAGTGAGTCCTGACCCCATTTTTAAACTTTTACATACTTTTTAAACTTGGGGAAAAGACATGTGTTATGGTATGATGGATACAAGAACTAAGGAATGATACGAGAAATCGTGTCACGAATAGGGTACCATAAGCACCATTAATCGTGTACATACTAAGACCGCAGAACAAAAGGTTAGATCTAATGGGTTTTCGGACAGCCACACTCTTGGTGAAAACTAGTACCAAGTAGTGCTTTTGTGTCTCAGTCGTGAATCGACAACTAGAAAAATGCCTGTGGTTTGGATGCTTCCTATGTCGTGTCACATGTTAATGGCCTTGCAACCCATTAACAACCTAGATACATACAGAAATACTTGATTTATACAAGATACATACCATGTTTTCATACAAAGTATACAAACATTCAATACAAGAACTGCATGAATTCACACCAACATTATGTTGACAATTTTCCAAAAACTCACATCTATTTCAGGTAACTAAAGTGGATGTGCGCGCGGTCATACTCTTGCTCTTGGAAGTTGCTTATGTTTATCTTTGAATAATGTTGTAAACTTTTCAGACAACGTTTTATGATGTGATGTAAACTCCAAACATGACCTATGTTTTCAGTTACGTAATGTTATTGGTATTTGAAGTTATTTTTATGAGCATGTAGTATGTTTACCATTCGTATGCAATGAGAACCTTTCATGATCACACCTCGTGCTTCCGCCTTAGAGAGGGGTATGAGAGATTGGTATCAGAGCTGTGATTGTAGTGAACCAGGATTCCTTCTCGAGTCTAGACTACAATCTTTAGGATCCTTTCACGAAAACAATTGTTCAAAGAGTTTTCATTGCATAAAACTTTCCGCGACATCCACTACCTGAAACTGTTTTCAAAGAGTCAAGAAAGAACACTAAGAGACTTAGGGTGCACTGGAGTAGCACTTGACTTTGACTAGAAATTACTTGTAACTATGTGTGATAATTGATATATACACATACTAGAAATAGAATATCTCAGGCACTCGTGACTTTACCTGAAAGCTGTGACCTATCTGAAGGAAGTGATACGAGGATGAAACGAACTGTGTGGACTGTGCAAGGAGTTACGTAATTATGGATGCATACATAATTACGGAATTCAGTGCACAGAAACCACAACAAGTGTTGTCACGTATCAAGTGAGATTTCTTCAATACGAAAGAAGGTCAAACATGGATACCCCTCCCCCAGCCTATTAAATACTCTTTTGGAGTAATAAATTAGGGTATAAAGACATGAACCGCCAATGTGAAGTAAGATGTTGTTCTTTACATATAGTAAACTTGCACCTTGGGGAGATGTAACCCTTATGCATTTTGCTTACCTTACAAACAATGATGTAACAAGTTGCCCTAATATATGTAAAGACATCGGTGAATATCTTATGACGCATCAGTATTTATCTATTTATACATGCTTATTACTGTATAAATTGATTTATACACTTGGCGGATTGTTTGATGTCACTTATGTGGGTATATGTCTGTGAATATATTACTACTGTCTCATATGATGATATCAAACAAAATGTCTAACCCTATTGTGTTGTGTTCTTTCAGAACATGGCACCCAGGAGAATTGTGAACAATAGGGATGCTGATCAACCGCCTCCTCCCCCACTGCCGAGGACTGCTGAAGAACTAAACGCCCTACTGGAAGAAAGGATCTTCGCAGCTATCGCTCAATACGAGGCAAACCGCACCGAACAAAGTGGAGGACCAAGCAATGCAAGACGCAATGGGAATGGAGATTCATCTGGAGGAAACGCAGCTCAGGGCTGCACTTTCAAGATGTTTCTCGACTGTAAACCACTAAACTACGACGACACTGGAGGTGCAGTGGCGTATGTACGCTGGACGGAGAAGACTGACGCCACTATCTGCATGAGTAAGTGTACCGCGGATCAGCAAGTCACTTTTGCTATGGGGTTGTTTGTTGATGAAGCTTTGACTTGGTGGAATTTGCAAGTCCAGACTCTGGGTGATGATGCTGCGTACGGCATGGCATGGGATGAGCTAAAGGAACAAATGAGAGAGAAGTATTGCTCCCGTGCCGAACTCCAAAGGTTGGAGACTGAGTTCTGGCATTTGACCATGGAAGGTGCTGACATTACTGGTTATACCCGAAGGTTCCACGATTTGTCTAGAGTAATCCCCTACATGGTGACTCCCGAATTTAAGCACGTTGAACGCTACATTTGGGGGATTGGCCTCAGAATTTCGTAGCATGGTAACTTCGACCAAACCCTCAACAATCACTGAGGCTGTAACTCTGGCCGTCAGCTTTACTGAAGATGCTGTTCGTATGAAGAAGTTATCACTAAACCCTACTGAGAAGACCGAAGACGCATGCTGAGTCATCCGGTGACAAGAAAAGGAAACATCCAAGTCTGAATCAGGCAACTCGCAGCAACAACAAGGGTTTCAACAATAAGAAGCGTGACCCCAATCTGCCTCGGGAGGCGAAAACTCTTGCAACCATGAATGACGCTCCTGCCAAGAGATACCTGGGCACTCTGCCCATCTGCAACCAGTGCAAGCGTCATCACAAAGGAGTTTGTCGCATTCCAAAATGCGACAAGTGTGGAAAACTGGGTCACCATACTGAGGACTGTTGGGGAAAACGAAGGAACGGGAATGGAAACCGCAACGGTGCTGGAAATAGAAACGGTGGTGGAAATGGAAATGGTAACAGGAATGGTAACGGAAATGGGCAGAACCAAGGATGCTTCAGTTGTGGAAGCAAGGATCATTTCATGAAGGACTGCCCAAAGGGAAACAATGCTCAGGCTCGAGCATTTATGATTGGAGCAAGGAACGCACACGAGGACCCTAATGTGGTCACCGGTACGTTTCTCGTTAACAATCACTTTGCATCCATACTATTTGACACTGGTGCCGGTTATAGCTTCATGTCTGTGGAATTTAAACGTATGCTTGGGATAGAATCTAGTAGATTAGATATTCCTTATTCCATAGAATTAGGCAATGGTAAACTTGTTGAATCGGGTGAAGTTGTTAAGGGTTGCACATTAGAACTTGGTGAGCAAAGATTTAGCATCGACCTCTTACCTATTCAATTGGGTAGCTTCGATGTAGTGGTCGGAATGGACTGGTTGTCCAAGAATAAAGCTGAAGTTATTTGTCACGAGAGAATCTTCACATCCCCCTGATGAATGATGAAACTCTCATCGTGCATGGAGAAAAGCGAGACGCGACTCTGCGAATCATCAGTTGTATGAAGGTACAGAAGTGCTTAAGGAAAGGATGTGTTGCTTTCCTGGTGCACGTTGTAGATAAGAAGGCTGAGGAGCCGAAACTCGAAGACATTCCTATGGTGAAGGAATTCCCTGATGTTTTTCCTGAAGATCTACCAGGACTACCTCCGCAACGACAAGTCGAATTCCATATAGACTTGGTTCAAGGAGCCGCTCCTGTAGCCAAGGCACCCTATCGACTTGCACCATCCGAAATGCAAGAATTATCTACACAACTCCATGAGTTGTTGGATAAAGGATTCATAAGGCCAAGCTTCTCACCTTGGGGATCTCTAGTATTGTTCGTGAAGAAGAAGGATGGAACACTGCGGTTGTGTATCGATTATAGAGAACTGAACAAGCTCACTATCAAGAATCGGTACCCACTACCGAGGATTGATGACTTATTTGATCAATTGCAAGGATCGAGCTATTATTCCAAGATTGACCTTCGATTTGGATACCATCAATTAAGGATTCAAGAGGAAAGCGTACCAAAGACTGCATTCAGAACACGTTATGGGCATTACGAGTTTCTTGTGATGCCATTCGGACTGACGAACGCGCCAGCGGTATTTATGGATCTGATGAACCGTGTATGCAAACCATATCTCGATAAATTCGTGATTGTATTTATCGATGATATCCCGATTTACTCGCGAACGAAAGAAGAGCACGAGCAACACCTCAGAACCATTTTGGAACTACTGAAGAAAGAGAAACTTTATGCAAAATTCTCAAAGTGCAAATTCTGGATTCGCGAAGTACAGTTTCTTGGTCACGTTGTGAAGGAGAAGTGCATTTATGTAGACCCATCCAAGATTGAAGCAATAAAGAATTGGGAAGCCACCAAAACCCCAACTGAAGTTCGACAATTTTTGGGCTTAGCGGGCTATTACCGACGGTTTATTGAGAATTTCTCAAAGATAGCTCAACCGCTAACTACCCTTACGCAGAAAGACAAGAAGTACGATTGGGGTGACAAGCAGGAAGAAGCCTTCCAACTGCTTAAAAATAAGCTATGCGATGCACCAATACTATCCTTACCCGAAGGCACCGAAGACTTCGTGGTATACTGCGACGCTTCGCGCCAAGGTTTGGGTTGCGTGCTCATGCAACGCCAAAAATTCATTGCTTACGCTTCAAGACAATTGAAGGTACATGAAAGGAATTATAGCACTCACAACCTGGAGCTAGGCGCAGTGGTATTCGCCTTGAAGATCTGGCGACACTATTTATATGGCACTCGATGTACAATCTTCACAGATCACAAAAGCCTACAACACATATTTGATCAAAAGGAATTAAACATGGGTCAACGACGATGGGTCGAGCTGCTGAACGATTATGACTGTGAAATTAAGTACCATCCTGGAAAGGCAAACGTTGTAGCAGACGCGTTAAGCCGAAAAGAAAGGTTAAGACCCTAAGGGTTCGAGCATTGGAAATGACTATTCAAACGAACCACACTGCACGTATTCGTGACGCATAACAAGAAGCCCTTAAGATGGAGAATCGTAAAGCTGAATACCTCCGAGGTATGCTAAAGAATTTTGTGCCAAACAAAGAGGGAACCTTATACTTTAAAGGGCGTATTTGGTTTCCACTCTATGGCGGCATTCGAGAAGTCATCCTTAATGAAGCTCATAAGTCAAGATACTCGATCCATCCAGGATCGGACAAAATGTATCAAGACTTAAAAGACTACTACTGGTGGCCGAGACTTAAACGTGATGTTGCTATATATGTTGGAAAATGCCTAACCTGTGCTAAGGTTAAGGCTGAATATCAGAAACCATCTGGGCTACTGCAACAACCAGAGATACCCATGTGGAAGTGGGAACAAATCTCGATGGACTTCATAACAAAATTACCCAGGAACCCTAGAGGGCACGATATGATATGGGTGATAGTTGATCGATTAACGAAATCTGCGCATTTCCTACCAATCCGAGAGAAGGATAGCACTGGAAAGCTTGCGGAGATGTACTTAAAGGAAATCGTGGCACGTCATGGAGTGCTGATATGCGATAAAATACACATATTTGTCCCGTGTAAATTGTATACTTATTGTATAGTTTTTTATTATTTTTATTTAGTTTTAGTGTGATATTATATTCTATTGTGTTTTGGCAGGTCTTGGTGCAAATGGAGCGAAAACGAATAATATGCAAATGACCAGCTAGTTGAGCAGAGTAGAATGCCAGTGACCGAAGGAAATTTATAGTTATTTCCCGTGATTGAACCGAGCCCACTATCTCTATTTCATAAGCTAGAAAGGGCCATAGATTACACAACATATATTATTATTATTAGGAAATTCCTACATCACATGGCCAACGTTAGATGCAAGTGGATAGGCTTTTGGGCTTTTTATCAAATTCTTATGATATATCATAACATTACCCTAGTCCACTAGATATCAACATTAAACAAAATCGTCTGACATTGAGATACGAATTAGAAAAGAAAAGTGGAATCAGCAATTGTTATTAAAGGGTTCTTTGAGGGAATTGGCAATTATATAAAACATCAAACGGTTGTTGGGCTTCACATGTTTTAAGGGGTGACTTTAGCTGGACATCAAAAGAGGAATTAGAAGTGGGCGACAGAAATTATTTGGGCCAATGCCCATTATATTTGGAGTTGAACGGCTGTATTGGGACGCAACTAAGAAATGAAATATTATAAGAAGGGGGAGACGCAACATCAGACGCAGAACAACAGCCGAACAACAACACAATTACGAATTTGGACGAACTTGGGACATCTTGGAGGCTGTTTTCGGAGGTTTTGAAGGTTCGGGACTGTGAGGAATCGTCTGAGATCATTCGGGAGCACACAGGATTGGAGTTTCGGGTTCTATAATCTTATTCTCTCGTTTTCGTTTGTTTTCGATTGTTTAAAGATGAATTCAGTTTACACCTTGTTTGATACCTTGTTTTGGATCATGATTAGCGGCTAAATTTACATTACTACCTAGACATGGATGATTGATTGCTTATGTTTTGGTTATTATTGGATTTTGGAAGCTATGGTTAGTTTATAAATTGTAAACGGTTTGTTCTATCGGTTAGATGTGTTTGCGTGCTTGATGTTATTTTATTATTAATTATTGCTTCGCTTGAATCTTGGTGACGGTCTATATCACGGAATAGAGTCAGGCTAGGGTTTTAGGTTTTGGTGAGTGTCTATATCATATAATAAACCTTTGATTCTTTAGGGTGAAAATCACGTGAAGTAACCTTAGAAGTAATAATCAGTAATTTAATAAAATCAAGTGTTCTACTAATCATCAATAGCTGTAAGGTGCGAGATTATTGCTAGGTCTAAGTGATTAAACCGCAAGGTGGGTCCTTCTTAGAAAGTTAACCTATTTGCTGCTGTCTAGCAAGTCTAACTGAGAAAACAAACCTATCCTAGGTTTAGGTCTCGTAAGGGAGTGAGCCTTGTAGGATACTTTTATAAACCCCATTAGATGTCTTGTAAGGGAGTCTAAAAACCGGTAGTTTAACAACCTTTAGGGGATTTTAGCGTGCTCTTGAGAGGGGTCCTTAGATTTCCCGAGAGGTGAGAATTTTAAGATCCCGGTTCCATAGCAGACAACTTCCAATTATAGTCATAACTAAAAGCAATCAGGATTCCTGTCTAGGTAGTTCTTTCATCATCCTTGAGTTCAGCCTTCGTGTGAGTTCGTGTCTAGTTCGTCTAGCTAGTTTAGTCGTTATTTGCATTATTTAGGATTTTTAGAAACCCCCCCAATCAACAAACATTTAGTTAAGTCGTGTCAGTTTGAGTCTAGATAGAGTCATTAGCGTAATCAGTAGAGTCTCTTGGGTTCGATACTCGGACTTCCTTAGGCTATACTACATTCGATCGGTACACTTGCCGGTTGTGTGTTTTAGGGTTTAGAGAGTCTTAGTTTTATAAATTTAAAGCTTAGAGAGTCTAGAATTAGGGTAAATTTAGGTAGTTTAGTTAACCCGTTTCGAGCACATCAAGTGCCTATCTCAATTATTTCAGACAGAGATGGACGTTTTGTCTCAAGGATCTGGCAATCCTTTCAGGAAGTCTTTGGATCTCAATTAGATCTAAGCACGACCTTCCATCCGCAAACAGACGGCCAGAGCGAACGAACCATACAAACGTTAGAAGATATGCTTCGCGCATGTGTTATGGACCTAGGCGGCAGCTGGGATACTCATCTACCTTTAGTTGAGTTTTCCTACAATAACAGTTATCATACAAGCATAAAAGTAGCACCGTTCGAAGCTCTGTATGGCCGCAAGTGCCGCTCGCCATTATGTTGGGCAGACGCTGGAGACAAACGCATGGTTGGTTCTGAACTTGTGCAAGAGACAACCGACAAGATTATGCAGATCCGAGAGCGCATTAAGGCGGCTCGAGATCGACAAAAGAGCTACACTGATCGAAGATGAAAACCATTACAGTTCGAGGTGGGAGACAAAGTTTTGTTGAAGGTCTCACCTTGGAAGGGCGTAGTAAGATTCGGAAAACGTGGAAAACTGAATCCATGATACATCGTACCATTCAAGATTTTGGAAAGAATTGGTACCGTGGCTTACAAAGTGGAATTACCAGAAGAACTTAACGGAGTACATGATACGTTCCATGTATCCAACCTCAAGAAGAGTCCAACACAAGAAAACGTGATCATCCATGCGGATGAAGTTCATATTGATGACACCCTCCGATTTACAGAACAACCCGTTGAGGTTATAGACTGGAAAGTCTACAAGACCAGGAGGAGCACTGTCAAACTTATCAAAGTACGTTGGAACTCTAAGCACGGACCCGAGTACACGTGGGAACGTGAAGACCAGTTCAAAGAAAAGTACCCCCACCTGTTCAAGAAAACTCCTGCGAGAGATAGATCAGCCTGAATTTTGGGACGAAATTCTTTTAACGGGGGGAGACTGTGACAACTGGCACAAAACCGGTAACTTCCGTACAATTTAATTAATACTTGATAACTGCAATTATGTGCTTAAATGTCAACATTGCCTGATTACATACTATACAAGTGAATTCATGCACGTTTTATACTACAAATATTGCTTTATGCATTAATGAACAGCGTTGCGTCAGAAATACTAGTAAACTCACCGGTAAGACACATTGTGTCAACAAATCTGCAGAAAGCAGTCAGACAATAGAATTGGGGCCTAGGTGTAGGTCCAACGACAAGAATACATTAAAACCCAAGAGTACATACAAGGGTTGACATATAGACTTTCCGGAAGCTAAAATACGCACTAAAAAGTACCCGAAACACACTTTAAATGCTGAATTTCATACGTTTCAGCAAAATTCAGCATTGTAACAAGATTGTACCATGTAAAAATATGACTAGTTGGTCCAGAATACCTTCCTAAGTGTCGGGAATCAAAAGTGTCACAAAAAGTTACATAAAGGACACTATACGGGATAACTTGACACTTTAACGAATCGGTATCTAACCGAACAACCGGACATTACCTGGAACACCAAAATATTGCTAAAAGCATTGTTTTACTTTTTTTGAACTAGTTATGGTTCCCGAACACCTTAGTACACTACATAATGAAAGAAACACTTAAAACACTAAACTTTACATTTAACTTTTGATGTGTGCGAGTGTGTATATAAGTTTAAGTATATTTTAACCCCTTTTTACACGTTACCCAAGTTTTAAATTTATAAAACACGATATTTTACTAACACCAAACACACATATGGGCAAGTGCACCCATCATGAGCGTAGTATAGTGTTGGCAAGATACCGAGGTCGTCCAAGGACACAAGAGCTTTTAGTACCGGTTTATCCTCAACGTCTAATCAAATCAAAAAGTTAGAAAAAGGTTTTAAACTAGAAAAATAAAAACCAACTAAAATGCTGAAAAATAAAAGTAAAAACAGATAGACAAGATAAATCACTTGGATCCGACTCGTGTTTAGTGTAACCTTTGATTATTTCCGCACTTTTGCACTTTTTAAGAGATTATCTTAGTTATTGTAGTAGGCCCCTCTTTTGAAGGTGACGTTACCCTTAACCCAGTAGTTTGAGTCAGCAAGGATACAATCCTAAAGGGTCGGATTATTGAAAGATAATTAATTAAGTTATTAATGCATATTATGGTAGGCCCCTCTTTTGAAGGTGACGTTACCCTCGGTTAAGTAGTCTGAGTCAGCAGGGATACAATCCTAAGTAGCCGGGTTAAAGTATTAATAGTAGCTTACATATGAGGGGATCAAAGAGTTTGGACCCCCGCCATCCAATATCGGTGGGTATTGAAGGAGGTCCTACTAAATTTGACCCAGGTCCTTACAGGATCTATACACTGAACAAGGCAAGACTCTTACCAAACCGTTCCCTTAACCCCCGACCAGGTAGCCAACATATCTCTATATAGACCGTGGAGATATGAATGGTGAAAATCTTTTATTTTATATAGACAGTAAAATAATGCCAAGACACCAAGGACAAACGATAAGGAAGAATCACCTTCAACATAAGAAACTAGTTATTAATGTCATTAATACATAACCAAGTAAAAACTGCGAAAAGATTAAAAATAAAAAGTATTGCACTAGACACTTGTCTTAACCAAGTGATGTAAGAGACTTAGGCAACATGGCCTTTGATTATCAAGAACTCTTACGATCAATCTTGGATCCCGAGACGACTCACACACTCTATGATGGACAATGGATGATGGTGGTGGATGATGGTAGTTGTGATGGTGTTGGGTGGTGGGTGAAGTGTGAGAGAGGTGGTGTGCCAAGGGATGGTTTGCAAATGAGCCAAGCACCCCTATTTATAGGCTGAACAGAGACTCGGGCACGGCCCCGTGTCCACCTTCCTTCTCTTTCTTCCTTAATTGCAGTTTGTCTGCATTAGTTGACCACGCCCCCGTGTCCGCTGGGCACGCCCCGTGTGCAGAAGCGTATCTGTACTATCAAGATTTCCCTAGATTCTACGAATCTTAGAGTTGGCCATGGCCCCGTGTCCGCTGGGCACGCCCCCGTGGTGGGTGATAGAAGCTTCTACAGCTTTGTCTTTTCTGCAATCACTTGGGCACGCCCCCGTGCTCATTGAGCACGGGCGTGTTCAGCCTTCTGTTCTCTTGTTTTGCTTGGGAAGATGCTGTCGGGGAGGCTGGGCATGCCACGTTTGTTCCTTTTCTTGTATTTATGTTAGATTTAGCTTCCTTTTTGCTTCTTTTGTTCATTTAAGCTTGTTTAATCCTGAAAATACAAAAGGAAGACAAAAACACACTTTTTTTCTAAAATTAGTACTAAAAAATGGTTAGTTTTATGCCACAATTGATGTAATTTATATGTTGCATTTTGTGCACATCAAATACCCCCACACTTGAATCTTTTCTTGTCCTCAAGCAAAACTCTTTATACTGTGGCTTTACACTCCCAAATGGAATGGGTAGAAGAGAAGGTTTTTTGGGCTTGTCATAGAGTGTCGGGATTTCCAAGATTCTTTATTTAGTTTTTTTATTTATTTACACCCTTATTCGTCATGATTTATTGAAAACATTCCATAAGATAAATTACTTATTAGGGCATAATATGCCTTTTTTAAAATTCCACTTATATACAAGTTCACATACCTCACGGGGTATCACTCAACACTCGGCCGAGGATGTATTTTAGTGGATCACTCGAGAGCGGCATGGAACTTACTCCTACCATAAGCTTGCCAAGCAATCAATCCTCCTCCTTTTTAACTATACACCTTTGTAAATTTCAAGAGGGCTTTTTGGGGTGAAGGGTTAGGCTTGGGTTAAAGGTAGGTGGTCGGGTTAGTGGTTAGTAAAAGGGCGAAAGGCGTAAAAAGCGTCGGTTTTCATAAGACTTTTTTATTTTTGAAGTTTTTATTTTGATGAAGCCATTATTCAAACAAAGTTATTTTCGATAAACATGTTTGTTTATTTCTCTTTTGCTTCATCATCATCATCATATTTTTTTTAGGAAGTCATAATAAAAACCGAGCTTGTTACTAAAACAAAAGGGTTAAAAATAAAAAGGTTTTGGTGGGTGAAAGGGTGTTTGTTTTAGGTTATGAAATGAAAAGGTTTAGGCTCAAAGGGGTTAACTAGGGGGATTTTGGGTAGGTAAAAAAAAGAAAAATAATGGTGTAGAAATAAAAAGGGTTAGTCATAATGCCTCCGTCATTTACTTACTCGGGTTTAAGTTGGTAAGGACCGGGAATGTATCGTCTTGGCAAGTTCTAGAGTCGTTAGAACCAAGCGGCTATTCACACAAGAAATGAAAAATGAGCATTTAGTTTAAAGATATATATTTGTATGCTCAATAAAGGCTCAAAACTCACTTTTTTGTGGGAATGGGTTTTTATGTGATCAAGTATATATAATCAAATTTTAATTAAGCTTGTCATGCCGTTTCATAATTTTCTTATGTTGGTTCTTTTTATCACGACGCTATCGGTTGTAAATTTCTAAAAATACAACCTTTTTAGAACTTGAAATTCCCAAATTAAACCTAGACAAGTAAAGAAAATGAAAAAAAATTGAAAAAAATTTGGGGTGATTAGCGGTTCCAATAGAGTTTTGTGTAAGGCTTGTATTTAGGACTTGCAAGACTCAAGGTTTTAGCATCCCCCCCACACTTAAATTACACATTGTCCTCAATGTGTCCCAAAAATTAGTTTTTAGGTTGATTGAATGTGTAAAAAGGTGTGAAAAAGCAAAATTTTATGTTACTGGGCGTCTAGACACGGCCCCGTGTCGAATGGACACGACCCCGTGGTCAGAGTGCCAGTAAAAATTACTTACAGAAGATAGACACGGGGGCGTGTTGGCTGGACACGACTCCGTGTCTGGCAAAGGTCTGCAGAATTAAACAAACAGCAGGTCTGGGGAAGTGGGCACGGGGGCGTGTCGGCTGGACACGACCCCGTGTAGACAATCTGCAAAGGTGAAAAAACAGGTTTCTGGCTCCGGTTTTCCTGTCCCGGCTTTAGTAGCACTAATGTTTAGTGCTCTAAGCCTCGTATGTACCTGTTTTATCAATAAACACTACACCAAACCATAACAAGCATCCTAAATTACCATAGTTCAAACATCCAAATCACAAAGTTAAAAAAAAAAGAAAATGCAGAGTTAAAGGAAGTAAATTGTTCAAGACATGGCACGCAGGTCGGAAATTGTTCAAAAGAAATGGGGGGTTAACCTGTGGGATCTCCAACCAGCCGCTCCTGCCTCTACTCCTCCCGCCTAGTCCATGTCCTCGTCCACATCGTCATCACCTCCTCCTCCGTGCCCCGCCATGTACTCCCGGATATTCCCAATGTCATCCTGAATGTCAGATATGTTTCTCTCAATTGCTCCGACCCGGGTGTACGTGTTGCTCGCCATGTTATAGGTGTTCCCGTTGCACATGAGGTTTTCCTGCAATAAGTCATGTAAGCTTTGAAAATTAGGAAAACCGCCTCCTTATGAGGAGGATTGGCCCGGATCACCATGGGGCTGGTACTGGTAATGAGGAGGTTGTTGAAATTGTGGAGCGTGAAGGACGAGTGCCTCTTGCGGGTTCCATGCATGCCCCTGGACTCTTTGGAAGCTAACCGACCCGTCTTCGGCTTCATAAATCAGGTTCATGGAGCGGCAGATGTGTATGTCCACTCTTCCCGACCATGGGCTCTTTTGGAAAGATCTGGGCATGTTCACAAAATGCTTGAAGAGACGGTATATCCACCCCCGAAGAAGATAGGGGTTGGTGGAGTAGCAAGCCGGTTCCAATGCATGTTGCGGAGCAGGAGGTACGGAACATCGAGGTGTCTGCAGTTATGAATGCAATGAAGGACCACCAGATCTCTCAACCCAACAACGCCACTACTGTCATGCCTTTGGCTAAGAGAGTAAGTGAGGACCCTATGGATGTAACGGTAAAGCGGGTCCCTCAGCTTAGTGCTCTTAGTGCTGCTCGGGTTGTAGTGCCCTTCTCCAATTTGAGCCCAAGCTGCTTGGCGCTCATTTTCATCCAACTCTCGCACCCCTCTGGTGTTCTCTTCATTACCCGCATCTTCCTCCGCATACAACCCAACTATCGACCCAAACTGTGCCATTGAAATCGAGTACTTAGTCCCCCCACATCGGAACTCTACCCCATCATTGTCAAACGGGTCACACCTTGAATTGAACACGAATGTGCTATAGAATTCCAGATTGTACTCATGGACTGAGTGAAGTCGAGTGGTTAGGGCAGCTCTTAGTTGGCCGGTAACGAGGTTGTTAAACAGGTCAAGTTGGTTCACCATTGCCAAAAGATCCATGCACACTTGTCTTGGGTATTCCTCCGGTTTGTGTGACACCTGGGTCACTGCGACCATCAAACAAATACCAAACCAATGATATATTGTATTTCATACTTGGGATTTGTACAAATATGTGTATCATTTGCACATATCAATTCTTGTTCTATTTCGGGCTCTAAATCGCTTTCTGGAAGGTTATACGCGCACTGATGCGTAAATATAACCAGTTTAATGAAACGAACACTCCGGAATAGTGAAATAGGCTTACATACCTTAAATAACCTAGAAATAAGTTTCGAAGGCTTTGGTATGGCAAAATCAAGTTAAATCGCTTACAGGGACTAAAGTTGACAAACTGCGAAAGTGTGCCAATTTGAACTGTAACAGACATTCTGGATCATGGCCATAAGTTAAACATACCATAAATATCCTTTACATAGCTTAGAAATAGGCTTTGAGAGGTTCGGTGTGCTAAAATAAACTTTTGGCTCATTCAGGGACTAAAAGTGTCAAAAAGTGCATAAGTTTGCACTTTCGCGCATAACTTACGTTCTGAATACATCCGGACATCCAAAAATTTATGTAAGCACTAAAATATTTTATTTTAGTGTTTGGCATGAGAAAAATCCATTCGTCGCGTAATTTGGATCGTTTTTCGCCCTTATGCGCATTCCGTCGTAATTAAGCAAACATCGCGATCGTACGGCCAAACGAACCGACATCCGAGATATTTTTGAGCACATTTTAAGTTCCCTATACTTTAACATCATTGTGGAGCTTGAAATTGGGTTTGACGGGTGTTAGAAGTGCCAAAACACGACGATACGCGCACAGGGGCCTGTTCTGCCATTTTTGAAAGTTCCAGACCTGCAAGGTCCTTACGGACCTCAACATTATTAGTGTTACGGTCCGTAAGCATGGGTCAGATGCATAAAATCATTTTGCCTGCTGATTAACAGCCTTTAAACACTCCAAAGGCCAATACCACGTGTTAATCACTGATGGTGGGGGCAAATGACATACCACAACATTTCAACAAGTGTACGGATGGGATTCGATCACGTTATTCGAGAAAGGTTCTTAACGGATCTACGAAAACTATCAATACCCATCCATCCCCATTGCAAAACCCACATTTGATCTGAGTTTTTCTCTAAGTGGTTGTGATTTCTCACTTCCTACCTGAGATTACTTGGAATCAAATATTGTGGGAGCCTTTGTAAGTGTTCCTTCGTTCTTTTATCGCTTTTCGAGTCCGAAAGTCAAACTTTGTTTGACTTTCTGCATTGACCAGTTTATGGTCGATGCGAAGTTCGTTTGAACTTCATAACGTGAGCGTGATCACGATGGTTATAGTCCCTAGTGACTATACCTACTGATTACCACGTTATCTAGGCTCAGTGACGAGTCGTAGTTTCGGCCAAAATGCGTGTTATTGCGTATTTTGTAACCAAACTACTTTTAGGTATCAAAACCGTTTGTTTTGATACCAAACCTGTTTTCGAAACTTAGTTAAGCATGTTTTAACATGCTTAGCTCGTCACTTTTAGTTTAGTGCTTATATAGGGTCGTAAGGTAAGCGATCTAAACAATCGCTTACACTTTCGAACCCGACCCGTTTGGTCGATCATTAGGATCCGACCAAACACATTAGGTGACCATAGTATATAGGGAATAACCTTCCGAGGTTATACCTTATGGTCGCTTCGTTTAAGTAGTTGTATGATAGGTAGTTTATATGCCTTAGGTAAATTACCAAAATGCCCTTTTTACGCCAAAATTCATTTTAAGCATATGTAACATAACTTTTGGTATCTAAACTGATTTAGTAACAATATTAGACATGTTAAGGCATATTTTACTTATCATAGGGCTAGTTAGGCGTTCCGAACGCGTTTCACGCGAACGACGCGTTAAAGTAGCATAAGCTACCTAAACGGGTCGTAATGGGTCGTAAGCACTTAGGTTAGGTTTCATCTTAGTATGTAGACTTGTTAAACCATATTACATGAGTTCCCATACTCATTTGGTTTACGAGCCCTCATTCTATCCGATCCTCCGATTATAGGTCCGATTTATTAATGTAGTTACCTATATTAGGTGCCGTTTGATATCCGTGATCTCTAGCATTGTCTGAATGTTACTCAAGGACTACTAAGCAATCTCAAGTGAGTACATAGAACCCCCTCTTTTACTGTTTTCCAAACATTTTGGGGTGGAACACATGTGCCTACTTGTTACTTTCATGCTTTCCTGCTTTCACATCATATACTTGCTATGTTCATTAGTACGTTTATAGTACATGATTTCATTGTGTTTTATGCTATGTATGCCCATTATGTGCGTACTTAGTACATTATTTTACATTACATTCTATGCTATGTATGCCCATTGTGTGCGTACTTAGTACATTGTTTTACATTACATTCTATGCTATGTATGCCCATTGTGTGCGTACTTAGTACATTATTTTACATTACATTCTATGCTATGTATGCCCATTGTGTGCGTACTTAGTACGTTGTTTTATTCATCACATACTTACATTTTGGTATGACATTTGGTTTGTTTAAATGGGACAATGTACATTCATTAACACCGATCATGCCGCTCAGTAGTAGGTAGTGGTACCATAGGACTTGACAAATCCCATTCCTGTAATCTCGGGTTTGTTTGGATGGAAGGAATGACCGAATCCGAATACATTTTTTTTATAACCTTTACTAAAAGGGTTATCCGACTGTCGCAAGGCTTGGATGTATGAATTTTCACAATACCGCATAGATGTTTATATCAGTATAGCATGCAATTTATTACACAAAACATAACTTTGATTTAAACCATGTTTTACTTCAATACCTTGTTTTTGGTGTATTTTACATATGGTTTAGTTGATATATTTCACTTACCATACATAAACATTTTGACATTTACATACACAATTCATGATTTACATTAAACATAAACATTAGACATAGACATTAGACATGGTTTTCACATAAACATTTTGACATTTGATTATACATAAACATTTTACTTTGGTGGTTTGGTTTGAGTAAGTGACTTAAGTAACGAGGCATGTGTAATATGATACAAGCATGGTGGATACGCCACTGTTACTTCCTATATATAAGTGTTTGTATGGTATTATATATCGTAGCGTTATTTGAATCATTTCAATTTAGACATATAACATTTTATACAAATAACATACTTTTCACAAGACATTGTTTTACTAAACAACTTATCTTATACAAACTCATTTTACTTGGTTATTCATTTAACCATACATTATTCTCTTACTTATACATATCATCTGATCTTATTGCTTTTCAAATGATTTACAAAACAAATCAATTTACAAGGTTCATGACTGACTTTTGCTAAACAATTTTTTTTTTCTAAACTTACAAGTCATGAATCCTATTTTCACAAAACCTATGTATCTCACAGGCATTTTTATGCTGACGTACCTATTTTCACATGTGTTTCAGGATATGATGCATAGGATTTATCAAGATACACTTAGGCGGACTTGGGCCTTAGTGACAATAAAAGATGCAAGACTAGTTATTTATGTTATGTTTCTTTTATTGTCAAGACATTGTAACTCTTTTAAATCAATAAAACAATATTTCAATTTCCATGTGTTATGAAACAATGATTCTGTTACAACACTCCCCGACGTTTCCGCCACGATTTGATGTTCTACGTGGTCGGGGTGTGACAGAAAAGTTGGTATCAGAGCTCATGGTTATAGGGAATTAGGTTATTTGTAATACTTTGACCTAGTCTATAACCTTCCTAGGACCCTAACGCGAGTTCACTTGCGTTTAGTCATAAAACAATACCGTCACCTATCCTTAGGCGATGACCACAACAAGAACATAAATTTCAAAACCGCTTTAAAAACTAATCATCTGTTCTAGGATGATTGATTACTAGGTTTTGAACCCTCTGTTATAAGGTTTTGAACCCTCTAAGTTTTCAAATCTCGTCAAAGTTTGGGTCGTATAATGTGAACACGTGCAAACTGGAAGAGTGAATGCCTGTACCCTGAGTTTTCTGTCGAAGGCTAGAGTGTTCGTACAAATCCGCAGTATCGGACCAGTAACTTTTACCTGGGAACTCTTGGGGTGAGTGTTCACTTATAGGCGAGCATGTCTTCAGTGACACATTAGTATGACCCGTTTACTTTGATTTGACACCGTCTCATTTGTTTGCCTTAGGTAACAAACAAATGATCGCAATTTTTATGCATTGCCATCCTGTTTTGATTGTCTGATAACCTTTCACTTGTTTCTTCCAATGTCTTTCATTTTCTTCTAGAATGTCTCTTCCTCTCAGCAACGGTCAAATGTCCGAGCAAACAGCCAAATTTGCCCAGCGAATAGGCGAAGTGAACCTGAAGACTGTGGATTTCGGCATTGCCATGTATCGTCTCCAGGATGAAGTCACTCAAGAGCCACCAAAGGAAGCAGAAGTCAAGACAGCACCACCCGCCAAGAAACCAATCAAGGAATCAAAGACCATGGATGAACGATCCCCTAAGAAATCAAAGAAGCGAAAAGCTTCTCAGAACTTCGTCGTGGTCGCTCACAATGGTCAAGCCATCCCCAACCAACCAGCTTAACCCCCTGCTAGGAAGCCATACAATGGAACTGCACCCTTGTGCAACCAATGTAGCCTTCATCATCAGGCTAGTGTAAAGTGCCGCAAATGCCAAATTTGTGGACTTATAGGTCATACGGCAAGGGTTTGCCCAACTACAGCAGTACCAAATCAAGCAGGACCCATTCGGGTGGCAATACCACCTGTTAAGAAGCAATACAAGGGAACATCACCGATATGCGACAAATGTAATGGGCATCACCAAGCTCACTTACAGTGCCGTCTGTGTGCATCATGTGGGCGAGTTGGTCACCTGGCAAGTGCTTGTCGATGTAACCCGAACCAAGGTGGTCCAAACCAACCACAAGCCAACTCTGCTCAAGCTCGTTTCTCACTAGGGTCTTGCTACAACTGTGGCGAGATGGGCCATTTCCTAAGGGATTGCCCAAAGCTTGCTAATGCAAATCCAACCCATGGATGAGCAGTTGGCTGACTAGAAGATGTTGCTTTTATTCTTCTGTTTTCTTGTAATGTGAAACAATCTGTTTTGTTTATAAATAAATTATTGTTCACAATTCTGATATACGAGTGTAGTTACATGTGTGTATGACTTTTCCTATGATACCTACATCAAGGAACTATATTCCTTACAAACTACTCTTGCGAATTTTCCCATTCTTGCATTTGCTCATGATTCCCTTGGAAAAAAAATTCTAAGTACTCGTTTCACTTTAAGAAACAAAGTACAGAGAATAAAGTGACATTATGAGTAATCATGATTTTGCACATCTGTGCCTTTGAATCCTTGGTTAGATAACCAAGGATATTTTCAAACCTCATACCCATTACGTTCTGATTTCTTCAACATGCATAACATAAGTTTTCAAAACAACCTACATGATTTCAAAACATTCTATATATAGTTCGAAAACATTTTTAATATAGTGTATTTACTTAACATAACGAATGCACAAAGTTTTGTCTGTATTTTCAAAAACAACCTTCATGATTTCAAAATATTATTAATACAGTATAATTACTTATATCAAGTGCATGATTTCAAAAGCATCATTCATGTTTTCCAAAAACCTTATACATAATTTCAAAATTCATCTCGCATGATTTTAAAACATTTTTATAAGTATACTTACCTAGTACACCTACTCTATGATTTCAAAAGTATTATATATAAGGTTTCAAAAACATTGAACATATTTTTTTAAGAACCCCATGCATAGTTTTCAAAAATATTTTCCTCATACATTGACTTAACCTTTAAATTCTGCTTCATATGTCGCCTTGGCATATCTAGCATCTCAACTTCATAAGCATTTTTACTTCATGTTTTGACTTAAGCACGACCAGTGCAAAGTTTCAAAACATCTTCAACTTCTAAAATCCATATGGGATCTTTTTGTCTTCACATTTAGACCCTTGTGGATGATTATCATTCAAATCAGAGTCCTTAATTGGATTCCTTATGTACCTAAATTCGAACATTTCGGTTCCTTATAATCGAAATCGAATTTTTCTTTTAAAAATCTTTCTATCGTTATAGTTAGATTCTTGATAATGTTTAAACTACCAAATGAAATCCACGAGATGGATTCCTAGTGTGCTTCAAATACATGTACTCTGTTAGCAAAACAAATTAACAAATTACAGATCTAGATAAACAATCTTTGTGGTTATATGACTATGTGTTATGCATCTTGTGTTTTCTTTTATGCATTTTGTGTTTTTATACTCTGGGTATTCATTATCCAAATCCTCGTAGAATCTTTCATATCTTCATATGAGGGATTCGTAGTAGGATATTCAAAAAGGTACTACCTTAAATCCTTAATGGGCTTCTATGTAATAGTTAAGACCCTTGGATTATATAGTACTATTCCATGATTCATGAGAGACCCTTTTAAGTGGTCTAGTAAAAAATATTGATTCAAAAATCTGGTTAAGAATGACATGTGATGATATAAGCTGAAAAGACTCCTTGGTTGTCTATCGAAATCATTTATTGATTTAATAAAAGGGACCCTATGGTGGTCTAGTCACACTCATCACAAGTTTGTTCATTTGGTTTTCCCCTACACATTATAAAATAGACTGTGTGAACTATGCAAGGAATTGCCTAATTATGGACGCATACATAATTATGAAATTTAGTGCACAGAAACCCAATAAGATTTATTATGTGTATGAACCGATAGTGACAACAATAACAAAATGAGAACGATGTAATGGACGTACGGTGGACGCACCAATGACGCTTCATATACTTGTATATAAGTATCCCTCTTACATTGCAAGCATGATGGTATTAAAGTTACTAGAAGTTCAGAACCCTAACCAATGTTGTTCGATCTTTTCAACTTCATGTTTTAAACTCTAACAAGCTTCCTCTGAATAAATTTCGGGACGAAATTTCCTAAAGTAGGGGAGACTGTGACACCTGGGTCACTGCGACCATCAAACAAATACCAAACCAATGAAACATTGTATTTCATACTTGTTCTATTTCGGGCTCTAAATCGCTTTCTGGAAGGCTATACGCGCACTGATGTGTAAATATAACCAGTTTAATGCAAAGAACACTCTGGAATAGTGAAATAGGCTTAACATACCTTAAATAACCTTTACATAACTTAGAAATAAGTTTCGAAGGCTTTGGTATGGCAAAATCAAGTTAAATCGCTTACAGGGACTAAAGTTGACAAACTACGAAAGTGTACCAATTTGAACTGTAACAGATATTCCGGATCATGGCCATAAGTTAAACATACCATAAATATCCTTTACATAGCTTAGAAATAGGCTTTGAGAGGTTCGGTGTGCTAAAATAAACTTTTGGCTCATTCAGGGACTAAAAGTGTCAAAAAGTGCATAAGTTTGCACTTTCGCGCATAACTTACGTTCTGAATACATCCGGACTTCCAAAAATTTATGTAAGCACTAAAATATTTTATTTTAGTGTTTGGCATGAGAAAAATCCATTCGTCGCGCAATTTGGATCGTTTTTCGCGCTTATGCGCATTCCGTCGTAATTAAGCGAACATCGCGATCGTACGGCCAAACGAACCGACATCCGAGATATTTTTGAGCACATTTTAAGTTCCCTATACTTTAACATCATTTTGGAGCTTGAAATTGGGTTTGACGGGTGTTAGAAGTTCCAAAACATGACGATATGTGCACAAGGGCCTGTTCTACCATTTTTGAAAGTTCCAGACCTGCAAGGTCCTTACGGACCTCAACATTATTAGTGTTACGGTCCGTAAGCATGGGTCAAATGCAGAAAATCATTTTGCCTGCTGATTAACAGCCTTTAAACACTCCAAAGGCCAATACCACGTGTTAATCACTGATGGTGGGGGCAAATGACATACCACAACATTTCAACAAGTGTACGGATGGGATTCGATCACGTTATTCGAGAAACTATCTTAACGGCTCTCCGAAAACTATAAATACCCATCCATCCCCATTGCAAAACCCACATTTGATCTGAGTTTTTCTCTAAGTGGTTGTGATTTCTCACTTCCTACCTGAGATTACTTGGAATCAAATCTTGCGGGGACCCTTTGTAAGTGTTCCTTCGTTCTTTTATCGCTTTTCGAGTCCGAAAGTCAAACTTTGTTTGACTTTCTGCATTGACCAGTTTATGGTCGATGCGAAGTTCATTTGAACTTCATAACGTGAGCGTGATCACGATGGTTATAGTCCCTAGTGACTATACCTACTGATTACCACGTTATCTAGGCTCAGTGACGAGTCGTAGTTTCGGCCAAAATGCGTGTTATTGCGTATTTTGTAACCAGACTACTTTTAGGTATCAAAACCGTTTGTTTTGATACCAAACCTATTTTCTAAACTTAGTTAAGCATGTTTTAACATGCTTAGCTCGTCACTTTTAGTTTAGTGCTTATATAGGGTCGTAAGGTAAGCGATCTAAACAATCGCTTACACTTTCGAACCCGACCCGTTTGGTCGATCATTAGGATCCGACCAAACACATTATGTGACCATAGTATATAGGGAATAACCTTCCGAGGTTATACCTTCTGGTCGCTTCGTTTAAGTAGTTGTATGATTGGTAGTTTATATGCCTTAGGTAAATTACCAAAATGCCCTTTTTACGCCAAAATTCATTTTAAGCATATGTAACATAACTTTTGGTATCTAAACTGATTTAGTAACAATATTAGACATGTTAAGGCATATTTTACTTATCATAGGGCTAGTTAGGCGTTCCGAACGCGTTTCACGCGAACGACGCGTTAAAGTAGCATAAGCTACCTAAACGGGTCGTAATGGGTCGTAAGCACTTAGGTTAAGTTTCATCTTAGTATGTAGACTTGTTAAATCATATTACATGAGTTCCCATACTCATTTGGTTTACGAGCCCTCATTCTATCCGATCCTCCGATTATAGGTCCGGTTTATTAATGTAGTTACCTATATTAGGTGCCGTTTGATATCCGTGATCTCTAGCATTGTTTGGTTGTTACTCAAGGACTACTAAGCAATCTCAAGTGAGTACATAGAACCCCCTCTTTTACTGTTTTCCAAACATTTTGGGGTGGAACACATGTGCCTATTTGTTACTTTCATGCTTTCCTGCTTTCACATCATATACTTGCTATGTTCATTAGTACGTTTATAGTACATGATTTCATTGTGTTTTATGCTATATATGCCCATTGTGTGCGTACTTAGTACATTATTTTACATTACATTCTATGCTATGTATGCCCATTGTGCGCGTACTTAGTACATTATTTTACATTACATTCTATGCTATGTATGCCCATTGTGTGCGTACTTAGTACATTATTTTACATTACATTCTATGCTATGTATGCCCATTGTGTGCGTACTTAGTACATTATTTTATTCATCACATGCTTACATTTTGGTATGACATTTGGTTTGTTTAAATGGGACAATGTACATTCATTAACACCGATCATGCCGCTCGGTAGTAGGTAGTGGTACCATAGGACTTGACAAATCCCATTCCTGTAATCTCGGGTTTGTTTGGATGGAAGGAATGACCGAATCCGAATACATTTTTTTGATAACCTTTACTAAAAGGGTTATCCGACTGTCGCAAGGCTTGGATGTATGAATTTTCACTATACCGCATAGATGTTTATATCAGTATAGCATGCAATTTATTACACAAAACATAACTTTGATTTAAACCATGTTTTACTTCAATACCTTGTTTTTGTGCATTTTACATATGGTTTAGTTGATATATTTCACTTACCATACATAAACATTTTGACATTTACATACACAATTCATGATTTACATTAAACATAAACATTAAACATAGACATTAGACAAGGTTTTCAAATAAACATTTTGACATTTGATTATACATAAACATTTTACTTTGGTGGTTTGGTTTGAGTAAGTGACTTAAGTAACGAGGCGTGTGTAATATGATACAAGAATGGTGGATACGCCGCTGGTACTTCCTATATATAAGTATTTGTATGGTATTATATATCGTAGCGTTATTTGAATCATTTCAATTTAGACATATAACATTTTATACAAATAACATACTTTTCACAAGACATTGTTTTACAAAACAACTTATCTTATACAAACTCATTTTACTTGGTTATTCATTTAACCATACATTATTCTCTTACTTATACATATCATCTGATCTTATTGCTTTTCAAATGATTTACAAAACAAATCAATTTACAAGGTTCATGACTGACTTTTGCTAAACAATTTTTTTTTCTAAACTTACAAGTCATGAATCCTATTTTCACAAAACCTATGTATCTCACAGGCATTTTTATGCTGACGTACCTATTTTCACATGTGTTCCAGGATATGATGCATATGATTTATCAAGATACACTTAGGCGGACTTGGGCCTTAGTGACAATAAAAGATGCAAGACTAGTTATTTATGTTATGTTTCTTTTATTGTCAAGACATTGTAACTCTTTTAAATCAATAAAACAATATTTCAATTTCCATGTGTTATGAAACAATGATTCTGTTACAACACTCCCCGACGTTTCCGCCACGATTTGATGTTCTACGTGGTCGGGGTGTGACAGTCTGGTTCGAAGCACATCGTATCTTGCTTTAGCGTCCTGCTCAGTTGCATTGAACCTTGTGAATTTCTTTGACATCTGAAAGAATATACCAAAAGTTAGCACGAAACAATGAAATTTTCAGAGAAAACTGAAAACAATTAGCTGGACACGGCCCCGTGTTCAGCGGACACGACCCCGTGTCCAGGTTTTCTGTTACTCAAAAACTTCATTTTTCGACCCGGTCTCGAAAACTTGAAAATTTTTGGTCCAGTAGGTGCGGTTTCCCCCGAAAATGAAACCCCAAGTGCCGTTTTTCCCAAAACAAACCGTTTACCCCTTCGATTTTATCTTTTTCGGTTCAAAAACAAGGGTTTAGGGTTTTTGTGAGAAATCGGGCAAATCTATGAACAATACAAATGGATTTACTTCCTATAACACTAATCTAAACTAATGCTAATAGAGTTATGCAAAAATTTGAGGTTCGATCCAGATGAAGTTCAAGAACCCTAGATTTTTCCCCAAATTTTTGATGTTTTAACTACATGCAAGTGCTTAATCTAACTACTAATGATGATAGAATCATACCTTGATGTTGTTAGAAGTAGAGGAGACGTCGGAATTCTGCAGAAAAATCGCCTGAACCAGAGCATTTTTTGGGAAACGGGGCGTGTGGAAATGAAGAAACTGTTTTGAAAACGGGTTTTATCCCGACAGTTGCGCGGACGCGGACACGGCCCCGTGTCCAGCAGACACGGCCTCGTGCCGAGCAAATTGAATTTTTTTTAAGTGCTCGTGTGAGTGCCCTTATTTCCCAAAAACTTGGTTAGAAGACTTAATGATTTAGATGTCAACCCATTCGTTCGTAACTTACCAGGTATGATGTGGATGCTTTCATTCTTTGACCGTTTGAAGCGAGATTTCTTCCTCTTCATCCTCAATGAATCCTTGATAGAGTTTCAGCCGTTGGCCATTGACTTTGAATGGAGGGCCATTCCGAGATTTAATTTCTACTGCATCGTGTGGGAAAATATGGGTGATGGAAAAAGGTCCTGACCACCTAGACTTTAATTTACCAGGAAATAATCGAAGTCGTGAATTAAAAAATAGAACTTGATCTCCTACTAGAAATTCATTAGGTTTAATGTGTTTGTCGTGCAATTTTTTCATTCTTTCCTTATAAATTTCAGAGTTTGAGTATGCGTAATTCCTTAATTCGTCTAATTCATTTAATTGACAAAATCGATTTCTACTAGCAAATTCTAAATCTAAGTTTACATTTTTAATTGCCCAGTAGGCTTTGTGTGCTATTTCTACCGGCAAGTGACAGCTTTTTCCATAGATGAGCTTATATGGGGTTGTACCTATTGTTGTTTTATAAGCAGTTCGAAAAGCCCATAAAGCATCATCTTATTTATCGGCCCATTCCTTTTTATTTAACCCTACGATTTTTTCAAGTATTCATTTTAAACCTGTATTAGTCACTTCGGCTTGTCCGTTTGTTTGAGGGTGATATGCTGTTGAGACCCGATGATAGACCCCATAACTTGTTAAGATTTTTTCAAGTTGATGGTTACAAAAATGGGTACCTCTATCACTTATTAATGCTTTAGGTGTACCAAAACGAGAGAATAATTCTTTTAGAAATCTTACCATGACTCTTCCATAATTTGTTGGAAGTGCCTCAGCATCGGCCCATTTAGACAAGTAATCTACTGCCACAAGGATATATGTGTTTCCTTTCGACGGTGGGAAAGGTCCCATAAAGTCGAGTCCACACACATAAACAATTTCACAAACAAGAATGCCATTTTGTGGCATTTCGTTTTTGGAAGAAATATTACCTATTCTTTGGAAAGAATCACATGTCTTGACAAGACTTTGGGCTTCTTTGTAAATGGTTGGCCAATAAAACCCCGAATCAAATACCTTCCGTGCGGTACTAGCAGCACCATGATGTCCTCCGTATGGACCTTCATGACAATGGCGGAGAATTCTTCGTGCTTCGCTACCATGTACGCATCGTCGGATGAGTTGGTCGGCACACATTCTGAAAAGATAAGGATCTTCCCAAAAATAGTGTTTTACATCAGCAAAGAATTTCTTTCTTTGATGACGTGGCCAACCTTTTGCGACTATATCGCTAGCTAGGTAGTTAGCATAGTCGGCGTACCATGGTTCTTGTATGTATTCCACCATTTCCAGGGACTCTGTTGGAAATTTTTCATTGATTTGCTCGTCCCTGGTTGCCTCCAAAGCTGGGTCTTCTAAGCGTGAAAAATGATCTGTTGCGGTATTTTCTGCTCCTCTTTTGTCTTTGATTTCAATATCAAATTCTTGGAGGAGTAGAATCCACCGGATCAAACGCGGTTTAGCATCCTGCTTCTTGAAGAGATATCGAATGGCTGCATGATCTGTATAGACTATTGTGTTAGAAAGAACGAGATAAGAATGAAATTTATCAAAAGCAAATACTACAGCTAGTAATTCTTTTTCAGTTGTTTTGTAATTTTCTTGTGCATCGTTAAGTGTTTTACTAGCATAATAGATTGGGTGAAAATACTTCTCTTTTCTTTGTCCCAAGACAGCTCCAACTGCAAAGTCACTTGCATCACACATGATTTCGAAAGGAAATTTCCAATCAGGCGCTATCAGGATAGGTGCATTGACTAGCATTTCCTTTAGGGCTAGAAATGCTTGATTGCAATCCTTGTCAAAGATGAAAGGGGCATCTTTTTCAAGTAATTTTGTTAGAGGCCTTGAGATTTTAGAAAAGTCTTTGATAAACCGCCTATAAAATCCGGCATGCCCTAGGAAACTTCTGATAGCTCTAACGGAGGATGGGGGTGGTAATCGAGAAATAGTGTCTATTTTGGCTCGATCAACCTCCATTCCTTCGCTTGAGATTTTTTGACCGAGTACTATTCCCTCCGTTACCATGAAATGACATTTTTCCCAGTTAAGGGCGAGGTTAGTTTCCTCACATCGGGATAGCATTCGTTCAAGGTTATAAAGGCATTGGTCGTATGAATCCCCAAAGACAGAAAAGTCGTCCATGAAGACTTCCATTGTCTTTTCTATCATGTCATGGAAGATGGCTACCATGCAACATTGGAAGGTTGCAGGGGCATTACATAGACCAAATGGCATGCGTCGATAAGCAAAAGTTCCATAGGGACATGTGAAGGTTGTCTTTTCTTGGTCTTCGGGTGCTATCGGGATTTGAAAGTAACCTGAAAAACCATCCAAGAAACAGTAAAATTTATGACCGGATAATCTTTCTAACATTTGATCAATGAAGGGCAAAGGAAAGTGATCTTTCCTTGTTGCTTCATTTAATCGTCTATAATCTATACATACTCTCCATCCTGTGACGGTTCTTGTTGGTATTAATTCATTCTTTTCGTTAGTTATTACCGTCATACCTCCTTTCTTTGGAACTACTTGTACGGGACTTACCCAAGGACTATCGTAGATAGGATAAATAAGTCCGGCGTCAAGTAATTTGATGACTTCGTTTTTAACCACTTCTTGAACATTTGGATTTACTCGACGTTGTGGTTGTATTACCGATTTTTAGTCATCGTTCATTAAAATTTTGTGCGTGCACATGGAAGGGTTTATTCCTCTAATGTCTACAAGCTTTCAAGCAATCGCATTTTTGTGTTTTTTCAAAAGTTTAATTAATTTTTCTTTTTCTAGACTACCTAATTTAGACAAAATAATTACAGCTGATTTACCATCTTTGTCTAGAAAAGCATATTCCAAACCTTTCGGAAGTTCTTTGAGCTCAAGAGGTGGGTCTTTAGGAGACTCCTTATTTGGTTGCTCATTTTGATCAAGAACTTTAAAAATTTGTTCTATGGCGACCTCTTCTTCAACAAAGTGGTCAATCTTTTCACTTGTATCGGGTGGTTCATCTTCATCTTCAATTAGGGGGTCATTATTGCCGAATGGATATTTCATTGACCGCTCAAGATCGACACTTTTTTTAAATGCCCCTAATTGAATAGATAGATTGTTGTTCTTCCGGTTTTTCAAAGCTTCGTGGGTTTTTACAAAGGGTCGTCCCAACACTAGAGGAGCATCATCGAGGATGACAAAGTCGGTTGGGATTACCATTTGATTTGTTTGAACCAAGAGATCCTCAACTACACCGATTGATTTTATTACATTCCGATTGGATAGAAAAATGGGTATTTGAAGTGGAGAAAAATCACTAATACTTAATTTTTCGAAAATGTAGTTGGGCATTATGTTAACACAAAGATCTTTATCAATTGTGACATTACTAATAAACAAATTTTGAAAAAAACATGGAACCGGTGTAATGTTGATTTCAAATGGGTCTTCTTTTATTAGCGAGGTTTGATCATTAGTTAACTTAATGCTTACCGTTTCGTCAATTTTAGTGTTAGTGTTTAACTCTTTTAAAAACTTAGCATGAGTGGGTACTAAACAATGATTTTCAAAAGAAGGTGACAAGAGATTAATTTCTTCAAAATTAGACTCTTCTTGAATTTTAACGTTGTCGGACTCACCTTTTTCATTGTTTAACTCATGTGTCGGGTTTTCACTTATTTTTTCTTCCATTTTTACCTCTTCAACTATCTCTTCTTTATTACAAGTTAATTCTTCTCTTGTGCGGGACTCCTCTTCCCTTGCACGAGATTCTTTTATGTAGCGTTCGATAGTTTTAAGGTGTTCTAATATCCTATCGGTCACTTCGGTGATAGAGTAAGGATCGGGATTTTCAAAGCTTGAATCCGGTTGTTCGATCATTTGTTCCTCATAATACTCATATGAAGTAGATGGTTTGCACCATTGTTCTTCATTGTAAGTATATGATGGATAAGGGTCGTAATTTTGTTCTTCATAATACTCATATGAGGTGCGTTGTTCACGCCATGGTTCCTCATAATAAGTATACAAAGGTTGGTGGCAATTTCATTTTTGATGATGGCGGTTGACGTGGTTGTTTGATTTATATTCGTTTTGTCTACTAGTATAGTCATAATCATGATTGTAGTAGGCTAGGTCGAGGTGGTATCATGGTCTGTTTTGTTTTTTTTTTGCTTACATATATGGGGCCTGTCCTGTATATGAACTAGTGGGGAACTCATCCTCACTACTTGTACTTATTTGGCGGTTGTCTTTAATAGAATCACCGGGGTAACCCTTTATCCAAAAAAAAAAAAGGTGGTGGCTCATATCTTGGTTCCTCAAAGTATGAGTATGAGGGGGAAGGTTCTGGTCTTCATAGGATGTGTATGAAGTTGATGGCTCGTACATGGCCTCCTCATAGTAGGTGTATGAAGTGGATGGTTGAAATAAGTTACAATATTGAACCGAGTGCGGGTCACCACAATTAGGGCAATAATTTTCCCTATAATCATCCTCCTCATTGGTGTAATTGTAACCTCCTGAGTATTGATCCATGAGAATCACTCAGCAGATCACAACAGAGTCTCGAGACCAGAAAACAAAAATAAAGACGGAAACAGAGGCTGGACACGGCCCCGTGTTCAGGGTCTGTATCTGGGCGTTTTAATTAAAGTTAATGGTTTCGTTGAGCACGGGGGCATGTTCTGTGAGCACGACCCCGTGTTCAGGCTCTGTATCTGGGTGTTTTATGAAAAATATGCAGCACGGCCCCGTGTTCAATGAGCACGACACGTGTTCAGGTTACTGTAAATGCAAAACTAAACTAAAATGCAGAAAAATGTGCGCGCGTTTTGAAAAAGTTTTAAAAAACTGATTAGGCCGTCGATTTTAAGCTTTCTTAAAATCCTTGTGTCCCCGGCAGCGGCGCCAAAAGCTTGATGTGTGCGAGTGTGTATATAAGTTTAAGTATATTTTAACCCCTTTTTACACGTTAGCCAAGTTTTAAATTTATAAAACACGATATTTTACTAACACCAAACACACATATGGGCAAGTGCACCCATCGTGAGCGTAGTATAGTGTTGGCAAGATACCGAGGTCGTCCAAGGACACAAGAGCATTTAGTACAAGTTTATCCTCAACGTCTAATCAAATCAAAAAGTTAGAAAAAGGTTTTAAACTAGAAAAATAAAAACTAACTAAAATGCTGAAAAATAAAATAAAAGTAAAAACAGATAGACAAGATGAATCATTTGGATCCGACTAGTGTTTAGTGTAACCTTTGATTATTTCTGCACTTTTGCACTTTTTAAGAGATTATCTTAGTTAGTGTAGTAGGCCCCTCTTTTGAAGGTGACGTTACCCTCAACCCAGTAGTTTGAGTCAGCAAGGATACAATCCTAAAGGGTCGGATTGTTGAAAGATAATAAATTAAGTTATTAATGCATATTATGGTAGGCCCCTCTTTTGAAGGTGACGTTACCCTCGGCTAAGTAGTCTGAGTCAGCAGGGATACAGTCCTAAGTAGCCGGGTTAAAGTATTAATAGTAGCTTACATATGAGGGGATCAAAGAGTTTGGACCCCCGCCATCCAATACCGGTGGGTATTGAAGGAGGTCCTACTAAATTTGACCCAGGTCCTTGCAGGATCTATACACTGAACAAGGTAAGACTCTTACCAAACCGTTCCCTTAACCCCTGCCCAGGTAGCCAACATATCTCCATAACCGTGGAGATATGAATGGTGAAAATCTTTTATTTTATATAGACAGTAAAATAATGCCAAGACACCATGGACAAACAATAAGGAAGAATCACCTTCAACATAAGAAACTAGTTATTAAAGTCATTAATACATAACCAAGTAAAAAGTGCGAAAAGATTTAAAATAAAAAGTATTACACTAGACACTTGTCTTCACCAAGTGATGTAAGAGACTTAGGCAAACATGGCCTTTGATTGTCAAGAACTCTTACGATCAATCTTGGATCCCGAGATGACTCACACACTCTATGATGGACAATGGATGATGGTGGTGGATGATGGTGTTGTGATGGTGGTGGGTGGTGGGTGAAGTGTGAGAGATGTGGTGTGTCGATGGTTGGTTTGCAAATGAGCCAAGCACCCTTATTTATAGGCTGAACAGAGACTCGGGCACGGCCCCGTGTCCATTGGGCACGGCCCCGTGTCCATTGGGCACGACCCTGTGTCCACCTTCCTTCTCTTTCTTCATTAATTGCAGTTTGTCTGCATTAGTTGACCACGCCCCCGTGTCCGCTGGGCACGCCCCCGTGTGCAGAAGCGTATCTGTACTATCAAGATTTCCCCATATTCTGCGAATCTTAGAGTTGACCACTGCCCCGTGTCCGCTGGGCACGCCCCCGTGGTGGGTGATAGAAGCTTCTACAACTTTGTCTTTTCTGCAATCACTTGGGCACGCCCCCATGCTCATTGAGCACGGGGTGTGTTCAGCCTTCTGTTCTCTTGTTTTGCTTGGGAAGATGTTGTCGGGGAGGCTGGGCATGCCACGTTTGTTCCTTTTCTTGTATTTATGTTAGATTTAGCTGCCTTTTTTGCTTCTTTTGTTCATTTGAGCTCGTTTAATTTTGAAAATACAAAAGGAAGACAAAAACACACTTTTTCCAACATTAGTACTAAAAAGGGTTAGTTTTATGCCACAATTGATGTAATTTATATGTTACATTTTGTGCACATCAACTTTCCACTAATTACCTACTTTTAACATCAACTTACAATTAACCCCCCTCCCCCTTGATATTTACGGCCCATATGAGGCCCCACCTCAAGATTTTCTAATCTTCACTAAATCCTCCATAATCTTCTCTTGGGATTTGTTTTGATCTTGTATGTACTTGTGAAGACACTAAACCCAATGGATAAAACTCAAGTTCTAATTATAAGTATCATCAGCATCACCATCTTCAACACACCTGACCCACTCTCTTCTTACCCCCTCCTCTCGGCCGACCCTATCCCCACACACAATCACCATTTTCGATCAAGCTCCATCCAACCCAAGACCATTTTGAGGTGAAAGAAGCAAGATTAGAAGGTGTGGAACTCTTGGAACTTGAAGGACCTCCTTAGCAAGCTTTTATCCACTCGATTTTCTTCATTGTTTCTTCCCTAGCTTGAAGCTAGTAGTAAGCTTCTTGTAACTCTTATTACTTCATATTTTTAGTGGATAAAAGATATATTATGTTGAAATAACAAGAACACTAAAAGACTTGAACTTGAATCTTGAAACATAAGATGAAATATGATGATATATAGATGACATGATGTTGTTTAGTGCATGAATAATGTTTGTTTGTTGATTTCTTGAGATGATGATGTTAATCATCACATGAAGCTTGCTAGATGGTGGGTAAACACTTAATCTAGCAAGTGGAAGGATGATCATGTAACCACATATGATGATCATCTTCTAGTGAACACATGAACTTGATAAATAAAAATGATTTCTTGAAAAGTAATGAACAAAGTAACCTAGTAATCTTATAAATCTAAGATGTATAAATGATTTTTCCAAAGAACCAAGTTAAAAATATGATTTTTGGAAGATCATGGTCTTTACTTGAACTTACACTATTTTTGGTGATAAAATAAGTGTAGAGATACTAGTGAAACAAGAAGATGTTATAAATAAACATTTTTGTAAAATGTGATTACAAGTTGTAAACACTTAGTTTCTTTAAGAATGAGATTTTTAAAGGAATAAACACAATTTTAAGGGTAACTAAACCTACTAAATAACATGGTAAGTTACTACAAGTTTTTACAAAAACTTCAAGTTCATGATGTAGTGAAATTTACTTGATGTTGACACTCGGTAAGTGTTGAATGAGTTGTTGATGTTTGATGATGATTTAAAAGAAAATAAACACATGTTTTGAAAACATGGGAAACCTCCATTTTTAGGGGAAACTATGTCAAAATTTTTATAAATTTTGACACTTAGAAAAATATAAGTTTTTGAGAAACTTATTCCCTAAAAATGTATCTAAAAATATTTACCAAGGTTTCCCTAATTTTTGTGTTAAGAAATGATGATTTCTTCAAGATAAAAATTGGTATTAAGTATGTATATTTTTGAGGAAAATATATATATATATATATATATATATATATATATTTATCACCAAATTGTGTGCTAAATGTATGTAGTATGTATTATGTGTAAATAGTGTATTAGGTCTCGAAAATACACTAAATACTCCCGAGGAGTGAAAATACAAAAATACACATACAACATGCTTAGACAAATACAAGAGAATATATTTATGAAAATATATTTCTTAATAGATTAAATAACTTGGTCAAGTTATGAACATGAAATGAAGTTTGTGGACAAGATACATAACTCGGGTGAAAAATACAAGATACTTATATTTATTTTTGAGAAAATAATATAAGTAAGATACATAGTTAAAAATATAAATTATTTTTAACACAAGAACACATATACAAAAGATAGTGACTTGTACTTGTGCGATACAAGTCTAGTGACTAACGTTAATAAAACACGTATAGGTCACAACGCTAAATAAGCAAATCCGGTGAAGTTTACGGCGCAATGTTATTGGTATTTGAAGTTATTTTTATGAGCATGTAGTATGTTTTATGATGTGATGTAAACTCCAAACTTGACCTATGTTTTCAGTTACGTAATGTTATTGGTATTTGAAGTTATTTTTACGAGCATGTAGTATGTTTACCATTCGTATGCAATGAGAACCTTTCATTATCACACCTCGTGCTTCCGCCTTAGAAAGGGGTGTGACATGACTGGTAGTAATCCTACCACTATCCGCTAAGCGATTGAATTGTCTACTACGCTGACCGAGTCTCAGGTCAGAAAGGGTAAATTGACCCATAAGGGTGATAAGAAGAAATCAGCCGATTCTGCACAAGACAAGGGTAAGGGTAAGGGTAAGAAGCAGGGTGAGTCTTCTAAAAAGTCAAGGAAGCGCAAGGCTTCCCAAAACTTTGCTGTCACCAACCAGAACCCTCAGAACCCACCAGCCCTACCTCCTGCGAAGAAGCAATATGCTGGTACCGCACCTCACTGTGCCCGATGCAACGGTCACCATGTTGCCCAGCAGGCCTGCAAACAGTGCACTACGTGTGGTAGATTTGGGCATTTGGCCAACATTTGTCGTTTGGGCCAGAATCAGGCTGCTCAGGTTCCAACACAAGTTCAAGGGAATGCTGCAAGATTCCCACCTGGTTCGTGTTTTAATTGCGGTGAAATGGGTCATTTCCGCAACAACTGCCCGAGGTTGGTAAATGCGAATCCGAACGTGATCGCGAATGTGAATCCCGCTCGTGGACGAGCATTCAATCTGAACGCTAACGAGGCTCGAGCTGACAACAAGGTTGTTAACGGTACGTTCCTTGTTAACAATCAACTCGCATATGTTCTTTTCGATTCTGGTGCCGATAGGAGTTTTGTTTCGTTATCTTTTGAGCCTTTACTTGCGATACCTAGAACTAAACTAAGGAAACCCCTATATGTCGAAGTTTCTACGGGTAAACCTCTCGTACTCAATTCCGTTATTTGTGGTTGTCAATTGAACCTTGATAACCATCTTTTTCCTATTGACCTTGTACCGATGCAACTCGGGAGCTTCGATATTATCGTGGGGATGGATTGGTTAACCAAACATCATGCTGAGGTGGTTTATTTCGATAAGATCGTTCGTATTCCTCTTTCGTCTGGCGATGTTCTGGAAGTTCGTGGCAAGAAACCATCTGGTGGATTGAAACTCATGTCATGTACGAAAGCCCAGAGTTACTTACGAAAAGGATATGTTGCTTTCCTGGCATATGTCACCGAGGAGAAAGGCAAGAGCAAGAGTATTCAGGATATTCCGATTGTTCGAGATTATCTAGAGGTGTTTCCTAATGAACTGCCTGGTTTACCTCCAGTTCGTCAAGTCGAGTTTCATATTGACCTTGTACCCAATGCCAACCCGATTGCGAAAGCACCTTATCGTCTTGCACCATCTGAGATGCAAGAATTATTGAAACAAATTTAAGAGTTATCTGATAAAGGATTCATCCGACCAAGTTATTCACCCTGTGGTGCTCCTGTCCTCTTTGTGAAAAAGAAAGATGGATCTTTTCGAATGTGTATCGATTATCGTGAGCTTAATAAGCTTACCATCAAGAATCGATATCCCCTACCTCGAATCGATGATCTCTTTGATCAACTGCAAGGTGCTACTGTTGGATCGTTTGCGTGACCCTAAACGTCAGTAAAGTAGTTCATCTCTGAATATGAAGGCGGAATCAACATATACAAAGTCATAACAGCTTTCGGATCCATTTAACTTCTTTATATTATCAATCTTCAATGTTTACACGTGTTTCTGATGTAATTTTGACAGAGTTTCGTCACCGTACACAAGATCTAATTCCGCTCCAACCGTCCTAAATGAGATCGACACTCACCTATTTATAGAGTCTCTGATTCCGTCCCTACGTACATATATTACAAGCGGAATCACCTGAAATCATCAGGAGCGGAATCAACACATAAACTCAGGAGCGGAATTAACATCTAAAACCTCTAGGAGCGGAATCACTAAATTACATGAAATCCTGATTTCGCTCCAAATGACACAAGTGTCATTTGGGGCGGAATTACATCCTAATATACACTTTTCATTTCCGAGCTCCAAACTAACCTATCTAGACCTAAGACTCAACTCAGACGTAGTCATCAGACATTCAGTGTACCAACATACTCCCCCTTGGATGATGACGAAGTCTTCAGCTCCGAATCTTCAGTCTTGGTCTTTTCTCCAACTCTCTGTCTTCACATCATAAACACTCTATCTTCACAGGTTCAGGTTCACTTCCTAGCTTCATCTCCAGAATTCCCTTTGATTATTGATCCAGACTCCCCCTTTCACAGACTCCCCCTCTCAGTATGCTAGAATCTGAAGTCTTTATCTGGTTCAAGCTTTAACATTTAATTTCCATGGGAATGATGAAGTCCAAAACCTGTTTCTCATACATCAAACATTACAAACTATCTTTTCAACAATAAATCACAAACTCAATCAGCTTTAGCAATCCACTCAAGTATTCAGGTCCAAGTTAATGACCCTGATTACTCAATTAATCTACCAAGTTCAATTTAATGACCTTGGTTGATCATTTGACGAATCAAACTAATTTAAAACAACAATTTCACAATTTCTGAAAATAACAAGTATCAAGTTAATGAACTTGTTTTTGACTTTCCAATAAAACAAACTCCATCAAGATAAGCTCTCCTCATTCTTCAGTCCAGAATCTCCTGCATCTGCTTCAAACATCTGAGAATCCAACAATCAACTCTCCGCTTTGGTTTGTCGGAAAATAAAGCAGAAATAAAATCTTTTTGGATTTTATAAAGTGTTCTAAACTAAGAAATGAAACACAGAAAACTTAAATTGCAGAAAGTAAACAAAGTAAACTATTTACAAACATATTTTTGGCGAGCGTGTCAGGGAATCATATCAGCTTTCCAGACAAATTACAAGTACCGTTAAGCTTCATTTCATACTCAGACTTAAACAATTCACCTCGATTGTCGATATACTGATCCATCTTAAATTCTCACACAAATTTCAATTTACTCAGGATACGAATTAGATGTCTTATGAACTTAGCTCATTCATGTGTCCCACCTCTTGAATATACTTCCGTATCCAGAATCCTAATTATCAGTCTTACAGGTGAGTATACTACAATGATATCTGTACATAAATTAGGTATGCGAGGGCCGAGGGATCTCAGGTCGATACTTCCGTATACGCAGAGAGATATCAGCTTCGACTTTACGGTATGTCCCCTTTAGAGGATCTTTTAGCTACAACAGCAGCGACTATCAATTTTATTGTTTCATCGGCATGCTGAGGGTTTATGCTATGTTTCAAGCATTGCAGAAAGTATTATCCAAGGACTAGGTCAGAACTACCGTTCAGCAGAAGTCCCGGAATAATACCCCAGACATCATTGAGTATAAAGACCTAGTATATCATATTATGAGACCTTTCAAACGAGATTTCAGGGGTTACCTATATATCCAAGTAGTGTTCCCCACGAATTTTGTAAGTTTTGAAATTTTAGGTTTATATCCCGAATAAATCTATTAAATGTGCGAAAACCTATCGACACATCATCAGTGAGACTGTTTAACTCATTTATACTTTACAAATTTTAGGTTTATATCCCGAATAAATCTATTAAATGTGCGAAAACCTATCGACACATCATCAGTGAGACTGTTTAACTCATTTATACTTTACAAATCTTTAGCATACTGTAATTGTCTAGCCAATGTACTATCATTTTCCCTATATACACAAGCTCTTTTTTTTTCCAGATTTTATCATGTTTATGTATTTTTTTTTCATTTTTTACTGTTTTTATATTTTCTGAAAATATATCTATATACAACTATCTACTCCCCCTAAATACCAAAACAAGTAAAAAATCGACAAACCATTGCAGATTGTTTCTCGTCTTCATCCGCAACAGTACTCTCATCAACGCCAATTATGCCATCCGACACCGACAGAAGCTTCATACCGTTCAGTTTTAACAAATATTTAAACCGATTTTTATCAAAAGCTTTGGTATGTAAATCAGCTTTCTGTTCGTCAGTGTGGATTTTCTCAATTCGTATCAACTTTTTCTCAAAACAATCACGAATAAAGTGATGACGAATTTCTATGTGTTTAGTTTTAGCGTGATGTACTGGATTCTTTGTTATATTTATTGCGGCCTCATTATCAACAAAAAGAGGTGTGTTAAGAAACTGCAAACCGTAGTCGCGCATCTGTTGCTGTATCCACAGGATCTGAGAGCAGCAACTGCTAGCAGAAACATACTCCGCTTCACATGTAGATAACGCCACAGACGTTTGTTTCTTACACTGCCAGGTAACCAATCTAGGACCAAAGAACTGGCATCCTGCAGTTGTTGATTTGGAATTGACTTTGCAGCATCCGAAATCCGAATCGGAATACCCTTCGAGCGTAAAATCGCCTTTCCTAGGATACCACAACCCCAATGAAGGAGTTCCTTTCAGGTAGCGCAATATCCTCTTCACAATGATCATATGCGATGCTCTCGGGTTAGACTAAAATCTTGCTGCGAGGCACGTTGGGTACATAATATCAGGACGTGAAGCAGTTAAGTACATCAAAGAACCTATCATGGATCGGTAAAACGTTTCATCAGCCCCGTCTATGGTGAGATCTGGGTGAATCCCATGATTTGTTGCAAGTGGGGTAGCAGCTGGAGTAGAACTTGACATCCCAAATTTCTCTAGAATATCATGAACGTACTTCGTCTGATGAATGAAAATTCCCTCAGGAAGTTGTTCAACTTGTAATCCCAGAAAGAATTTCATTTTCCCCATTGATGACATTTCGAATTTTTGCTTCATCACTGATTCAAAATCTTTACATAGATTTTCATTTGTTGACCCAAAAATTATATCGTCCACATAAATCTGAACTATCAGAAGATGACCATCGACCTCTTTAGTGAAGAGAGTGGCATCCACTTTTCCACGAATGAACTTGTTGGCTAGTAGGTGTTGAGACAAAGTCTCATACCAAGCTCTCGGGGCCTGGTGTAAACCATACAGCGCTTTGTCCAATAAGTAGACCTTGTTTTTGTGGATTGGATCGGTAAAGCCCGGCGGCTGACCGACATAAACCTCCTCTTTAACCTTCCCATAGAGAAAAGCCGATTTAACATCTAACTGATAAACTTTGAAGTTCTTCCAAGACGCAAATGCAAGGAAAATTCTGATTGCCTCTAGTCGTGCTACAGGAGCATAGACTTCTGTAAAATCAATTCCCTCCTGTTGACTAAAGCCCTGAACAACGAGTCGAGATTTATTTCTTATAACAACTCCTCTATCGTCTCTCTTGCACTTGAACACCCACTTGGTGTTAATCTTTCTCTGACCATCTGGCAAATCAACTAACTTCCACACTCCCAACTTTTCGAATTGACTAAGTTCCTCCTGCATTGCATTGACCCAAGAGTCACAATCCCGTTGGATAACGTTCCTTCACCAATAATTCTACCACCTTCATGACCAGCAAATCCCACATAACCACCATTGATATTTCTCACATCATACAGCAACGCAGTCTTCCCTGTCATATGTCGAGATGCTCCACTATCCATGATCCATCTGGATACAAGTTTTGGAAGATCCCGCACATAACAAACTTTGACTTAACCAACTTCAATAAAGATGCCGATTCATGCTTCGCGATCAAGGAAGCTCCGGCAATTAAAATTGCTTAGTTAAACATGGTGTCCACCCAGGCCTCATCAACCTTAGATGTAACCTTGCCTCTCGCAATTTGAATTTTGAAGTTTTCAGCCTTCAAAGGTGGAAAATTTGCATCATAATCAACCGAAATTGATTCTTCAGCCTTTTTCACTTCAGAAGTTGAAATTTTCATTTCTGTTTTTGGTTTCCAAACTTGTTGAGATAATGCAACCCGTTTGTAAAATTTGTCAATTTTAGTTACCACTTTCTTTACGGGTTCATTTTTCACTTTGATGTTGTCATTTTTCACATTCTTTTTCTCAACAACGATTGGTGCTTTACCCTTCTTGTCAACTTTCTTCTGTTGAATCTTCACAGTTTCAGTCTTAGACTTCACATTGGTACATTTTCGTGCAATGTGACCAACTTGATTACATCTAAAACATGTTCGAGTATCAACAACTCGACTTGTGCCTTCAGACTGATACTGTGAAGCTTTTTTCTCAAAGAACTCTTCATTAGATTTTGAAAAAATCTCATTTTCCTCATCAGAAAGTGAACTTGAACTGTTCACAAACACCTTCTTTTCAGCAAACCTCTTGTTTTGAAAACTCTTTTTCTGATAACTCTTACCACCCCGATAACCACCTGACCAATCGTTTCGATTGTTATTATAAAAACGTGGTGGAATAACAGGCTTTTTGTAATAAGCTTTATCTTTCTCAAAATTCATTTTCCTTTTTGTTTGTTTCAAACTGTTCACTTCTGACAACTCAACTTCAACCAATTTGAAAACATTTGTCAACTTTTTCACATTAACATTCTCAATGGGAAACTCAGAATCCGAATACAACTTATCAGATCCAGCCATCTTGTACAACACAAGACCCGATTCATCACTTAAGTTGTTTTTGGATTTTAGTTTTTGAATGTATTTGTCCAAGAAACACCCATCTTCCTCAGTAGTGTCACTATCCATTTTTAACACATTTTCAACAACACCTTTTACAATATCATTTTGGACACTATCGTCATTGGAAGATGTAAACGTGACATCAATGTTCTCCGGAAGTTTAACTTCACTTTCTTCCTCAATTTCAACCAACCCAGATTGCTTTTTCGTGTAGTTATCAAGAACAGGTGGTGGTACTTGATGAAAACCCACCCCAGTTCCATCACAATACACATCTTCGCCTACTTTGTCTTTCCCGATGGGTTTGGGAATAATGTGTTGCAAAACAAAGCTTGCAGAGCTGTAACTGTTAAGCTTCAACTGGATTCGCTCGTTTTCAATTTCAGCCTCTTGAAATTTAAGTTTCAGTTTAGCGATTTCATCCAGTTGTTGGTTGATTGATTCTTCTTTGATTCTAAGCACTGCTTTTAGATGTTCATTTTCTTTAAAAGTTTTACCATTTCGATCATCACAATCTTTCATTGTTCTTTTGAGTTTTTCAAATTTTTCAGAAATCTGACGGTTTTCAAGAATTAACTTTTCATTTTCTTGTTTAATTTTGTCATGATCAATTTTATCATTTTCAATTTGGCTAGTTAATTCTCTTATCCGTTCAGTTGAAGCTTTAACTGTTTTGTCACGATCAAGAATCTGATTCTCAACCCTTCTGACTTTTGCTGTCAGATCATCAACTTTCTTACTGTTGAGATACGTGACTGTGTTACAAAATTTGCATTCTTTGTTGCAATTTTTGCAATCAGCATTTCCATCAATTTCTTACCTGAAGCATTTGTTGACACATTTGAATTGACCTGGATTTTTGACTCAGACACGGAGTTAGAGTCTACCTCAAGTGCCTTAGCAGCCAGCACTTTGTCAGCCATTTTTCCCAGATTCTCTACAGTCAACTCCTGCGTTGTGTCAATAACTCCAGTATCAACTTTCTTTGATTTTTCCTGCTCTTCTTTCTCTTTCTTGTCTCCAGTTCCCCACCATTTATTCTGCCAATACTCATCCTCTTCTTTGTACTCCTTGATTATGGCTTCGATATCAAGTGTTTTGTCATCGATCGCAATATTTCCATATTCATCAAGATAACACTCTCTGTCCGGATCCCATCTATTTGCTCTTCTTGCTTCCAGATAGATACGAGAAATTCTAATGATTTTGTTTTCAGCAATCATTTTTCTGTATCTATACTTCTGCTCTTCAGTTCTATCATCTTTCCACGGAATAGGTTCATTTTTCGCCATGAACGCGTAACCAACTGCATCTTCTTCTGGTAGAACCTCTTGACTCCAATCATACCCTTCATCATCATAAATCACCGCAAGAGCTCTAGATTTCTCTTTGCTGTCTTCAACCTGCTTCAATCTAGGCGGCTCGGATTTATTCTGATGTTAAATTGCCTTCTTGTAATAATTATCTCTGAAAGGATTCTCCGACTCATCAGCATAAGCATTTCTGCATTCTCGCTTGAAGTGACCTTTCTGCTTACATTTGAAGCACGTCACCTTGGATTTATCGAACCCCAGCTTGGTAGATGGACCACCAATTGTCTTCCTGCCGGTAATTTCCATGAAACGTTGTGCTCGACGAACAGCACTTGCCATAGCCCAATGAATATCGATCAACTCCATTTCCTCAGGATCAATCTGATCATAATCTTCTTTCGTCAGATTGGTGTTGCCTATCTTCCCAGCTACTAACCCTTCATACGATTCCAACACCGATGCTAGGAAGATCATCTGTTGTTTGGCCGACTCCTCATCAAAGTTCTGAGCATTCTTCAAGTCTATTGCAATGTTGCATTGAAAAGGATTCTTTGCACCAGAATGACTTGCAGATGATGAAGATCCACTGTGATAACCACTGTGATTTCCACTGCTTTGACCACTTTGACTTTCTTTGCTTGCTGTGGATACATTCTCAGCAGAAAACGCAGTCTTGGGAGAAGTTGCTTTTGGCATCATACTCTTTGGATAATATAAATCCAAATTCTGCTGGTAAGATGAATGATTGACCTTGTATGTCTTTTTCAACTCCAACTCGTGACTCTCTAGTTTCTCAATCAGCACATCTAGAGTAAGATCTTTTGGCAAGATAGTGTTCTTTAGCATGAGAGCATAATATCTCCATTCCATCTCGTCTGGTAACGAATTGAACAACTTATCTACTTGCTCATCATCAGGATATTTAATTCCATGTCTATCTAATTCCAGCTTTAGATGCCCAAACCTCTCGATCATTTTTGATACTGATTCATTCTTTAAACACCCAAATATATCAAACTCTTTTCTAAGAAGTTTCTTTTTGTTTTTCACAATTTCAGTACTTCCTAAGCATTTCTTTTATAACTTTGCCCAAAGATCTTTTGCATTTGAATAATCGATCAATGAAATTATGTCTTCTCGGACGGATTAAAATAACAATGCCATACACTTTTGTTCAGCTACAAATGAATCAATCTCATCAGCAGATGTTAAGGCTTCACCATACTTGTTTCTGTTTTCATAACCGTTCTTCAGACTTTTCCAACTTGGAAATGCAAATGCCATCATCCAATCTTCAAACTTTCTGGACCACCGACTATACTCCTCGATAGCCATTAGCTTTGGAGGTTTATTGAACGTTCCAAATGCACTTTCAGATTCCCAAGCTTCCTTTTTCTTCTCTTTTGGCGGGTTATCATTGTTGTTGCTTGTAGATGTATCATCTCCCGAATTTCCAGCAAATGCGTACATGTCGCTAAACGGGTTCAAGAAAATATCATCCATCTTGAGTGTACCTGCAAAATCAGCAAAACACTTAGAAAATTTTCAAAGTTTTGAAACACAGCAAGTTCGAGCGAAATCAGATTTAGAGCGAAATCAACTAAATTTTGATTTCGTGCGGAATCAGATAGTAACTCTGGAGCGAAATCAGAGTTTAACTTTCTGAGCGAAATCAGACTTGATTTCGGGCGGAATCAGACTTGTTCTGATTAGGAGTGGAATCAGAATCTTGTCTTTAAGAGCGGAATCAGAACTATTCAATCTTGAGCGGAATCAGAAAGTATATTACGAGCGGAATCAGACTTTTCTGTTTCTAGGAGCGAAATCAACAATTAATTTTCGAGTGAAATTAACTTTTAGAGCGAAATCAGCAAAGATTGTTACGAGCGGAATCAGGTTTTTAGGTTGTTTTTACCATTTTTACTCCGAATTTTAACCTGATTCTCTGTAGGGTTTGTTAATTCTATGTTTTATACAATATACTCGAAATTCAGTCCATTCCAACCGTTGAAACTTGTTCAAATCAGAAAAGTATAAAAAGAAGTGAGTAGAAATGAGAAATTCTGGTAGAATCAAGCTGCTATGGTATGAACTCCTCGTCCTGAGCTCTGATACCATTTGTTGGACCGTTTGCGTGACCCTAAACGTCAGTAAAGTAGTTCATCTCTGAATATGAAGGCGGAATCAACATATACAAAGTCATAACAGCTTTCGGATCCATTTAACTTCTTTATATTATCAATCTTCAATGTTTACACGTGTTTCTGATGTAATTTTGACAGAGTTTCGTCACCGTACACAAGATCTAATTCCGCTCCAACCGTCCTAAATGAGATCGACACTCACCTATTTATAGAGTCTCTGATTCCGCCCCTACGTACATATATTACGAGCGGAATCACCTGAAATCATCAGGAGCGGAATCAACACATAAACTCAGGAGCGGAATTAACATCTAAAACCTCTAGGAGCGGAATCACTAAATTACATGAAATCCTCATTTCGCTCCAAATGACACAAGTGTCATTTGGGGCGGAATTACATCCTAATATACACTTTTCATTTCCGAGCTCCAAACTAACCTATCTAGACCTAAGACTCAACTCAGACGTAGTCATCAGACATTCAGTGTACCAACAGCTACCTGTTTTTCCAAGATCGATCTGCGTTCTGGTTATCATCAACTTCGTGTACTCGAAGAAGATATTCCCGAAACTGCTTTCCGAACAAGATATGGGCATTACGAGTTTACTGTCATGCCTTTTGGTTTGACGAATGCCCCAGCTATCTTCATGGACTTGATGAATAGGGTCTGTAAACCTTATTTAGATAAGTTCATCTTTGTGTTCATCGACGATATTCTCATTTATTCGAAGTCTAGATCCAATCACGAGCAACACCTTCGTTTGACATTGGAACTCCTGAAGAAGGAACAACATTTTGCTAAATTCTCCAAGTGTGAATTTTGGCTTAAAGATGTTCAGTTCTTGGGTCATATTGTCAACGAGCAGGGTATTCATGTGGATCCATCCAAAATAGCTGCTATTAAGGATTGGAATACACCTATGACACCTACAGATATTCGTTCTTTTCTTGGTCTTACTGGATATTATCGACGTTTCATTTCGAATTTCTCAAAGATCGCGGTTCCACTCACTGCTTTGACTCAAAAGAATAAGCCTTTTGAGTGGGACCCAAGCAAGAAGAAGCGTTCCAAACGCTGAAACAGAAGCTATGTGATGCTCCTGTTCTATCTTTGCCCGAGGGAAACGGTGATTTTGTTGTCTACTGTGATGCATCCAACTTAGGCCTTGGTTGTGTTCTTATGCAACGAGGAAAAGTTATAGCATACGCGTCTAGACAATTGAAAGTTCATGAGAAGAACTACACCACTCATGATCTTGAGTTAGGAGCTGTGGTTTTCGCGCTTAAAATCTGGAGACACTATCTTTATGGCACGAAGTGTGTGGTTTTCACAGACCACAAAAGTCTCCAGCATATTCTCAATCAGAAGGAGTTGAATATGAGGCAACGACACTGGGTTGAACTCTTAAACGATTATGATTGCGAAATTCGCTACCATCCTGGTAAGGCGAATGTCGTAGCCGATGCGCTTAGTCGAAAGGAGCGAGTTAAGCTTTATTATGTTCGAACTCTATCTGATAATCAATCTCGTGTTCTTCAAGCTCAACGGTCTTGTGTGATCAAAGGCTTATTGAAATATAAGCTACCGCTTCAACTTGAGCTTAAACTCGAAACGAAAGAGGATGGTTTGCTTTATTTCAAGGATCGTTTGTGGATTCTGAAACAAGACGATCTTCGCACTTTAGTGATGGATGAATCTCATAAGTCTCGATATTCTATCCATCCTGGTGCTGATAAAATGTACAAGGATCTTCGTACTCAGTACTGGTGGCCTGGTATGAAGAAAGATGTTGCCTTGTATGTGTCGAAATGCCTAACTTGTCTCAAAGTCAAGGCTGAACATCAACGACCTTCTGGCTTGCTTGTACAACTAGAGATACCAGTTTGGTAGTGGGAGAACATTGCGATGGATCTCATCACTAAGTTACCGCGTATATCTAAAGGTCATGATGCTATTTGGGTTATTATCGATCGATTAACGAAGTCAGCTCATTTTATTCCGATTCGCGAGGATCTATCTGCTGATAAACTTACCAAAATTTATGTTGATGAGATTGTATCACGACATGGTGTTCCTTTGGATATCATTTCCGATCGTGATGCTCGGTTTTAATCTCATTTTTGGAAGACCATGCAATCTGCTATGGGAACCCAACTAAATCTAAGCACTGCTTATCATCCCCAAACAGATGGACAATCTGAAAGGACGATTCAAACTTTGGAGGATATGCTTAGAGCATGCGTGATAGACTTTGGTGGTAATTGGGACTCTCATCTTCCATTGATCGAGTTCTCTTACAACAATAGTTATCATGCTAGTATTAATATGGCACCATTCGAAGCTCTCTACGGTCGAAAATGTCGTTCACCTGTCCCTTGGAATGAGATCGGTGAAGCTCAGCTTACTGGACCTGAGCTCATTCTGGAAACGACAGACAAAATCAAGAAAAATCGTGATAATCTTGTGACAGCTAGAAGCCGTTAAAAGAGTTACACGGATATGCGACGCAAGCCTTTGGAATTTCAAGTCGGAGACCATGTCCTACTCAAGGTGTCACCTTAGAAGGGAGTGGTGAGATTTGGAAAAAAAGGAAAACTTGCACCACGATATGTTGGACCATTTAAGATTGTTGAAAGAATTGGAAAGGTTGCCTATCGACTAGAGCTACCTCCAGAGCTTGGAAATATTCATCCAACTTTTCACGTGTCCAATTTGCGAAAGTGTTTAGCTGACGCTGATCTTCACATTCCACTCGACGAAATACAAGTTGATAAAATGATGCACTTTGTCGAGAAACCTGTGGAGATAGTGGACCGTGCAGTCAAACAGTTGAAGAACAAACGGATTCGATTGGTCAAGATTCGCTAGGAATCCAAACGTGGCCCAGAGTTTACTTGGGAACGTGAGGACCAAATGAAGGCGAAATATCCGCAATTGTTCTCACAAGTTTCCTCTCGTCAAAATTTCGGGACGAAATTTCCTAAAGTAGGGGAGACTGTGACAACTGTGCTCTGTAATCGATGTACAATGTAAAACAATGTTAATTATCAATAAAATAATGTGTTTTGGGGTTATTATATGTGTATTTGTATTTGATGATTTTACGATTTGATTCGATTCCGATTTCAAGCTTTAAATCGCTTTCTGGAAGGTTATACGCAAACTGGTGCGTAAACGCAGTCAGTTTAACACGACAAACACTCCGGAACAGTGACATAGGCTTAAAATACCTTAAATAACTTTTACATAACTTAGAAATAAGTTTTGGATGGTTTGGTGTGTTGAAAACAAGTCTATTCGATCGCAGGGACTATTTGTGTCAAACTGCAAAACTATGCCGATTCGTATGGTATCGAACATTCTGAAACTTTATCATAAGTTAAAAATACCCTAAATATCCTTTAAATATCTTAGAAATAGGCTTTGAGGGGTTCGGTATGCTAAAATAAACTTATTTGATCAATAGGGACTAAAAGCGTCAAAAAGTGCATAAGTTTGCATTTTCGCGCATATCTTACGTTCTGAATATATCCGGACACCCAAAAATTTATGTAATCATTAACATATTTTATTTTAGTGATTGGCATGATAAAATTCCATTCGTCGCTTAATTTGGATCGTTTTTGTGTTCGTTACGACTTCCGTCGTAATTAATCGAATAACGCAACCGTACGACCAAACGAGCTGACATCCGAGATTTTTTTGAGCATATTTTAAGTTACCTATACTTTAACATCATTTTAGAGCCTTGAAATGAGGTTAAAGGGGCTTAAACGTGTCAAAAATGCATCAAAACACAAGATTCTTAAGTGGAGGGACCATTTTGTCATTTCTAGATAGTTGGACCAGGCGGGCCACGTAAGGCCTGTCTCTCCTCTTACGCGGGCGGCCTAAAGTGCCCAGTTCCAGAAAACCCATCTTCAGCAAACTGTTTGATGTTTAGGGGCTGTTTATGCAAATTTCTTGGTGTGTTAACCAAGTTAACACCTCTCCAAGGCTTCTAACCTGCTCTAAACACTTGTATGGTTGAGATTTTTCCTTGGAGGTTACACAAACACATGTCTTGATCTTGTGAGTTCACCACAAGTATAAATAGGCATGCCATTTCATTCATTTTCTTCACCCTTGATCTGAATTCTCTTAGTTGAAGTTACTATACTTCATACCTGAGATTTTAAGATCAAGTTCTCCCTAGCAAGGACCCTTTGTAAGCTTCCTTCGTTCTTTTATCGTTTTTCGAGCGTGAAAGTCAAACATTGTTTGACTTTTTGCTTTGACCACGAGTTGGTCAACAAGAAGTTCGTTTGAACTTCGCAACGTGAGGATAATCACAATGGTTATAGTTCCTAGTGACTATACCTACTTATTACCACGTTGACTAGGCGTAGTGACGAGTCGTAGTATCGGTCAAAATGCGCATTTATGCGTATTTTGCAACCAAACAACTCTTGGGTATCAAAACACTTTGTTTTGATATCATAACCTGCTTTCTAACTTAGTTAAGCATGTTTTAACATGCTTAGCTCATCACTTTTAGTTTAGTGCTTGTTTAGAGTCGTAAGTCAAGCGGTCTAAACCACCGCTTAGACTTTCAAACTCGACCCGTTTGGTCGATCATTAGGATCCGACCAAGCATGTTTAGTGACCATAGTTGCATAGGGAATAACCTTCCGAGGTTATACCTTATGGTCACCTAGTATAACTAGTTATATGATAGGTAGTTTATATGCCTTAGGTAAATGACCAAAATGCCCTTTTCATGCATAATTGGATTTTAAGCATATGTAACCTAAACATTTGTCACTTAACTGATTATGCAACATAATTAAACATGTTTAGGCATATAATACTTGTCATAGGACTAGTTAGATGTCTCGAACGCGCTTTTCCGCAAACGACGCGTTAAAGTAGCGTAAGCTACCTAAACGGGTCGTAACGGGTCGAAAGCACTTAGGTTAGGTTCCAATTTAGAATGTAGGCTTTGTTAAACCATATCACATGAGTTCCAACACTCATTTGGTTTACAAGACCTCATTCTATACGATCTTCCGATTTAGGTGTCGATTTATTTACTAGTGATCCGATTACTAGGTACTACTTGAATTTCCTTGGTTTTGCTTGAGCTTCGCTAAGTTCTTTAGATCAAGGATACCCTTCTATTCAATGTGAGTACATAGTTCCCCTATTTTACTGTTTTCGATTGTTTTGGGGTGATTCATATGTATTAAACGATTTCGATATTTAAACGATGGTTTCAAAAACGGTAAAGATGGTTTATATTAAACTAATAACGATTTCGATAATGTGAACAAACTTGTTGGACGTAGTTACATAATGAATGAAATTCATTAGCATTGATCAAGCTGACCAGTACTAGGTTATGGTACCATAGGATCTGACAAATCCCGTTATCAGACTACACCCATGGTTATGTGTGGGGGTTATGTAGGTAACGACCGAATCTGATGATTGTTAACTTACCCTTTGGTGGTTTGTTAATGCGAGTTTCGAGATAGACGAGTCACGAAAGTTTGAATGTTATTAGCGAGACGACCATAAGTAGTTTCACAATTAAACGAGATAAACGAATCGGATAAACGATTGGTTTTGGGTAGTGATTAGATAATGGGATGGGTGTAGCATGATAAAAGCATGGTAGATACGCCGCTGGTACATCTTATATATAAGTGCACTTATCATATTACATTTCATGTCATTATTTAGTTCACTTGGGAAACAATTTTGAAACGATGTCACACAACGAGGTTTTCGAAATGATATAAACCATACGAGTTTTATTAACGAGTTTTTACGAGATATTTTACGAGTTGGTTTACTAAAACAAATGTTTTGGGGTTAAGAATCATGGCTTTGAGATTTTATAAACTATAACCATCTTGATTTAAGTTGGTTAATCATGTTGCAATACACTTTTCAAAACGAGGTTTGTACTTTTGACTGTTGTAGTCTATTAAGGTACTGCAACATATAAACAAGCCATGAATCTGATACTCTCATAAAACCTATGTGCTCGCCAGCATTTCTTTGCTGACTTTGTTTTTACATATGTTTCAGGTGGTATTGCTTGATGTTGGTTGCTAGGATGCATGATTCACATAGGATCTGGACAAGGCCTTAGTGACTTAATAACGATAATAGACGATGTTTAATTTGTTTGTTTGGTTAAAGACAAAGTAAATTGCTTAATGAATCAATAAAACGAAACTTTAATTACCATGGTTGTTGAAACGATGATTCTGTTACAACACTCCCCGATGTTTCCGCCACGGTTTGTTGTTTTACGTGGTCGGGGTGTGACATATTGGAAATCATATAGCATGATTTAATAGACCTAACATTCTGATTAGAAGGTTATCCTAAGTGCTTTTGACCCGTTTCGACTCGTTAAGGTAGTTTAAGCTAATTTAATGTGTCGTTTGCGTAAATATAAGGTCGGATGGTTATTTATGTCATATGTTAAGTCTTACATGCCCAAACATGTTTAAAAATGTTGTTATGTCAGTTTGGATGTGAAAAGTTTGATTACATCTGTTAAAAATGAATTTAAGCTCAAAAAGGGCATTTTGGTCATTTTTAACGGGCATATAATCGACTTAACGAATAAATAACCAAACATGGTGACCATAAGGTATAACCTCAGTAGGTTATTCCCTATATAACTATGGTCACAAAATATGTTTGGTCGGATCCTAATGATCGACCAAACGGGTCAGGTTCGAAAGTCTAAGCGGTTGTCAAGACCGCTTGACTTACGACCCTAAATAAGCACTAAACTAGTAGTGACGACTTAAACATGTTAAAATATGTTTAACTAATTTAGAAAACTGATTTGGTACCAAAACAAAGTATTTTGATACCTGAAAATAGTTCCGTCATAAAATGCACATAAACGTGCATTTTGACTGAAACTTTGACTCGTCACTACGACTAGTCAACGTGGTAATCAGTAGGTATAATCACTGGGATTTATAACCATCGTAATTACGATTACGTTGAAAAGTTCAATTGAACTTTGATTTGGCCAATTCATGGCCAAAACCGAAAGTCAAACGGTAGTAAAACTGTTTGACTTTCAGCTTGTAATTGCTGAAATAAATAAACTAGCCATGAAAGAACACTTACAAAATGTTCTAAGGCTAGAGAGATGAACTAGAAACTCATGTAAGAGGCCTCCAATCAAGTGGTAGCCTCTACTTAGAGTTGTAGAGATGAGAAAATGAGAAATGAGCAATGAATGAATGAAAGTTCTTCGCTATTTATACTTGTTGGAATGTTGTAGGATCATGGCAAGTGGATTAAGTATTGCCCAAGGATTGATTTTGGACCATGCAAGTGCTAAGATGATTTTGTGCTCGGGGAACACTATACTTGATCACCAAGTATGAAGAAATAAAATAAAAAATGTCACACCCCGACCACGTAAAACAACAAATCGTGGTGGAAACGTCGGGGAGTGTTGTAACAGAATCATTGTTTCATAAAACATGGACAATTTAAGTTTTGTTTTATTGAATTGATAGAGGTTACAATGTCTTAAAACAAAGAATCATAACATAATTAACTAGTCTTGCATCTTTTAATGTCACTAAGGCCCAATTCCGCCTAAGTATATCTTGATCAATCCTATGCATCATTTCCTGAAAACACATGTGAAAATAGGTACGTCAGTATAAAAATGTCTGTGAGATACATAGGTTTTAATGATTTAGGATTCATGACTTGTAAGTTTAAAGAAAATGTTTATCAAAAGTTAGTCATGAACCTTGTAAAATGTTTTCTTTTATAAATCATACAAATAGTGATAAGAAATCAGATGATATAAAAGAAAGATGCACAGATAAATAAATGACCAAGTAAAATGAGTTTGTATAAAAGATGTTGTTTGTAAAAACAATGTTTCATGAAGATGTGATACAAGTGTAAAATGTATTATGTCTAACTTGAAATGGTTTAACTAACGCTAGGATATGTAATACCATAAAAGCACTTATATATAGGAAGTACCAGCGGTGTATCCACTATGCTTTTATCATATTACACACGCCTCGTTACTTAAATCACTTACCAAAACAAATTACCAAAAATGTCTTGTTTAAACCAATTGTCAAATGTTTATGTAAAAACCATGTTTATTGTCAAATGAAAATCATGTAATGTGTAAACAAATGTCATGTATGGCAAGTAAAAAGTGACTACTCAAACCATATGTAAAAATGCAGAAAACAAAGTGATTGAATAAATCAAAAGTTATGTTTTGTAAAATAAATGCATGCCTTACTGATACAAACATCTATGCGGTATTGTTTTAATGCATACACTCAAGCCTTGCGACTATGGCGATAAACCCTTAAACAAAGTTAAAGGTTTATCTAAAGCATGTATATCGAATTCGGTCATTCCTTCGACCCAAACAAACCTAGGATCTCAGGAATGAGAGTTGTCAATTCCTATGGTACCACTTCCTACTAACGAACGGCGTGATCAATGTTAATGAATGTATTTTTGTCCTATTTAAACAAACCAAATGTCATACCAAAATGTAAGCATGTTTTATGAAAATAATGTACTAAGTATGCAAAAAATGAACATACATAGCATGAAATGTAATGTAAAACAATGTACTAAGTATGCACTAAATGGACATACATAGAATGAAATGTAATGTAAAACAATGTACTAAGTATGCACTAAATGGACATACATAGCATGAAATGTAATGTAAAACAATGTACTAAGTATGCACTAAATGGACATAGCATGAAATGTAATGTAAAATAATGTACTAAGTATGCACTAAATGGACATACATAGCATGAAATGTAATGTAAAACAATGTACTAAGTATGCACTAAATGGACATACATAGCAAAACAATATGAAATCATGTACTATATGTGTACTAATGAACATAGCAAGTATGATATAAAAACATGGAAAGCACGAAAGTAACAAGTAGGCACATGTTTCACCCCAAAATATTTGAAAAATAGTAAAAGAGGGGAATATGTACTCACATGAGGGTGCTTAGAAGTCTTGAATAACAACCAAGCAAAGCTAGAAAGGTCACGGAAATCAAACGGCACCTAATATAGGTAACTACGTTAATAAACGGACCTAAATCGGAAGATCGGATAGAACAACGTTTCGTAAACCAAATGAGTATAGGAACTCATGTAATGTGGTTTAACAAAGCCTACATCCTAAATCGAAACCTAACCTAAGTGCTTACGACCCATTACGACCCGTTTAGGTAGCTTACGCTACTTTAACGTGTCGTTCGTGTAAAACGCATTCTGACCGCCTAACTAGTCCTATGACAAGTATTATATGCCTTATCATGTCTAATAATGTTACCTAATCAGTTTAGATCTCAAAATTTAGGTTACATATGCTTAAAACGAATTTATGCGCAAAAAGGGCATTTTGGTCATTTTTCTAAGGCATATAAACTACTTATCATACAACTAACTAAACGATGTGACCATAAGGTATAACCTTGGTAGGTTATTCCCTATACAACTATGGTCACCTAATGTGTTTGGTCGGATCCTAATGATCGACCAAACGGGTCGGGTTCGAAAGTCTAAGCGGTTGTTTAGACCGCTTATCTTACGACCCTATATAAGCACTAAACCTAAAGTGACGAGTTAAACATGTTAAAACATGTTTAACGAAGTTAAAAAACAAGTTTGATATCAAAACAAAGGGTTTTGATACCAAAGAATAGTTTGGTTGCAAAATACGCATAAATACGCATTTTGACCGAAACTATGACTCGTCACTACACCTAATTAACGTGGTAATCAGTAGGTATAGTCACAAAGGACTATGGCCATCGTGATTACGCTCACGTTGCGAAGTTCAAACGAACTTCGTGTTGACCAAAACGAGGTCAAAGCAGAAAGTCAAACACTGTTTGACTTTCATGCTTGAAATACAAGAACAAGCATAAAGGAAACTTACAAAAGGTCCAAGACTTGAAGATTTGAACTCAAAATACTCAGGTATGAAGCTTGAGAGCTTCAACTTAGAGCAAGATGAGAACAAATGTGTGAAGAAGAAGTGAAATGGAAGTGGGTATTTATAGATTTCATAGAACCGTTAGGATCGTTCCTCGATAATTGAGCTTCGATCTAGACCGTACACATAGGGCACATGGTTTTGGAATACTAGGGGTGCCCAAAAACCATCATACAGTATTGCAAATGTTACAAAATAGCCCCTAAACTTCAAGATAAGTGCTGAAAATAACCTACTGTTGCTGAAACTGAACTTTCTGTCCAGATAGGGTGGTGGCGTGCTGCCACAGCCAACCCAAATAGTGGTGGCGTGACGCCACCACATGCCCAGTTCCAGAAAGTTTCAAATATTTACAGTTTTGGTCCCTGCAAAACTATTAAGGCATTTTTTATGCGTTTAAGCCCCGTTAACCTCATTTCAAGGCTCTAAAATGAACTTAAAGTATAGGGAACTTAAAATATGCTCCAAAACATCTCGGATGTCGGTTCGTTTGGTCATACGGTTGCGTTGTTCGGTTAATTACGACGAAACACGAACGGACGCGAAAAACGATCTAAATTACGCGACAAATGGAATTTTATCATGCCAATCACTAAAATAAAATATTTTAATGATCACATAAATTTTTGGATGTCCGGATATATTCAGAATGTAAGATATGCGAGAAAATGCAAACTTATGCACTTTTTGACGCTTTTAGTCCCTGTTGATCAAATAAGTTTATTTTTGCGCACCAAACACCTCTAAGCCTATTTCTAAGCTATGTAAAGGATATTTAGGGAATTTTTAACTTATGATCATATTCCGGAATGTTCGTTACAGTACGAATTGGCATACTTTCGTAGTTTGTCAAAATTAGTCCCTGTAAGCGAATAAACTTGATTTCGACATACCAAACCTTCCTAAACTTATTTCTGAGTTATGTAAAGGTTATTTAAGGTATATTAAGCCCATGTCACTGTTTCGGAGTGTTTGTTGCGTTAAAATGATTATTTTTATGCATCAGTTCGCGTTTAACTTCCTAGAAAGCGATTTAGAGCTCGAAATCGAACAAGAATTGATATGTGCAAATGATACACATATTTAAACAAATCCCAAGTATGAAACACAATATTTCATTGATTTGGTATTTGTTTGACGGCCGTGGAGGCACAGGTGTCACAGTCTCCCCTACTTCAGGAAATTTCGTCCTGAAATTTATTTAGAGGAAACTCGTGAGAGCTTGAAACATGAAGTTGAAAAGATAAAACAACACTGGTTAGTGTCCTGAACTTCTAGTAACTTTAAATAACATCATGCTTGTAATGTAAAAGGGACACTTATATACAAGTATATGAAGCGCCATTGATGCGTCCACCGTGCCTCCATTACAGTGTTCACATTTCGTTATTTTTGCCACTATAGGTTCTTACACATGATAAATCTTACTGTGGTTTCCGTGCACTGAATTTCATAATTATGTATGCATCCATAATTACGTAATACCTTGCATAGTCCACACAGTGTATTTTATAATGTGTAGGGGAAGAAAATAATGAACGAACCTGTGATGATTGTGACTAGACGACCATAGGGTCCTTTTAATTAAATCAATAATTGATCTCTTTAAATAGACTACCAAGGAGTCTGTTCAGCTATATCATCACATGCCACTCTTAACCAGATTCTTAATCAATCTTTTTAACTAGACCATTCAAGGGGTCTCTTTGAATTATGGAGTGGTACTATATAATCCAAGGGTCTTAATTATTACGTAGAAGCCCATTAAGGATTTAAGGTAGTACCTTCGGATATCCTACTGTGAATCCCTCATATGAGGATATGGAAGATTCTACGAGGATTTGGATAACGAAAATAAAAGCACAAAAGAAAATACATAACACATAATCACATAACCACAAAATTGTTTAACTTGATCTTTAATTTGTTATCATTTTGTTAATTTGTTTGTTAATTGTGCACATGTATTTAAAGCACACCAGGTCTCTAATCCGTGGATTTCATTTGGCACTTTAAACATTTCAAGAATCTAACTATGAAGATAGGAAGATTAAAAGGAAAATTTGATTTCGATTACGAGGAATCGTAATATTTGAATTAAGGTATACAAGGAATTCAATTAAGGATTCCGATTTAAGCAATAATCATCCACAAGGATCTAATTGTGAAGGTAAGAAGATCCCATATGGATTTTGGGATTTAAAAAGCGGGAGGCATTTCAAAACCTTGCACTAGACGTGCTTAAGTCGATACACGAGGTAAAATGCTCATGAAGTTGAGGTGCTAGATATGCCAAGGCAACATATGAAGCAGAATTTGAAGGTTAAGTTAATGTATGAGAAAAATGTTTTTGAAAATTATGCATGGGGTTCTTTTAGAAATGTGTTTAATGTTTTTGAAACCTTACATAATACTTTTGAAATCATAAAGTAGGTGTATTAAATAAGTATATTTATCAAATGTTTTTAAATCATGCGAGATGAATTTTGAAATTATGTATGAGGTTTTTGAAAACATGAATGATGCTTTTGAAATCATGCACTTGATATATTAAGTATATACTGTGACACCTGTGTCACTTCAACCATCAAACAAATACCAAGCCAATGAAATATTGTATTTCATACTTGGGATCTGTATAAATATGTGTATCTTTTGCACATATCGACCCTTGTTCGATTTCAAGCTCTAAATCGCTTTCTGGAAGGTTATACGCGCACTGATGCGTAAATATAACCAGTTTAATGCAACGAACACTCCGTAATAGTCAAATATACTTAACATACCTTAAATAACCTTTACATAACTTCTAAATAAGTTTTGAAGGCTTTGGTATGGCAAAAACAAGTTAATTCGCTTACAGGGACTAAACTTGACAAACTGCGAAAGTATGCCAATTTGAACTGTAACGAACATTCCGGAACATGACCATAAGTTAAACATACCATAAATATCCTTTACATAGCTTAGAAATAGGCTTTGAGGGGTTTGGTATGCTAAAATAAACTTTTGGGGTCATTCAGGGACTAAAAGCGTCAAAAAGTGCACAAGTTTGCATTTTCGCGCATAACTTACGTTCTGAATACATCCGGACATCCAAAAATTTATGTAAGCACTAAAATATTTTATTTTAGTGTTTGGCATAAGAAAAATCCATTCGTCACGCCATTTGGATCATTTTTCGCGCTTATGCGCATTCCGTCGTAATTAACCGAACAACGTAACCCTACGGCTAAACGAACCGACACCCGAGATATTTTTGAACACATTTTAAGTTCCATATACTTTAACTTCATTTTAGAGCTTTGAAATGGGGTTAACGGGGCTTAAACGTGTCAAAAAAACGCATCGAAAACCAAGTTTTGAGGTTGCAGGGACTGAAACTGTAAATCTACCAAACTAGGTCCTTAAGTAGGGGCCAGATGCAGCAAAACGTTTTTTTTTCAGCTTTTAACAGCCCTTAACACTCTCCAAAGGCCAAGTGCCAAGTGTCAAACTCTTATGGTGGATGGCAAATGAGTTACCACAACTTTCCAACAAGTGTACGGCTTAGATCGTGCCCCCTTTTCCAAGAAATGATCCTAACGGTGAACCGAAAACTATAAATACCCACCTCCACCCTTCACTTTTCCTCACAAGAATCTGATCTTATGTGCTCTGAGTTGAAACCTTTGTTTCATACCTGAGCTATTTTGATCTAGATTAGCAATCGGGGACCCTTTGTAAGTGTTCCTTCGTTCTTTTATTGCTTTTCGAGTCCGAAAGTCAAACTTTGTTTGACTTTCTGCGTTGACCGGTTTATGGTCAATGCGAAGTTCGTTTGAACTTCGCAACGTGATTGTAATCACGATGGTTATAGTCCCTTGTGACTATGACTAATGATTACCACGTTGTCTAGGGTCGTAAGGGTAAGCGATCTAATAAATCGCTTATACCTTCGAACCTGACCCATTTGGTCGATCATTAGGATCCGACCAAACACATTAGGTGACCATAGTATATAGGGAATAACCTTCCAAGGTTATACCTTATGGTCACGACGTTTAGTTAGTTGTATGATAGGTAGTTTATATGCCTTAGGTAAATTACCAAAACACCCCTTTGACGCCAAAATTCATTTTAAACATATGTAACATAACTTTTGACATCTAAACTGATTTGACAAAAATATTAGACATGTTAAGGAATATATTACTTGTCATAGGACTAGTTAGGCGGTCCGAACGCGTTTCACGCGAACGACGCGTTAAAGTAGCATAAGCTACCTAAACGGGTCGTAAAGGGTCACAAACACTTAGGTTAAGTTTCGTTTTAGTATGTTGGCTTTGTTAAACCATATTACATGAGTCTCCATACTCGTTTGGTTTATGAACCCTCATTCTATCCGATCCTCCGATATTAGGTCCGCTTTATTAACATAGTTACCTATATTAGGTGCCGTTTGAATCCGTGATCTCTAGCATTGCTTGGTGGTTATCTTAGGACTTCTGAGCAATCTCAAGTGAGTACATAGACCCCTCTTTTACTATTTTCAAACTGTTTTGGGGTGAAACACATGTGCCTACTTGTTACTTTCATGCTTTCCATGTTTTCACATCATATACCTGCTATGTTCGTTAGTACATTATAGTACATTTCATGCTATGTATGCTCATTGTGTGCGTACTTAGTACATTGTTTTACACTACATTTCATGCTATGTATGCCCATTGTGTGCGTACTTAGTACATTGTTTTACATTACATTTCATGCTATGTATGCCCATTGTGTGCGTACTTAGTACATTGTTTACATTACATTTCATGCTATGTATGTCCATTGTGTGCATACTTAGTACATTTGTTTCACGTCACATGCTATGTATGTCCATTTGTTAAATACTTAGTACAGTTGTTTTCATCACATGTTTACATTTTGGTATGATATTTGGTTTGTTTAACATGGAACAATACATTCATTAACATTAGCTACGCCGTTCGTTAGTAGGTAGTGGTACCATAGGAATTGACAACTCCCGTTCCGGACATCCTAGGTTGGTTTGGATGAAAGGAATGACCGAATTCGATATACATAACTTAGATAAACCTTTAATTTGTTTAAGGGTTTATCGCCACAGTCTCAAGGCTTGGATGTATGCATTTTCACAATACCGCATAGATGTTTGTATCAGTAAAGCATGCATTTGTTCCACAAAAACATAACTTTGATTAAACCATGTTTTACTTCAATACCTTGTTTTTGTGCATTTTACATATGGTTTAGTTGATATATTTCACGTACCATACATGACATTTTTGGATACACATTACATGATTTACATTAGACATAAACATTTTGACATTGATATACACAATTCATGATTTACATTAAACACAGACTTTTGATATGGTTTACACAATAACAGTTTGACATTTAATTATACATAAACAATTTACATTGGTGGTTTGGTTTGAGTAAGTGATTTAAGTAACGAGGCGTGTGTAATATGATACAAGCATGGTGGATACACCGCTGGTACTTCCTATATATAAGTGATTGTATGGTATTACATATCGTAGCGTTATTTGAATCATTTCAATTTGGACATATAACATTTTATACAAATAACATACTTTTCACAAGACATTAATTTACAAACAACTTATTTTATACAAACTCATTTTACATGGTTATTCATTTAACCATACATTATTCTCTTATTTATACATATCATCTGATCTTATCGTTTTTCATATGATTTACAAGACAAAGCAAATTACAAGGTTCATGACTAAACATTTTCTCAAATATAAGTCATGAATTATGTTTTCACAAAACCTATGTATCTCACAGGCATTTTTATGCTGACGTACCTATTTTCACATGTGTTTTCAGGAGATGATGCATAGGACTTATCAAGACATACTTAGGTGGACCTGTGCCTTAGTGACTTAAAACGAGACAAGAACTAGTTAATTTATGTTATGTACTCTTTGGTTCTTGTTTAAAACAATGTAAACTTTCATGTTTGATTAATAAAACGAAACTTCGATTTCCATGGTTGTGAAACATTAATTCTGTTACAACACTCCCCGACGTTTCCGCCACGTTTTGTATGTTCTACGTGGTCGGGGTGTGACAAATACACTATGTTAAAAATGTTTTCAAACTATATGGAATATTTTGAAATCATGAAGGTTGTTTTGAAAACTTATACTATGTATGTTGTTATGAAAACCAGAATGTAATGGGTATGAGATCGAAAAATACCCATAGTTATCTAACCAAGGATTTAAAGTGATTACTCAAAATGTCACTTATATTCTGTACTTTGTTTCTTAGAATGAAACGAGTACTTAAATTTTTTGGGGAAATCATGAGCGATCACTTAAAAGGGAGAAACACAAGAGTAGTTTGTAAAGAACATAGTTCCTTGTTGTAGGTATCATAGGGGAATGCCATACACACATGTAACTACACTTGCATTAGAATTGCAAACAATGATTTATTTATAAACTAAACACATTATTCCAGAGTTCCAGAAGAACAAAAGCAACAGATACAAACTATTCAAAGTAGCAACATCTTCTAATCAGCCAAATGCTCATCCGTGGGTCAGATTTGCATTAGCAAGCTTTGGGCAATCCCTTCAGAAATGGCCCATCTCGCTACAGTTGTAGCAAGACCCTGGTGAGAAATGAGCTTGAGCAGGATTGTCGCCAGCTTGATTTGGTACAGCTGCAGTTGGGCAAACCCTTGCTGTATGACCTATAAGTCCACAAATTTAGCATTTGCGGCACTTCACACTAGCATGATGATGAAGGCTACATTGGTTACACAAGGGTGCAGTTCCGTTGTATGGCTTCTTGGCTGGTGGTGCTGTCACCTGGCTAGGTCCTTCCTGTTTTGGTGCAACCGCTGCGGGATTCATTGAAGCTTTACGTTTCTTTGGTTTTGGTGAAGGCTTGGTTTATGTCTCCTTTGGTGACTCTTGAGTGGCTTCATCCTGGAGACGATACATGGTAGTAGCTAATTCAACAGTCTTCAGGACTACTTCGCCTATTCGCTGGGCAAATTTGGCAGTCTGCTCGGATATCTGAGCGTCGTTGCGATGAAGAGACATTCTAGAAGAAATGAAAGACATAGGAAGAAACAAGAGAAACGTTATCGGATAATCAAAACAGAATGATAACGCATAAAAATTATCATTTGTTTGTTACCTAAGGCAAACAAATGAGACGGTGACTAATCAAAGTAACCGGGTCATTTTAATGTATCGCGAAGACATGCTTTAGCCTATAAGTGGACACTCACCCCAAGAGTTCCCAGGTAAGAGTGACTGGTCCGATTATGTGGATTTGTACGAACACTCTAGCCTTAGAAAGAAAACTCAGAGTACAGGCATCCACCCTTCCAGATTGAATGTGTTCACATTATAAGACCCAACTTTGATGAGATTTTGAAAACTTAGAGGGTTCAAAACCTAGTAATCAATCATCCTAGAACAGATGATTGGTTTTCGAAGTGGATTCGGAATTTATGTTCTGGTTGTGGTCGTCAGCTAAGGATAAGTGACGGTATTGTTTTAAGATCTAAACACAAGGATCTTGTGTTAGGGCCCTAGGAAGGTTATAGACTAGGTCAAAGAATTACTAATAACCTAATTCCCTATAACCATGAGCTCTGATACCAACTTTTCTGTCACACCCCGACCACGTAAAACAACAAATCGTGGTGGAAACGTTGGGGAGTGTTGTAACAGAATCATTATTTCATAACACATGGACAATTTAAGTTTTGTTTTATTGAATTGATAGAGGTTACAATGTCTTAAAACAAAGAATCATAACATAATTAACTAGTCTTGCATCTTTTAATGTCACTAAGGCCCAAGTCCGCCTAAGTGTATCTTGATCAATCCTATGCATCATTTCCTGAAAACACATGTGAAAATAGGTACATCAGCATAAAAATGCCTGTGAGATACATAGGTTTTAATGATTTAGGATTCATGACTTGTAAGTTTAAAGAAAATGTTTATCAAAAGTTAGTCATGAACCTTGTAAAATGTTTTCTTTTATAAATCATACAAATAGTGATAAGAAATCAGATGATATAAAAGAAAGATGCACAGATAAATAAATGACCAAGTAAAATGAGTTTGTATAAAATATGTTGTTTGTAAAAACAATGTTTCATGAAGATGTTATACAAGTGTAAAATGTATTATGTCTAACTTGAAATGGTTTAACTAACGCTACGATATGTAATACCATAAAAGCACTTATATATAGGAAGTACCAGCGGCGTATCCACCATGCTTTTATCATATTACACAAGCCTCGTTACTTAAATCACTTACCAAAACAAACTACCAAAAATGTCTTGTTTAAACCAATTGTCAAATGTTTATGTAAAAACCATGTTTATTGTCAAATGTAAATCATATAATGTGTAAACAAATGTCATGTATGGCAAGTAAAAAGTGACTACTCAAACCATATGTAAAAATGCAGAAAACAAAGTGATTGAATAAATCAAAAGTTATGTTTTGTAAAATAAATGCATGCCTTACTGATACAAACATCTATGTGGTATTGGTTTAATGCATACACTCAAGCCTTGCGACTATGGCGATAAACCCTTAAACGAATTTAAGGTTTATCTAAAGAATGTATATCGAATTCGGTCATTCCTTCGACCCAAACAAACCTAGGATCTCAGGAATGGGAGTTGTCAATTCCTATGGTACCACTACCTACTAACGAACGGCGTGATCAATGTTAATGAATGTATTTTTGTCCCATTTAAACAAACCAATTGTCATACCAAAATGTAAGCATGTTTTATGAAAATAATGTACTAAGTAAGGAAAAAAATGAACATACATAGCATGAAATGTAATGTAAAACAATGTACTAAGTATGCACTAAATGGACATATATACCATTAAATGTAATGTAAAACAATGTACTAAGTATGCACTAAATGGACATACATAGCATGAAATGTAATGTAAAATAATGTACTAAGTATGCACTAAATGGACATACATAGCATGAAATGTAATGTAAAACAATGTACTAAGTATGCATTAAATGGACATACATAGCAAAACATAATGAAATCATATACTATACGTGTACTAATGAACATAGCAAGTATGATATAAAAACATGGAAAGCACAAAAGTAACAAGTAACATGTGTTTCACCCAAAAATGTTTGAAAAACAGTAAAAGAGGGGACTATGTACTCACATGAGGGTGCTTAGAACTCTTGAATAACAACCAAGCAAAGCTAGAAAGGTCATGGAAATCAAACGGCACCTAATATAGGTAACTACGTTAATAAGCGGACCAAAATCGAAAGATCGGATAGAAAGAGGTTTCGTAAACCAAATGAGTATAGGAACTCAAGTAATGTGGTTTAACAAAGCCTACATCCTAAATCGAAACCTAACCTAAGTGCTTACGACCCATTACGAGCCGTTTCGGTAGCTTACGCTACTTTAACGTGTCGTTCGTGTAAAACGCGTTCGGACCGCCTAACTAGTCCTATGACAAGTATTATATGCCTTATCATGTCTAATAATGTTACCTAATCAGTTTAGATGTCAAAATTTAGGTTACATATGCTTAAAATGAATTTATGCGCAAAAAGGACATTTTGGTCATTTTCCTAAGGCATATAAACTACTTATCATACAACTAACTAACCGATGTGACCATAAGGTATAACCTCGGAAGGTTATTCCCTATACAACTATGGTCACCTAATGTGTTTGGTCGGATCCTAATGATCGACCAAACTGGTCGGGTTCGAAAGTCTAAGCGGTTGTTTAGACCGCTTATCTTACGACCCTATAGAAGCACTAAACCTAAAGTGACGAGTTAAACATGTTAAAACATGTTTAACGAAGTTAGAAAACAAGTTTGATATCAAAACAAAGGGTTTTGATACCAAAGAATAGTTTGGTTGCAAAATACGCATAAATACGCATTTTAACCGAAACTATGACTCGTCACTACACCTAATTAACGTGGTAATCAGTAGGTATAGTCACAAAGGACTATGACCATCGTGATTACGCTCACGTTGCGAAGTTCAAACGAACTTCGTGTTGACCAAAACGAGGTCAAAGCAGAAAGTCAAACACTGTTTGACTTTCATGCTTGAAATTCAAGAACAAGCATGAAGGAAACTTACAAAAGGTCTAAGACTTGAAGATTTGAACTCAAAATACTTAGGTATGAAGCTTGAGAGCTTCAACTTAGAGCAAGATGAGAACAAATGTGTGAAGAAGAAGTGAAATGGAAGTGGGTATTTATAGATTTCATAGAGCCGTTAGGATCGTTCCTCGATAATTGAGCTTCGATCTGGACCGTACACATAGGGCACATGGTTTTGGAATACTAGGGGTGCCCAAAAACCATCATACGGCATTGCAAATGTTACAGAATAACCCCTAAACTTCAAGATAAGTGCTGAAAATAACCTGCTGTTGCTGAAACTAAACTTTCTGTCCAGATAGGGTGGTGACGTGCCACCACAGCCAACCCAAATAGTGGTGGCGTGACGCCACCACATGCCCAGTTCCAGAAAGTTTCAAATATTTACAATTTTGATCCCTGCAACACTATTAAGCCATTTTTTATGCGTTTAAACCCCGTTAACCTCATTTCGAGGCTCTAAAATGAAGTTAAAGTATAGGGAACTTAAAATATGCTCCAAAACATCTCGGATGTCGGTTCTTTTGGTCGTACGGTTGCGCTGTTCGGTTAATTACGACGAAACACGAACGAATGCGAAAAACGATCTAAATTACGCGACGAATGAAATTTTATCATGCCAATCACTAAAATAAAATATTTTAATGATCACATAACTTTTTGGATGTCCAGATATATTCAGAACGTAAGATATGCGTGAAAATGCAAACTTATGCACTTTTTGACGCTTTTAGTCCCTGTTGATCAAATAAGATTATTTTTGCGCACCAAACACCTCTAAGCCTATTTCTAAGCTATGTAAAGGATATTTAGGGCATGTTTAACTTATGATCATATTCTGGAATGTTCGTTACAGTACGAATTGGCATACTTTCACAGTTTGTCGAAATTACTCCCTGTAAGTGAATAAACTTGATTTCGACACACCAAACCTTCCTAAACTTATTTCTAAGTTATGTAAAGGTTATTTAAGGTATGTTAAGCCCATGTCACTGTTCCGGAGTGTTTTTTGCGTTAAAATGATTATGTTTATGCATCAGTTCGCGTTTAACTTCCCAGAAAGCGATTTAGAGCTCGAAATCGAACAAGAATTGATATGTGCAAATGATACACATATTTAAACAAATCACAAGTATGAAATACAATATTTCATTGATTTGGTATTTGTTTGATGGTCTTGGAGGCACAAGTGTCACAAAAAATTCATTTGCTACAAGCTGGTAGCAACAACGAAGGTTCTGTCCAGATGTAGGGGTCGCGCCCCGCCACAGCAAAAGGCCTCAGGCGTTACGCGACGCGAGGGCTCATATTAGACTTTCAAAACTGACAGCTTTAGTCGGTTTTTTAACGTGTTTAACCCCCGTTAAGCCAATTTTAAGGCTCTACAAGGATGTTAAAGCATAGGGAACTTGCAATATGCTTGGAAATATCATGGATGTTGGTTCGTTCGATCGTACGGTCGCGTTTTGCGCTTAATTATGACGAACTCTCGAACGGACGCGAAAACGATCCAAAATACGCAACGAATGGTATTTTTGCATTCCCATCACTAAAATAAAATATTTTAGTGATTACAAAAATTTTTGGATGTTCGGAAATGCTCAGAACGCAAGATATGCACGTATATGCATAATTTCGCAGTTTTAACGCTTTTAGTCCCTAGGATCAATTAAGCGTATTTTCGCATACCGAACCCCTAAAAACTTATTTCTAAGCTATGTTAAGGGTATTTAGGGTATACTTAGCTTATGATCGTGTTCCGGAGTGTATGTTACTATACGAATCGGCAGACTTTTGCAGTTTGTTGCAAATAGTCCCTGTGATCAAATAAACTTGTTTTTTCCATACCAAACCCTTATAAACTTATTTCTAACTTATGTAACGGTTATTTTAGGTATGTTAAGCTTATGTCACTGTTCCGGAGTGTATGTCGTGTTAAACTGATTACGTTTGCGTAACAATTTGCGTATAACTTTCCAGAAAGTGTTTAAGGGTTTGAATTTGAACAAGGATTGATATGTGTAAATATCATAGATAATTACACAATCCAAGAAATAAATGAAAAGGTTTTATTGATTACAAAATTGTTTGGGATTGGTTAGTTATAACTGTAGGCACAATTGTCACACCCATGATTTTCAACACACTGATTTTTAACAATGTTAAAACCAATTTCAATTGTAGAATAATCATGTTTGTTCCGCCGTGAGGGTTTCGGCATATTCAATCTACATATTTTTGACAAAATTTAAAAACAAACATATAATTTTTTTTTCTTCAAATTTTAACAAAGTAAAAACATATTTTTGGTTTTTAAATTTTCTAATTTTAAGATTTTTAATATGGTTTATTTATATACAGAAATGAACAAACTCCCTGTTTCTCAGTTGCAGGGATCAGTAGCCTCCTCCTCCTGTGCCAGGCTGCTCCGATATTGTCGCAATCCCTATCCCCTATCTATCCAGGGAACGGGAGGCCGCGAGACAAGATTTAGTGGTATCGATGTTTATCATTTTGGCAACGGAAATTACATCAGGACCGTAGTTAGGAAATATTTTATCAGAGAAAAATACCACATTTTATAATATTAAACACGTGGGAAATTCCCAAGTTTTCCGTACACACATTTTTATAGGGATAAACCCTATTTTTATTTAATAAAAACATCTCTTTATTCAGGTAACTTTTATAGCCACTTTTCCAAGCCTTCAGTGCTGTCCAGCTGGCTTCTATCTGGCTTTCACATTTTGTTACCTGAAATGCGTTTAAAACATTTTGTCAGTGGGAAATACTGGTGAGTGAATCCCAATTTAATCAAGAAGAGTTTTATCCTTTAACAGTATTAAGAGTGATTACAATGTTTATTTCTACACAATTACTCATTCAGTACTGTCAATCCTGACTGGTGGGTCATATTACACATTGGCTAACTCTTTATCCAATGGTAACGTGTTCCACATTTTGTATACAAAACCCCAACATACCGGCAGTAATTGAAGAATTACAAAGACTCAATCACTGCTAATCACATTGTAAATTATTTAAGGTTTTGTAAAATAGTTTGCAAAAAGGTTCACAAAAAGGAGATTACTCACATTGTTGTCTTAGGGTTTTCCTTAAGGATTTCCTAGTGATTATCTATTAATTACACAAACGCACACGCGTTAGTTTAATAACCCAATATTTACATTAGTAATACCCTCCCCGGGACGCCATTCCAATGACTACGTCGGGCAGAACCACGACAGCCGTTACGAAACCCTGGATCAATCGGGCAGCGTATCTAATACGTAACCGGGGGTTATAATACTTACAACGAGGTAGAACTTCGTTATTTAGGGGGTATAATGCCCGAAAATAACTATTGCTATGCAGAAATTCGAGAGAGAGAAAAAGTTTTGAATGGTTTGGACTGAAGGCTGAGGGCCTCTATTTATAGGGCTGATTTCGGACTTCGTCGCGCCCCAGGAAGGTTGTAGCCAAGGGCTACGCGGCCCGCGAGGGAAACTAGGATAGGCCTTAGCTTGTCCGATTCACCCCCTAGCTCCAACACATCGTTGTCACGTGGCACCTCAAGGTGTCGCCTCGGTGACTGGCTGTCGCGGCCCGCGTAGGAACACAAGGGGGTCTTCGCGCCCCGCAAGCGAACCCAAATCTTTGTTTTTATTTTATTTTTAAATATATATGGCTTTTTGGGCTCGGTTTTCGCATACGGGGTATATTTTAAGACATGTAGGGATATTTTTAAATATATTAGGGGTGTCGAAACTTATTTTGGAGGGTTGTTATATCCTCCCCACCTTGTTTTAGAACTCGTCCTCGAGGTCTACTGGAATAAGTGTGGATATTTCCTTTGCATTTCTGATTCAAGTTCCCATGTGTATTTTGGTCCTCTTTTGGAGTCCCATTTCACTTTGACCAGAACCAGTCTCTTGTGCTTGAGATTCTTGATCTTTCTGTCTTCAATCTGTAGAGGCTTCTCTACAAATTTTAACTGCTCATTTACCTCTATATCCTTAAGAGGCACCACGAGTGATTCATCAGCTAAGCATTTCTTGAGATTAGATACATGAAATACATCATGTATTCCTGCCATTTCCTCTGGCAGTTGTAGCTGATAGGATACGGGTCCTATTCTTCTAATAATTTCAAAAGGTCCAACATACCTGGGGCTTAGCTTTCCTCTTTTGATGAATCTTACCACTCCTTTCCAAGGAGAAACTTTTAATAACACTTTGTCTCCTACCTGAAATTCCAATGGCTTTCGTTTGTTATCTGCATAATTCTTTTGTCGGTCACGTGCTGCTTTCAGTCGTTCCTTAACTTGAATGATCTTGTCTGTTGTTTCTTGTACTATCTCGGGTCCGGATAGTTGTTTTTCTCCAATTTCTGCCCAACGGACTGGAGTTCGACATTTTCGTCCGTAAAGTGCTTCGAATGGTGCAGCATTGATACTTGTGTGATAACTATTATTATAAGAAAATTCTATTAATGGTAAGTGATCGTCCCAATTACCTCCGAAATCAATTACACAAGCTCTAAGCATGTCTTCCATTGTTTGAATTGTTCTTTTGCTTTGTCCATCCATTTGAGGATGATAAGCAGTGCTTAGATTCAACTTGGTTCCCATTTTTTTTTGGAAACTTGTCCAAAAATGAGAGGTAAAACGGCTATCTCTGTCAGAAACAATTGATAAGGGAATTCCATGTAATGAAACTATTTCATTTACATACAACTTAGCTAATTGTTCCATACTGAAAGTTTCCTTCATTGGTAAGAAATTAGCTGACTTAGTTAGCCTGTCTACAATCACCCAGATTGTATCATTACCTTTTCTTATTTTGGGTAATTTAGTAACAAAATCCTTTGTTATCAATTCCCATTTCCATACAGGCATTTCCGATTGCTGTAACAAACCTGAGGGTTTCTAGTGTTCAGCTTTGACCTGTGAACAAGTTAGACACTTGGCAACATAAGCTACTATATCCTTTTTCATTCCTATCCATCAGAAATTCTTTCTTAAGTCTTGATACATCTTATCACTTCCAGGATGCATCGTATACTTAGATTTATGGGCTTCTTCTAATATACGGTGACGTAGGTTTCCTAATTTAGGTATCTACATTCTTTTCTTATGGAATCTCCAAATTCCATCTGTTCCTTGTTCTAGTTCCAGAATCATTCCTTTCAATTTTTCAGTATCATCCTTGATTACTGATTCTTGTGCTTTTCTAATCTGTTCATTTAAATCTACCTGCAGGTTTAACTTAAGAGAACGCACTCTTTTTGGATTTTCGTGATACTTTTAACTTAAAGCATCAGCTACTACGTTTGCCTTTCCTGCATGGTACTGGATATTGAAATCATAATCGCTTAGTATTTCCATCCAGCGTCTTTGTCTCATATTCAACTCATTTTGCCCGAAAACATACGTTAAACTCTTATGGTCGGTGAAAATGGTAAACTTACTACCGTAAAGGTAATGTCTCCAAATTTTAAGGGTAAAAATTATAGCTCCTAATTCTAGATCATGGGTGGAATAATTTTCTTCATGATTCTTAAGTTGTCTAGATGCATAAGCTATAACCTTTTGACGTTGCATCAACACACATCCATAACCTAACTTACAAGCGTCACAATAAATTACAAAATCTTCAGTTCTTTCTGGTAATGCTAGTATGGGTGCATTGGTTAGTCTTTGCTTAAGAATTCTAAAGGCTTCTTCTTGTTTTGGACCCCATTCAAACTTAACGGATTTACAGGTTAACTTAGTTAAAAGAATGACTATTCTAGAAAAAACTCAAATAAACCTTCTATAATAACCAGCTAATCCTAAGAAACTTCTAACCTCGGTTGGTGACTCAGGGGTTTTCCATTTGGTAATCGCCTCGATCTTGGTGGGATCCATATGAATTCCTTCATGATTGACTAAATGCCCAAGAAAATGTACTTGTTCTAACCAAAACTCGCACTTTGAAAACTTAGCATAAAGCTTTTCTTTTCTCAATAGACTTAGAAGTGCGTGCAGATGCGCTGCATGTTCCTCTTTGCTTTTAGAGTAGATGAGAATATCATCTATAAAGACAATTATGAATTTATCCAAATATGGTTTACATATTCGGTTCATCATGTCCATAAATGCAGCTGGGGCATTGGTTAGACCAAATGGCATGACAGTAAATTCATAATGGCCATACCTTGTTCTAAAAGCAGTCTTAGGAATGTCCTCTTCCTGTACCTTTATTTGATGATATCCTGATCGTAAATCAATTTTAGAGAAAAATCAAGCTCCTTGTAATTGATCAAACAAATCATCGATTCTTGGTAATGAATTTAATCGTGACATTGTTCAATTCACGGTAATCAATGCACATTCGCATCGACCCGTCTTTCTTCTTGACGACTAAGATTGGCGCTCCCCATGGCGATGAACTTGGTTGTATGAATCCTTTCTCTAACAATTCGTCTAATTGCTTCTTCTGTTCCTGCATTTCTGCGGGTGCCAAATGGTAAGGTGCTTTGGCAATTGGTGTTGTTCCTGGTAGCAAGTGGATTCTGAATTCAACTTCCCTGTCCGGAGGTAGTCCTGGTAATTCTTCTGGAAACACATCTGGAAACTGAGATACTACTGGAATATCTTTAAGTTCTTTTACTTTAGTGTTAGTGATTATGGAAATCAAATACACTAATGATCCTTTTCTTATATAACTTGTTGTTTTCATCACAAAGATAAATTTTGTAGATCTAGAGGGCTTATCTCCTTTAATTGTGATCTTTTCACCCCTTGGTGAATTTACTTGGATTGACTTTTGATCACATAAAATACTGGCTTTATTGGCTATTAACCTATCCATTCCTAATACAACATCAAATCCTGCCAGATTCATTGTGTAAAGCTTTGTAATAAATTTTTTATTTAGAAATTCTATTCTTGCTTCCTGCAAGATTTCAGAAATCTTAATGGTTTCTCCATTTGCTGTCTCTACTAGACATTCTTGTGGAAGTTTAGTTAGTGGTCGATTGAGAAGTTTGCAAAATAAAGTATTAATAAAACTTTGGTTTGCACCAGAGTCAAACAATACTTTAGCAAAAACATCATTAACTAAAAACATACCGGCGATCACATTCGGGATCATCTTTGTGTCACACCCCGACCACGTGGAACATACAAAACGTGGCGGAAACATCGGGGAGTGTTGTAACAGAATTAATTGTTTCAAATCCATGGCAATTGAAGTTTCGTTTTATTGATTAAAAGTGTTACAAGTCTAATCAATCAAGGAAATACAACAAAATTAACTAGTCTTGCATCTTTTATTGTCACTAAAGCCCAAGTCTGCCTATATGTATCTTGATCATCTTATGCAACAGTTCCTGAAAAACACATGTGAAAATAGGTACGTCAGCATAAAAATGCCTGTGAGATACATAGGTTTTGTGAAAATAGGTTCCATGACTTATGTTTGAGAAAAAGTTTAGTCATGAACCTTGTAATTTGCTTTGTTTTGTAAATCATTTGAAAATCGATAAGATCAGATGATATGTATAAATAAGTAAATAATGTATGGTTAAATGAATAACCATAGTAAAACGGATTTGTATAAGATAAGTTGTTTGTAAAACTATGTCTTGTGAAAAGTATGTTATTTGTATAAAATGTTATATGTATCAAACTGAAATGATTCAAATAACGCTACAATATGTAATACCATACAAACACTTATATATAGGAAGTACCAGCGGCGTATCCACCATGCTTGTATCATATTACACACGCATCGTTACTTAATCACTTAATCAAACCAAACAAATGTCAAAATGTCTATGTCAAATATCCATGTCAAATGTCTATGTCAAATATCCATGTCAAATGTCTATGTCAAATATCCATGTCAAATGTCTATCATGTTAAAATGTCTATGCCGAAATGTCTATGTCAAATACGGTTCACACGGTTCACAGATACAACGGTTCACAGATATCAACGGATCACAGTCAAATGATTACAACGGTTCAATATGTAGTATAATGTATTCATATGCTAGAAAAGCATATGCAACAGAAAAGCAATGTAAAACAATGTACTAAGTACGCACACAATTTGGCATACATAGCATGAAATGTAATGAAATCATGTACTATAATGTACTAACGAACATAGCAGTATATGATGTGAAAACAGGAAAGCAGGAAAGTAACAAGTAGGCACATGTGTTCCACCCCAAAACAGTTTGGAAAACAGTAAAAGAGGGGTCTATGTACTCACTTGAGATTGCTCAGTTGTCTAAAGATAACCACCAAGCAGTGCTAGAGATCTCGGAATCAAACAGCACCTAATATAGGTAACTATGTTAAATAACCGGACCTAAATCGGAAGACTGGGTAGCATTAGGGTTTGTAAACCAAACGAGTGTGGAGACTCGTGTGATATGGTTTAACAAAGCCTACATACTAAATGAAACTTAACATAACTGTCTACGACCCATTACGACCCGTTTAGGTAGCTTATGCTACTTTAACGTGTCGTGCGCGTGAAACGCGTTCGGACCGTCTAACTAGTCCTATGACAAGTGTTATATGCCTAAACATGTTACATAATCAGTTATGTGACAAAGGTTTAGGTTACATATGCTTAATTACCAATTATACATGAAAAGGGTATTCTGGTAATTTACCTAAGGCATATAAACTACCTATCATACAACTACTTAAACGATGTGACCATAGGGTATAACCTCGGAAGGTTATTCCCTACCTACTATGGTCACCTAATGTATTTGGTCGGATCCTAATGATCGACCAAACTGGGTCGGGTTCGAAGGTATAGGCGATTTATTAGATCGCCTACCCTACGACCCTAGACAACGTGGTAATCAGTGGGCATAGTCCCAAGGGACTATGACCAACGTGATTACACTCACGTTGCGAAGTTCAAACGAACTTCGCATTGACCATTACTGGTCAACGCTGAAAGTCAAACAAAGTTTGACTTTCTGACTCGAAAAGCAGTAAAAAAAATAAGGAAAAGAACGAAAGAATACTTACGAAGGGTCCAAGAATGGAAGGTTTGGATCCGAACACTCTCAGGTATGAAGTGTTAAACACGACAACTTAGAGAGCAAGTTCAGATTCAAAGGTGTGAGTTTTTGGGTGTGATGTTGGTGGGTATTTATAGGAAATGGTCCACCGCTAGGATCGTTTCAAGGAAACCATGCCTTAATCCAACCCGTACACTTGTCGGAACCTTATGGAAGCTAAATGCCATCCTTATCTTCATGACTAAGCATTTTAGAACATGTGGTGGAGGATCAAACATGTGCAAACAGGCTGTTAGAAACTCTGCATCTGGTCTGGACTTGGCTAGCGCACCGCTACACTAAAAGTGTAGCGCACCGCTAGCCTAAGTTTGGCAGAATTACACATTTGGTCCCTGAACTGTATTTAGGCCATTTTTGACACGTTTAAGGCCCGTTAACCCCATTTCAAAGCTCTAAAATGAAGTTAAAGTATAGGGAACTTAAAATGTGTTCAAAAATATCTCGGATGTCGGTTCGTTTAGCCGTACGAACGCGATGTTCGCTTAATTACGACGGAATGCGCATAAGCGCGAAAAACGATCCAAATGACGCGACGAATGGATTTTTCTTAAGGCGAACACTAAAATATAATGTAGTCATGCTTACATAAATTTTTAGATGTCCGGATGTATTCAGAACGTAAGTTATGCTCGAAAATGCAAACTTGTGCACTTTTTGACACTTTTAGTCCCTGAATGACACAAAAGTTTATTTTAGCATACCGAACACCTCAAAGCCTATTTCTAAGCTATGTAAAGGATATTTATGGCATGTTTAACTTATGGTCATGTTCCGGAATGTCTGTTACAGTTCAAATTGGCATACTTTCGCAGTTTGTCAACTTTAGTCCCTGTAAGCGATTTAACTTTGATTTCACCACACCAAACCTTCCAAAACTTATATCTAAGTTATGTATAGGTTATTTAAGGTATGTTAAGCCTATTTCACTATTCCGGAGTGTTCGTTGCATTAAACTGGTTATATTTACGCATCAGAGCGCGTATAACCCTCCAGAAAGCGATTTAGAGCTTGAAATCAGACAAGAGTTGATATGTGTAAACGATACACATATTTTTACAAGTCCAAAGTATGAACTACATTATTTCATTGGTTTGGCATTTGTTTGATGGTTGAAATGACACAGGTGTTACAGTCTCCCCTACTTTAGGAAATTTCGTCCCGAAATTAATTCGTAGGAGTCTATTTGTGACGTTGTGTCAGATAACCACCAGAGGTATGTGAAGCATAATCCTGTCATTTCCTTAACGGACATTCTTCAGAATGAAAATGAACAAACGGAGTCATTTTCCTCAACGAGTATTCTTCAGAGGCGGAAATGAAGGAATAAACAAACGGGGATTCACTTCCTTAACGGAAAATCTTCAGAAACGAAAATGATCAAACGGAGTCATTTTCAACGGTTTGTTCCCTCAGAAATGGAAATGAAAATGATAGACAAACGGATATTCATTTCCTTTACGGAAAATCTTCAGAACGAAAATGAACAAACGGAGTCATTTTCTACGGTTGCTTCCTCAGAGACGGAAATGAAAAAGATGGACAAACGGATATTCATTTCCTAAACGGAAAATCTTCAGAAACGAAAATGAACAAACGGAGTCATTTTCTACGGTTGTTTCCTCAGAGACGGAAATGAAAAAGATGGACAAACGGATATTCATTTCCTAAACGGAAAATCTTCAGAAACGAAAATGAACAAACGGAGTCATTTTCTACGGTTGTTTCCTCAGAGACGGAAATGAAAAAGATGGACAAACGGATATTCATTTCCTAAACGGAAAATCTTCAGAAACGAAAATGAACAAACGGAGTCATTTTCTACGGTTGTTTCCTCAGAAACGGAAATGAAAAGGATGGACAAACGGATATTCATTTCCTAAACGGAAAATCTTCAGAAACGAAAATGAACAAACGGAGTCATTTTCTACGGTTGTTTCCTCAGAAACGGAAATGAAAAGGATGGACAAACGGATATTCATTTCCTTAACGGAAAATCTTCAGAAACGAAAATGAACAAACGGAGTCATTTTCTACGGTTGCTTCCTCAGAAACGGAAATGAAAAGGATGGACAAACGGATATTCATTTCCTTAACGGAAAATCTTCAGAAACGAAAATGAACAAACGGAGTCATTTTCTACGGTTGCTTCCTCAGAAACGGAAATGAATGGAGTTAACTCCTAGGCACATTACAAAGCTTACTGTGGTTTCTGTGCACTAAATTCCATAATTATGTATGCATCCATAATTACGTAATTCCTTGCATAGTCCGCACAGTTTGTCTTGTAATGTTCATAAGCACATAATCACATAGTTGTTTAACTTGGTTATTAATTTGTTATCGATTGAGAACGGATATGGAAACCAGTCAATGGACTTCGATGTCCTCTGGGATCTATCTGAAGAGATAGGAAGATCTCTCAAAAATTCGATTTTGTTTTCAAAGAAACATAATAGTCGAATTAAGGAACACAACAATTTAAGACATACGGAAATACCTTTGGGTACCCTATTAAGAATTTATAGTGGTACTTGAGGTATTCGTACAGAATTATATCTTTTATCTTGTACTACGTTTCTTTGCAAGAGACGGGTACTTAGGATCTTTGTGGAAAACGCAAGAGATTGTAAAATGGAAGAATTTTGGGGGTAGTTTGTCCTTCAAGGAATACGGTTCCTTGATTGTCGGTATTGTAAGAGATATGTTGTCTATACATACAACCACATAATTACATTGCAATGTAAATAAAAGGTTTATTTATAAACAATGATCACAACTGTTTCTTGGACCTTGACAACTAAAGAAAATAATACATAAGGATTGATTATTTCTAAACAGCGTTGTCTTCCATTCGGTCAGATGCTCATCCCTGTGCTGGATTTGCATTAGCAAGCTTTGGGCAATTTCTTCGGAAATGACCCATCTCGCCACAGTTGAAGCAAGAACCTGGTAGAAAACGAGCTTGAGCAGGATTGTTGTTAATCTGATTTGGTGCTGCTGCTGTTGGGCAAACCCTCGCTGTATGACCTATAAGTCCGCAAACTTGGCATGTGCGGCACTTCACACCAGCATGATGATGTAGGCCACATTGGTTGCACAAGGGTGCAGTTCCGTTGTAAGGTTTCCTGGCAAGGGGTTGAGCTAGTTGGTTAGGGACGGCTTGATCATTGTGAGCGACCACGGCGAAGTTCTGAGAAGCCTTTCGCTTCTTTGACCTCTTAGGGGATCCAGTCTGTTCATCCATGATCTTTGATTCCTCGATTGGTTCTGATTCTTCGACCGGCTTCTTGTCACCTTTTCGGAAAAGTTTACCTTTCCTGATCTTCGATTCAGTCAAGGTTGCAGATAGCTCAATGGCCTGTCTAACTGTAGTAGGGTTGCTACCAGTCAAAATGTCTTGTATTGAGTCAGGGAGGCCATCAATGTACTTTTCGATTGCCTTATCCAAAGGCGTGACCATGTTTGGGCATAACAGACTTAACTCTTCATAACGGTCCGTGTAGGTTCGATGCTCACCGCTGTCTTGCTCAAGATTGTCGAATTCCCTTTCCAAAGCCCTGATCTCGTGTCGAGGACAGAATTCCTTCATCATAAGGGCCCTAAGTTCAGCCCATGTCTGTGCTAGAGCAACTTCTGCACCACGATCCCTCATAATCCCATTCCACCACGTAAGGGCTCTCTTCTGGAACACACTCGAAGCAAACTCGACCTTGCGATTGTCAGGACACTGCACGTGGCGGAAAGTATTTTCAATGCTCTCGAACCATTGGAGAAGCCCCGTCGCTCCCTCAGAACCACTAAACTTGAGTGGTTTCGCCGAGTTAAAACTCTTGAAATTGCATGGACCATTGTTGTTGTTGTTGGCTTGATTCCATAGAGCAAAGAGGTTTGGGAATTGAGCAGCCATTTGCTGCGCAATGATTTCTGCCAACTCGGCAGTCTCTATCTGGTTTTCGCGTCGAGGAGGCATTCTAAAAGAGGAACATGAAAGGAAACGAGTGAGAGAATTAGACGAAAAGAATGAGATGAAACAAATTTGATGAAAGCAATGGATAGTGGTCATTTGTTTGTTACTACAAAGCAACAAACGACCTCGGTGAAAAATCAAAGTAAATAGGTCAAAAATAATGTATCGCGAAGACATGCTCGCCTATAAGTGAACACTCATCCCAAGAATTCCCAGGTAAGCACAACTGGTCTCGCGTCTGGTTGAGATGTATACGAAGTGCTTGCCTAGACAGAAAACCCAGAATACAGGCATTCACCCTTCCAGTTTGCACGTGTTCACATTATTTAAAACCCAAAACCTTGACGAGATTTTGAAAATTCAAAGGGGTTCAAAACCATATAACAGAGGGTTCAAAACCTTACAATAAATCATCCTAGAACAGATGATTAGTTTTCAAAACGGTTTCGAAAAATTATGTTCTTGTTGTGGTAGTCGCCTAAGGATAGGTGACGGTATTTTTTTATGACTAAACGCAAGTAAACTCGCGTTAGGGTCCTAAGAAAGTTATAGACTAGGTCAAAGCATTACTAATAACCTAATTCCCTATAACCATTGGCTCTGATACCATCTTTTCTGTCACACCCCGACCACGTGGAACATACAAAACGTGGCGGAAACATCGGGGAGTGTTGTAACAGAATTAATTGTTTCAAATCCATGGCAATTGAAGTTTCGTTTTATTGATTAAAAGTGTTACAAGTCTAATCAATCAAGGAAATACAACAAAATTAACTAGTCTTGCATCTTTTATTGTCACTAAAGCCCAAGTCTGCCTATATGTATCTTGATCATCTTATGCAACAGTTCCTGAAAAACACATGTGAAAATAGGTACGTCAGCATAAAAATGCCTGTGAGATACATAGGTTTTGTGAAAATAGGTTCCATGACTTATGTTTGAGAAAAAGTTTAGTCATGAACCTTGTAATTTGCTTTGTTTTGTAAATCATTTGAAAATCGATAAGATCAGATGATATGTATAAATAAGTAAATAATGTATGGTTAAATGAATAACCATAGTAAAACGGATTTGTATAAGATAAGTTGTTTGTAAAACTATGTCTTGTGAAAAGTATGTTATTTGTATAAAATGTTATATGTATCAAACTGAAATGATTCAAATAACGCTACAATATGTAATACCATACAAACACTTATATATAGGAAGTACCAGCGGCGTATCCACCATGCTTGTATCATATTACACACGCATCGTTACTTAATCACTTAATCAAACCAAACAAATGTCAAAATGTCTATGTCAAATATCCATGTCAAATGTCTATGTCAAATATCCATGTCAAATGTCTATGTCAAATATCCATGTCAAATGTCTATCATGTTAAAATGTCTATGCCGAAATGTCTATGTCAAATACGGTTCACACGGTTCACAGATACAACGGTTCACAGATATCAACGGATCACAGTCAAATGATTACAACGGTTCAATATGTAGTATAATGTATTCATATGCTAGAAAAGCATATGCAACAGAAAAGCAATGTAAAACAATGTACTAAGTACGCACACAATTTGGGCATACATAGCATGAAATGTAATGAAATCATGTACTATAATGTACTAACGAACATAGCAGTATATGATGTGAAAACAGGAAAGCAGGAAAGTAACAAGTAGGCACATGTGTTCCACCCCAAAACAGTTTGGAAAACAGTAAAAGAGGGGTCTATGTACTCACTTGAGATTGCTCAGTTGTCTAAAGATAACCACCAAGCAGTGCTAGAGATCTCGGAATCAAACAGCACCTAATATAGGTAACTATGTTAAATAACCGGACCTAAATCGGAAGACTGGGTAGCATTAGGGTTTGTAAACCAAACGAGTGTGGAGACTCGTGTGATATGGTTTAACAAAGCCTACATACTAAATGAAACTTAACATAACTGTCTACGACCCATTACGACCCGTTTAGGTAGCTTATGCTACTTTAACGTGTCGTGCGCGTGAAACGCGTTCGGACCGTCTAACTAGTCCTATGACAAGTGTTATATGCCTAAACATGTTACATAATCAGTTATGTGACAAAGGTTTAGGTTACATATGCTTAATTACCAATTATACATGAAAAGGGTATTCTGGTAATTTACCTAAGGCATATAAACTACCTATCATACAACTACTTAAACGATGTGACCATAGGGTATAACCTCGGAAGGTTATTCCCTACCTACTATGGTCACCTAATGTATTTGGTCGGATCCTAATGATCGACCAAACTGGGTCGGGTTCGAAGGTATAGGCGATTTATTAGATCGCCTACCCTACGACCCTAGACAACGTGGTAATCAGTGGGCATAGTCCCAAGGGACTATGACCAACGTGATTACACTCACGTTGCGAAGTTCAAACGAACTTCGCATTGACCATTACTGGTCAACGCTGAAAGTCAAACAAAGTTTGACTTTCTGACTCGAAAAGCAGTAAAAAAAATAAGGAAAAGAACGAAAGAATACTTACGAAGGGTCCAAGAATGGAAGGTTTGGATCCGAACACTCTCAGGTATGAAGTGTTAAACACGACAACTTAGAGAGCAAGTTCAGATTCAAAGGTGTGAGTTTTTGGGTGTGATGTTGGTGGGTATTTATAGGAAATGGTCCACCGCTAGGATCGTTTCAAGGAAACCGTGCCTTAATCCAACCCGTACACTTGTCGGAACCTTATGGAAGCTAAATGCCATCCTTATCTTCATGACTAAGCATTTTAGAACATGTGGTGGAGGATCAAACATGTGCAAACAGGCTGTTAGAAACTCTGCATCTGGTCTGGACTTGGCTAGCGCACCGCTACACTAAAAGTGTAGCGCACCGCTAGCCTAAGTTTGGCAGAATTACACATTTGGTCCCTGAACTGTATTTAGGCCATTTTTGACACGTTTAAGGCCCGTTAACCCCATTTCAAAGCTCTAAAATGAAGTTAAAGTATAGGGAACTTAAAATGTGTTCAAAAATATCTCGGATGTCGGTTCGTTTAGCCGTACGAACGCGATGTTCGCTTAATTACGACGGAATGCGCATAAGCGCGAAAAACGATCCAAATGACGCGACGAATGGATTTTTCTTAAGGCGAACACTAAAATATAATGTAGTCATGCTTACATAAATTTTTAGATGTCCGGATGTATTCAGAACGTAAGTTATGCTCGAAAATGCAAACTTGTGCACTTTTTGACACTTTTAGTCCCTGAATGACACAAAAGTTTATTTTAGCATACCGAACACCTCAAAGCCTATTTCTAAGCTATGTAAAGGATATTTATGGCATGTTTAACTTATGGTCATGTTCCGGAATGTCTGTTACAGTTCAAATTGGCATACTTTCGCAGTTTGTCAACTTTAGTCCCTGTAAGCGATTTAACTTTGATTTCACCACACCAAACCTTCCAAAACTTATATCTAAGTTATGTATAGGTTATTTAAGGTATGTTAAGCCTATTTCACTATTCCGGAGTGTTCGTTGCATTAAACTGGTTATATTTACGCATCAGAGCGCGTATAACCCTCCAGAAAGCGATTTAGAGCTTGAAATCAGACAAGAGTTGATATGTGTAAACGATACACATATTTTTACAAGTCCAAAGTATGAACTACATTATTTCATTGGTTTGGCATTTGTTTGATGGTTGAAATGACACAGGTGTTACACTTTGCTTCTTCTGCAGTTAGAACAAATGCTTTAGCATTCTTAGTGTTCTTGGTGTTCGGGGCTGGAGCTAGTTTTGGACATTTTGGCTTAATATGACCTTGTTCTCCACAGTTGTAGCGTATCATGTTGTTAGGTTTCTTCCTGCAGTCTTCCTCCTTGTGTCCAGATATTTTGCAAAATTTGCAATATATAGAGCATCTTCCAGAATACTTCCTTTTGCAATACTTGCAGTCGGGTGTAGAAGTAGAACCTACATTTTTCCCAGGTAAGTTTTTGAGCTAGGTTCTTCCTCTGGTTTTCTTGTTGTGTACGCATTAACTCATCAGTCAAGGTGTTTGCTAGTTCTACAGCTTCATCTATAGTTTGAGGTCTAGCCGCCTTGACTACATGCCTAATTTCACTGATTAATCCCCAGATATAACGGGAGATTAATACTGGTTCAGGTGATGCAAGGGTTGGCACTATTCTAGCGTACTCAAAGAAAGTAGTAGTGTAACGCTTACTATCTACTCTAGTCATTCTAAGGTTTAAGAACTTATTTGCTATCTATTCTTTTTCATTGGGAGGACATAATTTTCTTTCCACCATGTTCTTAAATTCCTCCCATTCCATATTGTAAACTTTATCACTTCCCCTAGACTGAAGGATAGTGTTCCACCATTCTAGTGCTGAATTCTTAAACAGATTGGAAGCAAACATTATCTTATCCTCTTTTTTTTGGGTAAAGGGTTGCCCCGGTGATTCTATATATTCACAACCAAAACAAAACAAGTAGTGTAGAGAATCTACACTAGTTCAATCACAGGACAAGCCCCATGAAAGTAAACAATGATAAAAAACAAGGAAACACTACCACCTGGAACAAAACGACTAGACTAAACTCTAGGAAAAGACAAAACAAACACAACTACTCAATCAGCCATCGCCATCCTTGAGATCAGATCCATAAATCTCCAGTCACCCAAAAGCCTTCTCACATTTTCACAATCCTTTAGCTTCGCACCCATTAATTTGTATCGGACCTGTTGGATAATAATTTCACTAATAGTCTCTGGAGGCCTCAGCTGGTTCTTGAATAATCTCGCATTACGTTCCTGCCAAATCAAATAAGCACTGGCCGCCACTAATAATCTAGCAACATAGTTCACTGCAGACTTGGACTTGGACCGCACTAGAAGCCAGTCAACAATATCCTCCCACTTCGCTTGAACCGAATCTATTCCCACTTTATTCCTAACCATATGCCAAACTTGAGTAGAGAACTTACACTCGAAAAACAGATGATTATGAGAGTCATAATTGGCATAACATAGCAGACAACACATCATATTCATATTCTTTCTACGCGAGAAATCCCAATTCAAAATCTTATCCTGAGTAAGCAACTTGTGTCTCATGATTAGCCACATTAAAAATGCATGACACGGGATACACTGAGCGAACCAAACAATAGGACACCACTCAACCTCCAACTCACGGTGCCTAACTGAATCCCAAGCACGAGCCGAGGAAAACTCATGGAACTGGTCCCCTTTGCGCCACAACAATTTGTCTTCCTTGTTCGGATCAAAATTCAACTGATCAAGCTGGATAAGAACAGGAAAAGTATCTCTCCACGCGGCTGGCCATGTCCAAGTAAGATTGGACTAAATGTCAGAAAATTTAGAATCCATATTGTACCCCGCATTTGCAATAACTCTAGGCGAGATGAACTGAATCAGCGGCCCTAAGTCACACCACGTATCGAACCAAGCTGAAGTATTCAAACCGTTTCCCACATTAGACCAAACGAAACTCCTCATATCCTGCCGAATCTGAAGAATCTTTCTCCACGACCAGCAACAAGTAGAAGGCACATTACAAGCCCAAAAACTTTTACCTTTCAACCTGTAAGAATGAACCCATTCAACCCACAAAGAGCTACGCCTAGAAAGAATACTCCAGATATGAGAAGACATAAGCGCTTTATTAACATCACCAATTCTGCGAATACCTAAACCACCCTCATACTTAGGAACACAAACCTCTTTCCAAGACACTTTTGCCCGTCCCTTTTGAAAAGCACTATCTTGAGACCATAAAAAATTTCGCATCAGCGCTTCCAACTTAAGAATCACCCGAGCTGGTAGAATAAAGACAGAAGACCAGTAAACATGCAGAGAGGACAAAACCGATATAATGAGTTGCAACCTGCCCGCAAATGATAGTAATTTATTTTGCCAGTGCATAATTCGCTTCTCAAACTTCTCCACCAACACATCACAATCTTTATAAAGTAACCTAGTAGATATAAGAGGCACGCCCAGATATCTTACTGGCAAAGAACCCTCCACAAACGGCATAATGTTCAAAATAGCAGTTTTAACAAACGAAGGCACATTAGAGAAAAAAACTGTACTTTTATGAACACTAGGCAACAATCCCGACATCTTAGTAAAAGAGTTGAGAGAATTCATAATGCACCTGACCGAAGCAATCTCACCCTTAGAAAAAATAAACAAGTCGTCCGCAAAACAAAGATTGACAATCTGTTGGCGTTCACACTTGTTGTGAAATTTAAAAGAAGAATCAATCCTTACCGCATGCTGTACATTATCTAATCCTCTTCCGCACACTTGCTTATTTTTAAGACTGCTTCAGTCTTTTCTATCCAGCGTAGAGTTGCAACGGCCCCTTCATTGCCCGAGAATTCCATTGGTTTACAAGACCAGAATTCTTTATAAGAACAACCATAAGACATGGTTCTTCTTCTTTTGGGAATGGGCACTTGAAGTATGGGTCCATTGTTTACGCTGTGTTCATGTTCAGTGGGTCGTTTACTATCACAGTTACTTTTATTATCTGCTTCCTTAACAGTTTTGTTAATATATGGCATTGCATCTATTATCCCTTGTGCCACCATGTGTTGGATGGCACTGTTATCCACTTGGTTTCCATTATTATTATTGTTCGGGTTATCGTTATCCGGGTTATTGTTACTCTGGTTTTCCTTGTTCACTTCGTTGTCCATCTGAATTTTAAACATTTGCCAATTATTAATATCACAAGATAGTATTTAAGGAAAATAATCACACAACACACATACTGATCAAAATCGTCGAACATTGCGACTTACTCTATTTTATAGTATGCATCTATAAATATTACAATACAACTGGAATAAAATACAATACTAATATGCATCACTAACCACGAAGTGGTCTATACTACAACATATATATTATCATTTTTTTCAAACATACACACATATTATATATTATTATTATTCTTATTTTATTATTATTATTATTACTACTACTATCACCATTACTGATATGGGTTCATCCAGAACTCCATATTACGCTCGTCATATTTCCAGACGAGTCGTTCTCCTATTTGTCTCATCCTTTCGCTCTCTTCTAAAATCTCTTCACCAAAGGTTCGGAGTTCTTGCACATTTTCTGTGCTCATGGGTGGTGCAGGTGCTGGTATGGGATTTGGGTATTGTGGCATTGGTTCTTCCTGAAGATATGGATTCTCTAGAATTTCCCTAATGTATTCATCATTATCATAATAAGGATCTAGAGGGTCCAGACTTGGGTAAGCTGCTAGGTTTGGCATGGGTTCTTCTGATATTGGGTAGCGTTGCTGATAATCCCTATAATCGTCAAACCACGGGTCGTAGTTTGGGTCTAAGGGATTGGGTGCTGGTACTCTAGGTATCTCAGTTGGGTCAAAATCAGGCATTGGGATTTGATTTTCTGGGTTATTTCCAATTTCCATTGGCTGGGTGGGAAACAGTGGTAAAGGCTGGGGTGCTATGAGTTGCTCTAGGTTTGGGTCGGCAGTTGTGGTTGCTAAGATATGGAAATTTTCTAAACTCCTATTGAGTATATCTTGGGTGTGAGCATCTGTTTCTCTCTTAGCGGCTGCTAAAACTCGCTGTTGTTGTAACTTTTTCATCGTCTTCCTACGTTCATGCGCTCCCCTACTGAACCATCCTCTCTTTTTAGGAGGGAATGGCTCTTCAGACTGAGCCTTAAACACGAATATCCCATCTTCATTGTCAGCTGAATACCCTGAGAGGGCAGGCTGTGAAGAGGTGCCTTCGCTTCTAGGTGAGCTGGACAACTGACGGGAGGCGTCGGAAGGTCCTTGGTCGCTCATACTATAAACTAACAAATAGTCAAATAACACACAACAATAAAATATAGTTATGCACGTATTTCGTTATTACTTTCCTAACAATTTGAATAATATCTTGGTGTCAGCAGAACACTTCTGTGGCAGAATCAGTGGCTTAAATCTGATACACCTTCTGTCGAAACCCCCGTCCCCTATCAGTCCCGGGAACGGGCGGCCGCGAGACCAGATTCAGTGGTATCGGTGTTTATCATTTTGGTAGCGGAAATTACATCAGGACCGTAGTTAGGAAATATTTTATCAGATTAAAATACCACACTTTTTTAATATTAAACACGTGAGAAATTCCCAAGTTTTCAGTACACACATTTTTACAGGGATAAACCCTATTTTTATTTAATAAAAACATCTCTTTATTCAGGTAACTTTTATAGCCACCTTTCCAAGCCTTCAGTGCTGTCCAGCTGGCTTCTATCTGGCTTTCACATTTTTTTACCTGAAATGCGTTTAAAAAATTTTGTCAATGGGAAATACTGGTGAGTGAATCCCAGTTTAATCAAGGAGAGTTTTATCCTTTAACAGTATTGAGAGCGATTACAATGTTTATTTCTACACAATTACTCATTCAGTACTGTCAATCCTGACTGGTGGGTCATATTACACATTGGCTAACTCTTTGTCCAATGGTAACGTGTTCCACATTTTGTATACAAAACCCCAACATACCGGCAGTAATCGAAGAATTACAAAGACTCAATCACTGCTAATCACATTGTAAATTATTTAAGGTTTTGTAAAATAGTTTGCAAAAAGGTTCACAAAAAGGAGATTACTCACATTGCTGTCTTAGGGTTTTCCTTAAGGATTTCCTGGTGATTATCTATTAATTACACAAATGCACACGCGTTAGTATAATAACCCAATATTTACATTAGTAATGCCCTCCACGAGACGGCATTCCAACGACTACGTCGGGCAGAACCACGGCAGCCGTTACGGAACCCTGGATCAATAGGGCAGCGTATCTAATACGTAACCGGGGGTTATAATACTTACAACGAGGCAGAACTTCGTTATTTAGGGGGTTTAATGCCCAAAATTACTATTGCTATGCAGAAATTCAAGAGAGAGAAAGAGTTTTGAACGGTTTGGACTGAAGGCTGAGGGCCTCTATTTATAGGGCTGATTTCAGACTTCGTCGCGCCCCGCGAAGGTCGTAGCCAAGGGCTATGCGGCCCGCGAGGGCAACTACGGTAGGCCCTAGCTTGTCCGATTCACCCCTAGCTCCAACACGTCGTTGCCACGTGGCAGCTCAGGGTGTCGCCCTGGTGACTGGCTGTCGCGGCCCGCGTAGGAACATAAGGGGGTCTTCGCGCCCCGCGAGCAAACCCAAATCTTTGTTTTTAGTTTCTTTTTAAATATATATGGCTTTTTGGGCTCGGTTTTCGCATACGGGGTATATTTTAAGACATGTAGGGATATTTTTAAATATATTAGGGGTGTCGAAACGTATTTTGGAGAGTTGTTATAGATACTCCGCTTGTTGACATTCAGTTGCCTTCAGTAGCACCTGCACATTCAAATAACTCAATCATTTAAACAATGCAACCCAAGCTTGTTTAGACTCAGGTAGTGGAACATGAATCTTTCCTGGTAGAACTGGATAGTTTCATTCGTTCTTTTCAAAAATATCCTTTTTAATTTTCTCATCAACTGAAACTCTTTGTTGCTTGACCACCTAGATTTGCCCTTTTGAAACATTCCTTTTATAGAATCTTGATTCATTTGAATGTTTTGATTTTTAACAACACCTTTTGGTTTCCAAAACTGGTTTTGTTTTGTCATATCAACAGTTTTTTTCCAACTTTTTGTCGTCCGTAAGGGTGTCACTGGTTTCCTAGTTTGTAGTGATTCAGCTTTTGACATTTTTGGCTTCCAAGTTTGTTTTGATTCAAACTCGGTTGATTTCTGATTCACAACATCATACTTCTGTTTCTCAACGACGACAGGTTTAAGATTTGGACACTTGCGACTAAGATGTCCAATTTGGTAACACTTAAAGCATGTTCTCTTGGAAACATCTTTAACCTGTTGTTGTTGCCTTTTCTTTTGAACATAGAACTCTTCATTAGTCTGTCGACTAAATTGGAGTTCTTTCTCTTCTACAGAACTTGTTCTGTGAACAAAGTTCGTCTTTTTATGATAATTTGGCTTTTCAAATCTTTTCTGATTTTGTTTCTTCTTATAACCCAACTCATCCTTCATGTTTTTCTTCTTGTAACTAGGTTTATTATAAGAATTTTTCTTGCTCTTTCCAGCGAATTTTGAAATTTCAGAATTTTGAATTTCTAACAGTTTGAACACTTTGACAATTTTATCTGAAATCACATTCTGAATCGGGAATTCAACATCTGAGAATAATTTGTCCGATCCAATCATGGTATACACCAATCCTGTTGAATCATCATTCGCATCTTTCTTAGATTTTGAATTTTTAATATACCTTTCATGAAAAAACTTCTTTCATTTTCATCTTGTGCCTCAGACATATCTGGTTTAGTAGACTCCTCTGACAAAACGCTTTCAACAACCGGATAATTCGATGTAATCATTTTTTTGCAATGGATAAAACACCTGAAAACTTAAAAGTTCATTATGTAGTGATCAACTTAGAAGGTGCAACATTAGAATGGCATCAAGGATATGTTGATAGTCAAAATAGAGATATAGATGAGATCACTTGCAATCAATATTCAAGATCGGTTTTCACCAAGATTTTGTGAAAGATTAACGCTATGGAAGAGTTAAAAAATCTCAACCAAACAAGTTCACTTAACGAGTACACTCAAGAATTTGATGCTTTGCTTAATAGAGTAAAATTGTCTAATGAATATTCTGCTAGTTTATATGTGGGGGGATTGAAACCTGAAATTCGCTGTTTAGTTAAAAATTTCAAACCAAGAACCATGAGAGATTCTATAGCAATGGCCAAACAGAAGAATGTAGTTTACTCAACTTTATTTGGTGAGAAAGAGGCCAAGAATTCGAATAATAACTATAGTGTTAGTACTTCTAGTTCTAAACTAGTTCCATTAGCAAACAACAGGAGTATAGCAACTCCAAGCAATACATTGGCATTACTCCCTACACTACCGGTTAATAAGATTCTTAAAAATGTGAAGAGAGTACTTGCAAAGATAGATGAAGAAAAAAGAGCTAAGGGGGGATGTTTTTGGTGTAATGAGAAGTATTCACCGACTCATAATTGTAAGTTCAAGCATTTGTACATTTTGTAAATACTTGATGATGAAGATTGTGAGGAAATGGACCGTCAAAATGGAAAAAAAGAAAGAGAAACAGAAGCTCAGAATTATGTCTATTCAATGACAAGAGTAACTTCATTTTCCACAATGAAGGTGGTTGGTACAATAGGAACAAGGCAGATACACATTCTCATTTATTCAAGTTCGACTCATAATTTTGTTAATTCCAAGTTAGCGTCCATATTACAATGTCCTACCAAAGAAGTACCCTTAATGAAAGTATTGGTTGCAAATGGGAAGGAGTTAGATTGTCACCAGTTATGTTAGAATTTTCAATGGTTAATGCAAGGTGCTTGGTTTAAAACTGAGGTATTACTTTTACCATTAGATAACTATGAGATGGTTTTTGGAATACAATGGCTACAATCCTTGAATGATATAGTATGGAATTTTAAGAACTTAACTTGCAATTCAAAGGTCATTAATTGAAAGGGATAAACAAAAATAGTGTTTCTTGGTGTTCTATGAATAGATTATCTTGTATGCTACAAAAGAACAGTTCTATGGTCAATCTGCAGTTATTCAGCATACAAGAAGGTATTAATAACTCTTTTCAACATCAAGCTCAAGTAGTTAATGATGGTACAAATGAAGTGGTTAATGAACTGTTATCACAATATGAGGATGTGTGTAAGAAACCTGATAGCTTGCCACCAAATAGAGAATGTAACCACAAAATTCAATTGATTGATGTATCGGTAACTATCAACCAAAGGGATTACAAGTATCCAGTTGGGCAGAAATATATTATAGAGAAGACGGTTCAAGAAATGTTGGATATGGGCATCATCAAACACAATGTCAGTTCTTTTGCTTCTCTTATGGTGTTAGTTTAGAAAAGGATGGTACTTGGAGGTTGTGTATGGACTACAGAAAACTTAATGATCAAACCGTTAAGAATAGATTTCCTATTCCTTTGATTTAAGAACTATTGGAAGAATTGGGGCTATCATCAGATTAGGATACATGAAAATGATATTCATAAAAAAACATTCAGAACTCAACAGGGTTTATTTGAGTTTTTAGTGCTTCCTTTTGGATTGACAAATGCACCTGCTACATTCCAAGGGTTAATGAATTCCGTCGCAACCCCCGACCCCTACCCCGGGAGCGGGAGCCACGAGACAGCTTCCGGTGGTATCGGTGTTTATTACTTTGGCAGCGGAAATAAGACATCAGGATCGTAGTTAGGAAATAAATTTCAGAGTTTCAAAACACCAAACTTTTATATTAAACAAAATGGGATAAAAACCCATTTTTCAATCATAACATCTTTATAGGGATAAACCCTAATTATTGAAAACATAAACTACTTTTATTTAAGTAACTTTTATAGCCACTTTCTTTAAGTCTTCAGTGCTCCAAAGTTGGCTTCTAATAGCTTTCACATCAAGTTACCTGAAACGTGTTTTAAAAACATTTTATCAACAAGAAATACTGGCAAGTGCATCCCATTTTAATCAAAATAAGCTTTTATAACTTTACAGTATTGAGAGCGATTACAATGTTTATATCTAACTAATTACTCATTCAGTATTTGTCATGTTGGCAGTTCCATGACCATGGTCATATTACTATTGGCTAACTCTTTGTCCAATAGTAACACTTGACTAGTAGTGTATACAAAACCCCACATACCGGCAACAATTGTAGAATACAAAGACTCAATCACTGTAAATATAATTTGAAAATATTGAGATTTTGAAATACATTGTGGTAGAAAAAAAGAGTGACTCACTTTGTAGAGTTATGTATTTCTACAGCTTCCTGTTGATTTTCCTGATTATTTTCTATTAAAAACATACAATGCACACGTGTTAGTAAGATAACCCAAATCACATTAGCCATACAACACGAGACAGAACCCCAACAAACTTAGTCAGGCAGAGCCTGGACATGCGTTAGGGGGCCCTAGATCAATCGGGTAGGGTAACGAATTAGTGATCGGGGTTAAAATACTTACAACGAGGCAGAGCTTCTTGTTTTAGTGGTATAATATCGAGCTATTTTTGGCTATTATATGGACATAGAGAAAGAAAAGATATGAACGATTGTGAAAGTTGTTAAACTGCTCTATTTATAGTTTCTCCAGACGTAACTCGCACCCCGCGACCCCCTCCCCTGGTCCTTTCGCGCCACGCGAAGGAACCCTAGCTACGGCTAGGGTTGCCTCCTCATAACCCTAGATTCGACAGATGTGGGACACGTGTCATAAGGAGAACTCGGCTAGCCACAGGCTGTCGTGGCCCGCGAGTGAGTGAAACTCAGAATTGTGTTTGTTTTTACTAAAAATTAAAGTCATACGGGTCCAGTTTCTCGTACACGGGGTGTCATAAGGTGTTTTTGAGGGTTGTTATAAATTCAGTCTTTCAGAAGCTGTTATGGAAGACAATATTAATCTTCTTTGATGATGTGCTAGTTTATAGTAAAAATTTGCAGCAACATGTAGAAGATTTAAGGGAAGTGTAACAGTTGTGTGCTAAGTATCTAAGTGCAGCTTTGTTGGTTCAAAAGTGGAGTATTTGGGGCATGTCATTTCTAAATAAGGGGTGTCAACAGATCCATCTAAAATAGAAGAAGTAAAATATTGGTAAACTCCTACAACTGTTAAACAATTAAGAGGGTTTCTAGGTCTCACCGGTTACTATAGGTGTCACACCCCCAAAATCCACAGGCGGAGTATCACCGCAGGGGATGTGACATGACCAGGATCAAGCCACCAATCGTATTGAACAATATAAATAAGTAAATAAAACCCAACCCAATCAATATGATTAGCGTCACCCAAATAAGTAAAGTCTAAGTTAACAGCGGAAGCATTAAGTTTAAAACCCAGATGTAAGTTTAAAGTTCGTAGGTTTATCATGAACACACAACATCCATGTTCCACAACGACTCCTTCTCCTATGCAAGCTCCAGCTAAGTACCTAACGAACTGCAAAGCATGTAGTAACGAATCAACAAAAATGTTGAGGGAGTTCACACTTGGTTGTCTATTTTAAAGTTGTTCCAAAAACCATAAGTTGTTTCGAAATCCATATGTTAACCAGTTCCTTGTTTCTCAAACCATATACTGTGGGGGCTACCCCATGCTGTAAACCACTAGACTCGTTACCATATCGACTACTGACTGGAGTCATGTTTATGTGCCCTGCGTTAGTGTCTATCATCATTGACTAAGTGCCCAAGTACATTAGTCCACTCCCGTCCTCTGCGGCATGGTGTGAGGCTTGTCAAACCTAATGGCGCTATTTAACTAATGACCCATTCGCCAATGGCCTGGCGATTAAGTCGATATAAAAATGAGGGACTTCATGATAGAGTTTTATCTAGTATGTTCAATGTTATCATCCTTCCCAAGGAGGATGGAGGTACGCATTCTACCCAAGGAGAACACGCAGGTTTAAATGTTGTCATCCTTCCCAAGGAGGATGGAGGTACGTATCCTACCCAAGGAGGATACGCAGGTTTCAATATTATTCCTTAACCAATTCCAAACCCACCGGGAATCCCATGCTTTGTAGAAAGTGTGAACTCACCTTAGATTAGCTCGGCAGATAAGAGAGGGTCACTTGAGCTAATTGTGGTCAACCAAGTCCTAACATGGTTACCATACAAGTTAGGTTCATACCAAGTAATGCACGTATGTTTTACACACATAAACTAACAGTTTACATACACAGATTGATCATGGCATTCACGTAGCATCATGGCAGTTTAACAACAGTGCACGGCAGGTTCAACAGTAACATTTACTTATACAAACAAGGCCTAAGTGTGCGATCCATGGTCTCGAGTCGAGACCATGCGGTCTCGAGTCGAGACTGTGTGGTCTCGGATGGTGCGGTTTCACTCGAGATCATGTGGTCTCGGATCAGGTCTCGAGTCGCAACAAGACCCGCAACCAAGGTCTCGAGTCTTGCTGTTTTGTGCGAATGAAGTGTGGTCTCGAGTCGAGACTAGGTGGTCTCGGCTCGCAGTTTCTTGTCGAGACCGCGCATGCAACAAACTTCCTAAATTTCATCCCATTGCTCCCGTAAAATCTGCAAACAACTTTGGCAGTTTTCCAATCAGATCAAACAACACATTTTAACAATGATCATGCATTCACTACAACCCTAAATATCATCTAAACATGAACAATCAATCATCATTCGAAGCATTCAATCAAACCATCATCCTAATGAATTTGAACACTAACATGTAACCCTAGTTTATGTGCATCAACCCAACAATACAACACAACACATATTTGAGAATCATAATTCCAGTAGCATGTATTCAGTCCTAGCATATCACCATTAAATCATGCAATCATCATCATCTAAGTTCATGCATAACATCATACTAACCCTAGTCCTTTAACATGCTATCTCTAACAGTTTACTATCCGAGTTAATCCATCCATTTGACTCATGTAAATCATGTAACAACTTTATATCATATTTTGATCATAAATTATCATATGTCCACATATTCTCATGGCTGAAAATCAACAAATAATACAAACTAAAACAAAACCAAAGTTACTAACCGAGTTTGAGTGCACACTTGTGATGGAACGAGAGAGAGATGGTGCGGCGATCGAAGAAGAGCTTCGAAGGAACAAGAGTTGTTGCTGTCGAGTGGAGGAGAAGAGAAAGAGAGTTTAGGGTTTGGTGTTTTTTCTTATGCTTGCAAATTATGAGGAGTAAAACCCCATAATGGGTATATGTATGCGCACAAGGGGAGTGGGCCGAACCCATCTTGGGGTTGCCCTTGGTCTCGAGTTCAAACAAAGTGGGCCGAGAGAGATGTGTGCGACTAGGATCAAAGTGTGCGGCCTAAAGGTTTGTGCGATTGGACAAGTGTTATGTGACCAAACTTACATACTCACATTACAATCACGTAACACTTAACATAACAAAATCATAGCATTCCATTGCAATCAAACACACCAACTAGTCAAGTATTGTTCATACAAGTAACATCAAAACACGGCGAGAGGTTCTAAAATACGAGTTGTCACATCATCCCCAAGTTAAAAGAAATTCCATCCCGAAATTTAGCACGTAGTCACTGAGGAAGCTAGTTGTGTTGCGTGGTTTCCTGGTTTTCCTGTGGTATCACATCATTCCCTCGTTGGTTTGGAATTTCGTCCCGAAATTCCGCAGTAGCTTCAGTAGTGGACTCACTTTTCTTAAACAATTGGGATACTAGTGTTTCATTTGGTCTACTCATTCCCAGGTGAACTCTGGGCCACGACGGGAGTTCCAACGAACTCGAACAATGGGTATCTTGGTACGTTTGAGGGTCTTGATTTCCAAGTCCATAATTTCCACCGGTTTCTTGACGAAGCGCAACAAGTCGTCGATAGTGAGTTCCTTAAAAGGAACGATGAGGGTCTCATCCGACAGACACTTTTTCAGATTCGACACATGAAACACGTTGTGAAAACCACTGAGCTCTTTGGGCAGATTCAGTCTGTACGCCACCTTGCCGATTTTCTCAGTGATTTCGAAAGGTCCAACATAACGCGGATTAAGCTTGCCCCATTTGCCAAAACGAACCACACCTTTCCAAGGTGAGACTTTAAGTAGTACTCGATCTCCAACCTGGAACTCGAGCGGCTTCCTGCGCTTATCAGCATAACTTTTCTGACGGTCACGAGCTGCTACCATTCATTGTCGTATTTGGGAAATCTTTTCCATTGTGTCAAGAACGAGTTCTGGGCCAGTGATTTGGCTGTCACCAACTTCTGCTCAACATAATGGTGATCGGCATTTCCGTTCATACAAAGCCTCGAATGGAGCAGCCTTGATGCTGGTATGGTAACTGTTGCTGTACAAAAATTCCACCAAAGGTAGGTGCCTTTCCCAGCCATTACGAAAGTCGATTACACATGCCCGAAGCATGTCTTCAAGAGTCTGGATGGTGCGTTCAGTCTGCCCATCCGTCTGTGGATGATACGATGTGATCATGTCTAGACGTGAGCCAAAGGATTTGTGCATCGCTTGCCACAAATCAGATGCAAAACGCGGGTCACGATCAGAAATGATGGAAGTTGGCACCCCGTGCCTCGCGACTACTTCCTTCAGGTAAATGTCTGCTAGTGTAGAGAACTTATCCGTTTCTTTGATAGCTTGGAAGTGTGCAGACTTTGTCAGTCGATCCACTATCACCCAAATGGTATCGTTTCCTCGTTGAGATCTAGGTAGGCCAGTAACAAAGTCCATGGAAATTTGCTCCCATTTCCATGTTGGGATCTCGGGTTGTTGAAGTAGTCCTGATGGCTTCTGATATTCAACCTTGACCCTAGCATAGGTCAAGTATTTACTAACATAGGTCGCTATGTTAGCTTTCATGTGAGGCCACCAGTACAGAATTTTGAGGTCTTGGTACATCTTGTCAGAACCAGGATGCACCGAGTAGCGAGACTTGTGTGCTTCGTCCATTACAAGTTCTAATAAGTTTCCAAAGAATGGAACCCAGACACGTTCCATGAAGTAGTAAGTGCCATCTTCCTTGCGTTTGAGTTTCTTTTCCATGCCCCACAGGGACTCAACTTTTAGGTTGTCTTCCTTCAATGCTTCAACCTGAGCATCATGAATTTGGACAGGAAGACTGGAGTGAATGGTACGATGTAATGCACGTACACGCTTAGGTTTAGTTTCCTTACGACTGAGGGTATCAGCCACAACATTGGCCTTGCCTGGATGGTACTTGATTGCGCATTCGTAGTTGTTAAGGAGTTCAACCCATCGACGCTGTCGCATGTTCAAATCCTTCTGATCGAAGATATGATGGAGACTCTTGCGATCGGTATAAATGGTGCACTTGGTACCATACAAGTAATGTCTCCATATCTTGAGTGCAAACACCACTGCCCCCAACTCCAAGTCATGAGTAGTGTAGTTCTTTTCGTGAACCTTGAGTTGACGTGATGCGTAAGCAATGACTTTCTCACGTTGCATCAACACACAACCAAGTCCTTGGATTGATGCGTCACAATACACCACGAAATCGTCTGTGCCTTCAGGTATCGAGAGAATAGATGCGCTACAAAGCTTCTTCTTCAGCTGCTGAAACGCAGTTTCCTGAGCATCACCCCACCAGTAGGTGACACCCTTCTGAGTTAGAATGGTAAGAGGTTGTGCAATCTTCGAGAAATCCTTGATAAACCTTTGGTAGTAACCTGCCAAACCCAAGAATTGATGGATTTCAGTTGGAGTACGAGGTGCAGGCCAATTTTTGATCGAGTCAACCTTGGATGGATCAACATGAATCCCATCCTCATTAACCACGTGGCCCAAGAAATGGACTTCACGAAGCCAAAAGTCACATTTTGAAAACTTAGCATAAAGCTGTTCTGTTGGAAGAAGTTCCAGAATGAGTCGCAGATGTCGCTCGTGTCCTCCTGACTCTTGGAATAGATCAGGATGTTGTCGATGAAAACCGCAGGTGCGTTTATCAACCCGAATGAGTCACAGATGAGGACAATCACGAACTTATCCAAGTATGGTTTGCACACTCGGTTCATGAGATCCGTGAAAACCGCAGGTGCATTTGTCAACCTGAAAGGCATAACCAGAAACTCATAGTGTCCGTTACGAGTCCTGAATGCCGTCTTAGAGATGTCCTCATCTTGGACTCTCAGCTGATGATAGCCTGATCTCAGATCAATCTTAGAGTAGAAGCTCGACCCTTTCAATTGGTCGAAAAGGTCATCGATACACGGAAGGGGAAAACGATTCTTCACGGTCACCTTGTTGAGTTCACAATAGTCTATGCACATTCGAAAGGTACTGTCCTTCTTCTTAACAAATAGAACTGGAGCTCCTTAGGGCGAAGAGCTAGGATGAATAAACCCTTGTCCAAAGGCTCTTGTAGTTGTGCGGATAATTCTTCTAGTTTAGATGGGGCTAAACGATAAGGTACACGAGCTATAGGCGCTGCTCCAGAAGCTAGCTCGATTTGAAACCCGACCTGCCGATGAGGTGGGAGACCAGGTAATTCCTTAGGGAATACCTCAGGAAAGTCGCGTATGATAGGAATGTCTTCTATCTTCTTCTCTTTTTTTGAGGTGTCAGTAACGAGAGCTATGATAGCAGTGTGGCCCTTTCGCAAACACTTATGGGCCTTAAGAAAAGAGATGATGCCCACGACAGCACCACTCTTATCACCTCGAATCACGAGGGGTTCTTCATCAGAACGAGGGATGCGGACAATTTTCTCCTTGTAGAGTATTTCCGCTCGATGCTGGGATAACCAGTCCATCCCAAGGACCACGTCGAAACTACCGAGAATGATGGGGATAAGATTGATAGAGAAAGTCTGACCAGCTAGAGTAAGATCACAACCCTTGACGATGTGTGTGGCCTCAAGATTTTTACTGTTCGCTAGTTCTACAACATGCTTGGAATCCATAGGGATTGGGGTACGCTTAAGCATCTGGCTAACCCTTAAGGACACGTAACTAGTATCGGCTCCTGAACCAAATAAAACAGAAACAAAGTAGTCGTCCAGTAGAAACTTACCCGTCACAAAATTGGGATCGTTCCTTGCATCACCCTGACCAATCACGAACGCACGTCCCCTGGCACCATTACCATCATTGTTATCCCTGTTGTTGTTTCCACTGCCCTGATTGTTGTTATTGTTGTTTTGATTCTGATTTAGTTATGGGCAGTTCCTCTTGAAGTGGCCTTCAGCTCCACATTGAAAACACCCCTTATTATTACCCTGTTGCTGTTGCCGCTGCTGGTTCTGTGGGGTTTGTTGTTGCTGCTGCTGTCGATTTTGGTTCGCAGGGTATAGGCTCCTGCAATCCTTTGCTGCATGACTAGGTTTGTTGCATCTATGACAGCGACCCTTGCTACACGGCTCGCTGAGGTGCAAGTTACAACGATTGCACTTAGGTTGATTTCCCTTATATCCACCCTGACCTTGATTAACAGTAGACTGCTGATTGGGATTCTTGTAGTCATCAGTCCTTCGCTGCTGAGACTAAGGCTGAACGGAGCTTGAACCCTTGCTAGAATTTCCATCCCATTTATGCTTGTTATCACTTGGAGTATCAGAAGTAGTAGCACTAATCCGCTTAGGCAGCTTATTCTGCTCGACTGCCTGATTTGTGAGGAGGTGGGACAGTCGTATGATCTGCTGGATCATGGGGAGGTTAGCTGAAGTTACCATGCTCTGGATTTCTAGGACTAACCCTTTGACGTAGAGCTCGATACGCTTGTAAGGAAGATTCGACATGTTGGGACACAATGCAGCCAATTCATTAGAACGCTTCGTGTAGGCCTCAATTTCTTACCCTACCATCTTGAGGTCGTAGTACTCCACTTCCAGCTTATGGATATCATCACGATGACAGTACTCCTCTTTGATCAGCTCCTTAAAGTCATTCCAGGGGTGGCATTAGCAGCTGCCAACCCTAGCATCTGCACTTGTGCATTCCACCAAGTGAGCGCACCACCTTCGAGTGTTCCAGTCGCAAACTTCACTCTACTAGCTACAGGGCATTCTCACATCTCAAAAACAGATTCGATCTTCTTGAACCAGTGGAGAAGACCTACAGCTCCTTCTGTGCCACTGAAAGTACTAGGTCGACAATCCATAAAGGTCTTGAACGTACATACGCGAGGCTGAGCATGTTGATCTGTCACGCGAGAAAGAAAGGATAAGGTTAAGCACAAGAGAGGATTACGAGAGTAGGACCTAAACATCCAAGGATAAGTCAAAATGGCAGGCTGTACCTCCTGCTTGAGCTGTTTTAGAGCCTCAACAACTCGTTCATTGATTAGAGCCATCAGTTGGGCCTGAGTCAAGTTGAGACGTCCACTCGTGATCTTCACATCGAGAAAAGCACAAGTAAGAAAGGTGTATTAGAGATGTGAAAAGTATGGGATGACAGAAGAGAGTAAGCACACGGGGTTTCAAGTAAACAGTTGCATGTCAAGTGGGTACATCAAAGCTAATGGCAACATGCTACTATGTTAACTAAGCATACCATGAACAATGCACTATGTAACTAACAGGCAGGCAATACAAACATAAACCATATCACCTAAAGTGTTGAGTCTTGCACGTCGAGCGAAGCGTCATTGTGGATCGTTGAGCACTGAACAGGTTATAGTCTGGTTTTTTTTTATTTTTGTCAAAAAGATTTTCCCTTTTTAAAACCAAGTTCACTATAACCAATGGCTCTGATACCAATCTGTCACACCCCCAAAATCCACAAGCGGAGTATCACCGCAGGGAGCGTGACTGACCAGGATCAAGCCACCAATCCTATTGAACCATATAAATAAGTAAATAAAACCCAACACAATCAATATGATTAGCGTCACCCAAATAAGTAAGGTCTAAGTTAACAGCGGAAGCATTAAGTTCAAAACCCAAATGTAGGTTTAAAGTTCATAGGTTTATCATGAACACACAATGTCCATGTTCCACAATGACTCCTTCTCCTATGCAAGCTCCAGCTAAGTACCTACGAACTGCAAAGCATGTAGTAACGAATCAACAAAAATGTTTAGTGAGTTCACAGTTGGTTATCTGTTTTAAAGTTGTTCCAAAAACCATAAGTTGTTTTGAAATCCATATGTTAACCAGTTCCTTGTTTCCCAAACCATATACCATGGGGGCTACCCCATGTTGTAAACCACTAGACCCGTTACCATATCGATTACTGACTGGAGTCATGTTTATGTGCCCTGCGTCAATGTCTATCATCATTGACTAAGTGCCCAAGTACATTAGTCCACTCCCGTCCTCTGTGGAATGGTGTGAGGATTTCAAACCTAATAGCGCTATTTAACTAATGACCCATTCGCCAATGGCCCGGCGATTAAGTCGATATAAAAATGAGGGACATCATGATAGAGTTTTTTCTAGTAAGTTCGATGTTGTCATCCTTACCAAGGAGGATGGAGGTATGCATTCTACCCAAGGAGAACACGCAGGTTTAAATGTTGTCATCCTTCCCAAGGAGGATGGAGGTACGTATCCAACCCAAGGAGGATACGTAGGTTTCAATATTATTCCTTAACCCATTCCCAAACTACCGGGAATCCCATGCTTTGTAGAAAGTGTGAACTCACCTTAGATTAGCTAGGCAGATAAGAGAGGGTCACTTGAGCTAATTGTGGTCAACCGCGTTCTAACATGGTTAACATACAATTCAGGTTCATACCAAGTAATGCACGTATGTTTTACACGCATAAACTAACAGTTTAAATACACAGATTGATCATGGCATTCACGTAGCATCATGGCAGTTTAACAACACTGCACAGCAGGTTCAACAGTAACATTTACTTATACAAACAAGGCCCAAGTGTGCGATCCATGGTCTCGAGTTGAGACTGTGCGGTCTCGAGTCGAGACAGTGCGGTCTCGGATGGTGCGGTTTTCACTCGAGGTCATGTGGTCTCGGATCAGGTCTCGAGTTGCAACAAGACCCTCAACCGAGGTTTCAAGTCTTGCTATTTTGTGCGATTGAAGTGTGGTCTGGAGTCGAGACTTGGAGGTCTCGGCTCGCAGTTTCTTGTCGAGACCGTGCATGCAACAAACTTCCTAAATTTCAGCCCATTGCTCCCGTAACATCAGCAAACAACTTTGGCAGTTTTCCAATCAGATCAAACAACACTTTTTAACAATGATCATGCATTCACTACAACCCTAAATATCATCTAAACATGAACAATCAATCATCATTCGAAGCATTCAATCAAACCATCATCCTAATGAATTCGAACGCTAACATGTAACCCTAGTTTATGTGTACATCAACTCAACAATACAACACAACACATATTCGAGAATCATAATTCCAGTAGCATGTATTCGGTCCTAGCATATCACCATTAAATCATGCGATCATCATCATATAAGTTCATGCATAACATCATACTAACCCTAGTCCTTTATCATGCTATCTCTAACAGTTTACTATCCGAGTTAATCCATCCATTCAACTCATGTAAATCATGTAACAACTTTATATCAAATTTTGATCATAACATATCATATGTCCACATATTCTCATGGCCAAAAATCAACAAAGAATACAAACTAAAATAAAACCAAAGATACTAACCGAGAGTTTGAGTGCACACTTGTGATGGAACGAGAGAGAGATGGTGTGGCGATCCAAGAAGAGCTTCGAAGGAACAAGAGTTGTTGCTATCGAGTGGAGGAGAGGAGAAAGAGAGTTTAGGGTTTGGTGTATTTTCTTGTGCTTGCAAATTATGTGGAGTAAAACCCCATAATGGGTATGTGTATGCGCACAAGGGGAGTGGGCCGAACCCATCTTTGGGTTGCCCTTGGTCTCGAGTTCAAACAAAGTGGGCCAAGGGAGATTTGTGCGACTAGGATCAAAGTGTGCGGCCCAAAGGTTTGTGCGATTGGACAAGTGTTGTGCGACCAAACTTACATACTCACATTACAATCACGTAACACTTAACATAAAAAAATCATAACATTCCATTGCAATCAAACACACCAACTAGTCATGTATTGTTCATACAAGTTACATCAAAGCACGACGAGAGGTCCTAAAATACAAGTTGTCACAATAGGAGATTTATCTCTTCTTATGGCTCAATTTCTAAACCTCTAACCAATCTCTTGCAAAAAGATGCATTTCTTTGGTCTTCTGAAGTACTAGAGGCATTTGAAACATCGAAGTTGGCAATGAAACAGGTTTCACTATTTTCACTTCCTGATTAGACCCAAGAATTCGTAGTTGAAACTGATGCTAATTCTAAAGGGTTGGGAGTTGTTTTAATGCAAGGAAAGCATCCTATAGCCTATGTGAGTAAAGCCCTATCTGCAAGACAATGTGCTCTATCAGTTTATGAGAAAGAATTGTTGGCCATTCTTTTGGTTGTTAAACATTGTCACCAGTATCTTATTTTGAAGCATTTCACTATTAGATCTGACCAGAAAAGTTTGAAACACTTGCTGGAACAGAAGATTACAACACCCTTGCAACATACTTGGCTGAGTAAACTAAAGGGATATGATTATCACATAGTTTTGAAGAAGGGTGTAGATAATAATGTAGTTGATTCTCTTTTAAGGGTCCATAGTTCAATGATTTTTGAAATGGCAATATCTTCTCATGGTCCTATTCTATTAGAAAGGATTAAAGCTCACTAGGTCCAAGATATACAAGCTCAGCTGTTAATTCAAAGTCTATTACAAGGTGAAGAGATCAAACATATGCCTTGGAATTGTACCTTGTTAACTAGGAAGAATAAACATTGGAATGGGAAGGATGATGAGTTGAGAAGAGAAATCTTGTTATTATGTCATGCATCTACTACTTTGAAAAGGTTCAGGGACATGTTTTATTGGAAAAGGGCTGATACGGATATCAAACAATGGGTTAAGAGGTGTGATATATGTTTGAAAACAAAGAATCAAGCACTAGCTACTCCTAGTTTGTTAAGTCCTTTATCTCTCCCTTAATCTGTGTTTATTGATGTGTCTATGGATTTTTATTAGTGGGCTTCCTAGATCGGGTGAGGAAGATACTATCTTGGTGGTTATAAACAAATCCACAAAGTATGGGCATTTTATATCCCGAAATCGTCCCTTTTCAGTTATTTAAGTGGCTAACGTTATGATGGATGGTGTGTTTAAACTACAAGGATGTCCACAAACAATCATATCAAATAGGGACCCATCTTTCTCGGTTTATTTTGGAAAGAGTTTTTGAAATTACAAGGCATTGAACAAGCTTTATCAACTGCCTATCACCCACAATCAGACAGGCAAACTAAGGTTTTGAATAAATGTTTGGAAACTTATCTAAGGTGTATGGAAATGAATGACCCTAACAAATGGTTGAAGTGGTTACCTTTAGCGGAATGGTGGTAGAACATCCACCACCTGGCATTATGCCATTCAAATGTCTCCATTCAAAGCCCTATATGGTATTGACCCTCCTATTTAACTACCTTACATTCCTGGAAACACTAATGTTAACACTTTGGAAGATTGGTTAACTGAAAGAGAAGAAATGATTCTCAACTTGAAGCATTCATCGAAAAGAGCTAGAAATCAAATGAAACAGTTTATTGATACCAAAAGGAGTGAAAGACACTATGAAATTGGTGATATAGTTTACCTTAAACTGCAACCTTATGTGTACACTTCATTAAGACTGCTCAGATATTCCAAAATTTCTCAAAAATATTATGGTCCATTTTAGATAAATCAAAAGATAGGCTCAGTCGCATATACATTGGATGTTCCTAGTGGATCCTAACTTCACCCTACTTTTCATATGTCCCTGTTGAAAAGATCATTTGGTCATCCCACTCAGCAAGTTTTAGTACCTAATGTAGGAGAACAAGTGTTGCAGCCTATGACTATTATTGACAGGAAACTATGTTAGGATCGTGTTGATCTACTTTGTAGCCTCCGGAGATATCTAATCTTGAATATAATGTGCGGAATCCATCATATAAAAGTAAAAACACAAGAGTTCTTCAATTTTCTCTATTTTCATTAAATTTTAACAGTATGACATTCACAATTCAAATTTGACAGAGCTTCACATCAAAGTGAACAAGTTATCTAAGACTCACATCCCTCACACCTATTTATAGACATGGGAAAGTTGTTTGGGACGGACTAGCTCATCCATATGGATTAGCTCTCATCCGTGCGGATGACTCATCCATACGAATGAAGCTTTTTACAAAACAAAACTAACAATTCATCCTATTACATGTCATACTATTCAATAAATCACACGACATGAAACCAATACGTAGGCAATAGACATTATGCACCAACAAGCTAGCTAGAACTGGGAACCAGCAAGTAATGAAGTTCTTGTTGGGATTGAACCCTACAAGGGAACAGTTGATAAAGCCAAAACTGGTTCAGATCAGTGGATTCATCATAAGCAGTTGTTTGTACAAGTCTTCTCCTTTGAACAGTGGCCCTAACATCTAATGACCCAAAGCACTGCCCTTTACAACTGCTGCTGAACTAAAAGACTGTTGAAAATAAAGCACTGATGCTTAATCTACTAATATGTCTCAAGTACTGCTGAAGACTTAAAGCACTGCTGGAGCTATAACAGTGGAATGAAGAATCAATAGTTTGGTTTATGTATTGTCTTATGTAATCAGTAGTTTGCATCAGTAGTTGTATAGATCAGTGGTTGTAGGTTGTTAGGAGGTTAGATGTCACTTTCATGGTGACGTCATCCGAAGATGCTCAGTGGTTGTTCTGTACTATAAATAGAACAGTACCCTGTACTGTTCTATTAGCTCTTCTTCACCAAGTCATTCTGTATGAACAATCAAGTGAGCTCAGGCTGAGGGGGATATTTGTGCATGCATGCATTGTAATTGATTATTGTAATAAATACAATCATTCGATTATATGTCAAACATGTTTGCTGAAACTTATTCTTCCATTGATTGTGTGTTGAAAGTTTATTTCATTTAATTCTGCTGCAATACATCTCTGTTTCATCTTCCTTCTAATTAAACAAGCACAATAAAAAGAAACTCAGATCCTAACAATTGGTATCAGAGCTAGGACAGTCAAATTTGATCTAACAATCATTTTGACGTAAAAGTTCAGCTTAATTTCGTTGATACTTTAGATTTTTCGTTTTTTAGTTGAAAAACAGAGTAAGGTATAATCACGTACAAAGTTGATTATTCAGTACCTGTAAAACAACCAGAATGACGTCACAATCACAGGATAACACAACGAACACCGGTTCACTCTTCAAACCACCTATGTTGGTCAGATCTGAGTATAACATCTGGCAGCGTAGGATGGGTCACATCTTAGCTCAACAAAACACAGGGTGTTGGCGATCGGTTGTTGTTGGACCACATGTTCCAATGGTGCCGAGTGCTGAGGATCTAAAAGTCATGGTTCCTAAGAAAATTGAGAACTATTCTGACCAGGATTTTCAGAAAATTGAACTGGTTAGCATCGTTGCATCTGCACTCCCAAATGAAATCTATGTTGGGCTGTTACACTGTAACAATGCCAAGGAATTGTAGGATGCACTTAAGGAACCGTTTGGTGGTACCGAAGGAGTAATTGAAAACAATAGAGAGGTTTTGAATCAAAAGTATGAAACTTTTTGACATGTCAAGGGTGAATCATTAACACAACAGTTTGAACGTTTTAGTTGTCTCATAAGTGAACTAAAACTTGTTAACACTGAATTTACTAAATCAACTCTAAACAGCAGGTTTTAAAGGTCACTTCCTAAAAAATAGGACACAATTGCTTTTGTAACCAGAAATTCAGTTGGGTTCAAAGAGTTAACACTGACTCAACTTCATGGAAGACTCCTGACCTATGAAGGGGAGTTGAACCAGAAAAAGAAGTTACAAGAGTCAGGGAAGGTTGCTGATGACTACACATTTAGTAGCACAGCACTTCTGGGTCAAGAGGAATCTAGTAGTAGTAAGGATCATGGTTATGATCATTACATTGACATAATTGCTAGTGGAACTTTTAACAACTCTGATTCTTACTCAAACAACTATGCTTTCAAAGCTAGTAGTGAAAACCAGATTTCTGACAATCTCTCTTTTGAACTCAATGATCTTCCGCATTTTGATCCAACTAATTTAGAGGAAATGGACATATTACACCAACTTGTATTGCTGAGTGTAAGAACCAGCAAGTTTTACAAAGAACAGGGAGAAAATTTCCAGGGTTACATGGGAATCTGAAAGTAGGGTTGGAAAAATCAAAGATAAAATGTTACAAGTGTAATAGGTTGGGTCATTTTGCTAAAGAGTGCAGAAGTCAAACTAGTGGACCAATCATCACACATCCTAGCTCTAACCCTAGACCACAAAATAACCAAACCACTGTGCATTATTCCCAATATGCCCCTGCTGCTCATGTAAACACTGCTCACTATGCACACCCTGCAACCCCAGTTCTTGTTCACTATGTCCAAACCACTATTCCTCAGATACAGTATGTCCAGGCCCCAACTCCTCAGGTTCAGGTGCAACAAGTTGCACCTCAACAAGCTACACCAACAGTTGTTAAACCAGATCTGCAAAGCTTTTTCACCCAAGGCTTTGTTGACTGGAGTAGCTTGCCTGATGTGACACCTGTGTCACTGCGACCATCAAACAAATACCAAATCAATGAAATATTGTATTTCATACTTTGGACTTGTATAAATATGTGTATCTTTTGCACATATCAACTCTTGTTCGATTTCAAGCTCTAAATCGCTTTCTGGAAGGTTATACGCGCGCTGATGCGTAAATATAACTAGTTTAATGCAACAAACACTCCGGAATAGTGACATATACTTAACATACCTTAAATAACCTTTACATAACTTATAAATAAGTTTTGAAGGCTTTGGTATGGCAAAAACAAGTTAATTCGCTTACAGGGACTCAACTTGACAAACTGCGAAAGTATGTCAATTTGAACTGTAACGAACATTCCAGAACATGACCATAAGTTAAACATACCATAAATACCCTTTACATATCTTATAAATAGGCTTTGAGGTGTTCGGTATGCTAAAATAAACTTTTGGGTGATTCAGGGACTAAAAGCGTCAAAAAGTGCACAAGTTTGCACTTTCGCGCATAACTTACGTTCTGAATACCTCCGGACATCAAAAAATTTATGTAAGCACTAAAATATTTTATTTTAGTGTTTGGCATAAGAAAAATCCATTCGTCGCGCAATCTGGATCGTTTTTCGCGCTTATGCGCATTCCGTCGTAATTAACCGAACATCGCGACCGTACGACCAAACGAACCGACATCCGAGATATTTTTGAGCATGTTTTGAGTTCCCTATACTTTAACTTCATTTTAGAGACTTGAAATGAGGTTAACGGGGTTCAAACGCATCGAAAATAGGGTAAAAGGGCTGCGGGGACCATTTATGCCATTTTTGAAACTTTGCTGAATATGGTACATGGTGGCGTAGCGCGAGCCCTAAAGGCTTTTACCGTCGCGCTACGCGAGCGCCTCATCTGAACAGAAAAACCAGATTCAATGTATTAACAGCTGTTAAACTCCCAACCACACACCCACACTTGCCCTTTCAGTTCATGAGAGGCCATTTTTAGTCACCACAACATTCCAACAAGTGTACGCCTTAGATTCGATCCCGGTTTCCAAGAAACGATCCTAACGGTTTGGGAAATCCTATAAATACCCACATCCCCCAACTTCAAAACCCACTAGAATCTGATTTGAGAAGCTCTAAGTTGAAACCTTTGTTTCATACCTGAGCTACTTGAATCACGATTAGCATTCGGGGACCCTTCGTAAGTATTCCTTCGTTCTTTTATTGCTTTTCGAGTCCGAAAGTCAAACTTTGTTTGACTTTCTGCGTTGACCAGTTTATGGTCAATGCGAAGTTCGTTTGAACTTCGTAACGTGATTGTAATCACGATGGTTATAGTCCCTTGTGACTATGCCTACTGATTACCGCGTTGTCTAGGGTCGTAAGGGTAAGCGATCTAATAAATCGCTTATGCCTTCGAACCCGACCCATTTGGTCGATCATTAGGATCCGACCAAACACCTTAGGTGACCATAGTATATAGGGAATAACCTTCCGAGGTTATACCTTATGGTCGCTTCGTTAAGTAGTTGTATGATAGGTAGTTTATATGCCTTAGGTAAATTACCAAAATACCCTTTTCATGTGTAATTGGTAATTAAGCATATGTAACCTACACTTTCGTCACTTAATTGATTTATCAACAATATTAAACATGTTAAGGCATATTTTACTTGTCATAGGACTAGTTAGGTGGTCCGAACGCGTTTTACGCGAACGACGCGTTAAAGTAGCATAAGCTACCTAAACGGGTCGTAAGCACTTAGGTTAGGTTCCGATGTAGTATGTAGGCTTTGTTAGACCATATTACATGAGTCTCCATACTCATTTGGTTTACAAGCCCTCATTCTATCCGATCCTTCGATTATAGGTCCGGTTTATTAATGTAGTTACCTATATTAGGTGTCGTTTGATATCCGTGATCTCTAGCATTGTTTGGTTATTACTCAAGGACTACTAAGCAATCTCAAGTGAGTACATAGACCCCTCTTTTACTGTTTTTCCAAACTGTTTTGGGGTGAAACACATGTGCCTACTTGTTACTTTCATGCTTTCCTGTTTTCACATCATATACTTGCTATGTTTATTAGTACATTAATAGTACATGATTTCAACACATTTTATGCTATGTATGCCCATTGTGTGCATACTTAGTACATCACTTTACAATACATTCATGCTATGTACGCCCATTGTGTGCATACTTAGTACATTGTTTTACATTACACTTATGCTATGTATTTCCATTACGTGCATACTTAGTACATTGTTTTACATTGCATTTATGTTGCATATGCTCATCCAACATATGAACACATTATACTACATTTTGAACCGTTGTAAACATTTGACTATGAGAACCGTCGTAACCCTTTGATTATATGAACCGTTTGTAACTATTGAACCGTGTGAACCAATAGTATATGTTGACATGATTTACATTTGACAATAGACAATTGACTATACATAAACATTTCTACAATTGTTAAACATTTCATCTTGATGGTTTGGTTTGAGTAAGTGATTTAATTAACGAGGCGTATGTAATATGATACAAGCACGGTGGATACGCCGCTGGTACTTCCTATATATATGTGTTTGTATGGTATTACATATTGTAACGTTATTTGAATCATTTCAATTTAAGACATATAACATTTTATACAAATAACATACTTTTCACAAGAGATTGATTTACAAACAACTTATCTTATACAAACTCATTTCACATGGTTATTCATTTAACCATACATTATTCTCTTATTTATACATATCATCTGATCTTATCGTTTTTCAAATGATTTACAAGACAAAGCAAATTATAAGGTTCATGACTAAACATTTTCTCAAACATAAGTCATGAATTCTGTTTTCACAAAACCTATGTATCTCACAGGCATTTTTATGCTGACGTACCTATTTTCACATGTGTTTTCAGGAGATGATGCATAGGACTTATCAAGACATACTTAGGCGGACCTGTGCCTTAGTGACTTAAAATGAGACAAGAACTAGTTAATTTATGTTATGTACTCTTTGGTTCGTGTTTAAAACAATGTAAACTTTCATGTTTGATTAATAAAACGAAACTTCAATTGCCGTGGATTTGAAACAATTAATTCTGTTACAACACTCCCCGACGTTTCCGCCACGTTTTGTATGTTCTACGTGGTCGGGGTGTGACACCTGATGAGCTAGGTGATGAAAATTTTGCTCTCTATGCTAAAAAATGATGCTTCTAGTGATGATTTATGTTTTGTAGCTTTAGAGACTATACAAGAAGGGCTGGAAACTGAAGAAGGACAGTCAAATGAAGAAACAGGGGATATAATTGCTGAAGCAGTGGTTACTATTGTTGTTGGTGAACTACTGTTAGGAGAAAATTCTGAACCCCTGTTGGAACCATTGTCTGAACCCTGGTCTGCTGAAGAAGAAGAAGAAGAAGAGAAGAAGCAAGATGAAAAAGAAGAGAAGAAGTCAGAAGAAAGTGAACATGTCTGTGATTGTGCCATGATGGCTGCATCTAAGGTATCACCCCAGGTTCTGTGATTGTGCCATCAGACCGCACCCATGGTTATGTGTGGGTTAGGTGGGTAACGACTGAATCTGATGATTGTTAACTTACCTTTTGGGGGTTTGTTAATGCGAGAACGATTTGAATGATGGACGAGTCACAAAGGTTTGAATGTTATTAGCGAGACGACCAAAAGTAGTTTTCACAATTAAAACGAGAACGGTTTGAACGAGTGAACGATTTGGAACGATTTAAACGATTTAAACAAATGAACGATGAACTATAACGAAAACGATTTTAAACGATGTCACACAACGACGTTTACGAAACTATATAAATCATACGAGTTTTATTACGAGAACAATTTATGATTTGGTTTACATAAACAAATGTTTTGGGTTAAGATTCATGGCAACGCGATTTATAAATTATGACCAATCTTTTTTTTACTTGGTTATTCTTTTTACAATACCAATATTTTATAAAACAAAGTTTTCTAATAACAATTAACGAAGTTGTACGGGTTATTTCAACGTATAAACGAGCCATGAATCTGACACTCTCATAAAACCTATGTACTCGCCAGCATTTCTTTGCTGACTTTTTTTTTACATATGTTTCAGGTGAAGTTGCTTAATGTTGATTGCGAATAGGATGCATGCTCACTTAGGACTGGACGAGGCCTTAGTGATTTAATAACAATGATAGACTATGTTTGATTTGCTTGCTTAACTTTAAGACAATGTCTAATATTTAATAAAATGAAACTCTTTGTATCCATGGTTTGAAACAATAATTCTGTTACAACACTCCCCGACGTTTCCGCCACGATTTGTTGTTTTATGTGGTCGGGGTGTGACAGAAGAAGTTGGTATCAGAGCCAATGGTTATAGGGAATTAGGTTATTAGTAAAATTTTGACCTAGACTATAACTTTCTAGAACCCCAACGCAAGTTGATTTGCGTTTAGAATTTAAAAAAAAAAACAAAATCCGAATCTGCTTCGAAAATTAATCATCCATTCTAGGATGATTGATTACTAGGTTTTGAACCCTCTGTTATAAGGTTTTGAACCCTACCAGTTTGACTCATTTTTGGCTTAGTGCCTTCGTAGTTTTCAAAATCTGCTAAGCCGTTGAAGTTTTCTGGGTCGCAAGGAGCAACTGCGCTCCTTCAATGGTTCGAAAGTATCGAGAACACATTCAGACATGTGCAATGTCCGAATGGGTGTAAGGTTGAATTTGCATCAAGCGTGTTTGAGAAGCGTGCTCTTACGTGGTGGAACGGAGTGATGCGCGACAGGGGTGCCGAAGTGGCATTGGCACAAACATGGGAAGAGCTTCGAGCTCTCATGATGAGAGAGTTCTGTCCCCGTCACGAAATTCGAGCTTTGGAACGAGAGTTTGACGATCTGAAACAAGACGGGGGAGAACACCGTGCGTATACGGATCGATTTGAGGAGCTCAGTCTTTTGTGTCCTACTATGGTTACCCAGTTGGAGAAAGCGATAGAGAGGTATATCGATGGTTTACCCGACTCCATACAGGATATTGTGACTGGTGTTAACCCTACTACTGTTCGCCAAGCGATTGAGTTATCTGCTACCCTGACTGAGTTTCAAGTCAGGAAGGGTAAACTCACCAGCAAGGGTGATAGAAAGAAGGCGACTGATTCTGGGAAGGACAAGAAAAGGGTAAGGGTAAGGAAGGTGAGACGTCGAAGAAATCGAGGAATCGAAAGGGTGCTCAGAACTTTGCAGTTACTGCTCAGAACCCTCAGAACCCACCAGCTCAGCCACCTGCGAAGAAAGCGTATGCTGGTACCACACCTCATTGTGCTCGCTGCAATGGTCATCATGTTGCACAACAAGCTTGTAAGCAATGCACAACATGTGGTAAGCTTGGGCATCTGGCCAACGTCTGTCGTTTGGGTCAGAATCAGATTGTTCAGAATCAAGCTCCAGTGCAGGGGAATGCTGCTAGATTCCCACCGGGTTCATGTTTTAATTGTGGAGAGTTTGGTCACTTCCGTAACAATTGTCCGAGGCTAGTGAATGCAAACGTGAATTCTAATGCGAACCCGAATGCGAATGCCAACGCAAATGTGAATCCCACTCGTGGGCGAGCGTACATTCTGAATGCTAACGAAGCAAGGGCTGACAACGAGGTGGTTAATGGTACGTTTCTTGTTAACAATCGACCTGCATCTATTCTTTTTTATTCTGGTTCCGATAGAAGTTTTGTTTCATTATCTTTCGAACCTTTGCTTGTGATACCTAGAACTAAACTGAGGAAACCCTTATCTGTCGAAGTTGCTACTGGTAAACCTCTTGTTCTCGATTTTGTTATTCGTGATTCTTAGTTAAACCTTGATAACCATCTTTTTTTCCCATTGACCTCACGCCGATGCAACTTGGGAGTTTCGATATTATTATGGGGATGGATTGGTTAACCAAACATCATGCTGAGGTGGTTTATTTCAATAAGATTGTTCGTATTCCTCTTCAGTCTGGCGATATTCTGGAAGTTCATGGTGAGAAACCATCTGGTGGATTGAAGCTTATATCGTGTACAAGGGCCCAGAGTTATTTGCGAAAAGGATATGTTTCTTTCCTGGCACATGTCACCGAGGAGAAAGGCAAGAGCAAGAGTATTCAGGATATTCCGGTTGTTCGGGATTACCCAGAAGTGTTTCCCGATGAACTGCCTGGTTTGCCTCTAGTTCGTCAAGTCGAGTTTCATATTGACCTTGTACCCAATGCCAACCCAATTGCGAAAGCACCTTATCGTCTTGCACCGTCGGAGATGCAAGAGTTATCGAAACAGCTCCAAGAGTTGTCTGATAAAGGATTCATCCGTCCGAGCTTTTCGCCTTGGGGAGCTCCTGTTCTCTTTGTGAAAAAGAAAGATGGATCTTTTCAAATGTGTATCGATTATCGTGAGCTTAATAAGCTTACCATCAAGAAACGATATCCCCTACCTAGAATTGATGATCTCTTCGACTAGCTGCAAGGTGCTTCATGCTTTTCCAAGATCGACCTGCGTTCTACGTATCATCAACTTCGTATATTCGAAGAAGATATTCCCAAAACAGCTTTCCGTACAAGATATGGGCATTACGAGTTCACTGTCATGCCTTTTGGTTTGACGAATGCCCCAGCTATCTTCATGAACTTAATGAATAGGGTCTGTAAACCTTACTTAGATAAGTTCATCATTGTGTTTATCGACGATATTCTCATTTATTCAAAGTCTCGAGCCGATCACGAGCAACACCTTCGTTCGACATTGGAACTCCTAAAGAAGGAACAACTTTTTGCTAAATTCTCTAAGTGTGAATTATGGCTTAAAGAAGTTCAGTTATTGGGTCATATTATCAATGAGCAGGGTATCCATGTGGATCCTTGCAAAATAGCAGCTATTAAGGATTGGAATACACCGACAACACCTACAGAGATTCGATCATTTCATGGTCTTGCTGGTTATTATCGTCGATTCATTTCTTATTTCTCAAAGATCACGGTTCCACTCACTGCTTTGACTCAGAAAAATAAGCCTTTTGAGTGGGGACCTAAGCAAGAAGAAGCGTTCCAAACGCTGAAATGGAAGCTCTGTGATGCTCCTGTTTTATCTCTACCTGAGGGAAACGATGATTTTGTGGTCTATTGTGACGCGTCGAATCTAGGACTTGGTTGCGTTCTTATGCAACGAGGTAAGGTCATAGCTTATGCATCTAGATAGCTGAAAATTCACGAGAAGAACTATACGACTCACGATCTTGAATTAGGAGCAGTGGTTTTCACACTTAAAATCTGGAGACACTACCTCTATGGAACGAAGTGTGTGGTTTTCACATACCACAAAAGTCTCCAGCATATTCTCAATCAGAAGGAGCTGAACATGAGGAAACGATGTTGGGTTGAACTCTTGAACGATTATGATTGCGAGATCCGCTACCATCCTGGTACGGCGAATGTCGTGGCCGATGCGCTTAGTCGAAAGGAACGAGTCAAGCTTCATTCTGTTCGAACTCTATCTGATATTCAATCTCGTGTTCTTCAAACTCAACAATCTTGTGTGATCAAAGGCTTATTGAAATACGAGCTACCACTTCAACTTGAGCTTAAACTCGAAAGGAAAGACGATGGTTTGCTCTACTTCAAGGATCGTTTGTGGATTCCGAAACAAGACGATCTTCGCACCATGGTAATGGACGAATCTCACAAGTCTCGATATTCTATCCATCCTGGTGCTGATAAAATGTACAAGGATCTTCGTACTCAGTTCTGGTGTCCTGGTATGAAGATGGATGTTGCCTTGTATGTATCAAAATGCCTAACTTGTCTCAAAGTCAAGGCCGAACATCAACGACCTTCTGGTTTGCTTATACAACCAGAGATACCGGTTTGGAAGTGGGAGAACATTGCCATGGATCTCATTACTAAGTTACCACGTACGTCTAAAGGTCACGATGCTATTTGGGTTGTAGTTGATCGTTTGACAAAATCTGCTCACTTCTTACCAATCCGTGAGGATTTCTCTACTGAGAAGCTTGCCAAGATCTATGTAGACGAGATTGTATCACGACATGGTGTTCCTTTAGATATCATTTCTGATCGTGATGCCTGGTTTTCATCTCATTTTTGGAAGACCATGCAATCTGCGTTGGGAACCCAACTGAATCTAAGCACTGCTTATCATCCCAGACAGATGGTCAATCTGAGAGGACGATTCAAACTTTGGAGGATATGCTTAGGGCATGCGTGATAGACTTTGGTGGTAATTCGGATTCTCATCTTCCACTGATCGAGTTCTCTTACAACAACAGTTATCATGCTAGTACTAATATGGCACCATTCGAAGCTCTCTACGGTCGAAAATGTCGTTCCCCTGTCTGTTGGAATGAGATCGGTGAAGCTCAGCTTACTGGACCAGAGCTCATTCTGGAAACAACAGACAAAATCAAGAAAATCCACGATAATCTTGTGACAGCTCGAAACCGTCAAAAGAATTATGCGGATTTGCGACGCAAGCCTTTAGAATTTCAAATCGGAGACCGTGTCCTACTCAAAGTGTCACCTTGGAAGGGAGTGGTGAGATTTGGAAAGAAAGGAAAACTTGCACCACGATATGTTGGACCATTTAAGATTGTTGAAAGAATTGGAAAGGTTGCCTATCGACTAGAACTACCTCCAAAGCTTGAAACATTCATCCGACTTTTCACGTGTCCAATCTGCGAAAGTGTTTAGCTGATGCTGATCTTCACATTCCTCTCGACGAGATTCAAATTGATGAAATGATGCACTTTGTCGAGAAACCTGTGGAGATAGTGGACCGTACATACAAACAATTGAAGAACAAACGGATTCATCTGGTCAAAGTACGCTGGGAATCCAAACGTGGCCCCGAGTTTACTTGGGAACGTAAGGACCAGATGAAGACGAAATATCCGCATTTGTTTTCACAAGTTTCCTCCAAATAAAATTTCGGGACGAAATTTCCTAAAGTAGGGGAGACTGTGACAACTGTGTTCTGTAATCATCGCATAACGTAAAACAATGTCAGTTATCAATAAAACAATGTGCTTTGGTGTTATTATATGTGTTTTGGTGTTATTATATGTTCAATTGTGTTTCATGATTTTACAATTTGATTCGATTACGATTTCAAGCTTTAAATCACTTTCTGGAAGGTTATACGCAAACTGGTGCATAAACGCAATCAGTTTAACGCGACGTACACTCTGGAACTGTGACGTAAGCTAAACATTCCCTAAATATCCTTTACATAACTTAGAAATTGTGACAACTCGTATTTCAGAACCTATTTATGTGCTCAAAGTAACGAACGTAAACATTATGTGACTATGTGAATTTGATGATTAAATGGAATGTTATGTTATTGAATGTTATGTGAATATGTGTTATGCTTGTGTATATGTATGTATAATCACACGAAAGAAACCAATCGCACAATAGCAACTCGAACTCACAAGCCTTTGGGCTTTACTACTCTCGGCCCACTTCTCTTGAACTTGAACCGAATGGGCAACACGTTAAGGGGGTTCGGCCCACTTCTTCTTTTACACGCATAGCATTGGGAAAAAGGGGTATACTTTGTAACCACCCTGGTTTTCACACTCGCATTTATTCCGACTTGCATGGTAACAAATACCGTATTTGGAATGAAACTTATTTGAACATACTTGCTTTGTGCTTATACATGCTTATACAAACACAAACACATGAAACAATTGCAAATTTGTTGAGTTTTATGCTATTAAACAAGACTACATAAACTATAAGGATCTATTTGACAATCTTTGAAACTTGCTTGAAATTATCACATTTTAATTTCGAGGACTAAAAACGTCATTATTTGAAAGTACAAAGTTTAGGGACTAAAGTGTCATTTTTGAAACTATATAAGTACAAGGGTTAAAAGTGCAATTATTTCAAACTACAAGTTTAGGGTCCTTTTGGTCATTTTTGAAACCTATTTATAAAAGAAATAAATATAATTTATTTTAATTATAAAAATCTAAGGTTCATTTGGTCATTTCCTCAAACTTAAACTCTAGGGACTAAAATTGATTTTCTTAAACTCATTTTAACTAAACATCCTAACCTGGTTAACTTATAAATAAGGATTCCTACTTTAAAGCTTAACTCAGTTAACTCATTTAACTCATTTAACTGAAATATGTTAACTGAGTTAGTCCCTATATAATAAATTCTTCTTTAAAACTTAACTCAGTTAGTTTAACTAACTGACTATTACAGGGACCATTTGTGACATTTCCCAAAACTTCAGGGACCAATTATGTACTTTTGATGAAAGTTGAGGGGCTGTTATTGTATTTTTTCGAAAGTTTAGGGACCAATTTTGTAAAAAATGAAACTTGAGGGGGGCAAAGTGTAAAATCTCAAAAATCAAATTAAAAAGGGGGTCTCCTATGTTGAGAACCGGCCCTAGTGTGGATCGAACTCGCGACCTCTCGGTTGTCACACGAACGACTTAGCCAGTTTTTCCTCCAGGCAGGAGCTGATATATTTAGAACATTAATTATTATATATACTAATTTAGATTTAATATTATTAATTTAATATTAATTTCTGAAATTTAAAAAGGTTTATACTTAAACCTTAAAGAAACGGCCAACAGCAGGACTCGAACCCGCGTCGGACCGAAACAAACCACGCATCAACCAGCTGGACTACCGGCAATCATGTGATGGATGTTGGGTTGTATTATATATATACAAACATTAAAACCAAACTGAATTATAAATTCAGCAACAGCAGGTTACGGGATATCGAACAAACCCACCGAAAATCGATATGTTCCACTTGTTTACATGATTAACTTATCCGAAATCAACCCCCACATGTTCCCAACATTATTTCCAATCCATTTACCCACTAGTTCGACACAATTATGTGCCAACCGATTCATAATTGAATTTTTTTAAAATTTTTTAAAACCAATCGATTCCACTACGTTATGTCGGATTTGGGAACAAATTAATGGGTTATATAAACTCCCTGGACCTTCACGAACCTCTCACACCTTTCAAATTACACTAATACATCGGAAATACTCGTCTGACCGGTTCTGCAAGTCTCGCCGGAAACCAGTCGCCGGAGATCATTCGATACGCACATCCGAACGATACCGGATCAGTTTTTCTTGTTCAATCGGTATGTTCACCCTTATATTATGTTCCTGTAAACTTAATTTCATTATAATCCAGTATTGATATAGTAATCGGGCTGTTTGACTTATGTTGACCACGCATTTGGGGAAGATGATGAACAGTACTGTTCATCATCTACTTATTATAAATTTAGGCTTTTATTTTTAATTCGTAATAAATCAGTTATAATTAGTTAAAATCCGAAAATTTTAACATAGTTACTTTAAATACTGATGCACTTGTTAAAAATATAAAATTAGCCAAAATGTTTATAAAACAAATTTTTACGAATTAAAACAGTTTTAAAGATTAAAAATTCATAACAAATTCGATTTTCCGAAATAATTACTGAAATTTTTAGGTTAATTATTTTAAGTAATAATATTTACAAAAATAATACTCTTGCTCACATTTTATATAAATTTGATATTTATATAAATAAATCAGTATTTATACTTATAAATATAGTTTAATTTAATGTAATTAAATTATATAAATTTTATCCAAGATTATTTTTATGACAAAATATGCATTATTCTGAGTTTATATAAATTAAGAATCTGAATTTTTATTATATTTAATTATTTAGATAATTAAACTTATATAAACTTATTTATTGTTATTTTAACCATTTTAATTCATTTTAGTTGTTTAAAATGATTCCAAGGCTATAATAATTATTTTAAATCAGAAATACCAAGGTTCAATAATTAAAAATGTTATTTTTAATTATTCAGATTTAATATAATTATTTTGATAATTAATCATATAATTATCATATGTATTCTTTTAAACAAAATATTTATTATTTATCAATTAGTAAATATTTCAACCATATAAATTAATTTATAATTTTTATAAATTAATTATATCACTTGTACAATATTTTACCTATAATCATTATATTTAATTATGTTATTTAATTATACTAGTTAAATATATTTGATTTATTACAAATGTTTATATTAAATCATTTGTACAATTTGTGTAATTTTATTATTTATGATAAATAAATATTTTTCATAAATAATTCCGTTACCTCATATTCATTTTCCGAGTTCTCTATTAGGTTATCCAAACCTTATAGTCACCATTTAAACACAACACTACCGAATCCTATAGATTAGGATTTCCAATTATCCAATTAAACATTATTGTTGATACATATTCCATATTGTTGCATGTTTAATCAATTAGAGTGACGTGGAATCTTATTTCCAAGAACTCTCACATTTGCATACTCGTTAGGACTTACTCGTAATCAAGGTGAGTTCATAGTCCCTTTTTACATTATTTTTGGGATGAAACATATGATTTATATGCAACAAAACGATTTCGATATTCTAACAATGTTTTCAAAACGATTGCAATGGTTTATACTAAACTAATAACGATTTCAATAATGTGAACGAACTTGTTTGGTGGTATTTACATAACGAATGACATTCATTAACATAGATCAAGCCGACCAGTATTAGGTTATGGTACCATAGGATCCGACAAATCCCGTTATCAGACCAAACCCATGGTTATGTGTGGGTTAGGTGGTAGCGACTGAATCTGATGAACTGTTAACTTACCCTTTGGAGGTTTGTTAATACTATTTTTTTTGAACGATTGGGAACGATGAACGAGTCACAAAGGTTTGAATGTTGTTAACAAGCCAACCAAAAAGTAGTGTTCACAATTAAAACAAGAAAGATTGTACGAGTAAACGAATTGAACGATTTGGAACGATTTGAATGAGTTAAACGAATGAATAATGTGCTATAATGAGAACGAGTTAAATAATGTTACACAACGATGCTTACGAAACTATATAAATCATACGAGTTTTATTATGAGAACGATTTATGGTTTGGTTTACATAAACAAATGTTTTGGGTTAAGATTCATGGCAATGGTTATAAATTATGGCCAATCTATTTTGATTTGGTTATTCTTTTATAATACAAATGGTTTACAAAACAAGGTTTTCTAATATCAATCAACGAAGTTGTACATGTTATTTCAACACACAAACGAGCCATGAATCTAATACTCACACAAAAACCTATGAATTCACTCAACGGTTTGTTGACCCAAATATTTTCCCTAACATATGTTTCAGGTGACAATGTTTGATGATATGAATTGCAAGAATATATACATAGGATTGATCAAGACTTTTGCCTTAGATTAAATCCGAACTTATCACTTGTGAAACAATTTATGTTGTATTTGTCTATGTACTCTTATATTTTTCAGATGTGAATGCAATCTATTGAACTAAACTTAAATTATATTTCAACTTAACATAATCTCCATGTGCTCAAATGCATTCTATCAAGTTTCGTGACACCTTTGGCTTTTCCGCCTCCGGCCGGGGTGTTACAGATTGGTATCAGAGCCATGGTTATAGGGATTTAGGTTATTAGAAATTACTCTTGACCTAGACTATAACTTACCTAGGAAACTTTCCATTAGAAACTCTTCCGTTATCTTTGCCTTGTGTTCATCTCTATTCTTATCTTTTGTAACCAATGCCTCGTCGCCACAGATCTTATCTTTAGATTTTACAAATGCTCATCACCTATCCTTAGGTGATTATTTTCAAAACCTCTTCTGATTTTTAAAATTCTCATCAAAGTCTTGGGCTCTAATAACGAACTCGTGCAATCTGGAAGGGTGGATGCCTGTATTCTGAGTTTTCTGTCTAGGCAAGCACTTCGTATAAATCTCATCAGACGCGAGACCAGTTGTGCTTACCTGGGAATTCTTGGGATGAGTATCCACTTATAGGCTAAAGCATGACTTCACCAAGTTATAAGGACCCAACTACTTTGACTTGTCATTGATGTCATTTATTCGTGGAATAAATGATATCCATCTTGTTACGTGTCTTCTTTGATCCTCATTGATTTTATGAAACTACATTACCCCATTATGAAATCACTATAATCTTTCTTCCAGAAAATGCATTCATGACGAGACACATGTTTGCCTACCTGGGAACTACCGATGAGAGTACAGTACGCCTATCGGCTCAAGGCATGTTACCCTAATTCAAAAGGATTTTTTTTCTTCTCTCCGTTTCAGAACAATCCATGTGCTAATCAACCTATGTTGTACTATTATCAATTTATTACGATACGATTCCCTCCTTTTCAGAGTTTCAAAATTTTCTCGAGACCATACCTGTCAGATTTAAATTTTCAAACTAGCTGCAGAACGTAGCATGGAAGCACTAACCGATCACATGGTGTAATCCGGAATCTCCTTATCTATATAAGAAACTCACTGCACGAGCTAATCTACACAAGAACTACAAACTTCTGATATAACTCAACACATACCCAAACCTTTCTTAGTTCAACAAAACCCCATATCCAAATGGCAAATCTCCCAACAGCATATGCTGAATCTTCAAATGCAGCAAAAATTCATCCCTTCCTTCAGTTTACTACTTTACACTATTAAGAGAGGTATAAAAAACTCAAGCATAAAGAAGTTCTTACTATTAGCAGTATTGATTGGCAACGAATAGGAATGTTTGATTTCAGTGGTTTGCTGGCAAGATCACTACAACCTAATACACCCTGGCGCCGTTTCTTCGACATCCTAGAACCATCATATGATGAACTAGTGTATGAGTTCTTGTCCACTTTCTATTACAAATCTAATGAAAATCTTGCCAATGAATCCATTCATTTTCAACTTTGTTGGCAATTTCATACTATGTCATTAACAGAATTCGCAGTTCATCTGGGCATATATACAGATGAAGAAGTCAAACAACCCATTTTTACGGAGGCATCAACATCTGGTTCCTCCGCAAATATGGTAAATTATTGGCAATACCATTCATTAAAAGAATGGTGTATCAACAATAATTCTACAAGCTTCATAGACCCTTGTTATCAATATATGCACCGTGTTTTAGCCCACACTATCACGGGGCGCAAACATAATATACATAGGGTTAAAACAATCGAACTTTTCTATTTGTATAGTATTTTTGAGCAAGTTCCCTGTAATATTGCCCACGAGCTTGCTGAATATTTTTCTAGTCAACAATCAAATCCTCTGAGAAGTCTCATGGGAGGGTCTTACATTACAAAAATAGCACAATCATTAGGTGTCTTAAGTGATCAGATTATCCAGGGATTATCTCCACCAAAGGCACCTGGGATTGAAAATCCTTACACCATGAGGCTAACTCCTGTTCATATTGGTACACTAACACAACTATCACAGTCGGAGGGAGCTCCAGTTATCTTAGAGAATACCTTCCCACAAAATTTACAACAATCATTTTTGCAGTTTCCTCAACCGTCTTTTTATCAGTTTAATATACAACCACTGCTGCCATACATACAAGAACCTATTACAACTAACTTACCCCAACCTTTATTACCGAACGTCTTACCAAGCTTCCCACCGTTACCTTTCGAGGAAAATTCAATGATACAAGGAACTTGGTTTGATGAAAACATGGTGACGCAAGAGCAGTTAGAATCAGAACCCTTTTTGCAAGCACCATTAATGCCACATTCTTTCCAATCACTGTTGAACGAAGTAGAACAACTGCCACCAACTGATTTGGCAGGCCCAAGTACGATGCCTCAAATGAATCTACCTCCAGATTCATTGGGAGACGAAGTGACTAGGTTAAACAATCAAGTTCAAAATTTGTCTCAACAAATAAGATGGTTGACAGAAAGAAATCAATGGTTGGAAAGCATGCTGATACAAATAACTGATCATATGCAACTGCCTCTACCACTTCCACCACCTTATAATCCTGAATTTGATCCATTACATAATTTATTTCAAATGTAAATTTGTTCAATAGATTGTCAAACAAACAATGCTATCATTGCTAATGTGAAACAATGTTTTGATGTAATTAATGTTGTGCTATATTGATGCTTATTTGATTTAAACAATTCTTCAACTTTATTTGTTTTCATCGCTTAACTAGAAGTGCTATGTGGACCATGCAACGAAACGCGTAATTTTGGGTGCACACTTAATTACGGGGTTCGATGCATGAGAATCATAGTAAGCCTTGTTAAGTAAGGTGGCATATAAAAACATTATGTGGTTATGTGATTATCCATTATTTGCTCATTTGTACACACGATTGTTTGCATAATATCTACATTACAAATCCAGCATGACATAGTGCCATGCAACACAATTTCTATACAATGATCCTCGTAAATTCCTCAAAATTTACAGCATCAAACAATGATTTGATTATTTTTCTAATCATTACAATTACATTCTACGGTCTCTTTCGAATAAATTTCGGGACGAAATTTTCTAAAGTAGGGGAGACTGTAACCACCCTGGTTTTCACACTCGCATTTATTCCGACTTGCATGGTAACAAATACCGTATTTGGAATGAAACTTATTTGAACATACTTGCTTTGCGCTTATACATGCTTATACAAACACAAACACATGAAACAATTGCAAATTTGTTGACTTTTATGCTATTAAACAAGACTACATAAACTATAAGGATCTATTTGACAATCTTTGAAACTTGCTTGAAATTATCACATTTTAATTTCGAGGACTAAAAACGTCATTATTTGAAAGTACAAAGTTTAGGGACTAAAGTGTCATTTTTGAAACTATATAAGTACAAGGGTTAAAAGTGCAATTATTTCAAACTACAAGTTTAGGGTCCTTTTGGTCATTTTTGAAACCTATTTATAAAAGAAATAAATATAATTTATTTTAATTATAAAAATCTAAGGTTCATTTGGTCATTTCCTCAAACTTAAACTCTAGGGACTAAAATTGATTTTCTTAAACTCATTTTAACTAAACATCCTAACCTGGTTAACTTATAAATAAGGATTCCTTCTTTAAAGCTTAACTCAGTTAACTCATTTAACTCATTTAACTGAAATATGTTAACTGAGTTAGTCCCTATATAATAAATTCTTCTTTAAAACTTAACTCAGTTAGTTTAACTAACTGACTATTATAGGGACTATTTGTGACATTTCCCAAAACTTCAGGGACCAATTATGTACTTTTGATGAAAGTTGAGGGGCTGTTATTGTATTTTTTCGAAAGTTTAGGGACCAATTTTGTAAAAAATGAAACTTGAGGGGGGCAAAGTGTAAAATCTCAAAAATCAGATTAAAAAGGGGGTCTCCTATGTTGAGAACCGGCCCTAGTGTGGATCGAACTCGCGACCTCTCGGTTGTCACACGAACGACTTAGCCAGTTTTTCCTCCAGGCAGGAGCTGATATATTTAGAACATTAGTTATTATATATACTAATTTAGATTTAATATTATTAATTTAATATTAATTTCTGAAATTTTAAAAGGTTTATACTTAAACCTTAAAGAAACGGCCAACAGCAGGACTAGAACCCGCGTCGGACCGAAACAAACCACGCATCAACCAGCTGGACTACCAGCAATCATGTGATGGATGTTGGGTTGTATTATATATATACAAACATTAAAACCGAACTGAATTATAAATTCAGCAACAGCAGGTTACGGGATTTCGAACAAACCCACCGAAAATCGATCTGTTCCACTTGTTTACATGATTAACTTATCCGAAATCAACCCCCACATGTTCCCAACATTATTGCCAATCCATTTACCCACTAGTTCGACACAATTATGTGCCAACCGATTCATAATTGAAATTTTTTAAAATTTTTTAAAACCAATCGATTCCACTACGTTATGTCGGATTTGGGAACGAATTAATGGGTTATATAAACTCCCTGGACCTTCACGAACCTCTCACACCTTTCAAATTACACTAATACATCGGAAATACTCGTCTGACCGGTTCTGCAAGTCTCGCCGGAAACCAGTCGCCGGAGATCATTCGATACGCACATCCGAACGATACCGGATCAGTTTTTCTTGTTCAATCGGTATGTTCACCCTTATATTATGTTCCTGTAAACTTAATTTCATTATAATCCAGTATTGATATAGTAATCGGGCTGTTTGAATTACGTTGACCACGCATTTGGGGAAGATGATGAACAGTACTGTTCATCATCTAATTATTATAAATTTAGGCTTTTATTTTTAATTCGTAATAAATCAGTTATAATTAGTTAAAATCCGAAAATTTTAACATATTTACTTTAAATACTGATGCACTTGTTAAAAATATAAAATTAGCCAAAATGTTTATAAAACAAATTTTTACGAATTAAAACAGTTTTAAACATTAAAAATTCATAACAAATTCGATTTTCCGAAATAATTACTGAAATTTTTAGGTTAATTATTTTAAGTAATAATCTTTACAAAAATAATATTGTTGCTCACATTTTATATAAATTTGATATTTATATAAATAAATCAGTATTTATACTTATAAATATAGTTTAATTTAATGTAATTAAATTATATAACTATATAAATTTTATCCAAGACTATTTTTATGACAAAATATGCATTATTCTGAGTTTATATAAATTAAGAATCTGAATTTTTATTATATTTAATTATTTAGATAATTAAACTTATATAAACTTATTTATTGTTATTTTAACCATTTTAATTCATTTTAGTTGTTTAAAATGATTCCAAGGCTATAATAATTATTTTAAATCAGAAATACCAAGGTTCGATAATTAAAAATGTTATTTTTAATTATTCAGATTTAATATAATTATTTTGATAATTAATCATATAATTATCATATGTATTCTTTTAAACAAAATATTTATTATTTATCAATTAGTAAATATTTCAACCATATAAATTAATTTATAATTTTTATAAATTAATTATATCACTTGTACAATATTTTACCTATAATCATTATATTTAATTATGTTATTTAATTATACTAGTTAAATATATTTGATTTATTACAAATGTTTATATTAAATCATTTGTACAATTTGTGTAATTTTATTATTTATGATAAATAAATATTTTTCATAAATAATTCCGTTACCTCATATTCATTTTCCGAGTTCTCTATTAGGTTATCCAAACCTTATAGTCACCATTTAAACACAACACTACCGAATCCTATAGATTAGGATTTCCAATTATCCAATTAAACATTATTGTTGATACATATTCCATATTGTTGCATGTTTAATCAATTAGAGTGACGTGGAATCTTATTTCCAAGAACTCTCACATTTGCATACTCGTTAGGACTTACTCGTAATCAAGGTGAGTTCATAGTCCCTTTTTACATTATTTTTGGGATGAAACATATGATTTATATGCAACAAAACGATTTCGATATTCTAACAATGTTTTCAAAACGATTGCAATGGTTTATACTAAACTAATAATGATTTCAATAATGTGAACGAACTTGTTTGGTGATATTTACATAACGAATGACATTCATTAACATAGATCAAGCCGACCAGTATTAGGTTATGGTACCATAGGATCCGACAAATCCCGTTATCAGACCAAACCCATGGTTATGTGTGGGTTAGGTGGTAGCGACTGAATCTGATGAACTGTTAACTTACCCTTTGGAGGTTTGTTAATACTATTTTTTTTGAACGATTGGGAACGATGAACGAGTCACAAAGGTTTGAATGTTGTTAACAAGCCAACCAAAAAGTAGTGTTCACAATTAAAACAAGAACGATTGTACGAGTAAACGAATTGAATGATTTGGAACGATTTGAATGAGTTAAACGAATGAATAATGTGCTATAATGAGAACGAGTTAAACAATGTTACACAACGATGCTTACAAAACTATATAAATCATACGAGTTTTATTATGAGAACGATTTATGGTTTGGTTTACATAAACAAATGTTTTGGGTTAAGATTCATGGCAATGGTTATAAATTATGGCCAATCTATTTTGATTTGGTTATTCTTTTATAATACAAATGGTTTACAAAACAAGGTTTTCTAATATCAATCAACGAAGTTGTACAAGTTATTTCAACACACAAACGAGCCATGAATCTAATACTCACACAAAAACCTATGAATTCACTCAACCGTTTGTTGACCCAAATATTTTCCCTAACATATGTTTCAGGTGACAATGTTTGATGATATGAATTGCAAGAATATATACATAGGATTGATCACGACTTTTGCCTTAGATTAAATCCGAACTTATCACTTGTGAAACAATTTATGTTGTATTTGTCTATGTACTCTTATATTTTTCAGATGTGAATGCAATCTATTGAACTAAACTTAAATTATATTTCAACTTAACATAATCTCCATGTGCTCAAATGCATTCTATCAAGTTTCGTGACACCTTTGGCTTTTCCGCCTCCGTCCGGGGTGTTACATACTTCCCATTTGTTAGTAATTGATTGTATGTTATGATCTAGGTGATGATTTAGTAATATCTTGTGATTTATCATGATATAAATTGTTGAATCTTAGTGTTCAGGAAATCGGCTTGCCTATGTGTATTTAATAATGTTCATATTTGCATGATAATGATTGAGAACTGAATGTTTGTTAATCGGCTGTTATGTTTCTATGATTCGGATTGTTAGCTTAATGATGTTCTAGTGAATCGGATGTGGATAGTGATGTTAATCGGTTGTCATGTCTTGTCTTCGGATTAGGTTGCATGATGATTTAGGATCAAGTGTATGTAATCGGTTGTATGTCCTTGTCATCGGATCAAATAATATGATTTGATTAGTTATTATGCTTGAAGCATGTTTAGGGTTCATGAGAAATTGATGTTGAAACCTTTGTTTGATCGATTATTGTTTGGCTTGGAAATTGATTAGTTGTTAATTGATAAATCACGAAAAATAAGGAAACTGTTAATTGGGTCAAATAAATTAATTTGGAAGTGGTAAAGGATTGCATGAAATTAGGAAAGTATAACTGATCACACAAGTCTCTCAATCGCACAAGAGACTCCGGTCGCACAAGACCGAACACACAAGTCCAGTCGCACAAGAGGTCCCCAGTCGCACAAGACTGTTGGATCGCACAAGTGGTTATGTTTGCTTAACTGTTGGGCCGGGTATACTTGTTGGGCTGGACTAGTTCCAATCGCACAACCCGAATGGGTCGCACAAGCTATCCGGATCGAACAAGCTCATCCGGATCGCACAAGACTTTTGCATGTTATTAGATTGGGTCGTGTATGTTATGTTTGGGCTTTTGACTATTTGGGTCGCACAAGGCTGTGCCGACCGCACAACATGTTGTGGGTCGCACAAGGCTGTGCCAACCGCACAACATGTTGTGGGCTTTTGACTATCTGAATCGCACAACATGATGTGGGTCGCACAAGGCTGTGCCGACCGCACAACATGTTGGGCCGAAGTGTTAGTTGAGTTATGTTAGTGAATTTCACAAATGGTTCAGCCCAATACATCTTAAATCGTACAAGTATGAAAATGCTATGTTCTTGATTGTTATGTGTTTGCCATGATCTGTGCATGTTCGTAACTTGCTATCTCTGTGTAAACATACGTGCACTAATTGAACCTAGACCTGACTTGTATGGTAACCATGTTAGGACGTGGTTGACCTCTAGCAGCTCGATTGACCTTTCGTTTATCTGCCAAGCTAACCTAAGGTGAATTCACACATTCTACAAAGCATGGGATTCCCAGGGGTTGGGAATGGGGTTAAGGAACATGGATTCCTCGTCCTTTCTTGGGTAGGACAGTACTGGTTCAGGAATGTAATTCCTCGTCCTCATGGACAGTTAACTTTTACTAGACCAAAACTCTATCACGAAGTCCCTCCTTTTTATATCGACTTAATCGCCGGGCCAATGGCGAGCGGGTCATTAGTTAGATAGCGCTATTTAGGTCTGATAAGCCTCACACCGTGCCGCAGAGGACGGGCGTGAACTAATGGATCTGGGCACGTCAATGCTGATAGACATTGACAGTTCAGGGCACATAAATATGACTACAGTCAGCAGTCGATTTGGTAACGAGTCTAGTGTATACATGGGGTAGCCCCCACGGCCGAGAAGCCAGATAACTAAACATGGGGTAGCCCCCACGGCTGGATTGCCAGAGTTAATGGGTTAAACAAATCACGTTTTCAACTATGGGGTAACCCCCACGGCAGGGATGCCAGTTAAAGGAACTGTTTTGGAACAACTTAAAACGAACACCCAACTGTGAACTCGCTCAACATTATTGTTGACTCGTTACTACATGCTTTGCAGGTCAATAGGTACATAGCTGGAGCTTGCATGGGGGAGAGTCGTTGTGGGACATGGACAGCTGTGTGCCATGTTAAACCTTGGGATATTTAAACTTATGTTTTGGTTTTAAACATTTTGCTTCCGCTTACAACTTAAACTATGTTTGTTTTGGACACCAATTGTGTTGGTTGGACTTTTACAATTAATTACTTGTTTGTTCAATATGATTGGTGGTTTGATCCTGGTCAGTCACGCCTCCAAGCGGTGATACTCCGCGTGTGGATTTTGGGGGTGTGACAGATTGGTATCAGAACCATTGGTTATAGAGAACTTGGTTTTAATAAGGGGAAATGATTTTGTTAAAACCAGACTATAACCTATACAGTGCTCTACGATCCACAACGACGCTTCACTCCACGTGCAAGGCTCGACATTCTAGGTGATATGGTTTATGTTTTATTGCCTACATGCTAGATTACATAGAACTTTGCTTGTGGTATGCTTAGATAAATGTAGCAACTATAGTTTGAAAACGCATGTGTGCTTACTCTCTTCTGTCATCGCACTTTCGCGAACCCTTCTCACTCATGTTTCCCTTGATATGAAGATCATGTCTGGACGCGTTAACATGACTCAAGCCCAGTCGACATCTCTGATTAATGAACAGGTTGTTGCGGCACTTGCAGCCGCACAAGCAGGAGGTATACACTGCAGTTTAAAACTCATTCTAGGATCTTTAGGTCCTACTCTCGTGAACCTACCTTTGTGTTAAACTTTGTCCTTTCTTACACCCACAACAGGTCAACATGCTCAGCCACCTGTGTGACAACCCGCACTAAACCAGGTATCCGTACGACTTAATTAATGATTAATTACTGCTTAATTACTGTGCTTGTTTGAACTAGCTGATGAACTGCTACTTGAATACTGATACATGTACTTACTTGCATCATACTTGCTTGCTGGTACTACATTATTTACATACTGAACCTTAGTGACAAACATGATGCACAAAAAGCACAGTAGCACAATACACGGATAACCTATTGAACATGCTGATAAAGCCAGCATCAGGCAAACACTGCCTCTAAGGCCTGTAAGAGCCTGAGATATTTTGCTACACTAGTGGTGAGTGTAGGGATACAAGGGTTGTGGAACTGCGTCTCTAGGAATAAGTCACTATGACTGGATGTGCCTAAAACGTACTCTAAGTACAAAACTCAGCACTTTACAAAATAATTCAGCTTTTAGCTAACCAATAAAGTGCCAAAACATGAGAAAAATAACACTAGACACTTTCCAAAGTGTCAGGAATAAGTTGTGTCACCAAAAGTAACAATAACGACACTTTAAAGCTTTGTTAACGCTTTAACGGATTACTATCCAACCGAACAACCGGGCGTTACCCGAAACATGAAAATATTGTTATTTTCATTATTTATCTTTTTCTGAGCCAGTTAGGGTCCCTGAATACCCTAACACCCGCTTTAAAGCACTAAACATCACTAACTAAGTTAAACACTTAACTAACTTGGTTTAACCTAACTAATTACCTAACTAATGGTTAGAATCGAACTAACCCCCCCCCCCCTCCTTATAACCGTCCCCATGTAAGGGGGACACACTAGTACCATCATTTGATTATTTTAATCAAGTGCTTAAAATCTAGAGGACACAAGATCCATTGGTCATTAGCACATGAAAATGTCTATAAGTTCTTGACTAAACACACACTTAACATTCATCACTCATCACAACACTCACACACCCTCTCCCTCTCTACCTAGCTCTCGGCCGAACACCCCCCCTCCCCTATCCATCATTTTCGGTTTTGATCTTCAAGTTCCATCATCATTCAAGCATCAAGGGTCTCGTATTAGGAAGCTTGGAGCAAGCGGAACGCGAAGGACCTCTTTCTTTGGCTTTTATCCACCTCATTTGCGCATAGATCCTTCCCTAGCCTTGAGCTAGAGGTATAATACTTAAAACTCGTATTTGAACTATTCTAATGTGGTTAAAAGGATTTGTATCGGTTAAATCTCGTTAAAATGCAAAATGATGCACAAAAGTCTACTAAAAAAACACTTAAAATGGTGGTTAATAGCTCATGTGTTGTGTAAATGTTGTAGTAATTGAAACTTGTGATTATTGAGACCCGATCTATGATTGTGGTAGCTCGGATCGCCATTTAACCCGATGTAGTCATGTTCTTGGATCATGACATAAGGTTATATTAGAAGATACAAGGGTTAAAAGGTGAAACTCTACCACACATGAAACATGAACTTGTGTAAAAGTATTTCTACTTGCAAAATAGTGTTTAAAACTAGCAGATCTACGTATCTGCAAGTGGTATTTTCAAAGGACCAAGCATTAAAGAAATCATGTTTTCTAAAAGACGGATCTTACAATAACAAGTATGATATTTAGAACACACAAGTGTGTAAACACTTGTGTAACACAAATTTCGACAAAATAACTATCTTTGTAAAAATGGACAAGAAGTTGTAACGACGGAACTTCTCTAAAAACAAGACTTTTACGAAACCGGCTTTATTTATATAAAGATCCACTAAAGGTAATGAGATTTACCTCATATTTTCGGAAAAACTACAAGTTCATGTAATATACGAAATTTGTATATTTTGACTAGTTAAAATATTGAAATATTGTTTGATGACGTTGAGAAGATTGTTGATTTGATTTGTAAAAGAAAATGATACGCTTGAAAGCGTGGCCACCTCCAGTTACAGAGGAAACTCTGGCGAGATTTTTCTAAAAACCTAACACTTAGAACTAATTACACTACAAGTGTTAGAATTATTTTTGGACATGTTTTCAAAATATAAATTTCGCCATGACTTTATTTACTAAATATTCGGAGGTGGGATTTTCACAAAACTTAACGTGATAAATATATATATTTTCACACACTGTTTATGATTATTTGGTGAAAATACATAGATATTATTTTTGGAGTAAAAATAATATTTACGAACGTTAACGAATCCAAAATAATACGAACGCTTTCACCATAAATATATAAGTTACATCGGTAATTATATTACCACTCGATTGTTAAAACGTAACTTACGAACTTACGGAAATATAATTGGAACGCACATGTATTGAATTCCCCATCCTTGGGAAGGAGATTAACTACCAAGTATATACAGAACACGAAATAGTTGTCTAACTATTTCCCAAAGACTTAAACTATGAAGCTAAGGCACGGCCGTCCGTCTAATAGAATTAGCACTTGTAGGTCGTCGCACAGCTTTCTGATTTGGAGTACTTGGTAGAGACGCACCGACTGTGAGTTCATGTCCCCCTTTTCTCTAACTGTTTTCAGTTTTCTTAACTGCGGGGGTGAAATACATGTTACTATGATTACGAGTACTTTATACACGGTATGGTTAGCGTAAGGAGGTTTATTACTCAGATCATGTGAGTGGGTAGGAGCAATATGAGGCCATTAGTCCTCATGTCGGGACCGAGGGACAGGAGCGGTAGATCTATCTGGGTGTAGCGAGCCCAGCCCCAGGCCAAACTAGAAACGGACCTTGGGGTGACTTTGTCCACATACTAATGCCGTGGCGAAATCTGCTAGGTTTGAGTCTCCCTATTTTCACTTCACATATATCAGTGGCCTTGCAAACCATTGGTGATCACAAGTCCCCTTATTTGCTACATACCACGACTATTTTTTTTATATACTCACAAAGGTTTACTTACTCACTTACACATGAACTCGCTCAACATTATTGTTGATTTTTCAACTTACATGTATTTCAGGAAATTAACGAGATCTGGCACGGTATGGCATGTTTTTCCGCTGCACTAGTTTCCGAGGTCATCCGGGGTTTAGGGGATGTGTCTCTTTCCTGGACAAGACACAATCCGTAAACCATGTCTATGTTATGTTTTAAGTTTGTAATGTCTGTTGAACAAGATAATGGTTGTTAGGGTATGTTCCCGTTAAACAATGGTACTATATTTGGTTTTCAAAACTTAATGGATGATCTTGCATATTTTTAATTCATATAGCTTGGTTATGATTAAGCTATGGTATTAAGAAGTCACACCAAAATTAACCACGCTTCCGCAAAGCCAGGGTGTGACAGCTTGGTATCAGAGCTCTGATCATAGCGAACTAGGATTCTTTCTAGAGTCTAGACTATGATCACTAGGGCTCTCACGAAAACATTTTTCTGCATACCACTTAAGTCCAGATCCAAAAATTTTTACAAACAAATGTTGGGCACATTTTATTATCTATAGGCTCATCCTGGAGGGCTGAGGCTCGGCCTGGAGGGCTGAGGCTCGGTCTAGGTGACCGAGGTAGTTGAGCACGTTGATTTATTATAGGCTCAGCCTGGAGGGCTGAGGCTCGGTCTGGAGGATCGAGGCTCGGTCAAGGTGACCGAGGTAGTTGGCTAGTGAGGCTAGGAAGAGTAGGCTCAGTCATGAAGGCTGAGGCTCGGTCAAGGGGACCGAGGCTTGATCTAAGAGGTCGAGGTGGAGAATAGAGCAGTCTTCGGGACTGGGAGGAATTTGGCTAGTGGACTAGGAGAATTATGTGATACCTTACTTGGTGACTTATGTGATTATCTGATTGTATGACTGATTATTTGAGTATATGTGTGTCTATGTTACAGACTCATGGATTCAGCCGGTACTGGCGATTCGGACACTACTGGACCCATACCTATCGTATCTGATGACCTCACATCCTCCGAGCATGAGGTGTACACATCTGACTATACCAGTACTGACGAGGATGATTTCCAGCCTTTCGCACTACCCGATGGTGCTGATGAGCCTGCAGATGACCCTCCCGCTGAGTACCTACCTCTAGTAGAGATTCCGGCCCCTATACCCTTAGCCGTTTATCCAGCATATGATTTTCTACTTGACGCCGAGGCTGATGGCGATATTGACCTGTTTGAGGATGAGCCTTTCGAGGATGAGATCCAGGGCGAGGCCCTTCTTCCTGCGGACGATCTTCTGATGATCGCTGACGTTCCCGCTGAGGATTCGCCAGCACATTCTCCTGTCCCAGACTCCTTCGAGTCTGTGGCATCCGCACCTTCTCACACGTTGAGCGCACAGCACTTTGCGCATGATTCTGATCCTGACCAGGCATCCTCTGTTGCACCCATTCCCAGCTTTGAGTTTGACCATGACGACATAGAGGATTCTGATCCTATCTTTCCCCCGGGATACGACCCAGATCGTGATATCGAGTTTATACCTATGGATCAGCCCATGGAGGATCCAGCTGACCCAGTAGATCCTATCGACCCCGAGTTTGACTTCGAGATGGCTTTTGATGATCCCGAGCCTGTCATCGCTCCTGAGTAGGCAGCCGCTCTAGACCCCATACTTGAGCATGATCCCGTACATGCTGACATCCCTATTGAGCCTGTTATAGCAGACCCACCTGTTGATGATCTCCCCGTGGATGTTCCATTGTTAGAGGGCGATCATGTTGTTGTTGATCCTGTTGTTCTTTTACCTGTTGTTGATATACCTGTTGACCATCCTGTTGAGCACATTGCACCTGTTTATCCTTTTGTTGCCCCACCTGATCCCATCCCACTAGAGCCCGAGCATGCACTGTTCGCGGTACGCATGGATCCACCAGATGAGCATGCACAGCACGGTTGGATACCTGCTGATGAGGATGTTCCACCTTTTCCCCCTCAGATCCCTGATACACGACATGTTGATTTTTCTTTTCAGGTTCCACAGTTTGTACCTCCAGCGAGGCCTGGAGAGGGTTCTTCCGCCCATCCTATTGGGCATGTACCGATGTCTATCCCCTTCATGCCCCAGATGTCATCTGTTCCACCCTCTATTGCTCCATTTCATGTGGCACCTTTTGACCCCACCCGTGAGCCGTTCCTTTGGGCACCAGACTCTGGTATGCCACCTACTGACCCCTACCATTCTTTTCACAGGGGGTATACTATCGAGGACGTTTTGATGTCTTTTGTCGCTCAGCACGAGTCACACACGCAGCGCATCCAGGAGCTTGAGAGAGCTCAGCTGCCACCGTGTCCGTGCCATGGTCAGACACACTCTCCTCTGCAGCCATTTCGACCTTTACCACCAGATTATGCTGCCCGTCTCTTTACACTAGAGCAGCAGGTTGCTTCTATCATTCGTACTCAGCAGGCTATGGAGGCGGACTGGCTCCAGTTACGTCGTTTGCTTTACACCCACTTTCCCCCTCCTCCACCACCATCTGTATAGAGCTCATCAGTGCTGTTTGGGTAGGCAAGGGTGAGAAGGCGGCGATTGCTTTTGACTGCACAGCATTTTTGGGAGACTACTTTATGATTCTGACTTTTGTTGACATGTATTTGATGTTGTATTGACACTGATGTAGTTTTTGGACAGGGGTGATGTAGCCCCTAGTTGATTGATGATTGTATGACACAGGGATGTACTGATACACTTACTATGTGGTCTCGATATATGGCAATCGCAGTATTCTCACCATATTTGATTCGCTTGATTGCTTATTTGTATTTTTGTGACATGGGATGATGTGTGATTGGTATTTGTGATGTGTTGATGACATGAGATGTTATGTGCTATTACTATTACTATATACGTACGTTTTACTATGGCCTGACCAACTTAAACCATCTTTTAGAAGATGCCGCCAAGACGTGAGACACGCATGCCTACTAATGAGGCAGAACTACAACAAGTCATTGCTGCTGCCATAGAACAGTATGCAGCATCTCAGCCCGGAACGAGCGGAAGTATTAACCAAGGCAATAACAATCCACCTCACGGATGCACTTTCAAGCAGTTTCTAGACTGCAAACCGGTCAACTTTAATGGCACTGGAGGTGCTGTCGCCTTTGTTCGTTGGGCTGAGAAAACCGACTCTGTTCTTCGCATGAGCAAGTGCGCGCTGGATCAGCAAGTCACCTATATCTCAGGGCTATTCTTGGATGGAGCCCTCTCTTGGTGGAATCTGCAAGTACAGACACTAGGCGAGGCTGCTGCCTACGCGCTGACCTGGACCGAACTAAAAGAACTTATGCGCAAAAAGTACTGTTCCCGCGCAGAAATCCAGAGGTTGGAGACAGAGTTTTGGCATTTGAAAATGGACGGTCCAAAGATAGCAGAATACGTTCAAAGGTTCCATGACTTATCGCATGTGGTACCCTACATGGTCACTCCTGAGTTCAAGAGAATTGAATGCTTCATTTGGGGATTAGCTCCTCAAATCATAAGCATGGTAACCTCATCCAAGCCTGCAACTATTACTGAGGCGATTGATTTGAGCGTAGCTCTCACTGAGGAGGCGATCCGCCTAAACAAGTTTGATGATGTTGAGCATAAGAAGAAAGAGACTCACGTCGAGTCATCAGGAGGTAGCAAACGGAAGTTCTCAAACTTCAAGCAGGGCGCCAGTGTGGCGGTTAAGAAAGGAGGATCAGCTGGTAATGGAAAGAAAGAAAGGAAAAGGATACCAGGGCACCCAGCCCAAGTGTAATACCTGCCAACGCCACCATACTGGGCATTGTAATGTGAAAATATGTGAAGCATGTGGAAAGCTGGGCCACTCGAAAGATTCTTGCTGGGCTAGTGCTGGCCGGGGAGGCCAGGGAGGATTTGGGAATAGAAATAATAACCGTGGTGGTATTGGAAATCGCCCACAGGGGAACAATGGAGGAGACGGAAATCAAGGCAACAATGCTAACCAAGCGGGCGCTGTGAATCGTAATCAGAGGAATGATCAAGCTGGTGGAAACGGGCAAAGATTTAGATGCTATAACTGCGGTGATATCGGGCATTTTAAGAAGAACTGCCCAGAGTTAAACCAAGCCCGGGGAAGAGTGTTCCAAATCGAAGCTAGGGAAGCGCGCCAGGACCCCAATGTTGTTACTGGTACGTTCCCTGTAAATCAACGCTATGCATCCGTTTTATTTGATACTGGTGCCGATTATAGCTTCGTGTCGTTAGAATTTAAGAAAATGCTTGGTCTAGCCGCTAATAAGTTAGATATTCCCTACTCGATCGAATTGGCCAACGGAAAGTTAGTAGAAGCCAACGAAGTTATCAGAGGTTGTGTGATTGAATTAGGAGAGCGTGAGTTTGCTTTAGATCTACTACCAGTCCAGTTGGGAAGCTTCGACGTGGTAGTAGGAATGGATTGGTTATCAGGAAACAAGGCTGAGATAGTATGCCACGAAAAAGTTGTTCGTATCCCAACCGAAGATGGCGAAACAATTGTGGTTCACGGAGAGAAGCGTGACACGCCGCTAAGATTTATCAGCTGCCTGAAAGCGCGAAAGTGTTTGTAAAAGGGATGTGTTGCCTTCCTGGCACACATTGTGGATAAAAAGGCTGCTGAGCCAAGAATCGAAGACATCCCTGTCGTAAGGGAGTATCCAGAAGTCTTCCCGGAAGACTTACCCGGACTGCCACCTCAGAGACAAGTAGAGTTTCACATCGACTTAGTTCCAGGCGCCGCGCCTGTGGCTAAGGCACCTTATAGACTTGCTCCGTCTGAGATGCAAGAACTGTCAACACAACTTCAAGAGTTGTTAGACAAGGGTTTTATCCGACCAAGCTTCTCGCCTTGGGGAGCTCCGGTCCTGTTCGTCAAAAAGAAGGACGGTAGTTTTCGAATGTGCATCGACTACCGGGAGCTGAACAAGCTGACGATCAAGAATAGGTATCCTCTGCCAAGAATTGATGATCTGTTTGATCAACTGCAAGGCTCAAGCTTTTACTCAAAGATCGATCTTCGATCTGGATACCATCAGTTAAGGATACAAGAAGAGAGTATCCCAAAGACAGCCTTCAGAACTCGTTATGGACACTACGAGTTCCTCGTTATGCCGTTCGGTTTGACAAACGCACCTGCGATATTCATGGATCTAATGAATAGAGTTTGCAAGCCGTACTTGGATAAGTTCGTAATTGTATTCATCGATGACATTTTAATTTATTCAAAGACGAAGGCGGAACACGAGCAGCATCTTAGAGCCATTCTAGAGCTACTGAAGAAGGAACAGTTGTATGCCAAATTCTCTAAGTGCGAGTTTTGGCTACGAGAGGTGCAATTCCTTGGGCACGTGGTAAATGGAGATGGAATCCACGTGGATCCAACAAAGATCGAGGCGATCAAGGATTAGGAAACGCCAAAGACGCCAACCGAGATTCGGCAATTCTTGGGTTTGGCTGGCTATTATCGAAGGTTCATTGAGGATTTCTCAAAAATCGCTCAACCATTGACGCTCCTCACGCAGAAAGATAAGAAGTTTGATTGGGGAATCAAACAGGACGAAGCCTTCCAGATATTGAAGGATAAGCTCTGCAATGCGCCTATCTTAGCTCTACCAGAAGGTACAGATGATTTTGTGGTATACTGCGACGCTTCACGTCAAGGATTGGGTTGTGTGTTGATGCAACGCCAAAAGGTTATTGCTTACGCATCGCGTCAACTGAAAGTGCACGAAAAGAACTATACCACACACGATTTGGAGCTCGGCGCAGTGGTTTTTGCTTTAAAGATATGGAGACACTACCTTTATGGTACGAAGTGTACAATTTTTACAGATCACAAGAGCCTACAGCATATATTCAACCAGAAGGAGTTGAATATGAGGCAAAGACGATGGGTTGAGTTGCTGAACGTCTACGACTGCGAGATAAAGTATCATCCAGGGAAGGCGAATGTGGTCGCCGATGCCCTAAGTCGTAAAGAGAGGATCAAGCCCATAAGGGTTAGAGCTCTAGAGATGATTATCCGAACCGATCTTTCCTTGCGCATTCGTGCCGCGCAGAAGGAAGCTCTCAAGGAGGGAAACCTTGAAGAAGAATATCTCCGTGGGATGGAGAAGCTACTGGTACCAAACGAGGAAGGAACGTTATGTCTTGAGAAAAGGATTTGGGTTCCTCTGTTTGGTGATTTAAGGAAAGTTATTTTCGATAAAGCTCACAAGTCGCGGTACTCTATCCATCCTGGAGCTGATAAGATGTACCAGGATCTCAAAGATTACTATTGGTGGCCTAGGATGAAAGGCGACGTTGCTGTTTATGTGAGCAAATGTTTAACATGCGCTAAAGTTAAAGCCGAATACCAGAAGCCTTCAGGACTTCTGCAACAACCTGAGATTCCCAAGTGGAAATGGGAACAAATCTCCATGGATTTTATTACGAAATTGCCAAGAACGCCAAGAGGCCATAACACTATCTGGGTGATAGTGGATCGATTAACGAAGTCAGCACACTTCTTACCTATCAGAGAGAAGGATAATACGAGCAAATTGGCCGAAATATACATGAGAGAGATCGTCGCGCGCCATGGAGTACCTCTCTCGATCATCTCTGATAGAGACGGAAGATTTGTGTCAAGGATATGGCAATCCTTCCAAGAAGCCTTTGGCTCACAATTGAATCTGAGCACTGCGTTTCATCCGCAAACTGACGGCCAGAGCGAGCGAACGATACAGACTTTGGAAGACATGCTGAGGGCGTGCGTTATGGATTTGGGAGGTAGCTGGGATAAACATTTACCTTTGGTCGAATTTTCATACAACAACAGCTACCACACCAGTATTGGTGTCGCGCCATTTGAAGCCCTTTACGAACGCAAGTGCCGATCACCTCTATGTTGGGCTGACGCAGGTGATAGGCAGCTTGCTGGTCCCGAAATCGTCCAAGAGACGACAGACAAGATCGCGCAGATTCTTAAACATATCGAAGCAGCTCGCCACAGACAAAAGGCCAATGCGGATCCAAACCGGAAACATGTGGAATTCCAAGTTGGAGAAATGGTGTTATTGAAGGTATCACCCTGGAAGGGGGTGGCACGCTTTGGAAAGCGTGGGAAGTTAAATCCGCGCTACATTGGTCCCTTCAGAATTCTGGAAAGAATAGGACTAGTAGCATACAAATTGGACCTACCTGCTGAACTGAATGGTGTTCACGATACATTTCATGTATCCAATCTAAAGAAAAGTCCAACTCAAGTGGACGTTGCCATTCCCATCGACGAGATTCATGTTGACGACACGCTCCACTTCGTTGAAGAACCTGTTGAGGTCACGGATTGGAAGGTAAACAAGACCCGCCGGAGCAGCGTCAAACTCGTCAAAGTTCGTTGGAATGCCAGACATGGTCCTGAGTTCACCTGGGAACGTGAAGACCGGATGAAAGAGAAATACCCCCACCTTTTTCCTAAGAACCCTGCATCTACAAGCAGAACTTAAATTTCGGGACGAAATTTATTTAACGGGGGGAGAATGTGACAACCCGCACTAAACCAGGTATCCGTACGACTTAATTAATGATTAATTACTGCTTAATTACTGTGCTTGTTTGAACTAGCTGATGAACTGCTACTTGAATACTGATACATGTACTTACTTGCATCATACTTGCTTGCTGTCACTACATTATTTACATACTGAACCTTAGTGACAAACATGATGCACAAAAAGCACAGTAGCACAATACACGGATAACCTATTGAACATGCTGATAAAGCCAGCATCAGGCAAACACTGCCTCTAAGGCCTGTAAGAGCCTGAGATATTTTGCTACACTAGTGGTGAGTGTAGGGATACAAGGGTTGTGGAACTGCGTCTCTAGGAATAAGTCACTATGACTGGATGTGCCTAAAACGTACTCTAAGTACAAAACTCAGCACTTTACAAAATAATTCAGCTTTTAGCTAACTAATAAAGTGCCAAAACATGAGAAAAATAACACTAGACACTTTCCAAAGTGTCAGGAATAAGTTGTGTCACTAAAAGTAACAATAACGACACTTTAAAGCTTTGTTAACGCTTTAACGGATTACTATCCAACCGAACAACCGGGCGTTACCCGAAACATGAAAATATTGTTATTTTCATTATTTATCTTTTTCTGAGCCAGTTAGGGTCCCTGAATACCCTAACACCCGCTTTAAAGCACTAAACATCACTAACTAAGTTAAACACTTAACTAACTTGGTTTAACCTAACTAATTACCTAACTAATGGTTAGAATCGAACTAAACCCCCCCCCCTCCTTATAACCGTCCCCATGTAAGGGGGACACACTAGTACCATCATTTGATTATTTTAATCAAGTGCTTAAAATCTAGAGGACACAAGATCCATTGGTCATTAGCACATGAAAATGTCTATAAGTTCTTGACTAAACACACACTTAACATTCATCACTCATCACAAAACTCACACACTCTCTCCCTCTCTACCTAGCTCTCGGCCGAACACCCCCTCCCCTATCCATCATTTTCGGTTTTGATCTTCAAGTTCCATCATCATTCAAGCATCAAGGGTCTCGTATTAGGAAGCTTGGAGCAAGCGGAACGCGAAGGACCTCTTTCTTTGGCTTTTATCCACCTCATTTGCGCATAGATCCTTCCCTAGCCTTGAGCTAGAGGTATAATACTTAAAACTCGTATTTGAACTATTCTAATGTGGTTAAAAGGATTTGTATCGGTTAAATCTCGTTAAAATGCAAAATGATGCACAAAAGTCTACTAAAAAAACACTTAAAATGGTGGTTAATAGCTCATGTGTTGTGTAAATGTTGTAGTAATTGAAACTTGTGATTATTGAGACCCGATCTATGATTGTGGTAGCTCGGATCGCCATTTAACCCGATGTAGTCATGTTCTTGGATCATGACATAAGGTTATATTAGAAGATACAAGGGTTAAAAGGTGAAACTCTACCACACATGAAACATGAACTTGTGTAAAAGTATTTCTACTTGCAAAATAGTGTTTAAAACTAGCAGATCTACGTATCTGCAAGTGGTATTTTCAAAGGACCAAGCGTTAAAGAAATCATGTTTTCTAAAAGACGGATCTTACAATAACAAGTATGATATTTAGAACACACAAGTGTGTAAACACTTGTGTAACACAAATTTCGACAAAATAACTATCTTTGTAAAAATGGACAAGAAGTTGTAACGACGGAACTTCTCTAAAAACAAGACTTTTACGAAACCGGCTTTATTTATATAAAGATCCACTAAAGGTAATGAGATTTACCTCATATTTTCGGAAAAACTACAAGTTCATGTAATATACGAAATTTGTATATTTTGACTAGTTAAAATATTGAAATATTGTTTGATGACGTTGAGAAGATTGTTGATTTGATTTGTAAAAGAAAATGATACGCTTGAAAGCGTGGCCACCTCCAGTTACAGAGGAAACTCTGGCGAGATTTTTCTAAAAACCTAACACTTAGAACTAATTACACTACAAGTGTTAGAATTATTTTTGGACATGTTTTCAAAATATAAATTTCGCCATGACTTTATTTACTAAATATTCGGAGGTGGGATTTTCACAAAACTTAACGTGATAAATATATATATTTTCACACACTGTTTATGATTATTTGGTGAAAATACATAGATATTATTTTTGGAGTAAAAATAATATTTACGAACGTTAACGAATCCAAAATAATACGAACGCTTTCACCATAAATATATAAGTTACATCGGTAATTATATTACCACTCGATTGTTAAAACGTAACTTACGAACTTACGGAAATATAATTGGAACGCACATGTATTGAATCCCCCATCCTTGTGAAGGAGATTAACTACCAAGTATATACAGAACACGAAATAGTTGTCTAACTGTTTCCCAAAGACTTAAACTATGAAGCTAAGGCACGGCCGTCCGTGTAACACCTGTGCCTCCACGGCCATCAAACAAATACCAAACCAATTAAATATTATATTTCATACTTGGGATTTGTAAAAATATGTGTATCATTTGCACATATCAATTCTTGTTCAATTTCAAACTCTAAATCGCTTTCTGGAAGGTTATACGCGCACCGATGCGTAAATATAACCAGTTTAATGCAACAAACACTCCGGAATAGTGACATAGGCTTAAAATACCTTAAATAACCTTTACATAACTTAGAAATAAGTTTTGAAGGCTTTGGTATGGCAAAATCAAGTTAAATCGCTTACAGGGACTAAAGTTGACAAACTGCGAAAGTATGCCAATTTGAACTGTAACAGACATTCCGGAACATGACCATAAGTTAAACATACCATAAATATCCTTTACATAGCTTAGAAATAAGCTTTGAGGTGTTCGGTGTGCTAAAATAAACTTTTGGGTCATTCAGGGACTAAAAGTGTCAAAAAGTGCACAAGTTTGCACTTTCGCGCATAACTTACGTTCTGAATACATCCGTACATCCAAAAATTTATGTAAGCATGACTATATTATGCTTTAGTGTTTGGCTTAAGAAAAATCCATTCGTCATGCCATTTGGATCGTTTTTCGCGCTTATGCGCATTCCGTCGTAATTAAGCGAACATCGCGTTCGTACGACCAAACGAACTGACATCCGACATATTTTTGAGCATGTTTCATGTCCACAATGTTTAGACATCATTTTAGGGCCTTAAAGTTGGCTTTACGGGCCTTAGAAGTGTCGGAAATGGCATAAACACATAACAGGGACCAAAACTGTCATTTCTGAAAGATGTTTGCTTATACATCGAATCTAGTCCTTCCCACTTGTTGCACATGGTTTTGGGAATCTATGGGCTGGTATTTTGGGCACATGGTATTACAATACCATGGGTGCTAGTGTATGGCCAAGATTGAAGCACTTTTTCCAAGAAACGATCCTAACGGTTCGGGAAATCCTATAAATACCCCACCCCCCATGCTTCAAAATTACAAGAACTTTGATTTGAGAAACTCTAAGTTGAAACTATTGTTTCATACCTGAGATTTTTGAATCGAAGTTAGCATTCGGGGACCCTGGGTAAGTATTCTTTCGTTCTTTTATTGCTTTTCGAGTCTTTCGAGTCTGAAAGTCAAACTTTGTTTGACTTTCTGCGTTGACCAGTAATGGTCAATGCGAAGTTCGTTTGAACTTCGCAACGTGAGTGTAATCACGTTGGTTATAGTCCCTTGGGACTATGCCTACTGATTACCACGTTGTCTAGGGTCGTAGGGTAAGTGATCTAATAAATCGCTTATACCTCGAACCCGACCCATTTGGTCGATCATTAGGATCCGACCAAATACATTAGGTGACCATAGTAGGTAGGGAATAACCTTCCGAGGTTATACCCTATGGTCGCTTCGTTTAAGTAGTTGTATGATAGGTAGTTTATATGCCTTAGGTAAATTACCAGAATACCCTTTTCATGTATAATTGGTAATTAAGCATATGTAACCTAAACTTTTGTCACATAACTGATTATGTAACATGTTTAGGCATATAACACTTGTCATAGGACTAGTTAGACGGTCCGAACGCGTTTCACGCGCACGACGCGTTAAAGTAGCATAAGCTACCTTAATGGGTCGCGATGGGTCGAAAGCACTTAGGTTTGGTTTCATTGTAGTATGTAGGCCTTGTTAAACCATATCATATGAGTTCCAACACTCATTTGGTTTACCAAGCCTCATCCTATCCGATCTCCCGATTTAAGTCCGGTTTATTTATATAGTTTTAGATTGCCGACTGATTCCGTGCTCTCTCTAGCTTTGTTTGGTTGTTGTTCAAGACCTCCAAGCATTCTCAGGCGAGTACATTATTCCCCTATTTTACTGCTTTCAATTGTTTTGGGGTGACTCATATGTGCTAAATGTTTTCGATGTTATAACGATGGTTTCAAAAACGATTAAGACGATTTATACAAAACTAATAACGATTTCATAAAGTGAACAAACTTGTTGGTTGTAGTTACATAACAAATGACATTCATTAGCAATGATCAAGCCGACCAGTATTAGGTTATGGTACCATAGGATCTGACAAATCCCGTTAGTTACTACACCCGTAGTTATGTGTGGGTGTTGTGGGTAGCGACTGAATCTGTAATTGTTAATTTACTCTTTGGTAAGGGTTTATTAATGCGAGATGTTAATCTATCCTTTGGTAAGGGTTTATTAATGCGAATTATTAATCTATCCTTTGGTAAGGGTTTATTAATGCGAGTCAAGAAGGTTTGAATGTTATTAGCGAGACGACCATTTAAGTAGTTTCACGACCTAAAACGAATTTAACGATTGGGTAAACGATTGGTTTTCACACGATGTTTTAATGATTGGGTAAACGATTGGCTTCAAAGCGATATACGGTTGGGTTTTGGTTACATATTACATGATTTACATTGGGCATGAACATTACTTTGGTGGTTTGGTTTGATTAAGTGATTAAGTAACAATGCGTGTGGAATATGATACAAGCATGGTGGATACGCCGCTGGTACTTCCTATATATAAGTGTTTGTATGGTATTACATATTGTAGCGTTATTTGAATCATTTCAGTTTGAGACATAGAACATTTTATACAAGTAACATACTTTTCACAAGACATTTATTTACAAACAACTTATCTTATACAAACTCATTTTACATGGTTATTCATTTAATCATGCATTATTCTCTTATTTATACATATCACCTAAACTTATTATTTTTCAAATGATTTACAAAGACAAAGCAAATTACAAAGTTCATGACTAAACATTTTCTTAAACAGAAGTCATGAATCTTATTTTCACAAAACCTATGTACTCGCCAGCATTTCCTTGCTGACCTCGTTTTCACATATGCTTCAGGTATTGTTGAATGATATTGATTGATAAGATGCATGCTCACATAGGACTGGACAAGGCCTTAGTGACTCAATAACAATGATAGACTATGTTTAATTTGTGTATTTAGATTTCCAGACGATGTAATTATTCAATGTTTAATAAAACGAAACACTTTTTGGTATCCATGGTTATGAAACATTAATTCTGTTGCAACACGCCCCGATGTTTCCGCCGCGATTTGTTGTTTTACGCGGTCGGGGTGTGACAGAAAAGATGGTATCAGAGCCCATGGTTATAGGGAATTAGGTTATTAGTAATGCTTTGACCTAGTCTATAACCTTCTTAGGACCCTAACGCGAGTTTACTTGCATTTAGTCATAAAACAATACCGTCACCTATCCTTAGGCGACGACCACAACAAGAACATAAATTTCAAAACCGCTTTGAAAACTAATCATCTGTTCTAGGATGATTGATTACTAGGTTTTGAACCCTCTATGGTAAGGTTTTGAACTCTCTAGTATATGGTTTTGAACCCTTTTGAGTTTTCAAAACTTCGTCAAGGTTTTGGGTTTTAAATAATGTGAACACGTGCAAACTGGAAGGGTGAATGCCTGTATTCTGGGTTTTCTGTCTAGGCAAGCACTTCGTATACATCTCATCAGACGCGAGACCAGTTGTGCTTACCTGGGAATTCTTGGGATGAGTGTTCACTTATAGGCGAGCATGTCTTCGCGATACATTATTTTTGACCCATTTACTTTGATTAGTCACCGTCTCATTTATTTGCCTTAGGTAACAAACAAATGATCGAAATCTTCATGCGTTATCATTCTGTTTTGATTGTCCAATAATCTTTCACCTGTTTCTCCCTACGCCTTTCTTTTTCTTCAAGAATGTCTCTTCATCACGATGACGCCCAGATATCTGAGCAAGCAGCCAAATTAGCTCAGCGAATAGGCGAAGTAGTCCTGAAGACTGTTGAATTAGCTACTGCCATGTATCATCTCCAGGATGAAGCCACTCAAGAGTCACCAAGACAGGCAGGACCTAGTCAGGCGACAACACCATCAGCCAATAAACCAATCAAGGAATCAAAGACCATGGATGAACGATCCCCTAAGAAGTCAAAGAAGCGAAAGGCTTCTCAGAACTTCGCCATGGTCGCTCACAATGGTAAAGCAGTCCCCAACCAACCAGCTCAACCCCCTGCTAGGTGTGTATGGCTTTTCCTATGATACCTACATCAAGGAACTATGTACCTTACAAACTACTCTTGTGATTTCTCTCTTTCAAATGATTTCTCATGATTCCCTCGAAAATTTTAAGTACTCGTTTCACTCTAAGAAACAAAGTACAGAAAATTAAGTGACATTATGAGTAATCGTGCTTTTCGCACATCTGTGCCTTTAAATCCTTGGTTAGATAACTAAGGGTATTTTCAAATCTCATACCCATTACGTTTTGATTTTTCAACATACACAGTACCAGTATTTCAAAACAATCTTCATGATCTCAAAACATTTCATATAGTTTGAAAACAATTTTTCTAGATGCATTGTCTATGTTATTTCAAAAACATTGGCCATGTTATCAAAACCAACCTTTCTAATTTCAAAATATTTCATATAGTCTGAAGACAATATTAACACAATACATTTTCTGATCAAGTGCATGATTTCGAAAAGCATCATTCATGTCTTTCAAAAACCTTATACATAATTTCAAAATTCATCTCGCATGATTTTAAAACATTTTTGTAAATATATCTACCTAATACACCTACTTTATGATTTCAAAAAGTATTATATATAAGGTTTCAAAAACGTTAAACACATTTTTCTTAAAAGAACCCCATGCATAGTTTTCAAAAATATTTTCCTCATACATTGACTTAACCTTCAAAATTCTGCTTCATATGTCGCCTTGACATATCAAGCATCTCAACTTCATAAGCATTTTACATCATGTTTTGACCTAAGCACATCCAGTGCAAGGTTTCAAAACATCTTCAACTTCTAAAATTCATATGGGATCTTTTTATCTTTACAATTAGATCCTTGTGGATGATTATCGTTCAAATCAGAGTCCTTAATTGGATTCCTTATGTACCTTAATTCGAACACTTCGGTTCCTAGTAATCGAAATCGAATTTTCTTTTTGAATCTTTCTATCTTTATAGTTTGATTCTCGATAACATTTAAAGTACCAAATGAAATCCACGGAATGGATTCCTAGTGTGCTTTAAATGCATGTACGCAATTTACAAGACAAATTAACAAACAATTTTGTGGTTATGTGACTATGTGTTTATTCATCTTATGTTTTCTTTTATGCATTTTTTTGTTTTTAATACTCTGGATATTCGTTATCCAAATCCTCGCAGAATCTTTCATATCTTCATATGAGGGATTCGTAGCAGGATATTCAAAAGGTACTACCTTCAATCCTTAATGGGCTTCTATGTAATAGTTAAGACCCTTGGATTATATAGTACCACTCCATGATTCATAAGAGACCCTTTAGTGGTCTAGTCAAAAAGATTGATTCACAATTTGGTTAAAGAATGACATCTAGTGATGTAGCTGAACAGACTCCTTGATAGTCTATTTAGATCATTTATTGATTTAATTTAAAGGACTCTATGGTGGTCTAGTCACGCTCATCACCGGTTTGTTCATTTGGTTTTCCCCTACACACTATAAAATAGACTGTGTGAACTGTGCAAGGAATTGTCTGATTATGGACGCGTACATAATTATGAAATTTAGTGCACAGAAACCCAGTAAGATTTATTATGTGTAAGAGCCGATAGTGACAACAATAACGAAATGAGAACGATGTAATAGAGGTACGGTGGACGCACCAATGACGCTTCATATACTTGTATATGAGTATCCCTCTTACATTGCAATCATGATGTTATTAAAGGTTACTAGAAGTTCAGAACCCTAACCAATGTTGTTTGATCTTTTCAACTTCATATTTCCAAGCTCTCACAAGTTTCCTCTAAATAAATTTCGGGACGAAATTTCCTAAAGTAGGGGAGACTGTAACACCTGTGCCTCCACGGCCATCAAACAAATACCAAACCAATGAAATATTATATTTCATACTTGGGATTTGTAAAAATATGTGTATCATTTGCACATATCAATTCTTGTTCAATTTCAAACTCTAAATCGCTTTCTGGAAGGTTATACGCGCACCGATGCGTAAATATAACCAGTTTAATGCAACAAACACTCCGGAATAGTGACATAGGCTTATAATACCTTAAATAACCTTTACATAACTTAGAAATAAGTTTTGAATGCTTTGGTATGGCAAAATCAAGTTAAATCGCTTACAGGGACTAAAGTTGACAAACTGCGAAAGTATGCCAATTTGAACTGTAACAGACATTCCGGAACATGACCATAAGTTAAACATACCATAAATATCCTTTACATAGCTTAGAAATAAGCTTTGAGGTGTTCGGTGTGCTAAAATAAACTTTTGGGTCATTCAGGGACTAAAAGTGTCAAAAAGTGCACAAGTTTGCACTTTCGCGCATAACTTACGTTCTGAATACATCCGGTCATCCAAAAATTTATGTAAGCATGACTATATTATGCTTTAGTGTTTGGCTTAAGAAAAATCCATTCGTCATGCCATTTGGATCGTTTTTCGCGCTTATGCGCATTCCGTCGTAATTAAGCGAACATCGCGTTCGTACGACCAAACGAACTGACATCCGACATATTTTTGAGCATGTTTCATGTCCACAATGTTTAGACATCATTTTAGGGCCTTAAAGTTGGCTTTACGGGCCTTAGAAGTGTCGGAAATGGCATAAACACATAACAGGGACCAAAACTGTCATTTCTGAAAGATGTTTGCTTATACATCGAATCTAGTCCTTCCCACTTGTTGCACATGGTTTTGGGAATCTATGGGCTGGTATTTTGGGCACATGGTATTACAATACCATGGGTGCTAGTGTATGGCCAAGATTGAAGCACTTTTTCCAAGAAACGATCCTAACGGTTCGGGAAATCCTATAAATACCCCACCCCCCCATGCTTCAAAATTACAAGAACTTTGATTTGAGAAACTCTAAGTTGAAACTATTGTTTCATACCTGAGATTTTTGAATCGAAGTTAGCATTCGGGGACCCTGGGTAAGTATTCTTTCGTTCTTTTATTGCTTTTCGAGTCTTTCGAGTCTGAAAGTCAAACTTTGTTTGACTTTCTGCGTTGACCAGTAATGGTCAATGCGAAGTTCGTTTGAACTTCGCAACGTGAGTGTAATCACGTTGGTTATAGTCCCTTGGGACTATGCCTACTGATTACCACGTTGTCTAGGGTCGTAGGGTAAGCGATCTAATAAATCGCTTATACCTCGAACCCGACCCATTTGGTCGATCATTAGGATCCGACCAAATACATTAGGTGACCATAGTAGGTAGGGAATAACCTTCCGAGGTTATACCCTATGGTCGCTTCGTTTAAGTAGTTGTATGATAGGTAGTTTATATGCCTTAGGTAAATTACCAGAATACCCTTTTCATGTATAATTGGTAATTAAGCATATGTAACCTAAACTTTTGTCACATAACTGATTATGTAACATGTTTAGGCATATAACACTTGTCATAGGACTAGTTAGACAGTCCGAACGCGTTTCACGCGCACGACGCGTTAAAGTAGCATAAGCTACCTTAATGGGTCGCGATGGGTCGAAAGCACTTAGGTTTGGTTTCATTGTAGTATGTAGGCCTTGTTAAACCATATCATATGAGTTCCAACACTCATTTGGTTTACCAAGCCTCATCCTATCCGATCTCCCGATTTAAGTCCGGTTTATTTATATAGTTTTAGATTGCCGACTGATTCCGTGCTCTCTCTAGCTTTGTTTGGTTGTTGTTCAAGACCTCCAAGCATTCTCAGGCGAGTACATTATTCCCCTATTTTACTGCTTTCAATTGTTTTGGGGTGACTCATATGTGCTAAATGTTTTCGATGTTATAACGATGGTTTCAAAAACGATTAAGACGATTTATACAAAACTAATAACGATTTCATAAAGTGAACAAACTTGTTGGTTGTAGTTACATAACAAATGACATTCATTAGCAATGATCAAGCCGACCAGTATTAGGTTATGGTACCATAGGATCTGACAAATCCCGTTAGTTACTACACCCGTAGTTATGTGTGGGTGTTGTGGGTAGCGACTGAATCTGTAATTGTTAATTTACTCTTTGGTAAGGGTTTATTAATGCGAGATGTTAATCTATCCTTTGGTAAGGGTTTATTAATGCGAATTATTAATCTATCCTTTGGTAAGGGTTTATTAATGCGAGTCAAGAAGGTTTGAATGTTATTAGCGAGACGACCATTTAAGTAGTTTCACGACCTAAAACGAATTTAACGATTGGGTAAACGATTGGTTTTCACACGATGTTTTAATGATTGGGTAAACGATTGGCTTCAAAGCGATATACGGTTGGGTTTTGGTTACATATTACATGATTTACATTGGGCATGAACATTACTTTGGTGGTTTGGTTTGATTAAGTGATTAAGTAACAATGCGTGTGGAATATGATACAAGCATGGTGGATACGCCGCTGGTACTTCCTATATATAAGTGTTTGTATGGTATTACATATTGTAGCGTTATTTGAATCATTTCAGTTTGAGACATAGAACATTTTATACAAGTAACATACTTTTCACAAGACATTTATTTACAAACAACTTATCTTATACAAACTCATTTTACATGGTTATTCATTTAATCATGCATTATTCTCTTATTTATACATATCACCTAAACTTATTATTTTTCAAATGATTTACAAAGACAAAGCAAATTACAAAGTTCATGACTAAACATTTTCTTAAACAGAAGTCATGAATCTTATTTTCACAAAACCTATGTACTCGCCAGCATTTCCTTGCTGACCTCGTTTTCACATATGCTTCAGGTATTGTTGAATGATATTGATTGATAAGATGCATGCTCACATAGGACTGGACAAGGCCTTAGTGACTCAATAACAATGATAGACTATGTTTAATTTGTGTATTTAGATTTCCAGACGATGTAATTATTCAATGTTTAATAAAACGAAACACTTTTTGGTATCCATGGTTATGAAACATTAATTCTGTTGCAACACGCCCCGATGTTTCCGCCGCGATTTGTTGTTTTACGCGGTCGGGGTGTGACAGTCCGTCTAATAGAATTAGCACTTGTAGGTCGTCGCACAGCTTTCTGATTTGGAGTACTTGGTAGAGACGCACCGACTGTGAGTTCATGTCCCCCTTTTCTCTAACTGTTTTCAGTTTTCTTAACTGCGGGGGTGAAATACATGTTACTATGATTACGAGTACTTGATACACGGTATGGTTAGCGTAAGGAGGTTTATTACTCAGATCATGTGAGTGGGTAGGAGCAATATGAGGCCATTAGTCCTCATGTCGGGACCGAGGGACAGGAGCGGTAGATCTATCTGGGTGTAGCGAGCCCAGCCCCAGGCCAAACTAGAAACGGACCTTGGGGTGACTTTGTCCACATACTAATGCCGTGGCGAAATCTGCTAGGTTTGAGTCTCCCTATTTGCACTTCACATATATCAGTGGCCTTGCAAACCATTGGTGATCACAAGTCCCCTTATTTGCTACATACCACGACTATTTTTTTTATATACTCACAAAGGTTTACTTACTCACTTACACATGAACTCGCTCAACATTATTGTTGATTTTTCAACTTACATGTATTTCAGGAAATTAACGAGATCTGGCACGGTATGGCATGTTTTTCCGCTGCACTAGTTTCGGAGGTCATCCGGGGTTTAGGGGATGTGTCTCTTTCCTGGACAAGACACAATCCTTAAACCATGTCTATGTTATGTTTTAAGTTTGTAATGTCTGTTGAACAAGATAATGGTTGTTAGGGTATGTTCCCGTTAAACAATGGTACTGTATTTGGTTTTCAAAACTTAATGGATGATCTTGCATATTTTTAATTCATATAGGTTGGTTATGATTAAGCTATGGTATTAAGAAGTCACACCAAAATTAACCACGCTTCCGCAAAGCCAGGGTGTGACAACCTGTGTGCACCTTCAAAACTTTTATGGATTGCCGACCAACTACTTTTAACGGCACTGAAGGAGCTGTAGGTCTCCTCCACTGGTTTGAAAAGCTCGAATTTGTGTTCGAGATGTGTGAATGCCCTGAGGCTCGCAGGGTGAAGTATGCTACCGGTACTCTAGAAGGTTTAGCGCTCACGTGGTGGAACGCTCAGGTTCAAATGCTGGGGTTGGTTGCTGCTAACGCCACCCCATGGAACAACTTTATGGAAATGATCAAGGAGGAGTACTGCAATCGCGATGAAATTCATAAGCTGGAAGTCGAGTTCTTCAACCTCAAGATGACGGGGTCAGAAATTGAGGCGTACACGAAAAGATCGAATGAGCTTGCTATTCTGTGTCCTACTATGGTGGACCCTCCAATTAAGCGTATCGAACTATATCTCAAGGGCTTAGTGCCAGAAATCCAAAGTCATGTGACTTCAGCAAACCTCGCCACCATCCAGCAGGTTGTTCAGTTGGCACACCGTCTTACTGATCAGGCGGTGGAGCAGAACAGGTTACCAAAGTGTATAAGTGCTACAGCTACTTCGGATGCTCCTAGTGACAACAAGAGAAAATGGGATGGAGCTTCAAGCAGAGGTTCAACTTCTGTTCAATCTCAGTCTCAGCAGAGAAGGACTGACGACTACAAGAGTCCTAGCCAGCAATCATCCGGTAGTCAAAGTCATGGTGGGTACAAGGGAAATCACCCCAAATGCAATCGCTGTAACCTACATCACAGCGGGCCATGCACCAGGGGTAACTGTCATCGGTGCAACAAGCCAGGCCACGCAGCAAAGGATTGCAGAAGTTTATACCCCGCAAACCAGAATCGTCAGCAACAACAAGCTCAACAGAATCAACGCCAGCAACAGCAGCAGCAAGGTAACAACAAAGGGTGCTTTCAGTGTGGAGCCGAAGGCCACTTCAAGAGAGATTGTCCCCAACTGAACAGGAACCAGAACAACAATAACAACAACAATCAGGGGAATGGGAACAACGGGGGTAATAACGGCAACGGTGCAAGGGGACGTGTGTTCGTTATTGGCCAAGGTGAAGCAAGGAATGATCCCAACGTGGTGACGGGTAAGTTCCTTCTCGACGACTTTTACGTTACTGTCTTGTTTGATTCGGGTGCTGATACTAGTTATGTGTTGTGACAACCCGAGTTTCCGACTTTCATTTTCGCATTTAGTGCACGTTGACTTTGATTGTGTAGTTGTTTAACTTGTTCAACTTGTAACTGTACACGTTATTTTTATATATTTTATGAACGCATTGTGGTTGCATGATTTTGTGTTTGGCTGTATAACATGAAACCTGTTGAAAAGTTAAAACTGTTAGCACATAACAGGACTCGACGAAACAGACAGGACCCGACGAAACAGACTGTTTCGTCATAAGCATCCCGACGAAACAGAAGTCTGTTTCGCCAAGCCCAGTTTCGCCAAGCCCATTAAGGGCCCAGAACGGTAATTCGTTCATATTAACGTGAATCGACTCCCTGTTTCACACTTTTAACAAAAATAGAAACCCTAGAACTCTCCACTCTGTGAAGGCGATACCCATCAGCAACCATCATCTTTCTCTCTCGAATCCTCCCTTGTTCATCTCGAATATCTCGGTTAGTGCGTGCTCGTCTAAATCGGTTTCTTTGTCCCTTGATTTCTTTATACATGTTGTGTTTATGCTTGATTTCTGGTTTATAGGAGGGTATGTTGATGATATTCGGTTCTGAATGTTGTTTATATGGCCTGATTCTGAATACACATTAGTATCTTGATAGGAATCGATGATATGATGTTGTATGTTAATCTATATGTTGTACACATAACCTAGGGTTCGTGCTAGACGTTAAGAACTGTGATACTTATGTTATGATGATGTTACGATGATTCTGCGTTGAATGATTACTGTATGATTGAGGAATTGCTGTTTTACGGCTGTTAGGGTTTATGTGTTTTTCGCATCTGCTGTAACTGATGTCTGCGAAACTAACTGATCGACGAAACAGAACTCTCGGCGAAACAGGATGTGTTTCGCCAAGAGTAGTCGACGAATCAGAAGTTCTGTTTCGCCAGGGGACACCTCGACGAAACAGAATGTGTTTCGTCACTATATGTGTTTCGCCACTATCTGTGTTTCGCCAACATGCGTGTTTCGCCGAATAGCTGATCTGTGCAGTAACTTGAGTTAATTCTGTTAAGTGTTAACTGGGTTAGTTAACTGCTGTTATGTATAAAGTATTACTTGTATGATTGCAAATACGTGTAATGTGATTGATGCGATGTTCATGATGATTATGTTTACGCACAAACAACTTTAATACAAACTGATTATGTATACGTGCATACCTTAGGACGTGATTGATTAACCGTGAGCACATACTTAGCATACCGAGCGAAACAAGGTGAGTTCACACTCTTTCTAAGGCATGGGATTCCCGGTGGTTTGGGAATGGGTTAAGAAACTAAAATGGAACCTACATATTCTCCTTGGGTAGGATATGTACCGCCATCCTCCTTGGGTAGGATGCCAATATAAATCCTGTGTATTCTCCTTGGGTAGAATACATACGTTCGTCCGGTAGGACAACAACCTTAACGCATGCTCGTCCTCCTTGGGTAGGACAACAAACCTTAACGCATGCTCGTCCTCCTTGGGTAGGACAATCACACTCGCTACGGTCCTTGGATTAAGAAGGGCACGTACACATACGACTAGTCAACACTATTCATCGCACGCATGCCTGGACTGGCAGCAAGTACTAACGCGATACAATTTCTAAACTTCGCAAACATGCCTAGAGGGCCGCGATGCTATTACATACGATTTACGAAACGAACATTATAACTAAATAACTAACAGTGAACTCGCTCAACTAGTTGTTGACTCTCTGTTACATGCCTTGCAGGACCATAGGTACTCTTGGAGCTTGCACGGGAGGCGCAGTCGTTGTGGGCACGGCCGTGGATATTTTGTTAAACATTATAACATTTTGTACTTAAACTTATGTTGGGTTTTACATTAATGCTTCCGCTATACACTTGTATATATTTGGTTTTGTAAACACCTATCGTATTGATGAATGACTTTTGATATAATTATGTTCAATATGATTGGTGGCTTGATCCTGGTCATGTCACGCCTCCAAGCGGTGGTACTCCGCGTGTGGATTTTGGGGGTGTGACAGATTGGTATCAGAGCCATTGGTTATAGAGAACTCGGTTTTAATAAGGGGAAAACGTTTTTATTTAAAACCAGACTATAACCAGAACAGTGCTCAACGATCCACAACGACGCCTCGCTCCACGTGCAAGACTCATCACTCTAGGTAATATGGTACATGTTTTATTGCCTACTTGCTAGAATTGCATAGAACTTTGCTCCGGGTATGCTTAGGTTAACTTAACACTATTGCATGAGAACACTTGTGTGATTATTCCCTTTTGTTATCGCACTACTCTCGAACCTCTCTCACTTATGTCATATTTGCTATGAAGATCATGTCTGGACGTATTAACATGACGCAAGCCCAACTGACGGCTCTCATTAACGAGCAAATTGCTGCGGCACTTGCAGCCGCACAAGCAGGAGGTCAGCACGCTCAGCCACCTGTTTGCACCTTCAAAACGTTCATGGACTGTCGTCCTACTACTTTTAGTGGCACGGAAGGAGCGGTTGGACTCCTCCATTGGTTTGAAAAGCTCGAGTCGGTATTTGAAATGTGCGAATGCCCTGAGGCTCGCAGGGTGAAGTACGCCACTGGTACACTAGAAGGCATTGCGCTGACTTGGTGGAATGCGCAAGTGCAGATGTTAGGGTTGGCTGTTGCTAACGCCACACCCTGGAATGATTTCAAGGATTTGATTAAAGAGGAATACTGTAGCCGTGATGATATTCATAAACTGGAGGTAGAATTTTACCATTTGAAATGACGGGGTCAGAAATTGAAGCGTACACCAGAAGATCGAATGAATTGGCTATTCTGTGTCCTACTATGGTGGACCCTCCCATTAAGCGTATCGAACTGTATCTCAATGGTCTGGTGCCGGAGATTCAAAGCCACGTAACTTCAGCGAATCTGGGCACTATTCAACAGATCGTTAAGCTAGCTCATCGCCTCACTGATCAGGCGGTGGAACAGAACAGGCTGCCTAAACGTATCAACGCTACTACTACCGCTACCACTCCAATTACTCCTGCTATTCCCAGTGACAACAAGCGGAAATGGGAAGGGGATTCCAGCAGGGGTTCAGCTATTGTACAGTCTCAAGCACAGCAACAGCGCAAGACTAGTGATTATCAGAGTTCGAGTCAGCAATCGTCTGGTGGTCAGGGGCAGAGTGGATATCGGGGAATTCATCCACTGTGTAACAGGTGCAACAAACACCACAGTGGTCAGTGTCGTAGAGGCCGCTGTCAGAGATGTCTAAGAGTAGGTCATGAGGCTAAAGATTGCAGGAGCTTAAGGCCTGCGAGTCAGAACCAGCAACAACAGTCACCCGTTCCACGAAACCAGTCACAGCAACAACAGCAAGGAAATAAGACATGCTTTCAGTGTGGGGCTGAAGGTCATTTCAAACGGAACTGTCCCCAATTAAACCAGAATCAAAGCAACAATAACAATAATCAGGGCAGTGGGAACGACAATGGGGGAAACAACAACAACAATGGTGCAAAAGGTCGTATGTTTGTGATTGGCCAGAGTGACGCAAGGAACGATCCTAATGTGGTTACGGGTAAGTTTCTTCTCGACGACTTTTATGTTACCGTATTATTTGATTCGGGTGCGGATACCAGTTATATGTCTTTGAATGTTAGTCAAATGCTTAAACGAGCACCGACCCTGTTAAACACCAAACATGTCGTAGAGTTAGCTAACGGTAAAAGTTTAGAAGCCACACACATAGTTCAGGGTTGTAATCTTATCCTCGCCGGTCAGACTTTCTCTATCGATCTCATTCCTATAACTCTGAGTAGCTTTGATATCGTCATTGGTATGGATTGGTTATCCCAACAACAAGCAGAGATCCTATGCAAGGAGAAGATCGTTCGTATTCCTCGTTCTGGGAAAGAACCTCTCGAAGTTCAAGGTGACAAGAGTGGTGTCGTGAGTGGCATCATCTCTTTCTTGAAGGCTCAGAAGTGCCTGCGAAAAGGCCACGTAGCTATTTTAGCACTCGTTACTGATACATCGACGACAGAGAAAAAGATTTGGGATATTCCTGTAGTACGCGACTTTCCTCAGGTGTTTCCTGAAGAGTTACCTGGGTTACCACCCCATCGCCAGGTCGAATTTCAGATCGAGCTAGCTCTAGGAGCAGCACCTATAGCTCGAGCACCTTATCGCTTAGCTCCAACTGAACTGGAAGAACTGTCTAAACAATTGCAAGAACTTTTGGAAAAGGGTTTCATACGTCCTAGCTCTTCGCCATGGGGAGCTCCAGTATTATTTGTGAAGAAGAAAGACGGTACCTTTCGTATGTGCATAGATTACCGCGAACTAAACAAGGTGACCGTGAAGAATCGCTATCCACTCCCACGCATCGACGACTTATTCGACCAGTTGCAAGGGTCGAGCTATTACTCAAAGATTGATCTAAGGTCAGGTTACCATCAACTGAGAGTCCGGGTTGAGGACGTCTCCAAAACAGCATTCAGAACTCGCTACGGTCATTACGAGTTTTTGGTCATGCCATTCGGGCTAACGAACGCGCCTGCGGTTTTCATGGATCTTATGAACAGGGTGTGCAAACCTTATCTTGACAAGTTTGTTATTGTTTTTATTGATGACATCCTAATTTATTCGAAGAATCGGGAGGAACACGAACAGCATTTACGACTTATTTTGGAACTCCTTCGAACGGAACAACTGTACGCTAAGTTTTCAAAATGCGACTTCTGGCTTCGTGAAGTCCACTTTCTAGGCCACGTGGTAAACAAGGATGGGATACATGTTGATCCATCCAAGGTATATTCGATCAAGAACTGGCCTGCACCTCGCACACCGACTGAAATACGCCAATTCTTGGGATTGGCGGGTTATTACAGACGATTTATCAAAGACTTCTCAAAGATTGCACAGCCACTTACATTACTGACACAGAAAGGTGTTGCTTACCGTTGGAGTGATACACAGGAAACAGCGTTTCAGCACTTAAAGGATAGACTCTGTAGCGCACCTATCCTCTCATTGCCTGAAGGCACGGACGATTTTGTAGTCTACTGTGATGCATCTATCCAAGGTCTTGGATGTGTGTTGATGCAGCGAGATAAAGTCATTGCTTATGCTTCGCGCCAACTTAAGATTCACGAACGGAATTACGCTACGCACGATTTAGAACTTGGAGCTGTTGTTTTTGCGCTCAAGATATGGCGACATTACCTGTATGGCACCAAGTGCACCATCTACACCGATCACAGGAGCCTCGAATATATTTTCAAGCAGAAAGATTTGAACATGCGACAACGTCGATGGGTCGAGTTACTGAACGATTACGAATGTGCTATAAAGTACCATCCAGGCAAGGCCAATGTGGTGGCCGACGCCCTCAGTCGAAAAGATACTACACCTAGGCGTGTACGAGCGTTGCAACTCACTATTCAGTCTAGTCTTCCTTCACAGATACGAGATGCTCAGGTAGAAGCATTGAAACCAGGAAACGTCAGGGCTGAAGCCCTACGCGGCTCAAGGCAACGGTTAGAACAAAAGGCAGACGGAGCCTACTATGTAACCGGACGCATCTGGGTCCCACTCTATGGTAGTTTACGCGAACTTGTAATGGATGAAGCTCATAAGTCTCGCTACTCAGTACATCCTGGTTCAGATAAGATGTACCACGACCTCAGAACTACATATTGGTGGCCTAGCATGAAGGCCCACATAGCAACTTACGTTAGCAAGTGTTTGACTTGTGCGAGAGTCAAAGCAGAATATCAGAAACCATCAGGCCCACTCCAACAACCTGAGATACCACAATGGAAATGGGAGCAAATTTCCATGGATTTTGTTACTGGCCTACCTAGGTCTCAACGTGGGAATGACACTATTTGGGTGATCGTGGATCGACTCACAAAGTCTGCTCACTTCTTGGCTATCAAGGAAACGGATAAGTTCTCCACTCTAGCAGACGTATACCTTAAGGAAGTTGTCTCGAGGCACGGGGTGCCCACATCTATTATCTCTGATCGTGATGCACGTTTTACTTCAGAACTGTGGCAAGCAATGCACAAATCTTTTGGCTCTCGATTGGACATGAGCACAGCTTATCATCCTCAGACAGATGGGCAGTCTGAGCGCACTATTCAAACTCTAGAAGACATGCTTCGGGCGTGCGTAATTGACTTTGGCAAAGGCTGGGAAAAACATCTGCCACTTGTGGAATTTTCGTACAACAACAGTTACCACACCAGCATTAAAGCTGCTCCATTTGAGGCATTGTACGGGCGTAAATGCCGATCACCTCTTTGTTGGGCAGAGGTGGGTGACAGTCAGATCACAGGTCCGGAAATGGTAGTTGATACTACTGAAAAGATTGCTCAAATACGACAACGCATGGCAGCAGCACGTGACCGTCAGAAAGTATATGCTGATAAAGACAGGAAAATACTCGAATTCCAAGTTGGGGATCGAGCACTACTCAAAGTTTCACCCTGGAAGGGTGTTGTTCGTTTTGGCAAACGAGGCAAACTCAATCCACGATATGTTGGACCATTTGAAGTCATAGAGAAAATAGGCAAAGTGGCCTACAGACTGAACTTACCAGCTGAACTCAGTGCAGTTCACAACGTCTTTCATGTGTCGAATCTGAAGAAGTGGCAGTCAGATGAGACCTTTATAGTTCCTTTGAAGGAGCTCACTATCGACGAACGGTTGCATTTCGTCGAAGAACCAGTTGAAATCACGGACCGGGATGTTAAGGTCCTCAAGAACACTAGAATACCTCTTGTACGAGTTCGTTGGAACTCCCGTCGCGGCCCAGAGTTCACCTGGGAGCGCGAAGATCAAATGGAACTCAAATATCCCCAGTTGTTCGAAAACAATGCAACTACTACTGAGGCTGAAGCTACTACGGAATTTCGGAATGAAATTCCAACTCAACGGGGGAAAGATGTGACACCCCAGGAAAACCAGTAAACGATAACTTACCTAGCTTCCTCAGTAACCGCATGCTAAATTTCGGGACGAAATTTCTTTCAAGTTGGGGATAATGTGACAACCCGAGTTTCCGACTTTCATTTTCGCATTTAGTGCACGTTGACTTTGATTGTGTAGTTGTTTAACTTGTTCAACTTGTAACTGTACACGTTATTTTTATATATTTTATGAACGCATTGTGGTTGCATGATTTTGTGTTTGGCTGTATAACATGAAACCTGTTGAAAAGTTAAAACTGTTAGCACATAACAGGACTCGACGAAACAGACAGGACTCGACGAAACAGACAGGACCCGACGAAACAGACTGTTTCGTCATAAGCATCCCGACGAAACAGAAGTCTGTTTCGCCAAGCCCAGTTTCGCCAAGCCCATTAAGGGCCCAGAACGGTAATTCGTTCATATTAACGTGAACCGACTCCCTGTTTCACACTTTTAACAAAAATAGAAACCCTAGAACTCTCCACTCTGTGAAGGCGATACCCATCAGCAACCATCATCTTTCTCTCTCGAATCCTCCCTTGTTCATCTCGAATATCTCGGTTAGTGCGTGCTCGTCTAAATCGGTTTCTTTGTCCCTTGATTTCTTTATACATGTTGTGTTTATGCTTGATTTCTGGTTTATAGGAGGGTATGTTGATGATATTCGGTTCTGAATGTTGTTTATATGGCCTGATTCTGAATACACATTAGTATCTTGATAGGAATCGATGATATGATGTTGTATGTTAATCTATATGTTGTACACATAACCTAGGGTTCGTGCTAGACGTTAAGAACTGTGATACTTATGTTATGATGATGTTACGATGATTCTGCGTTGAATGATTACTGTATGATTGAGGAATTGCTGTTTTACGGCTGTTAGGGTTTATGTGTTTTTCGCATCTGCTGTAACTGATGTCTGCGAAACTGACTGATCGACGAAACAGAACTCTCGGCGAAACAGGATGTGTTTCGCCAAGAGTAGTCGACGAATCAGAAGTTCTGTTTCGCCAGGGGACACCTCGACGAAACAGAATGTGTTTCGTCACTATATGTGTTTCGCCACTATCTGTGTTTCGCCAACATGCGTGTTTCGCCGAATAGCTGATCTGTGCAGTAACTTGAGTTAATTCTGTTAAGTGTTAACTGGGTTAGTTAACTGCTGTTATGTATAAAGTATTACTTGTATGATTGCAAATACGTGTAATGTGATTGATGCGATGTTCATGATGATTATGTTTACGCACAAACAACTTTAATACAAACTGATTATGTATACGTGCATACCTTAGGACGTGATTGATTAACCGTGAGCACATACTTAGCATACCGAGCGAAACAAGGTGAGTTCACACTCTTTCTAAGGCATGGGATTCCCGGTGGTTTGGGAATGGGTTAAGAAACTAAAATGGAACCTACATATTCTCCTTGGGTAGGATATGTACCGCCATCCTCCTTGGGTAGGATGCCAATATAAATCCTGTGTATTCTCCTTGGGTAGAATACATACGTTCGTCCGGTAGGACAACAACCTTAACGCATGCTCGTCCTCCTTGGGTAGGACAACAAACCTTAACGCATGCTCGTCCTCCTTGGGTAGGACAATCACACTCGCTACGGTCCTTGGATTAAGAAGGGCACGTACACATACGACTAGTCAACACTATTCATCGCACGCATGCCTGGACTGGCAGCAAGTACTAACGCGATACAATTTCTAAACTTCGCAAACATGCCTAGAGGGCCGCGATGCTATTACATACGATTTACGAAACGAACATTATAACTAAATAACTAACAGTGAACTCGCTCAACTAGTTGTTGACTCTCTGTTACATGCCTTGCAGGACCATAGGTACTCTTGGAGCTTGCACGGGAGGCGCAGTCGTTGTGGGCACGGCCGTGGATGTTTTGTTAAACATTATAACATTTTGTACTTAAACTTATGTTGGGTTTTACATTAATGCTTCCGCTATACACTTGTATATATTTGGTTTTGTAAACACCTATCGTATTGATGAATGACTTTTGATATAATTATGTTCAATATGATTGGTGGCTTGATCCTGGTCATGTCACGCCTCCAAGCGGTGGTACTCCGCGTGTGGATTTTGGGGGTGTGACATGTGTCCCTAAAAGCTAGTCAACTGCTTAAGCGTACCCCAACACCTTTGAACCCCAAGCATGCTGTAGAGTTAGCTAATGGTAAAAGTCTAGAAGTCACACACATAGTCAAGGGTTGTAATCTTGTTCTTGCTGATCACACTTTCTCGATCGACCTCCTTCCTATCACACTGGGTAGTTTCGACGTTGTCATTGGGATGGACTGGTTATCCCAACACCAAGCAGAGATTCTTTGTAACGAAAAGATTGTCCGTATTCCCCGCCCAGGTGAGGAACCTCTTATGATTTGTGGCGACAAGAGTGGTGTTGTTGTGAGCATCATCTCTTTCCTTAAGGCCCAAAAGTGTTTGCGTAAGGGCCACACTGCCATTCTGGCTCTTGTTACTGACACCTCAAAGAAAGAGAAGAAGATAGAAGATTTTCCAATTGTACGCGACTATCCTGAGGTATTTCCAGAGGAACTACCTGGCCTTCCGCCGCATCGCCAAGTCGAGTTTCAGATTGAACTAGCTCCTGGAGCTGCACCAATAGCTCGAGCGCCTTATCGTTTAGCCCCATCAGAACTAAAAGAGTTGTCTACACAACTACAAGAACTCTTGGATAAGGGTTTTATTCATCCTAGCTCTTCGCCCTGGGGAGCTCCAGTGCTATTCGTGAAGAAGAAAGACGGTACCTTCAGAATGTGCATCGACTACCGTGAACTCAACAAGGTGACCGTGAAGAATCGCTATCCTCTTCCACGCATTGACGACTTGTTCGACCAGCTGCAAGGGTCGAGCTACTATTCAAAAATCGATTTGAGATCAGGATATCACCAGCTGAGATTCCGAGAAGAGGACGTCTCTAAAACAGCCTTTAGAACCCGTTATGGACACTATGAGTTTTTGGTCATACCTTTTGGGCTGACAAACGCACCTGTGGTCTTCATGGACTTGATGAATCAAGTGTGCAAACCGTACCTAGACAAGTTCGTTATTGTATTCATCGACGACATCCTGATCTATTCTAAGAGTCAGGAGGAGCACGAACAACATTTACGACTCATTTTGGAACTCCTTCGAGCAGAACAGCTATACGCCAAGTTTTCAAAATGCGACTTCTGGCTCCGTGAAGTCCATTTCTTAGGCCACGTGGTGAATAAGGATGGGATTCACGTTGATCCATCCAAGGTAGACTCGATTAAGAACTGGCCTGCACCTTGTACACCAACGGAAATTCGCCAATTTTTGGGCTTGGCAGGTTACTACAGGAGGTTCATTAAGGATTTCTCCAAGATTGCACAGCCTCTCACCTCACTAACGCAGAAAGGCGTTGTTTATCGATTGGGAAATGCACAAGAATTAGCGTTTCAGCACTTAAAGGATAGACTTTGCAGTGCACCTATCCTTTCATTGCCAGAGGGCACAGACGACTTTGTGGTTTACTGCGACGCATCAATTCAGGGTCTTGGTTGTGTACTGATGCAACGGGATAAAGTTATAGCCTACGCCTCACGTCAACTCAAAGTTCATGAAAGAAACTACACTACGCACGACTTAGAGCTGGGAGCTGTTGTTTTTGCACTTAAGATATGGCGACATTACCTGTACGGTACCAAGTGCGCCATCTACACCGACCACAGGAGTCTCGAACATATCTTCAAACAGAAGGAACTGAATATGCGACAACGACGATGAGTCGAACTACTGAATGACTACGAATGCTTGATCAGGTAGCACCCAGGCAAAGCCAATGTTGTGGCTGACGCCCTCAGTCGAAAGGACACTGCGCCCAAGCGCGTACGAGCTTTACAACTCACTATACAGTCTAGTCTTCCTTCTCAGATACGAGATGCTCAGGTAAAAGCATTGAAACCAGAAAACATCAGGGCTGAAGCCCTACGCGGCTTAAGGTAACGCTTAGAACAGAAGGAAGACGGTGCTTACTACGTAACAGGATGCATTTGGGTTCCACTTTATGGCAACCTACGAGAGCTTGTGATGGATGAGGCACACAAGTCTCGCTACTCAGTACATCCTGGTTCGGATAAAATGTACCACGATATCAAAACTACGTATTGGTGGCCTAGCATGAAGGCCCACATAGCAACATACGTTAGCAAGTGCTTGACTTGTGAGAGAGTCAAGACGGAATATCAGAAACCCTCAGGCCTACTTCAACAACCAGAGATACCACAATGGAAATGGGAGCAAATTTCCATGGATTTTGTTACTGGCCTACCTAGATCTCAGCGTGGTAACGATACTATCTGGGTGATCGTGGATCGACTCACAAAGTCTGCTCACTTCTTGGCTATCAAGGAAATGGATAAGTTCTCCACACTAGCAGACGTATATCTTAAGGAAGTTGTCTCGAGGCACGGAATGCCCACCTCTATTATCTCCGATCGAGATGCACATTTTACTTCAGAACTGTGGCAAGCAATGCACAAGTCCTTTGGCTCACGTTTAGATATGAGCACAGCTTATCACCCGCAAATGGATGGGCAGCCTGAACGCACCATCCAGACCCTCGAAGACATGCTTAGGGCATGTGTAATTGACTTTGGCAACGGCTGGGAAAAGCATCTGCCACTGGTGGAATTTTCGTACAATAACAGCTACCACACCAGCATCAAAGCTGCTCCATTTGAGGCATTGTACGGGCGTAAATGCCGGTCACCTCTTTGTTGGGCAGAGGCGGGGGATAGTCAGATTACTGGTCCAGAACTTGTGATAGACACAACAGAACGAATTGCTCAGATGCGACAATGAATGGCGGCAGCTCGTGACCGTCAGAAAATCTACGCCGATAAGGGCAGGAAACCACTTGAGCTCCAGGTTGGGGAGTGAGTGCTACTAAAAGTTTCACCCTGGAAGGGTGTGGTTCGTTTTGGTAAACGAGGCAAACTTAACCCACGATACGTTGGACCTTTCGAAGTCATTGAGAAAATAGGCAAGGTGGCCTACAAACTGAACTTACCAGCAGAACTCAGTGCAGTTCACAACCTTTTCCACGTGTCAAATCTGAAGAAATGTCTGTCAGATGAGACCCACATAGTTCCTTTGAAGGAGCTCACGATCGACGAGCAGTTACGATTCGTTGAGGAACCAGTTGAAATCACAGATCGGGATGTTAAGGTCCTCAAGCACACTAGAATACCTCTCGTTTGAGTTCGTTGGAACTCACGTCGCGGCCCAGAGTTTACCTGGGAACGCGAAGATCAAATGAAGCAAAAGTATCCCCAACTACTCGTAAACAGTACAACCACTACTGAGGCTGAAGCTACGGAATTTCGGGACGAAATTCCAGATCAACGGGGGGAGGATGTGACACCCCAGGAAAACCATGCAACTTAACCAGCTTCCTCAGTGAGTACGTGCTAAATTTCGGGACTAAATTTCTTTCAACTTGGGGATAATGTGACAACTCGTATTTCAGAACCTATTTATGTGCTCAATGTAACGAACGTAAACATTATGTGACTATGTGAATTTGATGATTAAATGGAATGTTATGTTATTGAATGTTATGTGAATATGTGTTGTGCTTGTGTATATGTATATGTATGTATAATCATACGAAAGAAACCAATCGCACAATAGCAACTCGAACGCACAAGCCTTTGGGCTTTACTACTCTCGGCCCACTTCTCTTGAACTTGAACCGAATGGGCAACCCGTTAAGGGGGTTCGGCCCACTTCTTCTTTTACACGCATAGCATTGGGAAAGAGGGGTATACTTCCCATTTGTTTGCTAAACACACAACACCACTCAAACCCTAGTGCTCTCTCTCTCGTTCTCTCTCTCTCACGAACCCGACGGCAGCCAAACATCCTCTCCATCGAAGATCATAGTGTTCGGATCATTCTCGTTATACACTCTCAACCGGTTAGTGTTTTGTTAGTAATTGATTGTATGTTATGATCTAGGTGATGATTTAGTAATATCTTGTGATTTATCATGATATAAATTGTTGAATCTTAGTGTTCAGGAAATCAGCTTGCCTATGTGTATTTAATAATGTTCATATTTGCATGATAATGATTGAGAACCGAATGTTTGTTAATCGGCTGTTATGTTTCTATGATTCGGATTGTTAGCTTAATGATGTTCTAGTGAATCGGATGTGGATAATGATGTTAATCGGCTGTCATGTCTTGTCTTCGGATTAGGTTGCATGATGATTTAGGATCAAGTATATATAATCGGTTGTATGTCCTTGTCATCGGATCAAATAATATGATTGGATTAATTATTATGCTTGAAGCATGTTTAGGGTTCATGAGAAATTGGTGTTGAAACCTTTGTTTGATCGATTATTGTTTGGCTTGGAAATTGATTAGTTGTTAATTGATAAATCACGAAAAATAAGGAAACTGTTAATTGGGTCAAACAAATTAATTTGGAAGTGGTAAAGGATTGCATGAAATTAGGAAAGTATAACTGATCACACAAGTCTCTCAATCGCACAAGAGACTCCGGTCGCACAAGACCGAACACACAAGTCCAGTCGCACAAGAGGTCCCCAGTCGCACAAGACTGTTGGATCGCATAAGTGGTTATGTTTGCTTAACTGTTGGGCCGGGTATACTTGTTGGGCTGGACTAGTTCCAATCGCACAACCCGAATGGGTCGCATAAGCTATCCGGATCGTACAAGCTCATCCAGATCGCACAAGACTTTTGCATGTTATTAGATTGGGCCGTGTATGTTATGTTTGGGCTTTTGACTATTTGGGCCGGGTATCTATCTGAATCGCACAACATGATGTGGGTCGCACAAGGCTGTGCCGACCGCACAACATGTTGGGCCGAAGTGTTAGTTGAGTTATGTTAGTGAATTTCACAAATGGTTCGGCCCAATACATCTTAAATCGTACAAGTATGAAAATGCTATGTTCTTGATTGTTATGTGTTTGCCATGATCTGTGCATGTTCGTAACTTGCTATCTCTGTGTAAACATACGTGCACTAATTGAACCTAGACCTGACTTGTATGGTAACCATGTTAGGACGTGGTTGACCTCTAGCAGCTCGATTGACCTTTCGTTTATCTGCCGAGCTAACCTAAGGTGAATTCACACATTCTACAAAGCATGGGATTCCCAGGGGTTGGGAATGGGGTTAAGGAACATGGATTCCTCGTCCTTTCTTGGGTAGGACAGTACTGGTTCAGGAATGTAATTCCTCGTCCTCATGGACAGTTAACTTTTACTAGACCAAAACTCTATCACGAAGTCCCTCCTTTTTATATCAACTTAATCACCAGGCCAATGGCGAGCGGGTCATTAGTTAGATAGCGCTATTTAGGTCTGACAAGCCTCACACCGTGCCGCAGAGGACGGGCGTGAACTAATGGATCTGGGCACGTCAATGCTGATAGACATTGACAGTTCAGGACACATAAACATGACTACAGTCAGCAGTCGATATGGTAACGAGTCTAGTGTATACATGGGGTAGCCACCACGGCCGACAAGCCAGATAACTAAACATGGGGTAGCCCCCACGGCTGGATTGCCAGAGTTAATGGGTTAAACAAATCACGTTTTCAACTATGGGGTAACCCCCACGGCAGGGATGCCAGTTAAAGGAACTGTTTTTGGAACAACTTAAAAGGAACACCCAACTGTGAACTCGCTCAACATTATTGTTGACTCGTTACTACATGCTTTGCAGGTCAATAGGTACATAGCTGGAGCTTGCATGGGGGAGAGTCATTGTGGGACATGGACAGCTGTGTGCCATGTTAAACCTTGGGATATTTAAACTTATGTTTTGGTTTTAAACATTTTGCTTCCGCTTACAACTTAAACTATGTTTGTTTTGGACACCAATTGTGTTGGTTGGACTTTTACAATTAATTACTTGTTTGTTCAATATGATTGGTGGTTTGATCCTGGTCAGTCACGCCTCTAAGCGGTGATACTCCGCGTGTGGATTTTGGGGGTGTGACAGAAATAAGTTTCGAAGGATCCGGTATGGCAAAAACACGTTTAGTTGAACTAAAAGAACTAATTACGACAACACTGCGAAACGAACGTTGGTGACCGCCCGGATAATATTTAAATCCCAAAAATATTCTGTTATGATTAAAATTTTATTTTAATCAGGTCCGTGTTGAAAAATATATTAAAACGCCTAAAAACGTTATTTTTCAAGTTTAAGCGCGTACCGTGTGTTTCTGCGCAACACAGTGCTTCTATAGCAAAACGCAGATAACGCAGCCAGTCTAGGCAACTGAAAATTATTTCAATAATATTTTGGCAAGATTATTTTTATAGAATATTAAAAATAATTTAGAACGCCATAAACCGGGGTTTAAACGCTAGATAAAATACCCGGTATCCAGTTAAACACCCGTTTTAGCCTACATATAGCATATTTATATAAAAGTTACACATGGACCCCTCCCCCATATGCTTATACGGTTATAATAGGTGTATGGACCCCATCAAATATTTGCAAATATCATATATGATCCTATTGTGACAAGTGTTGTTGCATGCTCATGTATGAATCTTCCCATATCTTCCCATATCTAACATAATCCTATAAGATCACAAGCAATCCAAGAACACTCAACATCCCTCCTTCTCTCCTCTCTCTAAAACCGTCCCCATCTTCTCTCTCTATCTTAATCATCTTCAAACCTTGTTCTTCATATTCAAACACCATTCCAAGCAACCTTCAAGTTAGTGTGAAGATACAAAGGTGATTCCAAGGTATTGTCAAGTGATTACAAGCTTCCTATCATCAAAATCTCGTCCTACAACCTACTTGAATCTTGAAGGTATAACCCTTATGTTTAAATCATACTTTGATTCTTGGTTGTTCTTGATGATTTGAAGTTTCTCTTGAATCTTGGGATTTTCACTAAACTTGAAATCTAAAATGAAATGGGTCATGTTACAAGTAAAAATGGTGTTGTACATATATGTATGTATAACCGTACATATGTATGTATATATATATGAGTTTTGAAGTTTGTTATCTTGTTAAGTACTTGTTTATGTTGTTACATGTTCTTGAATGGTGGTAAAAATGCAAGTATTTGGTGATTTATGTATGATATGTTAAATGTAAATTACTTCAGCAAATAAATCTGAATAAATCTCATATTTGATGTTTTTAAACTCATAAAAAAATGATGTTGCTATGATAGTATGCTTTAGGCACTTGTACATGTGAATATATGTTGGTTTAAAGCTCAAGAAGTGATGAAAAATGGCTATATGACAAAAATAATTTTTGTACAGGTTATAAACACAAAAATAACATTTTTTTGGTAAATTATAATGGCATGAAACTTTGACATAGGTTTAATAGCTTTGCATGTTGTACTTATAGCTTAAAAAGTGGTAAATTATGTGAAATTTGCATGATTTATGTGCTTTGTTTAAGACCTGCACTATCATGAGTATAACCATTATTTTATTCAGTAAATAACATGGGTTGTGTTAAAATTTCAAGTCATTTCGATTTGGGATGGTTCGGGTAACGTTTGATGCAAAACTATGCGGTAAAACGGTCAAAAATCGCCTCTTCGGAGGACTTTTACCAAACTGTTTTAAATCAGTAACCAAACTGATATTTTTTATATATAAACAAGTATTTTAACTTATATTAAGTTTACTTGGTGTTTGGTTGGTCATACGTGACTTCCGACGCCCAAAAATGTTACCGAAACGCTAAAATAAGTGTTTTTCGACATAACTAGAATGGGTTGTTCATAAGTAAATTTTATGTGTTACAATGTGCTATGTGTTTTACAATATGTGTATGATGATGTGCTAGTGTTGACGAGATTATGTGTATTACGCTTGAGTATATATATACATATACACCAAAATAATCAAAAATAACAACTTTTCGAGAAAACTCAAAGTTATTTGAAAATTCTAAGTATCGGAGAAACTTCGGTATTTTTGTGAGTTTTGATTATTAAGTCATTCTTATTTAATTTAGGACGAATAAATTGAGGGACCGTGTTAACCTATAAAAACGCACCCACAGGTGAGTACATAGATCCCCTCTTTTTACTGTTTTCGATTGTTTTGGGGTGATTCATATGTATCAAAACGATTTCAATATTCTAAAGATGGTTTCAAAACGATTGAGATGGTTTATACAAAACTAATAACGATTTCGATAATGTGAACGAACTTGTTGGTGGTAGTTACATAACGAATGACATTCATTAGCATTGATCAAGCCGACCAGTATTAGGTTATGGTACCATAGGATCCGACAAATCCCGTTATCAGACCGCACCCATGGTTATGTGTGAGTTAGGTGGGTAACGACTGAATATGATGATTGTTAGCTTACCCTTTGGGGGTTTGTTAATGCGAGAACGATTTGAACGATGGACGAGTCACAAAGGTTTGAATGTTATTAGCGAGACGACCAAAAGTAGTTTTCACAATTAAAACGAGAACGATTTGAACGAGTGAACGATTTGGAACTATTTAAACGATTTAAACAAATGAACGATGAACTATAACGAAAACGATTTTAAACGATGTCACACAACGACGTTTACGAAACTATATAAATCATACGAGTTTTATTACGAGAACAATTTATGATTTGGTTTACATAAACAAATGTTTTGGCTTAAGATTCATGGCAACGCGGTTTATAAATTATGACCAATCTTGTTTTTTTTTACTTGGTTATTCTTTTTACAATACCAATATTTTATAAAACAAAGTTTTCTAATAACAATTAATGAAGTTGTACGGGTTATTTCAACGTATAAACGAGCCATGAATCTGACACTCTCATAAAACCTATGTACTCGCCAGCATTTCTTTGCTGACTTTGTTTTTACATATGTTTCAGGTGAAGTTGCTTAATGTTGATTGCGAATAGGATGCATGCTCACTTAGGACTGGACGAGGCCTTAGTGATTTAATAACAATGATAGACTATGTTTGATTTGCTTGTTTAACTTTAAGACAATGTCTAATATTTAATAAAACGAAACTCTTTGTATCCATGGTTTGAAACAATAATTCTGTTACAACACTCCCTGACGTTTCCGCCACGATTTGTTGTTTTACGTGGTCGGGGTGTGACATAGATGTAGAGCCCTACTCAAAGAATTCAAAACTCATGGAGGGGGTGATATATCTTTTGGTAATAATAGTAAAGGGAAGGTGATGGGTTCTGTTACAGTACAGTTTGGAAATGTTAAGTTTGAAAATGTCAATCTGATTGACAATCTAAAATTCAACCTCCTTAGTGTCTCTCAAATGAGTGACAAAGGTTATGGATGATTTTTTACTAAGGAGTGTTGTAGGATTGTTGGACCAGAAATGGTTAAAAAGATTGAAGAAATAATAAAAAATGGAAAAACCCAACTTGTTGCTCAAAGGAGTGGCAATATTTATATAGTTGATCTGTCAAAAGAGAGCCCCAGAACTGATGCATGTCTGTTCTCAGCTGCCTCTAACAAAGAGACAGAACTATGGCACAGAATATTGGGGAAAACAAATCTCAAGACAATCACTGCTTTGTCAAATCTTCCACAAAAAGTGTTCACCTGTCCTGAGCATTGTGTTTCCTGCTTAAAAGGAAAACAACATAAAAGCTCATTTAAGTCCATTGAAGAGTCCAAAACAACCAAGTGTTTGAAAATGCTGCGCATAGATCTGTTTGGCCCATTAAAAGTCATGAGTCTTAAAAATAAAAGATATTATTTGCTAATTGTAGATGACTTTTCTAGGTTTACATGGACTTATTTCTTACATTCCAAAGATGAGACTGCAGGCATTCTACAAGACTTTGTCAAACAGGTTGAAAAGCAGTTTGACTTGCCAGTAAAAGTCTTTAGGAGTGACAATGGCACATAATTCAAAAATAGGGAGTTGGATGAGTTTTGTGTGTCAAAAGGAATTGTAAGGCAGTACAGCATTCCAAGGACACCAGAACAAAATGGGGTTGTTGAGAGAAAGAACAGGACATTGATTGAGGCTACCAGAACCATGCTTGCTGATTCAGGTTTGCCATTAACTTTCTGGGCAGAGGCAGTAAACATTGCTTGCTATGTCCAAAACAGAGTTTTGATAAACCCCAGGCATCAAAAGACTGCCTATGAAATTTTGTATAAAATCAAACCACTAATCTCATACTTCAAAGTTTTTGGCTGCCCATGCTTCATTTTAAACTTAAAAGATTCAATTTCTAAGGTTGCAGCCAAAATAGACTGTGGTTATCATTTGGGATACTCAACCACTGCTAAGGCCTACAAAGTGTTTAACACTAGGACTAAGACAGTGGAAGAGACTTTGAATGTGAAGTTCAATGAACTCTCTTCAATGAAAATCCCTGCAAACCCTGCTGAGTTATTTGATCTTGATAAATTTACCTTTGAAAATGTTTCTGTCCATCTCAACCTCCTCCATCAGATAATGGATATGAAATTATCATTCCTCAACAGAAGTTCACATCCATTGCTAGAGCAGCAGATGTTCAAAACAGATGTCAAATCTCATCCACTGCTACCTCAACAGTTGTTGACCAAAGTTGCCCTAAAACCCCTGCTTCCACATCCTCAAACACTGTTGATAAAAAATCTTCAAACAGTGGATAAAAATCAACTTGTTTCCACACCACTTCCTCCTATCCCTCCACCTCCATTTCAAGACACTGTTGGATCATCAAAGTCACCAACAGTTGTTAGCTCAGATGATTCACATCTGTAGCCCTCACCTTTAAATGCCATTGTTCTATACAAAGAAGATTTAATCTTCTTGAAGTCTCATCCACCTAACCAAATCATTGGCAACATCAGTGAAGGGGTGCTCACCAGAAGTCAATCCCAAAACATCTGTCTTTTTGCTGGTTTTCTATCACTTCATCAACCTGTCAAGTACCAAGAGGCACTAAAAGAAAATAGTTGGGTGGAAGCCATGCAAGAAGAGCTCCAACAGTTTAAAAGACAACAAGTATGGGAGCTTGTACCATTGCCAGAGGGTGTAAGTCCTATTGGCACAAAGTGGGTCTTCAAAAATAAAACTGATGAAAGGGGCATTGTTGTCAAGAATAAAGCAAGGCTAGTGGTTCAAGGGTTCAGACAAGAAGAGGGCATTGACTCTGATGAAACTTTTGCCCCTGTAGCAAGATTGGAAGCTATCAGACTGTTCCTGGCCTTTGCTGTCAACCACAACATAAATGTGTTTCAAATGGATATCATGTCACACCCCGACCACGTAAAACAACAAATCATGGCGAATACGTCGGGGAGTGTTGTAACAGAATCATTGTTTCACAACCATGGATCAAATAATTTTGTTTTATTGCATTATTGAACTCATCATTTTATTATGAATCAAATAAATAAAAATATTGTCTTTCAAGTTTTAAAGTCGCTAAGGCACGAGTCCATCCTATGTATAGCATGTATCAACAATCATCACATAGCAACACCTGAAACATGTGTAAAAATAGGTACGTCAGCATAAAACTTCCTGTGAGATACATAGGTTTTATTAATGCAGGATTCATGACTTATGAGTTTAAAAGAATGTTTAACAAAAATAGTCATGAACTAAAAATGTTTTCTTTATAAATCATGCGAAAATTTATAAGAATTTTGATGATATAAAAAATGATGCATAGATAATTAAATAACCAAGTAAAATGAGTTTGTATAAAAGGTGATGTTTGTAAAACAGTGTTTTGATAAAAAGGTTTGTAGTATATATAAAAATACACCATGGTTTTAAGAAAGTCGAATAAGTAATATATTAAAATATATTTTAGTTCCAAAATAGTTAAACATATAGTATATTAAATATACTTTAGTTGTCAAAATAATAATTTTTAGTAGTATATTAAAAGTATACTTTGGTTTTATACATAACATATTAAACTATGCTTTGGTTTTATAAATAACATATCAAACTATTTTGTAAATAACATATTAACTATGTTTTAGTAATTAACAAAATATATGTTGTTTTGTACAATATCACATATGAAAGTATATCAAACTATACCTTGGAAGTATAACAAAATATACAAAAAAAGTGATTTAGAATTCATTCAAACCTTAGTGCATCAAACTACACCATTGGAAACTATAGAAATACCACAAAGGCAATCTCTATTTGGATAAAAATCGGTTTCTAACATTCCATACAACAGGAATGGGGTGTCTAATCCTATAGCGCTATATCATACTACCAATCGGTCTGGTGAATGTATAAAATAAGTACAATCCAACAATTTATTTTATAATCTTTGAAAAATTAGTGTTTAAACCATAAATAATCATTCAGTTTGTCAAAAGATAAGTACTAACATGTATAATCAATTTATACTTTGAAATCATGAACATAACAAATAGGTACACATGTTTCACCCCAAAACATTGAAAACAGTAAAAGAGGGGACTATGTACTCACTTGAGGATGCTTAGAAGTCTTGAATAACTACCAAACAAAGCTAGAGGGGTCACGGAAATCAAACGGCACCTAATATAGGTAACTACATTAATAAACCGGACCTAAATCGGAAGATCGGATAGGATGAGGTTTCGTAAACCAAATGAGTGTTGGAACTCATATGATATGGTTTAACAAAGCCTACATACTAAATCGAAACCTAACCTAAGTGCTTACGACCCATTACGACCCGTTTAGGTAGCTTACACTACTTTAACGTGTCGTTCGCGTAAAACGCATTCGGACCGCCTAACTAGTCCTATGACAGGTAATATATGCCTTAACATGTCTAATAATGTTGCCTAATCAGTTTGGATGTCAAAATTTAGGTTACATATTCTTAAAATGAATTTATGTGTAAAAAGGGCATTTTGGTCATTTACCTAAGGCATATAAACACCCTATCATACAACTACTTAAACGAAGTGACTATAAGGTATAACCTCGGAAGGTTATTCCCTATTCAACTATGGTCACAAAACATTTTTGGTTGGATCCTAATGATCGACCAAACGGGTCGGGTTCGAAAGTCTAAGCGGTTGTTTAGACCGCCTATCTTACGACCCTACATAAGCACTAAACCTAAAGTGACGAGTTAAACATGTTAAGACATGTTTAACGAAGTTTGAAAACAAGTTTGATATCAAGACAAAGGGTCTTGATACCCAAAAATAGTTTGGTTGCAAAATACGCATAAACGCGTATTTTGACCGAAACTATGACTCGTCACTACACCTATTCAACGTGGTAATCAGTAGGCATAGTTACTAGGGACTATAACCATCGTGATTACGCTAACGTTGTGAAGTTAAAACGAACTTCGTGTTAACCAAAGACTGGTCAAAGCAGAAAGTCAAACACTGTTTGACTTTCACGCTTAAAAACGCGTAAAAGAACAAAAGAAGCTTACAAAGGGTCCAAGAAATGGAGGTTTGATCTGAAAATTCTCAAGTATGAAGTGTATAACTTCAACTTAGAGAACAAAATCAGATCAAGGTGTGAGGAAGAATGAAATGGATGTGGGTATTTATAGAAAACCACGAACCGTTAGGATCGTTTCTCGTAAAACGTGCTTCGATCTTGACCCTCCATGTGGGCACATGGTATTGTAATACAAGGGGCATACTAAAAACCATCAAATTTAGCCCAAAGTATGCAAAACCTTGGGTTAAAACCATCAAAAACAGGCTGGAAGTCCAAATTCAATGTTTCTGATATGGGCAGCTCTCGCGGGCCGTGTAAGAATAGGCTTAGGCTTACGCCCCAGGCCTAAGAAGTTTGGCAGAATTACAATTTTAGTCCCTGCAGGCCTAAAACTTGGTATTTGATGCATTTTTGACACGTTTAAGGCCCGTTAACCTCATTTCAAGGCTCTAAAATAAAGTTAAAGTATAGGAAACATGAAACATGCTCAAAAACATCTCGGATGTCGGTTCGTTTGGTCGTACGGTTGCGTTGTTCGGTTAATTACGACGAAAGTCTTAAAGAACGCAAAAACGATCCAAATTACGCGACGAATGGGATTTTATCATGCCAATCACTAAGATAAAATATTTTAATTATTACATAAATTTTTTGATGTCCGGATATATTCAGAACGTAACATATGCACGAAAATGCAAACTTATGCACTTTTTGACGCTTTTAGTCCCTGAATGACCAAAAAGTTTATTTTAGCATACCGAACACCTCAAAGCCTATTTCTAAGCTGTGTAAAGGATATTTAGGGCATGTTTAACTTATGATCATATTCCGGAATGTTCGTTACAGTACGAATCGGCATACTTTCACAGTTTGTCGAAATTAGTCCCTATAAGCGAATAAACTTGATTTCGACACACCAAACCTTCCAAAACTTATTTCTAAGTTATGTAAAGGATATTTAGGGTATGTTAAGCCCATGTCACTATTCCGGAGTGTTGTTTTCATTAAACTGATTACGTTTACACATCAGTTCGCGTATAACCTTCCAGAAAGCGATTCAGAGCTCGAAATCGAACAAGAATTGATATGTGCAAACGATACACATATTTATACAAATCCCAAGTATGAAATACAATATTTCATTGGTTTGGTATTTGTTTGATGGTTGAAGTGACACAGGTGTCACATATCAAATGTGCATTCCTCTATGGTAAGATTCAAGAAGAGGTATATGTTTGTCAACATCCTGGTTTTGAGGATCCATTTAATCCAAATCATGTCTACAAGCTAAATAAAGCTTTGTATCACCTGAAACAAGCACCTAGAGCCTGGTATGAAATGCTTTCCACCTTTCTTCTCTCTATTGGTTTCACAAGAGGCAAAATTGATAAAACACTGTTTTTAAAATGGAGAGGGAAAGACTTGATGATTGTCCAGATTTATGTGGATGACTTCATTTTTGGAAGCACATGTTCAAAAATGCGTGAAGAGTTCAGCAAACTCATGACAGCTGAGTTTGAGATGAGTGCAATGGGTGAACTACAGTGCTTTCTTGGTCTCCAAGTTAAGCAACTGCAACATGGTACTTTCATTCATCAAGGAAAATATGCCAAAGAACTTTTAAACAAATTTGATATGAATGATTGCAAACCATGTAGTACACCCATAGCAACCACTAAAATAGTCATGTCTGATGAGAAGGATGATTTGGTTGATCAAACTCTTTATAGAAGCATGATTGGGTCTCTATTGTACCTAACTGCATCTAAACCATACATCATGTTTGCAACATGTGTCTGTGCAAGATCCCAATCAGCCCCCAGAAAGTCAAATCTTATTGCTGTAAAAAGGATATTCAGATACTTAAAAGGTGCTCCCACACTTGGTATCTGGTGTGATTTCTTAATACCATAGCATTCAATCATAACAATGCAATATGATAAAACCAAAAGATATTCATCCATTAATTAAACTTAGAAAGTATCACAACATACTTGTCCTGAAAACATAGATACCAAATTTAAGTTACAAAACATGACGTGTCTAACTGAGTTCATAAAGACTCCACAAAAGACTTTAAATAAAACCTGAGTTTGGAAACATGTATCCCGTCCAAGAATAGGATACACCCCTAAACTCAACAACCACGGATGACATCTTTTATTTAAACGCAGCTTGAAAACACATGCATACCCTTGCCAGATCCACTAGTTCCCTGAAATACATCTAATTTGAAAAATATCAACAAAAGTTAAGCGAGTTCATGTGTGAGTGTATGAATAAACCTTTAAAGTATGTCCTGTATGTATGTATGTCCCTGGTATGTAGCAATAAGGAAAAAGAGATCACCAATGGGTTGAAAAGCCAATGGTTTGTGTGAAATGGTGCAGGAAAACTCAAACCTAGCAAATTTGTATCGGGCCTTCGGCTGGAAGACATAGTCACCACTATGGGCCACCCTGGTCCCCATGGGTGTGGGCTCGCTACACCCAAATAGATCTATCACTCATGTCCCTCGGTCCTACGACGAGGATTAATGGCCTTAAGTGTTGTACCCACCCTTCACATGATCTAGCAGTAACCCTCCTTAGCTAACCATACCATGTATAAAAGTTTGTAATAACCGTAACATGTATTTCACCCCCGACGTATAAAACTGAAAACAGTAAAAGAAAAGGGGGACATGAACTCACTGTATTGTGTCCTCAGCTCGTAACTCAATCTCTGTCAGCAATCACGACTACCTATAGTGTACTAATGTCTATTAGATGAACGGGCCGTGCTTTTGCTTAGTATTTACGTTTTTGAGTTACGCTTCTAATGTTATTCCAAGTTGTATAATTATTTGTCAAAATAATTATTATTTCAACTTAAATTATATTTGGTTTTGGAATAATTGTTTAAGCAATATTTCTTTATTAATACTTCTAAAGTATTTAACTTCGTATTTCCTTCCCAAGGAAGGGGTATCTTATACATGTATATTTGTATTATTGTATTTGTAATTTCCGAAATAATATATTTCCAAGTCTTACTTTAGAAAATATATTTGTAAACTCATTTTGTCCCAAAAATAATGTATTGTCCAGAAAATATATATTTTTCCCAAAAATCATATATCATCTAACTATACTAGGAAAATATATTTTTATTTCCCAAAAATAATATATTTCTCCTTGTCCAAAAATAATATTTACCAAAAATATATAAGTAACGGTATTGTTTTGGTTAGTTAATTTCACGGTACTTTGTTAAGTTATATTACTTTACCCTAACATAATATAACCATTTCACCGAGTACAAATAATCACACAAGTGTCTGAATACGTTTATATATTCTAAATATATATGTTTACCCATTTTTATTTATAAAAACCAACCTCCAATATTTGTATTTTTGTTACAAAAATTATGGCAAAGTTTGTATCGAAAACTTATGATCAAAATATACTTGTAAATACTTGTTAGAAAATATTTTTCTAAGTGTTGATATTTTTAGAAAATTTTGCCATAGTTTCCCCTAAAAATGGAGGTGTCCATGCTATCAAAGCATTACAACAATCAACAATCAAACTTTAAACATATTACACTTACCAAGTGCAAAAACTATACAATTTACATAACATGAACTTGAACTTTTATTAAAACTTGTAGTAACTTGGTAAAGTGTTTAGTAGGTTTAGTTACCCTTTAAAGTGTGTTTATTCCTTTAAAAATCTCATTCTTAAAGAAACTAGGTGTTTACAACTTGTTGGATGATCCTTCTAAAAATTATTCTTTTGAACTCTTCTTGTAAATAAATTGCTCTTACACTTATTTTATCACCAAAAATAGTGTTCATTTAAGTAAGAATCAAGTTCTACTAAAAATCATATTTTGAACTTGGTTTTCTTGGAAAATCATTCATGAATCTTAGATTCATAAGATTACTAGCTTACTTTATTTATTGTTTTTCAAGAAATCATCTTATTTTCAAGTTCATGTTCATACAAGAGGATGATCATCTTATGTCGTCACATAATCATCCTCTCACTTGCTAGATCATGTGTTTAATCACAATCTAGCAAGCTCCTTATGATGATTAACATCATAATCTCAAGTGAATAACAATCAAGTGTCATGCATGCTTTAATCAACATTATTTCAACAAGATTTCATCATATGTAAGCTTATGTTTATGATTCTTGTTTAAGTCTTTTAGTGTTCTTGTGATAATCAATATACTACAACTTTTAACCAACAAAATGAAAAGTAAAAACTAGTAACAAGAAGCTTACAACTAGCTCAAAGGCTAGGGAAGATCACAATAGATTGAAGATGACAAAGATGGTGGATGAAAGCAATGGATGGAGGTTCTTCAAGTTCCGCAAGCTTCAAGCTTCACAAGACACCTTCTTACACTTTGAAATGAGCTTGGAATGAGTGGATGGTGGTTGTATGGTGGTGGCGGTGGCGGCACTACCTAGGGCCGAGAGGGATAGGAGAGAGTGAGGGAGATGGAGTGAAGTTTGTGAAGTGAAATGATCTTATGAGATACATGCCATACTTATAATCATTTCTTCCAAATATTATATCCACTATATCAAGAAAGATCTTAATAAAATAAGAATGAAATCTAGAGGTAAGGTGGTGATCTTGGTGGGGTCCTTGTGACCGTGAATATCAAGGGGGGGGGGGGGTAATTGTAAAATTGAATGGTAACTAGTTAGTTAATAATTCAAATCCAAGTATATGGTTGCTAGTGTTAGTTACTAGATATTCTAGTGGATGTTATGGTGTTCGGGGATCATAACTAGCCAAGAAATAATTAAACAATGTATCTGGCAATATTTTGGTGTTCCGGGTAATGTCCGGTTGTTCGGTTAGATACCGGTTCGTTAAAGTGTCAAGTTATTCCGTTTAATGATCTTTATGTTACTTTTTATAACACTTTTAATTCCCGACACTTAGGAAAGCATTCAGGACCATTTAGTCAATTTTTTGCATAATACTAGTATGTTAAAATGCTGAATTTTGCTGAAAAATGCAGAATTCTGCACTTTGAGTGGGTTTAAGGCACTTTTCGGCACTTTATCTATCACCTAGTGAAGCAGTTTTATGGTCCTTACTTCCCTTCCCTACACACCATACTAGTGTAGTACCATGTCCCTGGCCCATACTGGGTCTCAAAACACTGTCTGTCTATGTACTGAACCCCGTCAGCATATTCCTGCTTTATCCGTTAACTGTGCTAACTGTGCTTTGTGCATCATGAATGTCAATAAAGTTTGTATGTGATAATGATGTGACAATATGAAGTGTGATGCACATGTATGTATGATACAGAATCAAAAAGCAGTTTAAGTTATCAGTTGTAATTAAGCACAGTCATTAAGCACTAATCAATATTAATTAATTGTACAGATACCTGGTTTTATGAGGGTTGTCACATTCTCCCCCTGTTAAGAAAATTTCGTCCCGAAATTTAAGTTCTGCTACTAGATGCAGGGGTCTTGGGGAACAAATGTGGGTATTTTTCTTTCATATGATCCTCACGCTCCCAAGTGAACTCTGGGCTGTGTTGCGCGTTCCAACGAACCTTGACGAGTTTGACACTACTCCGTCGTGTCTTGTTAACCTTCCAATCAGTAACCTCAACAGGTTCTTCAGTAAAGTGGAGTGTGTTGTCAATGTGAACTTCGTCGGCTGGTTTGACCACTGTTTCTTGAGTTGGACTCTTTTTCAGGTTAGATACATGAAATGTACCATGAACGTCATTCAGTTATACGGGTAGATCCAACTTGTAAGCTACAAGACCAATCCTCTCCAGGATTTTAAATGGTCCAATGTATCTCGGGTTCAACTTCCCACGCTTCCCGAAACGTGCTACACCCTTCCAGGGTGAAACCTTTAACAAAACCATATCTCCTACCTCAAACTCCAGAGGTTTCCTTCTTTGGTCTGCGTAACCCTTTTGTCGATCACGAGCCGCCTTTATGCACTCTCGAATCTGTGTAATCTTATAGGTCATCTCTTGAACCAATTCAGGACCAACAAGCTGTCTACCACCCGCGTCTACCCAGCATAGCGGTGATCGACACTTGCATCCATAGAGAGCTTCAAATGGTGCAGCTTGGATACTTGCATGGTAGCTATTGTTGTATGAGAACTCTACCAAGGGTAAGTGAGTGTCCCAACTGCCACCCAAATCCATTATGCAAGTTCGTAACATATCCTCCAACGTTTGAATCGTTCGTTCGCTCTGGCCATCCGTCTGTGGATGGAATGCAGTACTCAGATTCAACTGAGAACCAAAAGCTTCTTGGAAGGACTGCCAAATCCTTGACACGAATCTTCCATCTCTATCAGAAATAATCGAGAGAGGCACTCCATGTCGTGCAACAATTTCTCTCAGGTATAGCTCAGCAAGCTTGCTAGTGTTGTCTTTTTCCTTGATTGGCAAAAAGTGAGCAGATTTGGTCAGTCGGTCTACGATTACCCAAATCGTATCGTGACCTCTGGGTGTCCTTGGTAACTTCGTTATAAAGTCCATTGAAATCTGCTCCCATTTCCACATGGGTATTTCGGGTTGCTGCAGAAGACCTGAAGGCTTCTGATATTCGGCCATTACCTTGGCGCAAGTCAAACATTTGCCAATATACGTTGCAATATCGCCTTTTAATCTTGACCACCAATAGAAATCCTTTAAATCTTGGTACATTTTATCCGATCCTGGATGGATCGAGTACCGTGACTTATGAGCCTCATCAAAAATAACATCTCTCAGACCACCAAAGAGAGGAACCCAAATTCGTTTCATGAAGCACAACGTTCCTTCATCATTTGGTACTAACTGCTTCTCCATCCCACGGAGATATTCATTCTCAAGATTCTTTTCCTTGAGTGCTTGTCTATGCGCGGCACGAATGCGTAATGAGAGGTCCGTTTAAACAATCATTTCCAAAGCCCTAACCCTTATGGGCTTGATTCTTTCTTTCCGACTCAAGGCATCGGCGACCACATTCGCCTTCCCTGGGTGATACTTGATCTCACAATCATAATCATTCAACAACTCTACCCATCGTCTTTATCTCATGTTAAGCTCTTTTTGATAAAAAAAAATGTGCTGTAAACTCTAGTGATCAGTAAAGATTGTGCATCGCTTGCCATACAAATAATGTCGCCAGATCTTTAATGCAAAGACCAACGCGCCTAAATCCAAGTCATGCGTGGTGTAGTTTTTCTCATGAACCTTCAACTGGAGTGAAGCATAGGCTATAACCTTCTGTCGCTGCATCAGCACGCAGCCTAAACCTTGACGCGAGGCGTCGCAATATTCCACGAAGTCGTCAGTGCCTTCGGGTAGGGATAAGATCGGTGTATTGCAAAGCTTGTTTTTCAACAACTGAAAAGCTTCTTCTTGCTTGTCTCCCCATTTGTACTTCTTGTCTTTCTGTGTGAGGGAGGTCAATGGTTGAGCGATTTTCGAGAAATCCTCAATAAATCTGCGATAATATCCTGCCAAACCTAAGAATTGTCAAATCTCGGTTGGCGTCTTTGGAGTCTCCCAATTCTTGATTGCCTCGATCTTTGTGGGATCCACATGGATTCCATTTCCATTAACCACGTGACCAAGGAACTGAACCTCGCGTAACCAAAATTCGCACTTCGAGAACTTCGCGTACAACTTCTCCTTCTTAAGCAGCTCTAAGATAGTCCTTAGATGTTGTTCATGTTCTTCCTTCGTCTTTGAGTAAATCAGAATATCGTTAATGAACACGATCACAAACTTATCGAGGTACGGCTTACAAACTCTGTTCATCAAATCCATGAATACTGCTGGCACGTTTGTCAGACCAAATGGCATAACCAGGAACTCGTAATGCCCATATCGAGTCCTAAAGGCAGTCTTCGGAATACTCTCCTCTTGTATACGCAACTGGTGATAACCTGATCGAAGATCGATCTTGGAGTAACAACTCGAACCTTGTAGTTGATCGAACAGGTCATCAATCCTTGGCAAAGGATATCTATTCTTGATAGTCAACCTGTTAAGTTCACGATAGTCGATACACATGAGAAAACTACCGTCCTTCTTCTTGACAAACAGCACTAGAGCTCCCCAAGCCGAGAAGCTTGGTCTGATAAATCCCTTATCCAATAGCTCCTGAAGTTGTGTTGACAGCTCTTGCATTTCTGAAGGCGCAAGTCGATAAGGTGCCTTAGCCACAGGCGCAGCGCCTGGAACTAAGTCAATGTGAAACTCAACTTGTCGTTGCGGCGGCAATCCAGGCAAGTCTTTGGGGAAGACTTCAGGATATTCCTTCATGACTGGGATGTCTTCTATCTTTGGCTCAGCGGCTTCTTTGTCCACAATGTGTGCCAAGAAGGCAACACATCCTTTCTGCAAACACTTTCGAGCCTTCAAACAACTGATGATCCTTAGGGGTGTACCGCGCTTCTCTCCATGTACCACAATTGTTTCTCCATTCGCCATTGGAATGCGAATGACCTTCTCGTGGCATACAATCTCTGCTCGGTTGTTGGACAACCAATCCATCCCCACTACCACGTCGAAGCTTCCCAACTCGACTGGCAGCAGATCTAGTGTAAACTCGTGCTCCCCAGGATCTATCACGCAACCCCTAATAACTTCATTTGCTTCTACTAGCTTCCCATTAGCTAGTTCTGTTGAATACGGAATGTCTAACTTACTGGCTACCAACCCAAGTATTTTCTTAAATTCTAGCGATACAAAACTATAATCGGCACCAGTATCAAACAGTACAGATGCAAAGCGTTGGTTGATAGGGAACGTACGAGTGACCACATTTGTATCTTGGCGAGCTTCCCTCGCACCAATGTTAAATACTCTTCCATGCGCTTGATTGAGCTTTGGGCACTCCCTCTTGAAATGCCCCACGTCTCCACAATTAAAACAACCTGGTCCTCGACCATTACCATTCCCATTACCACCTTAAGCGTTGTTTTTGTTGCGGTTTCCACTCCCAGCTTGATTCGCAAAATTACCATGATTTCCATTCCCGCCATTTCCTCCTTGAGGGCGGTTTCCGTATCCATTCCCACCACGGTTGTTGTTGCTATAACCAAAACCCCTTTGACCATTGTTACCACGCCCAGTACCAACCCAACATGTTTCTTTCGAGTGGCCAACCTTCCCACAAGACTCACACTTCCTGAGTCTGCACTGGCCGGAATGATGGTACTGGCATACATCACATTTGGGCAGAGCGCCCATGTAACCCTTTCCTTTGTTTTCAACCCCGGGCTTGGCTTCAGCCGGTAAGTACGACTCTCTCTTCTTGTTGACACTGCTGGTGCCCTTTTTGAAGTTTGAGAACTTCCTCTTGTTCTCACCCGAAGACTCCACGTGAGTCTCCTTCTTCTTCTGGTCGGAGATCGAAAACTTATTTAACCAGATAACTTCTTCAGTCAGTGACACGCTCAGATCGATAGCCTTAGTAATTATCGGCGGCTTTGACGTTGTTACCATACTCATAATCTGAGGCGCCAACCCCCAAATGAATCGCTCAACGCGCTTGAATTCCGGGCTAACCATGTATGGTACCACGTGAGATAGATCATGAAATCTTTGCACATATTCGGCGATCTTCGGGCCGTCCATCTTGAGGTTCCAGAATTCAGTTTCTAGCTTTTGGATTTCAGCCCTGGAGCAGTATTTCTTTCGCATGAGCTCCTTCAGCTTGTTCCAAGTCAAAGCGTATGTTGCTGCCTCTCCCAGAGTTTGGACTTGGAGATTCCACCACGAAAGTGCTCCATCTATGAACAATCCGGAGATATAGGTAACTTGTTGATCTGGTGCGCATTTGCTCTGTCCATCAAACAAAAGCCACAGCACCACCGGTGCCGTCGAAATTCAGCAGTTTACAGTCTAAAAACTGCTTAAAGGTACAGCCTGTACAAGTAACGTTATTCACAGAAGCATTAGCAGACGCACATGGAATATCCAATTGTAACGTAATGTGTCTCAAGCGACTTAAACATTACCATGAGGTGGGTTGTTCCTCGAGGTACCCCCCGCTAGTTTCAACGCGTGAGGCCTCGTGCTCTGCTATCCCTCGTGAAATGCGTTCTTGTAACTCGGCCTCCGTAGTGGGCAATCGTGTCTCTCTTCCTGGAGGCATCTTCTATAAGAAGATTGTATTGGTCAGGTCTTATGCATATAAGTATGTTGTATGCGTATATAATAACATTCATCAATCACACATAACATCCCATGTCATAACACAAACAAGTAATCCAATCAACGTATATAATGAGAATGTTGCGATTGAGCTTTCATATATCAAGACCACTAGTATAGCTTTATAAGTTTCACAATTGTATCATACATCAAAATGGGACTATAGGGTCACATCACCCCTGTCCAAAACGTCTACCAACTACAATAATCAAAAGTCTAAAGTCAAAGCGTGGTCTTCAAAAGGCTGTGAAATCTGGCTCAATAGCTGCACTCTCATCAAAAGTATGCCATCTGCATACAACCAAAAACCTCTAAGCTGATAGTGGAGGAGGGGGAGGTGGAGGAATGAAAAGCAAACGGCGCATACGTGCTAACTCCTCCTCTAGAGTGTGAACGAGATGCAACAAACAGCTAATCTGCTGCTCCATCATAAGAAATCAAACATCGAAATCCAGGTAAGGAAATAGTGGAGCAGCAAACTGTGATGGACCAGTACCAGGTGGAGGACGCGGGATCCTCTCTAGCTCCGTGACTCGACGACTCAACATATCCTGCTGGAGCTGCAGTGACAAAAGTATATCATCCCTCGTGTATCCAATGTGGAAGGGATGGTATGGATCAGTAACAGGCATCGTGTAGGGCGGAAACCAAATTGGTGGCTCGCCCGTGGGTGCAGAAACAAAAGGAGCAGTGTGTGTAAACTGTGGCATGAAATGATCGGCTGCTGACACAGGAGGTATATGACCGTGCTGCTGACTCGATGGTCCTTCCCCGGGATGGGGAAGAGGGATATCTTGAAGAAATGTGACTGGTAAATCTGTGTGATGAACCTCAGATATGTGTGGGTGAAATGGAGCAAAGTCAATGGGTGCATATGTGGGTGTAGGAGGGGGAGTAACTGGTCTAACAAAAGGAGGTAGGTCATCGTCGTCCTCAATCCACCCATTGTGGGTGAATGCATATCTAGGGTCAATCTGTGGAACAACAATGACGTCACCAACTGGGACCTCGACAAGTGGAGCGACAACGGCATCATCGACTGGAGCCCCACCATCCTGGGCAGCCTCAGGGGGACCCTCAATCAAATGATCGATGTCATCGTCAGACATAGCGTCAAGAGGCAGATCCTCAAGAGGAACTGCAGCAAGAGGAAGAGGAGCAGGGATCTGAACAAGAGGTAGATCCTCGCCATGAAGACCATCAGCTAGTGGTATGTCATCGTCAAAATACGGCAAGGCGAAAGGTTGAAAATCGTCAGTATCATCTGAAAGCATCTCTGGATCACTCTCCGAGTCAGAGATAGGAATCTCGGGCGCCGGGATGATCTCATCATCCGAAGTGATAGCCATGGGATCAATGGTGTCAGACGCTCCACTATCTGAAGAGGACATGGTGTCTGTAGCAAATCAATCACAAGTATGCACATATATCAACAATTGTCAAATAAGCATGTAAGTAATAACAATGTAAGAATGTATGAAATCCTAGTCTTCCCAAGACTATCCCACCCAGCCTCTCAGACTGACTACTTAGTCTCTCATACTAGACCTCCCAGTTTCCCAAACTGAACTACCCAGCCTCTCAGGCTAAACCTCCCAGTTTCCCAAACTGAACTACCCAGCCTCTCATGCTAAACCTCCCAGTTTCCCAAACTGAACTACCCATCCTCTCAGGCTAAACTTCCCAGTCTCTCAGACTGCCCCAACTAGTCTCTCAGACTACCCAGTCTCTCAGACTGAACTACCTAGTTAGTCTCTCAGACCAACTCCCCAGTCTCTCAGACTGCAATACCCAGCTAGTCTCTCAGACTAACTCCCCAGTCTCTCAGACTGAAATATAAATGAATCCTTTGAAATGTATTTTGTGTCTTTTATTTGTAAAAATGTTTGTTTCCTGGATCTGGACATCTTGTGTATGCAATGAAAACATTTCGTGAGGGCCCTAATGATCGTAGTCTAGACTCGAGAAAGAATCCTAGTTCGCTATGATCGAAGCTCTGATACCAAGTTGTCACACCCTGACTTTTGCGGAAGCGTGGTTATTGGTGTGACTTCTTAATACCATAGCATTCAATCATAACAATGATATATGATAAAACCAAAAGATATTCATCCATTAATTAAACTTAGAAAGTACTACAACATACTTGTCTTGAAAACATCGATACCAAATTTAAGTTACAAAACATGACGTGTCTAACTGAGTTCATAAAGACTCCACAAAAGACTTTAAATAAAACCTGAGTTTGGAAACATGTATCCCGTCCAGGAATAGGATACACCCCTAAACTCAACAACCACGAATGACATCTTTTATTTAAACGCAGCTTGAAAACACATGCATACCCTTGCCAGATCCACTAGTTCCCTGAAATACATGTAATTTGAAAAATATCAATAAAAGTTGAGCGAGTTCATGTGTGAGTGTATGAATAAACCTTTAAAGTATGTCCTGTATGTATGTATGTCCCTGGTATGTAGCAATAAGGAAAAAGAGATCACCAATGGGTTGCAAAGCCAATGGTATGTGTAAAATGGTGCAGGAAAACTCAAACCTAGCAAATTTACCGGGCATCCGGCTGGAAGACATAGTCACCACTATGGGCCACCCTGGTCCCCATGGGTGTGGGCTCGCTACACCCAAATAGATCTATCACTCATGTCCCTCGGTCCTACGACATGGATTAATGGCCTTAAGTGTTGTACCCACCATTCACATGATCTAGTAGTAACCCTCCTTAGCTAACCATACCATGTATAAAAGTTTGTAATAACCGTAACATGTATTTCACCCCCGACGTATAAAACTGAAAACAGTAAAAGAAAAGGGGGACATGAACTCACTGTATTGCGTCCTCAGCTCGTAACTCAAACATTGTCAGCAATCACGACTACCTACAGTGTACTAATGTCTATTCGACGAATGGGCCGTGCCTTTGCTTAGTATTTATGTTTTTGAGTTACGCTTCTAATGTTATTCCAAGTTGTATAATTATTTGTCAAAATAATTAATATTTCAACTTAAATTATATTTGGTTTTGGAATAATTGTTTAAGCAATATTTCTGTATTAATACTTCTCAAGTATTTAACTTCGTATTTCCTTCCCAAGGAAGGGGTATCTTATACATGTATATTTGTCACCGCTTGGAGGCGCGACTGACCAGGATCCAGCCACTAATTATACTGAGCATTGATTAATAATAAAAATGTTCACCAACCACAATAGTTAGTAAACATCATAGTTCAAGGTTTTAAAAGTTTAACTTCAGATAACAGATTAAGTAAGCAACGGAAGCATAAGCCAAACAGTTTCAAAACAAAGTTCATAGTTCAAGATTATTTAGAACCCAACACATGGGTTAGACGACCACTACACATCCCCAAGCAGCAAGCTCCTGAGTCACTCAGTACCTGCAAAGCATGCAGTAGGGTATCAACAAAAATGTTGGCGAGTTCACGAGTTGTCCAGTTTTAATTACCAAAAACTTGTTTCACCAGTTAATTTATCCGTTTATACATGCCATGGGGAGCTACCCCATAAGTAAGCGACTAAACTGTTTTTACAATACCGAATACTATTCATCCGTACGTTTCCGTAGAGTGCCCCGTTCGTCAATGTTCTATCATCATTGACGGTTTGGCCAGAGTACATTAGTTCACGCCCGATCCCATACGCGGGCACGGTGTGAGGTTGGTGAGACCTAAATAGCGCTATCAACTAATAACCCGTTCGCCCGACCCCGGCGACTAATCGGTATTAAGAAGTGGGGACTTGAGTGATAGAGTTTCGTTTAGTGTTGCTTGTTGCATCCAGTATAAACAGTAATTAACTAAAAGTCCCATTTAAGGGGAGAGAAGTAGGTTGGTATCCCTTACAAGGGGGATAGCGTTGTTTAAGTTTCCGTTTCCCAAACCACCGGGAACGCATGCTTTAATAGTTGTGAACTCACCTTGGGTTGCTCGGCAGATTAGTTTACTTGGTCACGCACGCTGGTCACCACGCCCTAGCATGGTTACCGGTATAGGTCAGGTTGGGTACAAGTAATCACGTTTATCTTACACGTATCTAACACAGAGTATTCAAATTACACTACCACTCATAAGGTTGGGCTTATTTTAGCAGTTTAAGCAGTAACAGTTAGCACGTAACATGTATGTCAATCAGGGTTATTGGGCCTCCCCTAACATGCTAGCAATTTATGCAGAAAATCAAATAATACTTAGCCCAATCGAGAAAACAGTCCATCAACCAAACTGGCCCAATAACAACACGGCCCAATAACTAAAGTAAGCGGCCCAGTCGAGACAAGGTGGTTTCGACTCGAGAACACGCGGTCTCGAGTCGTAACCAGGAGGTCTCGAGTCATGGACTTCTGTTCTCGAGTAGTGCCGGCATGAGTCGCAACCTCAGAGGTCTCGAGTCCAATCTCGAGTCGAGATAATGAGATCTCGAGTCGAGACTAAGCTGGTCTCAAGTCCCTGAAGTCTGTCCCGAGGTGTTTATTCGTAGTTCTCGAGTCGCAATCACTGCGGTCTCGAGTTGTCATTTGGATGATCTCGAGTCGAAACCGGGGGTCTCGACTTGCACACCTGATGACCGAATCCTTCAAGAACCTGTCCAAATTGTACTATCCAATAGAATTTCATGTTCATTATCCTTAGTACTAACCAATACAATTTCACCAACATGTTTTCTTGTCTAACTCTAAATCAAACGGATCAAACAAGCATTTATCAAATGTTCAACACATATTCATCCCATATTCAAACTGTTCTTCATTTAGGGTTTTCATCATTTTCAAAACACATTCAAATATTCATAACATGTTCATGTATTTCAACACTAGGGTTTTATCATTCATCTTTATGTTCAAAGCGTGTGCATATATCCTCAGTTTTACAACATATAACACGAGATTTGTGAACAAGATTCATGTGACATATATCCTAAGTATCAAGACAATCTTGTAAACCATTGTTAAACACAATATTTGTCCTATTTATCAAACATGAATCGGGTGGTGATAAGCATCATCAGTTATTTATCATTCAAAGCACAATAGTTCACATCTCATTCAACATTTAATCATTTAAAGCAATCATCCACTAACCAAATCATTTGATCAACAAAGTGGTATTATTATGTATTTTAAATCATCAAGGATTAACAAACCATAGGGCACTAACCGGCTAGATATGGAGAGTGTATGGAGGAGCGGTGAAAGAAGTTCCGAGTGAGGGAAATGAGCTTGATCCGAGAGTCTTGATGCTACCGGTTGAATCTGAAAGAGAGGAGAGGAGGTTTGTGGTTCTAATGTTTTAGTGAGGGAGAGAGTGTGGATGAAGTGAGAGGGAGTGTGTGGGAGTGAGTGTGAGGGAATGTTGGTTGCCCAAAAATGGCAAGGTTGGCTAGGAGCATGGGTTTTATACTCGTTTCAAGTTGGTGCACCCTAATGGGCTCTCGGGTGGACTAAAGGAGGTCCATGGCCCAACCGGCCCACTGTTTACTGTTTACTCGAGACCAAGCGGTCTCGAGTCGTGGTCTCGGTTCACTAGTACTTATACACGTATATATATTTATTACATACATACAACTTAATGCAAGGATCATATAGCACACCAAGGTAATTCACAAATTTCCATTTAATAAAACATGTACACATAATTTCAATACAAGATAGTTGCTCGGGAAATCCCAGAGTGTCACATTATCCCCAAGTTTTAAGAACTTTCGTCCTGAAAGTTAAGGCAGTCACTGTCAAGCTAGTATAAGTGAGAACGTTTCGACGGGGTGTCACATCATCCCCCCGTTAGTTTGGAATTTCGTCCCGAAATTCGGTTGTAGCTTCAGTGCTGGGAGTTTCATTTGGGAACAACTGGGGATACTTGCGCTTCATCTGGTCTTCCCGCTCCCAGGTAAATTATGGGCCACGGCGCGAGTTCCAACGAACTCATACGAGAGGTATCTGGCTACGTTTGAGGGTTTTGATCTCTTGATCCGTGATCTCAATCGGTTCCTCAGTAAAGTGCAGTTGTTCGTCAATAGTGAGTTCCTTGAAAGGAATGACGAGTGTTTCATCTGACAGACACTTCTTCAGATTAGACACATGAAAGACGTTGTGCACCGCACTCAGCTCTTCAGGCAGATTCAATCTATAAGCAACCTTACCAATTTTCTAGGTAATTTCAAAGGGTCCGACATATCTCGGATTAAGCTTGCCTCGTTTTCCAAAACGAACCACACCCTTCCAGGGTGAGACTTTAAGTAGAGCCCGGTCACCAACCTGGAACTCTAGCGGTTTCCTATCCTTATCAGCGTAACTCTTCTGACGGTCACGAGTTGCCGCCATGCGTTGCCTGATCTGGGCAATCCTTTCCGTAGTGTCTACCATAGGTTCTGGACCTGTGATTTGGCTGTCACCAACTTCCGCCCAGCAAAGAGGCGATCGGCATTTACGACCGTACAATGCCTCAAAGGGTGCTGCCTGAATGCTGGTGTGGTAGTTGTTATTGTAGGAGAATTCCACTAATGGTAGATGCTTTTCCCAACCCTTGCCAAAATCGATCACACATGCCCTAAGCATGTCTTCAAGGGTTTGGATGGTGCGTTCAGATTGCCCATCCGTTTGTGGATGATAAGCGGTGCTCATGTCTAAACGTGAGCCAAAGGATTTGTGCATAGCTTGCCACAACTCAGAAGTAAAACGCGCGTCTCGATCAGAAATAATAGAGGTCGGCACTCCATGCCTCGAAACCACTTCCTTTAAGTATACCTCTGCTAGGGTAGAGAACTTGTCTGTTTCTTTAATAGCCAAAAAGTGTGCAGACTTAGTTAATCGATCCACTATCACCCAAATGGTGTCATTTCCGCGTTGAGACCTAGGCAGGCCAGTAACAAAATCCATGGAAATTTGCTCCCATTTCCATTGCGGGATCTCTGGTTGTTGGAGTAGGCCCGATGGTTTCTGATACTCAGCCTTGACTCTCGCACAAGTCAAACATTTACTGACATAGGTTGCTATGTGGGCTTTCATGCTAGGCCACCAGTATGTAGTCTTTAAGTCGTGGTACATCTTATCCGAACCAGGATGTACTGAGTAACGGGACATATGGGCTTCATCCATTACAAGCTCGCGTAAATTCCCATAAAGTGGGACCCATATATGCCCGTTTACGTAGTAAGCACCATCTTCTTTTTGTTCTAGCCATTTCCTTGATCCTCACAGGGACTCAACCCTGATGTTCTCGGCTTTCAATGCTTCAACCTGAGCGTTTCGGATTTGCTTAGGGAGGTTCGAGTGGATGGTGAGCTGTAAGGCACGAACACGCTTAGGGTTGGTTTCCTTCCTGCTGAGGGCATCCGCCACCACATTAGCCTTGCCTGGATGATATTTTATTGCGCACTCGTAGTCGTTTAGAAGCTCGACCCATCGGCGTTGCCGCATATTCAACTCTTTTTGTTCCATTATATGCTGGAGACTCTTGTGATCGGTGTAAATCGTGCACTTGGTACCGTACAAGTAGTGTCTCCAAATCTTGAGCGCGAAGACCACAGCTCCGAATTCTAAGTCATGTGTCGTGTAGTTCCGTTCATGGATCTTGAGTTGTCGTGAAGCGTAAGCAATGACCTTCTCGCGTTGCATCAACACGCAACCAAGTCCTTGAATAGAAGCGTCGCAGTAAACAACGAAGTCGTCGGTACCTTCAGGTAAGGAAAGAATAGGAGCACTACAGAGGTTCTTCTTTAGTTCCTGAAAGGCAGATTCCTGAGCATCGTTCCATTTGTAAGCAACACCCTTCTGAGTGAGGGTCGTAAGTGGTTGAGCGATCTTAGAAAATCCCTTGATAAATCTTCGATAGTATCCTGCCAACCCCAAGAATTGGCGAACTTCGGTCGGAGTCTTAGGTATAGGCCAATTCTTAATGGATTCGATCTTAGCGGGGTCGACGTGAATCCCATCCTGATTGACTATGTGCCCAAGGAAATGGACTTCTCTAAGCCAGAAATCACATTTCGAGAATTTGGCGTACAGTTGCTCATTGCGAAGGAGTTCGAGAATAAGACGCAGGTGTTGTTTATGCTCCTCTTGACTCTTCGAGTAAATTAGGATGTCATCGATAAACACAATCACGAACTTGTCGAGGTAGGGTTTGCACACTCGGTTCATGAGATCCATGAAGATCGCAGGTGCGTTGGTCATTCCGAAAGGCATAACAAGAAATTCGTAGTGACCATAGCGGGTTCTGAAAGCAGTCTTAGAGACGTCCTCATCGCGGACTCTCAGCTGGTGATAGCCCGATCGCAGATCAATCTTGGAATAATAGCTCAACCCTTGCAGCTGGTCGAACAGATCATCGATACGGGGAAGTGGATAACGATTCTTGGTGGTAACCTTGTTTAGTTCGCGGTAATCAATGCACATTCGGAATGTGCCATCCTTCTTTTTGACAAAGAGCACTGGGGCTCCCCAGGGTGACGAACTAGGACGGATAAAACCTTTGTCCAATAGTTCTTGTAGTTGAGTAGAAAGTTCCTTTAGTTCAGCGGGGGCTAGTCGATAAGGTGCACGAGCTATAGGTAGTTCTTCAGGAAATACCTCAGGATAGTCGCGTACAACTGGAAAATCTTCAATCCTGTTTTCCTTTTTCTGCGTGTCGGCAACAAGTGCTAAGATAGCGGTGTGCCCCTTTCGTAAACACTTCTGGGCTTTTAAGAATGAAATGATGCCTGTGACTTCTCCGCCTTTGTCGCCTTGAACGATAAGGGGTTTGCCAGAAGGACGGGGAATACGAACAACTTTCTCTTGGCAGAGGATTTCAGCTCGATGCTTGGATAACCAATCCATACCAATGATGACGTCGAAGCTTCCGAGAATGATGGGGAAGAGATCGATACGGAAGGTCTGACCAGACAATTCTAGTTTGCAGTTACGAATAACGTGTGAGGCCTCGAGGTTTCTACCATTAGCTATTTCAACGATGTGCTTAGAGCTTAACGGCGTAAGAGTGGACTTAAGCTTCTTACTAATACGTAGGGATACATAACTAGCATCTGCTCCAGAATCAAATAATATGGAAACATAACGATCATTAAGTAGGAACTTACCCGCCACCACGTTAGGGTCGTTCCTTGCTTCCCCAGCTCCAATCACAAAAGCCCTTCCTCTTGCACCATTTCCAGCATTGTTGTTGTTCTGATTCAGTTCAGGGCAATCCTTTCGCATGTGCCCCGTTGCTCCACACTTGAAGCATCCACGGTTGTTTCCTTGTTGCTGTTGTGGTTGTTGTTGATTCTGCCTAGCTGGAAGCTGGCCCCTGCAGTCTTTGGCTTCATGCCCCATCTCGTTGCATCGCTGACACTGACTTTTGCCACATGGCCCACTGTGGTGTCGGCTACATTTGTTACACTTGGGGGTCCACCCTGTTGCTGAGGGCCCTTGTTGCCTTCAGTCTTCCTTTGCTGAACTGAGGCCTGAGTGAGGTTAGCATCCTTACCCTGATTTCCATCCCACTTTCGTTTGTTATCGCTAGAAGTTCCGGCAGTAGCACTGATCCTTTTGGGTAGCTTGCCCTCCTCCACAGCCTGATCGGTGAGTTTGTGAGCAAGACGGACCACTGGCTGAATGGTATTGAGGTTGGCTGAGGTCACATGGCTCCGGATTTCTGGGGCCAAACCTTTGATGTACAATTCGATCCTTTGATACATAGGTCGAGACATGTTTGGGCAAAGTGCAGCATAGTCATTAGACTGTTTGGTGTAAGTCTCGATCTCTGATCCAACCATCTTGAGCTCAAAGTATTCGTTTTCGAGTTTGTGGACGTCATCCCTGTGACAATACTCCTCTTTGATCATGTCCTTGAAATCTTCCCACGCAGTAGCAGTTGCAGTTTCCAAACCAATCATCTGAATCTGTGCCTTCCACCATGAAAGTGCGTTTCCTTCAAGCGTACCAGTCGCAAACTTTACCCAGTTAGCAGGGGGACACTCGCAGACAGCAAAGACAGCTTCGGCCTTTTCAATCCAGTGCAGAAGGCCGATGGCACCCTCAGTGCCGTTGAAAAGGAGAGGCTTGCAATCCATGAAGGTTTTGAAAGTACAAACACGTGGTTGCGCAGGCGCTTGCTGACCTGTTGTGAGAAGCGAAGCGAATAGGCTTAGAGGTGAAAAGACGATGCGGGGTAGGATCTAAACATCCTAAAGTAACGAGTTTACCTCCAGGGTGAGCTGTGAAAGTTGCAGCCACCATGTTGAGCAAGTTAGTGAACTGAGCCTGAGTCATGTTAACGTTTCCTCTTCCGCGTCCACTCATTGTCTTCATATCCAGAAAACACAGTATGAGTGTGATGTCGTAATGTAGTGAGAATGAGGTAAAAGAGGGATGCGTATCTATCTAATTAGGCACACTAGTATGTATAGTAGAGCAGTCAACATAAAGTAAACAAGCAAGTAAACACAAGTCTGAGTTATGAGGTCTAATACATTGAGTCTTGCCCTTGGAGTGTAGTGTCGTCACGAGTCACGGGTTATAGTCTGGTTTTTCTCAAAAAGACTTTCTTTTTAAAACCGAGTTCACTATAACCAATGGCTCTGATACCAATCTGTCACACCCCCAAAATCCCACATGCTGAGTACCACCGCTTGGAGGCGCGACTGACCAGGATCCAGCCACTAATTATACTGAGCATTGATTAATAATAAAAATGTTCACCAACCACAATAGTTAGTAAACATCATAGTTCAAGGTTTTAAAAGTTTAAGTTCAGATAACAGATTAAGTAAGCAGCGGAAGCATAAGCCAAACAGTTTCAAAACAAAGTTCATAGTTCAAGATTATTTAGAACCCAACACATGGGTTAGACGACCACTACACATCCCCAAGCAGCAAGCTCCTGAGTCACTCAGTACCTGCAAAGCATGCAGTAGGGTATCAACAAAAATGTTGGCGAGTTCACGAGTTGTCCAGTTTTAATTACCAAAAACTTGTTTCACCAGTTAATTTATCCGTTTATACATGCCATGGGGAGCTACCCCATAAGTAAGCGACTAAACTGTTTTTACAATACCGAATACTATTCATCCGTACGTTTCCGTAGAGTGCCCCGTTCGTCAATGTTCTATCATCATTGACGGTTTTGCCAGAGTACATTAGTTCACGCCCGATCCCATACGCGGGCACGGTGTGAGGTTGGTGAGACCTAAATAGCGCTATCAACTAATAACCCGTTCGCCCGACCCCGGCGACTAATCGCTATTAAGAAGTGAGGACTTGAGTGATAGAGTTTCGTTTAGTGTTGCTTGTTGCATCCAGTATAAACAGTAATTAACTAAAAGTCCCATTTAAGGGGAGAGAAGTAGGTTGGTATCCCTTACAATGGGGATAGCGTTGTTTAAGTTTTCGTTTCCCAAACCACCGGGAACGCATGCTTTAATAGTTGTGAACTCACCTTGGGTTGCTCGGCAGATTAGTTTACTTGGTCACGCACGCTGGTTACCACGCCCTAGCATGGTTACCGGTATAGGTCAGGTTGGGTACAAGTAATCACGTTTATCTTACACGTATCTAACACAGAGTATTCAAATTACACTACCACTCATAAGGTTGGGCTTATTTTAGCAGTTTAAGCAGTAACAGTTAGCACGTAACATGTATGTCAATCAGGGTTATTGGGCCTGCCCTAACATGCCAGCAATTTATGCAGAAAATCAAATAATACTTAGCCCAGTCGAGAAAACAGTCCATCAACCAAACTGGCCCAATAACAACACGGCCCAATAACTAAAGTAAGCGGCCCAGTCGAGACAAGGTGGTCTCGACTCGAGAACACGCGGTCTTAAGTCGTAACCAGGAGGTCTCGAGTCATGGACTTCTGTTCTCGAGTAGTGCCGGCATGAGTTGCAACCTCAGAGGTCTCGAGTCCAATCTCGAGTCGAGATCATGAGATCTCGAGTCGAGACCAAGCTGGTCTCAAGTCCCAGAAGTCTGTCCCGAGGTGTTAATTCGTAGTTCTCGAGTCGCAATCACTGCGGTCTATAGTTGTCATTTGGATGATCTCGGGTCGAGACCGGGGGTCTCGACTTGCACACCTGATGACCGAATCCTTCTAGAACCTGTCCAAATTGTACTATCCAATAGAATTTCATGTTCATTATCCTTAGTACTAACCAATACAATTTCACCAACATGTTTTCTTGTCTAGCTCTAAATCAAACGGATCAAACAAGCATTTATCAAATGTTCAACACATATTCATCCCATATTCAAAATGTTCCTCATTTAGGGTTTTCATCATTTTCAAAACACATTCAAATATTCATAACATGTTCATGTATTTCAACACTAGGGTTTTATCATTCATCTTTATGTTCAAAGCGTGTGCATATATCCTCAGTTTTACAACATATAACACGAGATTTGTGAACAAGATTCATGTGACATATATCCTAAGTATCAAGACAATCTTGTAAACCATTGTTAAACACAATATTTGTCCTATTTATCAAACATGAATCGGGTGGTGATAAGCATCATCAGTTGTTTATCATTCAAAGCACAATAGTTCACATCTCATTCAACATTTAATGATTTAAAGCAATCATCCACTAACCAAATCATTTGATCAACAAAGTGGTATTATTATGTATTTTAAATCATCAAGGATTAACAAACCATAGGGCACTAACCGACTAGATATGGAGAGTGTATGGAGGAGCGGTGAAAGAAGTTCCGAGTGAGGGAAATGAGCTTAATCCGAGAGTCTTGATGCTACCGGTTGAATCCGAAAGAGAGGAGAGGAGGTTTGTGGTTCTAAGGTTTTAGTGAGGGAGAGAGTGTGGATGAAGTGAGAGGGAGTGTGTGGGAGTGAGTGAGTGTGAGGGAATGTTGGTTGCCCAAAAATGGCAAGGTTGGCTAGGAGCATGGGTTTTATACGGTGCACCCTAATGGGCTCTCGGGTGGACTAAAGGAGGTCCACGGCCCAACCGGCCCACTGTTTACTGTTTACTCGAGACCGAGTGGTCTCGAGTCGTAGTCTCGGTTCACTAGTACTTATACGCGTATATATATTTATTACATACATACAACTTAATGCAAGGATCATATAGCACACCAAGGTAATTCACAAATTTCCATTTAATAAAACATGTACACATAATTTCAATACAAGATAGTTGCTCGGGAAATCCCAGAGTGTCACAATATTTGTATTATTGTATTTGTAATTTCCGAAATAATATATCTCCAAGTCTTACTTTACAAAATATATTTGTAAACTCATTTTGCCCCAAAAATAATGTATTGTCTAGAAAATATATATTTTTCCCAAAAATCATATATCTTCTAACTATACTAGGAAAATATATTTTTATTTCCCAAAAATAATATTTACCAAAAATATATAAGTAACGGTATTGTTTTGGACAGTTAATTTCACGGTACTTTGTTAAGTTATATTACTTTACCCTAAAATAATATAACCATTTCACCGAGTACAAATAATCACACAAGTGTCTGAATACGTATATATATTCTAAATATATATCTTTACCCATTTTTATTTATAAAAACCAACCTCCAATATTTGTATTTTTGTTACAAAAATTATGGCAAAGTTTGTATCGAAAACTTATGATCAAAATATACTTGTAAATACTTGTTAGAAAATATTTTTCTAAGTGTTGATATTTTTAGAAAAATTTGCCATAGTTTCCCCTAAAAATGGAGGTGTCCATGCTATCAAAGCATGTCATTTTCTTTTCAAAAATCATTACAGCAATCAACAATCAAACTTTAAACATATTACACTTACCAAGTGCAAAAACTATACAATTTACATAACAACATGAACTTGAACTTTTATTAAAACTTGTAGTAACTTGGTAAAGTGTTTAGTAGGTTTAGTTACCCTTTAAAGTGTGTTTATTCCTTTAAAAATCTCATTCTTAAAGAAACTAGGTGTTTACAACTTGTTGGATGATCCTTTTAAAAATTATTCTTTTGAACTATTCTTGTAAATAAAGTGCTCTTACACTTATTTTATCACCGAAAATAGTGTACATTTAAGTAAGAATCAAGTTCTACTAAAAATCATATTTTGAACTTGGTTTTCTTGGAAAATCATTCATGAATCTTAGATTCATAAGATTACTAGCTTACTTTATTTATTGTTTTTCAAGAAATCATCTTATTGTCAAGTTCATGTTCATACAAGAGGATGATCATCTTATGTCGTCACATAATCATCCTCTCACTTGCTAGATCATGTGTTTAATCACAATCTAGCAAGCTCCTTATGATGATCAACATCATAATCTCAAGTGAATAACAATCAAGTGTCATGCATGCTTTAATCAACATTATTTCAACAAGATTTCATCATATGTAAGCTTATGTTTATGATTCTTGTTTAAGTCTTTTAGTGTTCTTGTGATAATCAATATACTACAACTTTTAACCAACAAAATGAGAAGTAAAAACTAGTAACAAGAAGCTTACAACTAGCTCAAAGGCTAGGGAAGATCACAATAGATTGAAGATGACAAAGATGGTGGATGAAAGCAATGGATGGAGGTTCTTCAAGTTCCACAAGCTTCAAGCTTCACAAGACACCTTCTTACACTTTGAAATGAGCTTGGAATGAGTGGATGGTGGTTGTATGGTGGTGGTGGTGGCGGCACTACCTAGGGCCGAGAGGGAGAGGAGAGAGTGAGGGAGATGGAGTGAAGTTTGTGAAGTGAAATGATCTTATGAGATACATGCCATACTTATAATCATTTCTTCCAAATATTATATCCACTATATCAAGCAAGATCTTAATAAAATAAGAATGAAATCTAGAGGTAAGGTGGTGATCTTGGTGGGGTCCTTGTGACCGTGAATATCAGGGGGGGGGGGGGTAATTGTAAAATTGAATGGTAACTAGTTAGTTAATAATTCAAATCCAAGTGTATGGTTGCTAATGTTAGTTACTAGATATTCTAGTGGGTGTTATGGTGTTCGGGGATCATAACTAGCCAAGAAATAATTAAACAATGTATCTGGCAATATTTTGGTGTTCCGAGTAATGTCCGGTTGTTCGGTTAGATACCGGTTCGTTAAAGTGTCAAGTTATTCCGTTTAATGATCTTTATGTTACTTTTTGTGACACTTTTAATTCCCGACACTTAGGAAAGCATTCAGGACCATTTAGTCAATTTTCTGCATAATACTAGTATGTTAAAAAGCTGAATTTTGCTGAAAAAATGCAGAATTCTGCACTTTAAGTGGGTTTTAGGCACTTTCCGACACTTTATCTATCATCTAGTGACGCAGTTTTATGGTCCTTACTTCCCTACACACCATACTATTGTAGTACCTTGTCCCTGGCCCATACTGGGTCTCAAAACACTGTTTGTCTATGTACTGAACCCCGTCAGCATATTCCTGCTTTATCCGTTAACTGTGCAAATTGTGCTTTGTGCATCATGTATGTCAATAAAGTTTGTATGTGATAATGATGTGACAATATGAAGTGTGATGCACATGTATGTATGATACAGAATCAGAAAGCAGTTTAAGTTATCAGTTGTAATTAAGCACAGTCATTAAGCACTAATCAATATTAATTAATTGTACGGATACCTGGTTTTATGAGGGTTGTCACAATGAGATCCCAGAAGTAACTCCTGTGACAACACAAAAGTCGCCAATAACCACTGTTGCTACTTCCTTACAGCAGATGGAAGAAAGATCTCAACCTAAGCCTAAGACTCCTCCTGCATCCTCTCAAAAGGATCAGGTTGTATCTACAGGGAAACCACATTATGAAGCTCTGGATTCACTTGAATCCATCTTCCACAGCCCTGCTCCCAGGGCAAATTCTCTTTCTACCCCTATCCTTACTTCACAAATTCCACCATCTTTTCTACCCCTGTTGAATGCTCTAGATATGGATCAGACAAAAATCAATTCTTCTCAACAACCTATCCTTGAGAAAATACATCAACAAGTGACTGAGTCTGATTCCTCTATCATTGCTAACCCATCAACAGCTGAGGAGGTTACACTGCAGGAGTTACAAGTAATTCCTATCAGTAGTTCAAGTGGAGCAGCTACTACAGGTGTTGAATTCACTGATTTACACCTGGACAGTAGTTTCATTAGTAAGACTCCCTTGAAGGCAATTTCCTCTTTGGGAACCAAGGTGACCACTAGTGTGTTTACTAAGGTAACCAGTGCTGAGGAAAGAAGTCCCCAGTACCAAGAACAAGGGGCATCAGTTGATGATTTTTGGGAAACTTTTCCTAAGTCAACTACTGATACAACCACTGTTAGTGGGAAATCAGATGATCCCATTCATTTGGGTGATGGTTTAAAATACAAAGAATTGACGGAGAGAGTAGACAAAATTGAAACATCTGTTGCAGATATCAAAAATATGTTGCAACAGTTGTTACAATATCAAAGAGCTCCACCCACTGCTGCAACACCTGCTCCTTCCCCCACTGAGCTATGGCAACTATTTCAACCTATGCTCCATCAACAAAGGCAATATGCTGATCATCAGCATGAAATTCAACTTCAGATGTTCAGAAATATGATGGAAGCTAGGTATAAAGATACTCAAGCTGATATAAAAGCCATAAAAGCTCATCTTCTCCAAACCACTGGCACTTCTCCTCCTACAGTTGTTTTTGTAGAAAACCCTGATGATGCCAAAAAGGGGGAGAAAGGAAATAAAGGAAAAGAAGGTTTATATCTACCACCAGATCCACTGTCTAAACCTGTGGTAGAAATTCCAAGGCCAGATTGTTCTAAAAAGGTTGATGCGACTCAAAATGCATTTGCTGATCAAAAAGCAAACAAGAAAGAGACAATGGAAATAAAAGGGTCAAAAATATTTGAACAAGAGAAAAAGTTATGATGGAAAAGGAAGAGCAGGGTACTTCAACTACTAAAAGAAGAAAGACTACCAGAAAGGTTAGCCAACCCAAAACCACACCTTCCAAAACCACCAAACATACTCCTCAAATCCCCAAAAGTTCCTCACATCAAACCTCCAAACCAACAGATGTTGAGACACCTGTTGTATCAACAGTTGTTGATACTTCAGTGGTTTCAACAGATATTGTTTCAACCACTGCCCACATCATTTCATCAACCAACACTCAATCCACTGCCATACCAAAAACAACACCACCATCACAAAAACCACCTGCCAAAAAGCAGAAGACAACAGTTGATACATCAACAATTGTAGTGACAACAGTGGTTGAGACACCAGTTGTATCAACTGCTGTTAGTCAGTCAACCATCACTTCAAACACCACCACTCAACCCACAAATACACCACCAACTACTCCAAAGCACAAAGAAGAAGGGTAACAAATATTGTGCTTGAAGATGACACTTCCAACATCTTCACAACCTCTGATCCTAGCCACTATTCCAAACCTTGTTCCAATCTCTTCACCTCAAGGAATCAGGTTACAAGGTGGTCAGAGGTGAAAGTGTTAGATACCTACAAAAGGTTGGAAGAATTAAGAAAGAAGCCCAGTTGCTCCCTCAGAACCACTAAACTTGAGCGGTTTTCAGGACACTGAACGTGACGGAAGGTATTCTCAATGCTCTCGAACCACTGAAGAAGCCCAGTTGCTCCCTCAGAACCACTAAACTTGAGCGGTTTTGCCGAGTTGAAACTCTTGAAATTGCATGGAGCATTGTTGTTGTTGATGTCTTGCATCATTTGAGCATAAAGATTTGGGAAGGCAACAGCCATTTGCTGCGTGATGATTTCCGCCAGTTCGGCATTTTCCATCTGATTGTCGCGTCGAGGAGGCATTCTAAAAGAGGAAACATGAAAGGAAACGAGTGAGAGATTTAGACGAAAAGAATGAGATGAAACAAATCTGATGAAAGCAAGGATAGTGGTCATTTGTTTGTTACTACAAAGCAACGAACGACCCTGGTGACTAATCAAAGTAAATGGATCAAAAATAATGTATCGCGAAGACATGCTCGCCTATAAGTGAACACTCATCCCAAGAATTCCCAGGTAAGCACAACTGGTCTCGCGTCTGATGAGATGTATACGAAGTGCTTGCCTAGACAGAAAACCCAGAATACAGGCATTCACCCTTCCAGTTTGCACGTGTTCACATTATTTAAAACCCAAAACCTTGACGAGATTTTGAAAACTCAAAGGGGTTCAAAACCATATAACAGAGGGTTCAAAACCTAGTAATCAATCATCCTAGAACAGATGATTAGTTTTCAAAGAGGTTTTGAAATTTATGTTCTTGTTGTGGTCGTCGCCTAAGGATAGGTGACGGTATTGTTTTATGACTAAACGCAAGTAAACTCGCGTTAGGGTCCTAGAAAGGTTATAGACTAGGTCAAAGCATTACTAATAACCTAATTCCCTATAACCATTGGCTCTGATACCAACTTTTCTGTCACACCCCGACCACGTAAAACAACAAAACGTGGCGGAAACATCGAGGCGTGTTGCAACAGAATCATTGTTTCATAACCATGGCATAAATAAATTCGGTTTTATTGAATAAATGAACTCATTGTTTTAATACAATCAAATAAATACAACTATGATCTTCCAAGTTTTAGAGTTGCTAAGGCACGAGTCCATCCTAAATGTAGCATGTATCAACAATCATTGCAAAGCAGTACCTAAAACATGTGTAAAAATAGGTACGTCAGCATAAAAATGCCTGTGAGATACATAGGTTTTGTGAATATAGGATTCATGACTTATGTTTAAGAAAATGTTTAGTCATGAACCCCGTACTTTGCTTTGTCTTGTAAATCGTTTGAAATAAAACAATAAGTTCAAATGATATGTATAAATAAGAGAATAATGTATGGTTAAATGAATAACCATTGTAAAATGAGTTTGTATAAGTTAAGTTGCTTGTAAAACAATGTATTGTGAAAAGTATGTTATTTGTATAAAATGTTATATGTATCAAATTGAAATGATTCAAATAACGATACAATATGTAATACCATACAAACACTTATATATAGGAAGTACCAGCGGCGTATCCACCATGCTTGTATCATATTACACACGCCTCGTTACTTAATCACTTACTCAAACCAAACCAACAATGTAAGATGTATATGTTTAAACCAATTGCCAAACGTATTGAATAATGTGTAAAAATGTTTATGTCAAGATGAAATCATGAAATGTATAACCAATGTCAATAATGTTTATGTGTCCAATGTAAATCATGTAATGTGTAACCAATGTGATTTGTATAAATAAGTGTAAGATTAAACAATTATCCTTATAGTAGCATATTAAAAGTATACTTTGGATTTGTAAGTAACATATTAAACTATGTTTTGGTTTCATAAATAACATATCAAAATATGCTTTAGATGTGATAAATAACATATTAAACTATGTTTTTGGTTTTGTAAATATATGTTGGTTTTGTACAATACCACACATGAGAGTATATCAAACTATACTTTAATAGTGTGATTTGAGAATTCATTCAGACCTGGTGCATCAAGATACACCTTTGAGACTATAGAAATACCACAAAGGCAATCCCTATTTGGATGGAGCAACAAATTGGTTTCAGACATTCCATGACAACAGGAATGGGGTGTCAAATCCTATAGCGTTATATCATACTAACAATCGGCCTGGTGAACATAAAATAAGTACAATTCAACAATTTATTTTATGTTCTTTGAGAAATCAATGTTTAAACCATAATTAGTCATTCAGTTTGTCAAATGATAAGTAATAACATGTATAATCAATTATACTTTTGGAAAACATGAAAGTAATAGATAGGTACACATGCTTCACCCCAAAACAGTTTGGAAAACAGTAAAATAGGGGAACTATGTACTCACATTGAGAGTGCTTAGGAGTCCTTGTGTAACAACCAAACAATGCTAGAGATCACGGATATCAAACGACACCTAATATAGGTAGCTCTGTTAATAAACCGGACCTAAATCGGAGGATTTAGATAGAATGAGGGTTCGTAAACCAAACGAGTATAGAGACTCGTGTCATATGGTTTAACAAAGCCTACATACTAAATGAAACCTAACCTAATAGCTTACGACCCATTACGACCCGTTTAGGTAGCTTATGTTACTTTAACGCGTCGTTCGCGTGAAACGCGTTCGGACCGCCTAACTAGTTCTACGACAAGTGTTATATGCCTAAACATGTTACATAATCAGTTATGTGACAAAAGTTTAGGTTACATATGCTTAATTACCAATTATACATGAAAAGGGTATTCTGGTAATTTACCTAAGGCATATAAACTACCTATCATACAACTACTTAAACGATGTGACCATAGGGTATAACCTCGGAAGGTTATTCCCTACCTACTATGGTCACCTAATGTATTTGGTCGGATCCTAATGATCGACCAAACTGGGTCGGGTTCGAAGGTATAGGCGATTTATTAGATCGCCTACCCTACGACCCTAGACAACGTGGTAATCAGTGGGCATAGTCCCAAGGGACTATAACCAACGTGATTACACTCATGTTGCGAAGTTCAAACGAACTTCGCATTGACCATTACTGGTCAACGCTGAAAGTCAAACAAAGTTTGACTTTCTGACTCGAAAAGCAATAAAATAAGGAAAAGAACGAAAGAATACTTACGAAGGGTCCCCGAATGCTAACCTCGATTCAAAAATCTCAGGTATGAAACAATAGTTTCAACTTAGAGTTTCTCAAATCAAAGTTCTTGTAAGTTTAGCAATGGGGTGATGGGGTATTTATAGTTTTCAGTCCACCGTTGAGATCGTTTCATGGAAACCGTGATTCGATCACATCCGTACACTTGTTGAAAGGTTATGGAAGCTAAATATGATCCTTATCTAATGACTAAGCAATTTAGAACATGTGGAGGAGGATCAAACAGCTGCAATCTGCTGTTAGAAACATTTAACCTGGTCAGAAGGTCTGACGCGGGCCGCCTAGGAGTCACAGATCAGAACAAAGTTTCAGAAATGTCAGTTTCAGTCCCTGCACGTGTTTAAGGCCATTTCCGACACTTCTAAGGCCCGTAAAGCCAACTTTAAGGCCCTAAAATGTTGCCTAAACATTGAGGACATGAAAAATGCTCAAAAATATGCCGGGTGTTGGTTCGTTTGGTCGTACGAACGCGATGTTCGCTTAATTACGACGGAATGCGCATAAGCGCGAAAAACGATCCAAATGACGCGACGAATGGATTTTTGGCAAGCCAAACACTAAAGTATAATATAGTCATGCTTACATAAATTTTTGGATGTCCGGATGTATTCAGAACGTAAGTTATGCGCGAAAATGCAAACTTGTGCACTTTTTGACACTTTTAGTCCCTGAATGACCCAAAAGTTTATTTTAGCATACCGAACCCCTCAAAGCCTATTTCTAAGCTATGTGAAGGATATTTATGGTATGTTTAACTTATGGTCATGTTCCGGAATGTCTGTTACAGTTCAAATTGGCATACTTTCGTAGTTTGTCAAGTTTAGTCCCTATAAGCGAATTAACTTGTTTTTGCCATACCAAAGCCTTTAAAACTTATTTCTAAGTTATGTAAAGGTTATTTAAGGTATGTTAAGCCTATTTCACTATTCCGGAGTGTTCGTTGGATTAAACTGGTTATATTTACGCATCTGAGCGCGTATAACCCTCCAGAAAGCGATTTATAGCTTAAAATCAAACAAGAGTTGATATGTGTAAAAGATACACATAATTTTACAAATCCCAAGTATGAAATACAATATTTCATTGGTTTGGCATTTGTTTGATGGTTGAAGTGACACAGGTGTTACAGTCTCCCCTACTTTAGGAAATTTCGTCCCGAAATTTAATTCTAGAGGAAACTTGTGAAGACAGCTGTGACGGTTTCGCCTTCTAATAGATCCATTGAACCCTTAAGTAAAACTCTGGGCCATGTTAGGATTCTTAGCGAATTTGTTAACCCTCAAAGTGAATTCCTTGTAGCAGTAAAACATGGAATTTTTGAACTATGGATAGAAAAACGTTTCTTATGAAGACTTATCATAGGAAACTTGTGTGTGCTTGAAATCAGAATTGGGGAGCGTAAGATAAAATGACATCGGTCAAGGTCCAAGACTTCTCCCGTATCATTATTCTCGTCACTATGGGTCTTAACACATGACAAAATTCCCTGTGGTTTCTGTGCACTGAATTCCATAATTATGTAGGCCTCCATAATTACTTAATTCCTTGCACAGTCCGCACAGTTCATTTCAGAATGCGTAGAGGAAAAATCAATTGAATAAACATGAAATGACTCGACTAGACCACCAAAGGGTCCTTTTAATTTGATCAACGAACGATCTTTTTAACTAGATCAACATATGATCTTATTAACTAAACCGTCGTACGATCTCCTTAAATAGACCACTTAAGGGATCTAATTATAGAATAGTACTTTAAAATCCAAGGGACTTGACTACAACGTAGAAGTCCATTAAGGATTTAAGATAGTAACTTTGGATATCCTATTATGAATCTCTCGTATGAGATATGAAAGATTTTACGAGGATTTGGATGGATCACATACAACCACAAACATGTAAGAAAACACATAAGCACAAAATTAGTTAACTTGATTCTTTAATTTGTTGTCTTTGAGCATGGATAATTAAAGCACACTAGAAATCCAATCCATGAATTTCATTCGGTACTTTAATCATTTTCAAGGATCCATCTATAAAGATAGAAGGATTCTCAATAAAAGTTTGGCTTTGTTTCTTAAAAGAAACGAGTGTTTAGGGTTCTTGGGGAGATCACAAATATTCATAAAATGACAGAACCATACGAGTAGTTTGTCTTTGAGTTGACATCATATGATTGTATCCAACGTTCACACAATCGTATCAGTTTTGCAAAAATAAAAACGACGAATTTTTATTTATATAACAACTGACTTGTCTTTAAACATCATAAGATAACAACCAAGGAAATAACAAAACACTAGTTGTTCACTGCCGCATCATTGTTCATGTTTGCCTCATTGATGTTAAACGCTCGTCCTCGCGCCGGAGGTGCGTTAACAAGCCTTGGGCAATTGTTCCTGTAGTGGGTAAGGTCACCGCAGTTATAACATGACCCCGGAGGGAACCGTGCTTGAACAGCAGCAGGGTTTACAGCAGCTTGATTTGCATAGCGACAAACATTGATCAAATGTCCCAACCATCCACAGTGGGTACATTTGTGACACTGCTCTTGCTCTAGATGATGACGGTTGCACTTGTTGCACAAAGGTGCAGTACCAACATAGTTTTGCCTTTTGCGAGGTTGTGCTGGTTGGTTTGGTGCAACCTGTTTGTCTTGAGCAGTTACAGCGCAGTTCTGAGAGGCTTTGCGCTTCTTCTTCTTGGATACCCCGGCATTTTCTTCCTTTGGTTCAACTTGAGCAGTCTTGTCAGTTGGTCTTGAGTCGCCCTTTCGAAACAGCTTACGCTTCCTGATGTGGGATTCAGTTAGGGTGGCAGACAGTTCAATGGCTTGTCTGACAGTAATAGGGTTACTGCCAGTAACGATATCCTGAACTAGGTCAGGAAGACCATCCGTATATTTCTCGATTGCCTTATCCACAGGAGTAACCATAACAGGACATAACAAGCTCAATTCTTCAAAACGGTCAGTATAGGCTCGATGCTCGCCACTGTCTTGCTTCAAATCATCAAACTCCCTCTCCAAAGCTCGCAGTTCATGACGAGGGCAAAACTCCTTCATCATAAGAGCCCTAAGCTCAGCCCAAGTCTGTGCTAATGCAACCTCAGCACCGCGGTCTCTCATCACCCCGTTCCACCATGTGAGAGCCCTCTTCTGAAACACACTTGAAGAAAACTCGACCTTGCGATTTTCAGGACACTGAACGTGACGGAAGGTATTCTCAATGCTCTCGAACCACTGAAGAAGCCCAGTTGCTCCCTCAGAACCACTAAACTTGAGCGGTTTTGCCGAGTTGAAACTCTTGAAATTGCATGGAGCATTGTTGTTGTTGATGGCTTGCATCATTTGAGCATAAAGATTTGGGAAGGCAACAGCCATTTGCTGCGTGATGATTTCCGCCAGTTCGGCATTTTCCATCTGATTGTCGCGTCGAGGAGGCATTCTAAAAGAGGAAACATGAAAGGAAACGAGTGAGAGATTTAGACGAAAAGAATGAGATGAAACAAATCTGATGAAAGCAAGGATAGTGGTCATTTGTTTGTTACTACAAAGCAACGAACGACCCTGGTGACTAATCAAAGTAAATGGATCAAAAATAATGTATCGCGAAGACATGCTCGCCTATAAGTGAACACTCATCCCAAGAATTCCCAGGTAAGCACAACTGGTCTCGCGTCTGATGAGATGTATACGAAGTGCTTGCCTAGACAGAAAACCCAGAATACAGGCATTCACCCTTCCAGTTTGCACGTGTTCACATTATTTAAAACCCAAAACCTTGACGAGATTTTGAAAACTCAAAGGGGTTCAAAACCATATAACAGAGGGTTCAAAACCTAGTAATCAATCATCCTAGAACAGATGATTAGTTTTCAAAGCGGTTTTGAAATTTATGTTCTTGTTGTGGTCGTCGCCTAAGGATAGGTGACGGTATTGTTTTATGACTAAACGCAAGTAAACTCGCGTTAGGGTCCTAGAAAGGTTATAGACTAGGTCAAAGCATTACTAATAACCTAATTCCCTATAACCATTGGCTCTGATACCAACTTTTCTGTCACACCCCGACCACGTAAAACAACAAAACGTGGCGGAAACATCGAGGCGTGTTGCAACAGAATCATTGTTTCATAACCATGGCATAAATAAATTCTGTTTTATTGAATAAATGAACTCATTGTTTTAATACAATCAAATAAATACAACTATGATCTTCCAAGTTTTAGAGTTGCTAAGGCACGAGTCCATCCTAAATGTAGCATGTATCAACAATCATTGCAAAGCAGTACCTAAAACATGTGTAAAAATAGGTACGTCAGCATAAAAATGCCTGTGAGATACATAGGTTTTGTGAATATAGGATTCATGACTTATGTTTAAGAAAATGTTTAGTCATGAACCCCGTACTTTGCTTTGTCTTGTAAATCGTTTGAAATAAAACAATAAGTTCAAATGATATGTATAAATAAGATAATAATGTATGGTTAAATGAATAACCATTGTAAAATGAGTTTGTATAAGTTAAGTTGCTTGTAAAACAATGTATTGTGAAAAGTATGTTATTTGTATAAAATGTTATATGTATCAAATTGAAATGATTCAAATAACGATACAATATGTAATACCATACAAACACTTATATATAGGAAGTACCAGCGGCGTATCCACCATGCTTGTATCATATTACATACGCCTCGTTACTTAATCACTTACTCAAACCAAACCAACAATGTAAGATGTATATGTTTAAACCAATTGCCAAACGTATTGAATAATGTGTAAAAATGTTTATGTCAAGATGAAATCATGAAATGTATAACCAATGTCAATAATGTTTATGTGTCCAATGTAAATCATGTAATGTGTAACCAATGTGATTTGTATAAATAAGTGTAAGATTAAACAATTATCCTTATAGTAGCATATTAAAAGTATACTTTGGATTTGTAAGTAACATATTAAACTATGTTTTGGTTTCATAAATAACATATCAAAATATGCTTTAGATGTGATAAATAACATATTAAACTATGTTTTTGGTTTTGTAAATATATGTTGGTTTTGTACAATACCACACATGAGAGTATATCAAACTATACTTTAATAGTGTGATTTGAGAATTCATTCAGACCTGGTGCATCAAGATACACCTTTGAGACTATAGAAATACCACAAAGGCAATCCCTATTTGGATGGAGCAACAAATTGGTTTCAGACATTCCATGACAACAGGAATGGGGTGTCAAATCCTATAGCGCTATATCATACTAACAATCGGTCTGGTGAACATAAAATAAGTACAATTCAACAATTTATTTTATGTTCTTTGAGAAATCAATGTTTAAACCATAATTAGTCATTCAGTTTGTCAAATGATAAGTAATAACATGTATAATCAATTATACTTTTGGAAAACATGAAAGTAACAGATAGGTACACATGCTTCACCCCAAAACAGTTTGGAAAACAGTAAAATAGGGGAACTATGTACTCACATTGAGAGTGCTTAGGAGTCCTTGTGTAACAACCAAACAATGCTAGAGATCACGGATATCAAACGACACCTAATATAGGTAGCTCTGTTAATAAACCGGACCTAAATCGGAGGATTTAGATAGAATGAGGGTTCGTAAACCAAACGAGTATAGAGACTCGTGTCATATGGTTTAACAAAGCCTACATACTAAATGAAACCTAACCTAATAGCTTACGACCCATTACGACCCGTTTAGGTAGCTTATGTTACTTTAACGCGTCGTTCGCGTGAAACGCGTTCGGACCGCCTAACTAGTTCTACGACAAGTGTTATATGCCTAAACATGTTACATAATCAGTTATGTGACAAAAGTTTAGGTTACATATGCTTAATTACCAATTATACATGAAAAGGGTATTCTGGTAATTTACCTAAGGCATATAAACTACCTATCATACAACTACTTAAACGATGTGACCATAGGGTATAACCTCGGAAGGTTATTCCCTACCTACTATGGTCACCTAATGTATTTGGTCGGATCCTAATGATCGACCAAACTGGGTCGGGTTCGAAGGTATAGGCGATTTATTAGATCGCCTACCCTACGACCCTAGACAACGTGGTAATCAGTGGGCATAGTCCTAAGGGACTATAACCAACGTGATTACACTCACGTTGCGAAGTTCAAACGAACTTCGCATTGACCATTACTGGTCAACGCTGAAAGTCAAACAAAGTTTGACTTTCTGACTCGAAAAGCAATAAAATAAGGAAAAGAACGAAAGAATACTTACGAAGGGTCCCCGAATGCTAACCTCGATTCAAAAATCTCAGGTATGAAACAATAGTTTCAACTTAGAGTTTCTCAAATCAAAGTTCTTGTAAGTTTAGCAATGGGGTGATGGGGTATTTATAGTTTTCGGTCCACCGTTGAGATCGTTTCATGGAAACCGTGATTCGATCACATCCGTACACTTGTTGAAAGGTTATGGAAGCTAAATATGATCCTTATCTAATGACTAAGCAATTTAGAACATGTGGAGGAGGATCAAACAGCTGCAATCTGCTGTTAGAAACATTTAACCTGGTCAGAAGGTCTGACGCGGGCCGCCTAAGGATGTTAAGATCCTGAGGCGGGCCGCCTAGGAGTCACAGATCAGAACAAAGTTTCAGAAATGTCAGTTTCAGTCCCTGCACGTGTTTAAGGCCATTTCCGACACTTCTAAGGCCCGTAAAGCCAACTTTAAGGCCCTAAAATGTTGCCTAAACATTGAGGACATGAAAAATGCTCAAAAATATGCCGGGTGTTGGTTCGTTTGGTCGTACGAACGCGATGTTCGCTTAATTACGACGGAATGCGCATAAGCGCGAAAAACGATCCAAATGACGCGACGAATGGATTTTTGGCAAGCCAAACACTAAAGTATAATATAGTCATGCTTACATAAATTTTTGGATGTCCGGATGTATTCAGAACGTAAGTTATGCGCGAAAATGCAAACTTGTGCACTTTTTGACACTTTTAGTCCCTGAATGACCCAAAAGTTTATTTTAGCATACCGAACCCCTCAAAGCCTATTTCTAAGCTATGTGAAGGATATTTATGGTATGTTTAACTTATGGTCATGTTCCGGAATGTCTGTTACAGTTCAAATTGGCATACTTTCGCAGTTTGTCAAGTTTAGTCCCTGTAAGCGAATTAACTTGTTTTTGCCATACCAAAGCCTTTAAAACTTATTTCTAAGTTATGTAAAGGTTATTTAAGGTATGTTAAGCCTATTTCACTATTCCGGAGTGTTCGTTGGATTAAACTGGTTATATTTACGCATCTGAGCGCGTATAACCCTCCAGAAAGCGATTTAAAGCTTAAAATCTAACAAGAGTTGATATGTGTAAAAGATACACATAATTTTACAAATCCCAAGTATGAAATACAATATTTCATTGGTTTGGCATTTGTTTGACGGTTGAAGTGACACAGGTGTTACAAAGAATGTTTAAAGGGGGGAGTTTTGTTACATGTTAATTAGTAGAAGGACTAAAATATCATTTAGTCATAATATGTGAAGGGGTGTTTATGTAATTCTGTAAACTTGAGGGTTATAGTTAGAATTAGTTGGTTAGTCATTTAGAGAGTTCGTTACATACTATGTGAGTTAGTTGTAATAATTATCTCGATAATGAATTGAATCTCGTTTCTGTCTTACGATTCTCTCTAAATTTCTTATCGTAACAATTTAGGTTTCGCCTGTTCAACCCGCCAAATCTTAATCTTTCAGCCAGCTAGCCAACCCGTCACGATTCACAATGCTCTCCCCACATTTGTTATGCTTAATACTTTCTTTTTCTGGTTAACGTGATTTATTACCGGGGCATTTTCGTAATAATTATTCGTAGAGTAATTATCAAAATTACTGTACAAATGATCCTGTAGAGTAATTTTGATCTTGTAGAGTAATTTTGTAAAATGTTCTTGTAGGGTAATTTTGATCTTGTAGAGTATCATAATTACTTTACAAATGATCTTGTACGGTAATTTTGATTTTGTAAGGTAATTTTGTAAAGTATCATAATTACTCTACAGATAATTTTGTAGAGTAATTTTGAATCGTATGTTTGATAAACTTGAATAGTAATTTTGATACATTTGTAAAGTAATTTTTAAGCAGATTAATTTTGATACACTTGTAGAGAAATTTTAATAATTAACCTGCATGATCAAAATTACTCTACAAGAATATGTTACAAAATTACTCTACAAGATCAAAATTACTCGGATCATTTGTAGAGTAATTTTGATAATTACTAATAATTACGAAAAATGCCACCATATTTTTTCAATAAAACCTTCAATTCGTACGTTTTGTATGTATTTCATCTTTTGTATATATCTCTTTGTAGTCAGGATTAAACTTGACAATTTGAGACTCAAATTAAAAGACATATATCTAATATTATTGTGCAAAAAAAAATAACCCCTTTGTTATGGATATGTTGATGCTTGCCACACATTAGCTACCAACCATATCTTCCAAATCTATACCAGAAACTTACACCCTTCGCATAAAAAAATGTGTTTTACTGAGTTCAATCATTTCTTACTAATGCCTTTTTTGTTGTCCAAAGAAACCTTATCACCTCATATCATCTTGTGGCCAACTGAACATGAGTGTGTTTTTCAAAGTAAGACTACATACAAATGAAGACCATAAATGTGTCATCCAGATGATCATGGCTTTTGAGGATTGAATAAATGAAAAAATGTATGGTCCAAGAAAATTGTGGTATGCAACAAAACTCGATGATTTGACTCAATTAAGTCAAGAGTTGATCATGACTGATCCGAAAGGGTCAAAAGTGCAAAAGTAAAAAAAAAAAAAAAAAAAAAAAAAACAAAACTATGTAGCTTTAATGCTTTTGTGCTCAACCCTATCATGAAATGAAGGGCTTTATCGGATGAAACATGAAAGATATCTACTTGACGAAACTCGGAAATCAGTACAGCCCCAAAAATTTCCACCATACACCGCCAACAACTGACCAAATCACCGCGTTAATACAAGCCATGATGAACCCGATTCTAAATACATCTGGGAGCTCCACGTAACCAGCTGTTAATGAAAAAAATAAAAGAAAAAGTTAGCCATAAATTCATAATGCACCAATAGAGCTTTTAAGTCGAACCTATTACTTCACATACTCAAATTACACTTTGGAATATTTAAGAAGACTACACCTTCTTAAATATCTGATGCCAAATTTTGTATTTGTGGAACTTGTCCTAATCTTATTGTATTACCAACTTGTTTTTATAAGTAACTTAAAAGAATCTATATTAGTTTTAGCCATGGTTGCAAAAGTCGCTAGGCGCTCCCTATTCGGATTTGAGACTACTCCAGAAGTACTCCGCCTAGGCAGAGATTACTCAGGAGTAATTAGCCTAGGCGAACAGTACTCAGGCCTTGGCAGCTTCCCTTGTATCGAGTACTCGGGGAGCACTCGGAGCCTAGGCGGGACTTTTACAACCGCATTAAATTTACTTCACTTGACCTCAAAAGTCAAACTGTAATCACTTCTTGGGAGCCATACTTTTTTGACTAATTAAATTTTATATATAATTACAACATCTATGAATAAAATGACTAGGGCGACTTTAACTCGTCTAATCTATTCCTTTAGCCTAAATTTCTACATTTGACTTGCTTGAATTTGAAATACAAAAACCGAAATTCACACGCTCATAAGTAAATGAGTTGAGATTGCCACTGTAACTTTGTATCGGTTTTAACAAAAAAAAAAAAAAAAAAGCATACCTCCGAAGTAAACAGCGGCTTGACCACTGCTATAATGAGTCTGAGCACCAAATAAGTTTGTATTGTAGGCCAAAGCGAGTGCCGCCAATACAGCAGGCACACCGGCTGCCAAATGCATAGCAAGAAACGCAGAGTATAAGGCTCCTACATGGCCCGTTTGACTAGCAAACATGTAGTGGATGAAGAAGTAAGCTGCTTGAAGAACACCAAATGCAGCAGGCCAACTCAACGAGAAAGATTGAAGGAACTTAGCTACACAATTAGACATCCATGTTACTATTCCAAGATTTGTCAGCTGACCTGCCATGCCTACAAGGACCGCAAACCAAGCCAAAGTGTCCCATGCGGATTTTTCGCTTAAACAATCATTCCATTCAAGTACTCCCAACAATAATAGTATTGATAACCCCAACATTGCGGTAACAACACTTGGTATTCCAATAGCATCCCTGTGATGAGAATAAACGAAGATTAGTAATTTGTAGTCGTTCAGACTTTATAACATTATAGATTCTGTCTGTCCCCTATTCCAATGCCCGATACACAATTTCGACAAGAGTGTAGATGTGGCAATGCGTCTAAATGGGTCAGGTTGGATTGTGTTAATCAAGACAACTTTTGTCCAATTTTTTTATAAATAATTAGTTCGTCAAATCTTATTACAGTAATAGTAAATTAGTATTATCTCAATATAAATCTTTTTTTTTTTTGTATAAAAAAATTTAAGAGGTATGCATCAAAATCACACTTTGGGTGACCGTGACTTTTTACTCCATTCAACCCATTTTCTTTAAATAATATTATTTTTATTTAACCCGTTTACCATTACCCATTGGCACATTGATACGTAACTGGGTTGAAATTGCCACCTCAATAACTAAACATATTATTCTTTCTTTTGCCTCTAACCAGCAAAAGGGGCCCATGTCTTCACATAAGATAAACAGGATTCAAAAATTGAAAATGTTAAAAACCAAAAAAATAAACTAATCGTTTACCAAATATTACATACCCGAAAACCCAAAGTGAGACAGCAAGAAGCATGGTACCGATCATAATCCACTCGTTAGTTGTGACGGGGCCCATGGCTTGAAGCCTCTTTTCAGCCATCGCAGGTGCATCAGGTGTATCTTTGGTTTCAGGTGGATAAATTTTGTACAAAACGTATGGAGTAAATAGAAGAGATACAAAAGCCGGTAAACTAGCAGCCTTGAACCATGAAATCCATGGATTTGCAATGACCAACCCGAGTTCCTCAGCCAGTTTCAGACACAACAGGTTTTGTGCTGCAGCCGTTAGAAAAAGTGCACTAGAATTGCCAGCACACTGTCAATCATTACGTATAAATTTTGTAAAAATCATCCCGTGAAAAGTGCAACATTGTTAAAACTCAAGAATTGTTGATATTACTTAAAGACAGTAACTATTTACCACAAGATTACATGAAAAGGCAAAATTGACTAAACGTTGTTGTTAATTAACTAAATAAATACCCTTGCCCTCTTGCTCCACATAAAGCCATACCTCATCCATAAAAAAAAAAAAAAAATCTAATCTAATGACAATTTGTACAATAAACCTTCAGAGGTGTGGCACAGTGGTAAACGCCTTATTCCTTCTAGCAAAGCGCAAGCTGCATTTTACCTAGTCATATCGGTTAGCGGGGTTTTACTGTCAATCATTAAATGGTCTCATTTCCATCATCAAATGTAAATTAACAATAATAAACAAAACTAACTAAAAGATCAACTACCTTTGTGCATCAATTCTATACTTTCAAATCCCAAATAGTACAACAAAACCTAATCATGCAATCTTTTCCCGAACCCCATAACCATAACAAACTAAACTAAACAAATCCAATTCAGCAATAAACTTTCAACTGCTAACCTGAAACTGAGACTGAACAAGGTAGGCCCCAAGCTTCCTGGACGACGGATCATTCGGTTTACTCCCACCGGAAACGGCCAAGGACTTAATAATGGGCAAAAACACCCCACCAGCCCGTGCAGTGGTACTAGGCATAGCGGGAGCAATCAAAGTCTCACTCAAGGCCAACCCATAACTCAACCCCAAAGTACTCTTCCCCAACCACTTAACAAAATAAGTGGCAATGCGATCCCCCAAGCCGGTCTTAACAAAGCCACGGGCAAAAAAGAAGGAAATCACAATCAACCAAATAACCTCATTAGTAAAAGCGCTAAAGGCGGTTTTGAAAGTGAGAGTTTTGGTTATGATGGAGGTGGTGAGACCGATAAACGCCCAAGCGCCGACTGGTAAAGGGGAGAGGACGAGACCGGCAATGGTGGAGAGGAAAATGGAGAGGAGTTGCCAGGCTTGAGGGGTGACGTCGGGGGGTTTGGGGATGAGGAAACGGAGGAAGAGACCGATGGCGATTGAGAGGGTTAGTGGGACGATCTTTGCGCCTTGTGGGTGAAGGGTTTTGGGTTCTGTGGGTTGGGGAATGGAGGTGGCGGATGCGCAGATGGGTTTGAGGAGGAGGAGGGGTTTGGTGGTGAAGGAGTGGGGGTAAGGGGGTGGGGGTGATCGGAGAAAGGGTGGTTTGAAGGGGGAAATGGGTTTGGAGAGGCGGGAGCGGAGGTGGAGGGAGGGTGGGCGGAATGTGGTGGAGAAAAGGGCGGTGGACTCCATTGGTGATGGTGGTGGTTGTGGTTTGAGATTTGTGGAAATGGTGATTTGCAGGGAGAGTGAGGCGGAAAGTATGATGAGTGAAAATGTTTTGTGCTGGCAACGCCGCAGAATATGTATGAATCAGTTTTTTTTTTTTAACGGCCAACGGAAATTTTGTGAATAAGTTTATGGGTGAAATTATGCGATTTCGGGCATGCTTTTCCAACTCAGCTTATGACTTATCGAGTTAATCAAAAAGATTAAAAAAAGTTTTAGTGTTTGACAAACCTAAAAGTCCTTTTCAAAATTACTTTTTAAAAAGGAGAAAAAGTCATCAAAAAGCCATTTTTGAGAAGTTAGGGGCATTGTGACTTGTTGATCAAATTATATTTATTGACTTATAAAAGAATGTCCCCTTTTAGTTATTTTATATCAATAAGCTAAGACAAACACTTTTTAAAAAACAACTTATTGACTTATCGGTTTTTCCCACACAATAAGCTAATCCAAACACTTTTTTAAAAACTCATTTTTAAAAAGTAATAAGTCAATAAGTCATTTTCACAAAAAGTCATTTCTAGGTAAAATAAGTTTAGTCAAACATGCCCTTATATGGTTTTTCACTTTATAATATATGACTAGTACTAAACCTGTGTGTAAACACGGGTAGTTTTTAAAAAAACCATGCATAATACATTTTAATAGAAAGTATAGATAGATATATAGATATTGTACTAAAACTTGTTATCTGTTATAGATAACTAGTAGGGTGCCTGCGCGATGCGACGGGGGTGGCACTTTGCATTGCGGCACTCGTTTATGATAGTTTTTTTATTCGTATAATATTTATAATAACATCATTGTGGTGGATATGTGTCATAAATGTTACACTTATGTAAAGTTTTGTTTTTTTTATAAAAAATAATAATCAAAAGACAAAAAATATTGTTTTCTTATAAAAATTATTAATCAAAAGACAAAAAATAAAAGATAAGTTGTGGTTAAACTATAAAGTATAATTTTATTCTTTAAAGTTTATAACTTTTTTTTAAATATTCACATAGAACTTTAAGTTTAAAATTTTCATTTTAAAAAAAATAAAAAATAGTATTTGACTCGTAAGTACGTTTAGACCTTTAACTAAAATTGTTAAATTTCGTTTTTTACAGATATAAAAATTTTATATTTTTATAAAATTTCAAGAACTGTTTTATAAAAAAAATAGGATGTTAAGATTTTATATCTTTATTAACTTTATATCATACTAAGTTCAAATTTTTAGTTCCTAACTAATCTTATCTATATGAGTCTACTTTTAACTTATAATCCATAAAAATACGCAACACAATCTACTATGTATCTAGTCAAGTTGGTAAAAAATTATTTTGAAACTGACTAATATTATCTATAACACTATAGTTGAACTTATAATTCCTAAAAATTTGCAACACAATTTACTATTTATCTAGTAAAGATCGTAAATTTCTGAAGTATTTTATTTATATTACTTGTTACAAAACAATATTGGTAAAAGAGTTATTTTTTTAGAGTTAATTGCCATTTTAGTCCCTGAGGTTTGTCCAAATTTGTCATTTTAGTCCAAATAGTTTTTTTTTCGCCTCTGGTTCCCTGACTTTTCCATTTTCTTGACATTTTGATCACATACCCTAACTCCATCCAAAAACCTCATTTTTAACCAAGGGTATTTTGGGGATTTTCATTTTAAATCTTTTCAATTGCCATTTTGATTCAATTCTAAAAAATCAAAAAAATAAAAACTCATAAAAATAAAAAAAAATTCTAAAAATCTAAAAAATTCTAAATAATAAAAAAAAATTCTAAAGACAAATCACAAAAATAAAAAAATTCAAAAAGTAAAAAAAATTCTAAAAATAAAAAAAATTCTAAAAAATCAAAAAAAATTAAAAAATAAAAAATTTCTAAAAAATCATAAAAAAATCTAAAAAATCTAAAAAGTAAAAAAAATCTTAAAAATTCTAAAAAATAAAAAAAATCTAGAAAATCATAAAATTCTAAAAAATCTAAAAACTCAAACAAACATATTTTAAAGTTTCAAATTCAAAAAATGACGATATATTCCTCGTCAGACGAATATATTTTCAAGTTTTATATATTTTGTTGAGTGAATGAGTGGTAATGATGAGATAGAAACACTAACTAACGAACATGCATGTTATGTTTTAGTTTATAAAATTTATATTTCATGATATTTATATTTAGTAAATTATATTAATTGATTCAAAACGAAAGATGAAAATATTATTGTAATAAATAGTTTTGCTATGAAAACATACATAAAAGAGCCAAAAGGGTGATAATTAATGTGGAAATGTAAGAATGTTTGTGAAATATGTCAATTTAAAATAAAATTTGTTTTTTTTTTAAATGGATAAATGGTTGTATCTCATCATGACCACTCATTCACTCAACAAAATAGATAAAACTTGAAAATATATTCGTCTGGACGAGGAATATATCGTCATTTTTTTAATTTGAAACTTTAAAATATGTTTGTTTGAGTTTTTGGATTTTTTAGAATTTTTATGATTTTTTAGAATTTTTTTTTTTAATTTTTAAAATTTTTATGAATTTTTTAGAATTTTTTTGATTTTTTAGAATTTTTTTGGTTTTTTATAAATTTTTGATCTTTTAGAATTTTTTTTGATTTCTTATAATTTTTTTTATTTTTAGAATTTTTTTTATTTTTAGAGTATTTTTTATTTTTGTGATTTTTTTTATTTTTTTAGAATTTTTTTGATTTTTCATAATTCTTTTGATTTTTATGATTTTTTTATTTTTTTTATTTTTTGGATTTTTTAGAATTTTTTTTATTTTTATGATTTTTTTATTTTTTAGAATTTGTTTTATTTTTTAGAATTTTTTAGAATTTTTTTGATTTTTTAGAATTGGATCAAAATGACAAAAAAGGGAAAAGTAAGGGACCCAGAGGCGACAAAAAAAAACTATTTAGACTAAAATGACAAATTTGAACAAACCTCAGGGACTAAAATGGCAATTAACTCTTTTTTTATAAAAACAAAATGTTTTGTTTATAAATAAAGTAAAAAACCGTTTTACTAGTTTCGTTTTTTAATAAAAAAAATAATAATCAAATGACAAAAAATAAAAGATAAGTTGTTATAGTTGTAAAGTAAGTTTATTTTGTTGGTTAAATGATAAAGTTTATAATTTTATTCTTTAAAGTTTATAACTTTTTTTAAATATCCACATGGTACTCATCTAATAAACTTTAAGTTCAAAATTTTTGTTTTTATAAAAGTAAAAAATAAAAAATAGTAGTTGACTCGTTAGTACGTTTTACACCTTTAACTTTAATTGTTAAATTTTGTTTTTATATATACAAAAAATTTATATTTTTATAAAATTTTAAAAACAGTTTTTATAAAAAAATATGATGTTAAGAGTTTATATCTTTATTAACTTTATATCATAGTAAGTTCAGTTTTTTAGTTTAGCTTTAAAGTTTATTACTTTATTATTTTTTAATTAAGAAATACAAATTATTAGATTAATATCCAATAATAACTGCAATATTTTATAATTTCAGCTTGACTATATCTAACTGTAATATCTATTTATTGCAACTTTAGGATATTAACTTATATAAGTTCAATTGTCTTGTAAATTTAGGATACTAACCTTATTTTGAACTTTATTAATATGGTCAATAACTGCATTATATTAACACAAAAAATAAAGTTCAAATATAAAATAAACTTTATTCGTACGTCTAGATCAAACATAACAACTGAAAATGAAAAAAAAAACATAAAAACACTTGATAGATTTCATATTAGACTGCATGAAATCTGTTCTGCTTCTGAATTGACACTCAAGGTATTTTTAATAAGGTTTTCTGGTTTGTTCTTGAATCGACAGTATCTTCTAATTCTTCTTCTTTGTCATTGTCCTCATAATCGTCTAAATTAATATCATCACTCCATTTTCATCAGAGAGTCTCCTGCATTTCTTCCTTTGAGTCTCAAACTTCTGATCCTTAAAAAGAACAAAAATTGAATAAAAAAGTTAAAAAAAGATTAAACAAAACATTAAAATTACCTCTTCACTAAATTTACGTTGAAGATTAGACTTGTATGGACTAAACATTGCACCATAAGAAATAATATAAACACTTTTATCACCATTATCTTGGAATAAAACACACATATAATAACATAACGAACATGTTTATATGAAAGACATACGCAAAAATAATACTTAAAAACCAGCAAAATCAATACCTTAGAAGCTTGTTCGACTACTGAGTTGTTTAAATTGGCATGTTCATCATGCAACTGAATCTGAAAAATCAAAGTTAACATTCACATAAAAGTAAATAAAAGAAAACAATTATTCACTACTGCGATATAATACAATTGACCTTAGAATTTTCAATCTCGCATGCTTGGTTTTTCACAACAATTGAATTCAGAATTGGATCTATTTTTTTAACTTTGTTTAGCAATAGATATAGGGATGTCCTCCTATGTATTTATAGTAGTAACTATAGAAGTGCATTAGAGTTTAATTTTAGATTTGTCACCCCTTTATTTAGGAAGTTTGTTGTGGTTACTTTTAAGTTTTTATAAGATATATCTAAGTATGTAAAACTAATAAACGCTTACATTAGATACAACACTTGGAGAGGCAGGAGTGTCATCAACAGAAAAGTCCTTTTGAGTGAAGTTGAGGATCATTAACATCAGCAGCTATTTTTACATAATGATCTTGGGACTACAAAAAAAATTTAAAAAACCTTGTTGTACTTATTGTACAATAAAATATATATGTATATGTTTACATACAATAGAAAAGCAAAGATGGAAAATTTAAACTTACAACACTTTTAACATCTGACTCATCAACTAGAGCCGCTACCTTTGCATCGAATATGCCATCATCAACAGACTATATTTACAAGAATGGTCATATATAAGAAACCGTATTTTAAATCATAATAATAAGTAAATATTACATGTGTATATATACATTAAAAATATCTTCAAAACTCGTAAATTGCGTCGAATTACCAACCGTGGCTCCAGTCTCAGCATCATCTAAAGCAACTTCACCAGAATCCAGATCTTGTTTGTGTTTAGTCTACAATATGGCATTTCAATAGTTATTAGCATAATATAATAAAAGTGATTTATCAACATCATGTTATCAAATAGATGTATATTAACATCGAATTTTTATACCATAGCCAATAAGTCAAACCCATCATCTTCATAAACCGAATCATCCAAAACAACATCAGCTTTCTTGAAAGAAATTTCAGTTCCAGTTTCGGGATGGAAAACAGAAAGCTCAAACATTTTAGATGCAATCATGGTGAAAACCACCCAAGATTCAACTGCTATCGGGACTTCTTCAATCACTTTTAATCATCCATCAGTAAAACCGCATCCATCGGTCCATCCTTTCATCATCGCATTCCAAAACCTTTCGCCAACATAGATAGTTGCCGTCACATACTCGTAATTTTTACCATAGAATTGTTTCCAGAATTTGTCAGCAATTAGCTATAGAAGAAGTAAAAAAATAATTAGTGCAGACTTACAAAATTGATATGAACTAATGATCAACAAAGGTTACAACGGGTTAGTCAACAGAAGTTAAAAGGAGGGTCAGTCAACAGGGGTTCCAGTATTTACACACAACCTAACCACTGTTGTCTATCAACTGTTACATACCTCTGTTGCTTTCCAACAGAGGTTTCCTAACAACTGTCATCCATTATGCCCAACAGAGGTTGCAACGTGGACTAGGGATGAGCATATGAATACCAATACCGATCCCATACCGATCCCGTACCGATCCCGTACCGATCCCGTACCGATCGGTATCGGTATCGGTATCCACATTTTGGCGATTTCGGTATCGGTACGGTACGGTATCGGTATTATACCGATACCGACCCTCAAAATACGGTATAATACCGATACCGTACCGTACCGATACCTAACCGACATGTTTCGGTATCGGTATCGGTACCTAGTTTGGGTGAAAATCGGTATCGGTATTAGTCGGTATCGGTATCGGTACGGGACGGAATACCGACATGCTCATCCCTAACGTGGACAGATGTTAACTACCAGATGTTAATCAACCGATGTTAAAAGAGTTAGTCAACAGAAGTTAAAAAGGTTAGTCAACAGACGTTAAGACGATAAGGAAACATACGTTAAAAGGGCAAACAAATGTTAGTAAGTTGTTGAGCTAGTAAAGTCAACAGAAGTTAAAAAGGTTAGTCAACAAACGTTAAGAGGATAAGGAAACAGACGTTAAAAGGGCAAACAGATGTTAGCAAGTTGTTGAGCTAGCAAAAAATGTTTACAGTAAGTAGCAAAATAATATATAGTTACTTATAGTCATGCTAAGTTCATGTCTAATATTTGCTGAAATGTAAGAATTCTCGTAGACATTTTCTTTAAAACATGAGACAACGATTGACAAACTTCCAATAGCTTTTACCAATACAACATCTTTGGTTTTCAAACAACAATCTCTAACCAACTTTGCATCCATCCGTAAATATACAATGATCATCTCTCTTCCTTACTCGTACTAACCATGTTTTGTCACCATCAAGTAGTTCTACAGTTTGACTGTAGGGGGACCTCCTTCCCCCACAACAAATTCTCAAAATCAAGTGGTATATTCTGCAACAGTATTTAGCAAACATCTTACATCAAAAATTAATGTACAATCCTAATAGTAGCAAGAATGTGAAAAACATACTAAAAATATAAAATCCATCTTCATTTAGAAACTTTAAAAAGGATGGTGTTTGGTTGGATGGATTCATACCTGCAATGAAGAATTTAAACTTACAAGTTATAAAGACGAACAACATCCAAGAAAACTTATAGACAAACAACATCATAAAAAAACATTACTAACTTTAGTTAAACTAAATCAGCACTTAAAAAACAAAAGTACCAAATATTAACGGGACAATTTGTGTAATCACACACTTAGGGTTTTATAAAAAGAAAGCATAAAACGAAAATCATCATCTCTCACAACAGTTAAGCAAATCAATAACAACCAAAAATTATATGGTTGATTCATCAATTGTAATGTAGAAGACGACATCAAGAAGATGCATGCACAAATTGTCACAGAGAATGCTATCAGTAACTTCATTTAAGTTAATGCAGTACTTAATCAATAAAAGTACACCAGATTACAACAACTATTATGAGCGAAAAAAAGAATATGAAACGCCATTTATGAGAAATACATACTCATAACATCAAACAATGATAATCTAACATCTATAATAAAAACAATAACATCAAAGAAACAATACTTGGTTTTATAGTGTCTAATCTATATTATGCAATAGACCGTTTCCGATTTTGATAAGAAGCTTATGTGAGAAAACTTCCGAATGTGTTTTGTGATGCTTATGTTCAATAATGGAATTGAAAAGAATATTAAATGGAGTTAATACCGATGCTCCATTTACACTGGTTGGGTGCATTTAAGTTTTGTAAAATTTATACTTTACCCCATTTTCTTTAAAATAATGTAATTTTAGCATATTTTACCACTGCTTCAATATAAATTTAATATTAAATAAGAAAAGCTTATGTATTAATTCATGTATTTACAAAATTAAAGATAGGTTTTTAAAATCCCGATACTGATGATTATTATAAATCAAATAAATAAACAATTACATAATGGATAAGAATCTTACTTTCAACAATCCCGATACAATATTTTCTCTTCTTCTTCTCTGGCGAAAAACTATTTAGTTTCTTCTTCTTCAGACTTGACGATCAGAAGTTTAAAGTTTTGGATCAGGTATTTTTTTTGGTTTTCTTGTGTATTTTACAGTTATGTTTTGACATGTTCATTTCGGTTTCTTCCTTTCAAATTATATAGACATCAAAATCATAATCTGCTGATGTTAAAATAGATAAACTTATATGAACTTGTTTTCTTTGTTTTATAATAAGATTTATATGAACTTATTTAGTTACATTTCGATACATTCCATCTAAATAAGAATATGAGATAATGTTGTTTCATAAATATTTGATTGTATATTTTCTGAATGATTTTAGAATTATTGTATGAACTGCGATGTAGTATTGATATATTTCTTCTATCAAACTTAATTTTGGTAAAATATTCTGCAATCAGTTTATAGTACTCATATGTCTGATTTATAAGCGAATATAGTGTTGGTTGCGGAAAAAAATTGAAGTTTGAAGTTGACACCAACATGGATCTTTGGAAAGTTTAATGCCATATAATATTTTTTTATTATACAACAATATAAATTTGGTCTTACACGGTGTTAGACTCATATTGTCGGTTGTAGGGACCAAATTGAAGTACACAACATATAACTTTGGTCCTACATGATGTTGGATATTTTTTTATGCCTTAAAAGGCATGCTTTTCAGATACAATTAATTTTATGTTTAAGTATTTAATTGTTATTGTATTTTTTTACTTTCAGATGGAGTTTATGATAATTATTGACGTGCGTGCGTGAGGGTATATTTTTATGTCTATTTTAGCTCTTTTTTAACTCGCCGAATTCAAGTTTTAAATTTATAAAACACGATATTTTACTATCACTCTACACACGTTAGGGCAAATGCACCCATCGCAGACGTAGTATAGTAATGGCATGATACCGAGGTCGTCCAAAGACACAAGAGCTTTTAGTACCGGCTTATCGTCAACGTCTAATTGAATCAAACTTTGAGAAAAGATTTTTAAACTAATAAAAAGATAAAAACAGAAAAAAAAATTAAAATTAAAAACAGATAGACAAGAAAGAATCACTTGGATCCGACTTATCTTTCATGTACCATTTTGATGATTTCCGCACTTTGGGCATTTTAAGAGATTATCTTAGTTATAGTAGTAGGCCCCTCTTGTGAAGGTGACGTTACCCTCAACCTAGTGGTTTGAGTCAGCAAGGATACAATCCCACTAGGTCGGAATATTGAAAGATAATTAAGTAAGTTATTAACGCAAAATGTGGTGGGCCCCCTTCTAGGCAGCGGTCACCCTCAACCTGTTGGTCTGAGTCAGCAGGGATACAGTCCTCGTGGGGTTGGTTTAAAGTTTTAATAGTAGTTTGTAAATAAGGGGTTCAAGTGGTTTCTTACTCTCAGTCGGGCCAGTCATTCCCGGCTAATCCATGGAGTAGTACTAAACTTGAACCAGGTTCTCGCACGATCTATACACTAAACGAGACATTGAATTACCCAACCACCCTTCTAACCCCCTTCCAAGTAGTTAACGTGCTTTATATAGACAGTAAAGACACGAATATGTGAATAAACGACATATGGAGAATGGTTAAGTAGATTCTCCTTCAATATAAAAAACTAATTATTAAAGTCATTAACACATACCCAATTAGAAAGTTGCCAAATATTAGAAATTATAAACGAAATACATAAAAAAATATGTCTTTACCAAGTGATGTAAGAGTTTAGCGAAGCATGGCCTTTGTTTGACAAAGACTCTTACTATCAATCTTGGATCCCGAGACTACACACACACTCTAAAAAATGGAAAAATGGATGATGGTGGTGGATGATGGTGTTGTAGTGGTGGTGGAGTGGTGGCAAGTGAAAGAGAAGTGGTTTGCCAAGGGATGGTTTGAAGTAGAACCAAGCACTTCTATTTATAGCTGAAATCAGAAGCTTCACCACGGCCCGTGCCCGCCTGGCACAGCCCCGTGGCCATCTCTCTCTCTTCCTCATTATCTGCTTGTCAGTTCTTGTACTAACACGGCCTCGTGTGTCAACGGCACGGCCCATGGCCAAAGTACTTGTTGTACTATCGCAGATTCTAAAAATCTTTGAGTTGACCACGCCCTGTGTTAGCTTAGTACGGCCCCGTGTTAGCTGCCAGTTTTGTCTTTTGCAGTTGTCTTTTCTTCTGCACAGCATCCACCTTCGGACACTACCCGTGTCTGGTGGACACGGCCCCGTGTCAAGTCCTCTGTTCTTGCTATTTTGTGGTTTGGATGAGAATCGGGGCTTGACGAGTTACGTCAACTCCTCCTTCTTTACATTTATGTTGGTTTTTGCTGTCTTTTTGCTCCTTTTGCACATTTAAGCTCTTTTGACCCTGAAAATTAAAAAGGAACAGAAAACCAAGCTTTTTCCAACATTAGTACTAAAAAAGGGTTGCTTTTATGCCATACTAGGTTATTACCCGGGATTGCTTCCCGGGCTCGGGAAACTTAGTTATATTAATTATTATTTGTTATTAATACGACCTCATTACATCAAGCATCTCATTGGATTCAACAACAATGTCTCCTCATCACCGGATTAGATCATGAACCCATATTAGAGGTCAAACAAAAGCGCAACAGGACCACATGAATAACATCATTTCCACTTTTACTTCAATGCACTTACGTGATCGGGTGATTTGGGATTTTGTAAAAATGTTTGTTCTTGTACTTCTTTACAAAATTACATAGAATTCAAGAAAACGAAACAATGACTTAAAGAACTATAATCTAACACCCAATCTAATCGGGCAAACAGATGTTGACCAAAAGTCAAACACTTATTGACCAAAAGTCAAACATATGTTTAACTAGATCCACTGTCTTCTTATATTTTAGCACTGTTTTCCTCTTCAAAACACTGTTCAACCTAACATGGGTTTCCATCAACTGTTGAGCAAAAGTCAAACAGATGTTAAAACCACTGTTTGAGTTATTCAAACGTCTGTTGAATACTAAATGAGATGTTAACCAAAAGTCAAACAGATGTTGACCAAAAGTCAAGTAGATGTTGACCAAAAGTCAAACAAAGTGACCTTTACATGATTTCTTATACATATTTAACATGTCTCATTTGATCAATTTCAGTTTTAGTTTGGAAATTGTGGACACCAGTCCCGGAAAAAGGCGATATGTTTCTTAATATAATCGAAACTGAAGAAACACTGGTTTAATTGACCGGAATCAACTGAACCAGGGGGTTTGAATCTGCATAAAGGGTTTATCTTCTCTCGTTCGATTCGTGGGTGAATGCTCTCCTTCTTCTCACAATAACTGCAAAACAACCACCGTTAGACTCGCCACAGGGAGAATGGGGGTTCTCTCCGTGACCACCCTCCGGCGTGAGAATAAGTACAAGTTTTATGAAGAAGAAGAAGTAGTGAAAGTGAAGTGAATGTAACTTGAGATTTATACCTGAATTATCCTTCTATTTATAGCCGACGTTTGGGCGGGAAAACTGTTGGGTGTCGAATCCAGCAAATAAAATAATAAGAAAACTACTAGTATGAGTGGAAGTAGAGTTCGTGTCCACAGGGATACAGGTTAACAAATTATGCCAAAATGTTTTAGACACAGATACGGTTGTTTTGAAAAAGGGGGGGGGGGGGGTTGATTTAGCCTTAAAATTAATGCGAACGAAAATTTTATAAAAATGCTAATTAAAGTGGTTGTGAAAATTCAAATGTTAAAAACTAATTTCAACACCAGGGCAATTTCTTGATTCGGTTCGACTTACGATCATTAACGGTCACGGTGCAATAATCCTTTTTAAATAATAGTTTGTATCGACACTAGACGTCACGCAGTTCGAACATCCACTCTATCTAATGTCTAACCAAACACCGTTCGTTGATTAGAGCCAACCCGCTACTCTTGTGACAACCCGAGTTCTCAAGGTCTCTACTTGACCAAATACTTGCTTACAAAGTGTGGTTTATTGTGTATGTTCATGTTTTATATTAATATCATGTTTGGTGTTAATAGTATGTTTTAATAATACACTGTGTAATATATGTGACCCGAAACACCCAACTACATGGATGTGTATCTGTATTAATAATATATATTTTATATAGTAAACAAATGTTGACCCCTTCACCCGAAAACACACCCCACTTGACGAAATCACTTGATTTCGCCAAGCCCAGTTTTCGCCAAAGCCCAGTTGGGGCCCAACATCATACTAGTTACGTATTTAGCGTATAAGGTGGCGTACATGATCAGTTACCAAACCCTACTCACCTCCCACCTTGCGACGGCAATAGTCAAACCCTTGAAGCCTTCTTGCATCGATTGGGTTATTGTTTCTCCTGTGTAGGTTAGTGATCAACTATTGTTATGTATTTAAATCATTATGATTCCATGTGTTAACTGTTATGTGGTTTGGTTGTGAATTGAATAGATGATTATGACAAGGATATTTAATCTGATGTATGATTTCATGTATTAATAGTTGGTGGGTAATGATGTGAGCATAGGATTGAATCGATGTGTATATAATGTGTGGTCGAATGATTTTCAAGCAAATCACATGAATGTCAGTGCATGTCATCAAGCCTTTAATCGGCCCAATCATGATAGTTCATTCAATAGAATTGTTATAAGTTGTCAGAACCACTATCTCGATTCAATAGAATTGTAATAGGATTGATGTTTGGTCAAATGGCAACATGAAATCTATCTACATTTGTCGGCCATGGTAGATTATTTTAATGATGATTTTACGAATAGACTTAATGAGTCTAGATCACTGATCATATATATTGATGATGAATGATTTTTGAACCGTTTGACTATGTTGTATGATTTGATTGATCTGAATAAATGTTAAATGCTGTTCATGATTTAACCTAGGCGTAGAGTCCAAAGATGTCCAAAGTAATTAACTGCTAAATCCGATTGTGTTGATGATCGAACTAGTAAATGATTACGATTGATATTTATGTTTTGATTCATATGAATTAGATGTTAAAAACCCTTGTTTGATCGAATATTAATTATGTATGAAACTGTTAAGTTGTTAATTGATAAAATAAAAGGAAACTTTGTAATTGTTGGCAAGATAAAAGCTGTGTAACTGATTTCCATATTATTCGAATCAATAAAACTGATCGCACAAGACCTCTTGGTCGCACAAGAGGTCCACTCGCACAAAACATCCTCGTCGCACAAGAGGTCCCTATGCACAAGAGACCGGTCGCACAAGTCTTGTCAGTCGCACAAGATATCTTTAGTCGCACAAGTTGAAATGTTAATTGACTGTTGGGCCGGGTATATGTTTGGGCCGGATTAGCCAATCGCACAAGGGTTCTCGGATCGCACAAGGGATCCAGGTTTACATTGTTTGGGCCGGTTACTTATGGAACGACTTATGTTAATTGGGCTTCTTGTTATTTTGGGCCGGGTGGCTAACGGAGTCGCACAACATGTTGTGGATCGCACAAGGCCGTGCTGAACGCACAACATGTTGGGCCGACTATTATTGGGCTATATCTTTCGGATCGTACAAGTATGAATATGCTATGCACTTTGACTGTTATGTGATGCCAAGATTTGTATGTGTTTGTGACTTTGCTATCTCTGTGTAAACTTATGTGTGCTTTACTTGAGCCTAAACCTGACATGTATGATAACCATGTTAGGACGTGGTTGACCACTAGCATCTAGACTTGACCTTTCTGTGTATCTGCCGAGCAAACCAAGGTGAGTTCACACTCTACAAAGCATGGGATTCCCAGGGGTTGGGAATGGGGTTAAGGAACATGGGTTCCTCGTCCTTTCTTGGATAGGACATTACTGGTTCAGGAATGTAATTCCTCGTCCTCATGGACAGATAACTTTTACTAGACCAAAACTCTATCACGAAGTCCCTCCTTTTTATATCGACTTAATCGCCGGGCCAATGGCGAGCGAGTCATTAGTTAGATAGCGCTATTTAGGTCTGACAAGCCTCACACCGTGCCGCAGAGGACGGGCGTGAACTAATGGATCTGGGCACGTCAATGATGATAGACATTGACAGTTCAGGGCACTTAAACATGACTTCAATCAGTAGTCGATATGGTAACGAGTCTAGTGTATACATGGGGTAGCCCCCACGGCCGAAATGCCAGATAACTATTATGGGGTAACCCCCACGGCTGGATTGCCAGAGTAAATGGGATAAACAAATCACGTTTTCAACTATGGGGTAACCCCCACGGCAGGATGCCAGTTAAAGGAATCTGTTTTCGAAACAACTTAAAACGAACACCCAGCTGTGAACTCGCTCAACATTATTGTTGACTCGTTACTACATGCTTTGCAGGTCAATAGGTACTTAGCTGGAGCTTGCACAAGGAAGAGTCGTTGTGGGACATGGACAGCTGTGTGCCATGTTAGACCTTTGGATATTTAAACCTATGTTTTGGTATTAAACATTATGCTTCCGCTCATAACTTAAACTATGCTTGTTTTGGACACTAATCGTGTTGGTTGGACTTTTACAATTAATTACTTGCTTGTTCAATATGATTAGTGGTTTGATCCTGGTCAGTCACGCCTCCAAGCGGTGATACTCCGCGTGTGGATTTTGGGGGTGTGACAGATTGGTATCAGAGCCATTGGTTATAGAGAACTTGGTTTTAATAAAGGAAAACGTTTTTGTTAAAACCAGACTATAACCTGTACAGTGCTCTACGATCCACAACGACGCTTCACTCCACGTGCAAGGCTCAACATTCTAGGTGATCTGATTTATGTCTTATTGCCTACTTGTTATATTACATAGAACTTTGCTTATGGTATGCTTAGATAAACGTAACAACGATAGCTTGAAAACACATGCATGCTTGCTTCCTTCTGTCACTCCACACTTACACACATTCGCAACACCTTCCCTATTTGTGTTTCCTTCGATGTGAAGATCATGAGGGAACGTGTCAACCTAACTCAAGCCAGCAGACGGCTCTTATCAACAAACAAGTTACGGCAGCATTCGCAGCCGCTCAGGCAGGAGGTGTAAACTGCTGTTACGAACCTACCCTAGGATGTTAGATCCTACTCTCATGACCCAACTCTCGCGCTTAACCCTGTCTTTCCTTCCTCGCGCAACAAGGTCAGAATGCTCAGCCGCCTGTGTGCACATTTAAGACGTTCATGGACTGTCGTCCTAATACTTTCTGTGGCACTAAAGGAGCTGTTGGACTCCTCCATTGGTTTGAAAAGCTCGAGTCTGTCTTAGAGACGCGTGAATGCCCTGAGGCTCATAGGGGGAAGTACGCCACTGGTACTCTCAAAGGCACTGCGCTAACTTAGTGGAACGAGCAAGTTCAGATGCTGGGGCTGGCGGCTGCTAATGCCACCCCATGGAATGATTCTTAAGGAACTGATCCAAACGTGAATACCATAGTCGAGATGACATCCACCAGCTGGAAGTGGAGTTCTTAAACCTGAAGATGACAAGGTCAGAGATAGAAGCGTACACGAAACGATCCAACGAACTGACGGTGTTATGTCCAACAATGGTGGATCCTCCCATCAAGCGCATTGAGCTGTACCTCAAAGGCTTAGTACCAGAGATTCAAAGTCATGTGACATCGGCCAACCTTGCAACCATCCAGGATATTACTCGTCTTGCTCAACGTCTCTCAGATCAGACGGTAGGATAGAATAAACTGCTGAAACGTATTAATGCTGCTACAACTACTTCGGATGCTCCCAGTGACAACAAACGCAAGTGGGATGGAAATTCGAGCAAAGGGTTCCACTTCGGTTCAGTCTCAGTCGCAGCAGGGAAAAACGGATGAGTACAGGGGCCCCAGGCAGCAGTCTTTTGGTAATCGAAGTCAGGGTGGATACCGGGGAAACCACCCTAAGTGCAAACGATGTAAATTGCACCACAGCGGGCAGTGCAACCGAAATCATTGTCAATGATGCAACAAGCTTGGTCATGGAGCCAAAGATGGTAGAAGCTCACGTCCTGCAAACCAGAACCGACAACAACAGCCACACGATTTATAGAATCAGCAGCAACAACAGGGTAACAAGGGATGTTATCAGTGTGGTGCTGAAGGTCACTTCAAGAGACACTGCCCACAGTTGAACCAGAACCAGAATCAGAACCACAACCAAGGAAATGGGAACAATAATGGAGGCAACAATGGGGGTAATAACGACGGCAATGGTGCCAGGGGTCAAGTGTTCGTGATTGGTCAGGGTGATACTAGGTATGACCCCAACATTGTGATGGTTTTGACATCGATATTGGTATGGATTGGCTACCTCAACATTGAGCTGAGATTTTTTTTGTAAAGGAAAGAACGTCCGCATTCCTCGTGCTGGTTAAGAACTTTTGGCAATTCATAGTAACAAGCTCCTGGAGCAGCAACTATAGCTCGTGCACCTTATCTCCTAGCTCCATCAGAGTTGGAAGAACCCTCTACGCAACTACAAGAACTCTTGGATAAGGGTTTTATTCGTCCTAGCTCTTCGCCCTGGGGAGCTCCAGTGCTATTTGTAAAGAAGAAAGACGGTACCTTCAGGATGTGCATCGACTACCGTGAACTCAACAAGAGGACTGTGAAGAATCGCTATCCTCTTCCACGCATTGACGACTTGTTCGACCAGCTGCAAGGGTCGAGCTACTATTCAAAGATTGATTTGAGACCAGGATATCACCAGCTGAGAGTCCGATAAGGGGACGTCTCCAAAACAGTCTTTAGAACCCGTTATGGACACTACGAGTTTTTGGTCATGCCTTTTGGGCTGACAAACGCACCTGCGGTCTTCTTGGACTTGATGAATCGAGTGTGCAAGCCTTACCTGGACAAGTTCGTTATAGTTTTCATCGACGACATCCTGATCTATTCTAAGAGTCAGGAGGAACACGAACAACATTTACGACTCATTTTGGAACTTCTGCGAGCAGAACAGCTATATGCCAAGTTTTCAAAATGCGACTTCTGGCTTCGTGAAGTCCATTTCTTAGGCCAGGTGGTGAACAAGGATGGGATTCATGTAGATCCATCTAAGGTAGACTCGATTAAGAATTGGCCTGCACCTCGTACACCAATGGAAATTCACCAATTCTTGGGATTGGCAGGTTACTACAGGAGGTTCATTAAGGATTTTTCCAAGATTGCACAGCCTTTCACTTCACTGACGCAGAAAGGCGTTGTTTATCGATGGGGAAATGCACAGGAATTAGCATTTCAGCACTGAAAGGAAAGACTTTGCAGTGCACCTATTCTCTCATTTCCAGAGGGCACAGACGACTTTGTGGTTTACTGCGACGCATCCATTCAGGGTCTTGGTTGAGTATTGATGCAGCGGGATAAGGTTATAGCCTACGCCTCACGCCAACTCAAAGTTCATGAAAGGAACTACACTATACACGACTTAGAGCTGGGAGCTGTTGTTTTTGCACTTAAGATATGGCGACATTACCTGTACAGTACCAAGTGCGCCACCTACACCGACCACAGGAGCCTCGAGCATACCTTCAAACAGAAGGAACTGAATATGCGATAGCAACGATGGGTCGAGTTACTGAATGACTACAAATGCTCGATCAGGTATCACCCAGGCAAAGCCAAGGTTGTGGCTGACGCCCTCAGTCGAAAGGACACTGCGCCCAAGCGCGTACGAGCTTTACAACTCACTATACAGTCTAGTCTTCCTTCCCAGATACGAGATGCTCAAGTAGAAGCATTGAAACCAGAAAACATCAGGGCTGAAGCCCTACGCGGCTCAAGGCAACGCTTAGAACAGAAGGAAGACGGTGCCTACTACGTAACAGGACGCATTCGGGTCCCACTTTATGGAAACCTACGAGAGCTTGTGATGGATGAGGCACACAGGTCTCGCTACTCAGTACATCCTGGTTCGGATAAAATGTACCACGATATCAAAACTACGTATTGGTGGTCTAGCATGAAGGCCCACATAGCAACTTATGTTAGCAAGTGCTTGGCTTGTGCGAGAGTCAAGACGGAATATTAGAAACCCTCAGGCCTACTCCAACAACCAGAGATACCACAATGGAAATGGGAGCAAATTTCCATGGACTTTGTTACTGGCCTGCCTAGATCTCAACGCGGTAACGATACTATTTGGGTGATCGTGGATCGACTCACAAAGTCTGCTCACTTCTTGGCAATCAAGGAAACGGATAAGTTCTCCACACTAGCAGACGTATATCTTAAGGAAGTTGTCTCGAGGCACGGAGTGCCTACCTCTATTATCTCGGATCGAGATGCACGTTTTACTTCAGAACTGTGGCAAGCAATGCACAAGTCTTTTGGCTCACGGCTAGATATGAGCACAGCTTATCACCCGCAAACGGATGGGCAATCTGAACGCACCATCCAGACCCTCGAAGACATGCTTAGGGCATGTGTAATTGACGTTGGCAACGGCTGGGAAAAGCATCTGCCACTTGTGGAATTCTCATACAATAACAGCTACCACACCAGCATTAAAGCTGCTCCGTTTGAGGCATTGTACGGGCGTAAATGCCGGTCACCTCTTTGTTGGGCAGAGGTGGGGGATAGTCAGATTACTGGTCCAGAACTTGTGGTAGATACAACAGAGCGAATTGCTCAGATACGACAACGAATGGCGGCAGCTCGTGACCGTCAGAAAGTCTACGCAGATAAGGGCAGAAAACCACTAGAGCTCCAGGTTGGGGAGCATGTACTACTCAAAGTTTCACACTGGAAGGGTGTGGTGCGTTTTGGTAAACGAGGCAAACTTAACCCACGATACGTTGGACCTTCGGAGTCATTGAGAAAATAGGCGAGGTGGCCTACAAACTGAACTTACCAGCAGAACTCAGTGCAGTTCACAACGTTTTCCACGTGTCAAATCTGAAGAAGTGTCTGTCAGATGAGACCCACGTAGTTCCTTTGAAGGAGCTCACTATCGACGAGCAGTTACGATTCGTCGAGGAACCAGTTGAAATCACGGACCGGGATATTAAGGTCCTCAAGCGCACTAGAATACCTCTCGTTCGAGTTCGTTGGAACTCACGTCGCGGCCCAGAGTTCACCTGGGAACGCGAAGATCAAATGGAACAAAAGTATCCTCAACTATTCGCAAACAGTATAACCACTACTGAGGCTGAAGCTACGGAATTTCGGGACGAAATTCCACATAACGGGGGGAGGATGTGACACCCCAGGAAAACCATACAACTTAACTAGCTTCCTCAGTGAGTACGTACTAAATTTCGGGACGAAATTTCTTTCAACTTGGGGATAATGTGACAACCCGAGTTCTCAAGGTCTCTACATGACCAAATACTTGCTTACAAAGTGTGGTTTATTGTGTATGTTCATGTTTTATATTAATATCATGTTTGGTGTTAATAGTATGTTTTAATAATACACTGTGTGATATATGTGACCCGAAACACCCAACTACATGGATGTGTATCTGTATTAATAATATATATTTTATATAGTAAACAAATGTTGACCCCTTCACCCGAAAACACACCCCACTTGACGAAATCACTTGATTTCGCCAAGCCCAGTTTTCGCCAAAGCCCAGTTGGGGCCCAACATCATACTAGTTACGTATTTAGCGTATAAGGTGGCGTACATGATCAGTTACCAAACCCTACTCACCTCCCACCTTGCGACGGCAATAGTCAAACCCTTGAAGCCTTCTTGCATCGATTGGGTTATTGTTTCTCCTGTGTAGGTTAGTGATCAACTATTGTTATGTATTTAAATCATTATGATTCCATGTGTTAACTGTTATGTGGTTTGGTTGTGAATTGAATAGATGATTATGATAAGGATATTTAATCTGATGTATGATTTCATGTATTAATAGTTGGTGGGTAATGATGTGAGCATAGGATTGAATCGATGTGTATATAATGTGTGGTCGAATGATTTTCAAGCAAATCACATGAATGTCAGTGCATCTCATCAAGCCTTTAATCGGCCCAATCATGATAGTTCATTCAATAGAATTGTTATAAGTTGTCAGAACCACTATCTCGATTCAATAGAATTGTAATAGGATTGATGTTTGGTCAAATGGCAACATGAAATCTATCTACATTTATCGGCCATGGTAGATTATTTTAATGATGATTTTACGAATAGACTTAATGAGTCTAGATCACTGATCATATATGTTGATGATGAATGATTTTTGAACCGTTTGACTATGTTGTATGATTTGATTGATCTGAATAAATGTTAAATGCTGTTCATGATTTAACCTAGGCGTAGAGTCCAAAGATGTCCAAAGTAATTAACTGCTAAATCCGATTGTGTTGATGATCGAACTTGTTAGGATCGGAGGCTCTCATGATAGTGTTTGTTTGTTTGAAAATGAATGATCAATGAATATGAAAACATGTTAGGTGCAGCGGAAATGAAAACAAACTTTGTAAACACAATCAAAAGAGAAAATAGTTTGATAAACAATTGCTTCATAGAGTCAAAAGATTACAAATCAAAGCAAAAGATTACAGTTATGCTTACAAACTATACTCCCCCTCAGCCTGATGCCCCAAGGTAGGTTGCACACAAGATGAAAGGATTAGACATGAGGAGAAGAACTCGCTCAGTCAATCAAATGTAACAGTACAGGGTACTGATACATTTATAGGCAAACCAAACCACTGAGGTATCTCAGCTGACGTCACCATGAAAGCGACGTCTAACAGCCTAACAACCTGTATCTACTGACCTTACACAAACACTGCTAACCTAACCACTGACTATACATAAACCAGATATTTCACTAAACAGCTGCTCTCCTTTAATGTCAGTGCTTTCCTCAAGGTTGATCAGTCCTTGACTGGGCAGTGCTTTACCATCAGTAGATAGGACCAGCAGTTGTTGGATACTTCAGGGTTTTCATCAGCAGTTGAAAGGACAGCAGCAGTTGAATATGAGCAGCAGATAGAGACCATCAGTTGTTATAAATCACTTTCAAGGGAGAGCAAAGTGTAAACTGCTGCTTATTGTGAATCCACTGTCGTGACCTGGTTTTGGCTTTACATTATCTGTTCCTCTGGTAGGGTTCAATCCCAACAATCTCCCCCTGGAACAGATAATGCCAAAACCTTTCATTATTCAGGACCTTTATTCCTCATCAAGAGTGCCTTAGCTTGTTCTTTGAATTCAGCTTCAAATTCCTTTGCACTCTGGTCATCTTCATCCCTGCACAGTGTAAGCTCAAGGAGATCTAGTTGATCTTCAACACCCAGGCCTAGTGCTTGATTCCTTGATATATGCCTCACTTCTCCATTGGTTCTGACCAAGGTCAATACGTGGGTCTTTTGATCAGACATCCACTTTAGTATTTTTAAACCAAATGGGTTTCTTGGGAGAGATTTATTTCCTGATGAGCTGGATGTATTTAGCCTTGAGAAAAACTGTAAAGCAGTATCTTGAACTTCAGACATTCTTTTAAAAGCTTCTTCTATGACTTTGTTTGCTGCAGCTATGTCTTCTGCAACTTCTTTGTCAAGCAGCTCTTGTTACTGTTGTTGATCAAGCTCACTGTCTGTGATATCTGCTGATGAAGGTTTGCTTACTACTTTGACCCTTTTTGCAAGGTTTTGTAGTTTTGCTAAGTTTTCTTTATCTGAAGCCAACTTTTTGGTAGCTTCTTCAATCAGATCATCTTCTTTAAGCCTTTCTTTTTCAACATTCAGCTTTTCCTTCCTTTCTTTTCTCAACCTTGTAACAAAGGCTTCTGCTGTGCTGATTTGTGTTTCAAAGGTCTTGACATGTTCCTTCAGCTTTTTGTAGTCAGACTTTTTAGGAGTGTCCCTCCTTTTCCTAAGTCTTTCATAAGCTTCGTCTGTTTGCTGCTTGGTCCATTTTGCTATGGCACTTGCAGAATCCACTCTTGCATCTACCAACTCCTGCTTCTTTCTCTTGTATTAAGAAATAAGATCAGCTATGAGCTTCTTGTATTTATTCCAATTTGGAGCTGTCTTTTTCTTTCTTGGATCATTGTTAATTTTTTCAATTCTTTTTGCCTCATGCTTTAATGCAATTATTGGCCAATCTTTGAAATCTGTTTCTTCAGCAGGATAGAACTTCTCTTTCATTATGTATGTAAGATATTCCTTCCTCAATTCATTTCTTTGATCTGCTTCAGGAGATATGCTTGACATTTCCTTGTTCAAATCATTTGCATATTCTTTTATTTGTTTAACCTTGTTGAGCAGGAATTCTTTTCTTTTCAAAATGGCTTCATTGCCTTGATTCTTGCATTCAAGTTTGGCTCTTATCCTTGCTTGTCTTACTTTCATTTCAAGATATTCATCCATGTCTTCTGGAATTATGAAACCTATGAGAGAAGGAAATTTCCTTTTTGAAGGATCATCTTCAGTGTAAAATTGTTTCATCTCATTTTTCACAGCTTCTAATTCCAGTGGATTCTTAGCAGCAACAGGATCATACTTTTCATCAGTGTCCTGAGTTGTTTCTCTTTTTCGTTTGTAAAGCTTAGGAGGTAGTGATGCAAGACTGGTGGGAACAGTGGAAGATGACTGACTAACAGCTGTTGAAACAACTGGTGTCTCAACATCTGTTGTCACTACAACTGCTGATATGTCAGCAGATGTCTTCTGCTTTTGAGCAGGGGATGAAAGAGGTGGTAATGAAGGTGGTGAATCAACATCTGATATGAGTTTCCTTCTCCTTTTTAATGAAGAAGGAGCAGATGATGTTTTGGGTGGAGCAGTGGTGGTAGATTGGATAGCAGTGGTTTGTGGCAGTGATTGACTGACAGTGGTTGAGACAACTTGTGTTTCAATCACTGTTGTCATTACAACAGATGTTGTAACATCTGTTGTCTTCTGTTTTAATACAGGAGGCAGTGGTGATGGTGTGATTGTAGATGATGATGGTGGAGCAGTAGTTGTGATTGTGTGTGGTAGAGTGGTGTGTGTTGAAGATGTTGATGACATGGCAGCTGTTTGGCTACTGACAGCAGTTTTTGTAACTGCTGCTGCAGCAGTTTTTGTAACTGCTGCTGTATCAGCTGTTTGGCTAACAGGTTTTGAGACCTGCTTTTCTTTTGCTTTTTCAGGCTCAATATGGAGGCCATGCTCTATACCCTTTGTATTCAGTTTTCTCAACAGCTTGATATTCTCCCCCTTTTTGGCATTATCTGAAGGGGGGTTATCAAGGAATGATATGGAAGTAGGAGCTTTGCCAGAGACACTTTGTATGCTTGCCTTTATGGCCTTGATATCTGCTTGAGTGTCCTTGAACCTTGATTCAACCATGTTGGTCAGCATTTGTACTTGAATAGCATGCTTTTTGTCAGCCATAAGTTGCTGTGCTTCAAGCATGGGTTGAAAAATATTCCAAAGCTCATTTACAGCAGGTGCTTGTTGTGGAGCAGGTGCTTGAGCAGGAACAGCATTGGATTGTGCTTTCTGAGCATTTAAAATCTCCTGCACCATCTCTTTTATTTCAGCAACTGATTCTTCAAGTTTGTCAACTCTGCCCGTCAATTCCTGATATTTTGAATCATCACCTACTTTAGTAGGATCATCTGAATCCCCACTAGTAGTGGTTATATCAATGTTTGACTTAGGAACTGAATCCCAAAAGTCACCCATTGATGCCCCTTGTTCTTGGTACTGGGGACTTCTTTCTTCAGCACTTGATAAACCTTTGATGTTACTAGTGATCAAAATAGGCTCACTAGTGGTTAACATTGGTGCTATAGAAGAAATTGCCTTCAAGGGAGTCTGATTTATGAAACAACTGGCCAACTGGAGACCTATTGATCCACCAGTTGTAGTTGCTGCTCCACTTGAACTACCACCCAGAGTTATTTGTAACTCAGGGGGTGTAACCTCCTCAATTGTTGCTGGGATAGCAGGAGTAGTAGCATCAGACCCAGTCACCTGTGGGGGTATACTCTCAGTGACAGGTGATAGAGAGGAACTGGTTTGTGTCTGAGCTATAGCAGCTGCATGCAACAAAGGTAGCATGGATTGTGGCATTATTATTGGTGAGGGGATGGGGGTTGAAAGAGACATGTCCTTGGGATCAGGACTGAGGAAGATGGATCCGAGTGGATTCAGAGCTTCATATTGTGGTGTCCCTGTGCTTACAACCTGATCCTTTTGTGAGGATGCAGGAGGAGTTTTAGGCAAGGGTTGAGATCTTTCTTCCAACTGCTGTGAGGAAGTAGCAGCAGTGGTTTGTGGTGACTTTTCTGTTGTCACAGGCAATTCCTCTGGGATCTCATCTTCCAGAGTTGCCTTTGTTTTGGGTTTGGTGGGTTTTCTGGATGTTTTCTTCTTGGTCTTTTTGGTGATGTCAGGTGTGGGTTTCAAAGCAGTGGTTGTGCTGCTATGATCACCTGGAGCAGTGGGCTCAGCAGCTGATACCTGAGGAGCAGTTGTAACCGCTAAAATCTGCTCAGGTACCCCTGCTTTTGTTTTTATTGGTGCCATCATCCTTGAAAATGTTTCTTTTGTTAAGCTTTTTATTTGACAATGAACACCTTGTTTTAGCAAATTTAAATTTTCTTTTGCAAATTTTTGTTCAAAATAGTAACTCAAAAATCTTGGAAAAAGTAAAAATGCTTTACTTTCAACGTTTTTCACCATGTCATTGAAAATCTCCTGGGAGTAGTTGTAGTCCTTATTATTCAAAATAGCGTAACCCAGGCTTTGAATTTTCAATGGTATTTCGTTAAAAGATGTTGTTTTATTTGAAGCACACATCAAGAGTGTGTGAAATAAAAACCTGGGTGCAGATGGAAAATAACCCTTTTGTAGGGTATCTACCTTTGATTCTTCTGCATAACCCCTTTTCAGAAAATCAGCTTTTAACTCGTTTTTGTCAAAAGAGGTTTTACCGTTCTGATCATCGAGTATGAAGACTTCTGATATCGATTGTGGTGTGATTTTGATCTCTTTTCCCTGTATCGAGGAGTTAATGGTAATGACTTTATCGTCTTGTTTTTCAAGCGTCGCCTTTTTCCAAAACTCTCTCTGGGTTTGCAGATATATGGGAGCATTCACCGTTAACAAAGTTTTGTACTTTGATCCAGTTATTGCATCAATGATGGAGTCGAAGGTGTGGTTGTCTTTGGGTTTTGTGAGTAAACCCAAATAATTATGAGATTGTTTGAATGGTATTTCGATGGGTTCTTCGGCCGTTTGAGCGACCTCTTTGGAAGGTGATGGTGATTTAGGTTTTGATTTTGATTTTGTCATTGTTGCGGAGAATAACGAAGGAAGATTTTGGAGATTTTGAGAAGAAGGGTTGGAAACTGCTATGAGAAGAGAATTTTTGGAATTCAATTCGACAGTGTAAAAACCCTGTTTGGGGTTTAGGGCAGGGTTTTATTTAAAAATGATCGCTGATGTGGCAGCGGTTATTAAGATCTGAGGGCTAAAAACTGACCACGTGTCAAACACTGATGAAACGGATGAATTATGGAGAACAGTTGTTTTCAGAGCCACTGACGTATCAAGCATCAGTGGTTACAACGGTAAAAATTATGGGCAGTGGATGATTTTAACTATCAGTAGATAGCATGTCAGTGGATAAGACACTGATTTTGAGCATCAGTGCTTTTCAAGAAAAATGAAGGATCAGTGGTTAACTTTCAGCAGTGGACAGTGTTTAGAGATCAGACGTTAGAACAAACCAGTGGTTAGGGTAAATGGTATAATTCTGAAGAACAGGTGTTTCAGCAACAGTTTTGAGAATTTTCATTCAAGGTTTTGCCACATGTCTATTTTGAAAGACAGTGGTTTAGTACCCCAGATGATGAAAACCTTTTACTAGGGCAAACCGTTTTAGTTTAATATTCAATTAAAACATGAGCACCCTAGTAATTCAAGCACAGTTTGCAATCAATTTTTGATGGAAATTTTGGAGCAAGCCTGAGTATGACATGATCATGACATATGTACCATTTCCTTTTGACCCATTTATGAGGACACAGATACCACCAAAAATAAGGTATTACATCCTGACAGGAGCTGAAACTATTGCCAACAAAAACAAGCAAAAGTTCCAAATATATTATTCCAAAAAAAATGAATAATATATCCTGGTTATTTGAGAAAATCCTTTGAACAACAAAAAAATAGTTAAAGAATTTTCTGAGAAAAGTATCAAAAAGGATCTGGTATAATTTCAATAGAGTGTATAATCATATCATTCACAAGTTTTTGAAAATGGTCAGTGGTTTGACAACAGTGGTAGGAAACTTTTGGATACATTTTGACCACTGTTTGGAACCATTTTCTTTGTCAGTTGATTGCAAACCTGAGGACACATGGAGAAAATTTTTGAACATTTGTCTAGTCCTCTTTGGAGTTCATTTACTGGAATCAAAACCTTTTTCTGAACAGATAAATACACATAGTTGCTTAATTACCATTATTACCCTAAACTTTGACTCATAAGTGTTTTATGTTTATACTCTTTCCTTTTGATTTCAAAAGTTTTGAGATAGACACACTTCTGAGTTTTTGTGAAATTCCTCAATGTATTTTAACAAAGTTGATTTTGTCCTTTTGAAGGACTCAACCTGTTTTAACACATAGGATCTGAATGACTAAAGTTTTAATTTCCCTCTTTTAGTGTTAACAAAACAACAATGCTTTTATGAACATAGGTTTTGTTAATCTGAGGTTCATACTTTAGCATTATAATAAGGTGACATCACAATTTTCATAACAGCAATTGAAATCAATTTTGAAAACATGAAATAATCCCATAGTTTACCAGATATGTTTTCAGATCTGAAAACTATGAGTGATTTGTGCATGAATTCACTTGTTGTGTGAAATTTGTGTGTCATATGACATCTTGGTTGATTTACAGAGTTTTTGATTAACCACTTTGAGCATGATTTACTCGTTACTCTGTTTTTTCAACTAAATACAACCAACCTTGGTATCAATGAATTTTGAGCTGAACTATTATGTCAAATTGATTGCTAGATCGAATTTGACTGTCCGAGCTCTGATACCAATTGTTAGGATCGGAGGCTCTCATGATAGTGTTTGTTTGTTTGAAAATGAATGGTCAATGAATATGAAAACATGTTAGGTGCAGCGGAAATGAAAACAAACTTTGTAAACACAATCAAAAGAGAAAATAGTTTGATAAACAATTGCTTCATAGAGTCAAAAGATTACAAATCAAAGCAAAAGATTACAGTTATGCTTACAAACTATACTCCCCCTCAGCCTGATGCCCCAAGGTAGGTTGCACACAAGATGAAAGGATTAGACATGAGGAGAAGAACTTGCTCAGTCAATCAAATGTAACAGTACAGGGTACTGATACATTTATAGGCAAACCAAACCACTGAGGTATCTCAGCTGACGTCACCATGAAAGCGACGTCTAACAGCCTAACAACATGTATCTACTGACCTTACACAAACACTGCTAACCTAACCACTGACTATACATAAACCAGATATTTCACTAAACAGCTGCTCTCCTTTAATGTCAGTGCTTTCCTCAAGGTTGATCAGTCCTTGACTGGGCAGTGCTTTACCATCAGTAGATAGGACCAGCAGTTGTTGGATACTTCAGGGTTTTCATCAGCAGTTGAAAGGACAGCAACAGTTGAATATGAACAGCAGATAGAGACCATCAGTTGTTATAAATCACTTTCAAGGGGAGAGCAAAGTGTAAACTACTGCTTATTGTGAATCCACTGTCGTGACCTGGTTTTGGCTTTACATTATCTGTTCCTCTGGTAGGGTTCAATCCCAACAGAACTAGTAAATGATTACGATTGATATTTATGTTTTGATTCATATGAATTAGATGTTAAAAACCCTTGTTTGATCGAATATTAATTATGTATGAAACTGTTAAGTTGTTAATTGATAAAATAAAAGGAAACTTTGTAATTGTTGGCAAGATAAAAGCTGTGTAACTGATTTCCATATTATTCGAATCAATAAAACTGATCGCACAAGACCTCTTGGTCGCACAAGAGGTCCACTCGCACAAAACATCCTCGTCGCACAAGAGGTCCCTATGCACAAGAGACCAGTCGCACAAGTCTTGTCAGTCGCACACGATATCTTTAGTCGCACAAGTTGAAATGTTAATTGACTGTTGGGCCGGGTATATGTTTGGGCCGGATTAGCCAATCGCACAAGGGTTCTCGGATCGCACAAGGGATCCAGGTTTACATTGTTTGGGCCGGTTACTTATGGAACGACTTATGTTAATTGGGCTTCTTGTTATTTTGGGTCGGGTGGCTAACGGAGTCGCACAACATGTTGTGGATCGCACAAGGCCGTGCTGAACGCACAACATGTTGGGCCGACTATTATTAGGCTATATCTTTCGGATCGTACAAGTATGAATATGCTATGCACTTTGACTGTTATGTGATGCCAAGATTTGTATGTGTTTGTGACTTTGCTATCTCTGTGTAAACTTATGTGTGCTTTACTTGATCCTAAACCTGACATGTATGATAACCATGTTAGGACGTGGTTGACCACTAGCATCTAGACTTGACCTTTCTGTGTATCTGCCGAGCAAACCAAGGTGAGTTCACACTCTACAAAGCATGGGATTCCTAGGGGTTGGGAATGGGGTTAAGGAACATGGGTTCCTCGTCCTTTCTTGGATAGGACAGTACTGGTTCAGGAATGTAATTCCTCGTCCTCACGGACAGATAAATTTTACTAGACCAAAACTCTATCACGAAGTCCCTCCTTTTTATATCGACTTAATCGCCGGGCCAATGGCGAGCGGGTCATTAGTTAGATAGCGCTATTTAGGTCTGACAAGCCTCACACCGTGCCGCAGAGGACGGGCGTGAACTAATGGATCTGGGCACGTCAATGATGATAGACATTGACAGTTCAGGGCACTTAAACATGACTTCAGTCAGTAGTCGATATGGTAACGAGTCTAGTGTATACATGGGGTAGCCCCCACGGCCGAAATGCCAGAAAACTATTATGGGGTAACCCCCACGGCTGGATTGCCAGAGTAAATGGGATAAACAAATCACGTTTTCAACTATGGGGTAACCCCCACGGCAGGATGCCAGTTAAAGGAATCTGTTTTCGAAACAACTTAAAACGAACACCCAACTGTGAACTCGCTCAACATTATTGTTGACTCGTTACTACATGCTTTGCAGGTCAATAGGTACTTAGCTGGAGCTTGCACAAGGAAGAGTCGTTGTGGGACATGGACAGCTGTGTGCCATGTTAGACCTTTGGATATTTAAACCTATGTTTTGGTATTAAACATTATGCTTCTGCTCATAACTTAAACTATGCTTGTTTTGGACACTAATCGTGTTGGTTGGACTTTTACAATTAATTACTTGCTTGTTCAATATGATTAGTGGTTTGATCCTGGTCAGTCACGCCTCCAAGCGGTGATACTCCGCGTGTGGATTTTGGGGGTGTGACAACTCTAAACTCACGCCGTTCGGATTTTAGCGTGCGGGTTGCGGGATAGAAGTATCAATTACAATCAAACACTCACGCCGTTCGGAGTGTCTAATTATATTGTATGATTCTATAATAATTTTGGGTTCATAGACAAACTCAAAATATTATTTGTTCCTTGTGTCAAAAATTAAAACTTTGTTAGGGTTCTAAAAATTGATTGAACTTTATTAGAAAAATTAATAAGTTGATCAGGTTTATTAACAATCTAATATTTTCCGGATCGAATCCGTATAAAAACAAGAATCATATAAACAAACCACTAAAATAATTGAATCTAACGTGCTCGTTTCACATAAGTTTATGAACCAAATCAAAGAAAATAAACCCTGATGTCGAAACTATAAAAGTCTAGACAAACTCAAAATATTATTTGTTCCTTGTGTCAAAAATTAAAACTTTGTTAGGGTTCTAAAAATTGATTGAACTTTATTAGAAAAATTAATAAGTTGATCAGGTTTATTAACAATCTAATATTTTCCGGATCGAATCCGTATAAAAACAAGAATCATATAAACAAACCACTAAAATAATTGAATCTAACGTGCTCGTTTCACATAAGTTTATGAACCAAATCAAAGAAAATAAACCCTGATGTCGAAACTATAAAAGTCTAGCCAAACATGATGGCTAAAACAATAAAGTTTAATTCAAAACAAAACATCCAAAAGAATCTTACGAAACAAAAAAACAACCAAATATTGTTTTCTTGTTCTAGGAAATCACAAACCACAAAAGTGCCTTCTTGCCAATCTTGAGTTCCAGCCGTCTAAAAGATGAACTCCTTTTTCTCAAAGTTGTTGCTTTATAATATTGATACCTTCCCCCATTTTCTCAATTGGGCTTCCATCCTTATTTGTAATTACACAATAATCTCAATATTGATATGGCCATCCAAATTTAGCCCAAGGAGATTTTAAGCTAAGCCCAATTTAACTAATTACAATCCGCCAAAACCTTTTTATTTAATGAGCCCAACTCATGGTCCGTCTAATTTTGATTTCGCATTAATATAAGCTTCTTCATCATCTTTCAATGCTCATAATCTACTCGACCTTTTAGTTATTGCTCGCAATCACTTTGCGCCTACAATATCAACCAAAAACAAACCAAAGTAGATTCCATTCCACAAAAACAAGTGTTTCGCAAATAATGAGGTACGACTATGAAATATGCATGATATATGATGAAATATTAATATTAATATGCTATAAAAATGTGCCTAAAAATGCAACTAACAAAAACCTGTTGGTGAAATATTGACGGAAAGTGCTATTTCCGTGAGCGGTTACTTTTCCCTCCGTTAATCATTAACGAGTGTGAGAGCACACAGATCGCGATATCGATCAACGGTTGGGGTATTGCCATGTGGAAAGTGGACAAGTGAAAACTTCTCTTTAATTCCGTGCCATCATCGTGACTTCAAGGGAGTCTGGGATGATGCCACGTAGCCATACGGTTATAACCGTCTGGTGGTGCACGATGGAGCATTCTAGAAGAATACGACTGTAATCCCGTGTGGCTCCTTATTGTATGGTATCAGTGAAGTTTATTTTATTCAAGTCTGGATATTGATTATGCGGAAGTGTTTATTGGGATTTTTATCCTTATCTGTTATAGAGACTAGCGCAAGGATTTGTTAATTTACTGTTGGCGCGCAGGTGTTGCTTGTTGTTTACCTTTTAAGTCCTCTTTGTAGGACCAGTGCGAGGCCGTGCAAGGTCTAAAGAGGGTTAGAAGGATGAGGTTGTGGTATGGTTCCAAGTACTTGAAGCAAGGTTATTGGGACCTTACCCCTTCAGAAACTGTATGTGTTTCTATTTGCTTGAAGTGATTATCAGAGAATAGAACTCGATGTTTTTATTCCTTTAATGGCATAATTAACCAGCTTATCATTGTCAAAGAATAGGGCTTATAACTTTGAACATGATTTTGCTATTATTTTGTACTATATTTTTGATCAAGGAATCATTTCAAGCGAGTAACTGAGTATACTGTCTTTAGCTTACATCGCCGGTAGTATCTAATTGAATTTATTTCTTGAAGTTTCTTTGCTTAGATGTGTGACACTTGTGCTCCGTAAACACCGCACGATGTAGGACAATATATATATCAAAGAAACAATGTTTTTTAGTCTCAATTTTTTTTGACAATTTCACGTTTTGATTCTAGTTCGATTTCAAGCTTTAAATCGCTTTCTGGAAAGTTATACGCAAATTAATGCGTAAGCGTAGTCAGTTTAATGCGATAAACACTCTGGAACAGTGACGTAGGCTTAACATACCTTAAATAACTTTTATATAACTTAGAAATAAGTTTTGAAGGCTTTGGTGTGTCAAAAACAAGTTTATTCGATCACATGGACTATTTGCGTCAAACTGCGAAAGTCTACTAATTCGTATGGCAACGAACATTCCGAAACTTGATCATAAGCTAAAAATACCCTAAATATCCTTTACATAGCTTAGAAATAGGCTTTGAGGGGTTCGGTATGCGAAAATACGCTTATTTGATCAATAGGGACTAAAAGCGTCAAAAAGTGCATAAGTTTGCATTTACGCACATATCTTACGTTCTGAACATATCCGGATATCCAAAAATTTTTGTAATCATTAAAATATTTTATTTTAGAGATTGGAATGCAAAAATACCATTCGTCGCGCAATTTGGATCGTTTTCGCGTCCGTTCGAGTTTTCGTTGTAATTAACCGAATAACGTGACTGTACGACCAAACGAACCGACATCCGAGATATTTTCAAGCATATTTCATGTCCCCTATACTTTGACATCTTTATCGAGCCTTGAAAATGGGTTAACGAGGCTTAAACGTGTCAAAAACCAAGTTTTATGCATGCAGGGACCATTTCTGACATTCTGAGATTTTGGTCTCTGGCGTGGCGCGACTGGCCTCTCGCGAGGTGCCACAGACTAATCTGTGCAGAATTTGATTTTCTTCAAACAACAGCTGGTTCCTTTGATTTTAACCATTGTTTTAGCATACCTTGGGCTGGTTTTTGGACTCCCATGGTATTCTAAACCATGTGCCACAAGTGTATGGCTAGGATCAAATCTCTAAACACATGGAATGATCCTAAAGGTGCTTGATTTCCTATAAATACCCATAAAATTTCACTTTCCAGCTTGCTCATTCACTTTCTTCTTCTTCATCTGCTCATTTGGGGCTATCCCTTCTTGGTTGAAGGCTCCAACTTCAGTTTTCTTTCTTCTTGATCCAAGCTTGGACCCTTTGTAAGTCTCCTTCATGCTTGGTTATGCATTTCAAGCATGAAAGTCAAACAGTGTTTGACTTTCTGCTTTAACCATGTTATGGTCAACACAAAGTTCGTTTGAAGTTTGCAACGTGAGCGTAATCACGATGGTTATAGTCCCTTGTGACTATACCTACTGATTACCATGTTGATTAGGCTTAGTAACGAGTCAAAGTTTCGGTCAAAATACGTATTTATGTGTATTTTGCAACGAAGATATTTTTGGGTATCAAAACACTTTGTTTTGATATCAAGCTTGTTTTCTAACTTAGTTAAACATGTTTTAACATGTTTAACTCGTCACTTTTAGTCTAGTGCTTGTTTGGGGTCGTAAGTCAAGCGGTATTGACAACCGCTTAGACTTTCGAAGCCGACCCGTTTGGTCGATCATTAGGATTCGACCAAACATGTTTTGTGACCATAGTTGTATAGGGAATAAACTTCCGAGGTTATACCTTATGGTCACTTAGTTTAATTAGTTGTATGATAGGTAGTTTATATGCCTTAGAAAAATGACCAAAATGCCCTTTTTATGCATAATTGGATTTTTAGCATATGTAACTTAATTTTTGTCACTTAAACTGATTATACAACATATTTAAACATGTTAGGGCATTTAATACTTGTCATAGGACTTGTTAGGCGTTTCGAACGCGCTTTTGCACGAACGACGCGTTAAAGTTACATAAGTTACCTTAATGGGTCGTAGCGGGTCATAAGCACTTAGGACAGGTTCCGATTTAGAATGTAGGCTTTGTTAAACCATATCACATGAGTTCCAATACTCATTTGGTTTACGAGACCTCATTCTACCCGATCTTCCGATTTAGGTGTCACACCCCGACCGCGTTAAACAACAAACCGCGGCGGAAACGTCGGGGAGTGTAGCAACAGAATTATTGTTTCACAACCATGGTAATTAAAGTTTTGTTTTATTTATAAACAAAGAGGTTACATTATCTTAAAATCACAGAAACAAAGAGTACATAATGAAAATTAAACTAGTCTAACTTCATTTTATGTCACTAAGGCACAGGTCCGCCTAAGTGTATCTTGCTCATCCTATGCATCAGCTCCTGAAAACACATGTGAAAATATGTACGTCAGCATAAGAATGCCTGTGAGATACATAGGTTTATTGATTTAGGATTCATGACTTGTATTTGAAAGAAAAGTTTAACAAAAAGTTTGTCATGAATCTTATTAAAAGTGTTTACTTTTATAAATCATACGAAAAATCGATAAGGAATTTAGATGGTATAAAAGAAAGATGTGTGGTTAAATAAATAACCAAGTAAAATAAATTTGTATGAGTTATGTTGTTTGTAAAATTAATGTCTTGTGAAATTATGTTCTTTGTGTAAAATGTAACATGTCTAAACTGAAATGGTTTAAATAACGCTACGATATGTAATATCATAAAAGCACTTATATATAGGAAGTACCAGCGGCGTATCCACCATGCTTTTATCATATTACACACGCCTCATTATTTAAATCACTTACCCAAACAAACCACCAACATGTCTCGTTTAAACAAATGTCAAAATGTTTATGTATACAATGTCTATTGTCAAATGTAAATCATGTAATGTGTAATCAAATGTTATGTATGGCAAGTGAAATGTGTCAACTAAAACCATAGATAAATGTACAAAACAATGTATTGAAATAAATCATAGTTTAAATCAAAAGTTATGTTTTGTAAAATAAATGCATGCATTACTGATACAAACATCTATGCGGTATTGTTAAAACGCATACATTCAAGCCTTGCAACTATGGCGATAAACCCTTAAACAAATTAAAGGTTTATCTAAATTATGTATATCGGATTCAGTCATTCCTTCCACCCAAACAAACCTAGGATTTCAGGAATGGGAGTTGTCAATTCCTATGGTACCACTACTTACTACCGAGCGGCGTGATCAATGTTAATGAACGTATTTCTGTCCCGTTAAACAAACCAAATGCCATACCAAATGTAAGCATGTTATGTGTAAACAATGTACTAAGTATGCAAAATGAACATACATAGCAAAAATGTGATGTAAATCAATGTGTAGATATGCTAAAATAAACATATGAAACAAATGTGTTTATGAAATCAATGTACTATCATGTTAATTAAACATACATAGCATAAAACATGGATGAAATCATGTACTATATGTGTACTAGTGAACATAGCAAGTATATGTTATGAAAAAACATGAAAGTAACAAGTAGGCACATGTGTTTCACCCTAAAATATTTGAAAACAGTAAAAGAGGGGTCTATATACTCACTTGAGAATGCTTAGAAGTCTTTGAATAATAACCAAGCAATGCTAGAAGATCACGGAATCAATCGGCACCTAATATAGCTAACTATGTTAATAAACCGGACCTAAATTGGAAGATCGGATAGAATGAGGTTTCGTAAACCAAATGAGTATTGGAACTCATGTGATATGGTTTAACAAAGCCTACATTCTAAATCGAAACCTTAACCTAAGTGCTTACGACCCATTACGACCCGTTTAGGTAGCTTACGCTATTTTAACGCGTCGTTCGCGTAAAACGCGTTCGGACAACCTAACTAGTCCTATGATAAGTATTATATGCCTTAACAAGTCTAATTATGTTGCCTAATTAGTTTAGATGTCAAAATTTAAGTTACATATGCTTAAAATGAATTTATGCGCAAAAAGGGCATTTTGGTCATTTTCCTAAGCCATATAAATTACCTATCATACAACTAACTAAACGAAGTGACCATAAGGTATAACCTTGGAAGTTTATTCCCTATACAACTATGGTCCCAAAATATGTTTGGTCGGATCCTAATGTTCGACCAAACGGGTCGGGTTCGAAAGTCTAAGCGGTTGTTTAGACCGCTTATCTTACGACCCTATATAAGCACTAAACTAAAAGTGATGAGTTAAACATGTTAGAACATGTTTAACGAAGTTTAGAAAACAAGTTTGATATCAAAACAAAGGGTTTTGATACCCAAGAATAGTTTGGTTGCAAAATACGCATTAACGCGCATTTTGACCGAAACTATGACTCGTCACTATGCCTAAATAACGTGGTAATCAGTAGGTATAGTCACAAAGTACTATGACCATCGTGATTATGCTCACGTTGCGAATTTCAAACGAACTTCGTGTTGACCATTGACTGGTCAAAGCAGAAAGTCAAACAGTGTTTGACTTTCATCCTTGAAAAACATAAACAAGCATGAAGGAGACTTAAAAAGGGTCCAAGCTAGGATCAAGATCAAGAAAACTCAGGTATGAAGCTTCAACAAGTGAAAACCCCAACTTAGAGCTGATCTTGAATGAAATGAGCAAAGAACCCAATGAAAGAACCATGCTATTTATAGTAAGTTAGGATCATTTGGATCATTACAAGTGTTTAGAAGGATCAATCCTAGCCATACATTTGGGGACATGGTTTTAAAATACAATGGGAGTCGAAAACCAGCTCCAGGTATTGAGAATTTTGCAAAATAAATCCTGGAAATCAACCCTGTTGCTGAAACTGAGTTGCTGAGTTTAGGTCCCTGACGTGCTGTCGTAGGTACACACAAATTTAATCCAACTTACAACTAGTAGATAGCAGTAAATGGGTATCGAACACAGGGAGTTTGTGGAATATGTGTTGATTCGATAGTCTTGCAAATTAACTACAATTAACCTAATATGCTAAAATTAAAGATCAAGAATTTGGATTGTTTGATTTAAAACTAAGTTATCAACTAATTGCTAATCAATATTGGATTTTTAATTCAGATTATGAGAACAATAATCATCTTAGGGTTCAGTTTCTTTTAACACTTGTGCAAAATTCCAACTAGAAAGAGTTACATAGACATAACTCATGCATAAATAATTGTTGTGATAAAAGGGAACAAAGTACTCGGATTATATCATTACAAGGTCGTTTCCCGATGATCAATCAATCAATATCCAACCCTAACCCTTCCCGTGATATCTCGATTGTCAACGACACCAAGAACGTGCGATTTAGACTAGAATTTCAATACCAATTGTGACAACTGTGCCCTGTAATCGATGTTCAATGCAAAACAATGTTAATTATTAATAAAACAATGTGTTTTGGTGCTATTATGTGTGTATTTGTGTTTGATGATTTTACAATTCGATTCGATTCCGATTTTAACCTTTAAATCGCTTTCTAGAAAGTTATACGCAAACTGGTGCGTAAACACAGTCAGTTTAACGCGAAAAACACTCCGGAATAGTGACATAGGCTTAACATACCTAAAATAACCTTCACATAACTTAGAAATAAGTTTTGGATGGTTTGGTGTGTTGAAAACAAGTCTATTCGATCGCAGGGACTATTTGTGTCAAACTGCGAAACTATACCGATTTGTATGGTATCGAAGAGTCTGGAACTTTATCATAAGCTAAACATACCATAAATAACCGAAACATAGCTTAGAAATAAGCTTTGAGGGGTTCGGTGTGCGAAAACATGCTTATTTGATCTTATAGGGACTAAAAGTGTCAAAAACAACGTAAGTTTGCATTTTCACGCATATCTTACGTTCTGACCACATCTGGACATCCAAAATTTTTGTACACACTAAAATATTTTTATTTTAGTGATCGGCATGCAAAAATTCCATTCGTCGCTTAATTTGGATCGTTTTCGCATCCGTTTGAGTTTCATCGTAATTTAACGAAAAACACGACCGTACGACCAAATGAGCCGACATCCGAGAGTGTTCCAAGCACATTTTGAGTCCTCTAAACTTTATTGACCTTGTAGAGCCTTGAAAATGGCTTAACGGGGGTCAAAAGGGGCTGAAATGGGCTTAAAACACATGCAGGGACCTAAACTGTCAATTTTCAAACTTATGCTGATCTGGGGAGGCCAGGCGGCGCGTGTAAGCTCCCTCCCTCAGCTTACGCGGGCCGTGTGAGTTGCCCAGCGACAGAAACTTGATTTCAGCAAACTGTTTGATAGTTTAGGGGCTGTTTATGCAAATTCTTTGTGTGGTAGCCAAGTTAACACATCTCCAAGACTTCTAACCTGCTCATAACATTTGTATGGATGAGATTTAATGCTTGGAGGTTACGCAAACATGTGTAATGATCTTGTGAAGTTGCAACAACTATAAATAGCCAAGCACTTTCACTTGTTCATTGCTCATTTCCTCCTTATCTTCTCTACAATCTGATTTGGGAGCTCTCCCAAGTGTTTGGAGCTTTCTAATCTGATTATTCTTTGTAGAAAAGTTAGCTAGGACCTATTGTAAGTCTTCTTTCATGCTTATTCTTTATGTTTAAGCAGAAAGTCAAACAGTTTGGCCAACAGTTTGACTTTCGGTTTTGACCTTCAATTGGTCAAGTCAAAGTTCAATTGAACTTTGCAACGTGATTGTAATCACGATGGTTATAATCCTTAGCGATTATACCTACTGATTACCACGTTAACTAGGCATAGTGACGAGTCAAAGTTTCGGTCAAAATGCGTTTTAGCACGCATTTTGCAACGGAACTATTTTCGGGTATCAAAACCCGTTGTTTTGATACCAAATCAGTTTTCTAAGTTAATTAAACATGTTTTGACATGTTTAACTCGTAACTATTAGTTTAGTGCTTGTTTAAGGTCGTAAGTTAAGCGGTTTAAACAACCGCTTAGACTTTCGAACCCGACCCGTTTGGTCGATCATTAGGATCCGACCAAGCTTGATTAGTGATCATAGTTACATAGGGAATAACCACTGAGGTTATACCTTATGATCACATAGGATTGGTTAGTTATTTGTTAAGTAGCTTGTATGCCCATAAGAAATGACTAAAACGCCCTTTTGAAGCTTAAATCCGTATTTTACATATGTGAACATGTTTTTGACATATAATCTGATTTAGTAACATGTTTAGGTATTATTGGGCATGTAAGACTTGACATAGCACATAGTTAACCATCCGAACATAGTTTTACGCGAACGACGCGTTAAAGTAGCATAAGCTACCTTAATGGGTCGTAACGGGTCGAAAGCACTTAGGTTAGGTTCCGATTTAGAATGTAGGCTTTGTTAAACCATATCACATGAGTTCCAACACTCATTTGGTTTACAAGACCTCATTCTATCCGATCTTCCGATTTAGGTGTTGGTTTATTTACTAGTGATTCGATTACTAGGTACTACTTGAATTTCCTTGGTTTGTCTGAGCTTCGCTAAGTTCTTTAGATCAAGGATACCCTTTCATTCAATGTGAGTATATAGTTCCCCTATTTTACTGTTTTCAATTGTTTTGGGGTGATTCATATGTATTAAAACGATTTCGATATTTTAACGATGTTTTCAAAAACGATTAAGATGGTTTATATTAAACTAAATACGATTTCGATAATGTGAACGGAACTTGTTGGTTGTAACTACATAACGAATGACATTCATTAGCATTGATCAAGCCGACTAGTATTAGGTTATGGTACCATAGGATCTGACAAATCCCGTTATCAGACTACACCCATGGTTATGTGTGGGGGTTATGTAGGTAACGACTGAATCTGATGATTGTTAACTTACCCTTTGGTGGTTTGTTAATACAAGGAACGAGGTAGTGGAGTCACAAAGGTTTGAATGTTATTAGCGAGACGACCATAAGTAGTTTCACAATTAAATCGAAAACGATTATGGGACGAATTAAACGATTTGGAAACGACTTAAGCGAGATAAAACGATTTGAACGAACGATTGATTTGGGTTGTGATTAGGTAATGGGATGGGTGTAACATGATAAAAGCATTGTAGATACGCCGCTGGTACATCTTATATATAAGTGCTTTTATCATATTACATTTCATGTCATTATTTAGTTCACTTGGGAAACGATTTGAAACGATGTCACATAACGAGGTTTTCGAAACGATATAAACCATACGAGTTTTAACGAGATGTTTTACGAAGTGGTTTACTAAAACAAAAGTTTTTGAGTTAAGAATCATGGCTATGAGATTTTATAAATTATAACCATCTTGATTTGAGTTGGTTAATCATGTTGCAATATTATATACTTTTCAAAAACAAGGTTTTCGAGGTATTGCAATATATATAAACGAGCCATGATTCCGATACTCTTACAAAACCTATGTGCTCGCCAGCATTTCTTTGCTGACTATGTTTTTACATATGTTTCAGGTGATAATGCTTGATGTGGATTGCTAGGAAGCATGTTCACTTAGGATCTGGACGTGGCCTTAGTGACATAAAAACGATAGTAGACGATGTTTAATTTTCTTGTTTGGTTTTAAGATAATGTAAATTACTCAATGAATCAATAAAACGAAGCTTTTAATCACCATGGTTGTTGAAACGATGATTCTGTTACAACACTCCCCGACGTTTCTGCCACGGTTTTGTTGTTTTAACGTGGTCGGGGTGTGACAGAAGAGTTGGTATCAGAGCCAATGGTTATAGGGAATTAGGTTATTAGCATTGCTTTGACCTAGAGTATAACTTTCTAGGACCCTAACACAAGTTTACTTGTGTTTAGATTTTAAAACAATATCGTCACCTATCCTTAGGTGATAACCACAACGAGAACACAATAACAAATCCGCTTCGAAAATTAATCATCTATCCTTGGATGATTGATTGTAAGGTTTTGAACCCTTCCAATTTGATTCATTTTCGGTTTTATGCCCTCTGAGTTTTCAAAATTTCGTCAAATTTTGGGTCTAAATAATGTGAACACGTGCAAACTGGAAGAGTGAATGCCTGTACCTTGAGTTTTGTGTCTAAGGCTAGAGTGTTCGTACAAATCCGCAGTATCGGACCAGTCACTCTTACCTGGGAACTCTTGGGGTGAGTGTTCACTTATAGGCGAGCATGTCTTCAGCGATACATTATTATGATCTATTTACTTTGATTAGTCACTGCGTATCGTTTGTTTGTTCGAGGTAACGAACAAATAATCGCACTCCTTGTGTTTTTTCGATGTTTTCAATACCTCTTTTGTTACTCAAACTGTCGACCTCACTCGTTTCTCATGTTTCCTTGTTAGATAATGCCTCCTCGACGCGATGCTCAAAATTTTACTGCTGAATAAATCGCAGCCCTTGTCTCTCAGCAAATGGCTGATGTACTTCCAGGCGTTGTGACCCAAATCCATGAGCTATACAATTAAAATAATAATAACAACAATAACGCACAGTGTAATTTCAAGAATTTCAATTCTGCGAACCCGCTTAAGTTTTCTGGGTCACACGGAGCAACTGCGCTCCTGCAGTGGTTTGAGAGTATCGAGATCACATTCAGACATGTGCAGTGTGCGAATGCGCGTAAGGTTGAGTTTGCCTCAAGCATGTTTGAGAAGCGAGCTCTTACATGGTGGAACGGAGTGATGCGTGATAGGGGTGCCGAAGTGGCATTAGCGCAAACTTGGGATGAGCTCCGAGCTCTCATGATGAGAGAGTTCTGTCCCCGTCACGAAATTCGAGCTTTGGAACGAGAATTTGACGATCTGAAACAAGACGGGGGAGAACACTGTGCTTACACGGACCGATTTGAGGAGCTTAGTTTGTTGTGTCCCACTATGGTTACCCCACTAGAGAAAGCAATCGAGAGGTATATCGATGGTTTACCCGATTCTATTCAGGTTATTGTGACCGACGTTAATCCTACTACCGTCCGTCAAGCAATCGAGTTATCGGCTACCCTGACTGAGTCACAAGTCAGGAAGGGTAAACTCACCCGCAAGGGTGATAAAAAGAAGTCGACCGATTCTGACAAGGGTAAGGGTAAGGGTAAGAAGCAGGCTGAGTCTTCTAAAAAGTCAAGGAAGCACAAGGCTTCCCAGAACTTCGCAGTCACTGCTCAGAACCCACCGACTCAACCTCCTGCAAAGAAAGCGTATGCTGGTACCGCACCTCACTGTGCTTGATGTAATGGTCACCATGTTGCCCAACAGGCCTGTAAACAATGTGCTACGTGTGGTAGACTTGGGTATTTGGCCAACATTTGTCGTATGGGTCAAAATTCGGCTGCCCAAGTTCCAGCACAAGCTCAAGGGAATGCTGTGAGTTTCCCACCTGGTTCGTGTTTTAATTGCGGAGAAATGGGTCATTTCCGCAACAATTGTCCAAGATTGGTAAACGCGAATGCGAATCCGAACGCAATCGCGAATGTAAATCCCGCTCGTGGACGAGCATTCAATCTAAACGCTAACGAGGCTCGAGCTGACAAAGAGGTAGTTAACGGTACGTTTCTTGTTAACAATCAACTTGCATCTGTTCTTTTCGATTCTGGTGCCGATAGGAGTTTTGTTTCATTATCCTTTGAGCCTTTACTTACGATACCTAGAACCAAACTGAGGAAACCCTTATCTGTCGAAGTTGCTACTGGTAAACCCCTTGTTCTCGATTCTGTTATTCATGGTTGTCAATTGAACCTCGATAACCATCGTTTTCCCATTGACCTCGTACCGATGCAACTTGGGAGTTTCGACATTATCGTGGGGATGGATTGGTTAACCACATATCATGCTGAGGTGGTTTGTTTTGATAAGATCATTCGTATTCCTCTTTCGTCTGGCGATGTTCTGGAAGTTCATGGCGAGAAACCATCTGGTGGATTGAAACTCATGTCGTGTATAAAAGCCCAAAGTTACTTACGAAAAGGATATGTTGCTTTCCTGGAACATGTCACCGAGGAGAAAGGCAAAAACAAGAGTATTCAGGATATTCCGATTGTTCGGGATTATCCAGAGGTGTTTCCTGATGAACTGCCTGGTTTGCCTCCAGTTCGCCAAGTTGAATTCCATATTGATCTTGTACCCAATGCTAACCCGATTACGAAAGCACCTTATCGTCTTGCACCGTCTGAGATGCAAGAGTTATCGAAACAGCTTCAAGAATTATCTGATAAAGGATTCATCCGTCCGAGTTATTCACCTTGGGGCGCTCCTGTCCTCTTTGTGGAAAAGAAAGATGGATCTTTTCGAATGTGTATCGATTATCGTGAGCTTAATAAGCTTACCATCAAGAATCAATATCCCCTACCCCGAATCGATGATATCTTTGATCAGCTGCAAGGTGCTACCACTTTTTCCAAGATTGATCTGCGTTCTGGGTATCATCAGCTTCGTGTATTCGAAGAAGATATTCCCAAAACTGCATTCCGCACGAGATATGGGCATTTCGAGTTCACTGTCATGCCTTTTGGTTTGACGAATGCCCCAGCTATCTTCATGGACTTAATGAATAGGGTCTGTAAGCCTTATTTAGACAAGTTCATCATTGTGTTTATCGACGATATTCTTATTTATTCAAAGTCTTGAGCCGATCACGAGCAACACCTTCGTTTGACACTGGAACTCCTGAAGAAGGAACAACTTTTTGCTAAATTCTCCAAGTGTGAATTTTGGCTTAAAGAGGTTCAGTTTTTGGGACATATTGTCAACGAGCAGGGTATTCATGTGGATCCATCCAAGATTGTTGCAATCAAGGATTGGAATACACCAACGACACCGACAGAGATTCGATCTTTTCTTGGTCTTGCTGGCTATTATCGTCGATTCATTTTGAATTTCTCGAAGATTGCGGTTCCACTCACTGCTTTGACTCAAAAGAATAAGTCTTTTGAGTGGGGACCCAAGCAAGAAGAAGCGTTCCAAACGTTGAAACAGAAGCTATGTGATGCTCCTGTTTTATCTTTGCCCGAGGGAAACGATGATTTCGTTGTCTATTGTGATGCGTCCAACTTAGGCCTTGGTTGTGTTCTTATGCAACGAGGTAAAGTTATTGCATATGCATCTAGACAATTGAAAGTTCACGAGAAGAACTACACAACTCATGATCTTGAGTTAGGTACTGTGGTTTTCGCTCTCAAAATCTGGAGACACTACCTCTATGGTACGAAATGTGTGGTGTTCACAGACCACAAAAGTCTCCAACATATTCTTAATCAGGAGTTGAACATGAGGCAACAACATTGGGTTGAACTCTTGAATGACTACGATTGCGAGATTCGCTACCATCCTGGTAAGGCGAATGTCATAGCCGATGCGCTTAGTCGAAAAGAGCGTGTCAAGCTTCATTCTGTTCGAACTCTATCTGATCTTCAAACTCGTGTTCTACATGCTCAGCAATTTTGTGTTTCACAAAATGTGATGGGTAAGGAATTACCACGTCAACTTGAGCTTAAACTCGAAGCGAAGGACGATGGTTTGCCCTATTTCAAGGATCGTTTGTGGATTCCGAAACAAGACAATCTGCGCACCTTGGTAATGGACGAATCTCATAAGTCTCGATATTCTATCCATCCTGGTGTTGATAAAATGTACAAGGATCTTCGTACTAAGTTCTGGTGGCCTAGTATGAAGAAAGATGTTGCCTTGTATGTGTCGAAATGCCTAACTTGTCTCAAAGTCAAGGCAGAACATCAATGACCTTCTGGCTTGCTTGTACAACCAGAGATACCGGTATGGAAGTGGGAGAACATTGTGATGGATCTCATCACTAAGTTACCGCGTACATCCAAAGGTCATGATGCTATTTGGGTTGTTATCGATCGATTAACGAAGTCAGCTCATTTTATTGCGATTCACGAGGATCTATCTACTGATAAACTTGCAAAAATTTATGTTGATGAGATTGTATCTCGACATGGTGTTCCTTTGGACATCATATCCGATCGTGATGCTCGATTTTCATCTCATTTTTGGAAAGCCATGCAATCTGCTATGGGAACCCAACTAAATCTAAGCACTGCTTATCATCCCCAAACAGATGGACAATCTGAGAGAACGATTCAAACTTTGGAGGATATGTTTAGAGCATGCGTGATAGACTTTGGTGGTAATTGGGATTCTCATCTGCCACTGATCGAGTTCTCTTACAACAATAGTTATCATGCTAGTATTAAAATGGCACCATTCGAAGCTCTCTATGGTCGAAAATGTCGTTCACCTGTTTGTTGGAACAAGACCGGTGAAGCTCAGCTTACTGGGCCGGAGCTTGTTCTGGAAACAACAGACAAAATCAAGAAAATTCGCGATAATCTTGTGACAGCTAGATGTCGTCAAAAGAGTTATGCGGATTTACGACGCAAGCCCTTAGAATTTCAAGTCGGAGACCATGTCCTACTCAAGGTGTCACCTTGGAAGGGAGTGGTGAGATTTGGAAGTAAAGGAAAACTTGCACCACGATATGTTGGACCATTTAAGATTGTTGAAAGAGTTGGAAAGGTTGCCTATCGACTAGAGCTACCTCCAGAGCTTGGAAATATTCATCTGACTTTTCACGTATCCAATCTGCGAAAGTGTTTAGCTGACACTGATGTTCACATTCCTCTCGACGAGATCCAAATCGATGAAACGATGCACTTTGTCGAGAAACCTGTGGAGATAGTGGACCGTACTTACAAACATTTGATAAACAAACGAATTCATTTGGTCAAGATTCACTGGGAATCCAAACATGGCCCAGAGTTTACTTGGGAACGTGAGGACCAAATGAAGGCGAAATACCCGCAATTGTTCTCACAAGTTTCCTCTAGTTAAAATTTCGGGACGAAATTTCCTAAAGTAGGGGAGACTGTGATAACTGTGCCCTGTAATCTATGTTCAATGAAAAACAATGTTAAAGATTAATAAAACAATGTGTTTTGGTGCTATTATGTGTGTATTTGTGTTTGATGATTTTACAATTCAATTCGATTCCGATTTCAAGCTTTAAATCACTTTCTGGAAAGTTATACGCAAACTGGTGCGTAAACGCAGTCAGTTTAACACGACAAACACTCCAGAATAGTGACATAGGCTTAACATACCTAAAATAACCTTCACATAACTTAGAAATAAGTTTTGGATGGTTTGGTGTGTTGAAAACAAGTCTATTCGATCGCAGGGACTATTTGTGTCAAACTGCGAAACTATGCCGATTCGTATGGTATCGAAGAGTCCGGAACTTGATCATAAGATAAACATACCATAAATAACCTAAACATAGCTTAGAAATAAGCTTTGAGGGGTTCGGTGTGCGAAAACATGCTTATTTGATCTTACAGGGACTAAAAGTGTCAAAAACAACGTAAGTTTGCATTTTCGCGCATATCTTACGTTCTGACCACATCTGGACATCCAAAATTTTTGTACACACTAAAATATTTTTATTTTAGTGATCGGCATGCAAAAATTCCATTCGTCGCTTAACTTAGATCGTTTTCGCATCCGTTTGAGTTTCGTCGTAATTTAACGAACAACACGACCGTACGACCAAACGAGCCGACATCCGAGAGTGTTCCAAGCACATTTTGAGTCCTCTAAACTTTATTGACCTTGTAGAGCCTTGAAAATGGCTTAACGGGGGTCAAAAGGGGCTGAAATGGGCTTAAAACACATGCAGGGACCTAAACTGCCAATTTTCAAACTTATGCTGATCTGGGGAGGCCAGGCGGGGCGCGTAAGCTCCCTCCCTCAGCTTACGCGGGCCGTGTGAGTTGCCCAGCGACAGAAACTTGATTTCAGCAAACTGTTTGATAGTTTAGGGGCTGTTTATGCAAATTCTTTGTGTGGTAGCCAAGTTAACACCTCTCCAAGGCTTCTAACCTGCTCATAACATTTGTATGGATGAGATTTAATGCTTGGAGGTTACACAAACATGTGTAATGATCTTGTGAAGTTGCAACAACTATAAATAGCCAAGCACTTTCACTTGTTCATTGCTCATTTCCTCCTTATCTTCTCACAATCTGATTTGGGAGCTCTCCCAAGTGTTTGGAGATTTCTAATCTGATTATTCTTTGTAGAAAAGTTAGCTAGGACCTATTGTAAGTCTTCTTTCATGCTTATTCTTTATGTTTAAGCAGAAAGTCAAACAGTTTGGCCAACAGTTTGACTTTCGGTTTTGACCTTCAATTGGTCAAGTCAAAGTTCAATTGAACTTTGCAACGTGATTGTAATCACGATGGTTATAATCCTTAGCGATTATACCTACTGATTACCACATTAACTAGGCATAGTGACGAGTCAAAGTTTTGGTTAAAATGCGTTTTAGCACGCATTTTACAACGGAACTATTTTCGGGTATCAAAACGCATTGTTTTGATACCAAATCAGTTTTCTAAGTTAATTAAACATGTTTTGACATGTTTAACTCGTCACTATTAGTTTAGTGCTTGTTTAAGGTCGTAAGTTAAGCGGTATAAACAACCGCTTAGACTTTCGAACCCAATCCGTTTGGTCGATCATTAGGATCCGACCAAGCTTGATTAGTGATCATAGTTACATAGGGAATAACCACTGGGGTTATACCTTATGATCACATAGGATTGGTTAGTTATTTGTTAAGTAGCTTGTATGCCCATAAGAAATGACCAAAACGCCCTTTTGAAGCTTAAATCCGTATTTTACATATGTGAACATGTTTTTGACATATGATCTGATTTAGTAACATGTTTAGGTATTATTGGGCATGTAAGACTTGACATAGCACATAGTTAACCATCCGAACATAGTTTTGCGCGAACGACGCGTTAAAGTAGCAGAAGCTACCTTAATGAGTCGTAACGGGTCGAAAGCACTTAGGTTAGGTTTCGATTTAGAATGTAGGCTTTGTTAAACCATATCACATGAGTTCCAACACTCATTTGGTTTACAAGACCTCATTCTATCCGATCTTCCGATTTAGGTGTTGGTTTATTTACTAGTGATTCGATTACTAGGTACTACTTGAATTTCCTTGGTTTGTCTGAGCTTCGCTAGGTTCTTTAGATCAAGGATACCCTTTCATTCAATGTGAGTACATTGTTCCCCTATTTTACTGTTTTCAATTGTTTTGGGGTGATTCATATGTATTAAAACGATTTTGATATTTTAACGATGTTTTCAAAAACGATTAAGATGGTTTATATTAAACTAAATATGATTTCGATAATGTGAACGAAACTTGTTGGTTGTAACTATATAACGAATGACATTCATTAGCATTGATCAAGCCGACCAGTATTAGGTTATGGTACCATAGGATCTGACAAATCCCGTTATCAGACTACACCCATGGTTATGTGTGGAGGTTATGTAGGTAACGACCGAATCTGATGATTGTTAACTTACCCTTTGGTGGTTTGTTAATACGAGGAACGAGGTAGTCGAGTCATGAAGGTTTGAATGTTATTAGCGAGACGACCATAAGTAGTTTCACAACTAAAACGAAAACGATTATGGGACGAATTAAATGATTTGGAAACGACTTAAACGAGATAAAACGATTTGAACGAACGATTGGTTTGGGTTGTGATTAGGAAATGGGATGGGTGTAACATGATAAAAGCATGGTAGATACGCCGTTGGTACATCTTATATATAAGTTCTTTTATCATATTACATTTCATGTCATTATGTAGTTCACTTGGGAAACGATTTGAAACGATGTCACACAACGAGGTTTTCGAAACGATATAAACCATACGAGTTTTATTAACGAGTTTTAACGAGATGTTTTACGAAGTGGTTTACTAAAACAAAAGTTTTTGAGTTAAGAATCATGGCTACGAGATTTTATAAATTATAACCATCTTTTTTTGAGTTGGTTAATCATCTTGCAATATTATATACTTTTCAAAAACAAGGTTTTCGAGGTATTGCAATATATATAAACGAGCCATGATTCCGATACTCTTACAAAACCTATGTGCTCGCCAGCATTTCTCTGCTGACTATGTTTTTACATATGTTTCAGGTGATAATGCTTGATGTGGATTGCTAGGAAGCATGTTCACTTAGGATCTGGACGTGGCCTTAGTGACATAAAAACGATAGTAGACGATGTTTAATTTGCTTGTTTGGTTTTAAGACAATGTAAATTACTCAATGAATCAATAAAACTAAACTTTTAATCACCATGGTTGTTGAAACGATGATTTTGTTACAACAATCCCCGACGTTTCTGCCACGGTTTTGTTGTTTTAACGTGGTCGGGGTGTGACACCAATTAACAAGCTACAAACAATTATGCATACACCATGATAATCAAAGAAAACACAAAGTTATCATTCTAGAAATTAAGGAAAATCACACAAGAGTTGTAGAGAAACATTCACCTAAGATGATCACCACAAATTTAGCCGGACATTGTTCGGTTGATCATCATAACATCAAAGTTCAAGTTCATACGAATAAAAAACCAAAACCAAATGTTTAGAATTGTTCCCAAATGATATCCCTAGCTAAAATTCGCCCCCAAGGTGCAGAGAAAACGTTCCAATCATGAATAATGTGAAAAGGCACATGAAAACGATTTTAAATGAGGCAGTTACACTTTTCCTCGTCACCTCTACCGTAACTTACAGTAGCTACCGTAAGTTACGGTAGACTCCAAACTGCTACGGTGGATCTTTACTGAGTTACGGTGGAAACTTGTGACTTTCAGGGCTACCGTAAGTTACGGTAGCCACCGTAAGTTACGGTGGACCCCTGAATCTTCCATTTTGTTTCTTCTTTCCTTCCATGCTTGACCCGTTCCACTCCAGTCTATCCAAGGAAGTGATTTATCCATTTTAAGCTCCAAAGTGTACCTGAAACATAAGCAACTGTAGTCATCTAATTCAAGATAATTACGCGATCGAGTGAGGGATAAACTCGTCTTTTAACACCATTAAGGGTTGTCCTATGGACCACCCGTCACATCCCCACACTTAACCGTTGCTTATCCCAAGAAACTCATCAAAACCATTTTCAAAACAAGCGATCAACATAAACCAAGCATAAACATGTAGTCCTTTTTACTAACCCTTTCTTAACACCCAAACTAACACACCCCTCGCTATATCTCTCCTCTCGGCAACAAGTAAGCACCAGCATTTGTAAGCTAGACACACAAAAGGCAAACGGGTGATTGGACAACTATAGGCTTGTACCTAAATCGGTCCTTCTCCTCACAAGTGCCAAACATGAATGCAAATCAAAGGGACTTTAAGGTTGTAACGTGGCTAGGTGTACGGGTAGGAAATGGAATATATATGTAGTAGCGAAGAACTTAACCCGATCTTTTATTACACGATAAAATAAACAAACAACTACCAAACTTAACTTCTATATACAAGATAACTCAACATCAATTTTTTTCTTTTTCATTGCTTTTTTTCCATTTTTTTAATCAAAGCTATCAAAGCAACCTTCAACATAACATCAAACGTATCTACACACTAATAAAACAACTACTAACACTATAAGACCGGGTCAAGTCGGGTAAATTTCTATGGAAACTAGCTAAGGGTAACAAATGATAGGCTTTAGGCACAAAATTGGGCAACTAAATGTCTAAACCCCCGCCCCTCTCGCAACCATGCTCATATATATAATTAATGAGGTCCAACCCCCCAAAACCCACACTCGCGCACACATATGATGAGGCTACCTAAATGCCCTTATCCTTTCTACATTCATATCCAACTAAGGCCTCAAACTGTATTCAAGCACAAGTTCTAATGCACCCCCACCCATTGCCACTCTCATCAAGGACAAGTATTATTGATTTACAAGTGTGGCTTCAACTCTCACCAAGAATAAAGGGTATTAAGGGTTGCCGGTGCATCATTTGGGGTTAGTCCAAGGTGTTCAAATTCTCACAATGTTTTGCTTGATTTAATTTTTTTTTCAAAAAACTCAAAATTTCTCCCCATCCCCACACTTGGGATACATTGACCCCAATGTATGGTTTTGGGAAGATTTGATCGCTTAAGCTCTTTAACATCAACCAAAAGCTCATAAACTCAAACCACAAATTTCTTTTTGATATTTTTCATTTTATATTTTTTTGTTATATTTTATATTTTTATTGTTATATTTTATATTTTTATTTTTTTAAACATCACACCACCAACTTCCACCACCCAAACATAACATCACAAACTAAACACCACCCATCCACCCGACCATAAACATATCAAACTAACAAATATTCACAAAATATACAAGAAGGAGCACGACCTGACTAATAGTAGCGCGACTGAGGAGGCCCGAAAATGGAAGACATCATCTCATTCCATTATCCGAAGGCAAATGCGCCACTACCACTTCCACTTTGTTGCGAAGCTCCTTGTTGTTGTTGACGCAGATCTATCCATTCCGAATGATGGAAAGGCGGGGTCAGATATGATACACTACCATCATATGGTGGTAGAGACGCATAATCCACCGGAGGTGGATCCACAACCACGGGCAGCCCTGCATGCCAATCGGCATGCATCCTTCGGGCTTGATCATCTTCATATTGGTTATTCATCTCTAACTCACGGGAATAGGCATGAGCACGGTTCCACGATTCAGTTCGGTCAAAGTTGTGCTTTAAAGCTCGCTCCATACTAGCATTCATCATTGTTTGGTGATCAAAGAAAGTACGCTCTGACCCCAACCATGTATCAAAAACGGATGCCGAAGGACGTTGGTTCTCAATGACCTCTTGCATAGGACCATTGTATGCCCAATTCGGCTTGTATGAACGCTCTGTGTAGTCATAGAAAGCGCCACCATATCCCCTATTTGGGCCCCTTGGCCCATATCTACATTCTCACCATGAGGCTCATCCGCATAATCCTCATCCCCACTCGGGGGTTCCGCCTCACTTTCCGGTTCATCCTCTTCACCCGGTAAGAGATCCCTTGCATCAACTTTTAACGCTCTCCATCTTTGACCCTCCGATTTAAGCTTGTGATATCTTTTCGATTGAGTGTAGGCCCATCCAATACCCATCTTTTGTATATCAAAAGGCTTGTGCCTTTTCGGTGCTCCTCTATCCTCTGATGTGATTGCCTTAAACTGCTTCAACAACCCCGTAATAGTTCGGCAATAAGGGATGGTGCTCCTCCCTACTTTGTTACGGCATATCCAAAGATGGTTCATAATCAAATACCGTATCGGAAATCGAGGAGACCCATGGAGCAACGAATAAAGGACGGGTACTTCCGGGAACGTTATCTGTTCCTTATCTCCTCTTCATGGAATGACATTCAAAATGCAAATAGTTAGCAGCAATTTTGCTTCAATCTTCAAGTTTCTTCGATACAATATGCCACCATAAGTGCCAGGCAAGAACAAAGCAGCTAGCATGTCATTCCACCTCGGATGTTTCTCCGGCTTAATCAACAGATCATCAAGACTAGGGAATGTGTAATCACGAGCAGGCAAACTGTCATATTTCACTAACTTCCGCAATGAATTGAATGACATTTCTACCCTTATCCCATTAACCTCGCCCGTCAACTTCATCTGCGATGGCCTATCATACTTGTTGCATTGTAGGGTTGCCATCCATTCTTGAATCTTGGCCATAAACAAATTCTTATTGTCTTTGTCGTAACAACTAAGCGCCGCCTCGCATCCTAAGTCGCAAAACTGGGGAAACACATTAAACGACCCAAACTCAACTCTCTAACTTCCCTCTCACAAATAAATGCAGCAGCCTTGTTTTTTTAACCGGTTCATTAGATCATGAAATAGTGTCGGCTGCCACTCCTCCGGCTGCTCATCCAATGGACCCCATTCCCACCTTGGCTTATCAGCCGGGTCCAATTCCACCATCTCTTCATCATCACTCTCACTATCATCAACCCTACCCAAATATTGCCTCTTCTTTGGTTGTTGTTCCGGCTGTTTTCCTTTGCCTTTTGAAGAAGAAGAGCTCGCTCCGGCTCTTTCCTTAGTTCTTACCATTTTCCTACGCACATTGCAAAACAAACAACACAACCAAACACAAAAAGTCAGCCCCTTTTCTCCAAAACATCCCCACACTTGCTTGTTACTATAGTTGTAAGTGCTTGTGAACACAAGATTTCATAAGTCATTTTCAAAAAATTGGGCATGGTGCCTCTACAATGTAGAGATTCCCAAAAGTTCATAACTTTAACATCAATCCTACATCTACAACCATAACAATGTTCACGTAACAACTCTTCATGATGAAAATATGAACAAGCAAGTGGGTATGAATAAGTAACAAAAATAACCTTCCTTTTAACAATGCATCATCAAAAGTGACAAATAAACATCACATACCTTGGATTCAAGATGCTAGAACACAAGTAAAACAAGAACTTCAAAAACCCCCAAAATTTTCGAACCTAGGGTTTGTAAATTGGACCAGAAAATGATGTTTTCTCACAAATATCTTCTCAAAATCGGCAAGTACGTGAAATTTCAGTCAAGATAGACCCAAATTTCACTTGATTTGGCCAAGAATTGAAGAAGATATGAAGATTTGAAGGTTGGAGAAGGTTGTGGGGTTATGGAGATCTTGTGGGGTTTTGTGATAGTGAAAGATGAGGTTTGTGGTTAGGGAAAGAAGAAGAAAATGAGTGGTCAGGGGTTAAGTCACGTGATTCCTTTATCTTTTTTTTTATGTAACTGTTGCACGCGAACCGACCCTTACATCGCCAGCGGCTACCGTAATTTACGGTGGCCACCATAAATTACGGTAGACCTCTGGCATAAAACCCTACCGTAACTCAGTAGCCTTTCACGGTAACAAAAAATATTTTTTACACTCCACCGTAACTTACGGTGCCACCGTAAATTACGGTGGCATCTGGGCATCTGGGCTCCGCCAAAAAGTTGCAATTTTTCATGGTTTTTCTTTGTATTTTTCAGTTTTTTAATTTTTTTGTGTTTTTAAAATTTGTCAAAAACATGGAAAAATTACCCTACCCCCTCGAAAGTCCCGTGTTGTCCTCAACACGATGTTAGAACTATCCGTAACCCGACTGTCCCCACACTTGTTTCAAACACGGACTTCAAACGAACACGGTAACGTGAAACTAAACAAAACAAACAAAATAAAATGCTAACTATGTACACTACCAAACCTGGGCCTCTCATGGTTGTTCATCATCTACCGGGCGTAGGATGTAGCCCGCCTTGTCAAGCTCCAAGTTGTTGATGTCATTCCCCTCCAAGTATGGCTTTAACCGATGGCCATTCACCATTTATTGTTTATTAGTTTGCTCATCTTGGATATCTACATCACCAAATCTCCCAACTCTCCGAACGACATATGGACCCATCCATTTGCTTTTAAGCTTGCCCACGAACATCTTCAACCTCGAGTTGTACAACCATACCTTTTGACCCACTTCAAAAGTCTTTTTTCTCAGCTTTGCATCATGGACCTTTTTGAGCTTGTCTTTGTAAGCCAATGCACACTCGTACGCCTCGTCTCTAATTTCTTCTATTTCACTCAATTGCAACTTCCTCATCTTCCCCGCTTCATCATAGTCTGCATTCACCGTCTTGATTGCCCAATGCGCCCGATGAGCTAACTCCAGTGTCAAGTGACAACCCTTTCCGTAAACCATCCGATAAGGTGTTGTGCCAATTGGAGTCTTGTAGGCCGTCCGGTATGCCCACAACGCATCATCCAATTTGCTCGACCAATCCTTCCTATCCGTTCTAACCGTCTTCATGAGGATTTCTTTAATTTGACGGTTGGACACTTCAACTTGTCCACTAGTTTGCGGTTGGTAAGGTGTGGCTTAAAGTTCTTGATATGCGAACCACCGTCACTTATGATAACTCTCGGAATGCCAAACCGGGAAAAGATGTTGGATTGAACAAATTTACATACAACCGAATGATCGTTTGTTCTTGTTGCAATAGCTTCAATCCACTTTGAGACGTAGTCCACCCCCACCAAAATATATAAAAACCCATTGGAATTCGGAAAAGGACCCATCAAGTCAATGCCCCATACATCAAATATTTCCACAACCAAAATTGGTTGTAATGGCATCTCATCCCTCTTTGAAATGCTTCCCATCCTTTGGCAATTTACACAATTTCTTGCATATTCACACGCATCCTTGAAAATAGTGGGCCAATAAAACCCACACGACAAAACCCGATAACCCATTTTATGCCCGCTAAAATGACCTCCACATGCGGATGAGTGGGCATGAGTTAAGATTTCCAACACCTCCGTTTCGGGCACACATCTCCGAATGACTTGATCGGGCCCGATCTTGAAAAGGTCCAGTTCATCCCAAATGTATTGCTTCACTTGGACCATAAATTGTTGTCTTCGCTTCTTGGTCCAATGATTTGGGATGGCACCCGTGGCTAAATAATTTACGTAATGAGCATACCACGGTGCAACAAAGGTGGATACGGCTAGTAGTTGCTCATCGGGAAACCTTTCATTTATCTCACTCAAATCGTCAATCCCTTCCACCGGAATCCGAGACAAGTGATCCGCCACTACGTTCTCACTTCCCTTTTTGTCTCGGATCTCTAAATCAAACTCTTGTAACAACAACACCCACCGGATTAAACGGGGCTTCGTGTCCTTTTTCTCCATCAAATACCGGACCGCGCTATGATCCGAATAAACAACCACTTTGCTCCACCAAATGTCCGAACGAAACTTATCTAAAGCATACACCACCGCTAATAACTCCTTTTCGGTTGTGGTGTAATTTAGTTGCGCTTCGGATAAAGTCTTACTTGTATAGTAAATTACCACCGGATTTTTGTCAACTCGTTGACCCAAAACTGCACCAATTGTAGTGTCGCTTGCGTCACACATGATTTCAAATGGCTTGGACCAATCCGGCGGTTGCAAGATGGGAGCTTTCACCAAGTGTTCCTTCAAAACATTAAAGGCTTGCAAACACTCATTAGTAAAATCAAATGGAACATCCTTTAACAACAAGTTACATAAAGGTTTGGTGATAACACTAAAACCTTTTATGAAACGTCTATAAAATCACGCGTGTCCCAAAAATGACCTTACACCCTTAACATTTTTCGGTGGTGGCAAAGATGATATTACCCGTATTTTCGCCTTGTCCACCTCCATACCCCTTTCCAATATTACATGGCCTAACACAATGCCCTCTTGCACCATGAAATGACTTTTCTCCCAACTAAGCACTAAATTTTTCTCAACACATTTTTTAAAACTTTTTGTAATTCATTGAGACACGATTCAAAACTAGTGCCGAAAATTGAAAAGTTATCCATAAACACTTCAAGCGACTCTCCAACCATGTCCGAGAAAATACTCATCATACATTGTTGGAAAGTTGCCGGTGCATTACACAAGCCAAATGGCATTCGCCGAAAGGCAAAGGTACCATATGGACAAGTGAAGGTGGTCTTGTGTTGGTCATCCGGGTGTATTGCTATTTGATTGTAACCCGAATACCCGTCCAAAAAGCAGTAATATTTTTGACCCGACAGTTTTTCAATGATTTGGTCAATAAAAGGTAGCAGGAAATGGTCCTTAGAAGTGGCGGCATTCAATTTGCGGTAGTCAATACATACACGCCACCCGGTGACCGGTCGGGTGGCAATTTGTTCACCATTTTCATCCTTGACTACTTGAATACCGGCCTTCTTAGGCACAACTTGGGTAGGACTCACCCAAGCACTATCCGAAATCGGATAGATAATTCCCACATCCAACCATTTAATTACCTCTTTCTTTACTACCTCCCTTAGGTTCAGATTCAATCGCCGTTGAGCTTCTTGTGTCGGTTTTGCATCTTCGGTGGTGATTATCTTGTGCATGACGATTGATGGACTAATTCCTTTAAGATTGGCAATCGTCCATCCGATAGCTCCTTTGTTCTCCTTCAAGACTTCTAATAAGGCTTGTTCTTGCGCCATCTCAAAATTAGAGGCAATAATGACCGGTAGAGTGTCATTATCCCCTAGAAAAGCATACTTCAAATGGCTTGGCAAGTCTTTGAGTTCCAACTTTGGCGGTTCTTCTAGCTTTCAAATTGGTGGGTCCATGGCGGTCGACCTTCTTTCAAAGCAATAGCATCCTGTTTTTCCTCTTCAACCCTTAGCGCACAAGCATGTACCTTTTCAGAAAAATCACAAAGACAAACATCCATACTATCCTCCTCGTACTCATGCGGGTTGCATCCGTCGACTAAATCTGCCATGAAACACTCATCAACACCAACAACATTAGAATTGTTAGTAAAACATTCAAGCGCATTTTTCGATTCCCAAAAGTTATATCGACTGTACCAAATCTACAATCGATCACAGCATGCGTGGTGCTAAAAAATGGCCAACCCAAAATAACATTTTGTTGTTGTTTTGGGTCCGCGGATGAGTAGTCCAAGACTAAAAAGTCAACCGGGTAATAAAACTCATCAATTTTCACAATCACATTTTGAACCATCCCCTGAGGTAGCTTATGAGACAAATCGGCCAAAACAACCGTTGTCTCTACCCTTGCTAACGGACCAAAGTCGTATTGGTCATATAAGCCCCCCGGTAAAATGCTCACCCCGGCTCCAAGATCTAGTAACGCCTTTGCCATTTGAAAATTACCAACTTGTATATTAATTAATGGTGTGCCCGAATCTTGGAGCTTAGGAGGAAGCTCCCCATTTAAAACCGCACTTACTTGCCTGGTTAAATCTACCCGCTTAGGAATTTTCTTCTTTTGTTGACTTTTTTTTTGTGCATAACTCTTTTAAAAACTTTGCGTATGCGGGTACTTGTTTTATTGCATCAAGTAATGGAAGGTTAATTTTTACTTCTTTGAACATGTCCCACAATTCTTCTTTTTGGGGACCTCTTGATGCAATAAAATTTTTCCTACCCGGGTCAAGTAATGCCGATGGAAACGGGACTTGACTCGGTTCACCTTCACCTTCATCTTTTTCATTCTTTTCATTTTCACCTAACCCCGGTTTTTTAACATTTGATTCTTTAGGTATAACCGGTGAAACTTCATCATCACTTTCATTACCTGTAACACCCTCAACTACCCCCTCAACCAAACCCGGTGACAAATTGGCTTTAAATTCTTTGCCACTTCTTAAAACACTAACATGACTAATATTAACATTGTTACCTCGTGACGAACCATGGGAAGGATTTACCTTGGTGTCGCTAGGAAGTTGACCTTTGCTTTTCTTCAACTCCGCCACGTCGGTTGCCAATTGACCCATTTGGGTTGTTAGTGATTGAATGCTCTTGTCACGAACCTCATCCTTTTGCATCCGGACTTCGTTAAGTTTATTCCGTTTTTGCATATCTTGTTGCATAGCCCGAAGCATATCCATAACTTCACTCCCGCTCGATGAATTTTGACCCAAACCACTTTGACCCTTTGTTGAAATTGCCCTTGGTAGCCATAATTGTTTCCACCCATATAGTTGCCTTGATTGTATTATTGGCGAGGTGCAAAGTTACCTTGAGCTCCTTGAAAGTTTGGGTTAGCTTGGTTCGCCGCGTTCCCATAGCGGAAATTAGGATGGTTTCGTAACCCGGGGTGGTATGTGTTGGAGTTCATATTGAAATTTTGACCACCCCCTTGAATTGAATTCACTTCTTCTAATTGCTCAACAACCACTCCCACTACACAAACTTCCTCCATGTGGCCAATTTCATTGCAATTGGTGCACACATTGTACACTTAATTCGTGGTTTGAATATTGCCACTCTCTACCCCATGCACTTGTGGCCTTTGTATCACATGCCTTACCCTTCTTGAAGATTGGGCCTTCCTTTTGGAAGTCACCGCCAATTGTTCTAAAAATGCCCAATCGTCTTGTTCAAAGTTTGTACCAAACGTACCATTAGTAATCGACATCAAATCACGTGCATCCTCCAAACTCAACCCTTCATGAAATGCGTTCAACAACTCCCATAGTTGGATACAATGATGAGGGCAATTCCTTAGCATCATATTGAATCTTTCGAAAGCTTCATGAAACATCTCCCCTGATTGTTGTTGGAAGCTTCTCAAACCTCTCCTTCCATCGTTGGTCTTTTGAGAAGTATAAAACTAAACCAAAAATATTTGTTGCATGTCGGCCCATGTAAAAATTGACGCGGAAGGTAGGGTGTGAAACCATCTCTTCGCTTTGTCTTCCAAAGAAAATTGAAAGAGAACCAACTTGACATCATCCGAAGAGAACCCTTGGCCTCCAATCATGTTGCAAATAGAATCGTATGTCTCCAAATGGAAATAAGGTTCTTCCGTTGCTAACCCCTTAAATTTTGGTAGACTTTGGAGAGCGGTTGTTCTAACTTCAAACGTTCTTCCGTCGGCATGATGAGGAATCACTACCGGCGAAGGATTGCTAGTGATAATAGGCCGGAAGTGAGCTTCAATTCCCCGGACTACTTCCCGGTGATGTCTTTGAGGGGCACCCAATGGTGCTCTTGGTTGACCCATTTGCCCTTGCATAGGCCCTTGAGGAGCAAATGGTGGTTGGTATTGATATTGATGCATTGGCGGTCTTTGAAATTAAGGTTGCGTATTTTGAGGACGCACTTGATGTAGCGGTGTAGGGCGTTGCAATTGTGGCCCTTGTGGTCTTAAATGTTGCACCCCGACCGGTAATCTACTCGTGTCTTGAAATTGTTGGATCGGTTGACTTTGTTGACCCACTCCTCCTTGAGGTCCCAAATATCCTCCATCGCCCCCATAATAGAAACCTTCCTTTTCATACCCTCTAAAATCCTCTTCATAACCATCATCATATTCGTCCCCTTGAATACCCGAGGATTGCCCGAATGGAAGGGATGAGTATTGAAAGCCCAATTGGTTAGATGGTCGGTAAGATGAAGTAGCATGGACAATGGTTGAATTGGGTGGTATTGGATAAGTAGAGGATGATTGACCCATTGTTGGGGGAAAGAAGTGTGAAAATGGTGGAATTTGTGGTAGAAGGACTAAAGGAAAGATTGGGTTCAACTTGAGTAGTAATCGGTACTTGAGTAGTAATTGGTTGTGTGGTGTTGGTTGGTGTAACGTCATGAGGTGGAGTAGGATTTGTAGTGGTATTAGGCATGGTGGTGTTTGGTGATGGTTGTGTGGAAGTAGGTATGAATGATGAGGTCGTTTGACCCGTTGTGGGTGGTATTTGAGATTCTTGCATGATGTTTCGTGGTGTAATGGGTGAAGTAGGTGAACCAATAATTTTGTTTTCTCGTACCAAAACTCGGTTTTTCCTTAACGTTCTCTCAATTTCCGGATCAAATGATAGTGGTGACAACTTGTGAGAGGCTCTAGTATGCATACACCTGTAGTAGATGCACACTAAACACAACCAGCGTAAACCCAAAAATAACAAAACAAAACTAATAAACTAACACACGTTGCGCACTACTCCCCGGCAACGACGCCAAAATTTGACGTGCTGTCATGGGTACAAGCAAATTTAATCCAAATTACAACTAGTAGATAGCAGTAAATGGGTATCGAGCACAAGGAGTTTGTGGAATATGTGTTGATTCGATAGTCTTGCAAATTAACTACAATTAACCTAATAGGCAGAAATTAAAGATCAAGAATTTGGATTGTTTGATTTAAAACTAAGTTATCAACTAATTGCTAATCAAGATTGGATTTTTAATTCAGATTATGAGAACAATAATCATCTTAGGGTTCAGTTTCTTTTAACAATTGTGCAAAATTCCAACTAGAAAAAGTTACATAGACATAACTCGTGCATAAATAATTGTTGTCATAAAAGGGAACAAAGTACTCGGATTATATCAATGCGAGGTCGTTTCCCGATGATCAATCAATCAATATCCAACCCTAACCCTTCCCATGATATCTCGATTGTCAACGACACCAAGAACGTGCGATTTAGACTAGAATTGCAATACCAATTAACAAGCTACAAACAATTATGCATACACCATGATAATCAAAGCAAACACAAAGTTATCATTCTAGAAATTAAGGAAAATCACACAAGAGTTGTAGAGAAACATTCACCTAAGATGATCACCACAAATTTAGCCAGACATTGTTCGGTTGATCATCATAACATCAAACTTCAAGTTCATACGAATCAAAAACCAAAACCAAATGTTTAGAATTGTTCCCAAATGATATCCCCAGCTGAAATTCGCCCCCAAGGTGCATAGAAAACGTTCCAATCATGAATAATGTGAAAAGGCACATGAAAACGGTTTTAAATGAGGCAGTTACACTTTTCCTTGTCACCTCTATCGTAACTTACGGTAGCTACCGTAAGTTACGGTAGACTCCAAACTGCTACGGTGGATCTTTACTGAGTTACGGTGGAAACATGTGACTTTCCGGGCTACCGTAACTTACGGTAGCCACCGTAAGTTACGGTGGGCTCCTGAATCTTCCATTTTGTTTCTTCTTTCCTTCCATGCTTGACCCGTTTGTGACAACTCGTGATTTAGAACCCTTCGTTGTATCTTGATGTAACATGCTTGAACCTTATGTGACTAATTGACTTGTTGGTTTAATGAATGATATAAGTGAATTTATGTGATTATGTGTTGTGCTTGTATGTATGCGTGTGTTTATGTAACCCGAGACACAAGGACCTGACTCGTGACCATGCGGTCTCGAGTGAACAGTGCAACAGTTGGGCCGGTTGGGCCATGCACCCCCATTAGTCTACCCGAAAGCCCACTAGGGTGCACCAATTTAGAACAAGTATATAATCCTTGATGATAACCAACCTTGCCATTTCTTTGGGCAACTCACACTCACTCTCACACACACTCTCCTACATTCTCTCTCACTAAAACCCTAGAAGCACAAGCCTTTTCTCCTCTCTTTCGGATTCAACCGGTGACAACAAGGGCTCTCGGATTGGAAGCTTATTCATCGATTTATTCATATCCTCGCATCTTGAAAACCTAACCGGTTAGTGATTCATGTTATGTATTGTATCTCGGTTGATGATAATGTGTTGTATTTCGGTTGATGATGATGTATGATGAAGTTATTTGATAATATGTTTGCTTGTTAAGTTTTATGCATGATGAATACATCCTTCTTGAATAGACGGTATTAAGATTGTTGTTATATGATGATGTAATGTCGGCTTAGTATAGATAATATGTGATGGACATGAATGATTGTAATCGGCTCTATATGGTTGAATCCGAATGGCTTGGTTATGTTTAGGAGGTTTATTACTCATGAAACCGGATTTTTGCATATGTGGGTTAGATGATGTGCATGGTTAGAATATATGATAGGATAGGGTTGTTTGATTAATCATATTGCAAAATGTGGAAAACCCTAAAATGATGAACAAGTTTGAATGATAATATGAATATTTGAATATGATATGAACATGTTATGAACATTTGAAAATGATTGTTTGATCTGTTTTGAATCAATGTTGGACAAGAAAACATGTTTGAGTATTGTGGTTGGATAGTACATCATATCATGAAATCGAAATTCTATTGGTTAGTACATGTGCTGGCATTTAGCAGTCTGTCTCAACTCGAGACCACGCATGTGACAGCTCGAGGTCACAGTTGCGACACCGGTTGCGAGTCGAGAACCCCTAGTCTCGACTCGAGACCACATTATCAGCGCACAAGCAGCATAACTCGAGACCACGGTTGCGGGTCCGGTTGCGACTCGAGACCGCCTAGTCTCGACTAAGTACATGCATAACTCGAGACCTCCACAGTTGCGACTCGAGAACTCGTAGGTACAATATGATTCATGGCTGGATCCTGGCCAGTCACGCTTGCAAGCGGTGGTATTCCGCAGGTGGAGTTTGGGGGTGTGACAGATTGGTATCAGAGCCATTGGTTATAGTGAACTTGGTTTTAATAAAGGAAAAACGTTTTTGTTAAAACCAGACTATAACCTGTACAGTGCTCAACGGTCCACAATGACGCTTCACTCCACATGCAAGGCTCGACATTCTAGGTGATATGATCTGTGTATATGTTGCCTACTTGTTAGTTACATAGTACATTGCTCATGGTATGCTTGGTTAGTATAACTACTGTTGCTTGAACACGTGTGTGCTTACTCCCTTCTGCCATCGCACTTTCGCGAACCTCTCTCACTCATGTTTCCCTCTTATATGAAGATCATGAGTGGACGTGTTAACCTGACTCAAGCCCAGTTGACGGCTCTGATTAACGAACGAGTTGCTGCGGTACTTGCAGCTGCACACGTAGGAGGTATATCCTGCAGTCCAAACTCATTCTAGGATCCTTAGATCCTACTCTCGTGAACCAACTTTTGTGTTAAACTCTGTCTTTCTTTCACCCACAATAGGTCAACATGCTCAGCCACCTGTGTGCACTTTTAAAACTTTTATGGACTGCCGACCAACTACTTTTGGCGGCACTGAAGGAGCCGTAGGTCTCCTCCACTGGTTTGAGAAACTAGAATCTGTGTTCGAAATGTGTGAATGCCCTGAGGCGCGCAGGGTGAAGTATGCTACCGGTACTCTCGAGGGTTTAGCCCTCACATGGTGGAATGCTCAGGTTCAAATGCTGGGGTTGGTTGCTGCCAACGCCACCCCATGGGAAACTTTTAAGGAGATGATCAAGGAGGAATACTGCAGTCGTGACGACATTCATAAGCTGGAAGTCGAGTTCTACAACCTCAAGATGACGAGGTCAGAAATTGAGGTGTATACTAAGAGATCGAATGAGCTTGCCTTATTGTGTCCTACTATTGTGGACCCTCCAATTAAGCGAATTGAACTCTTTCTCAAGGGCTTGGTGCCAGAAATCCAAAGTCATGTGACTTCAGCAAACCTTGCCACTATCAAACAGGTTGTTCAGTTGGCTCACCGTCTTACAGATCAAGCGGTGGAGCAGAACAGGCTACCAAAGCGTATAAGTGCTACAGCTACTTCGGATGCTCCTAGTGACAACAAGAGAAAATGGGATGGAGCTTCAAGCAAGGGTTCAACTTCTGTGCAATCTCAGTCTCAGCAGAGAAAGACTGATGACTACAAGAGCCCCAGTCAGCAATCATCTGGTGGTCAAAGTCATGGTGGGTACAAGGGGAATCACCCCAAATGCAATCGCTGCAACCGACACCACAGCGGGCCATGCACCAGGGGTAACTGTCATAGGTGCAACAAGCCAGGTCACGCCGCCAAGGATTGCAGGAGCTTGTACCCCGCAAACCAGAATCGTCAACAGCAAGCCCCACAGAACCAGCGACAGCAGCAGCAGCAGGGTAACAACAAAGGGTGCTTTTAGTGAGGAGCTGAAGGCCACTTCAAGAAAGATTGTCCCCAACTGAACAGGAACCAGAACAACAACAACAACAATAATCAGGGGAATGGTAACAATGGGAACAACAACAACAACAATGGTGCCAGGGGACGGGTGTTCGTGATTGGCCAAGGTGAAGCAAGGAATGACCCCAACGTTGTGACGGGTAAGTTCCTTCTCGACGACTTTTATGTTACAATTTTGTTTGATTCGGGTGCCGATACTAGCTACGTGTCACTAGAAGTTAGTCGAATGCTTAAGCGTGTTCCAACACCTTTGAATAACAAGCACACTGTAGAGCTAGCAAATGGTAAGAGTTTAGAGGCCGCACATGTAGTCAAGGGTTGTAAACTTATTCTCGCTAACCAGACCTTCTCTATCAACCTTATTCCTATCGTCTTGGGTAGTTTCGACGTTGTCATTGGGATGGATTGGTTATCCCAACACCGAGCAGAGATTCTTTGCAACAAGAAGATTGTTCGTATTCCTGGTTCCGGTGGCGAACCTCTCATGATTCGTGGCGACAAGAAGGGTGCTGTTGAGAACGTCATCTCTTTCCTTAAGGCCCAAAAGTGCTTGCGAAAGGGCCACACTGCCATTTTGGCTCTCGTTACAGGCACCTCGGAGAAAGAGAAGAAGATAGAAGATTTTCCAATTGTACGCGACTATCCTGAGGTATTTCCTGAGGAATTACCTGGTCTTCCACCTCATCGCCAGGTCGAGTTTCAGATTGAACTAGCTCCTGGAGCTGCGCCTATAGCTCGTGCACCTTATCGTTTGGCTCCATCAGAGTTGGAAGAGCTCTCTACGCAACTACAAGAACTCTTGGATAAGGGTTTCATTCGTCCTAGCTCATCGCCCTGGGGAGCTCCAGTACTATTTGTGAAGAAGAAGGACGGTACCTTTAGAATGTGTATCGACTATCGTGAACTCAACAAGGTGACGGTGAAGAATCGTTATCCTCTACCACGTATTGACGACTTGTTCGACCAGCTGCAAGGGTCGAGCTACTATTCAAAGATTGATTTGAGATCAGGATATCACCAGCTGAGAGTCCGAGAAGAGGACGTCTCCAAAACGGCCTTCAAAACTCGTTATGGACACTATGAGTTTTTGGTCATGCCTTTTGGGCTGACAAACGCACCTGTGATTTTCATGGACTTGATGAATCGAGTGTGCAAGCCTTACCTGGACAAGTTCGTTATAGTCTTCATCGACAACATCCTGATCTATTCTAAGAGTCAGGAGGAACACGAGCAACATTTACGACTTGTTCTGGAACTCCTACGAACAGAACAGCTTTACGCCAAGTTCTCGAAATGCGACTTCTGGCTTCGTGAAGTCCATTTCCTAGGCCACGTGGTAAACAAGGATGGGATTCACGTTGATCCATCCAAAGTAGACTCGATTAAGAACTGGCCTGCACCTCGTACACCAACAGAAATTCGCCAATTCTTGGGTTTGGCAGGTTACTACAGGAGGTTCATTAAGGATTTTTCGAAGATTGCACAGCCTCTCACCTCACTAACGCAGAAAGGCGTTGTTTATCGCTGGGGAAATGCACAGGAATTAGCATTTCAGCATTTAAAGGACAGACTTTGCAGCGCACCTATCCTTTCATTGCCAGAGGGTACAGACGACTTTGTGGTCTACTGCGACGCATCAATCCAGGGTCTTGGTTGTGTATTGATGCAACGAGATAAAGTTATAGCCTACGCCTCACGCCAACTCAAGGTTCATGAAAGAAACTACACTACGCATGACTTAGAGCTGGGAGCTGTTGTTTTTGCACTTAAGATTTGGCGAGATTACCTGTACGGTACCAAGTGCGCCATCTACACCGACCACAGGAGCCTCGAGCATATCTTCAAGCAGAAGGAACTGAATATGCGACAACGACGATGGGTCGAGCTACTGAATGACTACGAGTGCTCGATCAGGTATCACCCGGGCAAGGCCAATGTTGTGGCTGACGCCCTCAGTCAAAAGGACACCGCGCCTAAGCGCGTACGAGCTTTGCAACTCACTATACATTCTAGTCTTCCTTCCCAAATACGAGCTGCTCAGATGGAAGCATTGAAACCAGAAAACGTCAGGGCTGAAGCCCTACGCGGCTCAAGGCAACGCTTAGAACAGAAGGAAGATGGTGCTTACTACGTAACGGGACGCATTTGGGTCCCACTCTATGGCAACTTACGAGAGCTTGTGATGGACGAGGCACACAAGTCTCGCTACTCGGTACATCCTGGTTCGGATAAGATGTACCACGATATCAAAACTACGTATTGGTGGCCTAGCATGAAAGCCCAGATAGCAACCTACGTCAGCAAGTCTTTGACTTGTGCGAGAGTCAAGACGGAATACCAGAAACCCTCAGGCCTACTCCAACAACCAGAGATACCTCAATGGAAATGGGAGCAAATTTCCATGGATTTCGTTACTGGCCTGCCTAGATCCCAGCGCGAAAATGATACTATTAGGGTGATCGTGGATCGACTCACAAAGTCTGCGCACTTCCTGGCTATCAAGGAGACGGATAAATTCTCCACTCTAGCAGAAGTATACCTCAAGGAAGTTGTTTCGAGGCACGGGGTGCCCACCTCTATTATCTCGGATCGAGATGCGCGTTTTACTTCAGAGCTGTGGCAAGCAATGCACAAATCCTTTGGCTCACGATTAGACATGAGCACGGCGTATCACCCTCAGACGGACGGACAGTCCAAGCGCACTATTCAAACCTTAGAAGACATGTTTCGTGCATGTGTAATCGACTTTGGCAACAGCTAGGAAAAGCATCTGCCACTCGTGGAATTCTCGTACAATAATAGCTACCACACCAGTATTAAAGCTGCTCCGTTTGAGGCATTGTACGGGCGTAAATGCCGGTCACCTCTTTGTTGGGCAGATGTGGGGGATAGTCAGATCACTGGTCCAGAACATGTGGTAGACACAACCGAACGAATTGCTCAAATACGACAACGCATGGCGGCAGCTCGTGACCGTCAGAAAGTCTACGCCGATAAGGGCAGGAAACCACTTGAGCTCCAGGTTGGGGAGCGGGTGCTACTCAAAGTTTCACCCTGGAAGGGTGTGGTTCGTTTTGGCAAATGAGGCAAACTTAACCCACGATACGTCGGACCTTTTGAAATCATCGAGAAAATAGGCAGGGTGGCCTACAGGCTGAACTTACCAGCAAAACTCAGTGCAGTTCACAACGTTTTCCATGTGTCGAATCTGAAGAAGTGTCTGTCAGATGAGACCCTCGTAGTTCCTTTGAAGGAACTCACCATCGACGAGCAGTTACGATTCGTCGAGGAACCAGTTGAAATCACGGACCGGGATGTTAAGGTCCTCAAGAACACTAGAATACCTCTCGTTCGAGTTTGTTGGAACTCACGTCGCAGCCCAGAGTTCACCTGGGAACGCGAAGATCAGATGAAACAAAAGTATCCCCAACTATTCGCAAACGGTACAACCACTACTGAGGATGAAGCTACGGAATTTCGGGACGAAATTCCAGATCAACGGGGGGAGGATGTGACACCCCAGGAAAACCAGTGAAAACCATACAACTTAACTAGCTTCCTCAGTAAGTACTTATGAAATTTTGGGACGAAATTTCTTTCAACTTGGGGATAATGTGACAACTCGTGATTTAGAACCCTTCGTTGTATCTTGATGTAACATGCTTGAACGTTATGTGACTAATTGACTTGTTGGTTTAATGAATGATATAAGTGAATTTATGTGATTATGTGTTGTGCTTGTATGTATGCGTGTGTTTATGTAACCCGAGACACAAGGACCCGACTCGAGACCATGCGGTCTCGAGTGAACAGTGCAACAGTTGGGCTGGTTGGGCCATGCACCCCCTTTAGTCTACCCGAAAGCCCACTAGGGTGCACCAATTTAGAACAAGTATATAATCCTTGATGATAACCAACCTTGCCATTTCTTTGGGCAACTCACACTCACTCTCACACACACTCTCCTACATTCTCTCTCACTAAAACCCTAGAAGCACAAGCCTTCTCTCCTCCCTTTCAGATTCAACCGGTGACAACAAGGGCTCTCGGATTGGAAGCTTATTCATCGATTTCTTCATATCCTCGCATCTTGAAAACCTAACCGGTTAGTGATTCATGTTATGTATTGTATCTCGGTTGATGATAATGTGTTGTATTTCGGTTGATGATGATGTATGATGAAGTTATTTGATAATATGTTTGCTTGTTAAGTTTTATGCATGATGAATACATCCTTCTTGAATAGACGGTATTAAGATTGTTGTTATATGATGATGTAATGTCGGCTTAGTATAGATAATATGTGATGGATCATGAATGATTGTAATCGGTTCTATATGGTTGAATCCGAATGGCTTGGTTATGTTTAGGAGGTTTATTACTCATGAAACCGGATTTTTGCATATGTGGGTTAGATGATGTGCATGGTTAGAATATATGATAGGATAGGGTTGTTTGATTAATCATATTGCAAAATGTGGAAAACCCTAAAATGATGAACAAGTTTGAATGATAATATGAATATTTGAATATGATATGAACATGTTATGAACATTTGAAAATGCTTGTTTGATCTGTTTTGAATCAATGTTGGACAAGAAAACATGTTTGAGTATTGTGGTTGGATAGTACATCATATCATGAAATCGAAATTCTATTGGTTAGTACATGTGCTGGCATTTAGCAGGTGTGCCAGTCGAGACCCTCTGTCTCGACTCGAGACCACACATGTGACAGCTCGAGGTCACGGTTGTGACACCGGTTGCGAGTCGAGAACCCCTAGTCTCGACTCGAGACCACATTATCAGCGCACAAGCAGCATAACTCGAGACCACGGTTGCGGGTCCGGTTGCGACTCGAGACCGCCTAGTCTCGACTAAGTACATGCATAACTCGAGACCTCCACAGTTGCGACTCGAGAACTCGTAGGTACAACTCGAGACCGCACAGTCTCGACTCGGAATCGCTAGTCTCGACTCGAGACCATATACACGTGCACACTGTTTTGGACTTGCATGCTGTTACGAGCCCAACTAATTGGGCCGCATACTTGGACTTTGCTCATTTGCGTAGATGAGGCTATTAGATGTGTTTATGCCCTGTTGATTAACTGAAGTATTGTACGTGTATGCCATGAACAATACGTGTATGCAAATGTGTGTAGAAACATACGTGCACTACCTAAATACGAACCTAACTTGTATGGTACAACTATGTTAGGACGTGGTTGACCACAATATAGCTTGATTGACCTTTCTGTGTATCTGTCGAGCAAACCAAGGTGAGTTCACACCCTCTACAAAGCATGGGATTCCCAGGGGTTGGGAATGGGGTTAAGGAACGTGGAATCCTCGTCCTTTCTTGGGTAGGACAGTATTGGTTCAGGAATGTAATTCCTCGTCCTCATGGACAGATAACTCGTACTAGACCAAAACTCTATCACGAAGTCCCTCCTTTTTATATCGACTTAATCGCCGGGCCATTGGCGAGTGGGTCATTAGTTAGATAGCGCTATTTAGGTCTGACAAGCCTCACACCGTGCCGCAGAGGACAGGCGTGAACTAATGGATCTGGGCACGTCAATGATGATAGACATTGACAGTTCAGGGCACATAAACATGACTACAGTTAGCAGTCGATATGGTAACGAGTCTAGTGTATACATGGGGTAGCCCCCACGGCCGAAATGCCAGATAACTAACATGGGGTAGCCCCCACAGCTGTATTGCCAGAGTAAATGGGTAAACAAATCACGTTTTCAACTATGGGATAACCCCCACGGCAGGATGCCAGTAAAGGAAACTGTTTTTGGAACAACTTAAAAATGAACACCCAACCGTGAACTCACTCAACTTGTTGTTGACTCGTTACTACATGCTTTGCAGGTCTTTAGGTACTTAGCTGGAGCTTGCATGGAAGAGGGTCGTTGTGGGACATGGACAACTGTGTGCCATGTTAAATTTTGAAACAATTAAACTTATGTTTTGGTTTAAAACGTTATGCTTCCGCTTGCAACTCAAACTATGTTTTTGTTTGGCCACCAATTGTATTGGTTGGATTTTATAATCACTTACATGCTTGTTCAATATGATTCGTGGCTGGATCCTGGTCAGTCACGCCTCCAAGCGGTGGTATTCCGCAGGTGGAGTTTGGGGGTGTGGCACCGTTCCACTCCAGTCCATCCAAGGCAGCGATTTATCCATTTTAAGCTCCAAAGTGTACCTGAAACATAAGCAACTATAGTCATCTAATTCAAGATAATTACGCGATCAAGTGAGGGATAAACTCGTCTTTTAACACCATTAAGGGTTGTTCTATGGACCACTCATCAGTCCCTATCACGTGGTGCACCAGGGTACACTGGGCTTGGGGCGTGGCGTGGGGGGAGCTCAGTTCTAAGTTCCAAGAATTGTCAAAACAGGTCCCTACATGCTTAAAACTTGATGTTTGGCACGTTTAAGCCCCGTTAACCCCATTTCAAGGCTCTAAAATGAAGTTAAAGTATAGGGAACTTAAAATATGCTCAAAAACATCTCGGATGTTGGTTCGTTTGGCTGTACGATTGTGTTATTCGGTTAATTACGATGAAACACGAACGTACGCGAAAAAAACGATCCAAATTACGCGACGAATAGAATTTTGTCAAGCCAATCACTAAAATAAAATATTCTAATGATTACAAAAAATTTTGGATGTCCGGATATATTCAGAACGTAAGATATGCGCGAAATTGCAAACTTATGCACTTTTTGACGCTTTTAGTCCCTGATTGACCAAAAAGTTTGTTTTAGGACACCGAACCCCTCAAAGCCTATTTATAAGCTATCTAAAGGATATTTATGGTATGTTTAACTTATAATCAAGTTCCGGAATGTCCGTTACTATACGAATCGGCATACTTTCGCAGTTTGATGTAATTAGTCCCTGCGATCGAATAAACTTGATTTTGCCATACCAAAGCCTTCAAAACTTATTTATAAGTTATGTAAAGGTTATTTAAGGTATGTTAAGCATATATTGATGTTCTGGAGTGTTTGTCACGTTAAACTGATTACGTTTACGCATCAGTTTGCGTATAACTTTCCAGAAAACGATATAGAGTTTGAAATTGAACAAAAATCGAAACGAGCAAAATGTTAAACATAAATAAACAACCATTGGGGTCGAATAACATTGTTTTATTTATAATTGACTAGATTAGAGTTTATACAATGATTACAAGCACATATGTCACAGTCCCCCCTACTTGTGGAAATTTCGTCCCGAAATTTATTTAGAGGAAACTTGTGAGAATAAATATGGATATTTCGCCTTCATCTGATCTTCATGTTCCCAGGTAAATTCTGGTCCACGTTTAGATTCTCAGCGAACTTTGACAAGTGGAATGCGCTTGTGTTTGAGCCATTTAACTTCACGTTCCATGATTTACACAGGCTTTTCAACAAAATGCATCGTGTTGGCCACACGAATTTCATCAAGAGGTATGTGGAGGTTCTCATCAGCTAAACACTTTTTGAGTTTGGACACGTGGAAGGTCGGATGAACATTTCCAAGTTCAGGAGGTAACTCAAGTCTGTAGGCTACCTTTTCGATTCTTTCAACGATCTTGAATGGTCCAACATATCTAGGTGCAAGTTTTCATGTCTTTCCAAATCTGATCACACCTTTCCAAGGTGAAACCTTGAGTAGAACGCGATCACTGACTTGGAATTCCAAGGGCTTGCGTCGTCGATCCGCGTAACTCTTTTGACGGCTTCGAGCTGTCTGAAGGTTAAGGCGAATTTTCTTGATTTTATCTATAGTCTCTAGAATGAGCTCAGGTCCAGTAAGCTTAGCCTCACCGATCTCATTCCAGTAGACTGGTGAACGACATTTTCGACCATAGAGATCCTCAAAAGGAGCCATGTTGATGCTGGAGTGATAACTATTGTTGTAGGAGAATTCAATCAACGGAAGATACGAATCCCAACTACCACCAAAATCGATCACACAACCTCTAAGCATATCCTCCAGTGTTTGGATTGTTCTTTCAGATTGACCATCAGATTGCGGATGATAAGCTGTGCTCAAATTAAGTTGGGTTCCCATAGCAGATTGCATGGTTCTCCAACAAAGAGACGAGAATCGAGCATCTCTGTCAGAAATAATGTTCAAGCGAACGCCATGACGGGACACAATCTCATCCACATAGATTTTTGCAAGTTTGTCGGCAGATAGATCCTCATGGATTGGCAAGAAATACGCTGACTTGGTAAGACGATCAACAACTACCCAGATGGCATCATGACCTTTTTTAGTGCGCGGAAGTTTGGTAATAAGATCCATAACAATGTTTTCCAATTTCCAAATTGGAATCTCTGGTTGCTCCAATAATCCATAGGGATGTTGATGTTCAGCCTTAACCTTAAGACAAGTAAGGCATTTGGATACGTACAAGGCAATGTCTTTCTTCATACCAGGCCACCAATACTGAGTTTGAAGATCCTTATACATTTTATCTGCACCAGGATGAATAGAATAACGAGACTTATGAGCTTCATCCATAAGCAAGGTGCGGAGATTGTCTTGACTTGGGTCCCACAAACGGTCCATGAAATAATACAATCCATCGTCTTTTAGCTCGAGATCAGGCTTAATATGAAATGATAATTCCTTACCCATCAAATCTTGTGAAACACAAGTATGTTGAGCTTGAGAAATGCGGGTTTGAATATCATATCGAACTCGAATACAATGAAGCTTGACATGCACTTTACGACTCAATGCATCGGCTACGACATTCGCCTTACCAGGATGGTAGTGAATTTCACAGTCATAGTCGTTTATAAGTTCAACCCAATGTCGTTGCCTCATGTTAAGTTCTTTCTGATTGAAGATATGCTGAAGACTTTTGTGGTCAGTGAAAACCACACATTTTGTACCATACAAATAGTGTCTCCAGATTTTGAGAGCGAAAACAACTGCACCTAACTCAAGATCATGAGTCGTGTAGTTCTTCTCATGAACCTTCAACTGCCTCGATGCATAAGCTATGACTCTGTTCCTTTGCATGAGAACACAGCCAAGACCTAATTTGGACGCATCACAGTATACGACAAAATCATCATTGCTCTCAGGCAAAGATAGAATAGGTGCATAGCAGAGTTTCTGTTTCAAGGTCTAAAAAGCTTCTTCCTGTTTGGATCCCCATTCAAAGGGTTTATTTTTCTGAGTTAGAGCAGTTAGAGGAACTGCAATCTTGGAGAAGTTCTCGATGAAGCGGCGGTAATAACCCGCGAGACCAAGAAATGAACGAACTTCAGTTGGAGTAGTAGGCGTATCCCAATCCTTAATCGCACTGATCTTGGAGGGATCTACATGAATACCTTGTTCATTGACGATATGTCCCAAAAATTGAACTTCCTTAAGCCAAAATTCGTATTTGGAGAATTTGGCAAAAAGTTGCTCTTTCTTCAGGAGTTCCAGAGTAAGACGAAGATGTTGCTCATGATCGGCTCGAGTCTTAGAATATATCAAGATGTCATCAATAAAAACGATGATGAACTTATCCAAGTAAGGCTTACAAACCCTATTCATCGAGTCCATGAAAACAGCAGGAGCATTAGTCAAACCGAATGGCATAACTGTGAACTCATAATGCCCATATCTTGTGCGGAATGCAGTCTTGGGAATATCTTCTTCAAGTACACGAAGTTGATGATACCCAGAACGTAGATTAATCTTTGAAAAACAAGTAGCACCGTGTAACTGATCAAAGAGATCATCAATGCGAGGTAGGGGATATCGATTCTTGATGGTAAGCTTGTTAAGCTCATGATAATCGATGCACATCTTGAAAGAGCCATCTTTCTTCTTGACAAAAAGAACGGGAGCACCCCAAGGTGAAAAGCTCGGACAGATAAAACCTTTGTCAGAAAGCTCCTAAAGCTGCTTGGATAACTCTTGCATCTCAGACGGTGCAAGATGATACGGAGATCTAGCAATAGGATTAGCACCAGGTACAAGATCAATACGAAACTCGACTTGGCGTGCTGGGGGTTAACCAGTTAATTCTTCAGGAAACACTTCGGGATAATCCCGAACGACAGGGATATCTTGAATAGACTTACCTTTGCCTTTATCCGCTACAACATGTGCCAAAAAGGCCACATAGTTCTTTCGCAGATACTTTCGAGCTTGAGTACAAGACATGAGTTTGAGACTACTAGCAGGTTTCTCACCACGAACCTCTAGGTTCTCACCTGACGAAAGAGGCACACGAACAATCTTTTCAAAACAAACTACCTCTGCGTGATACTTGGCTAACCAATCCATACCCACTATAATGTCAAAACTTCCAAGTTGTATAGGCGTGAGGTCAATAGGAAAAATATGGTTATTAAGGTTCAACTGACAGTTTCGAAGAACAGAATCAAGAACAATGGGTTCTGTGACAACCCGAACTTTCAAGGTGTTTCCTTGACACGCTACTTGTTTCACACCAGTGTCTTCACACATTGTGTTTGCGTTGTAAAAATTGTGCACGTTTGATATGTGATTGATATACTGTGTTACTGTATTATTGGGTTATGGTATTAATGTTTTGTTACGTTGATTGGTGTATGGCTCATTGACTGATACAAGAAACTGTAAGTATTACTCATTGTGTAATGCCATAGTAAACATCAAACATGATGACTTTCGTCACCCACACACACACTACGAAACATGGTGACTTTCGTCATCCATGGTGTTTCGTCGCCACAACAGGCCTCGGCCCAAAGTGGATTCAGCCCAACTTCCTTATATTAAAACCCCCTTGTAATTAGTTGCACGTAGAACACACAAAACCCTAATACTCTCACCCCTTTCCTATTCGCGACGGCAGACCCCCCCTCTATCGTGATCAACCTCTACTTACATGCACACCCTCTATCTACGGTTAGTATAATCCTTTATTAAATATGGTTCCTTGATTGACTTGCTGTGTTAATAATTGATTGGTTATGATCATTGTTTTGTTATTAAAACAATTCATATGATTATTCTGTGATGGTCTGTTCGATGCATAGTAGGAGGGTACAAAGTCAACATAAAACAAATAAACACATGAGGCTCACGTGAATACTTGAATTAGCATGTATTGATGTAGTCCACTAACACATTATGGTCCAATGAGGTTTCAACCTTTATCAGATACCACATGCTATTAATTGTTGATTGAATTTTTGAATCAGGTCGTGTGATTACTTATTAATATATGCCCTATATTCATAATATTATCTTATTGGGCCGCTCCTCTAATGTAGATTGAATATAGCCAACAAGCATAGATCAAATATAACACGTATGCAGACAACTAGAATGCTCTTATGTTAGTGTGTATGTATACGGTTGCAACGTTTGAAGTACGTCATGATAATAATCTGCCAATTTTTGGATTGGTTATGCTATGTACGTGAAATTTAAAGTCGATACAGGATCTTGATTTTTTTTATGCTGATATGAATGCTAGTAAACCGTTTGGATTATTGATTAGTGATTTGTATGTGACATAAGAAACTAGGATTAGCATAGTTGCTTGTTGAATGGAAACTGCCATGTTAAAAGGAATGATAATGGTTCGCAAATAAGGCACCCGTTCACGATGAAAAAGTATCGAATGGCCTGAATTGGTAAAATGTGAATGCGTAACAGATACCTGTTGTTATGAGGTCAAGGTTGGGTAGTTGGTATCGATGAAACATAGTGATACTCCGGTGTGAATGGTCTCGACGAAACTCATGGGAGTTTCACCGAGACAGTAAGCAAACCAACTCAAAAGTGTAAACAGTGCATGATGCTTATAATATTAGATGTTATAGTTATGAACTAGTATTAGTGCATGATGATAGAAATCGATGATGTGGTGGGACACGATATCCATAGATATGGCTGGGTGGTGAGTGATGCATAAATTGGGTAGAATACGATATCCTCCTTGGGTAGGATATGTACCGCCATCCTCCATGGGTAGGATGCCAATATTAATCCTGTGTATTCTCCTTGGGTAGAACATGACTACACACGATATCCTCCTTGGGTAGGATATGTACCGCCATCCTCCATGGGTAGGATGCCAATATTAATCCTGCGTATTCTCCTTGGGTAGAATACGTACGTTCGTCCTCCTTGGGTAGGACAACAACCTTAACTTACTAGACAAAACTCTATCATTAAGTCCCTCATTTTATATCGACTTAATCGTCGAGGCCGATGGCGAGCGGGTCATTAGTTAATAGCGCTATTAGGTTTGATAAACCTCACACCGAGCCGGTCCGACGGGCGTGTACTAATGGATCATGGCAAACATGTTGGGTTTAACACATGTTTATCAAAGTATTTTATCCTTATAAAATAAAAACGCAGCGGAAAATATTATTTAAAACATGTTACTTACAAGATATAAAAACCATTTTATATGTAAAACCCAATCCCCGGATCCATATACGAACATGCATGCTATCAAAATTAAAACACAACCATAGAGTGTTTAGAATACTACCTTCCAAGGAGTAAAGGATATGAAGAAGATGATGATTCTTGAACGGTTGCCTTCAAGTGTAGAAGACCTCAAGCTTGTATACCCCAAGCCTTCCAACAAACACTTTGAATTTAGCTAGGATTTTACACTTGCAACTCACTTGAAAGATCCCCTCTTGGAACCATCATATGGCCAAAAATTAGAGGGGAGTTTATGGAGTTCTTGCACTTGATATATCAACTTGAAAAACCTCTTGTATGGCATACCTTGGCTGATTTTGGAGAGTCCTTTTTTACAAGTTCTTACACTTGAAAAATGATCTCCTAAAATGGCACACTTTAGCCGAAAATTCTAGAGCATTTCTACAAGTTCTTCTCAAGTTCATGCCTTTCAAATTATGTCTTCAAGAGTTTATGAAAACATGTGAGAGAGTTGCCACCCAATCTTGCCCAATGAGAGAGTCTCTAACCATGCAAAGTGCATGGATTTTCATTGGACCAAAATGGTCTTGGAAAGACTACCCATGCATTTTCATTTGCATGCAATTTGATTGGACCATCGTAGTCTTGGGAAGAGGGGGCGACCCACCTTATAATTATATAAAAAAAATTCAATTTTTCTTTTTAAATAATATAAGTCTTACATATAAATATTTTATAACTTTTATAAAATATAACATCATATGTTATAAGACTTATGCTATTTTTATTATGTTATTTAACCTATTAAATAACAAAATAAAATATTCTCTCAAAATAAATTATCCATATAATTTATTTGTTTGTCAAGTGCAATTATTTAGAAAACCAATTTTTAAATATTCTAAGTGTTAATATTTATTTGTTTGATCATATCATAAATAAATATTATAAGTGTTTGTCTAGCTTGTATTTGGGTAAGACTCGACTTGGATCATAACATACTAGCCACATCAATTTAATATGTGTCTTGAGCATACAGAGTCCAACAATCTCCCACTTGCACAAGATACATAGAAAATTGATGCAAGTAGTAAATGACGCCTAGCTACGGTTTACTACCCCTAATACGTATGATTATATGTCCCATTCAATAACATCATCCGCTTCAAGTCCCTTTCTTGAAAATGATTTAGGTGAATCTATCATTTATCCTTTCGTTACAGATGTCATGTCAAATCCAGAGACACAGAGTGATCACTCTCTGTTGATTTAACTTTAGCAGGCCTTAGACATCTTACTCTCAACGGATAAGAGGAACAAATCCCATCTTGACTACATACGTCTCTCACAATCACCTTGTACCACACCTGAGCTTAGCCTTATGTATTGTCATATTACTAACAGCGAAGAAATAAGTCAAGGTACAATATTTGGTGAATATCAAGACCCAATATGTATCTCAGGTCTGAGGATACTATGATATTCTCCTTTACTCAAATTTACTTATGATCAATCACAAATGATTCCATGCAGTAATATTCTAGAGCGAGTCAATCCAATATTTGTATCCCACAAATATCTATGAACTTTGGCAGCAACACTTTGCTCTATATTGATACCTAATGAATATCCACCAATCCAAATTCATAATAGTCTTACATTCATATTTGTTCCCACAAGTATGATCGACTACGGACATTTAGAATAAGCAACTTATTCACGGATTTAAACATGCTAAAACGGAACATAACTCAACATACCATAAAGAGTTATATTAATAATTGTTCCAATATCCAAATACAAAATAGATCAAATCCAATCACTAGAATATCGAAGTCCTAAGGCACAAGTATGACCCTTCATGCTTTGCTTGTTTAAGGAGCTTCGTGAGTGGATCCGCAATATTTTGATCAGTATGAACTTTGCGAATACATATCCTTCCCTTTTTCAACTTCATCCCTTATGTAGTTGAAACTCCGCTCAATGTGCCTAGTCTTTTGATGTTCACGAGGTTCCTTGATTTGAACAATCGTACTATCGTTATCACAAAGATCTCTAGGGGTCCTGAATGGTACAGACTTTCCCTAGATCGGCAATAATTCAAGTGGCAAATCCACATGAATCATTTCAATCAATGAAGCGGCGATGTATTCTGATTCTGTAGTGGACAATGCTACCCTGATTGTGATCGAGAACCATCTTGATCAATTTGGAAACTCGTATGCATGTAACCCTTTACAACGAATTCTGAAACTCGCATCTCTGTAACCTTTTACATCGAGTTCTTTTTCACAGATCCATATATTAGAAATATATCCTTAGTCTTTCTGAGGTATTTCAATATATTTATAATAGTCACTCAATGTCCGTTTCTCGCTGGTATCTACTCGTCATGCTTAAAGCGCATAACTTGTCCGGTCTAGTGCATACCATTAAATACATAATGAATCCTATAGCAGACGCATATGGGATTCTTTTCATTCTTTCTTACTCATCCCTTGAGCTTGGACATTGAGACACACTCAATATTGTCCTCTCTTGAATGGGTACCAAACCTTTCATAGCGTTCTCTATCTTGAACCTTTTCAAGACTTTATCAATGTATGCACTTTAGTTTAAACCTATCAAGCGCCATGATCTATCCCTATAGATCTTTATTCCCAAAATATAGGTGACTTCACCAAGATCCTTAATTGAAAAACAACTTTCAAGCCAGGCTTTTACACCCTCCAAGGTTGGAATGTTATTTCCAAATAGTGATCGACATATTATACTAAGAAAGTAATGATGCTCCTACTAGCCATCTTATACACACAAGCTTCATCGACATTCTTGATGAATCCATATTCCCTATTCTCTTCATCAAAACGGTGATTCCAACTTCTAGATGCTTGTTTCAATCTATAGACTGATTTCTTTAACTTGCATACTTTCTCAGGATGTTTTGGATCGACAAAACCTTCAGGCTTAACTATATAGACATCTTCCTCAAGATATCTATTAAGGAAAGTTGTTTTGAGATCCATTTGCCAAATCTCATAATCATATTGTGCAAGTATGGCAAATGATATCCTAGTTGACTTTAGCATCGCCACGGGCGAGAAGGTCTCATCATAATCAACCCTTTGAGTTTGAGTGAAACCTTTTGCTACAAGTCTCGCTTTACAGGTATCCAAGTTACCATGCATATCGGTTTCCTTCCTGAAAACCCACTTATTTCCAACTACTTTGGAGTTAAGTGTCACACCCCGACCACGTAGAACATACAAAACGTGGCGGAAATGTCGAGGAGTGTTGTAACAGAATTAATGTTTCAAATCCATGGCAATTGAAGTTTCGTTTTATTAATCAAAAGTGTTACAATGTCTTAATAAACAAAGAAGTACAACATAATTAACTAGTCTTGTCTCGTTTTAAGTCACTAAGGCACAGGTCCGCCTAAGTATGTCTTGATAAGTCCTATGCTTCATCTCCTGAAAACACATGTGAAAATAGGTACGTCAGCATAAAAATGCCGGTGAGATACATAGGTTTTGTGAAAATAGAATTCATGACTTATGTTGGAGAAAATGTTTAGTCATGAACCTTGTAATTTGCTTTGTCTTGTAAATCATTTGAAAAACAATAAGTTCAGATGATATGTATAAATAAGTGAAATAATGTATGGTTAAATGAATAACCATTTAAGATGAGTTTGTATAAGATAAGTTGTTTGTAAAACAATGTCTTGTGAAAAGTATGTTATTTGTATAAAATGTTCTATGTATCAAACTGAAATGATTCAAATAACGCTACGACATGTAATACCATACAAACACTTATATATAGGAAGTACCAGCGGCGTATCCACCATGTTTGTATCATATTACACACGCATCGTTACTTAATTACTTAATCAAACCAAACCACCAATATAGAATGTCTATGTTTAACAATTGTAGAAATGTTTATGTATGGTAAGTAATGTAAAGTTAATCGAATAACCTTATAGTAGCATATCAAAAGTATACTTTGGATTTGTAAGTAACATATTAAACTATGTTTTGGTTTCATAAGTAACATATCAAAATATGCTTTGGATGATTAATAAAACAAATATGTTGGTTTTGTACAATACCACACATGAGAGTATATCAACTATACTTTAATAGTGTGATTTAAGAATTCATTCAGACCTGGTGCATCAAAATACACCTTTGAGACTATAAGGATACCACAAAGGCAATCCCTATTTGGATGGAGCAACAAATTGGTTTCAGACATTCCATGCCAACAGGAATGGGGTGTCAAATCCTATAGCGCTATATCATACTAACAATCGGTCTGGTGAACAAAATAAGTACAATTCAACCATTTATTTTAGGTTTTTAGAGAAATCAGTGTTTAAAACCATAGATAGTCATTTAGTTTGTCAAAAGATAAGTAATAACTTGTATGATCAAATGTCAAAATGTAAGTATGTGATGAAATCAGTTGTACTAAGTAATGCACACAATGGGCACACGTAGCATGAAATGTAATGTAAAATGATGTACCAAGTATGCTAAGTTAACATACGAAGCAGAAAAGTCATGTAAATCAATGTACTAATAGTGTACTAATGAACATAACCAGTATATGATGTGAAAACAAGAAAGCATGAAAGTAACAAGTAGGCACATGTGTTTCACCCCAAAACAGTTTGGAAAACAGTAAAAGAGGGGTTCTATGTACTCACTTGATATTGCTCAGATGTCTAAAGATAACCACCAAGTAATGCTAGAGATCTCGGAATCAAACGGCACCTAATATAGGTAACTATGTTAACAACCGGACCTAAATCGGAAGACTGGGTAGTATTAGGGTTTGTAAACCAAATGAGTGTAGGAACTCATATGATATGGTTTAACAAAGCCTACATACTAAATGAAACTTAACTTAAGTGCTTTCGACCCATTACAACCCGTTTAGGTAGCTTATGCTACTTTAACGCGCCGTTCGCGTGAAAACGCGTTCGGACCGCCTAACTAGCCCTATGACAAGTGTTATATGCCTAAACATGTTACATAATCAGTTATGTGGCAAAAGTTTAGGTTACATATGCTAAATTACCAATTATGCATGAAAAGGGTATTCTGGTAATTTACCTAAGGCATATAAACAACCTATCATACAACTACTCAAACGATGTGACCATAGGGTATAACCTCGGAAGGTTATTCCCTACCTACTATGGTCACCTAATGTATTTGATCGGATCCTAATGATCGACCAAATGGGTCGAGTTCGAAGGTATAGGCGATTTATCAGATCGCCTACCCTACGACTCTAGACAACGTGGTAATCAGTGGGCATAGTCCCAAGGGACTATGACCAACGTGATTACACTCACGTTGCGAAGTTCAAACGAACTTCGCATTGACCATAAGCTGGTCAACGCTGAAAGTCAAACAAAGTTTGACTTTCTGACTCTAAAAGCAATAAAATAAGGAAAAGAACGAAAGAATACTTACCCAGGGTCCCCGAATGCTAATCCCGATCCAAGAACTCAGGTATGAAACAATGGTTTCAACTTAGAGCTCTCAAATCAGAATTCTTGTAAGTTTTAAAGCAATGGGGGGTGGGGTATTTATAGTATTCGGGTAACCGTTAAGATCATTTCATGGAATAACGTGATTCGATCACATCCGTACACTTGTTGGAAGGTTATGGAAGCTAAAATATGATCTTATCAGCTGACTAAGCGAATTAGAACATGTGGTGGAGGATGGAACAGCTGCAAACAGGCTGTGAAATACACTGCATCTGGTCTGCAGACCCCTAGCGCACCGCTACGTTAAAAGTGTAGCGCACCGCTAGGCCCTAGTTTGGCAGAATTACACTTTTGGTCCCTGTATTGCAATCAGCCCATTTTCGACACGTTTAAGGCCCGTTAACCCCATTTCAAAGCTCTAAAATGAAGTTAAAGTATAGGGAACTTAAAACATGTTCAAAAATATCTCGGATGTCGGTTCGTTTGGCCGTACGAACGCGATGTTCGCTTAATTACGACGGAATGCGCATAAGCGTGAAAAACGAACCAAAAGACGCGACGAATGGATTTTTCTTATGGCGAACACTAAAATAAATATTTTAGTGCTTACATAAATTTTTGGATGTCCGGAAGTATTCAGAACGTAAGTTATGCGCGAAAATGCAAACTTGTGCACTTTTTGACACTTTTAGTCCCTGAATGACCCAAAAGTTTATTTTAGCACACCGAACACCTCAAAGCCTATTTTTAAGCTATATAAAGGATATTTATGGTATGTTTAACTTATGGCCATGTTCCGGAATGTCTGTTACAGCTCAAATTGGCATACTTTCGCAGTTTGTCAACTTTAGTCCCTGTAAGCGATTTAACTTGATTTTGCCATACCAAAGCCTTCAAAACTTATTTCTAAGTTATGTAAAGGTTATTTAAGGTATGTTAAGTCTATTTCACTATTCCAGAGTGTTTGTTGCATTAAACTGGTTATATTTACGCACCAGTGCGTGTATAACCTTCCAGAAAGTGATTTAGAGCTTGAAATTGAACTAGAGTTGATATGTGCAAATGATACACATATATTTAACAAATCCCAAGTATGAAATACAATATTTCATTGGTTTGGCATTTGTCTGATGGTTGAAGTGACACAGGTGTTACAGTCTCCCCTACTTTAGGAAATTTCGTCCCGAAATTTAATTTTAGAGGAAACTTGTGAAGACAGCTGTGACGATTTCGCCTTCTAATAGATCCTTTAAACCCTTAAGTAAAACTCTGGGCCATGTTAGGAATTTTAGCGAATTTGTTAACCATCAAAGTGAATTCCTTGCAGTAGTAAAACATGGAATTTTGAACTACGAACAGAAGAACGTTTCTTATGAAGACTTATCATAGGAAACTTGGTGTGTGATTGAGATCAGAATTGAGAATAAATGACATTGGTCGAGGTCCAAGACTTCTCCCGTATCATTATTCTTGTCACTATAGGTCTTAACACATGACAAAGCTTCCTGTGGTTTCTGTGCACTGAATTCCATAATTATGTAGGCCTCCATAATTACGTAATTCCTTGCCCAGTCCGCACAGTTCATTTCATAATGCGTAGAGGAAAAAAAATCAATTGAATAAACATGAAGCGACTTGACTAGACCACCAAAGGGTCCTTTTAATTTGACCAATGAACGAGCCTTTTAATTAGATCAACGCATGATCTTCTTAACTAGACCGTCGCACAATCTCGTTAAATAGACCACTTAAGGGATCTTATAAATTATATCATCACATGATATTTCTAATCAGATTTTCAAAATCAATCTGTTTGACCAGACCATGCAAAAGGTCCAATTTATAGAATAGTACTTTAAAACCCAAATAAATTATATCATCACATGATATTTCTAATCAGATTTTCAAAATCAATCTGTTTGACCAGACCATGCAAAAGGTCCAATTTATAGAATAGTACTTTAAAACCCAAAGGACTTGACTACTACGTAGAAGTCCATTAAGGATTTAAGAGAGTATCTTTGGATATCCTTCTATGAATCCCTCATATAAGATATGGAAGATTCTACGAGGATTTGGATGGGTCACAAACAACCACAAAACATAGAAGAAAACACATAAGCACATAATTAGTTAACTTGATTCTTTAATTCTTTCTCTTTAGGTATAGATAATTAAAGCACACTAGGAATCCAATCCATGGATTTCATTTGGCACTTTAATCTTTTCAAGAATCTATCTTATGAAGATAGAAGGATTCTTAGTAAGAGTTTGGCTTTGTTTCTTAAAAGAAACAAGTGTTTAAGGTTCTAGGGGAGATCACAAGTGATCATAAAATGACAGAACCACACGAGTAGTTTGTATTTGGGTTGACATCATAAGGTTGTATCAAACATTCACACAATCGTATCAGTTTTTGCAAAAATAAAAACGACGAATTTTTATTTATATAACAACTGACTTGTCTTTAAACGTCAAAGATTACAACCAAGGGAAATAACAAAACACTAGTTGTTTACTGCTGCATCATTGTTTCCGTCTGCCTTATTGATGTTAAATGCTCATCCACGCGCTGGAGGTGCGTTAACAAGTCTTGGGCAATTGTTCCTGTAGTGGGTAAGGTCACCACAGTTATAACATGACCCCGGAGGGAACCGTGCTTGAACAGCAGCAGGGTTTGCAGCAGCTTGATTTGCAAAACGACAAACATTGATCAAATGTCCCAACCGCCCACAGTGGGTACATTTGTGACACTGTTCTTGCGCTAGATGATGACGGTTGCATTTGTTGCACAAAGGTGCGGTACCAACATAGTTTTGCCTTTTGCGAGGTTGTGCTGGTTGGTTTAGTGCAACCTGTTTGTCTTGAGCAGATACAGCGCAGTTTTGAGAGGCTTTGCGCTTCTTCTTCTTGGATACCTCAGCATGTTCTTCCTTTGGTTCCACTTGAGCAGTCTTGTCGGATGGTCTTGGGTCACCCTTCCGAAACAGCTTTTTCTTTCTGATGTGGGATTCAGTCAAAGTGGCAGACAATTCAATGGCTTGTCTGACAGTAGTAGGGTTGCTGCCAGTAACAATATCCTGAACTAGGTCAGGAAGACCATCAGTATATTTCTCGATTGCCTTACCCACAGGAGTAACCATAGCAGGACACAATAGGCTCAATTCTTCAAAACGGTCAGTATAGGCTCGATGCTCGCCACTGTCTTGCTTCAAATCATCAAACTCCCTCTCCAAAGCTCGCAGTTCATGACGAGGGCAAAACTCCTTCATCATAAGAGCCCTAAGCTCAGCCCAAGTCTGCGCTAATGCTACATCAGCACCGCGATCTCTCATCACCCCGTTCCACCACGTGAGAGCCCTCTTCTGAAACACACTCGAAGAAAACTCGACCTTGCGATTTTCAGGACACTGAACGTGACGGAAAGTATTCTCAATGCTTTCGAACCATTGAATAAGCCCTGTTGCTCCCTCAGAACCACTAAACTTGAGTGGTTTAGCCGAGTTGAAACTCTTGAAGTTGCATGGAGCGTTGTTGTTGTTGATGGCTTGCATCATTTGAGCATAAAGATTTGGGAAGGCAACAGCCATTTGCTGCGCGATGATTTCCGCCAGTTCGGCATTTGCCATCTGATTGTCGCGTCGAGGAGGCATTCTAAAAGAGGAACATGAAAAGAAACGAGTGAGAGATTTAGACGAAATGAATGAGATGAATCAAATCTGATGAAAGCAAGGATAGTGGTCATTTGTTTGTTACTACAAAGTAAACAAACTACACACAGTGACTAATCAAAGTAAATGGATTAAAATAATGTATCGCGAAGACATGCTCGCCTATAAGTGAACACTCATCCCAAGAATTCCCAGGTAAGCACAACTGGTCTCGCGTCTGATGAGATGTATACGAAGTGCTTGCCTAGACAGAAAACCCAGAATACAGGCATTCACCCTTCCAGTTTGCACGTGTTCACATTATTTAAAACCCAAAACCTTAACGAAATTTTGAAAACTCAAAGGGGTTCAAAACCATATAATAAAGGGTTCAAAACCTTACAATAGAGAGTTCAAAACCTAGTAATCTATCATCCTAGAACAGATGATTAGTTTTCAAAGCAGTTTTGAAATTTATGTTCTTGTTGTGGTCGTCGCCTAAGGATAGGTGACGGTATTGTTTTATGACTAAACGCAAGTAAACTCGCGTTAGGGTCCTAGAAAAGTTATAGACTAGGTCAAAGCATTACTAATAACCTAATTCCCTCTAACCATTGGCTCTGATACCATCTTTTCTGTCACACCCCGACCACGTAGAACATACAAAACGTGGCGGAAATGTCGAGGAGTGTTGTAACAGAATTAATGTTTCAAATCCATGGCAATTGAAGTTTCGTTTTATTAATCAAAAGTGTTACAATGTCTTAATAAACAAAGAAGTACAACATAATTAACTAGTCTTGTCTCGTTTTAAGTCACTAAGGCACAGGTCCGCCTAAGTATGTCTTGATAAGTCCTATGCTTCATCTCCTGAAAACACATGTGAAAATAGGTACGTCAGCATAAAAATGCCGGTGAGATACATAGGTTTTGTGAAAATAGAATTCATGACTTATGTTGGAGAAAATGTTTAGTCATGAACCTTGTAATTTGCTTTGTCTTGTAAATCATTTGAAAAACAATAAGTTCAGATGATATGTATAAATAAGTGAAATAATGTATGGTTAAATGAATAACCATTTAAGATGAGTTTGTATAAGATAAGTTGTTTGTAAAACAATGTCTTGTGAAAAGTATGTTATTTGTATAAAATGTTCTATGTATCAAACTGAAATGATTCAAATAACGCTACGACATGTAATACCATACAAACACTTATATATAGGAAGTACCAGCGGCGTATCCACCATGTTTGTATCATATTACACACGCATCGTTACTTAATCACTTAATCAAACCAAACCACCAATATAGAATGTCTATGTTTAACAATTGTAGAAATGTTTATGTATGGTAAGTAATGTAAAGTTAATCTAATAACCTTATAGTAGCATATCAAAAGTATACTTTGGATTTGTAAGTAACATATTAAACTATGTTTTGGTTTCATAAGTAACATATCAAAATATGCTTTGGATGATTAATAAAACAAATATGTTGGTTTTGTACAATACCACACATGAGAGTATATCAACTATACTTTAATAGTGTGATTTAAGAATTCATTCAGACCTGGTGCATCAAAATACACCTTTGAGACTATAAGGATACCACAAAGGCAATCCCTATTTGGATGGAGCAACAAATTGGTTTCAGACATTCCATGCCAACAGGAATGGGGTGTCAAATCCTATAGCGCTATATCATACTAACAATCGGTCTGGTGAACAAAATAAGTACAATTCAACCATTTATTTTATGTTTTTAGAGAAATCAGTGTTTAAAACCATAGATAGTCATTTAGTTTGTCAAAAGATAAGTAATAACTTGTATGATCAAATGTCAAAATGTAAGTATGTGATGAAATCAGTTGTACTAAGTAATGCACACAATGGGCACACGTAGCATGAAATGTAATGTAAAATGATGTACCAAGTATGCTAAGTTAACATACGAAGCAGAAAAGTCATGTAAATCAATGTACTAATAGTGTACTAATGAACATAACCAGTATATGATGTGAAAACAAGAAAGCATGAAAGTAACAAGTAGGCACATGTGTTTCACCCCAAAACAGTTTGGAAAACAGTAAAAGAGGGGTTCTATGTACTCACTTGATATTGCTCAGATGTCTAAAGATAACCACCAAGTAATGCTAGAGATCTCGGAATCAAACGGCACCTAATATAGGTAACTATGTTAACAACCGGACCTAAATCGGAAGACTGGGTAGTATTAGGGTTTGTAAACCAAATGAGTGTAGGAACTCATATGATATGGTTTAACAAAGCCTACATACTAAATGAAACTTAACTTAAGTGCTTTCGACCCATTACGACCCGTTTAGGTAGCTTATGCTACTTTAACGCGTCGTTCGCGTGAAAACGCGTTCGGACCGCCTAACTAGCCCTATGACAAGTGTTATATGCCTAAACATGTTACATAATCAGTTATGTGGCAAAAGTTTAGGTTACATATGCTAAATTACCAATTATGCATGAAAAGGGTATTCTGGTAATTTACCTAAGGCATATAAACAACCTATCATACAACTACTCAAACGATGTGACCATAGGGTATAACCTCGGAAGGTTATTCCCTACCTACTATGGTCACCTAATGTATTTGATCGGATCCTAATGATCGACCAAATGGGTCGAGTTCGAAGGTATAGGCGATTTATCAGATCGCCTACCCTACGACTCTAGACAACGTGGTAATCAGTGGGCATAGTCCCAAGGGACTATGACCAACGTGATTACACTCACGTTGCGAAGTTCAAACGAACTTCGCATTGACCATAAGCTGGTCAACGCTGAAAGTCAAACAAAGTTTGACTTTCTGACTCTAAAAGCAATAAAATAAGGAAAAGAACGAAAGAATACTTACCCAGGGTCCCCGAATGCTAATCCCAATCCAAGAACTCAGGTATGAAACAATGGTTTCAACTTAGAGCTCTCAAATCAGAATTCTTGTAAGTTTTAAAGCAATGGGGGGTGGGGTATTTATAGTATTCGGGTAACCGTTAAGATCATTTCATGGAATAACGTGATTCGATCACATCCGTACACTTGTTGGAAGGTTATGGAAGCTAAAATATGATCTTATCAGCTGACTAAGCGAATTAGAACATGTGGTGGAGGATGGAACAGCTGCAAACAGGCTGTGAAATACACTGCATCTGGTCTGCAGACCCCTAGCGCACCGCTACGTTAAAAGTGTAGCGCACCGCTAGGCCCTAGTTTGGCAGAATTACACTTTTGGTCCCTGTATTGCAATCAGCCCATTTTCGACACGTTTAAGGCCCGTTAACCCCATTTCAAAGCTCTAAAATGAAGTTAAAGTATAGGGAACTTAAAACATGTTCAAAAATATCTCGGATGTCGGTTCGTTTGGCCGTACGAACGCGATGTTCGCTTAATTACGACGGAATGCGCATAAGCGTGAAAAACGAACCAAAAGACGCGACGAATGGATTTTTCTTATGGCGAACACTAAAATAAAATATTTTAGTGCTTACATAAATTTTTGGATGTCCGGAAGTATTCAGAACGTAAGTTATGCGCGAAAATGCAAACTTGTGCACTTTTTGACACTTTTAGTCCCTGAATGACCCAAAAGTTTATTTTAGCACACCGAACACCTCAAAGCCTATTTTTAAGCTATATAAAGGATATTTATGGTATGTTTAACTTATGGCCATGTTCCGGAATGTCTGTTACAGCTCAAATTGGCATACTTTCGCAGTTTGTCAACTTTAGTCCCTGTAAGCGATTTAACTTGATTTTGCCATACCAAAGCCTTCAAAACTTATTTATAAGTTATGTAAAGGTTATTTAAGGTATGTTAAGTCTATTTCACTATTCCAGAGTGTTTGTTGCATTAAACTGGTTATATTTACGCACCAGTGCGTGTATAACCTTCCAGAAAGTGATTTAGAGCTTGAAATTGAACTAGAGTTGATATGTGCAAATGATACACATATATTTAACAAATCCCAAGTATGAAATACAATATTTCATTGGTTTGGCATTTGTCTGATGGTTGAAGTGACACAGGTGTTACATTAAGAGGTGCTACAACCAATTCCCATACTTGGTTGTTATACATGGACTGCATCTTTACGTTCATGGCTTCAAGCCATTTGTCACAATCGAATTTTAACATATGGTATGTGGTTGATTCACCTGAATCTACCACGTAGCATCCATCTATGAAAAATCCATATCTTTCAGGTGGACTACTAATTCTACCAGATCTGCGAACGTTTTATGTGTGTTTATCAACCACTTGATCGTTTTTCAACAAGCTTTTGTTGAGTGCTAGTTTTAACCAAACGTGTATTGGCTTGTGGTTCTTGATCCTTATCAAGTTTCACTTGTTCTAATAATTCCTTCCACAAGGAACTTAGCTTCCAAGAACTCAGCCTTTCGAGCAACAAATACCTTTTGCTCAGTTGGATCGTAGAAATAATATCCTATATCATCTTTAGGATATCTTACAAAGATACACTTAGTGGATCGTACTTTTATTTGGGGTGTATTGCTTTACAGAAGCTTCACAACCCATACCTTTTAAATAGGATAATGATGGAACCCTTCCATGCCATATTTCAAAAGGTGTCTTATCCACTTTCTTGGTTGGACCATACGGGCCACGGAGAGCAAAGCCTAACCCCAAAGTGATAGAGATAAGGCACTCCTAGCCATCATAGATCGAACCGTATCTAATAGAGTTCGACTCCTCCTCTATCGAAACGAAGAACTTTAAAAGAGTTGATTTTGTACATCACTTTTTGAAGATTCTGAACGTTTCAAAAACTTCTTCTTTGTGTCAAGTACACATAACCATAACTACTATAGTTGTCGGTAAAAGTAATGAAGTATCTTTCACCATTCCTAGTCATTGGCTTAAAAGGATCACATACATTCGAATGTATGATACCTAATAAATCTTTTGCCCTTTCCCACTAAGGGATTACTTGGTCATTTTACCTTGTAAATAAGATTCGCATGTATCAAATGAACCAATTTCATTCTTTTCCAAATGACAATTCTTTCAAAGTGTTTACATGCGACATCTGTTTATATGACCAGGCGATAATGCCAAGGATAGGTCTTACTCAAATCCATTTTGAGTTTCTTGGTGATTGATTGGTACATTAAACTATCAAATGATGTATTATTATGAACCGATTCATAAATACCATTTGAAGGCATAGGTTTAAAGTAAAACATGTCATTCATCGATATAAATGTCAATGTTTGCAAACTTTAAGTCAAAACCATATTGTCTTATAAGGGAAACTTGAATAATGTTCCTAGTCAAACTAGGGGCATTCAAGACATTTTAAAACAATTTCCAAACCATTTGGAAGTTTCAAAACATAGTCTCCTTTCTTGTAATGTTTATTTCTTTTGAACCTTTTGCAACGAATTGCAAACATGAGTTCCACATCCGGTATCTAATACCCATGTGTTAGAAGAAATAACATTAAGGTCAATATGTATCATTAAGATTGTACCTGAGGTTTGCCTAGCATCCCTCTTATTTTTCAACTCTTTGAGATAGGTTGGACAATTCCTATTTAAATGCCCTATCTCACCACACTCAAAGCATGGATCATTCATGGCAACCTTTGCCTTCGATTCTTTTGGTTTTGGTGGTTTCGCTTTAGTCTTTCTTTTCTTTTTCCCTTTGATTTTCCCGTTACCGTTTGCAACATTTGCTTTGGTGTCCGGGTGATGCCCTTTTCTAGTTGCCACCCACATTGATCGTTAGAATGAATAAAACCCTTTTATCCATATCGAGGCTTTCGAGGTGATCAATGTGGCTTTTCATCTTAAAGACATAAGATGAGTCCGATTGGGTTTCCTCCATTCGACATGCATGAAGCGCTCGAACCGTTTCGAAGCGTTCTACCCTTAGGAACATTTCCTACAATTGGTTAATCATGTCGTATGCTCATGATGTTCAAAATCCTTTTGAATTTCGGGAATCATAATTCTTAACATGAGGCAAGAGGCTTGCATAGTATCCTCGATATACTTAATCCAATCGTCATAGGCATCCTTATCTTCCATAAGATGTTCATTGGGATTAGGATCGTTCAACACAGAGGATATCTTTTCTTACTTGAGAACGATTCTTAAGTTTCGATATTAATCCATAAAGTGTTTTGATTGAGATGATCCTTGTCAAGGATTGTTTTTAATGATAGGTTACGGACGGTTTGGGTAATATTGTTAGCGGCCATCTACAAAATTTTACAACATTCAATTTTAGTATTTTCGATATTATTATATTTTAATCATTAATACCCTTTTGTGTCTTATAGACAATTAATAATTAAAATCTAGAATCCAACGTTACATTTAAATATTGGTTAGGTGACCTTTATCCCATTATTTAAATTAACAAGGTAGTCAACGTTTGACGATTGCAACTCTTTGCAACTTCTAGCCATATGGGATCGGTTAAACAACTTTATGTTTAGTTAGCATGTTTAATCCCATCAACACCTTTGTTCCCCATGCTTCGGTGACCCTAAGTTCATGGTTTCCAAATCAAGTCGTCCAACTTACACACACGTGTGAGTTTATACACATAAGTTGTTAGGTGACCTTTATCCCACAAACATGGTAAACCTACCTCGAATATACAAGTTCCCTCAAATGTGGTTAGGTGACCTTTATCCCACAAAAGAGTTCCCAAGTGATTCGAGTGTTGTATAAAAGGATGGTGTTTGACTTGTTTTATAAAAGGGATTTTGAGTTTTCAAAATTCTAGTTTAGAAAACTTTATGTACCATACATTTGCATGCATTCAAATCCTTGGTACTTTTGTGAAAATAAATTTTCAAGGTTCTTTTTAATAAAACCCATTTTATTATAAAAAAATCATTAATTTTTAATAACCTTTTATTAACCAATTTTAATGATCTTTTAAAGAACCAATTTTAAGCTTGTTGTTGATTATTAGTTTGTTAAGCATGCATATCCGAATATCATCAAACAACAAAATAAACAACCACACAAGCACAAAACCCATATCATTAGGTGCATAACCATAGCCAACTATTTTGACAACAGTTGTTAGCCGAAACAAGTGAGCCAAAAGGTCCTTCCTAAGGGGTGAATATTGACACAAATAATGTGTCGTTGAACTCCCACTTGATCCCGCATCTGAATGCTTCAAGTCTTCTTCTTGTGTTGTGATTTCTTCACATTCATTGGTCTTCCAAATGTCTTTTATATTCAGCTCCAAACTCTTTTGGACTTCAAAAATGTGTTTTGGTTATCGGGCTAAAATCCCGTTAAGAACCGTGAAGTCCTTTAGGCCCGAAAATAGCCAAAACCAAAAAATGCATTTTTGTGTGCATCTTCTTTTACAAAAATTATCCTAATACATTTTTCTAGTAAAATAAAATGCATCTAATCTATTTATTTTACATACCAAATAAAAATAAATAAATTACATAACTTTACAAATGGAAGAACAAAATGATAATTATTACAACCCATTGAAATAATTAAATATAAATCACAAACACAAATATTCAACAATATTCACACAAGGTCATGGCTAGGTTATGAACACCAATATATATATATATATATATATATATATATATATATATATCCAAATATATAAAATTCAAGAAGCAAAACGGTTCCCTTTTACAACCTACAATTTTCGGTCAAGAATGAAAAACCGAAAAATGTGGGTTTTTGTCCAAACAAAATAATCATCCAAATGAAATAATTTTTCAAGATTCATTTATGCATGTAAGAATATAATCTTGAAAAACAAAAGGGATAACCATAGTGAAAATTTCGGCCATAGGGTTTTACCCAAACCCGAAACCCGAAAATTTCATATCCTATGAAGCATGCACTCATATAAGCAGCTCTGATACCACTGTTGGGTTTTTCACATGTTTATCAAAGTATTTTATCCTTATAAAATAAAAACGCAGCGGAAAATTTTATTTAAAACATGTTACTTACAAGATATAAAAACCATTTGATATGTAAAACCCAATCCCCGGATCCATATACGAACATGCATGCTATCAAAATTAAAACACAACCATAGAGTGTTTAGAATACTACCTTCCAAGGAGTAAAGGATATGAAGAAGATGATGATTCTTGAACGGTTTCCTTCAAGTGTAGAAGACCTCAAGCTTGTATACCCCAAGCCTTCCAACAAACACTTTAAATTTAGCTAGGATTTTACACTTGCAACTCACTTGAAAGATCCCCTCTTGGAACCATCAGATGGCCGAAAATTAGAGGGGAGTTTATGGAGTTCTTGCACTTGATATATCAACTTGAAAAACCTCTTGTATGGCATACCTTGGCCGATTTTGGAGGGTCCTTTTTTACAAGTTCTTACACTTGAAAAATGATCTCCTAAAATGGCACACTTTAGCTGAAAATTCTAGAGCATTTCTACAAGTTCTTCTCAAGTTCATGCCTTTCAAATTATGTCTTCAAGAGTTTATGAAAACATGTGAGAGAGTTGCCACCCAATCTTGCCCAATGAGAGAGTCTCTAACCATGCAAAGTGCATGGATTTTCATTGGACCAAAATGGTCTTGGAAAGACCACCCAATCAAAGAGCTTCTAACACATGCATTTGCATGCAATTTGATTGGACCATCCTAGTCTTGGGAAGAGGGGGCGGCCCACCTTATTATTATATAAAAAAATTCAATTTTTCTTTTTAAATAATATGAGTCTTACATATATATATTTTATAACTTTTATAAAATATAACATCATATGTTATAAGACTTATGCTATTTTTATTATGTTATTTAACCTATTAAATAACAAAATAAAATATTCTCTCAAAATAAATTATCCATATAATTTATTTGTTTGTCAAGTGCAATTATTTAGAAAACCAATTTCTAAATATTCTAAGTGTTAATATTTATTTGTTTGATCATATCATAAATAAATATTATAAGTGTTTGTCTAGCTTGTATTTGGGTAAGACTCGAATTGGATCATAACGTACTAGCCACATCAATTTAATATGTGTCTTGGGCGTCCAACAAAACAGTCAATGATGATAGACATTGACTTAGGGCACAACTTACTTTCGTCAGTAGTCGATATGGTAACGGTCTAGTGGTTCACATGGGGAAGCCCCCACTGATTATGGATATGGATTGGTAAATAACGCTACTGGTTAACTCGTGGTTTACGAAACAATTTATGGTTTTCAAAACAAACTTGTAAAGCTAAACAACCAACTGTGAACTCGCTCAACTTTGTTGTTGATTCTTTGTTACATGCCTTGCAGGTTTTTAAGTGCTTATTGTTGGAACTTGCTGTCTGGGAGGCTGGAGTGGTCATGGGTCGAGATACGTGGAATCGCAACACAAGACTAATGGTTTTTACATGTGGTTTATAAACACTTCACGAATGAATTATGCTTCCGCTGTAAACTGTGAATTATTTGTAACGTTGTAACAGTTAATGTTAATAAATGATATTTTTATTTAAATATACCTATGAGTTCAATGTGACTGGTGGCTAGATCTTGGTCAGTCACGCCTCATGCGGTGATACTCCGCTTGTGGATTTTGGGGGTGTGACAGATTGGTATCAGAGCCATCGGTTATAGTGAACTTGGTTTTAAAAAGGGGAAAAACGTTTTTATAAAACCAGACTATAACCGAACAGTTCTGAAAACGTGAATACGACCATGACACTCAGCTCCAGATTGCAAGGTTCGTCTTTCTTACTTATTGCATACGTTACGTGACTAGCACACACATGTTTATGACGAAACATACGAACACACACTCGTCACTATAGCATGATGGCATGGATTGCTTGCTTACCTTATGGTGCGTTGATAGTATGCCATAGCCCTTGGATTTTTGTGATCTTATTACTTTGACAACTTCCGTTTGACATTTGAGTTTGAGGAACTATTTGACATGAGTTAAGAGGAGCTGAGATGAGCATGCAAATCACAATATTATTGTGGGTGCACACATAATAATAATGTGGGGTGCATGCGAGTCCTAGTGAGGCTTAACAAGTGAAAAAGGGGTTCCGTTCTGTTAATTGATCGATGTGAAACATAACAAACCTATAGGGGTCATAGCAGTGATTGTCCCCTACCTGAACGTGAACTTTCCATTCCTCTCCGGATCCTTTCGAATCTCGACACTATCGAGTGTTACCTGAACACCCATCTGAACGCCTAGCGAACTGTGTAGAATATTAGGTGCTTATATGAACATCCCCGAGTTAGATGTTGCAACGACAATGATTGGTCTGTATCTCTCTCACCTTTCTTCGTTTGCTGGAAACTTAACGTATTGACGCCTTAGATCCCGAAGTGCGATCACTTCTACAACACTCTCGTAACATATCGTGTATTACTCAGTCAACTTGCAAGAACGATGGACTTTAGGATTTGAACGATCCTAGTTACCAACAATGAACATCAGTGATTTGACTCCAATCGAATCCTTAACCCCAGCCAGCGACTCATGGGAGTCAACTTTTATGAATTAATCAGGAGATAAGCAATGACAACTGACTGTAGATTGGAATGTGAAACTCCCCGCGTAGTGAGTAGTGCCTTAGCATGTACCATGGAATGTGAAGAGGTGGACCCAGTCGGTAAAGGGTCCTGGATCCCCATTTCAAACAACAGCATTAGAGGCAACAGTCACGGCAACAACAAGGTATTTGTAATGGTAACCAACAGTATGGAAAGTGAAGGTGCCTACGGCATGGAGTGGCTGATGTTAAATCCAACAACAACAAACAAGGGAACGGCCGTACTGGAAATCCTCGCAACGAGTACAACAACACGGGAAATGATGCTCATGGAGGGACATTAGGGATTGGCGTGGGCGATGCCGGGATTATAACAACATGGTGGCCTACGTGTTCTTGGTTACTAATCACTTCGTCACTGTTCTGCTTAACCCTGATGCTTCTTGAACCGAACCTGTTGTGGAATCGGCTGAGGGCAAGACAATGGAAACCTCATATGATCGTTAGGATGCAAACTTGACCTTATGGGACAAGTGTTCGACATCGACCTCTCTTCTGTTGTTCTTGATAGATGTACCCTGTGAAGAGAAGATTCTACGTATCCCTCTCCTAGTGGAGGATTGTTATCTGTTCTAACGCGTCAGAGTGGTGCAGAGGTTAGCATCAATTCAACAGTGAAGGCCAGAAGTGTCCACGGAAGTATTATCCCGCTATAATAGCACTCGTTACTGATGTCAAGGCTAAGGAAAAGAGGATCGAGGATCCACCCTTTGTTCGTGATTTCTCCCTGAGTGCTACTAGAAGAACTATCAGGCTTACCTTCACATCGTCAGATGGAATATCAGATTGGTACCATGACAGAAGCAACCCTTGTTACTAGTATTCCTTACCGTCTTGCACCAGGAGGGTTACGAGAGTTGTCAAATCAACAACAGGGACTGTTGGACAGGAGCTTGGTCGGACTTAGTTTTTGCTTGGACAGGAGGTTGGGGAGTCCCGGCTATATTCGGGAAGATAAAGCCTTTCCGTATATGTACTGATTATTAAGAACATAACAAGGTGACGGTTAGGAACCGCTTGTCTCGACCATGTATTGGCCACCTGTCGACCAACTGCGAAGATCAAGTTTCCATTCGAGTATTGGCTAGCGAACGAACTATCATCAGACGGAACTCCAAGAGGAGAATGCTCTTAGAACAACATGTCGAATGCAATGCAGCCATTTCAACTTTGTACATCATGATCATTGAGTTGATCAACAAACTAGCAGCTTCAGGGACCGCATGAATCGACCGTATTTGTTGACGAGGTTCTAAATCCTGACCAGGAGAATGGAACGCAATGGGTAGCATATGTATCCTATTTCAGCACTTCTGTGGGAGGAGCCATTGCATGCAAAGTCTTGTTAAACGTCGCATCTAGACTCGAGAGATGCATTTTGATTATGTAACCAACGGAGTGGAATCCACGTGGATCTCGCTAAGATGCATCTTGTTAGAAACTGATCGACACCAAAGATTCCGTGGGGGATGCAACAATTACTTGGTTTCGCTAGATACTATCGCAGCTTACCCACAAGATTTTCGAAGGTCGCACAGCTTAAATCTCTTTAGCACAGTAGGGTGCTGTGTTCGTGAAGGACGAAACAGGAGGATGTCTTTTCAGCTTTCGAATTCCAACTCCGCAATGCACTGCGCATCGTCTTTACCCGAGGGTGCGGGTGATTTAGTGGTATATCAGGATAGTCCGAATCAGAGTCCCGGTTGCACACCGACGCAACACGAGAGAGTGATGACTTACGTGATGGAGTTACCAAGAGGAACCGACGACACACAGCTGGCGGTGAAAACCGTTCTTGGGATTTTGGATGGAGGCATCACTTGGACGGTACCCGATGCGTTACTTAGACCGATCACAAGGGCCTCCCGTGCACTTTGACTTCGACAGAGCTAATTCAGATAATGGCATCACTGGAGGAAACTTTAGGACAATTACAACTATGAAACTTGAACGTGCACGATCCTTGCAGCTCATTATCGACTCTAACTTACCTGGTCAGACACGCTCTGTTCAATCTGGAGAACTGAAAGAAGAGGAGCAACCTTTGACTGGTTAGACGATACTTGTTACCTCATGGAACGGATGTGGGTCTCACTATACGGCAACTGTAGGGAACTCTTGTTGAGTAAAGCACACCGGCTTCGATATTCTAGTCATCTGGGTTTTTGTTAGTGCATACGTTTGTAGCTTCCGTCAGCATGTAGTCATGTTTTGTGTATATGTGTCTTTGTAAACAATTATGTAATGTATATGTGTAGATAGAACGACAACTCAGGAAACATGGCTTAACTGTAAAGTGTTGACTTTTGTTGACCAGTGTCATCCGATCGGATTGTCATCCGATCAGACAGCACTCATCCGATCGGATAGCTTGTTATTCGTTCGGACAGGATGTCATCCGATCGGATAGCTTGCTATCCGAACGGACAACACTCACCACTTCCTGAGTTGCCTATAAATACTCATCCAGGTATATCATTTGATGACTTTTGACTCTAGTGAGAAACTGATCAGTGTCTGTCTTCTACCGGAGCTTTGTACTTTCAGAACAACTACTAGAAAGAACAGACCGTGTTTAATCGTTGAATTCTATGTTGATCATCTGTGATTTGTCATAATGGATTCCGCACATTAGACAAAGTCGATTCATCTTGTTCCTTACAATCAGATCCTGTGCAACGGGACCAACAAGTGGTATCAGAGCTTCCAGGGAGCTGAATCGAGATCAACGACACCGAATTCACTGGAATTTGAGTTTCACTTGCCGATCAGAGTCAAATTTCACCAGAGATTTGACATTTCTTGCCGATCAGAGTCAAATTTCACCGGATATTTGACATATTTCTTCTCTTTCTACTCATTTCTTGCATTATTTTCTCAGTTTGTCACTATGAAATTAGAAAAACTTAAAATTGAACGTGAATCTACGGTTAAAAATTGATAAAATCGATATCATTTGATTCCCAATCAATCAAAGTATAATCCTACTAACTTTCATAATCAAATTCAATCAAAAACTAGATCAAATTCATCAAAAACCATGTTTAGCTGTTCATATGTGCTGACGTCATCCACTCGCTCGGACAACTGTCACCATCCGATCTAGGAGTTTTATAAGATGATTGAGAGGTTTGGGCACTTGAAATTGGAGCTGGCGAGACATGGAATTACCTATTCTCAAGAAGAGTTAGTCGACAAATTGTTTGATTCGTTGCCAGATGAGATGGATTGGCAATACTATGCGTTAATGCTGAAGAATACTATCAAGACTGAAGAGATGACAGTGGATCTGCTTATCGAGAGACTAGAGAGTCACGAGCTAGAGATAAAGAAGACACACAAAGTTAATCACTCGTCATATCAACAGAATTTGGAGTTGTATTATCGAAAAAGCATGATTCCCAAGAATACGTCTCCTAAGACAGCTTTTTCTGCTGAAAATTCCAACAAAATCCAAAATTCCAACACATCTAGCAAAGAGAGTGCAAGCAGTGGATTTCACAGTGGCTCTTTCACACCCTGGCTTTTGCGGAAGCGTGGGTTTATCTGGTGTGACTTCTTAATACCATAGCTTAATCACAACAAAGCTATATGAAAATAAAACCATGCAGATCATCCATTGATTTAAGTTTGAAAAGTAAAATATCACAACATTGTTTTAATGCGTTGACAGATGCAACGGAAAATACAACCTAGTAACATAAAAAAAACATTGTTTGAGAGACACAACCATAAACTTAAAATAGACGTAGTTTAAGAACTGTGACTCGTCCAGGTAAAAGCCACAACCCCTAAACTTGGATGATCCCATAACTCTAACGCAGCGTGAAACGTAGCATACCGTGCCAGATCCTTAGTTCCCTGAAATACATGTAAGTTGGAAAAATCAACAATAATGTTGAGCGAATTCATGTGTAAGTGATTATGTAAAACCTTTGTAAGTATAAAAACCCTGGTATGTAGCAAATAAGGAAAAAGAGATCACCAATGGTTTGCAAGGCCATTGATATGTGTGAAGTGCAAGTAGGAAGACTCAAACCTAGCGGATTTTGCGTTGGGCACAAAGTCACCCCGAGGTCCGTTCTGCTGGGCCTGGGGCTGGGCTCGCTACACCCAGATAGATCTACCGCTTACGTCCCTCGGTCCTACAATGAGGATTAATGGCCTCCAGTTCCCGCCTACCCACTCACATGATCTAAGTAGTAACCCTCCTTACGCTAACCATACCATGTAAAAAGTACTCGTAATCATAGTAACATGTATTTCACCCCCGTAGTTAAAAACTGAAAACAGTTAAGAGAAAAGGGGGACATGAACTCACCGAAGTGCGTCTCTAAAAAGTATCTCCCAGAAAATCTGCTGTGCGACGACCTACACGTACTAACTTCTATTAGACGGACGGCCGTGCCTTAGCTTAAGGTTTAGGTTTTTGGGAAATAGTTAGACAACTATTTCGTGTTTACACTTCGTAATTATTTGGTAATATAGATTCCTTCCCAAGGATGGGGGTTTTAGTACAGGTGTGTTCATATAACTCCGAAATATATTATTAAGTCTCACCTAAAATATATTTTATTTCATTTGTCTAAAATACTTTACTCCCAAAATATAAATATTCTTCCCAAAAATATTATATTTTATTCCTTATAATTATCCAAAATAATATCCTTGTCAAAATACACACTTATGAGTATTTTCTGAAAATACGTAAGTTACGTTGTAAGGTTCGGGAGGTATAAATAATACCGGTGTAACTTAAATATTTATTGTGAAGGCGTTCGCGTTATTTTGGAGACGTTAATATTCAGTAATATTATTTTTACCCTAAAAATAATATTTAGATAGTTCACAAAATAATCATAAAAATCTCACCAGTGTTATTATAGAAAATATATACTAAATATATATTTATCAAGTTTTATTTTGTGAAAATCCCACCTCCGACACTTGCTTATTTTGTAATAAAAATCGTGGCGAAATGTATATTTTGAAAACAAGTTAAAAATATAGTTATAGACACTTGTCACCAAAAATATTTTCAAGTGTCTATATTTCTGCAGAAATTTTGCCAGAGTTTCCCCTGTAACTGGAGGTGGCCACGCTTTTAAGCGTATCATTTTCTTTTATAAATTCAAACAACAATTTTCTCAATCAACAACAAACAATATTCCAACATCATAATAGTTCAAAAATATCACAAACGCATGAACTTGTGGGTTGTGTAAAAGTGTGTAGTAACTTCCCATTATTTTTAATAGATCTTTCTACTTTTATAAATGAAATCGGTTTCTCGAAAATCTTGTTTTTAAAGAAGATACATCTTTACAACTTCTTGTCAAAAATTACAAAAATAATTCTTTGTTAAAACTCTTTGTTACACAAGTGTCTACACACTTGTGTGTTCACCAAAATCACCTTTGTTTAGGAAGGATCCGGCTTAAAAAGTATGATTTCATTTTACACTTGGTCCTTCGAAAGTACCACTTGTAGATCTTTAGATCTACTAGTTTAGAACTCCGTTTCATAAGAAAAATTGTTTTTACACAAGTTCATGGTTATAAGTAGTAGTGTTCTTCATCTAACCACTTTTCACACTTTAACATACACTAGGTCACGTTCCATGAACATGACTTAGTCGGGTTAGATGACGATCCGAACTAACACTAGCATAAAACAACACTAAATAATCATAACAAAACAAGTTTTATAAGTTTTACACCAATATCTATCCATTAACCACCTAGTTCATCATCTTTAGTAGACTTTTAATTTTGTTCTTACATGATCATGAATTTTAACCGACAAAACTCTTATTAACCACTTTAGAATAGATCAAGAAGGTGTTTAGAGTCACTTACTACTAGCTCAAGGCTAGGGAAGAAACTAGTCGAAAAACGGGTGGTTAATAGCAACGTAGTGAGCTCCTTGTGTTCCCGAGTGCACCGAGCTTTCCTTATGTGATCCCTTGCTTCAATGTTTGTATGAAAAATGGCTAGATAAAAATTTGAAAGTGGGTGGAGGGATGTGAGTGCTCTCGGCCGAGACTACAAGTGAGGGTGGGAGAGGAGTGAATTGTTTAAGTGGATTGTGAATGATAATGTGCACACTTGTTTAATCTTATAAACCAATCACACAAAAATTACCCAAAGGGTATTATGCTACCTAGATATTTAGCATGGGAGTTTAAAATAATCAAAAGTTAGTGGGGTGTTCCCACATGGGAACCGAACTCGTTTGCAAGGGGGGGGGGGGGGTTTCAATTAGATTCTAACTAATTGTTAAGTATTAGTTAGTTAGAGATTTGAAATTGGTTACTAGTGTGTTATAAATTGTAACGGGTGTTAGGGTACTCGGGGACCCTAACTGGCTCAGAAAAAGAAAAACAATGTTGTTGTCAATATTTTTGTGTCCCGGGTTAAGTCCGGTTGTACGGTTGGATATTACTCCGTTAAAGTGCTAACTAAGTGTATAAAGTGTCGTTAATATTTCTTTTAGTGACACAATTTATTCCCGACAATTTGGTAAGTGTCTAGTAATATTTTCTCATGTTTTGGCACTTTACTAGTTAGCTTAATGCTGAATTTTTATTTAAAGTGCTGAATTTTGTACTCGAAGTACGTTTTAGGCACATCCGGTCACTATAATTATCACCTAGTGACGCAGTTCTACAATCCTCACCTCCCTACACTCCCTACTAGTGTAGTAATCTATTCCCGGCTCATACTGGCCTTAGAGACAGTAACTGTCGGATGCTGGCTATGTCAGCATGTTTACTGGGTATCCCGTATAGTGTGCTCACTGTGCTTTTGTGCATCAAGGTTGTCACTAAGGTTTGTGTATAAATAATAGAGTGACAGTATAAAATGTGATGCATGAGTATGTATGTATCAGAAATCAGTAAGCAGTTTAATCACAGTTGTAAGCAAGCACAGTAATTAAGCAGTAATTAAATATTAATTAGTTCGTACGGATACTTGGTTTGGTGAGGGTTGTCTAAAGAAATTTTGTCCCGAAATTTAAGTTCTGCTACTAGATGTAGGGTTCTTAGGAAACAACTGGGGGTATTTCTCTTTCATCCGATCCTCACGTTCCCACGTGAATTCAGGTCCATGCCTAGCATTCCAACGAACTTTGACGAGTTTGACACTGCTCCTGCGAGTTTTATTAACTTTCCAATCCGTGACCTCAACAGGTTCTTTAGTGAAGTGGAGCGTGTCGTCGATATGTACTTCGTCAGCAGGAATGATCACTGTTTCTTGTGTTGGACTCTTTCTCAAATTTGATACATGGAATGTATCGTGAACACCATGGAGTTCAGCAGGTAGGTCCAACTTGTAGGCTACAAGCCCAATCCTTTGCAGAATTCTGAAAGGGCCAATGTAACGCGGATTCAACTTCCCACGCTTTCCGAAGCGTGCCACACCCTTCCAGGGTGAAACTTTCAATAAAACCATATCTCCAACTTGGAATTCTAAATGTTTCCGGTTTGGATCTGCATAGGCTTTCTGTCTGTCGCGAGCCGCTTCGATGCGTTTTCGAATCTGCCCAATCTTGTCTGTCGTCTCTTGGACGATTTCGGGACCAACAAGCTGCCTATCACCTGCGTCAGCCCAGCATAGGGGTGATCGACACTTGCGTCCGTAAAGAGCTTCAAATGGCGCGGCTCCAATACTGGTGTGGTAGTTGTTGTTGTATGAGAATTCGGCTAATGGTAAATGCTTATCCCAGCTACCACCAAGATCCATTACACATGCTCTTAGCATATCCTCCAATGTCTGAATGGTCCTTTCACTTTGGCCATCGGTCTGTGGGTGAAATGCAGTGCTCAGATTTCGTTGTGAGCCAAAAGCTTCTTGGAAGGATTGCCATATCCTTGACACAAACCTTCCGTCTCTATCAGAGATGATCGAGAGAGGCACTCCATGACGTGCAACAATTTCTCGCATGTATATTTCCGCAAGTTTACTCGTATTGTCCTTCTCTTTGAGTGGCAATAAGTGCGCGGACTTTGTTAGACGGTCAACTATTACCCAAATCATATCATGGCCTCTGGGCGTCTTGGGTAGTTTCGTTATGAAGTCCATTGAAATCTATTCCCATTTCCACTTGGGAATTTCAGGTTGCTGCAGAAGTCCTGAAGGCTTCTGATATTCAGCTTTAACCTTGGCGCACGTTAAACACTTGCTCACGTAAACAGCAACGTCGCCTTTCATTCTAGGCCACCAATAGTAATCTTTAAGGTCCTGGTACATCTTATCCTCTCCTGGATGGATAGAGTACCGTGATTTGTGTGCCTCATCAAAAATAACTTTTCTGAAACCACCAAACAGAGGAACCCAAATCCTTTTCATAAGACATAACGTTCCTTCCTCGTTTGGCACTAATTGCTTCTCCATCCCATGGAGATATTCTTCTTCAAGGTTTCTTTTCTTAAGAGCTTCTTTTTGCGCGGCACGAATGTGCAGGGAAAGATTTGTCTGGATAATCATCTCCAAAGCCCTAACCCTTATGGGCTTGATTCTTTCTTTTCGACTTAGGGCATCGGCGACCACATTCGCCTTCCCTGGATGGTACTTTATCTCGTAGTCGTAATCGTTCAACAATTCGACCCAACGTCTTTGTCTCATATTTAGCTCTTTCTGGTCGAATATGTGTTGTAGGCTCTTATGATCTGTGAAGGTTGTACATTTCGTACCATATAGGTAGTGTCTCCAGATTTTTAATGCAAATATCACTGCGCCTAGTTCCAAATCATGCGTGGTATAGTTCTTTTCATGTACTTTCAATTGACGTGACGCGTAAGCTATGACCTTCTGGCGCTGCATCAACACGCAACCCAATCCTTGACGTGAGGCGTCACAGTATACCACGAAATCATCTGTACCCTCTGGTAGTGCTAAGATTGGTGCATTGCAGAGCTTGTCTTTTAACAACTGAAACGCTTCCTCCTGTTTGATTCCCCAATCAAACTTCTTATCCTTCTGTGTGAGCGCGGTTAGCGGTTGAGCGATTTTTGAAAAATCCTCAATGAATCTTCGATAGTAGCCAGCCAAACCTAAGAATTGTCGAATCTCGGTTGGCGTCTTTGGGGTTTCCAAATTTTTGATCGCTTCAATCTTGGTGGGGTCCACATGAATCCCATCCCCATTCACCACATGTCCGAGGAATTGGACTTCACGTAGCCAAAACTCGCACTTAGAGAATTTGGCATACAACTGTTCCTTTTTTCAGCAACTCCAAAATAGCTCTTAAGTGTTGTTCGTGTTCAGCCTTTGTCTTTGAATAAATCAAAATATCATCGATGAATACGATCACGAACTTGTCCAAATACGGTTTGCAAACTCGGTTCATTAAGTCCATAAAAACAGCAGGCGCGTTTGTCAACCCAAACGGCATAACTAGGAACTCGTAATGTCCATAACGAGTTCTGAAGGCTGTTTTCGGGATACTCTCCTCTTGTATCCTTAGCTGATGGTATCCAGATCGAAGATCGATCTTTGAATAAAAGCTTGAACCTTGGAGTTGATCGAATAAATCATCGATCCTCGGCAGGGGATACCTATTCTTGATAGTCAACTTGTTCAACTCCCGGTAGTCAATGCACATACGAAAACTACCGTCTTTCTTCTTATCAAACAGGACCGGAGCTCCCCAAGGTGAGAAGCTTGGTCTGATGAATCCTTTGTCTAGCAACTCTTGGAGTTGTGTCGACAATTCCTGCATCTCTGACGGTGCAAGTCTATAAGGTGCCCTAGCTACAGGCGCGGTGCCTGGAACTAAATCTATACGGAACTCCACTTGTCTCTAGGGTGGCAATCCTGGAAAGTCCTCAGGGAAGACTTCAGGATACTCCCTTACGACGGAATGTCTTCGATTTTCGGCTCAGCAGCTTTCTTTTCCACGATGTGTGCCTGGAAGGCCGCACATCCCTTCTGTAAACACTTTCGCCCTTTTAGGCAGCTGATGATTCTTAAAGGCATATCACGCTTTTCACCATGAACCACAATCGTTTCACCATCTTCGGTTGGGATGCGAATGATCTTCTCGTGGCAGACAATTTCTGCCTTGTTACTTGATAACCAATCCATTCCTACTACCACGTCGAAGCTTCCTAACTTGACAGGTAGTAGATCCAAAGCAAACTCACGCTCTCCCAATTCGACTACACAACCTCTGACCACTTCATTAGCTTCTACTAACTTTCCATTCGCCATTTCGATTGAGTACGGAATATCTAGTTTACTAGCGGCTAAACCAAGCATATTCTTAAACTCTAACGATACGTAGCTATAATCGGCACCAGTATCAAATAAAACGGATGCAAAGCGTTGGTTTATAGGGAACGTACCAGTAACAACATTAGGATCCTGGCGCGCATCCCTCGCTTCGATATTGAAAACCCTTCCCCATGCTTGGTTCAATTCTGGGCAGTTCCTCTTATAGTGTCCAATGTCACCACAGTTAAAACAACCCGGTCTCTGCCCGTTTCCACCTCTATTCCCAGCTTGATTGCATTGTTGCCTCGATTTCCATTTCCTCCATTATTTCCTTGAGAATGATTTCCATTTCCACCACGATTATTATTTATATTATCATAACCTCCTTGGCCTCCCCGGCCAGCACTAGCCCAGCAAGAATCCTTCAAGTGACCAAGTTTTCCACAAGCTTCACATACTTTTGGCCCATATTGGCCAGAATGATGATGTTGGCAGGAGTTACACTTGGGATGAGTACCCATATATCCTTTTCCTTTCCTCCCAGCACCAGTTGCAGCTTGGATCGGTGAGCTTGATTCTCCTTTCCTGCCAACACCGCTAGTTCCCTGCTTGAAGTTCGAGAACTTCCTTTTGTTATCCCCAGACAACTCTACGTGAGTCTCTTTCTTCTTTGGCTCAACATTCGAAAACTTGTTCAACCTAACAGCCTCCTCTGTAAGCGCCACGCTTAAGTCGATGGCTTCTGTGATCGTTGCAGGCTTAGAAGTGGTGACCATACTCATGATCTGTGGAGCTAAACCCCAGATAAAGCGTTCGATTTGCTTGAATTCCGGTGTAACCATATAAGGTACCACATGAGACAGGTCGTGGAATCTCTGAACATATTCTGCGATTTTGGGACCATCCATCCTCAAATGCCAGAATTCAGTCTCCAACCTTTGACTCTCAGCGTGAGAACAATACTTCCTTCGCATGAGCTCCTTTAGCTCATTCCATGTCATTGCGTAAGCTGCGGCTTCACCAAGAGTTTGAACTTGTAAATTCCACCAGGATAGGGCTCCGTCCAGGAATAGCCCAGAAATGTAAGTAACTTGCTGGTCTGGAGCGCACTTGCTCATTCGGGGAACAGACTCCGTCTTTTCGACCCATCTTACAAAAGCAACAGCACCTCCGGTGCCGTCGAAGTTCACGGGCTTGCAGTCTAGGAACTGCTTGTACGTGCACCCTGCACATACGTTAGAATATACAAATGGTATTAGCGGACGTGCTATAAATATCCAAATGTATGGTAATATGTCTGAAGTCACTTGACATTACCATGAGTCGGGTTGTTGTTGCCGTTGTTACTTGAATGGCTCCCGCTCGTTCCTCCGTTTGAGGCTGCATACTGCGCTATGGCGGCAGCAATGATTCCTTGAAGTTCTGCCTCGTTGGTAGGCATACGCGTCTCGCGTCTTGGTGGCATCTTCTAAAAGATGGTTCACGTTGGTCAGGTCATAGTAAGTAGAGTGTACGTAAGTATACAACAATATCAACACATAACATCTCATGTTATAAATAAATCACCCATATTGATAGCCTCTGCAATGGTTGAGAGCTTCGAGGTAGTAACCATACCCCTGATCTGGGGTGTAAGTCTCCAAATGAATCGTTCAATCCTTTTGAACTCCGGTTTGACTAAGTAGGGGACGACCCTAGACAAGTCGTGAGATTGCTGGACGTATTCAGGAATCTTTGGTCCGTCCATTTTCAATTCCAGAACTCCACCTCAAGCTTCTGGATTTCGGCCCTAGAACAGTATTTCTTCTCCATCATTTCTTTGAGCTCGTCCCAGCTCAGTGCATTAGCAGCATCTTGTACCAAGGGTCTGAACCTGGAGGTTCCATTATGAGAGTGTGCCATCTAGAAATAACCCCGAGATATAGGTAACACTCTGTTGGGGCGAACAGTTACTCATTCTTAGGATGGAGTCAGTCTTTTTGGACCAACGAACAAATGCCACGGTGCCTCCCGTTTTGTCAAAGTTCAAAGGCTTGCAGTTCAGGAACTACTTATAGGTGCAGGCAGTTGGAGGGTTATTTCCAGTAATGCCATCGCTGTGCTTAGAGCGGAGGGCTTCATGTGGTGCATTTTCCTGTGAGATGCGTTCTTGCAGCTCGGCTTCTGTCCTTGGCAGTGTACTGGTGTCTGTGACACGTCTGGGTGGCATTCTCTTCTGTCGAAGTGGTATGAAGCGGGCTAGACAACATTTCAATTGTCTATGAGATACATAGTACCATAAGCCATCATGTAATCACCCAATTTTACACGTAAATATACTCAATGTATGAGTGGGGAAATAAATTTCTGAGCCTTCACATAGGCTTGCCAATTTGGCTTGTTGCTTGTAATAGAATGAACTCGAGGCTACATCACCTCGCCTTGGTCATTCGTGTTTTAGTTATTTCCTGCTACATTGGTTTTCTTAGGTCTTTAGCTTTACTGGTGCGTATATTTTCCTTTAGATGGGGTTGTTCGTGTAGGGGTGTTAGAGAGTGTATCGTCTCTAAGTCTTTCTGAATGATACTCCTCTTCACTTGCTTAAATGTCGTTTCCTCAAACGCCTCGTATTAGGTAGAAGTGTTAGTCACGAAGTAGGCTAAGACAGGCTTCCTACTTTCTAACGTGCTAAAGCACTGATCTATGGATTGTTCTACCAGATGAAGGTGAGGACACCTATAGATTAATTTTGTGTGGTTTTCATTAGCTTGACCCGCAGAGTCCACCAGGATCTCTGTGCACTACAAGTCGTTATTACGTGGGCCCCCGTAATAATAAATTGTACTGCACAGTTACCCCAATTTTCTCTCGTCCAAGAAGATGATCAATCAAGGAGCAACAGCAGGTGCATCGGCATGAACAGGGTCATGCTGCAATGCGGGGTCAGGAGCAACGCCTGGCTCAGGGGCCACAGTCAGCTCCGGATCAACAAACTCCATCTCAAAATCAGCTGGATCAACAAACATAGGGTCGACAGGGGCTACAGGATCCTCCAAGGGCTGGTCTACGTGTATGAACTCAATGTCATGGTCTGGATCAAAACCAGGTGGAAAAACAGAATCGTCCTCAATATCGCGATCAAACTCAAAGCTGTGTGCGGGAACTGGTGCAGCTGATGACGCCATATCAGGGTCGGCGTCATGTGAGTAGTGCTGCACTCCCTGTATATGCAAAGATGCGGACGCCACAGGCTTAAATGAGTCTGGGACAGGTGAATGGGCACGAGCCTCCTTTGCAGGAGCGTCAGCAAGCAGTAGGCTATCGCCAGCAACAATAGGGCCTCGCCCTCAAGTGGGTCCTCCTCTAATAGATCGACATCGTCGTCAGAGACAACGTCGGGGGGCATATCAACAACGGGATAAGCGGCAAGGGGCACAGGAGCAGGGATCACCGCGAGTGGCAAATCCCTAACAAGATGGCCATCAGCAGGCTTTGCTACGACATCAGGCAGTGCAAAGGGCTGAAAGTCGTCCTCATCTGTGCTGGTCGTATCGGAAGCGTACACCTCGTGCTCTGATGAAACTATGTCGCCTGATACTATGGTCGTGGGATCTGTAGTGTCCGACTCTCCAGTATCTGAAGAGGAAGCCATGTCGTTTGTAATACAACACACATATGCACAAATAATCAATCATATAGCATGTTAATCAACAATAAGCAATCAAATAGTCCTCCTAGTCCCACTAGCCTCCCAGCCTCCCAGACTGACTCCCTAGTCCCACTAGACAATTCTCCCAGCCTCCCAGACTGACTCCCTAGTCCTACTAGACAACTCTCCCAGCCTCCCAGACTGACTCCCTAGTCCCACTAGACAACTCCCTCAGCCTCCCAGACTGAGCAATAACTAACAAATAAAATGTGCTCAACATTTGTTTGTAAAAACGTTTTGGATCTGGACTTAAGTGGTATGCAATGTAAAAAAAAATGTTTTCGTGAGAGCCCTAGTGATCATAGTCTAGATTCGAGAAAGAATCCTAGTTCGCTATGATCAGAGCTCTGATACCAAGCTGTCACACCCTGGCTTTTGCGGAAGCGTGGGTTTATCTGGTGTGACTTCTTAATACCATAGCTTAATCACAACAAAGCTATATGAAAATAAAACCATGCAGATCATTCATTGATTTAAGTTTGAAAAGTAAAATAACACAACATTGTCTTAATGCGTTGATACATGCAACGGAAAATACAACCTAGTAACATAAAAAAAACATTGTTTGAGAGACACAACCATAAACTTAAAATAGACGTAGTTTAAGAACTGTGACTCGTCCAGGTAAAAGCCAAAACCCCTAAACTTGGATGATCCCATAACTCTAACGCAGTGTGAAACGTAGCATACCGTGCTAGATCCTTAGTTCCCTGAAATACATGTAAGTTGGAAAAATCAACAATAATGTTGTGCGAGTTCATGTGTAAGTGAGTATGTAAAACCTTTGTAAGTATAAAAACCCTGGTATGTAGCAAATAAGGAAAAAGAGATCACCAATGGTTTGCAAGGCCATTGATATGTGTGAAGTGCAAGTAGGAAGACTCAAACCTAGCGGATTTTGCGTTGGGCACAAAGTCACCCCGAGGTCCGTTCTGCTGGGCCTGGGGCTGGGCTCGCTACACCCAGATAGATCTACCGCTTACGTCCCTCGGTCCTACAATGAGGATTAATGGCCTCCAGTTCCCGCCTACCCACTCACATGATCTAAGTAGTAACCCTCCTTACGCTAACCATACCATGTAAAAAGTACTCGTAATCATAGTAACATGTATTTCACCCCCGCAGTTAAAAACTGAAAACAGTTAAGAGAAAAGGGGGACATGAACTCACCGAAGTGGGTCTCTAAAAAGTATCTCCCAGAAAATCTGCTGTGCGACGACCTACACGTACTAACTTCTATTAGACGGACGGCCAGGCCTTAGCTTAAGGTTTAAGTTTTTGGGAAATAGTTAGACAACTATTTCGTGTTTACACTTCGTAATTATTTGGTAATATAGATTCCTTCCCAAGGATGGGGGTTTTAGTACAGGTGCGTTCATATAACTCCGAAATATATTATTAAGTCTCACCTAAAATATATTTTATTTCATTTGTCTAAAATACTTTACTCCCAAAATATAAATATTCTTCCCAAAAATATTATATTTTATTCCTTATAATTATCCAAAATAATATCCTTGTCAAAATACACACTTATGAGTATTTTCTGAAAATACGTAAGTTACGTTGTAAGGTTCGGGAGGTATAAATAATACCGGTGTAACTTAAATATTTATTGTGAAGGCGTTCGCGTTATTTTGGAGCCGTTAATATTCAGTAATATTATTTTTACCCTAAAAATAATATTTAGATAGTTCACAAAATAATCATAAAAATCTCACCAGTGTTATTATAGAAAATAAATACTAAATATATATTTATCAAGTTTTATTTTGTGAAAAACCCACCTCCGACACTTGCTTATTTTGTAATAAAAATCGTGGTGAAATGTATATTTTGAAAACAAGTTAAAAATATAGTTATAGACACTTGTCACCAAAAATATTTTCAAGTGTCTATATTTCTGCAGAAATTTCGCCAGAGTTTCCCTTGTAACTGGAGGTGGCCACGCTTTTAACTGTATCATTTTCTTTTATAAATTCAAACAACAATTTTCTCAATCAACAACAAACAATATTCCAACATCATAATAGTTCAAAAATATCACAAACGCATGAACTTGTGGGTTGTGTAAAAGTGTGTAGTAACTTCCCATTATTTTTAATAGATCTTTCTATTTTTATAAATGAAATCGGTTTCTCGAAAATCTTGTTTTTAAAGAAGATACATCTTTACAACTTCTTGTCAAAAATTACAAAAATAATTCTTTGTTAAAACTCTTTGTTACACAAGTGTCTACACACTTGTGTGTTCACAAAAATCACCTTTGTTTAGGAAGGATCCGGCTTAAAAAGTATGATTTCATTTTACACTTGGTCCTTCGAAAGTACCACTTGTAGATCTTTAGATCTACTAGTTTAGAACTCCGTTTCATAAGAAAAATTGTTTTTACACAAGTTCATGGTTATAAGTAGTAGTGTTCTTCATCTAACTACTTTTCACACTTTAACATACACTAGGTCACGTTCCATGAACATGACTTAGTCTGGTTAGATGACGATCCAAACTAACACTAGCATAAAACAACACTAAATAATCATAACAAAACAAGTTTTATAAGTTTTACACCAATATCTATCCATTAACCACCTAGTTCATCATCTTTAGTAGACTTTTAATTTTGTTCTTACATGATCATGAATTTTAACCGACAAAACTCTTATTAACCACTTTAGAATAGATCAAGAAGGTGTTTAGAGTCACTTACTACTAGCTCAAGGCTAGGGAAGAAACTAGTCGAAAAACGGGTGGTTAATAGCAACGTAGTGAGGTCCTTGTGTTCCCGAGTGCACCGAGCATCCTTATGTGATCCCTTGCTTCAATGTTTGTATGAAAAATGGCTAGATAAAAATTTGAAAGTGGGTGGAGGGATGTGAGTGCTCTCGGCCGAGACTACAAGTGAGGGAGGGAGAGGAGTGAATTGTTTAAGTGGATTGTGAATGATAATGTGCACACTTGTTTAATCTTATAAACCAATCACACAAAAATTACCCAAAGGGTATTATGCTACCTAGATATTTAGCATGCGAGTTTAAAATAATCAAAAGTTAGTGGGGTGTTCCCACATGGGAACCGAACTCGTTTGCAAGGGGGGGGGGGTTCAATTGGATTCTAACTAATTGTTAAGTATTAGTTAGTTAGTTAGAGATTTGAAATTAGTTACTAGTGTGTTATAAATTGTAACGGGTGTTAGGGTACTCGGGGACCCTAACTGTCTCAGAAAAAGAAAAACACTGTTGTTGTCAATATTTTTGTGTCCCAGGTTAAGTCCGGTTGTACGGTTGGATATTACTCCGTTAAAGTGCTAACTAAGTGTATAAAGTGTCGTTAATATTTCTTTTAGTGACACAATTTATTCCCGACACTTTGGAAAGTGTCTAGTAATATTTTCTCATGTTTTGGCACTTTACTAGTTAGCTTAATGCTGAATTTTTATTTAAAGTGCTGAATTTTGTACTCGAAGTACGTTTTAGGCACATCCGGTCACTATAATTATCACCTAGTGACGCAGTTCTACAATCCTCACCTCCCTACACTCCCTACTAGTGTAGTAATCTATTCCCGGCTCATACTGGCCTTAGAGACAGTAACTGTCGGATGCTGGCTATGTCAGCATGTTTACTGGGTATCCCGTATAGTGTGCTCACTGTGCTTTTGTGCATCAAGGTTGTCACTAAGGTTTGTGTATAAATAATAGAGTGACAGTATAAAATGGGATGCATGAGTATGTATGTATCAGAAATCAGTAAGCAGTTTAATCACAGTTGTAAGCAAGCACAGTAATTAAGCAATAATTAAATATTAATTAGTTCATACGGATACCTGGTTTGGTGAGGGTTGTCACAGGCTCTTCGTCTACTTCAAACCAATCAGCTGCAAAGAACTTATTTCAATGCAATATCGCTGTGGATTTAAAGAACGCTCAAAACTTCAGCGAGGAGTCTGCAAAGCAACAAATGGTTTTCTTAGCTTTTGTGCTAGAGTCGTATGAGAGCCTTGTGGCAGGCAAGATAGGCAACACCAACCTAACTAAGGAAGACTACGATCAAATATGTCACACCTCGACCACGTATAACATACAAAACGTGGCGGAAAATGTCAGAGAGTGTTGTAACAGAATTATTGTTTCACAACCATGGCATACAAAGTTATATTTTATTTATTAAACAAGAGTGTTATATTGTCTTAAATAGGAAACAAAGAGTTCATAACATAATTAAACTAGTCTATCATCATTTTTAGTCTCTAAGGCACAGGTCCGCCCTAGTGTCATGATCATCATCCTACGCAATAGCTCCTGAAAACACATGTGAAAATAGGTACGTCAGCATAAAAATGCCTGTGAGATACATAGGTTTGTGAAAATAGAATTCATGACTTATGTTTAAGAAAAGGTTTAGTCATGAACCTTGTAAGTTGTTTTTGTTTTGTAAATCATTCAAAAAGCAATGATATGTATAAATAAGAGAATAATGTAAGGTTAAATGAATAACCAAGAAAAATGAGTTTGTATAAGATAAGTTGTTTTGTAAATCAATGTCTTGTAAAAATAAGTTGTTTATGTAAAACGTAATATGTCAAATATTGAAATGATTTAAGTAACGCTACGACATGTAATATCATACAAACACTTATTTATAGGAAGTACCAGCGGTGTATCCACCATGCTTGTATCATATTACACACGCCTCGTTACTCAATCACTTACTCAAACTAACCACCAATGTAAATTGTTTATGTATAAATGAATTGTCATGTGTTAATGTGTAAACCATATCGAAATGTCTATGTCCAATGTAAACCACTAAATGTGTATATCAATGTCAAAATGTTTATGTTTAATGTAGATCATGTAATGTGTACCCAAAAATATCATGTATGGTAAGTGAAATATATCAAATAAACCATATGTGAAATGCACAAAAACAAGGTATTGAAGTAAAACATGGTTTAAATCAAAGTTATGTTTTGTGGAACAGATGCATGCTATACTGATATAAACATCTATGCGGTATTGTGAAAATGCATACATCCAAGCCTTGAGACTGTGGCGATAAACCCTTAAACAAATTAAAGGTTTATCTAAGTTATGTGTATCGAATTCGGTCATTCCTTTCATCCAAACCTACCCAGGATGTCCGGAACGGGAGTTGTCAATTCCTATGGTACCACTACCTACTAACGAACGACGTAGCTAATGTTAATGAATGTATTGTTCCATTTTAAACAACCCAAATGTCATACCAAAATGTAAACATGTGATGAAAACAACTGTACTAAGTATGCACATACATAGCATGAAATGTAATGTGAAACAATGTACTAAGTATGCACACAATGGACATACATAGCATAGCATGAAATGTAATGTAAAACAATGTACTAAATATGCACACAATGGACATACATAGCAAGAAATGTAATGTAAAACAATGTACTAAATATGCACACAATAAACATACATAGCATGAACACAATGAAATCATGTACAATAAATGTACTAATGAACATAACAAGCATATGATGTGAAAATAGGAAAGCACGAAAGTAACAAGTAGGCACATGTGTTTCACCCCGAAACAGTTTGGAAAACAGTAAAAGAGGGGTCTATGTACTCACTTGAGATTGCTTAGTAGTCCTTGAGTAACAACCAAACAATGCTAGAGATCACGGATATCAAACGGCACCTAATATAGGTAACTATGGTAATAAACCGGACCTAAATCGGAGGATCGGATAGAATGAGGGTTTGTAAACCAAATGAGTATGGAGACTCGTGTAATATGGTTTAACAAAGCCTACATACTAAATGAAACCTAACATAAGTGCTTACGACCCATTACGACCCGTTTAGGTAGCTTATGCTACTTAACGCGTCGTTCGCGTGAAACGCGTTCGGACCGCCTAACTAGTCCTATGACAAGTAGAATATGCCTTAACATGCCTAATATTGTCGCCAAATCAGTTTAGATGTCAAAAGTTATGTCACATATGTTTATAATGAATTTTGGCATCAAAGGGGTATTTTGGTAATTTACCTAAGGCATATAAACTACTTATCATACAACTACTTAAACATCGTGACCATAAGGTATAACCTCGGAAGATTATTTCCTAGCTACTAAGGTCACCTAATGTATTTGGTCGGATCCTAATGATCGACCAAATGGGCCGGGTTCGAAGGTATAAGCGATTTATTAGATCGCTTACCCTTGCGACCCTAGACAACGTGGTAATCAGTAGGCATAGTCACCAGGGACTATAACCATCGTGATTACAATCACGTTGCGAAGTTCAAACGAACTTCGCATTGACCATAAACTGGTCAACGCAGAAAGTCAAACAAAGTTTGACTTTCGGTTTCGAAAAGCAATAAAAGAACGAAGGAATACTTACATAGGGTCCCGGAATGCTAATCTTGATCCAAGTAGCTCAGGTATGAAATAAAGGTTTCAACTTAGAGTTTCTCAAATCAGATTCTAGTGGGTTTTTGCAAGACATGGGGTTGGGTATTTATAGTGTTCGGTGAGCCGTTAAGATCGTTTCTTGGAAACCGTGCTTTGATCTTGGCCATACACCTCAAGAACATGGTTTTACAAAACCATTTGAGCCCCTAGTATTCAGAAATACCATGTGCAAGAGGATTAGGAGTGCATAACAGCTGATAATAGGCTGTTTAAACATTGAATCTGGTCTGGGAGTCTGACGCAGGCCGCGTAAGGATACACCAGGACTTTACGCGGGTCGCCTGGCCTGTCTGATCAGAGGAAACTTTGCTGAATTGACAGTTTAGGTCCCTGTTGGTGTTTAAGGGCATTTCCGACACTTCCAGGGCCCGTAAAGCCAACTTTAAGGCCCTAAAATGATACCTAAACATTTTGGACATGAAACATGCTCAAAAATATGCCAGATGTTGGTTCGTTTGGTCGTACGATCACGACGTTCGCTTAATTACGACGGAATGCGCACCAGCGCGAAAAACGATCCAAATGGTGCGACGAATGGATTTTTCTTATGCCAAACACTAAAATAAAATATTTTAGTGCTTACATAAATTTTTGGATATCCGGATGTATTCAGAACGTGAGTTATGCGCAAAAGTGCAAACTTGTGCACTTTTTGACACTTTTAGTCCCTGAATGACCCAAAAGTTTATTTTAGCACACCGAACCACTCATAGCCTATTTCTAAGCTATGTAAAGGATATTTATGGTATGTTTAACTTATGGACATGTTCCGGAATGTCTGTTACAGTTCAAATTGGCATACTTTCGCAGTTTGTCAAATTTAGTCCCTGTAGGCGAATTAACTTGTTTTTGCCATACCAAAGCCTTCAAAACTTATTTCTAAGTTATGTAAAGGTTATTTAAGGTATGTTAAGTATATGTTGATGTTCCGGAGTATTTGTCGCATTTAACTGATTACGTTTACGCATCAGTTTGCGTATAACTCTCCAGAAAGCGATATAGAGTTTGAAATTGAATAAAAGTCAAAACATGAAAAATGTAAAACACAACCAAACAAACATTGGGATCAAATAACATTGTTTTATTGATAACTGAACTGTTCACAATGATTACAAGCACAGATGTTACAGTCTCCCCTACTTGTGGAAATTTCGTCCCGAAATTTATTTAGAGGAAACTCGTGGGAAAAGATGCGGATACTTCGCCTTCATTTGATCTTCGCGTTCCCAAGTAAATTCGGGTCCACGTTTAGCTTCCCAGCGAACTTTGACCAAAGGAATGCGCTTGCGTTTAAGCCACTTGACATCACGTTCCATGATTTCCACAGGTATCTCGACAAATTTCAGTGTTTTATCAACACGAATTTCATCAAGTGGTATGTGGAGGTTCTCATTAGCTAAACACCTCTTGAGATTGGACACGTGAAAGGTTGGATGAACATTTCCAAGTGCTGGAGGTAACTCAAGTTTGTAGGCTACCTTACCGATTCTTTCGACGATCTTGAATGGTCCAACGTATCTAGGTGCAAGTTTTCCTTTCTTTCCAAATCTGATCACACCTTTCCAAGGTGAGACCTTAAGTAATACTCGATCACCGACTTGAAATTCCAAGGGCTTGTGTTTTGGGTCCGCGTAACTCTTTTGACGGCTTCTAGCTGTCTGAAGGTTATCACGAACTTTCTTAACCTTATATGTTGTCTCTAAAATGAGGGCAGGTCCAGTAAGCTGAGCCTCGCCGATCTCATTCCAGCAGACTGGTGAACGACATTTTCGACCATAGAGAGCTTCGAAAGGAGCCATTTTGATGCTGGTGTGATAACTGTTGTTGTAGGAGAATTCAATTAACGGAAGATGTGAATCCCAACTACCACCAAAATCGATCACACAAGCTCTAAGCATATCCTCCATAGTCTAGATTGTTCTCTCAGATTGACCATCCGTTTGCGGATGATAAGCTGTGCTCAGATTAAGTTGGGTCCCCATAGCAGATTGCATGGTTCTCCAAAAATGAGAAGTGAAACGAGCATCTCTGTCAGAAATGATGTTCAAAGGAACACCATGTCGAGCTACAATTTCATCCACATAGATTTTAGCAAGTTTGACAGCAGAAAAATCCTCACGAATTGGCAAGAAATGCGCTGACTTTGTAAGACGATCAACGACTACCCAGATGACATCATGACCTTTCTTTGTGCGTGGAAGTTTGGTAATAAGATCCATAGTAATGTTTTCCCATTTCCAAACTAGGATCTCTGGTTGCACCAATAAACCCGAAGGACGTTGATGTTCAGCCTTAACCTTAAGACAAGTAAGGCATTTAGATACGTATAAGGCAATGTCTTTCTTCATACCAGGCCACCAATAGTGAATACGAAGATCCTTATACATCTTATCTGAGCCAGGATGAACATAATAACACGACTTATGGGCTTCATCCATAAGCAAGGTGCGAAGGTTATCTTGGCTTGGGACCCACAAACGGTCCATGAAGTAATACGATCCATTGTCCATCAGTTCCAGAGCAGGTGTTATGTGATAGGGAAATTCCTTATCCATTAAACCTTGTGAAACACAAGATTGTTGAGCCTGAGAAATGCGTGCTTGGATATCGGATCGAGCTTGAATAACAGATTGAACATGAAAACAATGATGCTTAGTACGTTCCTTACGACTCAATGCATCGGCTACGACATTCGCCTTACCAGGATGGTAGCGAATTTCGTAGTCATAGTCGTTTAGAAGCTCGACCCAACGTCGTTGCCTCATGTTGAGTTCTTTCTGATTGAAGATATGCTGAAGACTTTTGTCGTCCGTGAAAACCACACATTTTGTACCGTACAAATAGTGTCTCCAGATCTTTAGAGCGAAAACAACTGCACCCAACTCAAGATCATGAGTGGTGTAGTTCTTCTCATGTATCTTTAACTGCCTCGATGCATATGCTATGACTTTGTTCCTTTGCATCATAACACAGCCAAGACCCAATTTAGATGCATCGCAATAAACGACGAAATCATCATTGCCCTCAGGCAAAGTCAGAACAGGCGCGTCGCAAAGCTTCTGCTTCAAGTTTTGAAAAGCTTCCTCTTGATTGAATCCCCAATCAAAGGGCTTGTTCTTCTGAGTTAGAGCAGTTAGAGGAACTGCAATCTTTGAGAAGTTCTCAATGAAGCGGCTGTAATAACCGGCTAGACCAAGAAAAGAACGAACTTCAGTAGGAGTAGAAGGTGTATCCCAATCCTTAATCGCACTGATCTTGGAGGGATCTACATGAATACTTTGTTCGTTGATAATATGCCCTAAGAATTGAACCTCTTTAAGCCAGAATTCACACTTGGAGAATTTGGCGAAAAGTTGCTCTTTCTTTAGGAGCTCCAGAGTAAGACGAAGATGTTGCTCGTGATCAGCTCGCGTCTTAGAATAAATCAAGATGTCGTCAATAAAAACAATGACGGACTGATCCAAATAAGGCTTGCAGACCCTATTCATTAAGTCCATGAAAACAGCAGGAGCATTAGTCAAACCGAATGGCATGACTGTGAATTCATAATGCCCATAACGAGTACGGAACGCTGTCTTGGGAATATCTTCTTCATGCACCCGAAGTTGATGATACCCAGAACGTAGATCAATCTTCGAAAAATAAGAAGCGCCCTGTAGCAGATCAAAGAGATCGTCAATGCGCGGTAGGGGATATCGATCTTGATGGTAAGCTTGTTAAGCTCACGATAATCGATACACATCCTAAAGGATCCATCCTTCTTCTTGACAAAAAGAACGGGAGCACCCCAAGGTGAAAAGCTAGGTCGGATAAAACCTTTGTCAGAGAGTTCCTGAAGCTGCTTAGACAACTCTTGCATCTCAGACGGTGCAAGACGGTATGGAGCTCTGGCAATGGGATTTGCACCAGGTACGAGGTCAATGCGGAACTCGACTTGGCGTGCTGGGGGTAGACCAGGTAACTCTTCAGGGAAAACTTCAGAATAATCCTGAACGATAGGGATATCTGAAATAGACTTACCCTTGCCTTTATCTGCTGTAACATGTGATAAGAAAGCCACATAGTTCTTTCGCAGATATTTCCGAGCTTTAAAACAAGACATGAGCTTGAGACCACCAGACGGTTTCTCACCTTGAACCTGTAGGATCTCGCCTATCGAAAGCGGCACACGAACGATCTTCTCGAAACAAACTACTTCTGCGTGATGCTTGGATAACCAGTCCATACCCACAATGACGTCGAAGCTTCCAGGTTGCATAGGCGTGAGGTTGATAGGAAAAAGATGGTCGTTAAGGTTCAACTGGCAGTTGCGTAGAACAGAATCAAGAACAATGGGTTCACCACTAGCAACTTCTGCTGTCAAGGGTTTTCCTAGTTTCATTCTAGACACGCGAAGCATTGGCTCAAAAGACAATGACACAAAACTCTTGTCGGCACCAGAATCGAAAAGAACAGATGCAGGCTGATTATTAATAAGGAACGTACTGTTCACCACATTATCGTCCGCCTGCGCCTCTTAAGCATTCATGTTGAAGACTCGACCTCGAGCCGGAGCCTGAGCTGGATTCGCATTCACCAATCTTGGACATTGATTACGGTAGTGGGTCAGATCCCCACAGTTATAACAAGCACCTGGTGGGTAGTGTGGTCGTGCAGCTTGACCCTGTTGCTGAGTTGGAGGCTGAGCAACTTGTTGACCCGGGTTCTGGACTGCCTGATTCTGAGCAAACCGACAAACATTGGCAAGATGACCTGACTTCCCACAGTTATTACAGAAACGGCACTGATGTTGCGGCTGATGGTGACTGTTGCATCTATTGCACAAAGGTGCATTCCCTGAATAGGGCTTCTTCACTGGAGGCTGTGCGGGTTGTTTGGGAGCTGCCTGGTTAGCTTGGGTAGTGACAGCATAGCTTTGGGAAGCCTTACGCTTCCTTGACCCTCTCGAAGAACCAGAATTCTTTCCATTCTTGTTTGGACCTTTCTTGCTATCTTCCTTGTCAGACGACTGTTTCTTGCCCTTGTCACCCTTCCTGTGTAACTTATTCTTCCGAATCTGCGACTCAGTTAATGTCGCTGCTAACTCGATAGCCTGACGGAGTGTGGCAGGGTTACTACCAGTAATGATGTCTTGCACTGAGTCAGGTAGGCCGTCGATGTACCTTTCGATAGCCTTGTCATGTGGGGTAACCATTGTTAGGCATAGCAGATTCAACTCCTCAAACCTATCAGTATACGACTGATGCTCACCACTATCTTGTTTCAAGTCATCGAACTCTCTCTCCAAAGCTCGCTGTTCATGACGAGGACAGAACTCCCTCATCATAAGGGCCCTAAGTTCAGCCCAAGTTTGTGCTAGAGCAACTTCTGCACCACGGTCTCTCATAACCCCGTTCCACCATGTGAGAGCCCTCTTCTGAAACACACTCGAAGAAAACTCGACCTTGCGATTGTCAGGACACTGCACGTGGCGAAAAGTATTCTCAATGCTCTCGAACCATTGAAGAAGCCCAGTCGCTCCCTCAGAACCACTAAACTTGAGTGGTTAAGCCGAGTTAAAATCCTTGAATTTGCATGGAGCATTGTTGTTGTTGTTGGCTTGGTTCCATTGAGCAAAGAGGTTTGGGAATTGAGCAGCCATCTGCTGCGCAATGATTTCTGCCAGTTCGGCAGTCGCTATCTGGTTTTCGCGTCGAGGAGGCATTCTAAAAGAGGAAAACATGAAAGGGAACGAGTGAGATGATTGGATGAAGAGAATGAGATGAAACAAAATTAACAAAAGAAAAGATGGTGGTCATTTGTCCGCATTACCAAGAAAACAAACGACACACAGTGACTAATCAAAGTAAATGGGTGAAAAATAATATATCGCGAAGACATGCTCGCCTACAAGTGAACACTCACCCCGAGAGTTCCCAGGTAAGAGTGACTGGTCCGATTATGTGGATTTGTACGAACACTCTAGCCTTAGACAGAAAACCCAGGGTACAGGCATTCACCCTTCCAGTTTGCACGTGTTCACATTATTTAAAACCCAAAACCTTGACGAGATTTTGAAAACTCAAAGGGTTTCAAAACCATATAACAGAGGGTTCAAAATCTTACAATAGAGGGTTCAAAACCTTGTAATAAATCATCCAAAAACAGATGATTGTTTTTCAAAAATTATTTAGGAAAAATTTGGTTTTTGTTTTGATAATCACCTAAGGATAGGTGATGTGCATGTTTTAAGATCTAAACACAAGATAACTTGTGTTAGGGTCCTAGAATGGTTATAGTCTAGGTCAAAGCATTACTAATAACCTAATTCCCTATAACCATTGGCTCTGATACCAACTCTTCTGTCACACCCCGACCACGTATAACATACAAAACGTGGCAGAAAATGTCGGGGAGTGTTGTAACAGAATTATTGTTTCACAACCATGGCATACAAAGTTATATTTTATTTATTAAACAAGAGTGTTATATTGTCTTAAACAGGAAACAAAGAGTTCATAACATAATTAAACTAGTCTATCATCCTTTTTAGTCTCTAAGGCACAGGTCCGCCCTAGTGTCATGATCATCATCATACGCAATAGCTCCTGAAAACACATGTGAAAATAGGTAGGTCAGCATAAAAATGCATGTGAGATACATAGGTTTGTGAAAATAGAATTCATGACTTATGTTTAAGAAAAGGTTTAGTCATGAACCTTGTAAGTTGTTTTTGTTTTGTAAATCATTCAAAAAGCAATGATATGTATAAATAAGAGAATAATGTAAGGTTAAATGAATAACCAAGAAAAATGAGATTGTATAAGATAAGTTGGTTTGTAAATCAATGTCTTGTAAAAATATGTTGTTTATGTAAAACGTAATATGTCAAATATTGAAATGATTTAAGTAACGCTACGACATGTAATATCATACAAACACTTATTTATAGGAAGTACCAGCAGCTATTCCTCCATGCTTGTATCATATTACACACGCCTCATTACTAAATCACTTACTCAAACCAACCACCAATGTAAATTGTTTATGTATAAATAAATTGTCATGTGTTAGTGTGTAAACCATATCGAAATGTCTATGTCCAATGTAAACCACTAAATGTGTATATCAATGTCAAAATGTTTATGTTTAATGTAGATCATGTAATGTGTACCCAAAAATATCATGTATGGTAAGTGAAATATATCAACTAAACCATATATGAAATGCACAAAAACAAGGTATTGAAGTAAAACATGGTTTAAATCAAAGTTATGTTTTGTGGAACAGATGCATGCTATATTGATATAAACATCTATGCGGTATTGTGAAAATGCATACATCCAAGCCTTGAGACTGTGGCGATAAACCCTTAAACAAATTAAAGGTTTATCTAAGTTATGTGTATCGAATTCGGTCATTCCTTTCATCCAAACCTACCAAGGATGTCCGGAACGGGAGTTGTCAATTCCTATGGTACCGCTACCTACTAACGAACGGCGTAGCTAATGTTAATGAATGTATTGTTCCATTTTAAACAACCCAAATGTCATACCAAAATGTAAACATGTGATGAAAACAACTGTACTAAGTATGCACACAATGGGCATACATAGCATGAAATGTAATGTGAAACAATGTACTAAGTATGCACACAATGGACATACATAGCATGAAATGTAATGTGAAACAATGTACTAAGTATGCACACAATGGACATACATAGCATGAAATGTAATGTAAAACAATGTATTAAATATGCACACAATGGACATACATAGCATGAAATGTATTGTAAAACAATGTACTAAATATGCACACAATGGACATACATAGCATGAACACAATGAAATCATGTACTATAAATGTACTAATGAACATAACAAGCATATGATGTGAAAACAGGAAAGCACGAAAGTAACAAGTAGGCACATGTGTTTCACCCCGAAACAGTTTGGAAAACAGTAAAAGAGGGGTCTATGTACTCACTTGAGATTGCTTAGTAGTCCTTGAGTAACAACCAAACAATGCTAGAGATCACGGATATCAAACGGCACCTAATATAGGTAACTATGTTAATAAACCGGACCTAAATCGGAGGATCGGATAGAATGAGGGTTTGTAAACCAAATGAGTATGGAGACTCGTGTAATATGGTTTAACAAAGCCTACATACTAAATGAAACCTAACATAAGTGCTTACGACCCATTACGACCCGTTTAGGTAGCTTATGCTACTTAACGCGTCGTTCGCGTGAAACGCGTTCGGACCGCCTAACTAGTCCTATGACAAGTAGAATATGCCTTAACATGCCTAATATTGTCGCCAAATCAGTTTAGATGTCAAAATTTATGTCACATATATTTATAATGAATTTTGGCATCAAAGGGGTATTTTGGTAATTTACCTAAGGCATATAAACGACTTATCATACAACTACTTAAACGTCGTGACCATAAGGTATAACCTCGGAAGGTTATTTCCTACCTACTAAGGTCACCTAATGTATTTGGTCGGATCCTAATGATCGATCAAATGGGTCGGGTTCGAAGGTATAAGCGATTTATTAGATCGCTTACCCTTGCGACCCTAGACAATGTGGTAATCAGTAGGCATAGTCACCAGGGACTATAACCATCGTGATTACAATCACGTTGCGAAGTTCAAACGAACTTTGCATTGACCATAAACTGGTCAACGCAGAAAGTCAAACAAAGTTTGACTTTCGGACTCGAAAAGCAATAAAAGAACGAAGGAATACTTACAAAGGGTCCCCGAATGCTAATCTTGATCCAAGTAGCTCAGGTATGAAGCAAAGGTTTCAACTTAGAGCTTCTCAAATTAGATTCTAGTGTGTTTTTGGAAGACATGGGGTTGGGTATTTATAGTGTTCGGTGAGCCGTTAAGATCGTTTCTTGGAAACCGTGCTTTGATCTTGGCCATACACCTCAAGAACATGGTTGAGCCCCTAGTATTGAGAAATACCATGTGCAAGAGGATTAGGAGTGCATAACAGCTGATAACAGGCTGTTTAAACATTGAATCTGGTCTGGGAGTCTGACGCGGGCCGCGTAAGGATACACCAGGACTTTACGCGGGCCGCCTGGCCTGTCTGATCAGAGGAAACTTTGCTGAATTGACAGTTTAGGTCCCTGTTGGTGTTTAAGGCCATTTCTGACACTTCCAAGGCCCGTAAAGTCAAATTTAAGGCCCTAAAATGATGCCTAAACATTGTGGACATGAAACATGCTGAAACATATGCCGGATGTTGGTTCGTTTGGTCGTACAATCGCGACGTTCGCTTAATTACGACGGAATGCGCACCAGCGCGAAAAACGATCCAAATGGCGCGACGAATGGATTTTTCTTATGCCAAACACTAAAATAAAATATTTTAGTGCTTACATAAATTTTTGGATGTCCGGATGTATTCAGAACGTGAGTTATGCGCAAAAGTGCAAACTTGTGCACTTTTTGACACTTTTAGTCCCTGAATGACCCAAAAGTTTATTTTAGCACACCGAACCCCTCAAAGCCTATTTCTAAGCTATGTAAAGGATATTTATGGTATGTTTAACTTATGGTCATGTTCCGGAATGTCTGTTACAGTTCAAATTGGCATACTTTCGCAGTTTGTCAAATTTAGTCCCTGTAGGCGAATTAACTTGTTTTTGCCATACCAAAGCCTTCAAAACTTATTTCTAAGTTATGTAAAGGTTATTTAAGGTATGTTAAGTATATGTTGATGTTCTGGAGTATTTTTCGCATTGAACTGATTACGTTTACGCATCAGTTTGCGTATAACTCTCCAGAAAGCGATATAGAGTTTGAAATTGAATAAAAGTCAAAACATGAAAAATGTAAAACACAACCAAACAAACATTGGGATCAAATAACATTGTTTTATTGATAACTAAACTGTTCACAATGATTACAAGCACAGATGTTACAAAATAGATCCTGAGGAGATGGAATTGATCGACATAAGGTGGTGTAAGGCCAGTGCAGTGAGAAGGGCACAACGTTTTATGGAGATTACAGGAAGAAAGTCTATTGGTGGACCATCTACCAAGTTAGGCTTTGACAAGTCAAAAGTGACCTGTTTCAAATGTAAACAGAAAGGTCATTTTAAAAGAGAGTGCCGGAATGCTTATGCTGATGATTCTGAAAATCCGTTCAAAGAAGATTACTACAAGAGAGCGATCTATCATCAGAATAAATCAGAACCGCCCAGAATGAAACAACTTGAGGATAATAAAGAAAAATCCAGAGCTCTTGTTGTGATTCATGATGATGAAGGTTTTGATTGGAGCGAGTTGTTACCTGAGGAGGATGCGGTTAGATATGCTTTTATAGCAAAGAATGTTGAGCCTGTTCGTTTTAAAGATAACAAAAATGAAGAAGAAAAGTATATAAACAGAAAGATGATAGCTCAAAACAGAATGATCAGAATATCCAATATATACACTAAAGCAAAAAGGGCGAAGAGATGGGATCCAGACAGAGAATGTTATCTTAACACCATGGGAAACATTGCTATTGACTATAAGACCCTCGATCTTGAAACCATAATTCAACAAATTGCTAAAGAAGAAGAAGGTTGGCAAAGAAAATGGCGGGGAAGTGGAGAAGAGAAAGAAAAAGAAAAAGAAGAAAAGTCAAAGAAGATTGATGATGGGATCATTGATACTTCACAGGAGTTGACAGCTGAAAACATGGGAAAGATGGCAGACAAAGTGCGGGCAGCTAAGGAACTTGAGGTAGACTCTAAGTCCGTATCTGAGTCTAAAAGCCAGGTCAGTTCAAATGCATCAACGAGTGCGTCAGGTAAGAAAGTAAATGGTGACATTGACTGCAAAAATTGCATGAAAGAGTGCAAAGTTTGTAGTACAATCACTTATCTCAATGGTAAGAAAGTTGATGATCTGACTGCTAGAGTCCGAAGTGTTGAGGATCAGATTCTTAACCGTGATAAAATGTTGAAAGCTTCGAACGACAGATTAAAAGAATTAACTGACAAAATCAAAACTGATAAAATTGACGTAGAAAGAGTTAGGAAAGAAAATGAAAAACTAATTCTTGAAAATCGTTAAATTTCTGAAAGTTTTGAGAACCTAAAACGCACGGTAAAAGATTCTGATGACAAAAACGGTAAAACATACAAAGAAAATTGTCAATTGCAAGGTGTTTTGAGGGTTAAAGAAGAATTAATCAACCAATAATAGGATAAGATTGCTAAATTGAAGCTTCAGTTTGAAGAAGCTAAGATTGAGAATGATCGTATTAATTTGAAACTGAACAGTTACAACTCTGCAAGCTTTGTTTTGCAACACATTGTTCCCAAACCCATTGGGAAAAACAAAGCAGGCGAAGATGTATACTGTGATGGAACTGGGGTCGGGTTTCATCAAGTTTCGCCACCAATTCTAAACAATTTTTCAAAGAAACAATCAGGGTTGGTTAATGATGAAGTTGAAACGAATGAGGTTAAACTTCCAAAGTCAATTGATGTGACATTTTCTTCATCATCATCTGATGATAGTGATCAAACTGATATTGTTAAAAGCATGGCTGAAAGTGTTTTAAACTCTGATAGTGATTCGGCTGATGATGATGAATGTTTTCTGGACAAATACATTCCGAAATCAAAATCCAAAAACAACTTAAATGATGAACCTGCTGTTGTGATAAGATGGCGGGATCTGATAAGTTGTATTCAGATCTTGAATTTCCTTTAAAAATGTGAATGTGGAAAAATTGAGAAATGTTTTTAAATTGATGGAGATTGATATATCAGAAATCAAAGGTTTGAGAAATTCAAAGAGGCAATTAAATTTTGAGAAAGATAAAGCTTAGTACAAAAAACCTGTCATTCCACCACGTTTTTTGTGACACCTGTGTCACTTCAACCATCAAACAAATGCCAAACCAATGAAATATTGTATTTCATACTTGGGATTTGTAAAAATATGTGTATCGTTTACACATATCAACTCTTATTCAATTTCAAGCTCTAAATCGCTTTCTTGAGGGTTATACGCGCACTGATGCGTAAATATAACCAGTTTAATGCAACGAACACTCCAGAAAAGTGAAATAGGCTTAACATACCTTGAGTAACCTTTACATAACTTAGAAATAAGTTTTGAAGGCTTTGGTATGGCAAAATCTAGTTTATTCGCTTACAGGGACTAAACTTGACAAACTGCGAAAGTATGCCAATTTGAACTGTAACAGACATTCCGGAACATGACCATAAGTTAAACATACCATAAATATCCTTTACATAGCTTAGAAATAGGCTTTGAGGGGTTCGGTGTGCTAAAATAAACTTTTGGGTCATTCAGGGACTAAAAGCGTCAAAAAGTGCACAAGTTTGCACTTTCGCGCATAACTTACGTTCTGAATACATCCAGACATCCAAAAATTTATGTAAGCACTATAATATTTTATTTTAGTGTTTGGCATAAGAAAAATCCATTCGTCACGTCATTTGGATCGTTTTTCGCGCTTATGCGCATTCCGTCGTAATTAAGCGAACATCGCGATCGTACGACCAAACGAACCGACATCCCACATATTTTTGAGCATGTTTCATGTCCAAATTGTTTAGTCATCATTTTAGGGCCTTAAGGTTGGCTTAACGGGCCTTAAACATGCCGGGAATGGCTTAAACACACAACAGGGACCAAAACTGTCATTTCTGAAGGATGTTTGCTGATACATCGAATCTGGTCCATTCCACTTGTTGCAAATGGTTTTGGGCAATACCATGGGCTCACATGGTTTTGTAAAACCATTATCTTGAGGTGTATGGCCAAGATCAAAGCACGGTTTCCAAGAAACGATCTTAACGGTTCGGGAAATCCTATAAATACCCCACCCCCATTTGCTTCTAAACTCACTAGAATCTGATTTGAGAAGCTCTAAGTTGAAACCATTGTTTCATACCTGAGCTACTTGAATCACAATTAGCATTCGGGGACCCTTCGTAAGTATTCTTTCGTTCTTTTATTGCTTTTCGAGTCTTTTCGAGTCTGAAAGTCAAACTTTGTTTGACTTTCTGCGTTGACCAGTTTATGGTCAATGCGAAGTTCGTAAGAACTTCGCAACGTGAGTGTAATCACGTTGGTTATAGTCCCTTGGGACTATGCCTACTGATTACCACGTTGTATAGGGTCGTAGGGTAAGCGATCTAATAAATCGCTTATACCTTCGAACCCGACCCATTTGGTCGATCATTAGGATCCGACCAAACACATTAGGTGACCATAGTATATAGGGAATACCCTTCCGAGGTTATACCTTATGGTCGCTTCGTTTAAGTAGTTGTATGATAGGTAGTTTATATGCCTTAGGTAAATTACCAAAATACCCCTTTGATGCCAAAATTCGTTTTAAACATATGTAACATAACTTTTGTCATCTAAACTGATTTGACAACCATATTAGACATGTTAAGGCATATTTTACTTGTCATAGGACTAGTTAGGCGTTCCGAACGCGTTTTATGCGAACGACGCGTTAAAGTAGCATAAGCTACCTAAACGGGTCGTAATGGGTCACAAACACTTAGGTTAAGTTTCGTTTTAGCATGAAGGCTTTGTTAAACCATATGAAATGAGTCTCTATACTCGTTTGGTTTACGAACCCTCATTCTATCCAATCATCCGATTTAGGTCCGGTTATTAACATAGTTACCTATATTAGGTGCCGTTTGATATCCGCGATCTCTAGCATTGTTTGGTCGTTACTCAAGGACTACTAAGCAATCTCAAGTGAGTACATAGACCCCTCTTTTACTGTTTTCCAAACTGTTTTGGGGTGAAACACATGTGCCTACTTGTTACTTTCATGCTTTCCTGTTTTCACATCATACACCTGCTATGTTCGTTAGTACATTATAGTACATGATTTCATTACATTTCATGCTATGTATGCCCATTGTGTGCGTACTTAGTACATCGTTTTACATTACATTTTATGCTATGTATGTCCATTTAGTTCATACATAGTACATTGTTTTACATTACACTTATGCTATGTATGTCCATTGTGTGCATGCTTAGTACATTGTTTTACATTACATTTCTGTTGCATATGCTCATCCAGCATGTGAACACATTATACTGCATTTTGAACCGTTGTAATCATTTGACTATGTGAACCGTTTGTATCTGTGAACCGTTTGTATCTGTGAACCGTTTGTATCTGTGAACCGTTTGTATCTGTGAACCGTTTGTATCTGTGAACCGTTTGTATCTGTGAACCGTTTGTATCTGTGAACCGTGCGAACCATATTTGACCATACATAAACATTTCTACAATTGTTAAACATTACATCTTGATGGTTTGGTTTGAGTAAGTGATTTAAGTAACGAGGCGTGTGTAATATGATACAAGCATGGTGGATACGCCGCTGGTACTTCCTATATATAAGTGTTTGTATGGTATTACATAGCGTAGCGTTATTTGAATCATTTCAGTTTGAGACATATAACATTTTATACAAATATCATACTTTTCACAAGACATTGATTTACAAACAACTTATCTTATACAAACTCATTTTACAATGGTTATTCATTTAACCATACATTATTCTCTTATTTATACATATCATCTGGTCTTATCGTTTTTCAAATGATTTACAAAACAAAGCAAATTACAAGGTTCATGACTAAACATTTTCTCAAACATAAGTCATGAAACCTATTTTCACAAAACCTATGTATCTCACAGGCATTTTTATGCTGGCGTACCTATTTTCACATGTGTTTTTCAGGAGCTGTTGCATAAGATGATCAAGATACACATAGGCAGACTTGGGCTTTAGTGACAATTAAAGATGCAAGACTAGTTAATTATGTTGTATTTCTTTGTTTGTTAAGACATTGTAACACTTTTAATCAATAAAACGAAACTTCAATTGCCATGGATTTGAAACAATTAATTCTGTTACAACACTCCCCGATGTTTCCGCCACGTTTTGTATGTTCTACGTGGTCGGGGTGTGACAGAAAAGATGGTATCAGAGCCAATGGTTATAGGGAATTAGGTTATTAGTAATGCTTTGACCTAGTCTATAACCTTTCTAGGACCCTAACGCGAGTTTACTTGCGTTTAGTCATAAAACAATACCGTCACCTATCCTTAGGCGACGACCACAACAAGAACATAAATTTCAAAACCGCTTTGAAAACTAATCATCCGTTCTAGGATAATTGATTGCTAGGTTTTGAACCCTCTATTGTAAGGTTTTGAACCCTCTGTTATAAGGTTTTGAACCCCTTTGAGTTTTCAAAATCTCGTCAAGGTTTTGGGTTTTAAATAATGTGAACACGTGCAAACTGGAAGGGTGAATGCCTGTATTCTGGGTTTTCTGTCTAGGCAAGCACTTCGTATACATCTCATCAGACGCGAGACCAGTTGTGCTTACCTGGGAATTCTTGGGATGAGTGTTCACTTATAGGCGAGCATGTCTTCGCGATACATTATTTTTGACTCATTTACTTTGATTAGTCACTGTGTGTCGTTTGTTTACCTGGTGGTAACAAACAAATGACCACTTTTCATCAAATTTGTTTCATCTCATTCTTTTCGTCAAATTCTCTCACTCGTTTCCTTTCATGTTTCTTTTTTTTAAGAATGCCTCCTCGACGCGAAAGCCAGATAGCGACTGCCGAATTGGCAGAAATCATTGCGCAGCAAATGGCTGCTCAATTCCCAAACCTCTTTACTCAATGGAATCAAGCCAACAACAACAACAATGGTCCATGCAATTTCAAGAGTTTTAACTCGGCGAAACCACTCAAGTTTAGTGGTTCTGAGGGAGCGACTGGACTTCTGCAATGGTTTGAGAGCAGTGAGAATACTTTCCGCCATGTGCAGTGTCCTGACAATCGCAAGGTCGAGTTTGCTTCGAGTGTGTTCCAGAAGAGAGCCCTTACGTGGTGGAACGGGGTTATGAGAGATCGTGGTGCAGAAGTTGCTCTAGCACAGACATGGGCTGAACTTAGGGCCCTTATGATGAAGGAATTTTGTCCTCGTCACGAGATCAGTGTCACACCCCGACCACGTGGAACATACAAAACGTGGCGGAAACGTCGGGGAGTGTTGTAACAGAATTAATGTTTCAAATCCATGGCAATTGAAGTTTCGTTTTATTGATTAAAAGTGTTACAATGTCTTAACAAACAAGGAAAATACAACATAATTAACTAGTCTTGCATCTTTTATTGTCACTAAAGCCCAAGTCTGCCTATGTGTATCTTGATCATCTTATGCAACAGTTCCTGAAAAACACATGTGAAAATATGGTACGTCAGCATAAAAATGCCGGTGAGATACATAGGTTTTGTGAAAATAGGTTTCGTGACTTATGTTTGAGAAAATGTTTAGTCATGAACCTTGTTATTTGCTTTGTTTTGTAAATCATTTTGAAAATCGATAAGATCAGATGATATGTATAAATAATGTATAATGTATGGTTAAATGAATAACCATGTAAAATGAGTTTGTATTAGATAAGTTGTTTGTAAATCAATGTCTTGTGAAAAATATGTTATTTGTATAAAATGTTCTATGTCTCAACCTGAAATGATTCAAATAACGCTACAATATGTAATACAATACAAACACTTATATATAGGAAGTACCAGCGGCGTATCCACCATGCTTGTATCATATTACACACGCCTCGTTACTTAATCACTTACTCAAACCAAACCAACAATGTACAATGTCTATGTTTAAACCAATTGCCAAAATGTAAGCATGTAATGAATAATAAGTGTACTAAGTATGCAACAACATACATACATAGCATGTAAACTGAAATATCTGTACTAAGTATGCAACAACAAACATACGTAGCATGTGAACTGAAATATATGTACTAAGTATGCAACAACAAACATACATAGCATGTGAACTGAAATATATGTACTAAGTATGCAACAACAGACATACATAGCATGTGAACTGAAATATCTGTACTAAGTATGCAACAACAGACATACATAGCATGTGAACTGAGATAATGTGTCCATATGCTGAGTAAACATATGCAACAGAAATGTAATGTAAAACGATGTACTAAGTATGCTAAGTTAACATACAAAGCAGAAAAGTCATGTAAATCAATGTACTAATAGTGTACTAATGAACATAACCAGTATATGATATGAAAACAGGAAAGCACGAAAGTAACAAGTAGGCACATGTGTTCCACCCCAAAACAGTTTGGAAAACAGTAAAAGAGGGGTCTATGTACTCACTTGAGATTGCTCAGTAGTCCTTGAGTAATAACCAAACAAAGCTAGAGATCACGGAAATCAAACGGCACCTAAATCGGAAGATTGGGTAGCATTAGGGTTTGTAAACCAAATGAGTGTAGGAACTCATATGATATGGTTTAACAAAGCCTACATACTAAATGAAACTTAACCTAAGTCTTATCGACCCATTACGACCCGTTTTAGGAAGCTTATGCTACTTTAACGCGTCGTTCGCGTAAAACGCGTTCGGAACGCCTAACTAGTCCTATGACAAGTGTTATATGCCTAAACATGTTACATAATCATTTATGTGGCAAAAGTTTAGGTTACATATGCTTAATTACCAATTATACATGAAAAGGGTATTCTGGTAATTTACCTAAGGCATATAAACTACCTATCATACAACTACTTAAACGATGTGACCATAGGGTATAACCTCGGAAGGTTATTCCCTACCTACTATGGTCACCTAATGTATTTGGTCGGATCCTAATGATCGACCAAATGGGTCGAGTTCGAAGGTATAGGCGATTTATCAGATCGCCTACCCTACGACTCTAGACAACGTGGTAATCAGTGGGCATAGTCCCAAAGGACTATGACCAACGTGATTACACTCACGTTGCGAAGTTCAAACGAACTTCGCATTGACCATTACTGGTCAACGCTGAAAGTCAAACAAAGTTTGACTTTCTGACTCGAAAAGCAGTAAAATAAGGAAAAGAACGAAAGAATACTTACCCAGGGTCCCCGAATGCTAATCCCGATTCGAGAATCTCAGGTATGAAACAATGGTTTCAACTTAGAGTTTCTAAAATCAGAATTCTAGTGCATTTGAAGTAATGGGGGGTGGGGTATTTATAGTATTCGGTCCACCGTTGAGATCGTTTCTTGGAAAAGGGGAAACGATCAAGGCCGTACATGTGTTGGAACCTCATGGTGGCTTAAAATGGTTCTTATCTTCATGACTAAGCATTTTAGAACATGTGGTTGAGGTTTAATCAGCTGCAAGTTGCAAAAACAACATTGAATCTGGTCTGATACTCGGATGCGGCCCGCTTCAGGATGTTCCAAACACAATGCGGGCCGCTTTGGCCTGTCTGATCAGCAAACTTGTTTCAGAAATGACAGTTTCAGTCCCTGCACGTGTTTAAGGCCTTTTCCGACACTTCTAAGGCCCGTAAAGCCAACTTTAAGGCCCTAAAATGTTGCCTAAACATTGGGGACATGAAACATGCTCAGAAATATGTCGGGTGATGGTTCGTTTGGTCGTACGAACGCGATGTTCGCTTAATTACGACGGAATGCGCATAAGCGCGAAAAACGATCCAAATGACGTGACGAATGGATTTTTCTTATGGCGAACACTAAAATATAATGTAGTCATGCTTACATAAATTTTTGGATGTCCGAATGTATTCAGAACGTAAGTTATGCGCGAAAATGCAAACTTGTGCACTTTTTGACACTTTTAGTCCCTGAATGACCCAAAAGTTTATTTTAGCACACCGAACCCCTCAAAGCCTATTTCTAAGCTATGTAAAGGATATTTAAGGTGTGTTTAACTTATGGTTATGTTCCGGAATGTTCGTTACAGTTCAAATTGACATACTTTCGCAGTTTGTCAACTTTAGTCCCTGTAAGCGATTAAACTTTGATTTCACCTTCCAAAACTTATATCAAAGTTAAGTAAAGGTTATTTAAGGTATGTTAAGCCTATTTCACTATTCCGGAGTGTTCGTTGGATTAAACTGGTTATATTTACGCATTAGTGCGTGTATAACCTTCCAGAAAGCGATTTAGAGCTTGAAATCGAACAAGAGTTGATATGTGCAAAAGATACACATATTTATACAAGTCCAAAGTATGAAATACAATATTTCATTGGTTTGGCATTTGTTTGATGGTTGAAATGACACAGGTGTTACAGTCTCCCCTACTTTAGGAAATTTCGTCCCGAAATTAAATTCGTAGGAGTCTAACTGTGGATTTGTGTCAAATAACCACCAGAGATATGAAAGGCATAATCCTGTTATTTCTCTTTAACGGACATTCTTCAGATTTGAAAAATGAACGGAGTTATTTTCAACAGGCATTCTTTAGAAACAAAAAAAATGAACGGAATAGTCATTTTACATCTTCAGAAACAAAAATGAACCGAATGAGTCATTTTACATCTTCAGAAACAAAAATGAACCGAATAGTCATTTTACATCTTCAGAAACAAAAATGAACCGAATGAGTCATTTTACATCTTCAGAACAAAAATGAACCGAATGAGTCATTTTACATCTTCAGAAACACAAATGAACCGAATGAGTCATTTTACATCTTCAGAAACAAAAATGAACCGAATAGTCATTTTACATCTTCAGAAACAAAAATGAACCGAATAGTCATTTTACATCTTCAGAAACAAAAATGAACCGAATGAGTCATTTTACATCTTCAGAAACAAAAATGAACGGAATACATGACAAAATTCGCTGTGGTCTCTGTGCACTGAATTTCCATAATTATGTACGCGTCCATAATTACGTAATTCCTTGCACAGTCCGCACAGTGCATTTCATGATGTGTAGGGGAAGAAAATATCAAACCTGTGATGAGTGTGACTAGACTACCATAGGGTCCTTTTAATCAGATCAACACATGATCTTTTTAATTAGACCTCCAAGGAGTCCTTTCAGCTATATCATCATTTGATATACTTAACCAGATTTTTGGATCAATCTGTTTAACTAGACCACTCAAGGGGTCTAATTATAGAATAGTACAATAAAATCCAAGGGACTTAACTACAACGTAGAAGCCCATTGAGGATTTAATATAGTACCTTTGGATATCCTACTATGAATCCCTTATACGAAGATATGGAAGATTCTATGAGGATTTGGATGACAAAACTTGGATCACACAAAAACATAAAAGGAAACACATAAGCACATAATCACATAGTTGTTTGACTTGTTTATTAATTTGTTATCTTTGGACGCGGATACTTAAAGCACACCAGGAATCCAACTCGTGGATTTCTTTTGGCACTTTAATCATTTCAAGAATCCATCCATGAAAATAGGATAATCTTAAAAGGAATTCGGCTTTGTCCTTATTGAATTGTGATGTACGTATTGAATCATACAAAGAATTCAATTAAGGACTCCGATGAATGATACCCATCCACAAGGATCTAATTATGAGGATAGAAAGATCCTACATGGATTTTGGAGTTTGTGTAACGGGAGGTGTTCCGACACCTTGCACTAGGCGTGCTTACGTCGATACACAAGGTAGAAAGTTCATGAGGTTGAGGCGCCAGATATGTCAAGCGACATATGAAGCAGAGTTTGAAGGTTGAGTAGCAGCAGGATTTGTAACAGCTTTGCTTTGGATTGCAAAGCGGCACATGTTAACCAAATGTCTCCATCGTCCACCGTGGGTACATTTGCAACAGGGTATTTGATTTGAATGATGAAGGTTGCATTGATTTCTCCAAGGAGCAGTTCGCTTATACGGCTTCATCCTTGAGACGAGTCATGGTAATAGCTAAATCAACGGTCTTCTGGAGTACGACGCCTATTTGTTGGGCAGTTGTAGCACCTGGTTCGGACATTGTTGTTGCAACGTAGAGGCACCATGTAGAAAATGGAAGACATGGGAGGAAACAAGCGAAAGATAGTCAAAAGAAAATGACAAGGCATGTAGATTGTGACCATTTGTTTGTTACCTAAGGCAAACAAATGAGACAGTGACTAATCAAAGTAAATGGGTCAATATAATGTATCGCGAAGACATGCTCGCCTATAAGTGAACACTCATCCCAAGAATTCCCAGGTAAGCACAACTGGTCTCGCGTCTGATGAGATGTATACGAAGTGCTTGCCTAGACAGAAAACCCAGAATACAGGCATTCACCCTTCCAGTTTGCACGTGTTCACATTTATTTAAAACCCAAAACCTTGATGAGATTTTGAAAATTCAAAGGGATTCAAAACCTTATAACTGAGAGTTCAAAACCTTACAATAGAGGGTTCAAAACCTAGTAATCAATCATCCTAGAACAGATGATTAGTTTTCAAAGCGGTTTTGAAATTTATGTTCTTGTTGTGGTTGTCGCCTAAGGATAGGTGACAGTATTGTTTTATGACTAAACGCAAGTAAACTCGCGTTAGGGTCCTAAGAAAGTTATAGACTAGGTCAAATCATTACTAATAACCTAATTCCCTATAACCATTGGCTCTGATACCATCTTTTCTGTCACACCCCGACCACGTGGAACATACAAAACGTGGCGGAAACGTCGGGGAGTGTTGTAACAGAATTAATGTTTCAAATCCATGGCAATTGAAGTTTCGTTTTATTGATTAAAAGTGTTACAATGTCTTAACAAACAAGGAAAATACAACATAATTAACTAGTCTTGCATCTTTTATTGTCACTAAAGCCCAAGTCTGCCTATGTGTATCTTGATCATCTTATGCAACAGTTCCTGAAAAACACATGTGAAAATATGGTACGTCAGCATAAAAATGCCGGTGAGATACATAGGTTTTGTGAAAATAGGTTTCATGACTTATGTTTGAGAAAATGTTTAGTCATGAACCTTGTTATTTGCTTTGTTTTGTAAATCATTTTGAAAATCGATAAGATCAGATGATATGTATAAATAATGTATAATGTATGGTTAAATGAATAACCATGTAAAATGAGTTTGTATTAGATAAGTTGTTTGTAAATCAATGTCTTGTGAAAAATATGTTATTTGTATAAAATGTTCTATGTCTCAACCTGAAATGATTCAAATAACGCTACAATATGTAATACAATACAAACACTTATATATAGGAAGTACCAGCGGCGTATCCACCATGCTTGTATCATATTACACACGCCTCGTTACTTAATCACTTACTCAAACCAAACCAACAATGTACAATGTCTATGTTTAAACCAATTGCCAAAATGTAAGCATGTAATGAATAATAAGTGTACTAAGTATGCAACAACATACATACATAGCATGTAAACTGAAATATTTGTACTAAGTATGCAACAACAAACATACGTAGCATGTGAACTGAAATATATGTACTAAGTATGCAACAACAAACATACATAGCATGTGAACTGAAATATATGTACTAAGTATGCAACAACAGACATACATAGCATGTGAACTGAAATATCTGTACTAAGTATGCAACAACAGACATACATAGCATGTGAACTGAGATAATGTGTCCATATGCTGAGTAAACATATGCAACAGAAATGTAATGTAAAACGATGTACTAAGTATGCTAAGTTAACATACAAAGCAGAAAAGTCATGTAAATCAATGTACTAATAGTGTACTAATGAACATAACCAGTATATGATATGAAAACAGGAAAGCACGAAAGTAACAAGTAGGCACATGTGTTCCACCCCAAAACAGTTTGGAAAACAGTAAAAGAGGGGTCTATGTACTCACTTGAGATTGCTCAGTAGTCCTTGAGTAATAACCAAACAAAGCTAGAGATCACGGAAATCAAACGGCACCTAAATCGGAAGATTGGGTAGCATTAGGGTTTGTAAACCAAATGAGTGTAGGAACTCATATGATATGGTTTAACAAAGCCTACATACTAAATGAAACTTAACCTAAGTCTTATCGACCCATTACGACCCGTTTTAGGAAGCTTATGCTACTTTAACGCGTCGTTCGCGTAAAACGCGTTCGGAACGCCTAACTAGTCCTATGACAAGTGTTATATGCCTAAACATGTTACATAATCAGTTATGTGGCAAAAGTTTAGGTTACATATGCTTAATTACCAATTATACATGAAAAGGGTATTCTGGTAATTTACCTAAGGCATATAAACTACCTATCATACAACTACTTAAACGATGTGACCATAGGGTATAACCTCGGAAGGTTATTCCCTACCTACTATGGTCACCTAATGTATTTGGTCGGATCCTAATGATCGACCAAATGGGTCGAGTTCGAAGGTATAGGCGATTTATCAGATCGCCTACCCTACGACTCTAGACAACGTGGTAATCAGTGGGCATAGTCCCAAAGGACTATGACCAACGTGATTACACTCACGTTGCGAAGTTCAAACGAACTTCGCATTGACCATTACTGGTCAACGCTGAAAGTCAAACAAAGTTTGACTTTCTGACTCGAAAAGCAGTAAAATAAGGAAAAGAACGAAAGAATACTTACCCAGGGTCCCCGAATGCTAATCCCGATTCGAGAATCTCAGGTATGAAACAATGGTTTCAACTTAGAGTTTCTAAAATCAGAATTCTAGTGCATTTGAAGTAATGGGGGTGGGGTATTTATAGTATTCGGTCCACCGTTGAGATCGTTTCTTGGAAAAGGGGAAACGATCAAGGCCGTACATGTGTTGGAACCTCATGGTGGCTTAAAATGGTTCTTATCTTCATGACTAAGCATTTTAGAACATGTGGTTGAGGTTTAATCAGCTGCAAGTTGCAAAAACAACATTGAATCTGGTCTGATACTCGGATGCGGCCCGCTTCAGGATGTTCCAAACACAATGCGGGCCGCTTTGGCCTGTCTGATCAGCAAACTTGTTTCAGAAATGACAGTTTCAGTCCCTGCACGTGTTTAAGGCCTTTTCCGACACTTCTAAGGCCCGTAAAGCCAACTTTAAGGCCCTAAAATGTTGCCTAAACATTGGGGACATGAAACATGCTCAGAAATATGTCGGGTGATGGTTCGTTTGGTCGTACGAACGCGATGTTCGCTTAATTACGACGGAATGCGCATAAGCGCGAAAAACGATCCAAATGACGTGACGAATGGATTTTTCTTATGGCGAACACTAAAATATAATGTAGTCATGCTTACATAAATTTTTGGATGTCCGAATGTATTCAGAACGTAAGTTATGCGCGAAAATGCAAACTTGTGCACTTTTTGACACTTTTAGTCCCTGAATGACCCAAAAGTTTATTTTAGCACACCGAACCCCTCAAAGCCTATTTCTAAGCTATGTAAAGGATATTTAAGGTGTGTTTAACTTATGGTTATGTTCCGGAATGTTCGTTACAGTTCAAATTGACATACTTTCGCAGTTTGTCAACTTTAGTCCCTGTAAGCGATTAAACTTTGATTTCACCACACCAAACCTTCCAAAACTTATATCAAAGTTAAGTAAAGGTTATTTAAGGTATGTTAAGCCTATTTCACTATTCCGGAGTGTTCGTTGGATTAAACTGGTTATATTTACGCATTAGTGCGTGTATAACCTTCCAGAAAGCGATTTAGAGCTTGAAATCGAACAAGAGTTGATATGTGCAAAAGATACACATATTTATACAAGTCCAAAGTATGAAATACAATATTTCATTGGTTTGGCATTTGTTTGATGGTTGAAATGACACAGGTGTTACAATCAGGGCCTTGGAAAGGGAATTCGACAATCTTGAGCAAGACAGCGGTGAACATCGAGCATACACTGATCGATATGAGGAGTTAAGTCTGTTATGCCCAAACATGGTCACGCCTTTGGATAAGGCAATAGAAAAGTACATTGATGGCCTCCCTGACTCAATACAAGACATTGTGACTGGCAGCAACCCTACTACAGTTAGACAGGCCATTGAGCTATCTGCAACCTTGACTGAATCAAAGATCAGGAAAGGTAAACTTTTCCGAAAAGGTGACAAGAAACCGGTCGAGGAATCGAACCCAATCGAGGAATCAAAGACCATGGATGGACAGACTGGATCCCCTAAGAGGTTAAAGAAGCGAAAGGCTTCTCAGAACTTCGCCATGGTTACTCACAATGATCAAGCCGTCCCCAACCAACCAGCTCAACCCCCTGCTAGGAAGCCATACAATGGAACTGCACCCTTGTGCAACCAATGTAGCCTCCATCATCATGCCAATGTAAAGTGCTGCAAATGCCAAACTTGTGGGCTTATAGGCCATACAGCAAGAGTCTGCCCAGCTGCAGCTGCACCAAACCAAGCTGGCAACAATACCGCTCAAGGTCGTTTTCTACCAGGTTCTTGCTTCAACTGTGGCGAGATGGGTCATTTCCAAAGAAATTGCCAAAAACTTGCTAATGCAAATCCAGCACAGGGATGAGCATCTGACCGAATGGAAGACAACGCTGTTTAGAAATAATCAATCCTTATGTATTATTTTCTTTAGTTGTCAAGGTCCAAGAAACAGTTGTTATCGTTGTTTATAAATAAATCTTTTATATACATTGCAATGTATTTATGTGGTTGCATGTATAAACAACATATCTCTTACAATACCGACAATCAAGGAACCGTATTCCTTGAAGAACAAACTACTCCCAAAATTTTCCCATTCTATGATCTTTTGCATTTCCATGAAATTCCTAAGTACCCGTTTATTCTAAGGAAACGAAGTACAAGGCGCAAGTTACAACACTAGACGAATACCCAAAGTACCACTATAAATCCTTAATAGGGTACCTAAGGGTATTTCCGTGAATCCTAAAATTTGTTGTGTTCCTTAAATTCGACTATTACGTTTCTTTGAAAACAGAATCGAATTTTTGGGAGATCTTCCTATCTCTTCAGATAGATTCCAGAGGACATTGAAGTCCATCGACTGGCTTCCATATCCGTTCTCAATTGATAACAAATTAATAACAAATTAATAACCAATTTAAACAACTATGTGATTATGTGCTTATGAACATTACAAGACAAACTGTGCGGACTGTGCAAGGAATTACGTAATTATGGATGCATACATAATTATGGAATTTAGTGCACAGAAACCACAGTGAGCCTTGTCATGTGCCTAGAAGTTAACTCTATTCATTTCCATTTCTGAGGAAGCACCCATTGAAAATGACTCCGTTTGTTCATTTTCGTTTCTGAAGATTTGTCCGTTGAGGAAATGAATATCCGTTTGTTTCTCCTTTTCATTTCCATTTCTAATGAAGCACCCGTTGAAAATGACTCCGTTTGTTCATTTTCGTTTCTGAAGATTTGTCCGTTGAGGAAATGAATATCCTTTTGTTTCTCCTTTTCATTTCCATTTCTGATGAAGCACCCGTTGAAAATGACTCCGTTTGTTCATTTTCGTTTCTGAAGATTTGTCCGTTGAGGAAATGAATATCCGTTTGTTTCTCCTTTTCATTTCCATTTCTGATGAAGCACCCGTTGAAAATGACTCCGTTTGTTCATTTTCGTTTCTGAAGATTTGTCCGTTGAGGAAATGAATATCCGTTTGTTTCTCCTTTTCATTTCCATTTCTGATGAAGCACCCGTTGAAAATGACTCCGTTTGTTCATTTTCGTTTCTGAAGATTTGTCCGTTGAGGAAATGAATATCCGTTTGTTTCTCCTTTTCAGTTCCATTTCTGATGACGCACCCGTTGAAAATGACTCCGTAAGTTCATTTTACGTTTCTGAAGATTGCCCGTTGAGGAAATGAATCCCCGTTTGTTTATTCCTTCATTTCCGCTTCTGAAGAATACTCGTTGAGGAAAATGACTCCGTCTGTTCATTTTTGTTCTGAAGAATGGCCGTTAAGGAAATGACAGGATTATGCCTTACATATCTCTGGTGGTTATTTGACACAAAGTCACAAATAGACTCCTACGAATAAATTTCGGGACGAAATTTCCTAAAGTAGGGGAGACTGTGACACCTGTGTCACTTCAACCATCAAACAAATGCCAAACCAATGAAATATTGTATTTCATACTTGGGATTTGTAAAAATATGTGTATCGTTTACACATATCAACTCTTATTCAATTTCAAGCTCTAAATCGCTTTCTGGAGGGTTATACGCGCACTGATGCGTAAATATAACCAGTTTAATGCAACGAACACTCCAGAAAAGTGATATAGGCTTAACATACCTTGAGTAACCTTTACATAACTTAGAAATAAGTTTTGAAGGCTTTGGTATGGCAAAATCTAGTTTATTCGCTTACAGGGACTAAACTTGACAAACTGCGAAAGGATGCCAATTTGAACTGTAACAGACATTCCGGAACATGACCATAAGTTAAACATACCATAAATATCCTTTAAATAGCTTAGAAATAGGCTTTGAGGGGTTCGGTGTGCTAAAATAAACTTTTGGGTCATTCAGGGACTAAAAGCGTCAAAAAGTGCACAAGTTTGCACTTTCGCGCATAACTTACGTTCTGAATACATCCGGACATCCAAAAATTTATGTAAGCACTATAATATTTTATTTTAGTGTTTGGCATAAGAAAAATCCATTCGTCACGTCATTTGGATCGTTTTTCGCGCTTATGCGCATTCCGTCGTAATTAAGCGAACATCGCGATCGTACGACCAAACGAACCGACATCCCACATATTTTTGAGCATGTTTCATGTCCACAATGTTTAGTCATCATTTTAGGGCCTTAAGGTTGGCTTAACGGGCCTTAAACATGCCGGGAATGGCTTAAACACACAACAGGGACCAAAACTGTCATTTCTGAAGGATGTTTGCTGATACATCGAATCTGGTCCATTCCACTTGTTGCAAATGGTTTTGGGGAATCTATGGGCTGGTTTTGATGTGCACATGGTTTTGGGCAATACCATGGGCTCACATGGTTTTGTAAAACAATTATCTTGAGGCGTATGGCCAAGATCAAAGCACGGTTTCCAAGAAACGATCTTAACGGTTCGGGAAATCCTATAAATACCCCACCCCCATTTGCTTCTAAACTCACTAGAATCTGATTTGAGAAGCTCTAAGTTGAAACCATTGTTTCATACCTGAGCTACTTGAATCACGATTAGCATTCGGGGACCCTTCGTAAGTATTCTTTCGTTCTTTTATTGCTTTTCGAGTCTGAAAGTCAAACTTTGTTTGACTTTCTGCGTTGACCAGTTTATGGTCAATGCGAAGTTCGTAAGAACTTCGCAACGTGAGTGTAATCACGTTGGTTATAGTCCCTTGGGACTATGCCTACTGATTACCACGTTGTATAGGGTCGTAGGGTAAGCGTTCTAATAAATCGCTTATACCTTCGAACCCGACCCATTTGGTCGATCATTAGGATCCGACCAAACACATTAGGTGACCATAGTATATAGGGAATAACCTTCCGAGGTTATACCTTATGGTCGCTTCGTTTAAGTAGTTGTATGATAGGTAGTTTATATGCCTTAGGTAAATTACCAAAATACCCCTTTGATGCCAAAATTCGTTTTAAACATATGTAACATAACTTTTGTCATCTAAACTGATTTGACAACCATATTAGACATGTTAAGGCATATTTTACTTGTCATAGGACTAGTTAGGCGTTCCGAACGCATTTTACGTGAACGACGCGTTAAAGTAGCATAAGCTACCTAAACGGGTCGTAATGGGTCACAAACACTTAGGTTAAGTTTCGTTTTAGCATGAAGGCTTTGTTAAACCATATGAAACGAGTCTCTATACTCGTTTGGTTTACGAACCCTCATTCTATCCAATCATCCGATTTAGGTCCGGTTATTAACATAGTTACCTATATTAGGTGCCGTTTGATATCCGCGATCTCTAGCATTGTTTGGTCGTTACTCAAGGACTACTAAGCAATCTCAAGTGAGTACATAGACCCCTCTTTTACTGTTTTCCAAACTGTTTTGGGGTGAAACACATGTGCCTACTTGTTACTTTCATGCTTTCCTGTTTTCACATCATACACCTGCTATGTTCGTTAGTACATTATAGTACATGATTTCATTACATTTCATGCTATGTATGCCCATTGTGTGCGTACTTAGTACATCGTTTTACATTACATTTTATGCTATGTATGTCCATTTAGTTCATACATAGTACATTGTTTTACATTACACTTATGCTATGTATGTCCATTGTGTGCATGCTTAGTACATTGTTTTACATTACATTTCTGTTGCATATGCTCATCCAGCATGTGAACACATTATACTGCATTTTGAACCGTTGTAATCATTTGACTATGTGAACCGTTTGTATCTGTGAACCGTTTGTATCTATGAACCGTTTGTATCTGTGAACCGTTTGTATCTGTGAACCGTTTGTATCTGTGAACCATATTTGACCATACATAAACATTTCTACAATTGTTAAACGTTACATCTTGATGGTTTGGTTTGAGTAAGTGATTTAAGTAACGAGGCGTGTGTAATATGATACAAGCATGGTGGATACGCCGCTGGTACTTCCTATATATAAGTGTTTGTATGGTATTACATAGCGTAGCGTTATTTGAATCATTTCAGTTTGAGATATATAACATTTTATACAAATATCATACTTTTCACAAGACATTGATTTACAAACAACTTATCTTATACAAACTCATTTTACAATGGTTATTCATTTAACCATACATTATTCTCTTATTTATACATATCATCTGGTCTTATCGTTTTTCAAATGATTTACAAAACAAAGCAAATTACAAGGTTCATGACTAAACATTTTCTCAAACATAAGTCATGAAACCTATTTTCACAAAACCTATGTATCTCACAGGCATTTTTATGCTGACGTTCCTATTTTCACATGTGTTTTTCAGGAGCTGTTGCATAAGATGATCAAGATACACATAGGCAGACTTGGGCTTTAGTGACAATAAAAGATGCAAGACTAGTTAATTATGTTGTATTTCTTTGTTTGTTAAGACATTGTAACACTTTTAATCAATAAAACGAAACTTCAATTGCCATGGATTTGAAACAATTAATTCTGTTACAACACTCCCCGATGTTTCCGCCACGTTTTGTATGTTCTACGTGGTCGGGGTGCGACATTTTTCTAACAACAACTGAAACAAATGGTCGGGTGGATATTAGGGTGGTAAGAATTATTAGAAAAAGAATGTTCAAAACAGAAGGTTTGCTGAGAAAAAGGTGTTTGTGAACAGTTCAAGTTCACTTTCTGATGAAGAATCTGAGATTTTTTCAAAATCAAACAAAGAGTTTTTTGAGAAGAAGGCCTCACAGCCTCAGTCTGAAGGCACAAGTCGGGTAGTTGACACCCGAACATGCTTCAAATGCAATCAAGTTGGACACATTGCACGAAAGTGCACCAACTTGAAGCCTAAGTCTGAAGTTGTCAAGAATCTGAAAAGAAAAGATGATGTAAAAGGAAAAGCTCCAATGTTTGTTGAGAAAAAGTTTTTGAAGAAAGAAAATGTCGAAGTTAAAACCTCAAAAGAGTCAGTTAAGAAAAACAAACCCGTAAAGAAGTCGGTAAATAATAATGACAAATTTTACAAATGGGTGGTGTCATCTCAACAAGCATGGAAGCTGAAATCTATTGAAGAGAAAGCAAGTTCTACAAAACCAAAGGTGTCTGAGACTAAAAAAATCATCATCTTCAACCAAGAAGATGTATGTACCTTTGGATTTATATGAGAAACTAGAAAAACAAAAATCGACTTCTGAAAAGAAGTATGTAGTAAAGAAAGACCAATCATCTAGTCAACCTCCGAAAAATGATTTCTCCTTACACAAAGAGGTTGAGATTGGGTCTGAAGAGAGCTTGAAGATAAATGATATGAATTTTCCACCACTTTACACTGCTAAAACACACATTAATGTCAAGTTACCCGAGTCAAAAGAGGCTTGGGTGGAAACAAAATCTCACTAAATATTTATGATATGTGTAGGAGCTTCCAAGATCCATTTCACGTTGGATTATGGATAGTGGAGCTTCTCGGCACATGACAGGGAAGATAGAGTTGCTGTATGATGTTAGAAATTTCAATGGAGGTTATGTAGGGTTTGCAGGTAACCAAGGTGGTAGAATTGTTGGTGAAGGAACGTTATCCAATGGGATTGTCATGTTTGAAAGAGTTAACTACATTGCTGAGCTGGAAAATAATCTATTGAGTATCTCGCAGATTTGTGACAGGATGTATACCGCTCACTTCACAGACAAAGAATGTTTGATCTTGAAGCCAGGCTTTGTTATCCCTGAAGAATGGATTATCATGAGAGCGCCTAGAGTGAATGATCTGTATGTATTGGACATGAGTGTAGCAACTACAACAACGGGTCAGGCTCATTGTTTTGTGTCTAGAGCAACGGAGAAAGAATCGCAGTTGTGGCATCGCAAGATGGGCCACATTCACCTACGAAAAATGAATCACCTGGTGCATAATGATTTAGTTCTGGGTGTTCACATTAAAGGTTTTCATCTGGAAGGGGAGTGCATTAGTTGTATCAAAGGCAAGCAAAAGAAAAAGTCACACCCTAAAAAGGAAGTCAATTCAGTCTCAAGACCTCTGGAGAGACTTCACATGGATTTATTTGGTCCTGTGAATGTCAAAAGTATTACAGGAGATCTCTACTGTCTTGTGGTTACTGATGATTATTCCAAATTTTCGTGGGTATCATTCTTGAAGTCTAAAGATTAGACTTTCGAAAGTTTGATGGCGTTGTTCAGAAAAATTGAAAATTTGTACCAAACTCGTATCAGAAGAATCAGAAGTGACAACGGTACAGAGTTTAAGAACAACCGAATGGAAGAATTTTGTGATGAGAAAGGAATATTGCATGAATTTAGTGCTCCTTATACTCCACAACAAAATGGAGTAGCGGAACGAAAGAACAGGACACTAATCGAAACGGCCAGAACAATGTTTGCTGATTCAAAGCTACCAATCAACTTTTGGGCAGAAGCAGTGTCAACCGGGTTCTCACAGTAAAGAAATTCAACAAGACGTGTTATCCTGGACAGATTTAAAGTTTTAATAAACCCGTATTTGAGCATGAATGTTTAAATATAAATACTCAGTAATTTGTCATTTAGCATTAGGTGTCAATGTCAAAAATCCATATTTTCCAATATTGTTTTTATCGAGTTTAAAACTTATAGAATAAATAAGTATTCTACAAAATGGTGTAAGTTTCACTTACCTTGCATCCGGTTATTGCTCTTTTCGCGTACCCGATCCGTTTGACCCGCTTCTTTCCCAAGCCTCCATCTAGTTTGTCAAGAGTCAAACTATCATCATAATTCGTAAGACGGTTAGATTAGTCACCATTATTATGACTATTTCATCTTATAGATTTTATGTCGAAACTTCTATTCTACTTCATCATTAGTTAGTTTGACTTTCTAAAATCAACTACCTTTAATCATATAATATGCACAATCAAGGCAAATCAATATTATGATTAGAAATCGTTTTATCCCATATCTTATGTAATTAGTCAAGTTAGCTAATTACGCGTTTCTTTCATAATTCCATCTTTTCATACAAAACCCAATTCATGGTAATTATGATTCATGTACCTAAACACCTAAATTGTTCAAGTACTATATCTTTACTATCTAATATGATGATTCTAATCACAAATTAGGCACTAACATCATCATATTATAAAAACCCATTTCAAGTCATGTATGATCAACACTCAAACTTGCAAATTGTTCAAGTATCTTGTTTCTACTATCAACTATGATGATTTTAAACATGTGTATATCATCATCTTCACTACATAATCAAAACCCACTTGTCTAAAAGTGGTAAATCATCAAATTACTCAAATCATAGCAATTTTACTTCAATTTTCTACTTAGGGTTTGTTCCTAAGCAATCACACTTCATAAATTCGGCCATAGCCTCTACGATTCATGCATAGATCTCATCATGCAAAGTTAACTAATTTTCACAACTTCATGAATGTTAGAAATTCGACATACCTTACGATCCCCTTGACTTGGTGATCGTTTCTATGTATTCAAATCTGGATTTGGCCTTCGATTGATCCTCCAATTTGAAGGTTTTGTTGAGTTTTAGGGTTAGCTCCCATGGAGTTTGTCTCCTGATCATCTCACGCACGCACACACACATGAGTGTGTGTGTTGTGTTTTGTTTTTAAGTTTATAATTTCATTTGCAAGATACCCGGCTTTAGTCCCTCGTGTTTGGTTAGTTATTAATTAGGTCACAACCTAATTATTTTCAACAATATTCCCACTTATTAACTAGGTTTAATATTCCTAGTTAATTTAGCGGGTTCGGGAATATTTATGACTAAGTTTATTTTAGGTCCCGTTAACTCGGGCCTTTTATAAATTTTATTTTCCTTAGAAGCATTTATTCACATTTTATTAAATATCAGGTTTATCTATTTAAATCCTAATATTTACCGGGTTACTTTTACCGCTAACGGTATTTTACCCGTCTTTTAGTATTTACGGGGTTTGATTACCAAACCCGTTTTCGGGGTGTTACAAGTCTACCCCCTTAAAGAGGTTTCGTCCCCGAAACCTTTCTCACGTACTTTACTAGATTAGATCATCCGAACCTTAGCTTCGGTGATCGCTTGAGCATTGCTCGCACATAATACTCTTACCAGGGAAGTAGGGTAATGTGCTTTTGGTTTCAAAGCGTATACGCCTTTTATGTATATAGCCTCGCAGGCCGATACTTTCATTTTGTATTTCTTATTCTGGTCCTTTATTTGACCGAGCTATCATCTGATCACTCGGTTATATTTATTTTCAACATGCTTACTTCAAGCTAATCTTATATCGACAAGTGCTTGTATAAGTCGTAACACTAATCTGACTTTGAAAGGTTTTACCGGCTAGACTGATTAGTCGTCGTCATTTTACTCCCCGTCATTAGGGTATATCTTATTGCCAACCTGGCCTTTTACGATCTCTTCGCTTTTAACCCATTTAGTTAACTTAGCGAAACCCATCGCTTTTATACGAACTTTATCTCCCGTTATTATTTTACGCCGGAGGTTACAACCAGTTTCCTCGTCTTATACTATTGACCCGTAGGTTCTTTCACTTAGCCCCGTAGGCTATTTCTTTAAATTTTCACCTTTTTGCCTTTTTAAGGTGAAACCCCGACAATTTGTTTCTTCTATCTGTGACCCAAGGGTCTTCTTGGTCTCGCAGACCTTAGCCTCATTTATAATCTCGTAGGTTATGATAATCCCGTAGATTATCTTTTATTCAAGTCTTTATTCAAATGTATATATATACGTATATAGCTCCAAGGCACCCCTTGTTATATTTGGAATCATTTATTTTTGCTTTTGAGCTTTAGTTGACCTTGACCCTGTTCTAAGGCTTCATTCGTTTACTTTCGGACTAATCTTCCGACTTTATGACTCCTTACATTATTTACACATCGGTTTGTTTTACGCTCACAGTTTCCCGGTTCATAATTATACTTCTTTACAACCCATTAATCGGGTTCTTTTATCTTAATGTTTTTAACGCCTATAATCCTTTGCATAGGTTTATTAATATTTCTCACTTTCATTTACTCGGTTAGTGCTTACTTGTTTTAGCAAGCGTTGCCCTTTATTAAATTCGTTTGACTTGTCGTGTGAAAATTCATCACTTATGAACGTCAAACTTCATTCTTTGTTCGACCCATTCAACTTTAAAATAGTTGAATGTAAATTTATCAAAATTTCTATTTGCAGTGTCTTATCGTCTTTTAGTCATAACTCGAAACCCGAGTCTTTTGACTTTCCATCCGAATTCCCGTTTCTCGGTCTACTCATGTGTTTAACTCCTTACCCATCAACTGGGTGTTTTACCGAAGTCGTTATTATTGCAACCCTTCCGGTATGCATTAAGACTTTGTTTCACTTTTATATTCCGACTTTGTCCTCAGGTTTGGCGTTTTACAAAAACGACCCGTTAAGAGTCATATTTGCATTCTCCGGGTTCGAGTGTAAGTACACTCTCTCCCAATGTATATCTTAGTTATTTTACATTAATCTTTATCCCCTTCTCTCGGGCTCATTATCCTAATGTAATACGCTTCTGTCACCCGGCTGTGCGCTTACATTATTATCAAGTATTTTGCTCTTTTGATCATTTGGGTACTTTTAATTTGTCCCATTCACCCCGTCCTTACTACATCAGATGTAAATGTGTCCGCTATAAGAAGCTCATGGTATCATATGTCACTACTTACTTGGCCAGAGTAAGGGATAAACACATGACACACACGACCCTTTTATAGTTTTCACATTACACCCTATGTAAGTAACGCCTCTATTTAGTTTTCTTGGAAATAATATCCTGGATAGGTATTCTATTCAGGTTTTCCAAGTTTCTAATTTACATATGCAACAATCATTCTCTACATGTTTGTTGCATATTGCTATTTGTGCGATTATATTTAAAAGCGCGAACCTGGTAATGCTTGCCCCAACGGGCGTTCCTCGCCATTAACCTTGTTCACGGTCGTTACGCGATTTAGTCCTTGGTAAGCATGCTCCTCTTGTCATACTTCGGACCGTTCCTCTATCATATCTGTAATTTGTTTAACCCTTGTCATCTTTAAATGCAAGTGTCCTTCAACTAAAACATTCACAAAAGTTAGCCATGTCAACTTTACTAAACGCCCGTACATAATACAAGGCTTTTCTACCATATGTGTCAATGCACAAAATTTTGTTAGCTATATCTATCATTTGATTGGGGTAATGTGTATTACACGGTAACCCTATGTGTTGTTTACAACACTTTAATACGCTAAACCATTAACATACATGCACTTACCGGATTTGCGATCAAGCCTCGAACCGAACACATTTGTCAACAACCTTGAGCTCTGATTACCAACTTGTAACAACCATAATTTTATTTAGCGATTTTCGTAAATAATCACAAATTACTGAGTATTTATATTTAAACATTCATGCTCAAATACGGGTTTATTAAAACTTTTCTAAACTTGAAAGCAAAACAACATAATGTAATTTAATTCATCGTTTTAGAATAACGACGAAACAACTTGCGGAAGCTTCATTTAACGTGTGTTCGGTTCTTGCTCGACGCTTAATCTTCATCCGGAACTCTCGACATTCACCTATGATCAATACCAGCTTAAATGTTAGTATTGATAGTTTAAATAACGGTACAAGACAAGATAAATGATAATGGAAGGAAATCCCTAACATTAATCTCTTGATCCCAAAAACAAGGACTTCAAACTGGCCTCCACTGTAGCTTACGGTAGCCACCGTAAACTATGGTGGACTCTGTTTTAAAATACTCCCACCGTAAGGCAGGAGGTAACTATCGTAAAGATTTCAGCCCCACCGTAACTTACGGTGGGCACCGTAAGTTACGGTGGTCCCTGTATCAGACCTTTCCATTTTTGCCGTTTTTTTAAACGAAAACTTCCGTATCTTTCAATCCGCATATCCGTTTGACCTCCCGTTTCTTCCTACATGATCGTAATTTGATTCTCCATCTCATGGAGTTTAAATCCAACATTCAAACTAATAAAATCCTAAATTTTTAAGCATTCAGCATATTATTAAAAATCCACATTTTGACCCATTGGTATTTAGGACCTCCAAACTTGTTTCTAGTTAATCATAAATCATAGACCAAGGTATTTAACTCAAAATATCTATCTTGGATTCATAAGTTTTATGAATTACGCGGCAAACACCCAAGTTACGCGTGTAATTCTTTTTAACCCGTTTAGGAGATCTTTTATGCATTTTGGTCCAAAACTAGCTCCTTTCTTTTCAATACTTCGTAATGCCACATCTAAATATCTGCTTATGTTCCACCACAACTATTTTTGTGGTGGATTTAGCATAACTAACCTATTATCCCACATTTACCCATAGGTTGGTCATTTTCGCAAATGACCATTTTTGTGCATTTGACCCACAAATGTATATTCCTATAACTTTTATTCATATTTAATGATTCCATAATCTTAATGCAAGTTCCTAAACAACCCCTATGGGTTGTTTGCCCAATTTACCCTTCAAGGGCGTTTTAGTCAACATTAGCCCCTCACTTACTATGAAGGGCTTTTGCAACATATTTGGCCATGAAGTACGTTATCCACAACCATATTTACACCTACCTGGCTCGGGTCAACTTATTGACCCATTTCGATACCTTGCCTCTATAATATGCTAATTCGTAGTGCTTTAATCCATAAACCATTATTATCCTGTAAGCATAAGACTTGACACGTACTTATTAGTCGTCATTTGTCAACTGGCACTAAAAGTCACCCTTTGACCCGTTTGGTCTAAACGACCAAACATTTTGTATTTGAATTTAGAATGGGATATATATATACCATCTCGTTATTTAACCCATTTCGGCTTACGCCGTAGGGTATCTTATAACTTTTACTTATATTTATCGGCACCCGACTAAATTACCATTTTATCCCTATCCTTATTATGAGTTACCCCATATGGTAACATCTCAAGATTCATTGTATGCTTGTCATTTACTGTCACACCCCGACCACGTAGAACAACAAAACGTGGCGGAAAACGTCGGGGAGTGTTGTAACAGAATCATTGTTTCATAACACGTGGAAATTGAAATATTGTTTTATTGTTTAAGGTAGTTACAATGTCTTGACAATCAAAGAAACATAACATAAATAACTAGTCTTGCATCTTTTATTGTCGCTAAGGCCCAAGTCCGCCTAAGTGTATCTTGATAAATCCTATGCATCATATCCTGAAACACATGTGAAAATAGGTACGTCAGCATAAAAATGCCTGTGAGATACATAGGTTTATGAAAATAGGACTCATGACTTATTGTTTAAGAAAAAGTATAGTCATGAACCTTGTAATTTGATTTGTCTTGTAAATCATTTGAAAAACGATAAGATCAGATGATATGTATAAATAAGAGAATAATGTATGGTTAAATGAATAACCATGTAAAATGAGTTTGTATAAGATAAGTTGTTTGTAAAAGAATGTCTTGTGAAAAGTATGTTATTTGTATAAAATGTTATATATCTTAAATTGAAATGATTCAAATAACGCTACGATATGTAATACCATACAAACACTTATATATAGGAAGTACAAGCGGCGTATCCACCATGCTTGTATCATATTACACACGCACCGTTACTCAAATCACTTACCCAAACAAACCACCAATGTAAGATGTCTATGTTTAAACCAATTGCCAACGTATTGAATAATATGTCAAAAATGTTTATGTCAATATGTAAATCATGTAATGTGTAACCAATGTCAATAATGTTTATGTGTCAAATGTAAATCATGTAATGTGTAACCAATGTCAATAATGTTCATGTGTCAAATGTAAATCATGTAATGTGTAACCAAAATGATATGTATGGCTAGTGAAAAGTATCAACTAAACCATATGCATAAAAACAAAGTATTGAAGTAAAACATGGTTTAAATCAAAGCTATGTTTTGTGGAAATGCATGCTATACTGATACGAACATCTATGCGGTGTTGTGAAAATGCATACATCCAAGCCTTGAGACTGTGGTGATAAACCCTTAAACAACTTAAAGGTTTATCTAAATTATGTATATCGAATTCGGTCATTCCTTCCAATCCAAACAAACCCAGGATTTCAGGAACGGGAGTTGTCAATTCCTATGGTACCACTACCTACTAACGAACGGCGTAGCTAATGTTAATGAATGTATTGTTCCATTGTAAACAACCCAAATGTCATAACAAAATGTAAGCATGTGATGAAAACACTGTACTAAGTATGTAACCAACGGACATACATAGCATAAAATGTAAATGTAAAACAATGTACTAAGTATGCACACAATGGGCACACATAGTATAAAATGTAATGTAAAACAATGAAATCATGTACTATAAATGTACTAATGAACATAGCAAGTATATGATGTGAAAGCAGGAAAGCATGAAAGTAACAAGTAGGCACATGTGTTCCACCCCAAAACGTTTGGAAACAGTAAAAGAGGGGTCTATGTACTCACTTGGAATTGCTCAGAAGTCCTTGAGTAACAACCAAACAATGCTAGAGATCACGGATATCAAACGGCACCTAATATAGGTAACTATGTTAATAAACCGGACCTATAATCGGAAGATCGGGTAGCATTAGGGTTTGTAAACCAAATGAGTGTAGGAACTCATGTAGCATGGTTTAACAAAGCCTACATACTAAATGAAACCTAACCTAAGTGCTTTCGACCCATCGCGACCCATTAAGGTAGCTTATGCTACTTTAACGCGTCGTGCGCGCAAAAGCGCACTCGAGACGTCTAACTAGCCCTATGACAAGTGTTATATGCCTCTAAACATGTTACATAATCAGTTAAGTGATGAAAGTTTAGGTTACATATGCTTAATTACCAATTACACATAAAAAGGGTATTTTGGTAATTTACCTAAGGCATATAAACTACCTATCATACAACTACTTAAACGTCGTGACCATAAGGTATAACCTCGGAAGGTTATTCCCTATATACTATGGTCACCTAATGTATTTGGTCGGATCCTAATGATCGACCAAATGGGTCAGGTTCGAAGGTATAAGCGATTTATTAGATCGCTTACCCTACGACCCTAGACAACGTGGTAATCAGTAGGCATAGTCCCAAGGGACTATAACCAACGTGATTACACTCACGTTGCGAAGTTCAAACGAACTTCGCATTGACTATAAACTGGTCAACACAGAAAGTCAAACAAAGTTTGACTTTCAGACTCGAAAAGACTCGAAAAGCAATAAAAGAACGAAGGAATACTTACGAAGGGTCCCCGAATGCTAACCTCGATCCAAGTAGCTCAGGTATGAAACAATGGTTTCAACTTAGAGCCTCTCAAATCAAGATTCTAGTGGTTTTTGCAAGAAGTGGGGTGGGGTATTTATAGTGTTTCCCGAACCGTTAGGATCATTTCTTGGAAAACGTGATTCGATCTTGGCCATACACTTGCACCCATGGTATTGTAATACCATGTGCATCAAAAACCAGCCCATAGTATTGAGAAAAACCATGTGCAAGGTTGGAACGGACCAGATTCGATGTTTCTGCATGTTTTCTGCTGTCAGGGGGCTGATGCGGCCCGCTTCAGGATCAGACAAAGCTCAGGCGGGCCGCCTGGAGCTTCTGATCAGAAAACAAGTTTCCATTTTGACAGTTTCAGTCCCTGTTGTGTTTTAAGGCCATTCCCGACACTTCTAAGGCCCGTAAAGCCAACTTTAAGGCCCTAAAATGATTCCTAAACATTGTGGACATGAAACATGCTCAAAAATATGTCGGATGTTGGTTCGTTTGGTCGTACGAACGCGATGTTCGCTTAATTACGACGGAATGCGCATAAGCGCGAAAAACGATCCAAAATGCGCGACGAATGGATTTTTCTTATGCCAAACACTAAAATAAAATGTTTTAGTGCTTACATAAATTTTTGGATGTCCGGATGTTTTCAGAACGTAAGTTATGCGCGAAAATGCAAACTTGTGCACTTTTTGACGCTTTTAGTCCCTGAATGACCCAAAAGTTTATTTTAGCACGCCGAACCCCTCAAAGCCTATTTCTAAGCTATGTAAAGGATATTTATGGTATGTTTAACTTATGGCCATGTTCCGGAATGTCTGTTTCAGTACGAATCGTCATACTTTCGCAGTTTGTCAAGTTTAGTCCCTGTAAGCGAATTAACTTGTTTTCGGCATACCAAACCTTCCAAATCTTATTTCTAAGTTATGTAAAGGTTATTTAAGGTATGTTAAGCCTATTTCACTATTCCGGAGTGTTCGTTGCATTAAACTGGTTATATTTACGCATCGGTGCGCGTATAACCTTCCAGAAAGCGATTTAGAGTTTGGAATCGAACAAGAATTGATATGTGCAAATGATACACATATTTATACAAATCCTAAGTATGAAATACAATATTTCATTGGTTCGATATTTTTTTGATGGCTGTGAAGGCACAGGTGTCACAGTCTCCCCTACTTTAGGAAATTTCGTCCCGAAATTTATTTAGAGGAAACTTGTGAGAGCTTGAAAACATGAAGTTGAAAAGATCGAACAACATTGGTTAGGGTTCTGAACTTCTAGTAACCTTAATAACATTATGCTTGCAATGTAAGAGGGATACTTATATACAAGTATATGAAGCGTCATTGGTGCGTCCACCGTACCTCCATTACATTGTTCTCATTTCGTTATTGTTGTCACTATCGGTTCTTACACATAATAAATCTTACTGTGGTTACCGTGCACTGAATCTCATAATTATGTACGCGTCCATAATTAGACAATTCCTTGCATAGTTCACACAGTCTATTTTATAATGTGTAGGGGAAAACCAAATGAACAAACCTGTGATGAATGTGACTAGACCACCATAGGGTCCCTTTTATTAAATCAATAAATGATCTAAACAGACTATTAAGGAGTCTGTTTAGCTACATCACTAGATGTCGTTCTTTCACCAAATTGTGAATCAATCCTTTTGACTAGACCACTAAAAGGGTCTCTTATTGTCACACCCCCAAAATCCACACGCGGAGTACCACCGCTTGGAGGCGTGACTGACCAGGATCAAGCCACCAATCATATCGAACAAATGTAAATAGTAATGTAATTCAACCAAACCAATATGAAAGGTGTTCAAAACCTAAGTATAATTCAATGTTTAGCGGAAGCATAAAAGTAAACCCAATCATAAGTATAAGTACGAAATGTCATAATGTTTAACAAACATTCACGATCCATGTCCACAACGACCGCGCCTCCCGTGCAAGCTCCATATGTACCTAAGGTCCTGCAAGGCATGTAACAGAGAGTCAACAACTAGTTGAGCGAGTTCACAGTTGGTTATTCAGTTATAGTGTTCGTATTGTAAATCGTAAGTTCGTTTAGTAATCATGTATCGTATGTAATGGTATCGCGGCCCTCTAGGCATGTTTGCGAAGTTTAGCGGGGGTTTCCCATATGTTCTCTAGACTAGGCATATTTGTATCGCGGCCCTCCAGGCATGTTTGCGAAGATTAAGGTATAGTTCGCGGCCATTCCAGGCATGTTTGCGAAGATTAAAGTATAGTTCGCGGCCATTCCAGGCATGTTTGCGAAGATTGTTCTAGTATCGCGGCCAATCCCGGCGTGTGTGCGAAGAGGAGTATATGTATCACTAGTCTAGCAGTATCTACCATTAACCTTCCTCTCCCGAGGTCTATGGTATGTAATTCCGACAATTCTTAAGCGAAATTAAATCAATCAACCCATTCCCAACCCCGGGAATCCCATGCCTTGGTAAGAGTGTAAACTCACCTTGGTTTGCTCGGTATGCTAAGTTAATTGCTCACAAGAAATCAATCACGTCCTATAGTGCACGTATACTAAATCAGTTCATGTTCGAAATGCTTCACATGTAACTAGTATCACAGTAATATCACAGAGTGTGCTTGGCAGTTAGCATCTTGTATCTTGTAAACAGTTAATCAAGTTCATGCAACTCATGTTTCACATACTTGTCATTCACAGTTTATTCATACTTGACTAATGGTGTTAAATGGGTTTAAGGAGGTTATTGCATTTAACTGGATCATTACACTTTGCATAGCTCACATGCATAACAGAATTATCCATAACAGGAAATAACATATTTAACAGTGTTATATATATATACGTAGCTTAACAAGGTTAACATTGTAACAGGTCTAACAACCTAAGAGATCAACAGTTGGGCCGAAAATACTTATTGCCGAAAGCCCTTTTTGGGCCGAACATACTTGAGCCGAAATCACCTTGTGATTTCGTCCTGTTTTTAGATGTGATAGTGTTTTCATCTGAGACCTCATCATCAACAACACAGTTACATGCCAGATTTAATATATATTCAATCATTATTATGCTTGTTTTCAAGACTACACATGGCTTTCTATTTAATTCTAAAGTTATCAACTTGATCAGATCATATGTCATCATAGGTATTGGACCCCCAACTTTGAAATACATGAATTATGTATTATCATTACAAGATACTGACAACCCACATGCAAACCTTAGCCTAGTAATAGATCATAGATCATATGATTCTTATCTTTGTTAACTGCACATGCCTAACATAAATAGTCAACAGTCATAAATGAGTTATTGGAGTCATAAATGAGCCACTAAACAATAGATTATCTAATCATCATTAAAATAATAAATCATGGCTGACAAGTCCCATGTTGAAGGGATTTCCTATGAATTATTAAATTATCATACAATCATGATTGCCTTCACAGTTATCACATGGAACCTTATATCACCATCATGTGCAATTTATGAAATTATGGCCAATTTATGCAATCATGTGCAATTTCAGAGATCATGTGCAACCTCATAGAGAAATCAATGTTCACAATCATTGTGTCCAGAATTAATACAACTTGCAACAATTTCCTAGGATCATATCGACACACAGCAACATTTATTCATAAAGCATACATGATTAAACAACCAACTAAATATATTTGCGAGAATGAAACTAACCGAAGATGTATATGGAATCAAGCACAAAGATAAACTCCACAAAGATAAACTCCAAAGATTTCGAATAGGGGAGGGGTCGTCTGCTGTTAGCAAGATCGAAAGGGGAGGGGGGGTCTTATCCTCTGCCGTCGCACAACAAGTAGGAGAGGTAGGGTTTGTTGGTATCAATAATGTGAGGTATATCATATAACACAAGTGGGCCGGTGGTCAAGAGCTTGGGCCGAAAACAAAATGGAAATATACAATGTGTGTAGTGGGCTCGGTTAGTCCATGTTGTGAATGTTGTGATTTGAATCAACAGTATTATTACGTATACATAAATAATACACATCACAAATAACACTCAATAATGCATCTTAAATAAACAAAACACACTTTGCAATTAAGTACAAGGTTAAGTCAAACAGAGACCTTGAAAACTCGAGTTGTCACATTATCCCCAACTTGAAAGAAATTTCGTCCCGAAATTTAGCATGCGGTTACTGAGGAAGCTAGGTAAGTTGTATCGTTTACTGGTTTTCCTGGGGTGTCACATCATCCCCCCGTTGATTTGGAATTTCGTCCCGAAATTCTGTAGTAGCTTCAGCCTCAGTAGTGGTTGCATTGTTTTCGAACAACTGGGGATATTTGAGTTCCATTTGGTCTTCTCGTTCCCAGGTATACTCTGGGCCACGACGGGAGTTCCAACGAACTCGAACAAGAGGTATTCTGGTGTTCTTGAGGACCTTGACATCCCGGTCCGTGATTTCAACTGGTTCTTCGACGAATCGTAACTGTTCGTCGATAGTGAGCTCCTTCAAAGGAACTATGTGGGTCTCATCTGACAGACACTTCTTCAGATTCGACACGTGGAAAACGTTGTGAACTGCACTGAGTTCAGCTGGTAAGTTCAATCTGTAGGCCACCCTGCCTATCTTCTCAATGATTTCGAATGGTCCGACGTATCGTGGATTAAGTTTGCCGCGTTTGCCAAAACGAACAACACCCTTCCAGGGTGACACTTTGAGTAGCGCTCGGTCCCCAACCTGGAACTCGAGTAGTTTCCTGTCTTTATCGGCGTATGCTTTCTGACGGTCACGAGCTGCCGCCATGCGTTGTCGTATTTGAGCAATCTTTTCTGTAGTATCAACTACCATTTCTGGACCTGTGATTTGACTATCACCCACCTCTGCCCAACAAAGAGGTGACCGGCATTTACGTTCGTACAATGCCTCGAATGGAGCGGCTTTAATGCTGGTGTGGTAACTGTTGTTGTACGAAAACTCCACTAACGGGAGATGTTTTTCCCAGCCGTTGCCGAAATCGATTACGCATGCACGAAGCATGTCTTCTAGAGTTTGAATAGTGCGCTCAGACTGCCCATCTGTCTGAGGATGATAAGCTGTGCTCATGTTTAAACGAGAGCCAAAGGATTTGTGCATTGCCTGCCACAGTTCTGAAGTAAAACGTGCATCACGATCAGAGATAATAGAGGTGGGCACCCCGTGCCTCGAGACAACTTCCTTAAGGTATACGTCTGCTAGAGTGGAGAACTTATCCGTTTCCTTGATGGCCAAGAAGGGAGCAGACTTTGTGAGTCGATCCACGATCACCCAAATAGTATCATTTCCGCGCTGAGATCTAGGTAGGCCAGTAACAAAATCCATGGAAATTTGTTCCCATTTCCATTGTGGTATCTCAGGTTGTTGGAGTGGGCCTGATGGTTTCTGATATTCCGCTTTGACTCTCGCACAAGTCAAACACTTGCTAACGTAAGTTGCTATGTGAGCTTTCATGCTAGGCCACCAGTATGTAGTTCTGAGGTCGTGATACATCTTATCCGAACCAGGATGTACTGAGTAGCGAGACTTATGAGCTTCTTCCATTACAAGCTCGTGTAAGTTGCCATAGAGTGGGACCCAGATGCGTCCTGTTACATAGTAGGCTCCGTCTGCCTTTTGTTCTAACCTTTGCCTTGAACCGCGTAGGGCTTCAGCCCTGACGTTTTCTGGTTTCAATTCTTCTACCTGAGCATCTTGTATCTGAGAAGGAAGGCTAGACTGAATAGTGAGTTGCAATGCTCGTACACGCCTAGGTGTAGTATCCTTTCGACTGAGGGCGTTGGCCACCACATTGGCCTTACCCGGATGGTACTTTATAGCACATTCGTAATCGTTCAGTAATTCGACCCATCGATGTTTTCGCATGTTCAACTCTTTCTGCTTGAAGATATGCTCGAGACTCCTGTGATCGGTGTAGATAGTGCACTTGGTGCCATACAGGTAATGTCGCCATATCTTGAGCGCAAAAACAACAGCTCCCAGCTCTAAATCATGTGTTGTGTAATTCCGTTCGTGAATCTTACGTTGGCGCGAAGCATAAGCAATGACTTTATCCCGTTGCATCAACACACATCCAAGACCTTGGATGGATGCGTCGCAGTAGACTACGAAGTCGTCTGTGTCTTCAAGCAATGAGAGGATAGGTGCGCTACAAAGTCTATCCTTTAAGTGCTGAAACGCTGTTTCCTGTGTATTACCCCAACGGTAAGCAACACCTTTCTGTGTCAGTAATGTGAGCGGCTGTGCAATCTTTGAGAAGTCTTTGATGAACCGTCTGTAATAACCCGCCAAACCCAAGAATTGGCGTATTTCTGTCGGTGTGCGAGGTGCATGCCAGTTCTTGATCGAATCTACCTTGGATGGATCGACATGAATCCCATCCGTGTTTACCACGTGGCCTAGAAAGTGGACTTCACGAAGCCAGAAGTCGCATTTTGAAAACTTAGCGTATAGCTGTTCCGTTCGTAAGAGTTCCAAAATAAGTCGTAAGTGCTGCTCGTGTTCCTTCCGATTCTTCGAATAAATTAGGATGTCGTCAATGAAAAACAATAACAAACTTTTCAAGATAAGGTTTGCACACCCTGTTCATAAGATCCATGAAAACCGCAGGTGCGTTCGTTAGCCCGAATGGCATGACCAAAAACTCGTAATGGCCGTAGCGAGTTCTGAATGCTGTTTTGGAGACGTCCTCATCCCGGACTCTCAATTGATGATAGCCTGACCTCAGGTCAATCTTTGAATAGTAGCTCGACCCTTGCAGCTGGTCGAACAAGTCATCAATGCGTGGAAGAGGATAGCGATTCTTCACGGTCACCTTGTTCAGTTCGCGGTAATCTATGCACATGCGGAAGATACCGTCTTTCTTCTTCACAAATAATACTGGAGCTCCCCAGGGCGAAGAGCTAGGACGTATGAAACCTTTTTCCAAGAGTTCTTGCAATTGCTTAGACAGTTCTTCCAGTTCAGTTGGAGCTAAGCGGTAAGGTGCTCGAGCTATGGGTGCTGCTCCAGGAGCTAGCTCGATTTGAAACTCGACCTGGCGATGGGGCGGTAACCCAGGTAACCCTTCAGGAAACACTTGAGGAAAGTTGCGTACAACAGGAATATCCTCTAACTTCTTCTCTTTCGTCGATGCATCTGTAACGAGTGCTAAAATAGCTGTGTGGCCCTTTCGCAAACACTTCTGTGCCTTCAAGAAGGAGATGATGCCACTCACGACACCACTCTTGTCGCCTTGAACTTCGAGAGGTTCTTTGCCAGTACGGGGAATACGAATGATCTTCTCCTTGCATAGAATCTCTACTTGTTGTTGGGATAACCAATCCATACCAATGACGATATCAAAACTACTCAAGACTATATGAATGAGGTTGATGGAGAATGTCTGACCAGCTAAGACGAGGTTACAACCCTTGACTATGTGACCACTGTGGTGTCTGTTGCATTTATTGCACTTTGGGTGATTTCCTCGATATCCACCCTGCCTTTGACTACCAGACGACTGCTGACTGGGGCTCTGGTAGTTATCTGTCTTTTGCTGTTGTGCCTGGGACTGAACCGAAATTGAACCCTTGCTGGAGGTTCCATCCCATTTTCGCTTGTTGTTACTAGGAGTAGCAGAAGTAGTAGTAGTGGTAGTAGCACCGATACGCTTAGGCAGCCTGTTCTGTTCCACTGCCTGATCTGTGAGACGATGAGGAAGACGAGAAGTTAGCAGAAGTCACATGACTTTGGAATCTCTGGTACTAAGCCTTTGAGGTACAGCTCGATGCGATTGATAGGAGGATCCACCATAGTTGGGCATAACACTGCCAGTTCGTTGGATCGTTTCGTATACGCCTCAATCTCTGACCCCGTCATCTTCAGGTTAAAGAACTCCACTTCCAGTTTGTGGATGTCATCACGGTTACAGTATTCTCGCTTGATTAGCTCCTTAAAATCATTACATGGGGTGGCATTAGCAGCCGCCAGCCCCAGCATCTGAACTTGCGCGTTCCACCAGGTTAGCGCAGTGCCTTCGAGAGTACCAGTGACATATTTCACCCTACGAGCCTCAGGGCATTCACACATTTCGAAGACCGATGCGAGCTTCTTGAACCAGTGGAGGAGTCCAACGGCCCCTTCAGTGCCATTGAAAGTACTAGGACGACAGTCCATGAACGTCTTGAATGTGCACACAGGTGGTTAAGCGTGTTGACCGGTCGTGTGCGTAAGAGTAAACAAAATTAAGCACAAGTGTTGGGTTACGAGAGTAGGATCTAAAGATCCTAAAGTAAGTGGTGATGGCAGGTTATACCTCCTGCCTGGGCAGCTGCGAGTGCTGCAGTAACTTGTTCAGTGATCGAAGCCGCCAACTAGGCTCGAGTTAGGTTAACGCGTCCACTCATGATCTTGATATCAAAGAGAACATGAGTGAGAGAGGTTCGCGAAAGTGCGATGAAAGAAGAGAGTAAGCACACAAGTATTCTCAAGCAATAGGGGTTATGTGTATCTAAGCATACCATGAGCAAAGTTCTATGTAATTCTAGCAAGTAGGCAATAAAACATATACCATATTACCTAGAATGTTGAGTCTTGCACGTGGAGCGAGGCATCGTTGTGGATCGTTGAGCACTGTTCAGGTTATAGTCTGGTTTTAACAAAAACTTTTTCCCTTATTAAAACCAAGTTCTCTATAACCAATGGCTCTGATACCAATCTGTCACACCCCCAAAATCCACACGCGGAGTACCACCGCTTGGAGGCGTGACTGACCAGGATCAAGCCACCAATCATATCGAACAAATGTAAATAGTAATGTAATTCAACCAAACCAATATGAAAGGTGTTCAAAACCTAAGTATAATTCAATGTTTAGCGGAAGCATAAAAGTAAACCCAATCATAAGTACAAGTACGAAATGTCATAATGTTTAACAAACATTCACGATCCATGTCCACAACGACCGCGCCTCCCGTGCAAGCTCCATATGTACCTAAGGTCCTGCAAGGCATGTAACAGAGAGTCAACAACTAGTTGAGCGAGTTCACAGTTGGTTATTCAGTTATAGTGTTCGTATTGTAAATCGTAAGTTCGTTTAGTAATCATGTATCGTATGTAATGGTATCGCGGCCCTCTAGGCATGTTTGCGAAGTTTAGCGGGGGTTTCCCATATGTTCTCTAGACTAGGCATATTTGTATCGCGGCCCTCCAGGCATGTTTGCGAAGATTAAGGTATAGTTCGCGGCCATTCCAGGCATGTTTGCGAAGATTAAGGTATAGTTCGCGGCCATTCCAGGCATGTTTGCGAAGATTAAGGTATAGTTCGCGGCCATTCCAGGCATGTTTGCGAAGATTGTTCTAGTATCGCGGCCAATCCCGGCGTGTGTGCGAAGAGGAGTATATGTATCACTAGTCTAGCAGTATCTACCATTAACCTTCCTCTCCCGAGGTCTATGGTATGTAATTCCGACAATTCTTAAGCGAAATTAAATCAATCAACCCATTCCCAACCCCGGGAATCCCATGCCTTGGTAAGAGTGTGAACTCACCTTGGTTTGCTCGGTATGCTAAGTTAATTGCTCACAAGAAATCAATCACGTCCTATAGTGCACGTATACTAAATCAGTTCATGTTCGAAATGCTTCACATGTAACTAGTATCACAGTAATATCACAGAGTGTGCTTGGCAGTTAGCATCTTGTATCTTGTAAACAGTTAATCAAGTTCATGCAACTCATGTTTCACATACTTGTCATTCACAGTTTATTCATACTTGACTAATGGTGTTAAATGGGTTTAAGGAGGTTATTGCATTTAACTGGATCATTACACTTTGCATAGCTCACATGCATAACAGAATTATCCATAACAGGAAATAACATATTTAACAGTGTTATATATATATACGTAGCTTAACAAGGTTAACATTGTAACAGGTCTAACAACCTAAGAGATCAACAGTTGGGCCGAAAATACTTATTGCCGAAAGCCCTTTTTGGGCCGAACATACTTGAGCCGAAATCACCTTGTGATTTCGTCCTGTTTTTAGATGTGATAGTGTTTTCATCTGAGACCTCATCATCAACAACACAGTTACATGCCAGATTTAATATATATTCAATCATTATTATGCTTGTTTTCAAGACTACACATGGCTTTCTATTTAATTCTAAAGTTATCAACTTGATCAGATCATATGTCATCATAGGTATTGGACCCCCAACTTTGAAATACATGAATTATGTATTATCATTACAAGATACTGACAACCCACATGCAAACCTTAGCCTAGTAATAGATCATAGATCATATGATTCTTATCTTTGTTAACTGCACATGCCTAACATAAATAGTCAACAGTCATAAATGAGTTATTGGAGTCATAAATGAGCCACTAAACAATAGATTATCTAATCATCATTAAAATAATAAATCATGGCTGACAAGTCCCATGTTGAAGGGATTTCCTATGAATTATTAAATTATCATACAATCATGATTGCCTTCACAGTTATCACATGGAACCTTATATCACCATCATGTGCAATTTATGAAATTATGGCCAATTTATGCAATCATGTGCAATTTCAGAGATCATGTGCAACCTCATAGAGAAATCAATGTTCACAATCATTGTGTCCAGAATTAATACAACTTGCAACAATTTCCTAGGATCATATCGACACACAGCAACATTTATTCATAAAGCATACATGATTAAACAACCAACTAAATATATTTGCGAGAATGAAACTAACCGAAGATGTATATGGAATCAAGCACAAAGATAAACTCCACAAAGATAAACTCCAAAGATTTCGAATAGGGGAGGGGTCGTCTGCTATTAGCAAGATCGAAAGGGGAGGGGGGGTCTTATCCTCTGCCGTCGCACAACAAGTAGGAGAGGTAGGGTTTGTTGGTATCAATAATGTGAGGTATATCATATAACACAAGTGGGCCGGTGGTCAAGAGCTTGGGCCGAAAACAAAATGGAAATATACAATGTGTGTAGTGGGCTCGGTTAGTCCATGTTGTGAATGTTGTGATTTGAATCAACAGTATTATTACGTATACATAAATAATACACATCACAAATAACACTCAATAATGCATCTTAAATAAACAAAACACACTTTGCAATTAAGTACAAGGTTAAGTCAAACAGAGACCTTGAAAACTCGAGTTGTCACATTATCCCCAACTTGAAAGAAATTTCGTCCCGAAATTTAGCATGCGGTTACTGAGGAAGCTAGGTAAGTTGTATCGTTTACTGGTTTTCCTGGGGTGTCACACTTATGAATCATGGAGTGGTACTATATAACCCAAGGGTCTTAACTATTACATAGAAGCCCAATAAGGATTTAAGGTAGTACCCTTTTGAATATCCTACTACGAATCCCTCATATGAAGATATGAAAGATTCTACGAGGATTTGGATAACGAATATCCAGAGTATACAAAAACACAAAATGCATAAAAGAAAACACAAGATGCATAAAGACATAGTCATATAACCACAAAGATTGTTTATCTAGATCTTTAATTTGTTAATTTGTTTTGCTACAGAGCGCATGTATTTAAAGCACACTAGGAATCCATCTCGTGGATTTCATTTGGTACTTTAAACATTATCAAGAATCTAACTATAAAGATAGAAAGATTTTTAAAAGAAAAATTCGATTTCGCTTATAAGGAACCGAAATGTTCGAATTTAGGTACATAAGGAATCCAATTAAGGACTCTGATTTGAATGATAATCATCCATAAGGATCCAAATGTGAAGATAAAAAGATCCCTTATGGATTTTTAGAAGTTGAAGATGTTTGAAACCTTGCACTGGATGTGCTTAAGTCAAAACGTGAAGTAAAAATGCTTATGAAGTTGAGATGCTAGATATGTCAAGGCAACATATGAAGCAGAATTTGAAAGTTAAGTCAAAGTATGAGGAAAATATATTTGGAAAACTATGCATGGGGTTCTTTTAAGAAAAACGTGTTTACCGTTTTTGAAACCTTATATACAATACTTTTGAAATCATAAAGTAGGTGTACTAGGTAAGTATATTTATAAAAAAAAAAATGTTTTAAAATCATGCGAGATGAATTTTGAAATTATGTATAAGGTTTTTGAAAAACATGAATGATGCTTTTCGAAATCATGCACTTGATAAGAAAATGTACTATGTTAATATTGTTTTCAGACTATATGAAATGTTTTGAGATCATGAAGATTGTTTTTGAAATACTTGTACTGTGTATGTTGAAAAATCAAAACGTAATGGGTATGAGATTTGAAAATACCCTTAGTTATCAAACCAAGGATTCAAAGGTACAGATGTGCAGAAACATGATTACTCATAATGTCACTTTATTTTCCTGTACTTCGTATCTTAGAATGAGACGAGTACTTAGAATTTTCTATGGGAATCATGAGTAAACACAAGAATGGGAAATATTCACAAGAGTAGTTTGTAAGGAGCATAGTTCCTTAATGTAGGTATCATAGGGAAATGCCATACACACATGTAACTACGCTTGTACATCAGAATTTGTGAACAATTATTTATTTATGAACAAAACAGATTGTTTCACATTACAAGAAAATAAAAGAAACAAAGGCATAAGACAACAATATCCTTTGTTCAGCCAATTGCTCATCCACGGGTTGGATTTGCACTGACAATCTTCGGGCAGTTGTTCCTATAATGGCTCGTCTCGCCACAGTTGTAGCAAGTACCAGGCGGAAAACGAGCTTGAGCAGGGTTGACTTGGGGTTGATTTAGACCACCTTGGTTCAGGTTATATCGACAAGCACTTGCCAGGTGACCAACTCGTCCACATGATACACACAGACGACACTGTAAGTGAGCTAGGTGATGCCCCTTACATTTGTTGCATAATGGTGCCGTTCCCTTGTATTGCTTCTTAGCAGGTGGTGTTGCCACCCGGATGGGTCCTGTTTGATTTGGTACTGCTGCAACACAAACTTTTGCTGTATGACCTTTACGTCCACAAATTTGGCATTCACGGCACTTCACATTAGCATGATGATGAAGGTTACATTGGTTGCACAAGGGTGAAGTTCCATTGTATGGCTTCCTAGCTGGTGGCCTTGCCACATGGCTAGGTCCCGCTTGATTAGGTGTAACCGCTGCGGGTTTCCTTGAAGCCTTACGCTTCCTTGATTTTGGTGCTGGCTTGAATTCTGCTTCCTTTGGTGGCTCTTGAGTGGCTTCATTGTCGAGACGGGAGGCTTCATTGTTGAGACGAGCCATGGCAATGCCTAAATCCACAGTCTTCTGAATCACTTCGCCTATTTGCTGGGCAAATTTGGCCGTTCGCTCGGACATTTGACCAGTGCTGAGAGGAATAGACATTCTAGAAGAAAATGAAAGACATAGGAAGTAACAAGTGAAAGGTTATTGGACAAATAAAACAAAATGACAACGCATAGAAATTGCGATCATTTGTTTGTTACCTAAGGCAAACAAATGAGACGGTGACTAATCAAAGTAAACAGGTCTTATTAATGTATCACTGAAGACATGCTCGCCTATAAGTGAACACTCATCCCAAGAATTCCCAGGTAAGCACAACTGGTCTCGCGTCTGATGAGATATATACGAAGTGCTTGCCTAGACAGAAAACCCAGAATACAGGCATTCACCCTTCCAGTTTGCACATGTTCACATTATAAGACCCAAACTTTGACGAGATTTTGAAAATTCAAAGGGGTTCAAAACCATATAACAGAGAGTTCAAAATCTTACAATAGAGGGTTCAAAACCTTACAATAGAGGGTTCAAAACCTAGTAATCAATCATCCTAGAACATATGATTAGTTTTCAAAGCGGTTTGGAAATTTATGTTCTTGTTGTGGTTGTCGCCTAAGGATAGGGGACGGTATTGTTTTATGACTAAACGCAAGTAAACTCGCGTTAGGGTCCTAAGAAGGTTATAGACTAGGTCAAAGTATTACTAATAACCTAATTCCCTATAACCATGGGCTCTGATACCAACTTTTCTGTCACACCCCGACCACGTAGAACAACAAAACGTGGCGGAAAACGTCGGGGAGTGTTGTAACAGAATCATTGTTTCATAACACGTGGAAATTGAAATATTGTTTTATTGATTAAGGTAGTTACAATGTCTTGACAATCAAAGAAACATAACATAAATAACTAGTCTTGCATCTTTTATTGTCGCTAAGGCCCAAGTCCGCCTAAGTGTATCTTGATAAATCCTATGCATCATATCCTGAAACACATGTGAAAATAGGTACGTCAGCATAAAAATGCCTGTGAGATACATAGGTTTATGAAAATAGGATTCATGACTTATTGTTTAAGAAAATGTTTAGTCATGAACCTTGTAATTTGATTTGTCTTGTAAATCATTTGAAAAACGATAAGATCAGATGATATGTATAAATAAGAGAATAATGTATGGTTAAATGAATAACCATGTAAAATGAGTTTGTATAAGATAAGTTGTTTGTAAAAGAATGTCTTGTGAAAAGTATGTTATTTGTATAAAATGTTATATATCTTAAATTGAAATGATTCAAATAACGCTACGATATGTAATACCATACAAACACTTATATATAGGAAGTACCAGCGGCGTATCCACCATGCTTGTATCATATTACACACGCACCGTTACTCAAATCACTTACCCAAACAAACCACCAATGTAAGATGTCTATGTTTAAACCAATTGCCAACGTATTGAATAATATGTCAAAAATGTTTATGTCAATATGTAAATCATGTAATGTGTAACCAATGTCAATAATGTTTATGTGTCAAATGTAAATCATGTAATGTGTAACCAATGTCAATAATGTTCATGTGTCAAATGTAAATCATGTAATGTGTAACCAAAATGATCTGTATGGCTAGTGAAAAGTATCAACTAAACCATATGCACAAAAACAAAGTATTGAAGTAAAACATGGTTTAAATCAAAGCTATGTTTTGTGGAAATGCATGCTATACTGATACGAACATCTATGCGGTGTTGTGAAAATGCATACATCCAAGCCTTGAGACTGTGGCGATAAACCCTTAAACAACTTAAAGGTTTATCTAAATTATTTATATCGAATTCGGTCATTCCTTCCAATCCAAACAAACCCAGGATTTCAGGAACGGGAGTTGTCAATTCCTATGGTACCACTACCTACTAACGAACGGCGTAGCTAATGTTAATGAATGTATTGTTCCATTGTAAACAACCCAAATGTCATAACAAAATGTAAGCATGTGATGAAAACACTGTACTAAGTATGTAACCAACGGACATACATAGCATAAAATGTAAATGTAAAACAATCTACTAAGTATGCACACAATGGGCACACATAGTATAAAATGTAATGTAAAACAATGAAATCATGTACTATAAATGTACTAATGAACATAGCAAGTATATGATGTGAAAGCAGGAATGCATGAAAGTAACAAGTAGGCACATGTGTTCCACCCCAAAACGTTTGGAAACAGTAAAAGAGGGGTCTATGTACTCACTTGGAATTGCTCAGAAGTCCTTGAGTAACAACCAAACAATGCTAGAGATCACGGATATCAAACGGCACCTAATATAGGTAACTATGTTAATAAACCGGACCTATAATCGGAAGATCGGGTAGCATTAGGGTTTGTAAACCAAATGAGTGTAGGAACTCATGTAGCATGGTTTAACAAAGCCTACATACTAAATGAAACCTAACCTAAGTGCTTTCGACCCATCGCGACCCATTAAGGTAGCTTATGCTACTTTAACGCGTCGTGCGCGCAAAAGCGCACTCGAGACGTCTAACTAGCCCTATGACATGTTTTATATGCCTAAACATGTTACATAATTAATTAAGTGATGAAAGTTTAGGTTACATATGCTTAATTACCAATTACACATAAAAAGGGTATTTTGGTAATTTACCTAAGGCATATAAACTACCTATCATACAACTACTTAAACGTCGTGACCATAAGGTATAACCTCGGAAGGTTATTCCCTATATACTATGGTCACCTAATGTATTTGGTCGGATCCTAATGATCGACCAAATGGGTTGGGTTCGAAGGTATAAGCGATTTATTAGATCGCTTACCCTACGACCCTAGACAACGTGGTAATCAGTAGGCATAGTCCCAAGGGACTATAACCAACGTGATTACACTCACGTTGCGAAGTTCAAACGAACTTCGCATTGACCATAAACTGGTCAACGCAGAAAGTCAAACAAAGTTTGACTTTCAGACTTGAAAAGAGTCGAAAAGCAATAAAAGAACGAAGGAATACTTACGAAGGGTCCCCGAATGCTAACCTCGATCCAAGTAGCTCAGGTATGAAACAATGGTTTCAACTTAGAGCTTCTGAAATCAAGATTCTAGTGGTTTTTGCAAGAAGTGGGGTGGGGTATTTATAGTGTTTCCCGAACTGTTAGGATCATTTCTTGGAAAACGTGATTTGATCTTGGCCATACACTTGCACCCATGGTATTGTAATACCATGTGCATAAAAAACCAGCCCATAGTATTGAGAAAAACCATGTGCAAGGTTGGAACGGACTAGATTCGATGTTTCTGCATGTTTTCTGCTGTCAGGGGGCTGATGCGGCCCGCTTCAGGATCAGACAAAGCTCAGGCGGGCCGCCTGGAGCTTCTGATCAGAAAACAAGTTTCCATTTTGACAGTTTCAGTCCCTGTTGTGTTTTATGGCCATTCCCGACACTTCTAAGGCCCGTAAAGCCAACTTCAAGGCCCTAAAATGATGCCTAAACATTGTGGACATGAAACATGCTCAAAAATATGTCGGATGTTGGTTCGTTTGGTCGTACGAACGCGATGTTCGCTTAATTACGACGGAATGCGCATAAGCGCGAAAAACGATCCAAAATGCACGACGAATGGATTTTTCTTATGCCAAACACTAAAATAAAATGTTTTAGTGCTTACATAAATTTTTGGATGTCCGGATGTATTCAGAACGTAAGTTATGCGCGAAAATGCAAACTTGTGCACTTTTTGACGCTTTTAGTCCCTGAATGACCCAAAAGTTTATTTTAGCACGCCGAACCCCTCAAAGCCTATTTCTAAGCTATGTAAAGGATATTTATGGTATTTTTAACTTATGGCCATGTTCCGGAATGTCTGTTCCAGTACGAATCGTCATACTTTCGCAGTTTGTCAAGTTTAGTCCCTGTAAGAGAATTAACTTGTTTTCGGCATACCAAACCTTACAAATCTTATTTCTAAGTTATGTAAAGGTTATTTAAGGTATGTTAAGCCTATTTCACTATTCCGGAGTGTTCGTTGCATTAAACTGGTTATATTTACGCATCGGTGCGCGTATAACCTTCCAGAAAGCGATTTAGAGTTTGGAATCGAACAAGAATTGATATGTGCAAATGATACACATATTTATACAAATCCTAAGTATGAAATACAATATTTCATTGGTTCGATATTTGTTTGATGGCTGTGAAGGCACAGGTGTCACAGTTACGGCTATATTACCATTTACCCATATTTACCATTCATCATGGTTTTTATCAATTTTGTGTATGTCCCGACTCGTATCACGGAAATCCATATTTTCCAATATTGTTTTTATCGAGTTTAAAACTTATAGAATAAATAAATATTCTACAAAATGGTGTAAGTTTCACTTACCTTGCATCCGATTATTGCTCTTTTCGCGTACCAGATCCGTTTGACTCGCTTCTTTCCCAAGCCTCCATCTAGCTTGTCAAGAGTCAAACTATCATCATAATTCGTAAGACGGTTAGATTAGACGCCATTATTATGACTATTTCATCTTACGGATTTTATGTCGAAGCTTCTATTCTACTTCATCATTGGTTAGTTTGACTTTCTAAAATCAACTACCTTTAATCATATAATATGCACAATCAAGGCAAATCAATTTTATGATTAGAAATCGTTTTATCCCATATCTTATGTAATTAGTCAAGTTAGCTGATTACGCGTTTCTTTCATAATTCCATCTTTTCATACAAAACCCAATTCATGGTAATTATGATTCATGTACCCAAACACCTAAATTGTTCAAGTACTATATCTTTACTATATAATATGATGATTCTAATCACAAATTAGGCACTAACATCATCATATTATAAAAACCCATTTCAAGTCATGTATGATCAACACTCAAACTTTCAAATTGTTCAAGTATCTTGTTTCTACTATCAACTATGATGATTTTAAACATGTGTATATCATCATCTTCACTACATAATCAAAACCCACTTGTCTAAAAGTGGTAAATCATCAAATTACTCAAATCATAGCAATTTTACTTCAATTTTACTTCAATTTGGTTTACGAAACCTCATTTTATCCGATCTTTCGATTTAAGTCCGGTTTATTAATATAGTTACCTATATTAGGTGCCGATTGATTCCGTGATCCCTCAAGGGTTGCTTGGTTGTTATTTCAAGAAATCTAAGCTATCTCAAGTGAGTAGATAGTCCCCACTTTTATTGTTTTCAAATGTTTTGGGGTGATACACATGTGCCTACTTGTTACTTTCGTGCTTTCACAACATATACTTGCTATGTTCATTAAGTACACATATAGTACACGATTTCATCTATGTTTATGCTATGTATGTTTAATTAGCACGCTAGCACATTGATTTCATAAACACTTTTATTGCATATGTTCACTTAGCATATGGACACATTGATTTTCATAAACATTTCTGCTTTGTATGTTCATTTAGCATACTTAGTATATTATTTTCATATAACATGCTTAAAATTGGTATAACATTTGGTTTGTTTAACGAAACTAATACATTCATTAACATTGATCATGCCAATCGGTAGTAAGTAGTGGTACCATAGGAATTGACAACTTCCGTTCCTGGCTTCCTAGGTCTGTTTGGAAGTAGGGAATGACTGAATCCGGTATACATAATTTTGATAAGCCTTTAACTTGTTAAGGGTTTGTCTCCTCAGTCGCAAGGCTTGAATGTAGACGTAAAACATTACCGCATAGATGTTTGTATCAATAAAGCATTCATTTTACAAAACATAACTTTTGACTTAAACTATGATTTACTCAAATACATTGTTTTATGCATTTTACCTATGGGTTTTAGTTGACACTTTTCACTTGCCATACATAACATTTGATTATACATTATATGATTTACATTTGACATTTGACTATGTTTACACATAAACATTTTGACATTGGTTTAAACAAGGTATTTTGGTGGTTTGTTTGGGTAAGTGATTTAAATAAGGAGGCATAAGTAATATGATAAAAGCATGGTGGATACGCCGCTGGTACTTCCTATATATAAGTGCTTTTATGATATTACATATCGTAGCGTTATTTAAACCATTTCAATTTAGATATATTACATTTTTCAAAAATAACATATCATCATAAAACATTGTTTTACAAATAACATATTTATAAAAACTCATTTTACTTGGTTTTCATTTAACCATACATCTTTCTTTTACATCATCTGATTTCTTATCGATTTTCGTATGATTTATAAAAGAAAACACTTAACAAGATTCATGACTAACTTTTGTTAAACATTTCTTTAAACTCACAAGTCATGAATCCTATTTTCAAAAAAAACCTATGTAACTCACATGCATTTTTATGCTGACGTACCTATTTTCATATGTGTTTCAGGTGCTGTTGTTAGATGATCATGATGCAAACATAGGATTGGACTTGGGCCTTAGTGACTTAAAACTATGAAAGACAGTTTAATTCTTGTTATGCTTCTGTAAATTTCTAGACAATGTAAACATTTTAATTAATAAAACAAAACTTCAATTACCATGTGTTATGAAACAATGATTCTGTTACTCCACTCCCCGACTTTTCCGCCGCGATTCCAAACATCACCTGCCGCGTCCATAATCTTCAAACCTATCTTACGATTCAGTCCAAGATCTTCAGCTTGTTATTTAAAAAGGCGATGTAACAAACAACGAACAATTCAATAAACAAAGAATTAACACATCTTTAAAATCTGACTAAAGTATTATATATTAGTAAACCCATCATCACAAACTTACAAAATGGCCGTCCACACAGAAAGAAATAGGTATGATCTGATTATTTTCATTCACAACAACCATACCACCTTCATTGACATTAACAATGTCATGTACAGCTTCAATATTTGAACTCAAGATAATCTCTTCTACCACCTTTTCTTTAACAACAACACAGACCTTTGGTGGAAGCACTAAATCACAGGTAGCACAATTGAAAACCGTGATATGAAAAGTCTGAAGATCTATCATATCAAAGACAATCAGATGATCAGCAGTTATTGACAAGTCATTCTTTATCTACTTCCATCCGGTAGTTATGTAAAGTTCATTGTTGATATCTTCCATCCGTACAGACCAGTTCTGCTTTCCAGTTTTTTAATAACAACCGGATATGAAGGAATAGTTTTTAACATCTTGTGATGAACAAAAGAACGATTAATACTCTACAATCCGAATAAAACACATTATATAGTACATTAGTAAAAATATATCAGAAAATTAAGTAAATAAATAAAGAACAACATCTAAACAACTGTATCTCCAAAAAAATTACATGATGAATATTGTTCGAAGTTACATACCATACCAGATGGTTTGTAGTAAAAGTCATCACAAGGAGCAAGAGAAATGTCTTGATAAAAATATAATATTCTGAAACTTTCTAATGCTTCTTCATAGTGAAATATCAACCATGAATCTGAAGGTATTTTGAAACTGTCTACCAACTGACACAAACCATTATAGAAATAATATCTGCTATTGCTTAGAGGATAGATCTTGGCTTTAAAAATGTTTCCAGTTGTGGTCCGGATGTTTTTATTTCCAGTTGGATAATTAAACTGTTGAATCCATTTTTCATACTGTTTTGGCAAAATCTAAGCATAAATAAATAAAACACTTTTATTGCTAGATATCATACGAAAAGAATAAAATTAAGTGTTAAAGTAAGATCAGATAAAATTCCTAACCAAACATTTCCTTTTACTGTCTTCAAGGTAACACGAAAATCCATAAATCATTATCACGTAAAACTGTAACAGTATCAATTATATAGAATCAAAATCAGTAACATTAAGAAACAAATGAATACAATCATTAATGTATGCAATACATCTAAATAAAAGATTATACAACTAATATATATCAAAATAACAATAGACAAAATCAAAAAGGTGAGAATACATGTATTTTCTTATCATATCAAAAAATATATTTTTTTTACAGCAAATCATATAATTCAAACTTAAAACCTACTTTTCCGATTAAGTATCACAAATAGACATGGAGGATCATCAGCTAAATAAATTGTATAGAAAGACAGGATAGTGACTTGTGTCTGTACCAAACAAAAACTTAAAAACAATATACCAACTACTAATCAAAATAAGTTCAACTTTACAAATACACATGAGAATACATCAGTTAAAATCGGAAATTTATATTATACTTCAGAATAACATCGTTACATAAACAACTTTATAAACAACATTACAAATAAACATGAGAATACATCAGTAAAGATTGAAATTTTATATCATTCATAAGAATCACATGAACAACTTTATAAATAACTTTACAAATACAAATGATAATACACCAGTAAAGATTGAAATTTTATATCATACTTCAGAATAAGATAAATACATGAGCAAAGTGAAATCCAATAAAATCAATAATGGATAAGACATATGGTAGATACACCAAATTTCAAATCACTTTTTTTTAGAATCATATATGTCTATCATAACATGCATTATAACTACATAGTAATCGGATATAAAACAAAATTAGGACTCTCAGAAGTTGTTCGAGTATAGGCCACAACAATAAATGCAATCATAACCAACAATGGATTGAAAAAAAAAAACAGGGAGATACATGAATACACCACCGTTGATTACAACTTCTTCATTAAAACAACAAGAACCATAATCGGCTATGGAATTCAAACTAAAAGAATAAAATGAAAAAGTACAAAACAAATCAGATTATTTAACAATACCTTTGTTATTATCCAAGATGATATTGATGAAGATCGGAAGAAATCGAAGAAGATGAGAGAGTTTCTTGGAGAAAGTGTACAAAGATACGTGGAGAGAGAAAGGAATCAAGATTTTGTGAGGATCTTGAAAAAGTTAGAAGGTTTAAATATTTCCCATGTAACCGGGTCGGATCATCCCCAATTAGTTTTGGTCAACATCTGTTTGACTTTTGATCAACATCTGTTCAAGTTTTGGTCAACATCTCATTTAGTATTCAACATAAATTTGAATAACTCAATAAGTGGTTTGAACATCTGTTTGACTTTTGGTCAACAGTTGGATGGAAACCCATGTTAGATTGAACAGTGTTTTTAACAGACGTTTAAACATCTGTTTAGACTTAAACAGATGTTGGGACTTAAAAAGATGTTTGGCCTTTTATATTAGCTGTTTGGACTTAAACAGATGTTTGGCCATAAACATATGTTTGGCCTTGAACAAATGTTTGACCTTAAACAGATGTTTGCCCATAAACAGATATTTGGCCTTAAACCAAACATCTGTTTAAGGTCAGCATCTGTTTGACTTTTGGTCAATATCTGTTAACATATAAACACTGTTAACATAAATTACAAATAATTAGCTAATAGACGACACACATTTAGCATCTTAAATCATCAAGACCCTTAAGAATTTGACCATATGATTTAATCATGTGTTTTATCTTAGATGGGACAACTTGAAAAGAAAATTAACTAAAAGGATAACATATTAAACGGGTAAGTAACGCTCAAAGTGTATTTTACTGCATAAATACTGTTACATATAAACACTGTTAACATAAACACTGATGCAATATCTGTTGTTGATGCTGAACTACTATTGTTGTTGGGCAGTGGTTCACCTTTGGTTGATCAGGCCTTTGGCTATTTCTTGTAGCTTTGCTGAGTCAGGATTTTCTACCAACATCCGCTTGATGGCCACTTTAAAGTATTAGGATTCTTGTTGCGCCTCTTCTTCTTCATCCACCTGTTTTTGCCTCTTTGTTTGATAGACAGCAACAGCAGATGAAACAGTGGGTTTAGTAGATCTTTTAGTTGGTAAGGTCTATTTGATTGAAACCTCTGATGCTGGATAATCTGGATTTTTAGGAACAGAGGGATCTTTCTTTCTTCTTTCTTCCAATTTTTTGTATGTCTCTATCACTTTAATCTCTGTCCACCTTGTGATTTGATTCATTGAGCCATTGATAGACAGCAACAACAGATGATAAGGAAGTTTCACCTTCAACGGAAGAAACTAGTTATTAAAGTCATTAATACAAAACCAAATAAAAAGTGCGAAAAGATTAAAAATCAAAAGTATTACACTAAATGCTTATCTTCACCAAGTTATGTAAGAGACTTAGGCAAACATAGCCTTTGATTATCAAGAACTCTTACTATCAATCTTGGATCCCGAGACTACTACACACACTCTAAGATGGATGATGGATGATGGTGGTGGATGTGGGGTGTAGTGGTGGTGGAGTGTGGGTGAAGTGGCAGAGAGGTGGTTTGCCAAGGGATGCCTTTAAAGTGAACCAATCACCTCTATTTAAAGCCTGCATAAATGCCCGGACACGGCCCCGTGTCCATTGGGCAGGACCCCGTGTCCATCCTCTTTCTCTTTCTTCATTAATTGCAATTTGTCTGCATTAGCTCTACACGCCCCCGTGTGCAAAAGCGTATCTGTACTATCAGGATTTGCAAGATTCTGTGAATCTTAGCGTTGACCACGGCCCGTGTGGAGCTAGGCACGCCCCCGTGCTGGGAATAGAAGCTTCTACAACTTTGTCTTTTCTGCAGACACTTGGCCACACCCCCGTTTCCGCTGGGCACGGGGCCGTGGTCAGCCTTCTGTTTCTTTGTTTTTTGCTTGGGAATATGCTGTCGAGGGGTTGGGCATGCCACGTTTATTCCTTTTCTTGTATTTATGTTAGATTTTGTTGCATATTTGTTTCTTTTGTTCATTTAAGCTCATTTAATCCTGAAAATACAAAAGGAAGACAAAAGCACACTTTTTCCAACATTAGTACTAAAAAAGGGTTAGTTTTATGACTCATTTGATGTATTTTATGTCACACCCTGGCTTTTGCGGAAGCGTGGGTTTATTTGGTGTGGCTTCTTAATATCATAGCAACAATCACAACAATGCTATATGATAAAAACACAAGATGCTCATCCATTAATATAGTTAGAAAATACCATAACATAATTGTCTTGAATCATCAACCCAAAATAAGTTACAACCATGACTTGTTTAAAAATGAGTTCCCAATGGACTCAACAAAAGACCTTAAATAAAATGAGGTTTGGAGACGTGTGACCCGTCCAGGCAAGGGTTACACCTCTCAAACCCTATACCCCTGGATGACATCTTTTATTTAATACGCAGCTTAACGTGCATCACCCGCCAGATCCGATCAATTCCCTGAAATACATATAGTTTGAAAAATCAACAAAAAGTTGAGCAAGTTCATGTGTATGTGAGTATGTATAAACCTTTGTAAACGTTGTATGTATAACCCTTGAACGATGTATGAAAGTCCCTAGTATGTAGCAATAAGGAAATAAAAGAGATCACCAATGGTTTGCAAGGCCATTGATATGTGTGAAGTGATGCAGGAAGACTCAAACCTAGCGGAGTTGCACCGGGCTTCCGGCTGTAAGACACAGTCACCACTATGGGCCGCCCCGGCCTCATGGGTGTGGGCTCGCTACACCCAAATAGATCTATCACTCATGTCCCTTGGTCCTACGACGAGGATTAATGGCCTTTAGTAGCCGCCTACCCACTCACATGATCTAACGGTGTATGAAAAAGTTCCCTCCTTAACTTAAACATACCATGTATAGAAATGTCTGTATAATTGCAACATGTATTTCACCCCCGAAGTATAAAACCGAAAACAGTTATGAGAAAAGGAGGACATGAACTCACTGTAGTGCGTCTCCTGAGTCGTATCGTCAACTCAAACTTGGTCCGCTACACGACAAACTACAACATACTAATGTCTATTAGACGAATGGGCCGTGCCTTGCTTTTGTATTTATGGATTTGTGTTACGTTACTTTGATATCATTCCAAGCTATAACTCATTGTTAAAAAAATAATTATTATTTTAACTTACATTATATTTTTAGGTCTTGAAATAATAGTTAGACAACTATTTCGTATTCATATTTCTCAAGTATTTTATGTGCGTATTTCCTTCCCAAGGATGGGGGTATTTATATATGTATTTTTGTGATAATTCATACTTCTCGTTCTCCAAAATATATTCGTAAAACCATTTTTCGGAATTATAAGTGTGAGGGTATTTTGCTAAGTTACATTATTTTTCCCTAAAGAATGTAACTAGTTCACAAAATAAACAAATAATCACAAAAGCGTTTTAGTGTAAAATATATATTCTAAATATATATTTATCCGTTTTTATTTAAGAAAATCAACCTCCGACACTTGTATTTTGTTACAAAAATTATGGCGAAGTTTATATTCGAAACACAAGTTATCAAATATACTTATAACACTTGTTTGGAAAAATATTTTCTAAGTGTTGGAATTTTTAGAAAATTTCGCCAGAGTTTCCTTTGTAAACGGAGGTGTCCATGCTTACTAGCATATCATTTTCTTTACAAAATTTCACTCAATCAATCACAACAATTTATTAGACAATGTTACACTAACCAAGTGCAAAAACAATGCACTTTTCATAATAACATGAACTTGGTTTTTAGTAAAAACGCGTAGTAACTTAGTAAAGCTTTTGGTGGACTTAGTTACCTTCCAAAGTGTATTCGTTTCTTTAAAAATAATTTTCTTACAAAAGTTTAGTGTTTACAACTTGTAAACAATTTCTACAAAATTTAACCTTTTGAACTCTTCTTGTAAATAAAATGTTTTCACACTTGTTTTATTTCCAAAATAGTATAAGTGTATGTAAAGTCATGATTTAAAGTCATGATTTTCCAAAAATCGATTCTCTAACTCGGTTTATTTAGAAAAGTCTTTTGTAAACTCGGATCTTCATGATCATTAACTTATTTTGTTCACTTCTTTCAAGAAAAATTATTTTTATTCAAGTTCATGATTAAACTAGAAGGTGGTTATTTTATGTAACACATAACCACTTTCTAATCTTGTTAAATCGTATTTCTAAATATTATTTAACAAGATCCACATGGTGATTAACACCACATAACCAAGAATCAATAAGAAACCAACAATACATTCATAACAACATCCTACTAGTAACATTTCATCTTCATGTTCCATTCTAATGTAAACTTTATGTAAAGCTTCATGTAAACTTTTATGTTCAAGTTTCTTGTTTAAACTCTTTTAGTGTTCTTATGAATCTCGACATAATATAACTTTTAACTACTCAAAGTAGGAATAAACAAGAGTAAATCAAGACTTACAACTAGCACAAGGCTAGGGAAGAATCTCTAGTGAAAATGGTGGTGAAAAAGCAAGAAAGAAAGCTCCTTGAAGTTCCACAAGTTGCAAGCTCTTTTAATCCTTCTTCTACACTTGAATGAAGCTCAAAAATGGAAGGAGATGGTGTTGATATGGTGAAGGTGGTGGCGGTTGTGGTGAACCGAGAGGAGGGAGAGAGAGTTAGGGTAAGGGGTGTGAAGATTGTGAATGATATTATGATCTATGCACCATGCTTTTAAAGATTACTTCAAATATCATGTCCAATTCCACAAGTAACTATCTAATTAAAATAATGGAATAAATCTAGTAGAAGATGTGAAGTATGGTGAAGATGATTTGTGGGTCCACTTGGGACCGAAATCGGTTAGGGTGGGGGGGGGGTTAAAGGTAAAAATTTGCAACTAAATGGTAAAGGTAAGTTAGATTTCAAGTAATATGATTTCATATGGTATTTACTAGAGAAATTAGTGGGTGTTATGGTAAACGGTGTCACACCCCGACCACGTAGAACATACAAATCGTGGCGGAAACATCGGGGCGTGTTGCAACAGAATTAATGTTTCACAACCATGGGAATTAAAGTTTCGTTTTATTGATTAAAAGTGTTACAATGTCTTAACAAACAAGGAAATACAACATAATTAACTAGTCTTGCATCTTTTATTGTCACTAAAGCCCAAGTCTGCCTATGTGTATCTTGATCATCTTATGCGACAGCTCCTGAAAAACACATGTGAAAATATGGTACGTCAGCATAAAAATGCCGGTGAGATACATAGGTTTTGTGAAAATAGGTGTCATGACTTATGTTTGAGAAAATGTTTAGTCATGAACCTTGTTATTTGCTTTGTTTTGTAAATCATTTGAAAAACAATGAGTTCAGATGATATGTATAAATAAGTGAATAATGTATGGTTAAATGAATAACCAAGTTAAATGAGTTTGTAAAAGATAAGTTGTTTTGTAAAACAATGTCTTGTGAAAAGTATGTTATTTGTATAAAATGTTATATGTATCAAACTGAAATGATTCAAATAACGCTACAATATGTAATACCATACAAACATTTATATATAGGAAGTACCAGCGGCGTATCCACCATGCTTGTATCATATTACACACGCATCGTTACTTAATCACATAATCAAACCAAACCAAACAATGTAAGATGTCTATGTTTAAACCAATAGTCAAAAGTCCTTGTATAAACCATGTCAAAAGTTGATAGTCCAAAAGTAGTCAAGTAATGTATAACCAAAATGATATGTATGGCTAGTGAAAGGTATCAACTAAACCATATGCACAAGAACATAGTATCGAAGTAAAACTCGGTTTAAATCAACGTTATGTTTTGTGTAAATGCATGATCAATGTAAATCATGAGATATGTAAACAAAATGATATGTATGGTAAGTAAAAATTTAGACTACTTAAACCATAAGTAAAAATGTACAAAACAAAGTATTGAAGTAAAACTGGTTTAAATCAAAGTTATGTTTTGTAAGATATATGCATGCTATACTGAATATGAACATTTATGCGGTATTGTGAAAATTCATACATCCAAGCCTTGAGACAGACGGATAACTATGTAAAAGTGAGTTATCAAGAGAATATGTATTCGGATTCGGTCATTCCTTACGTCCAAACAAACCCGAGATTTCAGGAATGGGATTTGTCAAGTCCTATGGTACCACTACCTACTACCGAGCGGCGTGATCGGTGTTAATGAATGTACATTGTCTCATTTAAACAAACCAAATGTCATACCAAAATGTAAGCATGTGATGAAGATAATGTACCTAGTATGCTAGAGTAAACATACAAGGTAGAGCTGTAAAACAATGTGTCCATATGTTACTGGAACATATGCAACAGAGATGCAATGTAAAATGATGTACTAAGTATGCTAAGTTAACATACAAAGTAGAAAAGTCATGTAAATCAATGTACTAATAGTGTACTAATGAACATAACAAGTATATGATGTGAAAACAGGAAAGCACGAAAGTAACAAGTAGGCACATGTGTTTCACCCCAAAACAGTTTGGAAAACAGTAAAAGAGGGGTCTATGTACTCACTTGAGATTGCTTAGTAGTCCTTGAGTAACAACCAAACAAAGCTAGAGATCACGGAAATCAAACGGCACCTAATATAGGTAACTATGTTAATTAACCGGACCTAAATCGGAAGATTGGGTAGCATTAGGGTTTGTAAACCAAATGAGTGTAGGAACTCATATGATATGGTTTAACAAAGCCTACATACTAAATGAAACTTAGCCTAAGTGTCTACGACCCATTACGACCCGTTTAGGTAGCTTATGCTACTTTAACGCGTCGTTCGCGTGAAACGCGTTCGGACCGCCTAACTAGTCCTATGACAAGTGTTATATGCCTAAACATGTTACATAATCAGTTATGTGGCAAAAGTTTAGGTTACATATGCTTAATTACCAATTATACATGAAAAGGGTATTCTGGTAATTTACCTAAGGCATATAAACTACCTATCATACAACTACTTAAACGATGTGACCATAGGGTATAACCTCGGAAGGTTATTCCCTACCTACTATGGTCACCTAATGTATTTGGTCGGATCCTAATGATCGACCAAATGGGTCGAGTTCGAAGGTATAGGCGATTTATCAGATCGCCTACCCTACGACTCTAGATAACGTGGAAATCAGTGGGCATAGTCCCAAAGGACTATGACCAACGTGATTACACTCACGTTGCGAAGTTCAAACGAACTTCGCATTGACCATTACTGGTCAACGCTGAAAGTCAAACAAAGTTTGACTTTCTGACTCGAAAAGCAGTAAAAATAAGGAAAAGAACGAAAGAATACTAACCCAGGGTCCCCGAATGCTAATCCCGACTCAAGAACTCAGGTATGAAACAATGGTTTCAACTTAGAGCTCTCAAAATCAGAATTCTAGTGAGAAATGCAATGGGGGTGGATGGGTATATATAGTTTTCGGGTAACCGTTAGGATCGTTTCTTGGAAAAGGGGAAACGATCAAGGCCGTACACTTGTCCAAATGTTATGGTGGCTAAATCTTGATCTTATCTTGCTGATTAGGCAAGTTTAAAACATGTGGATGGGGTTTAATCAGCTGCAAGTTGCAAAAACAAACATTGAATCTGGTCTGAAGGTGCCATGCGGCCCGCTTTAGATTCATGCAAACACAATGCGGGCCGCTTGGGCCCTCTGATCTGCACATATGTTTCAAAAATGACAGTTTAGGTCCCTGCACGTGTTTAAGGCCATTTCCGACACTTCTAAGGCCCGTAAAGCCAACTTTAAGGCCCTAAAATGATGCCTAAACATTGTGGACTTGAAACATGTTCAAAAATATGTCGGATGATGGTTCGTTTGGTCGTACGAACGCGATGTTCGCTTAATTACGACGGAATGCGCATAAGCGCGAAAAACGATCCAAATGACGTGACGAATGGATTTTTCTTATGGCGAACACAAAAATATAATGTAGTCATGCTTACATAAATTTTTGGGTGTCCGGATGTATTCAGAATGTAAGTTATGCGCGAAAATGCAAACTTGTGCACTTTTTGACACTTTTAGTCCCTGAATGACCCAAAAGTTTATTTTAGCACACCGAACCCCTCAAAGCCTATTTCTAAGCTATATAAAGGATATTTAAGGTGTGTTTAACTTATGGTCATGTTCCGGAATGTCTGTTACAGTTCAAATTGGCATACTTTCGCAGTTTGTCAACTTTAGTCCCTGTAAGCGATTTAACTTGATTTTGCCATACCAAAGCCTTCAAAACTTATTTCTAAGTTATGTAAAGGTTATTTAAGGTATGTTAAGCCAATGTCACTATTCCGGAGTGTTTGTTGCATTAAACTGGTTATATTTACGCATCGGTGCGCGTATAACCTTCCAGAAAGTGATTTAGAGTTTGAAATTGAACAAGAATTGATATGTGCAAATGATACACATATTTTTACAAATACCAAGTATGAAATACAATATTTCATTGCTTTGGTATTTGTTTGATGGCCGTGAAGGCACAGGTGTTACAGTCTCCCCTACTTTAGGAAATTTCGTCCCGAAATTTATTTAGAGGAAACTTGTGAGAGCTTGAAAGCATGAAGTTGAAAAGATCGAACAACATTGGTTAGGGTTCTGAACTTCTAGTAACTTTAATAACCTTATGCTTGCAATGTAAGAGGGATACTTATATACAAGTATACGAAGCGTCATTGGTGCGTCCACCGTACCTCCATTACATCGTTCTCATTTTGTTATTGTTGTCACTATCGGTTCTTACACATAATAAACCTTACTGGGTTTCTATGCACTAAATTTCATAATTATGTAGGCCTCCATAATTAGACAATTCCTTGCACAGTTCACACAGTCTATTTTATAATGCGTAGGGTAAAACCAAATGAACAATCCTGTGATGAGTGTGACTAGACCGCCATAGAGTCCCGTAGACTAGATCAATAAATGATCTAAATAGACTATCAAGGAGTCTGTCCAGCTACATCACTAGATGTCATTCTTTAACCAAATTGTGAATCAATCCTTTAGACTAGACCACTAAAAAGGGTCTGGAGTGGTACTATATAAATCCAAGGGTCTTAACTATTACATAGAAGCCCATTAAGGATTTAAGGTAGTACCTTTGAATATCCTGCTACGAATCTCTCATATGAAGATATGAAAGATCCTGCGAGGATTTGGATAACGAATATCCAGAGTATTAAAAACACAAAAATGCATGAAAGAAAACATAAGATGAATAAACACATAGTCACATAACCACAAAATTGCTAACTAGAAGTTTGTTCTGCTAACAGAGTACATGTATTTAAAGCACACTAGGAATCCATCTTGTGGATTTCATTTGGTACTTTAAACATTTTCGAGAATCCAACTATAAAGATAGAAAGATTCAAAAAGAAAATTCGATTTCGATTACTAGAACTCGAAATGTTCGAATTAAGGTACATAAAGAATCCAATTAAGGACTCTGATTTGAATCATGATCATCCACAAGGGTCTAATTATGGAGATAAAAAGATCCCATATGGATTGTTGAAGTTGAAGATGCTTTGAATTCTTGCACGGGATGTGCTTAAGTCCAAACATGAAGTAAAATGCTTATGAGGTTGAGATGCTAGATATGTCAAGGCGACATATGAAGCAGAATTTGAAGGTTAAGTAAGTGTGTGAGGAAAATATATTTGGAAGACTATGCATGGGGAAAAAAATGTTTTTGAAACCTTATATATAATACTTTTTGGAAATCATAAAGTAGGTGTATTATATAGGTATATTTATAAAAATGTTTTAAAATCATGTGAGATGAATTTTGAAATTATGTATAAGGTTTTTGAAAGACATGAGTGATGCTTTTCGAAATCATGCACTTGATCAGAAAATGTATTGTGTTAATATTGTCTTCAGACTATATGAAATATTTTGAAATTAGCAAGGTTGGTTTTGATAACATGGCCAATGTTTTTGAAATAACATAGACAGTGCATCTAGAAAAATTGTTTTCAAACTATACGAAATGTTTTAAGATCATGAAGATTGTTTTGAAATACCGGTACTGTGTATGTTGAAAAATCAAAACGTAATGGGTATGAGATTTGAAAATACCCTTAGTTATCTAACCAAGGATTTAAAGGTACTGATGTGAAAAAAAGCACGATTACTCATAATTTCACTTTATTTCCTGTACTTCGTTTCTTAGAATGAAACGAGTACTTAGATCTTTCGAGGAAATTATGAGCGATCACTTGAAAGTGAGAATCACAAGAGTAGTTTGTAAGGAACATAGTTCCTTGATGTAGGTATCATAGGAAAATCATACACACATGTAACTATACTTGTATATCAGAATTTGTGAACAACGATTTATTTATAAACAAAACAGATTGTTTCACATTACACGAAAACAAAAGAAACAAAGGCATAAGACAGCAACATCCTTTGTTCAGCCAAATGCTCATCCGAGGGTTGGATTTGCACTGACTATCTTCGGGCAGTTGTTCCTGAAATGGCTCGTATCGCCACAGTTGTAGCAAGTACCACGCGGGAAACGAGCTTGAGTAGGGTTGACTTGGGGTTGGGTAGCAGCAAGATTTGCAACAGCTTTGTTATGGATAGCAAAGCGGCATGTGTTGACCAAATGTCCCCGCCGTCCACAGTAGGTACATTTCCAGCAGGGTAGGAGGTTTGAATGATGACCGTTGCATCGCTTGCACCTAGGAGCAGTTCCTAAGTACTGCTTCCTAGCTGGTGACCTTGCCACTTGGCTAGGTCCAGCTTGATTAGGTGTAACTGCTGCGGGTTTCCTTGAAGCCTTACGCTTCCTTGATGTTGTTGCAAGACTGACTACTGCTTCCTTTGGTGTCTCTTGAGTGGCTTCATTGTCGAGACGAGAGGCTTCATTGTTAAGACGAGAGGCTTCATTGTTAAGACGAGCCATGGCAATACCTAAATCCACAGTCCTCTGAATCACTTCGCCAATTTGCTGGACAAATTTGGTTGTTCGCTCGGGCATTTGACCAGTTCCAAGAGGAATAGACATTCTAGAAGAAAATGAAAGACAGAGGAAGAAACGAGTGAAAGGTTATTGGATAATCAATACAAAATGGTAACGAATGAAAATTGTGATCATTTGTTTGTTACCTAAGGCAAACAAATGAGATGACGACAAATCAAAGTAAATGGGTACATTGAGATGATGACAAATCAAAGTAAATGGGTCAAAAATAATGTATCGCGAAGACATGCTCGCCTATAAGTGAACACTCATCCCAAGAATTCCCAGGTAAGCACAACTGGTCTCGCGTCTGATGAGATGTATACGAAGTGCTTGCCTAGACAGAAAACCCAGAATACAGGCATTCACCCTTCTAGTTTGCACGTGTTCACATTATTTAAAACCCAAAACCTTGACGATGTTTTTGAAAACCCCAAAAGGGTTCAAAACCATATAACAGAGAGTTCAAAACCTTATAACTGAGGGTTCAAAACCTAGTAATCAATCATCCTAGAACAGATGATTAGTTTTCAAAGCGGTTTTGAATTTTATGTTCTTGTTGTGGTCGTCGCCTAAGGATAGGTGACGGTATTGTTTTATGACTAAACGCAAGTAAACTCGCGTTAGGGTCCTAAGAAGGTTATAGACTAGGTCAAAGCATTACTAATTACTAATAACCTAATTCCCTATAACCATTGGCTCTGATACCATCTTTTCTGTCACACCCCGACCACGTAGAACATACAAATCGTGGCGGAAACATCGGGGCGTGTTGCAACAGAATTAATGTTTCACAACCATGGGAATTAAAGTTTCGTTTTATTGATTAAAAGTGTTACAATGTCTTAACAAACAAGGAAATACAACATAATTAACTAGTCTTGCATCTTTTATTGTCACTAAAGCCCAAGTCTGCCTATGTGTATCTTGATCATCTTATGCGACAGCTCCTGAAAAACACATGTGAAAATATGGTACGTCAGCATAAAAATGCCGGTGAGATACATAGGTTTTGTGAAAATAGGTGTCATGACTTATGTTTGAGAAAATGTTTAGTCATGAACCTTGTTATTTGCTTTGTTTTGTAAATCATTTGAAAAACAATGAGTTCAGATGATATGTATAAATAAGTGAATAATGTATGGTTAAATGAATAACCAAGTTAAATGAGTTTGTAAAAGATAAGTTGTTTTGTAAAACAATGTCTTGTGAAAAGTATGTTATTTGTATAAAATGTTATATGTATCAAACTGAAATGATTCAAATAACGCTACAATATGTAATACCATACAAACATTTATATATAGGAAGTACCAGCGGCGTATCCACCATGCTTGTATCATATTACACACGCATCGTTACTTAATCACATAATCAAACCAAACCAAACAATGTAAGATGTCTATGTTTAAACCAATAGTCAAAAGTCCTTGTATAAACCATGTCAAAAGTTGATAGTCCAAAAGTAGTCAAGTAATGTATAACCAAAATGATATGTATGGCTAGTGAAAGGTATCAACTAAACCATATGCACAAGAACATAGTATCGAAGTAAAACTCGGTTTAAATCAACGTTATGTTTTGTGTAAATGCATGATCAATGTAAATCATGAGATATGTAAACAAAATGATATGTATGGTAAGTAAAAATTTAGACTACTTAAACCATAAGTAAAAATGTACAAAACAAAGTATTGAAGTAAAACTGGTTTAAATCAAAGTTATGTTTTGTAAGATATATGCATGCTATACTGAATATGAACATTTATGCGGTATTGTGAAAATTCATACATCCAAGCCTTGAGACAGACGGATAACTATGTAAAAGTGAGTTATCAAGAGAATATGTATTCGGATTCGGTCATTCCTTACGTCCAAACAAACCCGAGATTTCAGGAATGGGATTTGTCAAGTCCTATGGTACCACTACCTACTACCGAGCGGCGTGATCGGTGTTAATGAATGTACATTGTCTCATTTAAACAAACCAAATGTCATACCAAAATGTAAGCATGTGATGAAGATAATGTACCTAGTATGCTAGAGTAAACATACAAGGTAGAGCTGTAAAACAATGTGTCCATATGTTACTGGAACATATGCAATAGAGATGCAATGTAAAATGATGTACTAAGTATGCTAAGTTAACATACAAAGTAGAAAAGTCATGTAAATCAATGTACTAATAGTGTACTAATGAACATAACAAGTATATGATGTGAAAACAGGAAAGCACGAAAGTAACAAGTAGGCACATGTGTTTCACCCCAAAACAGTTTGGAAAACAGTAAAAGAGGGGTCTATGTACTCACTTGAGATTGCTTAGTAGTCCTTGAGTAACAACCAAACAAAGCTAGAGATCACGGAAATCAAACGGCACCTAATATAGGTAACTATGTTAATTAACCGGACCTAAATCGGAAGATTGGGTAGCATTAGGGTTTGTAAACCAAATGAGTGTAGGAACTCATATGATATGGTTTAACAAAGCCTACATACTAAATGAAACTTAGCCTAAGTGTCTACGACCCATTACGACCCGTTTAGGTAGCTTATGCTACTTTAACGCGTCGTTCGCGTGAAACGCGTTCGGACCGCCTAACTAGTCCTATGACAAGTGTTATATGCCTAAACATGTTACATAATCAGTTATGTGGCAAAAGTTTAGGTTACATATGCTTAATTACCAATTATACATGAAAAGGGTATTCTGGTAATTTACCTAAGGCATATAAACTACCTATCATACAACTACTTAAACGATGTGACCATAGGGTATAACCTCGGAAGGTTATTCCCTACCTACTATGGTCACCTAATGTATTTGGTCGGATCCTAATGATCGACCAAATGGGTCGAGTTCGAAGGTATAGGCGATTTATCAGATCGCCTACCCTACGACTCTAGATAACGTGGAAATCAGTGGGCATAGTCCCAAAGGACTATGACCAACGTGATTACACTCACGTTGCGAAGTTCAAACGAACTTCGCATTGACCATTACTGGTCAACGCTGAAAGTCAAACAAAGTTTGACTTTCTGACTCGAAAAGCAGTAAAAATAAGGAAAAGAACGAAAGAATACTAACCCAGGGTCCCCGAATGCTAATCCCGACTCAAGAACTCAGGTATGAAACAATGGTTTCAACTTAGAGCTCTCAAAATCAGAATTCTAGTGAGAAATGCAATGGGGGTGGATGGGTATATATAGTTTTCGGGTAACCGTTAGGATCGTTTCTTGGAAAAGGGGAAACGATCAAGGCCGTACACTTGTCCAAATGTTATGGTGGCTAAATCTTGATCTTATCTTGCTGATTAGGCAAGTTTAAAACATGTGGATGGGGTTTAATCAGCTGCAAGTTGCAAAAACAAACATTGAATCTGGTCTGAAGGTGCCATGCGGCCCGCTTTAGATTCATGCAAACACAATGCGGGCCGCTTGGGCCCTCTGATCTGCACATATGTTTCAAAAATGACAGTTTAGGTCCCTGCACGTGTTTAAGGCCATTTCCGACACTTCTAAGGCCCGTAAAGCCAACTTTAAGGCCCTAAAATGATGCCTAAACATTGTGGACTTGAAACATGTTCAAAAATATGTCGGATGATGGTTCGTTTGGTCGTACGAACGCGATGTTCGCTTAATTACGACGGAATGCGCATAAGCGCGAAAAACGATCCAAATGACGTGACGAATGGATTTTTCTTATGGCGAACACAAAAATATAATGTAGTCATGCTTACATAAATTTTTGGGTGTCCGGATGTATTCAGAACGTAAGTTATGCGCGAAAATGCAAACTTGTGCACTTTTTGACACTTTTAGTCCCTGAATGACCCAAAAGTTTATTTTAGCACACCGAACCCCTCAAAGCCTATTTCTAAGCTATATAAAGGATATTTAAGGTGTGTTTAACTTATGGTCATGTTCCGGAATGTCTGTTACAGTTCAAATTGGCATACTTTCGCAGTTTGTCAACTTTAGTCCCTGTAAGCGATTTAACTTGATTTTGCCATACCAAAGCCTTCAAAACTTATTTCTAAGTTATGTAAAGGTTATTTAAGGTATGTTAAGCCAATGTCACTATTCCGGAGTGTTTGTTGCATTAAACTGGTTATATTTACGCATCGGTGCGCGTATAACCTTCCAGAAAGTGATTTAGAGTTTGAAATTGAACAAGAATTGATATGTGCAAATGATACACATATTTTTACAAATACCAAGTATGAAATACAATATTTCATTGCTTTGGTATTTGTTTGATGGCCGTGAAGGCACAGGTGTTACAAACGGGGATCATGACTAGCCAAAAATAATTAAACAATGTATTTGACAAAAATTTAGTATCCCGGGTAATGTCCGGTTGTTCGGTTAGATACCGTTCCGTTAAAGTGTTTAATTATTCCGTAAAGTGTCTTTTATATATCTTTTTGTAACACAATTAATTCCCGGCACTTAGGAAAGCATACAGGACCATTCTGCCATATTTTCGCACCTTACTAGTAGGTTACAATACTGAATTTTATTAATAAATGCAGAATTCTGCACTTAAAGTGTGTTTTAGGCCCTTCCCGGCACTATAACTATCACCTAGTGACGCAGTTTTATGGTCCTTACTTCCCTACACTCCATACTAGTATAATATCATGTCCCTGGCTCATACTGGCCTCAAAAACATTGTCTGTCTATGTGCTGGCATTGTCAGCATGTTTTCTGAATTATCCGTTCAGTGTGCTAACTGTGCTTTGTGCATCAAGTATGTCACTAAGGTTTGTGTGTAATAAATGGAGTGACTGTATACAATATGATGCATATGTATGTATGATGCATAATTCATAAAGCAGTTTAAATTGTCAGTTGTAATCAAGCACAGTCATTAAGCACATAATTAAAATTAATTAATTGTACGGATACCTGTAATTGTGAGGGTTGTCACATTCTCCCCCGTTAAGAAAATTTCGTCCCGAAATTTTAGGTTCTGCTTCTAGTTGCAGGGGTCTTGGGAAATAAATGTGGGTACTTGGCCTTCATACGATCCTCACGTTCCCATGTGAATTCCGGGCCATGTCGTGCATTCCATCGAACCTTGACGAGCTTGACACTACTCCTGCGTGTTTTGTTAACTTTCCAATCCGTAACCTCAACCGGTTCTTCAATAAAGTGGAGTGTGTCGTCAACATGAATTTCGTTGGTAGGAATGACCACAGTTTCCCGAGTTGGACTCTTTTTCAGGTTTGATACATGAAATGTATCGTGAATGCCATTTAGTTCAGCAGGTAAATCCAACCTGTATGCTACGAGACCAATCCGTTACAGGATTCTGAATGGAACAATGTATCTGGGGTTCAACTTCCCACGCTTCCCAAAGCGTGCCACACCCTTCCAGGGTGAAACCTTCAACAATACCATATCTCCTACCTCAAATTCCAGAGGTTTCCTTCTTAGGTCCGCATAACCCTTTTGTCGATCTCGAGCTGCTTTGATGCGTTCTCGGATCTGGAAAATCTTGTCTGTTGTTTTCTGGACCAATTCTGGACCAACAAGTTGTCTATCTCCCGCGTCTGCCCAGCATAGGGGTGATCGACACTTACGCCCATAGAGAGCTTCGAACGGTGCAGCTTGAATGCTTGCATGATAACTATTATTGTATGAAAATTTGACTAATGGTAGGTGAGTGTCCCAACTTCCACCTAAATCCATTACGCAAGCTCGCAACATGTCTTCTAATGTTTGAATCGTTCGCTCACTCTGTCCGTCTGTTTGCGGGTGAAAAGCAGTACTCAGATTCAACTGAGAGCCAAAAGCTTCTTGAAAAGACTGCCAAATCCTTGAAACGAATCTTCCATCTATATCAGAGATGATTGAGAGAGGCACTCCATGTCGTGCAACAATCTCTCTCAGGTAGATCACAGCAAGTTTGCTCGTGTTGTCTTTTTCCTTGATGGGTAAAAAGTGCGCAGATTTCATTAAACGGTCTACTATCACCCAAATTGTATGGTGGCCCTTGGGCGTCCTTGGTAATTTTGTTATGAAGTCCATTGAAATCTGTTCCCATTTCCACTGTGGTATTTCAGGTTTTTGCAAGAGACCTGAAGGCTTCTGGTACTCGGCCTTTACCCTGGCGCAGGTCAAACATTTGCCAACATATACAGCGACATCGCCTTTCATCCTTGGCCACCAATAAAAATCCTTTAGATCTTGGTACATTTTATCCGATCCAGGATGGATCGAGTACCGTGACTTGTGAGCCTCATCAAAAATAACGTTTCTTAGACCACCAAAGAAAGGAACCCAAATTCTTCCCGAGAAACATAACGTTCCATCCTCCTTTGGTACTAATTGCTTCTCCATTCCCCGGAGATACTCATTCTCAAGATTTTCCCTTTTTAGAGCTTCCATTTGTGCAGCACGAATGCGCAATGTGAGGTTTGTTTGCACTATCATTTCCAAAGCCCTAACCCTTATGGGCTTAATCCTTTCTTTCCGACTCAAGGCATCGGCGACTACATTCGCTGTAACATATGTGCTTGTAATCATTGTGAACAGTTCTTTTATCAATAAAGCAATGTTATTTGATCCCAATGTTTGATTGGTTGTGTTTTACATTTTTCATGTTTTGACTTTTATTCAATTTCAAACTCTATATCACTTTCTGGAGAGTTATACGCAAACTGGTGCGTAAACGTACTTAGTTTAACGCGACAAATACTTCGGAACATCAACATATACTTAACATACCTTAAATAACCTTTACATAGCTTAGAAATAAGCTTTAAGGGGTTCGGTGTGCTAAAATAAACTTTTGGGTCATTCAGGGACTAAAAGCGTCAAAAAGTGCACAAGTTTGCACTTTCACGCAAAACTCACGTTCTGAATACATCCGGACATCCAAAAATTTATGTAAGCACTAAAATATTTTATTTTAGTGTTTAGCATTAGAAAAATCCATTCGTCACGCAATTTGGATCGTTTTTCACGCTTATGCGCATTCCGTCGTAATTAACCAAACAACGCTATTGTACGGCCAAACGAACCGACATCCGAGATATTTTTGAGCACATTTTGAGTTCCCTATACTTTAACTTCATTTTAGAGCTTTGAAATGGGGTTAACGGGCCTTAAACGCATCAGAAATGGCCTTAAAACACAACAGGGACCAAAACTGCAATTCTGCCAAAGTTCATGGCTTACGGACCGTAAGCCATGACCCTTACGGTCCGTAAGGGGTCTCCAGATGCAGCAACTTGATTTTTTTCTGCTGATTTGCGACCTTTCAGCCTCCAAAGGCCAATTACACGTGTTAAACACTTATGGTGGGGGCAAATGACATACCACAACATTACAACAAGTGTACGGGTGAGATTCGATCACGTTATTCGAGAAACGATCCTAGCGGTTGTCCATTTACTATAAATACCCCCCCACCTTCACTCATTCCTCACAAAATCTGATCTAAATTGTTCTAAGTTGAAGCCTTTGCTTCATACCTGAACTATTTGGGTCTAGATTGCTTACGGAGACCCTTTGTAAGTGTTCCTTCGTTCTTTTATTTCTTTTCGAGTCCGAAAGTCAAACTTTGTTTGACTTTCTGCATTGACCAGTTTATGGTCAATGCAAAGTTCGTTTGAACTTCATAACGTGAGCGTAATCACGATGGTTATAGTCCCTAGTGACTATACCTACTGATTACCACGTTATCTAGGCTCAGTGACGAGCCGTAGTTTCGGTCAAAATGCGCATTCTTGCGTGTTTTGTAACCAAACTACTCTTAGGTATCAAAACCGTTTGTTTTGATACCAAACCTGTTTCTAAACTTAGTTAAGCATGTTTTAACATGCTTAGCTCGTCACTTTTAGTTTAGTGCTTGTATAGGGTCGTAAGGTAAGCGCTCTAAACAATCGCTTATACTTTCGAACCCGACCCATTTGGTCGATCATTAGGATCCGACCAAACACATTAGGTGACCATAGTATATAGGGAATAACCTTCCGAGGTTATACCTTATGGTCGCTTCGTTTAAGTATTTGTATGATAGGTAGTTTATATGCCTTAGGTAAATTACCAAAATGCCCTTTTGACGCCAAAATTCATTTTAAGCATTTGTAACATAAATTTTGGTATCCAAAACTGATTTGGTAACAATATTAGACATGTTAAGGCATATTTTACTTATCATAGGACTAGTTAGGCATTCCGAACGCGTTTCACGCGAACGACGCGTTAAAGTAGCATAAGCTACCTAAACGGGTCGTAATGGGTTGTAAGCACTTAGGTTAGGTTTCATTTAGTATGAAGGCTTTATTAAACCATACTACATGAGTTCCCATACTCATTTGGTTTACGAGCCCTCATTCTATCCGATCCTCCGATATAGGTCCGGTTTATTAACATAGTTACCTATATTAGGTGCCGTTTGATTCCGTAATCTCTAGCATTGCTTGGTGGTTATCTTAGGACTTCTGAGCAATCTCAAGTGAGTACATAGACCCCTCTTTTACTGTTTTCTAAACTGTTTTGGGGTGAAACACATGTGCCTACTTGTTACTTTCATGCTTTCCTGTTTTCACATCATATACTTGCTATGTTCATTAGTACATTCATAGTACATGATTTCATTGTGTTTTATGCTATGTATGCCCATTGTGTGCGTACCTAGTACATTATTTTACATTACATTACATTTTATGCTATGTATGCCCATTGTGTGCGCACTTAGTACATTATTTTACATTACACTTTATGCTATGTATGCCCATTGTGTGCGTACTTAGTACATTATTTTACCTTACATTTTATGCTATGTATGCCCATTGTGTGCGTACTTAGTACATTATTTTACATTACACTTTATGCTATGTATGCCCATTGTGTGCGTACTTAGTACATTATTTTACATTACATTTAATGCTATGTATGCCCATTGTGTGCGTACTTAGTACATTATTTTACATTACACTCTATGCTATGTATGCCCATTGTGTGCATACTTAGTACATTTATTATTCATCACATGCTTACATTTTGATATGATATTTGGTTTGTTTTGATGGATCAATATACATTCATAACACCGATCACGCCGTTCGTTAGTAGGTAGTGGTACCATAGGAATTGACAACTCCCGTTCCGGACATCCTGGGTAGGTTTGGATGAAAGGAATGACCGAATTCGATATACATAACTTAGATAAACCTTTAATTTGTTTAAGGGTTTATCGCCACAGTCTCAAGGCTTGGATGTATGCATTCTCACAATACCTCATAGATGTTTATATCAGTATAGCATGCATTTGTTCCACAAAACATAGCTTTGATTTAAACCATGTTTTACTTCAATACTTTGTTTTTGTGCATATGGTTTAGTTGATATCTTTTCACTAGCCATACATATCATTTTGGGTTACACATTACATGATTTACATTTGACACATAAACATTATTGACATTGGTTACACATTACATGATTTACATTTGACACATAAACATTATTGACATTGGTTACACATTACATGATTTACATTTGACACATAAACATTATTTACATTGGTTATACATTACATGACTTACATCTTGACAATAAACATTTTGACATATTATTCAATACGTTTGGCAATTGGCTTAAACATAGACATCTTACATTGTTGGTTTGGTTTGAGTAAGTGATTTAAGTAACGAGGTGTGTGTAATATGATACAAGCATGGTGGATACGCCGCTGGTTCTTCCTATATATAAGTGATTGTATGGTATTACATATCGTAGCGTTATTTGAATCATTTCAATTTGGACATATAACATTTTATACAAATAACATACTTTCCACAAGACATTAATTTACAAACAACTTATTTTATACAAACTCATTTTACATGGTTATTCATTTAACCATACATTATTCTCTTATTTATACATATCATCTGATCTTATCGTTTTTCAAATGATTTACAAGACAAAGCAAATTACAAGGTTCATGACTAAACATTTTCTCAAACATAAGTCATGAATTCTGTTTTCACAAAACCTATGTATCTCACAGGCATTTTTATGCTGACGTACCTATTTTCACATGTGTTTTCAGGAGATGATGCATAGGACTTATCAAGATACACATAGGCGGACTTGGGCCTTAGTGACAATAAAAGATGCAAGACTAGTTATTTATGTTATGTTTCTTTGATTGTCAAGACATTGTAACTCTTTAAATAAATAAAACAATATTTCAATTTCCATGTGTTATGAAACAATGATTCTGTTACAACACTCCCCGACGTTTTCCGCCACGTTTTGTTGTTCTACGTGGTCGGGGTGTGACAGAAAAGTTGGTATCAGAGCTCATGGTTATAGGGAATTAGGTTATTAGTAATACTTTGACCTAGTCTATAACCTTCCTAGGACCCTAATGCGAGTTTACTTGCGTTTAGTCATAAAACAATACTGTCACCTATCCTTAGGCGACAACCACAACAAGAACTCAAATTTAAAAACCGCTTTGAAAACTAATCATTTGTTCTAGGATGATTGATTACTAGGTTTTGAACCCTCTATTGTAAGGTTTTGGAACCCTCTGTTATAAGGTTTTGAACCCTCTGTTAGAAGGTTTTGAACCCTCTATGTTTTCAAATCTCGTCAAAGTTTGGGTCGTATAATGTGACCACGTGCAAATTGGAAGAGTGAATGCATGTACCCTTAGTTTTCTGTCGAAGGCTAGAGTGTTCGTACAAATCCGCAGTAACGGACCAGTCACTCTTACCTGGGAACTCTTGGGGTGAGTGTTCACTTATAGGCGAGCATGTCTTCAGTAATACATTAATATGATCCGCTTACTTTGATTTGTCACTGTCTCATTTGTTTGCCTTAGGTAACAAACAAATGATCGCAAATTCTTATGCATTACCATTCTGTTTTGTTTAGCCGATGACGCGTCACTTGTTTCTTCCTTTGTCTTTCATTTTTTCTAGAATGTCTCTTCATCACGATGACGCCCAGATATCCGAGCAGACTGCCAAACTGGCTCAGCGAATAGGCGAAGTAGTCCTGAAGACTGTTGAATTAGCTACTGCCATGTATCGTCTCCAGGATGAAGCCACTCAAGAGTCACCAAGACAGGCAGGACCTAGTCAGGTGACAGCACCACCAGCCAAGAAACCAATCGAGGAATCAAAGACCATGGATGAACGATCCCCTAAGAAGTCAAAGAAGCGAAAGGCTTCTCAGAACTTCGCCGTGGTCGCTTACAATGGTCAAGCCGTCCCCAACCAACCAGCTCAACACCCTGCTAGGAAGCCATACAGTGGAACTGCACCCTTGTGCAACCAATGTAGCCTTCATCATCACGCTAGGGTGAGGTGCCGCAAATGCCAGATTTGTGGACTTATAGGTCATACAGCAAGGGTTTGCCCAACTGTAGCTGTACCAAATCAAGCTGGCGACAATCCTGCTCAAGCTCGTTTCTCACGAGGGTCTTGTTACAATTGTGGCCAGATGGGCCATTTCCAAAGGGATTGCCCAAAGCTTGCTAATGCAAATCTGACCCACGGATGAGCAGTTGGCTGAGTAGAAGATGTTTCTATCTTATGCTTTTGTTTCTTTCGTTTTCTAGTAATGTGAAACAATCTGTTTTATTCATAAATAAAGTTGTTGTTCGCAATTCTAATATACAAGTATAGTTACATGTGTGTATGGCTTTTCCCTATAATACCTACATTAAGGAACTATGTTCCTTACAAACTACTCTTATGATTCTCTCTTTCAAATGATCGCTCATGATTCCCTCGAAAATTTTAAGTACTCGTTTCATTCTAAGATACGAAGTACAGAAAAATAAAGTGACATTATGAGTAATCATGCTCCCGCACATTTGTGCCTTTGAATCCTTGGTTAGATAACTAAGGGTATTTTCAAATCTCATACCCATTACGTTTTGATTTTTCAACATACACAGTACAAGTATTTCAAAAACAATCTTCATGATCTCAAAACATTTCATATAGTTTGAAAACAATTTTTTTTCAAATGCATTGTCTATGTTATTTCAAAAACATTGGTTATGTTTTCAAAAAAAACTTTCATAATTTCAGAATATTTCATATAGTCTGAAAACAATATTAACACAGTACATTTTCTTATCAAGTGCATGATTTCGAGAAGCATCATTCATGTCTTTCAAAAACCTTGTACATGATTTCAAAATTTATCTCGCATGATTTTAAAACAATTTTTTTAGAATATATACCTACCTAATACACCTACTCTATGATTTCAAAGGTAATATATATAAGGTTTCAAAAACATTGAACACATTTTTAGAACCCCATGCATAGTTTTCCAAAAATATTTTCTTCATACATTGACTTAACTTTCAAATTTCGCCTTGGCATATCTGGCATCTCAACTTCATAAGCATTTTACTACATGTTTTGACCTAAGCACATCAAGTGCAAGGTTTCAAAACATCTTCAACTTCTAAAATCCATATGGGATCTTTTTATCTTCACATTTAGACCCTTATGGATGATTATCATTCAAATCAGAGTCCTTGATTGGATTCCTTTTGTACCTAAATTCGAACATTTCGGTTCCTTATAATCGAAATCGAATTTTTCTTTTAAAAATCTTTCTATCGTTATAGTTAGATTCTTGATAATGTTTAAAGTACCAAATGAAATCCACGAGATGGATTCCTAGTGTGCTTTAAATACATGTGCTCTGTTAGCAGAACAAATTTTTAGTTAAACAATTTTGTGGTTATGTGACTATGTGTTTATGCACCTTATGTTTTCTTTTATGCATTTTGTGCTTTTACACTATGGATATTCGTTATCCAAATCCTCGCAGAATCTTTCATATCTTCATATGAGGGATTCGTAGCAGGATATTAAAAAGGTACTACCTTAAATCCTTAATGGGCTTCTATGTAATAGTTAAGACCCTTGGATTATATAGTACCACTCCATGATTCATAAGAGACCCTTTTAGTGGTCTAGTAAAAAAGATTGATTCAGAATCTGGTAAAAAAATGACATATGGTGATATAGCTGACAGACTCCTTGATAGTCTATTTAGATCATTTATTGATTTAATTAAAAAGACTCTATGGCGGTCTAGTCACACTCATCACATGTTTGTTCATTTGGTTTTACCCTACACATTATAAAATAGACTGTGTGAACTATGCAAGGAATTGTCTAATTACGGACGTGTACATAATTATGAAATTCAGTGCACGGAAACCACAGTAAGATTTATTATGTGTAAGAACCAATAGTGGCAACAATAACGAAACGTGAACAATGTACAGGAGGTATGGTGGACGCACCAATGACGCTTCATATACTTGTATATAAGTATCCCTCTTACATTGCAAGCATGATGTTATTAAAGTTACTAGAAGTTCAGAACCCTAACCAATGTTTTTCTATCTTTTCAACTTCACGTTTTAAACTCTCACAAGTTTCCTCTAAATAAATTTCGGGACGAAATTTCCACAAGTAGGGGAGACTGTAACATCTGTGCTTGTAATCATTGTGAACAGTTCTTTTATCAATAAAGCAATGTTATTTGATCCCAATGTTTGATTGGTTGTGTTTTACATTTTTCATGTTTTGACTTTTATTCAATTTCAAACTCTATATCACTTTCTGGAGAGTTATACGCAAACTGGTGCGTAAACGTACTTAGTTTAACGCGACAAATACTTCGGAACATCAACATATACTTAACATACCTTAAATAACATTTACATAGCTTAGAAATAAGCTTTAAGGGGTTCGGTGTGCTAAAATAAACTTTTGGGTCATTCAGGGACTAAAAGCGTCAAAAAGAGCACAAGTTTGCACTTTCGCGCATAACTCACGTTCTGAATACATCCGAACATCCAAAAATTTATGTAAGCACTAAAATAATTTATTTTAGTGTTTGGCATTAGAAAAATCCATTCTTCACGCAATTTGGATCGTTTTTCGCGCTTATGCGCATTCCGTCGTAATTAACCGAACAACGGGATTGTACGGCCAAACGAACCGACATCCGAGATATTTTTGAGCACATTTTGAGTTCCCTATAATTTAACTTCATTTTAGAGCTTTGAAATGGGGTTAACGGGCCTTAAACGCATCAGAAATGGCCTTAAAACACAACAGGGACCAAAACTGCAATTCTGCCAAAGTTCATGGCTTACGGACCGTAAGCCATGACCCTTACGGTCCGTAAGGGGTCTCCAGATGCAGCAACTTGATTTTTTTCTGCTGATTAGCAACCTTTCAGCCTCCAAAGGCCAATTACACGTGTTAAACACTTATGGTGGGGGCAAATGACATACCACAACATTACAACAAGTGTACGGTTGAGATTCGATCACGTTATTCGAGAAACGATCCTAACGGTTGTCCATTTACAATAAATACCCCCCCCCCACCTTCACTCATTCCTCACAAAATCTGATCTAAAGTGTTCTAAGTTGAAGCCTTTGCTTCATACCTGAACTATTTGGGTCTAGATTGCTTGCGGGGACCCTTTGTAAGTGTTCCTTTGTTCTTTTATTGCTTTTCGAGTCCGAAAGTCAAACTTTGTTTGACTTTCTGCGTTGACCAGTTTATGGTCAATGCGAAGTTTGTTTGAACTTCATAACGTGAGCGTAATCACGATGGTTATAGTCCCCAGTGATTATACCTACTGATTACCACGTTATCTAGGCTCAGTGACGAGCCCTAGTTTCGGTCAAAATGCGCATTCTTGCGTGTTTTGTAACCAAACTACTCTTAGGTATCAAAACCGTTTGTTTTGATACCAAACCTGTTTCTAAACTTAGTTAAGCATGTTTTAACATGCTTAGCTCGTCACTTTTAGTTTAGTGCTTGTATAGGGTCGTAAGGTAAGCGATCTAAACAATCGCTTATACTTTCGAACCCGACCCATTTGGTCGATCATTAGGATCCGACCAAACACATTAGGTGACCATAGTATATAGGGAATAACCTTCCGAGGTTATACCTTATGGTCGCTTCGTTTAAGTAGTTGTATGATAGGTAGTTTATATGCCTTAGGTAAATTACCAAAATGCCCTTTTGACGCCAAAATTCATTTTAAGCATATGTAACATAAATTTTGGTATCTAAACTGATTTGGTAACAATATTAGACATGTTAAGGCATATTTTACTTATCATAGGACTAGTTAGGCATTCCGAACGCGTTTCACGCGAACGACGCGTTAAAGTAGCATAAGCTACCTAAACGGGTCGTAATGGGTTGTAAGCACTTAGGTTAGGTTTCATTTAGTATGAAGGCTTTATTAAACCATACTACATGAGTTCCCATACTCATTTGGTTTACGAGCCCTCATTCTATCCGATCCTCCGATATAGGTCCGGTTTATTAACATAGTTACCTATATTAGGTGTCGTTTGATTCCGTAATCTCTAGCATTGCTTGGTGGTTATCTTAGGACTTCTGAGCAATCTCAAGTGAGTACATAGACCCCTCTTTTACTGTTTTCCAAACTGTTTTGGGGTGAAACACATGTGCCTACTTGTTACTTTCATGCTTTCCTGTTTTCACATCATATACTTGCTATGTTCATTAGTACATTCATAGTACATGATTTCATTGTGTTTTATGCTATGTATGCCCATTGTGTGCGTACCTAGTACATTATTTTACATTAGATTACATTTTATGCTATGTATGCCCATTGTGTGCGCACTTAGTACATTATTTTACATTACACTTTATGCTATGTATGCCCATTGTGTGCGTACTTAGTACATTATTTTACCTTACATTTTATGCTATGTATGCCCATTGTGTGCGTACTTAGTACATTATTTTACATTACACTTTATGCTATGTATGCCCATTGTGTGCGTACTTAGTACATTATTTTACATTACATTTTATGCTATGTATGCCCATTGTGTGCGTACTTAGTACATTATTTTACATTACACTCTATGCTATGTATGCCCATTGTGTGCATACTTAGTACATTTATTATTCATCACATGCTTACATTTTGATATGATATTTGGTTTGTTTTGATGGATCAATATACATTCATTAACACCGATCACGCCGTTCGTTAGTAGGTAGTGGTACCATAGGAATTGACAACTCCCGTTCCGGACATCCTGGGTAGGTTTGGATGAAAGGAATGACCGAATTCGATATACATAACTTAGATAAACCTTTAATTTGTTTAAGGGTTTATCGCCACAGTCTCAAGGCTTGGATGTATGCATTCTCACAATACCTCATAGATGTTTATATCAGTATAGCATGCATTTGTTCCACGAAACATAGCTTTGATTTAAACCATGTTTTACTTCAATACTTTGTTTTTGTGCATATGGTTTAGTTGATATCTTTTCACTAGCCATACATATCATTTTGGGTTACACATTACATGATTTACATTCGACACATAAACATTATTGACATTGGTTACACATTACATGATTTACATTTGACACTTAAACATTATTGACATTGGTTACACATTACATGATTTACATTTGACACATAAACATTATTTACATTGGTTATACATTACATGACTTACATCTTGACAATAAACATTTTGACATATTATTCAATACGGTTGGTAATTGGCTTAAACATAGACATCTTACATTGTTGGTTTGGTTTGAGTAAGTGATTTAAGTAACGAGGTGTGTGTAATATGATACAAGCATGGTGGATACGCCGCTGTTACTTCCTATATATAAGTGATTGTATGGTATTACATATCGTAGCGTTATTTGAATCATTTCAATTTGGACATATAACATTTTATACAAATAACATATTTTATACAAACTCATTTTACATGGTTATTCATTTAACCATACATTATTCTCTTATTTATACATATCATCTGATCTTATCGTTTTTCAAATGATTTACAAGACAAAGCAAATTACAAGGTTCATGACTAAACATTTTCTCAAACATAAGTCATGAATTCTGTTTTCACAAAACCTATGTATCTCACAGGCATTTTTATGCTGACGTACCTATTTTCACATGTGTTTTTAGGAGATGATGCATAGGACTTATCAAGATACACATAGGCGGACTTGGGCCTTAGTGACAATAAAAGATGCAAGACTAGTTATTTATGTTATGTTTCTTTGATTGTCAAGACATTGTAACTCTTTAAATAAATAAAACAATATTTCAATTTCCATGTTTTATGAAACAATGATTCTGTTACAACACTCCCCGACGTTTTCTGCCACGTTTTGTTGTTCTACGTGGTTGGGGTGTGACATTCGCCTTCCCTGGGTGATACTTGATCTCACAATCGTAGTCGTTCAACAATTCAACCCAGTGTCTTTGTCTCATGTTAAGCTCTTTTTGATCGAAGATATGTTGCAGGCTTTTGTGATCAGTGAAGATTGTACACCGCGTGCCATACAAGTAATGTCGCCAGATTTTCAAAGCAAATACCACCGCGCCTAATTCCAAATCATGCGTGGTATAGTTTTTTTCATGAACCTTCAGTTGTCGTGAAGCATAGGCTATAACTTTTTGTCGCTGCATCAGTACGCAGCCTAAACCTTGACGCGAGACATCGCAATATACCATGAAGTCGTCTGTGCCTTCGGGTAGAGATAAGATTGGTGCGTCACAAAGTTTGTTTTTCAATAACTGAAATGCCTCATCTTGTTTGTCTCCCCAATAAACTTCTTATCCTTTTGTGTGAGAAAGGTCAAAGGTTGAGCGATTTTCGAGAAATCCTCAATAAATCTGCGGTAATACCCGGCCAAACCTAGAAACTGACGAATCTCGGTTGGCGTCTTTGGTGTCTCCCAGTTCTTGATTGCCTCAATCTTTGTGGGATCCACATGAATTCCGTCTCCATTAACCACATGACCAAGAAACTGAACTTCGCGTAACCAGAACTCGCACTTCGAGAATTTCGCGTATAACTTCTCCTTCCTAAGCAGCTCTAAGATTGCTCTTAGATGATGCTCATGTTCTTCTTTTGTTTTTGAGTAGAGCAGGATGTCGTCAGTGAACACAATCACAAACTTATCAAGGTAGGGTTTGCAGACTCTGTTCATTAAATCCATGAATACCGCCGGTGCGTTTGTCAACCCGAATGGCATAACCAGGAACTCGTAATGCCCATAGCGAGTCCCAAAGGCCGTTTTTGGGATAATTTCTTGTTGAATCCTCAACTGGTGATAACCTGATCGTAGATCGATCTTTAAATAAAAACTCGAACCTTGTAACTGATCGAACAGGTCGTCAATCCTTGGCAAAGGATATATGTTCTTAATTGTCAGCTTGTTCAGTTCCCGGTAGTCAATACACATGCGGAAACTACCATCCTTCTTCTTGACAAACAAAACTGGAGCTCCCCAAGGCGAGAAGCTTGGCCTGATGAATCCCTTGTCTAACAACTCTTGGAGTTGCGTTGACAACTCTTGCATTTCCGAAGGTGCAAGTCTATAAGGTGCCTTAGCCACAGGCGCGGCGCCTGGAACTAAGTCAATATGGAACTCGACTTGTCTTTGTGGCAGAAATCCTGGCAAGTCTTCTGGAAAGACATCAGGATACTCCTTCACGACTGGAATATCTTCTTTCTTTGGCTCCGCGGCTTCTTTATCCACGATATGTGCCAAGAAGGCAACACATCCTTTCTTCAAACACCTTCTAGCTTTCAAACAACTAATGATCCTTAGAGGTGTATCGCGCTTCTCTCCGTGTACTATAATCGTCTCTCCATCCGTCATTGGGATAGGGATGGTCTTCTCGTGGCATATAATTTTGGCTCTGTTGCTTGACAACCAGTCCATCCCTACTACCACGTCGAAGCTTCCCAACTCGACTGGTAGTTGATCCAATGTAAACTCGCGTTCTCCCAACTCTATCACGCAACCCCTAATGACTTCATTTGTTTCCACTAGCTTTCCATTAGCCAGTTCAATTGACCCAAGCATATTCTTAAATTCTAACGATACAAAGCTATAGTCGGCACCAGTGTCAAATAGAACAGATGCAAAGCGTTGATTTATAGGGAACATACCAATGACAACATTCGGGTCCTGGCGTGCTTCCCTTGCTCCAATATTGAATACCTTTCCACGAGCTTGATTGAGTTTTGGGCATTCACGTTTGAAATGCCCGATGTCTCCGCAGTTAAAACATCCCGGCCCTTGGCCGTTACCATTCCCATTACCTTGATTGTTGTTGCGGTTCCCACCTTGATTACCACGATTCCCAGAATTGTCCCTATTACCATTCCCGCCAGTGCGGTTTCCATTCCCGTTACCTCCTCGATTGTTGTTCCTATTACCAAAACCTCATTGGCCACCCCGGCCAGCACCAACCCAACAAGTGTCTCTTAAGTGACCCATCCTTCCACAGGATTCACATTTGTTAAGCCTGCACCGGCCAGGATGATGAACCTGGCATAATTCGCACTTGGGCAGAGTGCCCATGTATCCTTTCCCTTTGGCTTCAGCACCATGCTTATTTTCAGCTGGTCGGTTCACATCCTTCCTCTTGTTGGCACTGCCGGTACTTGTTTTAAAGTTGGAGAACTTCCTCTTGTTATCCCCCGAAGATTCAACATGAGTTTCTTTCTTTTTCGGTTCAGAATTTGAGAATTTGTTCAATCTGATTGCTTCCTCAGTGAGTGCCACGCTGAGATCAATGGCTTCGGTAATCGTCGGAGGCTTCGACGTCGTTACCATGCTTATGATCTGGGGTGCTAATCCCCAGATGAAACGCTCCACGCGTTTGAATTCAGGCGTAACCATGTAAGGCACCACATGGGACAAATCATGAAACCTTTGAACATACTCGGCGATCTTCGGGCCATCCATTTTAAGATTCCAGAATTCCGTTTCCAGTTTTTGTATCTCAGCCCGTGAACAATATTTCTTCCTCATGAGCTCCTTCAGCTCCGTCCACGTCAATGCATATGCCGCCGCCTCTCCCAGGGTTTGTACTTGCAAATTCCACCATGATAAAGCACCATCAAGAAAAAGCCCTGAGATGTAAGTAACTTGCTGCTCAGGAGCACACTTACTCATCCTTAAGATAGAATCCGTCTTTTCTGCCCATCTGACGAATGCAACAGCACCTCCAGTGCCGTCGAAATTTAAGGGTTTGCAATCCAGGAATTGCTTGTAGGTACAACCATTTGGTGGGTTGTTGTTGTTGTTGTTTGAGTTATTCCTGCTTGTTTCGGCTCGCGAGGCCTCATAGTCAGCTATCGCTTGTGAAATACGTTCCTGCAGTTCAGCCTCAGTAGTAGGCAAATGTGGTTCTCGTCGTGGATGCATCTTCTAAAAGAAGATCATATTGGTCAGGTCATAGTAAGTATGGTAAGTAACTAATTTGCGTATATAATCACATCCATCAACCTCATATCACATAACATCCCATGTTATAATATAAAACAAATAATTCAACAATGCATGTAGTGAGAACGTTGCCATTGAGCTTTCATTTAATCGTGACCACAACATAGTTTTACATGTTTCACAGTACATCATACATCAAAATAAGATCATTGGGTTACATAACCCCAAAATATAAGTCAGTCTACACAAAACATATACAAAAAAGTGGTCTTCCAAAAGTCTTCATATGTTGGCCCAATTGCGACTCTCTCACCAAAACAGTCTACCTGCACTAAACCAAAAATATAGCTACGCTGATGGCGGAGGAGGAGGTGGAAAAGAGAAAAGCAAACGACGCATGTGCACCCAATCCTCCTCAAGTGCATGGACAACTCGCAACAGATAGGCAATCTGCTGCTCCGGTGTGAGGAAGCGGACATCAGAGTCCGGAGGTAGTGGAAGAGGAGTTGGTGGTGTAGAAAAAGGAGACTGACAATGGCACGGGGGAGGACGTGGGATCCTCTCCAACTCATGAACTCTCCAGCTCAGTGCCTCCTGCTGTAACTGTAGGGAGATGAGTATATCATCCGTCGTGCACCCCATATGATAAGGGTGATAAGGGTCTGATAACGGCATAACATTGGGCGAAGACCACGAAAACGGCTCGCCTGAAGGTACAAAAGATGGTGTAGTGTGAGGAAACTGAGACATGAATGGAACAGCTGACGATACAGGCGGTACAAAAGCAGGCTGCTGTCTCGACAAACCCTCCCCAGTACGAGGTGGAGGAATGTCCTGGAGAAATGTGATATGAAGGTCAGTGCGATGGACATCAGAAATGTGTGGGTGGAACAATGGAACATCAACAGGTGCGAAAACAGGTGCCACAGGAGGAGTGACTGGTAGCACAAACGGAGGGTAGTCATCATCATCCTCGATCCACCCATTACGAGTGTCAGCATAACGAGGATCGATGTGAGTGGCAAAAGGTGCATGGTCAGCATACACAGGGGCCGAAACAGGTAATATCGGTGCAATAACGGGAATATCAACAATGGGTGGTGCAATGCCTGGTGCATCCACAACAGGCGGTGCAACGACTAGAGCATCATCAAGAACGTGGTCGTGCACAGGTACAGGGTCATGAGCAACAACAGGCTCTGGTGCCATGACAGGCTCAGGGTCAGCAAAGGCCATATCGATGTCGGCAGGTACATCAAGAAACTGATCAATAGGAACCACGGGTGCCTCCAAGGGCTGGTCATCAGGAATAAACTCGATCTCGTGATCGGGATCAAAATCAGGAGGAAAAACTGGATCAAACTCGTCCTCGAACACAGGATCAAACTTAAACTCGTGGGGTGAACCAGGTACAGCTGACATAGCTGTATCGGAGTCGGAGTCAGCAGGATATCGACGCAATCCGATGGCGTGCAAAGTGGAAGATGATACTGACTCAAAAGAATCAGTACCGGACTGATCAGCTAAAATCTCCTCAGCGAGAGCCTCAGCAGGTGGTAACACAACAGCATCCGCAACCGGAGCCTCAACCAAAGGAATGGCGACATCATCAGCAATCGGGGCCCCACCCTCATGCTCGTCCTCAGGGGGACCCTCGACGAAAAGGTCGATGTCGTCATCAGACACAACATCGAGTGGCAAATCCTCTACGGGAAATGCGGCAAGTGGAACAGGAGCAGGGATCAGAACGAGGGGTAGATCCCCATCAGGAATACCATCAGCGTGCTGAAAATCGTCACTGAAATCCGGCAACGCGAAAGGCTGGAAATCGTCATCGTCACTACTGTCCGTATCAGATGTAAAGACCACTGGATCTGTGTGCATCGGGTCATCTGAATCTACTGCCACAGGGTCAGAAACTCCACTCGAAGGAGACATGACGTTTGTAACAAAACAATCAGGACAATTGCACATATATCAACATATAATCATGTAAGCGTGTAAGTCACAATAATGTAAGCAAGTAATTGTCCTAGTCTTCCCAGACTTTCCCACCCAGTCTCTCAGACTGAACTCCCTAGTCTCTAAGACTAAACTCCCAGTCTCTAAGACTGCTCCCTGGCCTCTAAGACCAACCTCCCAGTCTCTAAGACTAAACCACCCTCAATCTCTAGGACTGAACCTCCCCAGCCTCTAAGGCTGAAATATGAATTTCGAACGATGTATTTGTGCCTTTTGTTTGTAAAAGGTTTGTGCCCCAGATCTGGACTTTTAGTGTATGCAATGTAAAAAAAATGGTTGAAAACATTTTCGTGAGAGCCCTAGTGATCATAGTCTAGACTCGAGAATGAATCCTAGTTCGCTATGATCGAGGCTCTGATACCAAGCTGTCACACCCTGGCTTTTGCGGAAGCGTGGGTTTATTTGGTGTGACTTCTTAATACCATAGCAACAATCACAACAATGCTATATGATAAAAACACAAGATGCTCATCCATTAATATAGTTAGAAAATACCATAACATAATTGTCTTGAATCATCAACCCAAAATAAGTTACAACCATGACTTGTTTAAAAATGAGTTCCCAACGGACTCAACAAAATACCTTAAATAACACGAGGTTTGGAGACCTGTGACCCGTCCAGGCAAGGGTTACACCTCTCAAACCCTACACCCCTGGATGACATCTTTTATTTAATACGCAGCTTAACGTGCATCACCCGCCAGATCCGATCAATTCCCTGAAATACATGTAGTTTGAAAAATCAACAAAAAGTTGAGCGAGTTCATGTGTATGTGAGTATGTATAAATCTTTGTAAACGATGTATGTGTAACCCTTGAACGATGTATGAAAGTCCCTGGTATGTAGCAATAAGGAAATAAAAGAGATCACCAATGGTTTGCAAGGCCATTGATATGTGTGAAGTGATGCAGGAAGACTCAAACCTAGCAGAGTTGCACCGGGCTTCCGGTTGTAAGACACAGTCACCACTATGGGCCGCCCCGGCCTCATGGGTGTGGGCTCGCTACACCCAAATAGATCTATCACTCATGTCCCTTGGTCCTACGACGAGGATTAATGGCCTTTAGTAGCCGCCTACCCACTCACATGATCTAACGGTGTATGAAAAAGTTCACTCCATAAGTTAAACATACCATGTATAGAAATGTCTGTATAATTGTAACATGTATTTCACCCCCGAAGTATAAAACCGAAAACAGTTATGAGAAAAGGGGGACATGAACTCACTATAGTGTGTCTCCTGAGTCGTATCGTCAACTCAAACTTGGTCCGCTACACGACAACCTACAACGTACTAATGTCTATTAGACGAACGGGCCGTGCCTTGCTTTTGTATTTATGGGTTTGTGTTACGTTACTTTGATATCATTCCAAGCTATAACTCATTGTTAAAAAAATAATTATTATTTTAACTTACATTATATTTTTAGGTCTTGAAATAATAGTTAGACAACTATTTCGTATTCATATTTCTCAAGTATTTTATGTGCGTATTTCCTTCCCCAGGATGGGGGTATTTATACATGTATTTTTGTGATAATTCATACTTCTCGTTCTCCAAAATATTATCCATCCAAAATATATTCGTAAAAACATTTTCCAGAATTATAAGTGTGAGGGTATTTTGCTAAGTTACATTATTTTGCCCTAAAGAATGTAACTAGTTCACAAAATAAACAAATAATCACAAAAGCATTTTAGTGTAAAATATATATTCTAAATATATATTTATCCGTTTTTATTTAAGAAAATCAACCTCCGACACTTGTATTTTGTTACAAAAATTATGGTGAAGTTTATATTCGAAACACAAGTTATCAAATATACTTGTAACACTTGTTTGGAAAAATATTTTCTAAGTGTTGGAATTTTTAGAAAATTTCGCCAGAGTTTCCTTTGTAAACGGAGGTGTCCATGCTTACTAGCATATCATTTCTTTACAAAATTTCACCAAATCAATCACAACAATTTATTAGACAATGTTACACTAACCAAGTGCAAAAACAATGCAATTTTCATAATACACATGAACTTGGTTTTTAGTAAAAACGCGTAGTAACTTAGTAAAGCTTTTGGTGGACTTAGTTACCTTCCAAAGTGTATTCATTTCTTTAAAAATCATTTTCTTACAAAAGTTTAGTGTTTACAACTTTTAAACAATTTCTACAAAATTTAACCTTTTGAACTCTTCTTGTAAATAAAATGTTTTCACACTTGTTTTATTTCCAAAATAGTATAAGTGTATGTAAAGTCATGATTTTCCAAAAATCGATTCTCTAACTCGGTTTATTTAGAAAAGTCTTTTGTAAACTCGGATCTTCATGATCATTAACTTATTTTGTTCACTTATTTCAAGAAAAATTATTTTTATTCAAGTTCATGATTAAACTAGAAGGTGGTTATTTTATGTAACACATAACCACTTTCTAATCTTGTTAAATCGTATTTCTAAATATTATTTAACAAGATCCACATGGTGATTAACACCACATAACCAAGAATCAATAAGAAAACAACAATACATTCATAACAACATCCTACTAGTAACATTTCATCTTCATGTTCCATTCTAATGTAAACTTTATGTAAAGCTTCATGTAAACTTTTATGTTCAAGTTTCTTGTTTAAACTCTTTTAGTGTTCTAATGAATCTCAACATAATATAACTTTTAACTACTCAAAGTAGGAATAAACAAGAGTAAATCAAGACTTACAACTAGCACAAGGCTAGGGAAGAATCTCTAGTGAAAATGGTGGTGAAAAAGCAAGAAAGAAAGCTCCTTGAAGTTCCACAAGTTGCAAGCTCCTTTAATCCTTCTTCTACACTTGAATGAAGCTCAAAAATGGAAGGAGATGGTGTTGATATGGTGAAGGTGGTGGCGGTTGTGGTGAACCAAGAGGAGGGAGAGAGAGTGAGGGTAAGGGGTGTGAAGATTGTGAATGATATTATGATATATGCACCATGCTTTTAAAGATTACTTCAAATATCATGTCCAGTTCCACAAGTAACAATCTAATTAAAATAATGGAATAAATCTAGTAGAAGATGTGAAGTATGGTGAAGATGATTTGTGGGTCCACTTGGGACCGAAATCGGTTAGGGTGGGGGGGGGGTTAAAGGTAAAAATTTGCAAATAAATGGTAAAGGTAAGTTAGATTTCATGTAATATGATTTCATATGGTATTTACTAGAGAAATTAGTGGGTGTTAAGGTAAACGGGGATCATGACTAGCCAAAAATAATTAAACAATGTATTTGACAAAAATTTAGCGTCCCGGGTTGTCACACCCCGACGACGTAAAGCAACTAGACGTGGCGGAAACGTCGGGGAGTGTTGTAACAGAATCATTGTTTCATAACCATGGGATAAATAAATTCTGTTTTATTGAATAAATGAACTCATTGTTTTAATACAATCAAATAAGTACAACTATGATCTTACAAGTTTTAAAGTTGCTAAGGCACGAGTCCATCCTAAGTATAGTGTGTATCAACAATCATCACGAAACAGCACCTGAAACATGTGTAAAAATAGGTACGTCAGCATAAAAATGCCTGTGAGATACATAGGTTTTGTGAATATATGATTCATGACTTATAAGTTTAGAAAATGTTGTTTAACAAAAGTCAGTCATGATCCTTGTAAAATGTTTTGTTCTATAAATCATTCGAAAAGTGATGATAAAGTAGATGATACGTAAAAGAGTAATGTAAACTTAAATGAATAACCAAGTAAAAATGAGTTTGTATAAGATAAGTTGTTTGTAAAACAATGTCTTGTGAAAAGTATGTTATTTGTATAAAATGTTATATGTCTCAAATTGAAATGATTCAAATAACGCCACAATATGTGATACCATACAAACGCTTATATATAGGAAGTACCAGCGGCGTATCCACCATGCTTGTATCATATTACACACGCCTCGTTACGTAAGTCACTTACTCAAACCAAAACACCAATATAGAATGTTCATGTTTAAACCAATAGTCCAATGTTATTGTATAACCCAAGTTAAATGTAAACCATGTAATGTGTAAACAAAAGTTATGTATGGTAAGTAAAATGAGACAACTTAAACCACAAGCAAAAATGTACAAAACAAAGTGGTTGAATAAATCAGAAGTTATGCTTTGTAAAATAATGTAAGGTTAAACGGATAACCTTATAGTAGCATATTAAAAGTATACTTTGGATTTGTAAATAACATATTAAAAATATGTTTTGGTTTGTTGATAAAATATATATGTTGGTTCTGTACAATACCACACATGAGAGTATATCAAACTATGCTTTTGGGAGTATATCAAAATATACTTTAAATGTGTGATTTAAGAATTCATTCAGACCTAGTGCATCAAACTACACCTTTGAGACTATAAGGATACCACAAAGGAAATCCCTATTTGGATGGAGAAACAAATTGGTTTCAGACATTCCATGACAACAGGAATGGGGTGTCAAATCCTATAGCGCTATATCATACTACCAATCGGTCTGGTGATCATAAAATAAGTACAATTCAACATTTTATTTTATGTTCTTTGAGAAATCAGTGTTTAAACCATAGATAGTCATTTAGTTTGTCAAATGATAAGTAATAACATGTATAATCAATTATACTTTGAAATCATAAAAATACAGATAGGTACACATGCTTCACCCCAAAACAGTTTGAAACAGTAAAATAGGGGTCTATGTACTCACTTGAGATTGCTCAGAAGTCCTAGGATAACCACCAAGCAATGCTAGAGATCACGGAATCAAACGTCACCTATTATAGGTAACTATGTTAATAAACCAGACCTATTTCGGAGGATTTAGATAGGATGAGGGTTCGTAAACCAAACGAGTATAGAGGCTCGTGTCATATGGTTTAACAAAGCCTACATACTAAATGAAACCTAACCTAAGTGCTTACGACCCGTTTAGGTAGCTTATGCTACTTTAACGCGTCGTTCGCGTGAAACGCGTTCGGAACGCCTAACTAGTCCTATGATAAGTAAGATATGCCTTAACATGTTTAATATTGTTGATAAATTAGTTTAGAAGTCATCGGTTATGTTACATATGTTTAAAATGAATTTTGGCATTAAAGGGGTATTTTGGTAATTTACCTAAGGCATATAAACTACCTATCATACAACTACTTAAACGAAGCGACCACAAGGTATAACCTCGGAAGGTTATTCCCTATACACTATGGTCGCCTAATGTATTTGGTCGGATCCTAATGATCGACCAAATGGGTCGGGTTCGAAGGTATAAGCGATTTATTAGATCGCTTACCCTTGCGACCCTAGACAACGTGGTAATCAGTAGGCATAGTCACAAGGGACTATAACCATCGTGATTACAATCACGTTGCGAAGTTCAAACGAACTTTGCATTGACCATAAACTGGTCAACGCAGAAAGTCAAACAAAGTTTGACTTTCGGACTCGAAAAGAAATAAAAGAACGAAGGAATACTTACGAAGGGTCCCCGAATGCTAATCTCGATCCAAGTAGCTCAGGTATGAAACAATGGTTTCAACTTAGAGCTTCTCAAATCAAAATTCTTGTGGGTTTTGGCAAATGAAGGCAAGGGGTATTTATAGGATTCGTAGAGCCGTTAAGATCGTTCCTCGCTAACCGTGCTTCAATCTCAACCCTCCACCTCAAAACCCTGGTTTTACAAAACCATTAGAGTCCATAGTATTGCCCAAAACCATGGGCAACAAGTGGAAAGGACTAGGTTCGATGTTTCTGCATTTCTGCTGTCTGAGGAACCCTTACAGACCGTAAGGAGATGGCTTATGGTCCGTAAGCCATCAAGTTTGGCAGAATGGCAGATTTGGTCCCTGTTGTTGTTTAAAGCGATTTCCGACACGTTTAAGGCCCTTTAACCCCATTTCAAAGCTCTAAAATGAAGTTAAAGTATAAGGAACTTAAAATGTGCTCAAAAATATCTCGGATGTCGGTTCGTTTGGCGGTACGATTGCGTTGTTCGGTTAATTACGACGGAATGCGCATAAGCGCGAAAAACGATCCAAATGGCGTGACGAATGGATTTTTCTTATGCCAAACACTAAAATAAAATATTTTAGTGCTTAGATAAATTTTTGGATGTCCGGATGTATTCAGAACGTAAGTTATGCGCGAAATTGCAAACTTATGCACTTTTTGACACTTTTAGTCCCTGAATGAGCCAAAAGTTTATTTTAGCACACCGAACCCCTCAAAGCCTATTTATAAGCTATATAAAGGATATTTAAGGTGTTTTTAACTTATGGTCATGTTCCAGAATGTCTGTTACAGTTCAAATTGGCATACTTTCGCAGTTTGTCAAGTTTAGTCCCTGTAAGCGAATTAACTTGTTTTTGCCATACCAAAGCCTTCAAAACTTATTTCTAACTTATGTAAAGGTTATTTAAGGTATGTTAAGCCTATTTCACTATTCCGGAGTGTTCGTTGGATTAAACTGATTATATTTACGCATCAGAGCACGTATAACCCTCCAGAAAGCGATTTAAAGCTTAAAATCGAACAAGAGTTGATATGTGCAAACGATACACATATTTTTACAAATCCCAAGTATGAAATACAATATTTCATTGGTTTGGAATTTGTTTGATGGTTGAAGTGACACAGGTGTCACACGGGTAATGTCTGGTTGTTCGGTTAGATACCGTTCCGTTAAAGTGTTTAATTATTACGTAAAGTGTCTTTTATATATCTTTTTGTAACATAATTAATTCCCGGCACTTAGGAAAGCATACAGGACCATTCTGCCATATTTTTGCACCTTACTAGTAGGTTACAATGCTGAATTTTATTAATAAATGCAGAATTCTGCACTTAAAGTGTGTTTTAGGCACTTCCCGGCACTATAACTATCACCTAGTGACGCAGTTTTATGGTCCTTACTTCCCTACACTCCATACTAGTATAATATCCTGTCCCTGGCTCATACTGGCCTCAAAAACATTGTTTGTCTATGTGCTGGCATTGTCAGCATGTTTTCTGAATTATCCGTTCAGTGTGCTAACTGTGCTTTGTGCATCAAGTATGTCACTAAGGTTTGTGTGTAATAAATGGAGTGACTGTATACAATATGATGCATATGTATGTATGATGCATAATTCATAAAGCAGTTTAAATTGTCAGTTGTAATCAAGCACAGTCATTAAGCACATAATTAAAATTAATTAATTGTACGGATACCTGTAATTGTGAGGGTTGTCACATTTTATATGTTGCATTTTACACACATCAAATACCCCCACACTTGAATCTTTGCTTGTCCTCAAGCAAAACTCTTTATAATGTGGCTTACACTTCCAAATGGAATGGGTAGAAGAGAAGTTTTTGGGCTTGTCTTGAGTGTCGGGAATCCAAGATCTTTATTAGGTTTTATTTTTATGCTATTTACAATCCTATTCGTTATGATTTATTTAGAACATTTCATAAGAGAAATTACTTATTTGGGCATAACATGCCTCTTTAAAATTCCATTTATATACAAGTTCACATACCTCACGGGAGATCACTCAACACTCGGCCGAAAATGTATTTTTGTGAAACACTCGAGACCGGCATGGAACTTACTTCTACCATATGCTTGCCAAGCAATCAATCCTCCTCCTTTTTAACTATAAACCTTTGTAAATTTCAAGAGGACTTGGGGAAGGGTTAGGCTTGGGTTAAAGGTAGGTGGTTTTGGGTTAGTGGTTAGTAAAAAGGGCTAAAAGTTTAAAAAGCGTCGGTCGTTGTAAAACCTTTTGTTTTTGTGACTTTTATTCAAACAAAACATTTTTAAACAAAGTTTCTTTGAGGAACTTGTTTGTTTTATTGCTAGACTTCATTTTTTTGTGATAAGGAGCGTCACAAGAAAACCGAGCTTTTTACTAAAATAAAGGGTTTAAAAATAAAAAGGGTTTTGGTAGGTAAAGGTGTTTGTTTTGTGGGTTTAGAAACGAAAAGTTTTAGGCTCAAAGGGGTTAACTAGGGGGATTTTGGGTAGGTGATAAAAAAAGTGAAAAATAATGGTGTTGAAGAGAAAAGGGTTAGTCCTAATGGCTCCATCATTTACTTACTTGGGTTTAAGTTGGTAAGGACCGAGAATGTATCGTCTTGGCAAGTTTTAGAGTTGTAAGAAACCAAGCGGCTATTCACATAAGAAACGAAAAATGAGCATTTAATTTAAAGATGTATGCTTTTATGCTCAACAAAGGCTCAAAACTCACTTTTTGTGGGAATAGGTTTATAATGTGATCAAGTATATATAATCAAATTTTAACTAGATTTGTCATGCCTTTTCATAATTTTCTTATGCTTGTTCTTTTTATCATGACACTGTTGGTTGTAAACTTGTAAAAATATAACCTTTTTAGAACTTGTTATTCCCAAATTAAACCAAGACAAGTAAAAAAAATGAAAAGTTTTTGAAAAAAATTGGGGTGATTAGCGGTTCCAATAGAGTTTTGTGTAAGGCTTGTTATTAGGACTTGCAAAATTCAAGGTTTTAGCATCCCCCCCACACTTAAATTACACATTGTCCTCAATGTGTCCCAAAAATAAGTTTTTAGATTGAATGAATGTGTAAAAAGGTGTTTGAAATAAGGTTTTGATGTTACTGGGCATCTAGACACGGCCCCGTGCTGGGGGGTGGGCCCGTGGTCAGACTGGCAGTAACGAAAACTTACAAAAGGTGGACACGGGGGCGTGCCTAGTGAACACGACCTCGTGTTGGGCAGAATTTAAACAAACAGCAAGTACTTGGCGGTGGACACGGGGGCGTGCCGGCTGGGCATGGTCCCGTGTTGACAATCTGCAATCCTTGAAAACAGGTTTCCGCTTTCGGTTCTATTTTCCAGGCTTATGTAGCACTAATACTTAGTGCTTCTAAGCCTCGTAGGTACCTGTTTTACTTAAAAATACCACACCAAACAAAATAACCAACATCCTACTTTACCATAAGTTCGACATCCACAACATAAACTAAAAAAAATGCAGGAAATTAAAAGTGTTAACGGAAAAGTAAATTGTCCAACAATGGCACGCATGCCATGAAATTGTTTGTGAGAGAAAAGGGGTTAACCTGTTAGGACCTTCAACCGTGTTACATCACCTCCTACCGCCTCCAGCTCAATCCATATCTTCGTCCTCGTCATCTCCTCCTTGGCCCGCCATGTACTCCCGGGTGTTGCCGATGTCATCCAGAATTTCGGAGATGTTCCTTTCTATGACTCCGACCCGGGTGTACGTGTTGCTTGCCATATTGTAGGTCTAGAGGGTGCACATGAGGTTTTCCTACAAGAGATCATGTAAACTTTCGAAATTAAGAAAACCACCTCCTTGAGAGGAGGATTGGCCCGGATCACCGTGATGCTGATACTGGTACTGGGGAGGAAGACGAATTTGTGGAGCATGAAGGACGAGAGCTTCTTGAGGGTTCCACACATGCTCTTGAACCGTTTGAAATCTGACCATCCCGTCATCTGCTTCGTTGATTATATTCATGGAGCGACATATGACGAGGTCAACTTTTCCCGACCATGGGCCCTTCCTGAAGGACTGTTAAGATCTGAGTTTGGTTTTGATTGTGTTTTACGTTTGAATTATGTAACACCTGTGCCTTCACGGCCATCAAACAAGTACCAAACCAATGAAATATTATATTTCATACTTGGGATTTGTAAAAATATGTGTATCATTTGCACATATCAATTCTTGTTCAATTTCAAACTCTAAATCGCTTTCTAGAAGGTTATACGCGCACCGATGCGTAAATATAACCAGTTTAATGCAACAAACACTCCGGAATAGTGACATTGGCTTAACATACCTTAAATAACCTTTACATAACTTAGAAATAAGTTTTGAAGGCATTGGTATGGCAAAAATCAAGTTAAATCGCTTACAGGGACTAAAGTTGACAAACTGCGAAAGTATGCCAATTTGAACTGTAACAGACCTTCCGGAGCATGACCATAAGTTAAACATACCATAAATATCCTTCACATAGCTTAGAAATAGGCTTTGAGGTGTTCGGTATGCTAAAATAAACTTTTGTGTCATTCAGGGACTAAAAGTGTCAAAAAGTGCACAAGTTTGCATTTTCGCGTATAACTTACGTTCTGAATACATCTGGACATCCAAAAATTTATGTGAACATGACTATATTATATTTTAGTGTTCGCCATAAGAAAAATCCATTCTTTTCGTCATTTGGATCGTTTTTCGCGCTTATGCGCATTCCGTCGTAATTAACCGAACATCGCGTTCGTACGGCCAAACAAACCGACATCCATCATATTTTTGAACATATTTTAAGTTCCCTATACTTTAACTTCATTTTAGAGCTTTGAAATGGGGTTAACGGGCCTTAAACGTGTCGAAAATGGCCTAAATACAGTTCAGGGACCAAAAGTGTAATTCTGCCGGAATAGTGCCTAGCGGTGCGCTACACTTTAAGCGTAGCGGTGCGCTAGGGGTCTGCAGACCAGATTCAATGTTCAGAACAGCTGTTTGCACTTGTTTGATCCACAACCACATGTTCTAATTCGCCTAATCAGCAAGATAAGATCAAGATTTAGCCACCATAACATTTGGACAAGTGTACGGCCTTGATCGTTTCCCCTTTTCCAAGAAACGATCTCAACGGTGGACCGAAAACTATAAATAACCCAACACCCCCATTGCATTTCTCACTAGAATTCTGATTTTGAGAGCTCTAAGTTGAAACCATTGTTTCATACCTGAGTTCTTGAGTCGGGATTAGCATTCGGGGACCCTGGGTTAGTATTCTTTCGTTCTTTTCCTTATTTTTACTGCTTTTCGAGTCCGAAAGTCAAACTTTGTTTGACTTTCAGCGTTGACCAGTAATGGTCAATGCAAAGTTCGTTTGAACTTCGCAACGTGAGTGTAATCACGTTGGTCATAGTCCCTTGGGACTATGCCCACTGATTACCACGTTGTCTAGAGTCGTAGGGTAGGCGATCTAATAAATCGCCTATACCTTCGAACTCGACCCATTTGGTCGATCATTAGGATCCGACCAAATACTTTAGGTGACCATAGTAGGTAGGGAATAACCTTCCGAGGTTATACCCTATGGTCACATCGTTTAAGTAGTTGTATGATAGGTAGTTTATATGCCTTAGGTAAATTACCAGAATACCCTTTTCATGTATAATTGGTAATTAAGCATATGTAACCTAAACCTTTGTCACATAACTGATTATGTAACATGATTAGGCATATAACACTTGTCATAGGGCTAGTTAGGCGGTCCAAACGCGTTTCACGCGCACGACGCGTTAAAGTAGCATAAGCTTCCTAAACGGGTCGTAATGGGTCGATAAGACTTAGGTTAAGTTTCATTTAGCATGTAGGCCTTGTTAAACCATATCACATGAGTTCCTACACTCATTTGGTTTACAAACCCTAATGCTACCCAATCTTCCGATTTAGGTCCGGTTAATTAACATAGTTACCTATATTAGGTGCCGTTTGATTTCCGTGATCTCTAGCATTGTTTGGTTGTTACTCAAGGACTACTGAGCATTCTCAAGTGAGTACATAGACCCCTCTTTTACTGTTTTCCAAACTGTTTTGGGGTGGAACACATGTGCCTACTTGTTACTTTCATGCTTTCCTGTTTTCACATCATATACTGCTATGTTCGTTAGTACATTATAGTACATGATTTCATTACATTTTATGCTATGTATGTCCATTGCGTTCATACTTAGTACATCGTTTTACATTTACATTTTATGCTATTTATGTCGATTGCGTGCATACTTAGTACATTGTTTTTCATCACATGCTTACATTTTGGTATGACATTTGGTTTGTTTACATGGGACAATACATTCATTAACACCGATCATGCCGTTCGTTAGTAGGTAGTGGTACCATAGGAATTGACAACTCCCGTTCCGGACGTCCCAGGGAAAGGGGATGAAAGGAATGACCGAATTCGTTGTTATTAAGACAGATAGACCTTTAATTTGTTTAAAGGGTTTATCACCACAGTCGCCAGGCTTGGATGTATGCATTTTCACAATACCGCATAAATGTTCATTATCAGTATAGCATGCATTTAGACATTTTAACATGATTGACCTTGATCATGCATTTAGACATTTTAACATGATTGACCTTGATCATGCTTTTTCACAAGACATAATGTTGATTTAAACTACGTTTTACTTCAATACTATGTTCTTGTGCATATGGTTTAGTTGAGACATTTCGCTAGCCATACAGGACATTTTGACATAGACATTAGACATAGACATTTTAACATGATTGACATTGATCATGCATTTACACAAAACATAACGTTGATTTAAACACAGTTTTACTTCAATACTTTGTTTTTGTGCATTTCACCTATGGTTTAGTTGATGCGTTTTCACTAGCCATACATATCATTTAGGTTACACATTACATGATTTACATTGATCATTGCATTTTGACATATTATTCAATACATTTGACAAATTCATTTATACATGGACAATTTACATTGTTGGTTTGGTTTGATTAAGTGATTAAGTAACGATGCGTGTGTAATATGATACAAACATGGTGGATACGCCGCTGGTACTTCCTATATATAAGTGTTTGTATGGTATTACATATCGTAGCGTTATTTGAATCATTTCAGTTTGAGACATAGAACATTTTATACAAATAACATATTTTTCACAAGACATTGTTTTACAAGCAACCTATCTAATAAAAACTCATTTTACATGGTTATTCATTTAACCATACATTATTTATACATATCATCTGATCTTATCGATTTTCAAATGATTTACAAAACAAAGCAAATAACAAGGTTCATGACTAAACATTTTCTCAAACATAAGTCATGAAACCTATTTTCACAAAACCTATGTATCTCACCGGCATTTTTATGCTGACGTACCATATTTTCACATGTGTTTTTCAGGAAATGAAGCATAGGATTGATCAAGATACACTTAGGCGGACATGGGCCTTAGTGACAATAAAAGATGCAGACTAGTTAATTGTTGTATTTCCATGTTTGTTTAGACATTGTAACACTTTTAAATCAATAAAGCGAAACTTCAATTGCCATGGATTTGAAACAATTAATTCTGTTACAACACTCCCCGATATTTCCGCCACGTTTTGTATGTTCCACGTGGTCGGGGTGTGACAGAAAAGATGGTATCAGAGCCAATGGTTATAGGGAATTAGGTTATTAGTAATGCTTTGACCTAGTCTATAACTTTCTTAGGACCCTAACGCGAGTTTACTTGCGTTTAGTCATAAAACAATACCGTCACCTATCCTTAGGCGACGATCACACAAGAACATAAAATTCAAAACCGCTTTGAAAACTAATCATCTGTTCTAGGATGATTGATTACTAGGTTTTGAACCCTCAGTTATAAGGTTTTGAACTCTCTGTTATATGGTTTTGAACCCCTTTGAATTTTCAAAATCTCGTCAAGGTATTGGGTTTTAAATAATGTGAACACGTGCAAACTGGAAGGGTGAATGCCTGTATTCTGGGTTTTCTGTCTAGGCAAGCACTTCGTATACATCTCATCAGACGCGAGACCAGTTGTGCTTACCTGGGAATTCTCGAGATGAGTGTTCACTTATAGGCGAGCATGTCTTCAGTGATACATTAATAAGACCTGTTTACCTTGATTAGTCATCGTCTCATTTGTTTGCCTTAGGTAACAAACAAATGATCGCAATTTTCATGCGTTATCATTCTGTTTTGATTGTCCAAAAATCTTTCACCTGTTTCCCCCTATGCCTTTCTTTTTCTTCAAGAATGTCTCTTCATCACGATGACGCCCAGATATCTGAGCAAGCAGTCAAATTAGCTCAGCGAATAGGCGAAGTAGTCCTGAAGACTGTTGAATTAGCTACTGCCATGTATCATCTCCAGGATGAAGCCACTCAAGAGTCACCAAGACAGGCAGGACCTAGTCAGGCGACAACACCATCAGCCAATAAACCAATCGAGGAATCAAAGACCATGGATGAACGATCGCCTAAGAAGTCAAAGAAGCGAAAGGCTCCTCAAAACTTCGCCGTGGTCGCTCACAATGGTCGAGCCGTTCCCAACCAACCAGCTCAGCCACCTGCAAAGAAAACATATGCCGGTACTGCACCTCATTGTGCATGCTGCAACGGTCATCACTCGTTACAACAAGTTTGCTGGCAATGCACGACGTGTGGTAAACTTGGGCATTTGGCCAAGGTTTGTCGTTTGGGACAAAATCAGGCTACTCAGGTTCAAGCTCCGGTTCAAGGGAACGCTGCGAAATTCCCACTGGGTTCATGTTTCAACTGCGGAGAGATTGGTCACTTCCGCCACAACTGCCTAAAGCTTGCTAATGCAAATCCAACCCTTGGATGAGCATTCGGCTGAACAAAGGATATTGCTGTCTTATACCTTTGTTTTTTTTTGTTCTCGTGTATTGTGAAACAATATGTCTTGTTCATAAATAAAAGTTGTTGTTCACAATTCTGATATACAAGTATAATTACATGCGTGTATGACTTTTCCTATGATACCTACATCAAGGAACTATGTTCCTTACAAACTACTCTTGTGATTCTCTCTTTCAAATGATCGCTCATGATTCCTGTGAAAATTTTAAGTACTCGTTTCACTCTAAGAAACAAAGTACAGAAAATTAAGTGACATTATGAGTAATCGTGCTTTTCGCACATCTGCGCCTTTAAATCCTTGGTTAGATAACTAAGGGTATTTTCAAATCTCATACCCATTACGTTTTGATTTTTCAACATACACGGTACAAGTATTTCAAAACAATCTTCATGATTTCAAAACATTTCATATAGTTTGAAAACAATTTTTCAAGATACATTGTCTATGTTATTTCAAAAACATTGGCCATGTTATCAAAACCAACCTTTCAAATTTCAAAATATTTCATATAGTCTGAAGACAATATTAACACAATACATTTTCTTATCAAGTGCATGATTTCGAAAATCATCATTTAATTTTTTTTCAAAAACCTTATACATAATTTCAAAAAAAAAAAATTCATCTCGTATGATTTTAAAATATTTTTATAAATATACCTACCTAGTACACCTACTTTATGATATCAAAAGTATTATATATAAGGTTTCAAAAACACTAAACATATTTTTCTTAAAAGAACCCCATGCACAGTTTTCAAAAATATCTTCCTCGTACATTTACTTAACCTTCAAATTCTGCTTCATATGTCGCCTTGACATATCTAGCATCTCAACCTCATAAGCATTTTACTTATGTTTTGACTTAAGCACATCCAGTGCAAGATTTCAAAACATCTTCAACTTCTAAAATCCATATGGGATCTTTTTATCTTCACATTTAGATCCTTGTGGATGATCATGATTCAAATCAGAGTCCTTAATTGGATTCTTTATGTACCTTAATTTGAACATTTCGAGTTCTAGTAATCGAAATCGAATTTTCTTTTTGAATCTTTCTATCTTTATAGTTAGATTCTTGATAACGTTTAAAGTACCAAATGAAATCCGTTGAATGGATTCCTAGTGTGCTTTAAATGCATGTACGCAAGTAACAAGACAAATTAACAAACAATCTTTGTGGTTATATGACTATGTGTTTATGCATCTTGAGTTTTCATTTAAGTTTTTTTTGTGTTTTTATACTCTGGATAATTCGTTATCCAAATCCTCGCAGGATCTTTCATATCTTCATATGAGAGATTCGTAGCAGGATATTCAAAGGTACTACCTTAAATCCTTAATGGGCTTCTATGTAATAGTTAAGACCCTTGGATTATATAGTACCACTCCAGACCCTTTTTAGTGGTCTAGTCTAAAGGATTGATTCACAATTTGGTTAAAAAAATGACATCTAGTGATGGAGCTGGACAGACTCCTTGATAGTCTATTTAGATCATTTATTGATCTAGTCTACGGGACTCTATGGCGGTCTAGTCACACTCATCACAGGATTTTTCATTTGGTTTTCCCCTACACATTATAAAATAAACTGTGTGAACTATGCAAGGAATTGTCTAATTATGGAAGCGCACATAATTATGAGATTCAGTGCACGGTAAACCCAGTAAGATTTATTATGTGTAAGAGCCGATAGTGACAACAATAACGAAATGAGAACGATGTAATGGAGGTACGGTGGACGCACCAATGACGCTTCATATACTTGTATATAAGTATCCCTCTTACATTGCAATCATGATGTTATTAAAGGTTACTAGAAGTTCAGAAACCTAGCCAATGTTGTTCGATCTTTTCAACTTCATGTTTTAAACTCTTACAAGTTTCCTCTAAATAAATTTCGGGACGAAATTTCCTAAAGTAGGGGAGACTGTAACACCTGTGCCTTCACGGCCATCAAACAAGTACCAAACCAATGAAATATTATATTTCATACTTGGGATTTGTAAAAATATGTGTATCATTTGCACATATCAATTCTTGTTCAATTTCAAACTCTAAATCGCTTTCTAGAAGGTTATACGCGCACCGATGCGTAAATATAACCAGTTTAATGCAACAAACACTCCGGAATAGTGACATTGGCTTAACATACCTTAAATAACCTTTACATAACTTAGAAATAAGTTTTGAAGGCATTGGTATGGCAAAAATCAAGTTAAATCGCTTACAGGGACTAAAGTTGACAAACTGCGAAAGTATGCCAATTTGAACTGTAACAGACCTTCCGGAGCATGACCATAAGTTAAACATACCATAAATATCCTTCACATAGCTTAGAAATAGGCTTTGAGGTGTTCGGTATGCTAAAATAAACTTTTGTGTCATTCAGGGACTAAAAGTGTCAAAAAGTGCACAAGTTTGCATTTTCGCGTATAACTTACGTTCTGAATACATCTGGACATCCAAAAATTTATGTGAACATGACTATATTATATTTTAGTGTTCGCCATAAGAAAAATCCATTCTTTTCGTCATTTGGATCGTTTTTCGCGCTTATGCGCATTCCGTCGTAATTAACCGAACATCGCGTTCGTACGGCCAAACAAACCGACATCCATCATATTTTTGAACATATTTTAAGTTCCCTATACTTTAACTTCATTTTAGAGCTTTGAAATGGGGTTAACGGGCCTTAAACGTGTCGAAAATGGCCTAAATACAGTTCAGGGACCAAAAGTGTAATTCTGCCGGAATAGTGCCTAGCGGTGCGCTACACTTTAAGCGTAGCGGTGCGCTAGGGGTCTGCAGACCAGATTCAATGTTCAGAACAGCTGTTTGCACTTGTTTGATCCACAACCACATGTTCTAATTCGCCTAATCAGCAAGATAAGATCAAGATTTAGCCACCATAACATTTGGACAAGTGTACGGCCTTGATCGTTTCCCCTTTTCCAAGAAACGATCTCAACGGTGGACCGAAAACTATAAATAACCCAACACCCCCATTGCATTTCTCACTAGAATTCTGATTTTGAGAGCTCTAAGTTGAAACCATTGTTTCATACCTGAGTTCTTGAGTCGGGATTAGCATTCGGGGACCCTGGGTTAGTATTCTTTCGTTCTTTTCCTTATTTTTACTGCTTTTCGAGTCCGAAAGTCAAACTTTGTTTGACTTTCAGCGTTGACCAGTAATGGTCAATGCAAAGTTCGTTTGAACTTCGCAACGTGAGTGTAATCACGTTGGTCATAGTCCCTTGGGACTATGCCCACTGATTACCACGTTGTCTAGAGTCGTAGGGTAGGCGATCTAATAAATCGCCTATACCTTCGAACTCGACCCATTTGGTCGATCATTAGGATCCGACCAAATACTTTAGGTGACCATAGTAGGTAGGGAATAACCTTCCGAGGTTATACCCTATGGTCACATCGTTTAAGTAGTTGTATGATAGGTAGTTTATATGCCTTAGGTAAATTACCAGAATACCCTTTTCATGTATAATTGGTAATTAAGCATATGTAACCTAAACCTTTGTCACATAACTGATTATGTAACATGATTAGGCATATAACACTTGTCATAGGGCTAGTTAGGCGGTCCAAACGCGTTTCACGCGCACGACGCGTTAAAGTAGCATAAGCTTCCTAAACGGGTCGTAATGGGTCGATAAGACTTAGGTTAAGTTTCATTTAGCATGTAGGCCTTGTTAAACCATATCACATGAGTTCCTACACTCATTTGGTTTACAAACCCTAATGCTACCCAATCTTCCGATTTAGGTCCGGTTAATTAACATAGTTACCTATATTAGGTGCCGTTTGATTTCCGTGATCTCTAGCATTGTTTGGTTGTTACTCAAGGACTACTGAGCATTCTCAAGTGAGTACATAGACCCCTCTTTTACTGTTTTCCAAACTGTTTTGGGGTGGAACACATGTGCCTACTTGTTACTTTCATGCTTTCCTGTTTTCACATCATATACTGCTATGTTCGTTAGTACATTATAGTACATGATTTCATTACATTTTATGCTATGTATGTCCATTGCGTTCATACTTAGTACATCGTTTTACATTTACATTTTATGCTATTTATGTCGATTGCGTGCATACTTAGTACATTGTTTTTCATCACATGCTTACATTTTGGTATGACATTTGGTTTGTTTACATGGGACAATACATTCATTAACACCGATCATGCCGTTCGTTAGTAGGTAGTGGTACCATAGGAATTGACAACTCCCGTTCCGGACGTCCCAGGGAAAGGGGATGAAAGGAATGACCGAATTCGTTGTTATTAAGACAGATAGACCTTTAATTTGTTTAAAGGGTTTATCACCACAGTCGCCAGGCTTGGATGTATGCATTTTCACAATACCGCATAAATGTTCATTATCAGTATAGCATGCATTTAGACATTTTAACATGATTGACCTTGATCATGCATTTAGACATTTTAACATGATTGACCTTGATCATGCTTTTTCACAAGACATAATGTTGATTTAAACTACGTTTTACTTCAATACTATGTTCTTGTGCATATGGTTTAGTTGAGACATTTCGCTAGCCATACAGGACATTTTGACATAGACATTAGACATAGACATTTTAACATGATTGACATTGATCATGCATTTACACAAAACATAACGTTGATTTAAACACAGTTTTACTTCAATACTTTGTTTTTGTGCATTTCACCTATGGTTTAGTTGATGCGTTTTCACTAGCCATACATATCATTTAGGTTACACATTACATGATTTACATTGATCATTGCATTTTGACATATTATTCAATACATTTGACAAATTCATTTATACATGGACAATTTACATTGTTGGTTTGGTTTGATTAAGTGATTAAGTAACGATGCGTGTGTAATATGATACAAACATGGTGGATACGCCGCTGGTACTTCCTATATATAAGTGTTTGTATGGTATTACATATCGTAGCGTTATTTGAATCATTTCAGTTTGAGACATAGAACATTTTATACAAATAACATATTTTTCACAAGACATTGTTTTACAAGCAACCTATCTAATACAAACTCATTTTACATGGTTATTCATTTAACCATACATTATTTATACATATCATCTGATCTTATCGATTTTCAAATGATTTACAAAACAAAGCAAATAACAAGGTTCATGACTAAACATTTTCTCAAACATAAGTCATGAAACCTATTTTCACAAAACCTATGTATCTCACCGGCATTTTTATGCTGACGTACCATATTTTCACATGTGTTTTTCAGGAAATGAAGCATAGGATTGATCAAGATACACTTAGGCGGACATGGGCCTTAGTGACAATAAAAGATGCAGACTAGTTAATTGTTGTATTTCCATGTTTGTTTAGACATTGTAACACTTTTAAATCAATAAAGCGAAACTTCAATTGCCATGGATTTGAAACAATTAATTCTGTTACAACACTCCCCGATATTTCCGCCACGTTTTGTATGTTCCACGTGGTCGGGGTGTGACAAATTAAGATGAAGATGGATGAGTTATGCAGCGGAATTAAGATGGAAACAAACTTTGAACACAATCAAACGAGAGTATTGCTTTAATCAAACATTTTCCACAAAGAACCGAAAGATTGAATTTATTTCAATAACGATTACAATGCAATGTATGAATACAAACTCCCCCTCAGCCTGAGCTCACAGTGTTTGTTCGTGCAGGAAGAATATTTTGCAAAGAGCTAATAGAACAGTACAGAGCACTGTTCTGTTTATAGGCACGAGCAAACCACTGAAGCATCTAAGCTGACGTCACCATGAAAGTGACATCTAACCTCCTAACAAACTCTAACCTCTGATCTATACAACCTCTGCTATGCTAACTACTGCTATTACATTTCATTACATAAAAACATCTAAACAACTGATGCATCCTTCCACTGATGTGAACCCAGCAGTACTTGTCCGGATCAGTAGAGCTTGACTCAAGGTAGTAGATTGAACAGCAGAGCTTTAGTCTTCCATCAGGCTTTTACTTGTTCAGTAGTTTGTAGGTCAGCAGTTTGTACGATCAGTAGATAGGAGGTCAGCAGATGTTGAAACCACTTTCAAGGGGAGAGACTTGTGTATATAACATCTGCTTATTCTGGATCCACTGTTCTGATCCAGTTTTGGCTTTGATTATCTGTTCCTCTGGTAGGGTTCAATCCCAACAATCTCCCCCTGGAACAGATAATGCCAAAACCCTTCATTATTGTGGAAATTTATTGCCTCATCAGCAGTTCCCTTATCTGACCTTTAAGTTGTAACTCAAAGTCTAGGGCATCTGTGTTATCTTCATCCCTACCAAGTGGAAGATCAAGGAGATCCTGCATATCTTCAAGACTTAGGCCAAGTGCTTGTTCCCTTGTTATTTTCTTCACTTCTCCACTAGACCTGAACATAGTCAGTACATAGGTCTGTTTGTCAGTTTCCCACTTTAGTACTTTTGAGCCTGGTGGGTTTCTTGGGAGATTTTTATTGGATGAGGTGTTAGGTGAAGCTGGCCTATTGATGACTGTCTGAGCAGTACTTGCAGGTTGATCTAATCCAAGAGTTTCTACAATCATTTTCTTGATGCCTTCTTTTACAAGGGCATCTCCTTCTATTAGCTCTTGAATGGTTTCAGCACCCAACTGTTTTTGTTGCCTTCTTTTAAAGATGGCTGCACCAGCTGGAGCAGTGGATCTCCTGATTTGCAGCTTTGGTGGTCTTTTTGAGACCCCTGCCTCAGGATAATCAGGCTTTTGTGGAGCAGTAGGATATGTCTTTCTCAATTTCTCCAAACTTTTGTAGGTAGCCCTGACTTTATCTTCTTTCCATCTCAACACTTGATTTTTAGACGCATAATCAGCAGCAACCAATTCCTCTTTCATTCTTCTCAGCTCTACCTTTTTATCAGGTACATTCTTTTTGAACTTTGCCCAATCTGGAGGAGTATGTTTCACTTTATTCTTGATCATGTCTTGAATCCTGGCTGCTTCACTTTCCAGCTCAGGAATGGTCCAGTCCTTATACATGTGTTTTTCTCCTTTGTATTTCTTGTGGGCCATGATGTTTTCAACATAATCTTTTCTCAGGGATTCATCTGCTTTTTCTAATACTTGCTGGCACACATTCTTTGCAAATTGTTCCAAAGCTCTGACTTGTGTGAGCAAGTATTGATAGTTCTGCTGAATTTCTCTATCAGATTTCCCTTGTGAATTTCTTTTTGAAATATCATCTGCTTGTTTAGCTTTGACTTTCAGATATTCTTCAATATTATTTGGCCTTGGATATCCTTCAACAGATGGAAAACTCCTTTTAGCATGATCATCCTCATAGTAAAAAGATTTTATTTCTTCTCTGACTGCTATGAGTTCAAGAGGAAATTTAACACCTGCAGGAGCTAAGGGCTTTTGAATTTGAGCTGATGAGAGAGGAACAGGTTTGGGTATTGTAACAAGTGATAGGGATTTTGAAGATGTTGGTGGTGGTGATGGTGAATCATCATCTGGTGTGAAAATCCTTCTCCTTTTTATTGTAGGAGAGGCAGATGATGTTTTGGGTGGATCAGTGGTGGTGATTTGAGTGGCAGTGATTTGTGATTGACTAACAGCTGTTGAAACAACTGGTGTTTCAACCACTGTTGTCATTACAACAGATGTTGTAACATCTGTTGTCTTCTGCTTTTTGGCAGGAGGCGATGGTGGTGATGTTGTTTTTGGTAGTGATGATGGTGGTGGTAAGACAGTGGTTGTGGTGTGTGTTAAAGTGGTGTGTGTTGAAGTGATAACAGATGTTGAAACCTCTAAAGTACCAGCAGTAGTTGATACAGCAGGAGTTACAACAGCTGTTTGGATGGAGGTTTGATGTTGGGGGCTTTTGGATGGTGTTTTTGGAGTATGCTTTGTGGGTCTGGATGGTGTGGACTTGGGTTCCCTCACTTTTCTAGTGGGATTTGTTTTTGGCTTAGGATTTTTAACATCCTTTGGCTCAGAACAACCCTGCGCATTCAGCTCCATGTAAGCTCTTTTCTCCTCATTCCACCTTGACATATCCTTTGCCTCTCTGTCCCTTTTTACAATTGCTATAGCTTCATCAAGTGCATTTTGGGTAACATCAACCTTTTTGCTACCATCTGGCAAAGGTATCTGCTTGGTCATATTCTCCATTTCTGGTACTATGTAGAGACCATCATCTACTCCCTTTTTCTTCCATTCTTTAATTTTCTCCCCTTTTTTGGCATTATCTGGGAGTAATTGATCAATGAAGAGAACAGTTGGAGGAGCAGTGCCAGTGGTGTTCAATATGTGGGCCTTGAGAGCCTTGATGTCTGCTTGTGTGTTCTTGAACCTAGACTCCATTGTGTTTCTCAACTCTTGTACATGTATTGCGTGTTGCTGATCAGCCATTTGTTTTTGTTGTTGGAGAAAGGTTGAAATAGATTCCAGAGCTCATTTGCAGCAGGTGCTTGTGGTGGAGTAGGTGCTTGAGGTGGAACAATAGTGGATTGCATCTTTTGTACTTTCAACAACTGTTGTAGCATGTCTTTGATATCTGCAACAGCTATATCCAGTTTGTCAACTCGTTCCGTCAAATCCAGATATTTTAAACCATCACCCATTTTAATGGGATCATCTGATTTCCCACTAGCAGTGGTTTTATCAGTGGTTGAGGTAGGGAGTGTACTCCAAACATTAACCACTGATGCCCCTTTGTCTTGGTACTGGGGTCTTCTTCCTTCAACACTTGACAGCCTTTTGATGTTGCCAGGGGTCAAAACAAATCTGCTGGTGGATGTCAGAGGTGCTATGGAAGGAATTGCCTCCAAGGAAGTCTTATTGAGTAACCATTGTCCAAATGCAAACCAGTGGGTTCAGCACTTGTAGTGGCTGCTTCACTTGGATTACCACCAAGAGTTACTTGTAACTCAAGGGGTATAACCTCCTCAGGTTGTGTTGGTGGGTTACCAAAGATTGATACATCAGACCCAGTCATTTGTTGAGGCATGTTCTCATTGATAGGTGATTGAGAAGGACTGGTTTGTGCCTAGTTCAAATCAATTGCATCCAACAAAAGTTTAGTTGGTGGGGGAATTGTGGATGTGAGGTTTGGTGTCAAAAGAGAATTTGCCCCGGGCATTGGGCTGTGGATGATGGAAGCAAGTGATTCCAGAGCATCATATTGTGGAGTCCCTATGTGTACAACTTGTTCTCTTTGAGAAGAAGCAGGAGGGGTTTCGGTTATGGGTTGAGATATTTATACCAACTGCTGTGAGGAAGAAGCAGCAGTGGTTTCTTGTGACTTTTGTTTTGTCACTGGCAGTTGCTCTGGTATCTCATCCTCCAGAGTTGCCTTTTTGATAGGTTTGGGGGGTTTTTGAGTTTTCTTTTTGTTTGGATTTTTGGTGATTAAAGGTGTGGGTTTCAAAGCAGTTGTTTTGCTACTTTGATCACCTTGAGCAGTGGGCTCAGCAGCAGATACCTGAGGAGCAGTGGTAGCTGCTAAATTCTGCTCAGGAACCTCTGCTTGTGTTTTGAAAGGTGTTGACATTCTTGTAAAGGTTTCAGCAGTTAAGCTGTGCATTTGAAGAGATTCACCTTGTTTTATTGCAGAAGCATCAATCTTACCAAGTTTCTTTTCAAAATAATAACTTAGAAATCTTGGAAACAGTAAGAATGCCTTTGTTTCAACATTTTTAACCAAATCATTAAAGATTACCTGAGAATAATTAAAATTTTCTTTTTGACGAATAGCATGCCCCAGGTTTTGAATCTTTAAAGGTATTTCATTAAAAGCAGTGGTTTTGTTTGAAACACACATTAGGAGGGTATGAAATAAAAATCTTGTTGCAGAAGGGAAGAAACCTTTTTGTAAGGTATCCTTCTTCATCATTGTATCTTCATACCCTCTTTCAATGAAGTCAATTTTTAACTCATTTTTAGGGAAAGAAGTTATACCTTTCTGATCGTCGAGTTGAAAGACCTCCGAGATGAATTGCGGTGTGATTTTGACAGTTTTACCCTTTAGAGAAGAGTTAATGGCTATTACAGCTTCTCCTTGTTTTTCAAGGGTTGCATTCTTCCAAAACTCTCTTTAGGTCGCCAAGTAAATTGGTGCATCTGCTGTTAACAAAAGTTTTGTACTTTGATTTAGATATGATATCAATGATGGAGTCGAAGATATTAGTGGTGCCGGGTTTTGTGAGAAGACCCAGAAGGTTGTGAGACGTTTTGTGTGGAATTTCAGTAGGTTTTGCCTTTTGAGAGGCCTCTTTTAAAGATGATTTGTAAGTGGGTTTTGCAGATGACTTCGATTTTATCATTTTGGAGATGATGATCGAAGAAGGTTGTGAAGGAATTTGAGGAAAAACTGCTTTGAGAAGAGAATTTTTATGAATTCAATTCGAAAGTAAAACCCTGTTTGGGGTTTTGAAAGAGGTTTTATGGAGAAAAAGCGAATGCTGACGTGGCAGCGGTTACAAAAGGACTGACCACTATGTACGGCCCACGTGCCAACCCCTGATGAAATGAAGGACAGTACTTTTATGAAAGTTACTGATGAAAGCAGTGGTTACAACAGTAACAAATGGAAGCAGTGGATGATTTTCACTATCAGTTGTCACACCCCGACCACGTAAAACAACAAAGCGTGGCGGAAACGTCGGGGAGTGTTGTAACAGAATTATCGTTTCATAACCATGGATACAAAAAGTGTTTCGTTTTATTGATAATATTAAGCATTAACATTGTTTTAACACATAACAAACAAGTTTTATATCAACTATCATCGTTTTATGTCACTAAGACCTCGTCTAGATCCTATGTGATGCATGCATCCTAAAACGTCATTCAAGCAACAATACCTGAAAAATATGTAAAAACAAAGTCAGCAAAGAAATGCTGGCGAGTACATAGGTTTTGTAGGAGTATCGGAATCATGGCTTGTTTACATATATTGCAATACCTCGAAAACCTTGTTTTTAAAAAAGTGTATAATATTGCAACATGATTAACCAACTCAAATCAAGATGGTTATAATTTTATAAAATTTCGTAGCCACGATTCTTAACCCAAAAGCTTTTTGTTTTAGAAAACCATCTTGTAAAACATCTCGTATAAACTCGTTAATAAAACTCGTATATTATTTCGAAAACATCGTGGAGTGACATCGTTTCAATATCTTTTACCCAAGTGAACTAAATAACGCCACGGTATATAATATGTTGAAAACACTTATGTATAAGAAGTACCAGCGGCGTATCTACCATGTTCTCACCACATTACACCCGCCCCGTTATCTAAACACTAGCCAAAAACCAATCGTTTACCCAATTCGTTTAACATCGTTTCCAAATCATTTAACATCGTTTCCAAATCGTTTAACATCGTTTCCAAATCGTTTACTCGTTTAAATCGTTTAAATCATCCTCGTTTTAATTGTGAAAACTTATATATATAGTCGTCTCGCTAATAACATTCAAACCTTCGTGACTCGACTACCTCGTTCCTCGCTTCTCGTATTAACAAACCCCCAAAGGGTAAGTTAATAAATACAGATTCAGTCGTTACCCACAACACCCACACATAACCATGGGTATAGTGCAATAACGGGATTTGTCAGATCCTATGGTACCATAACCTAATACTGGTCGGTTCGGCCAAATTAATGAATGTCATTCGTTATGTAACTACAACCAACAAGTTCGTTCACATTATCGAAATCGTTATTAGTTTAGTATAAATCGTTCTATTCGTTTTGAAATCATCGCTTAAACCTTGAAAACATTTTGTACATATGAATCACCACAAAACATTTGAAAACAGTAAAATAAGGGAACTATGTACTCACTTGTAGTGCAAGATATCCTCAATCAATAGTACTTCAACAAACTCGAGTAAACCATAGAAATTAAGCAGCACCTAGTAATTGAACCACTAGTCAAACAATAGACGCCTAAATTAGAAGATCGGACAAAATGAGGTCTTGCAACCCAAATGAGTGTTGGAACTCATGTGATATGGTTTAACAAAGCCTACATCCTAAATCGTAACCTAACCTAAGTGATTTCGACCCATCGCGACCCATTAAGGTAGCTTATGCTACTTTAACGTGTCGTGCGCGCAAACGCGCGTTCAAGACGTCTAACTAGTCCTATGACAAGTATTATATGCCTATACAAGTTTAATCATGTTGTATAATCAGTTATGTGACAAAAGTTTAGGTTACATATGCTTAATTACCAATTATGCATGAAAAGGGCATTTTGGTCATTTACCTAAGGCATATAAACTACTTATCATACAACCATCTAAAATAGGTGACCATAAGGTATAGCCTCGGAAGGTTATTCCTATGCTACTATGGTCACCTAATGTGTTTGGTCGGATCCTAATGATCGACCAAACGGGTCGGGTTCGAAAGTATAGGCGATTGATTAGATCGCTTACCTTTACGACCCTATATAAGCACTAAACTAAAAGTGACGAGCTAAGCTTGTTAAAACACGCTTAACTAAGTTAGAAAATAGGCTTTGATATCAAAACAAACGGTTTTGATATCCTAAAGTAGTTTGGTTACAAAATACGCGTAATTGCGCATTTTGGCCGAAACTTCGACTCGTCACTGAGCCTAGATAACGTGGTAATCAGTAGGTATAGTCACTAGGGGCTATAACCATCGTGATTACACTCACGTTATGAAGTTCAAACGAACTTCACATTGACCATAAACTGGTTAATGAAGAAAGTCAAACGCAGTTTGACTTTAACGCTAAAACGAATGAAAAGAACGAAAGAACACTTACAGAAGGTCCCCGCAAGATTTGATTCCGATTTTTCTCTCAGGTAGGAAGCATATACTTCCACTTAGAGAGCATAAATCAGATTTCAAATTGTGGGTTTTGAAGTGAAATGGATGGGGTATATATAGGATTTCTAGAACCGTTAAGATCGTTTCTCGAAAACTGAGCTTTGATCTGGACCTTACATGTGTGCCCATGGTTTTCTAAGACCATGGGAGCCCCTAATATGGAATATTTTCATTGAATACCAGCCCATGGTTTTGCAAAACCGTGGGTTAAAACCATCAACACTTCAAAATGGACTAGGTTCAATGAATCTACCAGAAATTTCAAAAATGGTCCCTACACTTGTAAAACTTGATTTTTTGGCACTTTTAAGCCCCGTTAACCCCATTTCAAAGCTCTAAAATAAAGTTAAAGTATAGGGAACTTAAAATATGCTCAAAAACATCTCGGATGTCGGTTCGTTTGGTCGTACGGTTGCGTTATTCGCTTAATTACGACGGAAGTCGTAACGAACGCAAAAACGATCCAAATTAAGCGACGAATGGAATTTTATCAAGACAAACACTAAAATAAAATATTTTAATGCTTACATAAAATTTTGGATGTCCGGATATATTCAGAACGTAAGTTATGCGCGAAAATGCAAACTTAGGCACTTTTTGACGCTTTTAATCCCTGAATGAGCATAAAGTTTATTTTAGCATACCGAACCCCTCAAAGCCTATTTCTAAGCTATGTAAAGGTTATTTAGGGTATGTTTAACTTATGATCATGTTCTGTAATGTTCGTTACTATACAAATCGGCATAGTTTCGCAGTTTGACACAAATAGTCCCTGCGATCGAACAAAGTTGATTTCGACACACCAAACCATTCAAAACTTATTTCTAAGTTATGTGGAGGTTATTTAAGGTATGTTAAGCCTATGTCACTACTTCGGAGTGTTTGTCGCATTATGCTGATTATGTTTAAGCACCAGTTTGCGTATAACCTTCCAAAAAGCGATTTAGAGCTTGAAATTGGAATCGAATCAAATTGTAAAATCACTAAACCCAATTACACATATAATAACACCAAAATACATATAATAACACCAAAGCACATTGTTTTATTAATAATCATCATTGTTTTACATCGTACATCGATTACAGAACCCAGTTGTCACAGTCTCCCCTACTTCAGGAAATTTCGTCCTGAAATTTTAACTAGAGGAAGCTGGTGAAAACAAATGCGGATATTTCGTTTTCATCTGGTCCTCACATTCCCAAGTAAACTCTGGGCAACGTTTGGATTCCCAGCGAACTTTGACCAATCGAATCTGTTTGTTCTTCAACTGTTTGAAAGCACGGTCCACGATCTCCACGGGTTTCTCGACAAAGTGCATTGTTTCATCGATTTGGATCTCGTTGAGAGGAATGTGTAGATCAGCGTCAGCTAAACACTTTCGCATATTGGACACGTGAAACGTCGGGTGAATATTTCCAAGCTCTGGAGGTAGCTCTAGACGATAGGCAACCTTTCCAATTCTTTCCACAATCTTAAATGGTCCCACCTTGAGTAGGAAACGGTCTCCGATTTGAAATTCTAAGGGCTTGCGTCGCAGATCCGCATGTCTCTTTTGACGGTTTTGCGCTGTCACAAGATTATCGTGGATTCTCTTAATTTTGTCTGTTGTTTCCAGAACGAGCTCAGGTCCAGTAAGTTGAGCTTCACCGGTCTCGTTCCAACAGACAGGTGAATGACATTTTCGACCGTATAGAGCTTCGAATGGTGCCATTTTAATGCTAGCATGATAGCTATTGTTGTAAGAGAACTCGATCAATGGCATATGAGAATCCCAATTACCACCAAAGTCTATCACGCATGCTCTAAGCATATCCTCCAAAGTTTGAATCAATCTCTCAGATTGGCCATCTGTTTGGGGATGATAAGCAGTGCTTAGATTCAGTTGGGTTCCCAAAGCAGATTGCATGGCCTTCCAAAAATGAGATGAAAATCAAGCATCACGATCGAAAATGATATCTAAAGGAACACCATGTCGTGATACAATCTCGTCTACATAGATCTTGGCAAGCTTCTCAGCAGAGAAATCCTCACGGATTGGTAAGAAGTGAGCAGATTTTGTTTAACGATCAACTACAACCCAAATAGCATCGTGACCTTTAGACGTACGCGGTAACTTAGTAATGAGATCCATGGCAATGTTTTCCCATTTCCAAACCGGTATCTCAGGTTGTACAAGCAGACCAGGCGGTCGTTGATGTTCTGCCTTGACTTTGAGACAAGTTAGGCATTTTGACACATATAAGGCAACATCTTTCTTCATACCAGGCCACCAGATCTTAGTACGAAGATCCTTGTACATTTTATCAGCACTAGGATGGACAGAATATCGAGACTTATGTGATTCGTCCATCGCTAAAGTGCGAAGATCGTCTTGTTTCGGAATCCACAATCGATCCTTAAAATAGAGCAAACCATCGTCTTTCGCTTCGAGCTTAAGCTCAAGTTGACGTGGTAATTCATTACCTATCAAATTTTGTGAAACACAAAATTACTGAGCTTCAAGGACACGAGTTTGAAGATCAGATAGTGTTCGAACATAATGAAGCTTGACTCGCTCCTTTTGACTAAGCGCATCGGCTACAACATTCGCCTTACCAGGGTGTTAGCGAATCTCGCAGTCATAATCGTTTAAGAGTTCAACCCAACGTCGTTGCCTCATGTTCAGCTCTTTCTGATTAAGAATGTGCTGGAGACTTTTGTGGTCTGTGAAAACCACACACTTCGTTCCATAGAGGTAGTGTCTCCAGATTTTAAGCGCGAAAACCACAGCTCCTAACTCAAGATCATGAGTCGTGTAGTTCTTCTCGTGAACTTTCAGCTGCCTAGATGCATATGCAATAACTTTACCTCGTTGCATAAGGACGCAACCAAGGCCTAAGTTGGACGCATCGCAATAGACAACGAAATCATCGCTTCCCTCGGGCAGAGATAGAACAGGAGCATTACATAACTTCTTCTTCAGCGTTTGGAACGCTTCTTCTTGCTTGGGTCCCCACTCAAAAGGCTTATTTTTTCTGAGTCAAAGCAGTGAGTGGAACCGCAATCTTCGAGAAATTCGAAATGAATCGACGATAATAACCAGCAAGGCCAAGAAAAGATCGAATCTCTGTAGGCGTCGTCAGTGTATTCCAGTCCTTGATAGCAGCAATCTTGGATGGATCCACATGAATACCCTGCTCATTGACTATATGACCCAAGAATTGAACTTCTTTAAGCCAGAATTCACACTTGGAGAATTTAGCAAAAAGTTGTTCCTTCTTTAGGAGTTCCAATGTTAAGCGAAGGTGTTGCTCGTGCTCGGCTCGAGATTTTGAATAAATGAGAATATCTTCGATGAACACAATAATGAACTTGTCCAAATAAGGTTTGCATACCTTATTCATTAAGTCCATAAATATAGCTGGAGCATTCGTTAAACCAAAAGGCATGACAGTGAACTCGTAATGCCCATATCTTGTGCGGAAAGCAGTTTTGGGAATATCTTCTTCAAGAACACGAAGTTGATGATACCCAGAACACAGATCGATCTTGGAAAAGCATGAAGCACCCTGCAGCTAGTCGAAGAGATCATCAATTCGAGCTTGGGGATATCGATTCTTGATGGTGAGCTTATTAAGCTCACGATAATCGATACACATTCGAAAAGATCCGTATTTCTTTTTCACGAAGAGGACAGGAGCTCCCCAAGGTGAAAAGCTCGGTCGGATGAATCCTTTATCATATAACTCTTGAAGCTTTTTCGATAACTCTTGCATCTCCAATCGTGCCAGACGATAAGGTGCTTTTGCAATCGGGTTGGCATTGGGTATAAGGTCAATATGAAACTCGACTTGACGAACTGGAGGCAAACCAGGCAGTTCATCAGGAAACACCTCTGGATAATCCCGCACAATCGGAATATCCTGAATACTCTTGCTCTTGTCTTTCTCCTCGGTGACATGTGCCAGAAAAGCAACATATCCTTTTCGCAAATAACTTTGGGCTTCCATACACGACATAAGCTTCAAACCATCTGGTGGTTTTTCGTCACGAACGTCCAGAACATCGCCAGAAGACAAAGGAATACGAACAATCTTATCGAAACCATCCACCTCAGCGTGGTGTTTGGTTAACCAATCCATTCCAACGATAATATCGAAACTCCCAAGTTGCATCGGTGTGAGGTCAATAGGAAAAAGATGGTTATCAAGGTTTAACTGACAATTACGGATAATAGAATCGAGAACAAGAGGTTTACCAGTGGCAACTTCAACAGATAAAGGTTTCCTCAGTTTAGTTCTAGGCATCGCAAGCAAAGGCTCAAATGACAATGAAACAAAACTTCTATCGGCACCAGAATCAAAAAGAATAGATGCAGGTTGATTGTTAACAAGAAACGTACCATTGACAACCAAGGTACCTCTGACAACGAGGTTGTCAGCTCGAGCCTCGTTTGCATTCAGATTGTACGCTCGCCCACGAGTGGGATCGACAATTGAAAAAACAAAGAGGCATTGAAAACATCGACAAAACACAAGAGAGGCGGTCATTCGTTTGTTACCTCGAACAAACAAATGACACGCAGTGACTAATCAAAGTAAATAGGTCAAAAATAATGTATCACGAAGACATGCTCGCCTATAAGTGAACACTCACCCCAAGAGTTCCCAGGTAAGAGTGACTGGTCCGATTATGTGGATTTGTACGAACACTCTAGCCTTAGACAAAAAATTCAGAGTACATGCACTAACTCTTCCAGTTTGCACATGTTCACATTATTTAGACCCAAACTTTGACGAGATCTTGAAAACTCAGAAGGCACTAAGCCAAAAATGAGTTAAACTGGAAGGGTTCAAAACCTTACAACAGAGGGTTCAAAACCTAGTAATTAATCATCCTAGAATGGATGATTAATTTTCAAAGCGGATTCGAAAATTGTGTTTCTCGTTGTGGTTATCACCTAAAGATAGGTGACGATTTTGTTTTAAAAATCTAAATGCAAAGTTTACTTGCGTTGGGGTCCTAAAAGTTATAGTCTAGGTCAAAGCATTACTAATAACCTAATTCCCTATAAGCATTGGCTCTGATACCAACTCTTCTGTCACACCCTGACCACGTAAAACAACAAAGCGTGGCGGAAACGTCGGGGAGTGTTGTAACAGAATTATCGTTTCATAACCATGGATCCAAAAAGTGTTTCGTTTTATTGATAATATTAAGCATTAACATTGTTTTAACACATAACAAACAAGTTTTATATCAACTATCATCGTTTTATGTCACTAAGGCCTCGTCCAGATCCTATGTGACGCATGCATCCTATAACATCATTCAAGCAACAATACCTTAAACATATGTAAAAAAAAGTCAGCAAAGAAATGCTGGCGAGTATATAGGTTTTGTAGGAGTATCGGAATCACGGCTTGTTTACATATATTGCAATACCTCGAAAACAGTAAAATAGGGGAACTACGTACTCACTTGTAGTGCAAGGTATCATCAATCAATAGTACTTCAACAAACTCGAGTAAACCAGAGAAATCAAGCAGCACCTAGTAATCGAACCACTAGTCAAACAATAGACGCCTAAATCGGAAGATCGGACAGAATGAGGTCTTGCAACCCAAATGAGTGTTGGAACTCATGTGATATGGTTTAACAAAGCCTACATCCTGAATCGGAACCTAACCTAAGTGCTTTCAACCCATCGCGACCCATTAAGGTAGCTTATGCTACTTTAACGCGTCGTGTGCGCAAACGCGCGTTCGAGACGTCTAATGTTACAACCCGCACTCTCGACCCAAACCGTCACGAAAAGGATATTTTGTAATTATTATTATTATTATTGTCTAAATAATAAGCGTTATGTTTAGCTTTTAATTTAAATGAACGAGGTGAGGCACATGATGTTATGCGGATCCAGACACACGGACCAAGCCCAACACAAATCCCTAACAAATAAAACCCTACCCTATATATATATTCTTCATAAACTTAAACCCAACCCCTCATCTTATAAAACACAAAACCCTAAAATTAATCATCAGACGCACTCCCCATCTTCTCTCGTTCGATTGGGATCTCCGACGACCGGAGAATTTGATTCTGGCACCCATCCTTTATGTCCGACAAGCATAAATCCCCCTCCCTCTATTCCGTTGCACACCCTACTTCTCCGGTGAACTAGGAGCTGCTGAGTATCCGATGATGTTAAGAGTGATGATTAACAAAGATGACGGCAACGATGGCAGTCAGCACCGGTGGAGTGGTGTTAATTCAAGGCTTGGGTCATGGTTCAACTCGGATTCGTTCAGCACAGCCTGGTTCAAAGGTTTGGGTTTAAGCGGGTTAGTTAGGTTCCACAGCTTCGGTGTTCGTTTCGGGTCAGCAGTGGTTCTGGTTTGGGTTGGTCTTGAAGGGGGACAGAGATGGTGAACGATGGCAGCTGTGATGATAGCGTAGCCAACGGTTGTGGTTCCGGCGGAAGACATCGGCAGACAGACGGTGGCAGCGTACACCTTTTGTTCTTAAGCTCCCCGGTTAGTAATATCATTGCATGTGAGATGTTTAGATAGTGCAGCCAATTAGAGAAGCATCACCTCATGATTGTCGGCCACTGTGTTCTTAATTGCATGTGCATTGTCAGGGAATAGGTGTCACACCCTGGCTTTGCGGAAGCGTGGTTAATTTGGTGTGACTTCTTAATACCATAGCTTAATCATAACAAAGCTATATGAAAATAAAATCATGCAAGATCATCCATTAAAATAAGTTTTAAAACCAAGGTAACATAACATTGTCTTGGAACTACACCATCTTAACATAAAGCATTGTTTTGAAAGACATAAACATCAACGTGAATAAAACGAAGTTTAAGGACTGTGACTCGTCCAGGTAAAAGTCACATCCCCTAAACCTGGATGACCTCGGAACCCATATGCAGCGGGAAAACATAACATACCGCGCCAGATCTTTAATTCCCTGAAATACATGTAAGTTGGAAAAATCAACAATAATGTTGAGCGAGTTCATGTGTTTAGTTTGAGCGCGCAAATAAACCTTTATAATCATTGCAAGTATGATTGTTTTGTAAACTCTGGTATGAAAGCAATTTAGGAAACATATCAGTTAATGTGTAACCACATGGTCCAACCTGCGGGCGCATGGGAGGGGATAGGACGAGGTCACCACATGGTCTAACCTTAGGGGGCATGGGTGGTGTTAAGACAAGGTCACCACATGGTCCAACCTTAGGGCTCATGGGTGGGGTTTGTTATGCTCAAATAGGCCTATCACTTATATCCCTCGATCGTACTACGAGGACTAATGTTCTTAAGATTTCACCTACCCAATCACATAACCTAACAGTTCCTTCCTTAGCTGACCATACCATTCATAATTGTCCGTAGCAGTATGTAACATGTATTTCACCCCCGTAGTTTAGAAAACTGGAAACAGTTAAGAGAAAAGGGGGACATGAACTCACAGTGGTGCGTCTCTACCAAGTATACCTCCAAATCAAGCAGCTGTGTGACGACCTACACGTACTAATTCTATTAGACGGACGACCGTGCCTTAGCTTTAAGGTTTAAGTTTTTGGGAAATAGTTAGACAACTATTTCGTGTTTATATTCTGTATACTTGGTAATTATTTTCCTTCCCAAGGATGGGGGATTTAATACATGTGTGTTCGTAACCTTCGAATTACACTATTAAGTCTCACTTAATATATTTTATTTCTAATTCCAAAATATAAATATTCTTCCCAAAAATATTATATTTTAATACATGTAATTTTCCCAAAATAATACTTAGTAATATTATTTTTACTCTAAAAATAATATTTACGTAGTTCACAAAATAATCATAAACATGTATTAAATCCCCCATCCTTGGGAAGGAAAATAATTTGTTTTCATACTCATTTGTCCTCAGATTTGTATCTGATGAATTTGTTTTGCTTGCCTCTGCCGTTGAGGAAAACAATTCATCAGAACTTTTTCTCGGATTACCAGTTTTATCCGAGGACAAAATTTTCTCCAAGTATTCTCTTTCTTTCTTTCTCTTCTTCCTCAGTCTGTCTTTCTGCCCTTGAGAAAGCTTTACTCTTTTTCTTGCATACTTTTTCGATTTTCAGTGGTTCCTACGGACAGAATGATCTGAAGTTCAAGTATATTGAGCGAATATGTCTTTTAATCAATCTATAACAGTTTCAGATCATAAAACACAATAAAAATCAATCAATTTTATCAAAAACACAATTGGTTCTTGGACAGAAATTTCAAACTTAGATCTGGAATGAATTAGCGGTCGGAATTGAACGAAAATCATATCATTGTGATCGGAATTCAGTGTAGATCATTCCTTGAAAGTATCAGATTGTAATTCGGACTAAAAATCGGTTAAAATCTGTGGTCCACTTTTTCAGTCATCGCAAGTCTGGTTCGCTCATTCAGAAAAGATCTGGTCCGCTTATCCGGACATTGACCTGGTCCGCTTATTCGAACATTAGCTGGTCCGCTCGAACGAACAGCTTGTGTGGTTCGCTTATTTGGACATCTGCTGGTTCGTTCGAACGAACATCTGCTGGTTCGCCCGAACAAACATCAGCTGGTCCGCTCAAAAGGACAACATCTGATTCGCTCGAATGAATTTTAGTCTAGTCCGCTCGAACAGACAAAGTCTGGTCCGCTCGAACGATCATTTTCTGGTTCGCTCGAACGAACATAGTTGGGTTCGCTCATTTTGACAGTATAGATTCGCTTATCTGAACCTGGTTGGTCCGCTTATTTGACACGGGTCTTAGATTGATTTCACAAACACGCACGTTTACATATTCAGTTCGTTTTAAACTGATTGTATATTTGTTTGATTGCAGGTGATTCAAGGCGATTCTGTTTGAGCAGGATAATTACATTTGATAGTGATTGACATTGTGAAAAGTGGTATCAAAATATGGATAGTGATGATGAATATGGTTGTTCCTTTGCAGATGATATTTTTAACAATAATTCAATGGATATTATTGATATTCTTGCCGGAAAACAAAATTCTAGAAAATCATTTTCAATAAACAAGGATTCAAAAATTGTTGTGGATAAAATAGAAAAGAGTTTTGATGTTAGTTCTGAAAAAGATGAAAAAGTTTCAGAAGTTATTTCAGAAAAAGTTTCAGTTTTTGATCATTCATACTCATCTGATGAAGAGTGTGATGATGATAGCAAAGAACTTGAGAAACTTGAGGTTTATAAACAGTTATTTTCATCTGAAATGGTTAATGATTCTTTTGCAGAACAAATTGATGAGCTCAAGAATAAACTTGCTGCGAATAAGATAAATCAAAAGGCAGCAGATGTTGAAGAAATTGAAGAAATTAAGAAAGAAGTTGTTACGGAAAAACAGCAGGTTTTTGAGGAAGTAATTTCAAAGAAAGAAGAATCTGAAAAGTCTGTATCTGAAAAATCTGAACCAGTGATTAAAAAAATTGCAGAAGACACACTAGTCTTTGAGGTTGTTCAGAAAGAGAAGAAACAGGTTGAAGATATTCAGATTTTGAAAGCTGAAAAGAAAGTTGATGGTGAACATATTTTGGAGTTGAGCTTGAACTGTGAAAAGCTGAAAACTGAAAATGTCAAACTGTTGAATAAAGTGGACAGTTTGACATTGGAAAACAAAGTTTTAAAAGAAAAAGAAAAAGATTTTCAAAATCAAATAAAGATTTTAGAAGATGAGAGAGATATTTTTGGTAAAGATAATCTGGAAAAACAAATTGAAATCAATTCTCATCTTGCTAAAATCATTCAGCTTGAAAAAGAAGCTGAAAAAGCTCGGATTAAAATTAAAGAGCTTGAGAATAAATTGAAAGGTTTTGTGAATTCTACATCACATATTTGTCCAAAACCGATCAATTCTGTTTCAATAAGTGACAAGGTCACAAATTTTGACAAAGTCAAAATTGAAGATTGTGATGAAATATCTGATGATGAAAAAGAAAAGAAAAGAAAAATATTTTTAGATTTACAAGAAAAATTTAAAAATACTGTTTTGCAATCTACTGAAATAGGTGAATGCTCTAAGCAAAAACCTGTTAAGAAGAGTGTAGAATAGAAACAAAAAGATAAAAATTTGAAAAATCCTAAAATTGAAAATAAAAGTTCATCAGTTAAGTCATCCAATCATTTTGAAAAATCACAAAAATCTAAAAATGAAAACTCACAAAATGTTGGTAATAAGTGGTGCAGGTTTGACCACAGTGCTCAAAAGCCAAATCCAGCTTACAAGAGAATATGGGATGAAGATTATTCAAGGACAAAACATTACAATGATAGAAAACAAAGAAATGGTGATTACCACAAGGCAAATCAATGCTTTGATCTAAGTGTGTGGTATGAAGAAGGTGTTTGGTATGAAAGTAATGAGAGGTATGATAACAGAGTGTGTTACACTTGTGGATATCAAGGACACATTGCTGTTAACTGCCAAAGTCAGAGATTTGAAACAAGAAGATGCTATGAATGCCACATCAGAGGACACATTGCCAGAGATTTCCCAATGAGATCAAAAGGAAGATCGAGGGCTGAATCTCAGAAAATGGGAAAGAAATCAGTCAGTGTTAAGCCCAAAGAACAGAAAGTTCAAGAACCAAAAGTTCAAGAACAAAAAGTTCAAGAAAAGAAAGTGAAGCTTTCTCAAGGGCAGAAAGACAGACTGAGGAAGAAGAGAAAGAAAGCAAGAGAATACTTGGAGAAAATTTTGTCCTCGGATAAAACTGGTAATCCGAGAAAAAGTTCTGATGAATTGTTTTCCTCAACGGCAGAGGCAAGCAAAACAAATTCATCAGATACAAATCTGAGGACAAATGGGAAAGCAAAAAGGGAGTTAAAGAAAGAAAAATTAACTAATCAAAATGATAACCAATCAAAGAAAGTTAATTTTTCTGACAAAATCTTGATCAAGGTTTTCGAATATAAAAGAGATTGTGAAAGTTTATTCATTTCACAGCCTAATAAAAAGGGAAAACCTAGATCTAGTAAGAATTGGGTACCAATGAAGGTTGGCGATGAATTTGTTTCTTCAAAAACAAAAGAGCCACCATCAGGCAATGAATCTGACAGGTCAAAGTCAGACAAGCCATGTGCAGGCAATGATTCTGGTTCATCAAAGCCAGAGGAGCCTAGTGTTGAGGTAAAATCTGAGAATTCAGGTTTAACAATGGATGATGCAAATTTTCCACCATTGTTGAACAAGAATTCTAAATCACCCAAAGATAGTCAGGCTTGGGTGAATCTTTTCAAATAGAAAAATCTGACTTGCCGGAGTTCCCAGGTTGGTAAGCGTGGAACATGAATCGGCACATTTCTTAAGAAATTTCAGTCTGGTGATATTTCGATTTACAAGTGGTAAATCAGGGACATTAAGTTGTACTTGATTTTCTACTAGTGTTTGTGTTGATAGAATCTTGAACTGTTAAATCTTTCAAAATGGTTGAAAAAGAACAATGTGATGAAACCCCGAGTTTGTAAAAAGACAAACAAAACTAATTTTTCGGAAAAACCATTTGATTAAAACAAACTTAAGTGTTTTGAAATCATAATGGGAAAATAGTTTGTTGTCAGGGGGAGTTCTGATTGTTTATGCCGAGTGAATGGCGAATTGAAGCGATTCGATATCAGTTTGTCACGTTTCTTGTATAGTTTGTTTTCAAATTTTCCAGAAAATCAAAATTGAAACATATTTTGATTTTAGGGGGAGAAAAATTAAAAAAAAATAGAAAATTTGAAAATGTCAAAAACATTGTAAAAGCAAAAATGAGTTTTGTTGTGAAAAAGAGGAAATGATAGTAGATCAGTTGGACTGTCACAGCATGCTAAAGAAATGGACAGATAAAATGTGATAAACGGTCTCACTAAAGATGTGACGGTAGGCTCAGCTAGACTAGTAGATTTGCGATAACGATACAAATATAAATGAAAAAGCCTAGTTCTAGTGGGAAACATGGTCAAAAGCATAGTACTTGGTTTTGTCCTTCTTGACTGTGTACCTACTCAGTAATCGCTGATTGTCGAAAGACATAAAACTGGTTAAGTTTGTGAACTTTCACAACTTTGCTGAAAAGTCGCTGTGATTGTGCATTTTATTTTGCAAAGATTTAAACTTGTTTTATTTCTTTATTTTGTTTAAGCATCGGACATCCTCTGCGTATACGTGAGTATCGACCTGGATGTTGTTGCCTAAACGTTCTGCTTTATTTTCTTTGGTGTTTCGTTTAAGCTTTGGATCACCTCTGCGTATACGGGAGTATCGACCTGGTGGTTAAAGCCTAAACAACTTCAACTTATTTTTATTTTCTTATTTTGTTTAAACATTGGACTTTCTCTGCGTATACGGAAGTATCGACATGATTGTTAATGTTTAAACATTCTGCTTTGTTTTTTGCACAATTCACAGTTGAAAAAGTTTAAAGGCATTACTTGAGTTAGTGTATTGCATGATGAGGGGATATGCTGAGATCGTGGGGTCCATAAGTACTTAGTGCAAAATTAATATACCTTAACGTATCGGTAAGCATTTTGAAAGTTTTTAGATTGAGTTTATGTGGACAACAATATCGTCAATCAACGTGAATCGTTTAGAACTTAAAACGATTAAAAGCTTAACGGTGCTTGTGTTGTGTCTCAAAAACTGATATGATCCTCTTTCGCAAACTCACAAAAATATGATTGTACATATTTTATTTCTGCATTACATTTCTCTTATTACAAAAATCAAAAAGATTTTAGTGTGTTTTAGCATAAATTTTGAAAATTCAAAAAGATTTTCGACAACTGATGTTGAAAGACTGATATTCAAAATTCCAAGTGCTAAACATGATGAATTGGTTTGGGAGAATATGTTGAAAACTTTGAATGTCATATACAAATGTTTTGAAAGATTGTGTGTTTAGTTAATCAAGGTCATTCATTTGAACTTGATGTAACTAGTATGTTTGTGGAATTGATGATGTCTACCAGTAAGTTTATTAAATTCAATTGTTATAAATTTGTAAAACTTATGTTGAGGTAGAGGATGTGCAGGGTAACAGGTTTTGGACTTCATTATTTCCCAACGGAGGCAAATTGTCAAAGCTTGAACCAGATATCTCAAGATCCCAGCATACTGAGAGGGGGAGTCTGTGAAAGGGAGAGTCTGGATCAACAGTTATTGGGAAGTTGAAGTTAGAGTCAGGTGTTAATGCTGAAACCTGTGAAGAATGATTGTGAAGATAGACAGAGTTGGAGAAAAGATCAAGACCGAAGACTCAGGTGCTGAAGATTGCTGAAGACTACGTCAACATCCAAGGGGGAGTCTGTTAGTGCACGGAATGTCTGTTGACTGCGTCTACAAAAAGTCTGAAGTCAAGATTGGTCAACAGGGGGACAAAGTGTAAATATTGTGTGAAATAGAGTCTGGTTCGCTTTTATGTCATTATATTAGTCTGGTTCGCTTATGTGTCTTAGTCTGGTCCGCTCATAGGTTCTTAGTGTGGTCCGCTTATTTGTCAAGTGTTCTGGATCGCTCATATGGCATGTCATATGAGCGAACCAGCATGTCTATATATAGGGGAGTAGTTTGAGCGGATCTCAGAGTTGTATGTGTGTGCTTGGAGCCAAACTCTGTCAAAATCTCATCAAGAAAGCAATAAAAAGATCGGAAATTAATAGGACAAGCTGTTGTAATCTTGCATATTCTGATTCCACCTTTATATGTGAGAATGAGCTACTCGGTCTGACGTTTAGAGTCAAAGAACGGTCCAACAAAACATTTACACAAGTGATGTTGTGAAAAATATTTTTACTAAATACATATATTTATCACGTTTCATTTTGTGAAATCCCACCTCCGATGTTTTGTGAATAAAGTCGTGGCGAAATCTATAATTTGAAAACAATTCAAAATGTATCTCTAACACTTGTGATAGAAATATTTCTAAGTGTTAGGTTTTTTGGGAAAATTTTGCCAGAGTTTCCTCTGTAACTGGAGGTGGCCACGCTTTCAAGCGTATCATTTTCTTTTACAAATCAAACCAACAATTTTCTTATTCAACCAAAACAATGTTCAACGTATCAAACTAGTTAATAAACATGTAAATTGGCAAGAATCTCATGAACTTGTAGTTTTCTAATATTATGAAGTAAATCCCATTACTTTTAGTGGATCTTTATATAAAGCAATACGATTTCGTAAAAGTCCCGTTTTTAAAGAAATTCCATGTTTACAACTTCTTGTCAACTTTTACAAAAATAGTTATGTTGTCGAAACTTTGTGCTACACAAGTGGTTACACACTTGTGTGTTCTAAAAATCATTCGTGTTAGTGTAAGATCCGTCTTTAGAAAACATGATTTCTTTGATACTTGGTTCTTTGAAAATACCGCTTGTAGATACGTAGATCTACTAGTTTTAAACACTATTTCACAAGCAAAATCGCTTTTACACAAGTTCATGATTCGCGTGTGGTAGAGTTTCATCCTTTAACCCTTGTTACTTCCAAAACAACCTTATGTCATGATCCATGATCATGACCAACCCGGGTTAAATGACGATCCGAGCTACCACAACATAGATCGGGTCTAAATAATCACACAAATCAAATACTACATGATTTACACAACATATGAGCTTTTAACCAACATTTTTAGTGTTTTAAGTAGACTTTTATGCTTCATCTTGTATGTTTGCGTCTTTTAACCGATACATATCATATTAACCACTTTAAAATGGTTCGAGAAGGTGATTTAAGCAACTTACTACTAGCTCGAGGCTAGGGAAGAATCTAAGCGCAAAATGAGTGGATAAAAGCAACGAGAAGAGGTCCTTCGCCTTCCGATTGCACCAAGGTTCCTTATACGCGATCCATATCACTTGTAGTTACTTGAAATGAGATGATCAAAATCGAAAATGGATGTATGTAAGAGGGGGTGTTCGGCCGTGAGTGATAGAGAGGGAGAGAGTGTGTGTGAATTTTGTTAAGTGTGGTTTAGGTTATGGTGGACATGAGTAGTAACTTATAGGCCAAAACTAAAGATCATTAACCAATGGACTTAGTGTCTCCAAGATATTAAGCAACAAAGATTAAACAAATCATCAAGTACAAGAGGTGTCCCCCCTCTTGGGGACGGTTGGTTAAAGGGGGGGGGGGGGGTACTAGTTCGATTTCAACCAAAGGTTAAGTATCTAGTTAGGTTAATCTAGTTAAGTTTAGGGATTAACCCGGTTAGTAGTGTGTCATGCGTTACAATGGGTGTTAAGGTATTCAGGGACCCTAACTGGCTAAAAAAAAAAAACAAATAATGTTATTGACAATATTTTCATGTTCCGGGTATAGTCCGGTTGTTCGGTTGGATAGAGATCCGTTAAAGTGCTTAACAAAGCATTAAAGTGTCGTTATAATTATTTTTAGTGACACAACTTATTCTTCCAAAGTGTCAGGAATATTTTCCTCATGTTTTGACACTTTATTAGATAGCTAAAAGCTGGATTGTTTATTTAAAGTGCTGAGTTTGTACTTAGAGTACGTTTTAGGCACATCCAGTCATCGTAACTTATTCCTAGAGACGCAGTTCTACAACCCTTGTATCCCTACACTCACCACTAGTGTAGTAAAATATTTCTGGCTCATACAGGCCTTAGAGGCAGTGTCTGCCTGATGCTGGCTTTATCAGCATGTTCAATAGGTTATCCGTTTATAGTGTTACTGTGCTTTTTGTGCATCATGTTTGTCACTAAGGTTCAGCATGTAAATAATGTAGTGACGGTACGTAAAGTATGATGCAGGTAAGTACATGTATCAGAAATCAAGTAGCAGTTCATCAGCAATTTCAAACAAGCACAGTAATTAAGCAGTAATTAATTATTAATTAAGTCGTACAGATACCTGGTTTAGTGAGGGTTGTCACAATAGGTGATTGTATTTATGTGTGCAATGTGTTAATGTTTTGCATGTATAAATAGATTGTTTATAGGCTGCTCAATATTCTCGTAAATCGATGATTCAATGACTACGTCTAATGATTTAGTTCATGATTTGTTCTGTATTATTATGTTGCATGTTGGCCGCACATGTGGGTTGGGGATTAGAGTAGGACATGCAATTGTGAATAAAAAGATATGGTTGTTGTCGTGTAACTTTTCCAAGAAGTTAATGATTTTTGTATTTATTCATGATGGATTCAATTAGAAGGGACAGCTGCCACTTTGATTTTGAGTTGTGCATGAAAACATGTTTTTCTTTTATTTTGAGTTGAGTTCAAACCAATTACATCTAATTTACAACATTAGTTATTTAAACATCTAGTGTGACAAGGAGATTCACATGAATGAATTTAATAATGGGTAGGGGCTTTATGACTACACATGGTCTAACCGTCCAAACTCCTTTAATATTGTTGTAATGGACCGACTTTATTCACACATATATCTATGTTCTGAATGTTTATAAATTAGGCCCAAATACGTCACTAAGTGCCTGAGTTTGTTATATTGGGGGCTGGTTTTATTAAAATTAATACGAGTCAGAAACTGCATGAGAATTGAGTTCTAAGTTATGTGTAATTTTTGGAAGGCTCAACGTTATAATTATGCGAAACATGATGACTGAATTATACGTGTTGTACGTTAAGACTGATCACACTGATCACTTGTTTGGACATTAGGGTATTGCAAAACCCTACATACGCATACTTATATTTACTGTACTTTAGGTTGTGTGAACGGACCTAGCAGTAATTAACATTAGAAGTACAATATCAACCGAGCAAAGCAAAGGTGAGTTCACACTCCTAAGGCATGGGATTCCCGGTGGGTTGGGAATGGAATTGAATAACTACTTGTACTATCATTACTATTAAACTACTTTTCACTGTCCTCGGCTTAAAGGGCACGTACGTAAAACCTACGTACACTCATACTTACTACTGTCCTCGGATTGAAGGGCATGTACATAAAACCTGCGTACACTCATACTCGCTACGGTCCTTGGATCAAGAAGGGCACGTACATACACGACTAGTCTAGTAACATACAACATGGGAAGCCCCCACTATTCATCGCAAACATGTTCGGGGAACCGCGATACGGATTAATACGATACACATGGGAAGCCCCCACTAATCATCGCAAACATGTTCGGGGAACCGCGATACAGATTAATACAGTACATGGTTTACGAAATAAACATATGATTTACGAACACTATAACTAAACAACCAACTGTGAACTCGCTCAACTTTGTTGTTGACTCGTTGTTACATGCCTTGCAGGTCTTTAGGTACATATTGACTGGAACTTGCTGTCTGGGAGGCTGGAGTGGTCATGGGTCGAGATACATGGAAACATAACACAACACAAATGGCTTTTACATGTGGTTATAAATTCTTAATTAATGAATTATGCTTCCGCTGTAAACTGTGAAATATTGTAACGTTGTAACACTTATTGTTAATAAATGAAAGTTTTATTTAAATATACTCATGAGTTCAATGTGATTGGTGGCTAAGATCCTGGTCAGTCACGCCTCCAAGCGGTGGTACTTCGCATGTGGATTTTGGGGGTGTGACAGATTGGTATCAGAGCCAGGTTACAGTGAACTTGGTTTTAAAAGGGGGAAAATGTTTTTGCAAAACCAGACTATAACCGAACAGTTCTAAAGACGTGAATACGACCATGACACTCAGCTCCAGATTGTAAGGTTCGTCTCTCACATACTCATTGTACTACATAACTAGTGAACACCTACATACGATATTGCATGCGATTGCGCGTTTAGCACAACAATATGAATTCATGTGCACTTGCACGTGTTATGTGACTGATAGGGTGGTAAATCCCTAAACCTTCATGACCTACGCTTCGTGATACCCTTTGTTTGCTACCCGAGATTGAGGAACCATTTGACATGAGTTAAGAGGAGCTGAGATGAACATGCAAATCACAATATTATTGTGGGTGCACCCATAATAATAATGTGGGGTGCATGCGAGCCCCAGTGAGCCTTAACAAGTGGAAAAGGGGTTCCGTTCCGTTATTTGATCGATGTGAAACATAACAAACTTATAGGGGTCATAGCAGCGATTGTCCCCTACTCGAACATGAACTTTTCATTCCTCTCTGGATCCTTTCGAATCTCGATGATATCGAGTATTACCTGAACACCCATCTAGACGCCTAGCGAACTGCATAGAATATTAGGTGCTTGTACGAACATCCCCGAGTTGGATGTTACAATGACAATGATTGGTTTATATCTCTCTCACCTTTCTTCGTTTGCTGGAACTTAACGTATTGACGCCTTGGATGCCGAAGTGGGATCACTTCTGCAACACCCTCGTAACATATCGTGTATTACTCAGTCAACTTGCGAGAACGATGGACTTTAGCATTTGAACGAATCTAGTTACCAACAATGAACATCAGCAATTTGGCTCCAATCGAACCCTTAATCCCAGCCAGCGACTCATGGGAGTCAACTTTTATGAATTAATCAGGAGATAAGCAATGACAACTGACTGTAGAATGGAATGTGAAACTCCCCGCATAGTGAGTAGTGCCTTAGTACGTACCATGGAATGTGAAGAGGTGGACCCTGTCGGTAAAAGGTCGTAGAGCCCCGTTTCAAACAACAACATTAGAGGCAACAGTCACGGCAACAACAAGGTATTTATAATGGTAACCAACAGTATGGAAAAAGAAGGTGCCTACGGCATGGAGTGGCCGATGTTAAATCTAACGACAACAACCAAGGGAACGACGGCCGTACTGGAAATCCTCGCAACGAGTACAACAACACGGGAAATGATGCTCATGGAGGGACATTAGGGATTGGCGTGGGCGACGCCGGGATTATAACAACATGGTTGCCTACGTGTTCTTGGTGACTAACCACTTCGCCACTGTTCTGCTTAACCCCGATGCTTCTTGAAATCCAACTTGTTGTGGAATTGGCTGGTGGCAAGACATTGTAAACCTCATATGATCGTTGGGATGCAAACTCTACCTTGTGGGACAAGTGTTCGACATCGACCTTTCTTCTGTTGTTCTTGATAGATGTATCCTGTGAAGAGAAGATTCTACGTATCCCTCTCCTAGTGGAGGATTGTTATCTGTTCTAACGTGTCAGAGTGGTGCAGAGGTTTGCATTAATTCACCAGTGAAGGCCAGAACTGTCCACGGAAGTATTATCCCACTATGATAGCACTCGTTACTGATGTCAAGGCTAAGGAAAAGAGGATCGAGGATCCACCTATTGTTCGTGATTCCACCCAGCATGCTACAGGAGGAACTATCAGGTTTATTTCCACAACTATTAGACAGACTCTCAGTTTGATCCCACGCCAGAGGCAGCCCTGATTCTTCGTATCTCTTACCATCTTGCACCAGGAGGGTTGCAAGAGTTGTCAAATCAGCAACCAGGACTGTTGGACAGGAGCTTTGTCGGACCTAGTTTTTGCTTTGGGGAGCCCCAGTTATATCCAGGAAGATAGGTTGTATCGTTGGATATGTGTACTGATTTTAGAGAACTCAACAAGGTGACAGTCAAGAACCGTTCGCTTCGACCATGTAGTAACACCCTGTTAACTAGTTGCGAGGAACAAACTTCCATTCGAGGATTGGCTAGTGAACAAACTATCATTAGATGGAACTCCAAGAGGAGAATGCTCTTAGAACAACATGTCGAACGCAATGCAGCCATTTCAACTTTGTACATCATGATCATTGAGTTGATCAACACACCAGCAGCTTCATGGATCGCATGAATCGACCGTATTTGTTGATAAGGTTCTGAATCCTGACCAGGAGAATGGAACGCCATGGGTGGTATTTGTATCTTATTCTAGAACTTCTGAGGGAGGAGCCACTCTGCGCAAAGTCTTGATAAATGTAATTTCTGGGTTCGAGAGGTACCTTTTGGGCATATAACCAGCGAAGTGGGAATGCACGTGGATCTCGCTAAGGTCCGTCTTGGTTGGAAACTGATCGACACCAAAGAGTCCTTGGAGGATACAGCAATTTCTTGGTCTCGCTTGATACTATCGCAGATAAATCGCAGGATTTTCGAAGGCCGCGCAGCTTAAATCTCTCTAGCACAGCAGGGTGCTGTGTTCATGAAAGACAGAACAGGAGGACGTCTTTTCAGCTTTTGAATCCCAACTCTGCAATGCACTGAGCATCGTCTTTACCAGAGGGTGTGGGTGACTCAGTGGTATATCCTCATGGTTCGAATCAGAGTCCCAGTTACACGTCGACGCAACACAAGAGAGTGATGACTTACATAACAGAGTTACCAGAGGAACTGCATGACACAACCGGCGGTGGAAACCGTGGTCTTTGGAGTTACTTGGAGGCATTACCTGGACGGTACCGAATGCGTTACCTAGACCGATCACAAGGGACTTCCGTGAATCGATGTTCGAAAGAGCTAAAGCATGCAATGACATCGCTGGATGGAACTACTGAATGAGTACGACTGTGAAACCTAAACATACACGAGCTCTGCAGCTCGCTATCGACTCTAACATACCTGATCAGACTCGCCCTGTTCAAACAGGTTGAAGCACTGAAGGAAGAGAACCTTTTAGCCAAGTCCGTGCGGGGCATGGGTAAGTAACTCAAACTCAAAGATGGCATCGGTTGAGTTGTGATGTAATCACCTGGCTAAAACTGAACGTTTTCTCATGGTCAAGGAAACCGACAAGTTTTCAAATCTTGCAAACATCTATTTGAAGGAAGTAGCTGCTAGGCGTAGGGCGCCCGACTCCTATTGTCTCTAGATATGACTTACATTTCACGTCAGATTTGTGGCAAGACATGCACAAATCCTTCGGCTCACGATCATGCATGAGCACTACCTAACACCCACGAACGAATGGTCGAACCAAACAAACTCCTGAAGACATGCTGCAGGCATGTGCTACCGATTTTGTCCACGGTTGGAAACAACACCTACCTCATTTACAGTACTGATGGAACTCAACCTTATGTGAAACAACCATCCACTAGTACTACCATTCAGGACGTGCAACCATTATTAAGAGTGTTTTGGTGATTGTTTGCCTACTATACCAGTTCGCGTTGTCGACGCAAGACTTTTGATACAGCATGCACCTTAAAGTGAATTAACAACTTTTACTAAAGGCATGTGTCCATAGTTGGGACAACGCACTATTTCCCCGGTTTTGGAAATACATACGGTACCCCTAGCTTGAGGCTACACGAGCGTCCGTAGAAAAGTACACATTCCCGGGTATTGGGAACCACTACTATCCCAGGATTGGGACTGCTTTATATTCCTGGATTGAAATACTACTATCCCTGCATTGGGACTGCCTTATATTTCTAGATTGGACTACTACTATCCCTAGATTGGGGATGCATACTTTTCAAACTAATATTCCTGGAGGAATACTTTTAAACATGTTGGTGTAATTTTGATAGTTATTTGATAAACTCAACATACCACTTTATCACTTCGTTGAGGAACCGGTTGAGACCAACCCCCCCCCCCCCCCAAGCGTTGTAAGTTACCTATAGACCGAGTTCGTTGGAACTCACTTCAAGCTATCGTTTTAGAACAATTTTCGGGACTAAAATTCTTTCAAGTAGGGGATGATGTAACACCCGGCCCTCACAGGGTGAACACAAACCATGTTAACTCACACATTCACATAGGCATTATGTTTATGTTTGAGTAAACCTATTATCTTAGAAATTCCACATACACTCGCAGCACGGTATACACAATATTCTTGAGGAAATAAATATAACTTATATAATACTCCCTGCTATGTGAAATAAGTATAAACTATGTGAATTTTCATGTCATGCGAATTTCGTGACTTTACGTGATACATGATTTTATGTGCTATGTGCTTTGCAAGATTCGTTTTGTGAACTTGTGTGAAACTACGTGTATTTACGTATAACAGTAAGGTCATTAACAGAACTATGAATATAACACATCGTATATCTTAGCTTAAATTTCGAGGACGAAATTCCTATAACATGGGGAGAATGTGACAACCCGCACTCTCGACCCAAACCGTCACGAGAAGGATATTTTGTAATTATTATTATTATTGTCTAAATAATAAGCGTTATGTTTAGCTTTTAATTTAAATGAACGAGGTGAGGCACGTGATGTTAGGCAGATCCAGACACATGGACCAAGCCCAACATAAATCCCTTACAAATAAAACCCTACCCTATATATATATTCTTCATAAACTTAAACCCCACCCCTCATCTTATAAAACACAAAACCCTAAAATTAATCATCAGACGCACTCCCCATCTTCTCTCGTTCGATTGGGATCTCCGACGACCGGAGAATTTGATTCTGGCACCCATCCTTTATGTCCGACAAGCATAAATCCCCTCCCGCTATTCCGTTGCACACCCTACTTCTCCGGTGAACTAGGAGCTGCTGAGTATCCGATGATGTTAAGAATGATGATTAACAAAGATGACGGCAATGATGGCAGTCAGCACCGGTGGAGTGGTGTTAATTCAAGGCTTGGGTCATGGTTCAACTCGGATTCGTTCAGCACAGCCTGGTTCAAAGCTTTGGGTTTAAGCGGGTTAGTTAGGTTCCACAGCTTCGGTGTTCGTTTCGGGTCAGCAGTGGTTCTGGTTTGGGTTGGTCTTGACGGGGGACAGAGATGGTGAACGATGGCAGCTGTGATGATAGCGTAGCCAACGGTTGTGGTTCCGACGGAAGACATCGGCAGACAGACGGTGGCAGCGTACACCTTTTGTTCTTAAGCTCCCCGGTTAGTAATATCATTGCATGTGAGATGTTTAGATAGTGCAGCCAATTAGAGAAGCATCACCTCATGATTGTCGGCCACTGTGTTCTTAATTGCATGTGCATTGTCAGGGAATAGGTGATTGTATTTATGTGTGCAATGTGCTAATGTTTTGCATGTATAAATAGATTGTTTATAGGCTGCTCAATATTCTCGTAAATCGATGATTCAATGACTACGTCTAATGATTTAGTTCATGATATGTTCTGTATTATTATGTTGCATGTTGGCCACACATGTGGGTTGGGGATTAGAGTAGGACATGCAATTGTGAATAAAAAGATATGGTTGTTGTCGTGTAACTTTTCCAAGAAGTTAATGATTTTTGTATTTATTCATGATGGATTCAATTAGAAGGGATAGCTGCCACTTTGATTTTGAGTTGTGCATGAAAACATGTTTTTCTTTTATTTTGAGTTGAGTTCAAACCAATTACATCTGACTTACAACATTAGTTATTTAAACATCTAGTGTGACAAGGAGATTCACATGAATGAATTTAGTAATGGGTAGGGGCTTTATGACTACACATGGTCTAACCGTCCAAACTCCTTTAATATTGTTGTAATGGACCGACTTTATTCACACATATATCTATGTTCTGAATGTTTATAAATTAGGCCCAAATACGTCACTAAGTGCCTGAGTTTGTTATATTGGGGGCTGGTTTTATTAAAATTAATACGAGTCAGAAACTGCATGAGAATTGAGTTCTAAGTTATGTGTAATTTTTGGAAGGCTCAACGTTATAATTATGCGAAACATGATGACTGAATTATACGTGTTATACGTTAAGACTGATCACACTAAACACTTGTTTGGACATTAGGGTATTGCAAAACCCTACATACGCATACTTATATTTACTGTACTTTAGGTTGCGTGTAACGGACCTAGCAGTAACTAACATTAGAAGTACAATATCAACCGAGCAAAGCAAAGGTGAGTTCACACTCCTAAGGCATGGGATTCCCGGTGGGTTGGGAATGGGATTGAATAACTACTTGTACTATCATTACTATTAAACTACTTTTCACTGTCCTCGGATTGAAGGGCACGTACGTAAAACCTACGTACACTCATACTTACTACTGTCCTCGGATTGAAGGGCACGTACGTAAAACCTACGTACACTCATACTCGCTACGGTCCTTGGATCAAGAAGGGCACGTACATACACGACTAGTCTAGTAACATACAACATGGGAAGCCCCCACTAATCATCGCAAACATGTTCGGGGAACCGCGATACAGATTAATACAGTACATGGTTTACGAAATAAACATATGATTTACGAACACTATAACTAAACAACCAACTGTGAACTCGCTCAACTTTGTTGTTGACTCGTTGTTACATGCCTTGCAGGTCTTTAGGTACATATTGACTGGAACTTGCTGTCTGGGAGGCTGGAGTGGTCATGGGTCGAGATACATGGAAACATAACACAACACAAATGGCTTTTACATGTGGTTATAAATTCTTAATTAATGAATTATGCTTCCGCTGTAAACTGTGAAATATTGTAACGTTGTAACACTTATTGTTAATAAATGAAAGTTTTATTTAAATATACTCATGAGTTCAATGTGATTGGTGGCTAAGATCCTGGTCAGTCACGCCTCCAAGCGGTGGTACTTCGCATGTGGATTTTTGGGGTGTGACATCTAACTAGTCCTATGACAAGTATTATATGCGTATACAAGTTTAATCATGTTGTATAATCAGTTATGTGGCAAAATTTTAGGTTACATATGCTTAATTACCAATTATGCATGAAAAGGGCATTTTGGTCATTTACCTAAGGCATATAAACTACTTATCATACAACCATCTAAACTAGGTGACCATAAGGTAGAACATCGGAAGGTTATTCCCTATGCTACTATGGTCACCTAATGTGTTTGGTCGGATCCTAATGATCGACCAAACGGGTCGGGTTCGAAAGTATAAGCGATTGATTAGATCGCTTACCTTTACGACCCTATATAAGCACTAAACTAAAAGTGACGAGCTAAGCATGTTAAAACATGCTTACCTAAGTTAGTCACTAGGGGCTATAACCATCGTGATTACACTCACGTTATGAAGTTCAAACGAACTTCACATTGATCATAAACTGGTCAATGAAGAAAGTCAAACGCAGTTTGACTTTAACGCTAAAACGAATGAAAAGAACGAAAGAACACTTACAGAAGGTCCCCGCAAGATTTGATTCCGATTTTTCTCTCAGGTAGGAAGCATATACTTCCACTTAGAGAGCATAAATCAGATTTCAAATTGTGGGTTTTGAAGTGAAATGGATGGGGTATATATAGGATTTCTAGAACCGTTAAGATCGTTCCTCGAAAACTGAGCTTTGATCTGGACCTTACATGTGTGCCCATGGTTTTCTAAAACCATGGGAGCCCCTAATATGGACTATGTTAATTGAATACCAGCCCATGGTTTTGCAAAACCATGTGTTAAAACCATCAACACTTCAAAATGGACTAGGTTCAATGAATCTACCAGAAATTTCAAAAATGGTCCCTGCACTTGTAAAACTTGATTTTTTGGCACTTTTAAGCCCTGTTAACCCCATTTCAAAGCTCTAAAATACAGTTAAAGTATAGGGAACTTAAAATATGCTCAAAAACATCTCGGATGTCGGTTCGTTTGGTCGTACGGTTGCGTTATTCGCTTAATTAGGAAGGAAGTCGTAACGAACGCAAAAACGATCCAAATTAAGCGACGAATGGAATTTTATCATGCCAAACACTAAAATAAAATATTTTAATGCTTACATAAATTTTTGGATGTCCGGATGTATTCAGAACGTAAGTTATGCGCGAAAATGCAAACTTAGGCACTTTTTGACGCTTTTAATCCCTGAATGAGCATAAAGTTTATTTTAGCATACCGAACCCCTCAAAGCCTATTTCTAAGCTATGTAAAGGTTATTTAGGGTATGTTTAACTTATGATCAAGTTCCGTAATGTTCATTACTATATAAATCGGCATAGTTTCGTAGTTTGACACAAATAGTCTCTGCGATCGAATAAAGTTGATTTCGACACACCAAACCATTCAAAACTTATTTCTAGGTTATGTGGAGGTTATTTAAGGTATGTTAAGCCTATGTCACTACTCCGGAGTGTTTGTCGCGTTATACTGACTGCGTTTAAGCACCAGTTTGCGTATAACCTTCCAGAAAGCGATTTAGAGCTTGAAATTGGAATCGAATCAAATTGTAAAATCACTAAACATAATTACACATATAATAACACCAAAATACATATAATAACACCAAAGCACATTGTTTTATTAATAATCATCATTGTTTTACATCGTACATCGATTACAGAACACAGTTGTCACATCAGTGGATAGCATATCAGTGGATAAGACACTGGTTTTGAACAACAGTGTTTATCAAGGAAACGAGAGAACAGGGGTTGACTTTCAGCAGTGGACAGACTTTGAAGTAGAGCAGAATTTTGTACAAATAGTGGTTATGGCAGAATTTTAAGGATTTTAATGAAAACTTCATTTTTAATTATTTTTAAGGATGGATTTTGATTTTCTGAAAACATTTTAATGCTTTTATTCATAGAAAAACAAGATGTTGCTTGTTATTCCATGTTTAGCATGCCAATCCTAGAGACCAAAATTTCAAAGGTGGTTGTATCTAATGCTTTTGTGAGCACATCTGCCAGCTAGTCTTTAGTTGGAACATGATGCAGAGAAATCAAACCTTTTTCATAGCAATCCCTCATAAAGTGATGTCTGATGTCGATGTGTTTGGTGGTTGAATTGGAAACTGGATTTTTGATGATATTTTCTGTTGCCTGGCTATCCAACATGAGTGGTGTCTTTAAGGCAGTGATACCAAAATCCAGCAATTGATTTTGAAGCCACATGAGTTGGGCTGTACAGCTTGCAGCAGCAATGTATTCAGCTTCAGTAGTGGATGTTGAAACAGCTGCTTGCTTTTTGCTTTGCCAAGAGACCAAGCAATCGCCTAGAAACTGGCACCCTCCGGAAGTGGACTTCCTTATGGTGTTACATCCAGCAAAATCACGGTCTGAAAAGTCTGAAAGCTTGATATTCCCATTAGCTGGATACCAGATACCAAGTGTGGGAGCACCTTTTATGTATCTGAAGATCCTTTTTACAGCAATGAGATTTGATTTTCTGGGAGCTGATTGACTTCTTGCACAGACACATGTTGCAAACATGATGTCTGGTCTAGATGCAGTTAGGTACAGTAAAGACCCAATCATGCTTCTATAAAGTTTTTGGTCAATTAGCTCATCCTTTTCATCAGACATGACAAGCTTATTTGTTGCCATGGGTGTGCTGCATGGTTTACAATCATTCATATCAAATTTATTTAAAAGTTCTTTAGCATATTTGCTTTGATGAATGAAAGTTCCATTTTGCATTTGCTGAACTTGGAGACCAAGAAAGCATTGCAGCTCACCCATTGCACTCATTTCAAACTCAGTTGTCATGAGTTCCCTAAACTCTTCACACATTTTATTACATGTGCTTCCAAAAATAATGTCATCCACATAAATTTGGACAATCATTAAATCCTTTCCTCTCCATTTTAGAAACGGTGTTTTATCAATGGTACCTCTTTTGAAACCATTTGAGAGTAAAAAGGTGGAAAGAGTTTCATACCAGCTCTAGGTGCTTGTTTCAGGCCATACAAGGATTTGTTTAGTCTGTAGACATGATCTGGATAAAATGGATCCTCAAAACCCGGAGGTTGATAGACATACACCTCTTCTTGAATTGTACCATAGAGGAAAGCACTTTTTATATCCATTTGGAACACCTTCATGTTGTGGTTGACAGCAAAGGCCAGGAACAGTCTTATAGCTTCCAATCTTGCTACAGGGGAAAATGTTTCATCATAATCAATCCCCTCTTCCTGTCTGTAACCTTGAACCACAAGCCTGGCTTTATTCTTGACAACAATGCCCCTTTCATCAGTTTTGTTTTTGAAGACCCACTTTGTGCCGATGGGGCTGACATCTTTTGGCAGTGGTACAAGCTCCCATACTTGGTGTCTTTTAAAGTGTTGGAGCTCCTCTTGCATGGCTTCTACCCAGCTGTTGTTTTTCAGTGCGTCTTGGTACTTGACTGGCTAATGGAGTGATAGAAAACCAGCAAAAAGACAAATGTTTTGGGTTTGGCTTCTTGTGAGCACCCCTTCATTGATGTTGCCAATGATTTGATCAGATGGATGAGATCTCAAGAAGATTAAATCTCCTTGGTATGGTATGATGGCATTTGTTGGTGAAGGCTGCAAATGTGTATCATCTGAGCTAACCACTGCTTGTGACTTTGATGATCCAGCAGTGGCTTCAAAAGGTGGTGGAATAGGAGGTAATGGTGTGGACACATGCTGACTTTTATCCACTGTTTGGGGACTTTTGTCAGCAGTGTTTGATGATGTGGAAGCAGTGGTTGATGGGCTACTTTGGTCAACAACTGTTGAGGTAGCAGTGGTTGAGCTTTGGCAGCTGTTTTGTACAACTGATGCTTTTCCCATTGTGGCAGACTTTTGAAGGATGATGATTTCATACCCATAGTCTAGTGATGAATCCTCTGATGGACCTGCACGGTTAGTCTTGACAGCAGTGTTTTCAAAAGTGAATTTATCAAGATCAAACAAATATGCAAGATTTGCTGGGATTTTCATTGATGAAAGTTCATTGAACTTTACATTCAAGGTCTCCTCCACTGCTTTGGTCCGTGTATTAAACACTTTGTAGGCCTTGGCAGTGGTTGAGTATCCCAGATGATAACCACAATCAACTTTGGCTGCAAATTTTGAGATGGAATCTTTTAAGTTCAAAATAAAGCATGGGCAGCCAAATACCTTGAAGTATGAGATCAGTGGTTTGATTTTATACAGAATTTCATAGGCAGCCTTTTTGTGCCTGGGGTTTATTAAAACTCTGTTTTGGACATAGCAAGCAGTGTTTACTGCCTCTGCCCACAAAGTCAAAGGCAAACCTGAGTTAGCAAGCATGGTCCTAGCAGCTTCAATCAGTGTCCTATTCTTTCTCTCAACTACCCCATTTTGCTCTGGTGTTCTAGGGATGTTGTACTGCCTTACAATCCCTTTCTTCACACAGAAGGCATCCAACTCCTTATTTTTGAATTCTGGCCATTGTCACTCCTGAAGACTTTTACTGGAAGGTCAAATTGCTTTTCAACCTGTGTCACAAAGTCTTGCAAAATGCCTGCAGTCTCATCTTTTGAGTGTAAAAAGAAAGTCACTAGGGGCTATAACCATCGTGATTACACTCACGTTATGAAGTTCAAACGAACTTCACATTGATCATAAACTGGTCAATGAAGAAAGTCAAACGCAGTTTGACTTTAACGCTAAAACGAATGAAAAGAACGAAAGAACACTTACAGAAGGTCCCCGCAAGATTTGATTCCGATTTTTCTCTCAGGTAGGAAGCATATACTTCCACTTAGAGAGCATAAATCAGATTTCAAATTGTGGGTTTTGAAGTGAAATGGATGGGGTATATATAGGATTTCTAGAACCGTTAAGATCGTTCCTCGAAAACTGAGCTTTGATCTGGACCTTACATGTGTGCCTATGGTTTTCTAAAACCATGGGAGCCCCTAATATGGACTATGTTAATTGAATACCAGCCCATGGTTTTGCAAAACCATGTGTTAAAACCATCAACACTTCAAAATGGACTAGGTTCAATGAATCTACCAGAAATTTCAAAAATGGTCCCTGCACTTGTAAAACTTGATTTTTTGGCACTTTTAAGCCCTGTTAACCCCATTTCAAAGCTCTAAAATACAGTTAAAGTATAGGGAACTTAAAATATGCTCAAAAACATCTCGGATGTCGGTTCGTTTGGTCGTACGGTTGCGTTATTCGCTTAATTAGGAAGGAAGTCGTAACGAACGCAAAAACGATCCAAATTAAGCGACGAATGGAATTTTATCATGCCAAACACTAAAATAAAATATTTTAATGCTTACATAAATTTTTGGATGTCCGGATGTATTCAGAACGTAAGTTATGCGCGAAAATGCAAACTTAGGCACTTTTTGACGCTTTTAATCCCTGAATGAGCATAAAGTTTATTTTAGCATACCGAACCCCTCAAAGCCTATTTCTAAGCTATGTAAAGGTTATTTAGGGTATGTTTAACTTATGATCAAGTTCCGTAATGTTCATTACTATACAAATCGGCATAGTTTCGTAGTTTGACACAAATAGTCTCTGCGATCGAATAAAGTTGATTTCGACACACCAAACCATTCAAAACTTATTTCTAGGTTATGTGGAGGTTATTTAAGGTATGTTAAGCCTATGTCACTACTCCGGAGTGTTTGTCGCGTTATACTGACTGCGTTTAAGCACCAGTTTGCGTATAACCTTCCAGAAAGCGATTTAGAGCTTGAAATTGGAATCGAATCAAATTGTAAAATCACTAAACATAATTACACATATAATAACACCAAAATACATATAATAACACCAAAGCACATTGTTTTATTAATAATCATCATTGTTTTACATCGTACATCGATTACAGAACACAGTTGTCACATCAGTGGATAGCATATCAGTGGATAAGACACTGGTTTTGAACAACAGTGTTTATCAAGGAAACGAGAGAACAGGGGTTGACTTTCAGCAGTGGACAGACTTTGAAGTAGAGCAGAATTTTGTACAAATAGTGGTTATGGCAGAATTTTAAGGATTTTAATGAAAACTTCATTTTTAATTATTTTTAAGGATGGATTTTGATTTTCTGAAAACATTTTAATGCTTTTATTCATAGAAAAACAAGATGTTGCTTGTTATTCCATGTTTAGCATGCCAATCCTAGAGACCAAAATTTCAAAGGTGGTTGTATCTAATGCTTTTGTGAGCACATCTGCCAGCTAGTCTTTAGTTGGAACATGATGCAGAGAAATCAAACCTTTTTCATAGCAATCCCTCATAAAGTGATGTCTGATGTCGATGTGTTTGGTGGTTGAATTGGAAACTGGATTTTTGATGATATTTTCTGTTGCCTGGCTATCCAACATGAGTGGTGTCTTTAAGGCAGTGATACCAAAATCCAGCAATTGATTTTGAAGCCACATGAGTTGGGCTGTACAGCTTGCAGCAGCAATGTATTCAGCTTCAGTAGTGGATGTTGAAACAGCTGCTTGCTTTTTGCTTTGCCAAGAGACCAAGCAATCGCCTAGAAACTGGCACCCTCCGGAAGTGGACTTCCTTATGGTGTTACATCCAGCAAAATCACGGTCTGAAAAGTCTGAAAGCTTGATATTCCCATTAGCTGGATACCAGATACCAAGTGTGGGAGCACCTTTTATGTATCTGAAGATCCTTTTTACAGCAATGAGATTTGATTTTCTGGGAGCTGATTGACTTCTTGCACAGACACATGTTGCAAACATGATGTCTGGTCTAGATGCAGTTAGGTACAGTAAAGACCCAATCATGCTTCTATAAAGTTTTTGGTCAATTAGCTCATCCTTTTCATCAGACATGACAAGCTTATTTGTTGCCATGGGTGTGCTGCATGGTTTACAATCATTCATATCAAATTTATTTAAAAGTTCTTTAGCATATTTGCTTTGATGAATGAAAGTTCCATTTTGCATTTGCTGAACTTGGAGACCAAGAAAGCATTGCAGCTCACCCATTGCACTCATTTCAAACTCAGTTGTCATGAGTTCCCTAAACTCTTCACACATTTTATTACATGTGCTTCCAAAAATAATGTCATCCACATAAATTTGGACAATCATTAAATCCTTTCCTCTCCATTTTAGAAACGGTGTTTTATCAATGGTACCTCTTTTGAAACCATTTGAGAGTAAAAAGGTGGAAAGAGTTTCATACCAGCTCTAGGTGCTTGTTTCAGGCCATACAAGGATTTGTTTAGTCTGTAGACATGATCTGGATAAAATGGATCCTCAAAACCCGGAGGTTGATAGACATACACCTCTTCTTGAATTGTACCATAGAGGAAAGCACTTTTTATATCCATTTGGAACACCTTCATGTTGTGGTTGACAGCAAAGGCCAGGAACAGTCTTATAGCTTCCAATCTTGCTACAGGGGAAAATGTTTCATCATAATCAATCCCCTCTTCCTGTCTGTAACCTTGAACCACAAGCCTGGCTTTATTCTTGACAACAATGCCCCTTTCATCAGTTTTGTTTTTGAAGACCCACTTTGTGCCGATGGGGCTGACATCTTTTGGCAGTGGTACAAGCTCCCATACTTGGTGTCTTTTAAAGTGTTGGAGCTCCTCTTGCATGGCTTCTACCCAGCTGTTGTTTTTCAGTGCGTCTTGGTACTTGACTGGCTAATGGAGTGATAGAAAACCAGCAAAAAGACAAATGTTTTGGGTTTGGCTTCTTGTGAGCACCCCTTCATTGATGTTGCCAATGATTTGATCAGATGGATGAGATCTCAAGAAGATTAAATCTCCTTGGTATGGTATGATGGCATTTGTTGGTGAAGGCTGCAAATGTGTATCATCTGAGCTAACCACTGCTTGTGACTTTGATGATCCAGCAGTGGCTTCAAAAGGTGGTGGAATAGGAGGTAATGGTGTGGACACATGCTGACTTTTATCCACTGTTTGGGGACTTTTGTCAGCAGTGTTTGATGATGTGGAAGCAGTGGTTGATGGGCTACTTTGGTCAACAACTGTTGAGGTAGCAGTGGTTGAGCTTTGGCAGCTGTTTTGTACAACTGATGCTTTTCCCATTGTGGCAGACTTTTGAAGGATGATGATTTCATACCCATAGTCTAGTGATGAATCCTCTGATGGACCTGCACGGTTAGTCTTGACAGCAGTGTTTTCAAAAGTGAATTTATCAAGATCAAACAAATATGCAAGATTTGCTGGGATTTTCATTGATGAAAGTTCATTGAACTTTACATTCAAGGTCTCCTCCACTGCTTTGGTCCGTGTATTAAACACTTTGTAGGCCTTGGCAGTGGTTGAGTATCCCAGATGATAACCACAATCAACTTTGGCTGCAAATTTTGAGATGGAATCTTTTAAGTTCAAAATAAAGCATGGGCAGCCAAATACCTTGAAGTATGAGATCAGTGGTTTGATTTTATACAGAATTTCATAGGCAGTCTTTTTGTGCCTGGGGTTTATTAAAACTCTGTTTTGGACATAGCAAGCAGTGTTTACTGCCTCTGCCCACAAAGTCAAAGGCAAACCTGAGTTAGCAAGCATGGTCCTAGCAGCTTCAATCAGTGTCCTATTCTTTCTCTCAACTACCCCATTTTGCTCTGGTGTTCTAGGGATGTTGTACTGCCTTACAATCCCTTTCTTCACACAGAAGGCATCCAACTCCTTATTTTTGAATTCTGGCCATTGTCACTCCTGAAGACTTTTACTGGAAGGTCAAATTGCTTTTCAACCTGTGTCACAAAGTCTTGCAAAATGCCTGCAGTCTCATCTTTTGAGTGTAAAAAGAAAGTCACTAGGGGCTATAACCATCGTGATTACACTCACGTTATGAAGTTCAAACGAACTTCACATTGATCATAAACTGGTCAATGAAGAAAGTCAAACGCAGTTTGACTTTAACGCTAAAACGAATGAAAAGAACGAAAGAACACTTACAGAAGGTCCCCGCAAGATTTGATTCCGATTTTTCTCTCAGGTAGGAAGCATATACTTCCACTTAGAGAGCATAAATCAGATTTCAAATTGTGGGTTTTGAAGTGAAATGGATGGGGTATATATAGGATTTCTAGAACCGTTAAGATCGTTCCTCGAAAACTGAGCTTTGATCTGGACCTTACATGTGTGCCCATGGTTTTCTAAAACCATGGGAGCCCCTAATATGGACTATGTTAATTGAATACCAGCCCATGGTTTTGCAAAACCATGTGTTAAAACCATCAACACTTCAAAATGGACTAGGTTCAATGAATCTACCAGAAATTTCAAAAATGGTCCCTGCACTTGTAAAACTTGATTTTTTGGCACTTTTAAGCCCTGTTAACCCCATTTCAAAGCTCTAAAATACAGTTAAAGTATAGGGAACTTAAAATATGCTCAAAAACATCTCGGATGTCGGTTCGTTTGGTCGTACGGTTGCGTTATTCGCTTAATTAGGAAGGAAGTCGTAACGAACGCAAAAACGATCCAAATTAAGCGACGAATGGAATTTTATCATGCCAAACACTAAAATAAAATATTTTAATGCTTACATAAATTTTTGGATGTCCGGATGTATTCAGAACGTAAGTTATGCGCGAAAATGCAAACTTAGGCACTTTTTGACGCTTTTAATCCCTGAATGAGCATAAAGTTTATTTTAGCATACCGAACCCCTCAAAGCCTATTTCTAAGCTATGTAAAGGTTATTTAGGGTATGTTTAACTTATGATCAAGTTCCGTAATGTTCATTACTATACAAATCGGCATAGTTTCGTAGTTTGACACAAATAGTCTCTGCGATCGAATAAAGTTGATTTCGACACACCAAACCATTCAAAACTTATTTCTAGGTTATGTGGAGGTTATTTAAGGTATGTTAAGCCTATGTCACTACTCCGGAGTGTTTGTCGCGTTATACTGACTGCGTTTAAGCACCAGTTTGCGTATAACCTTCCAGAAAGCGATTTAGAGCTTGAAATTGGAATCGAATCAAATTGTAAAATCACTAAACATAATTACACATATAATAACACCAAAATACATATAATAACACCAAAGCACATTGTTTTATTAATAATCATCATTGTTTTACATCGTACATCGATTACAGAACACAGTTGTCACATCAGTGGATAGCATATCAGTGGATAAGACACTGGTTTTGAACAACAGTGTTTATCAAGGAAACGAGAGAACAGGGGTTGACTTTCAGCAGTGGACAGACTTTGAAGTAGAGCAGAATTTTGTACAAATAGTGGTTATGGCAGAATTTTAAGGATTTTAATGAAAACTTCATTTTTAATTATTTTTAAGGATGGATTTTGATTTTCTGAAAACATTTTAATGCTTTTATTCATAGAAAAACAAGATGTTGCTTGTTATTCCATGTTTAGCATGCCAATCCTAGAGACCAAAATTTCAAAGGTGGTTGTATCTAATGCTTTTGTGAGCACATCTGCCAGCTAGTCTTTAGTTGGAACATGATGCAGAGAAATCAAACCTTTTTCATAGCAATCCCTCATAAAGTGATGTCTGATGTCGATGTGTTTGGTGGTTGAATTGGAAACTGGATTTTTGATGATATTTTCTGTTGCCTGGCTATCCAACATGAGTGGTGTCTTTAAGGCAGTGATACCAAAATCCAGCAATTGATTTTGAAGCCACATGAGTTGGGCTGTACAGCTTGCAGCAGCAATGTATTCAGCTTCAGTAGTGGATGTTGAAACAGCTGCTTGCTTTTTGCTTTGCCAAGAGACCAAGCAATCGCCTAGAAACTGGCACCCTCCGGAAGTGGACTTCCTTATGGTGTTACATCCAGCAAAATCACGGTCTGAAAAGTCTGAAAGCTTGATATTCCCATTAGCTGGATACCAGATACCAAGTGTGGGAGCACCTTTTATGTATCTGAAGATCCTTTTTACAGCAATGAGATTTGATTTTCAGGGAGCTGATTGACTTCTTGCACAGACACATGTTGCAAACATGATGTCTGGTCTAGATGCAGTTAGGTACAGTAAAGACCCAATCATGCTTCTATAAAGTTTTTGGTCAATTAGCTCATCCTTTTCATCAGACATGACAAGCTTATTTGTTGCCATGGGTGTGCTGCATGGTTTACAATCATTCATATCAAATTTATTTAAAAGTTCTTTAGCATATTTGCTTTGATGAATGAAAGTTCCATTTTGCATTTGCTGAACTTGGAGACCAAGAAAGCATTGCAGCTCACCCATTGCACTCATTTCAAACTCAGTTGTCATGAGTTCCCTAAACTCTTCACACATTTTATTACATGTGCTTCCAAAAATAATGTCATCCACATAAATTTGGACAATCATTAAATCCTTTCCTCTCCATTTTAGAAACGGTGTTTTATCAATGGTACCTCTTTTGAAACCATTTGAGAGTAAAAAGGTGGAAAGAGTTTCATACCAGCTCTAGGTGCTTGTTTCAGGCCATACAAGGATTTGTTTAGTCTGTAGACATGATCTGGATAAAATGGATCCTCAAAACCCGGAGGTTGATAGACATACACCTCTTCTTGAATTGTACCATAGAGGAAAGCACTTTTTATATCCATTTGGAACACCTTCATGTTGTGGTTGACAGCAAAGGCCAGGAACAGTCTTATAGCTTCCAATCTTGCTACAGGGGAAAATGTTTCATCATAATCAATCCCCTCTTCCTGTCTGTAACCTTGAACCACAAGCCTGGCTTTATTCTTGACAACAATGCCCCTTTCATCAGTTTTGTTTTTGAAGACCCACTTTGTGCCGATGGGGCTGACATCTTTTGGCAGTGGTACAAGCTCCCATACTTGGTGTCTTTTAAAGTGTTGGAGCTCCTCTTGCATGGCTTCTACCCAGCTGTTGTTTTTCAGTGCGTCTTGGTACTTGACTGGCTAATGGAGTGATAGAAAACCAGCAAAAAGACAAATGTTTTGGGTTTGGCTTCTTGTGAGCACCCCTTCATTGATGTTGCCAATGATTTGATCAGATGGATGAGATCTCAAGAAGATTAAATCTCCTTGGTATGGTATGATGGCATTTGTTGGTGAAGGCTGCAAATGTGTATCATCTGAGCTAACCACTGCTTGTGACTTTGATGATCCAGCAGTGGCTTCAAAAGGTGGTGGAATAGGAGGTAATGGTGTGGACACATGCTGACTTTTATCCACTGTTTGGGGACTTTTGTCAGCAGTGTTTGATGATGTGGAAGCAGTGGTTGATGGGCTACTTTGGTCAACAACTGTTGAGGTAGCAGTGGTTGAGCTTTGGCAGCTGTTTTGTACAACTGATGCTTTTCCCATTGTGGCAGACTTTTGAGGGATGATGATTTCATACCCATAGTCTAGTGATGAATCCTCTGATGGACCTGCACGGTTAGTCTTGACAGCAGTGTTTTCAAAAGTGAATTTATCAAGATCAAACAAATATGCAAGATTTGCTGGGATTTTCATTGATGAAAGTTCATTGAACTTTACATTCAAGGTCTCCTCCACTGCTTTGGTCCGTGTATTAAACACTTTGTAGGCCTTGGCAGTGGTTGAGTATCCCAGATGATAACCACAATCAACTTTGGCTGCAAATTTTGAGATGGAATCTTTTAAGTTCAAAATAAAGCATGGGCAGCCAAATACCTTGAAGTATGAGATCAGTGGTTTGATTTTATACAGAATTTCATAGGCAGTCTTTTTGTGCCTGGGGTTTATTAAAACTCTGTTTTGGACATAGCAAGCAGTGTTTACTGCCTCTGCCCACAAAGTCAAAGGCAAACCTGAGTTAGCAAGCATGGTCCTAGCAGCTTCAATCAGTGTCCTATTCTTTCTCTCAACTACCCCATTTTGCTCTGGTGTTCTAGGGATGTTGTACTGCCTTACAATCCCTTTCTTCACACAGAAGGCATCCAACTCCTTATTTTTGAATTCTGGCCATTGTCACTCCTGAAGACTTTTACTGGAAGGTCAAATTGCTTTTCAACCTGTGTCACAAAGTCTTGCAAAATGCCTGCAGTCTCATCTTTTGAGTGTAAAAAGAAAGTCCATGTAAACCTAGAGAAGTCATCAATAATAACCAAACAATATCTCTTCTTTTTGAGACTCATGACTTGAACTGGGCCAAACAAATCCATGTGCAACATTTGCAAACACTGGGTTGTCTTGGACTCTTCAATGGACTTAAAGGAGCTTTTATGTTGTTTTCCTTTTAAACAGGAATCACAATGCTCAGGACATGAAAACAATTTTTGTGGCAAGCCTCTTACAAGGCCATTTTTTGAAATTTCAGTAATTGTCTTGAGATTTGTGTGCCCTAGTCTCCTGTGACAAAGTTCTGTCTCTTTGTTAGAGGCAGCTGAGAACAGACAGGCATCAGCTCTGGGACACTCTTTTGACATATCAACAACATAAACATTGCCACTTTTTTGAGCAACAAGTTTTGTTTTTCCAGTTTTCATTATTGCTTCAATCTTTTCAACCATTTCTGGTCCAACAATCCTACAACACTCCTTTGTGAAGAATGACCCATACCCCTTATCACTCATTTGTGAAACACTCTGGAGGTTGAATTTCAGATTGTCTATCAGATTGACATTTTCATATTTTACATTTCCAGACTGCACTGTACTAGACCCCAGAACTTTCCCTTTACTATTATTCCCAAAGGATATATCACCCCCTCCATGAATTTTGAAATCTTTGAGTAGGGCTTTACATCTTGTCCTGTTCCTGGAGCCTCCACTATCTATATACCAAAGGCTATCTAAGCATGCAGAAGCTCCCTGCACATGAAGTAAAAGGATTAGTTCATTAGGGTTTCCAAAGCCAATAAGGCTTTGGATGGGGTCTCAATAATGTCTGGGATGGATGTAGATTGATGGACAGTGGTTAGGTCAGGGGTTTGGACAGTTTTAGGACTGTTTCTTTCTAACCACTGTTGTGGGTTTTGCCCAATCACCTGTTGGTACCCAAAAGGATGCCTGTTCAATTTAGGTTTAGAGGGCCTTTTGTAGGTCTCATAAACGTGTGGAATCCTTTGGTAAGACTGTTGTTCCTTACCTCTTCTGTATTGATTGGCAGGGGGTGCATCAGTAACCTGAACATCTCTTTTGACAGATGTTTGGTTCAGCTGTTTTGTGACAGTTGTTTGAACTGGCACAAACAGTGGTTGGTTCTTGGTGAATTTGACAGATGATGTTGATGGACTCAAGGATGTTTTAGCTGTGTACTCATTCTTTTTCACATCAAAGTTTTTGAGATACACACATGCTTGAGTTTTGTGGTTTGTTTTACCACAGATGGTGCAACTTTCAGCAGGAATAATGACACTTGTTTTGTTTAGATCATATGCTTTTAGAAGAAAACAGTCTTTTGTTAGATGGTTTCTCTTTTTACAAAATTCACAAAACAAGTTATTGATCTTTTCTCTCTTCTTTCTCTTTTCAGACTACTTTGCAACAAAGTTTTTAACCTCTGTTGGGATGTCCTTAAGAGGAATGACTTTTGCTTTTGGAGCTTTAACACCATCAGTGGTTGTAAAGTCCATGGGCTTGAAATTTTCAAGAATGTCACACTCATCAGACCATGTGGGTTTAAACTGGTATTTCTCAATCTCCTCAAAAGTAGAGGATCCCACTGGTCTGTCAAGTGTGATTTTGTTACCAAGTTTATCAGTGATTTTCACTTCTTGGCCATTCTTGTTTGTGGGAATGAATTCCGTGGTTACATCAGTGGTTTGAACAGATTTTTCAAAAGCAGTGTTTTCATCATCATGTTTTCTATAACCAACACCAAATTTCACATTGCTTTTAATCTGTTTTTCAAGCATTACCTCATATCCTTTGCAGGATTCCACCCATTTCTCACATGTGATTTGGGTGGACTCTAACTCCTTTTTGCAAACTTGGTATTTTTCAACCATAGTTTGGAGTTGAGTTTTGGTTATGCTTTGCTCTTCTTTGAGACTGCTGATCTCTTTATCCTTTTCAACCAATTTGTTTCGAATCTCTTTTAATGACTTTTCAAATTTGACTTCATCAGTTAAGATTTTATCCCTAAGGTTTTCATTTACCTCTTTGATGTTAGCAAATGCAATAATGCACTTGTCTGAACATAGTTTTTCAAGAACTTGAGGTGATACCTTGGCAGCAGCCATCATGGCACAATCACATTGATGATTTTCTTCATCATCAGCTCTTACTTCTTTCTCACCTGCTCTCTTTTCTTCCTCTTCTTCCTTTTCTTCTTTGGACCAGGGATCTGTCAGTGGTTCAATCAGGGTTTCTGAATTTTCTCCCAGCAGCAGTTCACCAGCAACTGCAGTAACCACTGCTTCAGTCACCTCATCCACTGTTTCAGTACTTAGCTGTTCACCTTCAGTTTCTACCCCCTCTGGTATTGACTCTAATGCCATCAAGCAAAATTCATCATTAGAAGGTTCATTAAAAGCATAGAGTGCAAAATTTTCCTCACCAAGTTCATCAGGCATGCTGCTCCAGTCAACAAAGCCTTAAGTGAAGAAGCTTTGCCGATCTGGTTGTACCACTGCTGGAGCAGCTGTTTGAGGTGCAAGAGGTTGCACTTATGCCTGAGGGACAGGGGTTTGAACATACTGAATTTGTGGAACAGTGGTTTGGACATAATGCGCAGGCACAGGGGTTGCAGCATAGTGAGCAGTGTTAACATGGGCTGCAGGGGTATATTGGGTATAGTGAACAGTGCTTTGATTTTGTGGTCTAGGGTTTGAGCTGGGATGAGTGATTATAGGACCAGTAGTTTGACTCCTGCATTCCCTAGCAAAATGACCTAGCCTATTGCACTTGTAACACTTGATTTTTGATTTATCCAACCCCACCCTTAAATTCCCATGTAACCCTGGGAATTTTCTCCCTGTTCTTTTGTAGAATTTGCTTGTTCTTACACTAAGCAAAGCCAATTGATGCAAAATGTCCATCTCTTCTAAGTCAGTGAGATCAAAGTGTTGCAAATCATTTAGTTCAAAGCACAAATTATCTGACATCTGGTTTTCACAATTTGCTGTAAAAGCATAATTTGCAGAGTGAGGATCAGGGTTGTTAAAATTTCCACCAGCAGTTATATCAATGAAGTGATCATAACCCTGATCCTTACCACTGCTACCAGATTCTTCCTGACCAAAAAGAGTTGTGCTACCGAATGAATAATCATCAGCAACTTTGCCAGACTCTTGCAACTTCTTTTTCTGGTTCAACTCCCTTTCATAGGTCAGGAGTCTACCATGAAGTTGGGTCAGGGTCAGATCTTTAAACTCAGCAGAGTTTCTAGTGACAAAAGCTATGGTATCCCATTTTTCTGGTAGTGACCTAAGGAACCTGCTATTTTGAGTTGAATTTGGAAATGTTACTTTAACAAGCCTTGGTTCACTAATGAGACAACTGAATCGCTCAAATTGCTGAGTCAGTGATTCACCCTTGATGTGACAAAATGTTTCATACTACTGATTCAGAATTTCCCTATTGTTTTCAATGACTTCTTCTGTTCCCCCAAACTGTTCCTTCAGTGCATCCCATAGCTCTTTGGCACTGTTACAGTGTAACAGTCCAGCATAGATTTCATTTGGTAATGCAGATGCTATGATTCTAAATGCTTTGGCATCGAGTTCGAACATTTGAAAATCAGTTTCAGTATAGTTTTCAGTTGGTTTAGGAACGAACTTCTTTGCATCCTCAGCACTTGGCACCATAGGAACATGGGGACCAAAAACAACAGACCTCCAACATCCAGTGTTCTGTTGAGCAAGGATGTGACCCATCCTTCTCTCCCAGATGTTGTATTCATTACGTTTAAGCATGGGTGGTTTAAAAAGCGAGCCAATGTTATTCTTATCATCTTGTGATTGTGACGTCATCCTGGTTGTTTTACAGGCACTGATTAATCAACTTTGATGGTGATTAAACCTTGCTCTGTCTTTCAACACAAACGAACAAACTATCAGTATCAACGATTATGAGCTGAACTATTTATGTCAAAATGATTGTTAAATCAAATTTGACTGTCCAAGCTCTGATACCAATTGTTAAGATCTGAGTTTGGTTTTGATTGTGTTTTACATTTGAATTAAGATGAAGATGGATGAGTTGTGCAGCGGAATTAAGATGGAAACAAACTTTGCACACAATCAAACGAGAGTATTGCTTTAATCAAACATTTTCCACAAAGAACCGAAAATTGAATTTATTTCAATAACGATTACCATGCAATGTATGAATACAAACTCCCCCTCAGCCTGAGCTCACAGTGTTTGTTCGTGCAGGAAGAAGATTTTACAAAGAGCTAATAGAACAGTACAGAGCACTGTTCTATTTATTGGCACGAGCAAACCACTGAAGCATCTAAGCTGACGTCACCATGAAAGTGACATCTAACCTCCTAACAAACTCTAACCTCTGATCTATACAACCTCTGCTATGCTAACTACTGTTATTACATTTCATTACATAAAGATATCTAAACAACTGCTGCATCCTTCCACTGATGTGAACCCAGCAGTACTTGTCCGGATCAGCAGAGCTTGACTCAAGGCAATAGATTGAACAGCAGAGCTTTAGTCTTCCATCAGGCTTTTACTTGTTCAGTAGTTTGTAGGTCAGCAGTTTGTACGATCAGTAGATAGGAGGTCAGCAGATGTTGAAACCACTTTCAAGGGGAGAGACTTGTGTACATAACATCTGCTTATTCTGGATCCACTGCTCTGATCCAGTTTTGGCTTTAATTATCTGTTCCTCTGGTAGGGTTCAATCCCAACAAGGACCTCGACATCCTTTGCACAAAATGCTTGAAGAGGCGGTAGATCCACCCTCCATAAAGGTTAGGAGTCGGGGGATTGGCGAGTTGGTTCAAGTGCATGTTGCGAAGGAGCAAGTATGGAAAATCGAAAGGCACATGGTTGTGAATGCAGTGTAGGATCATCAGATCACGCAAGCCAACAACACCAGTACTGTCATGTCTCTGGCAAAGGGAGTTGCTGAGGACCCTATGAATGTCGCGGTATAGAGGGTCCCACAACTGTGTGCTCTTGGTCTGGCTTGGGTTATAGTGTCTTTCCCCAATCTGAGCCCATGCTGCTTGGTGTTGGTCTTGTGGGAGTTCATGGAGACCACCAGTGTTCTTCTCATCTCCAACATCCTCTTCAGCATACAGCCCGATGATTTCCCCAAATTGAGAAATCGAAATTGAGAACATATTCCCTGCACAACGGAATTCCACCCCCTCATTGTCAAATGGCTCCGCTTTTGCCTTGAGGGCAAACGTGCTATAAAACTCCATATTGTACTCATGAACGGAGTGGAGCCTGGTGCAAAGAGCTGCCCTAAGTAGACCAGTGACAAGATTGTAGAAGCGGTCGATCTGGCCTACTCCTTCTAGAGTGTCCAAGCAAACTTGTCAGGGGTTTTCTTCGGGCCTTGTCTGGAGAATCTCAAACCGTGTTTGAGCAGCCCACTCATTCTGGTTGAACCTTGTAAACTTTTTTGGCCATCTGAAAGAAAACACCAAATAATTAGCATGAAACAGTAAATTTTTGAAGAAAACTGAAAACAGCCAGCTGAACACGGCCCCGTGTCCACTGGACACGCCCCATGTTCGTAGGAAATTGGCTGGACACGCCCCGTGCTCGCTGAGCACGACCCCGTGCTCAGGCGTCTGTTTCCCAAAAACCCAATTTTTCGACCCAATCCCGAAAACTTGAAAATTTTTGGTTGAGTAGGGGCGGTTTTCCCTGAAAATGAAACCCCAAGTGCCTTCTTTCCAAAAGCAAACCATTTACCACATCAATTTTATCTTTTTCGGTTAAAAAACAAGGGTTTGAGGTTTTTGTTTGAAATCGGGCAAATCTACAAACAATACAAGTTGATTTACTTCCTATAACATGAATCTACACTAATACTAACAGATCTAAGCAAAAATTTGGGGTTTGATTCGGTTTAAGTTGAAGAACCCTAGATTTTTCCCAAATTTTTGATGTTATACTACAATGCAAGTGATTAATCTAACTAATTATGATGATAGAATCATACCTTGACGTTGTTGGAAGTCGAAAAAATGTGGAAATCTACATAAATTTCCTGTGGAACTAGAGAGTTTGCGGGGAAAACGGGTCGTGTGGAAGTGAAGAAATGACTAGAAAAGGGGTTTTTATCCCGACGGTTACGCGGACACGGCCTGTGGGAGGGCAATTTTTTTTAAGTGCACGTGTGAGTGACCTGTTTCCTGAAACTTGGTTTTAGAAATCTTACCGATTTAGAAGCTTTCCCGTCATTCGTCACTTACAAGATACGATGTTGATGCTCAAACCTTTGTTTAATCTTCGGCCGCTTGTAGCGAGATTTCCTCCTCTTCATCCTCAATAAATCCTTGATAGAGCTTTAGCCATTGGCCATTGACTTTGAATGGGATTCCATTTCGAGATTTAATTTCAATTGCACCGTGTGGAAAAATGTGGGTGATGGAAAAAGGTCCAGACCACCTACACTTTAATTTACCAGGAAATAATCAAAGTCGTGAATTAAACAATAGAACTTGATCTCCTACCCGAAATTCATTTGGTTTAATGTGTTTATCATGCAAATTTTTCATTCTTTCCTTATAAATTTCGGAGTTGGTGTATGCGTGATTCCTTAATTCGTCTAATTCGTTTAATTGATGGAATCGATTTTTACCAGCCATTTCTAAGTCTAAGTTTACGTTTTTAATTGTCCAGTAGGCTTTGTGTGCTATCTCCACCGGCAAATGACAACTTTTTCCATAGACAAGTTTATATGGGGTTGTACCTATTGTTGTTTTATATGCAGTTCGAAAAGCCCATAAAGCATCGTCTAATTTATCAGCCCATTCCTTTTTATTTAATCCTTTGGTTTTTTCAAGTATTCTTTTTAAACCTCGATTAGTCACTTTGGCTTGTCAGTTTGTTTGAGGGTGATATGCTGTTGAGACCCGGTGATAGACCCCATACCTTGTTAAAAAAATTTCAAGTTGATGGTCACAAAAATGGGTACCTCTATCACTTATTAATGCTTTTGGAGTTCCAAAATGAGAAAATAAGCGTTTCAGGAATCTTACCACAACTCTTCCATCGTTGGTTGGAAGCGCTTCGGCCTCGGTCCATTTAGACAAGTAATCCACTGCCACAAGTATATATTTGTTTCCTTTTGACAGTGGGAAGGGTCCCGTAAAGTCGAGTCCCCACACATCAAAAATTTCACAAATAAGAATGCTATTTTGTGGCATTTCGTTTTTGGAAGAAATATTACCTGATCTTTGGCAAGCGTCACATGTCTTGATAAGACTTTGGGCGTCTTTGTAAATGGTTGGCCAATAAAATCCTGAATCATATACCTTTCGTGTGGTACTAGCGGCACCATGATGTCCTCCGTATGGACCTTCATGACAATGGCGGAGAATTCTTCTTGCTTCACCACCATGTACGCATCGATGGATACGTTGGTCGGCACACATTTTGAAAAGATAAGGATCTTCCAAAAAATAATGCTTTACATCGGCAAAGAAATTTTTTCTTTGATGATGTGGCCATCCTTTTGCGACTATACCGCTAGCTAAGTAGTTAGCATAGTCGGTGTATCATGGCTCTTCTCGGTATTCTACCATTTCTAGGGACTTCGTTGGGAATTTTTCATCGATTAGCTCTTCCCTAGTTGCCTCCAAATCTGGATCTTCCAAGCGGGAAAGATGATCTGCAGCGGTGTTTTCTAATCCTCTTTTGTCTTTTATTTCAATGTCAAATTCTTGTAGGAGTAGAATCCATCTAATTAAACGCGGTTTAGCATCCTGTTTCTTAAAGAGATATCGAATGGCTACATGGTCTGTATAAACTATCGTTTTAGAAAGAACAAGATAAGAACGAAATTTATTAAAAGCAAATACTACAACTAGTAATTCTTTTTCTGTTGTTGTGTAATTTTCTTGTGCATCATTAATTGTTTTACTAGCATAATATATTGGGTGAAAATGCTTATCTTTTCGTTGTCCTAAGACGGCTCCAACTGCAAAGTCAGTTGCATCACACATGATTTCGAAAGGTAATTTCCAATCAGGCACTATCATGATAGGTGCATTGACTAACATTTCTTTTATTGTTAGAAATGCTTGGTTGCAATCCTTTTCAAAGATGAAATGGGCATCTTTTTCAAGTAATTTTGTTAGAGGTCTTGAGATTTTTGAAAAGTCTTTGAAAAAATCGTCTATAAAATTCGGCATGCCCAAGGAAACTTCTGATAGCTCTAACGGAGGATGGGGGTGGTAATCAAGAAATAGTGTCTATTTTTGCTCAATCAACCTATATTCCTTCGCTTGAGATTTTGTGACCGAGTACTATTCCCTCCGTTACCATGAAATGGCATTTTTTCCCAGTTAAGGGCGAGGTTAGTTTCCTCACATCAGGATATCATTCGTTTGAGGTTATCGAGACATTGGTCGTATGAATCTCCAAAGATAGAATAGCCGTCCATGAAGACTTCCATTGTCTTTTCTATCATATCATGGAAGATGGCCACCATGCAACGTTGAAAGGTTGCGGGGGTATTACATAGACCAAAAGGCATGCGTCGATAAGCAAAAGTTCCGTAGGGACATGTGAATGTTGTCTTTTCTTGGTCTTCGGGTGCTATCGGTATTTGAAAGTAACCTGAAAAACCATCTAAGAAACAATAAAATTTGTGACCGGATAATCTTTCTAACATTTGATCAATAAAAGGTAAAGGAAACTGATCTTTCCTTGTTGCCTCATTTAATCGACGATAATCTATACATACTCTCCATCCTGTGACGGTTCTTGTTGGTATTAATTCATTTTTCTCGTTAGTTACTACCGTCATACCTCCTTTCTTAGGAACTACTTGGACGACACTTACCCAAGGACTATCGGAGATTGTGTAAATGAGTCTGGCGTCAAGTAATTTGATGACTTCATTTTTAACCACTTCTTGGATGTTTGGGTTTACTCTACATTGTGGTTGTATTACCGATTTATAGTCATCATTCATTAAAATTTTGTGTGTGCACATGGAAGGACTTATTCCTTTAATATCTACAAGCTTCCAAGCGATCGCATTTTTGTGTTTTGTCAAAAGTGTGATTAATTTTTCTTTTTCTACACTAGTTAATTTTGACGAAATAATTAGAGGTAATTTACCATCTTTGTCGAGAAAAGCATATTCCAAACCTTTTGGAAGTTCTTTGAGCTCAAGAGGTGGGTCTTTAGGAGATTCCTTATTTGGTTGCTCATTTTGATCAAGAACCAAAAAGGTTTGTTCAATGGCGACCTTTTCTTCAACAAAGTGGTCAATTTCTTCTCTTGTATCGGGTGGTTCATCTTCATCTTTAATTAGGGGGTCATCCGAATGGATATTTCATTGAACGCTCAAGATCGACACTTTTTTTGAATGCCCCTAATTGAATGGGTAGATTTTTATACTTCCGATTTTTCAAAGCTTCGTGAGTCTTTACAAAAGGTCGTCCCAACACTAGTGGAGTGTCATCAAGGATGATGAAGTCGGTTGGGATTACCATTTGATTGGTTTGAACTAACACATCTTCAACTATCCCTATTGATTTTATTGTTTTCCGATTAGATAGAAAAAAAGGGTATTTGAAGTGGAGAAAAATCACCAATACTTAATTTTTCGAAAATGTAGTTTGGCATTATATTAACACAAAGATCTTTATCAATTGTAATATTAATAATAAAGGAATTTAAAAAAAAACATGGAACCGGTGTAATGTTAATTTCAAATGGATCTTCTTTCATTAGCGTAGTTTGATCATTTGTTAACTTAATGCTTACCATTTCGTCAATTTTAGTGTTAGTGTTTAACTCTTTTAAAAACTTAGCATGAGTGGGTACTAAAGAATGATTTTCGAAAGAAGGTGACAAGAGATTAATTTCTTTAAAATTAGACTCTTCTTGAATTTTAACGTTAACGGACTCACCTTTTTCGTTGTTTAACTCATGTGTCGGCTTTTCACTTACTTGTTCTTCCATTTTTACCTTTTCAACTATCTCTTCCTTATTATTGATTAATTCTTCCCTTGCACGGGATTCTTTTATATAGCGCTCGATAGTTTTAAGGTGTTCTGTTATCTTATCGGCTATAGGTGTGATAGAATAAGGATCCTCAAAGCTTGAATTCGGAAGTTCGATCCTTGGTTCCTCATGATACTCATATGAGGTAGATGGTTCACACCATTGTTCCTCATTGTAAGTATATGATGGATAAGGGTCATAACTTTGTTCTTCATAATACTCATATGAGGTGGGTTGTTCAGGCCATGGTTCCTCATAGTATGTATATGAAGGTGGAGGCTCATATCTTGGTTCCTCAAATTATGAGTATGAAGGCTCATACCTTGATTCATCAAAATATGAGTATGAGGGAGAAGGCTCGTACCTTGGGTCTTCATAGGATGTATATGAAGTGGATGGCTCGTACCTAGGCTCCTCATAGTAGTTGTATGAAGGGGATGGTTCAAAGAGGTCACAATATTGTACCGAATGAGGGTTACCACAAATGGTACAATAGTCTTCCCTATAATCATCCTCCTCATAGTGGTAGTTGTAATCTTCTGTGTATTAATCCATAAGAATCACTCAGCAGACCACAACAGAGTTTCGGGACCAGAAAACAAAAATAAAAACGGAAACAGAGGCTGGAAACAGCCCCGTGTTCAGTGAGCACGGCCCCGTGTTCAGTGAGCACAGCCCCGTGTTCAGGTTCTGTATCTGGGCGTTTTAATAAAAGTGACTGGTTTTGTGCAGCACGGGGGCGTGTTCAGCGAACACGGCCCCGTGTTCAGACTCTGTATCTAGGAGTTTAATAAAAATTGTGCAGCACGGGGGCGTGTTCAACGAGCATGATCCCGTGTTCAGTTTACTGTAATGCAAAACTACCTAAAAACGAAAAAATGTGCGCGCGTTTTAAAAAGGTTTTGAAAAACTTATTAGGCCATCGATTTTAAGCTTTCTTAAAATCCTTGTGTCCCCGGCAATGGCGCCAAAAACTTGATGTGCGTAGTGTGTTGTTATATGTTTTTATTGATATTTTAAGCCCTTTTTAACACTTTAGTCAAGTTTTAAATTTATTAAACACGATATTCTACTAACACTAAACACACATATGGGCAAGTGCACCCATCATGAGCGTAGTGTAGCGTTGGTAACATACCGAGGTAGTCCAAGGACACAAGAGCTTTTAGTACCGGTTTATACTCAACGTCTAATCAAATCAAAACTTTAGAAAAGGTTTTAAACATGAAAATAAAACTAAAAATGCTGAAAAATAAAATAAAATAAAAACAGATAGACAAGATGAATCACTTGGATCCGACTCGCCTTTAGTGTAACCTTTGATGATTTCCACACTTTTGCACTTTTTAAGAGATTATCTTAGTTATAGTAGTAGGCCCCTCTTTTGAAGGTGACGTTACCCTCAACCCAGTAGTTTGAGTCAGCAAGGATACAATCCTAAAGGGTCGGAATATTGGAAGATAATTAATTAAATTATTAATGCGTAATGTGGTAGGCCCCTCTTTTGAAGGTGACGTTACCCTCGGCTAAGTGGTTTGAGTCAGTAGGGATACAATCCCAAGTAGCCGGGTTAATGATTAATAGTAGTTTACTTATGAGGGGATCAAGCCATTCGCACCCCCGCCATCCAATACCAGTGGGTATTGAAGGAGGTCCTAGTAAGCTTGACCCAGGTCCTTGCAGGATCTATACACTGAACAAGGCAAAACCTTACCAAACCATTCCCTTAACCCACGACCAAGTAGCCAACATATCTCTATATAGACCGTAGAGATATGAATGATGAAAATATTTTATTTTATATAGACAGTAAAATAATGCCAAGACACCACGGACAAATGATGGGAAGTTTCACCTTCAACATAAGAAACTAGTTATTAAAGTCATTAATACAAAACCAAATAAAAAGTGCGAAAAGATTAAAAATCAAAAGTATTACACTAAATGCTTGTCTTCTCCAAGTGATGTCAGGGTCTTAGGCAAACATGGCCTTTGATTATCAAGAACTCCTACTATCAATCTTGGATCCCGAGACTACTACACACGCTCTAAGATGGATGATGGATGATGGTGGTGGATGTGGGTTGTAGTGGTGGTGGAGTGTGGGTGAAGTGGGAGAGAGGTGGTTTGCCAAGGGATGCCTTTGAAGTGAACCAAGCACCTCTATTTATAGCCTGAACAGAATCCCGGACACGGCCCCGTGTCCATTGGGCATGGCCCCGTGTCCATCCTCTTTCTCTTTCTTCATTAATTGCAATTTGTCTGCATTAGCTCCACACGCCCCCGTGTCCGCTGGACACGGCCTCGTGTACAGAAGCGTATCTGTACTATCAAGATTAGCAAGATTCTGCGAATCTTAGCGTTGACCACGGCCCGTGTGGAGCTGGGCACGCCCCCGTGATGGGAATAGAAGCTTCTACAACTTTGTTTTTTCTGCAGACACTTGGCCACGCCCCCGTGTCCGCTGGGCACAGGGCCGTGGTCAGCCTTCTGTTCTTTGTTTTTGCTTAGGAAGATGCTGTCAAGGGGTCGGGCATGCCACGTTTATTCATTTTCTTGTATTTATGTTAGATTTTGCAGCATATTTGTTCCTTTTGTTCATTTAAGCTCATTTAATCCTGAAAATACAAAAGGAAGACAAAAGCACACTTTTTCCAACATTAGTACTAAAAAGGGTTAGTTTTATGCCTCATTTGATGTATTTTATATGTTGCATTTTACACACATCAGCCATAATTTGCAGTTATAAGCTCTTCCTTCATTCTCTTCAATTTCAAAGCCCTTTCAGGTACATTCTTTTTGTACTGGGACCAGACTGGTGGGGTTGGTTTTATTGTTGAGTCTTCAAGCATCTTTTGTATTCTTGCAATTACTTGCTTGAGCTCACTTATGGTCTAGTCTTTGAATTGATGCCTTTCTGCCTTGTATTTCTTGTTTTGTATGATGAGCTCAATGTAATCTTTCATTAGGCTTTCATCATCTCTTTCTGATAACTGTTGACAAAGATCTTTTGAAAACTGCTCTAATGTTCTGACTTGTCTGAGCAGATATTGCAGATTTCTCTGTATTTCTTTATCAGATTTTCCTTTTGTGTCTCTTTTTGAGATATCCTCTGCTTGTTTGGCTTTCAATTGAAGGTATTCTTCAATGTTCTTTGGCAAAGGATACCCTTGAAGAGATGGAAGATTCCTCTTTTCAGGATCATTTTCAGAATAGAAGGATTTGATCTCCTCCCTAACTGCTGGAAGATCCAGAGGAAATTTCACACTCAAAGGAAGCAAGGCAGTAGTTTAGTTCAGGGTTAGAATTGAAGCAGTTTAAGTAGGTTTTTGCATAGTTGATAGGATCAGAGGTTGTGAAGATATTGGAAGTGGAGAAGGTACAATGTCATCTTTAAGTATGACATTTGTTATCCTCCTTCTTTTAATTTTTGGTGTGGTTGGAGGTGTTGAACTTGGAGTTGTATTTGTGGATTGAGTGGTGGTTGGTAAAGTGACAACAACATTTGTTGTGACAACATCTGTTGAAACCACTGATGTATCAACAGCTATTGATATAACAGGTGTCTCAACATCTGTTGGCTTTGTGGTTTGAGGTGAGGAACTTTTGGGGATTTCAAAAGGTGATGTATCAACCACTGATGTATCAACAGCTGTTGATATAACAGATGTGGAAGTGGGTTTGTTGAACTTTCTGGTAGTTCTTATTCTTTTTGAAGTACCTTGCTCTTCCTTTGCCATCAAAACTTTCTTCTCCTTTTCAAATCTTTTGACACCCTTTTGTTCCATTCTCTCTTTTCTATCTGCTTTTTGTTCAGCAAAGGAATTAAGAGTCACAATAATCTTCTTTGTACCATCTGGCCTTGGAATTTCTACAACAGGTTTAGCCTTTGGATCAGGTTCTAGATACAAACCATCCTTTCCTTTCTTTCCTTTCTCCCCCTTTTTGGCATCATCAGGGTTTTCTACATAGACAATTGTAGGAGGAGAAGTACCAGTGGTTTAAAGTAAATGAGCTTTGATGGCTTTAATGTCAGCTTGAATATCCTTATACCTTGCTTCCATCACATTTCTGAACATTTGTAGCTGAATTTCATGTTGTTGATCAGCATATTTTCTTTGTTGATGAAACAGAGGTTGTAAAAGTTGCCATAGCTCACTTGTTGTGGTAGCAGATGATGAAGCAGTGGATTGACACTTTGAGGATTGTAACAACTGTTGCAGCATATTTTTTATATCTGCCACAGATGTTTCAAGATTAGTAACTCTCTCCATCAAATCCTGATATTTTAAACCATCACCCAATTTAATGGGATCATCTGATTTCCCACCAGCAGTGGTTGTATCAGCAGTTGGACCAGGAGAAGTCTCCAATGGTTCATCCACTTATGCCCCTTTTTCTTGGAACTGGGGACTTCTTTCTTCAACAGTAGTTACCTTAGTAAGCACACCAGTGCTTAGCGTGGACACACCAGTGGATACCTTGGTTCCCAAGGGAGAAATTGCCTTCAAGGGAGTCTGACTTATGAAACTACTGTCCAGGTGTAAACCAGTGGATTCAACACCTGTAGTAGCTGTCCACTTGAATTATCACCAAGAGATACATGTGACTCTAGGGGTGTAACCTCCTCAACTGTTGATGGGTTAGCAAAGGTAGAGGCATCAGACTCAGTCACTTGTTGGAGTATATTCTCAGTGATGGGTTGTTGAGAAGAACTTATTAGTGTTTGATCCATATCCAATGCTTTCAACGGATGTAAAATTTTGGATGGTAATGTGGTTGTAGGGATAGGAGTTGAAAGAGAATTTTCCCCGGGCTATTGAACATACTCTCAAGTGAGGGTAATGTATCTTGGTTGGGTGTCCCTGTGATTACAACCTGTACCTTTTGTGAGGAAGCAGGAGGAGTTGAGGCCTGTGGTGGAGATCTTTCCAACTGTTGTGAGGAAGTAGCAACAGTGGGTGTTGGTGACTTTTGTGTTGTCACAGGAGTTACTTCTGGGATCTCATCTTCCAGAAGGTCCTTTTTGGAGGGTTTGGGGGGCTTTTTGGATTTTTTTCTTGATGGTCTTTTTGGTGATTTTTGGTGGGGGTTGCACAACAGTGGTTGTGCTGCTGTGGTCACCAAGAGCAGTGGGCTCAGCAGTAGAAACCTGAGGAGCAGATGTGGATGCATCTAAAGTTTGCTCAGGCTCCTCTGTTTGTGTTTTTAAAGCTTTTGACTCTGACAACCTTGTAAAAGTTTCAGCAGACAAACTATTTATTTCACAAGGAGCACCTTGGAGAAGCACTTGTGCACTGTCGTTTGGTACTTTCTGCTGTAAATAGTAGCTTAAAAACCTTGTAAACAACATGAATGGTTTTTTCTTATCTTTTATATTATTGACATTTTTAACCAAATTATTGAAAATCTCTTGGGAGTAATTGAAATCTTGTTTAGCCATAATAGCATATCCCAAGTATTGAATTTTCAATGGAATTTCATTGAAAGTTGTTGTTTTGTTTGAAACACACATGAGTAAAGTATGAAATAAAAATTTCATGGGAGGTGGGAATGCTCCTTTTTGCATAGTAGCTTTGGTCCATTGCTCTTCATACCCCCTTTCAATCAAATCTCGTTGATACTCTTCTTTAGGGAAAGAGATTTTACCTGTATGATCATTCATCTCAAAAACCTCAGATATGGTTTGTGGAGTAATAGCAACCTGAATCCCACCTACTGTTGATGTAATAACCCAAGGCTTGTTGTCTTGAACTTCTAATTTTGCATTTTTCCAAAAATCTCGTAGGGTTTCTTGGTAAATAGGTGTGTTACAGGTCAACAAAGTTTTGTACTTTGAGGATGAAAGAGCATCGATGATTGAGTGAAAATTTGTGATTTTACTTGTTTTCTCAAGTGTACATAGATAGTTATGAGGGTTTTTGAGAGCAAGAGCCATGGTGATTCGAAGGAATTTGTGAGAGGAAGAAGAAGATGAAGCGTTTGAAGGAATTTGATGGAAACGGCTTTTGAAAGAATTTTGGAATTCGAAATGGCAGTTAAAACCCTGTTTGGGGTTTTGATTAGGGTTTTATAAAAGTGAAAAGTGAATGCTGACGTGGCAGCGGTTACAAAGATCAGACGGCTAAGAACTGTCCACGTGACAACCTCTGATGAAAATGGATGACAGTTGTTTAGGGAAACCACTGATGGTCAATATCAGTGGATGTCAACAATAAAAATATGAGCAGTGGCTATTTTTTAACTATCAGTGGATAGACAACAGTGATTGAAACACAAATGTTTGGACTTAAACAGATGTTTGACCTTAAACATATGTTTGGTCATAAACAGATGTTTGGCCATAAACAGATGTTTGGACTTAAACATATGTTTGACCTTAAACAGATGTTTGGCCATAAACAGATGTTTGGCCATAAACAGATGTTTGGCCTTAAACAAATGTTTGACCTTAAACAGATGTTTGTCCTTAAAACAAACATCTGTTTAAGGTCAACATCTGTTTGACTATTGGTGAACATCTGTTTGACTTTTGATCAACATTTGTTTGAGTTTTGGTCAACAGTTTGATGGAAACCCATGTTAGATTGAACAGTGTGAATGAATAAACACTGAAGTATCATAAAACTGTGAATGAATATACCTAATCCGAAATTGTTACACATTTTCACAAATCTAACAACCATCATCAAACCTGTAACAAACTCAAAACACTGATACACTAAACACTGTTACATAAGAAACATTGATACATAAATACTGATGTTGAATCCACTGTAGATGTTGAACCACTGCTGTTACTGGCCAGTGGTTTTCCTTTGGTTGATCAGGCCTTAGGTACATCAGGGCTTGTCTTTAATAGGGCTTTATCTTCAACAGTGGATAGGCCTCATCAGTCTTTAAGGGCATCAGTCTTTATAAGGATTTGTGGTTAGTTATAACAGTCCTTAGCATGATCAGCTGTTATAACCACTCCATAACCCTTTGAGAGGAAGCAAGTGTCGATTTATTCAATTGAGAGGAACCATTGCATTACATCCCTGTTGAAAAACAGAATCGATAAATTTAGGGAAAATGGGGTTGAAAGATGATAACCCAACACCGGAGGATCTCATTCTACAGCTTCGATAAATTCAGGGGTATTCTCAAATAATGGTTCGTAGATGTTTGAAAACCTACAAATGTCCAAAGTGTTGAGAGGAAACCTTTGCATTTTAGGTTTGTTTTTTATTTTGATTAACTGTTGATGATGTTGAGAGTTTTTATTGACACTGACATTTTAGAATATGTTAAGATGCATGTTGAGATTATTAAAATAAACTATTACATAGAAAACTAGAAATTTAATGAAATATTTATAAACTATTACACGCTAGAGTTAACACTTGCTAGTATTTCATAGACTCTGGCCTTTCTCCATGTGATTTCATGCTCTCTTTTTTTTTTCAGGTCAGTTAGCATGTTACAGATTTTCTGATCCTGATTTAGAAGTTGTGTCAGAAAATCTTTTGCATTCTTCTGGAATTCTGATGGAGGAGAGTGAAGGACTTCGTCGAGCAATGCTATGTCGTTCCAGGTTTTGTTGTAATTAGTGTCATTGATTATGTCGACTTTCCTGTTTAGTTCTTCGTCTGTTCTTTTTTCTTTGAGTAACCACATCGAGAATTGGGTTTTAACATCGCTGGTGTCTGACCAGTGGTAGAAGCTGAAGTTTGACATGTAGATTTTTGTTGGATTTTCTGATGTGGAACAATTTTTCATATACAGTGATTTGTAAGACAATTTTTGATGTTTTAAATGAAAAGTAATCATCGGTCTTTTATAGAGTTTAAAAACGCGTCTACATGGTAAATGAAGAGGTTAATTGTAATTATGATAATCTGCTTTTGTTCTTTGAACTTCGAAAATTTGTCCCTTGGGTTTCTTGGTATTTAATTTTACACTTTTCCCATAAAAGTTGGGGTTTGAAAAGGTTTTTGCATTAAAAGACTGCTGTTTTGAAATATACATTAATATGTTTATATCAAATCTACACGTTTTGATTGATTAAGTATATAAACTCATAGCCACTTTACCTGTTTTTCATCACGTTTTCCTACGAAGATATCATACTTTCAGGAAAGTCGAGTAATATAGTTTATTGAAATGGCGTCATTCACTTCTGTAAAATCAGATGATTTAAAGCAGCGTTTTGTCAGGCAAATCGAGGACCAGGTGTATGAAGATAGGGCTACTCTTCAAGAGCTGAAGAGATGTTTTGATGGATTGCAAGTTGGCCTGTTCACGAGAGAGCAGGTTTCCAGAAATCTTATGTGGATGCCTTCAACTTCCGTTCGTGAGCTGTGTGTTATCAGTAATATAGAGTGCGGTGATAGAGACGTGGAGTTCATGGCAATGTTGAAGGACATACATCGAGAGGTTCAGCAATCGATGGAGTTGAAGCTAAAGTTTCTTAATTCTTGCTGTTATTGTTAGATTTGAAAGTTTAGTTGTTTAGTATGTTATGTAATTATTGAACTTTTAATGTCATGAATAAATGAATAAATTTTAATCTTATGAATCTATGTTGCGTTTGTAGGAAAAAAAAAGAGAGAACGTCAATCTTAAATTACCATTTTCCATATTTTGAATTTCAAAAGTTATTGATATTATCAGTAATTACTGATTTGATATGAAAGCAATTGTCATCATGACTTTCCTAATTTTTATTTTAACTTTAATTAAGATAAAATAATCGTCAATTTGAAATTCCCATTTTGCATATTTTCAATGTCCAAAGCTCAAGAAATTAGCATTAATTACTGATTTGATATGCAACAAATTGTCATCAACAGTTTTTATTTTTATTTTTTATTTTAACTTTAATTTTTATCACCAAAACAATGTTGGAGGAACTCTTATGTCATTGGAATGTAACGATTAGGTAAAATGGTAATTTCATTGTAATTCTAGTTTTCATTTGATAATTTCATTCGATCATTAATTAACCACATCAACAATAAAAATGTGAGAAGTGGTTGTTTTTTAGGGAAACCACTGATGGTCAATATCAGTGGATGTGAACAATAAAAATGTGAGTAGTGGTTGTTTTTTAACTATCAGTGGATAGCCAACAGTGATTGAAACACTGACGTTTGGTCAGTCAGTGGTCAACATGAAGAATGAAGAAACAGAGGTTGTCTTTCAGCAGTGGATAACTTTTAACAATCAGATGTTTGAACCAAAACAGTGGTTGTAACAAACTTTTAAGGATTAATGAAAACTATCATTTTTAACTATTTTGAAGAGTGTTAAAATATGAGAAGACAATGGATCTAGTTAAACATCTGTTTAGACTTAAACAGATGTTGGGGCTTAAATAGATGTTTGGCCTTCTATATCAGTTGTTGGACTTAAACAGATGTTTGACCTTAAATAGATGTTTGGCCATAAACAGATGTTCGGCCACAAACAGATGTTTGCCAATAAACATCTGTTTGCAAAAAAAAAAAAAAAAAAAAAAAAAAAAACCAATTTCAAGAATACTATACCCAAACAATCAAAATGAGGAGCTTAATAATCATCCAAGTGTACTTCATTTTTATTTATTAGTATAAAGATCAAACCACTGTTCTATTTATAGTACAGATCAAACAACTAAGGTGATGTGATAAATATTGTTACATATAAACACTGTTGTGATAAATACTGTTACATATAAACACTGATGTGATAAATACTGTTACATATAAACAATGAAGTGATATGACATCTAAAAACCTAACAGACTATAAAACACTGATGTGATAAATACTGTTACATATAAACACTGTTAACATAAACAAAGGTAGAATATCTGTTGTTGATGCTGAACTACTGTTGTTAGGCAGTGGTTCACCTTTGGGTTTGTCTAGGGTTTGTCTCGAGAGATAAATTCTAGGGTTTGTCTCGAGAGATTGTATATACATAACATACCATTAAGCGAATCAACATGGGGAGCAGTCAATCATGGAACCAACATAATTTTCATCATAAACACTGAAGTATCATAAAACTATGAATGAATATACCCAATCTGAAATTGTTAGACATTTTCATAAATCTAACAACCATTATTGAACCTGTAACAAAATCTAAACACTGATACACTAAACACTGTTACATAAGAAACACGGATACATAAATACTGATGTTGAATCCACTGTAGATGCTGAACCACTGCTATTACTGACCAGTGGGTTTCCTTTGGTTGATCAGGCCTTAGGTACATAAGTGCTTGTCTTTAACAGGGCTTTGTCTTCAACAGTGAATAGGCCTCATCAGTCTTTAAGTCCATCAGTCTTTATAAGGAGCAGTGGTTAGTTATAACAGTCCTTAGCATGATCAGCTGTTATAACCACTCCATAACCATTTGAGAGGAAGCAAGTGTCGATCTATTCAATTGAGATGAATCATTGCATTACATCCCTGTTGAAAAACAGAATCGATAAATTTAGGGAAAATGGGGTTGAAAGATGATAACCCAACAATGGAGGATCTCATTCTACAGCTTCGATAAATTCAGGGGTATTGTCAAATAATGGTTCCTAGATGTTTGAAGACCGATAAATGTCTACAGTGTTGCGTGTTTGGACATTTGTCGGTCTTCAAACATCTAGGAAGCATTATTTGAGAATACCCCTGAATTTATCGAAGCTGTAGAATGAGATCCTCCATTGTTGGGTTATCATCTTTCAACACCATTTTCCCTAAATTTATCAATTATTTTTTTCACACCTCCCAAAGCCACATATCTGCCTCCAAAGAGATCGAGACAGCTTGAAGCATGACCTAGACTTGCTGTAATTCCACCAGTTCAGTATTTAATCCCAATATACGAACTCAATACAAATAACAAATATTTGGTGTGCTACACATGTAAATAATTCAGGAAACGGATTTGAAACCATAAATATGGATTATAGAGATCTATGAATGAAACATGGGTGAATAAACCAACAAAACAGGTTGTGAAAAACAAAAATTACAAACATATCAAAATCAATCTACTCGTAATCACATGGTACACCAATGCAAGCATCTGAATAAACAATAACAAATCAAAGACAAAATCAAAAGCTACAAACATATCAAACAAATTTCATAGAATCATGAAAGAAATTAGGTCACGGGTTGTTACCAGATTTAGCGAGAGAAGAATCGATGGAAGCATTAGAGAAGATGACGATTTCAAGAAACTTCAATCTGGAAAACATGACAGCGAAGCAGAAGACGATTTCATGAAATACAATATATGTATACAGATTTGAAACCCTAAATCTGGATTATAGAGATCTACGAATGAAACATGAATCATAAAATAAAAAATTACCTTCGTGATATTAAGCAGATCGGCTTTCAAATCAGAAGAATTGTAGAGGAGGCACCTGATTAGATGAACAATCGATTTGAGAAGAGGAAAGATTGGATCCGATTAAAATGTCTACACCTGTAATAGGTTGAATCAGAACATATTATATTGAAATTTGATTTAACACCCATGATTAAACACTTTTAAGAATTATAGCATACAAAATGAGAAATTAAGATCCATTTTCCATAAAGATACCAACCACCACATTCCTCACATATTAAGTTTTCTAACATGCTGGTTGCTGCACATTAAACACACTAATCAAAATGAAAGAATAACAAACGGACTCAGGAGTAACAATAGAAGTTAAACATCAATAACAAATACCTGAATTTCACCAGGTAGCAATATTCCCCTAAGCCACATGAAATTCCAATTTATTATATCATGTTCTCTCATATTTGAAACGGGTCGAAGAACCGGATGTAGTGGATCATTTTTATGAAAATATATATAAAAAATCCTTTCTGGTTGCTGAAATTAAGAGAATAATTACGAGTTCTGTAAGGAAACTAAGCGTGATCTAAATTGTGAGCATCTACCTGATCTACTGCAAAACATAAACAAATAACATAAGAAAACGAATCAAACCCAAATAACATTTTTATACATAGACCTACTGAAATCAAAGATATCAATTCTAAGGGTGCTTGTAAAAGGTTGTAAATCTTCCCATTTCATGACAATCGAAACAATAGAAACAAAGAATTTTATGAAGCTTCAAAACTAAATAAAAAAAACCAATAGAAAACTAATCCTATGAATTTCAAAATTCACGATGAGAATTATCATACCTAACAATGGATAAATCTGTTAGTCTGAACTAAGTGTACAGTTTCTAATCCCACAAACGATTAAACTAAAAATATAAACAATACCTGAATCTTGTCCGAAAAATCCAAACACATGCAACAATAAAAAAACAAAAACCTTCATAGTCGGATCGAATAATCAATAAAAAAAATGATCGAAGATGAATGCTATACCTGGATTTGATCGTATCTTCAAAGAAATATCGTTGATGGTAAAATATACTTGAAAAGAAGTGACGGTGACAAAAATCCGTCATCGTCGGCGTCACCGACGAACATGAACAGTTCAGATTTAAAAAAGCCTAATCGGAACAAATCTAAACCAAACCCTGACCTGAACATAACGATGAAACCCTAATCTAAAAGCTTCAAGGTTGAGATTAACCACCACCCTATCGTCTGACTTTAATGAAGATAGAGCACCGACCAGATCTCCATCTTCTCCTTGTTGCAGGGTAGAGAGCAATTGAAACCCAGGGACCTGACTACAATCTGGCAGCGTACCAGCAGAGTGGAGGTTAGACCCTCGTTCACAAGATTGTGGCCCAAGAGGGGGGAAATTAGCTGAAAATAAGGGATTAGGGGGATCAGGCGGTCGATTGGAGTGGATGTTGCGAGGATTAACCTCAAAAATTGATGGTTTCATAAACAAATTAGTGTGCGGCAGGAGAAAAAAGGATGAACGGATAGAGAGGATTTGCAAATAGGAGAGTTTTGAGAAGAGGAAAGTGTGAGGAGGAATGATTTAGAATGAAGAAATAGGGTTTTTAGATGGAGACGGTACTGTTGGGCAGGAAAATGGAAAAAAGATGCCCTAATCTACTGCACGTGGCCCAAATAGCTTTCATTTATTATATATAATAGATTTGATATATTTTATATGTTGTATTGCAATCACATCAAATACCCCCACACTTGAATCTTTGATTGTCCTCAAGCAAAACTCTATTACGTGGCTTACACACCCAAATGGAATAGGTAGAAGAGAAGGTTTTTGTCTCATCTTTAGAGTGTCGGGAATCCAAGTTCTAAGTTTATTTTGTTTTTATTTTATTTACAATCCTATTCGTCATGATTTATTTAAAACACAGTTTAATAAAATTTATTTACTTTGGGCTAAACATGCCTTTATAAAATTCCATTTAGTTATATACAAATTTACACACCTCACAAGTGGTCACTCAACATTTGACAACCGTCAAAAATACAGGTATTCGTACAATTAATTAATATTGATTAGTGCTTAATGACTGTGCTGAATTACAATTAATGACTTAAACTGCTTTCTGATTACTGCAACATACTTACATGTGCATCACATATTACATAACATCATCTCATTATCACATGCAAACTTTATTGACATACATGATGCACAAAGCACAGTTAGCGGATAACTCAGAAAAATGCTGACGATGTTCAGTACATAGACAGACAGTGTTTTGAGACCCCGTATGGGCCAGGGACAAGGTACTACACTAGCATGGAGTGTAGGGAAGTAAGGACCATAATACTGCTTCACTAGGTGATAGTTTAAGTGCCGAAAAGTGCCTAAAACCCACATAAAGTGCAGAATTCTGCATATTTCATCAAAATTCAGCAATTTAACAAGCTAGTAACATGCAAAAGTATGACTAAATGGTCCTGAATGCTTTCCAAAGTGTCGGGAATCAAAAGTGTCACAAAAGAGTACTTAAAGATCACTAAACAGAATAGTTTGACACTTTAACGAACCGGTATCTAACCGAACAACCGGACACTACCCTAAACACCAAAATTACACTAGAAGCATTGTTTTAGTGTTTCTAAGCTAGTTATGATCCCCGAACACCCTAACATACTATATGACACATGTTACACATAAACACTAAACATTATACTTAACTTCTAACTATTTAATCTAACTATGGTTTAAACTTACACTAATACCCCCCCCCCCTTGGGACGGTTACAAGGTGGCCCCACCACCTTGATCTTCTCAATCTTACTAGATATGGTTGGATCCTACAAGATTGTTGAAAGATTATGGCATGTACTTAGGGAACATGTTAACCATTGGGTAATAGCTTAAGATGGTTATAAGAAGACTAGAGGCCATCATTCTCATCACCACACTTCACCACAACTCTCTCCCTCTCCTCCCTCCTTCTTCTCGGCCGAACCCCAACCACACCACCATCATCATCATTTGTTCATTCCAAGTGGTACTCAAGGTGTAAGGAGCCATATACGAAGGTTTGGTGGTCTTGGATCTTGAAGGACCTCTCCCGATTGCTTTTATCCTCCACATTTGCCATCACCATCTCTTGTGTACATCCCTAGCCTTTGTGCTAGTTGTAAGACTCTCATAATCCTTATTTACTTCATGTGTAGTTGGTTAAAAGATGTAGTATGTTGTTAATCACAAAAACACCAAAGAACATAAACATGAATCATGAACATAAGCTTGATATATGATGAAACTATGTTGTTTAGTGTATGAATGATACTTGCTTGTTATTTACTTGAGATTATGATGTTGATCATCATAAGGAGCTTGCTAGATTGTGATTAAACACATGATCTAGCAAGAGAGAGGATGATTATGTGATAAAACAAGATGATCATCCTCATGTGTTAAGCATGAACTTGAAGAATAAAGTGATTTCTTGAAAAATAATAAACAAAGTGAGTTAGTAATCTTATGGATCTAAGATTTATGAATGGTTTTCCAAAAGGACCAAGTTGAAAATGTGATTTTTAGAAGATCTTGGTTCTTACTTAAATATACACTATTTTTGGTGATAAAACAAGTATAAGAACACTTTGTTTACAATAAAAATTCAAAAGAATGATTTTTGGAAAAAATCATCTAACAAGTTGTAAACACTCAAATCTTTCAAGAATGAATTTTTAAAGAAATAAACACACTTTAAAGGGGTAACTAAGTCTACTAAACATACCACCAAGTTACTACAAGTTTTTATGAAAACTCAAGTTCATGATCATTATGTAGATAGCTTTGTTTTAGCACTTGGTAAGTGTAGATTGATTGTTTATGATGATTTTTTAAAAGAAAATGATATGCTTTAATAGCATGGACACCTCCATTTTTAGGGGAAACTATGGAAAAAATTTCTAAAAATACAAACACTTAGAAAAATATTTTCTAAACAAGTATTTACAAGTGAGTTTTAACCATGGTTTTCAATATAAACTTTGCCATAGATTTTGTTACAAAAATACAAGTATCGGAGGTTGGTTTTTATAAATAAAAATGGATAAATATGTATTTAGAATATATATTTACATTAATAACACATTGTGTGTGATTATTTGAATACTTGGTGTAATAGTTATGTTATTTTAGGATTTAAAGTAATACAACTTAACCAAAACACCAAGAATTTACAATCCAAAATAATACCAAAAATCACAAGGAATAAATATATAAGTTACACACTTAATATTGTGAAATCGAACGCAAGAACGTAACTTACAAAATATTCCGGAAAATACCGTTATAAATATGTTTTTGGTAAATATTATTTTGGATACAAGAAATGAAAATATAATCTTTGAAAATATTACAAGAGTAATATTGTATTTTCAACAAGGAGAAAATATATTATTTTTTGAAGTAAAATATATTTTCTTGAATATTTAGAAGATATATGATTTTTGAGAAAAATATATATTTTCTTGAAATACATTATTTTTAGACAAAATGAGTTTACATATATATTTTCTAAAGTGAGACTTGAAAATATATTATTTTGAGACTACCAATACGAGAATACAAAGATACATGTATGAGATACCCCCATCCTTGGGAAGGAAATACGAAAATAAATACTTGAGAAGTATTAATACAGAAATATTGCTTAAACGATTATTCCAAAATTAAATATAATTTAAGGTTAAAATAATTATTATTTTAACAAAAAATTATAAATTGGAATAATATTGGAAACATAAAAGGAACGTAACTCAAAATGTTAAACTCTAAGCCAAGGCACGGCCCGTTCGTCTAATAGATAGTAGTACATTGTAGGTAGTCGTGTTTGCTGAAGAGATTTGGGTTACGATTATGAAGACGCAATACTGTGAGTTCATGTCCCCCTTTTCTTTAAACTGTTTTAGTTTATTTACTTCGGGGGTGAAATACATGTTACAAAAAGGATTACATACAAATACAACTGGTATGGTTAGCCTAGGAAAGAACCATGGATCATGTGAATGGGTAGGCGGATACTTGAGACCATTAATCCTCGTATAAGGACCGAGGGGCATGAGTGATAGATCTATTTGGGTGTAGCGAGCCCACACCAATGAGTGTGACAACTGTGTTCTGTAATCATCGTATAATGTAAAACAATGTTGATTATCAATAAAACAATGTTCTTTGGAGTTATTATATGTGTTATTATGTTTAATGATTTTACAATTTGATTCGATTCCGATTTCGAGCTTTAAATCACTTTCTGGAAGGTTATACGCGAACTGGTGCATAAACGCAATCAGTTTAACGCGACGTACACTCCGGAACTGTGACGTAAGCCAAACATACCCTAAATATCCTTTACATAACTTAGAAATAATTTTCGAAGGATTCGGTATGGCGAAAACACGTTTAGTTGAACTAAAAGAACTAATTACGACAAAACTGCGAAACGAACGTTGGTGACCGCCCGGATAATATTTAAATCCTGAAAATATTCTGTTATGATTAAAATTTTATTTTAATCAGGTTCGTGTTGAAAAATAAATTAAAACGCTTAAAAACGTTATTTTTCAAGTTTAAGTGCGTATCGCGTGTTACTGCGTAACACAGTGCTTCTACTGCAAAATGCAGACAACGCAGCCAGTCTTGGCAACTGAAATTTATTTTAGTAATAATTTGGTGAGTTTATTTTTATAGAATAATAAAAATAATTTGGAACGCCATAAACCGGGATTTAAACGCTAGATAAAATACTCGGTATCTAGTTAAACACACGTTTTAGCCTATATATTATATATCTACATACAAGAATGCATGAATATGAGAGTGGAGGGTGGAGGTGGCGGCCCCATGTGCCTTCCTTTGCCACTTCTCATTCAACTTTGCCACTTGTTGATGCAAGTAATCTTTCTTAGATTTCCATATCTTTTATAATCTTGCATATCTCTTCCAATATCTTACTAAGATCACATCTTCACACAACACTCAACATCCTCACTCTCTCTCCCTCCTAAAACCGTACACCCCTCTCTCTCTCCATCTTCATATCTTCAAAATTTGTTCTTGAGAATCAAGTCCCTTTCCAAGCATATTTCAAGTGATTGTGAAGAATCAAATGTGTTTCCAAGGTGTTTTCAAGTGATTCAAGCTTCCTATCATCAAAATCTCATCCCACAACCTACTTGAATCTTGAAGGTATAACATTTATTTTTAAATCATACTTTTGATTCTTGGTTGTTCTTGATGATTTGAAGTTTCTCTTGAATCTTGGAATTTTCACTAAACTTGAAATCTAAAATGAAATGGGTCTTGATACAAAAATAAAAATGGTGGTGTATATATATATGTATATAACCGTACATATATATGTGTGTATATGAGTTTTTTTTTTTTTTGAGTTTGAGTTTGGTTCTTGATAAGTACATGTTTAGGTTGTTGCTTGTTCTTAAATAATAGTCCAAATGCAAGTGGTTGATGATCTATGTATAATATGATAAATGACCAAGTACATCAGCAAATACAGCTGAATATATTACATATTTGATGCATTTAAACTCAGATGAAAAGTTGAGGTTATGATAGTATGCTTTAGGCACTTGTACATGAAGATACATGTTGATGTAAAGCTCAAGAAATGATAAAAAAGGGTTGTATGACAAAAATGTTTTAGATCAGGTTACAAACACTAAAAATAACATTATTTGGTATATTATAAGGACATAAAACTTTGACATAGGTTTGATAGCTTTGCATGTTGTACATATAGCTTAAAAAGTGGTAAATTATGTGAAATTTGCATGATTTATGTGCCTTATGTAAGACCTGCACCATCATGAGTATAACCACTATTTTATTAAGTAAATAACATGGGTTATGTTAAAGTTTCAAGTCGTTTAGATTTGGGATGGTTCGGGTAATGTTTGATGCAAAACTATGCGGTAAAACGGTTAAAAATCGTCTTTTCGGAGGATTTTTACAAAACTGTTTTAGGTCAGTAACCAAACTGATATTATTTATATAAAAACAAGTATTTTAACGTATATTAAGTTTACTTGGTGTTTGGTTAGTCATACGTGACTTCTGACGCCCAAAAATGTCACCGAATCGCTAAAATAAGTGTTTTTCGACATACACTAGAATGGGTTGTTCATGAGTAAATTTTATGTGTTACAATGTGCTATGTATTTTCCAATATGTGTATGATGATGTGCTAGTATTGACGAGATTATGTGTATTACGCTTGAGTATATATATACAAATACACCAAAATAATCAAAAATAATACCTTTTCGAGAAATCTCAAAGTTATGTGAAAATTCTAAGTATCGGAGAAACTCATGTATTTTTTTGTGGGTTTTTTATTATTAAATCATTCTTATTTAATTTAGGACGAATAAACAATTTGAGGGATTGTGTTAACGTATAAAAATGCACCCAAAGGTGAGTACATAGATCCCCTCTTTTACATATTTTCGATTGTTTTGGGGTGATTCATATGTATCAAAACGATTTCGATATTTTAACGATGGTTTCAAAAATGATTACGATGGTTTATACTAAATTAATAACGATTTCTACAAGGTGAACGAACTTTTTGGCTGTAGTTACATAACGAATGACATTCATTAATTTTGGCCGAACCGACCAGTATTAGGTTATGGTACCATAGGATCTGACAAATCCCGTTATCAGACTTCACCCATGGTTATGTGTGGGTTAGGTGGGTAATGACTGAATCTGATGATTTTTAACTTACCCTTTGGTGGTTTGTTAATACGAGTTGAACGAGTTGAACGATGAACGAGTCACAAAGGTTTGAATGTTATTAGCGAGACGACCCAAAAGTAGTTTTCACAATTAAAACGAGAACGATTTTGAACGATTGAACGATTATGAACGATTTAAACAAGTGAACGATGATCTATAACGAGAACGGGTTAAACGATGTTACACAACGAGGTTTACTAAACGATATAAACCATACGAGTTTTATTACGAGGACGATTTACGATTTGGTTTACGAAAACAAATGTTTTGGGTTAAGATTCATGGCATCAAGGTTTATAAATTATAACCAATCTGTTTTGACTTGGTTATTCATTTTACAATACAAACATTTTACAAAACAAGGTTTTCTACTATCGAACAACGAAGTTGTACGAGTTATTTCAACATGTAAACGAGCCATGAATCTGACACTCACACAAAAACTATGTGCTCGCCAGCATTTCTTTGCTGACTTTGTTTTTACATATGTTTCAGGTGATGTTGCTTAATGTTGATTGCGAATAGGATGGATGCTCACTTAGGACAGTACGAGGCCTTAGTGATTTAATAACGATGATAGACCATGTTTGACTTGCTTGTTTAACTTTAAGACAATGTTTAATATTCAATAAAACAAAACTCTTTGTATCCATGGTTTGAAACAATAATTCTGTTACAACACTCCCCGACATTTTCGCCACGATTTGTTGTTTTACGTGGTCGGGGTGTGACAATGAGGACCAGGGTGGCCCATAGGGTGACTATGTCTTCCAGTCGGAAGCCCGGTACACCTTTGCTAGGTTTGAGTCTTCCTACACCGTCACACATATCAGTGGCCTTGCAGACCATTGGTGATCGTTTCCTTGTTTACTATCATACCGGGACTTTCATACTTACACTGTTTACAAAGGTTTACAAAGGTTTATACATAAATATTCAAAACACATAAACTCATTCAACCATAACAAACAACTATATGATAAAAAACAAGATGTTCATCCATTACTTAAGTTTAAAAGATCACGAACAACATTGTTTAGAAAATCTAACACAGACTTCAAATCCAAATTACAAACCATGCAAATTGTTTTAGAGTTCCATAAGGACTCGACAAAAGACTTTAAATAAAACCAGGCTTTAAAAGATGTGTCTTATCTAGGATAAGACACACTATCCAAACCATTAGACTTCGGATGACATCTTTTATTCCCATCATTACTTGAAACCTCCAAACGCCCGCCAGATCCATATTTAATTCCCTGAAATACATGTAGTTTGAAAACATCAACAAAAGTTGAGCGAGTTCATGTGTTTTGTATGTGTGCACGAATAAACCTTTGAAATCACTGTAAGTATGTATGTTTGTAAACCCGGTATGAAAGTAAACAAGGAAAACAGATCGATTAATGGTTTGCAAGACCATTAATATGTGTGACGTGATGCAGGAAGGCTCAAACCTAGCAGATTTTGCACCGGGCTTCCAGCTGTAAGACATAGTCACCTCATGGGCCAAACCCTGGTCCACATGGGCGGGGCTCGCTACACCCAAATTGATCTATCACTCATGTCCCTGGGTCCTACAATGAGGATTAATGGTCTTAAGCATTGTACCCACCACTCACATGATCTAGCAGTTCCTTTCCTTAGCTAACCATACCACATATAAACGTTTGTAAACATTTTGTAACATGTACTTCACCCCCGAAGTTATAAAACTGAAAATAGTTAAAAGAAAAGGGGGACATGAACTCACAGCTTTGCGTTCTTTGAATTTGACTGTAACTCAAAGTTTCCTCTGGTGTACGCGACTACCTACAACGTACTACGATCTATTAGACAAATGGGTCGTGCCTTGACTTAGTATTAGTTAGTGTCTTTGAGTTACGTTTCATTGTGTCTTCAATATTATTCCAAGTTATATAATTATTTGTTAAAATAATTAATATTTTAACTTAATTATATTTATTAAATTTTGGAATAATAGTTAAAATAATATATTTTAACTTGTTACTTTTTATGTATTTTATACATGTATATCCTTCCCAAGGATGGGTGTATTTGTATTCGTATTCTTATTCTTGTATATTTTTGCCAAGTATCGGTGGCGTATTCTGGAGTGTATTTATACGTACGAGAATACGTATTTTTATTGTGTTTATTAAGTATCCTTATACTTAAATTTTGTATTAACTTTTCCGGAATAATATCTTTAATAAAAATACATCAATATATATTTCCAAAATATATATTTTTAGAAATATTACTTAGAAAAATTATTCATAATTTTTCTCTTGGCAAAAATATTTATAAATCTTATACAAGTCTCAAAAATAATATATTTCCAATTCTAACTAAGAAAATATATATAAATCCTTTTTTCATCCCAAAAATAATATATTTCAAGTTTGTTTAAGAAAATATATTTTCTCTCAAAATAATGTATTTCATGTTTGTTTGAGAAAATATATATATTTTCTTCCAAAAATAATACATCTTCTAATAATTAGAAGAATATATATATTTTTACTTGCCAAAAATAATATATTTTCTCCTTGTCAAAAATATGATATATTTTGTAATGATTGTAAAAATCATATTTTTGTTCTCTTGGTGTCCAAAATACTTATTACAAAATATACTTATGAATAAATATTTCGGAATATTTTGTAGGTTATATTCCTTGTTCGGTTTCTCCAATATTTTGGATATAATTTATATGTTCATCCTCTTGGAATTTTGGTAATATTTTGGATTGTAATTTTTGGTATTTTGATGAGTTATATTATTTCAAGTCCTAAAATAATATAACTAATACACATAATATACAAATAATCACACACATGGTGACTTCTAAATATATATTTCCTAAATACATATTTAGTCACTTTTATTTATAAAAACCAACCTTCAATATTTATAATTTTTGTAACAAAATTTATGGCAAACTTTATATGAAAATTCATGGTTTAAAATATTCTTGTAAATACTTGTTTAAAAATATTTCTCTAAGTGTTTAATTTTTTTAGAAAAAATTTGCCATAGTTTCCCCTAAAAATGGAGGTTTTCATGCCTTCAAGGCATTTCATTTTCTTTTGTGAATCAACACAATCAACAACAAATCATGCTATACTTACCAATTTGCCAAAAACAAGCATAAACTACTAGCTCATGAACTTGAAAATTTATAAAAGTGTGTAGTAACTTACTAGTGTATTTAGTAAGTCTAGTTACCCTTTAAAGTGTGGTTGTTTATTTAAAAAATTCATTTTTAAAGAAATTAGATCTTCACAACTTGTAATTAAATTTTCTAAAAATGTTTCTTCTTGGATTTTTCTTGTTAAATACATGATCCTACACTTAATTAACCACTAAAATGTGGTTTATTTATTTAAGAACCAAAATTAAGTAAACTTTGTATTTTTAACTTGGTTTCTTGAAAAATCATTCTTGAAATCATAGATTTACAAGACTTTACACACACTTTGATCATCACTTAACAAGAAAACAACTTATTCTTTCTAGTTCATGATTCACATGAGAATAATCTATGGATCTTTAACATTTTCATCCTCTCATCTTGCTAGATTATGTTTTTAATCATTATCTAGCAAGATCATATGATGACCTACATCAAAAACATGAGTAAACAACAATCAACAAGCATAACAACACTTAAACATCAAGATTTCTTATGATTTTAACCTTATGTTCAAGTTCAAGATTCTTAGTGTTCATCATGATCATCAACTTGTATCTTCTTTTAACCACTAAAATAAGATGAAAAATGAAGCTTAGAGTGTTCTTACTACTAGCTCAAGGCTAGGGATGATCACTAGATGAAATGAAGTGGATAAAAGCACAAGAGAAAGGTCCTTTAGCTTCCAAAGGCTCCAAGCTTCCTTATACACCTTCTTACACCCTTGTATATGTGTGGATTGAATGGAAGTTGAAGGATGATGATGGATGTATGGGGAGTGGGTTACGGCCGAAGGTAGGGGAAGAAGGAAGGAGAAGAGTTGAGTTGGTGATATGTGATGCAAATGAAGTTATGGACTAGGAGTATATCTTATAACCTTTCCAACAAGGGTTAAACCATTGGTTTTTATGTTATATAAAGAGAAAACATGATCTAATATAAAATTCTCATAAAATCTTGGTGTGGGGCCCTTGTTGGCCGATTACAAGGTGGGGGGGGGGGGCTTAGGCTAAGGTTTCAACTAGTAGTTAGTTCATGGATAGATTTCAAGTATCTAGTTAGGTGTTTAGTCATTAGATGTTTATATAGTGTGTTATGATGTTCGGGGACCATAACTAGCTTTGTAACGTTAAAACAATGCTTCTAGTGAAAATTTGGTGTTTCGGGTAGTGTCCGGTTGTTCGGTTGGTTATCAGTTCGTTAAGGTGCTAAACTATGCAGTTTAGTGTGCTTTATGTTACCTTTTGTGACAGTTTTGATTACCGACACTTAGGAAAGCATTCAGGACAATTTAACCATATTTCTGCATGATATTAGTGTGTTTAAATGCTTAATTTTGCTGAATTCTGCAGAAGTCTGCAGTTTATGTGAGTTTTGTGCACTTTCCGGAACTTTAACTGTCACTAGGAAGGCAGTTTTGTGATCCTTACTTTCCTACACACTGTACTAGTGTTGTTGGGATTGAACCCTACCAGAGGAACAGATAATGTAAAGCCAAAACCAGGTCACATCAGTGGATTCACAATAAGCAGTAGTTTACACTTTGCTTTCCCCTTGATAGTGGATATCTATCAGCTGATAAACCTTAAGTACTGCTCAAAAGAACAACTGATGATCCAAACGCTGATGTAATCCTAAAGACTGCTGAAGACAAACTCTGTCGCTCTATCTACTGCTGTCTCTTAAGTGCTGCTGAAGACACAAACACTGCTCATTCAAGGACTGATCACCTTTGAAGAAAGCACTGATGTTGTTATTGAGCATCAGGGCTTAGGCTACAACAGTGGAACGTGAAGCAGTTGTTTCCTCATAATTTGTATTTTAATCACAATCAGTTGTTAGACATCAGTGTTTGTGTAAGGACAGTAGATACAGGTTGTTAGGCTGTTAGACGTCGCTTTCATGGTGACGTCTGTGACACCCCAGGAAAACCAGGAAAACCACGCAACTTAACTAGCTTCCTCAGTGAGTACGTGCTAAATTTCGGGACGAAATTTCTTTCAACTTGGGGATAATGTGACAACTCGTATTTCAGAACCCATCTTTGTGCTCGATGTAATTGGTATGAACATTATGTGATTTGGTGATGCATTGATTTAATAGAATGTTTTCATTATGTGATTATTATGTGAATGCATGTATATTAACAACCCTTAGTCGCACAACCTAAGTCCAATCGCACAACACCCTTGGGCTGTACACAATAAATCCAATTGCAGTACTCCACTTGACCCACACTCTTGGAATTCGAGTCACTAGGATAGCCCACGAATGGGTTCGGCCCATTCTCTCATTTGCATAACAACACAAGGATGTGATAAAATCCTCATAAACTACAAAGTAGATAACACACATCAAACCCTAATTCTCTCCCCTCTCTAACCCAAAGACGGCAGCCATTCCTCCAGTCGGAATTCCTGCATCGATCAAGCCAACACCTTCTATCTTTCGGTTAGTGCTATCTCTTATTGTTTAAATTGTTAAATGCTAATTCTTTGTGAGCATGTGATAATGAAACCTAGATGTATACATGTAACATAAACAAAACAAGTAGGGTTTGTGATGAGGAATAAATCGGTAGTATGCATGAACTATTCGTGCCACTAATTACTTGATGTGATTGAACGATTTATATTGAAACATATGAATGTGAACTACTAACAAGTTGTTGAAATATGTGTAAAGTAATAATGGACATCATAAATATTAATTGTTAGTGGTAATGATGATGAGCATATGTATGAATATGTTTTCTTTGGTTGCTCTTGATTGGACCGATTAATATATGAATTCGGTTGGTATGAAAATAATAGCAGAATCATGATGATTAATGGATTGTTGACTTTAGTGTTTTGGTCCCTTGTCATGTTTGGTTTGCATGTGATTGTCAGAAATCATGTGATACTATATGTGTTTGTAAATTGGTTATAATATGTTAAGTGCAATCATTAGTCTAGGACTAGGGTTCCACGCATACTGATACATGATGTGATACTACTATATGATATTAGTTTATAAATAGGATGATGTATGGTGTTGTCATAATATGCTAGTAATCAAGATCTTATAATCGGATGTATGCTAGTGATCGAGATTATGAATCATGTTAATATAGTTGGCGTTATGACTATCGTTCATGTAATGGTGATGTTATTCAATAGGGTTCATATGAATGTTATGATAAAAAGCTCTGTTTGATCGATTATTATTTGGTATGGAAATTGATTAGTTGTTAATTGATAAACCACAAAAATAGGAAACCTTGTGATTGCTTTGACTGAAGTAATGTATAATTGATAACTGATGATTTCATATAACTGATTAACATAAGTTTCGGATTTTTGGAAACCAATCGCACAAGTTGTCGGTCGCACAAGATGTCTCTAGTCGCACAAGATTTATGAATCGCACAAGTTGTAATGTTTTGTTAATTGTTGGGCCGGGTATATATATAATTGGGCCGGACTAGTCACAAACACACAAGGGTTCTCGGATCACACAAGGGATCCACGATTTAATTGTTTGGGTCGGTTACTTATTGAACCACTTATGTTATTTGGGCTTCTTGATATGTTGGGCCGGGTGTATTATTGAATCGCACAACATGATGTGGGTCGCACAAGGCTGTGCCGACCGCACAACATGTTGGGCCGACTGTTATCGGGCTTTATCTGTTGGATCGTATAAGTTAGGCATGATGCGTACTTGACTGTTATTGTTATGGTGTTAACATGTATTATGTGTTTACCATGATCAACCTGTGTTCATAATCTGTTATCTATGTGTAAACATACGTGCACTACTTGAAACCAAAACCTGACTTGTATGGTAACCATGTTAGGACGTGGTTGACCACTAGCTGCTAGACTTGACTTTTCTGTGTATCTGCCGAGCAAACCAAGGTGAGTTCACACTTCTCTACAAAGCATGGGATTCCCTGGGGTTGGGAATGGGATTCAGGAATAGGGATTCCTCGTCCTATGAGACGTATTCAGGAACATGGATTCCTCGTCCTGTTGAGACGGATTTAATCATACTAGACTAGAACTCTATCAACGAAGTCCCTCCTTTTGTATCGACTTAATCGCCGAGGCCAATGGCGAACGGGTCATTAGTTAAATAGCGCTATTAGGTTTAACAAACCTCACACCGTGCCGCAGAGGACGGGCGTGGACTAATGGACTATGGCACGTCAGTGATGATAGACACAGACGTTAGGGCACTTAAACATGACGAACGTTAGTAGTCGATATGGTAACGAGTCTGGTGAATTAAACATGGGGTAGCCCCCACGGCCAGAGAGCCGGGCTGGAATAGCCAACGTAAGAATGGGTAACTAATAAACGTTTTTCGAACTATGGGGTAACCCCCACGGCTGGATAGCTGGTTAAGAACAAACTGCGTTTTCGGAACAACTATAAACTGGACAACCAAACGTGAACTCACTCGACATTTTTGTTGACTCGTTACTACATGCTTTGCAGGTCAATAGGTACTTAGCTGGAGCTTGCACAAGGAAGAGTCGTTGTGGGACATGGACAGCTGGGTGCCATGTTAAACCTTTGGATATTTAAACTTACGTTTTGGCTTTAAACATTATGCTTCCGCTCATAACTTAAACTATGTTTGTTTTGGACACTAACTGTCTTGGTTGGACTTTTACAATTACTTACTTGCTTGTTCAATATGATTAGTGGTTTGATCCTGGTCAGTCACGCCTCCAAGCGGTGATACTCCGCGTGTGGATTTTGGGGGTGTGACAACGTCAGCTGAGATACCTCAGTGGTTTGGTTTGCCTATAAATGTAACAGTACCCTGTACTGTTACATTTGATTGACTGAGCGAGTTCTTCTCCTCATGTTTAATCCTTTCATCTTGTGTGTAACCAACCTTGGGGCATCAGGCTGAGGGGGAGTTTAGTTTGTAAGCATATCTGTAATCTTTTGCTTTGATTTGTAAATCTTTTGACTCTATGAGAAGCAATTGTTTATCAAACTATTTTCTCCATTTGATTGTGTTTACAAAGTTTGTTTTTCATTTCCGCTGCACTTTACATGTTTTCATATTCATAAATTGTTCAAAACATACAAACAAACACAATCATGAGAGCCTCCGATCCTAACAATTGGTATCAGAGCTCGGACAGTCAAATTCGATCTAACAATCAATTTGACATAACAGTTCAGCTCAAAATTCATTGATACTAAGGTTGGTTGTATTTTGTTGAAAAACGGAGTATCGAGCAAATCATGTTCAAAATGGTTATTCAAAAACTCTGTAAATCAACAAAGATGTCATATGACACACGAATTTCACACAACAAGTGAATTCATGCACAAATCACTCATAGTTTTCAGATCTGAAAACATATCTGTTAAACTATGAGATTATTTCATGTTTTCAAAATTGATTTCAATTGCTGTTATGAAAATTGTGATGTCACCTTATTAAAATGCTAAAGTATGAATCTCAGATTAACAAAAACCTATGTTCATAAAACATTAGTGTTTTTGTTAACTTAAAAAGAGGGGAATTAAAACTTTAGTCATTCAAGTCTTATGTGTTGAAAACTGGTTGAGTTCCTCAAAAGGACAAAATCAACTATGTTAAAATACATTAAGAAAATTCACAAAAACTCAAAAGTGTGTCTATCTCAAAACTTTTGAAGTCAAAAGAAAAGAGTATAAACATAAAACACTTATGAGTCAAAGTTTAGGGTAATAATGGTTATTAAGCAACTATGTGCATTTATCTGTTCAGAAAAGGGTTTTGATCCCAGTAAATGAACTCCAAAGAGGACTAGACAAATGTTCAAAATTTTATCCATGTGTCCTCATGTTTGCAATCAAATGACAAAGAAAATGGTACCAAACAGTGGTCAAAATGTATTCCAAAAGTTTCCTACCACTGTTGTCAAACTACTGACCATTTTTAAAAAATTTGTGAGTGATGTGATTATATTCTCTATTGAAATTATACCAGATCTTTTTGATACTGTTCTTAGAAAATCCTTTAACCATTTTTTTTGTGTTCAAAGGATTTTCTCGAATAATCAGGATTTATCATTCATTTTTTTAAGAATGTTTTTGGAACTTCTGCTTGTTTTTGTTGGCAATAGTTTCAGCTCCTGACAGGATGTAATACCTTATTTTTGTTGGTATTATTGTCCTCATAAATGGGTCAAAAGGAAATGGTACATATGTCATGATCATGTCATACTCAGGCTTGCTCTTAAATTTTCATCAAAAATTGATTGCAAACTGTGCTTGAATTACTAGGGTACTCATGTTTTAATTGAATATTAAACGAAAATGAGTTGCCTTAGCAAAAAGTTTTCATCATCTGGGGTACTAAATCACTGTCTTTCAAAATTGACATGTGGCAAAACCTTGAATGAAAATCTTCAAAACTGTTGCTGAAACACCTGTTCTTCAGATTTGTGCCATTTACCCTAACCACTGTTGTGTTCCAACGTCTGATCTCTAAACACTGTCCACTGCTGAAAGTTAATCACTGATCCCTTATTTTCTTGAAAAGCACTGATGCTCAAAATCAGTGTCTTATCCACTGATATGCTATCCACTGATAGTAAAAATCATTCACTGCCCATAATTTTTACCGTTGTAACCACTGATGCTTGATACGTCAGTGGCCCTTAAAACAACTGTTCTCCATACTTCATCCACTTCATCAGTGTTTGACACGTGGTCAGTTTTTAGCCCTCAGATCTTAATAACCGCTACCACATCAGCGATCATTTTAAATAAAACCCTGCCCTAAACCCCAAACAGGGTTTTACACTGTCGAATTGAAATCCAAAATTCTCTTCTCATAGCAGTTTCCAACCCTTCTTCTCAAAATCTCCAAAATCCTCCTTCGTTCTTCTCCGCAACAATGACAAAATCAAAATCAAAACCTAAATCACCATCACCTTCCAAAGAGGTCGCTCAAACGGCCGAAGAACCCATCGAAATACCATTCAAACAATCTCACAACTATCTGGGTTTACTCACAAAACCTACTGATAATCACACCTTTGACACCATCATTGATACATTATCTGCATCAAAGTACAAAACTTTGTTGACAGCAAATGCTCCCATCTATCTGCAAACCCAGAGAGAGTTTTGGAAAAAGGCGTCGCTTGAAAAACAAGACGGAAAAGTCATAGCCATTAACTCCTTAATACAGGGTAAAGCGGTTCAAATAACCCCACAGTCGATCTCCGAAGTCTTTAATCTCAACGATCAGAAAGGTAAACTCTCTTTTGAGAAAGTTGAGATGAAAACTGATTTCATAAACAGGGGGTATGCAGAACAATCAAAGGTTGATACCTTACAAAAAGGTTATTTTCCTTCTGCTCCAAGATTTTTATTTCACACACTTCTGATGTGTGCTTCGAATAAAACAACATCTTTTAACGAAATACCATTGAAAATTCAATGCCTGGGTTACGCTATTTTGAATAATAAGGACTACAACTACTCCTAGGAGATTTTCAATGACATGGTGAAAAACGTTGAAAGTAAAGCATTTTTACTTTTTCCAAGATTTTTGAGTTACTATTTTGAACAAAAATTTGAAAAGGAAAATTTAAATTTGCTAAAACAAGGTGTTCATTGTCAAATAAAAAGCTTAACAAAAGAAACATTTTCAAGGATGATGGCACCAATAAAAACAAAAGCAGGGGTACCTGAGTAGATTTTAGCGGTTACAACTGCTCCTCAGGTATCAGCTGCGGAGCCCACTGCTCCAGGTGATCAAAGCAGCACAACCACTGCTTTGAAACCCACACCTGACATTACTAAAAAGACCAAAAGGAAAACATCCAGAAAACCCACCAAACCCAAAACAAAGGCAACTCTGGAAGATGAGATCCCAGAGGAAATGCCTGTGACAACACAAAAGTCACCACAAACCACTGCTGCTACTTCCTCACAGCAGTTGGAAGAAAGATCTCAACCAATGCCTAAAACTCCTCCTGCATCCTCACAAAAGGATCAGGTTGTAAGCACAGGGACACCGCAATATGAAGCTCTGAATCCACTTGGATCCATCTTCCTCAGTCCTGATCCCAAGGACATGTCTCTTTCAACCCCCATACCCTCACCAATAATAATGCCACAATCCATGCTACCTTTGTTGCATGCAGCTGCTATAGCTCAGACACAAACCAGTTCCTCTCTATCACCTGTCACTGAGAGTATACCCCCACAGGTGACTGGGTCTGATGCTACTACTCCTGCTATCCCAGCAACAATTGAGGAGGTTACACCCCCTGAGTTACAAATAACTCTCGGTGGTAGTTCAAGTGGAGCAGCAACTACAACTGGTGGATCAACAGATTCTCAGTTGGACAGTTGTTTCATAAGTAAGACTCCCTTGAAGGCAATTTCTTCCATGGCAACTTCGGTGACCACCAGTGAGTTGGATCTAACCACTGGTACCATCAAAGGTTTATCGAGTGCTGAAGAAAGAAGTCCCCAGTACCAAGAACAAGGGGCATCAATGGGTGATTTTTGGGACTCTGTTCCTAAGACACACATTGATATAACCACTGCTAGTGGGGATTCAGATGATCCTACTAAAGTAGGTGATGATTCAAAATATCAAGAATTGACGGGCAGAGTTGACAAACTTGAAGAATCAGTTGATGAAATAAAGGAGATGGTGCAAGAGATTTTAAAAGCTCAGAAAGCACAAGCCACTGCTATTCCTGCTCAAGCACCTGCACAACATGCATTTGCTGAAAATGAGCTTTGGAATATTTTTCAACCCATGCTTGAAGCACAGCAACTTATGGCTGACAAAAAGCATGCTATTCAAGTACAAATGCTGACCAACATGGTTGAATCAAGGTTCAAGGACACTCAAGCAGATATCAAGGCTATAAAGGCAAGCATTCAAAGTGTCTCTGGCAAAGCTCCTTCTTCCATATCATTCCTTGATAACCCCCCTACAGATAATGCCAAAAAGGGGGAGAATATCAAGCTGTTGAGAAAAATGAATACGAAGGGAATAGAGCATGGCCTCCATATTGAGCCTGAAAAAGAAAAAGAAAAGCAGGTCTCAAAACCTGTTAGCCAAACAGCTGATACAGCAGTAGTTACAAAAACTGTTGTCAGTAGCCAAACAGCTGCTATGTCATCAACACACACCACTCTACCACACACCACTACAACTACTGCTCCACCATCATCATCTACAATCACACCATCACCACTGCCTCCTGTCATAAAACAGAAGACAACAGATGTTACAACATCTGCTGTAATGACAACAGTGATTGAAACACAAGTTGTTTCAACCACTGTCAGTCAATCACTGCCACAAACCACTGCTATCCAATCTACCACCACTGATCCACCCAAAACATCATCTGCTCCTTCTTCATTAAAAATGAGAAGGAATCTCATATCAGATGATGATTCATCACCACCATCAAAAACTACCTCACCACTTCCATCTCCTGCTCAAAAGCAGAAGACAACTGCTGACATATCAGCAGTTGTAATGACAACAGATGTTGAGACACCAGTTGTTTCAACAGCTGTTAGTCAGTCATCCACCACTGCTCTCACTCTTTCTACATCACAGCCAAAGCTCTTCAACAGAAAAAGAAAGCCAATAACTGCCGATGAGGGTATACATGATCCTAATGCTGCAAAATATCCACTGGAACTTGAAGCTATCAAAAATGAGATGAGGCAATTCTATACAGAAGAGGATCCTTCAAAAAGAAGATTCTCCTCACTCATAGGCTACATGCCACCAGAGGATATGGATGATTACCTCAAACTCAAGGCAAGGCAGGCTAAAGCAAGAGCTAAATTTGAAAGTGAACGTGAACATCTAAGCGAAGAAGGCATTGCTAAAAGACTGGATTTCTTCCTTGAAAAGGTAAAGCAGATGGAAGAATTCGCACAGGAACTAATCAAAGAAAAGGCTGAACAACGCAAAGAGTTAAGAAAACAATATCTTGCCTACATTATGAAAGAAAAATTCTATCCTGCTGAAGAAAAACAGTTTGAAGAATGGCCAATAATCGTTCTAAAGCATGAAACTGAGAGGATTGATAGAATTAAGAATGATCCTACAAAGAAGAAAAATGCTCCAAACTGGAACAAATTCAAAAAGCTCATTGCTGACTTCACTGCTGAGTATAAAAGAAAGAAAAAAGAGCTGGTGGATGCAAAAATTGGATACTGCTGAAGCCATATCAAAATGGTCAAGACAGCAGACTGATGAAGCCTACGAAAGGCTGAAGAAAAGAAAGATAACTGTTTCAGGCACTTCTAAGAAGCAAGAACAAATGATGAAGCTTGAACAGAAGATGGAAAACCTCGACACACTGTTCCGGTCTACTTTTGTAACAAATCAAGAAGAGGGAGAACAGTTGACTGAAGAAGAGGTAATAGAAAAGGAAGCAGAGTTCTTCAAAGATACCATCATGAAAATGGGTCTAAAAGAAGAAACTTCAACAAAGCTTCAAGGCCTTTTTAAGGCATTAAATAAACCTGCGTCTCCAAACACTGCTAAAGACAAAACAGAAGCTGAAAGACAAGAACTTATTGAACAAGAAACTGCAGAAGATATAGCTGCAGCAGACAAAGTCATTGAAGAAGCTTTCAAAAGAATGTCTGAAAGTCTGCAGGTGTTTTCAAGGCCATTATCCCTCAACTTATCATCAAATAAATATCTCCCAAGAAATCCATTGGGTTCGAAAGTACTAAAGTGGATGTCTGACCAAAAGACCCATCTATTGACTATTATCAGATCCAATGGAAATGTGAAGTACATATCAAGGAAAGAAGCACTAGGCCTTAGTGTTCAAGATTTGCAGGATCTCCTTGAACTTTTACTGTGTAGGGATGAGGATGACCAGAGTGCAAAGGAATTTGAAGCTGAATTCAAAGAACAAGCTAAGGCACTCTTGATGAGTAATAAAGGTCCTGAATAATGACAGGTTTTGGCATTATCTGTTCCAGGGGGAGATTGTTGGGATTGAACCCTACCAGAGGAACAGATAATGTAAAGCCAAAACCAGGTCACATCAGTGGATTCACAATAAGCAGTAGTTTACACTTTGCTTTCCCCTTGATAGTGGATATCTATCAGCTGATAAACCTTAAGTACTGCTCAAAAGAACAACTGATGATCCAAACGCTGATGTAATCCTAAAGACTGCTGAAGACAAACTCTGTCGCTCTATCTACTGCTGTCTCTTAAGTGCTGCTGAAGACACAAACACTGCTCATTCAAGGACTGATCACCTTTGAAGAAAGCACTGATGTTGTTATTGAGCATCAGGGCTTAGGCTACAACAGTGGAACGTGAAGCAGTTGTTTCCTCATAATTTGTATTTTAATTACAATCAGTTGTTAGACATCAGTGTTTGTGTAAGGACAGTAGATACAGGTTGTTAGGCTGTTAGACGTCGCTTTCATGGTGACGTCAGCTGAGATACCTCAGTGGTTTGGTTTGCCTATAAATGTAACAGTACCCTGTAATGTTACATTTGATTGACTGAGCGAGTTCTTCTCCTCATGTTTAATCCTTTCATCTTGTGTGCAACCAACCTTGGGGCATCAGGCTGAGGGGGAGTTTAGTTTGTAAGCATATCTGTAATCTTTTGCTTTGATTTGTAAATCTTTTGACTCTATGAGAAGCAATTGTTTATCAAACTATTTTCTCCATTTGATTGTGTTTACAAAGTTTGTTTTTCATTTCCGCTGCACTTTACATGTTTTCATATTCATAAATTGTTCAAAACATACAAACAAACACAATCATGAGAGCCTCCGATCCTAACAAGTGTAATACTTGGTTTCTGGCTCATTCTGTGTCTCAATACAATGTCTGTCTATGTACTGAACTCCCTCAGCATTTTTCTGATTTGTCTAATAATTGTGCTAACTGTGTTTTGCGCACATTTGAATCAACAAAGTTTGCATGCAATAATGATATGACATTTGCAATATATGATGCACATGTATGTATATGGTAATAATCAGAAAGCAATGCAAGTCATTAATTGAAATTCAGCACAGTCATTAAGCACTAATCATTGTTTAATAATTGTACGGATACCTGGAATTTTGACTGTTGTCACATTCTCCCCCTGTTAAGAAAATTTCGTCTCGAAATTTTAAGCTCGGCTACTAGCTGTAGGGGAGTTGGGGAACAAATGCGGGTATTTTGCTTTCATGCGGTCTTCACGCTCCTAAGTAAACTCTGGGCCGTGACGTGCATTCCATCGAACCTTGACAAGTTTAACACTACTCCTCCGAGTCTTGTTAACCTTCCAATCCGTAACCTCAACGGGTTCTTCGGTAAAGTGGAGTGTGTCGATTATGTGAACTTCATCAGCAGGGATAACCACTGTTTCTTGAGTTGAACTTTTCTTCAAATTAGATACATGGAATGTATGATGAACACCATTGAGTTCTGCCGGTAACTCCAACTTGTATGCTACAGGACCAACCCATTCCAGGATTTTAAGCGGTCCGATATAACGTGGGATTAACTTAGCATGCTTCCCAAAGTGTGCCACACCCTTCCAGGGTGAGACTTTTAACAGAACCATATCACCCACTTCAAATTCCAAAGGCGTCTTTGGTCTGCATAGCTCTTTTGTTGATCACGGGCCACCTTGATGCGCTCTCGGATCTGCATGATCTTATCAATTGTCTCTTGGACCAGTTCAGGACCAACCAGCTGTCTATCACCTGCATCTTCCCAGCACAATGGTGATCGACACTTGCGTCCGTAGAGAGCCTCGAACGGTGCAGCTTGAATGCTTGTATGGTAGCTGTTGTTATAGGAGAACTCAACCAAAGGCAGGTGAGTGTCCCAACTGCCACCTAAATCCATAACACAAGCACGTAGCATATCTTCAAGCGTATGAATTGTTCTCTCGCTTTGACCGTCCGTCTATGGATGAAAAGCAGTACTCAGATTCAACTGAGAACCAAAAGCTTCTTGAAAGGATTGCCAAATCCTTGACACAAATCGTCCGTCTCTATCTGATATAATCGAGATAGGCACTCCATGACGTGCCACTATCTCCCTTAGGTACAGCTCAGCTAGCTTACCTGTGTTATCCTTTTCTCTAATTGGCAAAAAGTGCGCAGACTTTGTTAATCGGTCCACGATTACCGAAATCGTATCATGACCTCTAGAAGTCTTGGGCAACTTTTTTATGGAATCCATTGAGATCTGCTCCCACTTCCACATGGGTATCTCTGGTTGTTGCAGAAGACCTGAAGGCTTCTGATACTCGGCCTTCACTTTGGCGCAAGTCAAACACTTTCCAATGTAAGTAGCAATATCACCCTTAAGTTTTGGCCACCAGTAATAATCCTTCAAATCTTGGTACATCTTGTCCGATCCTGGATGGATCGAGTACCTCGATCTATGAGCTTCATAAAAAATAACATCTCTAAGTCCACCAAAAAGCGGAACCCAAATTCGTCCCATAAAATACAAGGTTCCTTCCTCATTGGGTACCAGCTTGTTCTCCATCCCACGGAGATATTCAGCCTTTAAGTTTCCCTTCTTAAGAGCTTCTCTCTATGCAGCAAGAATACGCAACGTGAGATCTGTCTGGATAATCATCTCTAAATCCCCAACCCTTATGGGGTTAATCCTTTCTTTCTGACTCAAGGCGTCTTCCACCACATTCTCCTTTTCTGGATGATATTTGATTTCACAATCATAATCATTTAACAGCTCTACCCAATGTCGTTGTCTCATGTTAAGCTCTTTCTGATCAAATATGTGCTGAAGGCTCTTGTAATCCGTGAAAATCGTACATCGGGTACCATACAAATAATGCCGCCAAATCTTCAAAGCAAATACCACTGCGCCTAACTCCAAATCGTGTGTGGTATAGTTCTTCTCATGAACCTTTAATTGGCGCGAAGCATAAGCGATAACCTTTTGTCGCTGCATTAGCACACAGCCCTATCCCTAACGCGAGGCGTCACAATATACCACGAAGTCGTCGGTGCCTTCGGGTAGGGATAAAATAGGTGCATCGCAAAGCTTATTTTTAAGCAGCTGAAAAGCTTCTTCTTGTTTATCTCCCCACTCATACTTCTTATCCTTTTAAGTAAGGGAGGTCAGCGGTTGAGCAATCTTGGAAAAATCCTCAATGAATCTGTGATAATACCCTGCTAAACCTAGAAACTGTCGGATCTCGGTTGGCGTCTTCGGAGTTTCCCAATTCTTAATCTCCTCGATCTTGGTGGGATCCACATGAATTCCATTCTCGTTTACCATGTGACCAAGGAACTGTACTGCTCGTAACCAAAACTAGCACTTTGAGAACTTCGCATAGAGCTTCTCCTTCTTCAGCAGCTCTAAGATGACTCTAAGGTGTTGATCATGGTCTTCCTTCGTCCGTGAGTAGATCAAAATATCATCGATAAATACAATCATGAATTTATCGAGATATGTCTTGCAAACTCGGTTCATCAAGTCCATAAATACCGCCGGTTCATTCGTCAAACCAAACGGCATTACTAGAAACTCGTAATGCCCATAACGAGTTCTAAAGGCAGTCTTCGGTATACTCCCTTCCTGAATCCGCAGCTGGTGATAACCTGATCGAAGATCGATCTTGGAGTAGTAACTTGAACCCTGAAGTTGATCGAATAAATCATCAATCCTCGGCAAAGGATACCGATTCTTGATGGTTAACTTGTTCAGTTCTCGGTAGTCAATGCACATACAAAAACTACAGTCCTTCTTCTTGACAAATAGAACTGGAGCTCCCCAAGGCGAGAACCTTAGTCTAATGAATCCCTTGTCCAGAAGCTCCTGAAGCTGCATCGACAACTCTTGCATCTCTGAAGGCGCAAGTCGATAAGGTGCCTTGGCGAAAGACGCGGTGCCTGGAACTAAGTTAATATGGAATTCGAGTTGTCGTTGGGGCGGTAATCCTGGCAAGTCTTTGGGGGAAGACTTCAGGATACTCCCTTACCACAGGGATATCTTCGAGCTTTGGTTCTTCTGCTTCTTTATCGACTACGTGAGCTAAGAAGGCAACACATCCTTTACGCAAAAACTTCTGTGCCTTCAAACAACTGATAATCTGTAGAGACGTATCCTGCTTCTCCCCATGAATCACGATCGTCTCTTCATTCGCCAACGGGATGCGGATAATCTTCTCATGACATACGATCTCAGCTCGGTTACTCGACAACCAATCCATTCCAACCACTACGTCGAAGCTTCCCAATTCAACTGGCAGGAGATCAAGCGTAATCTCACGCTCTCCAAGCTCTATCACACATCCTCTAATTACTTCGTTAGCTTCTACTAGATTTCCATCAGCTAGTTCTATCGAGTACGGGATATCTAACTTACTTGCGACTAAACCAAGTATACTCTTAAACTCTAGAGATACGAAGCTATAGTTGGCACCGGTATCAAATAGCACGGATGCAAAATGTTGATTGATAGGGAACGTACCAGTGACTATGTTCGGATCCTAAAGAGCTTCCCTAGCTCCAATGTTGAAGACTCTTCCCTGAGCTTAGTTGTTCTTTGGGCAGTCCCACTTGAAGTGCCCTACATCACCACAGCCAAAACAACCTTGGCCACGACCATTCCCATTACCGCCTTGATTGTTGTTATTATTCCCTCTGCGGTTTCCATTTCCCGCCTGGTTTCCGTTTCCATTCCGGTTTCCATGACTTCCCTGATTATTGTTTCCTCCTTGGTTCCTATTCCCATAACCGTTCCCACCACGGTTGCCATTGGCATTACCATTTCCATTTCCTTTTTTACCACCATTCCCACGACCAGTCCCAACCCAGCACGTTTCCTTCGAATGACCATTCTTTCCACAGGTTTCACATTTCCTAAACCTACACTGGCCGGCATGATGAAACTGACATACATTACACTTGGGCAGAGTGCCCATGTATCCTTTCCCTTTGTTCTCAGAGCTTGCAGCACCAGTCCTGACCTCGACTGGTGGATTAGCATCTCTACGCTTATTAGTACTGTTGTTGTTTCCTTGGGTACCCTTCTTGAAATTTGAGAACTTCCTTTTGTTCTCTCCAGACGACTCGACATGAGTCTCTTTCTTCTTTCCCTCAGAAATCGAAAACTTGCCCAATATGATTGCTTCTTCAGTCAGTGCCACACTCAAGTCGATGGCTTCAGTAATTGTTGGTGGCTTGGAAGCAGTTACCATGCTTAGTATTTGGGGTGCCAATCCCCAAATGAAGCGTTCGACTCGCTTGAACTCTGGTTCTACCATGTAGGGGACAACATGAGACAAATCATGGAATCTCTGCACGTACTAAGCTATCTTAGGATCATCCATTTTCAGATTCCAAAACTCGGTTTCCAACTTCTGAATTTCAGCCCTTGAACAATACTTCTTACGCATCAGCTCCTTCAACTCGTCCCACGACAACGCATACGCTGCAGCTTCACCTAGAGTCTGAACCTGAAGGTTCCACCATGACAGAGCCCCATCGAAGAATAGTCCAGAAATGTAGGTGACTTGATGCTCTGGCGCACAGTTACTCATCCACAGCACAGAATCTATCTTCTCAGTCCATCTCACAAAAGCTACGGCACCTCCAGTGCCGTCAAAGTATAGAGGCTTGCAGTCCAGGAACTGCTTGTAAGTACAGCCTATACAAGCAACATCATTCACATAAAGCATTAGCAAACACACATGGAAATGTCCAAACGTATCATAATGTGCCTTAAGTGACTTAAACATTACCGTTAGGTGGGTTATTCCCTGAGGTGCCTCCGCTGTGTTCGGAGCGAAGGGCCTCATGTTGTGCGATTGCCTGTGAAATTCGTTCTTGCAATTCTGCCTCGGTTGTGGGCAACTGAGTGTTCCTTCGAGGAGGCATCTTCTAAGAAGAAGATTGTATAGGTCAGGTCTTAATCGTATAATAAATAGTACGTATTCATAATAGCGTTTATTATAGCAAGCAAGCATATAGCATCACAATCATAGCACAAACATGTAAATCAACGTGTTTAATGAGAACATAACGATTGAGCTTTCATTAATCATCGACCACAAGTATTGTTACATGTTTTACAAGTGTATCATATCAAAAGGAACACAGGGTCACACTACCCTTGTCCAACAAGTCTACCAATCTATAAAAGTCATACAATCAAAAGGTGATCTCCAAAAGGCTTCACAAGCTCAGCTCAATAGTGGTGCTCTCATCAAAAGTAATGCAACCTACATAAAACCAAAAACCCACTATGCTGATGGTGGTGGTGGTGGAGGAGGAGGTAGAGGAAAGAAAAGCAAGTTACGCACATGCGCAAGCTCTTCCTCAAGCTCATGGACATGACGCAGCAGATAACTGATCTGCTGCTCGACGGTGAGAAATGGAGCATCAAACTCTAGAAAATGAGTAAGAGGAGCATTTGGATGTGAAAATGGAGACGGCGATGAACGAGGGGGAACAAAAGTAGGCTGACAAGGACATGGTCAAGGACGCGGAGTCAGCTCAAGCTCCAAAATCCTGCAACTCATAATCTCATACTGAAGCTGAAGTGATAAAAGTAACTCATCCTGTGTATAGCCAACAAAATGAGAGGGATGGTAGGGATCTAAAATGGGCATAGAATACGGTGGGAACCATCAAAATGGCTCATCAAGTGGTGAAGAAGTAAAAGGAGAAAAAGGTGCAGACTGAGGGATATGTCGAAAAGCTGCTGAAACGTAAGGGTCATTACTAGGCTGCTGGCCTGATGTACCTACCCCTGGATGTGGTGTGGGTATGTCCTGCAAGAAAACAATAGGTAAGTCAACACGATGGACATCAGAGTCCACCGGATGAAAAGGAGCAACATCAGCGGGTGCGGGTGCAGGTGGAGGAATAGGTGGCTCAATAACAGGAGGGTTATAAGCAGGTAAGGTATGAACTGGGTAAGGTATGAGAGGTGCAATGTCAGGTAAGCCAAAGGGAATAGGTTCATGAGCAGGTAAGGGCTCAGGATCAGCAGGTGCAATATCAGGCTGATCAACAGGAATAAAATCTAGCTCAAGATCAAGCTCGGGATCGTGTGGAGGAGATGGTGTAGCTGACATGGCCATATCATCATCAGAATCAGTTGCATAGTGTCGTAATCCAACTGCCTGCAATGCTGAGGATGTCATAGACTCAAAGGAATCTGAGACAGAGTGCAAGCTAGTATCAGAGGATATCTCGATAACAGGAATCTCAAGAAGCGGAATAGCAACAGCGTCCTCGTCTAGCTCTCCATCACCATGGGCATCATCAGGAGGACCATCAACAAACAGATCAACATCATCATCAAACAGATCATCAAAAGGCCAATCCTCAGGAGGGATGACCACTAGAGGGACATGAGCGAGGATCGGTGCCACAATATGCTCACCATCGGGATGCCCGATGATAAGATGATCATGGATTGGAATGGGGACAACAAAAGGATCCTCTTCTGGAATACCATCAACAAGCGGTAAGTCATCTCCAAAATCAGGCAACGCGAACGGCTGAAATTCGTCGTCGTCGTCTGATAGCATGTCTGGGTCGCTCTCAGTATCAGATGTAAAGATCTCTGGCTCTGGTGCTATCTCGTCATCAGAAACAATAGCCATAGGGTCATCAGTGTCGGACAATCCGCTCTCGGATGAAGACATAGTGTTTGTAACAGAACAATCATAACGTATGCATATATATTAACCACTATCATTTAGCATGCAATCAAAGACAATGTATCATGAAATCATGTATCCTCAGTATTCCTCACGAATCCTTTATATCCTTCCTAGTCTCCCAGACTAAACCACAAATGTGACCTTACAATCATGTTTCTTGTCTTTTCGTTTGTAAAAATGTTTGTTTCCCTGGATCTGGGCGTTTCGTGTATGCAATGAAAACATGTTGTAAAAATACTTTCGTGAGAGCCCAAATGATTGTAGTCTAGACTCAAGAGAGAATCCTAGTTCGCTACAATCGAAGCTCTTATACCAAACTGTCACACCCTGACTTTTGCGGAAGCGTGATTATGTGTGACTTGCTTAATATCATTGCATTCAACCATAACAAACAACTATATGATAAAACACAAGATGTTCATCCATTACTTAATTTTAAAATATCACGAACAACATTGTTTAGAAAATCCAACACAGGCTACAAATCCAAATTACAAACCATGCAAATTGTTTTAGAGTTCCATAAGGACTCGACAAAAGACTTTAAATAAAACCAGGCTTTGAAAGATGTGTCTTATCTAGGATAAGACACACTATCCAAACCCTTAGACTTCGGATGACATCTTTTATTCCCATCATTACTTGAAACCTCCAAACGCCCGCCAGATCCACATTTAATTCCCTGAAATACATGTAGTTTGAAAACATCAACAAAAGTTGAGCGAGTTCAAGTGTTTTGTATGTGTGCACGAATAAACCTTTGAAATCACTGTAAGTATGTATGTTAGTAAACCCGGTATGAAAGCAAACAAGGAAAACAGATCGATTAATGGTTTGCAAGGCCATTAATATGTGTGACGTGATGCAGGAAGGCTCAAACCTAGCAGATTTTGCACCGGGCTTCCGGTTGTAAGACATAGTCACCTCATGGGCCAAACCCTGGTCCACATGGGCGGGGCTCGCTACACCCAAATAGATCTATCACTCATATCCAAAATATATATTTTAAATATTACTTAGAAAAATTATTCATAATTTTTCTCTTGGCAAAAATATTTATAAATCTCATACAAGTCTCGAAAATAATATATTTCCAAGTCTAACTAAGAAAATATATATAAATCCATTTTTCATCCCAAATATAATATATTTCAAGTTTATTTAAGAAAATATATTTTCTCTCAAAATAATGTATTTCAAGTTTGTTTGAGAAAATATATATATTTATTTTCTTCCAAAAATAATACATCTTCTAATAATTCCAAGAATATATATATTTTTACTTGCCAAAAATAATATATTTTCTCTTTGTTAAAAATATGATATATTTTGTAATGATTGTAAAAATCATATTTTTGTTCTTTTGGTGTCCAAAATACTTATTACCAAAATATACTTATGAATAAATTTTCCGGAATATTTTGTAGGTTATATTCCTTGTTTGGTTTCTCCAATATTTTGGGTATAATTTATATGTTCATTCTCTTGGAATTTTGGTAATATTTTGGATTGTAATTTTTGGTATTTTGATGAGTTATATTATTTCAAGTCCTAAAATAATATAACTAATACACATAATATACAAACAATCACACAAATGGTGACTTCTAAATATATATTTCCTAAATACATATTTAGTCACTTTTATTTATAAAAACCAACATCTAATATTTATAATTTTTGTAACAAAATTTATGGCAAACTTTATATGAAAATTCATGGTTTAAAATATTCTTGTAAATACTTGTTTAAAAATATTTCTCTAAGTGTTTAATTTTTTTAGAAAATTTTTGCCATAGTTTCCCCTAAAATGGAGGTTTCCATGCCTTCAAGGGATATCATTTTCTTTTGTGAATCAACACAATCAACAACAAATCATTCTACACTTACCAATTTGCCAAAAACAAACATAAACTACTACCTCATGAACTTGAAAATTTATAAAAATGTCTAGTAACTTACTAGTGTATTTAGTAAGTCTAGTTACCCTTTAAAGTGTGGTTGTTTATTTAAAAACTTCATTTTTGAAGAAATTAGATCTTCACAACTTATAATTAATTTTTCTAAAAATGTTTTTTCTTGGATTTTTCTTGTTAAATACATGATCCTACACTTGATTAACCACTAAAAATGTGGTTTATTTATTTAAGAACCAAGATTAAGTAAACTTTGTATTTTTAACTTGGTTTCTTGAAAAATCATTCTTGAAATCATAGATTTACAAGACTTTACACACACTTTGATCATCACTTAACAAGAAAACAACTTATTCTTTCAAGTTCATGATTTACATGAGGATGATCTATGGATCTTTAACATTTTCATCCTCTCATCTTGCTAGATTATGTTTTTAATCATTATCTAGCAAGATCATATGATGAACTACATAAAAAACAAGAGTAAACAACAATCAACAAGCATAACAACACTTAAACATCATGATTTCTTATGATTTTAACCTTATGTTCAAGTTTCAAGTTCAAGATTCTTAGTGTTCATCATGATCATCAACTTGTATCTTCTTTTAACCACTAAAATAAGATGAAAAATGAAGTGTAGAGTGTTCTTACTACTAGCTCAAGGCTAGGGATGATCACTAGATGAAATGAAGTGGATAAAAGCACAAGAGAAAGGTCCTTTAGCTTCCAAAGGCTCCAAGCTACACCTTCTTACACCCTTGTATATGTGTGGATTGAATGGAAGTTGAAGGATGATGATGGATGTATGGGGAGTGATTTACGGCCGAAGGTAGGGGAAGAAGGAAGGAGAAGAGGTGAGTTGGTGGTATGTGATGCAAATGAAGTTATGGACTAGGGGTTTATCTTATAACCTTTCCAACAAGTGTTAAACCATTGGTTTTTATGTTATAGAATGAGAAAACATGATCTAATATAAAAATCTCATAAAATCTTAGTGTGGGGCCCTTGTTGGCCGATTACTAGGTGGGGGGGGGGGGGGGGTCTTGGGCTTAGGTTTCAACTAGTAGTTAGTTCATTGTTAGAGTTCAAGTATCTAGTTAGGTGTTTAGTTATTAGATGTTTATATAGTGTGTTATGATGTTCGGGGACCATAACTAGCTTGGTAATGTTAAAACAATGCTTCTAGTGAAAATTTGGTGTTTCGGGTAGTGTCCGGGTGTTCGGTTGTTTACCGGTTCGTTAAGGTGCTAAGCTATGCAGTTTAGTGTACTTTATGTTACCTTTTGTGACAGTTTTGATTCCCGACACTTAGGAAAGCATTCAGGACCATTTAACCATATTCCTGCATGATATTAGTGTGTTTAAATGCTTAATTCTGCAGAATTCTGCAGTTTATGTGAGTTTTGGGCATTTTCCGGCACTTAAACTATCACTAGGAAGGCAGTTTTGTGATCCTTACTTTCCTACACACTATACTAGTGTAATACTTGGTTTCTGGCTCATTCTGTGTCTCAATACAATGTCTGTCTATGTACTGAACTCCGTCAGTATTTTTCTGATTTGTCTAATAACTATGCTAACTGTGTTTCGTGCATAATTTGAATCAACAAAGTTTGCATGCAATAATGATATGTGATTTGCAATATATGATGCACATGTATGTATATGGTAATAATCAGAAAGCAATGCAAGTCATTAATTGAAATTCAGCACGGTCATTAAGCACTAATCATTGTTTAATAATTGTACGGATACCTGGAATTTTGACAGTTGTAACAAAGGGTAGGTGGTGTTTTGGGTTGGTATGTTTTATTGAAAAAAGGTGAAAACGTAAAATATCGGTTTTTCTATTACTTTATGGCTTAGAAAAAAAAAATACTTAGGCATATTTTTCTGATTTCTTTTGTTTCTTGGTTGCCAAAGTTGAAACCGAGCCGTGATCATAATTTAATAACCGATAGGTTTACAAAAGTGAAAGATGAAAAATGAAAAGGTTTGTTTTTGTGGGTTTGAAATGAAAAAGTTTTTAAGGTTCAAAGGGTTTAACTAGGGGGATGTTTTTGGATAAAGCAAAGAAAAATAAAGGTTTTGTTTTTGAAAAATGGGTTTATCCTAATGCCTTTATCATTTACTTACTTGGATTTTTGTCGGTAAGGACTTGGAACGCATCATATTGTCAAGTTCTAGATTCGTGAGAACCAAACGGGTTATTCACACAAGAAACGAAAATTGAGCAATTTGTGTAGATGTATATTTGTATGCTTGGTAATGGCTCAAAACTCACTTTTGTGGGAAAAAGGGTTGTAGTGTAAAAATGTATATATAATCAAATTTTACAAAGATTTGTCATGCCCGTTTTCGTAATTTTCTAAATTGGTTCTTTTTATCACGACGCTATCAGTTGTAAATTCGTAAAAACATAATTTTTAGAAGTTGTTTTACCCAACTAAACTAATATAAGTAAAAGAAAATAATAAAAAAAATTGAAAAAATTTGGGGTGATTAGCGGTTCCAAGGCTAGTTTTGTGTAAGGCTTGATTTAGGACAAACGATTCAAGGTTTTTATTATCCTCCCCCCACATTTAAATTACACATTGCCAACAATGTGTCCCAAATAGGATTTATTTTGGAAAAATATGTAAAAAGTGTGAAAATAACAAAAAATTTTGGTTACTGGCACTTGCAGCACGGGGGCGTGCTATGGGGACACGGCCCCGTGTCCAAAGTGCCAGTAACAAATGAAATCAGAAGACTTACAGTGGGGTGACCACGGGGGCGTGCTGGGTGAGCACGGCCCGTGCCACCTTCTGGCAGAATTTTTTTTAACAACAGTAAGTTGGGCACGGGGGCATGCTGGGTGAGCACGGCCCCGTGCTGTAGCCACTATTTTGCAGTTAATGAGTCGGGAGACCTCTGATTTAAGTGCATGGGTTCCATTTTTCACCATCCATCTTCCTCTGTTGAGCATGTCTTACTTCTACAAAGCTAAATACTCAACAGAAAACATTAAACTAGATATTATGACATAGTTTGCAGTTTTCTCACGACGTGGCGATTGTATTAATATGGTTTAACATATTTACCCATGTCCTATGATTGGTAGACTTTTCACGACTTAATCATGCAATAATTACATCGTAATGAGAGAAATTAAATGTTTAATCAAGCGTTTAAGTTGTACGGAATTGCCATTATTTTTTCCGGTTGTCACATCGATAACTGTCACATTGATTAGGGTCTAAATTGTAATTTAGGTTGAATTTCTGTTTGATGTAAATTAACTAAGTGTTGGGTGTGTTTGATGTATAACCTAGAACTAGTTTGGTTTCCCCTGATTAAGTGTGTCTGTAGTATAGGTTTTATCTGGAACTTTTAGAAGTTCGAGACTATAGTCTTTGCCTATATATATGGTATTTGTGATGTAATTGGAAGAACTTTTGAGCATTTGTAAGCTGTAAATTGTGTGTTTACAGTAGGGGTGTGCACGGTTCGGTTCGGTTTTTGGGTAAAATCAAAACCGAAACCGAAATGTCGGTTTTCGGGTTTTAAAAACCGTTCGGTTTCGGTTTTTTTCGGTTTCGGTTTTTCGGTTTTTCGGTTTTTCAGTCGGTTCGGTTCGGTTTTTTTGTTATTTTGGTTTTTGGAACAAAATTATATAAGATTCAAAAAATAAAAAGTATAATTTATATTATAACAATCTTTTTATATATTTATATTTAAGTTATTATAGTTAACCTCTTTAATTAATATTGTTTATATATAAACCTAACCTTCTAATCTTTTTTTATGTTTCTTCAAATTTTTTATTAAATTTAATTTTTATATTAAATTTTGTTATATCTTATAGGTAATAATAAATCATTTCAGTTATAATGTTTTTATTATAAACACTTAACATTCAAGAATAAAATTAACATTTTCTACTAGCATTGGGTTAAACACTTAAACATAAAAATATATGAATTGTAACTTATCGGTTCGGTTCGGTTTTTTTCGGTTATTGAAAAAGTTTATCCGAAAACCGAACCGAAATTTTCGGTTATTAAAAATCCGAAAACCGAACCGTCGGTTTTTGTTTCGGTTCGGTTTTTTCAGTTCGGTTATTTCGGTTTTTCGGTTACGGTTTGGTTATTTCGGTTTTCTTGCTCACCCCTAGTTTACAGTGTGTGTTAATACAAGTACATATTTGGTGAATTCTCTATGTTTCTACTTCTTTCTGTTTAGCGTCTACAGTATGTACATGCTTGCTTCATGATGGATTTCGCACATCATGATGTATTGTGTTCGTGATTCGATCCTTGTAGTTAAGTTTTAGGTGACCTTACAAGAAAACTAAAGCAATAGCATACTCAAATTAAAGAGAATGCTTGTTGTTAATACGGTTTAACTTTAAAAAAAAATATATTATCGCATGAAAAAGTTATAGCCGTTTGAAAATCAAAGGGGCGGGAATTCAAGGGAGAGATCATAATACCCTTTTCGTATTTGTTTTTTCAATTGTTTAAACCATATATTTACCAAAATGTCACCGCCTAAATTTTAGTCTTTGATCATTGGAAATCAACGCCTCTTCTTCTTCTCTCGTGTATACTTGGTACACAATTAGTGCATTGTACGTCACCCTCCTTCAAAATCTATAACTAGTATGTTTACTTTGTTTTTAGTTTTGTATTTTCCGAAATAGATTACTCTCAAATTAATATGATGTTGATGTTTATATTTAATATATGATATGAAGAATAAAATTAGTTACGACGTTATCTAGTTCCTGAATCTGATCTAACTGGTTGAACTAGCCCGACCAGTGGATCGGTAAGGACACCGGCTTAACGTCTGGTCCGATCATGAAAACATTACCTATAGGGGGTGGTGTTTAATGCCCCTTCACTGCCACATCACTAAGGAGTTACCTGGTTACTCTTAACCTTACTATTGGTCAAACGTTAGGATATTATAAATAACATTGTATTTTTAAACCATAAGTGTTTACTTAAATAGTGAACTTGCTTGATCTACAATCGTTAAATTGCCCAAATTTCTATAAATGACTTAATCATCTTCACTTTGATAAACTCAACGAGAGGTCGAGAGTAATGCCTAGTTATGTACAAGACATATGTTACAATTAAGGGGAAAAAGCCCATTGTACTTTACTTTCATTAAATTGTGAATTTTTAATATTGTTGTTACTCTTTTGATTAAAAGCTAGTAATACCGACGGATATTTAAATTTGATAAGTGATAAATTTGTGAAGATATTTAAATGAGAAGTATAGATTAAAAGGGAAAAGATAAATCAAAACATTTACTCACAATAAAAAACAACAGGAAAAGGCCAACACCTGAACAATTGAAGACACACAATAAACTTAATGACCTAAAATTAAACCCACAAGCAAAAACCGAGTTCCCAGTTATTTAATATGATCATACTCCAAATCATCTATTGGGTCTGATAAAAACTAGTTAGTCGGTGGAGGAGACTCGTAGACATATTCGACCGAGGCAATTGGTGAAGCAGGGACATCATGTGAGCGTGGGCGAGGTACATCATGCCCAGGATCTGTAGGTGGATCTACAATACTATCATTTGCGGTTGCTAAAAGAGTTGAAATCAGCAACATGCAACAGAGGATAACACGTGTGTGTTTCATTTCGCTAACTCGAGTATTTCTAGTGTTTGGTTTGCATATTTTCATCAGCTTGAATGGTATATATACACTTTCTTAAACATGTTTAGTTTTTTAAATAATTATTAAATACTTGTCTTTGATGTGAACGCAAACATAGCACATGTTTTACTATTCAAACCTATGTAAGATCATAACATCAACAATAATATAATAATGAGTATATTTCTTCACAAATGAATTTTAGTCATATCTTTTCATATGATTGTATTAATATTCAACATGGTCACTAAATTCGTGCATGGTCACTAAATTCATGCCATAGTTGAGTAAATTTATTGGTTTTACCAAATTTTTTTAAACTTAGATAACATACTTATCTCTCTATTTGTTTAAAAAATTATATCATAAAATCGAACATTTTTTTTTTCTTTTTGATAAGAGTACACAATTGATTTACTTTTTATAATAAAAAAAATAGTTTTCTAATTACAAAAACGAAGGTGTTGTTGTCTAAAAGCACAATTATTAATAATGCAATTTCCAGATCTACCACATATCGACACCCTATAAATGATATAACAATACAATTATATGCACAATTATCTAGAACTTGACACATATCAACAACGTGTTAATATATAATAACATAGTTATATGCACAATTTGATTATAAGTCTTTTAAAATATATACAAGTGTACTCATACAATAGAGAAAAAAATTGTTAGATTTAATGGTATATTTAAAAATAATAATATCGTATAAAAAGTCATTGCCGTTTAAATTTAATCGAGGAACATGAAAAAAGTTAACAATGGTAGGCTATACAAATTTTATCCATCCACCTCACTTCTAGCTCTTTACAAACTTTTAAGTATTTACTAAACTGCCAATGAATTAATATTAGTCATTAAAGTAATGTGATCAAGATTAAAGAGTGTTTTTTACTTCACCACGACTAAAAGTATTGTGTATCTGATCAAACCTCCAAAAGCAAATACATATGGAATTATGGTACAAAGTGTACGAAGTGAAGAAAACATAAAAAAACGCATGATAGCTTTTTTTTTAAATATATGTTTGACTTTAATTAGAATTACTTGTATGTAATTATATAACTACGTTAGTTAGTTATTTATTTATTTATTTATTTTTTGAGTAAAGGGTTACCCGGTGATTCTATATATTCACAACCAATAAAAACAAGTAGTAAGGAGACGTCCTTACTAGTTCAAACATGAGACACAACCTCATGAAAGTGAAACAAAGAAAACTAAACAACCAACGAAAGAGAAAAACAACCACTAGACAACTATCTAGATAAAACCGACGCAAATCTTATAAAAACTCAGCCATGGCCCATCACTAAGTCAGCTCCATGAATATCCCACTCCAACAGCTCACGAACTCTAGCTGTGTTCTTGAATCTAAGCCCCATCAACTTATATCGAACATTTTCTAGTACAATCTGACATATGGTGTCCGGAGGCCTCGCATGGTTCCTGAAAAGTCTATTATTCCTTTCCTGCCAAATAACGTATGCCAGAGCAGCAACCAGTAATCTACATACCAGTTTTCTCGCCGATTTAGACCGAGAACGTATTCCAAGCCAGTCGACAATGTCACTCCACTTAGCGTCCACATTCTCCATGCCCACTTTAGATCGAACCGTATACCAAACTTTCGTGGAAAATTCTCATTCAAAAAATAGATGATCATGCGAATCAACATTCGCATAACACAAAAGGCAGCACATCATATTCATGTTCTTCCTCCTCGAATGGCTCCATTGCAAAATTTTGTCTTGGGTCAAGAGCTTACAACGCACAATAAGCCACATCAAAAATGCATGGCGAGGAATACATTGAGAAAACCAAATGATACTTACCCAGTTCACCTCCAGCTCCCTTGTACGAACCGACTCCCATACCGTAGAAGACGAGTGTTCGCCCAAATGATCTCCATCTTTCCAAAGTAACCTATCTTGAACATTTAAATTCCAATGCATCTGATCCAATTGTATAAGAACCGGGTATGTATCTTTCCAAGCATCTAGCCATAGCCACGAGCTATTCGAATAAACATCAGCAACTGAAGCATTTAGCGAAAATCCCTCCCTAGTTATTACTCTAGGCGATAGGAAATTGCATAACGGACCAATATCACTCCACCAGTCAAACCAAGCTGAAGTACGGCTACCATAACCAACCTTAGACCACACATGGTGCCGAATCAAGGGGCGAATTCGAACCATCTTTTTCCAGAACAACAACTAGCCGGCATCTTATGATCCCAAAAGTTACGGCCTCTTAGCCGATAGGAGTGAATCCAAGCAACCCACAGCGAATTACGATTACTTAGAATACTCCAAATATACGAAACCATAAGGGATTTGTTTACATCAGTAATCCAACGAATCCCCAAGCCCCCTTCATGCTTTGGCACACATACAGACTTCCAAGACACTTTCGCTCTACCACGCTGAGAAGAGGATTGAGCCTATAAGAAATTCCCCATTTTTGTTTCCAATTCCTTAACCACCCTGGCTGGAAGGATAAAAACTGAAGACCAGTACACATGTAAAGCCGAAAGCACCGAAATAATCAACTGCAATCTGCCAGCAAAGGATAGCATTTTATTCTTCCAATTATTGATCTGCTGTTCAAGACGTTCCACAAGAATACTACAATCCTTGTACAATAGCCTGGAGGTAACAAAAGGAACACCCAAGTATCTCACGGGAAGCGAACCCTCCACAAAAAGCATAATATTCAAAATTTCACTTTTGACGTGATTAGGAACATTACAAAAAAAACCCTGTACTATTCTGAAGACTAGGGACTAAGCTTGACATTCGAGTAAACTTTGTGAGGGATAACATACTACACCTAGCCGAAGCCACATCTCCTCTAGCAAACAAAAATAAATCATCCGCAAAACAAAGGTTAACAATATGCTGCTTCTCACATTTATTATGGAACCTAAAAGTCGAATCCATTCTTGTCGCCTGATTCAAAATGCACGTCAATACTTCCATCACCAGAGTAAACAGATACTGAGATAGGGGATCCCCCTGCCTTAAACTCCTTTTGCCTTTAAAGTACCCATGTATATTCCCGTTAACACAAATCGAATAAGAGGCTGTTGACACACACAACATTATCCAATCCACCATAGTACCATTAAAACCAAAACCCATCATCACATTTTTAAGAAAGCTCCATTCAACCGTGTTGTAAGCTTTTTGGATATCCACCTTGAAAGCACATCTCGGGGGACCAAAATCTCTATGGTAATTATGCATCAACTCCTGAGTAAGAAGAATATTATCCGATATTTTCCAACCCGGAACAAAAGCCGATTGGTTAATAGTCACGATCCCGCTTAAAGAACCCTTCAACCTATCCGCCAGCACCTTACTGATACATTTAAAAATAACATTACAACAGGATATAGGTCGGTAATCTGTAACTTTCGACGGGGCCGACACTTTTGGAACTAGAACAACTAATGTATGATTAAGTTGTTGAAGAAGCTTCCCCGTATTAAAAAAATCAAGAATAGCGTTTGAAACATCGCTCCCCACTATGTGCCAAGAACTCTTGAAAAAAGCAGCCGTATACCCGTCAGGCCCGAGAGCTTTATCACTTCCAATAGAGAACATAGCTGATTTTATTTCTTCCAAAGTAACCGGCCGAACCATGTTATTGGCAGCTTCAGGACTCAACTTATTAGAAAAAATATCAGGCGAAGGAACTAAAGACACTTGACCTTCACCTCCTAAAAAATGCTCGTAATATTTGACAAAAGTTGTAGCCACCCCATCACCCTCAAATATCTCTCCACTCAAGTCAGATATCATCTCAATACGGTTTATGTGGTTCTTACATTTTAATGACGTATGAAAGTAGGCCGTATTGGCATCACCCGCTCTGAGCCAGTCAACTTTAGATTTCTGCTTGAGAAACCTCTCCTCATCAAGAGAAGCTTCCTAAAAATCACGGAGCACAGAGGCTTCTTGACTTCGTAACAGATCATTCAAAGGGTCCCTATCAATATCTTTCTGGATCGCCTCAAGCTCCCCACGAAGATTGATAACCTTCTGATGAAGGTTCCCCTGCTGAAACAACATAACACGAAGAGGAGATTTCAAAGTCTTGAGTTTCTTAATCATGCGAAATTGATGAACCCCATTAATATGAATATCCCATTTAGACTTAACAATATCCAAGAAGTTCGGTTTATAAACCAAGAAATTTGAAAATTTGAAAGGCCTTGGCTTCGGCTTCGCGGCCAATAATAACTTCAAGACACACTGACAATGATCCGAAACACCATAAGGCCTAAAGACGGCGACATAATCTGGAAAAGCACTAACAAAAGGAGCATTACCCATAATTCTATCAATCTTTTTAAGCAATCCTACTCCTTTTTTGGGTTTTTGACTCCACGTGAAGTGAAGACCCGTTTCATTTATATCAAAGACCTCAATATCCTCAACACATTCTTTAAATTCACGCATGCCATTAGAAATAGAGGAGATACCGATCGACTTATCCTCCAGATTCAGAGCTGAGTTGAAATCTCCCATAATAACCCAAGGTTTATCATAAACCAGACCCTTATGCATACGAAGATTCTGCCATAACTCCCTTCTAGAAACATAATAATTCGCGGCATAAACCAAAGAACAAAAAAACTTACTCTTATCAGCTTTATTTATAACCTGGACATGTAAAACTTGAGCCGCCTGAGCAAGCACCATAACATCCACCTCCACAGGGTCCCAACCCAATATGATCCGAGCACCTTTATTACAACATCCCCCCATTAGAAGTCCAATCCCATCTCCTAAACACAGCATTACAAACCGTCTAAAGATTATCCACACCCACATGAGACTCTAAGATCGCACATAAACTAAGATTATTATTTTTTAGCATCTGGCGAACCTCATTTTGTTTCAGAGGTCGGTTCAAACCCCTTATATTCCAAACTGCCAAACTAGTCATTTAGAAACCTCTGAAGATGGAGTGCTTGCCCCTTTTTAGAACCGTCATTACGCGTATCCTCTTTAAGAAAGTCATTAGTTTCATTATATACTTCCACAACCTCGTCGTCATCTGATTCATCTTGGTCACCTTCCGTTCCCCGACTAGCTTTGCTAGATTCGCCAACATCATCTCTTAGAACATCAAAAGGATTGCTGGTCACCAGAGTAGCCGGTTTATCTATCTTCTTAGTATCTCCATCCTTGGTACGTATAGGCCTGTATTCGAATTTGGATTTCTGCTTGTTAACTGGGATGCCAGGCTTCTTTGCAAGTTTTTTACCCTCAACTGTTGTAAACCCATCATCATCAACTATTCTTTTACCCTTTCCACGAGACTGAGTCGTCTCCTTATGATTGAGGTCATTGTTTTGACGTTGCGGATTCCTTCTAATCTGTTTCGGACATGTTTCATCAGAGTGGCTGAAAACACAACAGTGGCTACACCTATGCGGGCTCCATTCATATTCCACATACATTTTTTCTTTAACAAACCCATCACCCTCAAGGTCTGGAACAACTATAACTAATTCCTCCTTGAACTCATTATCAGCAGAAATTTCAATGAGAGCACGAGCATAACTACTTCTTCCCCAAGCATCCATACACATATTAGTAGTAAACGAATCCAGCATTTTAGGTTCCCCAATCGCCATAGCAATGAGACTCAAACCATCCTCCGTGTAAGCGGCGATTGGGACATCATGGATCTTAACCCATAGTTGTAACAGCTTCACTTCCTTCTTCTCCAAGCTTTGTAAATGCCGACTAGATATTTAAAAATAACGGTTGTGAACGAATAATCCATGGGCCTGCTTTTGAAGCATTCATCATACCAGATTGATCCACAAATTTAAAAAAGAAAAATCCATTGGCATTCATCATAGTTTTTTGTAATCCGAATTTCTTCCAATTGTTCCGAACAAAATATTCCACTACCGGGTAGGCCACTCGATCCCCCAAAAAATAACCATACAGCGTATTGGCAAGCTTATCTTGAACAGCTCTAACCGATTCCCGGGGTAACACCACATCACATCACTAATGTTTCTCAGAACTAGCAAGGTTACGAAAGTTTACCTTCCTGGATTGATTGTTCAATACCGATTCAGCATAGGACAAGGGTTTCGAATTCCCAACATTAGGTTGACTACTTTTTACCTCCTCATTCTCTGCATGATGCATCTCCGGTCCAAAAATATCCGAACTCTCAGTAAACTTACCATCCACATGCAAACCAGAATCTTTGACACTATTTGTATTAGACAGTTTACGAAAATCAGCAAACGTTTGAAACTTCACCTACTGCTCCCCTACCGGTGTAGAGATCTTTGACAAGCCGTCCAAGACTGAGGAACCAGACGTAGAGTATAAACCTCTCCTAGGCATCAATGGGTTACCATCTATGTTCGTAATTCTCAGACCAATCCCACGAGTACCTGTAGTTCCTCCATCAGATTTCATAGTATGTTGATTATTCCATCAGATTTCATAGTATGTTGATTATGATCAACAGGATACCATCACTACCACTCTCCATGCAAACGATGACACAAGAAAACCGAAGAAACCAGAAAAACTACAAACGCATGCAAACCCTAAACTAGCACTTTACCGAATGAATCTTATCTAATCGAAATAGGGATTCAGGTGAATCAAGGTTACTGCCCAACCAGTAGGACCGATAAACCCTAACCACTATTCCAACGGAATCGAAACACAAAGTAAAGGTAGGCGACGAAAAAGAAAGACAGAAACCCTAGATTCAACTCAATCACTATTGCTAACTAGTTCGAATTATATAACTACGTTAGTTACATAATTGCTCTAGGATATGTTTGGGTTAGTTTACAATTACTCTAAAGTAACTATATAATTTTGGATATAAGTTTATAGGATATGTTCGAGCTGGATTAGAATTACTCTAGCGTAGTTATATAATTATTCTAATTATAAGTTATTGTTAAAGTTAGTTACACATATGGACTCTGTGGTTTATACCTAGTTTCATCTTTGGGTATTAATTTTTTTTTAACAGGTTTGATGCTTGTGATTATCAGTTTGTACCGAGTTTAGGTATTAACACTAACTTCTGTTAAATTTGAGTAGAATGACTAAAATACCAATTTGTAACTACAGGGACCATTTATGTAACGAATCATTGTTTATTACATGGATTATTTGTGTAATTTCTTAATAAATATAAAAACAAAACAGTCCCAACCCACATGAAATCAGATACTCGTCTAAATCAAAATTTCGTATTTAGGGTAAGTTTCAGTAGTTGAAAACAATGTCTCTATTTTCTTGTGGTCTGTAGATGAAAATTCAAGAACACATTTCATCATTTTATTATACACTAGGTTTTTTTTCAGTCGTACGTTGCGGTGAAACGGAGCAAACGATAATGTAAAGCAAACGTTATTTGAAAATGTAGAATGTTGTTTAGAAAGCCAAACCATTAGAATCGGTTCAGTTTATCATCGTATCATTTTACAATAGCAAATAAATACTTTATTTTTAATATAAATTTGTTTTTAATAAAACTTATATTAATCGAGGGTAAAAAGTAAGCTCAACTACGTACTTAAGTTTTTAGAAAAAAAATTAACGAACATAATTTATTAATTGATAAAGTAAAGGTAAATTTAAAAAAAGAAGAAAATATTATGGAAAACAAAATAAATGATAAAGAATATATGGTTTTAGAAAAGGAAAAATAAAAATACATTAAAAGCTAAAAGTAAATAGAAAAAAATTAAAATATATTAAAAGTTAAAAATAATAAATATTAAAAAATATATTAATATAATAAAATATTAAAAAGCTATATATTATTATTATACACATTAATATTAAAAAGAAAAAGAAGTGCCCATGAATAGTGTTTTGGTATTTTTATAATATTGTTTTTTTAATTATTTTATTACTTAATAGATTTTTAATATTAGTTTTCAGTTTTAATTATTTTATTACTTAATTATACTATAATTTATATAATTTTTAGTACGTTGTTTCGACGTGCCTGATTTTATTTACATTTTGATATAAAGTTTTTTTTCTTTCTAAAACCGAGTTTTTTTGTGAGTGATAATGTACAAGTAATCGTTAGCAGAGTCATACATATTAATTTTTTTATATATTAATGTTGTTACCCTTTTCGTCATTCCAATAATATAGTGTAATTGTGTAAGACCGTAATTCGTATTTAACAAAAAGTCGCAGCGGAAATTGGTGCCATAAAATTTCTTTCATTACAAACGTCTTGACTTACTTGAAGGTTCATTTTAATATGTATCTTTTACAAAACAAAAGCATTACTCCCGTTTACCAATAGTACATACTCAATTATTCCCGTACAATCTATCTTGTGACTCGGTCTTCGATCTCTATTCCTTGTGATAATCACCCGTGATCCGTATAACCTGCACTCACCACATTCATTCATAACATTAGCACACATTATATAAACAAGATTCATTCACGTACACTTCACATTTCGTCATTTTTCAAACTTTAAGCATTTCATCTGCGTATCCATTTCCTGGTGAGGCTTCAATAATGTACCTGCATTACTTTTCATTCTCAAGGTACACCATTAATAACGTTAACACTCAACGTGTCTAAATCATGCATACATACGTACTTACATACATACACATCTACATACATAAATACCTTTCCTACAGCTTTACATACGTGCATACACTCATACATGTCTTTATGCATACATACATACACAACTACATACGTACATACCTTTCCTACATCTTTACATACATGCATACACTCGTACATATCTTTATACATACATACATTCATATCTACATACGTACATGCCTTTCCTACATCTTTACATACATGCATACACTCGTACATATCTTTATACATACATACATTCATATTTACATACGTACATGCCTTTCCTACATCTTTACATACACGCATACACTCGTACATATCTTTATACATACATACATACACATCTACATACGTACATACCTTTACGAACACGTACTAGATCACGCGTACCTCTTACATAATCATACATCATTTACATGGGTCTTAGACTTAGATTTATAGCCCATAAACATCTAAGGAACCATAAAACCATGTTTGGAAGGTCCGCCGTAGTCCACGGATAACAAACCGAAGCCTACGAAACATAAATCAACTTAAATATCAAGAATTTGGCTTTTGAGACTTGGGGAGGCCGTCGCCGACGGGCCTTGCATTTACCCGTAGCCCAAAAACCCCGTAGACAGGTAATTAACCCGTCAGCAAAAAAACTAACTTTCTAGAGCCCGTCGGCGACTACCCTTGACCCGTCGGCGACTACCTCTAGAAATGGCACTTTTCTGCAGTTCCGTTTCGTCGTCCGTACGCACTAAAACGCGCATAACTTTTGAACCGTTTACCCGTTTAACCTCCCGTTTCTTCCTACATGCTTGTAAATTCACATTCTATCATATGAACTTAAAATCCCACATCCGGATTAAGGAAATTCTTAACTTACACGCTATCGTCTTATTATTCATTTATGATTTATTCGACCCGTTCATGCATTCATCCACAAAACTTGTTTGTTTGACCATAACTTCTTATGAACCTAATAATGTCAACATTGTATATCATACAAGATTAAGTTCTCGGATGTCTTGCATCCTCTTGACCCATTTTCGCTCAAGAGCTTATTTTGACCCGTTAAGGGTATTTGCGCATTTTAATTGGTCTATGACTAACCAAACCATCATCCCCACTTCCATACTTGTCCAAAACATTACACTAATCGAATAACTTGTTTCTAAACTACTTTTAAGATCGTTTACCCCAAAATACCCATCAAGGGCATTTTGGTCAACTTTAATCCCATCATTTACGACGAAAGACTTTAACACATATTTAACCTCAAACATCATGTTTAATTAATTACAACACTTTATTACTTACTTGAACTAAGAAGTGATTACAGAAATCACTTACCTTATGCGTCCGTGCTCGTATCCGATTCCTTGCCTCTTCTTGACCCGTTAACACCTCATGCTTGAGTCCGTCTCGACGTGATTCCTATACTTTCATTTCATCGAAATCACGCTCTTATTAGCATACACATTTGTACATGTAACAATCATATCACTCGCATAATTCACACTTAACTTTCCTTAGTCATTTCTAACAAGCCTTAAAATATATAATCAACTTCATATAATCATATCCGTATACGTTAAACTCATGTAACTCATCATGTCATTACATTTAACACGGATTGCTATAACATGTACCATACGACTTCCCATCAACCTACATTTACGACAACGAGTCAAATCATGTTTCTTATACTTAGTTGACTTTCAAAAGTCAACTATTAACCATACTTAACTATCGACTTATCATCATATACCCGTAACATCATAATCGACTATACGGACGACACTATATACATCTTATCATACGCTTGGTGTGCGTACCACCTTTTAAGCATAACGTACAACTAATTCATGCATGAATCTTCTAAACTCATACATAACTCATCAAATCCTTCTACTAATCATCATATATCATTCCAAATGAACATTAAACATAACATCATCATATTCCTATACTTTCATCTAACAATAATTCATCATACCCACATAATACATCAATCATTCAACAAGACTTGAACATAAGAGGTGATTCTAGTCATCATCTTCACCCTAACTAACGGGTTTCACCCCTAATCATCAAATTAACGCAAACCATACATAACCCATGTTCTATACGAGGATTCTAACCCTTGTACATGATCAATTTCATATAAACTCACGGATTAGAACATAACCCACTTCACCCATGATCACCAATCTTAGATTTAAAACATACCTTATGATCCTCTCGTGTTGGTGATCATTAATCCATGATCGGTTATGGATTTAAGCTTCATCTTGCCTTCCGATTTGAGCATAAAGATGAAGTTAGGGTTTGAGGCTCCATGGGAGCCTCCTGATCTTTCTCGAACACACGTATATGTGTGTTTGTGTGTGATTAAGTTATTTAATAACATAACTTTCATTTGTTCCACTTTAGCCCCTCGGGTTTACCTTTAAAACATAACTGACACTACCCTCATCATTTAATAATTTTGACCATACCTTTAACTAGGTTAAATAGCCTAGTTATTTATTTCATGACGTGTCACATAAGAACATACGACAAATATTAACATTCAGATTTTGGGGCGTTACAAATTGAATTCAGAATTAGTGAGACGTGCTTATTTTATCTTCGCTTCACTAAACGTTTTGTTCAAAATCAAACGAATCAAATATAACTGATATTTTTTTTGTTCTTTAGGGTGATCAACCGAACTGGTACCCTGACGAAAACTTATACCTTTTTTTTCCTTAGAATGAACTGAATCAATATTGTGCGTACAACTTCGGTAGCAATATATATAGTATCTATTTTATATCGTAAACTGGGTATTTGTATCATACTAATACCGTGACGAACCAAATGTATATCGTCCCAACAATATTGGTGTTGCGTCAATTTTAGGCGAACAACATTGGTAACGGTACCAACATAATCATTATTGGTATTCGTTTAAAATCATTACTAATATTTGTTTTTATGGTTTTCGTCAATATAAAATACGTATTGTTGTTGTTTTAGGCATATCATGACTTTATTTTTTAGTTTTGTCTTTGGGTTGCTATATTGAGTGTCGATACCGTAGCGATACTGTAATAAATTGTACCGGATTCCCGCCGCAACGCGCGGGAAAATTTTACTAGTTATTTTAAATTTGAAATTACTATTCATCATTCATCTTCGAAAACTATATATAATTGCTAACTTGGGTTCAATTTATAAAGTTTCTTGAACTGAAGTTCAATTATAATAAAACTTTATATAATTTTAATCTATAATCCATAAAGTTTTGTGCTTTCATCATTATAGGGTTCCCCTGTTTTCTTTCAATTTAAGCTATCCTCTATTTTCTACTTTTACTTTTACTTTTTGCAAATTACATAATAACTAACCTAATTCTCACTATTTCCTGTTTTCACCACGTTAAATTTGTAGTTTATATAATCGGCTAGCATCGAAAGCCGGTTCAAATTAGAAAATGGATGAAAAACAGCTGGATTCGAATGCTCCTCTACTCTCAATCAGACGATTATCAGCAGCTGGTTCAAATTCGGACCGATTTCTCCCAATTCCTTTAGATAAACAGCAATAACACGATAACAATCACTTCCGGTTGCTAGATCCCAATGGGAACCCGAACAAGAGGTCACAAAACCCACAGCGGTTCGCTTCAATTGGGAACAAATTCGGGGCCAAGTGACAAAAAAAAAAAAAAAGAGTAAACTGCCATTTTGGTCCCTGTGGTTTGGCCAGTTTTGCCACTTTAGTCCAAATCTCAAACTTATTACATTCAGGGCCCTGTGGTTTGCATTTTGTTGCCATTTTGGTCCAAATTTCAAAAACCCTAATTTTTCACTGTTGCAACCTGGTTTTTTGTCCTTTTCTAAAGGGGCATTTTGGTCATTTTGCATGCCCAACTACCCACCCCACCATCCTTTACTTTTTTTTAATAAATTAACACAAAATTAATTATATATTATATATATATACATACAGACATTCACAAAATCAATAATCATCATCTTCATCGGTTCCGATCGAATGCCACCACCGCCATATCAATAATCATCATCATCATCGGTTCTTCATCTTCAACCCCTTCAATCTTCATCTTCAATCTGCAGTTCATCAGCACCATACAAAGTCAAATCATCATCATTTTCATCGATTCTTCATCTTCAATCTTCAATCTGCAGTTCATCAGCACCATTTTCATCAACAAAACCTGCAATCAATAAGCACCATCTTCAATCTGTAATCATCAGCAAAACCTGCAGTTCATCAACAAAACCTGCAATCAACAAAACCATTTTCATCAACAAAATCTGCAATCATCAACAAAACCTGCAATCAACAATGTACAACTTTGATACCAAATTAACGAAAACAAAAAAAAAACCACCGCCTCCACCATCACCTAAACCTGCAACACCATCTGACGAATCTGTACAACTTTGATACCAAATTAACGAAAACAAAAAAAAAACCCACCCACCCCCCTTTCAATTCATATGGCAGCTACTGCCTCAACTCACCACCCCAAAAAGAAACCCTCAACCATCCGCTTCCGTCGCTGCCGTATCAAAGAAACCACCTCTGATAATCAATCGATTGAATCTGGAGACGGTGGTGGTGGGTGATTCCGGTACAGATGACTGGTTTGATTCCTCTGATAATCAATCGATTGAATCTGGAGACGGTGGTGGTGGGTGATTCCGGTACAGATGACTGGTTCGATTACTCTGATAATCAATCGATTGAATCTGGAGACAGTGGTGGTGGTTTGTGGCGGCAGGAGGAGAGAGAGAGAGAGAGAAAAAGAGAGAGGGTGGTGATGGTGTGGTGTGGTGCTGGTAGTTGAGAACGGTGGAGGAGGTGGTGGTGGTGGTAGGTACGGTGGTGACGATACGGTGGTGGGGGTGGTGGTGGTGGTGGTGTGGTGGTGGTAGTTCAGATAGAGAGAGAGCAGAGATGGTGGTGGTGATGATACGGTGGTGGGGGTGGTGGTTATGGTTGTGGTGGTGTGGTGGTGGTAGTTCAGAGAGAGAGAGAGAGAGCAGAGTGAGAAAGATGAGAGAGAGAGAGAGTTCTGACTTTAGTATGTGTGGGTGTATATATATTATATATAATTGTTTTAGGTATTAAATATATACAATTAAATATAATAATTTTTAAAATACCCAAAATGCCCCTGAGAGTAAAGACAAAATAGAAGGGTTTAAGTAGAAGAATCTGGTCAAATTTGAAATTTGGATCAAAATGGCAACAAAATGCAAACCACAGGGCCCTGGATGTAATAAGTTTGAGATTTGGACTAAAGTGGCAAAACTGGCCAAACCACAGGGACCAAAATGGCAGTTTACTAAAAAAAAACCCAAAAACACCCGAAATCCTCAGGTATTTCAATCCGGACCGATCCGGATTGATGAACAATCACCAGTTGATGTTAATGGAGAGGCTGAAGCAATGGAAAAACTTTTAATGTCGATTTCGTGCAATTATAGTGAACAGAAGAGTGAAGTATAGTCTTCGAAAGCGTTCGATTTTGATTTCCAGACTCGCGATTATCTAATGAATCGGGTTTTACCACACCGAAGTCAATGATCGTTCAACAAAAAAGTTGCAAAGAAGCAAGAGCCTACGGTTCTCGAGCCTCCGAAGTATGTGAAGACGGTTTACAATGGTTTAGACGCGAATCTGATTTCATGTGGGTTGGGGATTGTTTTGTTTTTATATTTATTAAGAATTTATTACATAGATGGTCCCTGTAGTTACCAAAGGGTTAACAGAAAAACTAACAAAAGTTAATTTAATGCCCAAACTTGTTACAAACTAATAATCACAAGCCTCAAACCTATTAAAAAAGTTAGTACCCAAATACGAAAATAGCTATAAACCACAGTCCATCTGTGTAATTAACTCTTATTGTTATTTATAAACATGTCATGGTGGTTTTTATTGTTTCTTTCACTTTGTACGATAATTTCCATGTGTACTCAACTAAACCTTATGCGTGTGTGCAAGTGTGAACCCTTCTCTTGTATTGAATGATAACACTAAGAAATCTTGATCCTCTCTGAATAGTTTTCTGAATTTGGAGACTTTGAATAAAGTACAAATAAAAATGCAACTGACTTATACAAGATTTATGAAGCACTTCAAAGTAGGGCTGGCAATTTTTACACGATACACAAATACACGACACGAACCTACACGACCTTAACAGGTATCGTGTATGACCTTAACAGGTATCGTGTACTAAACAGGTAGACACGAAACTACCTGTTAATTTTCGTGTCTAAACAGGTCAGATACCTAGTTACCTGTTATATACCTGTTAAGACATGATAAGGTTTTAATTTTTAATTAAATAAAATATATATGATATTTCATATATGCTACGGTCAGAATCTTCTTTAGATCAAAAAATAGAAAACCCTAATGACCTAATCAGATCTCTCTCAACTCTCTCAAGTTACATCCGACATCGACAAGCTCCACCGCACCGGAATCCATCGCTCCACCGCACCGGCATCCATCACTATACCGCACCGGAATCCAGCAATCCCCTGTCTTCGCCGGCCTCCCCTATCTTCGCCGGCATCCATCGGCCTCCACCGCACCAGATTCGAAGTATATATGGCTTTACTCAAACTATTGTTAATTACTCATGCTTTACTCAAAGTAAGCAGATTCGAACTATAATACTATATATTGGCTTTACTCAAAGTAAGCAGATTCGAACTATATATGCTTCTGTTGTTAATTACTCAAACTATATATGGCTTTACATAAGAACAAATCTGCCTAATTTTATAGTTTATGTTATGAATTTGATGCAGCCCCTTGATTATAGTTTATGTTATGAATTTGGTACTTTTTTGTTTCACTAAACAGGTTCCAAATATGTGATTATTCTAGTCTTCGTTAACAGGTACTAACAGGTAATTTTCGTGTATATCGTGTCGTGTTTGTGTTTGCAAAAATGGACACGAAACCTTATTGTGTCGTGTTCGTGTATGGCGTTTCGTGTATCGTGTCTTATCGTGTCGTGTCGTGTCTTATCGTGTACGGGTATACAAGATATGCCAGCCCTACTTCAAAGGGATATTTTTTTTCTCTCAAACGCGTAAGGAGACTTTTCAAAGGAATATTTTTTTTATCTCAAACGCGTAAGGAGACTTTTCATATATGTTTAACATTCCAATTAATTGGTTTAGAAAAGTGGCCAAAACCAACGTACTTTTTTTAGCGGCTAAAACTGGCCAACACTATCTTATTTTTTTAACAGCCAAAACTGGCCAAAACTATCTAATGCATTAACAAAACCAAAACACACACGGTGTATATAGGTGGAGGGGGCAACCCAGGGGTAGCGTGTGAGGGTTTGAACCTACAACGGCTACACCGCTGCCAGTACCCCTTCGGGTAGGCTTGACGGGCAGGTTGTAAGGGTAGTGGAAGCTGCAGTTGTGTGGCCAAATATGACGGATGGAAACATGGGTTGAACGGTCTTATGGAGCCTTAAAAACTTATTTTACAATTAAACACCTTATATATAACTCATTTCTTTTACAAACACTACACCACACTTCGCATACTCTTTTTTTTAACAATCTCTAAACAAACATTAAACCCTCTATTAATCAAATGGCCGAATGGACCAAAAAACGAAGAGATCACGTTGGCAAGTGTTTGGGTTACTTTCACTGTGCGCATGGTTCGAGGGTCTTGTGAGACGTGGCTTCAAATCATCAACGTATTTCAGGAACAAATAGGTAACCAATCCCACAAAGTATACGAACTCGTGAATGGGTGGCATATTATCCAACTTAATGGTGCCAAGTATGACAAATTGCTCAAAGAGGCAATGAACAATCAATAAAATCAAAACCAGGACGCCATTTGGGTAGCCCTTGGTGAATATAAACGGACATACGACCCCCAGTAATTTGAATCTCACCTTGAGGTTCGGAAAATCATGTGAATTCGTCCGCAATAGAAAGAAGTTTTATGTATTTTACCAATTTTAAGTTGTGTTATATGTTAATTCTAAGTTATTTATTATCTTTATGCTTTAATAATATTATAATTTAGTAATTTCAATTTGTTGAATTTGTTTTTTATTTAAAAAAAAAGTTGTAGGGTATTTGAAAGGAGTGATACCAGTGTTTTCATGGTTTGAACGTAGTTTAGGATAAAATTTTTGTGACAATGTAGTATTAAAAGAGGCTAGAATACATGAAAGGAGTGGCTCCATAAGCAAATTAAAATCTTATGTTGGGATCTCAAAACTTTGGGTAGAGTTTTAATAGTCACGCCGCTTCCCAAAAGATAAAAAAGATAAGAGTCTTTTATCACTCGGCTAAAGCGTCATCGAATGAATTAGTTACAAGGGGAATTAGAATTACAAATTGTCAAGCCATCTTTATTTGTTTCAACTCAAACCAATGTCGTCTTTGGACCATTAATCGATCATTTTACATTTTCAATGGACATATGGAACAACATGCCTAAGTCTTCGATTTACACTGGCGAGTTAATTGATGGATGTTGACATACATACGAAAAGTCTCCTCTAGACCTCAACCACTCTACTGCCTTACACACCATATATCAAAAACATCTACGTAGCATAACGTGTGATTTAGTAAATAAATCTTGAATATATGACTTTTATTTTCTAGGGGGAAGGAGTGCCCATATTAGATACCCAAACTCTCTCTAATCTTCTTGAATTACGTCACTTAAACCATCCACTGCCTTCTCCTACCCTCTTTAATGGCGTCACTTAAACCTTGGTGCCATCTTCCTTTTTTCTTGTTTTATTACAAATATAAATAATTAAACACAATAAATTAATACATTTCTAAAATATAAAATTACTACATTCCTAAACATGAATATTAAACATTCAACATAATCTAAAAATAATACATTTCTGAAAGGAAATTAAGTTTTTTTTTTTTTTTACATAAATAGGAAAAAAAAAACTATAATATATAAAGAGTATTTAAAAGATAAAAACATAAATTAATTTACATCACTATAATAAAAAGGGGAAATGGATTATATCACCCTAAACTAAGCAAAATTGGTCAATACCACTCTCAACTTTCAATTTGGCTCCCACCACCCTCTACTTAACATTTAGGTGTCGGTGTCACCCCTTCGTTAAATAAGTACTAACTTAGTTTGTTTTTTAACCGGCTCGTTTGTACCTTTATTCTAATCTTATTAAAATTAGCATTTGTTTACATGGTGATCTGGATGTCGATAAATGGATAACAAATCGCCACAAGTCTAGGTAGATTCTAAAATCAGCTATGCAAGTTTCCTTGGCAAATGAAAACAAAATCAACAAAATGAAATTAGTACAGTTTCAGCTAAGAATGGTTTAATGTAGATTTAACCCCTGATGTGGTTTGTTTAATGGTATTTTGTACTTAGGTTACGTGCTTCTATGCATATGCATCTTGTATCTACAACACATGTAAACTAAAATAGGTAATTAAAGATATATAGTAAAGAGTAAGTGATGACGGGGGTAGCTCAAGACTAAATAAAATGATTAAATATGTAAACGCTCAAAAGGTTAAACGGTTCAACGGTTGAAAAGCTGTGAGTTGGGAAAAGCAATGCGGAAACAGTGGCCGGTCACATCTGGAGATCGCTTCACCAACCCGCAGCCGCAAAAAGCAAAGCAGGTCTGCACAGTGCACACTATTATCCGGGGGTCAAAAGGCTTCAACCCCCGAAAGGGGAAACCCTCCACTGCAAGCAAGGTTACTAGTCTAACACATTCCACTTCGGGAGATGTCTTCTCTTATAAATTGACACTTCATTTACTTCAGAAAACATCTCCTGACCAGCTCTGATTTTCTAATCCCCGGTCATTCACATCGAGTGCTTGTTTCATACAAGTCACTCCCTTTCACATCCAACACACACATTCCCTTTGCTACCACTTCCGAATCTGAGTACATTTCAGAGGAGGATCCATAGCAAAGAACAACAATAAACTAGTAAACCTCCTTCCGCGTCTTGCAAACGTGGGGGGACCCCACGACCTGCGTTAGGCAAGGTTGAACCCTTCAACCATTTTGCCTAGCCAGTCCAGCTACCACCGTTTTGTCTTCGACGCCCCATCATGTGTTGAACTCACCCCCGAAGGGGTTGCCAACAATTTCCTTGTGCTGAGGTCCCTACTCAACCAACATGTGAGTAAAGAAAGAGAAAAGGGAGTGAGGATTCGTTTAGACTATGACGAACCTGAACCAACGCTGTCTCCACGGCCACCTCCCCCTCTTTTTGCAACAAGAACTGAGGCTGGTCCCAGTAATCTTTCAAACCCTCACCCTTATCTGTCCACTATGACAAATCCTACGGTGCATCCTATCTTCTTTTCCCATCCAATTACTAGTGGTGCTCCTTTGGGACATGAGCTGACCCTTGATCAGCTCCTACAGTCCCTAGTAACAAGCTGTCCAGCATCTATCACAACCACATGGGAGCAAGCTCTGTCCGTGCTCCCTTTAGCACGAAGTGCTGTTATGAGTGCTCCCCTCGGGATAAACTGATCTGTTGGCCCCGGAAGCCTTCAAGGCTTCAACCCCATGCCCAACATGATGACCCAGATGATGGCCAACTTCCCATGGCAACACTTCATCAATCAAGTGCTAGCCACTCAGGGAAATAACGGCACTAACAATAATGTGGATACAAGGGCTGAAGAAGACTTGGCTAAACCATACAAGCCAAGTAACCTTTCATGCTTTTCAAGGCAGATAGCCGATTATGATTTCCAATCAAAGATTAAGATGCCGTCCCACATCAGGACGTATGATGGGACTGAAGATCCTGAGGACCATCTGCAGATCTTCACCGGTGCAGCCCGAATAGAGAAATGGTCAAACGCTGAATATTGTTTAATGTTCATGCAAACTCTTGTGGGATCTACCAGAATCTGGTTCAATGACTTACCTGCTCAAAGCGTTCGAAGCTTTGATGATCTTAGCAAAGGTTTCTTAGCCAATTTCTCCCAACAAAGGCGATATGTCAAAGATGCAACAGTGATCTTTCAGATAAAACAACGTGATGACGAAAGTCTCCGTGCTTTCATTGAACGATACAAGAAGGAAGGTCTGACTTATGTAGGGGCCGATGAGAAAATGAGGGTGGCTGGCTTCATGAATGACATCACCTCTAAGTACCTTACAAGGGATTTCAACAAATCTCTACCCAAGACCTTAGAAGAAGCTCTTGAAAGGGCTGAAGCCCACATCCGGGGAGAGGAGGCAGTAGACATTAAAGAACAAAGAAAAAGAGGGTCCGGCTGGAGAAGCAACAGCCAAGCCAGAAAAAGAGGGAACTTCAACTCCTATGACAGGCGGTCAAAGGGTTCAGACCCTCGAAGGCCTGAAGGCCGGAACCCTCCAAGCAGGGAAAAAGGCATAAGTTTCACATCCCTCACAAAGACCCCTCAAGAAATCCTTGCAACAGAAGAAGTTAAACAAAACTTTCGGCCTCCTAGGCCTCTCCCCAAGAGCAGGAAGAACGAGAACTCCACCCAGTACTGCGAATTTCATGAAGAAAAAGGTCACCACACCAATGATTGCTTCCAACTCAAGAAAAGAATAGAGGAAGCTGTTAAGTCCGGAGAACTCACACATTTGGTAAAGGGAGTCCGGGACAAAATGGCTGAAGGGAAAGGTAAGGAAGTCAATATGGTAGATTTTGATGGAAGGGTTCCTCATAAAAGGCAGAGGTTGGAAGCTTGGGAGCTTCAGTGCGTCTGTTTCCCCCCTACGGAGAAAGACCCACTCTCTAGCCCTCTTGTGGTAGAAGCTACCGTGGGAACGTTGCAAACATGCAGGGCATACATAGACACTGGGGCTGCCACGGAAATCATGTTCGAGAAATTCTTCAACCGTTTGAGTGATGAAGAACGCTCAAGGCTTCAACCCTCTGGAACCTCCATAAAAGGTATAACCGATATACCTCTCAAGCCTTTAGGGCAACTGACGCTTAATGTTCATTTCAGCGATGGTTTGAAAGAAAGCACCCAACCACTAACCTTTGTGGTTATCAACATCCCCTCAAGCTACGATGTGATCATTGGAAGACCAGGACAATGTGCATTTTACATGGTCGTGTCTGTTGGCCACGGCACAGTCAAATTCCCTACCGAGAGGGGCATAGCAACCCTTCAACCCTCTCAGGAAGCCTACATGGTTGAAGGTGAAAGCTCAAACAGTGAAGAAGACAGGCAAAGGTTGGTCATAAACCCTAAGTACCCTGAACAAAGAATAAGGGTCAACCCAGACCTTTCTCAAGAGACCCTTTCATACCTTGAAAAATTGCTAACACACTACAGCGATGTATTCGCTTGGTGTCTAGAAGATATGACTGGGATCCCCCGGGACATTGCCGAGCATGAGTTGAGAATACCACCGGATGTCAAGCCTGTGGTCCAAAAGAAAAGAAGCTTGGCACCTGAGAGAAGTCTGGCAGCCTGCCAAGAGGTTGAAAAGCTTGTCGGCCGGTATTCTCCGAGAAGTCAAGTACCAGTCATGGGTTGCAAACCCGGTTATGGTCAAGAAACCAGACAACTCTTGGAGGATGTGCATAGACTTTAAGGATCTTAACAAAGCTTGTCCTAAGGATTGCTATCCACTACCAGAAATTGATCTCAAAGTTGACTCCCTCACCGGATACTCGTTCAAATGCTATCTAGATGCATACAAAGGCTATCACCAAATCCTCATGAAGGAAGAGGATGAGGAAAAAACAGCCTTCCACACGGACAGAGGGATCTTTTGTTACCAAAAGATGCCTTTTGGTCTCAAAAATGCCGGAGCAACCTACCAACGACTCGTTGACAAAGCCTTTGCAGGACAAATCGGTAAAAACATGGAGGCATATGTCGACGACTTGGTAATCAAAAGCAAGACGGAGTATGAAATGCTCAATGACATCCAAGAAACTTTCAAGAACCTCAGAAAAGTCAACATGAAGCTCAATCCTGAAAAATGTTCGTTTGGATTTGAGGAAGGAAAATTTTTGGGTCACATTGTTGGAAAGCAAAGTATCAAAGCCAACCCAAACAAGGTGAAAGCAGTCCTTGAGACCAAGCCACCAAAGACCAAGAAGGAGGTTGAAAGCCTGAACGGGAAGCTTGCAGCCTTAAAACGTTTTACCTCAAAATTGGCCGAAAGATCCCTGCCCTTCTACAAAACGCTCAAGAACTGCTCAGATAAGAAGGATTTCAAATGGACTGAAGAAGCTGACGAAGCTTTCAACCAAATGAAGCAACATCTAGCTTCCCTACCAGATATTGCGGCACCAAAAACCGGGGAGTTAATATCGGTATACCTCTCGATTACAGCCGAGGCCATCAGTGCAGTCCTCACCATTGAGCGAGACAGGGCCCAGGTACCCGTTTATTTTTTCAGCAAAACCTTAAAATTAGCTGAAACAAAATATCCTCCCCTTGAAAAACTTGCCCTAGCCCTAGTTCAAACAGCTAGAAGGCTTCGAAGGTATTTTCAAGCACACCCCATGCAAGTGGTCACCGACCAACCTATTAAGAGTGTGCTTGAAAAACCTGAAAACTCAGGGCGATTAGCCAAATGGGCCATAGAACTGGGTGAACATAACATCACCTATGTCCCAAGAAAAGCTATCAAGGCCCAAGTCTTGGCTGATTTCATTGTGGAAGTCCCAAACCAAACAGCCACTGAAGTAAACACCACCACCACTGAACCTTCCAACCCTGAAGCCTGGAAGCTTTTTACCGACGGGGCTTCAAGCGTTGAAGGGTCAGGGGCTGGGTTAATTTTGATCAACCCAAAAGGTTTGGAATTCACACATGCTCTCCGTTTTGATTTTCAGACCACCAATAACGAGGCTGAATACGAAGCACTAATAGCCGGCCTAAGGCTGGCTAAAGAAATGAAGGTTGAAAAGCTTGAAGTGTTCACGGATTCGTTGCTGGTCTCAAGCCAAGTGAATGACAGCTACGTAGCTAAAGAGCCCAACATGAAAAAATACAGAGAAAAATCCAAGGAACTGATGAGTACCTTCCAAGCGTGTAACATCAAACAGATCCCCAGATCTCAAAACAAAAAGGCCGATGCCCTAAGTAAGCTTGCATCTCTCACTTTTGCCCACCTCACCAAGAAGGTACTGGTAGAAGTATTGAAGGCCCCATCCATTAACGAACTGGAGGTTCAAGACGTGGTTACCGAAGATGATCCAAACTGGATGACTCCCATAAAAAAGTTCCTCAAAAATGGTGAATTACCCAATGATCAAGTGGAAGCTAAAAGGGTTGAAATCAAGGCAAGGCAATACATACTGCAAGGAGAAACCCTTTACAAAAAAGGTTACCTTGCCCCCTTGCTAAGATGTGTCGGTCCCGAGCAAAGTAAGTATTTGATCAAGGAAATTCATGAAGGTGTGTGTGGAGCTCACTTTGGAGCTAGATCGGTAGTTGCAAAGCTCATGAACCTCGGATACTTCTGGCCATCAATGCACCGCGATACAACCGAAGAACTGAAGAAATGTGATGCTTGTCAAATTCATGCACCAATTCCGAAAAGTCCCAAGCATGATTTAGTCCCGATAACCTCGGCCTGGCCATTCCATAAATGGGGGATGGACATCGTTGGTCCATTCCCCCCAAGCAAAGGGGGAGTGAAATTCTTACTGGTGGCAGTAGATTACTTCACTAAGTGGCCTGAGGTCAAACCGCTTGCTAAGATCACAGGAAAGCAAGTCATTGACTTTGTTTGGGAGAACATCATTTGCCGTTATGGATTGCCGGGAGTACTTGTCACCGACAACGGAAGACAATTTGCTGAGAAGCCTTTCAGCATTTGGTGCAAGGAATACAAAATCGACCAGATTTTTAGCTCAGTGGCTTATCCGCAATCAAACGGTCAGGTTGAAAGAACAAACAGAAGCATAGTAGAAGGCATCAAGACAAGATTGGGAAGATATGAAAGTAATTGGCTTGAAGAATTACCTAGTGTCCTATGGGCAATTAGAACAACCGAAAAAACAAGCCATAAGAAAACACCATACAGCTTGGTATTTGGATCAGAAGCTGTGATCCCTGCCGAGATAGGAGTTGTAACCCAAAGACTTGTCAACATGGATCCCGGATCAAACCAAAAAGAGACTATGTTGAATTTACAACTCCTAGAGGAAGCAAGAGATCAAGCCGCAATTCAAGAGGCCAAATACAAACAACAGATGGAAGCTTACTACAACAAAAAAGTCAAGAACGAACGTTTCAAGCCAGGGGACCTTGTCCTTAGAAACAACGAAGCCAGCAAAAAAGAAAACCAAGGAAAGCTTGGCCCAAAATGGGAAGGCCCATACACTATCCTTGAAGCACACAAAGGCGGATCCTACAAGCTGGCTGATTCAGAAGGCAAAAAGCTTCCAAGGCATTGGAACGGCAAAACCCTGAAAAGGTTCCATGTTTAAACGGGAAAGTTTGGTTTGTATCAAAAATGTATTTCAAGCAGGATTATGAATACCTTTTGTAAAAAAGCAAGTATTGCTTTAATGAATGAAGTTGTTTTTATCAAACTTGTCTTTCTATCCCAAAAGCAGGTTGAGAACCTAGCAAAAAACTCCATGGCAAGGGCCATGTAAGGGGATGAGCTCCCAGGCCACATAGCTCAATAGGTTCAAGGGTTGAATGAGCCTATATAAGGGGTGAGTTCCTAAATCAATACAACTCCATGAGACTTGTTAAGAAAACACAAAATTGTCTCATAGACGGGTATGAGCAGCCTACACCGAATGTTCCCTAAGCCTTAAAAATATAGTCAACAAAAAGGCTAAAAAACCAAAAGAAATAATAAAAAGGATAGGTGCTATCTCTTCTTGTTAAAAATGCCAAGGCTAAGTGTCTGCAGCACTGAACCCTTTTAGGTATAAAAAACATAAGGGCAGCACAAACTCGACAAAGACAAAGTTACAAAAACAAAACAAATCCAAAAGAACAAAGTTACTTGGACAAAAAATCACAAAGATATAAACCAAGTCAGGATACAAAAATAAGAAGCCTTCAAGGCTTCAAGCCACCTGGGCAATATCTCGAAACCTTAAAGGCTTCAACCTATTAACAGACAGCCAAAAGGTTTGGAAGGTTAAAAGCCAAATAAACTGCCTTGTCCAAAAAGGCACAAGCATAAAACCATAATACAAGGAAAATAGTTAAAACATAACATCATATAAAAGAAAGCCCCAAAAGACTTTCAAACATAAGTTAGAGCAAGTCCTAATAACTTGCAAGCTTAAACTACTGTTCCAGCGGCCACAAAGGCCTTAAAACACAACCAAACAGGAACCTTAAGGGTTCCTAAAAACCTAATATTGTTCAGATTAACATTACAAAACATAAATTGTTTTCAGTGCTAAGAAAGCTACGAATTAACCATCAACGGGCTTGGAAACTCCAGAACCCTCGCCCTTAGCCTTCTTGGTCTTCTTCAGTTTTTTAGTCTTCAAACCTCCATCACCACCAACCGCTGAAGCCTCCAAACTTGCATCCTTGGGAACATCCAACTGACCGGAAGGGGTATCATCACTATCCCCCGAGTAGGATCTCTTCCTTGAAAGAGAACCCAAGATCTCAGCACAAACCTTTTCATTTAGACCCTCCGGTTTCAAGTCCTGCAACACAGCAAGAGGCTTACCAAAACAAGCAGAAACTTGATGGATGTAAGGATAGGTCAACTTCTCCATCTGCTCAACGGAGCCTTTAAAAACATCAGAAGCTTCGGGACGGAACAGAGGTGACTTCTCCAAAGGATGGTCGGATTCATGAAGCTTATACCCAGCAATGAGGCCTTGGTGTTTCCCCAGGTTGAGAAGCTTAGTGTAAACGTCACCAAGGGTAGAATTGAACTCCTTGGAATGTAGAAGGTAAGTAACAACCTGTTGGAAACCTTGCTCAATTAACCATTGATTGTCAGCGGTAGAACGAGCAACTGAAGCTTTCAACCCCTCTTTCTCCTTACCAAAAGCCTGCTGCTGAACAAACAAAGTTTCCCGGTCAGCCCTAAGCTTCAATCTATCAGCCTCGAAGCTCTTTTTCAAGTCACTCATCTCAATCTCATGCGTCTTCTTCAAATCACTAACCTTCTTGTCCCAAGCCGCTTCTTTCTCGGCAAAACTAGCTATTTCCTTTTTCATCCCAGACATGGAGGATTTCATCTTATCCCTCTTCTTGGAGAATTCTTCATACTCCTGCATTCTTTGACGAAAACGGACAATACCTTGAGGAAGCATAGCAGCAAGGTTGCAAGTACTCAAAATCATACGGGACAACATCAGGTCATCATCCATCCCAGCAATGGTCTTGTGAACCGAAGGAGGAGCAATGTGACTCAGAGCATCCTCACAAACAGCAGCATCCTTGAAGCTGTCATCATTCTTCACCGACCAAGCAGGCACATAAATCCCTTTCGGATCCAACCCTTCAACGTCCCTGCTTGAAGATTCCTGAACAGGAGTGGCAACAACCTTCTTGCCTGAAACCTTTTTACCATGAACAACCAATTCCTTATCCTTCTCAGCACCTGCTTCAACACTTGATCTTCCGAAACTTCAATATCATCACTCAAGTCCACTGGTTCAGTAGAAGTGGATTGAGGACCAGCCTTCAACAACCGACGAGAAGATCGACGAGTTGAAGACTTAGGAACATTGGACTTAGAAAAACCCTTGACAGTAGCAGCACTAACATAACCTGAGCCCTCAAATCTTTGATCAACAGTTCTAACCACAACATTCTCACCAGGAACAGACGGAGCATCCTCAAAAACAACATCAGAAGTATCGTCGCTCTTAATAAAATCCAAAGCAGACATGACTGCAAAAAACAACAGCACATAAGTCATAAGTTAAGAAAAACATAAAGAGGACAAAAAAGGAAAATGCATACCCATTCCACTCCTCATAAGAACCGGATCCCGATCAACATTCCCCCAAATTTTACTAACCCCTAAAAGAACTAGTAAGTGTTCAGGAAAGGGACGAACCCTCGAAGGGTACCCCCGGATGGCATTGAGAAAAACAGCATTCAATTCAGACTCGGAAGGTTCCGGATCATTGAGAACGGCATCCGGATTCCTCCACACCATTTTAAATGGGAGAATAGTATCGGAAACCCAAAAAAAGCGGTCTTTCCAAGCCCCAAGCGTAGTAACCATCGACGAAATAAGGCAGGTATCAACTTTGGATGTTTCGAAAGTAAACCAATCGCCATTCTTAGACAAGCGAAAAAACCGGCGAAAGAGTAAAAGGGAAGGATCATACCCAAGAGCACGACACAAAACCTCAAAATGCAAAACCCTAGCCATCCCCTTTGGATGAACTTGCCCAAAAGAAACCCGATAATACTCCAACAAGTTCAAAACAAAAAACGAAAAGGGATAACAAAGGTTCGAGAACTCAAAATGACTACAATAAAGGGCAATCGAACCAGGAGATGGTTTATCAACAGGAACATCACAAGCAGGGGCAGTTGGGTTAAACTTCCTATCAATGCCATATTCCATACAAAATAAATCTACCTCCTCTTGTGTTAACCGGGAAAAAGATTTTGCTAAGTCCTTACGAGCACCCATTTTTGAAAACAGAAAATGAAGAATGCAAGATGTAAAGAAACCGGAACTAACCTTAGAGAAGGAAGGAAATGGCAGAAACTTGAGAGAAAAAAGAACAAAGTGATGTTTATCCAAAGCAAACCGTGTAAATAAATGAGATATGAAAATATAAAAACCTACGAATAGGGGTAATAATGGTAAACAGTAACTTCTGCAAAACCGCCACCCTCTCAACTGCCATACATCAATCAAATCAATTGTCAGTTATTTAAAATTCAAATTCAAATATTAACTGACTTCAACCTTTCAAGCCTTCAAGCAACGAACCCTTATAACCTTCAGGCAATAAAATATGTACATAAAAGTCAGAAGTCTTTGAGCTCACTACCCAAAAACCTCTGACTTGGGGGGCTAATGACGGGGGTAGCTCAAGACTAAATAAAATGATTAAATATGTAAACGCTCAAAAGGTTAAACGGTTCAACGGTTGAAAAGCTGTGAGTTGGGAAAAGCAATGCGGAAACAGTGGCCGGTCACATCTGGAGATCGCTTCACCAACCCGCAGCCGCAAAAAGCAAAGCAGGTCTGCACAGTGCACACTATTATCCGGGGGTCAAAAGGCTTCAACCCCCGAAAGGGGAAACCCTCCACTGCAAGCAAGGTTACTAGTCTAACACATTCCACTTCGGGAGATGTCTTCTCTTATAAATTGACACTTCATTTACTTCAGAAAACATCTCCTGACCAGATCTGATTTTCTAATCCCTGGTCATTCACATCGAGTGCTTGTTTCATACAAGTCACTCCCTTTCACATCCAACACACACATTCCCTTTGCTACCACTTCCGAATCTGAGTACAGTTCAGAGGAGGATCCATAGCAAAGAACAACAATAAACTAGTAAACCTCCTTCCGCGTCTTGCAAACGTGGGGGGGACCCCACGACCTGTGTTAGGCAAGGTTGAACCCTTCAACCATTTTGCCTAGCCAGTCCAGCTACCACCGTTGGTCTTGTATTTGTTGCATCAACAGTAAGTATCATATTTTGATCCATTCACAAAGAAATTGACTGTTTGACAAGATTTTAAGTTGACTCTGCTTTGACCAACTTTTCATGGCATTCGTTAAACCAAATTCTGATGATATATTTGAAATGGTTCTGTGTTGGATTGAAATGGTAAATAGAATTGCATGGTGGGTGATATGACCGAGCCAAGGTGGGTGATACTACCACTACTCATACTCTGTTGTTAGGGTTGGGATAGGATCGGCCCAGTTGACATTTATGTCCCTGGTTGCCCACTGACAACCGAGGCGCTCTTATACGGGCTTCTCTAGCTGCAGAAAAAGATCAACCGACACAAGGACTTCCATCACCGGTGGACCATGTGAGGCTCGCACTGCATTGTGTTATTTTACCATATCAGTTGCGTGTTTGATTTTCCTGCTGATGTATATATACCTGCAACTATCACACACCCGATGATGGTTTTTCTATGGTTGATTGTTGTTTTTGTTAAGATGGTGATTGAATAAGACACCTAAAAATGTTTGTTCTCTCTACAAACTCCTGTTAATTATTGTATTTAGTGCTTAATCTGCACCATTTATGGAAACACAAGGCTATAAGTGGGATTTTATTGGGTTTGTTTGTATGGAAAATACAACTCAAATTTTATTTGGTCACAATTAATAAGGTAATGGTATGCTTACACATAAGATCTATTATTGAAAATGCTAGTTTTTGAAATGAGTTATTTCCATGTGTACTGAACTTAACCTTATGCGTGTGTGCAAGTGTGAATCCTTGTCTTGTATTGAATGATAACACTAAGAAATCTTGATTCTCTCTGAATAATATTCTGAATTTGGAGACTTTGAATAAAGTACAAATAAAAATGTAACTGACTTATACAAGATTTATAAAGCACTTCAAAGGGATTTTTTTTCTCTCAAACGCGTAAGGAGACTTTTCATATATGTTTAGCTTTCCAATTAATTGGTTTAGAAAAGTGGCCAAAACCATCGTTCTTTTTTTAGCGGCTAAAACTAGCCAACGCTATCTTATTTTTTTTTAAAGCTAAAACTGGCCAAAACTATCTAATGCATTAACAAAACCTTGACCAAAACCAAAACACATATGGTGTATATAGGTGGAGGGGGCAACCCAGGGGTAGCGTGCGAGGGTTTGAACCTACAACGGCTACACCGCTGCCACCCCTTCGGGTAGGCTTGGCGGGCAGGTTGCAAGGGTAGTGGAAGCTCAAGTTGTGTGGCCAAATATGACCGATGGAAACATGGGTTGAACGGTCTTATGGAGCCTAAAAACTTATTTTACAAATAAACACCCTATATGTAACTCATTTCTTTTACAAACACTACACCACACTTCATATACTCCTTTCTTTTAAGGAAACATTACAAGTTTTGTCCTTTATCTTTATACCACTTTTCAGGCGGTGTCCTTTTTAACGAATGTTGACAGGAGGTGTCCTTTACTAGGTATTTTGTTGCAATTTTAGTCCTTTACACCCAACCCAGTTAAAAAACCCTGTTAATTATTGACATGCGGTGTCCTTTACTAGGTATTTTGTTGCAAGTTTAGTCTTTTATCTAGGTATTTGTTGCAAGTTTAGTCCTTTACACCCAACAATTAACAGGGTTTTTTAACTGGGTTGGATGTAAACGACTAAACTTGCAACAAAATACCTAGTAAAGGACACCGCCTGTCAACATTCGTTAAAAAGGACACCGCCTGAAAAGTGGTATAAAGATAAATGACAAAACATGTAATTTTTAACAATCTCTAAACAAACATTACACCCTCTATTAATCAAATGGCTGAATGGACCAAAAAACGAAGAGATCACGTTGGCAAGTGTTTCGGTTACTTACACTGTGTGCATGGTTCGAGGGTCTTGTGAGACGTGGCTTCAAATCATCAATGTATTTCAGGAAAAAATAGGTAACCAAACCTACAAAGTATACGAACTCGTGAATAGGTGGCATATTATCCAACTTAATGGTGCCAAGTTTGACAAATTGCTCAAAGAGGCGATGAACAATCAACAAAATCAAAACGAGGACGCCATTTGGGTAGCCCTTGGTGGATATAAACAGACATACGACCCAGATAATTTGAATCTCACCTTGTGGTTTGGAAAATCATGTGAATTCATCCGCAATAGAAAGAATTTTAATGTATTTTACCAATTTTAAGTTGTGTTATTTGTTAATTCTAAGTTATTTATTATCTTTATATTTTAATAATATTACAATTTAATAATTTCAGTTTGTTGAATTTTTTTTATTTAAAAAAAAGTTGTAGGGTATTTGAAAAGAGTGATACTAGTGTTTTGGTGGTTTGAAGGTAGTTTAGGATAAAAATTATGTGACACTGCAAGATTAAAGGAGGCTAGAATACATGAAAGGAGTTGTTCCTCCACCATAAGCAAATTGAAATCTTATGTTGGGATATCAAAACTTTGGGTAGAGTTTTAATAGTCACGCCGCTTCCCAAAAGATAAAAAAGATAGGAGTCTTTTATCACTCGGCTAAAGCCTCATCGAATGAATTAGTTACAAGGGGAATTAGAATTACAAATTGTCAAGCCATCTTTATTTGTTTCAACTCAAACCAATGTCATCTTTGAACCATTAATCGGTCATTTTACATTTTCAATGAACATATGGAACAACATGCCTAAGTCTTCGATTTACACTGGCGAGTTAATTGATGGATGTTGACATACATACGAAAAGTCTCCTCTAGACCTCTACCACTCTACTACCTTACACACCATATATCAAAAACATCTACATAGCATAACGTGTGATTCAGTAAATAAATCTTGAATATATGACTTTTATTTTCTAGGGGGAAGGAGTGCCCAGTTTAGATACCCAAATTCTCTAATCTTCTTGAGTTACGTCACTTAAACCATCCACTGCCTTCTCCTACCCTTTTTAATGGCGTCACTTAAACCTTCGTACCATCTTCCTTTTTTCTTGTTTTATTACAAATATAAATAATTAAACACATAAAATTAATACATTTCTAAAATATAAAATTACTACATTCCTAAACATTAATATTAAACATTCAACACATAATTTAAAAATAATACATGTCTGAAAGGAAATTAAGTTTTTTTTTTTTTTAAATTGAAAAAATATATAATATATAAAGAGTATTCAAAAGATTAAAACATAAATTAATTTACATTACTATAATGAAAAGGGGAAATGGATTATATCACCCTAAATTAAGCAAAATTGGCCAATACCACTCCCAACTTTTAATTTGGCTCCCACCACCCTCTACTTAACTTTTAGGTGTCAGTGTCACCCCTTCGTTAAATAATCACTAACTGAGTTTGTTTTTTAATCGGCTCGTTTGCACCTTTATTCTAATCTTATTAAAATTAGCATTTGTTTACATGGTAATCTGGATGTCGATAAATGGATAACAAATCGCCACAAGTCTAGGTAGATTCTAAAATCAGCTATGCAAGTTTCCTTGGCAAATGAAAACAAAATCAAATAGGTGGGTTGGAGATTGAGGGGCTACATGGAACAGTAATTCATTGCTCCTCGATGCAAGTTCGTTCTGTTCATCCAAATTCGCTTCCATTACAGCAGACAGATTCAGATCGATTGTGGGTGTAATTTTAGTGTCTATATATTGTAATATGTATCATGCTTTTATTAAATGGAAATTAACCCTTGAGATCCTCACAACAATCCAACAAATTGATGTGAAGATACCGACATACATGATGCAATGTTTCGTTTTGTCCGTGCTCACTTACATCACATGTAGTAGGGAGGCATCTGGAACCATTTTAAACTTAAAACCAGCATCACCATTGGGATCAGTAGACTTAAAGAGGCGATAGTGGTTTGACTGAGACGTTACCTGAAGGATTCACATGGCCTTCAATTTGGAACAATGAACTGCCGATGTCATTGAAGGAGATGGGAAGGAATTATTGAGAGACATTGAATATGGTCAGTTAATGAAGTCACAAGATTCAATATAAAAGGAATTAAAATCCAATATTCCATCGGGTTAGACACTTGTTATAAAGCTCCGCTTTTTCGTAACTTTCCTTAATTAGAAAGTTTGTATTGTATTTCTATTTTTTGAAACTTGTAATCCTTGTAATCGTATTTCGTTGTATCGTTGTAAAATCTGAGACTTGGATCATAATAAAATTTGTTATTTCATACAAATTATACCTTATATATTCGTGCATGCTTATACGTCTTGAATTCTTATTACATTGATGTCTTGTTCATGATTCTTATAAATGCATGATGAAATTGCAAATACATGTCATATGTACCCAATTTACACGCTTTTTATCCATGTTTATACATCATTGATACTTATTTACGATTCACATACTTATGTTATACTTGATTACATGTTTATATACTTAAAAACACCTTATAACACACTTAATACCCTCAAATAATAACATATATAAAGTATAGGGGCTGAAAATAACAAAAATCAAACAAGTTTCTCGGCTGGAGGACGTCGTGACCCGCGACCGAACCCACCTTTGCCCGTCGCGACCCGCAAGGGACCGGAATCCGAAGAAAAATAAAATCAACTCATCCATTGGCCATTGTTGTGTTTGTTTGGTTGTGTTTTTCTCCTTAATTACTCACCTAACTCACCCTAAATCTCAACTATAAAACCCACTTCATTCCCACTCATTTTCCAATTTACGAACAGAAATCTCCCACTCAAAACACTCTCAAAATACATCAAATTCTCAGTTTATCATCAGAAAGTTAAAGGCTTTCTAGGTGAGTTCTAGCTCACTTTTACTTCACTTTTCTACTTTTTTCTTTCTTTTTAACACTTGGAACACCTCTAGGAGTGTTTCCACAGCTTCTCCATGGAAAACCAAGATGGAACATCACCATATTTGCGATCAAAAGTGTAAGAAACTTGTTGTTTTGGAATAAACTTTCTTTAAACTTATGTTTTCTTCAAACAAACTTGTGTTCTTATGCCATTAATCAAGTCCATGATTAGTGAGCCTAACCAAGGTTCTTTCACACAAATTCGGAGGTGTCATTTGCCTCTAAACTTTCTGTTTTGTAAGGGTTTTTAACCCATAAGTGTTGGAACCTTCCAAGCTTGTTCTTGTAACAAGACTTGGGTTTGGTATGAGTGTGATTACTTGGAAGCCTTGGCTATCCTACCTTCAATCCACCACCTCACTTGATGATTTGTCCCTTGAATAGTATGTACATTTCCTTTCCATTTCATTCATGACCATCCGAGCTATCCTTGTGACAACATGTGTAGTGGTGAATCTTACGAAAGAGGTTAAATGAAGGTTATCCTCCTATCTCTATGCATGACTTCTATGAAATTCCATAACCAACATGTTGGACATATTACATAACTATATAATATATATTAAATATAATTACATAACCGAACCCTTAATAATAATCAAGTGATTATTTGTCATGGTAGTAAGTTATATAATCTAAGACTTAAAAGTCTCGTTACGATTCTAATGGGTATCTTACCCATGAAATTATTTTAACCCATATGGGATTCATAGTGTCAAAAACGAGTGTTTAAGCCTAGATGATTACTTTCTCTTATACATACTTTGTGTTCTTTAAAATCCGAATACTCACAAACCTATGTTTCCTCGTGTAGGCGAACTCGGTGTTCCATCCTCAAACAACCAACTCTTCATGGAATTACCAAGTGGAAGCTTGCAAAACCGTGAGTACACTTGACCCATTTCCTTTTTACACAATTTGGGTTGTAACATGTTAACGTACAAAATACACAAACACACACTTAAACATACTTTAATTCCCTCAATCCATTATACATGCTTAATTGTTATGCTTAGGTTTATGCTAGATACATACATGCTATTGTCATTAAATTAGCTAGCCCAAACTTAACATATATAGCGCTATAGGAGTACCACGCCGCCTGCGGGGTCCTGTTATGCTTTTTATTCATAAATAATCTTGTTACTTTTGTGGCAAGGGACACTTATAATTCTTGTGGACACTTGGGTTTGACACTTAGTATTGCATGCTAGATAACCTTGTATACAATTTGTCATGTGGATTCGAGTAAATTATTTTCATACTTATGCTATGTATATACAAACTTGTGTACTCGCCAATGCTTTGCATTGAACCTTTATTTTTAACATGTTACAGGTTGATGATGATGTTTATGTCGAATCTAGTAGGGACGACATAGAAACGCACAAGAAATACTAGATTTGAATATTTTTGTTATGTTGGACTTGTTGTACTTGTCTTTTAATTGTTGTATTTGAATTTCATTCAATGTATTTGACAATTTATGATTATTAATGAAATCGGTTTTGAACTTAATTATTGTCGCAAATAGTGTTATGTGTGATGAGCAATCTATGTCGTCTCACTCCGATGATTCAGCCATCGGTTGGAGTGTGACACGTGTCCCAGTGGAAGGGACGGGTGCACACAAACTTAAGGTCACGGGTTCGACCCTCATTTATGCCCAGTTTGGGGTGATTTTTTTGAAATTTTAATTCCTTTATTTTGCTCTAAAATTTCGCTATTCTTTCTGTCAAGTTAAATTCATATAAATAAAATATATATATATATATATATATATATCTTTTTCTTATATAATCTATAACAATTAATTCTTTATCTTTTTTTATATAATTAAAATTTTAAATCTAATCATAGATAGATAACAAATTATTAAGAAAAATTATTACATATAAATAACTAATTTATAAACATTTTGGTTTATGTATTGTTTGATTGGATTGTGTGTTACTTGGATTGTCTTTTAAATGGGAAATTAATAAGTATTGGACTATTAAATAGTATGTCGTGAGTTTTGTATCAACCAATCATGCCCCGATCACCTTGTCCGCTGCGGGTTGGGGTGTGACAGATTTCCTACCTTAGCTTTTCTATTGGTGGGATTTACTGAGTATGATGACGATAATACAAAAATCTTACAACAAAAAGTCATATATGGCTTAATGGATGATATTGGGCCTTATTGGATTACAATGGACACTGGTATGTCATAAAGTTGCATAAATCGGTTAATTTCAATAATCAGTTCGGTTAATCGGTATAACCGGTCAATTAGAACCAGTCAATTTGGCCCAATGATGGTTATTTGGGTTCTTAAAGGTCAATTAGGCCTAATGAAGGCCAGTTAAGGTCGTTGAGCTCAACGATTGTCAATTAGGCCCAATGACGGTCAATTAGAACCAACGATGGTAAAGCAGGTTCAATGAAGGTCAGTTAGAGTTGTTGAGGCTCAATGATGGCCAATTAAGTCCAGTGGTGATCAAATAGACCCAATGATGTTTATTTAGGCCAAATGATGGTTAATTACGGTTTATGAGCTCAATGATGGCCCATTAGGCCCAATGAAAGTCAACTAGGTCTAACGATTGTCAGTTAGCTTCAATGATAGTTAGTTGAGCTTAATAAAGCTCAATTAGGCCTAATGAAGGCTAGTTAGGGTTGTTAAGCTCAATGATGGTCATTAGGCCCAATGACGGTCAATTAGACCCAACGATGGTAAACTAGGTTTAATGAAGGTTATTAGAGTTGTTGAGGCTCAATGATGGCCAATTAAGCCTAGTGGTGATCAAATAGACCCCATGATGGTCATTTAGGCCAACGATGGTAAAATAGGTTCAATGAAGGTCAATTAGAGTTGTTGAAGCTCAGTGATGGACAATTAATCCCAGTGGTGATCCAATAGACCCAATGATGGTCATTTAGGCAAAATGATGGTTAATTATGGTTTTTGATCTCAATAATGGTCAATTAGGCCCAATGAAAGTCAACTAGGTTTTTAGTTGGGCTTAATAGTGGTCAATTAGGCCTAATGAAGGCCAGTTAGGGTTGTTAAGCTCAATGATGGTCAATTAGGCCCAATGAAGGTCAGTTAGAGTTGTTGACCTAAATGACGATTAATCAGGCCCAATAAAGGTGAACTAGTTGTTAGAATGCTCTAGTGAGTAGAGTGTGAATTCTAACACGACCTGAAAATAACACGAACCTAATAGATATTCACGGGTTTGAATTTAGTCTAAATGGGTTTGGGTCAGTTTTAGGTTGAACCTGTGGACCCATTCAACTCAACAGGTCGGGTTCAGGTCAAACCGGTCGGGTTGACTCGTTTAACCCATTTATATTATATTATATATTTTTAAAATATGTTTTATGTTATAAAATAATTTGGGTGTGTATTTGATTCTATAATTATAACTTAAAAGAGAAATTAACATAAGATTGTATAACTTAAATTCGGTCGGGTCGTGTTCGGATTCATATTTATGACATGATTTTCATACACAACACAAATCTTTCATATGTAACATAAATATAATTTTTTGTAATTATTTTTGTGTAATATATGAAAAAATATAACTTTAATTTTCATTTCCCACCACTTCCTCAAAAACATTCTAATTTCCCTCTCCTTTCTCTTGTGTCTCCCTCCTAAAACACGTTCATTTTAAGTTTTCCCCCTGTTTTCCTTTTACCCTAAATGGATTCCCCTCCCAAAACTCATACCCTGATCTTGTACCGATACCCCCTCTTCTCTTTTGTTTAATCAGACACGAAGCATCTCCATTAAGTCCATCTAATCTCTCCTCTGATTGAACGTGAACCGAAGGAAGAGGAATATAAATCGGAAGCCATCCGATTTGAGATTCCAGGATTCGGCAAGTTTGACGGAGCTTTGGTCCCGAAATGATCGATTCAGTGATTTGAAAGGAGTAGAAGTAGAATACGACACCAAATAATCACTTATAAACTGGTTTCTATTGATATATGAAAGTTTCAACACCTTGAAACCAGTTGGACAACATTTCCCCTCAGGGAACCAAAAAATTGTCCAAATGGGAACCCCACATCCCAATTTATAGGCAACAACCTATCCGCCCGAATGAACCTATGTCCATCCGTCTGGATGGACTTTTACATTATATAACCTATGAAGGATGGGGTTTGGACTGACCTGTTGTCCATCCGTCTGGATGGGCTTCATCTGTCCGGATGGACCTTGTACCATACAAAACCTTGTCCCGTTTTATACTATTCTATACAATATTCAACACACGCTCTATCTAGCTATTCTCACAGTGGCAGACATACGAAATATGCACCAATAGATTCCCCCTTGGCTGTCACTGTCGAATCGTCACATTGAAAACCTTGAGCCGTGTTTTGAATATTCTGAAACTCCAGTCAAGCATCTTGAAATCTTCAATAGATCCCCCCTTGACTGATGATCTGGGTTTGCTTTGACAATGTTATCCACAAATCCCCCCTGAAATGAATCTTCAGGTCTTTGTTTTCAAAGTTCACGACTCCTCCTCTGATTTGTTAAACTGCAATTTTCACGAACAATCACCAACTTGAAATAAATCAATGCAGTAATCTCTGTTTCAACTTTAACCACATCCACGTTCGGTTTTTGATATAACATTTCAGCAACATCGATCTCGCATTCCGCATACTTGATCTGGGTATTGTACAAAAACCCAACCGGCAATTGAAAGAAACTTCAAATACCCCACTAGTTAATGTCAAATCTATGATTACTCCTGAAAATCTGAAATCCCGTTTACCATGATCAACGTTAAGCACCTTCAAGAATGATAGATCCGTGTAAACAGTATTCTCTACAATTAGCAAATCTTCATCGGATAACGAATCATCTGGTAACATATTCAGATCTTAGAAACATTCATTGACGATCAGATTAACATTCTTCCTCTTCAGTCATGAAAACAGAAATATAGTCTTCTCCGCTAGTTCCGGCAACAACTTAACCAACAAACATCTTCATTCCCCGGCTGTTAGTCGGAAAAACAATTCATCTACTCGAAGATTAACCATTCTGACACTTTAGACTATCACACGTCTGTGATATCTTATAAGTATCATCTACTGATGCTAATCCTGTTGACTGGCTTGACGAAGACTTGGGACTCAAACCCTAAGACGTCAATCTGACCCTGATCTGTAGAGTCTGAACTTCCTATGATCAGGTAACTCACGAATCCAGATCCTATGCATCCCCTAACAATCCTGAAGTCAGAACCACCCGAATACTGTTGCATCATCATGAATTTCAAAAATGCTGGAATTTCATATTGAGAATTTTTATTCCCCCTCATTATTGCAAATTCTGACGTCATATCACTGAATTCCCCCTCAAACTGTGCAATCCAGTTCTCTTTTATATGTGAAAAACTCGACTCTACCAAAAATATGACAATTTTTTCCCAAACGTCAGATTTTCATTATTGCGGAATTTACGTTACGACCCATTAATAGTCAGATAACCCAGATAATAAAAATTCTGCACCAGTATCATGACTACCCCACTAATTTCCACAATCTGTGATCGCATCATCAAATTTGTTCGCTGAAGCCCCAGACGGTGTGCCCGAACAACCCAGCTTGGTCGTTAAAAACTTGAAAAATTTTTCAATCACCAAATTTTTTCTGGAGACTCACCTCGTCATTGCGATTAAAAAATGCCATTTTTAGGCATTAGTCCATCCGTCCGAATGGAGTAAGTCCATCCATTTGAATGGACTGATTTTGGAACGAGTAGACTTTATAACGCTGAATGTCCCCATCCGTCCGGATGTACTCCATCCGTCCGGATGTGCCTATGCCTATCCGTCCGGATGTCGGATGGACTCTATCCGTACAAACATGTTCGAACATCTCAAGAACATTCCCAATCACATTTTTCAATCCAAAATCTTTATTTCTCCGAATTTCATGATGAAACTTCACAGTATTGTGCAAAAATCAATTCCGAATCTAATGATGTCTTCAATTTCAAATTCCATCCTTGAATTGATCTTCAATTTGATGTTTATTCGTTTTTTACGTCAAAACACCCTACAAATCCAAAATTTACGAGCGCAGGTGATTCAACCAACTGTTAGATTGATTGAGTCGGTACCATAGCTCTGATACCAATTGAGATTCCAGGATCCGGCGAGTTTAACGGAGCTTTGGTCCCGAAATGATCGATTCGATGATTAGAAAGGAGTAGAAGTAGAATACGACACCGGACAATCATTTATAATCTGGTTTCTATTGATATATGAAAGTTTCAACACCATGAAACCAGTTGGACAACATTTCCACTCAGGGAACTAAAAGCTTGTCCAAATTGGAATCCCACATCCCTATTTATAGGCAGCAACCTATCCTCCCGAATGAACCTATGCCCATCCGTCCGGATGGACTTTTTTATTATATAACCTATGGCGGATGGGGTTTGGACTGACCTGTTGTCGATCCGTCTGGATGGACCTTGTACCATACTAAACCTTGTCCCGTTTTATACTATTCTATACAATATTCAACACACACTCTATCTAGCTATTCGCACAGTGGCAGACATATGAAATATGCACTAACACAATTTTAGACCATAATCGGAGCTCGAAAAACCAATTAAGGACTGACGTGATTAAGGTAAGTGCAATCTTCGCATTTATTTAAAAAGCATTTTGTGGTTGTTTATTCAGACCCTGTAAGCAATAATCCGCAAGTTCTTGTTTTTTACGGATATAATAAACTGAAAGTGCTTCAAGATTTAAACTTTATTGATAAAATTCCACAGATTCGTGAAAACTATGACATTCCTCCCGAAGTTCATGTGCATGATTGTTGATTTGTAGTGATTCGTTATGATCGGTTTTTGTTAATTTTAGTTCTAGTTAGCTAATTAGGTGAAAATTTGTAGTTAGTTTTAGATTTGTAGTGATTCATAATGCTCGTTTCCTGTTAATTTTAGTTCTAGTTAGTTGATTAGGTGAAAATTTCAAGTTGAATTTTAGGTTATGTAGAAGTTTGATTGATTATTTTGACCCATAAACCAGTTCGGGTGGGAACAGTATGGTTTGAAACGGTTCGCGTCGAAACAATTAGGGTCGAAAAGATTCCCATCAAAGCAGTTCAGTTACAAATGTTTCCATCAAAATAGCACGGGTCGAAACGGTTCGTGTTTATAGTTTGTTTCGGTCCCTCTGCAAGTTTGCATGATCTAACAGGATGCAAATTTTGGGTATACCTTAAGATGAGTAGGCATACTAAGTGACATGTCAAAAATAGTATATTGTATCAATAGATCCAACCTGGTCATGGTGGGTAACTAACCTGAAACACCTCTCCCAAACATCTAATTTAGCTTTAATAAATAATAAAATTGTTTTGGAGGTTGCATCCATTGAACATACACTTTTAGCCACTTCCTAAATTTCCTGTTATCTTATATGATAGTTTTCTGATATTACCTTTTTCTGATAAAACATAGCCCAAATAGTTACATTCGTAAGTAAATGACTTGAAACAGTTGCCTTTTGTAGGATGTAATCCTGCTACTTCTGCAATGTTCATTAGCAGGAAATACATAAAAATGCTTAGCTGAATGTATCATTTCCTTTCATATTGATGGATCTCTAAAGCAAAAGTTGTTGCTGAGTGGACTGCAAGGTGTGCATGGTATTAAGATGGTTTTTTGCTTTTAGTTTATTTTTATAATAAATTAATTATGCACGTGTAGAATAATGGGTGGTTCAGTCCCTTTTTATAAAGTTTTAGCTGCCAGACTTGATCTTTTCAAACATCAACAACAGTCTTGAGAAACGACCCCCAAGGTATGCTACTGTTTCTAACACTTTCATAATTGTTGAGTTTTCCTTCTTTGTTTATTTATTGTTATTATTTGTTTTTCTTTAATTTTGAATTGGCAGGCTTCCTTCTGGCATAAAGGAATTGGTGCTTATTTGATATCTGGAGGGTTTTGTCAAATGATCAATGTAAGTTTATAGAGAGTCTGTCACACCCCTTTCTGCGGCGGAAGCACGAGGTGTGATCATGAAAGGTTCTCAATGCATACGAAAGGTAAACATACTACATGCTCGTGAAAATATCTTCAAATACTAAACATGTCATAATTCAAAAACATAAGTTAGCGTTTACATCGCGAGATAGCATAAAACATTGTCTTAAAAATAAGCGACATCCACAAGTATGAGTAAGGCCGCGCGCACTTCCACTTCTAATTACCTGAAATACATGTGAGTTTTAGAAAAACGTCAACATAATGTTGGTGTGAATTCATGCAGTGATTGTTTTGAATGTTTAAATACTTGAATGGAAACATAGTATGTAACTTGTAGGATGTATGAATGTATGAATGTAACTTGTATAACGTATCTGTAACTGTACTATGAATGTTTGAATGTATTTGTGACACATATCTGTAACTCCGTACTATGAATGTTTGAATGTGTGAGATCGCTAGTGGTTTGCAAGGCCACTAACATGTGTCACGACATAGGAAGCCACCAAACCTAGGCATTTTTGTCGACTTTGACTGAGACACAGAAGCACTCATTGGTAGAAGTAGGCCAAGAGTGGGGTTGCCTGAAACCCATTAGATCTAACCTTTTGTTTCGCGGTCTGAATGTATACGTTGATTAATGGTGCTTATGGTACCCTATTCGAGACATGATCTAGAATGTTTCACTTGAATGTTTTTGTACCCATCATACTATTTGTAAATTTTATAACATGTATTTCACCCCCGAAATTATAAAACCAAAAATAGTTAAAGAAAAGGGGGAGCATGAACTCACAACTTTGCATTCCTTGCGTCGTAAACTTCACCGGGTTTGCTTTATCTAGCGTCATGACCTAAACGTGTTTTATTAACGTTAGTCACTAGACTTGTATCGCACAAGTACAGTCACTGTCTTTTGTATATGTTTTCTTGTGTTAAAAATAATTTATATTTTTAACTATGTGTCTTACTTATATTATTTTCTCAAAAATAAATATAAGTTTCTTGTATTTTGCACCCGCATTATGTATCTTGTATGTTGTATGTGTATTTTTGTTACAAAAATTATGGATAGATTTATATTCGAAAAGCATAGTTTAGAACACATTAGCAAACATTTGTCTAGAAAATATTCACTAAGTGTTAGGATTTTCAGAAAATTTCGCCATAGTCTCCTTTGTAAATGGAGGTGTCAATGCTAAGTAGCATATCATTTTCTTTAACACGTTAGGTCGTTCTCAAATAACCTACCCAACATTTAGACACGCAAATTACTACTTATGTCATTTCAGCTTTATTCTTCAAAAATGGGATGTTTTCAGGGATTTTAATAAAATAGTTAACTTATTCCAAAAATTCCCAAACTTTTATAGAATGTCTTAAACGATCCAAATATTATTGTGTAAAAATATCGGGATCCAATTCATTACCAATATTTTACAAAAATTCATTTTCCGAACTGCAATCAGATTCATCTTTTTCTGACTGCAGCCCACGGAATAATTTATTTAAAATTCATCGTAAGTACGATTTACAAAATTTCAGTGGGAGAATTACAAATACATCAGTGGTCATCTACAGTACAAATTTCATGAGCTAATTCTACACAAAACTCAAGTTATGACTAAAAACATTTCGCCCATTTACTGCAGTAAAAACTCAGTTTTAGCTGCTGTTACAAAAAGGGTCTTTAAAAATAGTAAACGAAGTCCAAAAATTATGATTCCAGTGCTATTAGAACCGTATTTCTTAATAACACGTGATAGACTTAAGAAAATCAAGTTTTTGTCAAGTTACGATCTGGTTACAGCCAACTGAAGTTGGCTGTAATATTTGGACAGAAACTGTTTTCAGCTTGTTGTGTTCTAACGCACGTTCTATTTGTTCCGTTAACATGTCTAGTGATCAACAACGACCTTTAACATCCATATTAACGAGTAAATCATCAAGTAATCAACAACATGTTCACTACAACATCCTACTACAACATTTCATCATGTAAATCTTCATGTAAGGCTTTATGTTTGAATCTTTTATGTTCAAGTTTCTTGTTCTTTAGTATTCTTCAAAATTTTCAACATAACAAGTCTTTTAACCACTAAAAATAGATGTAAATAAGAGTGTTGAAGGTGCTTACTACTAGCTTAAAGCTAGGGGAAGAACAAGGATGAAGATTGAGTGGTTAATAGCAAACGAATGAGGTCCTTGATGATCCGCAAACACCAAGCTTCCTATAACGCCTCCATACACCTTGAGTGAACATTGGATTGGATGAATGAAGATCAAAATATGGTGATGGTGGTGGTGTTTGGTTCAGCCGATTGCAAGAAGAAGTAGGAGAGAAGAAAGTGTGTTGAGTTGTGGATGGATAATGAGAATGAATAACTAATGGACTTTATAAACAACTTTCCAACATGAAATTACACATGGGTTAATATGTTTCAAGAGTACTAGACATGATCTAATAAACAATTTTATAAAATCATGGTGTTCCCAATGTCTCCATAACCGGTTGGGGGGGGGGGGGGGGATCTAGTTGGATCTTGATTCTTGTTTACTAGTTCTAGTTACATATTAAATGATATGTTTAGGGATTTTAGGTGTTAAGTGTTTTTATGATGTAATATGGTGTTTAGGGACCATAACTAGCTTGGTAATGTTAAAACAATGCTTCTAATAATATTTTGACGTTCCGGGTAATGTCCGGTTGTTCGGTTAAATACCGGCTCGTTAAAGTGCTAAAATGTACCGTTTAGTGTCCTTTAAGTATTCTTTTGTAACTCTTTTAATTCCTGACACTTAGGGAAGTATTCTGAATAATAAAATGTAAATTCTGCATGATATTTAAGTGTCAGAGAGCTGATTATAGCTGAATTTGGTGAAATTCTGCACTTAAAGTGCGTTTCGGGTGCTTTTTAGTACTTATTTTGGCTTCCGGAATGTCTATATGTTAACCCATGTATGTACTCTTGGGTTTTAATGTATTCTTATTGTTGGACCTACACCTAGGCCTCAATTCTAATGTCTGACTGCTTTCTGCAGTTCTGTTGACACATTGTGTCTTACTGGTGAGTTTACTAGTATTTCTGACGCAATGCTCTTGTTTATGCATAAAGCAATATTTTGTAGTATAAAACGTGCATGAATTCACTTGTTTAGCATGTAATCAGTCAATGTTGACATTTAAGCACATAATTGCAGTCATCAACTAATAATTAAAGTGTACAGAAATTACCAGTTTGGTGCAAGTTGTCACAGTCTCCCCCCGTTAAAAGAATTTCGTCCCGAAATTCAGGCTGAACTAACTCTCCCAGGAGTCTTCTTGAATAGGTGGGGATACTTTTCTTTGAACTGGTCTTCACGTTCCCATGTGTACTCGGGTCCGTGCTTAGAGTTCCAACGTACTTTGACAAGTTTAACAGTGCTCCTCCTGGTCTTGTTGACTTTCCAGTCTGTAACCTCAACGGGTTGTTCTGTAAATCGGAGGGCGTCATCAATATGTACTTCATCCGCAGGGATGATCACGTCTTCTTGTGTTGGACTCTTCTTGAGGTTGGATACATGGAATGTATCATGTACTCCATTAAGTTCTTCCGGTAATTTCAACTTGTATGCCACGGTACCAATTCTTTCCAATATTCTGAATGGTCCGATGTATCATGGATTCAACTTTCCACGTTTTCCGAATCTTACTACGCCCTTCCAAGGTGAGACCTTCAACAAAACTTTGTCTCCCACCTCGAATTCTAATGGTTTTCGTCTTTGATCAGCGTAGCTCTTTTGTCGATCTCGAGCCGCCTTAATGCGCTCTCGGATCTGCATAATCCTGTCGGTTGTCTCTTGTACAAGTTCAGGACCAACCATACGTTTATCTCCAGCGTCTGCGCAACACAAGGGCGATCGGCACTTGCGGTCATACAGAGCTTCGAACGGTGCGGATTTTATGCTCGTATGATAACTGTTATTGTAGGAAAACTCAACTAAAGGTAGATGTGTATCCCAGCTGTCGCCTAGATCCATGACACATGCGCGAAGCATGTCTTCTAACGTTTGTATAGCCTGTTCGCTCTGGCCATCTGTTTGTGGATGGAAGGCCATGCTTAGATTTAATTGAGATCCAAAGGCTTCCTGAAATGATTGCCAGATTCTTGAGACAAAGCGTCCATCTCTGTCTGAAATGATTGAGATAGGCACTCCATGACGTGCCACAATTTCCCTTAAGTATATCTCAGCAAGCTTTCCAGTGCTGTCTTTTTCTCGGATCGGTAGGAAGTGCGCAGACTTCGTTAACTGATCGACTATCACCCATACCATATCGTGCCCTCTCGGGGTCCTGGGTAATTTCGTTATGAAATCCATCGAGATTTGCTCCCACTTCTACATGGGTATCTCTGGTTGTTGTAGTAGGCCGGACGGTTTCTGATATTCAGCTTTAACCTTAGCACAAGTTAGGCATTTTCCAACATAGACAGCAACGTAGCTCTTGAGTCTCGGCCACCAATAATATTATTTTAAGTCTTGATACATTTTGTCCGATCCTAGATGGATCGAGTATTTCGACTTGTGCGCTTCATCAAGGATGACTTCTCGTATGCCACCATAGAGCAGAACCCAAATACGCTTCTTAAAGTATAAGGCTCCCTCTTCATTTGGCACCATGTATCTCAGCATACCCCGGAGGTATTCAGCTTTACGGTTTTCCATCTTAAGGGCTTCTTGTTGTGCATCACGAATACGTGTAGTGAGGTTCGTTCGTATGGTCATTTACAATGCTCGAACCCTTAGGGTCTTAACCCTTTCTTTTCGGCTTAATGCGTCAGCTACAATATTTGCCTTTCCAGGATGGTACTTAATCTCACAGTCATAATCGTTCAGCAGCTCAACCCAACGTCGCAGTCGCATGTTTAGTTCTTTCTGATCAAATATGTGCTGTAGGCTTTTGTGATCTGTGAATATTGTACATCGAGTACCATATAGATAGTGTCGCCAGATCTTCAAGGCGAATACCATTGCGCCTAGCTCCAGGTCGTGAGTGGTATAGTTTCTTTCATGCACCTTCAATTGTCTTGAAGCGTAAGCGATAACTTTCTAGCGTTGCATGAGCACGCAACCCAAACCTTGTCGTGAGGCGTCGCAGTATACCACGAAGTCTTCAGTGCCTTTGGGTAATGATAGTATCGGTGCATCGGATAGCTTGTTTTTAAGTAACTGGAAGGCTTCTTCCTGTCTATAACCCCAGTCGTATTTCTTGTCTTTTTGAGTAAGGGTCGTTAGCGGTTGAGCTATCTTTGAGAAATTCTCGATGAATCGCCGATAATAGTCCGCTAAGCCCAAAAATTGCCGAACTTCAGTTGGGGTTTTGGGGGCTTCCCAATTCTTTATTGCTTCGATCTTGGATGGGTCCACATGAATGCCCTCTTCGTTTACAACGTGACCAAGAAATTGTACTTCGCGAATCCAGAATTCGCATTTCGAGAACTTTGCATGAAGCTTCTCTTTCTTTAGTAGTTCCAGAATAGTTATGAGATGTTGCTCATGTTCTTCTTTTGTTCGCGAGTAAATCAGGATATCATCAATAAATACAATCACGAATTTATCGAGGTATGGCTTGCATACGCGGTTCATTAGATCCATAAAGACTGCTGGTGCATTTATCAGCCCAAATAGAATCACAAGAAACTCGTAGTGCCCATAACGTGTTCTGAATGCAGTCTTTGGTACGCTTTCCTCTTGGATTCTTAACTGATGGTATCCAGATCGAAGGTCGATCTTGGAATAGTAGCTTGTTCCTTGCAACTGATCAAATAAGTCATCAATCCTCGGTAGTGGATACCGATTCTTAACAGTGAGCTTGTTCAGTTCTCTGTAGTCGATACACATCCGCAGTGTTCCATCCTTCTTTTTCACGAATAATACTGGAGCTCCCCAAGGCGAGAAGCATGGCCTTATGAATCCTTTATCCAATAACTCCTGGAGTTGTGTAGATAATTCTTGCATTTCGGATGGTGCAAGCCGGTAGGGTGCCTTGGCTACAGGAGCGGCTCCTGGAACCAAGTCTATACGGAATTCGACTTGTCGTTGCGGAGGTATCCTGGCAGATCTTCGAGAAAAACATTAGGGAATTCCTTCACCATAAGAATATCTTCGAGTTTTGGCTCCACGACCTTCTTATTTACAACGTGTGCTAGGAAGGTAACACATCCTTTCCTTAAGCACTTCTGTGCCTTCATGCAACTGATGATTCGTAGAGGCGCGTCCCGTTTTTCTCCATGTACTATTAGGGTTTCATCATTCGCCAGAGGGATGCGAATGATTTTCTCATGACAAACGACTTCAACTTTGTTCTTGGACAACCAGTCCATTCCGACCACTACATCGAAGCTACCCAATTGAATAGGTAAGAGGTCAATGCTAAATCTTCGTTCACCAAGTTCTAGTGTGCAGCCTCTAACAACTTCGCCCGATTCAACAAGTTTACCATTGGCTAGTTCTATGGAGTAAGGAATATCCAATCTACTAGACTCTATCCCAAGCATATGTTTAAATTCCATAGACATGAAACTATAATCGGCATCGGTGTCAAATAATATGGATGCAAAGTGACTGTTAATGAGAAACGTACCGGTGACCACGTTAGGGTCCTCGCGTGCGTTCTTTGCTCCTATCACAAATGCTCGAGCCTGAGCGTTGTTTCCTTTTGGGCAGTCTTTCATGAAATGATCATTGCTTCCACAACTAAAGCATCCTTGGTTACGCCCAGCTCTATTACCATTCCGGTTACCGGTGCCGTTCCCACCATTGTTTCCATTACCATTACCATTGCGGCCTCCAATACCTTTTCCCCAACAATCCTCGGTACGGTGGCCTGGATTCCCGCAGTTCTCGCATTTCCCAACGCGACAATTTCCCACGTGGTGAAAGTCACAGCGGTTGCATTTGGGCAGAATGCCCTGATACTTCTTAGTTCCTGTATTGCTCGCAGCCGCGAAGGTTTTTGCCTCCATAGGTGGGTTAGCGTCACGCTTCTTGTTGTTCGAACCCTTGTTGTTGCTGCGGGTTACTTGGTTCAGAATTGAATGCTTTCTCTTCTTGTCACCAGACGACTCAGCATGCGTCTCGGTCTTCTCAGTTGGGTTCAGTGATAGTTTCTTCATACGCACACAATCTTCAGTAAGGCTGACAACCAGAGTTACAGCCTCGGTGATTGTTTGAGGTTTGGCCGAAGTTACCATGCCACGGAATTCTTAGGCCAATCCCCAAATGTAGCGTTCAACGCGCTTGAATTCGGGAGTCACCATGTAGGGAAGCACTCTAGACAGATCGTGGAACCTTCGAGTATAACCATTAATATCAGCACCTTCCATAGTCAAGTGCCAGAACTCCGTTTCCAGTCTTTGGAGTTCAGCATGAGAGCAATACGTCTCTCTCATTCTTTCCTTCAGTTCATCCCAAGTTAGGCCATAAGCGGCATCATCGCCCAAGGTTTGGACTTGCAAGTTCCACCAAGTCAGAGCTTCATCGACAAACAACCCAGTAGCAAAAGTGACTTGCTGATCCGCGGTACACTTGCTCATGCGGATAGTGGCTTCAGTCTTTTCCGTCCAGCGCACAAACGCTACTGCACCTCCTGTACCGTCGTAGTTCTTTGGTTTGCAGTCGAGGAACTGCTTAAAAGTGCAGCCTGTAATCGATTCAACCAATTTACACGTGAGAAATCGAAGAAATAATGAAACAAAGAACGTTCATAAATTTCTCCATGCTTAGCAAATCGTCTTAAGGTTACCTTGGGCTACGTTGCCTCCAGATGAATCTCCATTCCCATTACGTCTAGCGTTGCTTGGGCCACCACTGTCTTGAGTTCGGTTTGCCTCGTATTGGGCGATAGCAGCGGAGATCCTTTCTTCCAGTAGAGCGTTTAGCTCTTTAGCAGTTCTTGGCAGTGGGGGAGGAGGAGGTTGATCGCGAGCGTTCACAGCTTTCCTGGGTGCCATGTTCTGACAGAACATAACACAACAGGGTTAGACATTTGTTTGATATCTTCATACTAGACAGTAGTAGTATATATATTCATAGGTATATACCACATAAGTGACATCAAACAATTATTACTCTAGCAGAGTACTTAGTGGGCTTGCACTAAGGGAATCTATACGTGACAAGGCTTGCTGTGGTTTCTATGCACTGAATTCCATAATTATGTATGCATCCATAATTACGTGACTCCTTGCACAGTCCGCACAGTTCATTTCAACCTCGTATCTCTTCCTTCAGATGGGCCATCGCTTTCAGGTAAACTCACGTATACTTGTGACATTCTACTTCTAGCATGTGTAAATATCAATTATCAAACATAATTGCAAGTAATTCTTAATCATAGACAAGTGCTACCCCAGTGCACCCTAAGTCTCGTAGTGTCTTTTCTAGACTCTTGTAAACAGTTTCAGGTAGTGGATGTCGCGGGACGTTTTATGCAATGAAAACTCTTTGAAAAATTGTTTTCGTGAAAGGATCCTAGAGATTGTAGACTAGACTCGAGAAGGAATCCTGGTTCACTACAATCGCAGCTCTGATACCAATCTGTCACACCCCTTTCTGCGGCGGAAGCACGAGGTGTGATCATGAAAGGTTCTCATTGCAAACGAAAAGTAAACATACTACATGCTCGTAAAAATATATTCAAATACCAAACATGTCATAATTCGAAAACATAAGTTAGCGTTTACATCGCGAGATAGCATAAAACATTTTCTTAAAAAGTTTACAACTTTATTTAAAGATAAACATAAGCGACATCCACAAGCATGAGTAAGGCCGCGCGCACTTCCACTTCTAATTACCTGAAATACATGTGAGTTTTGGAAAAACGTCAACATAATGTTGGTGTGAATTCATGCAGTGATTGTTTTGAATGTTTAAATACTTGAATGGAAACATAGTATGTAACTTGTAGGATGTATGAATGTTTGAATGTAACTTGTATAATGTATCTGTAACTGTACTATGAATGTTTGAATGTATTTGTGACACATATCTGTAACTCTGTACTATGAATGTTTGAATGTGTGAGATCGCTAGTGGTTTGCAAGGCCACTAACATGTGTCACGACATAGGAAGCCACCAAACCTAGGCATTTTTGTTGACTTTGACTGAGACACAGAAGCACTCATTGGTAGAAGTAGGCCAAGAGTAGGGTTGCCTGAAACCCATTAGATCTAACCTTTTGTTCCGCGGTCTGAATGTATACGTTGATTAATGGTGCTTATGGTACCCTATTCGAGACATGATCTAGAATGTTTCACTTGAATGTTTTTGTACCCATCATACTATTTGTAAATTTTATAACATGTATTTCACCCCCGAAATTATAAAACCAAAAACAGTTAAAGAAAAGGGGGAGCATGAAGTCACAACTTTGTGTTCCTTGCGTCGTAAACTTCACCGGGTTTGCTTTATCTAGCGTCGTGACCTAAACGTGTTTTATTAACGTTAGTCACTAGACTTGTATCGCACAAGAACAGTCACTGTCTTTTGTATATGTTTTCTTGTGTTAAAAATAATTTATATTTTTAACTATGTGTCTTACTTATATTATTTTCTCAAAAATAAATATAAGTTTCTTGTATTTTGCACCCAAATTATGTATCTTGTATGTTGTATGTGTATTTTTGTTACAAAAATTATGGCGAGATTTATATTCGAAAAGCATAGTTTAGAACACACTAGCAAACATTTGTCTAGAAAATATTCACTAAGTGTTAGGATTTTCAGAAAATTTCGCCATAGTCTCCTTTGTAAATGGAGGTGTCAAAGCTAAGTAGCATATCATTTTCTTTAACACGTTAGGTCGTTCTCAAATAACCTACCCGACATTTAGACAAGCAAATTACTACTTATGTCATTTCAGCTTTATTCTTCAAAACTGGGCTGTTTTCGGGGATTTTAATAAAATAGTTAACTTATTACAAAAATTCCCAAACTTTTATAGAATGTCTTAAACGATCCAAATATTATTGTGTAAAAATCTCGGGATCCAATTCATTACCAATATTTTACAAAAATTCATTTTCCGGACTGCAATCAGATTCATCTTTTTCTGATTGCAGCCCACGGAATAATTTATTTAAAATTCATCGTAAGTACTATTTACAAAATTCCAGTGGGGAATTACAAATACATCAGTGGTCATCTACAGTACAAATTGCATGAGCTAATTCTACGCAGAACTCAAGTTATGACTAAAAATATTTCGCCCATTTACTGCAGTAAAAACTCAGCTTTAGCTGCTGTTACAAAAAGGGTCTTTAGAAATAGTAAACGAAGTCCAAAAATTATGATTCCAGTGCCATTAGAACCGTATTTCATAATAACACGTGATAGACTCAAGAAAATCAAGTTTTTGTCAAGTTACGATCTGGTTACAGCCAACTGAAATTGGCTGTAATATTTGGACATGAACTGTTTTCAGCTTATTGTGTTCTAACCCACGTTCTATTTGTTCCGTTAACATGTCTAGTGATCAACAACGACCTTTAACATCCATATTAACGAGTAAATCATCAAGTAATCAACAACATGTTCACTACAACATCCTACTACAACATTTCATCATGTAAATCTTCATGTAAAGCTTATGTCTGAATCTTTTATGTTCAAGTTTCTTGTTCTTTAGTATTCTTCAAAATTTTAAACATAACACGTCTTTTAACCACTAAAAATAGAAATAAATAAGAGTGTTGAAGGTGCTTACTACTAGCTTAAAGCTAGGGGAAGAACAAGGATGAAGATTGAGTGGTTAATAGCAAACGAATGAGGTCCTTGATGATCCGCAAACACCAAGCTTCCTATAACGCCTCCTTACACCTTGAGTGAACCTTGGATTGGATGAATGAAGATCAAAATATGGTGATGGTGGTGGTGTTTGGTTCAGCCGATTGCAAGAAGAAGGAGGAGAGAAGAAAGTGTGTTGAGCTGTGGATGGATAATGAGAATGAAGAACTAATGGACTTTATAAACAACTTTCCAACATGAAATTACACATGGGTTAATATGTTTCAAGAGTACTAGACATGATCTAATAAACAATTTTATAAAATCACGGTGTTCCCAATGTCTCCATAACCGGTTGGGGGGGGGGGGGCATCTAGTTGGATCTTGATTCTTGTTTACTAGTTCTAGTTACATATTAAATGATAGGTTTAGGAATTTTAGGTGTTAAGTGTTTTTATGATGTAATATGGTGTTTAGGGACCATAACTAGCTTGGTAATGTTAAAACAATGCTTCTAATAATATTTTGACGTTCCGAGTAATGTCTGGTTGTTCAGTTAAATACCGGCTCGTTAAAGTGCTAAATTGCACCGTTTAGTGTCCTTTAAGTATTCTTTTGTAACTCTTTTAATTCCCGACACTTAGGGAAGTATTCTGAATAATAAAACGTAAATTCTGCATGATATTTAAGTGTCAGAGAGCTGATTATAGCTGAATTTGGTGAAATTCTGCACTTAAAGTGCGTTTCGGGTGCTTTTTAGTGCTTATTTTGGCTTCCGGAATGTCTATATGTTAACCCTTGTATGTACTCTTGGGTTTTAATGTATTCTTGTCGTTGGACCTACACCTAGGCCTCAATTTAATTCTAATGTCTGATTGCTTTCTGCAGTTCTGTTGACACATTGTGTCTTACCGGTGAGTTTACTAGTATTTCTGTAGGATCGTATTGAGACCCAAACGAGTCATTCAGAAGAGATTTTATCAGTTTCAGATGCGGAAAATAAGAAACTGACTTCGAAATAGCTTGGTTATCACTTTAAACATCTTGTGTATAGATTTAACAGCGATTACAGTCATAAGAAATACCGGCAGCACTTCGGTACAAGTTCCTATACTCTCCTCCAGTTTGCTTCAAATGAATGGACATGAAACATATATATAGGAGATGCTAGACCGCTTGAACCTACACATACATGTTCAAGCGGACTCACAAGTACAAGTGGTCCATTTCAAGCGAACCTACCTAATTTGTCTTCAAGCGAACTCAACATAATTACTATTTTAAGCAAATCCTAAAATCTGATATGTATGTATGTTGTGTAATGATGTAGACTTGTGATGTCATATATGTGATGTCATCATGGAGAATGATGACATCATTCTTGACCAGATTCGCAACGAAACTGAGACTTGACATAAGACGAAGACGACAGATGTATGCACCAACAGACTCCCCCTCAGATGTTGACGAGTCTTAAGTGTCGAGTCTTTTACAATCTTCAGTCTTTATCAGTCTTTGGACTTCCAAAAACTTGTCCTGGCTCTTGTCTCACACTAAATCCTTCTCTCTCTAGCAGACTTCCCATGAACAATCTCTACTCGGATGTGTTCAAACTCCCCCTTTCGATATACTGGGATCGCAGTCTGGCTCGTTAAACTCACACATTCCTCAGGTATCGGAACCTGGCTCTTTATCTCTTAGAAACCTGCACATCCTCTACCTCACAATAAAATTTCTGATGATAACTTGTAAAAACAATCTCACCATCTAATGAACCACTTGCAGGAATTATACAATCAAAGAATGATTTTACAATGTTAATCATTGATGAACCACTTGAAGATATATCATTTTTATTTACAAAACAACACACTCTCCCAAACCATCTGTTCATCATGTTTAGCACTCGGAATTTTGAAAATTAGCTTTCCAACACCAGTTGTCGAAAATCTTTTTGAATTTTACAAAATTTATGCTAAAACACACTGAAAATCTTTTTGGATTTTTTAATAGAATGAAATGCAGTAAAGAAATATTTACATACACTATTTTTGTGAGTTTGCGTAAGAGGATCATATCAGTTTCTGAGACAAATCACCAACACCGTTAAGCTTTAAACATTTTAAGTTCTAAACAATTCACTTAGATTGTCAGTATACTGATCCACTTAAATTTTCACACAAAGTTCAAATGTTTCGAGATACGGATTAATGTCTTAAGCACTTAAACTCAATCGCGTGTCCCACCTCAGAATATACTCCCGTATCCAGATCCCAATAATCAGTCTTACAGGTGAGTATACCACAGATGATATCTGTAAGGGAATAAATTATAGTACGAAACCGTGAGAGCTCAGGTCAGAACTTCCGTTCAGCAGAGAGATGACGGCTCGACTTTTGGTGTGTCCCCTTTAGATGATCTTTTGATTACAACAGCAATGACTATCAATTTTATTATTTCATCAATTTGCTGAGGGCGGCGCTATATTTCAAGCAAGCAGAAAGTATTCTCCGGGGACTAGGCCATTGCTTCCGCAAAATCAGAAGTCCCGGGATAATACCCCAGATATCACTGAGCATAAAGACCTAGTATCTCAGAAAGAAGGACCTTTCAAACAAGATTTCGAGGGTTACCCATATATCCGAGAGATGTTTCCCCATGATATAAGCAAGTTTGAAATTTAGATTTATATCTCGTCACAATCTACTAAATGTACAAAAAACCTACTGGCACATCATCAGTGAGACCGTTTATCACTTTTTAACTTTCCATTTCTTTAGCATGTTGTGATAGTCCACTGATGTACTATCATTTCCTATTCTTTGACACAAAAACACAATTTTCATTTTATCATGTTTTTTGTCTTTTTCAAATTTTCAAATGTTTTTGGATTTTTAGAAATTTCTACTCCCCCTAAAATGCAAACACATTTAAAAAATTTTAAAACAAATGAGCTCTTGACCCACTTAGTAAGAACAATTTGAAAACAAATTTTGATACTCTACCTGTACAAACAAACTGACAACTGAAATCGAATCACTTCAATTCGCCATCCACTTGGCATAAACAATCAGAACTCCCCCTCACAACAAACTATTTTCCCATTGTGATTTCAAAACACTTAAGTTCGTATTAATCAAATGGTTTTTCCAGAAAATTAGTTTTGTTGATTGATATTAACCATTTGTAGGTTAGGGGATAAACCCATCATTTTGTTTCTCAACCACTTGTAGGAAATCAGATACAACTTAATGTCCCTGATTTACCACTTGTAAGAATAGTTCAATCAAGTTCAACCTAATGACCTTGATTTTATCACTTGTATCACAAACTCTTTTTCAACCACATGGCTTACCAACCAATACCACATGTAAGTTGAATTTTCAAGATGCCGATACCTACTCCTCACTTACCAACCTAGGAGTTCCGGCAAGTCATATTTGTGACTAATTTCAATTTACCAAAAACATATGAAGGATGCCTATTCATGCTCCGCGATTACCAACTTGGGAGCTCCGGCAAGTCCACAGACTTACTGTTCGTAATATGTACCATCCAAGTCACAAACCAGGGATGGTTCAACTTTATCTTTCTTCATCTTCTTCTCATAAAACTCCTTTACTCCTTTGACCTTCTTGTCAACCATTTTACCAAAAATATGATGAACTTTGGAATTAAAGACTTTCTCAACATCAAATTCTTCCTTTTCAGAAAAGAATTGATTTGAGATCTCAACTTTACCAACTTTTTTCTTAAAAATTTCAGCCCGAAGTGATGGAAAATTCACATCATCCAAGGTCGGTACTGAGTTTTCACCTTTTGAAACAATCTGTAGCTCCTCTGACTTTGTGGAATCAGATTCATCGCCAGAAGATAGCTCCTCTGATTTTGATGAATCAAAATCATTGCTAAAACTACCAACCGATTTCTTAACAACCCATTTTTGGTTGTCAAGGTTTCCTCTTTTCTTATAAAATCTGTTTGAACATTCACCAATTTCAAAAGTCGAATTTTTGAAAAGTTTAGTTCTATCAATTAGTGGTTCAAACTCAACTTCTTTCTCTTTCAGTTTAGAAAATCCCTGTTTTGATTTTATTGCCTTGGAACAATCTTTGGCAATATGTCCAACAGTGTTGCATTTGAAACAGGTTCTCGTTTCTTTCATCTAATCAGCAATCTTCATCTCTTCTTGCTTCTTCGCAATGAATTCTTTGTTCGATTACCTCCAGAATTCTTTCTTTTCTTCTTTTTCTGCTGATGTTCCTGAAACAAATGTCATTTTTGATTTAAAATTTCGAACATATTTTTCATTTTTATAATTTTCTGGTGGAATAAAACCTAATCCTTTCTTTTTGAAATTACCGTAATGGTTTGGTTTCTTTTGAAAACCAGAACCAAAACTGTAACCTTTTTTCTTGTTCAATCTTTGTTGTACTCTTGAGGTGTATTTTTTTAGGTTTTTCAATAAGATTTACATCTTTTATTTCAGAAATATTAATTTCTGTTAGTTTGAAAACCTTTTTAATCATTTCAGATTTGACACCTCTTATTGGAAATTCCTCATCAGAATATAATTTGTCCGAATCATTCAAAGTATATGCCACTTTAAATGTTTCATCATTCAAATTAGATTTTGATAACATGAATTCTTTTTTATATACTCTTTTGCCCTGTTTGGAGGATTGACTCGATGTATCGGATTCAGACTTTGATTCTGACTTAGACTCCGACCTTGACTCCTCTGTTTCATCGTTATCTAACACATGATCCAACACTTTCTTCATCAATTGAGATTGTTGATCAGTGTCAGACGATGTAAATGTCACATCAATATTTTCTAGCAATTTAACTGAAAACTCCGACTCCCACTGTAAATTTGTAGCTTTTTTGACTCTCTCCGAATTTGGATTTCTAGGAGAAAATGTATTTTCAAGCGGGGTGGACACTTGTTGTAACTGACACCTTGTTTCGTACCAGATGTCTTCTCTTTAGTATCCTTCTTCTTTTCTTTCTTTTTGTCAGGAGTCTTTTCTTCCGATGCCTTTTGTTCTTCAGTTACTTCATCATCCTCAAATGCCTTCATGCCTTCAACAGTTGGATAGATCCTGTTAATAACATAAGAAGTATGATACGTGGTCGAAAACCGGTGATCGTTTATGCTTAAGTTGATGTTTTTACGTAGCTTTTAATCTTGAATAGCCTACTTTTAATGTTATTTGTGTTTTACAGGTCTAAAATAGTTTAAGGAGCTAATCGGGAGCTAAACTGTTAGTGCAGTTGTTTGTCGACTTCATCTTCGTTCGAGTCTTAGATTAGTAATGAAAGATCAAGTCACGCAGTTCGAGTTAAACAGGAAACAAAGGTGAACAAGCCAGTTCAAACGAAGTGGACAGTTCAAACGAAGTGGACTGTTCAAACGAAGTGGACAATTTAAACGAAGTGGACTGTTCAAACGAACTGGAAATGCCTGTTCAAACGAACTGGAAATAGTATAAATATGTGACTTGAGTTTTTCATTTGTAACTTTTGGATTCCGGTAGCGAAGCTCTGCCGAAGTGTCTCTAGCCTTGTAAACGCGTTCTAATCAATACAAGAGACAATTAATAGTGAATATCAAGCTGAAACAAACTCTGATTCATTGAATTCCGCCTTTGAATCAGTTTAGAGCTCTTCTGAAGACTCGTTCAGATCGATTCTCGATCCTACAAGTGGTATCAGAGCTCAGGAGGAAGAGTTCTTGCCATTTCAGCTCGATTTCATTAAGAATTCTGACTTCTACACTTTTCTGTCACATTTTTCAAAAATTTAACAAGATTTTTTGGTTAAAATGAATTGATTTTCAAGTATATTGTGCGAAATGGTGTTTTGAATAATCTGTGAAAGTATCAGATCTTAAAACAGATTAAAACGTAATCAATTTGTTCTAAAACCGACCAGTTCGTTTGAGACTTGTCCAATTCACACGAACAGAACTTCAAACTCATATCTAAGACGATTTACTGGACGAAATTGAACGGAAATCACATCATTGTGTTCGGAATCCAGAGTAGAACAATCCTTGAACACATCAGAGTCTAATCCAACCGAAAATGTGATCATTTTGAGAAAATTACATCAGATCGTTTGAACAATGTTTCAGTTCGTTTGAGAATTTGCATCCAGTTCGTCTGAAAGTCATACGAAGTAAGACCAGTTCGTTTTAATTTGATCAGTTCGTTTGTGTCTACTTCGCATCAGGGTCCTCTTCGCATCAAGAACTAGCTCGTTTAAACCATCAGTTCGTCTGAACTTCAGTCCGTTTAAACGTATCAGTTCAGACGAAGTGTGCAGATCGTTTGAGAGATTAATCACAGTTCGTATCAATTCAGACGAACTGAGTTTTGAATCTTTGTTTGCATCAGGTTCCTGGTCGTTTGAGGTTGTCAGATCGTGTGAAAGAATCAGTTCATCTGAACTTCAGTCCGTTTAAACAATTCATGTCGCATTGAAAACTGTTTCAATTAATATGTGTCGACCATTTTCAAAAAGTTAAAGCCTTAGTCAGTTAACATAATTGGCAGTACATCTGAAGCATTAATTGCAAATGTTGCATGTGATCTTTATTCCAAGTGTCAGATTCATTGATAAAACACAACAGAATTGGTCATAGTCACGTGATTGTGAATTGATAGATATTTTGTCATAGAATTGATAAGATAAGTTGCCGAGAATATTGGTTTGTATGTGAAACCATTCACCGACCCATGTGATTGATATCATTGCTCAAAATTAAAGGTCCAATTAGCAAATACGTTTATCAGTTGAAGGTCCAATCAGGTTCAAAGTTCACTGATTCCAGGTAGTTTGAATTTCAGTTCGTGTGGTTTGAAATCTAATCCAGTTCGTTTGAGGTCAGGTCGTGTAATTTGACAATTGTGACCAGGTCGTTTGAAAGGTTCAGCTCGCTTGAAAGTGTGTTTGTGAGAAATTTTGTAGGGATTGTTAGAAAAATGGCAATGATCTTTGATGAACAAGAAAACAATGATCTTAAAAGGATAAATGACTGGTATCGAGGATATTTCAGTAGTTCTTATCAGAATTTGTCCAAGAATGTTTGGGTTAACCGGTTCGAATGTTTTCTGTGTAAGAAAGATGAGAAATTAGATGATTTGGAGAAGAGATTTGATTGTTTGATTGACCATTTGAAAGAAAACAAGATAATGATATCAGAAGCTGAAATAGTATCAAAGTTTGCTAATGGATTACCAGCTGAATGGGATGATTTTTTGGAAAATATAAGAAAGAATTCTAGTTTTTCAAAATTATCTTTAAGTAAATTCATCAGTAAACTTACAACACATATGAATGATAATGAAGAGAAAAAGAGAGGGTTGTTGAATAGGATAGAAAATAATTTGAAAAAATTAAATTTGGATGTGGTTGTAGAACTGAACAAAAGAGTCTGTGTGTGTCTTAGTGCAAAAGATGTTATGAAATACGATATGAAGAGGGGTTGTTATATTGATGAGAATATGAATCCTCTTGACTTCGTTCAAATCTTTTGTGCAGGAACATACAAGATGGAGACATAACAAGTTCAAAAGAATGAAGAATCTGTGAAGATTGAATCCTCAAGTTCTGATTCAAGTTGCTCGAAATGTGATAAACTTGAGGCTGACAATGGCAAACTATTGAAGGATGTGGAAAAATTGACATTGGAAATCAAGAAGTTGAAAGATGAGAACCAATTTGATGATAAACAAATTCTTGTTATGCAGGGAAATTGTGAAAAGCTTAAATCTGAAAATGTTAAACTGTTAAATGACTTGAACAGTTTGACATTAGAAAACAAAATTTTTGAAGAAAAAATTAAAAGTTTTGAAAATGAAAAATCGAAGATTGAAAAAGATTTTCAAAGTCAAATAAAAATTTTAGAAGATGAGAGAGATTTGTTTGGTAAAAACAATCTTGAAAAACAAATTGCAATCAATTCTCATCTTGAAAAGATTATTCGACTTGAGAAAGAGGCAGAATGTGCTCAAAAGAAAATAAATGAAGGGGAACAAAAGTTGAAGGTGTTTGTGAATACTTCAACTATTTCTTGCCCAAAACCTTTAAATTCTGTTCCAATAAGTGACAATGTCACAAACTTTGACAAAGTCAAAGTTGAAGATTGTGATGAGAAATATGATGATGCAAATAAAAAATTTGAAAAAAAAAATTGTTTTTGAAATTAAAAGAAAAGTTTCAAGAAACTGTTCCACAATCAACTGAAAAGGGAGAATGCTCTAAGCAAAAACCTTTGAAGAAGAAAGTGGAACAAAAACAAAAAGAGAAAATTTTGAAAAATGTTCAAAAAGATAATAAAAGCTCATCAGATCGATCATCCAATCGCAATGAAAAATTACAAAAATCAAAAAATGAAAACTCTAAAATTGTTGGTAATAAGTGGTGCAGGTCGGACCACAGTGCTCAAAAATCAAATCCAGCAAACAAGAGGAGCAAGGATTATCACCAAGCCAAACAGTGCTATGATCTGAATGTTTGGACTGAAAATGGTGATTGGTACGATAACAGAGTGTGTTACCGATGTGGTTATCAAGGACACATTGCTGTTAACTGCCAAGGTTGGAGTTATGAAATGAGGAGATGCTTTAACTGTAACATCAGAGGCCATATTGCTAGAGATTGCTCAATGAGATCAATGAGAAGATCGAGGGCTGAATCTCAGAGGCAGGTGAAGAAACCAGTCAATGTCAAGCCCAAAGAACAGAAGGTTCAAGAACCTAAAGTTCAAGAAACGAAAGTGAAACTTTCTCAGGGGCAGAAAGACAGACTGAGGAAGAAGAGAAAGAAGGCTAGAGAGTATCTAAAGAAGATTTTGTCCTCGGGTTCATCTGTTGGTAAAAATAAGAGTTCTGATGAATCGACTTTCTCGATGGCAAAGTCAAGCAAGACGAATTCATTGGATACAAATTTGAGGACGAAAGAAGAAAAGAAGAAGAAGAAAATGGTCGGCGATGAATCTGATGTGTCAAAGTCAGACAAGCCACCTTCAGGCGATGAATCTGGCTCATCAAAGTCAGACAAGCCACATTCAGGCAATGATTCTGGTATGGTAAAGCCAGAAGAGCCATTTGTTGAGGTAAAAGTTGAGAATTCTGGTATAAGAATGGATGATGCAAATTTTCCATCATTGTTGAACAAGAATTCAAAATCACCCAAGGACCGTCAGGCCTGGGTGAATCTGTTCAAATGAAAAACCTGACTTGCCGGAGATCCCAAGTTGGTAATCATGGATCAGGAATCGGCATCATTCTTTGTATTTGATTGTGTTTTTCGTACAAGTGGTAAATCAGGGACATTAAGTTGTATCTGATTTTCTACAAGTGGATGGTAGACAATGTGATGAACCAAACCCCTAATTTTACAAGTGGTAAAATCAAACTTATTTTCCGGAAAAACCATTTGATTAAAACAAACTTGAGTGTTTTGAAATCAATGGGAAAATAGTTTGTTGTGAGGGGGAGTTCTGATTGTTTATGCCAAGTGAATGGCGAATTGAGGAGATTTGATATCAGTTGTCACGTTTTTGTACAGTTTGTTTTCAAATTTCCTAAAATGTGTTTGCATTTTAGGGGGAGTAAGAAATTTTTAGAAAATCCAAAAACATTTGAAAATTTGAAAAAGACAAAAACATGATAAAACAAAAATGAGTTTTGTTGTCAAGAAGAGGAAATGATAATACATCAGTGAGACTATCACAGCATGCTAAAGAAATGGAATGATAAAATGTGATAAACGATCTTACTAACGATGTGACGATAGGCTCAGCTAGACTAGTAGATTTGCAATAACGATACAAACTTAAATGAAAAAGCCTAGTTCTAGTGGGAAACACGGTCAAAAGCATAGTACTTAGTTTTGTCCTTCTTAATTGTGTGCCTACTTGGTAATCGCTGACTGTCGAAAGACATAAAACTGGTTAACTTTGTGAACTTTCACAACTTTGCTGAAAAGTCGCTGTGATTGTGCATTTCTTTTTGTAAAGATTTAAACTTGTTTTATTTCTTTATTTTGTTTAAGCATCGGACATCCTCTGCGTATACGTGAGTATCGACCTGGATGTTGTTGCCTAAACGTTCTGCTTTATTTTCTTTGGTGTTTCGTTTAACCTTTGGACCTCCTCTGCGTATACGGGAGTATCGACCTGGTGGTTAAAGCCTAAACAACTTCAACTTGTTTTATTTTCTTATTTTGTTTAAACATTGGACTTTCTCTGGGTATACGGAAGTATCGACCTGATTGTTAATGTTTAAACATTCTGCTTTATTTTCGCACAAATCACAGTTGATAAAAGTTTAAAGGCATTATTTGAGTCAGTGTATTGCATGATGAGGGGATATGCTGAGATCGTGGGGTCCATAAGAATTTAGTGCTATCTAAATATATCTTAACGTATCGGTAAGCATTTCGAAAGTTTTTAGATTGAGTTTAAGTGGACAACAATATCGTCAATCAATGTGAATCGTTTAGAGCATAAAATGAAATCAAGCTTAACGGTGTTAGTGATTTGTCTCATAAACTGGTATGATCCTCTTACACAAACTCACAAAAATATTGTCTGTAAATATTTCTTTACTGCATTTTATTCTTTTCAAAAATCCAAAAATATTGTAGTGTGTTTTAGCATAAAATTTTGATAAGAATACAAAAAGATTTTCGACAACTGATGTTGATAAGCTGATTTTCGAAATTTCAAGTGCTAAACATGATGGACAGGGTTGGGTTTGAGTGCTGAATTGAAAAATTTTGAATTAAGAAAAAAGTTGAGATTAGTTAATCAGGGTCATTAATTTGAACTTGGTGTAACTATTTCTAGTAAGTTTTTCTTATTGATTTAAGTAAAAACTTATGTTTTGGTGAGAAGTGTGCAGGAGATGTGCTGAACAAGAGTTAAAGCCAGGATTTGATCTCAAGGTGATAGCTAATTCCAGATGTTGATCCCATCATGATGAGAGGGGGAGTCTGACGAGGTTAGAGCCAAAGAGAATATCCTGGTACATGCTAAGAAAAAAAAGAAGATCGATCAAGATTGAAGAGTCGTCATGTTGAAGACTCTCACTGAAGATTCCGTCAACATTCAAGGGGGAGTCTGTTAGTGCAGTTGTCTGTCGACTTCATCTTCGTTCGAGTCTTAGATTAGTAATGAAAGATCAAGTCACGCAGTTCGAGTTAAATAGGAAACAAAGGTGAACAAGCCAGTTCAAACGAAGTGGACAGTTCAAACGAAGTGGACTGTTCAAACGAAGTGGACTGTTCAAACGAACTGGAAATGCCTATTCAAACGAACTGGAAATAGTATAAATATGTGACTTGAGTTTTTCATTTGTAACTTTTGGATTCCGGTAGCGAAGCTCTGCCGAAGTGTCTCTAGCCTTGTAAACGCGTTCTAATCAATACAAGAGACAATTAATAGTGAATATCAAGCTGAAACAAACTCTGATTCATTGAATTCCACCTTTGAATCAGTTTAGAGCTCTTCTGAAGACTCGTTCAGATCGATTCTCGATCCTACATAAACGGAGCACCGGGACGCGAAACGGATCAACCGGGGATGTGAAATGAAGAAAACCGGGTTAATCACTAAGATTGGATGTATTTTGGGGAATTTTTATGGATTTAAAATGAATATATTGGAAGATGGCATGATAGAGGGCTGAATTACGAGACCGTGGGCGAAAACGGTGAGTAAAACGGAGCTATAACGAAGAAGTTATGAAGAAAACAGTTTTGGACGAAACCGACAAAACCAGGCAGCGTCGGGAACGCCCAAAAGGGCCGTCGGCGACGCCCTCTAGATTGTTCCGTCGGCCAGAAACCTCCGTAAACAGCTAATTAGGCCGTCGGGCGAAACTGAGACTTCCAGGGGCCGTCGGCGACGCCCTAAATGGCCGTCGGCGACGCCACCTGCATTCTCATATCGCGAAAAACTTGATTTTTGAGTTGGGGACGAGTTATACATCAATTTTGACCAAGAAACGGAGGTTACACTTGTTTTTGAGTTTGAAACTTGTTCTTGGAACCTAATATCTATCACCATCATCACTTCCAATCCATCTGGGACACCTTATATCATCCGAATCAACCGAATCACCACTCAACCCATCATCATCTCCATCATTCAAACCCTAACCATTCCACCATCCATTCACTTCCATAATTACCCAAACCCTAATCACCATTCCATCATTCTCCAAACTCAAGATGACCCAATTCAAGCTTCCATCATCCGTTGATCGTGCCTCTTCGACCATGAGCGGCTAATTCTTGGAGGTTTCACCCCGGTGTAGGTTATTGTAAGTCTAGGGTTTGAACAATGTTTTAGTTTGATTTTGTGACAACTTGAATTGTATTTGAATTGATTGACAATTGTCTTGCATTTGAACTATATTTGTGAATTGTCGAGTGAGTTATGAAATTTGACTTTGCGAAACAAGTTTGTGCAATTATGCCTTGTCATTCAAAAGGTTTTACTTGTCCGAAGTAACGAAGTGCATTGTGGTCCGTGATATGCGTTGATAGCAATTGGCACCTAAGCTTTGATGATAGAAATCCGTTAATAACATATTCAAGTGAATCAAATTTAAAACGTGTAAGAACCCTAGGATTGCAATTACCGAACCGGGTGTGAGCCTTGTTTTCTCTATCTTGTTTAAACCTTTAATTACATTCTTGAAATTGTTAATCATTAGTAGTATCAACCCAATTACATTAGTAATTTTAATTCACATCTTTTCAATCAAACAAAAATACACAAAAACAAGATAGCAAGCTTCATAAGTTGTGACACATATTTCAATTCATCCAAATCCAATCGCAAACCACATACTCTTCGTGGTTTGACCCCTTACTTCCACTAGCTATTTGTTAAGGGTAATTTGGGACTATAAATATTATCTTTGACCGGAGCGCGACACTCCGATCAAATTTTGGCGCCGTTGCCGGGGAGTGCGTGCGCTTTGTGTTTGGATTATTGTTTGAATCTTCGTGATTACCTGTTTAAATTGTTTAGTTTCTTTTTGCACTTTGTCTTTTTCCTTGTTACGCGGGTGTGTTACTTGTGCAGGTGACAGGTAGTGTATGCATACGCGAAACTCCGTGAGGACTTCACCGTTAGTCTACGAACCGGAAATCGAAAGAGTCGCAAGGAGAAATCTAGCAAGCTGGTTAGAAGCAACACTTACTTCTAATCAAACCACCAACACACCACAAGATACACCATCCATTGAAACCGATTCAATGGCGAACCAAAACTCTAACCAAAACTTCAACCAAAACCAATATCCGAACCAATTTCAATACCGAAGCAATTTCAATCCTGCTCCAAATATGCAACCTATACCTCCAGAGCGACCGGGTGGTAATAACAACAATACCGGACCACCCACACCACCTTTCCAAAACCAAAATCCCAACCACAATCAAAGAACACCCCAACAACAAAACCTTCATCGACAAACCTCTTTACCTGTGACAACCCGTGATTTACGACTCTTAATTACGTGATTTACAAGTGATTAACGCGATAATAAATAGTGTTTACAGCACAAACTAACCTAATTAGGCCTTTGGAGTGCCTAGGAACGTCTATACGACTTTACAGTGCGCGAACGGTGGTTTATGGAGAAACCTGCTAAATACTACGTGAAAACGAACTGATGCCGTACAAAATACGGACAACGTCGATAAATACGGACTTTCCACAAATATTTTACGCTAAATTTAGCTCCGTAATGAAATTTTAGCAACTACAGTTGAAACCGGATCGAAAAGCAGAATAAAGACGGCGACGATATAATTTTACGCGCTTTTTACACAACCGACAACTAAACGCACAAACAGCGACTACTGACCGAATTTTATGTATTTTAATACTAAAATTTTATCTTTTGACGTTAAACGGAGTTCGGGTTTTGACAAACGGGTCTCGTAGAAATTACGGGCCGCTTAAACACGGGGATTGAGCTTGTGGGCCCCGGGCCCAAGCCCTAAACCCACAAGCCTAAACCTACACATAGAGGTTTTTGACTATCATGATCTTATAAAATCTCATCAAATCTTCACAAATCTCTATAAATATTTTGCCTAGATCTTCATGAGATCTCTTAGATCTATTTACACACACAAAATCCTTATACAATCTTCACAAGATTTCAAGATCCCTATAAAGCACTCTCTTCCCTTTGTCTGCATATTATACACACAAACCCCCTACTCCCTCATTTCTTTCGGCTACAGACACAAAAACCAAACATGAAAACCCTTCACCTTCTCATAACATCATCTACCTCACCTCCCTTTTCCCTCTCGACCTGCTGGAGCCGACACCCCCCACCCCCTGTTAATAAAAGAACGGCCACCACCACCGTCTGGTGGTGGCGGCGACGGTACAACGAGAGAGAGAGAGACAGAAGGAACAGAGGAGAGAGAGAGAACCGGTGGCGCGTGGTGGCGTGTCGACGGGTTTCACGAACTGATGAAGTGATTATGCTGCTGTTATGATGATGGTGATGCTGAATGTTCAGTTGAAGATGATGAGGATGGTGACGTCGGCGGTGGCCGACGGCTGCCGGAGATTAACGGCCGGAGCTACGGGAAGTGGTAGTGAGATTACTTCTTTTCTTCCTTTTATCTGAGTTTTACTAGAAACAGGTGGTTTGATTTAGTGTTGCGGACCTTGTTTCAGTTTTGGGTTCGTCAACGGCTATCACGGTTCAAATCTCGGCTCGGATGCGGGTGACAAAGAAAGGAGTGGGCGCGGTGTCGGGTCAGATTACGTGTTCGGGTCTGTTTTGGTTTGGGGTTTCAGTGCAACGGGTGCGGTCAAAGCCGGTTAAACCCAGCTTCGGTTCGGTTGACTCGGTCAAATTGATTCAACTCAGTGTTCGGGTCCGCGGTTCAGGACAACAGTATGGTTCGAGTCAGTCAATTCGGGTCGCGGCAGAATCTCGGGTTCGGGCATCGGGTCGACTCGGTCAAGGTCAGTCAATAAAAGTCAGCAGTCAACGGCTCGGGTCAACAGCAGTTAGCAGCGCGGTCAGATTTGTTGTGGCAGAAGCAGTTCGAGTTGACTCGGTCAACTCAGTGAGTCGACTCGGCCCAACTCAGTCAACGAGAGCTGACTCGGTCAACTCAGACCCGGTCAACTCAGTCCGCGGTTCAACGCGAGAGATTTGGTAAAAATTAACGTCACGATTATTTTGTTATTTTTAGTGTTAACGTTACGTGAACGAGCTCGAACCAACGTGAATATAGTTTACATCTTTTGATATATTAGACAAAGTAAATATATTACGTTTGAATCTTGATTGAATTTTGACAAATTAACGACACTTTAGTTGTCAGGGCCGTCCAAAAACAGAGGAAACTCTGCCCGTTTTTTTTCGAGAAAATCCTTTAAAACTAACGCGTTTTATTAAAAGACGCAACTTTTTGTATCCGAGAAACTTTAAACACGAATGAATAATGATTACAACGGCACTTTACAACTTACAACGATTCGGAAACTATTTTGTTTTGGACTTCGGAAAATTCGAGGAATCCTTTATAAAAATAAATATAATTTATATATTTTTTTTTCAAACGTAAACTCGAATCCTTTTATAAATAAATATAGTATATATATTTATTTCAAACTTCGCGTAACACGAATTCCCTAATAAAAATAAATATAGATTATATTTATTTTCAAACGACAAACGACACGACTTCTCGGAGCAACTAACATTATTTCGTCGATATATGGATATTTTTGTATAAATATTTATATATTTGAAATTCTCGAAAACTAAGTACTTTCAAGGCTTAGTAAACTATTACCGACATTAGACGAAACTTAACGAATACGACTTTTTCGTTTCTTTTAAGTCAATAACTTACCGTCGAATCGCTCGGTTAACGATTCGGTAGAGCTCGGTGACACGTAGTTTAGTTACCGCATTTATTTAGAAACTTATTAGATATTCCGTGTTAGGAATATTGTAGAATGCACGCTAGCGAGCCTCATCTTGGAAACGACATCACGAAGTCGTAATTAGCTCGCTTTGCACAAGACTATTCAGGTGAGTTCATAACCCCACTTTTTACGGTTTTACATTTTTGTAAATGTTTTCGGGGTGGAAAGACATGCACATTTTGCAGAAACATACAAAGTTTTGAACTAACGCAAAACTCGTATTTCTAAATCATATTACGAAAGGATTTCGAGGAACACAAATGATTTACGAAAGGTTTATACTAAACATACCGGTTTTGACAAAAACAAATGCTTATTTTCGAAATGTGAATGATATTCGGTCAGGGTGACCAGGGATTCGGTCAGGGTGACCAGGGATTTATTTTATACATGGTATGGTTAGCGTAAGGAGGGTTACTACTTAGATCATGTGAGTGGGTAGGCGGGAATTGGAGGCCATTAATCCTCATTGTAGGACCGAGGGACGTAAGCGGTAGATCTATCTGGGTGTAGCGAGCCCAACCCCAGGCCCAGCAGATCGGACCTTGGGGTGACTTTGTGCCCAACGCGAAATCTGCTAGGTTTGAGTCTTCCTACTTGCACTTCACACATATCAATGGCCTTGCAAACCATTGGTGATCTCTTTTTCCTTATCTGCTACATACCAGGGATTTTATACTTACGGAAACTTCTTGTTCATACAAATTAACTACCATGTTTTATACAAATTCAAAGCATTATGCGGGTATGGAGTCAAAGTCAGGGTGGGCATTGACGGTTATGCGAACATTACAAATACAAGGCTTTACAAATACATGGTTTTATGAACATAACGTGTTACAAACACAACGTTTCCATATAACTTGGCAAGAAAATGATTTTTAAATTCATTTTCTCAATACTATTTCAAAAACCTGTTATTCCAAAGATTTATTTCAAATCTTTCACAATACCAAAGATTTATTTCAAACCTTTCACATCTCAAAAGATTTATCTCAAATCTTTTACGAACAAACTATGAACTCGCTCAACATTATGTTGATTTTTCTCGCATGTTCTTTCTCAGGTTACTGTTCTAAGACAAGGCACGGTTGGAATAGGAGAACCATTGGAGAGTCGAGTACTTAGCGGGCGTTCAGTTTCTAGAAGTCTTTGCTTATTTGCTTCCGCTGTGCAATGAAGATACCAGTCCTGTCACGCCAATGCTCTGATAATTTCGGGGTGTGACAGATTGGTATCAGAGCTATAGGTTACAACGAATTAGGTTTCTGTAGAGATACCTAGGCTCTAACCTCACTTTCCTCTGGGAACTTAGACTATTAAGACGTTGAATACATACAGAACGCCTAGTACTCGAATATGGTCTCCAACCGTTGTCGAAAAGCAAACAGTCAAAATTTTGTTTTCAAACATACGCTATTGTGGTGTTTTACACACGGTACACGAAACGATTACATACAGTACACAACACTCTGAGAGTTTAGGAAACATGCATTTAAGACCTTCGGAAAAGGGAATTCAGTCTGAGAGGCTGGGAGGATAGTCTAGTGGGACTAGGAAGTTCAGTCTGAGAGGCTGGGAAGGTAGTCTAGTGGGACTAGGAGATTCAGTCTGAGAGGCTGGGAGGATAGTCTAGTGGGACTAGGAGATTCAGTCTGAGAGGCTGGGAGGATAGTCTAGTGGGACTAGGGAGTCAGTCTGGGAGGCTGGGAAAATTGTCTAGTGGGACTAGGGAGTCAGTCTGGGAGGCTGGGAGGCTAGTGGGACTAGGAGGACTATTTGATTGCTTATTGGTTATTTGTGCATGTGTGTGTTTATTAAAGGTCATCACGTAGGAACTGCGAATATTAACTCGGGCACACACCATTATCCATATTGTCTATGACATTTTAACTTCCCGAGCAGGCATCCTACGCATAACAAAACGCTAGCGCATGAGAATACATAGAACTCAAATTTTACGCCAACGAATGTCGGGGTACATCACCTTCTACGCGGCACACAACGCTAGTGCACAGGTATACGTGAAACTTAAGCTATACATCAACGGAGATTGAAATACGACATACACGACTATCAAGGCGAGGCCTTTGAGAAGGAACGATGACGCAATCTAACGACGACGCTAGATTCCTGTCAGCAGGAGAACTAACAATCAGGAAACGACAACTTGTCACGCGATCCGTCAACGACACGAATCACGCCAGGAAGAAGACGATTGTCTCCGCATTCCCCCCCCCCCCCCTACCTAACTAATGACAAGTACGATATGTTTGACATTCCATGGTAATGTCACCTAACAACCGGTCATCACACGCAACCCCAGGTAAAGTCCTCAAATTTCTTTTATTGAAATTTCGACTCTCATATTTACTGAGTAGATTTTCGTATCTCTACTCCTCTTAATGGACATGGTGCCACAATCATTATTATTGACTTGTGAATTCGAATGACCCACATTATTGTAACTGTTGGCTCCTTTGTTATCAAGTCAACACATTTTCTTGAAAATTTCTCTTCTTTTCAAGTTACATACATGGTTTTTCGTTGTGACCATGCCGAAAGTTTTCTTGTCGATACATATACTTATTGTCGGATTACGCTAAAACCAAGTTCAATTGTTTGAACTTGTTCATTACACATATTCATTTCAGAAAATAATATGATGTATTGGGAGCATCATATTCAAATTCGTATTAACAAGCGTTTCATTTGTTCCGAGTCGAGGTAAACTTGTTTGGTATTCGACTCCATTAAATTGTCTGTTGATTTCGACACCATGTGATGGTGATTTTCATTAGTTTGAAGCTTGCGCTAAACTTGTTTACGCATCTCATGCACGGATCTAAATATTTATTGATTGTTTTCCAATCCACTTCGATTTATTATATCAAAGCGGTCTTAATACAATAGTGTGTTAAGACAATGGTACACAAATTCATGTTATATTCTGGTGTACCTACTAACGGTTCATTCAACATCAATCGAATATTTCGCAATATTCATTGCTTCTTCCTCTTCGATCGAAAACATTATTTCTTTAATGTTCCATTTTCAATTGAAAATCTTTCGATGTTTGTTGGAACAAACATTCATATTTACTTCATGGCGTTTTCATTTGACTTCAAACACGGTGGATTTGTTTGATCACCACTATTATTGAATTATTTAAATCACTACGACCCTTGTGGTGTCAGTACAAACTTGTCGCTTGGGCTAATCATGATTGAGCGTTTCATGCAAAACACAGGTGATACTTGTTCGATCACTCCTATTATTGAATTGTTTCATTCATTGCGACACCTTGTGGCGTCAGTATGACTTGTAGCTTGCGCTGATCACGATCGAGCGTTTCATGCAAACTATTATATTTGAGATTGTTGATTCTAAGTTCATCAAGTGGATGTTATTGCTTCTAGAACTCATTTACATGTTATAAACATTCATATGGAATTCGATTGGTCGAAGTTCCTGTTCATTGTTGGATCCTTGTTAACTTAGTCGCACTGGTGACTGTATCATTAAGTCTTGTTTCGATTACGTGGTCATTCACTTCGTTATTATTCGGACTTACCTGCGAACAATACAATTCCGAGGAGATAACATAGTCTAAATTTCGAGGACGAAATTTCTGTAACAGGGGGAGAATGTGACAACCCGTGATTTACGACTCTTAATTACGTGATTAACAAGTGATTAACGTGATAATAAATAGTGTTTACAGCACAAACTAACCTAATTAGGCATTTGGAGTGCCTAGGAACGTCTATACGACTTTACAGTGCGCGAACGGTGGTTTACGGAGAAACCTGCTAAATACTACGTGACAACGAACTGATGTCGTACAAAATACGGAAAACGTCGATAAATACGGACTTTCCACGAATATTTTACGCTAAATTTAGCTCCGTAATGAAATTTTAGCAACTACAGTTGAAACCGGATCGAAAAGCAGAATAAAGACGGCGACGATATAATTTTACGCGCTTTTTACACAACCGACAACTAAACGCACAAACAGCGACTACTGACCGAATTTTATGTATTTTAATACTAAATTTTTTATCTTTTGACGTTAAACGGAGTTCGGGTTTTGACAAACGGGTCTCGTAGAAATTACGGGCCGCTTAAACACGGGGATTGAGCTTGTGGGCCCGGGCCCAAGCCCTAAACCTACACATAGAGGTTTTTGACTATCATGATCTTATAAAATCTCATCAAATCTTAACAAATCTCTATAAATATTTTGCCTAGATCTTCATGAGATCTCTTAGATCTATTTACACACACAAAATCCTTATACAATCTTCACAAGATTTCAAGATCCCTATAAAGCACTCTCTTCCCTTTGTCTGCATATTATACACTCAAACCCCCTACTCCCTCATTTCTTTCGGCTACAGACACAAAAACCAAACATGAAAACCCTTCACCTTCTCATAACATCATCTACCTCACCTCCCTTTTCCCTCTCGACCTGCTGGAGCCGACACCCCCCACCCCCTGTTAATAAAAGAACGGCCACCACCACCGTCTGGTGGTGGCGGCGACGGTACAACGAGAGAGAGAGAGACAGAAGGAACAGAGGAGAGAGAGAGAACCGGTGGCGCGTGGTGGCGTGTCGACGGGTTTCACGAACTGATGAACTGATTATGATGCTGTTATGATGATGGTGATGCTGAATGTTCAGTTGAAGATGATGAGGATGGTGACGTCGGCGGTGGCCGACGGCTGCCGGAGATTAACGGCCGGAGCTACGGGAAGTGGTAGTGAGATTACTTCTTTTCTTCCTTTTATCTGAGTTTTACTAGAAACAGGTGGTTTGATTTAGTGTTGCGGGCCTTGTTTCAGTTTTGGGTTCGTCAACGGCTATCACGGTTCAAATCTCGGCTCGGATGCGGGTAACAAAGAAAGGAGTGGGCGCGGTGTCGGGTCAGATTACATGTTCGGGTCTGTTTTGGTTTGGGGTTTCAGTGCAACGGGTGTGGTCAAAGCCGGTTAAACCCAGCTTCGGTTCGGTTGACTCGGTCAAATCGATTCAACTCAGTGTTCGGGTCCGCGGTTCAGGACAACAGTATGGTTCGAGTCAGTCAGTTCGGGTCGCGGCAGAATCTCGGGTTCGGGCATCGGGTCGACTCGGTCAAGGTCAGTCAATAAAAGTCAGCAGTCAACGGCTCGGGTCAACAGCAGTTAGCAGCGCGGTCAGATTTGTTGTGGCAGAAGCAGTTCGAGTTGACTCGGTCAACTCAGTGAGTCGACTCGGCCCAACTCAGTCAACGAGAGCTGACTCGGTCAACTCAGACCCAGTCAACTCAGTCCGCGGTTCGACGCGAGAGATTTGTTAAAAATTAACGTCACGATTATTTTGTTATTTTTAGTGTTAATGTTACGTGAACGAGCTCGAACCAACGTGAATATAGTTTACATCTTTTGATATATTAGACAAAGTAAATATATTACGTTTGAATCTTGATTGAATTTTGACAAATTAACGACACTTTAGTTGTCAGGGCCGTCCAAAAACAGAGGAAACTCTGCCCGTTTTTTTCGAGAAAATCCTTTAAAACTAACGCGTTTTATTAAAAGATGCAACTTTTTGTATCCGAGAAACTTTAAACATGAATGAATAATGATTACAACGGCACTTTACAACTTACAACGATTCGGAAACTATATTTTTTTGGACTTCGGAAAATTCGAGGAATCCTTTATAAAAATAAATATAATTTATATTTTTTTTTTTCAAACGTAAACTCGAATCCTTTTATAAATAAATATAGTATATATATTTATTTCAAACTTCGCGTAACACGAATTCCCTAATAAAAATAAATATAGATTATATTTATTTTCAAACGACAAACGACACGACTTCTCGGAGCAACTAACATTATTTCGTCGATATATGGATATTTTTGTATAAATATTTATATATTTGAAATTCTCGAAAACTAAGTACTTTCAAGGCTTAGTAAACTATTACCAACATTAGACGAAACTTAACGAATACGAATTTTCCGTTTCTTTTAAGTCAATAACTTACCGTCGAATCGCTCGGTTAACGATTCGGTAGAGCTCGGTGACACGTAGTTTAGTTACCGCATTTATTTAGAAACTTATTAGATATTCCGTGTTAGGAATTTTGTAGAATGCACGCTTGCGAGTCTCATCTTGGAAACGACATCACGAATTCGTAATTAGCTCGCTTTGCACAAGACTATTCAGGTGAGTTCATAACCCCACTTTTTACGGTTTTACATTTTTGTAAATGTTTTCGGGGTGGAAAGACATGCACATTTTGCAGAAACATACAAAGTTTTGAACTAACGCAAAACTCGTATTTCTAAATCATATTATGAAGGGATTTCGAGGAACACAAATGATTTACGAAAGGTTTATACTAAACATACCGGTTTTGACAAAAACAAATGCTTATTTTCGAAATGTGAATGATATTCGGTCAGGGTGACCAGGGATTTGGTCAGGGTGACCAGGGATTCGATCAGGGTGACCAGGGATTTATTTTATACATGGTATGGTTAGCGTAAGGAGGGTTACTACTTAGATCATGTGAGTGGGTAGGCGGGAACTGGAGGCCATTAATCCTCATTGTAGGACCGAGGGACGTAAGCGGTAGATCTATCTGGGTGTAGCGAGCCCAACCCCAGGCCCAGCAGAACGGACCTTGGGGTGACTTTGTGCCCAACGTGAAATCTGCTAGGTTTGAGTCTTCCTACTTGCACTTCACACATATCAATGGCCTTGCAAACCATTGGTGATCTCTTTTTCCTTATCTGCTACATACCAGGGATTTTATACTTACGGAAACTTCTTGTTCATACAAATTAACTACCATGTTTTATACAAATTCAAAGCATTATGCGGGTATGGAGTCAAAGTCAGGGTGGGCATTGACGGTTATGCGAACATTACAAATACAAGGCTTTACAAATACATGGTTTTATGAATATAACGTGTTACAAACACAACGTTTCCATATAACTTGGCAAGAAAATGATTTTTAAATTCATTTTCTCAATACTACTTCAAAAACCGGTTATTCCAAAGATTTATTTTAAATCTTTCACAATACCAAAGATTTATTTCAAACCTTTCACATCTCAAAAGATTTATCTCAAATCTTTTACGAACAAACTATGAACTCGCTCAACATTATGTTGATTTTTCTCGCATGTTCTTTCTCAGGTTACTGTTCTAAGACAAGGCACGGTTGGAATAGGAGAACCATTGGAGAGTCGAGTACTTAGCGGGCGTTCAGTTTCTAGAAGTCTTTGCTTATTTGCTTCCGCTGTGCAATGAAGATACCAGTCCAGTCACGCCAATGCTCTGATAATTTCGGGGTGTGACATTACCCATCAACCTAGATGACCGGAATGTCAATTCCGACCATCGGGGAAATCGTGATCACGGCAATCCCGCAAATGAAGACCCATTCTTCAACATCGATGACTTGAGGAATGCAATCCCTGATGATGAACCGTATAGTGTTCCCGGTTATCAATCGCCGGAACATGTAAGCATTCATACGGAAAATTCGGACGATGGGGGGTACTATGATGATCGGGTTAACGATGATGAAGATTGGGGCTACGTGAATAGAGGAAACGTCTACAACGCTAAAAGGTATGATGATGAGGAATTTGGCTACCAAAATGCCAATTACGTTGGGGACGACGAATACGGTTACGGAGGTGGAAGAAAAGATGGTTATGGGAACAACCATCAACCACGAAACAATAACCAACGGAACCGGAATGATGGGTTTTATAACAACAACAACAATGCAAACCCTAACCGGATTCCTCGTTTCATGGGAGGTGGTAACCCAAGGGATAATCGAAGAGAGGATCGAAGAGATGATCGAAGAGGTGAAAGACGGGATAATAGAAGACCGGTCGATCAAGAAGTTAACGGTCCACAACCTCGTCAACAACCTCCACGGGGAGTAAATGACCGTTTCCGACCGAGAATGACTCTCCGATAGTGTGCGAAAGGAGAATGTTTGATTGTAAACCACATTACATCAATATACTTCCCCACTTCAACGGGAGGTCTAATGATGAACCATACACGCGTTTGACGGAGTTCTCTTCCATTTGTAATACTATTGGGGGGCACAATTTCGCACTAGAGGAAGTTAAGCTTCGGTTATTTCAATTCTCTTTGAAAGACAAGGCAAAACAGTGGTTCCTCACACTTCCGGCCAACAGCATTCGAACTTGGGAACAAATGCAACAAGCATTTTTGGATGAATATTATTCTATGGCAAAGACCGACGATGCTAGAGATGAAATTCGGTCGTTTCGCCAACTTTCGATTGAACCACTACATGAAGCATTCACCCGATTCAAGGAGTTGATGAGGAGATGCCCACATCACCAAATAGAAAAGTGGGAGTTGGTGAAATGTTTTGTACGGGGTTTGGATGACACAACTTGGAATCGTCTTGAGTCAACAAGCAATGGAACACTCTTGAGCAATCACGAAGACGACGATTGGGAATTCTTGGAAAGAATGAGCAAGCGGTCTAAAGAAAAAGAATCGGCCGATAGAGCAAAGAAACATCCAATTTCCCGGTCACTTCCCGATCTTGATTCCAAGGATCAAATCTCTTCTTTAGAGCGGGAAATTGCTCGTCTGAAGAAGAAAGAGGTAAATGCGGTTCAGTTTGCGGTTTGTGAAGAATGTGGAGATATTGGGCATACAACCGAGCAATGTCCAACGGGGTCGAGTGGCTACACTGAAGAAGTCAACCAAGTGTATGGAGATAGGAAACAATACGACATGAACTCCAACACTTACCATCTGGGGTTGAGAAATCACCCTAATTTCCGGTACGGTAACGCTTCAAATCAAATGAACCCGAACTTTCAATCGGGTAATCAAGGTAATCAAGGTGGATCATCGTACAACAACCGTCAAAGTGGTAACCAACGGGTTATCAAAGTAATTACAATCAAGGGTACCAAGGCCGGGACAATAATTACCAAGGTGGGTACCAAAGGAATTACAACAATCAAGGTGGTAATGGAAGCGGGTCGAACAATCAAACCGGTGGTGATGATTTGAGTGCCAAAATGGATGCTTTGTTGAATATGCAAAAAGAATCTCAAAACAATATAAAAGAATCTTACCATGATATCAAGGAGATAAAGAAGACAAACGAGATTCGGGATAAAGCACATGAGGCATTGGCAAAGCAAGTGGGCCAAATCGCGGAGGAGATGGCTCAAATGAGAGGAAGCATGGGAAAGCTTCCAAGTGATACCACGGTAAACCCAAAACATCAAAGTTCAAGCACGGGCAATGTGAGAAATGTACACATTAGTGCGGTAAGTCTTCTTTCAAATAATGAGGTTTGTAGTAGTGTTGAAAGCATTTCGCCACCACAATGTGTTGATGGTGTAGTGGGAAATACAAGAGATGAGCCGGAAAATAAAAATGAACAAGAAACGATTTCACAAGTTAAAATTGAAAAAATGAATAAAAAATATTTTTGTGAAAATTGTTTAAATCAAATTAAACCGATTAATGCATCACAAGTTGAGGAACGGTACCCACCGAAGGACGAGGGGTGGGAAAATTTTAAACAAGCAAAAATTAATTTACCGTTACTAGATGAAATTAAAAAGGTTCCGGCTCATGTGGAATGCTTAAAGGAGTTAAGCATCGAAAAACGGCACAACAAATTACCCAAACCGGTTGATTTGATATCTCATGTTAGTGCCGTTTTATCGAGTGCCCTTCCTCAAAAAGCTCAAGACCCAGGAGATCCTCTTATTTCAATTCAAATTGGAACATTCAAAATAGAGAGGGCACTCCTGGATCTTGGGGCTTGTGTGAGCATTTTACCAGGGAGTTTGTATGACCAATACGACTTTGGTCCATTAAAACAATTTGATACTCCCGTGGTATTGGCCGATCAGACTCCCACGCATCCAAGGGGGATGGTGGAAGATGTGATTGTTAAGGTGGATGATTGCTACTACCTAGTTGACTTTTTGGTAGTAGACTATGTGGGGTGTGTTGAGGACACCCAACCGATAGTTATACTGGGTAGACCGTTTCTGGCAACTGCTAATGCCATAATAAATTGTGCAACAGGAACGGTAAGCAGGACATTTGGGGACCGGGAAATAAATTTGAATGTTTTTCCAAAATTTACTAACCCGCTTAGTGAGGATAAGTGTCCTAAAAAGGACATGAATCCAAACAAAAAAGTATGTGCTATGGTTGGTAGGTTGGGAGAAACAAAGAAGAAGATGGTCAAGAAAAAGAAAGCAAAGAAGTCACCTCTAGAAAAGAAAGAGGAAGAAGAGGTGAGGAAGTTTGGACCGTTTGGCAACAAATGGTACGAATCACCGGTGGGTGATTTTGAGGAGCTCATGGACGGCAAGCATGCCATTCGACCACCATGAGGTGGTAAGTCAATTGTTGTTGTATATTTTATTTCACATTTCGTTTTATTGTTATCCGTAGTTTAGTTAGTATTGTTGTTGTATAATTTTGTTATTTCGTTTTAGTAGTTAAATGAACGTTGTGGGTGTGTTCCCTATATAACCCTCACGAGACCTACTCGTCCTCCCGAGCTATCGGGTGGTTTAAAAGGGCTTGTTGCATAAGCTAAATGCAACCGTGATTCCTACGAAAGTGAGTTAGGTTTGTTGTTATTGTAAATTATTTTTCCACATAAATCAAAGTGAATTAACGTATGACTTGGTAATATTTTCATAAAAGTGGTAGAACTAGGTAGCTAATAAATTTTAATGGTTGTGAGAAGCATGCTTCTACACAAGGGTTAAGATTTGTAGGTACATTTGGTTCGTGGGACAACCACTTTCATGAAGAGGAGAGGAGCATACGAAGAATGAGCTCACAAACCAGGTGCATACGTTTCTTTTTACTTTTGATCTTTAGATTAGAAAATAAGTGGAATGTATTTTGTATATTTTTTTTCCGGGGTTAAATTTTGGGGGAATTAGCCGTGTCACATCCCTTGTGCGTTTAATACTCTAGTTCTTACACATTGAGGACAATATGTACCTCAAGTGTGGGGATGGGGGAGTAGTAAAAATTTTAGATTTTGACCCGTTCATTTAAATACTACACATTGAGGACAATGTTCACCTCAAGTGTGGGGATGGGGGAAAATTTCAAATTTTTTTTTTTCAAAAATGTCTTGTTCAAAAGCGGTCTTAAAGCACAAGTAACTAAGTCAACGAGGGATGTCACAACCCATTTTGTCTTTTGTCATGATCAAGTTCAAATTAATAGCATGACGGGTATTTAGCGGGTGGTTATTTGGGAATAATCTGCCTAAGAAACTAGTCTTTTATGCATGTCACATACCATACCCTTTTAGATATGTGAGGTTTGAGCCACTTTTATATCATAGATTACATACCTATGTTTCTTTGTTTGAGTGAACCATTAGTCATATATTGTAGAACTTGCAACTTTTGATACGTTTGAGACCATAGACTGAATACAAGCACGAGAATGATTAAGGCAGTAGGTGAAACCTTTTCTCTTAAAACCATTTATCCATCCTTACCCAAATAAATCCCCTAGTCACCCACTTTGAGCCTAAACCTTTCGTTTGATCACCCTATAGCCCATAACCTTAAACTTTTTTCTTTTAAACCCGTGTGATGGAAATTCGATTATAGGAGTCGTATTTGTATAGTTGTTCTTGATTGTTTGCATATATGTTAAAAAAATCAGAAAATATTATGAAAAAGAATTGGAAATCGTTGAAGAAAAACACAAAAAGAAGTGTTAGTAGTTGTCGAATAAAAGGGTGAAAGATTATTGCCCATAGTTGATGTTTATATTTAGTTTTGTTTAAGTTAGTGGTTTGTAATAAAAATCAAATTTTCATCGCCTTAGCCACTTTAAAATATCCTAATTCCTACCCTTAGCCTAGCCCCGTTACAACCCTTACAAAGACCTTATGACTTGTGCTTAGTGTTCGTGATCAATGGTGGAGGATGATTGAGTTGCAAGCTTATGCGGGTATATGTTCTAATCGGTTTTGAGTGAATAGTCCTTGAAGTGCTAATACATTATAAACATTTGCCAATTTACAAGCCGAGTGGAGAGAACATTGTGAGGGATGTGCATGAATTGTTGGTTTCACGGGCGGGTTAATCTTGGATAATCACTTTTACATGATTAATCATTTATTGCTAAATATGTGAAAATTGTAAAAAGTTTGAGCTTGGGCATTACAATTGACCTTAACCTTAGTCTCGGGAATGGGGAATGTATTTCTCGTTCGACCCACATGAAAGTGAAAAACAGATTTGCTTGAGGGCAAGCAAAAGACAAGTGTGGGGATGTGATACGTGGTCGAAAACCGGTGATCGTTTATGCTTAAGTTGATGTTTTTACGTAGATTTTAATCTTGAATAGCCTACTTTTAATGTGATTTGTGTTTTACAGGTCTAAAATAGTTTAAGGAGCTAATCGGGAGCTAAACGGAGCACCGGGACGCGAAACGGATCAACCGGGGATGTGAAATGAAGAAAACCGGGTTAATCACTAAGATTGGATGTATTTTGGGGAATGTTGATGGATTTAAAATGAATATATTGTAAGATGGCATGATAGAGGGCTGAATTACGAGAACGTGGGCGAAAACGGTGAGTAAAACGGAGCTATAACGAAGAAGTTATGAAGAAAACAGTTTTGGACGAAACCGACAAAACTAGGCAGCGTCGGGGACGCCCAAAAGGGCCGTCAACGACGCCCTCTGGATTGTTCCGTCGGCCAAAAACCTCCGTAAACAGCTAATTAGGCCGTCGGGCGAAACTGAGAATTCCAGGGGTCGTCGGGGACGCCCTAAATGGCCGTCGGCGACGCCACCTGCATTCTCATATCGTGAAAAACTTGATTTTTGAGTTGGGGACGAGTTATAACATCAATTTTGACCAAGAAACGGAGGTTACACTTGTTTTTGAGTTTGAAACTTGTTCTTGGAACCTAATATCTATCACCATCATCACTTCCAATCCATCTGGGACACCTTATATCATCCGAATCAACCGAATCACCACTCAACCCATCATCATCTCCATCATTCAAACCCTAACCATTCCACCATCCATTCACTTCCACAATTACCCAAACCTTAATCACCATTCCATCATTCTCCAAACTCAAGATGACCTAATTCAAGCTTCTATCATCCATTGATCGTGCCTCTTCGACCATGAGCGGCTAATTCTTGGAAGTTTCACCCCGGTGTAGGTTATTGTAAGTCTAGGGTTTGAACAATGTTTTAGTTTGATTTTGTGACAACTTGAATTGTATTTGAATTGATTGACAATTGTCTTGCATTTGAACTATATTTGTGAATTGTCGAGTGAGTTATGAAATTTGACTTTGCGAAACAAGTTTGTGCAATTATGCCTTGTCATTCAAAAGGTTTTACTTGTCCGAAGTAACGAAGTGCATTGTGGTCCATGATATGCGTTGATAGCAATTGGCACCTAAGCTTTGATGATAGAAATCCGTTAATAACATATTCAAGTGAATCAAATTTAAAACGTGTAAGAACCCTAGGATTGCAATTACCGAACCGGGTGTGAGCCTTGTTTTCTCTATCTTGTTTAAACCTTTAATTACATTCTTGCAATTGTTAATCATTAGTAGTATCAACCCAATTACATTAGTAATTTTAATTCACATCTTTTCAATCAAACAAAAATACACAAAAACAAGATAGCAAGCTTCATAAGTTGTGACACATATTTCAATTCATCCATATCCAATCGCAAACCACATACTCTTCGTGGTTCGACCCCTTACTACCACTAGCTATTTGTTAAGGGTAATTTGGGACTATAAATATTATCTTTGACCGGAGCGCGACACTCCGATCAAAGTACATGAGTAACTTTTCAACAAACGATTAACTCTTTCAGTTTTGATTCTTTAGTTTCAAGTTTCTGTTCTAACACATCACACTTCTCGATGTAGTTGTTCACCACTTTTTGCTTTATCATGAAAGCTCCCTGAAGTGTCTTCATTGCTGTTGCCTATTCTTCACTTGTTTGATTGTATTGATTCATAGCTTTGTTCAGAACATCATAAGATTCCTTCAAACTGTTCAAGTTATAAATCAATGTGCTGTTCTGCTTCTTTATAGCTTCACAAGTGTCACACTTCACAGGAATCTTTTTAGCATCAACTTCTTCATCAACTTTGAACTTTGGTACTTCCTTTACCTTTTTCCTTATCACCGGAACATCCTCATCATCACTGCTAACTGGAGTCTTGACCTTTTTCTTTTTCTTTTTAACTTTTTCATCTTCACTATCACTTTCAGCCATCATTTTCAAATGATCTACCATTTTTCTTGACCAATACTCACGATCATCATCACTATCCTCTTCAATACGAGCAGCATACGCTTTGTGAATTGAATCTTTGTTTGGATCATAATTATCCCAATTGAAATTTGCCCAGCTAAAACCTTCAGGCAATTTTTCATCATCTTGATTTATCAGGCATGCTTTGTTATCAGCTGAGATATAATTGTCCCAACTGAAACCTTCTATTGGCTTTTGATCATCCTGATTCACCATGCAAGCTCTCTTTGAAGATTCTTCAATCACTTTTCTTCCATGAGCCACTTGTGGTTCTTGTTGTTGTTGAGCAACTTGATGATAGATAGCCTTCCGGTAGTAATCATTATTGTTGTTAAACGGATTTTGAGCTCCACTTGCTTCACGGTTTTTGCACTCCCTCTTGAAGTGTCCTTTTTCCCTTCAACGAAAACAAGTGACTTTAGATTTATCAAAACCCAAAGTAGAAATATTAGCTTCACGTAAATCATCTCTTCCTGTGATCTGCTTAAATTTCTTAGCCCGTCTTAATACACTAGCTAAACACCACTTAATATCCATTAATTCCATTTCCTCAGTGTCTATTTGATCGTAATCCTCTTTTGTCAACATAGGATTCCCGATCCAACCTGCAACAAAACTACCATAAGATTCCAACACAGTACTCAACAAAGACATATGGCTCTTAGCAATTTCTGCTGAATAATCCTCATCATTCTCCAGATTCAGTACAATATCGCATTGTAGTTTCTTGCCATTCTTTGTTGTTGAAATGTTCGGATCAAAAGATGGATATGATGAAAAACTTGTGTTACTGTTTGATCCTTTGGAAGAACTTTCAGATGAATTCTTTGCATTGAAAGCTGTCTGAACCTTTGGTGACAAGTTGGTGGATTTATCACTGACACCACCTTTGTAATAAGCCCGATGTCTTGTTCACCGTCGAAATCTTTCATTCTCAAAGCTTTTCTCTATTCCATCTCCTGAGCCTCAATCTTTTCAATAAACTTGCTCAGTGTCAGATTGCTAAAACCCTTTTTGTTCCTCAACATCATGAGATATGTACCCCAAGTCTCATAGGGCAAAGCATCAGCTAGCTTTTCAATCAGTTCCTCATTATCTTTCTCAATGCGCAATCTTTTCATATTGGCTAGCAAATTGCAGTATCTCTCAACTATTTGTTTTGTGCTTTCATTTTTCAGCCCTTGAAACAGATCAAACTCTTTCTTCAAAAGCGATTTCTTGTTTTTGACCATCTCTTGACTACCATGAAACTTCGATCTTAACGCTTTCCAAATTGAGTAAGAAGTTCCATTGTGTTGCAAGAGAACCAAGATATCTTCTTTCACAGCTTGTTGTAAAAGACTTAGCATCATTTTCTCATCTTTGTATTTCTTTCTAGCATCGGCGCTTAGATCTTTAATTGCTATAACTTCTTCATCATCATTCGTCGGTCTAATGTATTTTGTCTCGACACATTCCCAAGCATCAAGATAATTTGCTTGTACCCAGTTTTCGAAACGACCTTCCCAACCTTTATACTCCTCGATGTTCATGAGCTTAGGCGGTTTTTGCATCGTCCCCGTTTCGTTTTCCAACATCGTATTCTGTGCAAGAGAAATCGGGGTTACTGGGGAAGCGAATGCCTTGTAAAAATCCTCGTCCATGTTTCGGATTTTCAAAGTTCACAAAACACAAACTTTCTTGTTTCAAAAATACTGGTCTCAAACGAGCTGTATCACCTTGTAAAATATACCTGAAACAAACAAACAAACAATCAGTTTAAACGGACAGAATACGTAAAAATGTGTGACGATTGAATCGATCTAGGACTCGTGTCGAAGATTTGTGGACTCGTTTAATGAATTCCGCAAACTGAATGAATGAACTAGATCAAATGGGCCACGAAATATGGACTTCCAATGGACCGCAAACAATGAAGTTCACTTGGGCTGACAACAAACAATGATGATTGGGCCTCAAATTCCAATAACCCGACAACACTTTGGGCCGCAAACGAGATGAAATAACATGGGCTGGAGCACTTTAGTCGATTTATAATTTGGGCTGACAACAATTTCCAATTCAAATCAAATATAATTGGATTTCAAAATCCACTAACTCGACAACAATTAATAGAACATCACATGCACCTCTGACTTAAGATGCATCTCATTGGGCCGCAATTCCTCTTTGAACATATCACAAAATATGATCACATGGAGTGTCACTAGTTAATTGGACCTCTAAATGATAAAACATATCCACATGCAATTGTTTGATTATTTTTCTGGCCGACAACCTTTAATACACGACTCAATGTAATTTTGTAGTTTAAAATCTGATTGGGCCGCACCGTATGTAGTGGACTGACAACACGCAATGGACCAATTAAATGATTCAATATCTCGTACTTGTTGGGCCGACGACTGTTTTGAAAGAATCACATGCAATCACAAAGTGCAAACTGACACTAGGCACATGATTTCTTTTCCCGAAGTAGTGACACCCTCGTTTAATGATTTACACAATACACGAAGCACTTTTCTTGTGAAAAAACAGTTCAAGCGGTATAACTTTCAAATGGTGTTTTCAAGCGGTCATCTTTTTCAAGCGAGATCAACACATATTTTCAAGCGGACAGTCTATTCAAGCGGAATGACGACGTATTTTCAAGCGGAATGCCAGTTTCAAGCGGACATAATACTCCGAATCCGCTTGAAATGTCAATGACGTCAGCAAATTCGAACAAATTTCAAGCGAAAATACCAAAATGTCAAGTTTTAGTTCGATTTTAATGCAAAAACTTTCCAGGAATTGTTAATACATGATTACGCATACACTGTGTGAATTTGAGCCGATTTTAACCGTGAAATTTTTTTTAAGTTTGAAAAAGAAGATGTAGAAATCAGAAAAAGTGATGAAAACATACTGTTTTGGCAAGATCTCTTCCTCCTGAGCTCTGATACCACTTGTGGGATCGTATTGAGACCCAAACGAGTCGTTCAGAAGAGATTTTATTAGTTTCAGATGCGGAAAATAAGAAACTGACTTCGAAACAGCTTGGTTATCACTTTAAACATCTTGTGTATAGATTTAACAGCGATTACAGTCACAAGAAATACCGGCAGCACTTCGGTACAAGTTCCTATACTCTCCTCCAGTTCGCTTCAAATGAACGGACATGAAACATATATATAGGAGATGCTAGACCGCTTGAACCTACACATACATGTTCAAGCGGACACACAAGTACAAGCGGTCCATTTCAAGCGAAAAAACCTAATTTGTCTTCAAGCGAACTCAACATAATTACTATTTTAAGCAAATCCTCAAATCTGATATGTATGTATGTTGTGTAATGATGTAGACTTGTGATGTCATATATGTGATGTCATCATGGAGAATGATGACATCATTCTTAACCAGATTCGCAACGAAACTGAGACTTGACATAAGACGAAGACGACAGATGTATGCACCAACAATTTCTGACGCAATGCTCTTGTTTATGCATAAAGCAATATTTTGTAGTATAAAATGTGCATGAATTCACTTGTCTAGCATGTAATCAGTCAATGTTGACATTTAAGCACATAATTGCAGTCATCAACTAATAATTAAAGTGTACGGAAATTACCGGTTTGGTGCCAGTTGTCACAGAGTCAATAACTCATTGTTGTCCTTTTAAGTATAATTAAAAGTATGTTTCCAATTACAGACGGTAATTGTTGCTGGAGGTTTTTTACAAGGGCTCGGGGATGAATACTATAAGGTACTACTGATGCAATGCATTTCTTATATTAATTCTTATCCATATACTTAATAATGGGTCTCTTCGGGTTATGTTTAATCTTAAATGGGAAAATTTAAACAAATCATTCATAAATGAATCAAATCAAATGGGCCAAACAACGATATATTAATTTTCTTTTACTGATTTTTAAGTGAAGTGAGTCCCCTGTAATTAACTTATTTGAATCGTATTATAATGCAGCCATGCATATTTATTTTGTAGAGGCTTTGTTTATATGATAATCATGATGTGGTCAGTGGTACACTTAGTTTTTTTATTTATACCCAGCATCCTCTATCTCTCAAAATGAAGGAAGTAATTGACCCGACACAAAAAGTGTTGAACCTGACCCAAGCCGCACTAGAAATTGACCAGTTGACATTTCATGTAGGTTTGTGACATGGATACAATACAATACACACATACACACACACACACACACACACACACACACACACACACACACATATATATATATATATATGGAGGTGAGTGTTTTGTTGATGGGCTAAGACACATCAAAATTTGCCACCGGTTACAAGTTTACTCACTATCACTACAACAGCAAGGTAGCCACCAGCCCATGGATGCAAATTTGCATCATTTTCAAGTTCAAAAGTAGTGAGTATATACGGACTTGAAGAAACAACCTAGAAATAGCTCTTAGTTTTTGTGTACATTTGTTTCCCTTTGCAACTATTGTAGATAGGTTTCGATTAGAAGTTTATGCCTTCCATTAGTATTTAAATTGAAAACTTAATTATGTATGGATTTTTGGTTATTATTGTTAATATCTTTTCTTTTTTAAATTATCTCATGTTTACAGTAATTTTTATTGTACAAAAAATGAAAATAAAATGGATAATTACACGAAAATGGCCACATAGAACCGTAATAAATGTGTGTGACCAAAAGTTAGACAATAGCTGCATTTAAAATTACAAAATTTCTTTGGGCTATAAATAACCATTAGCCACGCCATAGTTGCTTTGGTTTTTATTGTGTGACGAAATGATACCAAACGTCATGAGAAAAGAAAATTATGTGTGACCAAAGATTAGACAATAGCCACACTTAAAATTACAAAATTTCGTGTGGCTATAAATAACCACTAGCCACGCCATAGTTACTTTGTTTTTTTGTTGTGTGACGGGATGATACCAAATGTAATGGGAAAAGAAAGTTATATGTGACCAATGGTTAGACAATAGTCACACTTATAATTGCAAAATTTTATGTGGCTATACGTAATCAATAGCCACACTTTCGTCACTTTTTTTTGTTTATGTGACGGAATGATAGCAAATGCCATGGGAAAAACAAATATGTGAAACCAAATGTTAGAGAATAGCCACACCATCACTTTGTTTTTATTACGTGACGAACTAATAACAAATGTCATAGGAAAAATAAATATGTGTGACCAAAAGTTAGACAATAGACACACTTAAAATTAAAAAAGTGTTTTGTGTGTCCGGTAAAAATTTTTAGCCACATTTACAATAACTTCATGTGACTATATAATAGAACGAGTAACACTTATAGTAAATTCATGTGGTCGTTGCTTCCTTTTAGCCATACTTAATAGACAAAATGTTTGATTACAACAACCCTTTTTGCCAAACTTTTTATTAATTGATGTGGCTAAAACATACTTTTTAGTAAATATATGTGACTATATAATAGAAACAGTCACACCTAAATTAAATTCATGTGACAGTTGCAACCCTTTAGCCACACTTAACGGAGGAAATGCTAGATTTTAACAAAAATTGTTGGTACCTTTTAGCCACACATTTAAGTTCTAAAGCCACTAAAAAATGTGTGTCCCTACGATGACTCGAGCTTTGGTCACACTTGACATGAAAAAACTATGTGTGGTGAAAGACATATAGTCACGCTTTTTTTTGCGTGGCTGTATCCCTATTTTGGCGTAGAGTTGAGCTAGAGGTCATTGGCATTTCACTGGCGAGTTAATTGATGGATGTTGACATACATACGAAAAGTCTCTTCTAGACCTCTACCACTCTACTACCTTACACACCATATATCAAAAACATCTACGTAGCATAACATGTGATTCAGTAAATAAATCTTGAATATATGACTCTTATTTTCTAGGGAGAAGGGGTGCCCAGATTAGATACCCAAACTCTCTCTAATCTTCCTGAGTTACGTCACTTAAACCATCTACCGCCTTCTCCTACCCTCTTTAATGGCGTCACTTAAACCTTCATACCATCTTCCCTTTTCTTTTTTTATTACAAATATAAATAATTAAACACATAAAATTAATACATTTCTAAAATCTAAAATTACTACATTCCAAAATATTAATATTTAACATTCAATACATAATTTAAAAATAATACATTTCTAAAAAAAATTAAGTTTTTGTTTTATAAAAATAGAAAAAATCTATAATACATAAAAGAGTATTTAAAAAGTAACAACATAAATTAATTTACATCACTATAATAAAAACATAAATTAAAAAAAAAAAAAAAAAAACCCCATACCTTTCTTCTCTAAATTAAACCTGCAACTTCCTCCATCAAGTCACCTCATCTACATCTTCTCCATATATATATATATATATATATATATATATATATATATATATATATATATATATATATATATATATATATATATATATATATATTAGTCGTTTACCCGCGCGATGCGGCGGGAAACATATCACTTAGGCTGGTGAGTTTAGGGCTATGTAGTACGGCGGCGACCATTTACAACGCGATACTCGCCTTCTGTTAGTTTATCAATCCGCTCGGGATATATAGTACAGTGGCAAAGCTTGAACGAAAATTCACGAGAGGTAGGCTCTCAAAATCCAAATTAGCAGACTGGACTCTCAAAACCTAATATATTACACTACAATACGAAAAGGGGACACCCATTCCCCCCAATGAAGTTTTAGCTCTTCTATATAGAAAACAAACACAATCTTGTAAAAGCGCATCTATGATTTTATGATATAAAATAAATTCTATACAAACACATCAATGAGTAATTTTATTACTTGTCATGTATGCCAAAATCCAGCCTGGTTACATAGCATCACTTAAAGAAACAAATAAAACAACATGCAACTAAAACTAATTAAAATTATGCATCTTTGGTTCGTTTCACAGTCTTAATTTTGGGGTGAATTCAGTCCGGCTAAAACCCAAAATGCGAAACGTGCTAATCTAAAATAAGACCGAGCCAGTTACCTACAATCTATTGGTTTGATCTTCAGTTTTAAGAAGCATGATATTCAAGTACAAAAGTGCAATCTTAGGTAAAACATAAACATGAAATATGCAATCAACAGCACGATGGGAGATAAGAAGTTGTTTCCAATAGACCTTGGCAAACGGGTAGGATCGGTCGGGTCGAGTCAAGGGTCAAAACGGGTAAATTATAATAAAGGGTTGTTTTGGTTCGGGTCGAAACAGGTCTGGGTCGGAACGGGTCTGGGTCAGAACGTGTCCGGGTCCGAACAGGTTTCGGGTTGGGTCGTTTTTTTCAATATAACTTTGGTATATTTGTATTGAGATGTCAGGGATGCAAAATGTAAAGAAAAAAATTGATGAGTTTAGTTTGATCTTACAAGAACTTGTGTAAATTTGGTGACATCACTGCTGATACAATAAACCTGCCCGATTCCTGCATTACATAACAGATGATCCACTGCAAAACAGTTGATCTATGCATGTTAATTCACACAAAGGGATGGTGCTAAAATTAGTTTATCAGACATTTATGTGTTACCCACAACGACCAAAATGTTTAGCGGTCTCATCCACAAACATCCTACACTCGTCTACCTTTGACACATCAGCAAGCATGAAAAGAACATCCAGAGAGCCAAGTTCACGAGCTCTGTGTGCTACTTGCTCAAGTCGACTCTCTGGTTTATTTCTGGCTATAATCGCGAGATACGCTCCTAGTTTTGCATATTCATATGCGATAAGCTGCCATTTTATAATACAAATTAAAGAAATCTTCCATTTTTTAATAAAAGATAACAAATCGTGTTATACGTACCTCTCCAAGTCCAGATGAAGCACCACTGATCAAGACCACTTTTCCGGACATGTTTTCCTTACATCAGAAACATGAAGGAACACTGGAATAGTTTTGTTTCCAAGGGAATGTCCATGAGCACCTTTAACGAAACCAACAATTTCGTGTATCTCGATGAATGCAGAGACCTACCAAGTAAAGCGACAACAATTATGCACATTGTCAATTAATTTAGTGTGGAATTCAAATCAGTATCTCTTACACCATTCAAATCAACACATCAACAAAAGAAACTAAATGAAACTCTTACATAATCATGTACGGAGTTTCCCCCAATTTGTTGCATTGTCATGATTTGATAACCAGCAACTCAGTAATAAACACGCAAGATGAGCCACAAGCTTCCCTTGTCCCTGAGCTTTGGCCTGTTTTGCGACTTTCATCCAAAGGTTTGTTTTTTCGCATCTAGATCCAAAAATTTAAAATCTTTCCATTTTTCTCTGTTAAGTTGGGGGTATTTCTGTCTTTTTTGTTAACTTAAAGGGCAATTCGGTCTTTTTCAGGGTATTCGGTCTTGTTACATAGAGCGAAAAAGACTTAATTGCCCTTTGAATTAACAAAAAAGACGGAAATACCTTTGTACTAACGGAGAAAAATAGATGGAGTTAACGATCCAGGTGAAAATGGCAAGATTTAACACTTTTTGGATCCAAATGCGAAAAAACAAACCTTTGGACGAAAGTCGCAAAACTGCCCAAAACTCGAAAATGACATTTCCCTCTAGGAAATAATATATAGTTCTTACAATCAAAGTGATGGTGTTGATTTTTCTCCACAGCAAGATCAAACAAGTTTTTTTTAACACAAACGCAAGCCGTTCACACGCAGTGTCAAGAAGAGGGGCGAGCCACGATTTGGCAGCAGCGCGTGCGATCTCTGCAGCGGCCTCTGTAATTCCCCTTCCACCTCCTCTGCCAGCATGTGCAAGTATTATATTTGCCACCTGTCAAATAGATACACCAACTCAGCTAACAGCCCAGCAGAATGTTTGTATCATTTTGGCTCAATTGATAACGGTTTTATAAAAGAAATTATAAGCGACTGTTAGTTAGAATCAGCATACTCATAATGACATCTGGAGGTGAACAAACTTGTTCAACTTTCTCATGTGAAAGGACTGGTAGCTGCTCCTTTTGCTGTCTCTTTTTTCTCTCAAAAACTTTAACAAAGAAATCAACTTCTGCACAATGCAATGCAATATAAATTATAATGTCATACAAAACGCTGAAGTTGTTGATTTTTACATGATATACCAAAATCCCAACCAAAGTCATCAAAGTTTTTAGGGTCTATTTTAAAATACTACAACATAAATATCCAAAATAAAGCATCAGACAGTAAAGAACATATGATAAAACATAAAATCAAGCACTAATGATTCTAGTATTGATTACTATATTACCTGAAGAATACTTTATGTGGCACAAGCCTCACCCAGAGGTTACATGCATATGTCTGTCAAAGAAACAATTGATCCAGAATATTTTGCTCGAATTCCATCTACCTACATTATTTTAAAAAAGGCAACATGTAGATTACGCAACTGAAGGCGTATATCAACTTGACAGCTGGAAAGTAAGTTTAAGTAGTACCTTCTCCTGTATTTCAAAAAGCAACTTAATATTTTCATATGTGACAACACTTGGTGGTTTCATATGCACACCTTGAGGTTTGGTTGCCAATAGAAGCTGTAAAATGTTAAGCATAGAACATTTTAAAAAAGAAATTAATATTTTTTAGATCATGATTTTAGGTGAAACGATCATGTATGTAGATATCGTCTCACCTGCTCAATTCTGTAGAACGGTGCCAGGTGGCTGTCGAAGTATTGTTTCTCTTCTGCTGCTCTACTCCCATGAACCGCCATATTGTTTGTTTAAAGGATTGATATAAGAATCTGGAAGTACAAATACAACCCCAGGTAAACCTGTTCATGGAAGAATGAGCTTATATCAATCAATAGCAAACGGCGTCATCAGTTGTCAAAGGAAAAAGAAACTACACTTTTGAACTGCTCTGAAACTTCCTCTGACACCTCGACCTGAAATCCGTTGTATGTAGTTGTACTACACGCATAGATTTTCTTCTTAGCTTCTTCCACACTGAAATTATAAAATGTCGGAGTCAAACAACCGATCAGTAAATCACAATACCTTCTTTTACAGTATTACCACAATACTGAAGCACTGCTAAAAACTGAACTGACATAAACTATAAGTACGTTAACCAAACTGATTACCATACATAATAACATGTGAAAGGATAATATCTTATGAACTCATTGCAGCGGAGGACATTATGTCAAATCCCTATTGTTTACAACTCAGGAATTTTTGACCGTTATCCCGATTGAGGGATTAGGACAATGCATGTCGGCAGTAGAATATAGAACCATTCTCAAATACCGGCTAATGATCCCTATGTACCCAGAAGATGAAACTTGCCCGATATGTCGTAAAGCTTGTATGGATAAATATGGGGAGCACGCAGTTCACTGTAAAGAGCTCCCTGGGTTTAAATATCGGCATGACTGGGTGCGAGATGTTTTGGGGGACATCTTAAGAAGAGCTTGGATTTCTGCTAAGAAAGAGGCCCCTGTGAATTTCCTCACGGACCCTATGGAAGGGAGATCTACTCTGCGACCAGCGGATCTGCTCGTCTTTGGCTGGGCTGGGGGGAAACATGCTTGTGTAGACCTCACGGGGGTTTCCCCTTTGGTTGGTTTAAGGGAAAACGGGTTTGTAGCTGGACTAGCAGCAAGAAAGGCAGAATCAAAGAAAGTGGATAAGCACGCTAAAGCTTGCGCAGAGAACCAACATGTCTTTATCCCTTTTGCCTTTGATACTTTTGGCTCCCTAGCGCCAGAAGCTATCAACTTCTTGATGAGGGTTCAACGGGTTATCCACAACAATTGTTCGACCCCAGGGGGGCAGGGGTTTGTGTTCGGGAGGTTGGGGTTTGCAATTCAGAAAGGATTGGTGGCGCAGCTTGTTGCCCGTCTACCTTCTGTTTTGATGTAACTTAACAAGTTTTCTGGACTTTATTTATAAATTATATAGATTTAACTGGAAAAAAAAAAACCAAAATGCCACAAACATTAAGTACTTTTCACAACGAACCCGATTAACATATCATAAACCTAACAAAAGCTAAAGTAAATAAATAATAACATAGTCATTAAAGCGTGAGTCACTATATCAAAGCCCTATTGTATATAGATATTATACACTAACACACTGTTAAAAACCAAATGAACATGAACAATAAGTTTTTTTTCCGACCAAACCGATTAACACATTGTAAACGCTAACAAAATCAAGCGTCATATGTCAAATGTCAAATCCCTATTGTATACAAATATTATACACTAAACACATACCACATCTGGTTATTCCGGTGCACCCTAACACGAACAACTCAACGACAGATCTGAAATATTACACAGATCCGATTAAAATTCCAGATGATACTTGCAAGATAAACACAATAATCAACTTCAAATTAAAGATACAAACTTCTTTAAAGAAAAAAAACTAAACTACAGAACACATACCACATCTGGTTATTCCGGTGCACCCTAACACGAACAACTCAACGGCAGATCTGAAATATTACACAGATCCGATTCAAATAACAAAAAAAAAGATACTGTAAAAAGAAAGATACCGAGCAGTCAAACCAGTCGATCTGGTGTTGGATCTAGAGAGATTCATCGCTGAGGAAGCGTATATCTTGAAGCGACTGGTAAAGAAACCCTAGAAATGGTGGTGATGATAATGAGGAAGTCGATCTGGGGTCGGATGTAAAGAGATTCATCACAGAGAAACCCTAGAATCGCCAGTGGGAGAAAGGTGGGAGTTGAGGAGAGGAGCAGCGTGTTTTGAAACCCTAATTTTGATGTACGTGTGTTTTATTTGGCCGCCCAAAATTTTGTTGATTTATCAGATTCAACATTTGTGCTTTAGTTGGTTGTACAATATGCTTTAAAGACTTGTAAAGTGGCAAATGACTATTCTTGCCCTTCCTATATGCTTATTAAAGTAGTATAGATATTATATATATATATATATATATAATGTAAATGAAAGATTAAAGTGAAAAAGAACAATAAAAGCAACACAATTTCACTACTTTCCTCCTTAACCCATCGGCTTTCGCCCAACCCAACCTCTACCTGCGGGGCCCTACCCACACCAGTAGAGTTGGTGTTTGGGTTACGGGTAAAGGGTACCCGATCCCCTTGGACCGTGGCCCTGAGTCCCCTTAACCAACAATTCTCCTTTAGTAGAACATAAATCTTAATTATATTGAACTGTTTTGCTCTTAATGTGTTATAAATAACAAAGTCTTAAAAAAATTAATTTTAGTTTCACATTAGCATTTGTCACTATTGAAATACTTGTAAACACAAAACCCCAATTATCGAATCCCAAAACAAATGGATAATATGTACGATGTCGCAGATCCACTGAAGTTCGCCGCTTACCGGAACTTACTTGCAAAATGAGACACCGTTAGCCTCGTCATAGAGAGCCCGAGGAGGGGGTATCCGTGACCAAACTACGACGTGTGAATAAGATACTTTTTGTGACAACTGTCAAAATTCCAGGTATCCGTACAATTATTAAACAATGATTAGTGCTTAATGACTGTGCTGAATTACAATTAGTTACCTGAATTGCTTTCTGATTATTGCCATATACATACATGTGCATCACATATTGCATAATGTCTTATCATTACAGGATGCAAACTATATTGATTTAAATGATGCACGAAACACAGTTAGCACAGTTACCAGATAAATCAGAAAAATGTTGACGGAGTTCAGTACATAGACAGACATTGTGTTGAGACACAGAATGAGCCAGAAACCAAGAGTTACACTAGTATAGTGTGTAGGAAAGTAAGGATCACAAAACTGCCTTCCTAGAGATAATTTAAGTGCCGGAAAGTGCCTAAAACTTACACAAACTGCAGAAATCAGCAAAAATCAGCAATATTCAACATTTAAACACTCTAATATCCTGCAGAAATATGGTTAAATGGTCCAGAATGCTTTCCTAAGTGTCAGGAATCAAAACTGTCATAAAAGGTAACATAAAGCTCACTAAACTGCATAGTTTAGTACCTTAACAAACCGGTAACCAACCGAACACCAAATTTTCACTAGAAGCATTGTTTTAACATTACCAAGCTAGTTATGGTCCCCGAACATCAAAACACATCATATAACAACTAGTAACTAAATAACCTAACTAATACTTGATTTCTAACTACTAAACTAACTATCTAGTTGAAACCTAGCCTAAGACCCCCCCCCCACCTAGTTCACGACCCAACATGTGGCCCCACTATTGATTTTATTTAGTTATTTTAATAGATTACGTTTATTCTTTATAAAACATAAAAACCAATGGTTTACCAAGTATGAGAAGATTATAAGTTTAACCCTTAAGACCATAAACTTCTCATTTCTCAAAACAACACCAACACACTTCTTCTCCTTCCCCTCTTCTAGTCTCGGCCGAACACCCACACTTATACATCCATCATCATCTTTCAAGTTCCATTCAATCCAAATATATACAAGGGTGCTAGAAGGTGTATAAGGAAGCTTGGAGCCTTTGGAAGCTAAAGGACCTCTCACACAAGCTTTTATCCACTCCATTTCATCTAGTGATCATCCCTAGCCTTGAACTAGTAGTAAGAACACTCTACTCTTCATTTTACATCTTATTTGGGTGGTTAAAAGAATATACAAGTTGTTAAACAAGAAGAACACTATGAATCTTGAACTTGAAAGTTGAACATAAGACTAAATACATAAGAAATCATGATGTTTATGTGTTGTTATGCTTGTTGATTGTGGTTTGCTCATGTTTTTGATATTGATCATCATATGATCTTGCTAGATAGTGATTAAAGACATAATCTAGCAAGATGAGAGGATGATTATGTTAAGATCAAAGTGATCATCCTCATATAAATCATGAACTTGAAAGTATAAGCTGTTTTTCTTGTTAAGTGACGATCAAAGTGAGGTATAAGTCTTGTAAATCTATGATTATAAGAATGATTTTTCAAGAAATCAAGTTAAAAATACAAAGTTTACTTAATCTTGCTTCTTAAAGAAATTAACCATATTTTTAGTGGTTAATCAAGTGTAGGATCATGTATTTAACAAGAAAAATCCAAGAAGAAATATTTTTAGAAAAATGATTTACAAGTTGTGAAGATCTAATTTCTTCAAAAATGAAGTTTTTAAATAAAGAACCACACTTTAAAGGGTAACTAATCTTACTAAACACACTAGTAAGTTACTACAAATTTTTATAAATTTTCAAGTTCATGAGGTAGTAGTTTATGCTTGATTTTGGCAAATTGGTAAGTGTAGATTGATTTGTTGTTGATTGTGTTGATTTATAAAAGAAAATGATATGCCTTGAAGGCATGGAAACCTCCATTTTTAGGGGAAACTATGGCAAATTTTTTCTAAAAAATTAAACACTTAGAAAAATATTTCTAAACAAATATTTGCAAGTATATTTTAAACCATGAATTTTCATATAAAATTTGCCATAATTTTTGTTACAAAAATTACAAGTATTGGAGGTTGGTTTTTGTAAATAAAAGTGACTAAATATGTATTTAGGAAAATTTATATTTAGAAGTCACCATGTGTGTGATTATTTGTATATTATGGGTATTAGTTATATTATTTTAGGACTTGAAATAACATAACTCATCAAAATACCAAAAATTACAATCCATAAATATTACCAAAATTCCAAGGAATAAATATACAAATTATACCCAAAATATTGGAGAAATCAAACAAGGAATATAACTTGCAAAATATTCCGGAAATAAATTCACAAGTATATTTTGGTAGTTGGTATTTTGGACACCAAGAGAATGAAAATATGATTTTTACAATTATTACAAAATTATATCATATTTTTGACAATAAGAAAATATATTATTTTTGGGTGAATAAAAAAATATATATTTTCTTGAAATTATTAGAAGAGGTATTATTTTTGGAAGAAAATATATATTTTCTCAAACAAACATGAAATACAATATTTTTGGGGTGAAAAATATATTTTCTTAAATAAACATGAAATACATTATTTTCGGGTGAAAAATAAGTTTATATATATTTTCTAAGTTAGACTTGAAGATATATTATTTTTGAGACTTATATTAAATTTATAAATATTTTTACCAAAAGGGAAAAATTACAATTAATTTTGCTTTGTGCTATTTCTTAAATATATATTTTTAGAATATATATTGATGAGTTTTATTAGAAATATTGTTCCGGAAAAGTTTATACAAAAATTAAGTATAAGGATACTTAATAAACACATTAAAATACGTATTCTCATACGTATAAATACACACCGGAATACGCCACCGATACTTGGCAAAAATATACAAGTAGAAGAATACTGATGTGTGCGGTGTGTTATAGGTTTTTAATGTATATTTTATGTTAGTTCATACATCTGTTGTCTTCGTCTTATATCGAGTCTCGGGTTCGTTGCGGATCTAAACAAGCATGAAATCACAAGTGACATCATGGAATAGGAATTTGGATGTTGACCGTTTGAAGATGTTGACCGTTTGAAGAATATCATGACCGTTTGAATGTAACCGTTTGAAAGGGGTGACCGTTTGAAAGGTGGCGTGTCACCTTCAAACGATCAGGGTCTTTCCTATAAATACCCTTCAAACTTTCATCATTTGTAACTTTCAGAAACTTTCCGGCCAGAGCAACGAAGTGCTGCCGAAGTGTTGTCAGGTTGTAAAATGTTATAGAATCAATAATACAACAGTTTTAAGCATGAATCTAGCTGAATTGAACTCTACACGTCTGTTTCCGCCTTTCGTTTAGAGATAAACTCTTCTGATCAACTCGTTCGTGTCAGAAAACGATCCTACAAGTGGTATCAGAGCTCAGGAGGAAGAGTTCATACCAATTCAGCTTCATTTTTCTGTTTTCTACACCTTCTTTCAAAATTTAACAAGTTTTCACGGTTAAAATTGGATAATTTTTTCACAGAATGTGTAAAAGTGCATTTTAACAAACTCTTGAAAGTTTCAGCTTAAAATTCGAAGTAAAAGTGGTAGAAATGGCTTGAAAATTGGTGACCGTTTGAACGAGTCCAGCACCTGTCCGTTTGAAAAGGCACCTTACCGTTTGAAAATGCACATGACCGTTTGAAAATGTTGGGTTAACTGTTTGAAGCAAGCACCTTCCCGTTTGAAACTGGACATGACCGTTTGAAACTGGTCTGACCGTTTGAAAGTTACACCTTACCGTTTGAAACTGGAGATGACAGTTTGAACATGGTTCCCGTTTGAAAGTGGTTGAGTAGTTCACGTGATATTTGTTTTTAATCTGATAAATTGTCAGCGGTTCATCTGATAGTGGAAGAATTATAATTCCAAAGTTGCATGTGTTGTTGTCGGCTTCAATAAAAAAAATCTTGTTGTTATGTGAACACCGACCCACTTGTCTTGATCGGTTCAATCAATATGTCTTGAAACTTGATAAAAGTATATATGTGCATGTGATCATCTGCCCAAGATAGTGTTTTTCAGAATACATGTGATTCTTTAATCGATAACAGGGTAGTCAAATGAGAATTTATAAGGTCAAAGTCTTGCATGTGATGGTGTATTAAATGTTGTCAGGTGTTTCACGAGGTGAACCAGTTCGTTTGAAAGCTAGTTTGAGAAATTCTTCGATATCGAATCATGAGTGAAGATTTTTACAACGCATTCGCAACATCTCCGACTACTCTAGGTGACAATGCTAAGAACATGAACATGGAGAATGAAACCGGAACAATGCAAAAACCCCCAAAACTTATGGGAATTGAAGATTATCATGGATGGAAGAAACGTTTCGAGAATTGGGTTCAGGCAAATCATTTAAAAGCTTGGGAAAGCATTGAAACTGAATATGAGAGGCCACAAAGCTCAGTGGGAGTTGATAAAATCATTTCAGAATTCACAGAGCAAGAGAGAGAAAGTTATAAAGGAGAGAAAATGATGATCAATCTATTACAACAAGCTGTTAAAGAGGATATATTTGTGTTGCTTCAACATGATGACAGTGCTTATTCTATCTGGGAAGCTCTTAAAAAGAAATTTGAAGGAAGTACAGAAATGCTACAGAGTAAAGCAGCTTTGTTGAAAAAGGAGTTTGAATTGTTTACTTGTATGCCTGGTGAGACAACAAAGACTCTCATTGAGAGATATTGTCATCTTGTTCGCACCATGTCACAGTTGAAGATTACAAAAACTCCAGCAGAATGGGTAGAAAAGCTTGCTGATGCATTACCACAAAAGGAATGGGGTACATATTTGATGATTCTGAAAAATTCTGGACAGTTTAGCAGATTATCAATTGCTCAGTTTATTGAAAAGCTAGAGGCACAGGATCTTGAACAACAGAAAATTGCCAGAATGAACAGTTCAAGTAATCAGCAAGATATCAAACTCTATTATAAAGGAAATGTTCAGACAGTTGAAGCAAGTCCAAAGATCCAAACTGCGTTTAGTGCAGGAAATCAATCTGGAACACGCATTCAAAGTTCAGTTAACACTAGTGGATTTTCAAGTGTTAATCCTCCAAGTGTTCAAAGTGCGAGTGTTGGTAATGGGCATCTGATTTAGTGTAATGTGGCTTTACATCTTCAAAATGGACAAAATTATTCTGAAGAAGTTGTGAAAAGTCATATGGGATTACTGGTCACTGCATTAGAATCTTATGAAGGGTTGATTACAGAGGAAGATTATGACCAGATCGATGCAGAGGAGTTGGAACTGATGGACATTAAATGGGCATTAGCTAGTGTTTTGAGGAGAGCAGAAAAATTTAGAATGATTACAGGAAGAAGTGATTTCTTTGATGCAAATCTTTCTAATTTAGGTTTTGATAAATCTAAAGTAGTTTGTTTTCGTTGCAGGGAGAAAGGCCATTTTAAAAGAGAGTGCAAGAATCAGGAGCCAAAAGGAGTAAAAGATCCTTTTGGAAAAGATGATTATTATAAGAAGTCCATATATCAACAAATTACTCATCTACCACATCAACAAAAAGATTCTCAAACAGCTCATGGAAAAATGATCGAAGATGCAAACAAGAAAGCTTACTATGGCATTATTGATCAAGATGACGAGAAAGTGGCTGAAGGTTTTAGCTGGGATAAGTATATTCCAGCTGATCCCAATGTTAAAGCTTTTATTGCTCAGATTGTTCAAAAGCCAGAGTTAGTGAAAGAATGGATGGATGTGTTATCTGATGATGAGAAAAGTGAAGATGAAGAATCTGTTTCTTCTAAAAATAGTTCAACAGATACTAGTGATGATGATGAAGAAGTTGAACAGATAAACATTGGAAAATCTCATTTATCTTCTGACAGTTTTGAATTTTATTTTGCAGATAAATTGAAGAAACTCAAAGAGAGAAAAGCTGCAAACGAATTGAAGAAAGCCAAAGTTATTGAGAAGATAGTGGAAGTGGAAAAGATAGTTGAAGTTGAAAAGATTGTGGAGGTCGAGAAGATTGTTGAAGTTACGAAACCATGTCTCACATGTTTGGAATCTTGCAAACAGTGTGAAGAAAAAGGCGAGAGGTTTAGTGAATCAGAGAAGATGAAAGAAAAGTTTTTGTTTGATGTGAAAAATTTGAAAGAATCATACGATGTATTGAACAGAACTGTGAATAGTCTGGAAAAGACTAACTTTGAAAGAGAGAAAGCTTTGAAGATGTTGAATGCTACTATGATGTCAAAGCAGAAAGAGATAAATTTTTACATTGAAGAATGTGCAAAATGGAAGCAAGAGTTGGAAACTGAGAAAGCTGAAAACGAAAGAATCAGAAGATTGCTGCGAAGTTATACAAGTTGTGATTATATAATTGATAGAATTTATCCAACGGTTGAAGGTTTTGAGGCGTTTAAAGACGAAGATAAGAAGTCAAAGAAGAAAACGGATACTGGTAAGAAACAGAGTGTATGTTATAACAAGTGTCCGCCTCCAATTTGGGAAGGGTATTCGCCTAGAAAACCGAATGAGGAACAAGTCCAAAAGGCAGTTAATCTAAAGTTAGAGTCCGAGTTAACCAATGTATTACCAGACAACATTGACGTCACGTTCACAGCGTCCGACACAGATCATGAGTCCGAATTAATAAAAATAATGGTCGATCAGGTGTTAGATAAGGATGAGGAGTCCGAGTCAATGTCTGAGTCCAGGAGTTCGAGTTCGCCTGTCAAGAGTTCAAAGTCGTCGGGAAAACGGGTGTATAGTAAAGAATTTTTGTTGTCAAAATCTAATTTGAATGATGAAACATTTGAAGTTGCATATACTTTGAATGATTCTGACAAATTATATTTTGATAAAGAATTTCCAATAAGAAGTGTTCGATTTGAAATGATCAAAAAGGTTTTCAAAATGACAGAAATTAATATTTCTGAAATAAAAAATTTAAATCTTACTGAAAAACCTAAAAAATACACTTCAAGATTTCAACAACGGTTAAACAAGAAAATGAGTTACAATTATGGTTCGGAATTTCGAAAGAAACCAAACCATAATAGTAAGTTCAAAAAGAAAGGTCTTGGTTTTATTCCACCTGAAAACTATAAAAATGAAAAATATGTTCGAGATTTTAAATCAAAAATGACATATGTTGCAGGAACTAGCCATGAAGAAGAAGCAAAGAGCTCATTCTGGAAACAGTCAAATCAGGAGTTTCTTGCTGAAAAGATGAAGTATGGAGTTTTTCAAAGGAAAGAGACAAGAACCTGTTATAAATGCAATGAAGTTGGTCATATTGCATGGAACTGTCCTAAAGCTACTCAAACAAAACAGGAAGTTTCTTCAAAACTTAAAGAAAAGATTGTTGATGTTGAACCTCCAACTGAAAGATTCAAAGTGTTCAAAAATTCAACATATGAAGTTGGAGAGTGTTCGAAAAGGTTTTACAAGAAGAGGGGAAATCTTGACAACTAAGCTTGGGTTGTTAAGAAATCAGAGGTAAAATCTGGTGATGAATCTGATTCCACAAAATCGGAGGAGCCAAAGGTTGAGGTAAAAAGTGAAAACTCAGTGCTTCTAATGGATGATGTTCATTTTCCACCACTGAGAGCTGAAAATTTTAAATCAAAGGTTGGAAAGGTTGAGATCTCAAATCAATTTTATTCTGAAAAGAATGAATTTGATGTTGAAAAAGCTTTTAATGGGAATGTAAAGAAAATTTTCGGAAAGATGGTCGATGGGAAGGTTAAAGGAGTTAAAGATTTTTATGCTACAAAGAAGGCAACTTATATTCCAATTGAATCTGAATTGAAAACACCCAAGGCTGGTCAGGCTTGGGTGGATATTTTCTTTCATTAAAAAAACCTGACTTGCTGGAGATCCCAAGGTTGTAATCGTGGATCAGGAATCGACATCATTCTTGTTATTTTAAATTTTGTAAAAGATTTTTAAATGTGTTTAAGTTTTACAGGTTAAGTGTGACTTGCCGGAGCTTCCAGGTTGGTAAGTGCGAAGCAGGAATCGGCATTTTGATTGGTAAAATGGTTTGTGTAGATGATTTATTCCTACATGTGATTAAATGTTTTGGATATACTTACAAGTGGTAAGAGGTTGATTCTGACAAAGTGATTACTCAAGGTCATTAGTTTGAACTTGATGTAATCCTCATACAAATGATTGAATGGACAATATGATGAACCAAACCCCTAACTTTACAAGTGGTAAAATTAACAAAACTTATTTTCCGGAAAAATCATTTTGGTTAAAACAAACTTAAGTGTTTTGAAATCATAATGAGAAAATAGTTTTGTGAAAGGGGGAGTTCTGATTGTTTATGCCAAGTGGATGGCGATTTGAAGCGATTTGATATCAGTTGTCATTTATTTGTATAGTTTGTTTTCAAATTTTCTTTAATGTGTTTGCATTTTAGGGGGAGTAATTTTTCAGAAAATCCAAAAACATTAGAAAAATTGAAAAAGACAAAAACATGATAAAATCAAAAATGAATTTTGGTGTCAAAGAAGAGGAAATGATAGTACATCAGTAGACAGTTACAGTATGCTAAAGAAATGTAATGATTAAATAGCATTAAACGATCTCACTAATGATATGCCGATAGGTTTTTACACATTTAGTAAGCTTTTTCGGGATATAAACTTAAATTCAAACTTGCTTATTTCATGGGGAACACTACTTGGATATATAGGTAACCCCTGAAATCTCGTTTGAAAGGTCCATCTTTCTGAGATACTAGGTTTTTATGCTTAGTGATATCTGGGGTATTATCCCGGGACTTCTGATTTTGCGGAAGCAATGGCCTAGTCCCCGGAGAATACTTTACTGCTTGCTTGAAATATAGCGCCGCCCTCAGCAAATCGATGAAACAATAAAATTGATAATCATTGCTATTGAAGAAAAGATCCTCTAAAGGGGACACACCAAAAGTCGAAGCCGTCATCTCTCTTCGTATACGGAAGTATCGACCTGAGCTCTCACGGCCCTCGCAATTTAACCCCTTACAGATATCATCTGTGGTATACTCACCTGTAAGACTGAATATTGGGATCTGGATACGGGAGTATATTCAAGAGGTGGGACACATGAATGAGTTTAAGTTCTTAATACACCTAACTCATATCCTGAATTAGTTGAAATTTGTGTGAGAATTTAAGTGGATCAGTATATCGGCAATCTTAGTGAATTGTTTAATTCTTAATGTGTAACTAAGCTCAACGGTACTTGTGACTTGTCAAGATCTGATATGATCCTCTTACACAAACTCACAAAAATAATGTCTGTAAATATTTCTTTATTGCTTTTCATTTCATTCAAAAATCCAAAAATATTTTTAGTTTGTTTTAGCATAAATTTTGAAAAATACAAAAAGATTTTCGACAACTGATGTTGAAGAAGCTGATTTTCAAAATTCCAAGTGCTAAACATGATGAACAGATGGTTTGGGAGAGTGTGTTGTTTTTGAAAATAAAAATGATATATCTTCAAGTGGTTCATCAAATGATTAACATTGTAAATTCATTTTTGATAGTATAATTCATGCAAGTGGTTCATTAGATAGTGAGATTGTTTTTACAAGTTATCATCAGAAAATTTATTGTGAGGTAGAGGATGTGTAGGTTTCCTGAAGATAGAGTGCCAGGTTCCGATACCTGAAGACTTTGTGATTTCAACATGCCAGACTGCGATCCCAGCATATCGAAAGGGGGAGTCTGAAGACATTCGAGTAAAGATTGATCGTGAGAGTTTGTTGGTGATGAAAAGAGAAGAAAGAAGATTTGAGGATTCTTACAACGTCAGACACTTCAAAGAGTTCGAGAGGACTGATAAAGACTAAAGATGCGAAGACTCGACATTTAAGACTCGTCAACATCTGAGGGGGAGTCTGTTAGTGCATACATCTGTTGTCTTCGTCTTATATCGAGTCTCGGGTTCGTTGCGGATCTAAACAAGCGTGACATCACAAGTGACATCATGGAATAGGAATTTGGATGTTGACCGTTTGAAGATGTTGACCGTTTGAAGAATATCATGACCGTTTGAATGTAACCGTTTGAAAGGGGTGACCGTTTGAAAGGTGGTGTGTCACCTTCAAATGGTCAGGGTCTTTCCTATAAATACCCTTCAAACTTTCATCATTTGTAACTTTCAGAAACTTTCCGGCCAGAGCAACGAAGTGCTGCCGAAGTGTTGTCAGGTTGTAAAATGTTATAGAATCAATAATACAACAGTTTTAAGCGTGAATCTAGCTGAATTGAACTCTACACGTCTGTTTCCGCCTTTCATTTAGAGATAAACTCTTCTGATCGACTCGTTCGTGTCAGAAAACGATCCTACATTTTAAGCCCTTTTAGACTTTTTAGCCAAGTTTTAAATTTATAAAACACGATATTTACTAACACCAAACACACATATGGGCAAGTGCACCCATCGTTAGCGTAGTATAGTGTTGGTAAGATACCGAGGTCGTCCAAGGACATAAGAGTTTATAGTACCGGTTTATCCTCAACGTCTAATCAAATCAAAAGTTAGAAAAAGGTTTTTTAAACTAGAAAAATAAAACTAACAAAAATGCTGAAAAATAAAATAAAATAAAAACAGATAGACAAGATGAATCACTTGGATCCGACTCGTGTGTAGTGTAACCTTTGATTATTTCCGCACTTTTGCACTTTTTAAGAGATTATCTTAGTTATTGTAGTAGGCCCCTCTTTTGAAGGTGACGTTACCCTCAACCCAGTAGTTTGAGTCAGCAAGGATACAATCCTAAAGGGTCGGATTATTGAAAGATAATTAATTAAGTTATTAATGCATAATGTGGTAGTCCCCTCTTTTGAAGGTGACGTTACCCTCGGCTAAGTAGTCTGAGTCAGTAGGGATACAGTCCTAAGTAGCCGGGTTAAAGTATTAATAGTAGCTTACATATGAGGGGATCAAAGAGTTTGGACCCCCGCCATCCAATACTAGTGGGTATTGAAGGAGGTCCTACTAAATTTGACCCAGGTCCTTGCAGGATCTATACACTGAATAAGGCAAGACTCTTACCAAACCGTTCCCTTAACCCCCCGACCAGGTAGCCAACATATCTCTATATAGACCGTGGAGATATGAATGGTGAAAATCTTTTATTTTATATAGACAGTAAAATAATGCCAAGACACCACGGACAAACGATAAGGAAGAACCACCTTCAACATAAGAAACTAGTTATTAAAGTCATTAATACATAACCAAATAAAAAGTGCGAAAAGATTAAAAATAAAAAGTATTACACTAAACACTTGTCTTCACCAAGTGATGTGAGAGACTTAGGCAAACATGGCCTTTGATTGTCAAGAACTCTTACGATCAATCTTGGATCCCGAGACGACTCACACACTCTATGATGGATGATGGATGACGGTGGTGGATGATGGTGTTGTGGTGGTGGTGGAGTGTGGGTGAAGTGTGAGAGAGGTGGTATGCCAAGGGATGGTTTGCAAATGAGCCAAGCACCCTTATTTATAGCCTGAACAGCAGCTCGGGCACGACCCCGTGTCCATCCTCCTTCTCTTTCTTCATTAATTGCAGTTTGTCTGCATTAGTTTACCACGTCCCCGTGTCCGCTGGGCACGACCCCGTGTGCAGAAGCGTATCTGTACTATCAAGATTTCCTCAGATTCTGCGAATCTTAGAGTTGACCACGCCCCCTTGTCCGCTGGGCACGCCCCCGTGGTGGGTGATAGGAGTTTCTACAGCTTTGTCTTTTCTGCAGACACTTGGGCACGCCCCCGTGCTCACTGAGCACGGGGCGTGTTCAGCCTTCTATTTTCTTGTTTAGCTTAGGAAGATGCTGTCGGGGGGTCGGGCATGCCACGTTTATCCCTTTTCTTGTATTTTTGTTAGATTTAGCTGCCTTTTTGCTTCTTTTATTCATTTGAGCTCATTTAATCCTGAAAATACAAAAGGAAGACAAAAACACACTTTTTCCAACATTAGTACTAAAAAGGGTTAGTTTTATGCCTTATTTGATGTAATTTATATGTTGCATTTTGCACACATCAAATACCCCCACACTTGAATCTTTGCTTGTCCTCAAGCAAAACTCTTTATAATGTGGCTTTACACTCCCAAATGGAATGGGTAGAAGAGAAGGTTTTGGGCTTGTCATAGTGTGTCGGGATTTCCAAGATTCTTTATTAAGTTTTATTTTTATTTATTTACAATCCTATTCGTCATGATTTATTTAAAACATTACATAAGATAAATTACTTATTAGGGCATAACATGCTTTTTAAAATTCCATTTATATACAAGTTTGTTAGTGCACTATGTCTATTGGCTTCGTCCTGTATCGAGTCATGTAAGGAGATAGGATAGGATAACCAGTGCTCGAGTTGCTAGAAACTGAAATTAGTATGTTTGTGAGTAATTTCGTTTGAAGATGTCAAGGTCAGTTTCAAACGAAATTAATCAAGTTAATTTCGTTTGAAACCAACCATGGCAAGTTCAAACGAAATTAGGTCTAGTATATATAGGGGAGCTTGGTTGTTCATTTGTAACGGAATTAGTGTGTGTGATCTGGTAACGAAGTGCTGCCGGATTGTCTCAAGGTGCTGTAATTCTATCAGATTAATACAAGAGACTTTATAATTACATCGAGCATCCGTTTCATTGATTCCGCCTTTGATTCGGATAAACAACTCTTCTGATCGACTCATTCAGGTCGTACAACGATCCTACAAGTGGTATCAGAGCTCAGGAGGAAGAGTTTAGCTTGATATCATCAATTTTCTGACTTCTACACCTTCTTTTTCAAATTGGGCAAGATTTTACGGACAAAATGGATTGAATTTCACACATCTTATGTGAAACAGTGTTTTAACAAACCCTTGAGAGTTTCAGATCAAAATTCGGAGTAAAAGTGACAAAAATGGGCCAAAAACATAATTCCGTTTGAATGAGCTTCGTAATTTCGTTTGAAACTACCACCTGATTTCGCTTGAATCAGCAATCTCGTTTGAAAAGTTCACATTATTTCGTTTCAAAGTATAATCTCGTTTGAAAAGCCCACTAATTTCGTTTGAAGATGTCAGTCAACTGATTTCGTTTGAGATTGTCAGTCAAGTGATTTCGTTTGAAGTTGCATGTCAAGTGATTTCGTTTGAAGTATCATTCAAAGTGATCTCGTTTGAAAGTCAAGTTTTATTTCGTTTGAAGTTGCCAATCAAGTGATTTCGTTTGAAGAGTCAACTAAAGTGATTTCGCTTGAACAAGGGGTTCCGTTTGAAAGTGGACTTTTTGCGTCAAGATCATTTCACGTCAACCGAGTGTCAGTCTGTGGAAAGTTATTTGATATTGTTGAAACTGATTTTGTTTGATTGTTTTGTCTCCAGGTACATTGATTCAAGAATTTTCATCATGGCTGAAGAGTTCTTCAATACTTTCTACAACACATTTACCTCAGGTACGTTGGAAGCTTCAGATGTTACACCCAAAGCGATAACAAAAACAATTAAAGACAATATTAAACATGAGAACTTTTATGGAACTTATTCAAAACCACCGAAGCTTGATAATATTGAGGATTATGTTTGGTGGAAAGAAAGGTTTATCAACTGGACTAAAGCGTACGCACATGAAAGTTGGTTTTGCTTGGATTTTGGCTATGATAAATCTATTGATGACAAAGGAGAAGAAATCCCGATTAAAAGTTTTCAAGAAGAAGACAAACGAAGATTCTCATATGAGCAGAAAATGATCGCCTTAATTCAACAATCAATTCGAGATGATATTTTTTCGTTGCTAATTCATGATGGGTCTTCGAAATCTATATGTGAAGCTTTAAATGTGAAAGCTGAGGGGGGTAAACAAATTAAGAAAAACAAAATTACGTTATTAAAAAAGGAATTTGATTTGTTCGATAGTTTGAAAGGAGAGACTGTTAGACAAATGATTGAACGATTTTGTCACCTAAAAATTGAACTTGAAAGGTTTCAAATTGTGAAAACCAGAGAATAAATAATTGACAAAGTAATTGAAGCGTTATCACGAGCTGATCAGTGGCAAACGTTTATTTTTATTCTGAAAAATGATGCTTTGTATGATACAATTTCTATTGATGTTTTGTTAGAAAAAATTGAGAGTCATGATCTGGAATTGCAAAAGCAAAGCAAAATGAGCAGTCCATCACATCATCAGAATGTTGGTCTGTACTACAAAGGAAATTTACCTTCGGTGAAAGCTGATAGTTCACCAAAGACAACATTCAGTGGTGAAAAGATGAAAGAACCACAAACAACCTCATCTAGCTACAATTCTGGATATCATTCATCTTAAAAAACAAGTCTTGCAGAAACAGAGGAGATATTGTGCAACATTGCTCTTAAGTTGAAAAATTCTCCTGCAATGAGCATCAATGCAGCAAAGCAGCAAATGAGTTTCCTTGCATCAGTTCTGGAATCATATGAAGGTCTTGTAGCTGGCAAAATTGGAAACTCAGAGTTAACCAAAGAAGACTACGACCAGATTGATCCGGAAGAGATGGAACTCATTGATATCCGTTGGTGTCTGGCAAGTTGCATTCGTAGAGCTCAAAGATACATGGAGATTACCGGGAAGCAATCATTGGGCGGTCCATCAACGAAGCTTGGATTTGACAAATCCAAAGTGACCTGCTTCAAATGTAAGCAAAAAGGCCATTTCAAGAGAGAATGCAATAATTCTGCAGCTCGTGGAAATGAACATCCATTCAATGATGATTACTACCGAAAGGCAATCTACCACCGAAGCAAAGAAGAGCCGAAAATGATTGAAGATAAATCCAAATCAAGAGCTTGTGCAGTTTTTCATGAAGATGAAGGATTTGACTGGAGTACAATTTGTCCAGAAGAAGATCGTCTTGATTATCGATTCAAAATTAGAACAAAGGAAGATTCAGAAACTCCTTTAAAGAAACATGGTCATTATGCCTTTGTTGCTGAAATACAAGTGGAAAACAAAGAAGAAAACGGCACAGTGGAGATAAAAGAGAAAACTCGAGAAGAGATTTTGAAAGAGAAAACTGATAGAGAGATTTTCGTTGTTGGATGCAAAATGGAGAAGATGCAGGAAGAATATGAAAATGCTGTTTGAAACAAAAGATGGGATAAGAAACAAGAATGTTTCGTCAACAAAGAAGGTGAACCAGTTGTTCCTAGAAGTGATATAGTTCACGATGAAGTTCTTCTAGTAATTCCTCGATCCGACGAATATTATTCAAATGTTGCAAAAGACAAAACATATGTAAAAAGGCTGGATAAAATCATCAGAGATGTGATGACAACAAATCTGAGGAAGAGGAATGAAGAAAAAATGAAGAAGAATATTGAGAATCTGGTGAATGATTTGAAGAAGGTAGCTGAGGAAGTTCAAGTCGAAGCAGTTAAAGAAGAAGATGTGAAGGTAGAAAAAGTTGAGGAGAGTGAAGAGGTTGAGAAAGCTGTTACTGAAGAGCAGCAGGGTGTAGAAGATGAGAAGAAAGTTGAAAATTTAACTGAAGTAAAGAATGAGAATTCAAAGGTTTCTGGTAATGTTGGTGATGAAGTTGGTGTTGATATTGAAGCTGTTGATGAGAATCAGCAGAAAGAAGTTGATCAGACAGAAACTGAAGTAAACACTGAGGTGCCAATCACTGAGGTAAATACTGATTCTGAAAATCAAATTAAAATTGTTGAACAGTGCAAGAAATGCATGGAAACGTGCAGTGCTTGTACTGAAAAAGATGAAAAGTTCAGAACAAGAGATCTTGAATTCACAAAAATAGAAAAACTTTTCAAAGATAAATGTAAAGAAATGTTAGAAAATGAAAAGGTTTTGAAAGATAATGATGAAAAACTTTCGAAAAAATGTAAACAATTAGAAAAAGAGAATGAACTTTTGAAAGAAAATGTTCTGAAAATGACAGAAGAATGTTCTCAAAAAGAAAATGATTTTCAATAAATGAAAAAGGAATATGATTCAATAAAATTGGCTTATCACATTACAAAAGAATCATATGAAATAGTGAAAAGTGAAATGAAACTTATTCAATCAAGATTGAAATATTGTTCTGAAACAACTGATACGTATAAGAGAAATTATGAAATAAAGCAACAAGTTGTTAATTCTTACATTGAAGATGTTGCTAAACTTAAGCGTCAGATTGTTGATTTAGAACAGGTTAATAACAAGTTAAAAAGTTATCATGCGTCGTCATATGTGCTTGAACGTATTTTCAACATAAAACCAGATGGGAAAGATTCTGAGCAAAACACGAAAGGTATTGGCTCAGAGTTTCATCAAGTTCCACCACCGGAAAAGTTTGTGTTTTATGATGATGAAAAGGTTGAAAAAGCTTTCAACATGGTAGATCAATTGCCAGATAACATTGACGTAACATACTCCAAATCTGATGATTCTAGTGATTCAGAGGTGGTAGGTAAGGTCGTTGAAAGTGTGTTGAAAGAAGAGTCAGTTGGTACAGGTAAATCTGAATCACAAGATGAAAATGAAGGTAACTTTCATGATAGATATCTGAAAAACACAAAATCCGAGAAAAATTTGAATGAAGATTCAAAAGGATTGGTTTATACCATGATTGGATCAGACAAATTATTCTTAGATGTTGTATTCCCTATTCAGAATGTGATCTTAGAAAAGGTTGATAAAGTTTTCAAAATGGTTGAAATTGAGAAATCTGAGATTCAAAAGTTTGCTGGAAAAGGTCACAAAACTTTTTATAACAAACCTGGTTTTAAGAAGAAAAACATGAAGGCTGGGTTGGGTTATAAAAAGAAACAGAATTGGAAAAGAAATGAAACGCCGAATTATCAGGCAAAAATGAGTTTTGTTCAAGGAAAAAGTTTTGAAGAAGAGGAAAAACTCAAATTTAGACAACAGTCTAATGAAGAGTTCTGTGCTCAAAAGAAGAAGCAACAACCACAGGTCAAAGATGTGTCCAAGAGAACATGTTTCAAATGTGATCAAATAGGACATCTTGCACGAAAGTGTCCAAATCTGAAATCTGTGGATGTTGACAAAAAGAAGTCTGAAAATGTTGAGAAACAAAAATCTGAGGATGTGAAACAAAGGACGACCAGATTTGATTCAAAACAAACTTGGAGGCATAACACAAACAAGTTTGTTTCAAACCAAAATTGGAAATCAAACCCAAATAGATTTGATTCAAGACAGACCTGGAATTCTCACACACCAAGAGTCAGAACAATTCAAAGTTGGAAAACATCCGTTGATATGACAAAATCCCAAGAGTTTTGGAAACCAAAAATTGTTGTTCAAAATAAAAGTGTTCAAAAATATTCACATTTTTACAAAAGAGGTACCCCGAAAGGTCAAACATGGAGTGTTAGGAAACAAGTGATTTTGGTAAAAGATGAGAAAGTTGAAGTGAAAGATGAAAAGGTCTTTGTTCATAATGACAAAGATTTTCCGAAATTGAATGATACATATTGTGTCGAAATGCCTAAGGTCCAACAGACCTGGGCTAAATTGTTCAAGTGATTAAATAGTTTGAATGTGTAGGTGCTCAAGACAACTAAAGATTGTGAAAATGGATGTCGGAGCAGCCTGGCACAACAGGAAGAGGAGGCTGCTAAATCCTGTGTTGGTTGAAACAGGGAGTTTATTTGTTTTCTGTATATAAATAAACAATATTTCAAAAACCCTAAAAAATGAAAAATTTGAAAAATCAAAAATTTGTTTGTTTTTTAAATTTGTAAAAAAAATCAAAAATTACAAAAATATGTTGATTGAATATGCCGAAACCCTCACGGCGGAACAAACATGATTAATTTCACAAGATTGAAAAACGGTTTTCAAACTGAAAAATATCAATGTGTTGTAAATCATGGGGGTACGTTATATTTTCTGCAAAACAGAGCACTTTAAGCAGAAAATGGATGGCGAGATAAAGCTATCAGTGTTGGTTGTCAAATTTTCTTTAAATGGTTTTGCATTTTAGGGGGAGTATTGTTGCTAGAAAATACAAAAACATTTGAAAATTTGTAAAAGCCAAAAACATGATAAAATTGAAAAATTGAGTTTTTGCGTAAAAAGAGGAAGTGATAGTACATCAGTAGACAGTTACAGTATGCTAAAGAAATGTAATGATTATATAGCATTAAACAGTCTCACTGATGATATGCCGATAGGTTTTTATACATTTAGTAAATTTTTTCGGGATATAAACCTAAATTCAAACTTGCTTATTTCGTGGGGAACACTACTTGGATATATAGGTAACCCCTGAAATCTCATTTGAAGGACCACTCTTTCTGAGATACTAGGTCTTTATACTCAGTGATATCTGGGGTATTATACCCGGGACTTCTGATTTTACGGAAGCAATGGCCTAGTCCTCGTATAATACTTTTTGCTTGCTTGAAATATAGCATCGCCCTCAGCATAAAAAATGATGAAACATTAAAAAATGCTAATCATATGCTGTTGAAGAAAAGATCCTCTAAAGGGGACACACCTAAAGTCAAACCGTCATCTCTCTGCTGAACGGATGTTCTGACCTGAGCTCTCACGGTTTCGCATTTAACCCCTTACAGATATCATCTAGGTATACTCACATGTAAGACTGAAAATTGGGATCTGGATACGGGAGTATATTCAAGAGGTGGGACACATGAATGAGTTTAAGTTCTTAATACACCTAATTCGTATCCTGATCAGTTGAAGTTTGTGTGAAAATTTAAGTGGATTAGTATATCGACAATCTAAGTGAATTGTTTAATTCTTAATGTGTAACTAAGCTCATCGGTACTTGTGACTTGTCAAAAACTGATATGATCCTCTGACGCAAGCTCAAACAAAAATATTGTCTGTAAATATGTTTGTACATATTTCTTTACTACTTTATATTTCAGAAAATACAAAAAGATTTTGATTCTGTTTTATTTTCGACAACCGATGTCTGAGTGCTGAGTGTCAAAATCTAAGTAAGCTGATTATGTTTCTGAAAATAAAACAAGTTCATTAATTTGAAACTTGAAGTTTTTAAAATAAAAAATCAAAAACAGTTTGTGATATCTCCAAGGTCATTAATTTTGACTTGGATGATTAACTGTGAGGGAGTTGGATTCTTAGATTGTTAAAATCTGTTATAAAGAGTCAGTTTTCGATGTTGGATTCTTAAATACTACCAAATTCTAGAAGTTTGTTGATAGGGGGTGTGATTTTAGAAAGTTTGAGTGAGTGAGCCAGGTTACAATTCCTGGATAGTTGAAATTTGAAATGTTGTTACTTATAAATGTTTGAGTGATTGCAGATTCTGTACCAGACTACGATCCCAGAAGCTGAGTCTAAGGGGGAGTCTGAAGACGAGCTCAAAGCAAGGGGGAGCTTGTAACCTAAAAGCAAAGTGTTGATCCCTAAAGCACGGAAGCTTGACGAAAGGGGAAGCCTGAAGACTTGAAGAAAGATTGATAGATGTTTACAGTGTTAGAGCAAGAGACAGAGCTTAAAGACTGATCAAGACTGAAGATGTGTCATGATAAAGATTAGACACTGAAGACTTCGTCAATATCCAAGGGGGAGTCTGTTAGTGCACTATGTCTATTGACTTCGTCTTGTATCGAGTCATGTAATGAGATAGGATAGGATAACCAGTGCTCGAGTTGCTAGAAACTGAAATTAGTATGTTTGTGAGTAATTTTGTTTGAAGATGTCAAGGTCAGTTTCAAACGAAATTAATCAAGTTAATTTTGTTTGAAACCAACCATGGCAAGTTCAAACGAAATTAGGTCTAGTATATATAGGGGAGCTTGGTTGTTCATTTGTAACGGAATTAGTGTGTGTGATCTGGTAACGAAGTGCTGCCGGATTGTCTCAAGGTGCTGTAATTCTATCAGATTAATACAAGAGACTTTATAATTACATCGAGCGTCCGTTTCATTGATTCCGCCTTTGATTCGGATAAACAACTCTTCTGATCGACTCATTCAGGTCGTACAACGATCCTACAAAGTTCACATACCTCACGGGGGATCACTTAACACTCGGCCGAAGATGTATTTTTGTGAAACATTCGAGAGCGGCATGGAATTTACTTCTACCATAAGCTTGCCAAGCAATCAATCCTCCTCCTTTTTAACTATATACCTTTATAAATATCAAGAGGACTTTTGGGGTGAAGGGTTAGGCTTGGGTTAAAGGTAGGTGGTTGGGTTAGTGGTTAGTAGAAAAGGGCGAAAGGCGTAAAAAGCGTCGGTTTTTTTTTTGCAAAACATTTTTGTGACTTTTTATTCCAATGAAGCTTTATTCAAACAAGCCTTCTTTTGATGAACTTTGTTTGTTTATTGCTAACTTCATTTTTCTTTTCTTCTTCTTTATTTATTTATTTTTTTTCATATAAGAAAGTCACACAAAAACCGAGCTTTGTTACTAAAATAAAGGGTTTAAAATTAAAAAAAGGGTTTTGGTGGGTAAAAGGGTGTTTGTTTTGGGTTAAGAAATGAAAAGGTTTAGGCTCAAAGGGGTTAACTAGGGGGATTTTGGGTAGGTGGTAAAAAAGAAAAAGAAAATAATGGTGTTGAAATAAAAAAGGGTTAGTCCTAATGCCTCCATCATTTACTTACTCGGGTTTAAGTTGGTAAGGACTGGGAATGCATCGTCGTGGCAAGTTCTAGAGTTGTAAGAACCAAGCGGCTATTCACACAAGAAACGAAAAATGAGCATTTAGTTTAAAGATGTGTATTTGTATGCTCAATAAAGGCTCAAAACTCACTTTTTGTGGGAATGGATTTTTATGTGATCAAGTATATATAATCAAATTTTAACTTAGGTTTGTCATGTCGTTTCATAATTTTCTTATGTTGGTTCTTTTTATCACGACGCTATCGGTTGTAAATTTGTAAAAATATCACCTTTTTAGAACTTTGAAATTCCTAACTTAAACCTAGACAATTAAGAAAAATGAAACATTTTTGAAAAAAATTGGGGTGTTTAGCGGTTCCAATAGAGTTTTGTGTAAGGCTTGTAATTAGGACTTGCAAAATTCAAGGTTTTAGCACCCCCCCCCCCCACACTTAAATTACACATTGTCCTCAATGTGTCCTAGAAATAAGTTTTAGGTTGATTGGACATGTAAAAAGGTGTGAAAAAGCAAAATTTTATGTTATTGGGCGTCTGGACACGGCCCCGTGTTTAGATCGCCAGTAACAGAAATTGAGTAAAAAGAAACAGAAGCCTGGACACGGGGGCATGCTGGGTGAGCACGACCCCGTGCTGAACTTGCTGTAATGAAGAAAAGTTTGTCGGGAGGCCCAGTTTTTGTGCATGGGGTGCTGGTGCAAGTTTCCCTTAGTATCCTTCACCATCCCAAGTGTGTTTTACCCATTACAACATCATCCAAACACCAATTTAACTAAAACCATCATTCCATTAAAACTAACACATTACATAAGATCCTAGAAAATTTAAAGACAAGGCAGAAAAATAAAAAGCTAAAGGTCCTAAGATAGATGGGTCAAATGGTACATAAAATCATCCTAAGGAGTTCTATTTTTATCAAAATTTCAGGAAATAACTTTCCGGTATTTAAAAGATTTATAGAATTTTAGACTGAGGGGTATTCCCTAGATGTTACTAAAGCCATTCTTCTATTTCTCTTGGGAGAAAGAAGGCGGGATCGTTCTCTTCAACATCTTGCGGAGGGGGAGAGACACCAACCGGAACCCCTTGTAATACGTCCTGGGGTGGCTTCAATGCTAACCAATTTGAGTGGGTCTTCAGGATGACTTGGTCTTCATGAACGTTAGTCCCTTGTAGCCAACGTTTACAAGCAAATTGTTAGTAATAGTCAGGATACTGCCTCAGGATGTTACCAATATCCTGGTCCGGTATCCTGATCCGGTATCCTGATCATATACAACTAATAAAAAGTCAAGATACAAAGTCAGGATATGGGCTCAGAATTTCACCCATAACAATTGTCCCCAAAAATATAACTGTTGGATATCCTGATTCCAACGGATATATTTTTTAGTCATTCCAACATGTCTGGTAAGGATATATGTTTTCTTCGATCTTGAGAAGCTTGGCAACTATCCCAAGCCTGTCCTGGTGAAAAAGGAGCCATCTGTTGTTGCTGCCAAAGGTTTCTCTTATGATAACCTTGGCTTCACGGAATCTATCGAGCCCATGACCTCCTTCCCTAATAAGGCAAGTATCTAGATCCTGTATCCCGTACACATATACTGAACCTGTAACCAGGTTAGTCTGTTTTTAATGATACCTGTATTTTGTAGGGTCTAAATCATCCGGTGGTCCTGCACTTAGAACAATTTTAATTTCCTGCAAGTAGAATAGTTAGACAGTTGAAGGTGGAGGGATCCTGTGTTTTCAGGACGAAGCCTTCAACTGTTTATGTAAATATGCTTTAAAAACTGAATTGTGTTCTTGGTGGATGGGTCTCTTTTTGAGACGAAACCAAGAATACAATCTTTTGGACTAATAATAATAAACTGACCTTTTAGTCTTATTTATTATGTTTTTATTTTGAAAGGTATGTTTTGAATATCCTGATCAAATATCCTGGTCAGGATATTGATGAAATGTTCAATACTTTTGTCATAAAAATGTTAGAGAAAACTTGGTTGAATATGACTTTTTAGAAAACTTAGATCATTTAGATAAGGTTTTCGAGACTTGAAGAATAATAAATCATACCAGAAACACTTAGGCAATAATTTCCAACCTTAACCTTTGAATCCTTTGCAATGTCCCCGGCATGGATGTCCCCTGTCTGTGCAGGATATTGCATCAGTGCATGACATACTTGAGTATTTCTTCACTTAGTGATTAAACTTCGTAGCTTTTTATCCACAAAAGAACGTGTGTAATCACAGCTTGTTATATCTTTGCACTCTTGTTAAAAACTTTAGTTTTACTGGGGATAAACCCTTAATGTATTGGGGATAAACCCTTAGTATCCTGGCGAAAATCCTAAATTTTCGTGCGCTACAGGCGGGAGTGTATAAACTCCAAGACATAGAAAGGTGAAAACCTTTAAACCTTAGAGAGTATGAAAATACCCTTTTGCGAGAGAGGGTGATCAATCCTCATATACCTTAAGGATCCAGGGTATAGCCAACAGTAACGAAATTGTCAGCCACTTTTACATGAACTGGTCCCGCCACCTTGAACTATCCCTGGATAACTTACGCTCCAGGCGGGATGTTTAAACCCAATTCGTGAGAAAGGTGAATGTTAGGGGTGGATTTCTAAATAACCAGTGATCCTTATTTGCTGTTGGATTTAGTGATCCTCAACTCTGTCTGAAGTAGTGATCCTCAGAAGTGTTGCAGGATCAGGATCATGGATCACTATAAGGATCCCAGTACTAACGGTTGTCTACTTTGAATTCGTGAATGTTTTGCAGGAAGTTCAACTCGGACTTAGTCTTGGCGACATTCCTGGAGAATATTCCCAGACTATCCCGCACGTGCTTGGCCAAAAATGGACGTTGTGGAGAACGTGGGTGCTTGGCACAAAAGTCGGATAGTTAGTTATTGTAGTTAACTTCTATTTTAAAAGGGGTAACGAGCTAGAATTTAGAACACTTAGCCATTTTCAGCTACACACACTCATATACTCGCACACTTGAAGCTCTCGACGAACATTCATTCGTTTTCACTCACTTTTACACGTTTCACGATAGTGATCCTTGTACCTAGCTTGTTACTATCCGAAGTTGTAAACATTTATTCATTTATTTGAGCTTGGTGATCGGTAGTTTCCATCACCCGGGGTTTTTTGTGCCGGAGATCAACTCTTGATCAAGGGCTTTTTCCCCGTATAAATTCTTGTGTCGTTTGTGCAATTTACATTGAAGTGATCCTTGTCATTGTTCTACATTATTGGCATCATGCCCCGTAACAGAGAGTTTGGTTGCAATATCCTCATCAGATTTTTTGACCAAAACAGTTTGGCGCCCACCGTGGGGCAATTGGTGCTTCATCCTTAGAAAAATTCGCATTTCTGTGCTCATTTCAATTCACTACAACCGAGCAAATGGCTTCCTCGGCGAAGAATGCTTCAAATTTGATGCCCTCATTCACTTCTTCACAAGGCGTTCCCCCTTTGCCTCCACCACCTTCTAGATCCCAGAAGAATGCTGAGAATGCTGCGAAGAAACCAACTCCCATTTTCTCAAAACCTCCAACTTCTTCTGCTTCTTACACTCCCACTACTAGTGACATGTTTACTTTGATTTTGCAGATGAAGGATCAGATACGGCAACAGGATAAGACCAATGAAAGGATTCTCAAAGAAATCGGAGATCTCAAGAAACAAAAGAAAACGGCAGAGGATCATTCCCCAATGGTGCCAAAATCTTTGAATTTTGATACTCCGGTGATTACTTCCCAGCCATCAGTGGTTCCAGATGTTCAATATGTGGGTGGCCCAAAAGGAGTGCACTACGGAACAACAACAGTGACCCAGGCATCGGGTTCATATTTCCAGCCGGCGGGATCCTATCCTCAGCATATGGGATCCCTCACGAATTCAGGAGGATATTCAGGAGTGCACCAGGTTCAAGGATCCTCCTTTGTTCCAGGATTATCCCAGGTTCAAGGATCCTCCTTTGCTCCAGGATCATCCCAGGTTCAAGGATCCTCCTTTGTTCCAGGATCATCCCAGGTTCAAGGATCCTCCTTTGTTCCAGGATTATCCCAGGTTCAAGGATCCTCCTTTGCTCCAGGATCATCCCAGGTTCAAGGATCCTCCTTTGTTCCAGGATCATCCCAGGTTCAAGGATCCTCCTTTGTTCCAGGATCGTCCCAGTTTCAGGGATCCTTCCAGATGCCAGGATCCTTGAGGAGTTTGCAAACAGGAAGTTCAGATGTCCATCAGGGAGATTTTATTCCAATGCAGACCAATGCCTCTACTGGTCCCTCGATCATTCCAGAGCCCCATCAATATGGATTAACATCCAATCTTCCTAATCTGAATCCAATGGGAGGTAACACTTTTAATAATTCTTATACTACTAACCATGGTCTTATGCAGGATCCAGGTATCAATCATGCCATGGCCAGAGAATTGCAAAAGCTAAAGGACATGATATCAAGTGTTCCAGGAGTGGTCAAACCTATCCTAGAGATTGCAGATGGGAGCCACAAGATATCTCGTTTTGCACCACCAATCTATGATGCTGAGATACCCAAGAGGTTCCATGTGCCAACAATGAAGCTGTATGATGGTTCGACGGATCCTGAAGAACACATAGCACAATACAGGGAGAGGATGGAGATCAATCCAATTCCAGAAAGGTTAAAGGAAGCATGCCTGTGCAAGGGATTCGTATCCACTCTTACAGGATCAGCTCTCAAATGGCTGCTAAGTCTTCCTCCTTATTCTATTACCTCATTTGCTAATCTAATTAACTTGTTTAATAATCAGTTTTCTTGTAGTAGAAAATTCGAACGATTAACTAGTGATCTATATAGGATAACCCAGGGTCATAATGAATCATTAAGGGATTACATTACCAAATTCAGCAAAGAATCTTTAGACATTCCCAACTTAGATATAGCTACGGCTGTTGAGGCCTTTAAAATGGGATTGCTTAGGGATTCGTCGTTCTATGATGATCTTGTTATGACACCATGCAGGAACTTAGATGAGGTAAGAACACGATCACTTAGGTTCATTCGGCTAGAGGACGACAAGAGGATCCAGGAGAGGTTAGCAGGATCCTCAAAGCAGGATAAGCAAGGATCCTCATTCAGGAACAACAAGTTCAGACCCTACAATAGATCTGATAACCAGAACGTGCATTCTGTTGATCAAGAAGAGGATGATGAGGATTATCCTCTAATTTCTGAATACTGTTTTTGTGTTGATAACAATGAACTAATCCTTGCGATGCAGAACCTAGGTGATAAAGCTAGATGGCCGAGAAAAAATGATAGGCCAACTGCAACTAAGGATAAATCAAAGTGGTGTGCATACCATGAAGATTTTGGGCATCTCACAGAAGAATGCATTGCACTAAGAAAGGAAATTGGATACTTGTTGAGCAAGGGGCATCTAAAAGAATTGTTGGGAAGAAAAAAGTCAAGGACTCAGGATCCTGAAAGGATCCCTGAGAAGGCTCCAGCCCCTCCAGCAGATGCACAAGTAATAAACTTTATTTCTGGAGGATCAGACATTTGCGGCACATCCTTCTCAGCAGCTAAAAGGCATACAAAGGAAACTAAAATGGACAATGGAGAAAGACCTGTTCGAACATCAAGTGTCTCCGAAGGAAAAGTCATAACCTTTGATGAGGATGATCGTGTTGATATCCAGGATCCTCATCACGGTGGTTTAGTTATTACTCTTTTCATTTCTAACCATTTTGTCCGCAGGATCCTTATAGACGGAGGAAGCTCAGTGAACATTATCCAGCTTGATGTTCTAAAGAAGATGGGTATTCCTGAATCGGACATCATACCAAGATACTATGTGCTCGTGGGATTTAGTGGCGAAACTAAGAATACCCTGGGGGACATTAAACTCCCAATATACATTGAAGGCCTACACTCTTATCAAAAATTTTGTGTTATTGACTGTTTATCTTATTGTAATGTTATCCTTGGCAGGCCTTGGATACACGATATGAAAGCAGTCCCATCTACTTACCATCAATGTGTGAAGCTCCCTAGTCCTTGGGGAATAGTGAAGATTGATAGTGATCAGCAGGAGGCTAAGAATTGCTACACTTCATCGATGAAACCAGCCTCGAAGTCAAGGGAGCAATAGCAATCAAGGTATCCTCCAAGGGATGTCTTGGAGGCAAGAGAGCAGGATGTGGTAGAAATCCTCATGGATCCTGATGATCCTGAATCCAAAATCTATATCGGATCAGGGATCCTCGGCGAAATGAAAGAAGACCTCGTATCCTTCCTCAAAAGGAGAAAGACTACCTTTGCATGGAAACACGAAGACATGACTGGTATATCCAAAGATGTAATCACTCACAAACTCGGGATTGACAGATCCTTCAAACCAATCCATCAAAGGAGAAGAAAGTTTGCACCGGAAAGGAATGCCATTATCCAGGAAGAGGTAGAGAAATTGCTCCGGGCAGGTATGATTAGGGAGGTCAAGTATCCAAGATGGTTGGCCAATGTGGTTGTTGTTCAAAAGAAAAACGGAAAGTGGAGGGTATGTGTCGATTTTACCGATTTAAATAAGGCATGTCCCAAGGATCCTTTCCTATTACCCCACATTGACTCCATGGTGGATGCAACTGCGGGTCATGAACTGTTAACTTTTATGGATGCTTCATCTGGATTCCAACAAATCCAAATGGAACCATCCGACCAAGAGGATACAGCCTTCATGACTCCAACTGGTATATACTGCTATATTGCTATGCCGTTCGGACTAAGAAATGCAGGTGCAACATATCAAAGGCTGGTGAATATGATGTTCAAGGACCAGATTGGACAAACTATGGAGGTTTACATAGATGATATGGTGGTAAAATCCTTAAAAGCTGAGGATCACCTAAGAGACTTGGAGGAAGCATTCGATATCCTTGACAAATATAACATGAAACTTAATCCTTCAAAATGTCACTTTGGTGTTAAAGCAGGTAAATTCTTAGGATATATGGTGACAAAGAGAGGCATTGAAGCTAGCCCGGAACAAATCAAAGCAATAGTGAACATCAAATCTCCGGCCAATGCTAAGGATGTTCAAAGGCTAACAGGCAGGATAGCAGCTTTGAACAGATTTATATCCAAATCCTCAGAGAAGTGCAAAGAATTCTATGATATCCTAAGGAAGAACAAGAAATTTGAGTGGACTAAGAAGCATGAAAATGCTTTAAAAGCCCTCAAATATTACCTATCCTCAGCCCCGGCCTTAATGAAACCAGAAAAAGGCGATGTGCTATCCTTGTATCTTGCAGTATCCTCAAAAGCAGTAAGTGCGGTCCTTGTTAAGGATCATGAAGGTACACAACATCCTGTCTACTATGTAAGTAAAAGTTTACTTGATGCCGAATCCAGGTATTCACACCTCGAAAAACTTATTCTTGCATTAATTATGGCATCTACTAAGCTAAGACATTATTTTGAAACTCATGTTATTGTTGTTAAAACTAATTTTCCAATTAAGAATGTCCTCAGGAAACCAGAGATGTCAGGAAGGATGGCTAAGTGGGCAGTGAAGCTAAGTGCATATGATATAAGATATGAGCCTAGGACAGCCATCAAATCCCAAGCATTAGCTGACTTTGTGGCTGATTTCAGTAGTGATTTACAAAAAGAAGCTGAGTTAGAAGTCCAGCAGCTAGAAGAGACCAAGGATCCTTGGATACTCTATACTGATGGATCCTCAAATGTCAAAGGCACAGGGCTTGGAATACTACTAAAATCGCCACAGGGGGACATAATACCCCACTCTATAGCTTGTGAGTTCCAAACCACTAACAATGAGGCTGAATATGAAGCCTTAATTGCTGGTTTGCAAATTGCAAAGCATATGGGGATTAGGTATCTTGAGGTACATGTAGATTCATTGTTAATTACAAACCACTTTAATGGATCCTACGCTGTTAAAGGTGAAAAGCTAACCAAATATTTAGAGATAGTCAAAAGTTTGGCACTCTCTTTTGTTTCCTTTAGTTTGACGCAGGTACCAAGGGAAGAAAATACAGAGGCTGATGCATTGGATAACTTAGGATCATCCTTGAAGATCCCGGAGGATATCAAGATCCCTATTATCCATATCCTGACCCCGGCTATCGAGGATCACGAGGCTATGGAGATAGGAAATGATTCTGCAATTATCCCTTGTGAGGATACTTAATCCCATTCAGGATCAGGATCATGGATCTCACCAATTATGAGATACTTACAACATGGAGAGATTCCTACAGGAGAAAACCCTAGGGCTTTCAAATCTAAGGTATCTCAATTCACAATTTTAAATAATATGTTGTATAGACGATCTCTTGCAGGACCATACTTGAGATGCATTGAGGATCCTGAAATCCAAGAAGTTTTAAAAGACTTACATGAAGGAGATTGTGGAAACCACACTGGGGGCAGGGCATTATTCTCAAGGATCCTGAGGACAGGATACTACTGGCCAACCATGAAGAGAGATGCTGTGGAGTATGCTAAAAGATGTGATCCTTGTCAGAGACACAGTAATATCCTTCATCAACCAGCTGAATTATTGCATCCTATATCCTCCTCTTGGCCATTTATGAGATGGGGTATGGATATAGTTGGTAAGCTCCCTAAGGCACCTGGTGGAAAAGTATTCATGCTTGCTATGACTGATTACTTCTCCAAGTGGATAGAGGCTGAAGCTTTTGCCCAAGCCAGAGAAAAGGAAGTTATATCCTTCATTAAAAGAAATATTATAACTAGATTTGGAATTCCTTCTGAGATTATATGTGATAATGGTTCCCAATTTATTGGGGGCAGAACCACTAACTTTTGTGACAGCTGGGGGATTAAGATGATAACATCAACACCAGTCCACCCACAAGCTAATGGTCAAGCAGAATCATCCAACAAGATCATCATCAACAATTTGAAGAAGAAGCTTGGATCCAAGAAAGGGAAATGGGCAGAAGAACTACCCTATGTGCTTTGGGCTGATAGGACAACCCCTAAGAATGCTACCGGTCAAACGCCATTCTCTTTGGTATTTGGGGCAAAATCAGTGATCCCAACAGAAATGGTGGTTCCAACTGCTAGAACAAGTACCCGTGATCCTGAGGAGAATAATGAGAACTTAGCTCAAGACCTGGATACTATTGAAGAAATCAGGGATCTCGCTAGGATAAGGATGGCCAGTTATCAACAAAGAATGGCTGGTGCTTACAACAAAAATGTCAGGATCAGGAGGTTTCAAGTTGGAGATATGGTATTAAGGAAAGCATTCCAGAATACCACCAATCCTGCTGATGGAAAATTGGCTCCAAAATGGGAAGGCCCTTATTTGATTGAAGCTGAAGCAGGAAAGGGGGCATATAGATTGCTAACCATGGAAGGTGATTTGCTACCAAGATCTTGGAATGCTGTCCACTTGAAGAAATATTTCATGTGAGCAGGATCCTCAAGGCACAGATGATCCTCAAAGGATCCTCAAAGTATCGGTGATCCTTACTTAGGTAATATCCTAAACCTGAACTATTTCATTTCTTTATTTTCTCATATAAGGATAAGGATCATGTATCCTTTATCCATCTCTCACGTGAGTTTAAGCTTTGAAAGTTCAGGTATCCTTAGCATAACATTGGTTATCCGCTGAAGCAATCCGTTCCTTGGGTTTAACCCCAGTTATTTGGGCTTGACCCCAGTTCCGCCTGTAGCGCATGATGATCCTGGTATAGTTCAAGGCAGTGGGACCAGTACTCGTTTTAGGGGCTGATAATTCCATTGTACTGGCTATGCCTAGGATCCTACGTATAATGGTAGACGTACCATACATCCGTTCCTAAGGTTTCTAACGTTTTCACGTTAGCTAAGGTTTTGGCATTTTCATGTCACTAAGTTTGGATAGTCGCCAGTTAGGGCCATACTCCAGTTTACATACGATCCTTGGGCTTGTCCCCAGTTATCCTTGGGCTTGTCCCCAGTTATCCTTGGGCTTATCCCCAGTTATCCTTGGGCTTGTCCCCAGTTGCTAACTCTTTTCTTATATTGGCTTACTCCCAAGTTATGCTCTATTTCAGGTTCTTAAAGATAGGCAACTAGGGATCCTTGATCCTTACTCCACTCTAAGGTTTATCTTATAGTTATCCTTATTATGGTTAGGATCCTAACTTGGACCCTCAGGTATGATCCTTAACTATTTTTAATCCTATTCATTATTTATTTGAATAACCCTTAAAAAATTTGACAACTAGACTTGTGATCCTTAAAACATATTGCTTTTTGGGATTCTTTAACTATAGGATATCTGATCATGGATCATATCCTAAATATTTTCAATCTGACTTATTCAAAATTATTTAATGAATATGCATCAAAACAAAGGAAAATCAAAGAAACACAAGGATAACAACACAAGATAAGCGACAAAAGGTTAAGATCTTATTTATTAACAAAGTAGTAACCCTTAAAAGGTTGTCAAAATTACCTACCCCGAGCATCTACCAGCAAAACGTGGCCCGTCCGCTGGGGTAGGTAAAGGGTGTCCATGATAATAAGTTCGAAAGTAGTGCAGGAATATAAAGGCGGCAGGATCACAATGGCTTCATCCCCAAAACAGAGGATCCCTCCACCATATGCAATCCTGCCTATTGTCCAAAGGATCATACATGATCCTTAATCCTAAAGACTATTGTTCGAGTACAAACCATTAAATTGTTCAACATCACAACCACAAAAGACCTACTACCAAATTTAAAAAAAAAATTGGGCTCCGGCTGCGTCTAGGAATGTCCATCATCGCCCAATTGTACAGCCTACACCTTTGCTGCATCCTCTTCCCCTCTAGCTGCGGTATCCTTCATCAGATCCTTTCCACTGCCACTTGCCTCAATCGCCAAGACCTCAGTAGTCTCCTCCTCATCATCCTCGAGATCAGCCAACCTTGCTTTCCAGCCCTCAACATCCCAACTGCTTTTATCAAAGTTAGGATCTTGAGCTTCCTGGGCCATCTTCAATTTTGTCTGATACATTGTGATGGCAGCAGAGACCTTAGCATTTTCTATGAGATCATGCTTCTCATAGTCAAGGTCAATCAGAAGTTTAGCTGTCTTAGTCTTGGCATCTTGGAGTTCCTTCTGAAGATCAGCAATGGCAAGGTCCTTAAGCACGGCAACCTGTTGGAGGTCAGCAATCTTCTTGTCCTGCTCCTCAACATTCCCCACGTAATCTTCAATCTCAGCAAATTTCTGCAAAGAAAAGGATAAAGCAGTTCAAGATCAGGTGATCCTCATACGAGTAGGATACCTAGGCAGAGTTGGTGATCCTTACATTGTTGAAGTATTCAAGGAACTGGTGGCGGATCAGTGGTAGGCCTTGAAGATCCTCAGTATCAGAAGTTTTCCTCTTCTTGCCACCCTTTCCTTTAGTGGGTGCCTTCGGAATGGAGATGCTAGGACTGGTAGTGGACCTCTTCTTCCTGGATCGAACAACATCAAGGTCAGCCGTGTTGAACTGGGATACAGGCTTGGCAGATTTTCCGGCGCCTACACATTCAAAGCAAGATGAGTATCCTTATCCTATTTCAATTTACTTACTTATTTTAATATTCAAACTATGTAAAAGGCAGGATACTTACTTGACATGGTAATGGAACCTGAGGATACTTCTTGTGAATCTTGGGTGTCTATCTCGAATGTCCTTGTTTCAGGATCAAGCTTCCAAAAAGCAGCAAGCCTATCCTTGGTTTCAGGTGATGTGATGATGTGTGAGACAGAAATAGCTGCATAACACAAGACAAAAAGGGGGTCAGTAATCCTTATACAAAAACAAGACTACCTGGTGATCCTTCTCAGGATCCTCTGGCCTACCATGGGTGGACCATGTCCTTGGTAGATCCTTTCCGTTTGTAATGGTATCCCTCCTGACAAAGAAGAAGCGACGTTTCCAATTTGTGTCATTCTTGGTAACTTTAAGAAGGGGATGTTCTCCGCCGGGTTTTCGTTTGAACAAATAACGATGGGAACCAAAGGTAGTAAGATCATACAATTGTGTCAGCTCTGACATGCCTAAATCAATGCCTTCCTGCTCGATGATCCTCTCCAGGGTATACAAAACCCTCCAAATCATCGGCATGGCTTGGATGTAAGAGATGCCGGTAAGGGAAAAGAAGGATTGTGTAAATTCTGGGAAAGGATAGGTGTATCCTATGGCGAACGGAGTAACTGGAAAGGCAACCCATGTTTCTGAAACATAGTCGCTCAGAATAGTAGGATCAAAGGGTTTGAAAAAAGCACTCGCCGGAAAGCAATGACGAATCTTGTCTATCTGAGCATCATTAAAGTAACACCTTTCATTTGTGGAGTCTTTGATGATCTTTTGACTCTTCAAGGGACTATCCTTCTGGTGATCCTTGGCGGGGGAGGATCAGGATCATGGATCACTATAAGGATCCCAGTACTAACGGTTGTCTACTTTGAAGTGTTGCAGGATCAGGATCATGGATCACTATAAGGATCCCAGTACTAACGGTTGTCTACTTTGAATTCGTGAATGTTTTGCAGGAAGTTCAACTCGGACTTAGTCTTGGCGACATTCCTGGAGAATATTCCCAGACTATCCCGCACGTGCTTGGCCAAAAATGGACGTTGTGGAGAACGTGGGTGCTTGGCACAAAAGTCGGATAGTTAGTTATTGTAGTTAACTTCTATTTTAAAAGGGGTAACGAGCTAGAATTTAGAACACTTAGCCATTTTCAGCTACACACACTCATATACTCGAACACTTGAAGCTCTCGACGAACATTCATTCGTTTTCACTCACTTTTACACGTTTCACGATAGTGATCCTTGTACCTAGCTCGTTACTATCCGAAGTTGTAAACATTTATTCATTTATTTGAGCTTGGTGATCGGTAGTTTCCATCACCCGGGGTTTTTTGTGCCGGAGATCAACTCTTGATCAAGGGCTTTTTCCCCGTATAAATTCTTGTGTCGTTTGTGCAATTTACATTGAAGTGATCCTTGTCATTGTTCTACATTATTGGCATCATACCCCGTAACAGAGAGTTTGGTTGCAATATCCTCATCAGATTTTTTGACCAAAACAGTTTGGCGCCCACCGTGGGGCAATTGGTGCTTCATCCTTAGAAAAATTCGCATTTCTGTGCTCATTTCAATTCACTACAACCGAGCAAATGGCTTCCTCAGCGAAGAATGCTTCAAATTTGATGCCCTCATTCACTTCTTCACAAGGCGTTCCCCCTTTGCCTCCACCACCTTCTAGATCCCAGAAGAATGATGAGAATGCTGCGAAGAAACCAACTCCCATTTTCTCAAAACCTCCAACTTCTTCTGCTTCTTACACTCCCACTACTAGTGACATGTTTACTTTGATTTTGCAGATGAAGGATCAGATACGGCAACAGGATAAGACCAATGAAAGGATTCTCAAAGAAATCGGAGATCTCAAGAAACAAAAGAAAACGGCAGAGGATCATTCCCCAATGGTGCCAAAATCTTTGAATTTTGATACTCCGGTGATTACTTCCCAGCCATCAGTGGTTCCAGATGTTCAATATGTGGGTGGCCCAAAAGGAGTGCACTACGGAACAACAACAGTGACCCAGGCATCGGGTTCATATTTCCAGCCGGCGGGATCCTATCCTCAGCATATGGGATCCCTCACGAATTCAGGAGGATATTCAGGAGTGCACCAGGTTCAAGGATCCTCCTTTGTTCCAGGATTATCCCAGGTTCAAGGATCCTCCTTTGCTCCAGGATCATCCCAGGTTCAAGGATCCTCCTTTGTTCCAGGATCATCCCAGGTTCAAGGATCCTCCTTTGTTCCAGGATTATCCCAGGTTCAAGGATCCTCCTTTGCTCCAGGATCATCCCAGGTTCAAGGATCCTCCTTTGTTCCAGGATCATCCCAGGTTCAAGGATCCTCCTTTGTTCCAGGATCGTCCCAGTTTCAGGGATCCTTCCAGATGCCAGGATCCTTGAGGAGTTTGCAAACAGGAAGTTCAGATGTCCATCAGGGAGATTTTATTCCAATGCAGACCAATGCCTCTACTGGTCCCTCGATCATTCCAGAGCCCCATCAATATGGATTAACATCCAATCTTCCTAATCTGAATCCAATGGGAGGTAACACTTTTAATAATTCTTATACTACTAACCATGGTCTTATGCAGGATCCAGGTATCAATCATGCCATGGCCAGAGAATTGCAAAAGCTAAAGGACATGATATCAAGTGTTCCAGGAGTGGTCAAACCTATCCTAGAGATTGCAGATGGGAGCCACAAGATATCTCGTTTTGCACCACCAATCTATGATGCTGAGATACCCAAGAGGTTCCATGTGCCAACAATGAAGCTGTATGATGGTTCGACGGATCCTGAAGAACACATAGCACAATACAGGGAGAGGATGGAGATCAATCCAATTCCAGAAAGGTTAAAGGAAGCATGCCTGTGCAAGGGATTCGTATCCACTCTTACAGGATCAGCTCTCAAATGGCTGCTAAGTCTTCCTCCTTATTCTATTACCTCATTTGCTAATCTAGTTAACTTGTTTAATAATCAGTTTTCTTGTAGTAGAAAATTCGAACGATTAACTAGTGATCTATATAGGATAACCCAGGGTCATAATGAGTCATTAAGGGATTACATTACCAAATTCAGCAAAGAATCTTTAGACATTCCCAACTTAGATATAGCTACGGCTGTTGAGGCCTTTAAAATGGGATTGCTTAGGGATTCGTCGTTCTATGATGATCTTGTTATGACACCATGCAGGAACTTAGATGAGGTAAGAACACGATCACTTAGGTTCATTCGGCTAGAGGACGACAAGAGGATCCAGGAGAGGTTAGCAGGATCCTCAAAGCAGGATAAGCAAGGATCCTCATTCAGGAACAACAAGTTCAGATCCTACAATAGATCTGATAACCAGAACGTGCATTCTGTTGATCAAGAAGAGGATGATGAGGATTATCCTCCAATTTCTAAATACTGTTTTTGTGTTGATAACAATGAACTAATCCTTGCGATGCAGAACCTAGGTGATAAAGCTAGATGGCCGAGAAAAAATGATAGGCCAACTGCAACTAAGGATAAATCAAAGTGGTGTGCATACCATGAAGATTTTGGGCATCTCACAGAAGAATGCATTGCACTAAGAAAGGAAATTGGATACTTGTTGAGCAAGGGGCATCTAAAAGAATTGTTGGGAAGAAAAAAGTCAAGGACTCAGGATCCTGAAAGGATCCCTGAGAAGGCTCCAGCCCCTCCAGCAGATGCACAAGTAATAAACTTTATTTCTGGAGGATCAGACATTTGCGGCACATCCTTCTCAGCAGCTAAAAGGCATACAAAGGAAACTAAAATGGACAATGGAGAAAGACCTGTTCGAACATCAAGTGTCTCCGAAGGAAAAGTCATAACCTTTGATGAGGATGATCGTGTTGATATCCAGGATCCTCATCACGATGGTTTAGTTATTACTCTTTTCATTTCTAACCATTTTGTCCGCAGGATCCTTATAGACGGAGGAAGCTCAGTGAACATTATCCAGCTTGATGTTCTAAAGAAGATGGGTATTCCTGAATCGGACATCATACCAAGATACTACGTGCTCGTGGGATTTAGTGGCGAAACTAAGAATACCCTGGGGGACATTAAACTCCCAATATACATTGAAGGCCTACACTCTTATCAAAAATTTTGTGTTATTGACTGTTTATCTTATTGTAATGTTATCCTTGGCAGGCCTTGGATACACGATATGAAAGCAGTCCCATCTACTTACCATCAATGTGTGAAGCTCCCTAGTCCTTGGGGAATAGTGAAGATTGATAGTGATCAGCAGGAGGCTAAGAATTGCTACACTTCATCGATGAAACCAGCCTCGAAGTCAAGGGAGCAATAGCAATCAAGGTATCCTCCAAGGGATGTCTTGGAGGCAAGAGAGCAGGATGTGGTAGAAATCCTCATGGATCCTGATGATCCTGAATCCAAAATCTATATCGGATCAGGGATCCTCGGCGAAATGAAAGAAGACCTCGTATCCTTCCTCAAAAGGAGAAAGACTACCTTTGCATGGAAACACGAAGACATGACTGGTATATCCAAAGATGTAATCACTCACAAACTCGGGATTGACAGATCCTTCAAACCAATCCATCAAAGGAGAAGAAAGTTTGCACCGGAAAGGAATGCCATTATCCAGGAAGAGGTAGAGAAATTGCTCCGGGCAGGTATGATTAGGGAGGTCAAGTATCCAAGATGGTTGGCCAATGTGGTTGTTGTTCAAAAGAAAAACGGAAAGTGGAGGGTATGTGTCGATTTTACCGATTTAAATAAGGCATGTCCCAAGGATCCTTTCCTATTACCCCACATTGACTCCATGGTGGATGCAACTGCGGGTCATGAACTGTTAACTTTTATGGATGCTTCATCTGGATTCCAACAAATCCAAATGGAACCATCCGACCAAGAGGATACAGCCTTCATGACTCCAACTGGTATATACTGCTATATTGCTATGCCGTTCGGACTAAGAAATGCAGGTGCAACATATCAAAGGCTGGTGAATATGATGTTCAAGGACCAGATTGGACAAACTATGGAGGTTTACATAGATGATATGGTGGTAAAATCCTTAAAAGCTGAGGATCACCTAAGAGACTTGGAGGAAGCATTCGATATCCTTGACAAATATAACATGAAACTTAATCCTTCAAAATGTCACTTTGGTGTTAAAGCAGGTAAATTCTTAGGATATATGGTGACAAAGAGAGGCATTGAAGCTAGCCCGGAACAAATCAAAGCAATAGTGAACATCAAATCTCCGGCCAATGCTAAGGATGTTCAAAGGCTAACAGGCAGGATAGCAGCTTTGAACAGATTTATATCCAAATCCTCAGAGAAGTGCAAAGAATTCTATGATATCCTAAGGAAGAACAAGAAATTTGAGTGGACTAAGAAGCATGAAAATGCTTTAAAAGCCCTCAAATATTACCTATCCTCAGCCCCGGCCTTAATGAAACCAGAAAAAGGCGATGTGCTATCCTTGTATCTTGCAGTATCCTCAAAAGCAGTAAGTGCGGTCCTTGTTAAGGATCATGAAGGTACACAACATCCTGTCTACTATGTAAGTAAAAGTTTACTTGATGCCGAATCCAGGTATTCACACCTCGAAAAACTTATTCTTGCATTAATTATGGCATCTACTAAGCTAAGACATTATTTTGAAACTCATGTTATTGTTGTTAAAACTAATTTTCCAATTAAGAATGTCCTCAGGAAACCAGAGATGTCAGGAAGGATGGCCAAGTGGGCAGTGAAGCTAAGTGCATATGATATAAGATATGAGCCTAGGACAGCCATCAAATCCCAAGCATTAGCTGACTTTGTGGCTGATTTCAGTAGTGATTTACAAAAAGAAGCTGAGTTAGAAGTCCAGCAGCTAGAAGAGACCAAGGATCCTTGGATACTCTAGTCTCATCAATAGTATCCAGTTCTTGACATAAGATTTCAGGATTTGATTCAGGATCCCGTAGGCTTGATCTAGCTATCGGTATCACCATTTCTGTCGGGATCACTGTTCTGCCCCAAATACCAAAGAAAATGGGGTTTGCCCAGTAGCATTCTTCACAGTTGTTCTATCAGCCCATAGGACAAATGGTAGTTCCTCTGCCCATTTTCCTTTTTTGGCACCTAACCTCTTCTTTAAATTGTTGACGATTATCTTGTTCGAAGATTCTTCTTGTCCATTTGCTTGAGGATGCACTGGTGTTGACGTAATCATCTTAATTCCCCAACTTTTGCAAAAGTTAGTGGTTCTTTTGCTGATGAATTGAGAGCCATTGTCACAAACTATCTCAGCTGGTACCCCAAATCTGGTCAGGATATTCCTCTTTATGAAGGATACCACTTCTTGATCCCTGACTTGAACAAAGGCCTCGGCTTCGACCCACTTGGAGAAATAATCTGTCATTGCCAGCATAAAAACCTTTCCTCCTGGAGCCTTTGGAAGTTTTCCCACTATGTCCATTCCCCATTTCATAAACGACCAAGGGGATATGATAGGATATAATGGTTATGCAGGCTGATGCAGGATGTTGCCGTGTCTTTGACATGCATCGCATTTTCGAGCATACTCTGCGGCATCCTTTCTCATGGTCGGCCAGTAATATCCTATTCTCAACACCTTTGAGAACAGAGATCTGCCCCCAGTATGGTTTCCACAGTCTCCTCCGTGTATATCCTGAAGTACCTCCTTGGTTTCAGGATCTTCCAAGCACCTTAGGTACGGACCTGCAAGGGATTTCTTATACACAATATTATTTATAATAGTAAAACGAGATACCTTCATCCCAAAAGCCTTAGGATTTGCATCGTTTGGGATATCTCCTTCTTGAAGATACTTCACAATTGGAGTCATCCAGGATTCAGGATCCTTCTCAGGATATCCATCACCCGGATCCTGGATACATGCAACTTCTTTATCCTGAGATTTGAAATGTTCTATTGCAGGATACAAGATGTGCACTATTGGTATCTGAGTTCCCTCCGGTATCCTGATTGTAGATCCTAAGTTTGCTAGAGCGTCAGCTTCAGCATTCTTTTCTCTTGGTACCTGTTCAAGTGTAAAAATTTCGAAATATCCTGCTAATTTCTTAACAATTTCAAGATATTCAGCTAACTTTTCATCTTTTACTGCATAAGATCCATTGAAATGGTTAGTAATCAACATGGAATCAACATATACTTGTAAACATCTAATATTCATATTTCTAGCTAATTCTAATCCTGCTATCAGAGCTTCATATTCTGCTTCATTATTAGTGGCAGGAAACTCACATCTAATAGCCTGGGGTAATATGTCCCCCTGTGGCGATTTTAGTAGTATACCCAAACCTACACCTCTTACATTAGATGCACCATCATATATAGTGTCCAAGATTCTATATTTTCTCCTAGTTGTTGCACTTCTAGGTCTATTTCATTTTGAATATCACTACTGAAATCAGCCACAAAGTCAGCTAAGGCCTGAGACTTTATGGCATTTCTAGGTTCATATATTAAATCATAGGCACTTAATTTTACTGACCACTTAGCCATCCTACCTGACATCTCGGGTTTCCTAAGCACATTCTTAACAGGATAATTAGTTTTAACGTGAATCCTATGTGTCTCAAAATAATGACTAAGCTTAGTTGATGCCATAACTAGGGCCAATATCATTTTTTTCTAGATGAGAATATCTAGTTTCAACATCTAATAAACTTTTACTAACGTAATAGACAGGATACTGCTGACCTTCATGATCCTTTACAAGGACAGCACTTACTGCATTCCCAGATACTGCGAGATATAGGGATAATGGTTCACCATCCTCAGGCTTCATTAATAGAGGTGCGGTTGAAAGATATTGCTTTAATTCCTGTAGGGCTGCTTCATGCTTTTCTCCCCACTCGAACCTCTTATTCTTCTTCAGGATATCGTAGAATTCTTTGCATTTTTCCGAGGATCTTGATATAAATCTGTTTAATGCTGCTAATTGCCCTATTAATCTTTGAACATCTTTCATATTTGAAGGTGACTTGATATCCAAGATAGCTTTAATCAGCTCCGGGCTTGCTTCTATCCCCCTATTAGTCACCATGTATCCTAAAAACTTTCCTGCCCCCACTCCAAAATGGCACTTGGCAGGATTTAGTTTCATATTATACTGGTCCAGGATATCAAATGCTCCTTTAATATCCTGGAGATGATCCTCAGCCTTCATGGATTTGACTACCATATCGTCAATGTACACCTCCATGGTGTCCCCCGGTTTGTCTTTAAACATCATGTTCACCAATCTCTGGTACGTTGCACCTGCATTTTTTAAACCAAAAGTCATAGCAGTATAACAGTAAATACTTGTTGGTGTCATGAAAGCAGTATCCTCCTGGTCTGAAGGTTCCATTTGGATCTGCTGGAATCCTGAGGATGCATCTATGAAGGTTAACATTTCATGACCGGCAGCGGCATCCACCATCAAGTCTATATGAGGCAAAGGGAATGGGTCTTTAGGACATGCTTTGTTCAAGTCTGTGTAATCTACACAAACTCTCCATTTTCCATTCTTCTTTTGAACCACGACCACATTTGCTAGCCACTTGGGAAATTTGACTTCCCTGATCATCTTGGACTTCAATAGTCTTTCAACCTCTTCTTGAATAATTATGTTTCGTTCTGGAGCAAACTTCCTTCTCTTTTGCTGGACAGGCTTGAAAGACCTGTCAATTCCAAGCTTGTGAGTTATAATATCCTTAGAAATACCTGTCATATCCTCATGCTTCCATGCGAATGTTGACATCCTGCATTTCAAAAAGTTAGTTAACTGATTTTCAATATCTTGTGGGATATTGGCTCCTACAAGCACCGAGATATCTGGATTATTCTAGTCCAGGATAATTTTCTTAACATCCTGCTCCGAAGCCTCCACAATATCCTGGGCTCGCATCTTTAATTGCTATACTGCTATGGATTTTCTTGAGGCCTTCATTGAAGAGGAGTAGCACTCCTTCGCCTCTTGTTGGTCACTTTCAACTTTGACTACCCCCCAAGGAGTAGGGATCTTGACACACTGATGATAGGTGGAAGGTACAGCTTTCATATCATGAATCCATGGCCTGCCCAATATAATATTATAGCAAGATAATGAATTCATGACAAAAAACCGTTGCATCGAGTTTACTCCTTCGACATATACGGGCAGTTTTATCTCCCCAACAGTATTCTTTGCTTCTCCACTAAACCCTACAAGCATAGTGGACTTTGAGGTAATCTCCATCTCGGGGATGTTCATTCTCTTCAAGGTTTCCAATTGGATGATGTTGACTGAACTGCCATTATCCACCAGTATCCTGCGCACAAAGTGATTAGCAACATATAAAGTTATTACCAAAGCATCATGATGAGGATCCTGGACAGTATCCCTGTCATCACTATCGAACGTGATCACTTTATCAGCCGTGAGGGTGGACATCCTGGTTGGCTTATCTCCCCTTTCTGCCTTAGCCTCTTTCGCATGTCTTTTTGCAGCAGAGTATGAAGTTCCACAAATGTCGGACCCTCCTGAGATAAAGTTAATTATCTTGGCGTCGGCGGGAGGTGATGCTGCTCGTTCAGGATCCTTCTCAATATCCTGACCCTTATTCTTCTTTCTGCCCAGAAGATCCTTCAGATATCCTTTACTTAGTAGGTAGCTTATTTCTTTCCTCAGGGCAATGCAATCCTCAGTAACATGTCCAAAATCTTCATGGAAGGCACACCATTTGGACTTATCCTTCCAATCAGCTTTCTGTTGGTTCTTCCTAGGCCACCTCGCTTTGTCTCCTAAACCCTGCATAGCAAACATCAGTTCAGGTATATTAAAAGAAAAGCAATATTCTGACAACTCAGGATACTCCTCAGGATCCTCGTCTTCGACAGCATTCACTTTCTTGCTGTCATTCCTGCCATATGGCTTATAGCGGTATGGCTTATATGAGGATTCTGACTTCCTGTTAGTTGATTCGTATATTGGGGATGAATTCATCCGCTCTTGCATTTTCTTGTCATCTTCAAGCCTGATATATCTCAAAGCCCTTTTTCGAGCTTCATCCAAGTTCCTGCAAGGATTCATCACAAGATCCTGATAAAACTGGGAATCCTTTTGTAGTCCCATCTTGAATGCTTGGACTGCTGTAGCAATATCAAGGTGTGGGATATCCAAGGATTCCTTGCTGAATTTGTTCACATAATCCCTTAGGGATTCTTAAGGCCCCTGTGTTCTCCTGTAGAGGTCACTTGTTAGTTTTTCAAAGCTTCTACTACAAGAAAACTGACTATTAAACAAATTAACTAAATGAGCAAATGATGTAATCGAATAAGGTGGAACATTTAGAAGCCATTTCAAGGCTGATCCTGTTAGAGTAGAGCCGAAGCCCTTGCACAAGCATGCTTCCTTAAGTTCTGGCGGGATAGGGTTAATCTCCATCCTCTCCCTATACTGGGCAATATGCTCCTCAGGATCCGTCGTCCCATCATACAGCTTCATGTTAGGAGTCTGGAATCTCTTTGGGATTTCTGCATCACAAATGGGGTGAGCAAAGCGGGATACGTTGTGACTATCCAGGGATACTTCCGGTATAGGCTGCACTATCCCAGGCACACTTGATATCATATCCTTCAACTTTTGAAGCTCTCTGGTTATCACTGATGTCACACCTGCATCCTGCAATGATCCAAGATTATTAGTAACAGGGATACTGGTGTTAACAGACAAGTTACCAGCTTGGTGATTCTGGCTATATCCTGGGGCGCATCCTGTAGCATATCCTGGATCCCTCACAGTCGACATCCTGGTTGAAGAGGGTATCCCAGGTATATGACTCCGGGAATGGCTAGGCACAATATTCCCCCTATTATCCTCAGCATATACTGCAGAACTGAATTTTAAAGCTCTTGGTTGCAAGGGAGTGACAGTATCCTCAGCGGGCCTGCTTGAGCTGGATTTCAAGAGTTGTATCTCTCTTATCAGCATTTGGTTGGTCTCCTGCTGGTGCCTCATTTTCTCCTGTACACTATCAAATAAAGTTAGAATTTCTTCATTAGAGGCCAAAACAGGAGCAGATCCCTGAATGTTGCGAGCGGGGATAACATCCCGAGCCACATGAATTTCAGTTCCTTGAGAAGAGGCTTGCGATCTCGGAGGAGGTGGTGGAAGCACCGAACCAATTGTTGCAGAGGTTGTAGCAGACACGGTGGAAGAGCTCATGTTTGATCTCGAGCCCATTGAAAATAGTGTAGTAAAAAGTTTTAAAAATATAAAACCGATTAACGATTTAACAAAAGATTTTAGTAGAAATAGCACCACTTGCCCCACGGTGGGCGCCAAATTGTTTTGGTCAAAAATTACCGATGCAATTTAGTGATCTAACTTAGTTTGTGAGGTTGTGTGCTATGTAAACATGTAAAAATGTGTTAACTTTGTTGAAAATGTAAACAGTTTCAGGATACAGCTCCGGGATACAGAACTATATCAATTTGTAAACGAAATGCAAGTAAAGTAAAAATTGACACGAGATGTACGAGGAAAGCCCTTGATCTTTCTAGATCGCCGGCATAAAACCTCGGGAGCTGACAATAGTCAGCTGCCTTGTTTGTTCTTATTGATTGAATAACAGCAAGATACAGCTTCAGGATAGTGCACAGATCAGCTCTAAGTGTTACAATGATTGTGATTTGTGAGTGTTATGAGTGTTTGTGATTGAAATGGTGATCTTAGCAGCCAAGTGTGTGTCAAAGTGGACGGGATTATGTGTGTAAACCTACTGATCCAGCACTCCTATTTATAGTTACAAGAAATAACAAACTATGCTAAAAATCCGGGATATTATGCTAAAAATCTGGGATACTGAGATTATTTCCTTTCTGAACGTTGCCAGGCTGTTTCAACTCGTTTTCCACACGCATACCAACTATAACTCCGGGATTTAAGCTTCCATAACCGTTACAACATTAATATCTTTGACCAATCTTCGTAACTTTCCATAAAACATGCCAATCTTCAATGCTGACCGTTACAAGAGCTATTTTTCCGCCATCAACGTCCTTATCCTAACCAATTTGAGCGGGTCTTCAGGATGACTTGGTCTTCATGAACGTTAGTCCCTTGTAGCCAACGTTTACAAGCAAATTGTTAGTAATAGTCAGGATACTGCCTCAGGATGTTACCAATATCCTGGTCCGGTATCCTGATCCGGTATCCTGGTCATATACAACTAATAAAAAATCAAGATACAAAGTCAGGATATGGGCTCAGAATTTCACCCATAACACCAATTACGAATTAAACCTCCAATTGAAATAGTTTATCAAGAAGCATTTCTCTTAGAAGATCCGATTGGGAGCTTTCGAGAGAGAAATAAGGATTATTTTTACTTTTGCCCCTCTTAAGGCTACAGGAAAATAATGGGTCTATATAATGGGGCTTATAATTTAGAAAATAACATTCTAAATCTTTATGAGAGCCTCCACATATTTGACACCACGTACCATAAGAGTGCCAAAAGTAAAAAATATCAGTATCACTCATGTTTGTGTCAGAAATTACCAACCGTCGGGATCTCATGGTTCTGTTTTCAGTAACTGAAACTTGTGCACGGGGGCGTGTTTAGTGGGCACGACCCCGTGTTCAGCTTACTGTCTGACTTAAAACAGGATTGACAGTACCAAAGATTGGGCACGGGGGCGTGTTCAGCGGGCAGGCCCCGTGCTGAGTTCTGCAGAAGCTGAAAATCAAAAAAAAAAAATCCTAAAAAAAACAGAAAAATAAGAAAAACGATTAGGCCGTTGATTCCTAACTTTCTTCAAATCCTTGTGTCCCCGGCAACGGCGCCAAAAACTTGAAGTGTGCGGTGTGTTATAGGTTTTTAATGTATATTTTAAGCCCTTTTACACTTTTTAGCCAAGTTTTAAATTTATAAAACACTATATTTACTAACACTAAACACACATATGGGCAAGTGCACCCATTGTGAGCGTAGTATAGTGTTGGTAAGATACCGAGGTCGTCCAAGGACACAAGAGCTTTTAGTACCGGTTTATCCTCAACGTCTAATCAAATCAAAAGTTAGAAAAAATTATTTTTAAACTAAAAAAATAAAACTAACTAGAATGTTGAAAAATAAAATAAAAACATATAGACAAGATGAATCACTTGGATCCGACTCGTGTGTAGTGTAAGCTTTGATTATTTCCGCACTTTTGCACTTTTTAAGAGATTATCTTAGTTATTATAGTAGGCCCCTCTTTTGAAGGTGACGTTACCCTCAACCCAGTAGTTTGAGTCAGCAAGGATACAATCCTAATGGGTCGGATTATTGAAAGATAATTAATTAAGTTATTAATGCATAATGTGGTAGGCCCCTCTTTTGAAGGTGACGTTACCCTCGGCTAAGTAGTCTGAGTCAGCAGGGATACAGTCCTAAGTAGTCGGGTTAAAGTATTAATAGTAGCTTACATATGAGGGGATTAAAGAGTTTGGACCCCCGCCATCCAATACCAGTGGGTATCGAAGGAGGTCCTACTAAATTTGACCCAGGTCCTTGCAGGATCTATACACTGAACAAGGCAAGACTCTTACCAAACCGTTCCCCTAACCCCCGACCAGGTATCCAACATATCTTCATATAGACCGTGGAGATATGAGTGGTGAAAATCTTTTATTTTATATAGACAGTAAAATAATGCCAAGACACCACGGACAAACAATAAGGAAGAACCACCTTCAACATAAGAAACTAGTTATTATAGTTATTAATACATAACAAAATAAAAAGTGCGAAAAGATTAAAAATAAAAAGTATTACACTAAACACTTGTCTTCACCAAGTGATGTAAGAGACTTAGAACATGGCCTTTGATTGTCAAGAACTCTTACGATCAATCTTGGATCCCGAGACGACTCACACACTCTATGATGGATGATGGATGATGGTGGTGGATGATGGTGTTGTGGTAGTGGTGGAGTGTGGGTGAAGTGTGAGAGAGGTGGTGTGCCAAGGGATGGTTTGCAAATGAGCCAAGCACCCATATTTATAGCCTGAACAGCAGCTCAGGCACGGCCTCGTGTCCATTGGGCACGGCCCCGTGTCCATTGGGCACGGCCCCGTGTCCATCCTCCTTCTCTTTCTTCATTAATTGCAGTTTGTCTGCATTAGTTGACCATGCCCCCGTGTCCGCTGGGCACGACCCCGTGTGCAGAAGCGTATCTATACTATCAAGATTTCCTCAGATTTTGCGAATCTTAGAGTTGACCACGGCCCCGTGTCCGTTGGGCACGCCCCCGTGGTGGGTGATAGAAGCTTCTACAGCTTTGTCTTTTCTGCAGACACTTGGGCTCGCCCCCGTGCTCACTGAGCACGGAGCGTGTTCAGCCTTCTGTTTTCTTGTTTTGCTTGGGAAGATGTTGTCGGGGGGTCGGGAATGCCACGTTTATCCCTTTTCTTGTATTTTTGTTAGATTTAGCTGCCTTTTTACTTCTTTTGTTCATTTGAGCTCATTTAATCCTGAAAATACAAAAGGAAGATAAAAACACACCTTTTCCAACATTAGTACTAAAAAAGGGTTAGTTTTATGCCTCATTTGATGTAATTTATATGTTGCATTTTGCACACATCAATACGAACACAAATACACCCATCCTTGAGAAGGTATACATGTATAAACATATAAAAAGTAACAAGTTAAAATATATTATTTTAACTATTATTCCAAATTTAATAAATATAATTTAAGTTAAAATATTTATTATTTTAACAAATAATTATATAACTTGGAATAATATTAAGGACATAATAGAACGTAACGCAAAGACACTAATTAATACTAAGTCAAGGCATGACCCGCTCGTCTAATAGATCGTAGAACGTTGTAGGCAGTTTGTACACCAGAGGAAACTTTGAGTTACAGTCGGATTGAAGAACGCAAAACTGTGAGTTCATGTCCCCCTTTTCTTTTAACTGTTTTCAGTTTTATAACTTCGGGGGTGAAGTACATGTTACAAATTGTTTACTTACGAATACATTTGGTATGGTTAGCTATGGAAAGGTACTGCTAGATCATGTGAGTGGTGGGTACAACGCTTAAGACCATTAATCCTCGTTGTAGGACCGAGGGACATGAGTGATAAATCTATTTGGGTGTAGCGAGCCCACACCCATGTGTACCGGGGTTTGGCCCATGAGGTGACTTTGTCTTACAGCCGAAAGCCCGGTGCAAAATCTGCTAGGTTTGAGCCTTCCTGCACCACGTCACACATATTAATGGCCTTGCAAACCATTAATCGATCTGTTTTCCTTGTTTGCTTTCATACCGGGTTTACAAAACATACATACTTACAATGATTTCAAAGGTTTATTCGTGCACACATGCAAACACATGAACTCACTCAACTTTTGTTGATGTTTTCAAACTACATGTATTTCAGGAAATTGAATGTGGATCTGGCGGGCGTTTGGAAGTTTCAAGTAATGTTGGAAATAAAAGATGTCATCTGGAGTCTAATGGTTTGGATAATGTGTCTTATCCTGGATAAGACACATCTTTCAAAGCCTGGTTTTTATTAAAGTCTCTGTCGAGTCCTTATGGAACTCTAAAACAGTTTGCATGGTTTGTAATTGGATTTGATGTATGTGTTCGGATTTTAAGACAATGTTGTTTATGATGTTTTAAACTTAATTAGTGGATGAACATCTTGGTTTTATCATTTAGTTGTTTGTTATGGTTAAATGCAATGATATTAAGTAAGTCACACACAATCACGCTTCCGCAAAAGTCAGGGTGTGACGGTTTGGTATCAGAGCTTCGATTGTAGCGAACTAGGATTCTCTCTCGATTCTAGACTACAATCATTAGGGCTCTCATGAAAAAATTTTTACAACATGATTTCATTGCATACATAAAACGCCCAGATCCAGGGAACAAACGCTTTTACAAAGGGAAAGACACGAAACACGATTACAAGGTTACATTTGTGGTCTAGTATGGGATAGACTAGGAAGGATAGAAAGGATTTGTGAGGAATAATGAGGATACATGATTTCATGATACATTGTCTTTGATTGCATACTGAATGATAATGGTTAATATATGTGCATATGTTATGATTGTTCTGTTACAGACACTATGGCTTCATCCAAGAGCGGGTTGTCCAACACCGATGACCCTATGGCTATTGTCTCCGATGACGAAATCGCACCAGAGCTGGAGATCTTTACATCCGATACTGAAAGCAACCCATATATGATATCTGACGACGAGGACGACTTTCAGTCGTTCGCGTTGCCTGATTTTGGAGATGACTTACCGCTTGCTGATGGTATTCCAGACGAGGATCCTTTTGTTGTTCCCATTCCAGTCCATGATCACCTTATCATCGGGTATCCCGATGGTGAGCATATTGTGGCACCGATCCTCGCTCCTATTCCTCTAGTGGTCATCCCTCCTGAGGATTGGCCTTTTGATGATCTGTTTGATGATGACGTTGATCTGTTTGTTGATGGTCCTACTGATGATGCCCATGGTGATGGAGAGATAGATGAGGACGTTGTTGCTATTCCTCCTCCTGAGATCCCTGTTATCGAGCTATCCTCTGATGCTAGTTTGCACTCTATCTCAGATTCCTTTGAGTCTGTGACATCTTCCGCCTTGCAGGAAGTTGGATTACGGCGCTATGCCACTGATTCCGAAGATGATACGGCGATGTCAGGTGCACCATCTCCTCCACATGACCTCGAGCCTGGACTTGAGCCAGATTTTGTCCCTGCTGATCAGCCTGATATTGCACCTGCTGATCCTGAGCCCATGCCTAATCATGACCCTATTCCTTTTGGCATACCAGACATTGCACCCCTCAAACCTGACCCAGTTCCTGCACCCATTGACCCTCCTATTATTGAGCCACTTATTCCCCCACCTGCACCCGCACCCGCTGATGTTGCTCCTTTCCCCCCTATGGAGTTCGACGTCCATCGCACTGACTTACCTATTTTCTTCCTTCAGGATATAACCGCACCCCGTCCAGGGGAGGGTACATCAGGCCAGCAGCCTAGTCATGATCCTTATGTTTCAGCAGCTTTTCCACATATCCCTTAGTCTACACCGTTTGCTCCTTTTACTTCTTCACCACTTGATGAGCCATTTCGATGGTTCCCACCGTACTCCATGCCGATTTCAGATCCCTACCATCCCTCTCATTTTGTTGGTGATACACGGGATGAGTTACTTCTATCACTTCAGCTCCAGTTTGAGGTTATGAGTTGCAAGATTTTGGAGCTTGAGCTAACTCCGCGTCCCCTACCATGTCCTTATCAGCCTGCTTTTGTCCCCCCTCATTCATCACCATCTCCATTTTCACATCCACCAGCTCCTCTTACTCCTTTTCCAGAGTTTGATGCTCGATTCCTCACTGTCGAGCAGCAGATCAGTTATCTGATGCGTCATGTCTACGAGCTTGAGGAGGAGCTGGCGCATGTGCGCTGCTTACTTTTCTTTCCTCCACCTCCTCCTCCACCACCACCATCAGCATAGTTGGTTTTTGGTTTTATGTAGGATGCATTACTTTTGATGAGAGCACCACTATTGAGCTGAGCTTGTAAAGCCTTTTGGAGACCACCCCTTTTGATTGTATGACTTTTGTAGATTGGTAGACTTGTTGGACAAGGGTAGTGTGACCCTGTGTTCCTTTCGATATGATATACTTTGTAAAACATGTAACAATACTTGTGGTTGATGATTAATGAAAGCTCATTCATCATGTTCTCATTAAACACGTTGTTGATTTACATGTTTGTGCTATGATTGTGATGTTATATGCTTGCTTGTTATGATAAATGCAATTATATATATGTACTATTAATAAGACCTAACCTATACAATCTTCTTCCTAGAAGATGCCTCCTCGAAGGAACACTCAGTTTCCCACAACCGAGGCAGAACTACATGAACGCATTTCACAGGCAATCGCACAACATGAGGCCCTTCGCTGCAAACACATCGGTGGCACCTCTGGGAATAACCCGCCTAACGGTAATGTTTAAGTCACTTAAGACACATTACAATACGTTTGGACATTTCCAAGTGCGTTTTGCTAATGCTTTCTGTGAATGATGTTGCTTGTACAGGCTTTACTTACAAGCAGTTTCTGGACTGCAAGCCTCTGAACTTTGACGGCACTGGAGGCGCTGTAGCTTTCGTGAGATGGGTTGAGAAGACAGATTATGTGCTGCGAATGAGTAAGTGTGCGCCAGAGCATCAAGTCACTTACATTTCTGGACTATTTCTAGATGGGGCTCTGTCATGGTGGAACCTTCAGGTACAAACTTTGGGTGAAGCTGCAGCGTACGCGTTGTCATGGGACGAGCTGAAAGAGCTGATGCGTAAGAAGTATTGTTCGAGGGCTGAAATTCAGAAGTTGGAAACTGAGTTTTGGAATCTGAAAATGGATGGTCCTAAGATAGCTGAGTACGTGCAGAGATTCCATGACCTGTCTCGTGTTATCCCTTACATGGTAGAACCAGAGTTCAAGCGGGTTGAACGTTTCATTTGGGGATTGGCACCCCAGATACTAAGCATGGTAACTGCTTCCAAGCCACCAACAATTACCGAAGTCATCAACTTGAGTGTGTCACTCACTGAAGAAGCGATTCGTCTGGGGAAGTTCTCAATTTCTGAGACCAAGAAGAAAGAGACTCGTGTCGAGTCGTCTGGAGAGAACAAAAGGAAGTTCTCAAATTTCAAGAAGGGTACCCAAGGAAACAACAACAGTGCTAACAAGAGTAGAGATGCTAACCCACCAGCCGAGGTCAGGACTGGTACTGCAAGTTCTGAGAACAAAGGGAAAGGATACATGCGCACTCTGCCCAAGTGTGATATATGTCAGTTTCATCATGTCGGCTAGTGCAGATTTATGAAGTGTGATACTTGTGGAAAGAATGGTCATTCAAAGGAAACGTGCTGGGCTGGTAATGGTCGTGGAAATGGAAATGGCGGACAGAGAGGAAATGGAAATTCTAATGGCAATGGCAACCGTGGTGGAAATGGTTATGGGAATAGGAATCAAGGAGGAAACAATAATCAGGGAGGTAATGGAAACCGGAATGGAAACGGAAACCAGGCGGGAAATGGAAACCGCGAAGGAAATAATAACAACAATCAAGGTGGAAATGGTATTGGAAACTGCCAAGGTTGCTTTAGTTGCGGTGATGTAGGGCACTTCAAACGAGATTGCCCAAAGAATAACCAAGCTCAGGGAAGAGTCTTCAACATTGGAGCTAGGGAAGCTCGCCAGGATCCGAACGTAGTCACAGGTACGTTCCCTATTAATCAACATTTTGCATATGTGCTATTTGATACTGGTGCCGACTATAGCTTCGTATCCCTAGAGTTTAAGAGTATACTTGGGTTAGTTGCAAGTAAGTTAGATATTCCGTACTCGATAAAACTAGCTAATGGAAAGCTAGTAGAAGCTAGTGAAGTGATTAGAGGCTGTGTGGTAGAGCTTGGAGAACGTAAGTTTGCAATAGATCTTCTACCAGTTGAGTTGGGAAGCTTCGACGTAGTAGTTGGGATAGATTGGTTATCGAGCTGAGATCGTATGCCATGAGAAGATTATCCGTATCCCGATGGCGAATGAAGAGACGATCGTGATTCATGGGAAGAAGCAGGATACGCCTCTACGGATTATCAGTTGTTTGAAGGCACGGAAGTTTTTGCATAAAGGATGTGTTGCCTTCTTGGCTCATGTCATGGATAGGGAAGCCGAAGAACTGAAGCTCGAAGATATCCCTGTGGTAAGGGAATATCCTGAAGTCTTCCCCAAAGACTTGCCAGTATTACCACCCCAACGACAAGTCGAATTCCATATTGACTTGGTTCAAGGCGCCGCGCCTGTAGCCAAGGCACTTTACCGACTTGCGCCTTCAGAGATGCAAGAGTTGTCAACACAGCTTCAGGAGCTACTGGACAAGGGATTCATTAGACCAAGCTTCTCTCCTTGGGGAGCTCCAGTTCTGTTTGTCAAGAAGAAGGATGGTAGCTTCCATATGTGCATTGACTACCGGGAGCTGAACAAGTTAACCATCAAGAATCAGTATCCTTTGCCAAGGATTGATGATTTATTTGATCAACTTCAGGGTTCAAGTTACTACTCTAAGATCGATCTTCGATCAGTTTATCACCAGCTGCGGATTCAAGAAGAGAGTATACCGAAGACGGCCTTCAAAACTCGTTATGGACATTACGAGTTTCAAGTAATGCCGTTTGGGTTAACGAATGCACCGGCAGTATTTGTGGATTTGATGAATCCGGTTTGCAAGCCGTATCTCGATAAATTTGTGATTGTGTTTATCGACGAATTTTTGATCTATTCGCGGACAAAAGAAGACCATGAGCAACACCTTAGAGCCCTTTTAGAGCTGCTAAAGAAGGAAAAGCTCTATCCTAATTCTTGAAGTGCGAGTTTTGGTTACGCGAAGTGCAGTTCCTCGGTAACGTGGTAAACAAGGATGGAATTCATGTGGATGCCACCAAGAGCGAGGCGATTAAGAATTGGGAAACTCCGAAGACGCCAACCGAGATCCGACAGTTTCTGGGTTTAGCAGGGTATTACCGTAGATTCATTGAGGATTTTTCCAAAATCGCTTAACCGCTGACCTCCCTTACTCAAAAGGATAAGAAGTATGAATGGGGAGACAGACAAGAAGAAGCTTTTCAGCTGCTTAAGAATAAGCTTTGCGATGCACCTATTTTATCCTTACCCGAAGGCACCGACGAATTCGTGGTATACTGTGACGCCTCGCGTCAGGGATTGGGCTGTGTGCTGATGCAGCGACAAAAGGTTATCACTTATACTTCACGCCAATTGAAGATTCATGAGAAGAACTACACCACACATGATTTGGAGTTAGGCGCAGTGGTGTTTTCCTTGAAGATTTAGCGGCATTATCTGTATGGTACTCGATGTACGATCTTTAGAGATCACAAGAGCCTTCAGCACATATTCGATAAGAAAGAGCTTAACATGAGACATCGGCGATGGGTAGAGTTGTTAAATGATTATGACTGCGAAATCAAATACCATCCAGGAAAGGCGAATGTGGTGGCAGATGCCTTGAGTCGAAAAGAAAGGATTAAGCCCAAAAGGGTTAGGGCTTTGGAGATGATTGTTCAGATAGATCTCTCGATGCGTATCTGTGCTGCACAAAGAGAAGCTCTTAAGAAAGAGAACTTAAAGGCCGATTATCTCCGTGGGATGGAGAAAAAGTTGGTACCTAACGAGGAAGGAACCTTGTATTTTTTGGGACGAATTTGGGTTCCGCTTTTTGGTGGCCTTAGAGATGTTATTTTTGATGAAGCTCATAAATCGATGTACTCGATCCATCCAGGATCGGACAAGATGTACCAAGATTTGAAAGATTATTACTGGTGGCCAAGACTAAAGGGCGATGTGGCTACTTATGTTAAAAAGTGTTTGACTTGTGCCAAGTTAAAGGTCGAGTATCAGAAGCCTTCAGGTCTCCTGCAACAACCAGAAATACCCATATGGAAATGGGAGCAGATCTTGATGGATTTCATAACAAAATTGCCCAAGACTCCCAGAGGTCATGATATGATTTGGGTAATCGTGGACCGATTGACAAAGCCTGCGCACTTTTTACTGATCAGAGAAAAGGATAACAGAGGTAAGCTAGCTGAGCTGTACCTAAGGGAGATAGTCGCACGTCATGCAGTGCCTATCTCAATTATAACAGATAAAGATGGAAGATTTGTGTCAAGGATTTGGCAATCCTTTCAAGAAGCTTTTGGTTCTCAGTTGAATCTGAGTACTGCTTTTCACCCGCAGACGGACGGTCAGAGCGAGAGAACGATTCAGACGCTAGAAGATATGCTACGTGCTTGTGTTATGGATATGGGTGGTAGTTGGGATACTCATCTGCCTTTGGTTGAGTTCTCCTATAACAACAACTACCATACAAGCATCCAAGCTGCACCGTTCAAGGCTCTCTACGAACGCAAATGTCGGTCGCCGTTATGCTGGGCAGATGCAGGCGACAGACAGTTGGTTGGTCCCAAACTGGTCCAAGAGACAACCGATAAGAGTATGCAGATCCGATAGCGCATCAAGGCGGCTCGTGATCGACAAAAGATCTATGCGGACCAAAGAAGTAAACCTTTGGAATTTGAAGTGGGTGATATGGTTCTGTTAAAAGTCTCACCTTGGAAAGGTGTGGCACGCTTTGGGAAGTGTGGTAAGTTAAACCCACGATTTATCGGGCCGTTCAGAATCCTGGAAAGGGTTGGTTCTGTAGCATACAAGTTGGAGCTACCAGAAGAACTAAATGGCATTCATGATACATTCCATGTATATAATCTGAAGAAAAGTCCAACTCAAGAGACAGTGGTCATCCCTGCTGATGAAGTTCACTTTGACGAGACGCTTCATTTCACTGAAGAACCCATTGAGGTTACAGATTGGAAGGTTAACAAGACTCGGAGGAGTAATGCTAAGCTTGTCAAGGTTTGATGGAACGCACGTCACGGCCCAGAGTTCACTTGGGAGCGTGAAGACCGCATGAAAGCTAAATACCCGCATTTGTTCCCCAACTCCCTTGCAGCTAGTAGTAAAGCTTAAAATTTCGGGACGAAATTTTCTTAACTGGGGGAGAATGTGACAATTGTCAAAATTCCAGGTATCCGTACAATTATTAAACAATGATTAGTGCTTAATGACTGTGCTGAATTACAATTAATTACTTGAATTGTTTTCTGATTATTGCCATATACATACATGTGCATCACATATTGCATAATGATATATCATTACAGCATGCAAACAATATTGATTTAAATGATGCACAAAACACAGTTAGCACAGTTACCAGATAAATCAGAAAAATGCTGACGGAGTTCAGTACATAGACAGACATTGTGTAGAGACACAGAATGAGCCAGAAACCAAGAGTTACACTAGTATAGTGTGTAGGAAAGTAAGGATCACAAAACTGCCATCCTAGAGATAGTTTAAGTGCCGGAAAGTGCCTAAAACTTACACAAACTGCGGAAATCAACAAAAATCAGCAATATTCAGCATTTAAACACTCTAATATCATGCAGAAATATGATTAAATGGTCCAGAATGCTTTCCTAAGTTTCGGGAATCAAAACTGTCACAAAAGGTAACATAAGGTTCACTAAACTACATAGTTTAGTACCTTAACGAACCAGTAACCAACCGAACAACCAGACACTACCCAAAACACCAAATTTTCACTAGAATCATTGTTTTAACATTACAAAGCTAGTTATGGTCCCCGAACATCATAACACATCATATAACAACTAGTAACTAAATAACCTAACTAATACTTGATTTGTAACTACTAAACTAACTATCTAGTTGAAACCTAGCCTAAGATCCCCCCCCCCCCCCCCCCCCGCGCCACCTAGTTCACGGCCCAACATGTGGCTCCACTATTAATTTTATTTAGTTATTTTAATAGATTATGTTTGTTCTTTATAAAACATAAAAACCAATGGTTTACCAAGTATGAGAAGATTATAAGTTTAACCCTTAAGACCATAACCTCTCATTTCTCAAAACAACACCAACACACTTCTTCTCCTTCCCCTCTTCTAGTCTCGGTCGAACATCCACACTTATACATCCATCATCATCTTTCAAGTTCCATTCAATCCACATATATACAAGGGTGCTAGAAGTTGTATAAGGAAGCTTGGAGCCTTTGGAAGCTAAAGGACCTCTCACACAAGCTTTTATCCACTCCATTTCATCTAGTGATCATCCCTAGCCTTGAGCTAGTAGTAAGAACACTTTACTCTTCATTTTACATCTTATTTGGGTGGTTAAAAGAAGATACAAGTTGTTAAACAAGAAGAACACTATGAATCTTGAACTTGAAAGTTGAACATAAGACTAAATACATAAGAAATCATGATGTTTATGTGTTGTTATGCTTGTTGATTGTTGTTTGCTCATGTTTTTTATATTGATCATCATATGATCTTGCTAGATAGTGATTAAAGACATAATCTAGCAAGATGAGAGGATGATTATGTTAAGATCAAAGTGATCATCCTCATATAAATCATGAACTTGAAAGTATAAGTTGTTTTTCTTGTTAAGTGATGATCAAAGTGAGGTATAAGTCTTGTAAATCTATGATTATAAGAATGATTTTTCAAGAAATGAAGTTAAAAATACAAAGTTTACTTAATCTTGGTTCTTAAAGAAATTAACCTTATTTTTAGTGGTTAATAAAGTGTAGGATCATGTATTTAACAAGAAAAATCCAAGAAGAAATATTTTTAGAAAAATGATTTACAAGTTGTGAAGATCTAATTTCTTCAAAAATGAAGTTTCTAAATAAACAACCACACTTTAAAGGGTAACTAATCTTACTAAACACACTAGTAAGTAACTACAAATTTTTGTAAATTTTTCAAGTTCATGAGATAGTAGTTTATGCTTGATTTTGGCAAATTGGTAAGTGTAGATTGATTTGTTGTTGATTGTGTTGATTTGTAAAATAAAATGATATTCCTTGAAGGCATGGAAACCTCCATTTTTAAGGGAAACTATGGCAAAAATTTTCTAAAAAATTAAACACCTAGAAAAATATTTTTAAACAAATATTTACAAGTATATTTTAAACCATGAATTTTCATATAAAATTTGCCATAATTTTTGTTACAAAAATTACAAGTATTGGAGGTTGGTTTTTGTAAATAAAAGTGACTAAATATGTATTTAGGAAAATATATATTTAGAAGTCACCATGTGTGTGATTATTTGAATATTATGTCTATTAGTTATATTATTTTAGGACTTGAAATAGTATAACTCATCAAAATACCAAAAATTACAATCCAAAATATTCCCAAAATTCCATTACCAAAATTCCAAGGAATAAATATACAAATTATACCCAAAATCCTAACTCTCTCTCCTTTGGGCGATTTTTGTTCTTCACCATGAATCCTTCTGTTTTTCTTCGTAATCTGATGCATAACAGTCTGTGATTAGAGTTTTGTCTTTCAAAACCCTATAACGAACTTGTTAGCATTAGTGATCGATCCAAAACTAGGGTTTGTCTTGTTTTTTTCAATCGCTGCCTTAGTAATCCTTTTCGATTCTCTGATTTATTAATCTGGGTGTTATTGATTGCGGTTAGCTGAGACTAATTTAGCTAGATTGATACTCTGGGTTAATCGATTAAGGGGTGAGATCGGATTCTAGGGTTTAAAGGATTAGGGTTTCTGTTTTCTCTAAGTTTGGTTTTCTGGTTTTCGTTTGGTTCTTTGCATGGTGATTTGATTTTCTTGCTGATGGAGGGAGTTGCCAATAACAATCTGAATGTTCGTACAAAACCTGGGGATAACATGTTTTTTGATCGTGGAAAGCCGCCTACAAGAATCCAGGGTTTAGCTTCTCGGGTAGTTGATATTGAAGGTAAAACGTTGATGCCGAGGTGAGGTGTTGTTTCAGCGGCTGCAAGTGAACCTGGTAAGTTCAATGTAATTGATGAGTTTTCTAAGATTACGGTTCCGGTTGAACCTGTTCTAAAAGAGGATGTTAATGTTCCGGTTCAGTCATCGGAATTTGAGGCTGCGGGGTTAAACTATGAGGGTAGGGATAATTCTGGTAACCAGACGAGTAAGGGTAATACTTCCAAATCGATGTCATATGCTGACACAGTAGCTGCTAATGGTTTGAAGAAAGTAAATTTTCGATCCCTGGCTAGTTCCGTAATACAAGATGGTTGTGATGTTGTCTTACTGAGGGAATCTGTTCGATCAGTGCAAGATAAGATGGCTAATACTCTGTATGGGTATTTTTTAGGAGATCGGATTGCTTTCCCTGTAGTTGATTATTTTGTTAGAACGAATTGGAAAAAGTATGGTTTATTAAAAACTATGATGAACGCAAATGGTTTTTTCTTCTTTAAATTTAATGATGAAGTTGGAATGTCGAAGGTTCTGAAGGATGGGCCTTGGATTATTAGATCACAGCCATTATTTCTGGATGTCTGGACTCCAACAACTAAGCTAGAAAAGAAGGAAGTTAAGAAGGTTCAAGTGTGGGTCAAAATTTATGAAGTTCCCTTAGCGGCTTATACGGAGGATGGTCTTAGTTTGATTGCAACTACTATTGGGGAACCAAAAATGCTGGATTCGTTTACTACATCTATGTGTATTGAAGCTTGGGGTCGAAGTAGCTATGCTAGGGCATTGATTGAGGTCTCGGCTGATAAGGAGTTTCGAGAGGAGATTACAATGGCAATTCCTGAACCGGAAGGGGAGGGTTTCATTAAAGAGACAATGTATGTTGAGTATGAATGGAATCCGCTTCGTTGTGCTAACTGTTGTGTTTTCGGCCATTCCACTGACAGTTGCCCGAAACAACCGAGGAAAACATCTAAACCTGTTTATGAAATTCACAATCGGAATGTTCAAAAGAATCAACCTGGGAAGAAGCTGCCTATTGTCGATCAAGACGGATACATAGGGGTGTATGGAAAGAAAGCAGTGAAGAAAGTTGGTATTCCAGTCAACAAGCAAAAGTCTAAATTTGAATATCGGCCTGTTGGTTCTAAACCAAAAGGCGACGTCAACAAAAATGCTGGTGGTATAAATGTAAGATCGAACAACCCATTTGATGTTCTTAATGAAGTGGTAGATGAACCGGGCACTAGTAACAAGACAACGGGGCTGAATAATGAGGAATCTGATGAAGAAGAGGTTATAGAAGTGGAAAACGAAATGGATGGGTTTTTGGCGGAAGGTACTATAAATGTTAAAAGTAAAGGAGCAAGCACTCCTCCTCCGATAGTTACCCATGGTTAGTATTGCGGCTTGGAATATAAGGGGGTTGAACCGCCCTCTTAAACAGAAGGAGGTTCGGCAAGCAGTTAAAGATTTTAATCTCAGTTTGTGTGCTATTCTAGAATCTCATGTTGATGTTGGTAATTTGAGTAAAGTTTGCAAGTCTGTTTTTAGATCTTGGGAATGGACTTCGAATGGTGGTTGCTGTAATAAGGGTACTAGAATTATTATTGGCTGGAATCTGGCTATCTTTGATGTCATGATCTTGGCGCAATCTAATCAGGTGATGCATTTTCAGCTTGTTTTCAAATTGGATAAAAGAATGATGTTTTGTTCGGTTGTTTATGCGGATAATTATTATATGACACGGAAAGAGTTATGGAGTAACCTTGTAATGCATAAAGGCCTTGTTAAGGATAAACCTTGGTGCATTCTAGGTGATTTCAACACGGCTCTAAGTATAGAGGATAATTCGATGGGATCCTCAATGATTTCTGCTGGTATGCGAGACTTTCAAGAGTGCGTGGATAATATTGAAGTTGTTGATATAAACCGTATAGGGATGCAATTTACATGGAGTCAAAAGCCGAGGAATGGGGTAGGGTTGCTGAAAAAACTTGACCGAGTGATGGGTAATACGGATTTTATTGCTGAATTTCCGAATTCTGTGGCCATGTTTAAACCGTATAGACTTTCGGACCATTGTCCTTCTATTCTTTCGTTCCCGGATTCTAGTAGACTGAAGCCGAGGTCTTTTAAGTTTGCTAATTTCCTGGTGTATAAACCTGAGTTTTTAGAGATTGTTGATAGCAATTGGAGTACAAACGTTAATGGTGTTCATCAGTTTAGAGTGGTTAAAAAACTTCGTCTTCTTAAACACCCGTTGCGATCTTTATTATTCAAGCAAGGTAATCTGCATAAAAAAGTTGAAAATCTGAGATTGGATCTAGACGTCATTCAGCAAAAGATTGATCGGGATCCTACAAATGCTGAGTTTCGGGCAGCCGAATGTTTGATTAGTCGTGATCTTCAAGAAGCAACGTTAGACGAAGAACGTTTTCTGAAACAAAAATCGAAAGTTGATGGGTTAAGTGCGGGTGATATGAATTCGGCTTTCTTTCATTCATCTCTGAAAGTTAGAAATCACTGTAGCCGAATAGAGGTAATTAAAGATTCGGAAGGGAACTTTTATGAGGGTGATACGGTTGTCCAACCGTTTGTCAAGTATTATGAGAAATTTTTCGGCACTCAAGGTGATATTTCTCTTTCTCCGGCTCCGGATTTATTCTCTAAAGTTCTTTCTCCTCAGGTTGCTGATCATATGATTCGCCAAGTATCGGCGGAAGAAGTGAAAAAGGCGATGTTTTCTATTGGTATTGATAAAGCGCCAGGCCCAGATGGTTATACAGCGGCTTTTTTCAAGAGTGCCTGGCATATTGTTGGTAATGATGTAACTTGTGCTATCATGGATTTTTTTGAGACAGGAAACCTTCTTCGAGAATTGAATCACACTATTATTGTGCTTATTCCGAAAATTCCTACCCCTTCGGCTGTTACTGACTATCGGCCGATTGCTTGCTGTAATGTCTTATACAAATGTATCAGTAAAATCCTTGCGGATAGAATTAAAGGTGCTCTGAATGATATTGTCAGTATTAACCAATCGGCTTTTGTTCCTGGTAGGAGAATTTCTGACAATATTTTGTTGACTCAAGAATTAATGCACAATTATCATAGACAGATGGGTCCTCCAAGGTGTGCCTTTAAAGTGGATATCCAGAAAGCTTATGACACGGTCGACTGGAGATTTCTAAAAAGTGCTCTTCTTGGCTTTGGTTTTAAAGATAAGATGGTTGACTGGATCATGGTATGTGTCTCGACTACCTCATTTTCTATGTGTGTCAATGGTTCGATTCATGGTTTTTTTAAAGGCAAGCGAGGTTTAAGGCAAGGGGATCCAATTTCTCCCTATCTTTTTACCTTAGTTATGGAGGTGTTGACGGCCATCTTGCAGAATGCGGTTCGTATTGATTCTTCCTTTAAATTTCACAATAAATGTGAAAAACAGCAAATTGTCAATCTTTGTTTTGCGGATGATTTGTTCCTTTTTGCTAGAGGAGAAGTCAATTCGGCTAGGTGTATTATGACATCGCTATCTAATTTCACGAAGATGACGGGGTTAATGCCGAATAATCAAAAAAGTACGATATTCTTTTGTAATGTCAATGGCCATGTTAAAGAGGATATTCTAGAGCTCATGCCGTTTGTGGAAGGAAAGATGCCTGTTAAATATCTGGGAGTGCCCCTGATCTCTTCCAGGCTCGGTTATAGTGATTGTCGTGTGCTCGTGGATCGTTTACAAAAACGTATAACACATTGGAGGAACAAGTTGCTTTCTTTTGCTGGCAGATTACATCTTATTACTTCAGTTCTCTCAGCTATGCACATCTATTGGTCTTCTGTTTTTATGTTGCCGTCCCGTATTGTTCTTGAGCTTGAAGCTTGTATGCGAAATTTCCTTTGGTCTCAAGATAGTGTGTATTCTAAAGGTAAATCTAAAGTTTCTTGGAAAACCGTTTGTACTCCGAAATATGAAGGTGGGTTGGGAATTAGACGGATTGGGGATATGAATACGGCTCTTATGTCTTCTCATATTTGGAGCATCGTGTCTAAACGGGATTCTTTATGGGTAGATTGGGTGCATAGTTACAGGTTAAAAGGTAAGAGTTTTTGGATGTGTAAACCTCAAGCTAATTGTTGCTGGTCTTGGAGAAAGTTAGTGCAGTTACGGCCTCTTATCAGGAAACATATATGGTCGATTTTAGGTAATGGAGTCGATACTTCTGCTTGGTTCGATTATTGGTGTGATATAGGGCCTCTTGGTGATTTTATTTCGCCTAGAACTATTACCGATGCAGATTTTAAGCTGGATGATTCTGTGGCTAACATATTTTCGCAGGGGACTTGGTCTTGGCCTGTGGCTTGGAGAGATCTATTTCCAGTTCTAATTCAGTTAGACCAAGTACAATTAAATCCAACGAAACGTGACAAATTGGTATGGAAAGATGGTAGCGATACAAAGGAGTTTTCAACTTCATGTGTGTGGCAGTCGGTTCGGTACACGGCTCCGGAAGTTAATTGGTGTAATATTGTCTGGTTTTCGCAGTGTATTCCTCGACATGCTTTTATGATGTGGCTGGTCCTTAAATGTAAGTTGTTAACGCAAGATAAAATTCTAAAGTGGGACATCTCGCGAAGGAAGAACATGAATATGATGTGTTGCATGTTGTGTTATCAGAATTTCGACTCACATCAGCATTTATTTTTTGAATGCAAATTTGCTTCTCAAGTTTGGCATCTAATTCGAAATAAGGTGAATATGGGTGATGTTAGTCCGAAATGGACTGATATAGTGGATTGGTTGCTGGTTCGGCCTAGATCTAAATCGGCTTCGACTTATGTTGCTAAAATTCTGGTTGCGGCTGCTGTGTATTTTATTTGGCAGGAAAGAAATGCTAGAATTTTCAAGAATCAGTTGAGGCCTCCGGAGAAGATTAGTGAAATTATTTTAAACACGGTCAGATACAAACTGATGGGAGCTAGATTAAAGAACACTACAAGTGTGCGGAGACTTCTTGAAGAGTGGGAGATAAATGGAGATCAATTGGAAGATGATGGCGGCTGATTAAGTTTTGAGTCAGTTTTGTGTTTGCGTTTGTCTAGTGGATAGTCTAGTGGGCGTTTTTGTTTTGCTTTTAAGTGGTTGTTTCTGGTAGTTTGTGTTTTACTCTCATGGGGCATGTCTCATGATTGAACTAGTGTAGGCATTCTACACTACTTGTTTTGATTGTTTTGTGAATATATAGAATCACCGGGGTAACCCTTTACCCAAAAAAAAAAATATTACCAAAATTCCAAGGAATAAATATACAAATTTTACCCAAAATATTGGAGAAACCAAACAAGGAATATAACTTGCAAAATATTCCGGAAATAAATTCACAAGTATATTTTGGTAATTGGTATTTTGGACACCAAGAGAATGAAAATATGATTTTTACAATTATTACAAAATTATATCATATTTTTTACAATAAGAAAATATATTATTTTTGGGTGAATAAAAAATATGTATTTTCTTGAAATTATTAGAAGAGGTATTATTTTTGGAAGAAAATATATATTTTCTCAAACAAACATGAAATACAATATTTTTGGAGTGAAAAATATATTTTCTTAAATAAACATGAAATACATTATTTTCGGGTGAAAAATAAGTTTATATATATTTTCTAAGTTAGACTTGAAAATATATTATTTTTGAGCTTATATGAAATTTATAAATATTATTGCCAAAAGGGAAAAATTACAATTAATTTTGCTTTGTGCTATTTCTTAAATATATATTTTGAGAATATATATTGATGAGTTTTATTAGAAATATTGTTCCGGAAAAGTTAATACAAAAAATAAGTATAAGGATACTTAATAAACAGAATAAAAATACGTATTCTCGTACGTATAAATACACACCGGAATACGCCACCGATAATTGGCAAAAATATACAAGTATAAGAATACGAACACAAATACACCCATCTTTGAGAAGGTCTACATGTACAAACATATAAAAAGTAACAAGTTAAAATATATTATTTTAACTATTATTCCAAATTTAATAAATATAATTTAAGTTAAAATATTTATTATTTTAACAAATTCTTATATAACTTGGAATAATATTAAGGACACAATAGAACGTAACCCAAAGACACTAATTAATACTAAGTCAAGGCATGAACCGCTCGTCTAATAGATCGTAGTACGTTGTAGGTAGTTTGTCCCCCTTTGAGTTACAGTCGGATTGAAGAACGCAAAACTGTGAATTCATGTCCCCCTTTTCTTTGGGTGTAGCGAGCCTACACCCATGTGGACCGGGGTTTGGCCCATGAGGTGACTATGTCTTACAGCCGGAAGCCCGGTGTAAAATCTGCTAGGTTTGAGCCTTCTTGCATCACGTCACACATTTTAATGGCCTTGCAAATCATTAATCGATCTGCTTTCCTTGTTTGCTTTCATACCGGGTTTACAAAACATACATACTTACAATGATTTCAAAGGTTTATTCGTGCACACATACAAAACACATGAACTCGCTCAACTTTTGTTGATGTTTTCAAACTACATGTATTTCAGGAAATTGAATGTGGATCTGGCGGGCGTTTGGAAGTTTCAAGTAATGTTGGAAATAAAAGATGTCATCCGGAGTCTAAGGGTTTGGATAGTGTGTCTTATCCTGGATAAGACACATCTTTCAAAGCCTGGTTTTTATTAAAGTCTTTGTCGAGTCCTTATGGAACTCTAAAACAGTTTGCATGGTTTGTAATTGGATTTGATGTCTGTGTTCGGATTTTAAGACAATGTTGTTTATGATGTTTTAAACTTAATTAGTGGATGAACATCTTGGTTTTATCATTTAGTTGTTTGTTATGGTTGAATGCAATGATATTAAGCAAGTCACACATAATCACGCTTCCGCAAAAGTCAGGGTGTGACACTTTTCCGAGGAACATATTGTACTAAATTTAAGTATTGAATGGGTCAGAATGTCCTTGATGGGTGATCGTATTGAATGTGGGAATTCAATGTGAGAGTTGTCACACCCCGTTAAATCTGATTACATCAGAGTTGGTGTGATCCGAATGGTATCTTCATTGCACAGCGGATGTATTTAAGCTAAGACTTCCAAACAGTTGAACGCCCACAAAGAACTCGAATCCCCATGGGTTCTCCTATTCCAACTGTTCCATAGTTTGCTCCTGCAACCTGAGAAAGAACATGTGAAAAGTCAACATAAAGTTGGCGAATTCATAGTTTGTTTGTTTTGTATCAAATGCCTCTTAAACATTTGAAATCTTGCATTTGAAAACCGGTTTGTGAGATCATAGTATCCTAAAACATTTGAAATAACGTATCTGTATATCGGTAATGAAATGTTTTCTGTTATGTTTGTAAACCGATACATGTAACTGGTGTTTGTAAACCGATAATGAAATGTTTTCTGTCATATTCGTAAACATGTATTTAAATCAGAGTATGTAGGATGCCTATGGAATCTAAGGATCAATCAGTGTGTAGCTAATACACTGACCTATGTGCCATAAGTAAGTAACCAAACCGAGACAACTCTGACATCCATTAGGATCACAAAAGCACTCCTAAGGGTATACTAACCAGGAGTGGAGCACATTTCAAACTCTATAGATCTATACCTTTTACACCTTGGTCACTACGTGATTAATGGTTACTATTGTCATCATCCTACTTACGCACAGTGATCTGACATCATCTAATCCCATAGCTACATACCGATCATTATAATGTGTGTGTTATTGGGCCTAGCCCATGTCCTTGGGCCTAGCCCATGTCATTCGTGTTATTGGGCTTAGCCCATGTCATTAATGTTATTGGGCCTAGCCCATGTCATAAAACTCATGCATGTTTTGAGAAACGCTTATGTTTTTATAAAACTGGCATGTTTTGGCATAAACCTTTTGTAAACCATTTGAGTTCGTTGAATTTCATTTGCAAGATGGTTTATAAATATGTGTTTTCGTTCAGCGAAATATTGTGTGCTTCTCGAAACTTGTATGTCTTTCCACCCCTGAAAACATTTATAAAAATGTAAAACGGTAAATAGTGGGGGTTATGAACACACCTTGATGTGATTCCAAGAACGTGAACTAGCTAGCGTGCAACCTATAACATTCCTAACAACGAATACATATAAGTTTCTAAACAAAACGACGTAGCTAACTACGTGTCCGAGCTCCACCGAATCGTCAACCATACAATTCTATGAAAGTGTTATCTTGATTTGGAATAACCAATCTATGTTTATTTGATCCTATTTATAATCGGGATAAATGCTAAGTCTCGGAAACAACTTAGCTTCCGAGTGATTTAGGATATATATATATATAGGACAAAGATCCGTTAGGAACCACCCTTTATTGCGAGAACCGCGAGAACCAATGTGAACACAACAAAAAATGCCTAAAAATAGCTAAAAAACACACAATTTTTTTTAATATATTTTTTTAAAAAAATCGCTACTTTTAGTAGCAAATTTTTTTTTTAAATTTAAAAAAAAAACTTTTTTTGGCTACTAAAAGTGGCGATTTTAACATAAAAAATATTAAAAAAAAATTTAGATTTTTTTTAGATTTTTTTTTTTTAGGTTTTTTTGAGGGTTTAGTGTTTAGCATTTTAGCTTGGGGGTGGGGGGGTTAGGTTTTTTGGGGGGTTTTAGTTTTTTAGCATTTAGCTTAGGGGGGGGGGGGGTAGGGTTTTTTTTTTTTGGAGGGGGGGTTAGGTTTTTTTTAGGTTTTTTTAATCTATTTTAGGTTGTGTTCACATTGGTTCTCGTGGTTCTCGCATGAACCTTACCCTATATATATATATATATATCTAATATAAATATATTTACGTAGTCTAGTTAGTCGTTGTAACAAGAAGGCGTAGATGAATAGTAGCACGACTCATCGTAACTTTCGTATAATGAATATATATATATATATATATATATATATGGTTCAAATGAAATCCACTTTTATTGTGAAAACTCGAAAACTAACTAAAAAAAGCCGAAAAAACTCACCAAAATATTTTTTTTCAATTTTTTTATAAAAAATCGTAGGTTTTTGTGTATAAAAAAACATTTTTTTTTAATTATTATTACACATGTGTAATACTACACATGTGCACTACAAAAAAATAATTTTTTTTTTGAAATTTTTTTTATATACTAAAAGTGGCGAAAATTATTATGCAAAAAAAAAAATTTGGTATGTTTTTTTGGCTTTTTTAATTAGTTTTCGAGTTTTCACAATAACTAGGTTCAAATGAAAACCACTATTATTGTGAAAACTCGAAAACTAACTAAAAAAAGCCTAGAAAACACACAATTTTTTTTTCAATTTTTTTTTATAAAAATAGAAGGTTTTTTTATATAAAAAAATTAAAAAAATTTGTAGTACACGTACACATGTGTAGTATTACACGTGCACTACAATTTTTTTTTTGAAATTTTTTTATATATAAAAAGTGGCAAAAATTTGAATGCAAAAAAAAAAAAATTTGGTATGTTTTTTTGGCTTTTTTAATTAGTTTTCGAGTTTTCACAATAACTAGTGGTTTTCATTTGAACCTTCCCCTATATGAACCTTCCCCTATATATATATAGGGGAAGGTTCAAATGAAAACCACTAGTTAACGCGAAAACTCGAAAACTAACTAAATAAGCCTAAAAAACATACTAATTTTTTTTCATACCAATTTTCGCTATTTTAGGTATATACACGCGATTCATCAGGTCCATGAAAACCGCAGGTGCGTTGGTTAAACCAAAATGCATAACAACGAACTCATAGTGGCCGTATCGCGTGCGAAAAACGGTTTTGGGTATATCTTCCTCTTGAATGCGCAACTGGTGATAGCCTGAGCGTAGATCGATCTTGGAGAAACATGTAGCACCTTGTATCTGATCAAACAAATCATCAATTCGGGGCAGGGGATAGCGATTCTTGATTGTCAACTTATTCAATTCCCGATAGTCGATGCACATCCTGAACGACCCATCCTTCTTTTTGACGAAAAGGACCGGTGCACCACATGGAGAGGTGCTCGGGCGAATGAAGCCTTTATCAAGTAATTCCTGGAGCTGACTCGAGAGTTCATGCATTTCGGATGGAGCGAGTCGATAAGGGGCTCTAGCAATAGGGTTTGCTCCAGGGATGAGGTCGATACGAAAGTCGATATCACGACTTGGCGGGTAGTCCGGGAAGATCCTCAGGAAAAATGTTAGGAAATTCTCGAACCACTGGAATGTCGTTTACACTTGGTCTTCCTTTCTTTTCCTTTCCACTACTACAATGTTAGCCAAGAAAGCTCTGTATTCCTTGCGGAGATACTTGCTAGCTTGGACACACGACATGAGCTTAAGACCTTTCGAAGTAGTTTGACCGAAAACACACAATATATCACCGTTAGCGAGCACGAATCGAATCATCTTATCAAAACACACAACTTCAGCATGGTTTTCACGAAGAAAGTCCATGCCTACTATGACGTCAAAACTTCCGAGCTGCATCGGGATGAGATCAATTGGGAAGATGTGATTGTTGAGCTCAATAGTACAATCACGGAGAACAGAATTGACGGCGACGGTTCTTCCGGTGGCGACTTTGACATCGAACATCGAGGGGAGATGGGAGCTCTAACGATTAAGGAGCTTCTCGAATTCAAACGACACAAAACAGTTATCGTCTCCAGTATCAAACAAACACGAAGCATAAATACCGTTCACAAGAACGTACTATTGACCACGTTGTTATCGGCTTGGGCTTTGCGCGCATTGAAGTTGAAGGTTCGGGTGCGGGCGGCTTGTTACTGTTGAGGCTGATGCTGCTGCTGTTGCTGTTGTTGAGGCTGCTGCTGCTGCTGGGGCTCTTGTTTCACAACCCTATTCGAGCACATGTTCACGAAGTGGTTGGGATCACCACATGCGAAGCAGACTCTGGCGTTGATCGCGGGTGCCTGAGCTGCTTGTTGGCCTCGAGGAGTTGGAAGTAGAGCTTGATGAGCACTGGCTTGAGCTGGTGCTTGGCGGGGACCTGTACGGCAGTTAGCAGTGAAGTGGCCGTACATATTGCAGTGCACGCAAAATCGGCAGGCGATACCCACCGGGTGATGATAAGTACATGTTGGGCAGGCAGGGTGGGGACCAGTGTATGCACGCTTTGCAGGTGGTGCATAGATAACTGGAGCTGATCGATGCTGAGATTGCTGTTGAGCCGGCACGGCTTGAAGTGGAGCAGCAGTGGTAGTGACAGCACAGTTCTTGTTGCTGGAGCTGCTGTTGTTGTTCTTCTTCTTGCTGCGTGAGGACTTTGATAATTGAGCAGCAGTGGTTTCAGTGGATGGTGCGGCGGTAGCTTGATGCAAGTTCTTGGTAGCTTTATCCCAGAAACCAGCCTTGAACCGCTTGTCGTTGATTTCAGCGGCAAGCAAGTAAGTCTCTTCGATTGTTGCTGGCTTTGCGGCATGCACAAAATCTGCAACACAGTCTGGTAGAGCTCGAATGTACTTCTTAATTGTCATGTCGGTAGTCTTGACTTGATCGGGGCAGATGATACTGAGCTGCTTGAAGCGAGCAGTCAGGGCAGCGTTGTCACTATCTTTCTGCTTCAGATGCCAGAATTCATACTCCAGCTTTTGGCACTCATGGGGAGGGCAGAACTCTTCGAGCATAACGTTCTTCAACTCATCCCATGACAAACCATAGGCTGCATCATTTCCGCGCTTGTTCCTCTCAGCCGTCCACCAGTCTAGTGCGCGGGACTGGAAGACGCCAGTAGCATTCAGTTTGCGGAGATTGTCAGGACATCCGCTCTGTCGTAGGGTGACTTCGATCGAGTCGAACCATTGAAATAAGGTCGTAGGGCCATCTTCGCCAGTGAACTCTTTCGGTCCGCATGTCTTGAACTGTTTGAAGCTGAAAGCAGCTTTAGGTGTAGCTTTGGGAGCTTCGGTTCTGGACTCTTCAGACGATTTACTCACATTCTCGTATATTTCACTCACGATCTGGGGAACAACCTTTGCCACCTGCTTAGCGACGATGGCAGCAAGGCATTTGTCTCTCTGTTCCTGACGAGAAATTCGTGGGTGACGGGTTCCAGATGACAACATTGTCTGCAACAGACATCGTCATAGGTCTCAGACACAACATAGTCGAATCTCACCTCACACGTCTAATACTACTAAAGCTCAGGAATACGATCATGTAAACACGTATGCACATAACCACATATTCACATAAGCACAGAAGCACATAAGCATGTAAGGCACAGAAGCACAAGAAGCACAGAAGCATATAACCACGTAATTCACCTAGAAGCACATGGGAGCAGTCCGAATATAGAAACCTATTATTCAGAGTCTACGCGTGTTCGAGAAATGGCGTCCGCGATTATCATAGCGAGTAGTATAGTATAATTGATTAACATAGCAAACAATATGGCGTAAGGTAGTTCCACGAATGGTAGCGATTTGTTAACGTTTTGCGATAGAGTGCAGTGCGAGTCGTGTGTGTTGATCAAAGCGAAAGCGAGAAGCGAATAAATCCCCCAAAAATCGTAACACGTAATGGATAAAGTCATATAAAACACATAAAATCCACTTAAAATCGACAAATATCAGAGTCGGCAGTTTGCGGGCTCAGAATCATAACACATAAAAATCGAGAAATAGATTGTCTCAGGCTCGATAGACATTGATGACCCAAAGTGATTCGACTATTCACAAGGACTTTTTGTACACACTTTGACCGTCAGAACTGTGCTTTCGCCTCGAATCTGGGCGATCGGCACACATCCTTTCTAGTCATATCGTGACTTCAAGTCGTTGGAGTCCGTCGAGATTTTGGTGAGAGTTTGTAAAACAAAATTGGGCGGAATAAGTTGTAAAGGTTCGGGTTTCACCCCTGACTTAACAACTTCGTTCCTGTTTTGATAAAATAAAGGAGAATTATGCGTCAAAGTATGGATTTCACTCCTGATTCAACGCCGATTCTCGTGTTTATAGATAAAATTACGGGTCGAACAAGCAATTTAGTCGAGAGTTTGCGGTTTTCACACCTAATCTCGGCCTAATCGCTCGTTCATTTTTGAAAACTAAAGTGTAGTGATAGTGTAACGTAGGCGAGAATAGTGAGAAATAGCAGTAAGCTCGTACATAATCCCTAAAGGATATGCACAAGTCGGTCTGTTGGTTCCTAACTATAGACTAGGTCATTTCTAAGACATCGACCCGGACTAGGTCGAGTCTTGCCTAATTCCCTATAGTTATGGCTCTGATACCAATCTGTCACACCCCAACCGATGGCGGAAACATCGGGGCGTGGCACTGAGCGAAACAAATTGTCCAGAAGTTTCCATAACAACTATAATTACCAATTATTTAAAGCAACATGTCCCATACCATGTCATAAAAGATAACATAATTATTACAGGCAAGATCTAGTCAAATTGTTCTGTTCCGACAACTCAAATTTTTGTTACACACAATTGTTTATTGTTCTAGGTCTTTCCTAGCCTCGATTTCACAACAAGCTAAGCAAATAAGCATCCTAAGCACCTGTCACACACGTTAAAGTAAAAGTCAATACACATAGTGTAAAGGTGAGCATACAAGTTTAATAGAGATAACAGAGTTCGAAATCGTTACGCATAACCAGCACGTACACAATGTAAAATGAGGCATGTTAGTTATCGATATGAACCTATCGATACCAATGACTGCGGGTTGACTGCCCAAGGCAGTTCGTAATACACACTCACCACTGTGAGCCATGTAACAAATTGTCCTTAACAACCCCAGAGTAAACAGGTGCTGAGTCCAAACAAATAGTACTATCTTTGCTAAGGCAGGTAGACAGCATTCCATGTGTAAACATAACAAACAAGCATTCATTAAGTCACGTATAACATGCGGTAATCGGTTAGCGTTTAAAGCGTTGCGTAGTGTGTTCGATGTGATTTAGAATAAGTGACGTATGTAACACCCAAAAGTGCATAAAGCAAAAAGGGACAGAGTATACTCACAGCGATTAATGGATAGAAGGGAGCGCTAGAGAGTAAGGTTAGCCTGAACAGATTGAAAGCATAACGATAAGCGACGCGTAAAACGAAACAAGTGTCAGTGGGTCGAACAGCAGTCCGATCGAATGGTAGTCCGATCGGGTAGCCGGTTGTTCGGGTGACAATCCGCTCGGATGGTCATCCGATCGGGTGACCTTTCAAGTGGATTGTTTCTTCCTTCGGGAAGGATGTGTTTGTGTATGATGGCTTGTCTTTTGAAGTTTTTGTTGTAGCATTTGAAAACAAAGAAGTATCTCTACCTTTCAGGTCGGTCGATCTGACGGTAGTTCGATCGGACAGCAATCCGATTAGCGAGTCTTCCCAGGTTGAGAACAAATTCACAGCAGGACGGTGATATTCGCTAATTTACACATATTTTAGTCCCCCGTTTTACCCCTATTTTATGCGTTTTCGGCCGTAAAACCGTCATTCGGATGCTTAATCATCTACACTTTTGTTTACAGGCCTAAAACAGCATACCAGACAAGATGATAGCGAAAACGAGGACTTTCCGGACAAAACGACGAAGCTGCGAACATTCTGTTAAGAAAACTGACCTGGGCGTGTGGAACGGTCGTGCGACCTATTGCACGACCGTGCATCTCCAACACATGCAAGACAGTCCGGCAATAAACGACCAGTGTGACTAGGCGTGCAACAAGAACCCGGAACTGAATGACTGTGCGATATGAAGAACGACCGTGCGTGACCTACGACCAGTCAAGTTCTGTGACGTCATGCAGTATGGTACACCATACCTACAATAATTGCTTAAAGTGAACGGTCGTGCAACAGGACGCACGACCGTGCGACATCGAAAAAATATAAAAACCTGCAGAAACATTCTGCTCGTAACTCTGGAATTTTGGAGAGCAATTCAGGCGATTTTCAGGCTCCGGAGGCTTCTGCTTTCACCCGGATTCAAGCCACATTGTCTCGTTTAGCTCAATTACTATCCGGATTCTTAATCTTATGCTTGTTTATGGTTTGGTTTTCTAATCTTTCCATGATTTTGTTAATCTTTCAAGCATTTAGATTAATGTTTATGTATTATTGTAGCCTTTGGGCAAAAACACAACAATCCCTTGTTTGATTACAATCATTAGTATGTTAATCTTTGTTTGTAATGACATTTGGAAGTATTTTCTATGTTAATCTTTGATGATTAGTTTGCAACCTTGTTATCGATATTGATTTCTTGATTATAAGTAATTGTGTTGGATGATTAGTATTTGGTTAGTTGAGATAGTTGAAAAATGAAGCTTAATTAATCTTGTATTAGTAAACATTGAACTTGGTTAACTAGTTTAGCTTGGTTTAAATGTGTGCATCATGATACTAGAAATGGTTAGTGATTTAATAAAATGTAATTATTGTTAATCAAGAAAGTTTGCCGTCACGTAAGGACCTAAACGGGTTAAATGGTGTCGTTATGAATTCTTGCCATGATTTGTTAACTTAGTTAGTAGTTTAGGCCAAAATTGCTATCTTGGTGAATTTATGTGTAAGATTTGTAAAATGAACTCGGTTGTGATTTAATCTAGTTTATGCTTGTCTCGGTGGTTGCATTGTGTTTATCGGTGTCGCTTTCCTTGATTAAGTACGGTTAGAAAACTCCTAACGGATGACTAGCTTATTTTTAAGAGATTTTCATAGACATTTATCAATTGCACGTTAAAGAACAATTTTAGGTGGTTAAAGTGTGTTTATCGTTTTAGCTTTCCGAATGATTGTCATGTTAGGATTCCCCAAAGGGATAATAATTGTCTTAAAATGGAAAATTGACCGAATGCTTCTAGTGCCAAAACCGACTTAGGTGACATGCTTTGGTTGTGTATTAAGCAAGGCTATTTATCTATTTTCTATTATGTTTTATAAGTATTTGTTTATGCTTACTTTAGTTTATTAAAAATCACAAAACTTATGTTTTTACCGGTAGTTTAGTGACAAAGGTCTAGTATTATTTCTCCGCCCATTTCCTTGGATCGATACTTGGTTCTTACCGATACTTTACTACATATATGACGGGGTACACTTGCCTCTTTCGTGTGTGTTTTGATGTTAAAGTAATAATCACTTTTATAAATTTAAAACCGATTCGTGTGTAATTTCATTGCAAAATTATGTATATATACGCACACGTCAAGTTTTTGGCGCCGCTGCCGGGGAAATGGCGAGTTTTAGGAACGACCCGAGTCATTGTGTTATCGGTGTATATACTTGTTAATATTTGTGTATATTTTCTTGATTATTTATTTGTTAATATTTCTTGCTTTTAATTCGATTTATTCGTTTTCGAGATTATTTTTGTACACTTGTAAATTTTTGTTTCATTTATTTATTCAATCCGGATTTATTTATTCATTTATTCTTTGGGTTTTCGGCACCTTAAAATCATTTTTGTATTTGCCGATTCGATTTATTCTTATTGTGTTGATTTTTATAAATTTTCGGGCCTATTTTCGGATTTTTATAAAATTTTCAGCCCATTTTAAATAATATTCTGTTTCTTTTCAGCAAAAAAAAAAAGCATTATTTTATTAATAAAATATTCATTGTGTCAATTTTCCGTTTGCAGGTTAATGTTCTCGACCCCCGCTCCAGAAGTTGTTGAACCGTCAGACGAGCCCGAACGTGATCTTAGGAGACGTATACGCGCGAGAGGTCGGGCGGTTGGGCTACTGCTCACAAGTGGTGAGCAGGAGCAGGTGGTACCCGCTGAAGCCGAGGGCTCAGGGGCAGCAGGGAACGCAATCATGGCAGATGACGAGCGACCTTTGAATGAAACAAATCAGCCCGGAGGAACAGGCCTGGAGCCGAGTATCCTTCAGCCTACTATTTATGCACCTACTTTTGAAATTAGATCTAGTATTATTAATATGGTGCAGAATTCAGTACAGTTTGACGGGCGTGAGCATGAGGATCCCGGACGACATATAGCGGCTTTTCTCCACGTTTGTTCCACGTTTAAGATTATAAATGTTTCGGAGGATGCAATTTGGTTAAGGTTGTTTCCATTCTCGTTACGTGACAAAGCTAGAGCTTGGCTTATGTCACTCCTAACCGGGTCCATCAGGACCTGGAATCAGTTGGCGGAGCAGTTTATGCAGAAATATTTTCCACCTGAGAAAACGAACAAGCTACGGAACCGAATTGTTTCCTTTCGCCAGGACGAGGGCGAGTCGTTGCATGCAGCTTGGGAGAGATTCAAGGATTTGTTGATTGATGTGCCACATCATGGTTTCTCCAAGAGACAGCTGGTGTTGACGTTCTATCAGGGGCTCAGTTACAATACGCAGGAGCGATTAGACGTGAACGCGGGAGGCGATCTAGGAACTAAGACGCCGACGGAAGCGTACGATATTATAGAGAAAGTTGCGTTGAAATCCAGCTCGCGTCGGGAAGGAGATAGAGGCCGGGCATCATCATCATCATCTCGCGCAGGAGTTCATGCTGTAGACGACTATACGGCCATTACTGCACAAATCTCAGCTCTTGCATCGAGATTCGACAGGTCCCAGATGATTGCGCAAGCTGGCTCGGGATGTGACCAGTGTGGGGTGTCACATGAGCCTGGTGCGTGCTTTCAGGGAGTCGTCTATGAGGGCCATGAAGAGGTAGATTTTGTGAGTAATCAGGTGAGGCCTCAGAACAATCCGTACAGTAACACCTATAATCCTGGATAGAGAAATCACCCAAATTTTGGGTGGCGAGCGAATACAGGCAATCAAAACCCATTGGGGTTCACTCAGCGCGCTCCAGTGCCACAACAAGGTCAGGGTCAGAAGTTCCAGCAATACAACCAACCTTACCAGCAGCGTCCATATTCGTATCAGAATCAGGGCACTGGGAGTAGCTCCCAGCAGCAGGCCCCTCAGTCTAGTTCTAAGCTGGAGGATATGATGGCTCAGCTTCTTACTAGCTCCTCGAGTGCGAATCAGTTGGCTGAAAAACGCTACCAGCAGAGCGAGGATCGTTTTCTTTCTCATGAGGGAGAAATGAGAAGTCACAAAGCCTCGATTCAAAATATCGAGAATTAGGTTGGTCAACTGGCACAGATGATGTCTAAAAGACCCCAGGGTGGTCTTCCGGGCAATACAGAACCAAACTCGGGTGGGCATGTGAATGCGATCATGACCAGGAGTGGAAAAACTACCGGACCCGTCATATCGGACTTATCACCGATCACTGAAGCTATCCCGACTGACACACCGGACGAGGTGCAAGCCAGGCTACGCCCAGTAAGTACAGCACAAGTCTAGGAGCCGGTCAAAGATTACACTCCCGCAGTACCTTATCCAGGCAGGCTGAAGAAGCAGAAGAACGACGAACAATACGGTAAGTTCCTTGAGTTGTTTAAGCAACTGCACATTAATATACCGTTTGTTGAAGCGTTGCCCAGATGCCAAAGTATGCGAAATTCCTTAAGGATATCCTCTCGAATAAACAGAAGCTCGAGGATATTTCATGTGTGGTGATGAATGAAACTTGTTCTGCCGTTCTACAAAACCGTCTGCCCATGAAAATGGGAGATCCAGGTAGTTTTACGCTCCCGTGTTTGATTGGAAACATGTCTGTTAGCCATGCATTGGCTGACTTGGGAGCGAGTATCAACCTTATGCCTTATAAGGTTTTTACTAAACTGGATCTGGGTGAACCCTCACCTACTAGGATGAGCATTCGGTTGGCAGACCGTTCAATCAAGTATCCGCGTGGATTTTTGGAAAACATGCTTGTAAAGATCGATAAATTTGTTTTCCCCGTGGATTTTGTTATTCTTAACATTGACGAGGATTCAAGAGTACCTTTGATACTTGGACGCCCTTTCCTCAATACAACGAGGACGATTGTTGATGTGGCAGCTGGCCAAATCACGCTCCGAGTGAATGATGAGCATGTGACATTCGATATCAAAAGATCGATGCAACATCCGCAATGTCACGATGACAAGCTTTATTACGTCGACATTGTCGATGCATGTGTGTGCTCTCATTTTCAAGGTACTGTTGACGAGATTGATTCGGACACACGTCTGTCGTGTGGGGACCTGATTGGCATTACGCAGGAGGGCCACGATTTCGAGCAGCCAGTCTATCAGATTGGTGACGATGGTTCCCAGAGTCCGGAGAGATTTCTTGAAATTGTTCATGTAGAAGAAGAGAAAGCAAAACCGTCGGTTGAAGATCCACCATCTTTGGAGTTGAAAGAACTCCCACCACATCTCGAGTATGCATTTCTTGATGAGGAGCGTCGCTTACCAGTCATAATTTTGGCATCATTGGAAAAGGTTGAGAAGAATCAGCTTCTTGAGGTTCTAAAACTTCATAAGAGAGCCATTGCATGGAAAATCATGGATATCAAGGGCATCAATCCTTCTTTCTGTACTCACAAGATTCTGATGGAAGACGAGTACAAACCATGTGCACAGCATCAGAGGCGTTTAAATCCAAATATGCAAGACGTGGTGAAGAAAGAAGTGATTAAGTTGTTGGATACTGGGATGATTTATCCTATATCCGACTCTGTGTGGGTTAGTCCAGTGCAGGTTGTACCTAAGAAAGGTGGTATGACTGTAGTCTCAAATGATAGGAATGAGTTAATTCCTACCCGTACCGTCACTGGGTGGCGAGTTTGCATTGATTACCGCAAACTCAACGATGCTACTCGTAAGGATCACTTCCCGCTTCCATTCATCGACCAGATGTTGGAACGTCTGTCGGGGAAGTTGTATTACTGTTTCTTGGACGGGTTCTCTGGGTACTTCCAAATTCCTATCGCTCCTGAGGATCAGGAGAAGACTACCTTTACCTGTCCTTTCGGCACATTCGCCTACCGGCGGATGCCTTTTGGGTTGTGTAATGCACAAGCGACCTTCCAGAGATGCATGGTTGCTATTTTTCATGATATAATCGAGGATTCCATCGAGGTTTTTATGGATGACTTTTTGGTATTTGGGGATTCCTTCGATCATTGCTTGGAAAATTTGAGAAAGATGTTGAAGAGGTGTGAGGAGACGAATCTGGTCCTAAACTGGGAGAAATGCCACTTCATGGTGAAGGAGGGCATAGTTTTGGGACACAAGATTTCTCATGCGGGCATGGAAGTCGATCCAGCTAAAGTTGACGTTATTTCACGACTTCCGCCTCCTACCTCTGTGAGAGCAATACGGAGCTTTCTTGGTCATGAAGGGTTCTACAGGCGATTCATAAAGGACTTTTCAAAAATCGCTAGGCCTGTGACCCGTTTGTTGGAGAAAGACGCTCCGTTCATATTTGGAGATGATTGCTTGATGGTTTTTGACCTTCTCAAGCAAAAGTTGATTGAGGCCCCTATTTTAGTTGCACCGGACTGGATTCTACAGTTTGAAATTATGTGCGACGCGAGTGATTACGCTATAGGGGCCGTTTTGGGTCAAAAGAAAGAAAAGCACTTTCACCCGATCTATTATGCGATCAAAACTTTTCACGACGCTCAAGAGCATTACACCGCGACTGAAAAAGAGCTCTTGGTGGCCGTTTTCGCATTTGATAAATTTAGATCGTATTTAGTGCTTTCGAAAACCGTTGTGTATACTGATCACGCAGCCATTAGATACCTCTTCAGCAAACAAGACGCTAAACTGCGTCTAATCAGATGGATCTTATTGGTGCAAGAGTTTGATATCGAAATCCAAGATAAAAAGGGTGCTTTGAATGTAGCGGCTGACCATCTATCTCGGTTAAAACATGGAGATATCGAGGACTCGCGTTGGGATTCAATCAATGACAATTTCCCACATGAGTCTTTGAAGGGTGTAGAGATATGCGATGAGTCTCCTTGGTTCGCTGACTTTGCGAACTACCTTGCTTGTAGAATTCTGATTAAAGGGTTGACTCACCAGCAAAAGAGGAAATTCTTTTCAGATATCAGGCATTACATTTGGGACGACCCTTTTCTATTCAAGGTGGGTGCTGATCAGGTGATCAGAAGATGTGTATCAGGGACTGAGGCGACCGATATTCTGCGCCATGTCATGAGGGACCTACCGGAGGCCACAACGGAGCCAACTTCACCGCGAAGAAGGTGTTGGATTCCGGGTTTTACTGGCCGACCATTTTCCGTGACGCGCAGAGTTGGGTGAAAGCGTGCGATGCTTGTCAGAAGGCGACGAACATATCGGCACACGACGAAATGCCCCAGAACTGGATACAGGTTTGTGAAGTCTTTGACGTTTGGGGGATAGACTTCATGGGACCGTTTCCCCCCTCACGAGGTAATAAATACATCCTGGTCGCAGTTGACTACGTATCAAAGTGTGCGGAGGCGCAAGCCTTACCCACAAATGACGCCAGGGTGGTCGTGAGATTCTTAAAAAGTTTGTTCGCCTGATTTGGCGCTCCGAAAGCGCTCATTAGTGACAGAGGGACTCATTTCTGTAACCACACAGCTTGAAAAGGCTTTGTCCTGATACGGTGTGCATCACCGTTTGTCCACGCCCTATCATCCGTAGACGAGCGGGCAGGTGGAAGTCACGAACCGTGGGCTTAAGCGCATCCTTGAGCGGTCTGTTGGTGCAAACCGTAAGGAGTGGTCAGACAAACTTGAGGAGGCATTGTGGGCATTCCGTACAGCTTATAAGACCCCTATAGGGACCACCCCCTTTAGGTTGGTATACGGAAAGGCATGCCATTTACCGGTGGAGTTGGAGCACAAGGCTATGTGGGCTTTGAAAACCGCAAATTTGGACCTTAAAACTGGAGGTGAAGCCCGGTTTCTCCAAATTCATGAATTGGAAGAATTGCGTCAACAAGCCTATGAAAGCTCCGTACTCTACAAAGAGCGCACGAAGAAACTTCACGACAAACGCTTGAAGGACCACAAAGAATTCCAAGCGGGTGATCTTGTTCTTCTTTACAATTCACGGCTGCGCTTATTTCCTGGGAAGCTTCATTCACGCTGGACAGGACCATACACGGTTAAGGAGGTATTTCCGTATGGTACTGTTGCAGTAGAGAACGCAGATGGCGTTACATTCAAGGTAAATGGTTACCGATTGAAGTTGTACATTGCCGGGCCGATAGAGTCGGCGGTGGAGGTAATTGAGCTCCAAACCCCGCACACATCATAAGTGTGGGGAGGAGAGAGTCTACGCTACTGACTCGCAGATCAAAAATGTAGCAAGAGCGTATTTTGCGCTTTTGGGGTAGTATCGTCTTTTTAGGTGTTTTTCTAATTTTAGCGTAATTTAGGTTAGTTAGGTAGTTTCCTTTAGTTTGTTTAATTTTCTTACGTACCGAGCGAAGGTTCTGTGTTGCAATATTGTTGTTACAGTTGGCGTGTTGAAAAAATGGTGAAAAACGGCCAAAACAGTTGCTGGAAATGGCTTCTGCAGAAAATTTTGATCTGCAGCTGTTGCACGGTCGTTCCACGAGTCGCACGACCGTGCGTTTCCGAGCTCGCTGGCACGGTGAGTCGCACCCCCGATGCATCTCCGAGAACATGCTGCAGGTTTGAAAAATGTAGGTGACGCACGACCGTGCGAGCTGTCGCACGACTGTGCGAGAGGCAGGGGCAGTTTGGTCTTTTGCACATTATAAAAACCCCCATCTGCTTCCAAACCCTTCATTCGCGAACCCTAGCCATCTGCAGCCGTTCCAGAGCGATATTGCTTCAAATCGCACGGTTCTTCGCACGATTTCACACCCTTCTTCGCACGGTACGTTCCTTCATGTAGAATATCTGTTTTTTCGCTTTCTAGGGTAGATTCATCCGTTTCTTCAAGGCTTTTTAGGGTTCTCTTCATAAACAAATTGAAACCCTAACCCTTGTAAGAACCATTCGTATCGTGAACGTCCGGTTAAGTTTCCGACCCCTGTTTGTACAAAAAAGTTGTTGGTTTTGAAAAAATCAGGCTATTCGAAGTTCAGGGGTTTGAAATCTGCAGAACAGGTGTCGCACGGACGTTCCTTGTATGGAACGGTCGTGCCATTCCAGATGATTCACTATATCTGCTTGTTGGCCGGTGTTGTACGGTGGTGCCATTAGTCGCACGCCGTGCAGTTCCGACGGATTTGGGCAACTGGTGTTTGTTATCGGCGACGCACGACCGTGCGTCTCGTCGCACGACCGTGCCACAGGCCCAGATCAGAATCACAGTAGCTTCATAACTGTCTGCTCGGCTGTTTTCAATTGACATTTTTCCTGTTCCCATCTTTCTAACGATATATCTCATACAGATGGATCACCCTTTCCTTCAATTCAATCCCGAAGATGAATGAGAGGCTCTTTGCATCCCGAGACGGGACGCCTTATGGGCAAGGCGGGGGCAATTCGGAGTCCCCCGGTGGCTAGATTGGGAAGTTATGGGGGAGCTAAACCAGAGTGACCGACTTGACAGCATGCTCACTTTCCCACTTGCCCGCTTAATATCTATCAACCGACCCGTCTACCTTGAGCTGACAATAGAGTTCTTTTCAACATATTCCTATGAGAAGCCGGTTGCTCATAGAAGGCCCAAATTCCGCTACAAGGAGCGGATAACTTTCCGGTTAGGTGGACGATGGCATACTTGGACAGTAGGTGGATTAGGTAGGAAGCTCGGGATCTACACAAGAGAAGACATGGATTCCGAAGTCTTCACAAATCAGCTCACTTTTCTGACTGATGATGCACGGAACCAGTTTTGGGCTGAAAATGCTATAGGTGACCCTTACGACCCAAGAATGTCGAAGGCTTCACGACTGAGAGATCCTTTGGTGCGAGTGATGCATCATGTGTTTAGCCACACAATTTGCGAGCGCATGGACAGTCTTGGGAACTGTCCAACACCAGATTTGATTTTTCTCTATGCGCTGGTTGAGAAAGTCCATATCAACCTAGCCGCAAGGATGGCCGAATACTTCGTGAAGTGCTCGGGGCGGAAGCCCAACAGTCAAATCCACGGCGGTCAGTACGTGACCGAAATTGCTTATAATCTGGGTTTGATGACTGACGAGGTACTTCAGGGTCTCACTCTGATAACCGAGGGTGTTTATGTTGACATTAGGTCACTGAAGGCGATGGGAGTGATTGTTGAGTTGCCTCACGGGGATAGATTGAAGGGGTTAAACAACGAGGTCTGGGACCCGTTGCCTCCAGCTGTGGAGGAACATGAGGATGAGGTGATGCATGATCAGGAGCATCCGGAGCAGCACCAGCACCAGCACCAGCCACAGACACCACCACACTCGCCACAGCACCATGCATTCCACCAGCATCAGGACTGGCCCGAGTTCTATCAGCAGTTCCAGCAGATGCAAGTTAACCAGGATCAGATCAGGGTTAACCAGGAACAGCATGGGGTTTATATTGACCAGATCCGGTCTAGACAGGACGAGATTAGGGCCGCTCAGGATCAAATTCGGGCAAACCAGGATAATTTGTATCAGGGAGTGAGTGCTGGGTTTTCATATCTGTTTGGGGAGATGCATCATGCATATCCCGACTACTTTCAGCATCCCCCACAGTTCCCACCGTGGAACCCACCTGGTTACGGAGATGCGGATTCGTCCTTCACTAGAGACGATTATGGTGATGACGAGTAGGAGTCGGTGGTATTGATTGTTGGTGGTTGTTTTTATTTCAGTACTTTATATTTTGGGTGTTCATTTTGTTTGTTATTTCAACACCCTCGGATTGTATTTTGTTTTCAGACAATTTACTTTATGTCTTGTATTTGTTTGGATGTTAGTCTTATATTTATGTACATTATGGTTTATTTATGTTTACTCTGTTTCTGTTCTGTTTTGGTGTACATGTGACATACTTGCAGATCCGACATATCTTGGACCGGAGCATGTGACAGATACAGCTACGGAAGTCTCGTTGCATCAACATCATCTTGAGAGGGGAGTACTATTATCCTTTTCTCTATATTTCAGGTCTCGCATTGGGGACAATGCGAAGTTCAAGTGTGGGGAGGGGGTTAACTTTGTTAACTTTGTTTGTCCTCTATAAAAAAAATCAGAAAATCAGAAAAATCATTCAAAAATACCAGTATTTTGTATATATTTTAGTAAATAAACCGGTTGGTTGTGTTTTAGAAAGCTTCGGACTTGATAAAAACTCGACAAGCAAAATATTTTTGAAAAAGGAAACCGGAAAGCGTGACAAACAAAGAAAGACTTGCATGATAGTTTTCACACTTTTACCCATTCCTTCCGTTACGTGAGCATATTTGAGCCTTGATATTGTTATATATTTGTTCATTTCGGATATAGGAGTGAGTCGGATGTTATGTGTAATTTAGAACTTGTCACTAGTATGCTTGTTAAGACCATGAACTTGCGGAATTGTGTAGAAGTGATAGAGGCACTTAGATTACCCCCTTTGTTGTAAACCTTGTTCTTTGTGTTGTGCTTCCCGTAAACCTTATATTACCCTTTAGGATTAACCATGTCGAGCCTTCCCGTTTACCTTTGCACTTAGCCAAATTTAGCCTTTTTATGTTTTAAACCTTTTTAGTGTTGAAACTCGGTCAAAATAATCGTTTAACTAGCGTTTGTTGTAGTTTATTGTTTTTTTATCTAGTTCCTTGTTAAAAAAAACAGAAAATAAAACACCCTAAAATAGGGTGAAGTCGACGAAAATCGAGCAAGTTTGAATGCTTAAATGTTAAAATATCGTTGATTAGCTCGATTGCGCAAAAGTCGCCTTTTTAAGGCATTTGTATGTATAGTTGTATTGTTTGTTGCTAGTTAAACGCTACTACCGAGTTTTAACCATTTTCGCCACTTTAAATATCCATTTCCATACCCTTCGCCCAAGCCTAACGTTACAACCCGTAAAGACCTCTTGATTTACACTTTTTCGCATGTTAGTTGGTGGAGACGTGATCTTATGACAAGCTTATGATATTACACATTTCATTGACGAGGCGTTGAGTGTTTGCACGTACACATTTTATGTATGTTTCATAAATAAAACCGAGTGTGTGTGAACATTGTAAGTTTTGTGAAGATTAACATGTTGAGTCAATTAAATGTGAAGTCACGGCTTTTTGGTTGTCGCTGTATATTTGCATATGCTTGTTGGGTTTGAGTCTTTTGATGTCGTCTTTCGAAAAACCGGCTAACCGTTTATAGTTGTTTTCAATAAAATAGTGTGTAAATTATCATTCTTGTTTGATTCTATCTTTTATTGTATTTTAGTTTAGCTTGCTTGAGGACAAGCAAGGTTCAAGTGTGGGGAGATTTGATATTCGCTAATTTACACATATTTTAGTCCCCCGTTTTACCCCTATTTTATGCGTTTTCGGCCGTAAAACCGTCATTCGGATGCTTAATCGTCTACACTTTTGTTTACAGGCCTAAAACAGCATACCAGACAAGATGATAGCGAAAACGAGGACTTTCCGGATAAAACGACGAAGCTGCGAACATTCTGTTAAGAAAACTGACCTGGGCGTGTGAAACGGTCGTGCGACCTGTTGCACGACCGTGCATCTCCGACACATGCAAGACAGTCCGGCACTGAACGACCAGTGCGACTAGGCGTGCAACAAGAACCCGGAACTGAACGACCGTGCGATATGAAGAACGACCGTGCGTGACCTATGACCAGTCAAGATCTGTGACGTCATGCAGTATGGTACACCATACCTACAATAATTGCTTAAAGTGAACGGTCGTGCAACCGGACGCACGACCGTGCGACATCGAAAAAATATAAAAACCTGCAGAAACATTCTGCTCGTAACTCTAAAAAATTGGAGAGCAATTTAGGCGATTTTCAGGCTCCGGAGGCTTCTGCTTTCACCCGGATTCAAGCCACATTGTCTCGTTTAGCTCAATTACTATCCGGATTCTTAATCTTATGCTTGTTTATGGTTTGGTTTTCTAATCTTTCCATGATTTTGTTAATCTTTCAAGCATTTAGATTAATGTTTATGTATTATTGTAGACTTTGGGCAAAAACACAACAATCCCTTGTTTGATTACAATCATTAGTATGTTAATCTTTGTTTGTAATGACATTTGGAAGTATTTTCTATGTTAATCTTTGATGATTAGTTTGCAACCTTGTTATTGATATTGATTTCTTGATTATAAGTAATTGTGTTGGATGATTAGTATTTGGTTAGTTGTGATAGTTGAAAAATGAAGCTTAATTAATCTTGTATTAGTAAACTTTGAACTTGGTTAACTAGTTTAGCTTGGTTTAAATATGTGCATCATGATACTAGAAATGGTTAGTGATTTAATAAAATGTAATTATTGTTAATCAAGAAAGCTTGCCGTCACGTAAGGACCTAAACGGGTTAAATGGTGTCGTTATGAATTATTGCCATGATTTGTTAACTTAGTTAGTAGTTTAGGCCAAAATTGCTATCTTGGTGAATTTATGTGTAAGATTTGTAAAATGAACTCAGTTGTGATTTAATCTAGTTTATGCTTGTCTCGGTGGTTGCATTGTGTTTATCGGTGTCGCTTTCCTTGATTAAGTGCGGTTAGAAAACTCCTAACAGATGACATCATCCTAGAACACCTCAAATCTAGTGATTTCATTGTTAAAAAGTTAAGATTCAAAAGATAGAAAGGTGTAGGAGTGCGTGTAGATTAAGAAAGTACAAGATTTAGGTTGAGATCTTACCGGAATCGTGAGAAATCGAAGAAAAGGTGAGATTGGAGCGATGGTCGGACATGAGAGTGCAAAACTGGTAAGTTGTGATGTTGATAGGGGTATTTATAGGGTTTCCCAAAAAGGAAAGGGGAGGAGAGGGGCTGGTCGATCGAACAGTACCCTGGTCGGGTGGTAGCCCGATCGAGTGGCACCTCGATCGGATGGCTCTCCGATCGGGTGGCAGTTCGATCGGCTGGCCACTCGATTGGAGGGCACGGCGCATTGAGTTTTGCGATTTCGATTCACGTGTAGAGCGTTGCGATGTGATAGAGTTTCCTAGTAAAATTACTTTTAATCCCAACTACTATATCAACATACAATCATCCTTATTTCATATTTGTATAGCGTTTGCGATTCGATTGCGATTGAGTTTCGATTGCGTTTCGATTAACCACCACAAATAACATAATTAAACATGCATAAGTAACACATAAGGCACACACACACATAGAACAATATCCAGACGTTTAATTCGAGTTGCGATTGCGATAAAGCGATAAAACATGCGATAAATATCGAATAAACCTCGATTATTAATAAGTACTCCACATAATACAACTAACGTAAAGCATAAAATAGACTGTCTACGAGTCAAAGAAGTCAAAACAGGAATTGAGCAAGGAGTGACAGATCGCAATTAGCAATCTTGTCTCCCTTTGACTTCAATCTTGACTTTGACTTTCGAAACACGGGGTGTTACAATGGTAAGTTGTATGGTAATTGTTGATGATTGATGATGAGTTTTTAAAAAGAAAATGATATACTATTAAGTATGGAAACCTCCATTTTCAAGGGAAACTATGGCAAAAGTTTTGAAGAAATTAGACACTTAGAAAAATATTTTTAAACAAATGTTTACAAGTAATTTTTGATCTTGGTTTTAAATATAAAATTTGCTATAAATTTTGTTGCAAAAATTACAAGTATTGGAGGTTGATTTTTAACAATAAAAATGGCTAAGTATATATATTTAGGAAAATATATATTTAGATGTCACAAAAATTATGTGCTACTTGTATATTGCTTGTATTAGTTATAATAAAAATTAGGAACCTTGAAAATAATATAACACACCAAAATACTAAAAATTGTAATACGAAATATTACCAAAATCACAAGAAAATAAATATATATCTTAGACCCAAATATCGGACAAATTGGACAAAGGACATTTGCGCAATTATGTGTATATATTTCAGAAATAAATTCGTAACTCGACAAATATGATAAACGGTATTTTTGAAACCGAAGAAAAGGCAAAGTATGGGTTTTTACAACTATTAAAAAATATATCATATTTTGTCAAAATAGAAAATATATTATTTTTGAAGTAGGAGAAAATATATATTTTCATGAACAACACAAAAATATACTATTTTGGTGAAAACTAAAAATATATGTTTTTCAAGATTTAATCTTAAAAATATATTATTTTTAAGATTTATATGAAAGTATATGTATTTTTGCCAAATAAATTTATAGATATTTTTCTATAAAATTTTTCTTAAAATATATATATTTTAAGAGCATAAAGTTGGTGATTTTTAATTGTAGAAAATAATATTCTGGAAAATTCTACATAAATTAAGTAAAGAATACTTAATAAATACAAGAAAATACGTATTCCTATACGTATAAATACATACCGGAATACACTACCAATACTTGGCAAAATACGCAAATACAAGTATACCTATACTTGGAAGATATATATGTGAGAACCACGTGACAAATTAAGTTAAAAATATATTATTTTAACAATATTCCAAATAATTGGATGGAAATAGTTTAAGTTATATCCTTATTTTAACTAATAATTATATAATTTGGAATTATATAATGTACATCAAGCGTATAACTCAAAGTATATTAAATTCCAAAAATAAGTCTTAATAAACAACTAAGGCTAAGAGTCGTTACACGACCTTAACGTCTAATAAAACATAGTACGTGTGTAGGTAGTGATACGTCCCGTAAAACGAAACTTTGATTATACGAGACAGCTACGCAAACTTATGAGTTCATGTCCCCCTTTTCTTTTAATTGTTTTCGGATTTATAAGTATCGGGGGTGAAATACATGTCAACTTGGGTATGATTTAGCTAAGGAACGAACTATTAGATCATGTGACCATAGGCTGAACTGAAGTGCCATTAATTCTTTTAAGGACCACGGGACAAATGTTAGATCTAATGGGTATGGCGGAGCCCCACTCACGGTCCATGCATGACCACTTTGAGTGCTGTTGTGTCCCAGTCGAGGTGATTCGACCAAGTCGAGGTGATTCGGCACAGTCGAGGTGATTCGACACTAAAGATCGTCTATTCGGGTTGAGTACTCCCTATGTCATCACATATATTAATGTCCTTGCAAAATATTAATTGATCTGTTCATAGACGCTTTACATACCTGTTTTCAAAGGAATCTCTCAAATGTTTACAAGTTTATTGGAACTCATACAAAAGCATGAACTCACTCAACTTTTGTTGATGTTTTCAAATTACATGTATTTCTGGAAGGCAATGGAAATGTTTTCAAAAAGTGCATTACAAGATTTGATGTCATCCACTTTTGAAGGGTTTGGTTTGTATATCTTATCTTGGATAAGATATATGAAGCAAAGCCATGGTTAAAAGTAGTCTTTTGTTAAAAAGTCCATGTATGAAACTTAATCTCTTTTGATGGGTTGAAACTTAACATCTTCTGTGTTGTAATATCATTTGAAACTTATGAATGGATGAACATCATTTTTAATCATATAGTTTTTTTATAATCGAATGCAATGAAAACTGATCAAGTCACACATACACGCTTCCGCAAAAGTCACGGTGTGACAGGTTGGTATCAGAGCTTCGATTGTAGTGAACTAGGATTCCTTCTTGAGTCTAGACTATAATCACTAGGATTCTCTCACGAAAACATTTTTACAAAAAAGGTTTTTCATTGCATTTACGAAAGCGCCAAGATCCATGAAGCAAACAATTTTTCAAAGGAAAGACAAAGCATAGACATTAGTAGGGAGGGGAAAATACCCCAACTAATGTGCTAATTGAGGTATAGCCTATGTGAGATAGACTTGCCAAAGACGAAATGACCCACGAAAGTACTTACGAGAGTTATATGTGACATGCATTTATTTACCTGTATATACAAAGTAACATTACTATTCATTAATATATATATATATATGCATATATGTGTACGAAATAATTATTGACGGGAACGAGATACCTTTGACTTCGAATTCTATTATTGTTCTTGACTCGCACAATGAGAGCATCGACCTCACGTTCATTGCGGAGCTTATGGCTGATGAAATCACTAAACAAGACCCTGAGCTTAATTCCGTATAAGATGGCTATTCTTCCCCCTCGAATACGAAGGTGCCTGACTACGGGAGTGACGGCGAGGTGGAGGTGGTAACCCTGGACAACAACTTTATCATTGGGACGAGGTCCCTGTGGCTTTTACGAAACATGATTGACGACACTCTTGTCCAGAAAAGGAAGATGAGGTACTCATCTTGAAGGTGCCCCTCCAAGTACTATTGTTAGGAACTCTCTTTATTCCTACTTTGACTAGCATTGTGCCATTTCACGCATAACGACAACGGACGTTGGCGCGTGGACCATCATAAAGGTCCCATCTATGTCGAAGGTATGAGGATAGTAGTGTCCCCTATCTAGCTGATCAGCTGCTTCGAACGAGAGAAAATTAGGGTGACCATGCAAGACAATTTATTATTACAAGGGCCCACGTAATAACAACTTGTAGTGCATGGGGAGTCCTGGTGGACTCTGCGGGTCAAGCTAATGATCACCACCCATTCAAAATTTCTAAGTGTTCAAACCTCCATCTAATGGAACAATACCGAGATAGTTACTATAACATTCTACAAAGTAGGAAGTCTATTGTCACACCCCGAAATATCAGAGCATTGGCGTGACTAGACTGGTATCTTCATTGCACAGCGGAAGCAAATAAGCTAAGTCTTTTAGAAAATGAACGCCACTAAGTACTCGACTCCATATGGTTCTCCTATTCCAACCGTGCCATAACTTTGAAAAGCAACCTGAGAAAGAAACATGCGAAAAAGTCAACATAAAGTTGAGCGAGTTCATAGTTTGTTTGTAAAAGATTTGAAATAAATCTTTTTGAATAACCGGTTTTTGAAGTATTGTTGAGAAAACGAATTTAAAATCATTTTCTTGTCATGTTATACAGAAACTTTGTATGAAAACATAGTATGTATCTTGTATAATTCAAGTGTTTCTGTATGTATCTTGTATAAGTCAAGTATTCTTGTATGTATCATGTTTTCTTGTACAAGTCAAGTATTCTTGTATGTATCTTGTTGTTAATGGGTTGCAAGGCCATTAACATGTGACACGACATAGGAAGTCACCAAACCATAGGCATTTTTCTATAGTCGATTCACGACTGAGACACAAAAACACTACTTGGTTCTAGTTGTCACCAAGAGTGGGGTTGCCCTGACACCCGTTAGATCTAACCTTTTGTTCTACGGTCTAAGTATGTACACGATTAATGGTGCTTATGGTACCCTATTCGTGACACTATTTCTCGTATCATTCCTCAAACGCATCATACTTGGTACTAGTTATCACCAAGAGTGCTTCTTGTTTATGTATCCATCATATCAAGTATCAATTTTTCAGTTCTTGTATTCTTTATGTCAAGTATCAATTCTCATGTGTTTGTATGCTCTTGTATTTGTATTTTCTCGTAGTTTAGAAAACTAGAATTCGTGTGTAAACGCTTGTTTGAAAAACCGGTATAAAACATAAGCTTTCCGTAACCCATTTGTGTCAGATAAATCTTGCTTGTAAAATGGTTTATAAATATGTAATTCTTGTATGCTTTGCAAAAAGTGCATGTCTTTCCACCCCGAAAACATTTAGAAAAATGTAAAACCATAAAAGGTGGGGTTATGAACTCACCTGAATATTCCTGTGCAAAGCTAGCTAATTACGACTTCGCGATGTCGTTTCCAAGACGAGGCTCGCTATCGTGCATTCTACAATATTCCTAACACGGAATATCTTATAAGTTTCTAAATAATGCGGTAACTAAACTACGTGTTACCGAGCTCTACCGATTCGTTGACGAGAAGTGGTTAACTTAATAAAAATGATTAGGTTATACTTTGTCGCCCCAAGAAGTCGTTGTGTATATAGGAATATTCGTACGAAAGTAATATATGATAAACTTGTATTATATATATTGCGTCTTGTATATATATATTTGCCAAAATATTCGTATATGCCGTTTCGGCGTTCGTAATAAATATAAAATATTATATTTATTTGCGAAAGTAACATCGAGTTGTTTGAAGTTTCAAATAAATATAAAACTATATTTATTTTTTTATAAAACGAATTCGTGTTGTACGATAAATAGATGAGTTATATCTATTTTATAAAAGAATCGTTGTTTTTGTTTGAAATAAATACATAAACTATATTTATTTGTTGTCGAAATAATTTCCGTATCGTTGTCTTCGTGATGTTGCAAGTTGTTGATAAAGAAACTTTATATTTGTATCTCTTTTTATAAAAGTCGCTTTATAACAATAATTGTCGTTTTACAAACAGGACACGTTTTGTTTTATAATAAAACTCATTTTATTTTACGGGCTTTCTCGAAAAACGGGCAGAGTTTCCTCTGTTTTTGGACGCCCCCCGACAACACAAGTTGTCGTTATTTTATCAAAATTCAACAATAGTCAATATCAATATACTCAATATGATTTCGTCAAATGTATAACGATGCATAGTATATTTAAGTAGATCGGTTCGAGCTCGATTTTGCGTATAAATAAAAATCAATAATTAAATATAATTAGAAATTCCGCGTCGATTAGGCTTTACCGAACTGGCGTTGACTTCTGTTGACCGCCTGTTGACTGGTGTTGACCCGAGTTGACTTGGGTTTGACCGAGTTGACTCGGTGAGTTGACCGAGTCATCCGAACCGAGCCATCTGACCGAACCGGAACCAAATCCCTATTGTCTGAGCCGCTGACCAAAGTCTACCCGAAAACCCGAGTACCAAGGAGCCGAAAATTCCAAATCTGACCCGAAAACGAAACCATCACCCGAACCGTGGCTGACTTGATCTAAATCTGACCCGAACTGCCTTTAGACCCGGAACTTGAAATCGGGTGACTCGTCGGATAAAGACATGGACCGCCGGTTAAACGAACCGACCGCCGGTCCGAGACGTGAATCATCATCATTAGCATCTGATCATCGTCTTCGTCTGAAACCCACCGGATAAATCTGCTGACCATCGGATAAACGAACCGACCGGCGGTCCGAACCTCCAACCGCCGGTTCCTTCTCTCTCTCTCGGTCTCTCTCTCTCTTTCATCGCCTCTCTCTCTCTCTCTCTCTCCGCGTCTGTCCGCAGTCGTCGCTCACCACCACCGCACGGTGGTGGTGGTGGTGGTGGTCCTTTCTATTGTCGAGGGGGGGTGCTTGTCGCCGGTAACCAGCACCGGTCGTCGGCCGTGAACGGCGAGGAGAGAGAGCCGTGTGAGGGTGTGTGTTATGTGGTTTGTTTTAGAGAAGATGAGAGGGAAAAGGGGTGCAGGGAGTTTTGATGAAGTTATTATTGTTCTTCATATGTGCTTTGGGGAACAAAAAGAAAATAAAACTCCTGTGTTTGCAAATTATAACCGAGAGGGAGAGATGATGTGTTTTTGTGTTGTGAGAATTGTGTGAGGTCCATGGATTTTATAGAGACTTTGAGATCTTGTAAAGATCTTATAAAAAATTGTAGAGATTTTGTGTTCCATCTTTTCGAGACAAAAGCTTTTGTAAAGATTTTTCAGAGATTTTGTAAGATCTTACAAGATCTTTATAAGATTTTCTAAGGACAAGATCTAATTATATTATGTGCAGGTTTAGGCTTGTGGGTTTTGGGCTTGGGCCCAGGGCCCACAAGCCCATCTCATGTGTAAGTGGCCCGTAATTCCTACGAGACCCGATATCGCAACCCAAACTCCATAAGCTTAAAAATAATCGTGTAACATCCATATTTGTCTGTGTCGTCAGTATTTCGTACGGTTTCAGTCCGTTGTCATTTGATGTTTCGCAGATTCCACGCGAATCTTCATACACGTACTGTATAGCTGAACAAACGTTCCTGGGCACTCCAAGAGCATGGTTAAGTTAATTAGCGTCATGAACACTATTTATTATCGCGTAATCACCTGTTAATCACGTAATTAAGCGCGTAAATTATCGGTTGTCACATCTGTCTTTGCCTACTTGGTGCCTAACACTTCTACCCGTAATACGAGTCGTTTGGGAACCGATATCTAAGCAAGTGAAGATGGCTAACACTCAGAAAAGATTCTTCTCATCCTTCACCTCACATGCACCCTATCACCCACTACCTATATCACCACCACCACTACCAACACCCCTATCAGTAACTCTACACTCTCTATCCTGTAAAGCACCCCATCATTTGGGTAGTGCATTCGCGCCCTGGAAAACCGCTTTACAGTTGCTACAAGGCACAATTCGGTTCCGAGGAAGAAGTCACGTACCCTCACGACCTTATCTCTGCGTTTTCACTATCACCCCCTATACGTGGTAGTAATGTGTAACATCCCGAAAATACAAATTTTTGAATTTGCAATTAAGTTGTGAATAAATTAAGTAAAGTAATCTAATTTGTAATGGTACTAACCTAGTTAGTTTAACACTTATGAGTAGTTAAAGACATTAAAACAAAATAAAAGAAACTAGAGGGACTAAAGTGTCAAACTTGAAACTAGTTTTAATAAACATTTTTATTAAAACACAAACTCAATAGAAATTGAGTTGGTGGGATCGACCAGAAGCCAGGGGAGGGCAACCAAGCTCCTCCAAAACCCTAACAAGCACAAATCTCATAAATTGAAGGTGATAATCTGGTCCAAATTGAAATCTGAGTTAAGATTAGTAATCCCCATCACAAGGGGGTTGTAAGGTATGTAAAATTCTATAAAAATTCTCTGTTTGAAATTCTTATGAATTTGGGAGATTCAAAGTTGATGATGCATGTTTGTGATTTGATTAGTTTAGGGATGATATAGTGTCTAGAGGAAAAACCTAGACAACTACATGTGAAATCATGTCCAAATTCAGGAAATTCCATGAACACATTGAAGATGGGTTATGGGTTTTACAAGATAATGATGAACACTAGGGTTTAGAATGATTATTCTAGTGTAATTTGATCATAGAAAGTGATTTCAGAAAAGTATGATGTTTAAATGCTATATGAAAGCTTTATTGATGTTAAGTTAGCTAAATAGCAAGCTATGAACTTGAATATGAAGATATAAAGATTCTGCCTTTATAGTGTTTGTTGAAATGCCTCAAAGAAGGCTTGAAACTGAATTGTTAAGTTAAAAAAACGCATAATTATGATGTATGACAAAATGTGCGTTATATATGTGAAACAAAGAGTTCTAAACATAAAGTGATTGAACTCTATAGGAAAGGAAGCCGGGGCATCGAGCGGGCAAACCGGTGTGGACGCACGTTTGAAGGGCTTGCTTTAAAGGTATGTAACTTGATTAGTTACAATTGAGTAAATTTTGTTATGTAGTATATATGTAATTGATTTGTGAATAAAAGTTGAGTTGGAATTAAGCGATAATGTTCGCTAGTTCGAATAATAGGCCAAGAAATTGGTTAGACCTCATTGGTAGTCATCAAAAATGGAGAATTCCTTAGATGAGCTAAACGGGTCAAATAACCAAATAAGGCATGGTAAAGCATTGTAGTATGGTTACTCGGTCTTCGTTAATATTTTTAAGATCTATTGAAATATGAAAAATCAGTATGTTGGTAGGTTAGAATAAGAAATCCGAGAAATGGGTTTGGGCAAAACAAGCAAAAAGGCAAAACATAATGTTACAGAGACTACCGTAAGTTACGGTGTCACCGTAACTTACGGTAGATCAGGATGTTACGGTGGGTGTCTACTGGTTTACGGTAGGTACCGTAAGTTACGGTAGAGTTCTGAAACGTCTGTAAATGTTTGCATATCATAGTTAAATTGAATCCGTTTTAAACGTAGTTTCAATTATGTGTTACTTTTAAATACTTTAATACTAATGTTTAATATAAACATTTCAGTTTCTAGGTATTCAAAGATTACGGATGACGGTCAAGCATGCTTTTGAAAAACCAAACATTATTTACAAGCTTCCGCAATGTTTTAATCTTACTTAGACTTTGTTTATGAGTTGTAAACAATTTGTTAAACAACTTTTGAATGTTCCAACTTAGTCGTTAGTTGACTAAGGTTTATGTTAATTATGAACTTCTCTTTATGAAACTTATGTTAATTTGGTATCTTTTGTATAAAGATGACAAAAATTATTATTAAATTCAAGTAAAATTAGACGGGTGTTACAAGTTGATAATCAGAGCTTAAGGCTGTCAACAAGTGTTCGGTTCAAGCTTGATCGATCGTCCGGTCAGAATTGACTTATTATGTTAACAAATTATGTCTTATGTAAGAATGAGAAAGGAATTGATATGCATGGGAAGAGTGTGTTAACACACTCAAACCCGGAAAGTGCATTAAATGTGAACGGTTAAAACAAGTTAAGAACTTGACTAAACCGAAACAAATGAAGCAATGTTATGAATGAAATGTTTAATGTTTAAATGTAAACATTTCAGTTTCAAGATGTCTGATGGAAATGATGATAATCCGGTGCAAACAAGCACCGAACAAATGAAAGAGATAATTGTCGAAGAAGTAGGGAAGGCAATTGAAGGTAGTCTATCCGGGTTTATAGACAAAATTCAAAACACGGTGTTGTCGCTTGTTGAAGAGCGAGTTAAAAGGTTGGAGGATAGTGTCAACCTTATGAAGGAGAAAACGGGAGATCGTAAAGGGTGCTCATATAAAGAATTTATGGCGTGCAAACCGCCAATCTATAACGGGGAAGTTGACCCGATAATCTGCCAGAGGTGGATAAGTGATGTTGAAGGAGTGTTTGAACGAACCCACTGCGACGTAGGTGACTTTGTTGCTTACGGAACGGGTCAATTGAGAAATCAAGCCAAGGATTGGTGGGACAATAAAAAGAAGGAAATGGGAGCCGAAGAGGCAAGGGTCATGACTTGGGATGAGTTTAAGGTGTCGTTCCTTAAACACCATAGTCCCAAAGCAGTTATCAACAGGATCAAAGAGGAATTTATCTAGCTAAGACAAAAAGGAGAATCAATTGATAAGATCACGGGCATCTTCATGGATAGGCTGAGATTTTGTGACGAGTTAGTCACCACTGAAGAGCAGAAGATATACTATTATTACAACATGCTGAGTGCAGAATACCGGGAGTTTATGACTCCCTCAAAATATGAAACTCTCACATAAATCATCAACACCGCCCGGGAGCGGGAAATCGAGTTAAAGAAACAAGTTGAGAGGGATGAGCGAAGGGCACAAGATGTGAATCCAAGCCCTACAAAGAAAGCTAGAACTACTGAATCGGGGAAGAAGGTGGAGGCTAAAGGCGGGTCGCCAAGTTGCAAAGTATGTGGAAAGGGGCACAAAGGCGAGTGCCGCTTCAAAGACAAGCCGTGTCCGGTATGTGGGAAGACGGGGCACACTGCATCGTTATGTCCCGGAAAAGTTTCCGTTTGTTACAAATGTTATCAACCCGGCCACAAGAAGTCTGAATGCCCCGAGTTGGTTGGAAAGAGAGACACAAAAGAGTCTCCAACGGAAGCTCCAAAGGCAAAGGCTAGATCTTTCCAACTTACTGCGGCTGAAGCAAAGATAGAACCCGATGTGGTCTCAGTCATATTTACAATTAACTCAATTCCAGCACGTATATTGTTTGATACGGGTGCGAATAAATCCTTCATTTCACATGGATTTATTCAACATCCTTCATTTGTATTGACGAAGTTATCTGTGCCCTTAGAAGTAGAAATAGGGGACAACAAAAGTTTTATAGTTTGTGACGTTTGTCGAGGCTGGAAATTAAGCATAGACGATGAAGAATACTTGATAGATCTAATCCCGATGTCAATGTGAGAATTTCAAGTAGTCGTTGGGATGGATTGGCTATCTCAGCACCGCGCGAAGGTCGTGTGTTTTCGTAAGGAGATAAAGCTAATATCTCCGAGCGGGAAACACGTCACTATCTATGGCGAAAAAGGAGGCAACCCAATAGTATGCTCAATGTTGAAAGCTCACAAGCTTATGAAGCGAGGATGCAAGGCATTCATGATATACGCAAATGAGCCAAAGAATGAATCACGAAAGATTGAAGATGTACCGGTAGTACGAGACTATGAAGATGTGTTTCCGGAGGATTTGCCGGGGATACCTCCTGAACGGGAAGTAAAGTTCGGGATCGAATTGATTCCGGGCGCAAAACCCGTGGCTAGAGCACCGTACCGACTTGCGCCGTCGGAGTTACAAGAGTTGATGTCCCAGATCCAAGACCTGCTTGACAAAGGATTCATAAGACCGAGTGTGTCTCCTTGGGGTGCACCGGTACTGTTTGTGAAAAAGAAAGACGGAAGCATGTGGATGCAATGAGACGAAATCATCGCATACGTGTCAACGATTTTGTGGTTTATTGTGATGCTTCTCGACAAGGGCTCGGTTGCGTGTGGATGCAATGAGACGAAATCATCGCATACGTGTCACGTCAGTTGAAGGTTCATGAGAAGAACGATACAACACACGACCTTGAGTTAGGAGTTGTGATAGTCGCATTGAAGATTTGGCGTCATCACTTGTACGGTACATGTTGCACGATCTTTACAGACCATAAGAGTTTGCAACACATTTTCGATCAGAAGGATTTAAACATGAGACAGCGATGATGGGTCGAGCTGTTGAATGATTATGATTATGAGATAAAGTATCACCCGGGCAAGCCGAACGTTGTAGCGGACGCTTGAGCCGCAAGGAACGTGCAAAGCCTCTAAGGGTGCGAGCCCTAGAGATGACAATACAAATTGATCTAACAGTTCGGATTCGTGAAGCCTAGCAGAAAGCACTTAGACCAGAGAATCTATAAGCTGAATCGTTACATGGAATGGAAGTGAAATTGTTGCCCAGGGAAGATGGAACATTATACTTCACGGAACAAGCTTGGGTTCCATTTCGCGGCAATAAACGTGCGCTTATTTTGGATGAAGCACATAACTCGAGGTACTCGATACATCCCGGATCCGAGAAGATGTACCAAGACTTGAAGGATTGGTATTGGTAGCCCAAGATGAGAGCCGACATCGGTAAATATGTGGGTAATTGTCTTACTTGCGCCAAAGTTAAGGCAGAATACCGGAAACCATCAGGGCTGCTGCAACAACCTGAGATTCCCGTATGGAAAGGGGAACATATCTCAATGGATTTCATTACCAAGCTACCGAGAACCCAAAGAGGTCAAGATATGATTTGGGTGATTGTTGATCGAAGGATGAAGTCTGCACATTTCCTACCGATCAGCGAGAAAGCTAGCACGAAGAAGCTAGCAGAGATATTTCTCAGGAAGGTTGTGGCACATCACAGAGTGCCTGTTTCTATCATATCCGACCAAGATGGTTGTTTTGTACCAAGGATTTGGCAGACATTTCAGAAAGCTTTTAGATCACAGCTGAACCTTAGCATAGCCTTTCACCCTCAGATGGACGGCCAGAGTGAGCGAACGATACAGATTCTGGAAAACATGCTACAAGCTTGTGTGATGGACTTTGGTGGAAGTTGGGATACTCACTTGCCTTTAGTGGAGTTTTCCTACAACAATAGCTATCACACCAGCATTCAGGCCACCCCGTTTGAAGCTTTATATGGACGAAAGTGTCGGTCCCCGCTGTGTTGGGCGAAAACCGGGGATAAACAGGTTATTGGTCCAGAGTTGGTTCAGGAGACTACAGAAAAGATTGCTCAGATATGTGAACGTATCAAGTTAGCTCGTGACAGACCGAAGAGCTACGCCGACAAGCGGCGGAAACCGTTGGAATTTAAAGTTGGAGATATGGTCTTGTTGAAAGTCTCAACTTGGAAAGGCGTAGTATGGTTTGGAATCTGTGGAAAGTTGAAACCGCGTTACATTGGACCCTTTGAGATCCTAGAAAGGATCGGAACCATGGCTTACAAACTGAAGCTCCCAAAAGAACTTAGCAGTGTTCACGACACGTTTCACGTGTCTAATCTCAAGAAGAGTCCTATTCCAGAAACAGTCATCATTCCCGCAGACGAGATTCACGTCAACGACAAACTCCAATTTACTGAAGAACCTGTTGAGGTTACAGACCGGAAAGTCCACAAGACATGGAGAAGTCATATTAAACTTGTCAAAGTACGTTGGAATTCACACCCTGGCCCAGAGTTTACCTGGGAGCGTGAAGACCAAATGAAGTCTAGGTATCCGCAATTGTTTCACAACTCCCCTGCAACCGATAACGTAGCTTGAATTTCGGGACGAAATTCTTTTAACGGGGGGAGAATGTGACAACTGGCACTTTTCCATGTATATCCGTACAATGTGAACAGTAACTTGTGACATATGATGGTTTAATGATATGAATGGTTTCCCGTTTACTTTCAAAGACATACAAGTACATTACATGTTGCATGTCATTTATGATTGTTAAATGCAACTTGAAACAATTAAATTAGTGCACAGAACAAAGCTAGCACCATTATCAGACTAAATAGAAGTACTGACGGGAGTTCAGTACACAGACAGACAACAAGTTAGGACACAGAATGAGGCCTAGAACCAAGATTTACACTAGAATACTATGTAGGGAAGTAAGGGTTATAAAAATGCCTTCCGAGTGACAATTTAAGTGCCAGAGAGTGCCCGAAACACACTCTAACTGTAGAATTCTGCAAAAAAAAAAAAAAAAACTGCAAAATTCAGCATTTAAACATCAAAATATAATGCAGAAATGAGGTTTAATTGTCCAGAATAGCTTGATAAGTGTCGGGAGTGAAAAATGTCATAAAAGGTACCTCATAGCACACTAAACTGCGCAATTTAGCACCTTAACGAACCGGTAACCAAACGAACAACCTGGCACTACCCGAAACACCAAAATTTAACTAGAAGCATTGTTTAAATGTTACAAAACTAGTTATCAACACCAAACATCATATTACATCTTAAATCACCTAAACACATCAACACCTAACTTAAACACTTGAAATGTAACCAAACTAACTAATTACCATTAAAATGTAACTAGACCCCCCCCCCCCATTGTGGACGGTTACAACAAGGGCCCCACACTTTGATTTTCTTTGAATATTTTACGTGATATGTTAGAAAGATATTAGACACATTAACCCCCATGTAATAAAATGTTGGAGGTGAATTTATAAAAAAAACCACAAGACTTTACCATCTCATCCTCATCATATTCAACTCACAACATCTTCTCCTCTCCTCTCTACAACTTACGACCAACACCCCCTAAACTCACTTCCATTTTTCTTCAACTTTCTAACATAATCTAAGCACTCTACAAGTTGATAAAAGCATAGTTAGGAAGGTGGGGAGCAAGGAGATTGGAAGGACCTTCTTGGAGAGCTATTAACCACTTCATTTCTTCATCACTTTGCATCTTGTTCTTCCATAGCCTTAGAGCTAGTAGTAAGCTTCTTTGGTCTTGTTTTTACACGTGGTTTTTTGATAATCAAAACAAGAACATGAACATGAACATAAAGCTTGAAATCATGAAAATCTAAGTTGTTTAAGTGCATGTGATGAACTTGTTTGTTGATTACTTGCATGTATGGTGTAGATCACCACATAAAGCTTGCTAGATGATTTAAAACATGATCTAGCAAGCAATGTTGTAGAAGGCGCTAGGCGCTAGTCGGGCGGTGAGGTACAGCCTAGGGATTAATCGGGATTAATTGGGATTAATCGGGATTAATCGGAATGGGATTTTTATATGTATTTTTTCAAAATTATATACATATACCCAATAATATAAAAATAATACTTCAAAATTCACATAAATACTTCAAGTTTCAGATAGTATGGTTCGATTTTGACCGATTTTGACCAATTTTGACCGCCTAGGACCGCCTAGAACCGCCTAGGACCGATTTTGACCGACTAATATTGTCCGATTAATCCGATTTTTGACCGCCTAGGACCGATTTTGACCGATTTTTGACCATGACCGATTAATTGACCGCCTAGCTCAAAATTAGGCAGTAGATGACCGCCTAGCGCCTAGGCGCCGATTAATCGGCCGCCTAGGCCGATTTTTGCAACCATGCTAGCAAGTATGAGGATGATTCTTGAAAAATCTATGATGATCATCCTTTATGTTAAACATGAACTTGAAGATGAGTTTGATTTAGCGTAGGATGATGATTCCTACAAGTTGTAAACCTTAAAAATATAAGATTTCAAAAATGAAAGGTTCAAGAAACTAAAGATTTCATCAAGATTCTACATGATTTGGTTTTAAAGAAAATAATCATGTTTTAAGAGTTGAAATGGAACTGGTAAAGTGTATGAAACATGAAAAATGCAAGAAGATTAACTTTTGCAAAAGTGTCTTACAAATTGTAAAGGACGAAAATTCATAAGAATGAGTTTTATGAAACAAAAACCATGGATTTAGCGTTATTAAACCTTACTAAACAACATGTTAAAATACTACAAGGTTTTATTAAACTTCAAGTTCATATCACCTTACAAAAGTGCATGTTTATGGCTATGGTAAGTTGTATTGTCACACCCCGAAATATCAGAGCATTGGCGTGACTGGACTGGTATCTTCATTGCACAGCGGAAGTATTTGAGCTAAGACTTCTAGAAAATGAACGGCGCTAAGTACTCGAATTCCCGTGGGTTCTCCTATTCCAACCGTTCCATAACTTTGAAAATGCAACCTGAGAAAGAACATGCGAAAAAGTCAATATAAAGTTGAGGGAGTTCATAGTTTGTTTTGAAAAAGATTTAAAACAAATCTTTTTGATAACCGGTTTTTAGTAACGTCAAGAAAATATAATAAAACCATTTTCTTTGACATGTCATTTGAAAATCTTGTGTTTGTATAAATTGTATAATCGTCAATGTTCGTGTACGACAAAGACAACATGCCCGCATGAGCCTATAACCCACCCCGTGCTAGCAAGTGCCTCGCCAAACCGTTTACTCAAGACGGTAGACTAGCAGGCGATTATAATTCCAAATAGTAGCGAGGACTTAACTGTACAGTTCTAGAGACCCTACGACCCTTAGTGAGTAATTGACCATCCAGTCCTAGTGACATTGGGCCTTTGCCCTAGTGGACTATCCAGTCCTAGTGACATTGGGCCATTGCCCTAGTGGACTATCTAGTCCTAGTGACATTGGGTCTTTGCCCATGTCCTTGGGCCTTTGCCCTAGTGGACTATCCAGCCCTAGTGACATTGGGACTTTGCCCACGTCATTAAACTCATGCATGTTTTGAAAACCTTGTATTGTTGTAAAACCCGGTAAGTTCAGCATGAAATTTTCGTAAACCATTTGAGTTCGTTGAAATCCTGTTGCGAAATGGTTTAGAAATATATATAGTTTTCGTTCATCGAAATATTGAGTACTTTTGCGAAACTTGCATGTCTTTCCACCCCCGAAAACATTTATAAAAATGTAAAACCGTAAAAAGTGGGGGTTATGAACTCACCTTGACATTCCAGTGCAATGCTAACTTAGCGTGATTCCGAAGTATCGTTCCAAGAACGTGAATTAGCTAGCGTGCATCTATAGTATTCCTAACATGGAATAACTTATTAGTTTCTAATTTAAACGTAGCTAAACTACGTGTCCGAGCTCTACCGAATCGTTAACTAAACGATTCTAGGATAGTGTTATCGTCTTGGTTTTGAAATAACCAATTTACGGTTATTCGATCCCATTTAAGCGGGATAGATACCAAGCCTTGAGATCGACTTAGTTTTCGAGTGTTCTAGGAAATATATTCATATATATATAAATATAAACATACTTCCGAAGTCGTGAATAAAACGCGTAGATGAAATAGTAACACGACTATTCTTAGTTTTTATAAGGTGTAAGTATATATAACATATATACTTGTTATCAACTAACTCGGTTAGTAAGGTGTTATAATTGTGCGATACGTGCCGTGTTCGGTTAGATGTTTGAAACGAATAATCTTTGTAAGAGTATTCGAAGTCTCGACACTCGAAATAAATATAAATAATTATATTTGTGTTATATATTTTCCGAACACTAGACTTTTGAAATACGACTTCCGAATCGTTGACGTTAGGAATAAATATAAGACATATTTATTTTATAAAATATAATTTTCGAATTTCCAACGTTTGAAACAAATATAACTAATTATATTTATTTTATAAAAGTGTTAGAGTTTCAATGTGTTTTCGTTGACTTGTAATCCGCTTTTGTCGAAACGTTATAAACGCGGTTTGTGAGTTATAAAGTGTCATTTATACATATAAATACACTTTGTATTACGGGTTTTTAACGAAAATCGGGTAGAATCTCCTCTGTTTTTTGAATAACCCGACACAACTCAAGTTGTCGTATTTATCAAAATTCAATCAATTTTCCACAACTCATTAATATTATCAATCTATAAAATCTATCGTTTAAATATATCAAAACGTAGTCGAATCGGGTCGAGCTCGGTCGCGTAAACTAACTAAATCTAAACTAAGAATAACCTGCTACACTTAACACTTTACCGGTTCTTACGTGTTTGACTGGCGTTGACCAGGCGTTGACATGTTGACTAACAGTTGACCCGGACCGTTGACTGCCTTTGACCCAAACTAAAACCAGACCCGGACCTAACCGCAGTGAGCCCGAACCAAAACTAAAACCGATCCGTTGACGGATGACCAGCAGCTCGACTTATTGACCCGAACCAAACTAGATATGTGAACCCGGTGACTTGAGCCGAAACCCGACTTGTACCAAACATGAACTGAATTGACCCAAACCAAAACCCGAGGCTTGAACTGAGTTTACGCAGCCACACCCTTCAACACCGCCGCCACTACTGTCGCCGACATAACCAGCACCACCGTCTCCATCAACAACCCCCCCCCCCCCCACCTCCTGAAACAACACAACACTGCCATAAATTGGGGGTTTACCAGAAAATCGAGATGAAGAACTAGATGACAAAAACTTACCAGAGTTTTTTTTATCGGTGCGGAGACGGCCTAGCCGTGTGATTACCGGCGCACCACCACTAACATCAACATCATCTTCAGCGTTCTCGTAACATCATCACCTTCACAGCAGGAAATAATCATCATCATCAGATTCGTCGATACTCGCCAGAAAAACGAGAGAGAGGCAGAGATGAGGGGTGCGGCCGGGTGTGTGGGTGTTGTCGGAGTGTTATAAGAGAGAAGGACGGTGTTGGGATGTGGTCACCCGGAGCAGGAGGAGCGCCGGAACGAAGATCTCCGGTCACCTGTGTTTGAACGATGAAAGAGAGGCAGATGAGGGATTTGGGGTGTCTGGTGTGCGCTGAAATGAGAAGGGGGAAACAGAATGTAGGGTTTTGAGTTTAACTAGTTATTTATAGTAGGTCTTTCACTAATAGGCCCACAAGCCCAATATCGTGTTTTTTTTTTAAGTGGCCCGGTAATTATCCAAAGTCTGTTTTCGAATCCTGTTCGGTGTAAAATGTCGTGTATTAAAGTTTTAGAGTTGAAACGCTAGAAATTACGTCGTAACTTGATGTTTAAGGTGTCCGTTCGTCGGTTGCGTTAAAAAAGCGAAAACTGTGTCGTCCGTCGTTTCATGTCCGTTTTGTGGTCCGTTTTCAATGACGGATAATAAAATTTGAAAGCGAAGTTAAATATATCATAATATATTAATATTGGGTCGGAACTCGAATCCGGTGCTTCCATTTCGTTATTGTTTGACAGTGTGTTCTGATTTCTGCGATTTTCGCTCTCGCTTGCGTTTTGTGCCGTTAGAAAGCGTGATAATTTCGTAAAACGAAATCCATAAATTTAAATTATACGTGTAAACTACGTATTTGTCGGCGTGGTCAGGATTTCGTACGGCGTCAGTTAGTTATCGTTTGACGCTCAGCAAGTTTCCCGAAAATTACCGTACGCGCACTGTAAAGTCAGACAGGCGTTCCTAGGCATTCCACGAGCCTAATTAAGTTAATACGTGTCTTAAACACTAGTTATTATCGTCTAAACGTTTGTTAATCACGTAATTAGAAGCCGTTAATTTCCGGTTGTCACATTCTCCCCCTGTTACAGAAATTTCGTTTTCGAAATTTAGACTATGTTATCTCCTTAGAGTTATGACGTTCCTAGGTAAGTCCGAATAATACCAAAGTGAATGACCGCGTAATCGAACCAAAACTTGTTCAGATTACGTGATTGCAAGAATATTTTGCATCAATAGAAACCCAACGAGATGTTGTGACACTATCACCAATGTGACTAGGTTTACTGGATTCAACAAAAGAGGAAATTCAACCAATAGAATTCCAAATGAACGTTCACAATATGCAATCAATACTTAAACAATAAAATTTACTACCAACGGAAATTGCGTTGGTGGTTGTATGATTGAAACTCGAATTCAACAAGCTCAAATAAATAGGATCATAAAAATGATTTGTCAATTATCGAACTATTAAATGAATAAAATCAACGTGTTAACATTAATGAGTTACAAGGATACACCGAAATGAAATACAACCGACCCTGGTGTATCACTGTCTTAATACATAATTGCATTAAGACAAATTAAATGATGTGTCAAACGAAAAACATATATAGTTTCGCATGAACGGATGATCGTGATTAGCACAAGCTACAAGTTTATACCGACGCCACAAGGTGTCATAGTGAATGAAACAATTCAATAATAGCGGTGATCGAACAAATATCACCTGTGTTTTGCATGAAACGCTCGATCATGATTAGCCCAAGCTACAAGTTTATACCGACGCCACGAGGTGTCGTAGTGATCGAAATAATTCAATAATAGTGGTGAACGAACAAGTATCACCGTGTTTTGAATCAGATGAAAGGTTCAACAAGTAAATCTGGATGTTTGTTTCAAACAAATCTCATAGGATTTTCGATTGAAAATGAAACAAATAAACAATGTTTTCGAGCAAAGATGAAAAGCAATACATATCACAAAATGTTTGATCGATGCTGAAAGAACCGTTAAGTGGTACACCGAAATATGACAAAAAATTGTGTACCATTATCTTAACACACGATTGTGTTAAGATTGCTTTAATATGATAAATCAACAAGCGAATTTAATATCAATAAACAAATAAATAAATAATTAAATCCGTACGTGAGGTGAGCAACGAGATTTGCGCAAGCTTCAAACTTGAGAAAAACACCACCACAAGGTGATCGTAATCAAAGAAACGATTCAATGACATCAAAGACCAAACAAGCATGTTATGGTTCAAAGCAAATGAAGTGCTTGTTGTAATTATTTCGAATATGATGGCCTCAATCCATCATATGGAATCTTGAATCGAATATATATTACGAGCAAGTTCAAACAATTGAACTTGGTTTTGTCACCTTCCAACGATAAATGCATGTGTTAACAAGAGATTTCGACATGGTTACAATGAACAAACCATGTAATGTATTCAAAAGAAAAGAGTTTCAACTAGTTCGTTGACTCGATATCAAAGAGTCAACACTTTGCAATAATGCGGGTCATCTAGATCACAATGCAAAGATCAAGTATAGCGAAACGATATTTGAGCTTTGATAAAACAACAATTTGGAGTGAAACCCTCCAATGGTCTTCACGAATCAACGAACTACATGCGCGAGAAACAATGCATATGTAACATACGAACTTGTCAAGAAACAAGCAAATGAGTATTCGCTATCATGAAAGAAATCCTCGTGATACAATGACCATTAAGAGGAGTAGAACTGTGAGAATCCACTCACTATATGCAAAAAGTTGATTTTTTTAACAAAAGAAATTTAAGGACGTTACCTGGAATTTCGTGTGATAACCGGTTGTTAGATGACATTACCATGGAATGTCGAACATTGTATATTTGCCATAAATGAAATAGGGGGAATGCGAAGACGTGTGACTTCTTTTACAGCACCAACCATTGTGAGTCTCTTCAGACTAAGTATCAACTGTTGTGAAATCTTGTTTTAACGTACCTCAGCGAGATTCGTGTCGTCTGCAGGTTCACATGGCAAAGTGCCGCATTGCGGTCCGTAGTTCTCCCGCTGCCGGGATTAGCATCGTTGTTATCGTGCCCAACCATGTTTTCCCAAGGCCTTGTCCGCTGACGTATAGTTTAAGTTCCATGTATACTTATGCACTAGCGTTTCGTTCCGCGTAGAATGTGATGTGCTCCGACATTCGTTGACGTATAGTTTGAGTTTCATGTATTCTCGTGCACTAGTGTTTCGTTCCGCCTAGGTTACCTGCTCGGTAGGTAAGTATGACAGCATAGACGACATAATGATATGGCATTTTCCCGAGTTAATAGTCGCAGTTTCTAAGTGAGGACCTTTAATGAGTTTCGACATAAGTTTTTCAAAGGTCCTAAATGCATGTTATCAAAATTCTCAAGGTTTCGCTTAGTGTGTGTAATCATTTCGTGTATCGTATATCAAACGCAACTCTTGTGCATGTTTAAAATCATAATAATTGACTCATTGTTCTTGGCAACGGTTGGAACCCATATTCGAGTCTTAGGCGTTCTGTATGCGTTCAATACTTGATATCTAAGTCCCCAAAGGATAGTGAGGTTAAAGCCTAGGTATCTCTACAGAAACCTAATTCGCTGAAACCTATAGCTCTGATACCAATCTGTCACACCCCGAAATATCAGAGCATTGGCGTGACTGGACTGGTATCTTCATTGCACAGCGGAAGTATTTGAGCTAAGACTTCTAGAAAATGAACGCCGCTAAGTACTCGAATTCCCGTGTGTTCTCCTATTCCAACTGTTCCATAACTTTGAAAATGCAACCTGAGAAAGAACATGCGAAAAAGTCAACATAAAGTTGAGCGAGTTCATAGTTTGTTTTGAAAAAAATTTAAAACACATCTTTTTGATAACCGGTTTTTAGTAACGTCAAGAAAATATAATAAAACCATTTTCTTTGACATGTCATTTGAAAATCTTGTGTTTGTATAAATTGTATAATCGTCAATGTTCGTGTACGACAAAGACAACATGCCCGCATGAGCCTATAACCCACCCCGTGCTAGCAAGTGCCTCGCCAAACCGTTTACTCAAGACGGTAGACTAGCAGGCGATTATAGTTCCAAATAGTAGCGAGGACTTAACTGTATAGTTCTAGAGACCCTACGGCCCTTAGTGAGTAATTGACCATCTAGTCCTAGTGACATTGGGCCTTTGCCCTAATGGACTATCCAGTCCTAGTGACATTGGGTCTTTGCCCATGTCCTTGGGCCTTTGCCCTAGTGGACTATCCAGCCCTAGTGACATTGGGACTTTGCCCACGTCATTAAACTCATGCATGTTTCGAAAACCTTGTATTGTTGTAAAAACCGGTATGTTCAGCATGAAATTTTCGTAAACCATTTGAGTTCGTTGAAATCCTGTTGCGAAATGGTTTATAAATATATATAGTTTTCGTTCATCGAAATATTGAGTACTTTTGCGAAACTTGCATGTCTTTCCACCCCCGAAAACATTTATAAAAATGTAAAACCGTAAAAAGTGGGGGTTATGAACTCACCTTGACATTCCAGTGCAATGCTAGCTTAGCGTGATTCCGAAGTATCGTTCTAAGAACGTGAATTAGCTAGCGTGCATCTATAGTATTCCTAACATGGAATAACTTATTAGTTTCTAATTTAAACGTAGCTAAACTACGTGTCCGAGCTCTACCGAATCGTTAACTAAACGATTCTAGGATAGTGTTATCGTCTTGGTTTTGAAATAACCAATTTACGGTTATTCGATCCCATTTAAGCGGGATAGATACCAAGCCTTGAGATCGACTTAGTTTTCGAGTGTTCTAGGAAATATATTCATATATATATAAATATAAACATACTTCCGAAGTCGTGAATAAAAGGCGTAGATGAAATAGTAACACGACTATTCTTAGTTTTTATAAGGTGTAAGTATATATAACATATATACTTGTTATCAACTAACTCGGTTAGTAAGGTGTTATAATTGTGCGATACGTGCCGTGTTCGGTTAGATGTTTGAAAAGTATAATCTTTGTAAGAGTATTCGAAGTCTCGACACTCGAAATAAATATAAATAACTATATTTATGTTATATATTTTTTGAACACTAGACTTTTGAAATACGACTCCCGAATCGTTTGACGTTAGGAATAAATATAAGACATATTTATTTTATAAAATATAATTTTCGAATTTCCAACGTTTGAAACAAATATAACTAATTATATTTATTTTATAAAAGTGTTAGAGTTTCAATGTGTTTTCGTTGACTTGTAATCCGCTTATGTCGAAACGTTATAAACGCGGTTTGTGAGTTATAAAGTGTCATTTATACATATACACTTTGTATTACGGGTTTTTAACGAAAATCGGGCAGAATCTCCTCTGTTTTTGGAATAACCCGACACAACTCAAGTTGTCGTATTTATCAAAATTCAATCAATTTTCCACAACTCATTAATATTATCAATCTATAAAATCTCTCGTTTAAATATATCAAAACGTAGTCGAATCGGGTCGAGCTCGGTCGCGTAAACTAACTAAATCTAAACTAAGAATAACCTGCTACACTTAACACTTTACCGGTTCTTACGTGTTTGACTGGCGTTGACCAGGCGTTGACATGTTGACTAACAGTTGACCCGGACCGTTGACTGCCTTTGACCCAAACTAAAACCAGACCTGGACCTAACCTTAGTGAGCCCGAACCAAAACTGAAACCGATCCGTTGACGGATGACCAGTAGCTCGACTTATTGACCCGAACCAAACTAGATATGTGAACCCGGTGACTTGAGCCGAAACCCGACTTGTACCAAACATGAACTGAATTGAACCAAACCAAAACCCGAGGCTTGAACTGAGTTTACGCAGCCACACCCTTCAACACCGCCGCCACTACTGTCGCCGACATAACCAGCACCACCGTCGCCATCAACAACCCCCCCCCCCCCCACCTCCTGAAACAACACAACACTGCCAAAAATTGGGGGTTTACCAGAAAATCGAGATGAAGAACTAGATGACAAAAACTTACCAGAGTTTTTTTTATCGGTGCGGAGACGGCCTAGCCGTGTGATTACCGGCGCACCACCACTAACATCAACATCATCTTCAGCGTTCTCGTAACATCATCACCTTCACAGCAGGAAATAATCATCATCATCAGATTCGTCGATACTCGCCAGAAAAACGAGAGAGAGGCAGAGATGGGGGGTGCGGCCGGGTGTGTGGGTGTTGTCGGAGTGTTATAAGAGAGAAGGACGGTGTTGGGATGTGGTCGGCCAGAGCAGGAGGGGCGCCGGAACGAAGATCTCCGGTCACCTGTGTTTGATCGATGAAAGAGAGGCAGATGAGGGATTTGGGGTGTCTGGTGTGCGCTGAAATGAGAAGGGGGAAACAGAATGTAGGGTTTTGAGTTTAACTAGTTATTTATAGTAGGTCTTTCACTAATAGGCCCACAAGCCCAATATCGTGTTTTTTTTTTAAGTGGCCCGGTAATTATCCAAAGTCTGTTTTCGAATCCTGTTCGGTGTAAAATGTCGTGTATTAAAGTTTTAGAGTTGAAACGCTAGAAATTACGTCGTAACTTGATGTTTAAGGTGTCCGTTCGTCGGTTGCGTTAAAAACGCGAAAACTGTGTCGTCCGTCGTTTCATGTCCGTTTTTTGGTCTGTTTTCAATGACGGATAATAAAATTTGAAAGCGAAGTTAAATATATCATAATATATTAATATTGGGTCGGAACTCGAATCTGGTGCTTCCATTTCGTTATTGTTTGACAGTGTGTTCTGATTTCTGCATTTTTCGCTCTCGCTTGCGTTTTTGCCGTTAGAAAGCGTGATAATTTCGTAAAACGAAATCCATAAATTTAAATTATACGTATAAACTACGTATTTGTCGGCGTGGTCAGCATTTCGTACGGCGTCAGTTAGTTATCGTTTGACGCTCAGCAAGTTTCCCGAAAATTACCGTACGCGCACTGTAAAGTCAGACAGGCGTTCCTAGGCATTCCACGAGCCTAATTAAGTTGATACGTGTCTTAAACACTAGTTATTATCGTCTAAACATTTGTTAATCACGTAATTAGAAGCCGTTAATTTCCGGTTGTCACATTCTCCCCCTGTTACAGAAATTTCGTTTTCGAAATTTAGACTATGTTATCTCCTTAGAGTTATGACGTTCCTAGGTAAGTCCGAATAATACCAAAGTGAATGACCGCGTAATTGAACCAAAACTTGTTCAGATTACGTGATTGCAAGAATATTTTGCATCAATAGAAACCCAACGAGATGTTGTGACACTATCACCAATGTGACTAGGTTTACTGGATTCAACAAAAGAGGAAATTCAACCAATAGATTTCCAAATGAACGTTCACAATATGCAATCAATACTTGAAACAATAAAATTTACTACCAACGGAACTTGCGTTGGTGGTTGTATGATTGAAACTCGAATTCAACAAGCTCAAATAAATAGGATCATAAAAATGATTTGTCAATTATCGAACTATTAAATGAATAAAATCAACGTGTTAACATTAATGAGTTACAAGGATACACCGAAATGAAATACAACCGACCCTGGTGTATCACTGTCTTAATACATAATTGCATTAAGACAAATTAAATGATGTGTCAAACGAAAAACATATATAGTTTCGCATGAACGGATGATCGTGATTAGCACAAGCTACAAGTTTATACCGACGCCACAAGGTGTCATAGTGAATGAAACAATTCAATAATAGCGGTGATCGAACAAATATCACCTGTGTTTTGCATGAAACGCTCGATCATGATTAGCCCAAGCTACAAGTTTATACCGACGCCACGAGGTGTCGTAGTGATCGAAATAATTCAATAATAGTGGTGAACGAACAAGTATCACCGTGTTTTGAATCAGATGAAAGGTTCAACAAGTAAATCTGGATGTTTGTTTCAAACAAATCTCATAGGATTTTCGATTGAAAATGAAACAAATAAACAATGTTTTCGAGAAAAGATGAAAAGCAATACATATCACAAAATGTTTGATCGATGCTGAAAGAACCATTAAGTGGTACACCGAAATATGACAAAAAATTGTGTACCATTATCTTAACACACGATTGTGTTAAGATTGCTTTAATATGATAAATCAACAAGCGAATTTAATATCAATAAACAAATAAATAAATAATTAAATCCGTACGTGAGGTGAGCAACGAGATTTGCGCAAGCTTCAAACTTGAGAAAAACACCACCACAAGGTGATCGTAATCAAAGAAACGATTCAATGACATCAAAGACCAAACAAGCATGTTATGGTTCAAAGCAAATGAAGTGCTTGTTGTAATTATTTCGAATATGATGGCCTCAATCCATCATATGGAATCTTGAATCGAATATATATTACGAGCAAGTTCAAACAATTGAACTTGGTTTTGTCACCTTCCAACGATAAATGCATGTGTTAACAAGAGATTTCGACATGGTTACAATGAACAAACCATGTAATGTATTCAAAAGAAAAGAGTTTCAACTAGTTCGTTGACTCGATATCAAAGAGTCAACACTTTGCAATAATGCGGGTCATCTAGATCACAATGCAAAGATCAAGTATAGCGAAACGATATTTGAGCTTTGATAAAACAACAATTTGGAGTGAAGCCCTCCAATGGTCTTCATGAATCAACGAACCACATGCGCGACAAACAATGCATATGTAACATACGAACTTGTCAAGAAACAAGCAAATGAGTATTCGCTATCATGAAAGAAATCCTCGTGATACAATGACCATTAAGAGGAGTAGAACTGTGAGAATCCACTCACTATATGCAAAAAGTTGATTTTTTTAACAAAAGAAATTTAAGGACTTTACCTGGAATTTCGTGTGATAACCGGTTGTTAGATGACATTACCATGGAATGTCGAACATTGTATATTTGCCATAAATGAAATAGGGGGAATGCGAAGACGTGTGACTTCTTTTACAGCGCCAACCGTTGTGAGTCTCTTCAGACTAAGTATCAACTGTTGTGAAATCTTCTTTTAACGTACCTTAGCGAGATTCATGTCGTCTGCAGGTTCACATGGCAAAGTGCCGCATTACAGTCCGTAGTTCTCCCGCTGCCGGGATTAGCATCGTTGTTATCGTGCCTAACCATGTTTTCCCAAGGCCTTGTCTCGAAAGTCGTGTGTGATATACTTTGACGTCCACTGACGTATAGTTTAAGTTCCATGTATACTTATGCACTAGCGTTTCGTTCCGCGTAGAATGTGATGTGCTCCGACATCCGTTGACGTATAGTTTGAGTTTCATGTATTCTCGTGCACTAGTGTTTCGTTCCGCGTAGGTTACCTGCTCGGTAGGTAAGTATGATAGCATAGACGACATAATGAAATGACATTTTCCCGAGTTAATAGTCGCAGTTTCTAAGTGAGGACCTTTAATGAGTTTCGACATAAGTTTTTCAAAGGTCCTAAATGCATGTTATCAAAATTCTCAAGGTTTTGCTTAGTGTGTGTAATCATTTCGTGTATCGTATATCAAACGCAACTCTTGTGCATGTTTAAAATCAAAATAATTGACTCATTGTTCTTGGCAACGGTTGGAACCCATATTCGAGTCTTAGGCGTTCTGTATGCGTTCAATTCTTGATATCTAAGTCCCCAAAGGATAGTGAGGTTAAAGCCTAGGTAGCTCTACAGAAACCTAATTCGCTGAAACCTATAGCTCTGATACCAATCTGTCACACCCCGAAATATCAGAGCATTGGCGTGACTGGACTGGTATCTTCATTGCACAGCGGAAGTATTTGAGCTAAGACTTCTAGAAAATGAACGCCGCTAAGTACTCGAATTCCCGTGGGTTCTCCTATTCCAACCGTTCCATAACTTTGAAAATGCAACCTGAGAAAGAACATGCGAAAAAAGTCAACATAAAGTTGAGCGAGTGCATAGTTTGTTTTGAAAAAGATTTAAAAGAAATCTTTTTGATAACCGGTTTTTAGTAACGTCAAGAAAATATAATAAAACCATTTTCTTTGACATGTCATTTGAAAATCTTGTGTTTGTATAAATTGTATAATCGTCAATGTTCGTGTACGACAAAGACAACATGCCCGCATGAGCCTATACCCCACCCCGTGCTAGCAAGCGCCTCGCCAAACCGTTTACTCAAGACGGTAGACTAGTAGGCGATTATAGTTCCAAATAGTAGCGAGGACTTAACTGTACAGTTCTAGAGACCCTACGGCCCTTAGTGAGTAATTGACCATCTAGTCCTAGTGACGTTGGGCCTTTGCCCTAGTGGACTATCCAGTCCTAGTGACATTGGGCCTTTGCCCTAGTGGACTATCCAGTCCTAGTGACATTGGGTCTTTGCCCATGTCCTTGGGCCTTTTCCCTAGTGGACTATCCAGCCCTAGTGACATTGGGACTTTGCCCACGTCATTAAACTCATGCATGTTTCGAAAACCTTGTATTGTTGTAAAAACCGGTAAGTTCAGCATGAAATTTTCGTAAACCATTTGAGTTCGTTGAAATCCTGTTGCGAAATGGTTTAGAAATATATATAGTTTTCGTTCATCGAAATATTGAGTACTTTTGCGAAACTTGCATGTCTTTCCACCCCCGAAAACATTTATAAAAATGTAAAACCGTAAAAAGTGGGGGTTATGAACTCACCTTGACATTCCAGTGCAATGCTAGCTTAGCGTGATTCCGAAGTATCGTTCCAAGAACGTGAATTAGCTAGCGTGCATCTATAGTATTCCTAACATGGAATAACTTATTAGTTTCTAATTTAAACTTAGCTAAACTACGTGTCCGAGCTCTACCGAATCGTTAACTAAACGATTCTAGGATAGTGTTATCGTCTTGGTTTTGAAATAACCAATTTACGGTTATTCGATCACAAGTAAGCGGGATAGATACCAAGCCTTGAGATCGACTTAGTTTTCGAGTGTTCTAGGAAATATATTCATATATATATAAATATAAACATACTTCCGAAGTCGTGAATAAAAGGCGTAGATGAAATAGTAACACGGCTATTCTTAGTTTTTATAAGGTGTAAGTATATATAGCATATATACTTGTTATCAACTAACTCGGTTAGTAAGGTGTTATAATTGTGCGATACGTGCCGTGTTCGGTTAGATGTTTGAAACGAATAATCTTTGTAAGAGTATTCGAAGTCTCGACACTCGAAATAAATATAAATAATTATATTTATGTTATATATTTTCCGAACACTAGACTTTTGAAATACGACTCCCGAATCGTTGACGTTAGGAATAAATATAAGACATATTTATTTTATAAAATATAATTTTCGAATTTCCAACGTTTGAAACAAATATAACTAATTATATTTATTTTATAAAAGTGTTAGAGTTTCAATGTGTCTTCGTTGACTTGTAATCCGCTTTTGTCGAAACGTTATAAACGCGGTTTGTGAGTTATAAAGTGTCATTTATACATATAAATACACTTTGTATTACGGGTTTTTAACGAAAATCGGGCAGAATCTCCTCTGTTTTTGGAATAACCCGACACAACTCAAGTTGTCGTATTTATCAAAATTCAATCAATTTTCCACGACTCATTAATATTATCAATCTATAAAATCTCTCGTTTAAATATATCAAAACGTAGTCGAATCGGGTCGAGCTCGGTCGCATAAACTAACTAAATCTAAACTAAGAATAACCTGCTACACTTAACACTTTACCGGTTCTTACGTGTTTGACTGGCGTTGAGCAGGCGTTGACATGTTGACTAACAGTTGACCCGGACCGTTGACTGCCTTTGACCCAAACTAAAACCAGACCCGGACCTAACCGCAGTGAGCCCGAACCAAAACTGAAACCGATCCGTTGACGGATGACCAGTAGCTCGACTTATTGACCCAAACCAAACTAGATATGTGAACCCGGTGACTTGAGCCGAAACCCGACTTGTACCAAACATGAACTGAATTGAATCAAACCAAAACCCGAGGCTTGAACTGAGTTTACGCAGCCACACCCTTCAACACCGCCGCCACTACTGTCGCCGACATAACCCGCACCGCCGTCGCCATCAACAACCCCCCCCCCCCCCACCTCCTGAAACAACACAACACTGCCAAAAATTGGAGGTTTACCAGAAAATCGAGATGAAGAACTAGATGACAAAAACTTACCAGAGTTTTTTTTCGGTGCGGAGACGGCCTAGCCGTGTGATTACCGGCGCACCACCACTAACATCAACATCATCTTCAGCGTTCTCGTAACAACATCACCTTCACAGCAGAAAATAATCATCATCATCAGATTCATCGATACTCGCCGGAAAAACGAGAGAGAGGCAGAGATGGGGGGTGCGGCCGGGTGTGTGGGTGTTGTCGGAGTGTTATAAGAGAGAAGGATGGTGTTGGGATGTGGTCGGCCGGAGCAGGAGGGGCGCCGGAACGAAGATCTCCGGTCACCTGTGTTTGATCGATGAAAGAGAGGCAGATGAGGGATTTGGGGTGTCTGGTGTGCGCTGAAATGAGAAGGGGGAAACAGAATGTAGGGTTTTGAGTTTAACTAGTTATTTATAGTAGGTCTTTCACTAATAGGCCCACAAGCCCAATATCGTTTTTTTTAAGTGGCCCGCTAATTATCCGAAGTCCGTTTTCGAATCCTGTTCGGTGTAAAATTTCGTGTAATAAAGTTTTAGAGTTGAAACGCTAGAAATTACGTCGTAACTTGATGTTTAATGTGTCCGTTCGTCGGTTGCGTTAAAAACGCGAAAACTATGTCGTCCGTCGTTTCATGTCCGTTTTGTGGTCCGTTTTCAACGACGGATAATAAAATTTGAAAGCGAAGTTAAATATATCATAATATATTAATATTGGGTCGGAACTCGAATCCGGTGCTTCCATTTCGTTATTGTTTGACAGTGTGTTCTGATTTCTGCGTTTTTCGCTCTCGCTTGCGTTTTGTGCCGTTAGAAAGCGTGATAATTTCGTAAAACGAAATCCATAAATTTAAATTATACGTATAAACTACGTATTTGTCGGCGTGGTCAGCATTTCGTACGGCGTCAGTTAGTTATCGTTTGACGCTCAGCAAGTTTCCCGAAAATTACCGTACGCGCACTGTAAAGTCAGACAGGCGTTCCTAGGCATTCCACGAGCCTAATTAAGTTAATACGTGTCTTAAACACTAGTTATTATCGTCTAAACGTTTGTTAATCACGTAATTAGAAGCCGTTAATTTCCGGTTGTCACATGTATGCTAATTGTTGATGATTGATGATGAATTTTTAAAAAGAAAATGATATGCTATTAAGCATGGAAACCTCCATTTTCAAGGGAAACTATGGCAAAATTTTTGTAAAAATTAGACACTTATAAAAATATTTTTAAACAAGTGTTTACAAGTAATTTTTGATCTCGGTTTTAAATATAAAATTTGCCATAAATTTTGTTATAAAAATTACAAGTATTGGAGGTTGATTTTTAAAATAAAAATGGCTAAGTATATATTTAGGAAAATATGATAAACGGTATTTTTGAAACCGAAGAAACGACAAAGTATGGGTTTTTACAACTATTATAAAATATATCATATTTTGTCAAAGTAGAAAATATATTATTTTTGAAATAGGAGAAAATATATATTTTCATGAACAACACAAAAATATACTATTTTGGTGAAAACTAAAAATATATGTTTTTTCTAGATTTAATCTTAAAAATATATTATTTTTAAGATATATATGAAAGTATACGTATTTTTGCAAAATAAATTTACAGATATTTTTCTATATAAATTCTCTTAAAATATATATATATTTTAAGAGCATAAAGTTGGTGATTTTTAATTGTACAAAATAATGTTCCGGAAAATTCTACATAAATTAAGTAAAGAATACTTAATAAATACAAGAAAATACGTATTCCTATACGTATAAATACATACCGGAATACACTACCAATACTTGGCAACATACGCAAATACAAGTATACCTATACTTGGAAGATATATATGTGAGAACCACATGACAAATTAAGGTAAGAGTATATTATTTTTAACAATATTCCAAATAATTGGATTGAAATAGTTTAAGTTAAAATATCCTTATTTTAACTAATAATTATATAATTTGGAATTATATAATGTACATCAAGCGTATAACTCAAAGTGTATTAAATTCGAAAAATAGGTCTTAATAAACAACTAAGGCTAAGAGCCATTACACGACCTTAACGTCTAATAAAACATAGTACGTGTGTAGGTAGTGATACGACCCGGAAAGCAAAACTTTGATTATACGAGACAGCTACGCAAACTTGTGAGTTCATGTCCCCCTTTTCTTTTAACTGTTTTCGGATTTATAACTATCGGGGGTGAAATACATGTCAACTTGGGTATGATTTAGCTAAGGAACGAACTATTAGATCATGTGACCATAGGCTGAATTGAAGTGCCATTAATTCTTTTAAGGACCACGGGACAAAGGTTAGATCTAATTGGTACAACCGAGCCCCACTCACGGTCCATGTGTGACCACTTTGAGTGCTATTGTGTCCTAGTCGAGGTGATTCGATACTAAAGATCGTCTATTCGGGTTGAGTACTCCCTAAACAACGTGGTCGTACGACCAAACGAACTGATATCTGAGATATTTTCAAGCATATTTCATGTCCCCTATACTTAAACTTCATCAGTAAGCCTTGAAAATGGGTTTACGGGGTTTAAACACATCGAAAATGGATTAAAAGTGTTGCAGGGACCATTTTTGCCAGTTTTCAAAACTTGCTGGTTCTGGTTTGTGGTGGCGTAGCGCGACCCCAAAGGGGTGGTGCCATGGCGCGACGCCACGGCCTACTTTTGGCAGAAAATCCATTTTCAGCAACTTTTTTGAACTTGAGGGTCTTTTATGCAACTTTTGCAATACCTTGAGCTGGTTTTGGACTCCCCTAGTATACTAAATCAGTGGGTAACACATGGAGGGCCAAGATCAAAGCTCAAAACCCAAGAAACGATCCTAACGGTTCTTGAAAATCTATATAAACCCACTTGATTCATTTGCATCCTCACACATTTGATTCAAATTCAGCTAAGTTGAAGCTCTCATTTATGAAGGCTTCATACCTAAGTTGTTTTTGATCAAATCTTCCTAGCTTGGACCTCTTGTAAGCTTCTTTCATGCTTTTTATGCATTTCAAGCATGAAAGTTAAACAATGTTTGACTTTCTGCTTTGACCAGTCAATGGTCAACACAAAGTTCATTTGAACTTTGCAGCGTGAGCGTAATCACGATGGTTATAGTCCCTTGTGACTATACCTACTGATTACCACGTTGATTATGTGTAGTGACGAGTCATAGTTTTGGTCAAAATACGTGTTTATGCGTATCTTGCAACGAATCTATTTTTGGGTATCAAAACACTTTGTTTTGATATCAAACTTGTTTTATAACTTAGTTAAGCATGTTTTAACATGTTTAACTCGTCACTATTAGTTTTGTACTTATATAGGGTCGTAAGATAAGCGGTCTAAACAACCGGTTAGACTTTCGAACCCGACCCATTTGATCGATCATTAGGATCTGACCAAACACATTTTGTGACCATAGTTGTATAGGGAATGACCTTCCAAGGTTATACCTTATGGTCACTTCGTTTAGTTAGTTGTATGATAGGTAGTTTATACGCCTTAGGAAAATGACCAAAATTCTCTTTTTACGCATAAATTCATTTTAAGCATATGTAACCTAAATTTTGACATCTAAACTGATTAGGTAACATTATTAGACATGTTAAGGCATATAATACTTGTCATAGGACTAGTTAGGCGGTCCGAACGCGTTTTACGTGAACGACACGTTAAAGTAGCGTAAACTACCTTAACGAGTCGTAACGGGTCATAAGCACTTAGGATAGGTTCCAATTTAGTATGTAGGCTTTGTTAAACCATATCATATGAGTTTCAATACTCATTTGGTTTACGAAACCTCATCCTATCCGATCTTCCGATTTAGGTCTGGTTTATTAACGTAGTTACCTATATTAGGTGTCGATTGAGTCTGTGATCCTTCTAGCTTTGTTTGGTTGTTATCACAAGACTCCTTAGCAAAATCAAGTGAGTACATAGTCCCCTCTTTTACTGTTTTCAAATATTTTGGGGTGATACACATGTGCCTACTTGTTACTTTCGTGCTTTCATGTCATATACTTGCTATATTCATTAGTACGCATATAATACATGATTTCATTTATATTCTACTTTGTATGTTCATTTAGCATATTTAGTACATTATTTTCTCATAACATGCTTACATTTGGTATAACATTTGGTTTGTTTAACGAAATTAATATGTTCATTAACACCGATCATGCCGCTCGGTAGTAAGTAGTGGTACCATAGGAATTGACAACTCCCATTTCTGGCTTCCTAGGTTTGTTTGGAAGTATGGAATGACTGAATCCGATATACATAAATTTTGATAAACCTTTAATTTGTTTAAGGGTTTGTCTCCATGGTCGCAAGGCTTGAATGTATGCGTTTTAACATTACCACATAAGTGTTTGTATCAATAAAGCATGGGTTTTGCAAAACATATCTTTTGACTTAAACTATGATTTATATCAAATACATTGTTTTGTACATTTTTACTTATAGGGGTTGAGTAAATGCTTTTATTCACCATACATCACATTTTTTTACACATAAACATTTTGACATTGGTTTAAACAAGGTATTTTGGTGGTTTGTTTGGGTAAGTGATTTAAATAACGAGGCGTGTGTAATATGATAAAAGCATGGTGGATACGCCGCTGGTACTTCCTATATATAAGTGATTTTATGATATTACTTATCGTAGCGTTATTTAAACCATTTCAAATTAGACATATTACATTTTACACAAATAACAAATCTTCACAAAACATTGTTTTACAAGCAACATATTTTATACAAACTTATTTTACTTGGTTATTCATTTAACCACACATCCTTCTTTTATATCATCTGATTTCTTATCGATTTTCGTACGATTTTTAAAAGAAAACACTTTACAAGATTCATGACTAACTTTTATTAAACATTTCTTTAAACTTACAAGTCATGAATCCTATTTTAACAAAACCTATGTATCTCACAGGCATTTTTATGCTGACGTACCTATTTTCACATGTGTTTCAGGTAGTGTTGTTAGATGATCATGATGCAAACATAGGATGATCATGATGCAAACATAGGACTGGACGAGGCCTTAGTGACATAAAACTATGAAAGACAGTTTAATTCATGTTGTGCTTCTTAAATTCTTAATCAATTTAAAAATTTTAATTCAATAAAACAAAACTTCAATTACCATGTGTTATGAAACAATGATTCTACTACTCCACTCCTCGACTTTTCCGCCGCGATTTGTTGTTTTGCGCGGTCGGGGTGTGACAGAAGAGTTGGTATCAGAGCTCATGGTTAGAGGGAATTAGGTTATTAGTAATACTTTGACCTAGTCTATAACCTTCCTAGGACCCTAACACAAGATTCTTGTGTTTAGATCTTAAAACAATACCGTCACCTATCTTTAGGTGACAACCACAACGAGAACACAAATTTCAAATCTGTTTTGAAAACCAATCATCTATTCTAGGATGATTTATAATAAGGTTTTGAACCTTCAAAGTTTTCAATATCTCGTCAATGTTTGGGTCTTGTAATGTGAACACGTGCAATCTGGAAGGGTGGGTGCCTGTATCTCGAGTTTTCTATCTAAGGCTAGAGTGTTCGTACAAATCCACATAATCGGACCAGTCACTCTTGGGATGAGTGTCCACTTATAGGCTAAAGCATCTCTTCGCGATACATTAATATGACCCGCTTACTTTGATTAGTCACCGTGTCGTTTGTTTGCCTTAGGTAACAAACAAATGATCACAATCTTTTTGCGTTGTCTATATATTTGAACATTCTGTTTTGATTATCCGATAACATCTCACTTTTTTCCTCTCATGTCTTCCACTATCTTTAAGATGTCTCTTCATCGCAGCGACACTCAAATGTCCGAACGAGCTGCTACGATTACCCAACGAATAGGCGTAGTAATCCAGAAGACTGCTGAATTAGCTATCGCCATGTATCGTCTCAAAGATGAAGCTACCCAAGAGACACCAAAGGAAATAAAAGCCAAGCTTTCACAAAGATCAAGGAAGCGTAAAGCTTCAATGAATCTTTCAGTGATTGCACCAAATCAAGCAGGACTTAGCCAGGTGGCAACACCACCAGCTAAGAAGCCATACAGAGGAAAAGCTCCTCTATGAAATCGATGCAACCATCATCATACGAATCAAACCCCATGTCTCAAATGTACCTACTGTGGGCGATGGGCACATTTGGTCAAAACATGTCGTTTTGCTATCCAAAATAAAACTGTTGCAGATCCTACTGCTGCTCAAGCAGATCCAACACAAGCTCGTTTTCCGCCTGGTACTTGCTACAATTGTGGCGAGATGGGTCTGATGTGCACAAAATGCAACATATAAATTACATCAATTGTGGCATAAAACTAACCCTGTTTTAATACTCATGTTGGAAAAAGTGTGTTTTTGTCTTTCTTTTGTATTTTCAGGATTAAATGAGCTCAAATTAACAAAAGAAGCAAAAAAGGCAGCTAAATCTAACATAAATACAAGAAAAGGAACAAACGTAGCATGCCCGACCTCCCCGACAGCTTCTTCCCAAGCCAAGAAAAACAAGAGAACAGAAGGCTGAACACGCCCCGTGCTCAGTGAACACAGGGGCGTGCCCAAGTGCCAGCATAAAAGACAAAGCTATAGAAGCTTCTATTGCCCACCACGGAGCCCTGCTCAGCGGACATGGGGCCGTGGTCAAACATAATATTCGCAGAATCCAGACAAATCTTGCTAGTACAGATATGCTTCTGCACACGGGGGCGTGCCCAGCGGACACGGGGGAGTGGTCAACTAATGCAGACAAACTGCAATTAATGAAGACAGAGAAGAGGATGGACACGGGGCCGTGCCCAATGGACACGGGGCCGTGCCCGAGCTACTGTTCAGGCTATAAATAGGGGTGCTTGGCTCATTTGCAAACCATCCCTTGGCACACCACCTCTCTCACACTTCACCCACCACCACCATAACACCATCATCCACCACCATCATCCATTGTCCATCATAGAGTGTGTGAGTCGTCTCGGGATCCAAGATTGATCGTAAGAGTACTTGACAATCAAAGGCCATGTTTGCCTAAGTCTCTTATGTCACACCCCCACCGCGTTAAAACAACAAAACCGCGGCGGAAACGTCGGGGAGTGTCCTGGCAGAATTATCGTTTCATAACCATGGATACAAAAAGTGTTTCGTTTTATTGATAATATTAAACATTAACATTGTCTTAACACAAACAAACAAGTTACATATCGACTAATATTATTATTATGTCACTAAGGCCTCGTCCAGATCCTATGTGACTCATGCATCCTAGTAATCATCATCAAGCATCAACACCTGAAACATATGTGAAAACAAAGTCAGCAAAGAAATGCTGACGAGTACAAAGGTTTTATAGGAGTGTCGGATTCATGGCTAGTTTAAATGTTGCAATACTTTATTAAAAACCTTGTTTTGAAAAGAGTATAATATTGCAACTTAATTAACCAACTCAAATCAAGCGGGTTATAGTTTATAAAACCTCGTAGCCATGATTCTTAACCCAAAAACATTTGTTTTAGTAAAGCAAATTGTAAAACATCTCATATTAAATCGTTAATAAAACTCGTTAATAAAACTCGTATGGTTTATATCATTTCGAAAACCTCGTTTGTGTGAAATCGTTCCAAAATCGTTTACCCAAGTGAACTAAATAACGCCACGGTATGTAATATGTTGAAAACACTTATATATAAGAAGTACCAGCGGCTTATCTACCATGTTTTCACCACATTACCCCCGTCCCGTTATCTAAACACTTAACCAAAAACCAATCGTTTATCCAACTCGTTTAATCTCGTATGAATCGTTCCCAAATCGTTAATTCGTTTAAATCGTTTAAATCATCCTCGTTTTAAGTGTGAAAACTATTTGTGGTCGCCTTGCTAATAACATTCAAACCTTCGTGACTCGTGTCACACCCCGACCACGTAGAAAATACAAAACGTGGCGGAAATATCGGGGAGTGTTGTAACAGAATTAATTGTTTCAAATCCATGGCAATTGAAGTTTCGTTTTATTAATCAAACATGAAAGTTTACATTGTTTTAAACAGAAACAAAGAGTATATAACATAAATTAACTAGTTCTTGTCTCGTTTTAAGTCACTAAGGCACAGGTCCGCCTAAGTATGTCTTGATAGTCCTATGCATCATCTCCTGAAACACATGTGAAAATAGGTACGTCAGCATAAAAATGCCTGTGAGATACATAGGTTTATGAAAATAGGATTCATGACTTATTGTTTAAGAAAATGTTTAGTCATGAACCTTGTAATTTGCTTTGTTTTGTAAATCATTTGAAAAGTGATAAATAAACCAAATGATATATATGTATAAAAGAATAACACATGGTTAAGTGGATAACCATGTGAAATAAGTTTGTATAAATTAAGTTGTTTGTAAAACAATGTATTGTTAAAAGTATGTTATTTATATAAAATGTTATATGTCCAAATTTAAATGATTCAAACAACGCTACGATATGTAATACCATACAATCACTTATATATAGGAAGTACCAGCGGCGTATCCACCATGCTTGTATCATATTACACACGCCTCGTTACTTAAATCACTCACTCAAGCCAAACCAACAATGTAAGATGTCTATGTTTAAACCAATTGCCAAACGTATTGAAAAATATGTCAAAATGTTTATGTCAAGATGTAAGTCATGTAATGTATAACCAATATCAAATATGTTCATGTGTCAAATGTAAATCATGTAATGTGTAACCAATGTCAAATATGTTCATGTGTCAAATGTAAATCATGTAATGTGTAACCCAAAATGATATGTATGGCTAGTGAAATATATCAACTAAACCATATGCACAAAAACAAAGTATTGAAGTAAAACATGGTTTAAATCAAAGCTATGTTTTTGTGGAAATGCATGTTATACTGATACGAACATCTATGCGGTATTGTGAAAATGCATACATCCAAGCCTTGAGACTGTGGCGATAAACCCTTAAACAATTTAAAGGTTTATCTAAATTATGTATATCGAATTCGGTCATTCCTTCCAATCCACACCAACCCAGGATTTCAGGAACGGGAGTTGTCAATTCCTATGGTACCACTACCTACTAACGAACGGCGTAGCTAATGTTAATGAATGTATTGTTCCATTTTAAACAACCCAAATGTCATACCAAAATGTAAACATGTGATGAAAACAACTGTACTAAGTATGCAACAAATGGACATACATAGCATAAAATGTAAATGTAAAACAATGTACTAAGTACGCACGCAATGGGCATACATAGCATAAAATGTAATGAAATCATGTACTATAAATGTACTAATGAACATAGGAAGTATATGATGTGAAAACAGGAAAGCATGAAAGTAACAAGTAGGCACATGTGTTTCACCCCAAAACAGTTTGGAAAACAGTAAAAGAGGGGTCTATGTACTCACTTGAGATTGCTCAGAAGTCCTAGGATAACCACCAAGCAATGCTAGAGATCACGGAATCAAACGGCACCTAATATAGGTAACTATGTTAATAAACTGGACCTAAATCGGAGGATCGGATAGAATGATGGTTCGTAAACCAAACGAGTATAGAGACTCGTGTCATATGGTTTAACAAAGCCTACATACTAAATGAAACCTAACCTAAGTGCTTTCGACCCATTACGACTCATTAAGGTAGCTTATGCTACTTTAACGTGTCGTGCGCGCAAAAGTGCACTCGAGACGTCTAACTAGCCCTATGACAAGTGTTATATGCCTAAACATGTTACAAACTCAGTTATGTGACAAAAATTTAGGTTACATATGCTTAATTACCAATTATACATGAAAAGGGTATTCTGGTAATTTACCTAAGGCATATAAACTACTTAAACGTAGAGACCATAAGGTATAACCTCGGAAGGTTATTCCCTATATACTATGGTCACCTAATGTATTTGGTCGGATCCTAATGATCGACCAAATGGGTCGGGTTCGAAAGTATAAGCGATTGTTTAGATCGCTTACCTTACGACCCTAGACAACGTGGTAATCAGTAGGCATAGTCACAAGGGACTATGACCATCGTGATTACAATCACGTTGCGAAGTTCAAATGAACTTCGCATTGACCATTAACTGGTCAACGCAGAAAGTCAAACAAAGTTTGACTTTCAGACTCGAAAAGACTTGAAAAGCAATAAAAGAACGAAAGAATACTTACGAAGGGTCCCCGAATGCTAATTTCGATCCAAGTAACTCAGGTATGAAACAATGGTTTCAACTTAGAGCTTCTAAGATCAAAATTCTTGTGGGTTTTGCAATGGAAGGCATGGGGTATTTATAGTGTTCGGTTAGCCGTTAGGATCGTTTCTAGGAAACCGTGCTTTGATCTCAACCATACACATCAAGAACATGGTATTACAAAACCATTTGAGCCCCTAGTATTGCCCAATACCATGTGCACAAGTGAAATGGACCAGATCCAATGTTTCTGCATGTTTCTGCTGTCTGGGAGGCTGATGCGGCCCGCTTCAGGATCAGACAAAACTCAGGCGGGCCGCCTGGAGCTTCTGATCAGAAAACAAGTTTCAAAAGTGACAGTTTCAGCCCCTGCACGTGTTTAAGGCCATTTTCGACACTTCTAAGGCCCGTAAAGCCAACTTTAAGGCCCTAAAATGATGCCTAAACATTGTGGACATGAAACATGCTCAAAAATATGTCGGATGTCAGTTCGTTTGGTCGTACGAACGCGATGTTCGCTTAATTACGACGGAACGCGCATAAGCGCGAAAAACGATCCAAATGACGCAACGAATGGATTTTTCTCATGCCAAACACTAGAATAAAATATTATAGTGCTTACATAAATTTTTGGATGTCCGAATGTATTCAGAACGTAAGTTATGCGCGAAAATGCAAACTTGTGCACTTTTTGACGCTTTTAGTCCCTGAATGACCCAAAAGTTTATTTTAGCACACCGAACCCCTCAAAGCCTATTTCTAAGCTATGTAAAGGATATTTATGGTATGTTTAACTTATGGCCATGTTCCGGAATGTTTGTTACAATTCAAACTGGCATACTTTCGCAGTTTGTCAACTTTAGTCCCTGTAAGCGATTTAACTTGATTTTGCCATACCAAAGCCTTCGAAACTTATTTCTAAGTTATGTAAAGGTTATGTTAAGCCTATTTCACTATTCCAGAGTGTTCGTTGCATTAAACTGGTTATATTTACGCATCGGTGCGCGTATAACCTTCCAGAAAGCGATTTAGAGTTTGGAATCGAACAAGAATTGATATGTGCAAATGATACATGTATTTATACAATCCCAAGTATGAAATACAATATTTCATTGGTTCGGTATTTGTTTGATGGCCGTGAAGGCACAGGTGTCACAACTCGACTATCTCGCTCTCGTATTAATAAACCACCAAAGGGTAACTTAACATTCAGATTCAGTCATTACCCACCTAACCCACACATAACCATGGGTGCAGTACGATAATGGGATTTGTCAGATCCTATGGTACCATAACCTAATACTGGTCAGCTTGATCAATGCTAATGAATGCCATTCGTTATGTAAATACAACCAACTAGTTTATTCGCTTTATTGAAATCGTTATTAGTTTAGTATAAACCATCTTAATCGTTTTTGAAATCATCGTTATAATATCGAAAATCGTTTTGAAAACCATCATTAAACCTTGAAAACATTTAGCACATATGAGTCACCCCAAAAAAATTGAAAACAATAAAATAGGGGAACTATGTACTCACTTGGAGTGCAAAGTGTCCTCAATCAATAGAACTTCAACAAACTCGAGCAAACCAGAGAAATCAAACATCACCTAGTAATCGGATCACTAGCCAAACAATAGACGCCTAAATCGGAAGATCGGACAGAATGAGGTCTTGTAATCCAAATGAGTGTTGGAACTCAAGTGATATGGTTTAACAAAGCCTACATCCTAAATCGGAACCAAACCTAAGTGCTTTAGACCCGATGCGACCCATTAAGGTAGCTTACGCTACTTTAACGCGTCGTGCGCGTGAAAGCGCATTCGAGACGTCTAACTAGTCCTATGACAAGTGTTATATGCCTAAACATGTTTAAATATGTTGCATAATCAGTTACGTGACAAAAGTTTATGTTACATATGCTTAATTACCAATTATGCATGAAAAGGGCATTTTGGTCATTTACCTAAGGCATATAAACTACTTATCATACAACTAATTAAACCTAAGTGACCATAAGGTATAACCTCGAAAGGTTATTCCCTATGTCACTAAACATGTTTGGTCGGATCCTAATGATCAACCAAACGGGTCGTGTTCGAAAGTCTAAGTGGGTGTTTAGTCCGCTTGACTTACGACTCTACACAAGCACTAAACTAAAAAGTGACGAGCTAAACATGATAGAACATGTTTAGCTAAGTTAGAAAACAGGTTTTGATATCAATACAAACGGTTTTGATACCCTAGAGTAGTTTGGTTACAAAATACGCATAAACACGCATTTTGGCTGAAACTACGATTCGTCACTACGCCTAGTCAACGTGGTAATCAGTAGGTATAGTCACAAGGGACTATAACCATCGTGATTACGCTCACGTTGCAAAGTTCCACGGAACTTTGTGTTGACCATTGACTGGTCAAAGCTGAAAGTCAAACTTGTTGACTTTCATGCTTGAAACTCAAGAACAAGCAAGAAGAGGACTTACAAAGGGTCCAAGAAGGATGTTTGATCTAAAATAGCTCAGGTATGAAGTGCAAGCACCCCAACTTAGAGCTGATTTCAGATCAAGTGTGAGAGTGAAGTGAAGTGGGGGTTGCTATTTATAGTAAGTTAGGATCAATAGGATGATTCCTAGTGGTTTGAGGGAGTAATCTTGGCCATACATGTGTGTTAATGGTATTAGAATACAATGGGGGCCGAAAACCAGCTCCAGGTATTGCAAATATTACAATAAAACCCCTGAATTTAGCCCAGAATGCTGTTTTTGAACTTTCTGTCTGGCAAGGCCACGCGGCCCGCGTAAGATGTGGCTTGGGCTTACGTGCCCCGTCTGGGCCATCTTTGGCAGATTGTCAAAACAGGTCCCTGCACTTCAGAAACTTGGATTTCGGCTCATTTTTGACACGTTTAAGCCCTGTTAACCTCATTTCAAGGCTCTAAAATGAAGTTAAAGTATAGGGAACTTAACAAATGCTCAAAAATATCTCGGATGTCGGCTCGTTTGGTCGTACGGTTGCGTTGTTCGGTTAATTTTGACGGAAGTCGTAATGAACGCAAAAACGATCCAAATTAAGCGACGAATGGAATTTTATCATACCAATCACTAAAATAAAATATTTTAATGATTACATAAATTTTTGGATGTCCGGATATATTCAGAACGTAAGATATGCGCGAAATGCAAACTTGTGCACTTTTTGACGCTTTTAGTCCCTGAATGACCAATAAAGTTTGTTTTAGCATACCGAACCCCTCAAAGCCTATTTCTAAGCTATGTAAAGGATATTTAGGGTATGTTTAACTTATGATCAAGTTCCGGAGTGTTTGTTACTATACAAATCAGTATAGTTTTGCAGTTTGACACAAATAGTCCCTACGATCGAACAAACTTGATTTCAACACACCAAACCATTTAAAACTTATTTCTAAGTTATGTGGAGGTTATTTAAGGTATGTTAAGCCTATGTCACTATTCCGGAGTGTTTTTCGCATTATACTGATTGCGTTTACGCACCAGTTTGCGTATAACCTTCTAGAAAGCGATTTAAAGCTTGAAATTGGAGTCGAATCTAATTGAAAATTCACCAAACACAAATACACACATAATAACATCAAAACACATATAGTAACACCAAATCACATTGTTTTATTAATAATCATCATTGTTTTATATCGTACATCGATTATAGAGTACAATTGTTACAGTCTCCCCTACTTCAGGAAATTTCGTCCCGAAATTTTCTTTAGAGGAAACTTGTGAAAACAAATGCGGATATTTTGCCTTCATTTGGTCTTCATGTTCCCAAGTAAACTATGGGCTACGTTTCGACTCCCAACGAACTTTAACCAAACGTATCCGTTTGTTCTTCAACTGTTTGAAAGTACGGTCCACAATCTCCACCGGTTTCTCGACAAAGTGCATCGTTTCATCGATTCGGATCTCATCGAGAGGAATGTGAAGATCAGCATTAGCTAAACACTTTCGCAAATTGGACACGTGAAAAGTCGGGTGAATATTTCCAAGCTCTGGAGGTAGCTCTAGTCGATAGGCAACCTTCCCAATTCTTTCCACAATCTTAAATGGTCCCACATATCGAGGTGCAAGTTTTCCTTTCCTTCCAAATCTCACCACTCCCTTCCAAGGTGACACCTTGAGTAGGACACGGTCTCCGACTTGAAATTCTAAGGGCTTGCGTCGTAAATCCGCATAACTCTTTTGACGGCATCTAGCTGTCACAAGATTATCGCGAATTTTCTTGATTTTGTCTGTTGTTTCCAGAACGAGCTCAGGTCCAGTAAGCTGAGCTTCACCGATCTCGTTCCAACAGACAGGTGAACGACATTTTCGACCGTAGAGAGCTTCGAATGGTGCCATTTTAATGCTAGCATGATAACTATTGTTGTAAGAGAACTCGATCAATGGCAGATGAGAATCCCAATTACCACCAAAGTCTTTCACGCATGCTCTAAGCATATCCTCCAAAGTTTGAATCGTCCTTTCAGATTGACCATCTGTTTGGGGATGATAAGCAGTGCTTAGATTCAGTTGGGTTCCCAAAGCAGATTGCATGGTCTTCCAGAAATGAGATGAAAATCGAGCATCACGATCAGAAATGATATCCAAAGGAACACCATGTCGAGATACTATCTCATCAACATAAATCTTTGCAAGTTTATCAGCAGATAGATCCTCGCGAATCGGAATAAAATGAGCTGATTTTGTTAATCGATCGATAACAACCCAAATAACATCATGACCTTTAGATGTGCGCGGTAACTTAGTGATGAGATCCATAGCAATGTTCTCCCACTTCCAAACTGGTATCTCTGGTTGTACAAGCAAACCAGAAGGTCATTGATGTTTAGCCTTGACTTTGAGACAAGTTAGGCATTTTGATACATACAAGGCAACATCCTTCTTCATACCAGGCCACCAGTACTGAGTACGGAGATCCTTGTACATTTTATCAGCACTAGGATGGATAGAATATCGAGACTTGTGAGATTCGTCCATCACTAGGGTGCAAAGATCGTCTTATTTCGGAACCCATAAACGATCCTTGAAATAGAGTAGACCATCGTCTTTCCTTTCGAGCTTAAGCTCAAGCTGAAGCAGTAGCTCATCTTTCAATAAACCCTTGATCGCACAGGATCGTTGAGCTTGAAGGACACGAGATTGGATGTCGGATAGAGCTTGGACAGAGTGAAGCTTGACTCGCTCTTTTCAACTAAGCGCATCGGCTACGACATTCGCCTTACCAGGATGGTAGCGAATCTCGCAATCGTAATCGTTCAAGAGTTCAACCCAACATCGTTGCCTCATGTTCAGCTCTTTCTGATTAAGAATATGCTGGAGACTTTTGTGGTCTATGAAAACCACACACTTCGTTCCATAGAGGTAGTGTCTCCAGATTTTAAGTGCGAAAACCACAGCTCCTAACTCAAGATCATGAATCGTATAGTTCTTCTCATGAACTTTCAATTGTCTAGATGCATATGCTATAACCTTACCTCGTTGCATGAGGATGCAACCAAGGCCTAAGTTGGACGCATCGCAATAGACAACGAAATCATCGCTTCCCTCGGGCAGAGATAGAACAGGAGCATTACATAACTTCTGCTTTAGCGTTTGGAATGCTTCTTCTTGCTTGGGTCCCCACTCAAAAGGCTTATTCTTCTGAGTCAAAGCAGTGAGTGGAACCGCAATCTTCGAGAAATTAGAAATGAATCGACGATAATAACCAGCAAGACCAAGAAAAGATCGAATCTCTGTAGGTGTCGTCGGCGTACTCCAATCCTTAATAGCAACAATCTTGGATGGATCCACATGAAAACCCTGCTCATTGACTATATGACCCAGAAACTGAACTTCTTTAAGCCAGAATTCACACTTGGAGAATTTAGCGAAAAGTTGTTCCTTCTTAAGGAGTTCCAAAGTTAAGCGAAGGTGTTGCATGTGATCGGCTCGAGTCTTCGAATAAATGAGAATATCGTCGATGAACACAATAATGAACTTGTCTAAATAAGGTTTACAGACCCTATTCATTAAGTCCATAAAGATAGCTGGGGCATTTGTCAAACCAAAAGGCATGACAGTGAACTCGTAATGCCCATATCTCGTGCGGAAAGCAGTTTTGGGAATATCTTCTACGAGAACACGAAGTTGATGATACCCAGAACGCAGATCGATCTTAGAAAAACACGAAGCACCTTGCAGCTGGTCAAAGAGATCATCAATTCGAGGTAGGGGATATGGATTCTTGATGGTAAGCTTATTAAGCTCACGATAATCGATACACATTCGAAAAGACCCATCTTTCTTTTTCACAAAGAGGACAGGAGCTCCCCAAGGCGAAAAGCTCGGACGGATGAATCCTTTATCAGATAACTCTTGAAGCTGTTTCGATAACTCTTGCATCTCTGACGGTGCAAGACGATAAGGCGCTTTCGCAATCGGGTTGGCATTGGGTACAAGGTCAATATGAAATTCGACTTGACGAACTGGAGGCAAACCAGGCAGTTCATAAGGAAACACCTCTGGATAATCCCGAACAATCGGAATATCCTGAATACTCTTGCTCTTGCCTTTCTCTTCGGTGACATGTGCTAGAAAAGCAAGATATCCTTTTCTCAAATACCTTTGGGCTTCCATACAAGACATAAGCTTCAGTCCACCTGAAGGTTTCTCGCCACGAACTTCTAGAATTTTGCCAGAAGTCAAAGGGATACGAACAATCTTATCGAAGCAAACCACCTCAACGTGGTGTTTGGTTAACCAATCCATTCCAATGATATCGTCGAAGTTCCCAAGTTGCATCAGTGTGAGGTCAATAGGAAAAAGATGGTTATCACGGTTCAACTGACAACCACGAATAACAGAATCGAGAACAAGAGGTTTACCAGTAGCAACTTCGACAGATAAGGGTTTCCTCAATTTAGTTCTTGGTATCGCAAGCAAAGGTTCAAAAGATAATGAAACAAAACTTCTATCGGCACCAGAATCAAAGAGAATAGATGCAGGTCAATTATTAACAAGAAACGTACCATTCACCACCTCGTTGTCAGCCCTCGCTTCGTTTGCATTCAAATTGTATGCTCGCCCTCGAGCAGGATTCACGTTGGCGTTGACGTTCGCATTCGGGTTCGCATTAGCATTCGCGTTTGCATTCACCAGCCTCGGACATTTGTTGCGGAAGTGACCAAACTCTCCACAATTGAAACATGAACCTGGTGGGAATCTAGCAGCATTCCCTTGTACCGGAGCTTGAACCTGGGCAACCTGATTTTGTCCTAAACGACAAACATTGGCTAAATGCCCAAGTTTACCACACGTCATGCACTGCTTACAAGCTTGTTGTGCAACATGATGACCGTTGCAGCGAGCACAATGAGGTGCGGTACCAGCATACGCTTTTTTCGCAGGAGGTTGAGCCGGTGGGTTCTGATCAGTCTGTGCCGTAACAGCAAAATTCTGGGCACCCTTTCGCTTCCTCGATTTCCTCGACGACTCACCTTCTTTACCCTTACCCTTTTTCTTGTCCTTCCCAGAATCAGTCGCCTTCTTTTTATCACCCTTGCGGGTGAGTTTAGCCTTCCTGACTTGAGTCTCAGTCAGGGTAGCAGACAACTCGATCGCTTGACGAAGGGTAGTAGGATTAACACCGGTCACAATATCCAGCATAGAATCGGGTAGACCATCGATATATCTCTCGATTGCTTTCTTTGGTGGGGTAACCATGGTGGGACACAATAGACTGAGTTCCTCAAAAAGATCCGTGTACGCATGGTGCTCAGCCCCTTCTTGCTTTAAATCGTCAAACTCTCATTCCAAAGCTCGAACCTCGTGACGGAGACAAAACTCTTTCATCATGAGAGCTCGAAGCTCTTCCCATGTTTGTGCCAATGCCACTTCGGCACCCCTATCGCGCATAATACCATTCCACCAGGTAAGCGCTCGCTTCTCAAACACGCTCGATGCGAATTCAACCTTACGCGCATTTGGACACTGCACATGCCTGAATGTGCTCTCGATACTCTCAAACCACTGCAGGAGCGCAGTTGCTCCTTGCGACGCAGAAAACTTTAGAGGCTTAGCAGAATTGAAATTCTTGAAATTACACGGTGCATTATTGTTGTTGTTATTATTGTTGTTGTTGTATATCTCGTGGACTTGGGTCACAACACCGGGAAGCACAGCAGCCACTTGCTGAGAGACCAGGGCTGCGATTTCTTCAATAGTAAAAGATTGTGCTTCACGTCGAGGAGGCATGGTCTAACAAGGAGATATGAGAAACGAGTGAGGTTGATAATTAGGAAAAGCAAAAGAGGTATCGACAAAACACAAGGAAGGCGATCATTTGTTCGTTACCTCGAACAAGCAAACGACACGCAGTGACTAATCAAAGTAAATGGGTCAATATAATGTATCGCCGAAGACATGCTCGCCTATAAGTGAACACTCACCCCAACAGTTCCCAGGTAAGAGTGACTGGTCTGATTATGTGGATTTGTACGAAAACTCTAGCCTTAGACAGAAAACTCATGGTACAGGCATTCACTCTTCCAGTTTGCACGTGTTCACATTATTTAGTCCCAAACTTTGACGAGATTTTGAAAACTTAAAGGGTTCAAAACCTTATAACAAAGGGTTCAAAACCTAGTAATCAATCATCCTAGAACAGATGATTAGTTTTCAAAGCGAATTCGAAAATTGTGTTCTCGTTGTGGTTATCACCTAAGGGTAGGTGACAATTTTGTTTTAAAAATCTAAACGCAAATTTCTTCGCGTTAGGGTCCTAAAAGTTATAGTCTAGGTCAAAGCATTACTAATAACCTAATTCCCTATAACCATTGGCTCTGATACCAACTCTTCTGTCACACCCCGACCTCGTTAAAACAACAAAACCGCGGCGGAAACGTCGGGGAGTGTCGTGGCAGAATTATCGTTTCATAACCAAGGATACAAAAAGTGTTTCGTTTTATTGATAATATTAAACATTAACATTGTCTTAACACAAACAAACAAGTTACATATCTACTAATATTGTTATTATGTCACTAAGGCGTCGTCCAGATCCTATGTGACTCATACATCCTAGTAATCATCATCAAGCATCAACACCTGAAACATATGTGAAAACAAAGTCAGCAAAGAAATGATGGCGAGTACATAGGTTTTATAGGAGTGTCGGATTCATGGCTAGTTTAAATGTTGCAATACTTTATTAAAAACCTTGTTTTGAAAAGAGTATAATATTGCAACTTAATTAACCAACTCAAATCAAGCGGGTTATAGTTTATAAAACCTCGTAGCCATGATTCTTAACCCAAAAACATTTGTTTTAGTAAAGCAAATTGTAAAACATCTCGTATTAAATCGTTAATAAAACTTGTTAATAAAACTCATATGGTTTATATCATTTCGAAAACCTCGTTTGTGTGAAATCGTTCCAAAATCGTTTACCCAAGTGAACTAAATAATGCCACGGTATGTAATATGTTGAAAACACTTATATATAAGAAGTACCAGCGACGTATCTACCATGTTTTCACCACATTACCCCCGTCCCGTTATCTAAACACTTAACCAAAAACCAAACGTTTATCCAACTCGTTTAATCTCGTATGAATCGTTCCCAAATCGTTAATTCGTTTAAATCGTTTAAATCATCCTCGTTTTAAGTGTGAAAACTATTTGTGGTCGCCTTGCTAATAAAATTCAAACCTTCGTGACTCGACTATCTCGCTCTCGCATTAATAAACCACCAAAGGGTAAATTAACATTCAGATTCAGTCATTACCCACCTAACCCACACATAACCATGGGTGCAGTACGATAATTGGATTTGTCAGATCCTATGGTACCATAACCTAATACTGGTCGGCTTGATCAATGCTAATGAATGCCATTCGTTATGTAAATACAACCAACTAGTTTATTCGCTTTATTGAAATCGTTATTAGTTTAGTATAAACCATCTTAATCATTTTTGAAATCATCGTTATAATATCGAAAATCGTTTTGAAAACCATCGTTAAACCTTGAAAACATTTAGCACATATGAGTCACCCAAAAAAAATTGAAAACAGTAAAATAGCGGAACTATGTACTCACTTGGAGTGCAAAGTATCCTCAATCAATAGAACTTCAACAAACTCGAGCAAACCAGAGAAATCAAACAGCACCTAGTAATCGGATCACTAGTCAAACAATAGGCTCCTAAATCGGAAGATCGGACAGAATGAGGTCTTGTAAACCAAATGAGTGTTGGAACTCATGTGATATGGTTTAACAAAGCCTACATCCTAAATTGGAACCTAACCTAAGTGCTTTCGACCCGATGCGGCCCATTAAGGTAGCTTACGCTACTTTAACGTGTCGTGCGCGCAAAAGCGCATTCGAGACGTCTAACTAGTCCTATGACAAGTGTTATATGCCTAAACATGTTTAAATATGTTGCATAATCAGTTACGTGACAAAAGTTTATGTTACATATGCTTAATTACCAATTATGCATGAAAAGGGCATTTTGGTCATTTACCTAAGGCATATAAACTACTTATCATACAACTAATTAAAACTAAGTAACCATAAGGTATAACCTCGAAAGGTTATTCCCTATGTCACTAAACATGTTTGGTCAGATCCTAATGATCGACCAAATGGGTCGTGTTCGAAAGTCTAAGTGGGTGTTTAGTCCGCTTGACTTACGACTCTACACAAGCACTAAACTAAACAGTGACGAGCTAAACATGCTAGAACATGTTTAGTTAAGTTAGAAAACAGGGTTTGATATAAAAACAAACGGTTTTGATACCCTAGAGTAGTTTGGTTGCAAAATACGCATAAACACGCATTTTGGTCGAAACTACGATTCGTCACTACGCCTAGTCAACGTGGTAATCAGTAGGTATAGTCACAAGGGACTATAACCATCGTGATTACGCTCACGTTGCAAAGTTCAATGGAACTTTGTGTTGACCATTGACTGGTCAAAGCTAAAAGTCAAACTTGTTGACTTTCATGCTTGAAACTCAAGAACAAGCAAGAAGAGGACTTACAAAGGGCCAAGAAGGATGTTTGATCTAAAATAGCTCAGGTATGAAGTGCAAGCACCCCAACTTAGAGCTGATTTAAGATCAAGTGTGAGAATGAAGTGAAGTGGGGGTTGCTATTTATAGTAAGTTAGGATCAATAGGATGATTCCAAGTGGTTTGAGGGAGTAATCTTGGCCATACATGTGGGTTAATGGTATTAGAATACAATGGGGGTCGAAAACCAGCTCCAGGTATTGCAAATATTACATTAAAACCCCTGAATTTAGCCCAGAATGCTGTTTTTAAACTTTATGTCTGGCAAGGCCACGTGGCCCGTGTAAGATGTGGCTTGGGCTTACGCGCCCTGCCTGGGCCATCTTTGGCAGATTGTCAAAACAGGTCATTGCACTTCAGAAACTTGGATTTCGGCTCATTTTTGACACGTTTAAGCCCCGTTAACCTCATTTCAAGGATCTAAAATGAATTTAAAGTATAGGGAACTTAAAACATGCTTAGAAATATCTCGGATGTCGGCTCGTTTGGTCGTACAGTTGCGTTGTTCGGTTAATTACGACGGAAGTCGTAATGAACGCAAAAACGATCCAAATTAAACAACGAATGGAATTTTATCATGCCAATCACTAAAATAAAATATTTTAATGATTACATAAATTTTTGGATGTCCGGATATATTCAGAACGTAAGATATGCGCGAAAATGCAAACTTGTGCACTTTTTGACGCTTTTAGTCCCTGAATGACTAATAAAGTTTGTTTTAGCATACCGAACCCCTCAAAGCCTATTTCTAAGCTATGTAAAGGATATTTAGGGTATGTTTAACTTATGATCAAGTTCTGGAGTGTTCGTTACTATACAAATCAGTATAGTTTTGCAGTTTGACACAAATAGTCCCTGCGATCGAACAAACTTGATTTCATGACACCAAACCATTCAAAACTTATTTCTAAGTTATGTGGAGGTTATTTAAGGTATGTTAAGCCTATGTCACTCTTCTGGAGTGTTTGTCGCGTTATACTGACTGCGTTTACACACCAGTTTGCGTATAACCTTCTATAAAGTGATTTAAAGCTTGAAATTGGAGTCGAATCTAATTGAAAATTCACCAAACACAAATACACACATAATAACATCAAAACACATATAGTAACACCAAATCACATTGTTTTATTAATAATCATCATTGTTTTATATCGTACATCGATTACAGAGTACAGTTGTCACATCTTACATCACTTGGTGAAGACAAGTGTCTAGTGTAATACTTTTTATTTTTAATCTTTTCGCACTTTTTACTTGGTTATGTATTAATGACTTTAATAACTAGTTTCTTATGTTGAAGGTGATTCTTTCACACCCCCAAAATCCACCATGCGGAGTACCACCGCTTGGAGGCGTTACCTGACCAGGATCGAGCCACCAATCATATTGAAACATCGTAATTAAGTAAATATGACCAACCACAATACGATTGGTGACCAAAGCTAGTTAACCTTGTTTAGTTTAAACAGCGGAAGCATAAAAGTAAATCCAAAAGCATAAGTCCATAGTTTAAAGTTCAAAACGCAAGTTTAATAAGTTCATAAGGATTTAAATAATAAGCACGGAACATAGCAGTCCGTACACCACAACGACTCCTTCCTCGTGCAAGCTCCAAGCGTTTAACGACCTGTAAGGCATGTAACAACGAGTCAACAACAAATTTGAGTGAGTTCACATTTGGTTGTTTAGTTTTAAGTTGTTTCTGAAAAACGTGGTTTGACTTTCGTTGGCTTAATTGCCGTGGGGGTTACCCCATAGTTGAAAGTATGTTTAACCAGTTCCTTTTTCATTACCCAATCCATAACCATGATCAGTGGGGGTTTTCCCCATTTGAACTACTAGACGGTATGATATTGACTGCTACGCAAATAAGTTGTGCCCTATATCAGCGTCTATCATCACTGATAATATGCCATAGTCCATTAGTACACGCCCGTCCGACCGGCACGGTGTGAGGTTTGTTAAACCTAATAGCGCTATTAACTAATGACCCGCTCGCCATTGGCCTCGGCGATTAAGTCGATATAATGAAGAGGGACTTATTGATAGAGTTTTGTCTAGCTAGTTTTTAAGGTTGTTGTCCTGCACCAGGAGGACGAACGTACGTATTCTGCACCAGGAGAATTCGTAGGATTAATAATGGCATCCTTCCCATAGGGAGGATGGCCGTACATATCTCCCCAAAGGGATATGTAGATTCAGTTTTAAATTCTTTACCCCATTCCCAAACAACCGGGAATCCCATGCCTTGTAGAAAGTGTGAACTCACCTCAGTTTGCTCGGTTAGGTTCTCGAATATAGCTAACAGTCAAGTTCGGTCAATCACGTCCTAATATGATTACCAGTTAGTCATTTAGTGATTTTCAATTAGAGCACAAAGTTCCTACACGTATCTATCACATAACATGCATCACTTTAACAGTTTATGCCCATATAAGTTTCCCATCCATTCCCCACTCATAAACAAACATACGATAATGCACATAACACATATAACATGTTAGATCATTCACAGATAGCATACTCGACATTTAGACACGCAAATTACAGCTTATGTCATTTCAGCATAAATATTCAAAACCGGCTGTTTTCGGATATTTTAATAAAATAGTTAACTTATTCCAAAAATCCCCAAATTTTTACAGAATGTCTTAAACGTTCCATATTTTATTGTGTAAAAATATCGGGGTCTAGTTTATTACTAATATTTTATAAAAATTCATTTTGAGGACTGAACTCAGATTTACCTTTTTCTGACCACCGTCCACGGAACAATTTATTAAAAATTCATCGTAAGTCCGATTTACGAAATTCCAGTGGGTTAATTACAAATACATCGGTGGTCATATACAGTACAAGTTTCATGATCTAACTCTACACAGAACTCAACTTATGACAGAAAACAAAACGCATATTTTCAGCAGAAAAAATGCAGCTCTAGCTGCTGTTACGAAATGACACTTTAAAAATAGTAAACGAAGTCCAAAAATTACGATTCCGGTGCCATTAGAACCGTATTTCATAATGACACGTTTTAGACTCAAAATATCAGTTTTTCGTTGAGTTTATGACCTGTTTACAGCCAACTGAAGTTGGCTGTAAAACTTGGACAGATTCTGTTTTCGTTCTTTAACTTACTAACTTGTGTTCGATTGATTCCGTTAATCATGTTTAGTGATCACAGCAACATCAAACATCAATATTAACCAACAAATCATCAGAAAATCAACAAGAATCATAACAACACAAGATCTACATGGTTTACACACATAACTTCTCTTTATCCACACTGTAACACATTATGTCCAAGACTTGTTCATGAGCTTTAAAGTTTCTTAACTTTTTATCATTCTAACATCTATTAACCACTTAAATAAGATAAAGAATGATCGGATCTAAGTTCTTACCACTAGCTCAAGGCTAGGGAAGTAACAAGTCAGAAATGTGGAGGATAATAGCACACGAGAGAGGTCCTTCGAGTTCCAAGCACACCGGGCTTCCTACTTCACCTCCTAGCACCTTGCTATCACCTTGGATTGGATTGAAGTTGCAAGAAAATGGGTGTGGGTGTGTGGGAGTTCTCGGCCGATTGCAAGAGGGAGAGAGTTGAAATTTTGAGTTGGTGATTATGGGAAATGGTGGACACTTGGTTAAATTTATAATCCATACACCCTTATTAACCACTAGATTATGTGCCCACTAGATATAAGACAACAAGAAATAAAATATTCAAAATGGTAAGAGTGTGTCCCCTATGGAACCGATTTGGTTATAAGTGGGGGGGCATTTGGTTCAATTTCAACTAAATGGTTAGCACTAGATATGTTAATTAGGAATTAAGATAAGTTATTTGTGTGTTATGTATTGTAACGGGTGTTAGGGTATTCGGGGACCCTAACTAGCTCAGAAAAGTAGAAACAATGTCTTTGGCAATATTTCTATGTTCCGGGTAAAGTCCGGTTGTTCGGTTAGACACTGTTCCGTTAAAGTGCTTAATTAATCTGTAAGGTGTCCTACATATATATTTTTGTAATGTTTTTAATTTTCAACACACATGAAAGCATACTGGACTATTTAGTAACTTTTCTGTATACTATTAGTATGTTAACAAATACATGTAAGCATAACATAGTAATCAGAGAGCAGTTAAGTAATTCCACACAGTCGTCAAGTACTTTAATTGTCATTAATAAATTGTACGAAATACATGGAATTTGAGGGTTGTCACATTCTCCCCATGTTAAGAGAATTTCGTCCCGAAATTTCACGCATGGTTACTGAGGAAGCTAGTTAAGTTGCACTGTTTTCCTGATTTTCCTAGGGTGTCACATCATCCCCCCGTTGTTTTGGAATTTCGTCCCGAAATTCTGCGGTAGCTTCAGCCTCAGTAGTGGTTGCGTTTTTCTTAAACAGTTGGGGATACTTGAGTTTCATTTGGTCTTCTCGTTTCCAGGTATACTCTGGGCCACGACGAGCATTCCAACAAACTCGGACCAGAGGTATCCTGGTACGCTTGAGGATCTTAACATCTCGATCCGTAATCTCTACTGGTTCCTCGACGAATCGTAGCTGGTCGTCGATTGTGAGTTCCTATAGAGGAACTATGAGAGTCTCATCTGACAGACACTTCTTCAGATTCGACACATGGAATACGTTGTGAACTCCGCTGAGTTCTTCAGGTAGATTTAACCTGTAGGCTACCTTGCCAATCTTCTCAATGATCTCGAAGGGTCCAACGTATCGCGGGTTGAGTTTGCCTCGTTTGCCAAAGCGGATTACACCTTTCCAAGGTGAGACTTTGAGTAGCACTCGATCCCCAACCTGGAACTCGAGTGGTTTTCTTCCCTTATCAGCATAGCTTTTCTGACGGTCACGAGCTGCCGCCATTCGCTGTCGTATTTGAGCAATTCTCTCGGTGGTATCTACTACAAGTTCTAGGCTAGTGATTTGGCTGTCACCAACTTCTGCCCAACAGAGAGGTAATCGGCATTTGCGTCCGTACAATGCCTCGAATGGAGCGGCTTGGATGCTGGTGTGGTAACTGTTGTTATATGAGAACTCCACTAACGGGAGATGCTTTTCCCAGCCATTGCCGAAGTCGATTACGCATGCCCTAAGCATGTCTTCAAGGGTCTGGATGGTGTGTTCAGATTGCCCATCCGTCTGTGGGTGGTAAGAGGTGCTCATATCTAAAAGTGAGCCAAAAGACTTGTGCATAGCTTGCCACAGTTCAGATGTAAAACGCGCACCACGATCAAAAATGATGGAGGTTGGCACTCCGTGCCTTGATACCACTTCCTTTAGGTAAATGTCTGCAAGAGTAGAAAACTTATCCGTTTCTTTGATAGCCAGAAAGTGTGCAGACTTGGTCAGTCGATCCACGATCACCCAAATGGTATCGTTTCCGCGTTGAGATCTGGGTAGGCCAGTAACAAAATCCATGGAAGTTTGCTCCCATTTCCATTTAGGTATCTCTGGTTGTTGAAGTAGGCCTGATGGTTTCCGATATTCAGTCTTGACTCTCGCACAAGTCAAGCACTTACTGACGTAGGTTGCTATGTGGGCTTTCATGCCAGGCCACCAATACGTAGTTTTGAGGTCGTGGTACATTTTATCCGAGCCAGGATGTACCGAATGACGAGACTTATGTGCTTCATCCATCACAAGCTCGCGTAGGTCTCCATGCAGTGGAATCCAGATGCGTCCGTTTACATAGTAAGCACCGTTTTCTTTTTGTTCTAGCCGCTGCCTCGATCCTCGTAAGGACTCAGCTCTGATGTTCTCTGCTTTCAATGCGTCAACCTGAGCATCGCGAATCTGAGCGGGAAGGTTAGATTGGATGGTAAGTTGTAAAGCACGTACATGCTTAGGTATAGTATCCTTTCGACTGAGGGCGTCAGCCACAACATTGGCCTTGCCCGAATGATATTTGATAGCGCATTCATAATCGTTCAAGAGCTCGACCCATCGGCGTTGACGCATATTTAACTCCTTTTGCTTGAAGATATGCTCGAGACTCCTGTGATCGGTGTAAATGGTGCACTTGGTACCGTACAGTTAATGTCTCCATATCTTAAGTGCGAAAACAACTGCTCCCAGCTCTAGATCGTGAGTAGTGTAATTTCTTTCGTGAACTTTGAGTTGGCGTGATGCGTAGGCAATGACCTTGTCACGTTGCATCAATACGCAACCAAGTCCTTGGATGGAAGCGTCGCAGTAAACCACAAAATCATCTGTGCCTTCAGGCAATGAGAGGATAGGCGCGCTACAAAGTCTATCCTTCAAGTGCTGAAATGCGGACTCCTGTGCATCACCCCAATGATAGTGACACCCTTCTGAGTCAGTGAAGTGAGAGGTTGCGCGATCTTTGGGAAATCCTTGATAAACCTTCGGTAATATCCTGCCAAACCCAAGAATTGGCGGATTTCTGTTGGTGTGCGGGGTGCAGGCCAGTTCCTGATTGAGTCAACCTTGGATGGATCAACATGAATCCCATCCTTGTTTACCACATGGCCTAGAAAGTGGACTTCGCGAAGCCAGAAGTCACATTTAGAAAACTTGGCATACAACTGCTCTTTTTGAAGAAGTTCCAGCATAAGTGGTAGATGCTGCTTGTGTTCCTCCTGACTCTTAGAATAGATCAGGATATCGTCGATGAACACAATAACGAACTTATCCAGGTAAGGTTTGCATACTCGGTTCATGAGATCCATGAAGACCGCTGGTGTATTCGTCAGCCCGAATGGCATAACCAGAAACTCGTAATGGCCATAACGAGTTCTGAATGCTATTTTGGAGACGTCCTCATCTCGGACCCTCAGCTGATGGTATCCCGTTCTCAAATCAATCTTGGAGTAATAGCTCGACCCTTGCAACTGGTCGAATAAGTCGTCAATACGTGGAAGAGGATAACGATTCTTCACAGTCACCTTGTTGAGTTCGCGGTAGTCAATACACATTCTGAAAGTACCATATTTTTTTTTTCACAAACAAGACTGGAGCTCCCCAGGGCAAAGAGCTAGGACGTATGAAACCCTTTTCCAAGAGTTCTTGTAATTGCGTGGACAGTTCTTCAAGTTCTGATGGAGCTAGACGATAGGGTGCTCGAGCCATGGGCGCTGCTCCAGGAGCTAGCTCGATTTGAAATTCAACTTGGCGATGGGGCGGAAGACCAGGTAATTCCTCAGGAAATACCTCGGGAAAATTGCGCACAATATGAATGTCTTCAATTCTCTTCTCTTCGATTGATGCGTCAGTAACGAGAGCTAGAATGGCAGTGTGGCCCTTTCGCAAACACTTCTGGGCCTTAAGGAAAGAGATAATGCCTACGACAGCACCATTCTTGTTGCCATGAATCACGAGAGGTTCTTCACCAGAAAGAGGGATGCGGACAATCTTCTCGTTGCAAAGAATTTCAGCTTGGTGTTGAGATAACCAATCAATCCCAATAACGACATCAAAACTACCCAGAATGATAGGAATGAGGTCGATAGAGAAAGTCTGACCAGTTAAGACTAGGTTACAACCTTTAACTACGTGTGTGGCCTCGAGACTTTTACCGTTTGCTAACTCTACGATGTGCTTGGTGTTCAAAAGTGTTGGGGTACGCTTAGGCATCTGACTAACTTTTAAGGACACGTAACTAGTATCGGCACCCGAATCAAATAAAACAGTAACAAGGAAATCATCCAGAAGGAAACTTACCCATCACAATGTTGGGATCGTTCCTTGCATCATCCTGCCCAATCACGAATGCACGTTCCCTGGCTCCATTGCCATCATTGTTTCCCCTATTATTGTTCCCGTTTCCTTGATTGTTGTTGTTGTTCTGCTTCCGGTTCAACTGGGGACAATTCTTCTTAAAGTGGCCTTCAGCGCCACACTTAAAGCATCCTTTATTGCCCTGCTGTTGCTGCTGATGGTGGTTCTGTGGAGCTTGTTGTTGTTGGCGATTCTGATTCGCAGGACGCGGGCTCCTGCAATCTTTAGCTTCATGACCCAGCTTGTGACATCTCTGACAACGACCTTTGTTGCACTATCCGCTGTGAAGCTTGTTGCACCGGTTGCACTTGGGGTGGTTCCCTCGGTATCCACCCTGTCCTTGATTACCGGAAGATTGCTGACCAGGACTCTGGTAGTCATCAGTCTTTCGCTGCTGAGACTGAACCGAAGCAGAACCCTTACTGGAGTTCCCATCCCATTTTTGCTTGTTTTCGGTAGGTGCATCAGAAGTAGCTGTGGCACTGATTCGTTTGGGCAGTCTGTTTTGCTCCACCGCCTGGTCAGTGAGTCGATGGGCCAACTTGATGATTTGCTGTATGGTACCCAGGTTGGCCGAAGTCACGTGACTTTGAATCTCTGGTACAAGGCCCTTGAGATACATCTCAATTCGTTTGATGGGAGGGTCCACCATGGTAGGGCGCAAGATGGCCAGCTCATTTGACCTTTTCGTATACGCCTCAATCTCAGACCCCGTCATTTTCAGATTGAAGAATTCCACTTCTAGCTTGTGGATGTCATCCCGACTGCAGTACTCCTCTTTGATCAGTTCTTTGAATCCATTCCAGGGTGTGGCATTAGCAACTGCCAGTCCTAGTAGTTGAACCTGTGCCTTCCACCAGGTTAACGCAGCCCCTTCAAGTGTTCCGGTAGCATATTTCACCCTACGGTCTTCGGGGCATTCGCACATCTCGAAAAATGACTCAAGCTTTTCAAACCAGTGAAGAAGGCCCACTGCTCCTTCGGTGCCACTGAAAGTAGTAGGTCGGCAGTCCATGAATGTTTTGAACGTGCACACAGGAGTTTGAGCATGTTGACCTCCTGCTGGATTTGCTGCGAGTGCCTCAGCAACTCGTTCGTTGATCAAAGCCGTCAACTGGGCTTGAGTGAGGTTGATACGTCCTCCGCGTCCGCTCATGATCTTCATAATGAAGCAACATAAGTGAGAAAGGTGTCGCGAAAGTGTGTAAGTGTGGGACGATAGTAGAGAGTAGGCACACAAGGTTCAAATAGCAATTATCACATTATCTAATGCACAGTGAGAACTATCTAACCGACAATATAACATAAATCATACCACTTATGGTATCGAGTCTTGCACGTGGAACGAAGCGTCGTTATGGATCGTTGAGCACTGTACCGGTTATAGTCTGGTTTTATCAAAAACATTTCCCTTTTTAAAACCAAGTTCACTATAACCAATGGCTCTGATACCAATCTGGTATCAGAGCTTGGAGGCGTGACAGATTGGAACAATTTATTAAAAATTGTTCACTATAACCTGGCTCTGATACCAATCTGTCAGACCCTCAAAATCCACCATGCGGAGTATCACCGCTTGGAGGCGTGACGTGACCAGGATCGAGCCACCAATCATATTGAACATCGTAATTAAGTAAATAAGACCAACCACAATACGATTGGTGACTAAAGCTAGTTAACCATGTTCAGTTTAAACAGCGGAGGCATAAGAGTAAATCCAAAAGCATAAGTCCATAGTTCATAAGTTAAAGTTCAAAACACAAGTTTAATAAGTTCATAAGGACTTAAATAGTAAGCACGGAACATAACAGTCCGTACACCACAACGACTCCTTCCTCGTGCAAGCTCCATCTAGCGACCTGTAAGGCATGTAACAACGAGTCAACAACAAAGTTGAGTGAGTTCACGTTTGGTTGTTTAGTTTTAAGTTGTTTCTGAAAAACGTGGTTTGACTTTCGTTGGCTTAATTTCTGCGGGGGTTACCCCATAGTTGAAAGTATGTTTAACCAGTTCCTTTATTACCCAATCCGTAACCATGATCAGTGGGGGTTTTCCCCGTTTGAACTACTAGACGGTATGATATCGACTGCTACGCAAATAAGTTGTGCCCTATATCAGCGTCTATCATCACTGATAATCTGCCATAGTCCATTAGTACACGCCCGTCCGACCGGCACGGTGTGAGGTTTGTTAAACCTAATAGCGCTATTAACTAATGACCCGCTCGCCATTGGCCTCGGCGATTAAGTCGATATAATGAAGAGGGACTTATTGATAGAGTTTTGTCTAGCAAGTTTTTAAGGTTGTTGTCCTGCACCAGGAGGACGAACGTACGTATTCTGCACCAGGAGAATTCGTAGGATTAATAATGGCATCCTTCCCATAGGGAGGATGGCCGTACATATCTCCCCAAAGGGATATGTAGATTCAGTTTTAAATTCTTTAACCCATTCCCAAACCACCGGGAATCCCATGCCTTGTAGAAAGTGTGAACTCACCTCGGTTTGCTCGGTTAGATTCTCAAATATAGCTAACAGTCAAGGTCGGTCAATCACGTCCTAATATGATTACCAGTTAGTCATTTAGTGATTTACAAATAGAGCACAAGGTTCCTACACGTATCTATCACATAGCATGCATTACTTTAACTGTTTATGCCCATATATACTTCCCATCCATTCCGCACTCATAAGCAAACATACGATAATGCACATAACACATATAGCATACTCGACATTTAGACACGCAAATTACAACTTATGTCATTTCAGCATTAATATTCAAAACCGGCTGTTTTCGGACATTTTAATAAAATAGTTAACTTATTCCAAAAAATTCCAAATTTTTACAGAATGTCTGAAACGTTCTATATTTTATTGTGTAAAAATATTGGGGTCCAGTTCATTACCAATATTTTGTAAAAATTCATTTTCCGGACTGAACTCGGATTTATCTTTTTCTGACCACAGTCCACGGAACAATTTATTAAAAATTCATCGTAAGTCCGATTTACGAAATTCCAGTCGGGTAATTACAAATACTTCAGTTTTCATCTACAGTACAATTTTCATGATCTTACTCTACACAGAACTCACGTTATGACAGAAAACAAAACACATATTTTCAACAGAAAAATGCAGCTCTAGCTGCTGTTACAAAATGATGCTTTAAAAATAGTAAACGAAGTCCAAAAATTATGATTCTGGTGCCATTAGAACCGTATTTCATAATAACACGTTTTAGACTCAAAATATCAGTTTTTCGTTGAGTTTATGACCTGTTTACAGCCAACTGAAGTTGGCTGTAAAACTTGGACAGATTCTGTTTTCATTCTTTAACTTACTAACTTGTGTTCGATTGATTCTGTTAATCATGTTTAGTGATCACAACAACATCAAACATCAATATTAACCAACAAATCATCAGAAAATCAACAAGAATCATAACAACACAAGATCTACATGGTTTACACACATAACTTCTCTTTATCCACACTTTAACACATTATGTTCAAGACTTGTTCATGAGCTTTAAAGTTTCTTAACTTTTTATCATTTTAACATCTATTAACCACTTAAATAACATAAAGAATGATCGGATCTAAGTTCTTACCACTAGCTCAAGGTTAGGGAAGTAACAAGTCAGAAATGTGGAGGATAATAGCACACGAGAGAGGTCATTCGAGTTCCAAGCACACGGGGGTTCCTACTTCACCTCCTAGCACCTTGCTATCACCTTGGATTGGATTGAAGTTGCAAGAAAATGGGTGTGGGTGTGTGGGAGTTCTCGGCCGATTGCAAGAGAGGGAGAGGAGAGAGTTGAAATTTTGAGTTGGTGATTATGTGAAATGGTGGACACTTGGTTAAATTTATAATCCAGACACCCTTATTAACCACTAGATTATGTGCCCACTAGATATAAGACAACAAGAAATAAAATATTCAAAATGGTAAGAGTGTGTCCCCTATGGAACCTGTCACACCCCGACCACGTAAAGCAACTAGACGTGGCGGAAACGTCAGGGAGTGTTGTAACAGAATCATTGTTTCATAACCATGGAATAAATAAATTCTATTTTATTGAATAAATGAACTCATTGTTTTAATACAATCAAATAAGTACAACTATGATCTTCCAAGTTTTAAAGTTGCTAAGGCACGAGTCCATCCTAAATGTAGCATGTATCAACAAATCTTTGCAAAGCAGTACCTGAAACATGTGTAAAAATAGGTACGTCAGCATAAAAATGCCTGTGAGATACATAGGTTTTCTGAATATAGGATTCATGACTTATAAGTTTAGAAAGAGTTGTTCAACAAAAGTCAGTCATGATCCTTGTAAAATGTTTTGTTTTATAAATCATTCGAAAAATGATGATAAAGTAGATGATACGTAAAAGAGTAATGTAAGGTTAATTGAATAACCAAGTAAAAATGAATTTGTATAAGATAAGTTGTTGTAAAACAATGTCTTATGAAAAGTATGTTATTTGTATAAAATGTTATATTACTTAAATTGAAATGATTCAAATAACGCTACGATATGTAATACCATACAAACACTTATATATAGGAAGTACCAGTGGCGTATCCACCATGCTTGTATCATATTACACACGCCTCGTTACTAATGTCACTTTCTCAAACCAAACCACCAATATAGAATGTTCATGTTTAAACCAATAGTCCAATGTTATTGTATAACTCAAGTTAAATGTAAACCATGTAATGTGTAAACAAAAGTTATGTATGGTAAGTAAAATGAGATTTCTTAAACCATAAGTAAAAATGTACAAAACAAAGTGTTTGAATAAATCAAAAGTTATGCTTTGTAAAATAATGTAAGGTTAAACGAATAACCTTATAGTAGCATATTAAAAGTATACTTTGGATTTGTAAATAACATATTAAACTATGTTTTGGTTTCGTAAATAACATATCAAAATATGCTTTGGGTTTTATAAATAACATATAAAAATATGTTTTGGTTTGTTGATAAAATATATATGTTGGTTCTGTACAATACCACACATGAGAGTATATCATACTATACTTTTGGGAGTATATCAAAATATATACTTTAAATGTGTGATTTAAGAATTCATTCAGACCTAGTGCATCAAACTACACCTTTGAGACTATAAGGATACCACAAAGGTAATCCCTATTTGGATGGAGAAACAAATTGGTTTCAGACATTCCATGACAACAGGAATGGGGTGTCTAATCCTATAGCGCTATATCATACTAACAATCGGTCTGGTGAACATAAAATAAGTACAATTCAACATTTTTATTTTATGTTCTTTGAGAAATCAGTGTTTAAACCATAGATAGTCATTTAGTTTGTCAAAAGATAAGTAATAACATGTATAATCAATTATACTTTGAAATCATGAAAATAACACGTAGGTACACATGCTTCACCCCAAAACAGTTTGGAAAACAGTAAAATAGGGGAACTATGTACTCACTTGAGATTGCTTAGTAGTCCTTGAGTAACAACCAAACAATGCTAGAGATCACAGATATCAAACGACACCTAATATGGGTAACTATGTTAATAAACCGGACCTAAACCGGAGGATTTAGATAGAATGAGGGTTCGTAAACCAAACGAGTATAGAGACTCGTGTCATATGGTTTAACAAAGCCTACATACTAAATGAAACCTAACCTAAGTGCTTACGACCCATTACGACCCGTTTAGGTAGCTTATGCTACTTTAACGCGTCGTTCGCGTGAAACACGTTCGGACCGCCTAACTAGTCCTATGACAAGTAAAATATGCCTTAACATGTTTTATATTGTTGATAAATCAGTTTAGAGGTCATCGGTTATGTTACATATGTTTAAAATGAATTTTGGCATCAAAGGGGTATTTTGGTAATTTACCTAAGGCATATAAACTACTTATCATACAACTACTTAAACGAAGCGACCATAAGGTATAACCTCGGAAGGTTATTCCCTATATACTATGGTCACCTAATGTTTTTGGTCGGATCCTAATGATCGACCAAATGGGTCGGGTTCGAAGGTATAAGCGATTTATTAGATCGCTTACCCTTACGACCCTAGACAACGTGGTAATCATTAGGCATAGTCACAAGGGACTATAACCATCGTGATTACGCTCACGTTGCGAAGTTCAAACGAACTTCGCATTGATCATAAACTGGTCAATGCAGAAAGTCAAACAAAGTTTGACTTTCGGACTCGAAAAGCAATAAAAGAACGAAGGAATACTTACAAAGGGTCCCCAAATGCTAATCTTGATTCAAGTAGCTCAGGTATGAAACAATGGTTTCAACTTAGAGCTTCTCAAATCAGATTCTTGTGGGTTTTGCAATGGGGATGGATGGGTATTTATAGATTTTGGTTCACCGTTTGGATCGTTTCTTTGATAATGTGCCTTGATCTCACCCGTACACTTGTCGGAATGTTGTGGTAGCTCATTTTGCCCCCACCACAAGAGTTTGACACGTGGCATTGGCCTTTGGGGTGTTTGAAAGGCTGTTAACAGGCTGTTAATTCATTGAATCTGGTCTGAGAGCCTGACGCGGGCCGCGTAAGGTATCACCTTGGGTTTACGCGGGCCGCCTGGCCTGTCTGATCAGCAAACAACTTTCAGAAATGACAGTTTTGGTCCCTGTTGTGTTTTAAGGCCATTCCCGACACTTCTAAGGCCCGTAAAGCCAACTTTAAGGCCCTAAAATGATGCCTAAACATTTTGGACACGAAACATGCTCAAAAATATGTCGGATGTTGGTTCGTTTGGTCGTACGAACGCGATTTTCGCTTAATTACGACGGAATGCGCACTAGCGCGAAAAACGATCCAAAATGCGTGACGAATGGATTTTTCTTATGCCAAACACTAAAATAAAATATTTTAGTGCTTACATAAATTTTTGGATGTCCGGATGTATTCAGAACGTAAGTTATGAGCGAAAATGCAAACTTATGCACTTTTTGACACTTTTAGTCCCTGAATGACCCAAAAGTTTATTTTAGCACACCGAACCCCTCAAAGCCTATTTCTAAGCTATATAAAGGATATTTAAGGTGTGTTTAACTTATGGTCATGTTCCGGAATGTTCGTTACAGTTCAAATTGGCATACTTTCGCAATTTGTCAAGTTTAGTCCCTGTAAGCGAATTAACTTGTTTTTGACATACCAAAGCCTTCAAAACTTATTTCTAAGTTATGTAAAGGTTATTTAAGGTATGTTAAGCCTATTTCACTATTCTGGAGTGTTTGTTGGATTAAACTGGTTATATTTACGCATCAGAGCGCGTATAACCCTCCAGAAAGCGGTTTAAAACTTAAAATCGAACAAGAGTTGATATGTGCAAACGATACACATATTTTTACAAATCCCAAGTATGAAATATAATATTTCAGTGGTTTGGAATTTGTTTGATGGTTGAAGTGACACAGGTGTCACAGTCTCCCCTACTTTAGGAAATTTCGCCCCGAAATTTAATTCTAGAGGAAACTTGTGAAGACAGCTGTGACGATTTCGCCTTCTAATAGATCTATTGAACCCTTAAGTAAAACTCTGGGCCATGGTAGGACTCTTAGCGAATTTGTTAACCCTCAAAGTGAATTCCTTGTAGTAGTAAAACCTAGAATTTTTGAACTACGGACAGAAGAACGTTTCTTATGAAGACTTATCATAGGAAACTTGTGTGTGCTTGAAATCAGAATTGGGGAGTGTGAGAATAAATGACATTGGTCGATGTCCAAGACTTCTCCCGTATCATTATTCTTGTCATTATAGGTCTTAACACATGACAAAGCTTCCTGTGGTTTCTGTGCACTGAATTCCATAATTATGTAGGCCTCCATAATTACGTAATTCCTTGCACAGTCCGCACAGTTCATTTCATAATGCATAGGAAAAAAAATCACTTGAATAAACATGAAGCGACTCGACTAGACCACCAAAGGGTCCTTTCAATTAGATCAATGAACGAGCCTTTTAACTAGATCAACACATGATCTTCTTAACTAGATCGTCGTATGATCTCCTTAAATAGACCACTTAAGGGATCTTTTTAATTATATCATCACATGATATTTCTAATCAGATTTTCAAAATCAATCTGTTTAACCAGACCATTCAAGAGGTCCAATTATAGAATAGTACTTTATAACCCAAGGGACTTAACTACAATGTTGAAGTCCATTAAGGATTTAAGATAGTATCTTTGGATATCCTATTATGAATCTCTCGTATGAGATATGGAGGATTCTATGAGGATTTGGATGGATCACATACAACCACAAAACATGTAAGAAAAACATATAAGCACAAATTTAGTTAACTTGATTCTTTAATTCGTTATCTTTGGGCATGGATATTTAAAGCACACCAGGAATCCAATCAGTGGATTTTATTTGGCACTTTAATCATTTTCAAGGATCCATCTATAAAGATAGAAGGATTTTCAAAAAGAGTTTGGCTTTGTTTCTTAAAAGAAACGAGTGTTTAAGGTTCTTGGGGAGATCACAAGTGATCATAAAATGACAGAACCACACAAGTAGTTTGTCTTTGGGTTGACATCATAAGGTTGCATCAAGCATTCACACAAACGCATAAATTTTGCAGAAATAAAAACAACAAATCTTTATTTTTGTAACAACCGAATTGTCTTGAAGTGTCAAAAGATAACAACCAAGGAAATACAAAACACTAATTGTTCACTGCTGCATCATTGTTCACGTTTGCCTCATTGATGTTAAACACTCTTCCATGCGCTGGAGGTATGTTAACAAGTCTGGGGCAATTGTTTCTGTAGTGGGTAAGGTCACCACAGTTATAACATGACCCCAGAGGGAACCGTGCTTGAACAGCAGCAGGGTTTGCAGCAGCTTGATTTGCATAACAACAAACATTGATCAAATGTCCCAACCGCCCACAGTGGGTACATTTGTGACACTGCTCTTGCTCTAGATGATGACGGTTGCACTTGTTGCACAAAGGTGCGGTACCAACATAGTTTTGCCTTTTGCGAGGTTGTGCTGGTTGGTTTGGTGCAACCTATTTGTCTTGAGCAGTTACAGCGTAGTTTTGAGAGGCTCTGCGCTTCTTCTTCTTGGACACCTCAGCATTTTCTTCCTTCGGTTCCACTTGAGCAGTCTTGTCAGATGGTCTTGAGTCGCCCTTCCGAAACAGCTTGCGCTTCCTGATATGGGATTCAGTCAGAGTGGCAGACAATTCAATGGCTTGTCTGACAGTAGTAGGGTTGCTGCCAGTAACGATATCCTGAACTACGTCAGGAAGACCATCAATGTATTTCTCAATCGCCTTATCCAAAGGCGTAACCATAGTAGGGCATAACAAGCTCAATTCCTCATAGCGGTCAGTATAGGCTCGATGTTCCCCACTGTCTTGCTTCAAATCATCAAATTCCCTTTCTAGAGCCCTTAGCTCATGACGAGGACATAATTCCTTCATCATAAGAGCCCTAAGCTCAGCCCAAGTATGTGCTAATGCAACCTCAGCACCACGGTCTCTCATAACCCCGTTCCACCACGTAAGAGCCCTCTTCTGAAACACACTCAAAGAAAACTCGACCTTGCGATTTTCAGGACACTAAACGTGACGGGAAGTATTCTCAATGCTCTCGAACCATTGAAGAATCCCAGTTGCTCCCTCAGAACCACTAAACTTGAGTGGTTTAGCCGAGTTAAAATTCTTGAAATTGCATGGAGCATTGTTGTTGTTGGTGGCTTGAATCATTTGAGCCAAAAGATTTGGGAAGGCAGCAACCATTTGCTGCACGATGATTTCCGCCAGTTCGGCATTCGCCATCTGATTGTCGCGTTGAGGAGGCATTCTAAAAGAGGAACATGAAAGGAAACGAGTGAGAGGATTTAGACAAAAAGAATGAGATGAAACAAATCTGATGAAAGCAAGGAGAGTGGTCATTTGTTTGTTACTAAAGAGCAACAAACGACCCCGGTGATTAGTCAAAGTAAATAGGTCAAAAATAATGTATCGCGAAGACATGCTCACCTATAAGTGGACACTCACCCCAAGAGTTCCCAGGTAAGAGTGACTGGTCCGATTATGTGGATTTGTACGAACACTCTAGCCTTAGACAGAAAACTCAGGGTACAGGCACCCACCCTTCTAGTTTGCACGTGTTCACATTATTTAGACCAACTTTGATGGGATTTTGAAAACTTAAAGGGTTCAAAACCATATAATAAATCATCCTAGAACAGATGATTAGTTTTCAAAGCAGGATAGAAATTTGTGTTCTTATCGTGGTTGTCACCTAAGAATAAGTGACGGTATTGTTTTAAAACTAAACACAAGAAAACTTGTGTTAGGGTCCTAGGAAGGTTATAGTCTAGGTCAAATCATTACTAATAACCTAATTCCCTATAACCATTGGCTCTGATACCAACTTTTCTGTCACACCCCGACCGCGTAAAGCAACTAGACGTGGCGGAAACGTCAGGGAGTGTTGTAACAGAATCATTGTTTCATAACCATGGAATAAATAAATTCTGTTTTATTGAATAAATGAACTCATTGTTTTAATACAATCAAATAAGTACAACTATGATCTTCCAAGTTTTAAAGTTGCTAAGGCACGAGTCCATCCTAAATGTAGCATGTATCAACAAATCTTTGCAAAGCAGTACCTGAAACATGTGTAAAAATAGGTACGTCAGCATAAAAATGCCTGTGAGAAACATAGGTTTTGTGAATATAGGATTCATGACTTATAAGTTTAGAAAGAGATGTTCAACAAAAGTCAGTCATGCTCCTTGTAAAATGTTTTGTTTTATAAATCATTCGAAAAGTGATGATAAAGTATATGATACGTAAAAGAGTAATGTAAGGTTAATTGAATAACCAAGTAAAAATGAATTTGTATAAGATAAGTTGTTGTAAAACAATGTCTTATGAAAAGTATGTTATTTGTATAAAATGTTATATGACTTAAATTGAAATGATTCAAATAACGCTACGATATGTAATACCATACAAACACTTATATATAGGAAGTACCAGCGGCGTATCCACCATGCTTGTATCATATTACACACGCCTCGTTACTAATGTCACTTACTCAAACCAAACCACCAATATAGAATGTTCATGTTTAAACCAATAGTCCAATGTTATTGTATAACTCAAGTTAAATGTAAACCATGTAATGTGTAAACAAAAGTTATGTATGGTAAGTAAAATGAGTTTTCTTAAACCATAAGTAAAAATGTACAAAACAAAGTGTTTGAATAAATCAAAAGTTATGCTTTGTAAAATAATGTAAGGTTAAACGAATAACCTTATAGTAGCATATTAAATGTATACTTTGGATTTGTAAATAACATATTAAACTATGTTTTGGTTTCGTAAATAACATATCAAAATATGCTTTGGGTTTTATAAATAACATATAAAAATATGTTTTGGTTTGTTGATAAAATATATATGTTGGTTCTGTACAATACCACACATGAGAGTATATCAAACTATACTTTTGGGAGTATATCAAAATATACTTTAAATGTGTGATTTAAGAATTCATTGAGACCTAGTGCATCAAACTACACCTTTGAGACTATAAGGATACCACAAAGGCAATCCCTATTTGGATGGAGAAACAAATTGGTTTCAGACATTCCATGACAACAGGAATGGGGTGTCTAATCCTATAGCGCTAAATCATACTAACAATCGGTCTGGTGAACATAAAATAAGTACAATTCAACATTTTTATTTTATGTTCTTTGAGAAATCAGTGTTTAAACCATAGATAGTCATTTAGTTTGTCAAAAGATAAGTAATAACATGTATAATCAATTATACTTTGAAATCATGAAAATAACACATAGGTACACATGCTTCACCCCAAAACAGTTTGGAAAACAGTAAAATAGGGGAACTATGTACTCACTTGAGATTGCTTAGTAGTCCTTGAGTAACAACCAAACAATGCTAGAGATCACCGATATCAAACGGCACCTAATATGGGTAACTATGTTAATAAACCGGACCTAAACTGGAGGATTTAGATAGAATGAGGGTTCGTAAACCAAACGAGTATAGAGACTCGTGTCATATGGTTTAACAAAGCCTACATACTAAATGAAACCTAACCTAAGTGCTTACGACCCATTACGACCCGTTTAGGTAGCTTATGCTACTTTAACACGCCGTTCGCGTGAAACGCGTTTGGACCGCCTAACTAGTCCTATGACAAGTAAAATATGCCTTAACATGTTTTATATTGTTGATAAATCAGTTTAGAGGTCATCGGTTATGTTACATATGTTTAAAATGAATTTTGGCATCAAAGGGGTATTTTGGTAATTTACCTAAGGCATATAAACTACTTATCATACAACTACTTAAACGAAGCGACCATAAGGTATAACCTCGGAAGGTTATTCCCTATATACTATGGTCACCTAATGTGTTTGGTCAGATCCTAATGATCGACCAAATGGGTCGGGTTCGAAGGTATAAGCGATTTATTAGATCACTTACCCTTACGACCCTAGACAACGTGGTAATCAGTAGGCATAGTCACAAGAGACTATAACCATCGTGATTACGCTCACGTTGCGAAGTTCAAATGAACTTCGCATTGACCATAAACTGGTCAATGCAGAAAGTCAAACAAAGTTTGACTTTTGGACTCGAAAAGCAATAAAAGAACGAAGGAATACTTACAAAGGGTCCCCGAATGCTAATCTTGATTCAAGTAGCTCAGGTATGAAACAATGGTTTCAACTTAGAGCTTCTCAAATCAGATTCTTGTGGGTTTTGCAATGGGGATGGATGGGTATTTATAGATTTCGGTTCACCGTTAGGAACGTTTCTTGGATAACGTGCCTTGATCTCACCCGTACACTTGTCGGAATGTTGTGGTAGCTCATTTTGCCCCCACCACAAGAGTTTGACATGTGGCATTGGCCTTTGGGGTGTTTGAAAGGCTGTTAACAGGCTGTTAATACATTGAATCTGGTCTGGGAGCCTGAAGCGGGCCGTGTAAGGTATCACCTTGGGTTTACGCGGGCCGCCTGGCCTGTCTGATCAGCAAACAACTTTCAGAAATGACAGTTTTGGTCCCTGTTGTGTTTTAAGGCCATTCCCGACACTTCTAAGGCCCGTAAAGCCAACTTTAAGGCCCTAAAATGATTCCTAAACATTTTGGACATGAAACATGCTCAAAACTATGTCGGAGGTTGGTTCGTTTGGTCGTACGAACGCGATGTTCGCTTAATTACGACGGAATGCGCACAAGCGCGAAAAACGATCCAAAATGCGTGACGAATGGATTTTTCTTATGCCAAACACTAAAATAAAATACTTTAGTGCTTACATAAATTTTTGGATGTCCGGATGTATTCAGAACGTAAGTTATGCGCGAAAATGCAAACTTATGCACTTTTTGACACTTTTAGTCCCTGAATGTCCCAAAAGTTTATTTTAGCACACCGAACCCCTCAAAGCCTATTTCTAAGCTATATAAAGGATATTTAAGGTATGTTTAACTTATGGTCATGTTCCGTAATGTTCGTTACAGTTCAAATTGGCATACTTTCGCAGTTTGTCAAGTTTAGTCCCAGTTAGCGAATTAACTTGTTTTTGACATACCAAAGCCTTCAAAACTTATTTCTAAGTTATGTAAAGGTTATTTAAGGTATGTTAAGCCTATTTCACTATTCTGGAGTGTTCGTTGGATTAAACTGGTTATATTTACGCATCAGAGCGCGTATAACCCTCCAGAAAACGGTTTAAAGCTTAAAATCGAACAAGAGTTGATATGTGCAAACGATACACATATTTTTACAAATCCCAAGTATGAAATATAATATTTCAGTGGTTTGGCAGTTGTTTGATGGTTGAAATGACACAGGTGTCACAGAACCGATTTGGTTATAAGTGGGAGGGGGCATTTGGTTCAATTTCAACTAAATGGTTAGCACTAGATATGTTAATTAGGAATTAAGATAGGTTATTTGTGTGTTATGTATTGTAACGGGTGTTAGGGTATTCGGGGACCCTAACTAGCTCAGAAAAGTAGAAACAATGTCTTTGGCAATATTTCTATGTTCCGGGTAAAGTCCGGTTATTCGGTTTGACACTGTTCCGTTAAAGTGCTTAATTAATCTGTAAGGTGTCCTACATTTATATTTTTGTAATGTTTTTAATTTTCAACACTCAGGAAAGCATACTGGACTATTTAGTAACTTTTTTGTATACTATTAGTATGTTAATAAATACATGTAAGCATAACACAGTAATCAGAGAGCAGTTAAGTAATTCCACACAGTCGTCAAGTACTTTTATTGTCATTAATAAATTGTACGAAATACATGGAATTTGAGGGTTGTCACAGATTCTTCCTTGTTGTTTGTCTGTGGTGTCTTGGCATTATTTTACTGTCTATATAAAATAAAAGATTTTCACCATTCATATCTCCACGGTCTATGTGACAACCCTCACTAAACCAGGTATCCGTACAATTAATTAATATTAATTACGTGCTTAATGACTGTGCTTGATTACAACTTATGACGTAAACTACTTTATGATTTCTGTAACCCACATACATATGCATCACATTTCATCCTGTCACTCCACTCATTACATACAAACTTTAGTGACATACTTGATGCACAAAGCACAGTTAGCACAGTTACCGGATAACTCAGAAATATACTGACAGTGTCAGTACATAGACAGACAGTGTTTTGAGACCCAATATGGGCCAGGGACAAAGTACACTAGTATGGGTGTAGGGAAATGAGGACCATAAGACTGTGTCACTAGGTGATAGTTTGAGTGCCGGAAAGTGCCTAAAACTCATTTTAAGTGCAGAATTCTGCATTTTCAGCAAAATTCAGCTTTTAACACACTCGTATTATGCAAAGAATTGACTAAATGGTCCTGAATGCTTTCCTAAGTGTTGGAAATTAATTGTGTTACAAAAAGATACATAAAAGACACTATACGGTACAATTTAACACTTTAACGGAACGGTACGGTACCCAACCGAACAACCGGACATTACCCGGGACACCAAAATTTTGTCAGAAACATTGTTTTGTTATTTTTAGCTAATTATGGTCTCTAAATATCCCAACACACTATAAAAAAATGTCATGCACATAATACCCTAGATAATACACTTAACCTCCTAAATAATTACCTACTTAAGATCAAAATTTTACAATTAACCCCCCCTCTCAATATTTACGGCCCCATAGGGGACCCACCACTATCATCATAAATATATTCCCTAGATTTCTTTTTGATATTACTTGATTTAGTTGCCAAAATATGAGATCATGATCACAAGGATGGCCAATGGAGTTCAAGGAAATCATTACATCTTCACACTCCCAAACCCTCACACTCTCTCTCCCTCTCTCGGCCTACACATAACCGCCACCCCTCACCCATTTCAACATTCATCCAATCCATTTCCAAGTTCAAATCAAGTGCTAGAAGAAGTCTTGTGGAGCTTGAAGCTTGGAGGTTTTGAAGGAACTTCACACATTGCTTTCTCACACCATCTTCATCACCTTTGTTCATAAGTTCATCCCTAGCCTTTGTGCTAGTTGTAAGTATTTGGTTACACTCTTGGTTACTTGTATGTTAATTATTCGAAAGATTGTAGTTTGATGTTTAACTCAAGAACACAAAAAGATAATGAACAAGGAACATGAACATAAGTTTACATAAAGATGAAATCTTGTTGGATTAGGGTTGGTTAAAACATGCATGGTATTTGATCGTTGATTTCTTGATAAACCCGTTATTAGGACATTTTTTGATACGATTTAGTAAAGTTTAAACTATAAAGAAACATGCTAATTAACATTTTCAGCCAACTTCAACTGGATGTAAATGGATCATAATAAATCGAAAAACTGATTTTCTGAAGCCTAAATTATGTATTTTCGAAAAACGGATCAAATGGCACTGGAATCATAATTTTTCGAGGTCGTTTACTATTTTTAAAGGTCTGTTTTTAGACAGCAGCTCAAGATGCGTTTTTACTGCAGAAAATGTGTGTCATGTTTTTCGTCATAACTTGAAACCTGAGTAGAACTAGCTCATGAAATTTATACTGTAGATGAACACTGATGTCGTGGTCATCCTCCAACTAGAATTTCGTCAATCGGACTTACGATAAATTTTAAGTGAATTATTCCGTAGACTGCAGTCAGAAAGTGACAAATCTGATTGCAGTCTGGTAAATGATTTTCTATAAAATATTGGTAAGGAACTAGACCCCGATATATTTACACAATAATATTTGGATCGTATAAGACATTCTATAAAAATTTGGGAATTTTTGGAATAAGTTAACTATTTTATTAAAATGCCCAAAAACAGCCCAGTTTTGTAAATTAAAACTGAAATGACATAAGTAGTATTTTGCATGTCTGAAGGTCGGGTTGGTTATTTGAGAACGATCTAACGTGATATATGTTAAAGAAAATGATATGCTATTTAGCATGGACACCTCCATTTACAAAGGAGACTATGGAGAAATTTTCTGAAAATCCTAACACTTAGTAAATATTTTCTAGACAAGTGTTTACTAGAATATTTTAGACTATGTTTTTCAAACATCAAACTCGCCATAATTTTTGTAACAAAATACAAAGTATCAGAGGTTGGTTTTATACATGAAAATGGTTAAATATATATTCTCTAAAAGGGACTTAAAAATATAATTCCAATACGAGCATACATGTGTAAAATATCCCATCCTTGGGAAGGGAACGCGTATATAAAATACTTTAGAAGTATTAATACAAGAATATTGAATGTACAAATATCCCAACACGACATATGATTAAGTTGAAATATTAATTATTCTGACAAATAATTATCACTCGGAATAATATAAGAAACGTCACTCAAAACATTAAACTCTAAGCCAAGGCACGACCCGTTCGTCTAATAGACATTAGTACGTTGTAGGTTGTCGTGTGGCTGACAGAGGTTGAGATACGGTACAAGACGCACTACAGTGAGTTCATGTCCCCCTTTTCTCTTAACTGTTTTCAGTTTTATACTTCGGGGGTGGAATACATGTTACAATTATTACAGACATTTTTATACATGGTATGGTTAGCTTAAGGAGGGTTTTTACTACGCGATCTAGTGAGTGGTGGGCATGACACTTAAGGCCATTAATCCTCATTGTAGGACCACGGGACATGAGTGATAGATCTATTTGGGTGTAGAGAGCCCACACCCATGAGGCCGGGGCGGCCCATAGTGGTGACTATGTCTTCATACCGGAGACAAATTTGCTAGGTTTGAGTCTTCCTGCACCAGTTTCATACATACCATTGGCTTTGCAACCCATTGGTGATCAGTTTTCCTTATTGCTACATACCAGGGACATTTATACATACAAGACATATTTTAAAATCTTATACACACAGACTTACACATGAACTCGCTCAACTTTTTGTTGATGTTTTTAAACAACATGTATTTCAGGGAATTAATCGGATCTGGCAAATGATGCATGTTAGTTAAGCTGCGTACTAAATAAAGATGTCATCCAGGGTCGTAGGGTTTGAGAAGTGTAACCTCTTCCTGGACGGGTTGCATGTCTCTAATCCTCGTTTTGTTGGTAGTCTTTTGTTGAGTCTTATGAACTCGCTTTTAAACAAGTCATGGTTTGTAATTTATTTTGAAGTTGATGTTTTAGACAATGTCGTTGTGGTACTTTCTAGACTATTTTAATGGATGAACATCACGTATTTTTATCATATAGCATTGTTGTGATTGTTGCTATGGTATTAAGAAGTCACACCAAATAATCCACGCTTCCGCAAAAGCCATGGTGTGACTGCTTGGTATCAGTGCCTCGATCATAGTGAACTAGGATTCTTCCTCGAGTCTAGACTATGATCACTAGGGCTCTCACGAAAACGCTTTCAAACACTTTTTTTTACATTGCATACACTAAATGTCCAGATCCAGGGAACAAACATTTTTACAGACAAAAGGCACAAATACACGGTTCAAAAAGGCTATGTATATAATTCAGTCTTAGAGGCTGGGGAAAATTTCAGCCTTAGAGGCCGGGGAAAATTTCAGTCTTAGAGGCTGGGAAAAATTGGAGTCTTAGAGACCGGGAAAGGTTTGGTCTTAGAGACCAGGGATTTAGTCTGAGAGACTAGGGAGTTTAGTCTTAGAGATTAGGTGGGATAGTCTGGGAAGACTAAGATGCATACATGATTACATTTCTATTTGCTTACATGCTTATCTGATATATGTGCATATGTTGTGGTTGTGTTACAGACACCATGGCATCTTCTTCTTCTGATAGCGGAGTGTTAGACACGATCGACCCTATGGCCATTACCTCGGATGACGAGATAGCCATGGACTTGGAGGTTTATACATCGGACACCACGAGTACCGGCGAAGATGATTTTCAGCCTTTTTCCCTACCAGTCTTCGGAGACGACTTGCCCTTAGCTGATGGTCCACCGGGAGAGGATCTACCCCTTGTCCTGATCCCTGCCCCTCTCCCATTTGTCGCAGTTCCCTTTGAGGAACAGCCTCTCGACGCGTTACCCGATGGCGACATCGATCTACTTATCGAGGGTCCCCCGGAGGGAGACCAGGATGGCGGGGCCCCGATGGAGGATGATGTTCCACTAGCTGATATCCCAGTTGTCGACCCCATTGTTCCTATGGTTGAAATTCGTGCTGTTGATGCCCTTGTTGTGCCACCTGTCGAGGCTCCTATTGTGGAGGCCTTACCTGATCCGTCTGTTTCCTACCCGCTTGAGTCAGCATCATCCGCCACTATTCACGCCCAGGACGTGCAACACTACTCCACCGACACTGATTCAGACATGGCGATGTCTGCTGCACCCGTTGTTTTCCATGACTTTGACCCGGATCCTGAGGTCGAGTTTTTACCTGATGAGCCTGCTCCAGCTGATCCAGAGCTTGGAGTCGCACCCGAGCCTATTTTCGCTCCCGACCCTATTCCTGTTGATGCACCAGCCGTTGCACAACCAGCTGCCGAGGTCCCAGTTGTTACACCTATACTTGACCATATGCCGATGTTTGATGACCTTGCACCTTTTGCGACACATATTGATCCGAGATACGCCAACACCCATAACGGATGGATTGAGGATGATGATGACTATCCTCCATTTGTTTTACCCGTCACTCCACCTGCTGCACCTATTTCCGCACCAGTTGATGTTCCACTGTTCCACCCACACGTATCTGACACCCACCGCACCGACTTACCCACTACCTTTCTCCAGGACATACCTCCTCCCCATTCAGGGGAAGGACCTTCTACTGGGCCGCATGGTCACATGCCACCCTTGACAGCAGCTTTTCCATATATACCCCCTTTTGCACCGACTGCACACACGGCTTTTACTTCCTCCGCACCCATGAGCGAGCCCTTCATGTGGTTTTCCCCCAATGTTATGCCTTTATCAGACCCATACCACCCTTTCCATATGGGATATACCACGGATGATATACTCATATCCTTGCAGTTACAGCATGATGCGTTGAGCCGACGAGTCCAGGCGCTGGAGAGGATTCTACGTCCTACCCCTTGTCATTGCCAGTCTTCATTTAAGACACCACCAGCTCCTCTCGGACTACACCCTAATTCTGATGTCCGTTTCCTCACCACGGACCAGCAGATTGCTTACCTCATACGTGTTGTACATGCTCTCGAGGAGGATTTGGCGCACTTGCGCAGATTATTTCTCACTCCTCCACCTCCTCCTCCCCCACCATCAGCTTAGGGGTATTAGGGATTCCAGGTCTCCTACAGACAGGCTATCTTTGGTGAGAAGAAAGCTATCGAGCCATGACTATGAAGACTTTTAAAGACCACGTTTTTTATTTTTGATTTATTGGTTGTTGTACTTGTTAGATGACTCAGACAAGGGTGATGTGACCCTTAGTCTCTTTTGACATATGATACAATTGTAAAATTGTATTGGTGGTCCTGTTTTATGCAAAGCTTAATCGCAGCATTCTCATTACATGCATTGTTGAGTTATCTGTTTATGATTATGACATGGGATGATATGTGTTATTGTGTTGATTAGTGTTATTACGTATGCATATTACTTACTATACATACTATGACCTAACTGTTATGATCTTCTTATGAAAGATGCCTCCACGACGCGACACACGCTTGCCTACTACTGAAGCAGAACTACAGGAACGTATTTCAAAGGCAATAGCAGACTATGAGGCCTCGCGCGCCGAAACAAGCAGGAATACCTCAAACAACAACAACAACCCGTCCAATGGCTGTACCTACAAACAATTTCTGGATTGTAAGCCCTTGAACTATGATGGCACTGGGGGTGCTGTTGCTTTCGTCAGATGGACGGAGAAGACGGACTCTGTTTTAAGGATGAGCAAGTGTGCTCCTGAACACCAAGTTACATACATCTCAGGGCTCTTTCTTGATGGTGCCCTATCCTGGTGGAACCTTCAAGTACAGACCCTGGGGGAAACGGCGGCGTATGCTTTGACATGGACTGAGCTGAAGGAGCTCATGAGGAAGAAATATTGTTCACGGGCCGAGATACAGAAACTGGAAACTAAATTCTTGTGACAACCCGTGATTTACGGCACCTAATTACGTGATTAGCAGATGATTAACGCAATAATAATTAGTGTTTACAGAGCAAATTAACTTAATTAGGCCTTTGGAATGCCCAGGAACGTTTATCCGACTTTACAGTGCGCGAACGATGGTTTACAGAGAAGCCTGTGAAACGTTAAACGGCAACGAACTGATACCGTACAAAATACTGACAACGCCGACAAGTATGAATGTTACACGAATATTATATGTCTATGAAATAAATTTTGTGAATTTATTGGGCTTCCGTACGGCACAAATATAAACGTGGACTAAAAACGCGATAGCAGGAAACGCATCGGCAACAAAACGGAAGCGACGGAGACGCCTGTCACCTTCGAAACTTACATTTTACGCTATATTTAGCTCCGTAATTAATTCTAGTGACTACAGTCGAAACCAGATCGAAAAACGGATTAAGGATGGCAACGATACAATTTTTCGCGATTATTACCGTAATCGGTGAACGGGCATGCAAACAACGACTACCGATCGTACTTTTGTGTATTTTAATTTTTGACGTTAAACGGAGTTCAGGGTTTTGACAACGGGTCTCGTAGGATTTACGGGCCACTTACACACGAGACGGGCTTGTGGGCCCTGGGCCCAAGCCCAAAACCCACAAGCCTAAACCCGCACATAATATTTTAGATATATTAAGATCTCTAGAAGATCTACTCAAGACTTGTGAATCTATACAAAATCCTTAGAAAATCTCTGCAAAATATTACATGATCTCTAAAAAGATATTTGTCCTGATTTTTTTTATCTATATAATGCTTACACACACAAATAAACCAACACATTCATTTACCCTCTATCTCTCTCTCTCGATATGAACATCAGGCAACACAGGAGCCTCACTTTCTCTACACAAGACTTCACACATATAAAACCTGGCCTCTCATCTCTCTCTTGATCTCTTATACAGACACACACACACGGCTCTCTCTTTTTCCGGCACCAGTCACCGGCGACCGGAGATCGGAGCTCCGGCGCCTCATTTCTTACCGGCGACAAACACAGCAACCACACCCCCCTTTCAACTTCTGATTTAACGACATTTGTGGCGTGTGACGGCGCGTGGTGGCGCGTGGCGGCTTGACGACGGGTAGAGAGGAGAGAGAGCGAAACGAGATAGAGGGAGATAGATGACAAGGTTTTCCTGTGTCAGCACCGCCACTCACGGCGGTGACAGTGGAGTCATGGCGGAGGTTGTGTTCTCCGGCGAGTTCACGGTAAGACCCTCCCCGTTTCTTTCATTCTTGCCGGTTTTGATGACCGATGATGATGTTGTTGCTGAATTTTTGTTGAAGTTGTTGAATGATGGCTGAGAATAATAAAGGTAAGGATACACATCAGGTTCGGGTCAAGCTTGGTTCGAGTTTTGGTTCAGATTCGGTGTTCGGGTTAGTGTTCGGCTCAACTCGGTTTGACTCGGTCAACCGAGTCAACTCAGATAACAGATGGGTTCGGGTTCAGCTCGGAACGGGTCCGGTGCGGTCAGATTTGTTGTGGCAGAAGCGGTTCAAGTTGACTCGGTCAACTCAGCGAGTCGACTCGGCTCAACTCAGTCAACGAGAGCTGACTCGGTCAACTCAGTCCGCGGTTCGACGTGAGAGATTTGGTAAAAATTAACGTCACGTTTATTTTGTTATTTTTAGTGTTAACGAGCTCGAACCGATTCGGATTAGTATTTAAATTACACTTTGCCGTGCTTACAACATTATATATTGATAACTGAATAATTGTTGATTGGTTTTTGAAAAATAACGACAACATGTGTTGTCGGGGGCGTCCAAAAACAGAGGAAACTCTGCCCATTTTTCGAGAAAATCCGCAAACACAAAAGGCGTTTTATTATCGGATTCAAATAATCTTTTACAAAGACGACAAATTGGATATTATTTCGATAATGCTTTTATAAAATAAAACATGAAATAATATTTTCAATTCTTTTATTACTTTCGACAATCCTTTCAAGTATCAAACAATACGAAATCTTTTCGTAAACTTGAATATAGTTTATATGCTATTTCAAAATATCAAACGACACGCCGAGTCGGAAATTTATTTACAACAAATAAATATAATTATTATATTTATTATAAACTTCGGAATTTCGACAACTCCTTTATAAAGTCAATATAATTATTTATATTGTTTCAAACGCCGAACACACATTCGTTTATAATAATAAATATAGTTATATATTTATTTTCAAACACGACAATCCGACGATTCTTTCATGAATATGACTTTTTATATTCACGTCAAACGCCTAAATGGCATAGACATACACTTTGATAAATATTATACGAGACGTATATACGATACGAATTGGTTATACGTTATTTTCATACAAACTTTTGAACATACACGTACGATTTCTCAAGACAACTAACGCGATTATAACAATATATTTATATACTTTTATATAAATATTCATATATTTTAAATCTCTCGAGAACTAAGTCTTCACAAGACTTATTAAACTATTACCGACATTAGGCGAAACCTAACGAGTATAACTTAATCGTTACTATTAAGTTATCAATTTACCGTTGAATTGTTCGGTTAACGATTCGGTAGAGCTCAGACACGTAGTTTAGCTACGTTTATATTAGAAACTTATTAGATATTCCGTGTTAGGAATATTGTAGAATGCACGCTAGCGAGTCTCGTCTTGGAAACGACATCACGAAGTCGTATTTAGCTAGCTTTGCACATGAATATTCAGGTGAGTTCATAACCCCCACTTTTTACTGTTTACATTTTTGTAAATGTTTTCGGGGTGGAAAGACATGCACGTTTTTCAAAAACATACAAAGTTTTGAACAAACGCAAAACTCGTATTTCTAAATCATATTACGAAGGGATTTCGAGGAACACAAATGATTTACGAAAGGTTTATACTAAACATACCGGTTTTCAAACAAGCGTATCTTTCGGAATATGCATACCCACGAATTCTAGTTTTCTAAACTACGGGTAAATACAAGAAGCACTCTTGGTGAGAACGAGTACCAAGTATGATGCATTTTGAGGAAGGATCAGTCTTAGAGACTGAGGGAGGATCAGTCTTAGAGACTGGGGTAAAGTACATGTACAATGATTACAGACATTTTTATACATGGTATGGTTAGCTTAAGGAGGGTTAGAACGTACAGATCATGTGAGTGGGTAGGCGCAACTTGGGATCATTAATCCTCATTGTAGGACCGAGGGACAGGAGTGGTAGATCTATCTGGGTGTAGCGAGCCCAGCCCCCAGGCCAAACAGAACGGACCTCGGGGTGACTTTGTGCCCGACGCATAAATTTGCTAGGTTTGAGTCTTCCTACTTGCACTTCACACATATCAATGGCCTTGCAAACCATTGGTGATCTCTTTATTTCCTTATTTGCAACATACCAGGGATTTTATACTTACGGAAACTTCTTGTTCATACAAATTAACTACCATGTTTTATACAAATTCAAAGCATTATGCGGGTATGGAGTCAAAGTCAGGGTGGGCATTGACGGTTATGCGAACATTACAAATACAAGGCTTTACAAATACATGGTTTTATGAACATAACGTGTTACAAACACAATGTTTTCCATATAACTTGGCAAGAAAATGATTTTTAAATTCATTTTCTCAATACTATTTCAAAAACCGGTTACTCCAAAGATTTATTTCAAATCTTTCACAACTCAAAAGATTTATTTCAAATCTTTTACAAACAAACTATGAACTCGCTCAACTTTATGTAGATTTTTCGCATGTTTCTTTCTCTGGTTACAGTTCTAAGACAAGGCACGGTTGGAATAGGAGAACCATTGGAGATACGAGTACATAGTGGGAGTTCAATTTCTAGAAAGTCTTAGCTTTTTGCTTCCGCTGTGCAATGAAGATACCAGTCCAGTCACGCCAATGCTCAGATATTCGGGGTGTGACAATTCTGGCACCTCAAAATGGATGGTCCAAAAATCGCTGAATATGTGCAAAGGTTCCACGACTTGTCACGCGTTGTGCCGTATATGGTTAACCCTGAGTTTAAGCGCATTGAGCGTTTCATCTGGGGATTGGCACCACGGATCATGAGCATGGTGACGACGTCCAAGCCTTCAACGATTACCGAAGACATTGATCTCAGCGTGGCACTTACAGAGGAAGCCATCAGATTGAACAAGTTTTCAATCTCTGAACCGAAATAGAAGGAAGCACATGTTGAATCATCACCAAGTGAGAACAAGAGGAAGTTCTCAAACTTCAAAAAGGGTACCAGCAGTGTCAGCAGGAAAGATTAGGGAAGTGCACCAGCCAGGGCCAGAATTGGTGCAGAAAACAAAGGAAGAGCATACATGGGCACCCTGCCAAAGTGTGATGCATGCCAATATCATCACCCCGGCCCATGCAAATTCAGGAAATGTGAGTCCTGTGGGAAGACTGGCCACTCAAAAGAAACATGTTGGGCTGGTAATGGTGTTGGTCGTGGAAATCAAAGAGGTTATGGAGGAGGGAATGGAAACCGCCATCAGGGAGGAAATGGCGAGAATGGGAATCAAGCTGGTAACCGGGGAGCTAACGCCAATCGTGGCGGAAATGGAAGTGGTAACGGTCGTGGACCGGGATGTTTTAACTGCGGAGACACCGGGCACTTCAAGCGGGAATGCTCGAAACTCAATCAAGCTCAGGGAAGGATATTCAACATTGGAGCAAGGGAAGCACGCCAGGACCCGAACGTTGTCACGGGTACGTTCCCGATAAATCAACACTTTGCATCTGTTTTATTTGACACTGGTGCCGACTATAGCTTTGTATCGTTAGAATTTAAAAGTATGCTTGGGTTAACTGCTAGTAAGTTAGATATTCCGTACTCAATTGAACTGGCTAATGGAGAGCTGGTTGAAACGATTGAAGTCATCAGAGGATGCGTGATAGAGCTGGGAGAGCAAGAGTTTACACTGGATCTACTGCCAGTCAAGTTGGGAAGCTTCGACGTGGTAGTAGGAATGGATTGGTTGTCAAGCAACAGAGCCGAGATTTTATGTCACGAGAAGACCATTCGCATCCCAATGGCGAATGGAGAAACGATAGTGGTACACGGAGAGAAGCGTGATACGCCCTTAAGGATCATTAGTTGCTTGAAGGCTAGGAAATGTTTGAAGAAGGGATGTGTAGCCTTCTTGGCACACATCATGCATAAGGAGGCCGCTGAGCCAAAGATAGAAGACATTCCTGTTGTAAGGGAATATCCTGAAGTCTTTCCAGAAGACTTGCCAGGATTGCCACCACAAAGACAAGTCGAGTTTCATATTGACTTAGTCCCAGGCGCCGCGTCGGTGGCTAAGGCACCTTATAGACTTGCACCGTCAGAGATGCAGGAGCTGTCGACACAACTTCAGGAGTTGCTAGACAAGGGATTTATCAGGCCAAGCTTCTCGCCTTGGGGAGCTCCAGTCCTGTTTGTTAAGAAGAAAGATGGTAGTTTTCGCATGTGCATCGACTACCGGGAGCTGAATAAGTTGACAATCAAGAATAGATATCCTTTTCCAAGGATTGATGACCTGTTCGATCAATTACAAGGTTCAAGTTTCTACTCCAAGATCGATCTTCCATCAGGATATCATCAGTTAAGGATACAAGAGGAAAGTATTCCCAAGACTGCTTTTAGGACTCGCTATGGACATTACGAGTTCCTGGTTATGCCGTTTGGTCTGACAAACGTGCTAGCTATGTTCATGGATTTGATGAACAGGGTTTGTAAGCCGTACCTCGATAAGTTTGTGATTATGTTCATTGACGACATTTTGATTTATTCAAAGACAAAAGAAGAGCGCGAGCAACATCTAAGAGCTATTCTAGAGCTGCTTAGGAAAGAGAAGTTGTACGCGAAGTTCTCAAAGTGCGAATTCTGGTTACGTGAAGTTCAGTTCCTAGGTCATGTGGTAAATGGAAATGGAATCCATGTGGATCCCACAAAGATCGAGGCGATCAAGAATTGGGAGTCTCCAAAAACACCAACTGAGATTCGGCAATTCTTGGGATTGGCTGGGTATTATCGCAGATTCATTGAGGATTTCTCAAAAATCGCTCAACCATTGACCGCCCTCACGCAGAAAGACAAGAAGTTTGATTGGGAAGACAAGCAAGAAGAAGCATTCCAATTGTTGAAGAACAAACTTTGTGACGCACCGATCCTATCTTTACCCGAAGGCACTGACGACTTCGTGGTATATTGCGACGCTTCACGTCAAGGTTTGGGCTGCGTGTTGATGCAGCGACAAAAAGTTATAGCCTATGCTTCGCGCCAGCTGAAGGTTCATGAGAAAAACTACACCACGCATGACTTGGAGTTAGGCGCTGTGGTGTTTGCATTGAAGATCTGGCGACATTACTTATATGGCACGCGGTGTACCATCTATACTGATCACAAGAGTCTGCAGCACATCTTCGATCAAAAGGAGCTTAACATGAGACAAAGACGCTGGGTTGAATTGTTAAACGACTACGATTGTGAGATCAAGTATCACCCAGGGAAGGCGAATGTAGTCGCCGATGCCTTAAGTCGGAAAGAAAGAATTAAGCCCAGCAGGGTTAGGGCTTTGGAAATGATTGTTCAGACAGACCTCTCGTTGCGCATTCGTGCCGCGCAGAGAGATGCTCTCAAAGGGGAAAACCTTGTGAATGAATACCTCTGTGGAATGGAGAAGCAATTGGTACCAAGGGAGGATGGAACGTTATGTTTCTTGGGAAGAATTTGGGTTCCTTTCTTTGGTGGTCTGAGAGACGTTATCTTAGATGAGGCTCACAAGTCACGGTACTCGATCCATCCAGGATCGGATAAGATGTACCAAGATCTTAAGGATTTCTATTGGTGGCCAAGAATGAAAGGCGATGTAGCGGTATATGTCAGCAAGTGTTTAACTTGCGCCAAGGTAAAGGTTGAATACCAGAAGCCTTCAGGTCTCCTGCAACAACCTGAAATACCCCAATGGAAATGGGAATAGATTTCTATGGACTTCATCAAGAAATTGCCAAGAACACCCAGAGGTCGCGATACGATTTGGGTAATCGTGGACCGTCTGACCAAGTCTGCACACTTCTTAGCAATCAAGGAAAAAGACAACACGAGCAAGTTAGCTGAGCTATACCTGAGAGAGATTGTTGCACGTCATGGAGTGCCGCTCTCAATTATTTCTGATAGAGATGGAAGATTCGTGTCAAGGATTTGGCAATCCTTCCAAGAAGCTTTTGGTTCTCAGTTGAACCTGAGTACTGCCTTCCACCCGCAGACAGATGGACAGAGCGAACGAATGATTCAGACGTTGGAAGACATGTTGCGAGCTTGCGTAATGGATTTAGGTGGAAGTTGGGACACTCACCTACCATTGGTAGAATTTTCATACAACAACAGTTATCATGCAAGCATTCAAGCCGCACCGTTCGATGCTCTCTATGGACGCAAGTGTCGATCACCGATATGCTGGGCTGACGCAGGAGATAGACAGCTTGTCGGACCGGAATTGGTCCAGGAGATGACAGACAAGATCGCACAGATCCGAGAGCGCATCAAAGGGGCTCATGATCGACAAAAGTGTTATGCGGATCGAAGAAGGAAACCTCTGGAATTTGAGGTAGGAGATATGGTTTTGTTGAAACTTTCACCCTGGAAGGGTGTGGCGTGCTTTAGGAAGCGTGGGAAGTTGAACCCCAGGTACATTGGACCATTTAAAATCCTGGAGAGGATTGGTTTGGTGGCATATAAATTGGATCTACCCGCAGAACTAAATGGCGTTCATGATACATTCCATGTATCTAACCTGAAAAAGAGTCCAACCCAAGAGACAGTGGCCATTCCAGCCGATGAAATCCACATTGACGAAACGCTCCACTTTACTGAAGAACCAGTCGAGGTCACGGATTGGAAGATTAACAAAACACGCAGGAGTAGTGTCAAACTCGTCAAGGTTCGATGGAATGCACGACATGGCCCAGAATTCACGTGGGAACGTTAGGATCATATGAAAGAGAAATACCCACATTTATTCCCCAAGACCCCTGCAACTAGAAGCATAACTTAAAATTTCAGGACGAAATTTTCTTAACGGGGGGAGAATGTGACAACCCTCACTAAACCAGGTATCCGTACAATTAATTAATATTAATTACGTGCTTAATGACTGTGCTTGATTACAACTGATGACGTAAACTGCTTTCTGATTTCTGTAACCCACATACATATGCATCACATTTCATCCTGTCACTCCACTCATTACATACAAACTTTAGTGACATACTTGACGCACAAAGCACAGTTAGCGGATAACTCAGAAATATACTGACAGTGCCAGTACATAGACAGACAGTGTTTTGAGACCCAGTATGGGCCAGGGACAAAGTACTACACTAGTATGGGTGTAGGGAAGTGAGGACCATAAGACTGTGTCACTAGGTGAGAGTTTGAGTGCCGGAAAGTGCCTAAAACTCAATTTAAGTGCAGAATTCTGCATTTTCAGCAAAATTCAGCTTTTAACACACTCGTATTATGCAAAGAATTGACTAAATGTTCCTGAATGATTTCCTAAGTGTTGGAAATTAATTGTGTTACAAAAAGATACATAAAAGACAATATACGGTTCAATTTAACACTTTAACGGAACGGTACCTAACCGAACAACCGGACATTACCCGGGACACCAAAATTTTGTCAGAAACATTGTATTATTTTTTTAGCTAATTATGGTCTCTAAATACCCCAACACACTATAAAAAAATGTCATGCACATAATACCCTAGATAATACACTTAACCTCCTAAATAATTACATACTTAAAATCAAAATTTTACAATTAACCCCCCCTCTCAATATTTACGGCCCCATAGGGGACCCACCACCATCATCACAAATATATTCCCTAGATTTCTTTTTGATATTACTTGATTTAGTTGGCAAAATATAAGATCATGATCACAAGGATGGCCAATGGAGTTCAAGGAAATCATTACATCTTCACACTCCCAAACCCTCACACTCTCTCTCCCTCTCTCGGCCTACACATAACCGCCACCCCTCCCCCATTTCAACATTCATCCACTCCATTTCCAAGTTCAAATCAAGTGCTAGAAGAAGTCTTGTGGAGCTTGAAGCTTGGAGGTTTTGAAGGAACTTCACACATTGCTTTCTCACACCATCTTCATCACCTTTGTTCAAAAGTTCATCCCTATCCTTTGTGCTAGTTGTAAGTCTTTGGTTACACTCTTGGTTACTTGTATGTTGATTATTCGAAAGATTGTAGTTTGATGTTTAACTCAAGAACACAAAAAGATAATGAACAAGGAACATGAACATAAGTGTACATAAATATGAAATCTTGTTGGATTAGGGTTGGTTAAAACATGCATGGTATTTGATCGTTGATTTCTTGATAAACCCGTTGTTAGGACATTTGTTGATACGATTTAGTAACGTTTAAACTATAAAGAAACATGCTGATTAACATTTTCAGCCAACTTCAACTGGCTGTAAACGGATCATAATAAATCAAAAAACTGATTTTCTGAAGCCTAAATTATGTATTTTCGAAAAACGGATCAAATGGCACTGGAATCGTAATTTTTCGAGGTCGTTTACTATTTTTAAAGGTCTGTTTTTGGACAGCAGCTCAAGCTGCGTTTTTACTGCAGAAAATGTGTGTCATGTTTTTCGTCATAACTTGAAACCTGAGTAGAACTAGCTCATGAAATTTATAATGTAGATGATCACTAATGTCGTTGTCATCCCCAACTAGAATTTCGTCAATCGGACTTACGATGAATTTTAAGTGAATTATTCCGTAGACTGCAGTCAGAAAGTGACAAATCTGATTGCAGTCCGATAAATGATTTTCTATAAAATATTGGTAATGAACTGGACCCTGATATTTTTACACAATAATATTTGGATCGTATAAGACATTCTGTAAAAAATTGGGATAAGTTAACTATTTTATTAAAATGCCCGAAAACATCCCAGTTTTGTATATTAAAACTGAAATGACATAAGTAGTATTTTGCATGTCTAAAGGTCGGGTTGGTTATTTAAGAACAATCTAACGTGATATATGTTAAAGTAAATGATATGCTATTTAGCATGGTCACCTCCATTTACAAAGGAGACTATGGCGAAATTTTATGAAAATCCTAACACTTAGTAAATATTTTCTAGACAAGTGTTTACTAGAATATTTTAGACTATGTTTTTCAAACATAAAACTCGCCATAATTTTTGTAACAAAATACAAAGTATCCGAGGTTGGTTTTATACATGAAAATGGTTAAATATATATTCTCTAAAAGGGACTTAATAATATAATTCCAATACGAGCATACATGTGTAAAATATCCCATCCTTGGGAAGGGAACGCGTATATAAAATACTTTAGAAGTATTAATACAAGAATATTGAATGTACAAATATTCCAACCCGACATATGATTAAGTTGAAATATTAATTATTCTGACAAATAATTATCACTCGGAATAATATAAGAAACGTCACTCAAAACATTAAACTCTAAGCCAAGGCACGGCCCGTTCGTCTAATAGACATTAGTAAGTTGTAGGTTGTCGTGTGGCTGACAGAGTTTGAGATACGGTACAAGACGCACTACAGTGAGTTCATGTCCCCCTTTTCTCTTAACTGTTTTCAGTTTTATACTTCGGGGATGGAATACATGTTACAATTATTACAGACATTTTTATACATGGTATGGTTAGCTTAAGGAGGGTTTTTACTACGCGATCAAGTGAGTGGTGGGCATGACACTTAAGGCCATTAATCCTCATTGTAGGACCACGGGACATGAGTGATAGATCTATTTGGGTGTAGCGAGCCCACACCCATGAGGCCGGGGCGGCCCATAGTGGTGACTATGTCTTCATACCGGAGACAAATTTGCTAGGTCCGAGTCTTCCTGCACCAGTTTCACACATACCATTGGCTTTGCAACCCATTGGTGATCAGGTTTCCTTATTGCTACATACCAGGGACATTTATACATACAAGACATATTTTAAAGGCTTATACACACAGACTTACACATGAACTCGCTCAACTTTTTGTTGATGTTTTTAAACTACATGTATTTCAGGGAATTAATCGGATCTGGCAAGTGATGCATGTTAGTCAAGCTGCGTCCTAAATAAAGATGTCATCCAGGGTCGTAGGGTTTGAGAAGTGTAACCTCTTCCTGGACGGGTTGCATGTCTCTAATCCTCGTTTTGTTGGTAGTCTTTTGTTGAGTCTTATGAACTCGCTTTTAAACAAGTCATGGACGACCTCGGTATCTTGCCAACACTATACTACGCTCACGATGGGTGCACTTGCCCATATGTGTGTTTGGTGTTAGTAAAATATCGTGTTTTATAAATTTAAAACTTGACTAACGTGTAAAAAGGGCTTAAAATATACTTAAATCCATATCACACTTTACGCACATCAAGTTTTTTGCGCCGTTGCCGGGGACACAAGGATTTTAAGAAAGCTTAAAATCGACGGCCTAATCAGTTTTTCAAAACCTTTTCAAAACGCGCGCACATTTTTCTGCATTTTAGTCTAGTTTTGCATTTACAGTAGGTTGAACACGGGCCGTGCTCGCTGAACACGGGGTCGTGCTGCATATTTTTCATAAAACACCCAGATACAGTAGCTTGAAGACGGGGTTGTGCTCACTGAACACGCCCCCGTGCTCAACGAAATCAGTAACTTTAATTAAAACGCCCAGATACAGATTCTGTACACGGGGCCGTGTCCAGCCTCTGTTTCCGTTTTTATTTTTGTTTTCTGATCTCGAGACTTGGTTGTGGTCCGCTGAGTGATTCTTTTGGATCAATACTCAGGAGGTTACAACTACACCTATGAGGAGGATGATTATAGGAGTAGCTATTGCACTAATTGTGGTGACCCGCACTCGGTTCAATATTGTAACTTATATCAATCGTGCACTTCATACACCTACTATGAGGATCCCAGGTACGAGCCATCAACTTCATACACATCCTATGAAGACCAAAGGTATGAACCTCCTCCCTCATACTCATATTTTGATGAACCAAGGTATGAGCCTCCTTACTCATACTTTGAGGAACCAAGATATGAGCCACCACCTTCATATGCTTATTATGAGGAACCATGGCGTGAACAACCCACCTCATATGAGTATTATGAAGAACAAAATTACGACCCTTATCCATCATATACTTACAATGAAGAACAATGGTGCGAACCATCTACTTCATATGGGTATTATGAGGAACAAAGGATCGAACAACCGGATTCAAGCTTTGAAAATCCCGATCCTTTTTTCTATAACCGAAGTGACCGATAGGATATTAGAACACCTTAAAGTTATCGAACGCTATATAAAAGAATCTCGCGCAAGGGAAGAGGAGTCCCGTGCAAGAGAAGAATTAAATAAAGAAGAGATAATTGAAAGTGTAAAAATGGAAGAACAAATAAGTGAAAAACTGACACATGAGTTAAACAATGAAAAAGGTTAGTCCGTTAACATTAAAATTCAAGAAGAGTCTAATTTTGAAGAAATTAATCTCTTGTCACCTTCTTTTGAAAATCATTATTTAGTTCCAACTCATGCTAAGTTTTTAAAAGAGTTAAACACTAACACTAAAATTGACGAAACGGTAAGTGTTAAGTTAACTAAAGATCAAACCTCGCTAATAAAAGAAGATCCATTTGAAATCAACATTACACCGGTTCCATGTTTTTTTCAAACTTCATTTATTAGTAATGTCACAATTGATAAAGATCTTTGCGTTAACATAATGCCCAATTACATTTTTAAAAAATTAAGTATTAGTGATTTTTATCCACTTCAAATACCCATTTTTCTATCTAATCGGAAAGTAATAAAATCAATCGGTGTAGTTGAGGACGTCTTGGTTCAAACAAATCAAATGGTAATCCCAACCGACTTTGTCATCCTTAATGATGCTCCTCTAGTGTTGGGACGACCCTTTGTAAAAACCCACGAAGCTTTGAAGAACCGGAAGTATAACAATCTACCTATTCAATTAGGGGCATTTAAAAAGAGTTTTGATCTTGAGCGGTCAATGAAATATCCATTCGGCAATAATGACCCCCTAATTGAAGATGAAGATGAACCACCCGATATAAGTGAAAAGTTTGACCACTTTGTTGAAGAAGAGGTCTCCATAGAACAAACTTTTAAAGTTCTTGATCAAAATGAGCAACCAAATAAGGAGTCTCCTAAAGACCCACCTCTTGAGCTCAAAGAACTTCCAAAAGGTTTGGAATATGCTTTTCTAGACAAAGATGGTAAACCATCTATAATTATTTCATCTAAGTTAGATAGGTTAGAAAAAGAAAAATTAATTAACCTTTTGAAAAAACACAAAAATGCGATTTCATGGAAGCTTGTAGATATTAAAGGAATAAGTCCTTCCATGTGCACGCACAAAATTTTAATGAATGATGACTACAAATCGGTAATACAACCACAACGTCGAGTAAATCCAAATGTTCAAGAAGTGGTTAAAAATGAAGTCATCAAATTACTTGACGCTAGACTTATTTATCCTATCTCCGATAGTCCTTGGGTAAGTCCCGTCCAAGTTGTTCCAAAGAAAGGAGGTATGACGGTAATAACTAACGAAAAGAATAAATTAACACCAACGAGAACTGTCACAGGATGGAGAGTATGTATAGATTATAGACGATTAAATGAGGCAACAAGGAAAGATCAATTTCCTTTTCCCTTCATTGATCAAATGTTAGAAAGATTATCCGGTCATAAATTTTACTGTTTCTTAGATGGTTTTTCAGGTTACTTTCAAATCTCAATAGCACCCAAAGAACAAGAAAAGACAACTTTTACATGTCCCTATGGAACTTTTGCTTATCGACGCATGCCATTTGGTCTATGTAATGCCCCCGCAACCTTCCAACGTTGCATGGTGACCATCTTCCATGACATGATAGAAAAGACAATGGAAGTCTTCATGGACGACTTTTCTATCTTTGGGGATTCATACGACCAATGCCTCGATAACCTTGAACGAATGCTATCCCGATGTGAGGAAACTAACCTCGCCCTTGATTGGGAAAAATGCCATTTCATGGTAACTGAGGGAATAGTACTCGGTCACAAAATCTCAAGCGAAGGAATAGAGGTTGATCGAGCAAAAATAGACACTATTTCTCGATTACCACCCCCATCCTCCGTTAGAGCTATCAGAAGTTTCCTAGGGCATGACGGATTTTATAAGCGGTTTATCAAAGAATTTTCTAAAATTTCAAGGCCTCTAACAAAATTACTTGAAAAAGATGCTCCTTTCATCTTTGACAAGGATTGCAATCAAGCATTTCAAACCCAAAAGGAAATGCTAGTCAATGCACCTATCATGATAGCGCCTGATTGGAAATTTCCTTTCGAAATCATGTGTGATGCAAGTGACTTTGCAGTTGGAATTGTCTTGGGACAAAGAAAAGAAAAGCACTTTCACCCAATTTATTATGCTAGTAAAACACTTAACGATGCACAAGAAAATTACACAACAACTGAAAAAGAATTACCGGCTGTGGTATTTGCTTTTGATAAATTTCGTTCTTATCTTGTTCTTTCTAAAACTATAGTCTATACAGATCATGTAGCCATTCGATATCTCTTCAAAAAGCAGGACGCAAAACCACGTTTGATTCGGTGGATTTTACTCATCTAAGAATTTGATATTAAAATCAAAGACAAAAGAGGAGCAGAAAACACCGCAACAGATAATCTTTCACGCTTAGAAGACCCAGCTTTGGAGGCAACTAGGGATGAGCAAATCAACGAAAAATTTCTGACAGAGTCCCTAGAAATGGTGGAATACAAAGAAGAACCATGGTACGCCGACTATGCTAACTACTTAGCTAGCGGTATAGTCGCAAAAGGTTGGCCACATCATCAAAGAAAAAAATTCTTTGCTAATGTGAAGCATTATTTTTGGGAAGACCCTTATCTTTTCAAAATGTGTGCCGACCAACTCATCTGACGATGCGTACATGGTAGCAAAGCACGAAGAATTCTCCGCCATTGTCATGAAAGTCCATATGGAGGACATCATGGTGCCGCTAGTACCGCATGAAAGGTATTTGATTCAGTGTTTTATTGGCCAACCATTTAAAAAGACGCCCAAAGTATTGCCAAGACATGTGATGCTTGCCAAAGAACAAGTAATATTTCTTCCAAAAACGAAATGCCACAAAATGGCATTCTTGTTTGTGAAATTTTTGATTTGTGGGGACTCGACTTTATGGGACATTTCCCACCGTCAAAAGGAAACAAATATATACTTGTGGCAGTAGATTACTTGTCTAAATGGGCCGAGGCCGAGGCACTTCCAACAAATGATGGAAGAGTCGTGGTAAGATTTCTGAAAAAATTATTCTCTCGTTTTGGAACACCTAAAGCATTAATAAGTGATAGAGGTACCCATTTTTGAAACCATCAACTTGAAATTTTTTTTAACAAGATATGGGGTCTATCACTAGGTCTCAACAGCATATCACCCTCAAACAAACGTACAAGCCGAAGTGACTAATAGAGGTTTAAAATGAATACTTGAAAAAACCATAGGGTTAAATAGAAAGTAATGGGCAGATAAATTAGATGATGCTTTATGGGCTTTTCGAACTGCTTATAAAACAACAATAGGTACAACCCCATATAAGCTAGTCTATGGAAACAACTGTCATTTGCCAGTAGAAATTGCACACAAAGCCTACTAGGCAATTAAAAATGTAAACTTAGATTTAGAATTTGCCGGTAGAAATTGATTTTGTCAGTTAAATGAATTAGATGAACTTAGGAATTATGCATACTCGAACTCCTAAATTTATAAGGAAAGAATGAAAAACTTGCATGACAAACATATTAAACCTAATGAATTTCGAGTTGGAGACCAAGTTCTTTTGTTTAATTCACGACTTTAATTATTTCCTGGTAAATTAAAGTCTAGGTGGTCAGGACCTTTTTCCATCACCCATATTTTCCCACACGGTACAGTAGAAATTAAGTCTCGGAATGGAATTCCATTCAAGGTCAATGGCCAACGACTGAAACTCTATCAAGGATTTATTGAGGATGAAGAGGAAGAAATCTCGCTTCAAACGGTCAAAGAATAAAAGCATCAACATCATACCTGGTAAGTTACGAACCAACGGGATTGCATCTTAATCAGTAAGTCTTCTAACCAAGTTTTGGGAAAACATGGGCACTCACACGAGCCCTAAAAAAAATTCAACTTTGCTCGGCACGAGGCCGTGTCCGCTAGACACGGAGCCGTGTCCACGCGACTGTCGGGATAAATCCCATTTTTTTTCATAACAGTTACACCATTCCACACGCCCCGTTTCCCCGAAAACACTCTGGTTCAAGGCGATTTTCCGCAGATTTTCGACGTCTCCTCTACTTCTAACAACACCAAGGTATGATTCTATCATCATTAGTAGTTAGATTAAGCATTTGCATGTAGTTAAAACTTCAAAAATTTGGGGAAAAATCTAGGGTTCTTGAACTTCATCCGGATCGTACCTCAAATTTTTGCTTAAATCTGTTAGCATTAGTTTAGATTAATGTTATAGGAAGTAAATCCACTTGTATTGTTCAAAGATTCGCCCGATTTCTCACAAAAACCTCAAACCCTTGTTCTTGAACCGAAAAAGATAAAATTGAATGGGTAAACAGTTTGTTTTGGGAAAAACGGCACTTGGGGTTTCATTTTCGGGGAAAACCGCACCTAGTGGACCAAAAATTTTCAAGTTTTCGGGACCGGGTCGAAAAATGAAATTTTTGAGTAACAGATGCTTGGATACGGGGTCGTGTCCGCTGAACACAGGGCCGTGTCCAGCTCGCTGTTTGCAGTTTTGTCCGAAAATTCCACTGTTTCATGCTAACTTTTGGTGTATTCTTTCAGATGTTGAAGAAATTCACGAGGTTCAACGCAAATGAGCTCGATGCTAGGGCTAGATACGAAGTACTTCAAACAAGACCGAAAGAATACCCAAGACAAGCATGCATGGATCTGTTAGCAATGGTGAACCAACTCGACCGGTTTAACAACCTCGTTACCGGCCCACTAAGAGTCGCCCTAACCACTCGACTTCGCTCAGTCCACGAGTGTACTATGGAATTCTATAGCACCTTCACGTTCAATTCAAGGTACGACCCATTTGACAATGATGGGGTAACATTCCGATGTGGTGGAACTAGGTACTCGATTTCGATGGCATAATTTGGGTCGATAGTCGGGCTGTATGCGAAGGAAGATGCGGGTAATGAAGAAAACACCGGAGGGGTGCGAGAGTTGGATGAGAACGAACGCTAAGCCACATGGGCTCAGATTGGTGAAGGGCACTACAACCTGCGTAGCACTAAGAGCACTAAGCTGAGGGACCCGCTTTACCGTTACATCCATAGGGTCCTCACTTACTCTCTTAACCAAAGGCATGATAGCAGTGGCGTTGTGGGGTTGAGAGATTTGGTGGTCCTTCATTGCATTCATACCCGCAGACACCTAGATGTTCCGTACCTCCTGCTCCATAACATGCATCTGAACCGGCTTGCTACTTCACCAACCCCTATCTTCTTCGGGGGTGGATATACCGTCTCTTCAAACACTTCGTGAGCATACCTAGGTCCTTCGAAAGGAGTCCATGGCCGGGAAGAGTGGATGTACACATCTGCCGCTCCATGAACATAATTTATGAGGCTGAAGACGGGACGGTTAGCTTCCAAAGGATGCAGGGGCATGCATGGAACCCGCAAGAGGCACTTGTCCTTCACGCTCCACAGCATCATCAGTACCAGTATCAGCCCCACGGTGATCTGGGCCAATCCTCCTCACAAGGAGGCGGTTTTCCTAACTTCCAAAGTTTACATGATTTATTGCAGGAAAACCTCATGTGCACCAGGAACACCTATAGCATGGCAAGCAATACGTACACCCGGGTAGGAGCAATCGAGAGAAACATTTCCGACATCCAAGATGACATCGGGAATATCCGGGAGTACATAGCGGGGCATGGTGGAGGAGATGATGATGAGGACGAGGACATGGACTAGGCGGGAGGAGTAGAGATAGGAGCAAATGGTTGGAGATCCCACAGGTTAACCCCCTTTATCTTGAACAATTTCCGGCCTGCGTGCCGTGTGTTGAACAATTTACTTTCCTTTAACTCTTTTTACTTTCTGCATTTGTTTTTCTTTTTAACTTTGTGATGTGGATGTTGAACTTGGTAATTTAGGATGTTTGCTATGGTTTGGTGTAGTGTTTATTGATAAAACAGGTACATACGAGGCTTAGAGCACTAAACATAAGTGCTACTAAAGCCGAGACAGGAAAACCGGAGCCAGAAACCTGTTTTTCAACTTTGCAGATTGTCTACACGGGGTCGTGTCCAGCCGACACGCCCCCGTGTCCACTTCCCCAGACCTGCTATTTGTCTAAATCTGTAGACTTTTGCCAGACACGGGGTCGTGCCCAGTGGACACGTCCCCGTATCCAACTTCTGTAAGTTTTCGTTACTGGCACTCCGACACGGGGTCGTGTCCATCCGACACGGGGCCGTGTCCAGACGCCCAGTAACATAAAATTTTGCTTTTTCACACCTTTTTACACATTCAATCAACCTAAAAACTTATTTTTGGGACACATTGAGGACAATGTGTAATTTAAGTGTGGGGGGGGGGATGCTAAAACTTTGAATCTTGCAAGTCCTAATTACAAGCCTTACACAAAACTCTATTGGAACCGCTAATCACCCCAATTTTTTTTTCAAAAAAATTTTCAATTTTTTTACTTGTCTAGGTTTAATTTGGGAATTTCAATTTCTATAAAGGTTATATTTTTACAAATTTACAACCGATAGTGTCGTGATAAAAATAACCAACATAAGAAAATTATGAAAAGGCATGACAAGTTTAGTTAAAATTTGATTATATATACTTGATCACATAAAAACTCATTCCCACAAAAGTGAGTTTTGAGCCTTTATTGAGCATACAAATACATATCTTTAAACTAAATGCTCATTTTTCATTTCTTGTGTGAATAGCCGCTTGGTTCTTACAACTCTAGAACTTGCCACGACGATACATTCCCGGTCCTTACCAACTTAAACCCGAGTAAGTAAATGATGGAGGCATTAGGACTAACCCTTTTTATTTCTACACCATTATTTTTCGTTTTTTACCACCTACCCAAAATCCCCCTAGTTAACCCCTTTGAGCCTAAACCTTTTCATTTCTCAACCCAAACCAAACACCCTTTCACTCACCAAAACCTTTTTATTTTTATCCCTTTGGTTTTAGTAACAAGCTCGGTTTTTCGTATGGCTTCAAAATATATATATATATATATATATGTTGACGATGAAGCAAAAGAAATAAACAAGCAAGTTCATCAAAAATAACTTTGTTTGAATAATGGTTTCATCAAAAAAAAAAATTGCAAAAATAAAAAGTCTTACGAAAACCGATGTTTTTACGCTTTTCGCCCTTTTCTACTAACCCAACCACCTACCTTTAACCCAAGCCTAACCCTTCACCCAAAAGTCCTCTTGATATTTACAAAGGTTTATAGTTAAAAAGGAGGAGGATTGATTGCTTGGCAAGCCTATGGTAGGAGTAAGTTCCATGCCGCTCTCGAGTGATTCACTAAAATACATCTTCGGCCGAGTGTTGAGTGATCCCCCGTGAGGCATGTGAACATGTATATAAATGGAATTTTAAAAAGGCATGTTATGCCCTATTAAGTAATTTATCTTATGTAATGTTTTAAATAAATCATGACGAATAGGATTGTAAATAAATAAAAATAAAACTTGATAAAGAATCTTGGAAATCCCGACACTCTATGACAAGCCCAAAAACCTTCTCTTCTACCTATTCCATTTGGGAGTGTAAAGCCACATTATAAGGAGTTTTGCTTGAGGACAAGCAAAGATTCAAGTGTGGGGGTATTTGATGTGCACAAAATGCAACATATAAATTACATCAATTGTGACATAAAACTAACCCTTTTTTAGTACTAATGTTGGAAAAAGTGTGTTTTTGTTTTCCTTTTGTATTTTCAGGATTAAATGAGCTCAAATTAACAAAAGAAGCAAAAAGGCAGCTAAATCTAACATAAATACAAGAAAAGGAACAAACGTGGCATGCCTGACCTCCCCGACAGCTTCTTCCCAAGCAAAACAAGAGAACAGAAGGCTGAACACGCCCCGTGCTAAGTGAACACGGGGGCGTGCCCAAGTGCCAGCATAAAAGACAAAGCTATAGCAGCTTCTATCGCCCACCACGGGGCCGTGCTCAGCGGACACGGGGCTGTGGTCAACTATAAGATTCGCATAATCCAGGCAAATCTTGATAGTACAGATATGCTTCTGCACACGGGGGCGTGCCCAGCGGACACGGGGGAGTGGTCAACTAATGCAGACAAACTACAATTAATGAAGACAGAGAAGAGGATGGATACGGGGCCGTGCCCAATGGACACGGGGTCGTGCCCGAGCTACTGTTCAGGCTATAAATAGGGGTGCTTGGCTCATTTGCAAACCATCCCTTGGCTCACCACCTCTCTCACACTTCACCCACCACCCACCACCCACCACCACCATAACACCATCATCCACCACCACCACCATCATCCATTGTCCATCATAGAGTGTGTGAGTCGTCTCGGGATCCAAGATTGACCGTAACAGTTTTTGACAATCAAAGTCCATGTTTGCCTAAGTCTCTTACATCACTTGGTGAAGACAAGTGTCTAGTGTAATACTTTTTTTTTTAATCTTTTCACACTTTTTACTTGGTTATGTATTAATGACTTTAATAACTAGTTTCTTATGTTGAAGGTGATTCTTCCTTGTCGTTTGTCCGTGGTGTCTTGGCATTATTTTACTGTCTATATAAAATAAAAGATTTTCACCATTCATATCTCCACGGTCTATATGGAGGTATGTTGGCTACCTGGTTGGGGGTTAAGGGAACAGTTTGGTAAGAGTCTTGCATTGTTCAGTGTATAGATCCTGTAAGGACCTGGGTTAAATTTAGTAGGACCTCCTTCAATACCCACCGGTATTGGATGGCGGGGGTCCAAACTCTTTGATCCCCTCATATGTAAGCTACTATTAATACTTTAACCCGGCTATTTAGGACTATATCCCTGCTGACTCAGACTACTTAGCCGAGGGTAACGTTACCTTCAAAAGAGGGGTCTACCATAATATGCATTAATAACTTAATTAATTATCTTTCAATAATCCGACCCTTTAGGATTGTATCCTTGCTGACTCAAACTACTGGGTTGAGGGTAACGTCACCTTCAAAAGAGGGGCCTACTACAATAACTAAGATAATCTCTTAAAAAGTGCAAAAGTGCGGAAATAATCAAAGGTTACACTAAACACGAGTCGGAGCCAAGTGATTCATCTTGTCTATCTGTTTTTATTTTTATTTTTATTTTTCAGCATTTTAGTTAGTTTTTATTTTTCTAGTTTAAAAACCTTTTTCTAAACTTTTGATTTGATTAGACGTTGAGGATAAACCGGTACTAAAAGCTCTTGTGTCCTTGGACGACCTCGGTATCTTGCCAACACTATACTACGCTCACGATGGGTGCACTTGCCCATATGTGTGTTTGGTGTTAGTAAAATATCGTGTTTTATAAATTTAAAACTTAACTAACATGTAAAAAGGGCTTAAAATATACTTAAATCCATATCACACTTTACGCACATCAGGGTCATTTCAGGAACAAATGCCCAAAGCTTGTCAATGCAAATCTGACCCATGAATGAGCATCTGGCTGACTGGAAGCTGATGCTGCTTTGAAATAACTAGAATCTTATGCTTTTGTTTCTTTTGTTTTCCTTGAACTTCGAGAACAATTTGGTTGATTTATAAATAAATCGTGGTTCACAATTCTGATGTACAAATATAGTTACATATGTGTATGGCATTCCCCTATGATACCAACACCAAGGAACTGTGTTCTTTGCGAAACAAACTACCCTTGAAGTTTTCCCACTCATAATCGCTCATGATTTCCACGAAAATCCTAAGTACTCGTTTCCCTCTAAGAAACAAAGTACAAGGTACAAGTTACAACTTTGGACGAACACTCAAAGTACCACTTTAAATCCTTAGATATTTAAGGGTACTTTTCATAAGTCCTTCAATAAACTCATGTGATATGTTTATGTACATATCATTATATTCTGGATTTCATAACAACATGCATACATATGTTTTTAAAACGTCATTCATGATTTCAAAAATATTTCATATGATTTAAAAACATTTTAACATAGAACATTTACTTAATATACCAAGTGTATGATTTCAAAAGCATTATTCATGTTTTAAAAAAAAACCTTATACATGATTTCAAAACTACCTCACATGATCTTAAAACAATTTATAAACATATTTACCTAATATATCTACCGTATGATTTCAAAAGTATTACGTAAGATTTCAAAAACATTAAACACATTTCTAAGGAACCCCATGCATAGTTTAAAAAAAAACATTCTGCTCATATGATTGACTTAACGTACGTAGTACACAACCCCCAAATTCTGCTTCATATGTCGCCTTGGCATATCTAGCACATTAACTTCATGAACACTTTACCTCATATATTGACCTAAGCATACCTAGTACAAGGTTTCGAAACATCTCTCGCCTCGCAAATTTCAAAAATCCACATAGGATCTTCCTATCTTCATAATTAGACCCTTGTGGGTGTTTAACACTCAAAATCGGAGTCCTTAATTGGATTCTTTGTATGCTTTAATACGTACATTATGATTCAATAAGGACAAAGCCGAATTCCTATTAAGATCTTCCTATCTTCATAGTTAGATTCTTAAAGATGTTTAAAGTACCAATTGAAGTCCATGGATTGGATTCCTAGTGTACTTTAATTACACGTGCACAAATCAACAACAAACTAACGAACAAATAAATAACAAGATGATGATAACAAATTTATCACCTAGTTGAACAATTATGTGTGTATGTGTTATGTGTTTTTGTGTAATCCGAATATTCGTTATCCAAATCCTCGTAGAACGTCCCATATCCTCATATGAGGGATTCATAGAAAGATATCCAAAGGTACTACCTTAAATCCTTAATGGGCTTCTACATAATAGTTAAGACCCTTGGATTATAGATTACTATTCCATAATTCAAAAGAGACCCCTTGAGTGGTCTAGTTAAAAAGATTGATTCAAAAATCTGGTTAAGAATGTCATGTGATGATATAGCTGAAAAGACTCTTTGGTGGTCTATTTAAAGAGATCATTTGTTGATTTAATTAAAAGGACCCTATGGTGGTCTAGTCACAATCATCACAGGTTTATTCATTTGATTTTCTTCCCCTACACATTATAAAATGCACTGTGCGGACTATGCAAGGAATTACGTAATTATGGATGCATACCTAATTATGGAATTCAGTGCACATAAACCACAGTAAGATTTGTCATGTATAAGAACCTATGGTGGCAAAAATAACGAAACGTGAACAATGTAATGGAGATACGGTGGACGCACCGATTGCGCTTCATATATTTATATAAGTGTCTCTCTTACATTGCAAGCATGACGTTATTTTAGTTACTAGAAGTTCAGAACCTTAACCAATGTTGTTTTATGTTTTCGACTTCAAGTTTCGAGCCCACACAAAGTTTCCTATGTCACACCCCAACCGATGGCGGAATCATCGGGGCGCGGCACTGAGCGAAACAGATTGTTCAAAGAAATTCCATAACGACTAAATTACCAAATAGTTTAAATATTATGTCCCATACCATACCCCATAAGATAATCTAGTTATTACAGACAAAGATATTCTTCAAACAAGGAAAACATGTTCCGACAACTCATATTTTCAAATAAAATAAATTGTCCTTGTTTCTAGACTCTTTCCTAGCCTCGATTTCACAGCAAGCCAAGCATTCTAACATCTTAAGCACCTGCCACATACGTTAAAGTAAAAGTCAATACACATAGTGTAAAGGTGAGCATACAAGTTTAATAATAGCATATAGAGTTCGAAATCGTTTACGCATAACCAGCATGTACAACGTATAATATGAAGCATGTAAGTTATCGACAAAGATCCTATCAATACCAATGACTGCGAGTTGACTATGAGTAGCGAGTGCGCAACACATATTCACCACTGTGAACACGTGAAGTAATTGTCCTTAACAACCCCTGAGTAAACAGGTGCTGAGTCCAAACTATAGTACTATCGTTGCTAAGGCAGGTATACAACAATCAATGTGTTAACATAACAAACAGGCATTCATCGAGTCACGTATAACATGCATTAGAGGTCTGCGTATAAATAGTGTTGCGTTGTGTGTTCGATGTGATTTAGAATAAGTAACGTATGTAACACCCAAAAGTGCGTAAAGCAAAAAGGGATTGAGTATACTCACAGCGATTAAGTTAATGGATTGAAGGGAGCGCTAGAGCGGAAATTAGCCTGAACAGTTAACGATAGCATAAGCGAGAGTCGGCGCGTAAAATAGTGTAGGTGTACCAAGGATGGGATGGTAATCCGATCAGATAGCAATCCGATCGGATGGCCAGTCGATCGAGTGGCAATCCGTTCGGATGGTCATCCGATCGGATGGCCATTCGATTGGATTGTCACCTCGTTTCGTGAGGATGTGTTTGTGTATGATGGTTTGTACTTTGAAGTTTTCGTTGTAGCATTCTAAGATAGAGAAGTATCTCTACCCTTTAGGTTGGTCGATCGAACGGCCGTTCGATAGGACAGCAATCCGATTGGCGAGGCTTCTCAGTTTGAGAACAAGTTCTCAGAAGGATGGTCACTTGATCGGATGGCTATCCGATCGGGTGGCAATCCATTTGTATTGAACATGTTGAGAATTGGTTAAGTATCCAAGTTCCAAGTATCACACGATCGGACGGTCACTCGATCGGATGGCAATCCAATCGGATGGTAATCCGTTTCAAAGTTCAGACCCTTGAATACTTTGAAAATAGTTTAGGTGAGGAACCAAGTGCAACCCGATCGGATGGCTAGTCGATTGGGTGGCAATCCGATCGGGTGGCAATCCGATCGGACGACAATCCGTCCCGATGATCCGTTCGTCTTAACACTTGATTCATTTGAAGTTTTGTAGTGTTTGAACGAGACATCTTGATAACATGCTTGAACAACAGAAACCCTTTCTTGGTGTCACACCCCGACCAGGTGAGACAACGAAACGTGGCGGAAACGTCGGGGTGTGTTGTAACAGAATTAATCGTTTCAAATCCATGGCAATTAAAGTTTCGTTTTATTAATCAAACATGAGAGTTTACATTGTTTTAAACAAGAAACAAAGAGTACGTAACATAAATTAACTAGTTCTTGTCTCGTTTTAAGTCACTAAGGCACAGGTCCGCCTAAGTATGTCTCGACAAGTCCTATGCATCAACTCCTGAAAACACATGTGAAAATAGGTACGTCAGCATAAAAATACCTGTGAGATACATAGGTTTTGTGAAAATAGGTTTCATGACTTCTAAGTTTAGAAAGAGTTGTTTAATAAAGTTTAGTCATGAACCTTGTAAATTGATTTGTTTTGTAAATCATTTGAAAAACAATAGGTTCAGATGATATTTATAAATAAGAGAATAATGTCTTGTGAAAAGTATGTTATTTGTATAAAATGATATATGTCTCAAATTGAAATGATTCAAATAACGCTACGATATGTAATACCATACAAACACTTATATATAGGAAGTACCAGCGGCGTATCCACCATGCTTGTATCATATTACACACGCCTCGTTACTTAAATCACTTACTCAAACCAAACCATCAAGATGTAATGTTTAACAATTGTAGAAATGTTTAGGTATAGACATCAAGATGTAATGTTTAACAATTGTAGAAATGTTTAGGTATAGTCAAATGTCTATTGTCAAATGGTTCACATAATGTAATATAAAACAATGTACTAAGTATATACACAATGGACATACATAGCATGAAATGTAATGTAAAACAATGTACTAAGTATGCACACAATGGACATACATAGCATGAAATGTAATGTAAAACAATGTACTAAGTATGCACACAATGGACATACATAGCATGAAATGTACTGTAAGACGATGTACTAAGTATGCACACAATGGACATACATAGCATGAAATGTAATGTAAAACAATGTACTAAGTATGCACAAAATGGACATACATAGCATGAAATGTACTGTAAGACGATGTACTAAGTATGCACACAATGGGCGTACATAGCATGAAATGTAATGTAAAACAATGTACTAAGTATGCACACAATGGGCGTACATAGGATGAAATGTAATGTAAAACGATGTACTAAGTATGCACACAATGGGCATACATAGCATGAAGTGTAATGTAAAACAATGTACTAATAATGTACTAATGAACATAGCAAGTATATGATGTGAAAACAGGAAAACACGAAAGTAACAAGTAGGAACATGTGTTTCACCCCAAAACGTTTGGAAAATAGTAAAAGAGGGGTCTATGTACTCACTTGAGATTGCTTAGTAGTCCTTGAGTAACAACCAAACAATGCTAGAGATCACGGATATCAAACGGCACCTAATATAGGTAACTATGTTAATAAACCGGACCTAAATCGGAGGATTAGATAGAATGAGGGTTCATAAATCAAACGAGTATGGAGACTCGTGTCATATGGTTTATCAAAGCCTACATACTAAATGAAACCTATCCTAAGTGCTTACGACCCATTACGACCCGTTTAGGTAGCTTATGCTACTTTAACGCGTCGTTCGCGTGAAACGCGTTCGGACCGCCTAACTAGTCCTATGACAAGTAGAATATGCCTTAACATGTTTAATATTGTCGCCAAATCAGTTTATGTCACAAGTTATGTCACATATGTTTATAATGAATTTTGGCATCAAAGGGGTATTTTGGTAATTTACCTAAGGCATATAAACTACCTATCATACAACTACTTAAACGTCGTGACCATAAGGTATAACCTCGGAAGGTTATTCCCTACTTACTATGATCACCTAATGTATTTGGTCGGATCCTAATGATCGACCAAATGGGTCGGGTTCGAAGGTATAAGCGATTTATTAGATCGCTTACCCTTACGACCCTAGACAATGTGGTAATCAGTAGGCATAGTCACAAGGGACTATAACCATCGTGATTACAATCACGTTGCGAAGTTCAAACGAACTTCGCATTGACCATAAACTGGTCAACGCAGAAAGTCAAACAAAGTTTGACTTTCGGACTCGAAAAGCAATAAAAGAACGAAGGAATACTTACAAAGGGTCCCCGAAAGCTTTGATCTCTCAAATATTCTCAGGTATGAAGTGTTTTCACTCCAACTTAGAGAAATTTCAAGAAATCAAGTGGGTTTTGCAATTGCATGGGGGGGGGGGGGGTGTTTATAGTTTTCGGAGAACCGTTAAGTTCATTTCTTGGAAACCGTGATCAAATCTCAACCCTCCACCTCAAGACCCTGGTTTTTTAAAACCATTTGAGCCCCTAGTATTGCCCAATACCATGTGAACAAGTAAAAGGGACCAGATGCAATGTTTCTGCAAGTTTTTGCTGTCTGGGGACTGCTTACGCACCGTAACACTCAGAGTGTTGAAGTGCGCAAGGACCTGCAGACCAGAAAGTTTGATTTTTGGCAATTTTGGTCCCTGTTGTGTAATAAGGCCATTTCCGACGTGTTTAAGGCCCGTTAACCCCATTTCAAAGCTCTAAAATGAAGTTAAAGTATAGGGAACTTAGAATGTGCTCAAAAATATCCCGGATGTCAGTTCGTTTGGCCGTACGATCGTGATGTTCGCTTAATTACGACGGGAGTCGTAACGAACGCAAAAACGGTCCAAATTGCGCGATGAATGGATTTTTGACAAGCCAAACACTAAAGCATAATATTATAATGCTTACATAAATTTTTGGATGTCCGGATGTATTCAGAACGTAAGTTATGCGCGAAAGTGCAAACTTATGCACTTTTTGACACTTTTAGTCCATGAATGAGCCAAAAGTTTATTTTAGCACACCGAACCCCTCAAAGCCTATTTCTAAGCTATGTAAAGCATATTTATGGTATGTTTAACTTATGGCCATGATCCGGAATGTCTGTTACAGTTCAAATTGGCATACTTTCGCAGTTTGTCAACTTTAGTCCCTGTAAGCGATTTAACTTGATTTTGCCATACCAAAGCCTTCAAAACTTATTTCTAAGTTACGTAAAGGTTATTTAAGGTATGTTAAGCCTATTTTACTATTCTGGAGTGTTCGTTGCATTAAACTGGTTATATTTACGCATCAGTGCACGTATAACCTTCCAGAAAGCGATTTAGAGCTTGAAATCGAACAAGAATTGATATGTGCAAAAGATACACATATTTATACAGATCCCAAGTATGAAATACAATATTTCATTGACTTGGTATTTGTTTGATGGTCATGGAGGCACAGTTGTCACAGTTTCCCCTACTTTAGGAAATTTCGTCCCAAAATTTATTTGTTGGAGCATGTCTGTGACTTTGTGTTAAATAACCATCAAGGATAAGGCATATCCTGATATTCCTCTTTAACGGACATTTTCAGAAATGGAAATGAAGGAAGAATCAGCGATATTCATTTCCCTTTGATGGAAAATTTTCAGAAACGACAATGAATGGAATGAGTCATTTTTCACAATTCCTTCAGAAACGAAAATGAACGGAATGAGTCGTTTTCCATAATTTCTTCAGAAATGAAAATGAACGGAATGAGTCATTTTCCACAATTTCTTCAGGAACGAAAATGAACAGAACGAGTCATTTTCCACAACTTCTTCAGAAACGAAAAATGAACGGAATGAGTCATTTTCCACAATTTCTTCAGAAACGAAAATGAACGGAATGAGTCATTTTCCACAATTTCTTCAGGAACGAAAATGAACGGAATGAGTCATTTTCCATAATTTCTTCAGAAACGAAAATGAACGGAATGAGTCATTATCCACAATTTCTTCAGGAACGAAAATGAACGGAATGAGTCATTTTCCACAATTTCTTCAGAAACGAAAAATGAACGGAATGAGTCATTTTCCACAATTTCTTCAGGAAAGAAAATGAACGGAATGAGTCATTTTCCACAACTTCTTCAGAAATGAAAATGAACGGAATGAGTCATTTTCCACAATTTCTTCAGGAACGAAAATGAACGGAATGAGTCATTTTCTACAATTTATTCAGGAACGAAAATGAACGTAATGAGTCATTTTCCACAATTTCTTCAGAAACGAAAATGAACGGAATGAGTCATTTTCCACAACTTCTTCAGAAACGAAAATGAACGGAATGAGTCATTTTGCACAATTTCTTCAGGAACGAAAATGAACGGAATGACTTTCAGAAACGAAAATGAACGGAATGAGTCATTTTCCACAACTTCTTCAGAAACGAAAATGAACGGAATGAGTCATTTTGCACAATTTCTTCAGGAACGAAAATGAACGGAATGAGTCATTTTCCACAATTTCTTCAGGAATGAAAATGAACGGAATGATTCATTTTCCAAAATTCCTTCAGAAACGAAAATGAACGGGATGAGTCATTTTCCATAATTTCTTCAGAAACGAAAATGAACGGGATGAGTCATTTTCCACAATTTCTTCAGAAATGAAAATGCACGGAATGAGTCATTTCTAGACACACGACCAAAACTTGCTGTGGTTTCTGTGCACTGAATTTCATAATTATGTATGCATCCATAATTACGCAACTCCTTTCACAGTCCGCACAATTTGTTTTGTAATGTGAAGGGAAGGAAAAAACAAACCTGTGATGAGTGTGACTAGACTACCATATGGTCCTTTTAATTAGATCGACAAATGATCCTTTTAATTAGGCCACCAAGGAGTCCTTTCAGCTATATCATCACATGATGTCCCTAACCAGATTTTTGGATCGATCTGTTTAACTAGACCACTCAAGGGGTCTAATTATGGAATAGTACAATGTAATCCAAGGGTCTTTAGTATTACGTAAAAGCCCATTGAGGATTTAATATAGTACCTTTGGATATCCTACTATGAATTCCTTATACGAAGATATGGAAGATTCTACGAGGATTTGGATAACAAAACTTGGATTACACAAAAACATAAAAAGGAAACACATAAGCACATAATCACATAGTTGTTTAACTTGATTATTAATTTGCTATTAACTTGTTATCGATTGAAAATGGATGTGGAAACCAGTCGATGGACTTCAATGTCCTCTGGGATCTATCTAAAAAGATAGGAAGATCTTCCAAAAATTTGATTTTTGTTTTCAGAGAAACGTAATATTCGAATTAAGGAACACATCAATTTTTGGATTTACGGAAATACCCTTAGGTACCCTATTAAGGATTTATAGTGGTACTTTGGGTATTCGTCTAGTGTTGTAACTTACGCCTTGTACTTCGTTTTCCTTGGAAGAAACGGGTACTTAGGAATTTCGTGGAAAACGCAAGAGATCATTAAATAGAAAAATTTTGGGGGGTAGTTTGTTTTCCAAGGAATACGATTCCTTGATTTTCGGTATTGTAAGGGATATGTTCTTTATACATACAACCATATAAATACATTGCAATGTATATAAAAGATTTATTTATAAACAATGATAACAACTGTTTCATGGACCTTGACAACAAAAGAAAATAATACATAAGACGTGATTATTTATAAAGGGTGTTGTCTTCTAGTCGGTCAGATGCTCATCCCTGTGCTGGATTTGCATTAGCAAGCTTTGGGCAATTTCTTCGGAAATGACCCATCTCGCCACAATTGTAGCAAGAACCTGGTGGAAAGCGAGCTTGAGCAGGATTGTTGCCAACTTGATTTGGTGCAACTGCAGCTCGGCAAACTTTTGCTGTATGACCTTTAAGTCCACAAATTTGGCATTCGCGGCACTTCAAACTAGTATGATGATGAAGGTTACATTGGTTGCACAAAGGTGAAGTTCCATTGTATGGCTTCCTAGCAGGGGGTTGAGCTGGTTGGTTGGGGACGGCTTGATCATTGTGAGTAACCATGGCGAAGTTCTGAGAAGCCTTTCGCTTCTTTGACTTCTTAGGGGATCCAGTCTGTTCATCCATGGTCATTGATTCCTCGACCGGTTTCTTGTCACCCTTTCGGAAAAGCTTACGTTTCCTGATCTGAGATTCAGTCAAGGTTGCAGATAGCTCAATGGCCTGCCAAACCATAGTGGGGTTACTACCAGTAACAATGTCCTGAACTGAGTCAGGGAGACCATCAATGTATTTTTCGATCGCCTTATCCAAAGGCGTAACCATGGTAGGACCCAACAGGCTCAGCTCCTCATATCGATTAGTGTATGCTCGATGTTCGCCGCTGTCTTGCTTAAGATCGTCGAATTCCCTTTCCAAGGCCCTGATCTCGTGACGAGGACAAAATTCCTTCATCATCAGTGCTCAAAGTTCTTCCCACGTTTGAGCCAGTGCTACTTCAGCACCCCTATCTCTCATCACACCGTTTCACCATGTCAAATCTCGTTTCTCAAAGACACTAGATGCAAAGTCTACCTTTCGCTCGTTTGGACATTGAACATGTCTGAAGGTGCTCTCTAAACTCTCGAACCATTGCAGAAGTGTAGTCGCTCCTTGAGACCCAGAAAACTTTGATGGCTTAGCCGAGTTGAACGTCTTGAAGTTGCAGGGGGCATTATTGTTGTTGAGGGCTTGGTTACATTGGGCAACGATGTTCGGGATTGCAGAAGTTATTTGCTGTGTAATGACAGCTATCAGATCTTCAATAGATACCGGATTTTTGCGTCGTGGAGGCATTCTAAAAAGGGGAAACAAGAGAGAAAACAAATGAAATGGCATTGGGTAAGAATAGGATGTCACAATTACCGACCAAAATCATGGGTGATGGTCATTTGTTTGAACCACGAAGCAAACAAACGACACACAAAGGCTGAATCAAAGCAATTAGATCCTCATAATGTATCGCGAAGACATGCTCGCCTATAAGTGGACACTCACCCCAAGAGTTCCCAGGTAAGAGTGACTGGTCCGATTATGTGGATTTGTACGAACACTCTAGCCTTAGACAGAAAACTCAGGGTACATGCATTCACTCTTCCAGTTTGCACGTGTTCACATTATTTAGGACCAAAAACTTTGACGAGATTTTGAAAACTCAAAGGGGTTCAAACCCTTGTAACAGAGGGTTCAAAATCTTAAAATAGATGGTTCAAAACCTAGTAATCAATCATCCAAAAACAGATGATTAATTTTCAAAGCGGATTCGGAATTAATGTTCTCGTTGTGATCGTCGCCTAAGGATAGGTGACGGTATTGTTTTATGACTAAACGCAAGTAAACTCGTGTTAGGGTCCTAAGAAGGTTATAGACTAGGTCAAAGCATTACTAATAACCTAATTCCCTATAACCATTGGCTCTGATACCATCTTTTCTGTCACACCCCGAGCACGTGAGACAACGAAACATGGCGGAAACGTCGGGGAGTGTTGTAACAGAATTAATCGTTTCAAATCCATGGCAATTAAAGTTTCGTTTTATTAATCAAACATGAGAGTTTACATTGTTTTAAACAAGAAACAAAGAGTACGTAACATAAATTAACTAGTTCTTGTCTCGTTTTAAGTCACTAAGGCACAGGTCCGCCTAAGTATGTCTCGACAAGTCTTATGCATCAACTCCTGAAAACACATGTGAAAATAGGTACGTCAGCATAAAAATGCCTGTGAGATACATAGGTTTTGTCAAAATAGGTTTCATGACTTCTAAGTTTAGAAAGAGTTGTTTAATAAAGTTTAGTCATGAACCTTGTAAATTGATTTGTTTTGTAAATCATTTGAAAAACAATAGGTTCAGATGATATGTATAAATAAGAGAATAATGTATGGTTAAATGAATAACCATGTAAAATGAGTTTGTATAAGATAAGTTGTTTGTAAAACAATGTCTTGTGAAAAGTATGTTATTTGTATAAAATGTTATATGTCTCAAATTGAAATGATTCAAATAACGCTACGATATGTAATACCATAGAAACACTTATATATAGGAAGTACCAGCGGCGTATCCACCATGCTTGTATCATATTACACACGCCTCGTTACTTAAATCACTTACTCAAACCAAACCATCAAGATGTAATGTTTAACAATTGTAGAAATGTTTAGGTATAGTCAAATGTCTATTGTCAAATGGTTCACATAATGTAATATAAAACAATGTACTAAGTATGCACACAATGGACATACATAGCATGAAATGTAATGTAAAACAATGTACTAAGTATGCACACAATGGACATACATAGCATGAAATGTAATGTAAAACAATGTACTAAGTATGCACACAATGGACATACATAGCATGAAATGTACTGTAAGACGATTTACTAAGTATGCACACAATGGACATACATAGCATGAAATGTAATGTAAAACAATGTACTAAGTATGCACACAATGGACATACATAGCATGAAATGTACTGTAAGACGATGTACTAAGTATGCACACAATGGGCGTACATAGCATGAAATGTAATGTAAAACAATATACTAAGTATGCACACAATGGGCGTACATAGCATGAAATGTAATGTAAAACGATGTACTAAGTATGCACACAATGGGCATACATAGCATGAAGTGTAATGTAAAACAATGTACTAATAATGTACTAATGAACATAGCAAGTATATGATGTGAAAACAGGAAAGCACGAAAGTAACAAGTAGGCACATGTGTTTCACCACAAAACATTTGGAAAATAGTAAAAGAGGGGTCTATGTACTCACTTGAGATTGCTTAGTAGTCCTTGAGTAACAACCAAACAATGCTAGAGATCACGTATATCAAACGACACCTAATATAGGTAACTATGTTAATATACCGGACCTAAATCGGAGGATTAGATAGAATGAGGGTTCGTAAACCAAACGAGTATGGAGACTCGTGTCATATGGTTTATCAAAGCCTACATACTAAATGAAACCTATCCTAAGTGCTTACGACCCATTACGACCCGTTTAGGTAGCTTATGCTACTTTTGTGACACCCCAGGAAAACCATACAACTTAACTAGCTTCCTCAGTGAGTACTTACCAAAATTTCGGGACGAAATTTCTTTCAACTTGGGGATAATGTGACAACTCGTAATTTAGAACCTTTCATTATATCTCGATCTAACATGCTTGAACGTTATGTGACTAATTGACTTGTTGGTTTGATGAATGATATAAGTGAATTTATGTGATTATGTGTTGTGCTTGTATGTATGCGTGTGTTTATGTAACCCGAGACACAAGGACCCGAATCGAGACCATGCGGTCTCGAGTGAACAGTGCAACGGTTGGGCCGGTTGGGCCATGCATCCCCTTTAGTCTACCATGCGGTCTCTCAAGTATATAACCTTGGTGGATAGCCAACCTTGCCATTCTTTAGGCAATCTACACACACTCTCCTACACACACACTCCCACATTCTCTCACTAAAACCCTAGAGATCAAACATCACATCTCCTCTCCTTTTCTCTCGGATCAAACTGGCGACCACAAGGGACACAAGGGACTCTCGGATCGGCTCGTACACACCCATTTGGAAGCTTCATTCATTACTACTTCACACCTTTGAACCCATACTTGAACCGGTTAGTGATTTCTTTGGAAACACATGTATATACATGATTAAAGGTGTTGATGTGTGATGATATAGGTTAGTGATGCATGCTATGTGTTTTATTTCGGATGATGATGTTATATATGATGATGAAATGTTGTCTTGGTATATATAATATGTGATTGATCATGAATGGTTGTAATCGGCTCTATATGGGCTTGAATCCGAATGGTTTGGTTATGTTTAGGTATGAATGAGGAGGTTTGTGTTCAATGAAATTGGATTAGCATATGTTGATGATAAATCCTATATAAGTATGCTATTGTATTGATTGAATATGCTAGATGTAGGAGCCGATGATGTTACTAACTTGAGTTCATGCTAGAATAGATCTTCTTGATGAAGCATGTTGATTATAATGAAAACCCTAAAATGATGAACTATTTGAATGTATGATGAACAACATGAATATGCTATGAATGTGCCTTGAATATTTGAAAAACTTGTTGTTTGATCCATTTCGGTTAATTGTTAGACAAGGGAACATGTTTGTGCTTTACCATTGGATAGTACACCATATCATGAAATCGAAATGCTATTGGATAGTACAATTGCCGGCTATTAATAGGTGTGCCAGTCGAGACCCTTGGTCTCGACTCGAGACCATGTAGATGACAACTCGAGATCCATGGTTGCGACACAGGTTGCGAGTCGAGAACCCCTAGTCTCGACTCGAGACCACACCACATCAGCACAAAAAAACATGACTCGAGATCATGGTTGCGAGTCCGGTTACGACTCGAGACCATCTAGTCTCGACTCGAGACCACGTACACACACCATCTGTTTGGACTTGCACACTGCTATGGGCCTAAGTAGTTGGGTCGCACACTTAGACTTTGGTTGTTACGTGAATGTTACTGTGGAACTTGTTACGAACTGTTGTTGAACTGCCATGTTAGACATGTATGCCATGATCGTTACTTGTGTACAATACGTGTAGAACATACGTGCACTACTTGGATATGAACCTGACTTGAATGGTATCTATGTTAGGACGTAGTTGACCACTTACAACTTGATTGACCTTTCTGTGTATCTGCCGAGCAAACTTATATTCGTTAATTTACACATATTTTAGTTCCCCGTTTTACCCCTATTTTATGCGTTTTTGGCCGTAAAACCGTCATTCGGATACTTATTTATCTACATTTATGTTTACAGGCCTAAAACAGCATACCAGCCAAGATGATAGCAAAAACGAGGACTTTCCGGACAAAACGACGAAGCTGCGGACATTCTGTTAAGGATTCTGAACTGGGCCTGTGGAACGACCATTCCACCAGATGCACAGTCGTGCATCTCCGACAAAGTATGATCAGCTCGGTGATGAACGATCGGTGCGACTGGGCGTTCTAGGAAAACAAGCGGCTCGGTGAAGAACGGGCGTTCCATCTGAGGAACGACCGTGCGTCTCCGGTGAACCAGCAGAGTCTCGGTGATGAACGATCGGTGCGACTCGGCGTGCAACATGTAACCCGGAACTGAACGACCGTTCCACAGGAAGAACGGTCGTGCCATTTCGAATCTGGTCAATGATCTGATGACGTATGCAGTATGGTGACCCATCCCTAATAATTGAATAAAGTGCACGGTCGTGCCATATGGAGAACGACCGTGCGACAGCAAAAAGTATAAAAACTTGCAGAAACATTCTGCTCGAAATTCTGGATTTTTGGAGAGCTTCTCAGGCGATTTTCAGGCTCCGGAGGCATTAGCTTTCACCCGGAATCAAGCCACATTGTCCCGTTTAGCTCGATTACTACCCGGATCCTTAGTCTAGTACTTGTTTATGGTTTGATTTTCTAATCTTTCCATGTTTTTGTTAATCTTTCAAGTACTTAGATTATTGTTTATGTATTATTGTAGCCTTTGGGCAAAAACACAACAATCCCTTGCTAGATTATAGCCATTAGTATGTTAACCTTTGTTTGTAATGACATTTGAAGTATTTTCTATGTTAATCTTTGATGATTAGTTTGTAACCTTGTTATTGATATTGAATTCTTGATTATAAGTAATTAGGTTGGATGATTGGTGCTTGGTTAGTTAAGATAGTTGAAAAATGAAGCTTAATTAATCTTGTATTAGTAAACTTTGAATTTGGTTAACTAGTTTAACTTGGTTTAAATGTATGCATCATGATACTAGAAATGGTTAGTGATTTAATAAAATGTAATTATTGTTAATCAAGAGAGCTTGCCGTCACGTAAGGACCTAAACGGGTTAGATGGTGTCGTTATAAATTCTTGCCATGATTTATTAGCTTAGTTAGTAGTTTAGGCCAAAATTGCTATCTTGGTGAATTATTGTGCAAGATTTGTAAAATGAACTCGGTTGTGATTTAATCTAGTTTATGATTGTCTCGGTGGTTGCATTGTGTTTATCAGTGTCGCTTTCCTTGTTTAAGTGAGGTTAGAATAATCCTAACGGCTGACTAACTTATTTTTAAGAGATTTTTATAGACATTTATCAATTGCACGTTAAAGAACAATTTTAGGTGGTTAAAGTGTGTTTATCGTTTTAGCTTTCCGAATGATTGTCATGTTAGGATTCCCGAAAGGGATACTAATTGTCTTATATTGGAAAATTGACCGAATGCTTCTAGTGCCAAAACTGACTTAGTTGACATGCTGTGGTTGTGTATTTAGCAAGGCTTTTTATCTACTATCTATTATGTTTTTATTATGTATTTGGTTATGCTTACTTTAGTTTACTTTAAATCAACCAAACTTATGTTTTTACCGGTAGTTTAGTGACTAAGGTCTAGTATTATTTCTCCGTCCATTTCCTTGGATCGATACTTGGTTCTTACCGATACTTTATTACATATGTGACGGGGTACACTTGCCTCTTTCGTGTGTGTTTTGATGTAAAAGTAATAATCACTTTTATAAATTTAAAACCGATTCGTGTGTAATTTCATTGCAAAATTATGTATATATACGTACACGTCAAGTTTTTGGCGCCGTTGCCGGGGAGATGGCGAGTTTTAGGAACGACCCGAGTCATTTGGTTATCGGTGTATATACTTGTTAATATTTGTGTATAATTTCTTGATTATTTATTTGTTTATTTATTTGTTAATATTTCTTGTTTTTATTCGATTTATTCATTTTTGCGTTATTTTTGTTCCATTTATTTATTTGATCCAGATTTATTTATTCACTTATTCTTTGGGTTTTCGGCACCCTAAAGCCATTTTTATATTAGTCGATTCATTTATTTATTGTGTTGATTTTTTTTTATAAAATTTCCGGCCCATTTTCGGATTTTTATAAAATTTTCAGCCCATTTCTAATAACTTTCTGCTTCTATTCAGCTGGAAAAAAAGGGCAGAATTATTATTTTATTAATAAGATATTCACCGTGTTAAATTGTCGTTTGCAGGTTAATGTTCTCGACCCCAGCTCCCAATCCTATTGAGCCGTCAGACGAGCCCGAGCGTGATCTGAGGAGACGTCTTCGTGAGAAATGTCGTGCAGTTGGGCGGATACTCGCAGCAGGTGAGCCGGAGCCAGTGGTACCCGTTGAAGCCGAGGGTTCAGGGGCAGCAAGAAACGCAACCATGGCAGACGATAATCAACCTTTGAATGAGACTAATCAGCCCGGACGAGAAGGCTTGGAGCCCAGTATTATTAGACCTACTATTGATGCACCTTCTTTTGAAATAAAATCTAGTATTATTAACATGGTGCAGAATTCAGTACAGTTCGACGGGCGTGAACACGAGGATCCCGGGAGACACATTGTGGCTTTCCTCCATGTTTGCTCCACATTCAAGATTAGGGATGTTTCGGAGGATGCAATTCGGTTGAGGTTGTTTCCGTTTTCATTGCATGACAAAGCCAGAGCTTGGCTTATGTCACTTCCAGCCGGGTCCATCAGGACCTGGAATCAGTTGGCGGAGCAGTTTATACATAAATACTTTCCACCTGAGAAAACGAACAAGCTACGGAACCGGATTACTTCATTTCGCCAGGACGAGGGCGAGTCATTGCATGCAGCTTGGGAGAGATTCAAGGATTTGTTGATTGATGTGCCACATCACGGCTATTCCAAGAGACAACTGGTTTTGACATTCTATCAGGGGCTCAGCTACAACACGCAGGAGCGATTAGATGTTAACGCAGGAGGCGATCTGGGAACGAAGACGCCGGCGGAAGCATACGATATCATAGAGAAAGCTGCGTTGAAATCCAGCTCGCGTCGGGAAGGCGATAGAGGTCGGGCTACATCATCATCATCTCGCCCAGGAGCTCACGCTGTGGACGATTACACAGCCATTACTGCGCAAATCTCGGCTCTGGCGATGAAATTCGATAAATCCCAAACAGCCGCGCAAGTTGGCCCTGGATGTGACCAGTGTGGAGTGTCACATGTGCCAGGTACGTGTGAGCAGGGTGTTATGTTTACCGGTCACGAAGAGGTGAACTACATGGGCAATCAAATCAGGCCCCAAAATAACCCCTACAGCAACACGTACAATCCAGGGTGGAGAAATCACCCAAACTTTGGGTGGAAATCTGGTTCTGGGAACCAAAACACGCCCGGTTTTGCTCAACATGCTCCCGCGCCACAACATTCTCATGGTCAATCCTTCCAGGCTCAGTATCATCATCAAGGCTCAAGAAGCAGTTCACAGCCGCACGCCTCTCAAAGCAACGCAAAGCTAGAGGAAATGATGGCACAACTGCTGAACAACTCCAATAGTGCTAATCAAATGGCTGAAAAGAGATATCAGCAGCATGAGGAGCGATTCTTAGTCAACGAATGAGAAATGCGGAGTCAAAAGGCTTCCATTCAGAATGTCGAGAATCAAGTGGGCCAGTTAGCAAAGATGTTGTCGGAGAGATCTTAAGGTGGTCTTCCGGGCAACACGGAGCAGAATCCGAAGGGGCGTGGTAATGGCCCACACGCGTAAAGTGTGGGGACATGAGTCTTGCTATCGACTCGCCGACAAAAATTTAGCATGAGTCTTGCTATCGACTCGCCGACAAAAATTTAGCATGAGTCTACGCTGCTGACTCGCCGACAAAAATGCAGCAGGAGCGTCTTTGGCGCTGTAAGGGTAAAATAGTCCTTTTTTGTATTTTTGTAGTTTTAGCGTAATTTAGGTTAGTTAGGTAGTTTACGTTAGTTTGTTTAGTTTCCGTACGTACCGGGCGAAGGTTCTGTATTGCAATATTGTTAGAACAGTTGGTGTGTCGAAAAAACGGCGAAAAAAGGCAGAAACGGTTGCTGGAAATAGCTTCTGCAGAAAATTCTGCATCTGCAGCTGATGCACGCCCGTTCCACCTTTGGAACGACCGTGCGATCCCAAGCAAGCCAGCACGATGGATCGCACTCTCGGTGCATTTCCGAGAACAGCTGCTGGGTTTGAACGATGTCGGTAACGCACGACCGTTCCATACCAGGAACGACCGTGCCACAGGCTGAGGGCAATTTTGTCATTTTGCACACTATATATATCATCATCTGCTGCAAAATCCCTCATTCGCGAACCCTAGCCGCTGCAGACCGTTCCAGGGCGATTTTCACCATATCGCACGGTTTTTCGCACGATCTAACACCCTTCTTCGCACGGTACGTTCCTAGTTGTAGATTTCTTGTTTTCTTGCTTTCTAGTGTAGATTTCTTCCGATTTTTCAAGGAATTTTTAGGGTTCTCTTCATAAGCAAATCGAAACCCTAACCCTTGTTGAATCGAAGTATCGTGAACACCCGGTTGACTTTCAGACACCTGTTGACCCAATACTTGTTGAAATTTTGCAAAGATCAGATTGTTCTTAGTGCAGGGGTCGAAAAACTGCAGACACGGAGTCGCACGGTCGTTCCTCGTGTGGAACGGTCGTGCCTCGCCGGCTGTTCACGGTATCATCTGGCTTGGCCTGTTAGTTCTCGGTGACGCACGACCGTGCGTCTCGAAGAACGACCGTGCCATTTGCCCAGTACAGTTAGACAGTTTCTTCATAATTGGCTGCTCACTTGTTTTCAATTCATTTCTCTCCTATTTCTGTCCTTCTAACAATGTTCCCCATTACAGATGGATCACCCTTTCCTACAGTTTGACCCCAACATTGAGAAAGAAGCTTTATGCATACCGAAGCGCGATGCATTGTGGGTGAGACGGGGACAGTTTGGCGAACCCCGATGGTTAGATTGGGAAGTCATGCGTGAACTTAATCAATATGACCGACTTGATGAAATGATGAATCTCCCGCTTTCCAATTTGGTCGGTATTAGCCGACCCGTTTACCAGGAGCTAACTATCGAGTTCTTTTCATCTTATGCTTATGAGAAGCCGGTTGCTAATAGGAGACCCAAATTTCGCTCCAAGCATCGGATAACTTTCCGGTTATGTGGGCGATGGCATACATGGTCGGTTAGTCGTTTGGGAAGGCGGCTCGGGATTTATACAAGGGAAGACGTGGAGGATCCCAATGTCTTCACTAATCAGTTTACCTTTCCATCCGATGCCGATCGGGATGCATTTTGGGCTGCGAACGCCGTTGGGGCCCCCTACAACCCGAGGATGTAAAGGCTTCTAGATTGCGAGACCCCTTGGTGCGAGTGATGCACCACGTGTTTAGCCATGCGATATGCGGTCGCATGGACAGTGGTGGTAACTGTCCCACACCTGACTTGCTTTTTCTATATGCGTTGGTTGACAAAGCACCAATCAACCTCGCCGCGCGAATGGCTGAGTACTTTGTCAAGTGTTCGGGGCGGACCCAGAATAGTGAGATACATGGTGGTTCGTATGTGACCGAAATCGCCTACAACGAAGGCCTTATGACTGAGGAGGTGGTTCAGGGTCTCACGTTGATTACCGAAGGGGTTCATGTTGATATCCGGTCTCTGAAGTTCATGGGGGTGATTGCTGAGCTTGATAGGGGAGATAGGTTGAGGGGATTGAATGGCGAGGTCTGGGACCCGTTACCTCCAGCAGAGGAGGAACATGAAGAGGAAGAGGAGGATGTTGAGATGGGTGAGCAGCACCAGCCACAGACACCACCACACTCGCCGCAGCACCATGCATTTCATCAGCATGAGGCCTGGCCCACGTTCTACCAGCAGTTCCAGGATATGCGTGTGACGCAGGAGCAGCATGGTACCTACTTTGACTAGATCAGATCCAGCCAGGACGAGATTCGTGCCAGTCAGGCAGAGCTTCGGGCCACACATGACCAGCTTCAGCATCGCCAGGATACTTTATACCAGGGGGTGTCTGTGGGGTTTTCTTATCTTTTCGGGGAGATGCATCACGCATACCCCGACTATTTTCAGCACCCGCCGGAGTTCCCACCGTGGAACCCCCCTGGCTATGGCGATCAGGGCCCATCTGGCACGAGACATGATGATGATGATGAGTAGTTGGCGGTGGTGATAGCATTTGGTGGTGTTTTATCTTTCAGTACTTTGCTTTTATTTGGGTGTTTATTTTGACTATTATTTAAAACACCCCGGATATGTATTTTCAGACAATTTCCTTTGTGTTTTGTTTGGATGTTAGTATTTATGTACATTATGGTTGTTGTTTGATTTTTCTTTTTCTGTTATATTTTGGGTGTACACGACATACTCGCAGGTTTTATCTATCGGATCTTGGACCGGAGCACGTACCAGATTCAGCTTCGGAAGTCTCGTGGCACCAACATCATCTTGAGGGGAGTATTTTTTATCCCTTTCTCTATATTTCGGTTCTCGCATTGGGGACAATGCGAAGTTCAAGTGTGGGGAGGGGGTTAACTTTGTTAACTTAACTTTTTTTGTCCTCATTTAAAAAAAAAAAACAGAAAATCAGAAAAATCATTTAAAAATACTTGTGTTTTGTATATATGTTGGTAAATAAACCGGTTGGTTGTGTTTTAGAAAACTTCGGACTTGATAAAAACTCGACAAGCAAAATATTTTTGAAAAAGGAAACCGGAAAGCGTGACAAACAAAGAAAGACTTGCATGATAGTTTTCACACTTTTACCCATTCCTTCCGTTACGTGAGCATATTTGAGCTTAGATTGTTATATATTTGTTCATTTCGGATATAGGAGTGAGCCGGATGTTATGTGCAATTTAGAACTTGTCACTAGTATGCTTGTTAAGACCATGAACGTGCGGATTTGTGTAAACGTGATAGAGGCACTTAGATTACCCCTTTGTTGTGTACCTTGTTCTTTGTGTTGTGCTTCCCGTTCACCTTATATTACCCTTTAGGATTAACCATGTCGAGCCTTCCCGTTCACCTTTGTTTACCCACATTATCGCCCACTTAACCAAATTTAGCCTTTTTATGTTTTTAAACCTTTTTAGTGTTGAAACTCGGTTAAAATAATAGTTTAACTAGCTTGTTATTGTTTATATTTCATTGTATAGTTTGTAAAAAAAAAAAAACACCCTAAAATAGGGTAAAGTTGATAGAAATCGAGCAATTTTGAATGCTTAATTGTTAAAATTTAGTTGATTAGCTCGATTGCGCTTTAGTCGCCTTTTTAAGGCGTTTGTATGTATAGTTGTACTATTTTGTTGCTAGTTAAACGCTACTACCGAGTTTTAACCGTTTTCGCCATTTTAAATGTCCACTTCCATACCCTTCGCCCAAGCCTAACGTTACAACCCGTAAAGACCTCTTGATTTACACTTATTCGCATGTTAGTTGGTGGAGACGAGATCTTATGACAAGCTTATGTTATTGTGCATTTCATTGACTAGGCATTGAGTGTTTACACGTACACATTTTATGTATGTTTCATAAATAAAACCGAGTGTGTGTGAACATTGTGAGTTGTGTGAAGATTAACATGTGAGTCAATTAAATGTTTTGTCACGGCTTTTTGGTTGTCGCTTTTTAATTGCATATGCTTGTTGGGTTTGAATTTTTTGATGTTATCTTTCGACAAACCGGCTAACCGTTTATATTAGTTTTCAATAAAATAGTGTGTAAATTATCATTCTTGTTTGTTTATGTCTTTTATTGCTTTTTAGTTTAGCTTGCTTGAGGACAAGCAAGGTTCAAGTGTGGGGAGATTTGATATTCGTTAATTTACACATATTTTAGTTCCCCGTTTTACCCCTATTTTATGCGTTTTTGGCCGTAAAACCGTCATTCGGATACTTATTTATCTACATTTATGTTTACAGGCCTAAAACAGCATACCAGCCAAGATGATAGCAAAAACGAGGACTTTCCGGACAAAACGACGAAGCTGCGGACATTCTGTTAAGGATTCTGAACTGGGCCTATGGAACGACCGTTCCACCAGATGCACGGTCGTGCATCTCCGACAAAGTATGATCAGCTCGGTGATGAACGATCGGTGCGACTGGGCGTTCTAAGAAAACAAGCGGCTCGGTGAAGAACGGGCGTTCCATCTGAGGAACGACCGTGCGTCTCCGGTGAACCAGCAGAGTCTCGGTGATGAACGATCGGTGCGACTCGGCGTGCAACATGTAACCCGGAACTGAACGACCGTTCCACAGGAAGAACGGTCGTGCCATTTCGAATCTGGTCAATGATCTGATGACGTATGCAGTATGGTGACCCATCCCTAATAATTGAATAAAGTGCACGGTCGTGCCATATGGAGAACGACCGTGCGACAGCAAAAAGTATAAAAACTTGCAGAAACATTCTGCTCGAAATTCTGGATTTTTGGAGAGCTTCTCAGGCGATTTTCAGGCTCCGGAGGCATTAGCTTTCACCCGGAATCAAGCCAGATTGTCCCGTTTAGCTCGATTACTACCCGGATCCTTAGTCTAGTACTTGTTTATGGTTTGATTTTCTAATCTTTCCATGTTTTTGTTAATCTTTCAAGTACTTAGATTATTGTTTATGTATTATTGTAGCCTTTGGGCAAAAACACAACAATCCCTTGCTAGATTATAGCCATTAGTATGTTAACCTTTGTTTGTAATGACATTTGAAGTATTTTCTATGTTAATCTTTGATGATTAGTTTGTAACCTTGTTATTGATATTGAATTCTTGATTATAAGTAATTAGGTTGGATGATTGGTGCTTGGTTAGTTAAGATAGTTGAAAAATGAAGCTTAATTAATCTTGTATTAGTAAACTTTGAATTTGGTTAACTAGTTTAACTTGGTTTAAATGTATGCATCATGATACTAGAAATGGTTAGTGATTTAATAAAATGTAATTATTGTTAATCAAGAGAGCTTGCCGTCACGTAAGGACCTAAACGGGTTAGATGGTGTCGTTATAAATTCTTGCCATGATTTATTAGCTTAGTTAGTAGTTTAGGCCAAAATTGCTATCTTGGTGAATTATTGTGCAAGATTTGTAAAATGAACTCGGTTGTGATTTAATCTAGTTTTTGCTTGTCTCAGTGGCTGCATTGTGTTTATCGGTGTCGCTTTCCTTCTTTAAGTGAGGTTAGAACAATCCTAACGGCTGACTAACTTATTTTTAAGAGATTTTTATAGACATTTATCAATTGCACATTAAAGAACAATTTTAGGTGGTTAAAGTGTGTTTATCGTTTTAGCTTTCCGAACGATTGTCATGTTAGGATTCCCGAAAGGGATACTAATTGTCTTATATTGGAAAATTGACCGAATGCTTCTAGTGCCAAAACTGACTTAGTTGACATGCTGTGGTTGTGTATTTAGCAAGGCTTTTTATCTACTATCTATTATGTTTTTATTATGTATTTGGTTATGCTTACTTTAGTTTAGTTTAAATCAACCAAACTTATGTTTTTACCGGTAGTTTAGTGACTAAGGTCTAGTATTATTTCTCCGCCCATTTCCTTGGATCGATACTTGGTTCTTACCGATACTTTATTACATATGTGACGGGGTACACTTGCCTCTTTCGTGTGTGTTTTGATGTAAAAGTAATAATCACTTTTATAAATTTAAAACCGATTCGTGTGTAATTTCATTGCACAATTATGTATATATACGCACACGTCACAAACCAAGGTGAGTTCACACTTTATTCAAAGCATGGGATTCCCAGGGTTGGGAATGGGGTTAAGGAACATGGATCCCTCGTCCTTTATTGGGTAGGACGGTATTGGTTCAGGAATGTAATTCCTCGTCCTCATGGACAGATAACTCGTACTAGACCAAAACTCTATCACGAAGTCCCTCCTTTTTATATCGACTTAATCGCCGGGCCAATGGCGAGCGAGTCATTAGTTAGATAGCGCTATTTAGGTTTGACAAGCCTCACACCGTGCCGCAGAGGACGGGCGTGAACTAATGGACTATGGCACGTCGGTGATGATAGACACCGACGCTAAGGGCACATAAACATGACTACAGTCAGCAGTCGATATGGTAACGAGTCTAGTGTATACATGGGGTAGCCCCCACGGCCGAAATGCCAGATAACTAACATGGGGTAGCCCCCACGGCTGTATTGCCAGAGTAAATGGGTAAACAAATCACGTTTTCAACTATGGGGTAACCCCCACGGTAGGATGCCAGTTAAAGGAAACTGCTTTTGGAACAACTTAAAAATGAACACCCAACCGTGAACTCACTCAACTTGTTGTTGACTCGTTACTACATGCTTTGCAGGTCTATAGGTACTTAGCTGGAGCTTGCATGGAAGAGGGTCGTTGTGGGACATGGACAGTTGTGTGCCATGTTAAACCTTGAAACAATTAAACTTATGTTTTGGTTTTAAACGTTATGCTTCCGCTTGCAACTTGAACTATGTTTTTGTTTGGACATCAATTGTATTGGTTGGATTTTATAACCACTTATATGCTTGTTCAATATGATTGGTGGCTGGATCCTGGTCAGTCACGCCTCCAAGTGGTAGTATTCCGCAGGTGGATTTTGGGGGTGTGACAGATTGGTATCAGAGCCATTGGTTATAGTGAACTTGGTTTTAATAAGGGAAAAGGTTTTATTAAAATCAGACTATAACCTGTACGGTGCTCTACGATCCACAACGACGCTTCACTCCACATGCAAGGCTCGACATTCTAGGTGATATGATCTGTGTATATATTGCCTACTTGTTAGTTACATCGTACATTGCTCGTGGTATGCTTGGTTAGTATAACTACTGTTGCTTGAACATGTGTGTGCTTACTCTCTTCTGTCATCGCACTTTCACGAACCTCTCTCACTCATGTTTCCCTCTTATATGAAGATCATGAGTGGACGCGTTAACATGACTCAAGCCCAGTTGACGGCTCTGATTAACGAACGAGTTGCTACGGCACTTGCAGCTGCACACGCAGGAGGTATATCTTGCAGTCCAAACTCATTCTAGGATCCTTAGATCCTACTCTCGTGAACCAACCTTTGTGTTAAACTCTGTCTTTCTTTCACCCACAATAGGTCAGCATGCTCAGCCACCCGTGTGCACTTTTAAAACTTTTATGGACTGCCGACCAACTACTTTTAGCGGCACTGAAGGAGCTGTAGGTCTCCTCCACTGGTTTGAGAAGCTCGAGTCAGTTTTCGAAATGTGTGAATGCCCTGAGGCGCGCAGGGTGAAGTATGCTACCGGTACTCTCGAGGGTTTAGCCCTCACATGGTGGAACGCTCAGGTTCAAATGTTGGGGTTGGTTGCTGCCAACGCCACCCCATGGGAAACTTTTAAGGAGATGATCAAGGAGGAATACTGCAGTCGTGACGACATTCATAAGCTGGAAGTCGAGTTCTACAACCTCAAGATGACGGGGTCAGAAATTGAGGCGTATACTAAGAGATCGAATGAGCTTGCCTTATTGTGTCCTACTATGGTGGACCCTCCAATTAAGCGGATTGAACTCTTTCTTAAGGGCTTGGTGCCAGAGATCCAAAGTCATGTCACTTCAGCAAACCTCGCTACTATCTAGCAGGTTGTTCAGTTGGCTCACCGTCTTACTGATCAGGCGGTGGAGCAGAACAGGTTACCAAAGTGTATAAGTGCTACAGCTACTTCGGATTCTCCTAGTGACAACAAGAGGAAATGGGATGGAGCTTCAAGCAAGGGTTCAACTTCTGTGCAATCTCAGTCTCAGCAGAGAAAGACTGATGACTACAAGAGCCCCAGTCAGCAATCATCTGGTGGTCAAAGTCATGGTGGGTATAAGGGGAATCACCCCAAGTGCAATCGCTGCAACCTACACCACAGCGGGCCATGCACCAGGGGCAACTGTCATCGGTGCAACAAGCCAGGTCATGCCGCCAAAGATTGTAGAAGCTTGTACCCCACAAACCAGAATCGTCAACAACAAGCCCCTCAGAACCAGCAACAACAGCAACAGCAGGGTAACAACAAAGGGTGCTTTCAGTGTGGAGCTGAAGGCCATTTCAAGAAAGATTGTCCCCAACTGAACAGGAACCAGAACAACAACAACAACAACAATCAGGGGAATGGTAACAATGGGAACCACAACAACAACAATGGTACCAGGGGGCGGGTGTTCGTGATTAGTCAAGGTGAAGTAAGGAATGACCCCAATGTCGTGACGGGTAAGTTCCTTCTCGACGACTTTTATGTTACAGTTTTATTTGATTTTGGTGTCGATACTAGCTACGTGTCACTAGAAGTTAGTCGAATGCTTAAGCGTATTCCAACACCTTTGAATAACAAGCACACAGTAGAGCTAGCAAATGGTAAGAGTTTAGAGGCTGCACACGTAGTCAAGGGTTGTAAACTTATTCTCGCTGACCAGACCTTCTCTATCGACCTTATTCCTATCGTCTTGGGTAGTTTCGATGTTGTCATTGGGATGGATTGGTTATCCCAACACCGAGCAGAGATTCTTTGCAACGAGAAGGTTGTTCGTATTCCAGGTTCCGGTAGTGAACCTCTCATGATTCGTGGCGACAAGAAGAGTGCTGTTGAGAACGTCATCTCTTTCCTTAAGGCCCAGAAGTGCTTGCGAAAGGGCCACACTGCCATTTTGGCTCTCGTAACTGACACCTCGGAGAAAGAGAAGAAGATAGAAGATTTTCCAGTTGTACGCGACTATCCAGAGGTATTTCCTGAGGAATTACCTGGTCTTCCACCTCATCGCCAAGTCGAGTTTCAAATTGAACTAGCTCCTGGAGCTGCGCCTATAGCTCGTGCACCGTATCGTTTAGCTCTATCAAAGTTGGAAGAACTCTCTACGCAACTACAAGAACTCTTGGATAAGGGTTTTATTCGTCCTAGCTCATCGCCCTGGGGAGCTCCAGTACTATTTGTGAAGAAGAAGGACGGTACCTTTAGAATGTGTATCGACTATCGTGAACTCAACAAGGTGACAGTGAAGAATCGTTATCCTCTACCACGTATCGACGACTTGTTCGACCAGCTGCAAGGGTCGAGCTACTATTCAAAGATTGATTTGAGATCGGGATATCACCAGCTGAGAGTCCGAGAAGAGGACGTCTCCAAAACAGCTTTTAGAACTCGTTATGGACACTCTGAGTTTCTGGTCATGCCTTTTGGGCTGACAAACACACCTGCGATTTTCATGGACTTGATGAATCGAGTGTACAAACCTTACTTGGACAAGTTCATTATAGTCTTCATAGACGACATCCTGATCTATTCTAAGAGTCAGGAGGAACACGAGCAGCATCTACGACTTATTTTGGAACTCCTTCGAACGGAACAGCTGTACGCGAAGTTCTCGAAATGCAACTTCTGGCTTCGTGAAGTCCATTTCCTAGGCCATGTGGTAAACAAGGATGGGATTCATGTTGATCCATCCAAGGTGGACTCGATTAAGAACTGGCCTGCACCTCGTACACCAAAGGAAATTCGCCAATTCTTGGGTTTGGCAGGTTACTACAGGAGGTTCATTAAGGATTTTTCCAAGATTGCACAGCCTCTCACCTCACTAACGCAGAAAGGCGTTGCCTATCGATGGGGAAATGCACAGGAGTTAGCATTTCAACATTTAAAGGATAGACTTTGCAGTGCACCTATCCTTTCCTTGCCAGAGGGCACAGACGACTTCGTGGTCTACTGCGACGCATCAATTCAGGGTCTTGGTTGTGTATTGATGCAACGAGATAAAGTTATAGCCTACGCCTCACGCCAACTTAAAGTTCATGAAAGGAACTACACTACGCATGATTTAGAGCTGGGAGCTGTTGTTTTTGCACTTAAGATATGGCGACATTACTTGTACGATACCAAGTGCGCCATCTACACCGACCACAGGAGCCTCGAGCATATCTTCAAGCAGAAGGAACTGAATATGCGACAACGACGATGGGTCGAGCTACTGAATGACTACGAGTGCTCGATCAGGTATCACCCGGGCAAGGCCAATGTTGTGGCTGACGCCCTCAGTCGAAAGGACACCGCGCCTAAGCGCGTGCGAACGTTGCAACTCACCATACATTCTAGTCTTCCTTCTCAAATACGAGCTGCTCAGATAGAAGCATTGAAATCAGAAAACGTCAGGGCTGAAGCCCTACGCGGCTCAAGGCAACACTTAGAACAAAAGGAAGACGGTGCTTACTACGTAATGGGACGCATTTGGGTCCCACTCTATGGCAACCTACGAGAGCTTGTGATGGATGAAGCACACAAGTCTCGCTACTCGGTACACCCTGGTTCGGATAAGATGTACCACGATATCAAAACTACGTATTGGTGGCCTAGCATGAAGGCCCACATAGCAACTTACGTCAGCAAGTGTTTGACTTGTGCGAGAGTCAAGACGGAATATCAGAAACCCTCAGGCCTACTCCAACAACCAGAGATACCACAATGGAAATGGGAGCAAATTTCCATGGATTTCGTTACTGGCCTGCCTAGATCCCAGCGCGGAAACGATACTATTTGGGTGATCGTGGATCGACTCACAAAGTCTGCACACTTCTTGGCTATCAAGGAAACGGATAAATTCTCCACTCTAGCAGAAGTATACCTCAAGGAAGTTGTTTCGAGGCACGGGGTGCCCACCTCCATTATCTCGGATCGAGATGCGCGTTTTACTTCAGAGCTGTGGCAAGCGATGCACAAATCCTTTGGCTCACGTTTAGACATGAGCACAGCGTATCACCCTCAGACGGACGGACAGTCTGAGCGCACTATTCAAACCTTAGAAGACATGCTTCGTGCATGTGTAATCGACTTTGGCAACAGCTGGGAAAAGTATCTGCCACTTGTGGAATTCTCGTACAATAACAGCTACCACACCAGCATTAAAGCTGCTCCGTTTGAGGCATTGTACGGGCGTAAATGCCGGTCACCTCTTTGTTGGGCAGAGGTGGGGGATAGTCAGATCACTGGTCTAGAACATGTGGTAGACACAACTGAACGAATTGCTCAAATACGACGACGCATGGCGGCAGCTCGTGACCGTCAGAAAGTCTACGCCGATAAGGGCAGGAAACCACTTGAGCTCCAGGTTGGGGAGCGGGTACTACTCAAAGTTTCACCCTGGTAGGGTGTGGTTCGTTTTGGTAAACGAGGCAAACTTAACCCACGATACGTTGGACCTTTCGAAATCATCAAGAAAATAGGCAGGGTGGCCTACAGACTGAACTTACCAGCAGAACTCAGTGCAGTTCACAACGTTTTCCACGTGTCGAATCTGAAGAAGTGTCTGTCGGATGAGACCCACATAGTTCCTCTGAAGGAACTCACTATCGACGAGCAGCTACGATTCGTCGAAGAGCCAGTTGAAATCACGGACCGGGATGTTAAGGTCCTCAAGAACACTAGAATACCTCTCATTCGAGTTCGTTGGAACTCACGTCGCGGCCCAGAGTTCTCCTGGGAACGCGAAGATCAGATGAAACAAAAGTATCCCCAACTATTCGCAAACGGTACAACCACTACTGAGGCTGAAGCTACGGAATTTCGGGACGAAATTCCAGATCAACGGGGGGAGGATGTGACACCCCAGGAAAACCAGGAAAACCATACAACTTAACTAGCTTCCTCAGTGAGTACATACCAAAATTTCGGGACGAAATTTCTTTCAACTTGGGGATAATGTGACAACTCGTAATTTAGAACCTTTCATTGTATCTCGATGTAACATGCTTCAACGTTATGTGACTAATTGACTTGTTGGTTTGATGAATGATATAAGTGAATTTATGTGATTATGTGTTGTGCTTGTATGTATGCGTGTGTTTATGTAACCCGAGACACAAGGACCCGACTCGAGACCATGCGGTCTCGAGTGAACAGTGCAACAGTTGGGCCGGTTGGGCCATGCATCCCCTTTAGTCTACCCGGAAGCCCATTAGGGTGCACCAACTTAGAACAAGTATATAACCTTGGTGGATAGCCAACCTTGCCATTCTTTGGGCAATCTACACACACTCTCCTACACACACACTCCCACATTCTCTCACTAAAACCCTAGAGATCAAACATCACATCTCCTCTCCTTTTCTCTCGGATCAAACCGGCGACCACAAGGGACACAAGGGACTCTCGGATCGGCTCGTACACACCCATTTGGAAGCTTCATTCATTACTACTTCACACCTTTGAACCCATACTTGAACCGGTTAGTGATTTCTTTGCAAACACATGTATATACATGATTAAAGGTGTTGATGTGTGATGATATAGGTTAGTGATGCATGCTATGTGTTTTATTTCGGATGATGATGTTATATATGATGATGAAATGTTGTCTTGGTATATATAATATGTGATTGATCATGAATGGTTGTAATCGGCTCTATATGGGCTTGAATCCGAATGGTTTGGTTATGTTTAGGTATGAATGAGGAGGTTTGTGTTCAATGAAATCGGATTAGCATATGTTGATGATAAATCCTATATAAGTATGCTATTGTATTGATTGAATATGCTAGATGTAGGAGCCGATGATGTTACTAACTTGAATTCATGCTAGAATAGATCTTCTTGATGAAGCATGTTGATTATAATGAAAACCCTAAAATGATGAACTATTTGAATGTATGATGAACAACATGAATATGCTATGAATGTGCCTTGAATATTTGAAAAACTTGGTGTTTGATCCATTTCGGTTAATTGTTAGACAAGGGAACATGTTTGTGCTTTACCATTGGATAGTACACCATATCATGAAATCGAAATGCTATTGGATAGTACACTTGCCGGCTATTAATAGGTGTGCCAGTCGAGACCCTTGGTCTCGACTCGAGACCATGTAGATGACAACTCGAGATCCATGGTTGCGACACAGGTTGCGAGTCGAGAACCCCTAGTCTCGACTCGAGACCACACCACATCAGCACAAAAACAGCATGACTCGAGATCATGGTTGCGAGTCCGGTTGCGACTCGAGACCATCTAGTCTCGACTCGAGACCACGTACACACACCTTCTGTTTGGACTTGCACACTGCTATGGGCCTAAGTAGTTGGGCCGCACACTTAGACTTTGGTTGTTACGTGAATGTTACTGTGGAACTTGTTACGAACTGTTGTTGAACTGCCATGCTAGACATGTATGCCATGATCGTTACTTATGTACAATACGTGTAGAACATACGTGCACTACTTGGATATGAACCTGACTTGAATGGTATCTGTGTTAGGACGTAGTTGACCACTTACAACTTGATTGACCTTTCTGTGTATCTGCCGAGCAAACCAAGGTGAGTTCACACTTTCTTCAAAGCATGGGATTCTCAGGGTTGGGAATGGGGTTAAGGAACATGGATCCCTCGTCCTTTCTTGGGTAGGACAGTATTGGTTCAGGAATGTAATTCCTCGTCCTCATGGACAGATAACTCGTACTAGACCAAAACTCTATCACGAAGTCCCTCCTTTTTATATCGACTTAATCGCCGGGCCAATGGCGAGCGGGTCATTAGTTAGATAGCGCTATTTAGGTTTGACAAGCCTCACACCGTGCCGCAGAGGACGGGCGTGAACTAATGGACTATGGCACGTCGGTGATGATAGACACCGACGCTAAGGGCATATAAACATGACTACAGTCAGCAGTCGATATGGTAACGAGTCTAGTGTATACATGGGGTAGCCCCCACGGCCGAAATGCCAGATAACTAACATGGGGTAGCCCCAACGGCTGTATTGCCAGTGTAAATGGGTAAACAAATCACGTTTTCAACTATGGGGTAACCCCCACGGTAGGATGCCAGTTAAAGGAAACTGCTTTTGGAACAACTTAAAAATGAACACCCAACCGTGAACTCACTCAACTTGTTGTTGACTCGTTACTACATGCTTTGCAGGTCTATAGGTACTTAGCTGGAGCTTGCATGGAAGAGGGTCGTTGTGGGACATGGACAGTTGTGTGCCATGTTAAACCTTGAAACAATTAAACATATGTTTTGGTTTTAAATGTTATGCTTCCGCTTGCAACTTGAACTATGTTTTTGTTTGGACATCAATTGTATTGGTTGGATTTTATAACCACTTATATGCTTGTTCAATATGATTGGTGGCTGGATCCTGGTCAGTCACGCCTCCAAGCGGTAGTATTCCGCAGGTGGATTTTGGGGGTGTGACAACTTTAACGCGTCGTTCGCGTGAAACGCGTTCGGACCGCCTAACTAGTCCTATGACAAGTAGAATATGCCTTAACATGTTTAATATTGTCGCCAAATCAATTTAGATGTCAAAAGTTATGTCACATATGTTTATAATGAATTTTGGCATCAAAGGGGTATTTTGGTAATTTACCTAAGGCATATAAACTACCTATCATACAACTACTTAAACGTCGTGACCATAAGGTATAACCTCGGAAGGTTATTGCCTACCTACTATGGTGACCTAATGTATTTGGTCGGATTCTAATGATCGACCAAATGGGTCGGGTTCGAAGGTATAAGTGATTTATTAAATCGCTTACCCTTACGACCCTAGACAATGTGGTAATCATTAGGCGTAGTCACAAGGGACTATAACCTTCGTGATTACAATCACGTTGCAAAGTTCAAACGAACTTCGCATTGACCATAAACTGGTCAACGCAGAAAGTCAAACAAAGTTTGACTTTCGGACTCGAAAAGCAATAAAAGAACGAAGGAATACTTACAAAGGGTCCCCGAAAGCTTTGATCTCTCAAATATTCTCAGGTATGAAGTGTTTTCACTCCAACTTCCAGAAATTTCAAGAAATCACGTGGGTTTTGCAATGGCATGGGGGGGGGGGTATTTATAGTTTTCGGAGAGCCGTTAAGATCGTTTCTTGGAAACCGTGATCAAATCTCAACCCTCCACCTCAAGACCCTGGTTTTTTAAAACCATTTGAGCCCCTAGTATTGCCCAATACCATGTGCATAAGTGAAAGGGACCAGATGCAATGTTTCTGCAAGTTTCTGATGTCTGGGGACTGCTTGCGCACCGTAACACTCAAAGTGTTGAGGTGCGCAAGGACCTGCAGACCAGAAAGTTTGATTTTTGGCAGTTTTGGTCCCTGTTGTGTAATAAGGCCATTTCCGACACGTTTAAGGCCCGTTAACCCCATTTCAAAGCTCTAAAATGAAGTTAAAGTATAGGGAACTTAGAATGTGCTCAAAAATATCCCGGATGTCGGTTCGTTTGGCCGTACGATCGCGATGTTCGCTTAATTACGACGGGAGTCGTAACGAACGCAAAAACGGTCCAAACTGCGCGATGAATGAATTTTTGACAAGACAAACACTAAAGCATAATATTATAATGATTACATAAATTTTTGGATGTCCGGATGTATTCAGAACGTAAGTTATGCGCGAAAGTGCAAACTTATGCACTTTTTGACACTTTTAGTCCCTGAATGAGCCAAAAGTTTATTTTAGCTCACCGAACCCCTCAAAGCCTATTTCTAAGCTATGTAAAGGATATTTATGGTATGTTTAACTTATGGCCATGATCCGGAATGTCTGTTATAGTTCAAATTGGCTTACTTTCGCAGTTTGTCAACTTTAGTCCCTGTTAGCGATTTAACTTGATTTTGCCATACCAAAGCCTTCAAAACTTATTTCTAAGTTACATAAAGGTTATTTAAGGTATGTTAAGCCTATTTCACTATTCCGGAGTGTTCGTTGCATTAAACTGGTTATATTTACGCATCAGTGCGTGTATAACCTTCCAGAAAGCGATTTAGAGCTTGAAATCGAACAAGAATTGATATGTGAAAAAGATACACATATTTATACAGATCCCAAGTATGAAATACAATATTTCATTGGCTTGGTATTTTTTTGATGGTCATGGAGGCACAGTTGTCACACTTGGCCCAAGTGACTCGACCGAACAGGAATCACCCTATTCCGACCGGTTCACGGTTCTCGTCAGCAGTTCATGTTTAAACCTGATGTCAATATCTCTTGGACAAAATTCGGATCTGGAACTAATACATCACCAAGAATGGGTGGAAGATCAGAACGAGCTCCGATTCCATCAGGTTTGAGTGCATTGAGTGTAAAAGACTTGAAAGAAAGTTGGAAAACCTTCTCTCAATCCTTTTGTCCATGAATTCTTGTAGATCTAAGTGAAATCATTGATAAATGTTGTGGAAATCCTTCAGATCTAAGTTGTTCTTGGTGGAATGAAGCCAAACATTGAAGTTCATAAGAACTCCATGATGACATCACCCTAGAACACCTCAAATCCGATGATTTCATGGTTAAAAGTTAATATTCAAAAGATAGAAAGGTGTAGGAGTGCGTGTAGATCAAGAAAGTACAAGATTTAGGTTGAAAACTTACAAGATTCGAGATAAATTGAGAGAAATGTGGGCTAGAGCGAGCTGGGTCGAGTGAGAGCTGTCACATCAACTGATGTGACATATGAGGGGTATTTATAGGGTTTCCTAAAAAGGAAAGTGGGGAGGAGGCTGGTCGATCGGGTGGCAGTCCGATCGGGTGGCAACTCGATCGGATGGCAACCCGATCGGATGGCAATCCGATCGGATGGCCACTCGGTCGGTTGGCCACTCAATTCGAGTATTCAGCGCGATGAGTTTGCTCGTTTTGATTCGAGTGATGAGCGTTGCGACGCGATTTGAGAGAGCGATGCGATAGTATTACCCATAAAATTACCTTTAATGCCAACTACTATATCTAGCATATAATCACATAAGTAACTTGCGTTTAGCGTTCGATTCGATTGCGATGCGATAGATTGCGATTTCGATTAAAACTTCAACATAAACATAACATGCACAAGTAACACATACATAGCAGACACACGTAAACAATATGCAGAACACATAATTCGAGTTGCAAATGCGATAGCGATAAGCGATAAATTGATTAAACATGCGATTAACCTCGGTTATTAACGAGTACTCCACATAATACAGCTAATACGATAACATAAATAGACTATCTAAAAGTCAAAGAAGTCAAAACAGGAGTTGAGCAAGGAGTGACAGGTCGCAATTAGCAATCTTGTCTTCCTTTGACTTCAATCTTGACTTTGACTTTTGAAACGCGGGGTGTTACAGCCTCCCCTTTTTAAGGGAATTTCGTCCCGAAATTAGGCTGAAGCCGTAACAAACAACTGTGGGTACTTCGCCTTCATGTCGCTTTCGAGTTCCCAAGTGAACTCTACGCTTCGTTTGCCTTCCCAGTGAACTTTCACAATGGGAATGCGCGAGCGTCGGAGCTGCTTGGTTTGGCGGTCCATGATTTCGACAGGCTTTTCCATGAAGTGTAGTGTTTCGTTTACTAGAAGATCCTCGAGGGGTACATGTAAATCATCATCAGCCAGGCACTTTCTGAGGTTCGAAATGTGGAAAGTCGGGTGGACGTTGTTAAGTTCCTCCGGTAGTTCGAGTCTGTAAGCCACTTTTCCGATCCTTTCCAGAATCTTAAAGGGTCCAACATATCAAGGCGCGAGCTTTCCTCTCTTGTCGAATCTGACCACACCCTTCCAAGGTGATACCTTTAGGAGTACATGGTCTCCAACGTCAAACTCGAGGGGCCTGCGTCGTCTATCGGCGTAACTTTTCTGACGACTCCAAGCTTTCAGTAGATTGTCTCGAATTTGGAGGATTTTGTCAGTCTTTTCTTGTAGTAGCTCAGGACCGGTTAATTACGAGTGCCCGATCTCGTTCCATACAATAGGCGATCGACATCTTCTTCCATACAATGCCTAAAATGGTGCCATTTGAATGCTGGAATGATAACTGTTATTGTACGAGAATTTGACTAAAGGCAAGTATGCGTCCCAATTACCACCGAAATCTATGACATACGAACGAAGCATGTCTTCAAGGGTACGAATCGTTCTTTCAGTCTGACCATCGGTTTGGGGATGGAATGCGGTACTTAGATTAAGCATAGTACCGAGAGCAGATTGAAATGTTTCCCAACAACGCGAGATAAACCGAGCATCGTGGTCAGAAATGATGTCGCGAGGCGTCCCATGTCGACAAATAATCTCTTTGGTGTAGATTCGGGCTAATTTTTCTACCTTGTAGTCTTCCCGTATTGGTAGAAAGTGAGCAGATTTAGTCAAACGGTCAACGAAAACCCAGATGCTGTCGTGACCTGAGGGCGTGCGCGAAAGTTTCGTTATGAAGTCCATAGCTATACTCTCCCACTTCCACACAGGGATCTCGGGCTGAATGAGTAAGCAAGAGGGTCTTTGGTGCTCAGCCTTGACCTTCGAGCAGGTTAGGCACTTCGAAACATAGAGGGCAATATCTCTCTTCATGCACGGCCACCAGTACTTGTAGCGCAGGTCCTAGTACATCTTGTTGGCACCGGGATGAATAGAATATCAGGATTTGTGGGCTTCGTTCATCAGAATCTGTCATAAATTGGTCCGTTTAGGTATCTAAATTCGGTCTAGATAATGGAATATCCCATTCGACTTATTTTCTAGCTGGGCTCCATCGTTGAGAATCCTTTCCTTCTTCAAAGTGCTTTCATTAAAGCAGGCATGCTGGGCTTCGCGGATGAGGGTTTCGAGATCATATTGGGTTTGGATATTACGGGCGCTATGCAAATAACTCCGTCAGCTGAGAGTGTCGGGAACGACATTTGCTTTGCCAGGATGATAACGAATCTCATAGTCATAATCGTTGAGAAGTTCTACCCACCGGTGTTGACGCATATTTAGTTCCTTCTGATCAAAGATGTGTTGTAGGCTCCTATGATCGGTGAAGATCGTACACTTGGTACCATAAAGGTAGTGTCGCCATATCTTTAATGCAAAAACAACTGCGCCTAGCTCGAGGTCATGGGTTATATAGTTCTTCTCATGGATCTTGAGCTGACGAGACGCGTAAGCAATAACCTTGTCTCGTTGCATGAGAACTCAACCAAGGCCAAAGTTTGAGGCATCACAAAAGACTATAAAGTCATCGTTTCCGTCGGGTAGAGTGAGAACAGGAGCATTGCAAAGCATGTAGTTGAGGGTTTGAAAGACAGTCTCTTGTCCAATTCCCCAAACAAAAGGTTTGTCTTTTTGCGTGAGAGAGGTGAGCGGCACAGCGATTTTAGAGAATCCTTTGATAAATCGGCGATAATAGCCTGCTAGTCCGAGAAAAGAGCGGACTTCAGACAGGTTCTTAGGTGTGACCCAACTCTTGACAGCTTCGATCTTTGCGGGGTAGACGTGAATTCCTTGACTATTGACAATGTGACCGAGGAATTGAACCTCCTCCAGCCAGAATTCACACTTGGAGAACTTGGCATAGAGTCGATTTCCCCGGAGTAGCTCGAGAACCAAACGTAGATGCTGCGCATGTTCGGCTTTCGACTTGGAATAGATCAGGATATCATCGATGAACACGATGACGAAGCGGTCGAGAAAAGGTTTACACACGCGATTGGTTAAAACAAAAGGCATAACAACGAACTCGTATTGGGCGTATCGGGTGCGAAAAACGGTTTTGGGAATATCCTCCTCTTGTATACGTAACTGGTGGTAGCCTGAGCGTAGATCGATTTTGGAGAAACACGTAGCACCTTGTAACTGGTCAATCAAATCATCGATGCGAGGCAAAGGGTAACGATTCTTGATTGTCAGCTTATTCAATTCCCGATAGTCGATGCACATCCGGAACGACCCATCCTTCTTTTTGACGAAAATGACTGGTGCGGCCCAAGGAGAGGTGCTAGGGCGAATAAAGCGTTTGTCAAGCAATTCCTGGAGCTGACTCGAGAGTTCACGCATTTCAGACAGAGTGAGTCGATAAGGAGCTCTTGCAACAGGGTTTGCTCCAGGAATGAGGTCGATGCGAAAGTCTATATCACGACTCGGAGTAGACCTGGGAGATCTTCAGGAAAAACGTTAGGGAATTCACAAACAACAGGAACGTCTTTCGCTTCAGTCTTTCTTTTCTTTTCCTTCTCCGCTACTTCAATGTTAGCCAAGAAAGCTCTGTATTCCTTGCGGAGATACTTGCTAGCTTGGATACAAGACATAAGCTTGAGGTCCTTCGAGAGAGTTTCACCATACACACACAGTTGATCACCATTAGCGAGCGAGAATCGAATCATCTAATCGAAGCAAACAACCTCGGCATGGTTTTCGCAAAGAAAGTCCATGCCTATTATAACATCAAAACTACCGAGCTGCATCGGAATAAGGTCGATGGGAAAGATGTGATTGTTGAGTTCTAGAGTACAATCACGAAGAACAGAGTTGACGGTGACGGTTCTTCCAGTGGCAACTTCAACATCGAACGTCGAGGGGAGATGGGCGCGCTTACGATTAAGAAGCTCTTCGAACTCAAACGATACAAAGCAGTTATCGGCTCCAATATCAAACAAACATGAATCATAAATACCATTCACAAGGAACGTACCATTGACCACGTTGTTGTCAGCCTGAGCCTGTCGCACATTAATGTTGAAAGTTCGAGCACGAGCGGCTTGTTGCTGGTGTTGCTGAGGCTGCTGCTGCTGTTGCTGGGGTTGCTGCTGTTGAGGCTCTTACTTCACAACCCGATTGGGGCACATGTTCGCGAACTTGTTGGGATCACCACACGCAAAGCAGACTCTGGCGTTGACCGCGGGTGCCGGAGCTGCTTGTTGGCCTTGAGGGGCGGGGAGTAGAGCTTGATGAGCAGTAGCTGGTGCTGGTGCTTGACGAGGACCTGTACGACAATTGGCGGTAAAATGGCCGTACATGTTGCAATGTACACAAAATCTGCAGGCGATCCCCACCGAGTGATGATAGGTGTAAGTCAGGCAAGCAGGGTGAGGACCAGTATAAGCACGCTTTGCCGGTGGTGCTTGAGTTACCGGTGCCGCAACCTAGCGGTGTTGAGTTTGCTGCTGAGCTGGTATAGCTTGGAGTGGGGCAGCGGTAGTTACAACACAATTCTTGTTGCTGGAGTTGTTGTTGTTCTTCCTCTTGCGATGAGAGGCTTTTGAAGACTGAGGAGCGACAACGGTTTCTGTGGTTGGTGCGGTGGTAGCTTGATGGAGATTCTTGACGGCTTTATCCCAAAAGCTAGACTTGACTCGTTTGTCGTTTATTTCAGCGGCAAGCAGGTAAGTCTCCTCGATTGTTGTTGGCTTTGAAGCTTGCACAAAATCTGCGACACAATCTGGCAGCGCACGGATATACTTCTTGATTGCCATGTCAGAAGTCTTAACTTGATCGGGACAGACTATGCTAAGCTGCTTGAAGCGAGCGGTTAAAGCTGCATTGTAACCCTCCTTTTGCTTGATGTGCTATAATTCGTCCTCCAACTTTTGGCGCTCATGGGGAGGGCATAACTCTTCCAACATGACGTTTTTCAACTCATCCCACGTCAAACCATAAGCTGCATCGTTTCCGCGTTTGTTCCTCTCGGCCGTCCACCAGTCTAAAGCGCGAGACTGGAAGACGTCGGTAGCATTCAGAGTGTGGAGTTCGTCAGGACAACCACTCTGGCACAGGGTGGCCTCGATCGAATCAAACCATTGGAATAAGGCCGTAGGACCATCTTCGCCAGTAAATTCTTTTGGTCCGCAAGCTTTAAACTGCTTAAAGCTAAAAGTAGCTTTGGGAGCATCGGTCCTTGACTCTTCAGAAGATTTGCTCACATTCTCGTACAGTTCACTGACGATTTGAGGAATAACCTTCGCCATTTGCTTGGCAACCATAGTGGTGAGGCGTTTATCTGCTTCCTTTCGGTGAGCAGCTTGAGTAGCGCGAGAACCAGGCGTTTATTTGCTTGGCAACCATAGCTCAGGAACACGTATAACACAAAATCACATAGGCACATAAACACATAAGCACATAATCACGTAGAGCACAGAAACACATAAGCACGTATGGCACAGAAGCACATGAGGCAGTCAGAATATAGAAACCTAGCTATATGTTGCACGTATTCCCTATCCTTCATAGCGCGTATAACGATTAATTACAGCGATTGCGAGTATCGAGCAGCGATTGCGAATAATGTCCAGCGATTTGCTAGCGTCTTGAGATAGATGTGCAGTGCGAGTCGTGCGTGTTGATCGAAAGCGAATGAGCGAAAAGCGAACAAATCACCAAAATGGAAACATACAACCACATAAAAAACATAAAATCCACATAAAATCGGCATATATCAGAGTCAGCAATTGCGGGCTCAGAATTGAAACACATAGAAATCGAGAATAGATTGTCTTCGGCTAGATAGACTTCGACTATCCAAAGTGATTCAACTATTCACAAGGACTTTTTGTGCACACTTTGGCCTTCTGGTCTGTGCTCTCACTTCGATTCGAGCGATCGACACGAATCCTTCCAGTTACAGTGTGACTTCAAGTCGTTGGAGTCCGTCAAGACTTTGGTGAGGGTGTTGTAAAACCACATTTAAGAGTAGAACGAGTCATTAAGATTTGGGTTTCACCCCTAACTCAAAGACTACGTTCCTGTTGGTGTGATAGAATCACGAGATTAATAAGGAGATTTGCGTCGAAGTATGGATTTCACTCCTAATCCAACGCAATCCCTCCTGTTTTATAGTAAAAATAGCAATTCGAATGAGCAATCTGGTCGAGAGTTTGCGGTTTTCACACGTAATCTTAACCAGATCATCCGTTTATGTGAGTAATCAGCCTTTGGAAAGGCTGATCTTGCGCGGAACGGTAGTATGCGATGTTCACGCAAGTGTGTAGTGTATAGCTAGTTCGAGCGAGAAATAGCGAGAATGGCAAATAAGCTCGCACAAAATCCCTACCGGGTATGCACAAGTCGGTCTGTTGGTACTTAACTATAGACTAAGTCGTTTCTAAGACATCGACCTGGACTAGGTCGAGTCTTGCCTAATTCCCTATAGTTATGGCTCTGATACCAATCTGTCACAGCCCAACCGATGGCGGAATCATCGGGGCGCTGCACTGAGCGAAACAGATTATTCAAAGAAATTCCATAACGACTAAATTACCAAATAGTTTAAATATTATGATGTCCCATACCATAACCCATAAGATAATCTAGTTATTACAGACAGAGATATTCTTCAAACAAGGAAAACATGTTCCGACAACTCAGATTTTCAAATAAAATAAATTGTCTTTGTTTCTAGACTCTTTCCTAGCCTCGATTTCACAGCAAGCCAAGCATTCTAACATCTTAAGCACCTGCCACATACGTTAAAGTAAAAGTCAATACACATAGTGTAAAGGTGAGCATACAAGTTTAATAATAGCATATAGAGTTCGAAATCGTTTACGCATAACCAGCATGTACAACGTATAATGTGAAGCATGTAAGTTATCGACAAAGATCCTATCAATACCAATGACTGCGAGTAGCGAGTGCGCAACACATATTCACCACGATCGGACAGTCACTCGATCGGATGGCGATCCGAGCGGGTGGTAATCCGTTTCAATCTTCAGACCCTTGAATAGTTTGAAAAAAGTTTAGGTGAGGAAACAAGTGCAACCTGATCGGATGGCCGATCGATCGGGTGGCAATCCGATCGGGTGGCAATCCGATCAGACGACAATCCATCCCAATGATCCGTTCGTCTTGACACTTGATTCGTTTGAAGTTTTGTAGTGTTTGAACGAGACATCTTGATAACATGCTTGAACAACAGAAACCCTTTCTCGGCCCAAGTGACCCGACCGAACAGAAATCACCCTATTCCGACCGGTTCACGGTTCGCGTCAGCAATTCATGTTCAAACCTGAAGTCAATATCTCTTGGACAGAATTCGAATCTGGAACTAATACATCATGAAGAATGGGTAGAAGATTAGAACGAGCTTCGATTCCATCGGGTTTGAGTGCATTGAGTGTAAAATACTTGAAAGAAAGTTGGAAAACCTTATCTCAATCCTTTTATCCATGAATTCGTGTAGATCTAAGTGAAATCATTGATAAATGTTGTGGAAATCCTTCATATCTAAGTTGTTCTTGGTGGAATGAAGCCAAACATTGAAGTTCATAAGAACTCCATGATGGCATCACCCTAGAACACCCCAAATCCGGTGATTTCACGGTTAAAAGTTAAGATTCAAAAGATAGAAAGGTGTAGGAGTGCGTGTAGATCAAGAAAGTACAAGATTTAGGTTGAAAACTTACAAGAATCGAGAGAAATCGAGAGAAATGTGGGCTGGAGCGAGCTGGGTCAAGTGAGAGCTGTCACATCAACTGATGTGACATATGAGGGGTATTTATAGGGGTTCCTAAAAAGGAAAGTGGGGAGGAGGCTGGTCGACCGGGTGGCAGTCCGATCGGGTGGCAACTCGATCGGATGGCAACCCGATCGGATGGCAATCCGATCGGATGGCCACTCGGTCGGTTGGCCACTCGATTCAAGTGTTCAGCGCGATGAGTTTGGTCGTTTTGATTCGAGTGATGAGCGTTGCGACGTGATTCGAGAGAGCGATGCGATAGTATTACCCATCAATGTACCTTTAATCCCAACTACTATATCTAACATATAATCACTATAAGTAACTTGCGTTTAGCGTTCGATTCGATTGCGATGCGATAGATTGCGATTTGATTAACACTTCAACATAAACATAACATGCACAAGTAACACATACGTAGCACACACACGTAAAAAATATCCATAACACATAATTCGAGTTGCGAATGCGATAGCGATAAACGATAAATTGATTAAACATGCGATTAATATGCGATTAACCTCGATTATTAACGAGTACTCCACATAATACAACTAATGCGATAACATAAGTAGACTATCTACAAGTCAAAGAAGTCAAAACAGGAGTTGAGCAAGGAGTGACAGATCGCAATTAGGATTCTTGTCTTCCTTTGACTTCAATCTTGAGTTTGACTTTCGAAACACGGGGTGTTACATCCTATAATAACCTTCATGAGAAACATTCTCCCTATCCATTGTTTGAAACTCCAACTTCTCATCGAATTCACACACTCTCTACATTTCACTATAACAAGGACGTCATTTCAACAATTCCATGGTACTCTTGAGGTTTGGTACAACCATACACAAACTCATCAGAATAGACTTTAAATCTTCGGATCTAAACCTTTCTTTATAAACAGTAGACTGATTCAAATAACAAAAGCTTGCTGGAAATCCAAACATGAACCAGAGATTCCACTTTGGGAACGGAGGATTTATTTAAAAGCAAAATATCCACATCTACTCTCACAAGTTTCCTCAAAATAAATTTCGGGATGAAATTTCCTAAAGTATGGGAGATTGTGACACCTGTGCTTGTGTAATCATTATTTGAACTCTGAACAGTTCAATTATCATTGAAACAATGTATTTTGATCCTCATATTTGTTTAATTATGTTTGGCAAATTATCATTTCAATTCTTGTTCAATTTCAAACTCAAAATCGCTTTCTGGAAAGTTATACGGAAACTTATGCGTAAACGTAATCAGTTTAATGCGACAAACACTCCGGAACATCAACATAAGCTTAACATACCTTAAATAACCTTCACGTAACTTAGAAATAAGTTTTGGAGGGTTTGGTGTGCAATCAAGTTTATTTGCTTACAGGAACTATTTTTTACAAACTGCGAAAGTATGCCGATTCGTATAGTAACGTACCTTCCGGAATATGATCATAAGTTAAACATACCATAAATATCCTTTACATAGCTTAGAAATAGGCTTTGAAGGGTTTTGTATGCGAAAATAAACTTATTTGGTCAAACAGGGACTAAAAGCGTCAAAAAGCGCATAAGTTTGCATTTATGCGCATATCTTACGTTCTGAACATATCCGGACATCCAAAAAATTTTATAATCATTAAAATATTTTATTTTAGTGATCGGCATGCTAAAATTCCATTCGTCGTGTAGTTTGGATCGTTTTTCACGTCCGTTCGTGTTTTCGTCGTAATTAACCGAACAACGTGGTCGTACGACCAAACGAACCGATATCCGAGATATTTTCAAGCATATTTCATGTCCCATATACTTAAACTTCATCATAAAGCCTTGAAAATGGGTTAACGGGGTTTAAACGCATCGAAAATGGCTTAAAAGTGTTGCAGGGACCATTTTTGCCAGTTTTCAAAGCTTGCTGGTTCTGGTTTGTGGTGGCGTAGCGCGACCCCAAAGGGGTGATGCCGTGGCGCGACGCCACGGCCTACTTTTGGTAGAAAATCCATTTTTAGCAACTTGTTTGAATTTGAGGGTCTTTTATGCAACTTTTGCAATACCTTAAGCTGGTTTTGGACTCCCCTAGTATACTAAATCAGTGGGTAACACACGGAGGGCCAAGATCAAAGCTCAAAACCCAAGAAACGATCCTAACGGTTCTTAAAAAAACTATATAAACCCACTTGATTCATTTGCATCCTCACACATTTGATTCAAATTCAGCTCTAAGTTGAAGCTCTCATTTATGAAAGTTTCATACCTGAGTTGTTTTTTATCAAATCTTCCTAGCTTGGACCTCTTGTAAGCTTCTTTCATGTTTTTTATGCATTTCAAGCATGAAAGTCAAACATTGTTTGACTTTCTGCTTTGACCAGTCAATGGTCAACACAAAGTTCATTTGAACTTTGCAATGTGAGCGTAATCACGAATGGTTATAGTCCCTTGTGACTATACCTACTGAGTACCACGTTGATTAGGCGTAGTGACGAGTCATAGTTTCGGTCAAAATACGTGTTTATGCGTATCTTGCAACGAATCTATTTTCGGGTATCAAAACACTTTGTTTTAATATCAAACTTGTTTTCTAACTTAGTTAAGCATGTTTTAATATGTTTAACTCGTCACTATTAGTTTAGTGCTTATATAGGGTCGTAAGATAAGAGGTCTAAACAACCGCTTAGACTTTCGAACCCGACCCGTTTGGTCGATCATTAGGATCCGACCAAACACATTTTGTGACCATAGTTGTATAGGGAATGACCTTCCGAGGTTATACCTTATGGTCACTTCGTTTAGTTAGTTGTATGATAGGTAGTTTATATGCCTTAGGAAAATGAACAAAATGCCCTTTTTACGCATAAATTCATTTTAAGCATATGTAACCTAAATTTTGACATCTAAACTGATTAGGTAACATTATTAGACGTGTTAAGGCACATAATACTTGTCATAGGACTAGTTAGGCGGTCCGAACGCGTTTTACGCGAACGACGCGTTAAAGTAGCGTAAACTACCTTAACGAGTCGTAACAGGTCATAAGCACTTAGGATAGGTTCCAATTTAGTATGTAGGCTTTGTTAAACCATATCATATGAGTTCCAATACTCATTTGGTTTATGAAACCTCATCCTATCCGATCTTCCAATTTAGGTCCGGTTTATTAACGTAGTTACCTCTATTAGGTGCCGATTGATTCTGTGATCCTTCTAGCTTTGTTTGGTTGTTATCACAAGACTCCTAAGCAAAATCAAGTGAGTACATAGTCCCCTCTTTTACCGTTTTCAAATATTTTGGGGTGATACACATGTGCCTACTTGTTACTTTCGTGCTTTCGTGCTTTCATGTCATATACTTGCTATATTCATTAGTACGCATATAGTAGATGATTTCATTTATATTCTACTTTGTATGTTCATTTAGCATATTTAGTACATTATTTTCTCATAACATGCTTACATTTGGTATAACATTTGGTTTGTTTAACGAAATTAATACGTTCATTAACACCGATCATGCCGCTCGGTAGTAAGTAGTGGTACAATAGGAATTGACAACTCCCATTTCTGGCTTCCTAGGTTTGTTTGGAAGTAGGGAATGACTGAATCCGATATACATAAATTTTGATAAACCTTTAATTTGTTTAAGGGTTTGTCTCCACAGTCGCAAGTCTTGAATGTATGCGTTTTAACATTACCACATAAGTGTTTGTATAAATAAAGCATGGGTTTTGCAAAACATATCTTTTGACTTAAACTATGATTTATATCAAATACATTGTTTTGTACATTTTTTTCTTATAAGGGTTGAGTAAATGCTTTTATTCACCATACATCACATTTGTTTACACATAAACATTTTGGCATTGGTTTAAACAAGGTATTTTGGTGGTTTGTTTGGGTAAGTGATTTAAATGACGAGGCGTGTGTAATATGATAAAAGCATGGTGGATACGCCACTGGTACTTCCTATATATAAGTGCTTTTATGATATTACATATCGTAACATTATTTAAATCATTTCAAATTAGACATATTACATTTTACACAAATAACAAATCTTCACAAAACATTGTTTTACAAACAACATATTTTATACAAACTTATTTTACTTGGTTATTCATTTAACCACACATCCTTCTTTTATATCATCTGATTTCTTATCGATTTTCATATGATTTTTAAAAGAAAACACTTTACAAGATTCATGACTAACTTTATTAAACATTTCTTTAAACTTACAAGTCATGAATCGTATTTTAACAAAACCTATGTATCTCACAGGCATTTTTATGCTGACGTACCTATTTTCACATGTGTTTCAGGTACTGTTGTTAGATAATCATGATGCAAACATAGGACTGGACGAGGCCTTAGTGACATAAAACTATGAAAGACAGTTTAATTCATGTTGTGTTTCTTAAATTCTTAATCAATGTAAACATTTTAATTCAATAAAACAAAACTTCAATTACCATGTGTTATGAAACAATGATTCTGTTACTCCACTCCCCGACTCTTCCGCCGTGATTTGTTATTTTACGCGGTCGGGGTGTGACAGTTTGGTTTGTATATCGTATCTCGGATAAGATATATGAAGCAAAGCCATGGTTAAAAGTAGTCTTTTGTTAAAAAGTCCATGTACGAAACTTAATCTCTTTTGATGGGTTGAAACTTAACATCTTTTGTGTTGTAATATCATTTGAAACTTAAGAATGGATCAACGTCATTTTTAATCATATAGTTGTTTATTATAATCGAATGCAATGAAAACAGATCAAGTCACACAAACACGCTTCCGCAAAAGTCAGGGTGTGACAAGGATTTTAAGTAGGCTTGGGGCCCAGGCCCACAAGCCCGTTTCTTGTGATATGCGCGGCTCGATACGTTTCTGAAGCCCGTTTTCTCACCCGAACTTCGTAATGTGTCGTAAAACAAAATTTTAGAGCCAAATCACTAAAAATTACATCAAAAACTGTTGTTTGACACGTTCGTTCGATTGGTCGCGTTAAATCGGGTAAAAGCCTCGTTTGTCTTTTTTACTGTCAGTTTTTGGATCCCATTTCGTCTGCGGATATTAAAATTCATTTACGGCGCTAAATATGTCATAATATTTCAGTTTTATAGGTAATACGCATGTCCAGTGTTTCCGCTTCGTTGCTTGTGCGTTCTTACTACCACATTTTTCGTTCATGTTTGCGTTTTGTGATGTTCGAAAGCATGATCATTTCGAAAAACCAAAGTCATACGCATATGTTATATATGTAAAGTTCGTATTTGTCGGCGTTGTTAGTATTTCATATGGTGTCAGTTCATTATCATTCATCGCTCAACAGATTTCTCGAAAATCACCATACGCCCACTGTAAAGTTAGATAGGCGTTCCTAGGCATTCCAAAAGCCTAATTAAGTTAAATCGTGCCTTAAACACTATTTATTATCACCTTAAACATTTGTTAATTGCGTAAATTAAAACCAAAATGTACCGATTATCACATTCTCCTCCTGTTACAGAAATTTTGTCCTCAAAATTTAGACTATGTTATCTCCTCAGAGTTGTGTCATTCATAGGTAAGTCCATATAATCCCAAAGTGAATGATAACTCGTTGAATCAATACGTGTTCAAGTTACGTGAATTCAAGGACATTTTGCCTCAATAAGAACCCAACGGTTCAACTAAGTTTGTTCCAGGAATCGATGTCAAGCGAACGAAGCGTAGTGATACTATCACCAATGTGACTAAGTTTATGGGGGTTTAACAAAAGAGAAATTTTGACCAGTAGAATTCCAAATGAACGTTCAGAATCCACCAATAAATTTTTGGAACAATCGAATTCACCACCAATGGAAACTTGCATTGGTTGTCGTATAAATGGAAAACAGAATCAACAAATTCATTTGTAATAGAAACATGAAAATGATTCATCAACTATCGAACCAATGAATGAAATAAATCAACATGTAGACATTATTGAATTGCAAGGATACACCGAAATGAAATACAACCAAACATGGTGTATCATTGTCTTAATATATAGCTGCACTAAGACAATTTAAATGATTAGTCAAACAAAAAGCATACGTAGTTTTGCATGAAACGATCGATCATGATTATCCCATGCTACAAGTGTATACCAATGCCACAAGGTGTCATAGTGAATGAAATAATTCAATAATAGCGGTGACCGAACAAGTTCACCGTGTTTTGAAATCAGATGTGTGGTTCAACGAAGTGGATCTCAATATTTGTTCCAAACAAACCTCATAGGATTTTCAATTGATAATGAAACAACAAATAATTAGTGTGTTCGATCGAAGATTAAGAGCAATGAATATCACAAAACATTCGATCGATAATGAAAGAACCGTTAGGAGGTACAACGGAATGTATAGCATGAATTTGTGTACGATTATCTTAACACACAATTGTATTAAGACTCTGTTAATATGATAAATCGACAAAGCGGATTTAATATAAATAAATAATTCAATCCATACATGATGTCTGCAAACGAGATTAGCGCAAGCTTCAAATTTGTGGAAACGACACCACAAAGTGATCGTGATTCAAAGAAACGATTCAATGAAGTTACAGACGAAACAAGCCTACTATGGTTCGAAACAAATGAAGTACTTGTTGGGATTATGTTGAATATGATGGCCTCAATCCATCATATGGAACCTCGAGTTGAATATATATTACGAGCAAGTTCATGCAATTGAACTTGGTTTAATCACAATCTAACAATGGATACATGCGTCAACAAGAAAATTTTGATATGGTTACAATGGAGAACCATGTATGTAACTCAAAAAGGAAAGGAGTTTTTTCAAAAAAAAATTTGTTTACTCGATATCAAAGAGTCAATGCTTTGCATTAATATGGGTCATCTAGATCACAATGCAAAGATTGAGCATAGCGAAATAATATATGAAATGTTGATAAAACAACCATTCGAAGTGAAACCACATGCGTAGCAAACAATGCATGTGTAACATACGAATTTTTCAAGAAATAAGCAAATGAGTATTCGCTATCATGAAAGAAATCCTCGTGATACAATGACCATTAGGAGGAGTAGGGGTACGAAAATCTACTCACTATATGTAAAAAGTCAAAATTTCAACAGAAGAAATTTAAGGACTTTACCTGGAATTTCATGTGATGATCGGTTGTTATGTGACATTACCATTAAATGTTGAACATAGCATAATTTCCATTAATGAAGTAGGGGGAATGCGGAGACATGTGACTTCTTTATAGCGCCAACAATTGTGAGTCTCTTTAGACTAAGTACCGACTGTTGTGAAATCTTGTTGAAACGTACCTCAGCGTGATTCATGTCACTTGTATGATCGTGTAGAAAATTGATGCATTTTGGTCCGTAGTTCTCCCGCTGACGGGATTAGCATCGTTGTTGTCATGCCCAATCATGTTTTCCCAAGGCCTTGCCTCGAAAGTTGTGTGTGATGTACTTCGACGTCCGCTGACGTATAGCTTAAGTTTCACGTATAGTTGCACAATAGAGTTTCGTTCCACGTAGGTTATCTGCTCGGGTAATTAAAATAGCATAGACAATATAGATAATGGCGTTTGCCCGAGTTGTTGTCACACAATGACCCGCAGCGGAAAGGTACGGGGCATGATGATTGCCCATAGCTCATAACAACTAATTATTGTTTCAATATTTAAAGCATATCCATTTAAATAGTCACATAACATATATTAATCAAAATTGTCTGTACATTGTTCAAAACAAACATATCAAGATTTCAATTTAACTTCCTAAGGTCTATCCTACGTGTCCACATCACTTGAAAAACCAGCACCATGTTAGAAAAATATATATTTGGGTCAACAAATATGTTGGTGAATAATTTCCTCCTTTTATAGAAAACAGTTTTATATTTATTTCTTTTAAAAAAATATTTTTAACATGCACCTCAAGGTTAGTATGAAATTGGTCTCATATCATAGTCAACATACCCGTATACCAAATACACCAAACAAGAATACCCAACCAAATAACAACACAAACAACCAAAATAAATAGAATCCTGACAATAGCGTGCATTAGGCTCAAGCCCCGAGGAGCGAGTCTAATACCGTTGGCGACACTAGGCTACAACCCATGGCCGTGGGGAACCTAGTCAGCCATGGATCCACTAGACAAAATAGCATGCAATAGACTTGCATCAGATAGCATATAGAATAATAGAATCCACATAAGACGTTCACATAGTAACACTTGATCATAGCATGTTAAGTAAATCGAAAAGTGTAACATGATTATAACAACTCTCCCAAAACCCTTAAAACATTCCTATGCGTCCTAAAATACACCCGTATACGAAAAACGAGCTTAAAATACCTTTATATTTATAAAAATCGAATAAAAACAAAATTAAGGGGCGCTCGCAGGGCGCAACCTAGTTAAACAAAGGAGTCGCGGGGCGATAGCTGGACACCAGGCGAAACCCTGTGATGCCACGTGTCCCCCTGTGTGTGAAGTCTAGCCATTGATTCATCAAGGCTAGATCCCTAGCCTACGTTCTCGTGGGCTGCGAAGGCCGTAGCCAACTCTCTCGCGGGCCTCGACCCGCTGCTCGATCAGGCCTATATAAAGGGTCGAGAGGCTTCAGTTTCAATTCGTTCAAAATCAAAATTTCCTCTCTAAATTCTGAATAGTAGAAATAATTCTCGAGTATAATACCCACTAAAAAGCAAAGCTCTGCCTCGTTGTAAGTATTATAACCCCCAGTTACGTATTAGTACTTTGCCTTATTGATCTAGAGCCCCGTAACGCATGTCAAGGCTCTGCCTGACTCAGTCATTGGAGTTCTGTCCTGGGGGTACAGCTAATGTAAATTGGGCTATCTTACTAACACGTGCGCATTGTTTAATTTAATAGATTATAACCAGGAAGTTACCAGAATGCAGTAGGGTTATCTAAAATAGCAATGTGAGTACATCTGCTTTTCATAAACTGTTTTTACAAAATCTCAATTGTTTTAAAGTATAATTAACAGTGATTGAGTATTTGTTATTCTACAATTACTGTCGGTAAGTTGGGGTTTTGTATACATTACTTGTTACTAATACTGTGAATAGTAACATGACCACAAGTCAGGATTGACAATACCGTGGGTGGTAATTTGGTAGATATAAACAAATGTAATTGTGGATGCCCTCAATACTGTAAAGATATAAAAATTGTTTTGATTAAAATGGGATGCACTGCCAATATTTCTTGCTGATAAAACTTTTTAAAACGCGTTTCAGGTAACAAAATGTGAAAGCCAAATAGATGCCAGCTGGAGAGCACTGAAGGCTTGGAAAAGTGGCTATAAAAGTTACCTAAACAAGAAAGAAGTTTTATTTCAATAAATTAGGGTTTATCCCTATAAACATATTATAAATGGAAACTTGGGTTTTTCCCATGTATTTATTATTTATAAAATGTGGTGTTTTACTCTGATAAACTATTTCCTAACTACGGTCCTGATGTAAATTTCCGCTGCCAAATTAATAAACACCGATACCACTAATCTGGATCTCGTGACACCGCTCGAGGGACAAGGGGTCGGGAGTTGCGACAGAGAGTGGTATCAGAGCTACAACCACTTATTTGAGTCACATAAGTGTTCTTCTGACAACAAAATTTTGCCAATTCTATTAGGAAATAATATATGTGATTATGAGTATACATGTATATTATTGTTTTGTGTTATTTGACAATCTGTTAGTTTTCAGTATGATTGAGCAAGGTACGTCTGACGCCTACCGTCATCTAGATAGTTCTCCTAAAAGTGAAGGAACCTCATCACAGCCTACTTCTTCGGGGTATTATGCTGATATAGAAGAGGAGATTTTCATATTTAAGGTGCAATCCGAGGAACCATTCCCTTCGAAAAAGAGAGGATTGTTTTGTAGGGGAGCACACGAGAGGAGAAAGCGAATGAGAAAGTTGCAGCAACAAAGAGCGTTAGCAGCAGCTAATTGGGAAGTCAATGCCCAGACACAAGACTTAGTCAATAGACGTTTTGCAAAATTCCATATACTAGCCACCACTGCAGCATATCCAAACCTTGACAAATTATCGCACCACAACCATTGCCTTTATTTCCAACCCAACCAATGGAGATAGAGCCTAACCCAGGAAACAAATTTCCCATACCAGCCTTTGACCCTGATGAGATACCTAGAATCCCAGCACCTAATCCCCTAGCGTATGATCCATGGGGAGATGACCACAGGGATTATAGGGAACTCTACCCACAGGAAGAACCCATACCAAACCCCATAGCACAGTACACTAACCTTAATCATTTAGATCTATATTAGGATAATGATCAGTATGTCTAGGAGATATTAAACAACCCGTACCCATATGGAGAACCGTTACCTTTGTACCCTGATCCAGTATCCGCACCACGACCACCCATGAGTGACGAGAATGTGCAGGAACTCCGCACTTATGGTGAGGAATTGATAGAAGGAGGAGAGAGAATAAGACAGATAGGAGAGAAGCTCGTGTGGAAATACGGTTTTGGAAATATATATATATATATATAGGGGAAGGTTCAATGGGGAACACTAAAAAAAGTGGGGAACAGCGAGGAAGCGACTCAAACGAACTCCGATTGGACTCATTCCAGCGGCGTTGGAACCAGCTCGTCGAACCCTAACTAAGATCTCTTAAACCTAAACCCTAAAGCTAAACCCTAACCCTAAAGCTAAACCCTAAAACTAAACCCTATAGCTAAATCCTAAAGCTAAACCCTAAAAGCCAAACCCTAATATATTTAGGGTTTAGGGGTTATGATTTAGGGTTTAGGGTTAAGAGGTCCTAGTTAGGGTTTGACGAGCCAATTCCAACCCCGTTGGAATGAGTCCAATCGGAGTTCGTTTGAGTCGGTTCTCCACTGTTCCCCACTTTTTTAGTGTTCCCCAATGAACCTCACACTATATATATATAAATGCATGTAGTTTGAAAAAAAAAAAACTCAAATTAACTAAAATATATAACCTAATACCTATTAATGCATAACTAGTAGTGTGTTTACATTTCAGTTTTAGATTGTAACAAATATATATATGAAAAGAGTAAATGTCGCAATGCTCGACGATTTTGATCAATTTGTTTGTCTGATTGTTTGCATTAAATCTTTTTTTGTGATATTAATACCTGATAAATGTTTGTAAATCCAGATGGACAACAAAGAAAATCAGGAAAACCAGAATAATGATAATAATGGAAACCAAATAGATAACAGTGCCATCCAACACATAGTAGCACAAGGAATTATAGATGCTATGCCATATATTATTAAGTCTGTTAAAGAAGCAGAACATAATAAAAGTGGAAGTAAACGACCACCTAGTGAACCCAGTCACAGTGTGAATAATGGACCGCTACTCCAATTACCTATTCCAAAAAGAAGAAGAACCATGTCTTATGGTTGTTCTTACAAAGAATTTTGGTCTTGCAAACCAATAGAATTCTCTAGCAATGAAGGAGCCATTGCAGCTCTACGTTGGATTGAAAAGATAGAGGCAGTCTTAAAAATAAGCAAATGTGCAGATGAAGATAAGATTATGTTTGCTTCTAATCTTTTTAAGAATGCAGCCTTAGAATGGTGGAATACTATTCTCCAGTCTAGGGGAAGTGACAGAGTTTATAATATGGAACGGATCAACTTTAAGGATGTTAAGTTTGGTCTTAATTCCACGATCTAAAACAAGATAGTGGGTAACATCGTGCCTATACCGATCGTTACGAGGAGTTGAGCTCGTTATGCCCTACGATGGTTACACCTTTGGATAAGGCAATCGAAAAATACATTGATGGCCTTCCTGACCTGGTTCAGGATATAGTCACTGGTAACAACCCTGCAAATGTTAGACAAGCTATCGAGTTAGCAGCTACCCTAACTGAATCTCAAATCAGAAAAAGGGAAACTATTTCTCCAGGGCGACAAACAACAGACTGCTAAAACTACATAAGAGAAACCCAAGGAAATCAAAGCTGAACCTTCCAAGAAATCTAGGAAGCATAAGGCTTCACAAAACCTTGTTGTGGTTACTCGACCCAACCAAGCTGCTCCCAACCAACCAGCACAAACCCCTGCTAGAAACCATACAATGGAACTGCACCACTGTGCAACCAATGTAACCTTTATCATCATGCCAGTGTACATTGCCGTAAATGCCTAAATTGTGGGCTCATTGGTCATACAGCTAGGGTTTCCCGAGTTGCGACTACACAAAATCAAATTGTTAACAACCCTGCTTAAGTACGTACTCTTAACGCTAGAGTTAACAAGGCACGTGCCAACAACAATGCAGTATTAAACAACTAGGATTTTGCATTTCGATTTCTTTTGTTATCCAAGACTTATGTATATTTTTTAGTTGGTTTGTAATGATATCAGTATTCCTATATCAAATTACAAATTGACATGCTTATTCATATATGTGTAACGTGCGACTATATATCGAAATACGGAGTTCTCATTCTTTATAGAATCAAACATCTTTCGTGATACATCCCATTTGTGATCGCACATTCTTTACCAAACCTATGAACCCGTCTATCTAGGGCTGTAAACGAAATAAACGTTCGGCGAACAGTTCGTGAACCGTTCGGCGGGAAGTTCATTTGTGTTCGTTCGTTTATTAAACAAACAAACACGAACAAGAAATTTTGTTCGTTTAGTTAAACGAACAAACATGAACAGAGGTCGCGTTTGTTCGTTTATGTTCGTGAACGTTCGGTAACGTGTTCGCTTGTGTTCGATAGTTCGTTTGTGATTTTAGTATTTATATTTATTTAAATATATCAAAATTCTGACAAATTAAATATCTAATAAGTGTCAGTCTATTATATATTATGTTCATGAATGATTGTTTGTGTTCGTTTGTTTCCATTTATGTTCATGAACATTAGTTTGTGCTTATTTGTTTTCGTCAACGTTCATTGCCTAAAATTAACAAACAAACACAAACGAACACGAACAACTTCATTTCCTTAACAAACGAACATAAACATAAAATCCGGTTCGATAAGTGTTCGTGAACAAATATATTTTTTAACAAACGAACACAAACAAGGTCTCGTTCGTGTTCGTTCGGTTCGTTTACAACCCTACGTCTATCCGTGAAACACGTACAGTGTTATCGATTAGTGGAAAACACGTAAGACGCACACATTATTTTAATTGTTGAAACAAAGCATCTTTCTTTGACCACGTCCATAATTTATCACTTGGCAAGATAAGCTATGAAGACTATGCAACGAGTTAAGTAATTATGGGTGCACACATAATTATGAGATTCGATGCATGGAAATCATAGTGAGTCCTGCTAGGTGTGATGACATAAAATCTAGGGTGATTAGATAACGAGAGGAATGTAATACAGTAAGAACATGGTGGATACGCCGTTGGTACTTCCTAAGTGTTCTTATTGTATTATCTGTCGTAGCGTTATCCAAATCACTTGAGGATTCATGTTATCTCACACCCATATGTGTAAACTTAAACAAAAGCCATCTATATTATTTTCGTTTCTGATGATGTATCCACTGAGGAAAAATGAACTAGCTACTCATTTTTCACTGTTGAAAGAGATATCAATTGGGAAATGAATAATCCATTCAAAAACCATATTCATTTTCGTTTCTGATGAAGTATCCATCGAAGAAAATGAACTATTCGTTCATTTTCGCTTCTAAAGAAATATCCATTGGGAAAATGAATAAATTCATTCCGCTTCTGATGAAGTATCCACTGAGGAAAATGAATTGCCCATTCATTTTCGTTTCTAAAGAAATATCCATTGGGGAATGAATAAACCCGTATTAATTCTTTCATTTCCACTTCTGATTAAATATCCACTGAGGAAAATGAATTATCCATTCATTTTCGCTTCCAAAGAAATATCCATCGGGGAAATGAATAATCTATACAACAATCCTTCATTTCCACTTCTGACGAAGTATCCACTGAGGAAAATGAATTATCCATTCATTTTCGCTTCCGAGGAAATATCCATCGGGGAAATGAATAATCTATACATTAAACCTTCATTTCCACTTCTGACGAAGTATCCACTGAGGAAAATGAATTATCCATTCATTTTTGCTTCTGAAGAAATATCCATCGTGGAAATGAAAAATCTTTACAACAATCTTTCATTTCCAATTCTGACGAAGTATCCACTGAGGAAAATGAATTATCCATTCATTTCCGCTTCCGAAGAAATATCCATCGAGGAAATGAATAATCTATACATTAAACCTTCATTTCCACTTCTGACGCAGTATCCACTGAGGAAAATGAATTATCCATTCATTTTCGCTTCTAACGAAATATCCATTGGGGAAATGAATAATCTATATAACAATCCTTCATTTCCACTTCTGACAAAGTATCCAATGAGAAATATGAATTATCCATTCATTTTCGCTTCCGAATAAATATCCATCGGGGAAATGAATAACCTATTCAACAATCTTTCATTTCTACTTCTGACGAGGTATCCATTGAGGAAAATGAATTATCCATTCATTTTCGCTTCTGAAGAAATAGTCATTGAGAAATGAACAGCCTATATATTCCTTCATTTCTGTTTCTAATAAACGTATCCATTGAAGAAAATGAATTATCCATTCATTTTCGCTTTTGAAGAAATATCCATTTGGAAATGAATGACCTATTCATCTTTCATTTCTGCTTCCGACGAAGAATCCATTGACGAAAACAAATTATCCATTCATTTTCGCTTCTGAAGAATAACCACCGGGGAAATGAAACACAAACCCTTATATAATCTTCATATCTTAATAGTTAGATTCTTAAAGGGACACTTAAAGTACTAGTTTTAAATCCTTGATTGGATTTCTAAGAATGCTTTACAAGACACAGAAACAAAGAGCCAAATACTTACAAGATCTTTCTATCTTAATAGTTGGATTCTTAAAGGATACTCACAGAACTATTGGTTGATTTTGTTTTCCCATTAATCAATCCCTCATTCCCACTTCCTACATTAATCGTGGAAGAATCCATTAGGGGATGAGCATCATAGGTATAACAGCCCATTCCCACTTCCTGCATTATCTGAGGAAGCATCCACTAGGGAATGATAAAGTTTTGCCTTACATGGAGGTCCTTGATGGGTTATTCTATGCAAATAGATAAAACTCTAGATTCCGCGCAAGACACTTGCTTAACACAACTTATACAAACAGACTCGTATGAATAAATTTCGGGACGAAATTTCCTAAAGTAGGGGAGAATGTGACAACTATGCCTACAGTTACACTAACCAATCCCGAACAATTTCGTAAGCAATGAAACCTTGTGTTTTACTTATTGGATTGTGAAATTATCTATGATATTTTTACAATGTCAATCCTTGTTCGATTTCAAACTCTTAAACACTTTCTAGGAAGTTATACGCAAATTGTTATGTAAACGTAATTAGTTTAACGTGACATACACTCCGGAACAGTGACATAAGCTAAACATATCGTAAATATCCTTTACATAGCATAGAAATAAGTTTTGAAGGATTCGGTATGGCAAAAACAAGTTTATTCATTCACAGGGACTATTTGTGACAAACTGCAAAAGTATGCCAATTTGCGTAGCGACGTACACTCTGGAACAGTGACATAGGCTAAACATACCCTAAATACCCTTTACATAGCTTAGAAATAAGTTTTTAGGGGTTCGGTTTGTGAAAAATAAGCTTATTTGGTCACAGGGGTTAAACGCGTCGAAAACAAGTTTTAGAGGCTGCAGGGACCATTTTTGCCAAACTGTGAAACTGAACTGGAGGGCGTGGCGGGGTGCGATGGGCAGGGCCTCCTCCATCGCGGGGCGCAAGGGACCATGCTGGGTAGAAACTTCATGTTAGCTTCCAAGCTTGTTGCAACTTGTTTCCTAACATGGTTTTACAATCTTGTGGGCTATTTTAAGTGTCCTCCAAGGCTTGCAACCTAGTCCAAACACATGTAGGGATGAGATTAATCCTTGGGTATTACACAAACACTTTTCATGGTCCTATGATTCATGAATTAGTATAAATACCCAAGTTCATTCACTTCATTCCTTGCTCAATTCATTCTTTCTTTCTCACATCTGCTCTAATTGGAGGCTACCACTTAGTTGGAGGCTTCCTAATTGAGTTTTTTCATCCTAGAACAATTGTAAGTGTTCTTCCTAGTCTTGTTTAGTTATTTTTAGCTATTTTAAGCTAAAAGTCAATCAGTGTTTGACTTTCGGCTTTGACCATTAATTGGTTAAGAAAAACTTCAATTGAACTTTGCAACGTGATCGTAATCACGATGGTTATAATCCCTAGCGATTATACCCACTGATTACCACGTTTACTAGTCTTAGTGACGAGCCAAAGTTTCGGTCAAAATGCATGTTTATGTGCATTTTACGACTGAACTATTTTCGGGTATCAAAACACTTTGTTGATACCAAATCAGTTTTCTAACTTAGTTAAACATTTTTTAACATGTTTAACTCGTCAATACTAGTTTAGTGCTTATTTAGGATCTGACCAAACATATTTTTTGACCATAGTTGTATAGGGAATAACCTCCAGAGGTTATACCTTATGGTCACTTTGTTTGGTTAGTTATTTGTTAAATCGTTTGTATGCTCATTAAAAATGACCAAAATGCCCTTTTTGTGCATAACTTCATTGCTAACACATGTAATCAAAATTTTGACATCTAAACTGATATATTAACATTTTCAAACATGTTTGGGCATATTAGACTTAACTTATGACATATATAACCATCCGACCTTATATTTACGATTTAAGACACGTTAAAGTAGCATAAACTATCTTAACGAGTCGTAAGGGGTCACAAGCACTTAGGATAACCTTCTAATCAGAATTTTAGGTCTATTAAATCATGCCATATGAGTTCCAATACTCATTTGATTTATAGAACTTCATTCTATCCTGTCCTCTGGTTTAGGATCCGATTATTAACATAGTTATCTATGTTAGGTGTCGTTTGATTCTGTAATCCTTCGAGCTTTATTTGGTCTTAATTTCAAGACTATTAAGCAATCTCAAGTGAGCAAATTGTCACACCCGCAAAATCCACCATGCGGAGTACCACCGCTTGGAGGCGTGACGTGACCAGGATCGAGCCACCAATCATATTGAACAACACAATTAAGTAAATGAAACCAACTACAATACGATTGGTGACCTAAAGAAAGTAACCGATTTTAAGTTAACAGCGGAAGCATAAAACGTAAGTCCAAAAGCATAAGTCCCTAGTTTATAAGTTAAAGTTCAAAATGAAAGTTTAATAAGTTTATAAGGATTTAAATAGTAAGCACGGAACATAACAGTCCGTACACCACAAGGACTCCTTCCTCGTGCAAGCTCCAAGTGTTTAGCGACCTGTAAGGCATGTAACAACTAGTCAACAACAAAGTTGAGTGAGTTCACGTTTGGTTGTTTAGTTTTAAGTTGTTTCTGAAAAACGTGGTTTGACTTTCGTTGGCTTAATTGCCGTGGGGGTTACCCCGTAGTTGAAAGTATGTTTAACCAGTTCCTTTTTCATTACCCAAACCATAACCATAATCAGTGGGGGCTTTCCCCGTTTAAACTACTAGACGGTATGATATCGACTACTACGAACAATAGTTGTGCCCTACATCAGTGTCTATCATCACTGACAGTTTGCCATAGTCCATTAGTACACGCCCGTCCGAACGGCACGGTGTGAGGTTTGTTAAACCTAATAGCGCTATTAACTAATGACCCGCTCGCCATTGGCCTCGGCGATTAAGTCGATATGAAGAGGGACTTATTGATAGAGTTTTGTCTAGCTAGTTTTAAGGTTGTTGTCCTGCACCAGGAGGACGAACGTACGTATTCTACACCAGGAGAATTCGTAGGATTAATAATGGTATCCCCTTTATGGAGGATGGCCATACATATCTTCCCAAGGGGATATGTAGATTTAGTTTTAAATTCTTTAACCCATTCCCAAACCACCGGGAATCCCATGCCTTGTAGAAAGTGTGAACTCACCTCGGTTTGCTCGGTTAGATTCTCAAATATAGCTAACAGTCAAGGTCGGTCAATGACATCCTACTATGATTTACCAGTTAGTCATTTAGTGGCTTTCAAATAGAACACAAAGTTCCTACACGTATCTATCACACAACATGCATCACTTTAACGGTTTACGCCCATCTAAGTTTCCCATCCATTCCCCACTCAAAATCAAACATACGATAATGCACATAACATATATAACATGTTAGATCATTCACAGATAGCATACACGACATTTAGACACGCGAGTCACAACTTATGTCATTTCAGCATTTATATTCAAAACCGGCTGTTTTCGGACATTTTAATAAAATAGTTAAATTATTCCAAAAATTCCCAAATTTTTACAGGATGTCTTAAACGTTCCATATTTTATTTTGTAAAAATATCGGGGTCCGGTTCATTACCAATATTTTATAAAAATTCATATTCCGGACTGAACTCAGATTTATGTATTTCTGACCACAGTCCACGGAACAATTTATTAAAAATTCATCGAGTGTCCGATTTACGAAATTCTAGTGGGGTAATTACAAATGCATCGTTTTTCATCTACTGTACAAATTTCATGGTCCGATTCATCACAAAACTCAGGTTATTACTGAAAGTAGGACACCCATTTATTGCTGTCAAAATTCAGCTTAAGCTGTTGTTACAAATCGACACATTAAAAATAGTAAACGAAGTCCAAAAATTACGATTCCGGTGCCATTAGAACCTTATTTTATAATAACATATTTTAGATTCAAAATATCGGTTTTTCGTTGAGTTTATGGCCTGTTTACAGCCAACTGAAGTTGGCTGTAAAACTTGGACAGATTCTGATTTTCAGTGTTTATCCTTCTAAATCGTGTTCGATTGATTCCGTTAACAAGTTTAGTGACCACAACAATCATCAATCATCAATATTAATTAGTAAATCATCAAGTAATCAACAAGAATCATAACAAAGCAAGTCTCATAAGTTTTACACCATTATTTTCTCTTTATCCAACATATACATCTTCATTACAAGACTTTTAGTTTGTGATCTTTAGTGTTCTTAACTTTAATCATCAAATCACCTATTAACCACTTAAATAACATGAAGAATGAATGGATCTAAGTTCTTACCAGTAGCACAAGGCTAGGAGAGTTCGAGTGTAGGAAAGTGGTGGTTAAAAGCGTATAGAGAAGGTCCTTCCACTTCCGAGAGCACCAAGCTTCGTTATACGAACTCTAGCACCCTTGTATGTGTGTGATTTAGCAAGAACCAAACTTGAAGGTGTGGTGGCTATGGTGGTGGCTCTTGGCCGGTTATGAGCAAGAGAGAAGAGGGCAAATTTTCTTGTGTTTAAGTGATGAAAGTGGGAGTTCTTATCCCATGATCTTTCTTATAGTCCATGTCTTCTAGTAACCAACATGTATTGTGTCTTAAAGATATTAGGCACAATCAATAAAATAATGAAGTGTGTAAGGATGTGTCCCCTAAGGGGGGGGGGGGGGGGGCGATCGGTTACAAGGGGGTTAGGGTTGGGTTTGTTTTCAAGTGCATAGTTAAGTATTTGTTAAGTTAGTTAGGTGTTTAAATTAGTTATTAGTGAGTAGTGTCTTGTAACGGGTGTTAGGGTGTTCGGGGACCCTAACCAGCTCAGAAAAAAGATAAAACAATGTCATTGACAATATTTTTAGGTTCCGGGTAAAGTCCGGTTGTTCGGTTCGGTGTTGTTCCGTTAAAGTGCTTAATTAATCCGTAAAGTGTCCTATTTATATATTTTGTAACGTTTTTACTTTCTAACACTTAGGAAAATATAACGGACAATTTAGTGACCTTTCTGTACACTATTAGTATATTAACAGATACGTGTAAGCATAACACAGATATTAGAAAGCAGTTAAGTAATTTCACATAGTCGTCAAGCACATTAATTATTATTAATAAACTGTACGGTTACATGTAAATTCGAGGGTTGTCACATTCTCCCCCTGTTAAGAGAATTTCGTCCCGAAATTTAGCGCGTGGTTACTGAGGAAGCTAGTTAAGTTGCGTTGTTTTCCTGATTTTCCTGGGGTGTCACATCATCCCCCCGTTGATTTGGAATTTCGTCCCGAAATTCTGCAGTAGCTTCAGCCTCAGTAGTGGTTGAGTTTTTCTTAAACAGCTGGGGGTACTTGAGTTTCATTTGGTCTTCGCGTTCCCAGGTATACTCTGGGCCACGACGAGCATTCCAACGAACTCGGACCAGATGTATCCTGGTATGCTTGAGGATCTTAACATCTCGATCCGTAATCTCCATTGGTTTCTCGACGAATCGCAGCTGGTCATCGATTGTGAGTTCCTTGAGAGGAACTATGAAGGTCTCATCTGACAGACACTTCTTCAAATTCGACACATGGAAAACATTGTGAACTCCGCTGAGTTCTTCAGGTAGATTCAACCTGTAGGCGACTTTGCCAATTTTCTCGGTGACTTCGAATGGTCCGACATAACGCGGATTGAGTTTGCCTCGTTTGCCAAAACGGACTACACCTTTCCAAGGTGAGACTTTGAGTAGCACTCGATCCCCAACCTGGAGCTCGATTGGTTTTCTTCCCTTATCAGCATAGCTTTTCTGACGGTCACGAGCTGCCGCCATTCGCTGTCGTATCTGAGCAATTCTCTCGGTGGTATCTACCACAAGTTCTGGGCCAGTGATTTGGCTGTCACCAACTTCTGCCCAACAGAGAGGTGATCGGCATTTGCGTCCGTACAATGCCTCAAACGGAGCGGCTTGTATGCTGGTGTGGTAGCTGTTGTTGTATGAAAACTCCACTAGCGGGAGGTGCTTTTCCCAGCCATTACCAAGATCGATTACACATGCCCTGAGCATGTCTTCAAGGGTTTGGATAGTGCGTTCAGATTGCCCATCCGTCTGTGGGTGATAAGCGGTGCTCATATCTAAACGTGAGCCAAAAGACTTGTGCATAGCTTGCCACAGTTCAGAAGTAAAACGCGCGTCACAATCAGAAATGATGGAGGTTGGCACTCCGTGCCTCGATACCACTTCCTTTAGGTAAATGTCTGCAAGAATAGAAAACTTATCCATTTCTTTGGTAGCCAGAAAATGTGCAGACTTGGTCAGTCGATCTACGATCACCCAAATGGTATCGTTTCCACATTGAGATCTGGGCAGGCCGGTAACGAAATCCATGGAAATTTGCTCCCATTTCCATTTCGGGATCTCCGGTTGTTGAAGTAGGCCTGATGGTTTCTGATATTTAGACTTGACTCTCGCACAAGTCAAGCACTTACTGACGTAGGTGGCTATGTGGGCTTTCATGCCAGGCCACCAATACGTAGTCTTGAGGTCGTAGTACATCTTGTCCGAACCAGGGTGTACCGAATAACGAGACTTATGTGCTTCATCCATCACAAGCTCGCGTAAGTTGCCATAAAATGGAACCCAGATGCGTCCGTTAACATAATAGGCACCGTCTTCCTTTAGTTCCAGCCGCTGCCTCGATCCTCATAAGGATTCAGCCCTGATGTTCTCTGCTTTCAATGCTTCAACCTGAGCATCACAAATCTAAGCGGGAAGGTTAGATTGGATGGTAGGCTGTAATGCACGTACACGCTTAGGTATAGCATCTTTTCGACTGAGGGCGTCGGCCACAACATTGGCCTTGCCCGGATGATACTTGATTGCGCATTCATAATCGTTCAACAGCTCAACCCATCGGCGTTGACGCATGTTTAACTCCTTTTGCTTGAAGATATGCTCGAGACTCCTGTGATCGGTGTAAATGGTGCACTTAGTACCGTACAGGTAATGTCTCCATATCTTAAGCGTGAAAACAACTGCTCCCAGCTCCAGATCGTGAGTAGTGTAATTTCTTTCGTGAACCTTGAGTTGGCGTGATGCGTAGGCAATGACCTTGTCACGTTGCATCAACACGCAACCAAGTCCTTGGATGGAAGCATCGCAGTAAACCACAAAATCGTCTGTGCCCTCAGGCAATGAGAGGATAGGCGCGCTACAAAGTCTATCCTTCAAGTGCTGAAATGCAGACTCCTGTGCATCACCCCAATGATAGATGACACCCTTCTGAGTCAGTGAAGTGAGAGGTTGCGCAATCTTGGAGAAGTCTTTGATAAACCTTCTGTAATATCCTGCCAAACCCAAAAATTGGCGTATTTCTGTTGGTGTACGGGGTGCAGGCCAGTTCTTGATTGATTCAACCTTAGATGGATCCACATGAATTCCATCCTTGTTTACCACATGGCCTAGAAAGTGGACTTCGCGAAGCCAGAAGTCACATTTTGAAAACTTGGCATACAACTGTTCTTTTCGAAGAAGTTCCAGCATAAGTCGTAGATACTGCTCGTGTTCCTCCTGACTCTTGGAATAGATCAGGATATCGTCGATGAACACAATAACGAACTTATCCCGGTAAGGCTTGCACACTCGGTTCATGAGATCCATGAAGACCGCTGGTGCATTCGTCAGCCCGAATGGCATAACCAGAAACTCGTAATGGTCGTAACGAGTTCTGAATGCTGTTTTGGAGACGTCCTCCTCTCGGACTCTCAGCTGATGGTATCCCGATCTCAAATCAATCTTAGAGTAATAGCTCGACCCTTGAAGCTGGTCGAATAAGTCGTCAATACGTGGAAGAGGATAACGATTCTTCACAGTCACCTTGTTAAGCTCGTTATAGTCAATACCCATTCTGAAAGTACCATCTTTCTTCTTTACGAACAAGACTGGAGCTCCCCAGGGCGAAGAGCTAGGACGTATAAAACCCTTTTCCAAGAGTTCTTGTAGTTGTGTGGACAGTTCTTCAAGTTCTGATGGAGCTAGACGATATGGTGCTCGAGCTACTGGCGCTGCTCCAGGAGCTAGCTCGATTTGAAACTCAACTTGGCGATGAGGCGGAAGACCAGGTAATTCCACAGGAAATACCTCGGGAAAATCGCGCACAAAAGGGATGTCTTCAATTCTCTTCTCTTCCGTTGATGTGTCAGTAACGAGTGCTAAAATGGCAGTGTGGCCCTTTCGCAAACACTTCTGGGCCTTAAGGAAAGAGATGATGCCTTCGACAGCACCACTCTTGTCACCACGAATCATGATGGGTTCTTTATCAGAACGAGGAATGCGAACGATTTTCTCCTTGCAAACAATCTCCGCTTGATGATGAGATAGCCAATCCATCCCAATAACGACGTCGAAACTACCCAGTGTGATAGGGATAAGATCGATAGAGAAAGTCTGACCAGCTAAGACGAGGTTACAACCTTTAACTATGTGTGTGGCTTCAAGACTTTTACCGTTTAGCTAGTTCTACAATATGTTTGGTGTGTTAAGGGTAATGGGGTACGCTTAAGCACCTGACTAACTCTTAGGAACACATATCTAACATCTGCACCCGAATTAATTAAAATAAAAAAAGGAAATTGTCTGGTAGGAACTTACCCGCCACAACGTTGGGGTTGTTTCTTTCTTCCTCTTGCCCATTCAGGATCTCATGCTCCCCAGTCCTGCGGTTATCCTTATTGTCTCCGTTATTGTTCCCGTTGCCCTGGTTGCCGCTGTTGTTACGTTTCTGTCTCATCTGCAGACAGTTCCTCTTGAAGTGACTCTCAGCACCGCACTGGTAACATCTCTCATTACCCTGCTGGTGTTGCCGTTGGTTCCGGTTTGTAGGATATGGGCTCCTACAGTCTCTAGCCATATGTCTCAACTTCTTGCTCCGATGACAACACGATTCCGCACATGACCCGCTGTGGTGCCGTTGGCACTTGCGGCATCTCGGTTTATTACCTAGGTATCCTCCCTGATTTTGGTAGTGCAGCCCGAGTTTCCTGTGCGGTTCCCGTCGTATAGAGCTAGGACCCTCACCTTGGTGATCACCCCAAATATACTGGTTACTAATAAAAGCATTTGCATTGGAAGAGTTACGCTTGGGCAACTTGCCCTCTTCCACAGCCTGATCGGTGAGTTGATGCGCCAAACGAACGACTTGCTGGATTGTGGGAAGGTTGGCCGCACTCACAGACCCTTGGATTTCCGGGACTAAGCCTCTGAGGTATAGCTTGATTCGCCTAGATATGGGTTGTGACATGTTAGGACATAAGGCAGCCAAGTCGTTGGACCTCTTTGTATACGCCTCAATCTCTGATCCTTCCATCTTCAAACCATAATACTCTATTTCCAGTTCCAGAATGTCGTCCAGGTGGCAGAATTCTTCCTTAATCCAATCCTTGAAGTCGCTCCAGAGGGTGGCATTCGCGCCTGCCAACCCGAGCATCTAAACTTGTGCGTTCCACCAAGAATACACTTTCCCCTGCAACATGCTAGTAGCGTACTTTAATCGTTTGCTGGCAGGGCTTTCACTTTCTTCGAATGTATATTCGATTCTTCGGATCCAGTGTAGAAGGCCGATTGCCCCTCCAGTGTCGTCGAAACTGGGAGGTTTGCACTCCAAGAACGCCTTGAGGGTGCCTATGCGCGTTTGAGGGTGCATGGGTTGACTCCCCATTTGGGTTGCCAAGGCTTCAGCAACCCGTTCATTAATCAAGGTCGCCAGCTGATCCTGAGTCAAGTTGAGGCGTCCACTCATGATCTTCACATCGAGGGAAAACACGGGTAAGAAGGGTGTCGCGAAAGTACGTATGTGTGGAGTGACAGAAGAGAGCAAACACACAGGGTTTTCAAGCAATAGTTGTTACGCTAACTAAGCATACCATGATCAAATGCGCTACCTAAACTAGCAGGCAGGCAATACAAACAAATACCATATTACCTATAGCGTTGAGTCTTGCACGTTGAGCGAAGCGTCGTTGTGGATCGTTGAGCACTGTACAGGTTATAGTCTGGTTTTATCAAAAAGACTTTCCCTTTTTAAAACCAAGTTCACTATAACCAATGGCTCTGATACCAATCTGTCACACCCGCAAAATCCACCATGCAGAGTACCACCGCTTGTAGGCGTGACGTGACCAGGATCGAGCCACCAATCATATTGAACAACACAATTAAGTAAATGAAACCAACTACAATACGATTGGTGACCTAAAGAAAGTAACCGATTTTAAGTTAACAGCGGAAGCATAAAACGTAAGTCCAAAAGCATAAGTCTCTAGTTTATAAGTTAAAGTTCAAAACGCAAGTTTAATAAGTTCATAAGGATTTAAATAGTAAGCACGGAACATAACAGTCCGTACACCACAACGACTCCTTCCTCGTGCAAGCTCCAAGTGTTTAGCGACCTGTAAGGCATGTAACAACTAGTCAACAACAAAGTTGAGTGAGTTCACATTTGGTTGTTTAGTATTAAGTTGTTTCTGAAAAACGTGGTTTGACTTTCATTGGCTTAATTGCTGTGGGGGTTACCCCATAGTTGAAAGTATGTTTAACCAGTTCCTTTTTCATTACCCAAACCATAACCATAATCAGTGGGGGCTTTCCCCGTTTGAACTACTAGACGGTATGATATCGACTACTACGAACAATAGTTGTGCCCTACATCAGTGTCTATCATCACTGACAGTTTGCCATAGTCCATTAGTACACGCCCGTCCGAACGGCACGGAGTGAGGTTTGTTAAACCTAATAGCGCTATTAACTAATGACCCGCTCGCCATTGGCCTCGGCGATTAAGTCGATATGAAGAGGGACTTATTGATAGAGTTTTGTCTAGCTAGTTTTAAGGTTGTTGTCCTGCACCAGGAGGACGAACGTACGTATTCTACACCAGGAGAATTCGTAGGATTAATAATGGCATCCCCTTTATGGAGGATGGCCATACATATCTTCCCAAGGGGATATGTAGATTTAGTTTTAAATTCTTTAACCCATTCCCAAACCACCGGGAATCCCATGCCTTGTAGAAAGTGTGAACTCACCTCGGTTTGCTCGGTTAGATTCTCAAATATAGCTAACAGTCAAGGTCGGTCAATGACGTCCTACTATGATTTACCAGTTAGTCATTTAGTGGCTTTCAAATAGAACACAAAGTTCCTACACGTATCTATCACACAACATGCATCACTTTAACGGTTTACGCCCATCTAAGTTTCCCATCCATTCCCCACTCAAAATCAAACATACGATAATGCACATAACATATATAACATGTTAGATCATTCACAGATACCATACCCGACATTTAGACACGCGAGTCACAACTTATGTCATTTCAGCATTTATATTCAAAACCGGCTGTATTCGGACATTTTAATAAAATAGTTAAATTATTCCAAAAATTCCCAAATTTTTACAGGATGTCTTAAACGTTCCATATTTTATTGTGTAAAAATATTGGGGTCCGGTTCATTACCAATATTTTATAAAAATTCATATTCCGGACTGAACTCAGATTTATGTATTTCTGACCACAGTCCACGGAACCATTTATTAAAAATTCATCGAGTTTCCGATTTATGAAATTCTAGTGGGGTAATTACAAATGCATCGGTTGTTATCTACTGTACAAATTTCATGGTCCGATTCGTCACAAAACTCAGGTTATGACTGAAAGTAGGACACCCATTTATTGCTGTCAAAATTCAGCTTAAGCTGTTGTTACAAATCGACACATTAAAAATAGTAAACGAAGTCCAAAAATTACGATTCCGGTGCCATTAGAACCGTATTTTATAATAACATATTTTAAATTCAAAATATCGGTTTTTCGTTGAGTTTATGGCCTGTTTACAGCCAACTGAAGTTGGCTGTAAAACTTGGACAGATTCTGATTTTCAGTGTTTATCCTTCTAAATCGTGTTCGATTGATTCCGTTAACAAGTTTAGTGACCACAACAATCATCAATCATCAATATTAATTAGTAAATCATCAAGTAATCAACAAGAATCATAACAAAGCAAGTCTCATAAGTTTTACACCATTATTTTCTCTTTATCCAACATATACATCTTCATTACAAGACTTTTAGTTTGTGATCTTTAGTGTTCTTAACTTTAATCATCAAATCACCTATTAACCACTTAAATAACATGAAGAATGAACGGATCTAAGTTCTTACCACTAGCACAAGGCTAGGAGAGTTCGAGTATAGGAAAGTGGTGGTTAAAAGCGTATAGAGACGGTCCTTCCACTTCCGAGAGCACCAAGCTTCGTTATACGAACTCTAGCACCCTTGTATGTGTGTGATTTAGCAAGAACCAAACTTGAAGGTGTGGTGGCTATGGTGGTGGCTCTTGGCCGGTTATGAGCAAGAGAGAAGAGGGCAAATTTTCTTGTGTTTAAGTGATGAAAGTGAGAGTTCTTATCCCATGATCCTTCTTATAGTCCATGTCTTCTAGTAACCAACATGTATTGTGTCTTAAAGATATTAGGCACAATCAATAAAATAATGAAGTGTGTAAGGATGTGTCCCCTAAGGGGGGCCGATCGGTTACAAGGGGGTTAGGGTTGGGTTTGTTTTCAAGTGCATAGTTAAGTATTAGTTACGTTAGTTAGGTGTTTAAATTAGTTATTAGTGAGTAGTGTCTTGTAACGGGTGTTAGGGTGTTCGGGGACCCTAACTAGCTCAGAAAAAAGATAAAACAATGTCATTGACAATATTTTTAGGTTCCGGGTAAAGTCCGATTGTTCGGTTCGGTGTTGTTCCGTTAAAGTACTTAATTAATCCGTAAAGTGTCCTATTTATATATTTTGTAATGTTTTTACTTTCTAACACTTAGGAAAATATAACGGACTATTTAGTGACCTTTCTGTACACTATTAGTATATTAACAGATACGTGTAAGCATAACACAGATATTAGAAAGCAGTTAAGTAATTTCACACAGTCGTCAAGCACATTAATTATTATTAGTAAACTGTACGGTTACATGTAAATTCGAGGGTTGTCACATAAATATTCCCCTCTTTTACTTTTTGCAAATATTTTGGGGTGAAACACTTGTGCCTATTTGTTATTCTCATGCTTTCATGCTTTTCATGACATATACATGCTATCTTCATCTAGCACACATATAGTACATGATTTCAATTATGTTTTGCTCTGTATGTTGACTTAGCATACTAGCACATTGATTTCAAGGATACTTTTGCGGCATATGTTGACTTAGCATATGAGCACATTGATTTACATTACGTTTTGTGGAATATGTTGACTTAGCATATGAGCACATTTATTTACATTACATTTTGCTGCGTATGTTGACTTAGCATGCTTAGCACATTGATTTCAAGGACCCATTTTGCTTCATATGTTGACTTACCATATCTAGCACCTTGATTTCATGAACACCCTACCTAGTATGTTGACTTAGCATACTTAGTACATGGTTTACAAAGACATTTTACATGACATGTTCACATTGATTATGAAGTTTTGGTATGTTAAACGAGACTAGATACATTCATTAACATTTTCCCACCGACCGGTAGTATGTATGGTGTTGGCTTTTTCACATGTTTATCAAAGCTATTTTATCCGTATAAAATAAAAACGCTGCGGAAAGATTATTTAAAACATGTTACTTACAAGATATAAAACTCATTTTATATGTAAAACCCAATACCTGGATCCATATACGAATATGCATGCTATCAAAAATAAAACACAACCATAGAGTGTTTCAAGAATACTACCTTCCAAGGAGTAAACGATATGAAGAAGATGATGCTTCTTGAACGGTTGCCTTCAAGTGTAGAAGACCTCAAGCTTGTATACCCCAAGCCTTCCAACAAACACTTTGATTTTAGCTAGGATTTACAATTATGAACTCACTTGAAAAATCCCCTCTTGGAACTAACCCTTGGCCGAAAAATAAAAGAAGAAAAATAGAGTTCTTGAACTTGATTTTCAAACTTGAAAAACTTTAGAACCAACTCATGTTGGCCGAAAATTAGAGAGCAATTTTCTAAGTCTTCTCTTGAATTTTTGTCATAAAAATTCTCTATGAGAAGTATGAGAGATAATGAAAGTTCAAAGTCTTCCACTTATATTTTTTGTCATAAAAAAAGTTATTAAAAAGTGTGAGATATGTTGCCACCACATCCACCCAATCATGGAGCCTCTAACCATGCAAATTGCATGTCCTCCTATTGGACCAAAATTGGTCTTGGGAAGACCATGTTGGGGTGGGGCCCACATGTGTTTAATAAAAAGAAATTCAAAATTTTATTTTAATTTAAGTCTTGTTTTATATTTTATAACTTTTATAAAATATGTTATAAGACTTATATAATATCTCACAAGCTTTTATAATGTTATTTAACCCATTAAATAACAAAAGAAAATATTTTCTCTCAAAATAAATTATCCATACAATTTATTAGTTTGTCAAGTGCAATTATTTAGAAAACCATTTTCTAAATATTATAAGTGTTAATATTTATTTGTTTGATCATATCATAAATAAATATTATAAGTGTTTGTCTAGCTTGTATTTGGGTATGACTCGACTTGGATCATAACATACTAGCCACATCAATTTAATATGTGTCTTGGGGATACAGAATCCAACAATCTCCCACTTGCACAAGATACATAAAAGATTGATGCAAGTATTAAGGACCACCTAACTATAGTTTACTACCCCTAATACGTATAACTATATGTCCCATTCAATAACATCATCCCCTTCAAGTCCCTTACTTGAACATGATTTAGGTGAATCTATCATTTATCCTTTCATTAGAGATGTCATGTTAAATCCAGAGACATAGAGTGATCATTCTCTGTTGATTTAACTTTAGTAAGCCTTAGACATCTTGCTCTCAACGAATAAGAGGAACAAATCCCATCTTGACTATATACGTCTCTCACAATCACCTTGTATCACACCTGAGCTTAGCCTTGTGTACTGTCATATTACTGACAGCGAAGAAATAAGTCAAGGTATAATATTTGGTGAATATCAAGACCCAATATGTATCTCAGGTCAGAGGATACTATGATATTCTCCTTTACTCAAATTTACTTATGATCAATCACAAATGATTCCATGCAGTAATATTTGAGAGCGAGTCAGTCTAATATTTGTATCCCACAAATATCTATGAACTTTGGCAGCAACACTTTGCTCTATATTCATACCTAATGAATATCCACCAATCCAAGTTCATAATAGTCTTACATTCATATTTGTTCCCACAAGTATGATCGACTACGGACATTTAGAATAAGCAACTTATTCATGGATTTAAACATGCTAAAATGGAACATAACTCAACATACCATGTGAGAGTTATAATAACAGTTGTTCCAATATCCAAATATAAAATAGATCAAATCCATTCACTAGAATATCGAAGTCCTAAGGCACAAGTATAACCCTTCATGCATTGCCTGTTCAAGGATCTTCGTGAGTGGATCCACAATATTTTGATCAGTGTGAACTTTGTGAATACATATCTTTCCCTTTTTAAACTTCATCCCTTATATAGTTGAAACTCCGCTCAATGTGCCTAGTCTTTCGATGTACACGAGGTTCCTTGATTTAAGCGATCGCACCATCATTATCACAAAGATCTCTAGGGGTCCTGAATGGTAGGGACTACCCCTAGATTGGCAATAATTCAAGTGGAAAATCCATATGAATTATCTAAATCAATGAAGCGGAGATGTATTCTGATTATGTAGTGGACAATGCTACCCTGATTGTGATCGAGAACCATCTCGATCAGTTTGGATACTCGTATCCATGTAACCCTTTACAACGAATTTTGAAACTCGTATCCCTGTAACCCTTTACAACGAGTTCTTCTTCACCAGATCCATATATTAGAAATATATCCTTTGTCCTTCTAAGGTATTTCAATATATTTTTAACAGTCACCCAATGACCGTTACTCGCTGGTATCTTCTCGTCATGCATAATGCGCATGACATGTCCGGTCTAGTGCATATCATTACATACATAATGAATCCTAAAGCAGACGCATATGGGATTCCTTTCATTCTTTCTTGCTCATCCTTTGAGCTTGGACATTGAAACGCATTCAATATTGTCCCCTCTTTGAATAGTACCAAACCTTTCACAGAGTTCTCCATCTTGAACCTTTTCAAGACTTTTCAATGTATGCACTTTAGTTTAAACCTATCAAGCGCCTTGATCTATCCCTGTAGAACTTTATTCCCAAAATATAGGCGACTTCACCAAGATACTTAATGGAAAAACAACTTCCAAGCCAGGTTTTTACACCTTCCATGGTTGGAATGTCATTTCCATATAGTAGAATGTCATCGACATACAACACTAAGAAAGTAATAATGCTCCCACTAGCCTTCTTATACACAAGCTTCATCGACGTTCTTGATGAATCCAAAATTCTCAATTTCTTCATCAAAACTATGATTCCAACTTCTAGATGCTTGTTTCAATCCATAGATTGATTTCTTTAACTCACATACTTTATCAGGATGTTTTGGATCGACAAAACCTTCAGGCTGAACTATATTGACATCTTCCTTAAGATATCTATTAAGGAAAGCCATTTTGACATCCAGTTGCCAAATCTCAAAATCACATTATGCAGGTATGGCAAATAATATCCATATTGACTTTAGCATCGCCATAGGCGAAAAGGTCTCGTCATAATCAACCCCTTGAGTTTGAGTGAAACCTTTTGCTACAAGTCTCGTTTTACAAGTATCCAAGTTACCATGCATATCGGTTTTCTTCCTGAAAACCCACTTACTTCCAACTACTTTGGAGTTAAGAGACGACACAACCAATTCCCATATTTGGTTGCCATACATGGATTGCATCTCTACGTTCATGGCTTCAAGCCATTTGTCATAATCGGATTTTGACATTGCATCATGGTATGTGGTAGGTTCTCCTGAATCTACCACGTAGCATCCATCCATGAAAAATCCATATCTTTCAGGTGGACTACTAATTCTACCAGATATGTGAACGTTTTGTGTGTGTTGATCAACCACTTGATCGTTTTTAACAACCTCTTGTTGAATGCTTGTATCAACCAAACATGTATCGACTTATGGTTCTTGATCCTCATTAAGTTCAATTGTTCTACTAATTCCTTCCACAAGGAACTTAGCTTCCAAGAACTCAGCCTTTCGAGCAACAAATACCTTTTTGCTCTGTTGGATTGTAGAAATAATATTGAAGAAACACTAGATAAATGACCGGAATCAAGTTATCTAGGGGGTTACGTTCTGCATAAAAAGGGGTGGTTCTCTCTCGTTTGATTCGAAGGGACTGATCTTCTTCTCCGGTGAACTTTGCAAAACAGAACAGCGTTAGTCTCGTCACGGGGAAAATGGAGATTTTCTCAGTGACCCGACTCCGGCGTGAGAATAAGTATGTGTTTATGAAGAAGAAGAAGAAGTATTGATGAAGTGAGTGTAACTTGCCGTTCATACCTGAATTACTCTCGTATTTATAGCCGGAAGTTTGGGCGGGAAAACTAGTTGTTGAAATATTAACGAAAGATACTAACACCGTAAACGGTTATTTTCCCTCTGTTAATTCTCTTGATCGGATTGTGAGATCACACGGATCGTGATCTTGATCGACAGCTGGGGTGTTGCCACGTGGAAAGTGTGCAAATGGAGATTTCTCCGCAATTACATGCCATCATCATGTTTTCAGGGTTTCCTGGGGTGATGAAACATGTTCCAGACGGTTATAATCGTCTGGTGGTGCACGAATGAGTCTTCTAGAAGATTATTACCATAATCCGGTGTGACTCCTTATCATGTGGTATCAGCTCAGTAAATAATATCCAAGTCTGGGTATTACTAAGCAGAAGTGCTTGTTAGGATTTTTACCCTTTGTGTAGAGTTGGCGCAAGGATTTATGCATTTTCTTTCAGTGCGCAAGTGTTGCCTGCTATTTTTCTCTTAAACTCTCTGTGGGACCAGTGCGCGGCCGCGCAAGGTCAAAAAGAGGGTTAAAAAATAAGGTTGTGGTATGGTCCCAAGTAGGGCTGTAAACGAACCAAACGAACACGAACAAGACCGTGTTCATGTTCGTTTGTTTAAAAATATATGTGTTCGCGAACCGTTCACGAACACTTATCGAATGAGATTTTATATTTGTGTTCGTTTGTTACGGAAATGAACCTGTTCGTGTTCGTTTGTGTTTGTTTGTTAATTTTAGGCAACAAACGTTGACGAACACAAATGAGCACAAACTAATGTTCATGAACACAAATGGAATCAAACGAACAAAAGCAATCGTTTATGAACAGAATATATAATATACAGACACTTATTAGATATTTAATTTGTCAGAGTTTTGATATATTTAAATAAATATAAAAACTAAAAACACAAATGAACTATCGAACACAAGAATACACGTTACCGAACGTTCACGAACATAAACGAACGAACACGACCTCTGTTCATGTTTGTTCATTTAACTAAACAAACGAAATTTCCTGTTCGTGTTTGTTTGTTTAATAAACGAACGAACACAAATGAACTTTCCGCCGAACGGTTCACGAACTGTTCGCCAAACGTTTGGTTTGTTTACAGCCCTAGTCCCAAGTATTTATTCCAAGATTTTTGGTACCTTACCCCTTCAAGTCCCCCCAGTCTAGTGTTGCTCTTATGCAAATAAGTGGAGCACTGGACTATATGAGAGAAATGCTTTTGTGCGCGAAAATAGGGAATCTTCTATTAGAATATACACTTTGCTAATTATAGTGATTTCGAAAATCTTTGACTTTGGGTGGGAAAGGTACAGTAAGGACTGTGTGACAGGCTGTCACTGTCAGCTGCACATTACTGACCGTGCTTTACACACGCGTGTGAACTTGCGTTTGTGTTGTTTCCCACTCGCCCCTGTTGGCTGGGTAACTGTGCTATCCCGAAAAAGGTGTTGTTGCAGTTACCGAGGCTTTTTATGGCGGTGGGTATATAAGTGTTTTGGATTTCCCCTTTCCAGTAATCATTACTTTGTTGAAAAATTCTCCTCTTTATCTGTTTCTAGAAATAAGTTTCAATTTCTCCCTCCTATGTCAACCGGCGATCATCACGAAGACTCATCGGAAGAAATGTCTATCGAACTTCCACCATTGAAGTGGTCTAGGGCAACTTTTGAAGGATTGATCCGGAATCTCAGGTTTCCGGATAACTGGGGTGCCCGATACCCTGAAGATGGTCAGACGGTTGTAGATGCTCCGGCTGGGTATGTAACCCTATTTTGGGATTTCTTTTCTGAAGGCAACTTCTGTTTGCCTGTGACAAAATTTTTCCTTGAAACTCTTGAGTATTATAAGTTTCACATCTCCCAGATGCATCCAATTGGTATACTTAGGGTTCGGCATTTTGAGTTTGTGTGTCGGACGATGCATATCGAGCCGACGGTTTCTCGATTTCGAGTCTTTCATCAAATGCACTGCACCCAGGGGTTTTATTCTTTCGTTCAAAGAGCATCGGTAAAGAAAATTTTGCTGCATCCCCCAAAATCCTTCCATGATTGGAAACAAAAATTCTTCTTTATTAAAGCAGGGGTTTTTTCCGATGAAGGTGATTTTTAGAGGAAAAGAGGACGTCCCTACTGAAACCATTCAGACTCCTGTTGACGAGAATTGGTACCAGCATCTGAAAGACGTTTCGTCTATTCCTCTACCAGAGGAAGCCCTTGTTGGTGCCACTATGAGTCTGAACTGGAAGATGGAACGAGAAGAGAAGCCGGTGTACATGGAGGATGGCAAGGGTAAGATTTTTACCCTGTTTCTTTACTTCTGCTTCTTCTTTTTTTTTTTTTGAAATTCATCCTCACTTCTCCTTGTTTTGCAGTTGTCTCGTTATACGTTGTTGCGTTTGGTAGAGAAGGTGAAAAGATGTCTACTATTGCAAAAAAGCCAGATGAGGAATTGTGGTATCATCGTATTGTGAAGAATTTTGTTCTTCCGCGGGAGAGTGCTCTTTCTGCGCAACTTGTTGATGGTGCTAGTAAGCTTGTATAGTAGCATTTTTCATTTTGCGTGTGTGTTAACGCTGTTGTTTTTGTAGTAGGTGAATTGTCTAACTTGGGTATAGGCCCTGAAAAGAAAAGGCGCGCGCCAACTGCTACTGCTGCGCCAAAGAAGAATGATGTTGAAAAAGTTCAATCTTCTAAGGCCAAAAATGTTGGAGGGGAGAAGAAAGGTATGCGCCACTCTTCTGACCCCTGGTGTGATTATGTGGTGGTTTCTGATTCTTTGGAAGGCCTTGCGCCTGCAATTATTATTAGAAGACCGAAGCCAGAACCAAAAGAGACTGCTGATATCCCTGCGTCCAACCCTGACGATCCTATTGACTTGGAATCGAGCCCTGAGCGCTTGGTGAGGACTAAGGGAGGAAAAAGAAAATAGTCTGGCGCTGAGGCTGAATGTCAACCTGCAAAGAAGATTCAGAGGAAGAAGATTATCAAGAGAGGCAATCTGGACGCCTTTATTTCAAAATCTATTCCTGGTAAGTGTCCTCTATTGCTCTCTTCTACATATGCTTTACTGAATATTTTGTGACTTATAGACTTTATTTTTCAGAAAAATCAGTTTCTCCTGTTCCCACAGAACCGCTGCCTGCGGTTAATGAAGAACTCCCACTCTCTCCTCCGCGCGCTTCTGTTGCTGATCAGTTAAAGAATACTGAGGTTCCCGAGGGTGGTGCGGAAAAAGCTGTTGGGGTTGAGGATCTCAGGGCTGATAAGCCTGCTGATGCAGAAAAGGTTATTAGCCCAGAGATTGTGGATGATGCTGGTGAACCACAAGCTCCTAAACTTGCTGCTCATGATTCAGAAAAAAGGGAAAACTGCCGAAGAAATCCCTGTTACAACTCCTTTAAAGCTTCTGGCGCTATGCCCGAGAATGTTGAGAAGGTTACTGTTGAAGATCAGGGCTCATTTTATGATGCTGGCAGGAATTCTCCAATCCGCCCAGATGAGACTCTGGGGGATTATTATTATTATAGGACTTATTCGGAGAAGGATGCTTCCAAAATTCATGCCCCTATTTGGAATCTGAAGAAAGGTGATACTTTCTCAGATTGGCGCATGTGTCGGGACTGGTTGCAGGGGATATTTCCGCCAGGGGAGATTAAGTTTCAAGAAAGTCGGCTTCATGAGCAAACTTACCATGCCTATCTTAAAGAGGCTGCTTCTTATACATCCACTACGCATCGCATAGTGTGTGAGTGGCATAGTATGCACAAGGAGTGGGTTGATTTCAAGGTGTCCAAGAAGAAAGTTGCGGATGACGAGAACCGTGTTGCCCAACTGAAGGCTAAGTTGGAAGCTGATCAGGCCAAATTTGAGGCTGATCGAAAAACAGAGGAATGGTCCGTTGCTAGTTGGAAAAGGAAAGCGGAGGCTGAAGCTGCCCTTCTTGCTGAGGAGCGCAAGAATTTTAAAAGAATTTGTGAGAAATATAATAATGAGAAAATAGGTCTCCGTAATGTTATTAATAATCTCAAGGCTGAAGTTGAGAAATTGAAGAAACAGGATACGGAGATCGAGAAGTTGAAAAAAGAAAAAGCTGATGCTGAAGCTGCGCGAGATGAGGCACGTGCCCACAGGGAGCGCAGTGAACAACGAGAGGTACATGCCTACGCCACTCTTGCTCTTAGAGATAAAGAGATAGAAGAACTTACCGCTTTGCTTTCTGACCAGGAACAACTTAAAAAGGATTTGGAGCTTGCGCACTCTGAGAAAGCTGATGTCTCCCGTCGCCTAACCGAAACTGAAGTGAAGCTAGAAAATTCCAAAACGGCGCGGGCCACAGCAGAGAGCGAGCTTGAACCTTTGAAAAGTGATATGTTATGGTTGAAAGATCGTGGGATTGCCTGTGTAAGTTGCTTTTTTGCTCGTTTTCTTTGAGGGAATGTTTCGTGCCTTTCTCTTATTTATCTTTCTTGTTCTTGTAGGTTGCTGAATTAGTGTTGAACTCTGTAGAGCTTGATAAAACCGTTGTGCGCTTAGTTGTTGCCGCGCGGAGTGACGGGTATGCTCAGGGATATGCAGAGTGTTCACACCATGTGACTAACGCCTTGAAAGTTGACTGGGATACTAGTAAATCTGCTACTCATGGAGTTAATACTGGTGCCTCCCTTGCAGCTTTAAAAACATAATTTAACAATTTGCAGCTTCCTGTTATGGATCTTATAAATGTTGCTTTGCAATCTGAAGATCACGTGGCGCAACTAAAAGAAATCTTCCCAGATGAAGACGAAGATCTAGCGTAGGTTTCTTTTTTGTAATTGTATTGAACAATTTATTAATTTTTTTTTTGTGGTTTTTTGGGATGTGCATCCCTTTTCTTGTTAATGCGCGGCCGCGCAAGTGACGTACACTGAAACACTGTCGTGTTTGATAGTTTTCTAAGGCGTACTGGTGTGCCAACAATAGTATGATGTGTGTTTTGATTTACAATATTTTGCATGGGTTCAATTACTTTGATCAGGTAAGGCGAATGAAGGTGGTATAAAGCTCATGTGCGAACGTGTGGTCGTGTATAATGTAATCACTGACCATTCATGAGACTTGTATTATATTTACCATAATGTTTTTGCGCTTACCAAAAGAAATTGCATGCACTTTGTAAGAAAAAAACACAAGAATAATAGAAACTTTGTTGTTTATTTCGGGATAAGGCGCAGAGGCCGTTACAAAGTCTATTAAGATAAATACATGGGACTTAACTTACTCTATTTCCTGCTTAAACTTGATAAACTGTAGAGTTTGTTCCGTTCTTGCGAGGAGATCATAGAGTTACTTCTTAATTTTTCGCTTTCTTACTCGGGCCTTCTTCGCCCCGGGTGATTTGTTTTATTTCCTTGCGCATGTTTTGTAGTAGGTGAGTGAGCTCACCACTTTTAAGGGCCTTTTCTATCTCGGTGCGCAAGGAGATGCAATTGTTGGTGGTATGACCACTGTCCTTGTGGTAATCACAATACTGAGCTGGGTCCTGTCCACGTTTGTTTTTCATGGGTGGTGGAGGCTTAAACTGATAATCCTCTGTGCTTAAAACTTCCGCAGGAGTTTTGGTTAAGGGAGTCCATTGTCTCTCCCTGTTCTCTTGTTTGGCCTCTCTCTGCACGGCAAGTTTATTGATTGTGGCTCGAGCAGCCTCGGATGAATAGGTCCCTGAGCTAGAATCGCGCCACCCTTTTTTAAATCTCTTCCCGCCACTTGAGCCTAAATCTGAGGGTCGGTTGTGCGGGGGTGGGGGCCGGTTGGTAGTGAGATTCTTTTCTGTTTGGGCGTAGACCTTAGCTGTCACACCCCGACCGCGTAAAACAACAAATCGCGGCGGAAACATCGGGGCGTGTTGCAACAGAATTAATGTTTCATAACCATGGATATCAAAAGTGTTTCGTTTTATTAAACATAGAGTAATTACATCGTCTGGAAATCTAAATACACTATTTAAACATAGTCTATCTTTGTTATTGAGTCACTAAGGCCTTGTCCAGTCCTATGTGAGCATGCAACTTATCAATCGATATCATCCAACAATACCTGAAACATATGTGAAAACGAGGTCAGCAAAGAAATGCTGGCGAGTACATAGGTTTTGTGAAAATAAGATTCATGACTTCTGTTTAAGAAAATGTTTAGTCATGAACCTTGTAATTTGCTTTGTCTTTGTAAATCATTTGAAAAATAATAAGTTCAGGTGATATGTATAATAAGAGAAGAATGCATGATTTAATGAATAACCATGTAAAAATGAGTATGTATAAGATAAGTTGTTTGTAAATAAATGTCTTGTGAAAAGTATGTTACTTGTATAAAATGTTCTATGTCTCGAACTGGAATGATTCATATAACGCTACAATATGTAATACCATACAAACACTTATATATAGGAAGTACCAGCGGCGTATCCACCATGCTTGTATCATATTACATACGCACCGTTACTCAAATCACTTACCCAAACAAACCACCAATGTAAGATGTCCATATTTAAACAAATTTTCAAATGTATTGAAATAATATGTTAAAATGTTCATGTCAAGATGTAAATCATATCAAAATGTCTATGTCAAATATCCATGTCAAATGTCTACGTCAAAATGTCATGTATGGCAAGTGAAATGTCTCAACTAAACCATATGCACAAAAACAAAGTATTGAAGTAAAACTTGGTTTAAATCAAAGTTATGTTTTGTGAGAAATGCATGATCAAATGTCAATCATGTTAAAATGTTTACCCAATCGTTAAAACATCGTGTGAAAACCTATCGTTTACCCAATCGTTAAATTCGTTTTAGGTCGTGAAACTACTTATATGATCGTCTCGCTAATAACATTCAAACCTTCGTGACTCATCACTCGTCGCTTCTCGTTTTCGTATTAACAAACCTCCATAGGGTAAGTTAACAATTACAGATTCAGTCGCTACCTACCATACCCACACATAACCACGGGTGTAGTAAATAACGGGATTTGTCAGATCCTATGGTACCATAACCTAATACTGGTCGGCTTGATCATTGCTAATGAATGTCATTTGTTATGTAACTACAACCAACAAGTTTGTTCACTTTATGAAATCGTTATTAGTTTTGTATAAATCGCCTTAATTGTTTTTGAAACCATCGTTATAACATCGAAAACATTTAGCACATATGAGTCACCCCAAAACAATTGAAAACAGTAAAATAGGGGAAAATGTACTCGCCTGAGAATGCTTGGAGGTCTTGAACAACAACCAAACAAAGCTAGAGGGAGCACGGAATCAGTCGGCAATCTAAAACTATATAAATAAACCGGACTTAAATCGGGAGATCGGATAGGATGAGGCTTGGTAAACCAAATGAGTATTGGAACTCATATGATATGGTTTAACAAGGCCTACATACTACAATGAAACCAAACCTAAGTGCTTTCGACCCATCGCGACCCATTAAGGTAACATATGCTACTTTAATGCGTCGTGCGCGTGAAACGCGTTCGGACCGTCTAACTAGTCCTATGACAAGTGTTATATGCCTAAACATGTTACATAATCAGTTATATGACAAAGGTTTAGGTTACATATGCTTAGTTACCAATTATACATGAAAAGGGTATTATGGTAATTTACCTAAGGCATATAAACTACCTATCATACAACTATTTAAACGATGTGACCATAGGGTATAACCTCGGAAGGTTATGCCCTATACTAGGGTCACCTAATGTATTTGGTCGGATCCTAATGATCGACCAAACTGGGTCGAGTTCGAAGGTATAAGCGATTTATTAGATCGCTTACCCTACGACCCTAAACAACGTGGTAATCAGTAGGCATAATCCCAAGGGACTATGACCATCGTGATTACAATCACGTTGCGAAGTTCAAACGAACTTCGCATTGACCATTACTGGTCAACGCTGAAAGTCAAACAAAGTTTGACTTTCGGACTCGAAAAGCAATAAAATAAGGAAAAGAACGAAAGAATACTTACGAAGGGTCCCCAAATGCTAATCCCGATCCAAGAACTCAGGTATGAAACAATGGTTTCAACTTAGAGCTCTTAAAATCAGAATTCTTGTAAGAAATGAGGTTGGGGTGATGGGGTATTTATAGGAATACCCGAACCGTTAAGATCGTTTGTCGAAAATCGTGCCTTAATCATGTCCGTACAAGTTTCGGAAGGTTATGGTGACTAAATTGCCACTAACCATAGGGAATCAACACTTGGCAAGGGATAAGGGAGTGGATAACAGCTGTAAACAGCTGTCGATACATCGAATCCGGTCCCGAAAATGCGAAAAATGAGTTTTCTGCATGTTTCTGCCCAGAATAGGCAGTCGCGTAGCGCGACTGCATATGCCCTTAGGGCTCGCGCTACGCCACGGCCCCCCATGTTTCAGCAAACTTTCAAAATTGGCAGAAATGGTCCCTGCACGTGTTTAAGGCCTTTTTCGATGCGTTTGAACCCCGTTAACCTCATTTCAAGGCTCTAAAATGAAGTTAAAGTATAGGGAACTCAAAAAATGCTCAAAAATATGCCGGAGGTTGGTTCGTTTGGCCGTACGAATGCGATGTTCGCTTAATTACGACGGAATGCGCATAAGCGCGAAAAACGATCCAATTGACGCGACGAATGGATTTTTCTTAAGGCGAACACTAAAATATAATATAGTCATGCTTACATAAATTTTTGGATGTCCAGATGTATCCAGAACGTAAGATATGCGCGAAAATGCAAACTTGTGCACTTTTTGACACTTTTAGTCCCTGAATGACCCAAAAGTTTATTTTAGCACACCGAACACCTCAAAGCCTATTTCTAAGCTATGTGAAGGATATTTATGGTATTTTTAACTTATGGTCATGCTCCGGAATGTCTGTTACAGTTCAAATTGGCATACTTTCGCAGTTTGTCAAGTTTAGTCCCTGTAAGCGAATTAGCTTGTTTTTGGCATACCAAACCTTCCAAATCTTATTTCTAAGTTATGTAAAGGTTATTTAAGGTATGTTAAGCCTATTTCACTATTCCGGAGTGTTCGTTGCATTAAACTGGTTATATTTACGCATCGGTGCGCGTATAACCTTCCAGAAAGCGATTTAGAGTTTGAAATTGAACAAGAATTGATATGTGCAAATGATACACATATTTTTACAAATCCCAAGTATGAAATATAATATTTCATTGGTTTGGTATTTGTTTGATGGCCGTGAAGGCACAGGTGTTACAGTCTCCCCTACTTTAGGAAATTTCGTCCCGAAATTTATTTAGAGGAAACTTGTGAGAGGTTGAAAGCATGAAGTTGAAAAGATCGAACAACATTGGTTAGGGTTCTTGAACTTCTAGGAACCTTAATAACATTATGTTTGCAATGTAAGAGGGACACTTATATACAAGTATATGAAGTGTCATTGGTGCGTCCACCGTACCTCCATTACATCGTTGTCATTTTGTTATTGTTGTCGCTATCGGTTCTTACACATAATAAATCTTACTGGGTTTCTGTGCACTCAATTTCATAATTATGTACGCGTCCATAATCAGACAATTCCTTGCACAGTTCACACAGTCTAGTTTATAATGTGTAGGGGAAAACCAAATGAACATTCTTATGATGAGTGTGACTAGACCGCCATAGAGCCCTTTTAATTAAATCAATATATGATCTAAATAGACTATCAAGGAGTCTGTCCAGCTACATCACTAGATGTCGTTCTTTAACCAAATTGTGAATCAATCTTTTTGACTAGACCACTAAAAGGGTCTCTTATCGAACCATGGAGTGGTACCATATAACCCAAGGGTCTTTAACTACAACGTAGAAGCCCATTTAGGATTTAAAGTAGTACCTTTTGAATATCCTACTATGAATCCCTCATATAAAGATACGAAAGATTCTATGAGGATTTGAAAATTGGATCACACAAAAACATAGAGGAGAACATATAACACATAAACACATAATCGCATAATTGTATAATCGTTTAATCGCAAAATCGTTTAATCGCAAAATCGTTTAATCGCAAAATCGTTTAATCGTATAATCGTTTAATTTGTTATCTTTGGACATGGGTATTTAAAGCATACTAGGAATCCAATCCGTGGATTTCACTTGACACTTTAAATATTTTCAAGAATCTAACTATGAAAATAGGAAGATCTAAAAAGGAATTCGGCTTGTCCTAATTGAGTTGTAATGTACATATTAAGGTGTACAAGGAATCCAATCAGGCTCTGAAATCAACGAAGGTGTTGATCGTGGTCGGCTCGGGACTTTGAATAGATCAAGATGTCATCAATAAAAACAATGACGAACTGATCCAAATAAGGCTTGCAGACCCTATTTATTAAGTCCATGAAGATGGCTGGAGCATTTGTCAAACCAAAAGGTATGACTGTAAACTCGTAATGGCCATACTTCGTGCAGAAAACCGTTTTGGGAACATCTTCTCCGAGAATACGAAGTTGATGATACCAAGAACGCAAATCGATCTCCGAAAAGCATGAAGTACCCTGCAGATGATCGGATCATTGATTTAAGGTAGGGAATATCGATTTTTGATGGTAAGCTTACTAGGCTTACGTTAATCGATATACATTTGAAAAGATCCAATTTTCTTTTCACAAAGAGAACAGGAGTTTCTCCAAGGTGAAAAGTTCGGACGGATGAATCCCTTATCAGACAACTTTTGAAGCTGTTTTGATAATTCTTGCATCTCGAACGGTACAAGGCGATAAGATATTCTTAGATTTAAAAGAAACAAGTGTTTGAGGTTCTTAGGGAGATCACAAGTGATCATAAAAATGACAGAACCACACGAGTAGTTTTGTCTTTGTGTTAACATCATAAGGTTGGATCAAACATTCATACAATTGCATTAGTTAAAAATAAAAACCACAAATTTTTATTTATATAGCAACCGCATTGTCTTTAAATGTTATAAGATAACAACCAGAGGAAATACAAAATACTAAAAGTTCACTTCTTCATCATCGATTGCCTCATTGATGTTAAACACTCGACCACGTGCTGGATTCACATTGACGTGAACGTTCGCATTCGGGTTTGCGTTAGCATTTGTATTCACCAGCCTCGGACAGTTGGGGCGGAAATGACCAAACTCTCCGCAGTTGAAACATGAACCCAGTGGGAATCTCGCAGCATTCCCTTGAACCGGAGCTTGAACCTGAGCAGCCTGATTTTGTCTCAGACGACAAGTATTGGCCAAATGCCCAAGTCTACCACACGTTGTGCATTTCTTGCAATCTTGTTGTGCAACGTGATGACCGTTGCAACGGGCACAATGTGGTGCGGTACCAGCATATGCCTTCTTTGCATGTGGCTGGGCCGGTGGATTCTGCAGGTTCTGAGCAGTCTGTGCTGTAACAGCAAAATTTTGGGCACCCTTCCGCTTCTTCGATTTCTTCGACGTCTCACCTTCCTTACCCTTCCCCTTATCCTTCTTCTTGTTCTTTCCAGAATCGGTTGCCTTCTTTTTATCACCCTTGCGGGTGAGTTTACCCTTTCTGACTTGAGACTCAGTCAGAGTAGCTGACAACTCGATTGCTTGACGAAGGGTGGTAGGATTAACACCGATCAAAATATCCATAATCGAATCGGGTAAACCATATATGTATCTCTCGATCGCTTTCTCCAGAGGGGTAACCATGGTGGGACACAATAGACTGAGTTCTTCAAAACGATCCGTGTACGCACGGTGTTCAGCCCCATCTTGCTTTAAGTCGTCAAACTCTCGTTCCAAAACTCGGATCTCGTGACGGGGACAAAACTCCTTCATCATGAGAGCCCGAAGCTCTGCCCATGTTTGTGCCAACGCCACTTCGGCACCCCTATCTCGCATAACACCATTCCACCAAGTAAGCGCTCGCTTTTCAAACACACTCGAAGCAAATTCCACCTTACGCGCATCCTGACACTGCACATGTCTGAATGTGCTCTCGATACTCTCAAACCACTGCAGGAGCGCAGTTGCTCCTTGAGTCCCAGAAAACTTAAGTGGCTTCGCAGAATTGAAGTTCTTGAAATTACACGGTGCATTATTGTTGTTGTTGTTGCCGTTGTTGTACATCTCGTGGACTTGGGTTACAACACCGGGAACCACAGCAGCCACCTGTTGAGAGATCAGGGCTGCGAGTTCTTCAATAGTAAAAGTCCGAGTATCGGTTCGGGTATCGCGTCGAGGAGGCATTGTCTGACAAGGAAACGAGTGAGAGAATTAGACGAAAAGAATGAGATGAAACAAATCTGATGAAAGCAAGGATAGTGGTCATTTGTTTGTTACTACAAAGCAACAAACGACCTTGGTGATTAGTCAAAGTAAATAGGTTAAAAATAATGTATCGCGAAGACATGCTCGCCTATAAGTGAACACTCATCCCAAGAATTCCCAGGTAAGCACAACTGGTCTCGCGTCTGATGAGATGTATACGAAGTGCTTGCCTAGACAGAAAACCCAGAATACAGGCATTCACCCTTCCAGTTTGCACGTGTTCACATTATTTAAAACCCAAAACCTTGACGAGATTTTGAAAATTCAAAGGGGTTCAAAACCATATAATAGAGAGTTCAAAACCTTACAATAGAGGGTTCAAAACCTAGTAATCAATCATCCTAGAACAGATGATTAGTTTTCAAAGAGGTTTTGAAATTTATGTTCTTGTTATGGTCGTCGCCTAAGGATAGGGGACGGTATTGTTTTATGACTAAACGCAAGTAAACTCGCGTTAGGGTCCTAAGAAGGTTATAGACTAGGTCAAAGCATTACTAATAACCTAATTCCCTATAACCATTGGCTCTGATACCATCTTTTCTGTCACACCCCGACCGCGTAAAACAACAAATCGCGGCGGAAACATCGGGGCGTGTTGCAACAGAATTAATGTTTCATAACCATGGATATCAAAAGTGTTTCGTTTTATTAAACATAGAGTAATTACATCGTCTGGAAATCTAAATACACTATTTAAACATAGTCTATCTTTGTTATTGAGTCACTAAGGCCTTGTCCAGTCCTATGTGAGCATGCAACTTATCAATCGATATCATCCAACAATACCTGAAACATATGTGAAAACGAGGTCAGCAAAGAAATGCTGGCGAGTACATAGGTTTTGTGAAAATAAGATTCATGACTTCTGTTTAAGAAAATGTTTAGTCATGAACCTTGTAATTTGCTTTGTCTTTGTAAATCATTTGAAAAATAATAAGTTCAGGTGATATGTATAATAAGAGAAGAATGCATGATTTAATGAATAACCATGTAAAAATGAGTTTGTATAAGATAAGTTGTTTGTAAATAAATGTCTTGTGAAAAGTATGTTACTTGTATAAAATGTTCTATGTCTCGAACTGGAATGATTCATATAACGCTACAATATGTAATACCATACAAACACTTATATATAGGAAGTACCAGCGGCGTATCCACCATGCTTGTATCATATTACATACGCACCGTTACTCAAATCACTTACCCAAACAAACCACCAATGTAAGATGTCCATATTTAAACAAATTTTCAAATGTATTGAAATAATATGTTAAAATGTTCATGTCAAGATGTAAATCATATCAAAATGTCTATGTCAAATATCCATGTCAAATGTCTACGTCAAAATGTCATGTATGGCAAGTGAAATGTCTCAACTAAACCATATGCACAAAAACAAAGTATTGAAGTAAAACTTGGTTTAAATCAAAGTTATGTTTTGTGAGAAATGCATGATCAAATGTCAATCATGTTAAAATGTTTACCCAATCGTTAAAACATCGTGTGAAAACCTATCGTTTACCCAATCGTTAAATTCGTTTTAGGTCGTGAAACTACTTATATGATCGTCTCGCTAATAACATTCAAACCTTCGTGACTCATCACTCGTCGCTTCTCATTTTCGTATTAACAAACCTCCATAGGGTAAGTTAACAATTACAGATTCAGTCGCTACCTACCATACCCACACATAACCACGGGTGTAGTAAATAACGGGATTTGTCAGATCCTATGGTACCATAACCTAATACTGGTCGGCTTGATCATTGCTAATGAATGTCATTTGTTATGTAACTACAACCAACAAGTTTGTTCACTTTATGAAATCGTTATTAGTTTTGTATAAATCGCCTTAATTGTTTTTGAAACCATCGTTATAACATCGAAAACATTTAGCACATATGAGTCACCCCAAAACAATTGAAAACAGTAAAATAGGGGAAAATGTACTCGCCTGAGAATGCTTGGAGGTCTTGAACAACAACCAAACAAAGCTAGAGGGAGCACGGAATCAGTCGGCAATCTAAAACTATATAAATAAACCGGACTTAAATCGGGAGATCGGATAGGATGAGGCTTGGTAAACCAAATGAGTATTGGAACTCATATGATATGGTTTAACAAGGCCTACATACTACAATGAAACCAAACCTAAGTGCTTTCGACCCATCGCGACCCATTAAGGTAACATATGCTACTTTAACGCGTTGTGCGCGTGAAACGCGTTCGGACCGTCTAACTAGTCCTATGACAAGTGTTATATGCCTAAACATGTTACATAATCAGTTATATGACAAAGGTTTAGGTTACATATGCTTAGTTACCAATTATACATGAAAAGGGTATTATGGTAATTTACCTAAGGCATATAAACTACCTATCATACAACTATTTAAACGATGTGACCATAGGGTATAACCTCGGAAGGTTATGCCCTATACTAGGGTCACCTAATGTATTTGGTCGGATCCTAATGATCGACCAAACTGGGTCGAGTTCGAAGGTATAAGCGATTTATTAGATCGCTTACCCTATGACCCTAAACAACGTGGTAATCAGTAGGCATAATCCCAAGGGACTATGACCATCGTGATTACAATCACGTTGCGAAGTTCAAACGAACTTCGCATTGACCATTACTGGTCAACGCTGAAAGTCAAACAAAGTTTGACTTTCGGACTCGAAAAGCAATAAAATAAGGAAAAGAACGAAAGAATACTTACGAAGGGTCCCCGAATGCTAATCCCGATCCAAGAACTCAGGTATGAAACAATGGTTTCAACTTAGAGCTCTTAAAATCAGAATTCTTGTAAGAAATGAGGTTGGGGTGATGGGGTATTTATAGGAATACCCGAACCGTTAAGATCGTTTGTCGAAAATCGTGCCTTAATCATGTCCGTACAAGTTTCGGAAGGTTATGGTGACTAAATTGCCACTAACCATAGGGAATCAACACTTGGCAAGGGATAAGGGAGTGGATAACAGCTATAAACAGCTGTCGATACATCGAATCCGGTCCCGAAAATGCGAAAAATGAGTTTTCTGCATGTTTCTGCCCAGAATAGGCAGTCGCGTAGCGCGACTGCATATGCCCTTAGGGCTCGCGCTACGCCACGGCCCCCCATGTTTCAGCAAACTTTCAAAATTGGCAGAAATGGTCCCTGCACGTGTTTAAGGCCTTTTTCGATGCGTTTGAACCCCGTTAACCTCATTTCAAGGCTCTAAAATGAAGTTAAAGTATAGGGAACTCAAAAAATGCTCAAAAATATGCCGGAGGTTGGTTCGTTTGGCCGTACGAACGCGATGTTCGCTTAATTACGACGGAATGCGCATAAGCGCGAAAAACGATCCAATTGACGCGACGAATGGATTTTTCTTAAGGCGAACACTAAAATATAATATATTCATGCTTACATAAATTTTTGGATGTCCAGATGTATCCAGAACGTAAGATATGCGCGAAAATGCAAACTTGTGCACTTTTTGACACTTTTAGTCCCTGAATGACCCAAAAGTTTATTTTAGCACACCGAACACCTCAAAGCCTATTTCTAAGCTATGTGAAGGATATTTATGGTATTTTTAACTTATGGTCATGCTCCGGAATGTCTGTTACAGTTCAAATTGGCATACTTTCGCAGTTTGTCAAGTTTAGTCCCTGTAAGCGAATTAGCTTGTTTTTGGCATACCAAACCTTCCAAATCTTATTTCTAAGTTATGTAAAGGTTATTTAAGGTATGTTAAGCCTATTTCACTATTCCGGAGTGTTCGTTGCATTAAACTGGTTATATTTACGCATCGGTGCGCGTATAACCTTCCAGAAAGCGATTTAGAGTTTGAAATTGAACAAGAATTGATATGTGCAAATGATACACATATTTTTACAAATCCCAAGTATGAAATATAATATTTCATTGGTTCGGTATTTGTTTGATGGCCGTGAAGGCACAGGTGTTACATTAGCCGCCGCTATCACTTTTTCCCAGCTCTTCGGGAGTCCTTCCATCCCAGACAGGACTTTTATCATATCGTCGCACCTAACTGCGTATTTAAATTGGGCGCGAATCAACTAGTCATGGACGTCCCCGATCTTGAGTACCTCTTTGTTATAACGGGTGATGAAGTCTTCCAAACTTTCATCATCATGACGCCAGATGTTCATTACATCCGCTGTATCGCGGATAGATCGCCTTTGCTGGCTGAAATGAACCAGAAACTTCTCGCACAAATCTTTCCATGACGTGATTTTCCCAATGGGTAAGTTATCAAACCAGATTCTTGCAGCGCCTGTAAGGGTTTGTACGAAAAGTTGGCACCATAATGGTAGGGTCTAGCCTCCTACTAGCCCTGCGCTTGTGAAAACTCTCAAATGGTCGTCAGGGTCTGTCATTCCGTTGAACCTGCCCACGTTGGACGGTAGCTTTGCTTTCTCTAGCGGAGCCAGAGCAATTTCGGTAATAAATTTTGAATTCTCCGCTGCCTCCGCAGGACGATAAATCAGATCATAATTGTGCTCAGCCTCAGGATTGTAAACCGCCCGGGGTCTACACTTGTTGTAATTCGGTTGTAACCGACTAAACACGCTGGCACTTTCACCTACACGGTAAGTTGGATCATATTCACTGGTGTGGGTGTTCCGCTGAGAACCCAACCTGGTGTGAACTGATGATCTCCGGTGAGGGTGTGACTCATCTCAATGCTCTCTTTGACGACTTTCTGATTGGGTATACTCGTATCTCGATGGAGATCTAGAGTAAACCTCTGTGTCTTCATGGGATGGGCCATCACATTGAGAAGCATGAGCACGGGATCCAAGCCTTCGTGATTGAGCTTGGGGAGCAGTTTGTGCACACAGCTGTGTGTATACTGCATTTAGTGCCCCCTGAGACCTGACGTACCAGGAGATTGGGGTTTCTCCTGGGGGCAAAATTGAGTTTACAGGGATCTCTGGCTGTACCCCTGGGGTGATAGGTTCGTTCAGATGATTGGATTGCACCTCGTTGAAGAAACACTAGATAAATGACCAGAATCAAGTTATCTAGGCGGTTACGTTCTGCATAAAAAGGGGTGGTTCTCTCTCGTTTGATTCGAAGGGACTGATCTTCTTCTCCGGTGAACTCTGCAAAACAGAACACCGTTAGTCTCGTCAGGGGGAAAATGGAGGTTTTCTCCGTGACCCGACTCCGGCGTGAGAATAAGTATGTGTTTATGAAGAAGAAAAAGAAGAAGAAGAAGAAGAAGTATTGATGAAGTGAGTGTAACTTGCCATTCATACCTGAATTACTCTCGTATTTATAGCCGGAAGTTTGGGCGGGAAAACTCGTTGTTGAAATATTAACAGAAGATGCTAACACCGTAAACGGTTATTTTCCCTCCGTTAATTCTCTTGATCGGATTGTGAAATCACACGGATCGTGATCTTGGTTGACAGCTGGGGTGTTGCCACGTGGAAAGTGGGCAAATGGAGATTTCTCCCCAATTCCATGCCATTATCTTGTTTTCAGGGTTGCCTGTGATGATGACACGTGTTCCAGACGGTTATAACCATCTGGTGGTGCACGAATGAGTCTTCTAGAAGATTATTGCCATAATCCGGTGTGACTGCTTATCATGTGGTATCAGCTCAGTAAATAATATCCAAGTCTGGGTATTACTAAGCGGAAGTGCTTGTAAGGATTTTTACCCTTTGTGTAGAGTTGGCGCAAGGATTTATGCATTTTCTTTCAGCGTGCAAGTGTTGCCTGCTATTTTTCTCTTAAACTCTCTGTGGGACCAGTGCGCGGCCACGCAAGGTCAAAAAGAGGGTTGAAAGATAAGGTTGTGGTATGGTCCCAAGTATTTATTCCGAGGTTTTTGGTACCTTACCCCTTCAAATATCCTATATCATCTTTAGGATATCCTACGAAGATACACTTAGTGGATTGTATTTTTAATTTGTTTTGGGGTGTATTGCTTCACATAAGCTTCACAACCCATACCTTTAAATATGATAATGATGGAACCATTCCATGCCATATTTTAAAAGGTGTCTTATCCATTTTCTTGGTTTGGGCCATATTTAATATACGGACCGTGGAGAGCAAAGTGTAACCCCAAAATGATAGAGATAATACGCTCCTAGCCATTATAGATCGAACCATATCCAAATAGAGCTTGATTCCTCCTCTATCGGAAGGAAGAACTTTGATTGAGTTGATTTTGTACTTCACCTTTTGAAGGCTTTGAACATCTCAAAACTTTAACTTTGTGTCTCAGCAAGTACACATAACCATAACTACTATAGTTGTAGGTAAAACTAATGAAGTATCTTTCACCATTCCTAGTCATTGGCTTAAAAGGATCACATACATCCGAATGTATGATACCTAATAAATCTTTTTCCATTTCCCACTAAAGGGTTTCTTAGTCATTTTACCTTGTAAACTAGATTCACATGTATCAAATGAACCAAATTCATTTGTCTCCAAAAGACCATTCTTTCGAAGTGTTTACATGCGACATTTGTTTATATGACGAAGGCGATAATGCCAAAGATAGGTCTTACTCAAATCCATTTTGAGTTTCTTGGGGATTGCTTGGTACATTTAACTATCAAATGATGTATTCTCATGAACTAATTCATAAATACCATTTGAAAGCATAGCTTTAAAGTAAAACATGTCATTTCGAAATATAAATGTCATTGTTTACAAACTTTAAATCAAAACCATATTGTCTTATAAGGGAAACTTGAATAATGTTCCTAGTCAAACTAGGAGGATATAAAACATTTTTCAAAATGATTCCCAAACCACTTGGAAGTTTCAAAACATAGTCTCCTAGGGCTTCAACTTGAACTTTCGCTCCATTGCCCATGGAGAGACTAATGTCTCCCTTCTTGTAATGCTTATTTCTTTTGAACTCTTTGCAACAAATTGCAAACATGAGTTCCACATCCGGTATCTAATACCCATGTGTTAGAAGAAATAATATTAAGGTCAATATGTATCATAAAGTGTGTACCTGAGGTTTGCCCCGCATCCCTCTTATTTTTCAACTCTTTGAGATAGGTTGGACAATTCCTTTTCAAATGTCATATCTCATCATATTCAAAGTATGGATCGTTCGTGGCAACCTTAGCCTTCTTTTCTTTTGGTTTTGGTGGTTTCGCTTTAGGTTTTCTTTTCTTTTTCCCTTTGAATTTCCCGTTTCCATTTGCAACATTTGCTTTGGTGTCGGGGTGATGCCCTTTCTTGTTGCCACCCTCATTGACCGTTAGAACAGATAAAGCCCTTTTACCCATATTGAGCCTTTCAAGATGATCAATGTGGCTTTTCATCTTAAGGACATAATACGAGACCGATTGGGTTTCCTCCATTCGACATGCATGAAGCGCCCGAAGCGTTCTACCCTTGCATAGTGTAGGAACATTTCTTTCAATTGGGTAAAATCATGTCGTATGCGCATGATGTTCAAAATCCTTTTGAATCTCGGGAATCATAATTCCTAACATGAGGCAAGAGGCTTGCATAGTATCCTCGATATACTTAATCCAATCGTTATAGGCATCCTCATCTTCCATAAGATGTTCATCGGGATTAGGATCGTTCAACACATAGGATATCTTTTCTTACTTGAGAACGATTCTTAAGTTTCAATATTAATCCATGAAGTGTTATGATTGAGATGATCCTTTTCAAGGATTGTTTTTAGTGATAGGTTACGGACGGTTTGGGTAATACTGTTAGCGGCCATCTACAAAATTTTACAAGGTTCAATTTTAGTATTTTCGATATTATTATATTTTAATTACTAATACCCTTTTATGTCTCATAGACAATTAATAATTAAAATCTAGAATCCAACGTTACATTTAAATATTGGTTAGGTGACCTTTATCCCTCTATTTAAATTAACAGGGTAGTCAACGTTTGACAATTGCAACTCTTTGCAACTTCTAGCCATATGGGATCGGTTAAACATCTTTATGTTTAGTTGGCATGTTTAATCCCATCAAAACCTTTTGTTCGCCATGCTTCGGTGACCCTAAGTTCATGGTTTCCAAATCAAGTCGTACAACTTACACACACGTGTGAGTTTATACACATAAGTGGTTAGGTGACCTTTATCCCACAAACATGGTAAACCCACCTCGAATATACAAGTTCCCTCAAATGTGGTTAGGTGACCTTTATCCCACAATAAGAGTTCCCAAGTGATTCGAGTGTTGTATAAAAGGATGGTGTTTGACTTGTTTTATAAAAGGGTTTTTAATATTTCAAAATTATAGTTTAGAAAATATTATGTACCATATATTTGCATGCATTCAAATCCTTGGTACTTTAGAAAAAACAATTTTCAAGGTTCTTTTAATAAAACCCATTTTATTATAAAATCATTAACTTTTAATAAAACCTTTTATTATCCACTTTAATGATTTTGTTAAGAACCAATTTTAAGCTTGTTGTTGATTATTAGTTTGTTAAGCATGCATATCGACATATCATCCAAACAACAAAATAAGCAACCACACAAGCATAACATACATAACAATAGGTGCATAACCATAGCCAGCTATTTTGACCACACTTGTTAGCCGAAACAAGTGTGCCAAAAGGTCCTTCCTAAGGGTTGAATATTGACACAAATAATGTGTCGTTGAACTCCCACTTGATCCTGCATCCAAATGCTTCAAGTCTTCTTCTTGTGTTGTGATTTCCCCACTTTCTTTGAGCTTCCAAATGTCTTTTATATTCAGCTCCAAACTTCTTTGGACTTCAAAAATATGTTTTAGTTATCGGGCTAAAATCCCATTAAGAACTATGAAGTCCTTTAGGCCGGAAATTAGCCAAAACCAAAAACTCATTTTTGTGTGCATCTTCTTTTACAAAAAAATATCCTAATACATTTTTTCTAGTAAAATAAAATGCAACTAATCTATTTATTTACATGCCAAATAAAAATAAATAAATTACATATTTTACAAATGGAAGAACAAAGAAAATAATTAACTATTACAACCCATTAAAATAATTAAATACAAATCACAAACACAAACATTCAACAATATTCAAACATAAGGTCATGGCTAGGTTATGAACACCAAAATATATATCCACATATATATAATTCAAGAAGCAAAAATGGTTCTCCTTTTATAACCCATTTTCGGCCAAGAATGAAAAACCGAAAAAGTGGGTTTTTTTGTCCAAACAAAACAATCATACATATGACATAATTTTTCAAGATACTTTTATGCATGTATGAAAATAATCTTGAAAAACAAAAGGAAGAACCATGGTGAAAATTTCGGCCTTAGGGTTTAACCAAACATGAAGCATGCACTCATATTCTATGAAGCATGCACTCATATAAGCGGCTCTGATACCATTGTTGGGTTTTTCACATGTTTATCAAAGCTATTTTATCCGTATAAAATAAAAACGCAGCGGAAAGATTATTTAAAACATGTTACTTACAAGATATAAAACTCATTTTATATGTAAAACCCAATACCCGGATCCATATACGAATATGCATGCTATCAAAAATAAAACACAACCATAGAGTGTTTCAAGAATACTACCTTCCAAGGAGTAAACGATATGAAGAAGATGATGCTTCTTGAACGGTTGCCTTCAAGTGTAGAAGACCTCAAGCTTGTATACCCCAAGCCTTCCGACAAACACTTTGATTTTAGCTAGGATTTACACTTATGAACTCACTTGAAAAATCCCCTCTTGGAACCAACCCTTGGCCTAAAAATAAGAGAAGAAAAATAGAGTTCTTGCACTTGATTTTCAAACTTGAAAAACTTTAGAACCAACTCATGTTGGCCGAAAATTAGAGAGGAATTTTCTAAGTCTTCTCTTGAATTTTTGTCATAAAAATTCTCTATGAGAAGTATGAGAGATAATGAAAGTTCAAAGTCTTCCACTTATATTTTTTGGCATAAAAAAAGTTATTAAAAAGTGTAAGATATGTTGCCACTACATCCACCCAATCATGGAGCCTCTAACCATGCAAATTGCATGTCCTCCTATTGGACCAAAATTGGTCTTGGGAAGACCATGTTGGGGTGGGGCCCACATGTGTTTAATAAAAAGAAATTCAAAATTTTCTTTCAATTTAAGTCTTGTTTTATATTTTATAACTTTTATAAAATATGTTATAAGACTTATATAATATCTCACAAGCTTTTATAATGTTATTTAACCTATTAAATAACAAAATAAATATTCTCTCAAAATAAATTATCCATATAATTTATTAGTTTGTCAAGTGCAATTATTTAGAAAACCAATTTCTAAATATTATAAGTGTTAATATTTATTTGTTTGATTATATCATAAATAAATATTATAAGTGTTTGTCTAGCTTGTATTTGGGTATGACTCGACTTGGATCATAACGTACTAGCCACATCAATTTAATATGTGTCTTGGGCATACAGAATCCAACATATGGTTTACCGTAGGTTTGATAACCTCATTCCCGCTTCCTAGTTTGTTTGGAAGTATCCATATGGGGAATGACAGAACCCGATGAACATTGATAAACCTTTGTCTTTATAAGGGTATATCCAACAAATGACAAAGCTTGAATGTATTCGTTAACAAACCTGATAAATGTCATAACATTAAAAGCAATGGTTTTCAAAACATAACTTTTGATTTAAACTTTTTTTTTTATTCAAAGACATCGTTTTGTACATGACATTTGGTTACACATAGACATTGGTTATACATGACCTTATTACATGTGGTTTGAGTAAAGGCTTTTTACTTGCCATACAAGACATTGGTTGCTACCTGACATTTGTTATACTAGACATGGTTTATACTTGACATTAGACATTGTTGTACATAACATTTTACATTGGTTTAAACAAGACATTATATGGTCGTTTATTGGTAAGTGATTTAAATAACGAGACGTGTGTAATGTGATAAAAGCATGGTGGATACGCCGCTGGTACTTCCTATATATAAGTGCTTTTATTACATTACATATCATGGCGTTATTTAAACTACTTCGACAAAGACAAGACATGACATTTTTAGACAAGACATGACATTTTTGTACAAGACACGACATCTTTTACACAAGACATGATACTTTATTTCAAGACATGACATATTTTACACAATTCATTTTCATTTGGTTATTTATTTAACCATGCATTATTTCTTTTAAATCATTTGATTTTCACATTGATTTTACAAAAGAAAACATTTTCACAAAGGTTCATGGCTACTTTTTAGTTAAACATTTCTTTTAACAAAATCAAAGCCATGAATCCTCAACAACAAAACCTATGTTACTCACAGGCATTTTTATACTGACGTACCAATTTTCACATGTGTTTCAGGTGCTTATGTTTGACTTTGAGCATGCTTCACATAGGGCGGACTTGGGCCTTAGTGACTTTAAAACCTACAAGACAATTGTTGTGTATTAATTGTATGCTCCAAAACAATGAAAACTATTAACTCAATAAAACAAAACTTTATGAGCCATGTGTTACGAAACAATTTCTAACGTGACTCCCCAATGTTTTCCGTCGCGTGTTGTTGCATTACGCGATTGGGGTGTTACAAAGCAAACTTTTTATCTTTTTGCATGATGGAAGTTAGCGGTTGATCTATCTTAGAAAAATTCTCAATAAATCTTTGATAATAGCCGGCTAATCCTAGAAATTGTCGTACTTCAGTTGGAGTTTTGGGTGTCTCCCAATTGTTAATCGCCGCTATCTTCGATGGATCTACATGTATGCCTTTCTCATTCACAACATGTCTGAGAAAATGTACTTCGCGAATCCAAAATTCGCACTTAGAAAACTTCGCGTAAAGTTTCTCCTTCTTTAATAGCTCCAAAATGGTCCTCAAATGTTGCTCGTGCTCCTCCTTCTTTCATGAATATATCAATATATCATCGATAAATACTATCCAAATTTATCGAGATATGGTTTGCGCACACAATTCATTAATTCCATAAAGACCGACGGTGCGGTCGTTTACCCAAAAGGCATAACGAGAAACTCGTAGTGACCATAACGAGTTCGGAATGCCGTCTTCGGTATGCTCTCTTCTTGAATCCGTAATTGATGATAACCAGACCTTAGGTATATCTTGGAATAGAAGCTCGATCCTTGCAGTTGGTCGAATAAATCATCAATCCTCGGTAGTGGGTACCGATTCTTGATAGTGAGTTTATTCAACTCTCGGTAGTCTATGCACGTCCTGAAAGTTTCGTCCTTCTTCTTCACAAAGAAAACTGGAACTCCCCAAGGCGAGAAGCTTGGTCTAATAAATCCCTTATCCAACAAGTCTTGAAGTTGTGTGGATAGCTCTTGCACCTCGGAAGGTGCTAGTCGATATGGAGCCTTGGCCATGGGTGCGGCTCCCGGTACCAAGTCGATGCAAAATTCAACTTGTCGTTGTGGTGATAATCCTGGTAAGTCTTCGAGGAAGACTCCGGGTAATTCTTTAACCATAGGAATATCCTCAAGTTTTGGTTCCACAGCTTTCTTGTCGACTACATGTGCTAAAAAGGCTATGCAACCTTTCCGTAAGCACTTTTGAGCTTTCATAGAATTGATGATCCATAAGGGCGTGTCGCGCTTCTCTCCGTGCACGATGATGTCTCCTCATTCGTAAGCGGAATACGAATAATCTTCTCGTGACATACAACTTTATCTCGATTCTCGGATAGCCAATCCATGCCAACTACTACGTCAAAACTACCCAACTGAATGGGTAAAAGATCGATGCTAAATTTTTGCTCACCAAGTTGTAATGAACACCCTTTTACAACTTCTCCTGACTTAACAAGTTTACCGTCTGCTAATTCTATCGAGTAAGGAATATCTAGCTTACTTGACTCAACGCCAAGTATATTCTTAAATTACATAGAAATAAAGCTAAAATTGGTGCCGGTATCAAATAATATAGCTGCGGAATGATTGTTGATAAGAAACGTACCGATGACCACATTAGGGTCTTGGCGGGCATTCCTTGCTCCAATGACAAAGGTTCTTCCCTGAGCATTATTTTCCTTGGGGCAGTCTTTCCTGAAATGATCCTTACTCCCGCAACCATATCATCCCTACCCGTGTCCATTCCTGTTCCCAGTTCCATTCCGATTCCCATTACCATTACCATTTTCGTTCCCGTTTCCATTATCAGCTCTATTTCCTGTTCTATTTCCATTCCCAGCGCCACCTCAATTGCCTGTTACCTAACAATTCTCAGTTCGATGACCCATCTTCCCACACTTGTCACATTTTACCACACGACAATCACCCAAGTCATGGTACTTTCACTTGTCACACTCGGGCAGATTGCCCTAATATTTCTTTACCCCAGTGTCATTTGTAGCGGCAAACGTTTCTGCCCCTCGTGGCGGATTGGTGTCTCGCTTCTTGTTGTTGTTGTTGGGGTTATTGTTGTTGGCACGAGTTCCTTACTTGAGATTCGAGTGCTTCCTCTGCCTATCACTGGGAGACTCAACATGTGATTCTACTTTCTCAAGTATTTTCAAAGACAACTTCTTCATTCTGACTGCATCTTCGGTGAGGCTGGCTGCTAAGGTCACAGCCTGCGTGATTGTAGTGGGGTTTGCTGATGTCACCATGCTTCGGATTTTGGGAGCTAGACCCTAGATATAGCGCTCAATGCGCTTGAATTCTGGCGTTACAAGATAAGGAATCACACGCGATAGGTCATGAAACCATTGCGTGTAACCTACGATGTTAGCTCCGATCATAGAGAGGTTCCAGAATTCAGTTTCTAGTTTATGGAGTTCAGCTCGGGAACAATACTTCTCCCTCATCCTTTCTTTCAGATCATCCCAAGACATTCCATATGCAGCATCGTCACCCAACGTTTGTACTTGAAGATTCCACCAGGTAACTTGCTGATCAGCAGAGCACTTGCTCATTCGGATAGTTGAATCAATTTTCTCAGTCTAGCGCACAAATACCACTGCACCTCCGGTGCCGTCATAGTTTAGTGGGTTGCAGTCTAATAATTGCTTGTAAGTGCATCCTGAAATTTGCATAACTTATTCATGAATGAGCAAATAATGAAACCCACGAATAGATTATAAAATAATTTTTTTAAGTTATAACAAATCAACTAAACATTACGTTGAGCAAGGTTTCCTCCATATGAACGCCATATCCGTGTCCGCTAGATCCACCCGTGCCTTTACTATGCTCGACATGATTCGCCTCATGCTGGGTGATAGCTTGCGATATCCTTTCTTCAAGCAGTGAGTTTAGCTCTTCCGAAGTCCTAGGTAGTAGTGAGGGTGGAGGTGGGTTTACCCATTGTGTGCGAATCATCCTTCTTTTTGGTGACATATTCTTCCAAATAATAACACGGCAGTGATTAGGGTAGTATGTGAGGGATATGAGGTGTGAGTGGGTGTAGGGGTAGGAATAGGTGTGGGTGTAGCTAGGACCGTAGAGGAGGCATCATCAGCAGGATATGCCTCTAGACCAATGACCCGAAGTGCAGATGAAGCAATTGACTCCCTAGAGTCTGAATCAGAAAAGATATCGACAACTAACACAAAAGATGAACCAACCTCAAGGATAGAAATATCGAAGACATCTCCGTCGCCAAGGTCCTCGTCAGCATGATCCACATGATTATGGTTACAATTTCAGTATAATAGTTGTTGAGTTATTGTATATTTTAGAAGAAAAATGGGAAATAAATAAGTAGAGAAATATGAGAAAAGGATGCGAGAGTTGACCAGTCAAGTCGACGTACGACTGATTATTTTTAGCAAGCTTGGATATCTTTGACTACAACAAATGACCAGTTAGAGTAGGTTTGTATGAGACATGATAATAAGTATTTCCATACATCCTTTCTTAGTAAGTTTGTGAAGTCAAAGCATTACATTTATTTTTGGTTAAAGGAAACATTTTTGTGTAGAAAGTATAGATGTTTTTCTAAAAACCACCCAAATTCTATAACCATAGAATTCATTCGTTTTGACTTATTATGTTTAAATAAATTTACTTAGGTTGAAACTGTCACACCCGGTCATAGGCGGAAGCACGAGGTGTGATTGTGATTGATTCTCATTGCATACGAATTAGCAAACATACTATGCTGTCAAAATAAACTCCAAATGCCATTCCATAAGTTTCAAAACATAAACATGAGTTAATAATAGTGTTTACATTACTTCAAAATAAACTAACTTTTAAAAGTCAACAACATAGTTCAAGTTCTAGAAGATCAAGGATTTGTTCCTCATATCACCGCCAAGAGGCGGGATATAATGAACAACCCAACAAAAGTGGCATGGAGTTATGACGCTCGACATCTTGAAGCAAAGTTCCCGCAATGATTCCACTAATTTCCAGAAATACATGTAAGTTTGAAAAACATCAACAAAGTTGGTGAATTCATGTATTTGTTGTGTAATAAATGAATATTTGTAAAATGTGAGATGTGTTTGTATGAAAATCGGTATGTAAACATAAATGAAATCGTGATCACTAATGTTTTCCAAGGACAGTAATATGTGTGACGACATAGGAAGCAATCCTAACATTGACGACTTTTGTTCCGATTACCCTCGACTGGGACATAAAAGCACTCTTCCGTGTGGGTCATATGGACCAAGAGTGGGGCTCGTCGATACCCAATAGATCTACCCATTTCCGTTCCTCAATCTAAACTTGATTAGTGGTCCTTAAGTAAAACCCTATTCGCACGTGATCTAGTTGTTTCATTTCCTATTCTAGCATACCTTTTGTACATGTATTTCCCCCAAAAGTTTTAAGAAAACTAGAAAACGTTTAAAAGATGGGACATGAACTCACAGATTTGCATCCTAAAGCGTCGTAAATTCACCGGTACTTCTTTTAGTTTGTGTTGTAACCTACAAGTGTTCTAAATGTGTTATCCACCTAAGCTTATGATTACTATGTACAAGTTATCCATCTGGGTTATGTATTTTCTTTGTCTTAGGTGTATATGTTTTAGAGTTGTTATTATATATTTTACAAAATATATATAGTTTTGTATACTTGTGAGTTGTGTTAACGGATCTAGTTCCTCTTGTGGCTTCGTGCCTCGCACGAGTAAGAAGTGCATGTCTACGACATGTGTAGGTCGTGCCCATTGTAGCCGGTTTTCACCCGTCGTCGTGTTATCGTTATATCAAATTGAATTTTCTATTTGTAAATATATATATTTTTATTCTCAAATAAATGAATATATATATATATATATATATATATATATATATATATATATATTGAATTTTTGTTTTGGATATGTGTTAAAAATAATATATTTTTAACTTATCTTTGTATACATATTCTTGTATTATTTTGTGTATACTTGTCCTTTTATTTGTTTGATCAAGTCAAAGTTGGTTTATGCTTTTATTAAATAATATTTTCGATATTATTTTAGTATAAATATATTTGTAATTTTACCAAATGTATATATACTCAGGCAAGTATGTATGTATTTAGGTGTAAATACATATTTTGTATTTTATGCCAAAAAACCATTTCATATGATTTTATACTTTCCGGAATTATATTTCTTAAAATTATTATATTTTTAAGGCTTGTTTTATATATATATATATATATATATATATATATATATATTAATCTCACTTGTTTAATTTATATATTTTTCTTCTTCATATAGATATATATTTGTCCATAGTCCAAGTGTCGAAGATATTTGTTAAAGAAATATATTTAAATATATATTTTTTATTTTATCCATACACCCATTTGGATAAGTATATTTATTTTTATACTTACTTGTATTTTGTGGTATTTTTGGGTGTATTTTATATTTGTATCCTTTGTGTGTATTTTATAATTTTTGAACTCTACTTGTATACTAGTACATAATACAAATAAACTCACAATTTTGTGTGTGACCACTAAATATATATAACTTGTTCTAATTATATATATATATATATATATTTATTTATATCCATTTTAATTCTTAAGAAAAACACTATTTTCTTAACTTATATTTTGTATAAAAATTTGGGAAAAATTATGGCTAAACATTTTTCTTGTAATAAAACTCTTGTAAAAAGTATATTTTTCTAAGTGTTTAAATTCTACAAAAATTTGGCCATAGTTTCCCCTAAAATTAGGACTTTTTCATGTTTATAAACATGTGATAATTTTCTTTTAAAACTCAACAATCATCCACAACAATCTTGTAAGTAACAATATACAAAATAATCCATACTTTTCATGCTAACAACTTGAAATTTCATATGAACTGTAGTATTTTAGATCTATACTTTTAACAGGTGGATCTACTTGAAACAATTCTTGTTTGCTAAACTTTGTAAACTTTGTAAGAACTTATTTTTGAAAACTTGTTCATCCACTTTATTTGTGAGTTTATAAACATAAACATATCATTTTAACTATACTTACAAGTTCATATATATTTCAAGATTTTCAAGTCTACTAACTAGTTCATCATGAATCTTTCAAGATCCATGTGTATACTTGTTAGATCTACACTTTTAACAAGCATGCATGTTATGGATTTCATCCATATCACAAAACAAACAACTACAACTTCATAACAACTTCAACATAACACAAAAATCACTTATTTATATTAGATTTTGTTATTTCTTCATATGTTCATACTTTAAAGTTTAGTTTTCTTGATGGTTTAACGTGTGTACATCTTTATCATACTACTAATGAACACCAAAATAAAGGATTAGAAGACTCGCAACTAGCACTATTGGCTAGGGACGATGCAACAAGAACAAGAAGATGAAGAGAGGATAAAAGTGGTGGTTAAAAGCTCCCTTGAGAGGTCCTTGCACTTCCGAGACTTGAACCTTCCTTAGATGATCTTCATACACCTTTGGGAACCCTTGAAATGGCTTGAAAGTGAACAAAGAATGAAGGTGGTTATGGTGGTGGTTTGGTCGAAGGTTAGGGAGGGAGAGGAGAGTGAAATGTGTTTGAATGTTTGGTAATAGAATGAAAGAAATGGAGATAAGGATTCTCTATATAACCTTATGCACACAACTTTACTTCCATACACCTTATTGTCCAACAATCAACTTACAAGATCATGAGACCTCTTGGGGGCTTGTGGAGCCCCCATGGGAACCGTAATTTTGAGGGGGGAGGGAGGGGGGGTTTGTTCCAAAGTTTGATAGTTAGGGGACTAGGATGTAAATTGAAGTTTTAATTAGGGGTTAAATGGAATTAAGGGTTTTTTAATGAAACAAGGTGTTTACTGATAATAACTTGCCTTATGATGTCAAAATATGTCTAACTAGTTCATATTTGGTGTGTTGATAGTGTTCGGATAATTGTTCGGTGCTTGTTTCGTTGTCGGTTCGCTAAAATGTTATGTTGCGTAACTTATAAGGTATGATATGTTTTTTGTGTTTTAATGTTATCCCCGATACTTTTTAAGTTGTTTTTTATGTTTATATTATTTCTGGACTTGGTATAATTTTCCGGATTCTGAATCCTGCGAAAAATTGTTATTCATGGTTCAAAACGGACACTTTTAAAGTTAGTTAAATTTTCCAGAAAGTGTTAACAATTTTACTTGTTTTCCCACTTGGGATTTGATATAGTTTTGATGTCGGACCTACGTCTAAGTTCTAAATCTACTATTTTGCTGAGTATTGAGGCTGTGCTGACACAACCTAAATAACTGGTGAGTTTACTAATTGTTTTGACGCAACGCTTAACTTGTTTCACAATGCGATGAATGAAATATATGATATGCATGATTAAGATGTATAGCATGCAGACATGTAATGTTGACCTTTAAATCACATAATTGCAGAAAATAAATAATCATCTAATGGTACGGAAGTTTCCTGATTGTGCCGTTTGTCACAGAAACGAAGTGCAATCTTCGTAGTATGTCTATTGATTAAAGATTTATTATAATAATTCAACAACTATTTCTTTATAATCCATTTTCAATTAAACATTAGAAATGTATAGTGATTTGTTGTTTAATAAAATATGGTATGCAAGATTTTCTAAAAACAACATGTGTTTGCACATACTTTCAACCAGATATCACTATTTAAAATAGTAGTTCTCATGAAAGGTAGTGACTACTTTTAATTATTTGTTTAGGCTGATTATTTATTTAGTTGTAAATCAGAGTTCAAATGCATCAATACACAAGATTTGTGAGAATAACTCATGACTATTTTAATATTAATCAAACGAAAAACTAAACCAAAAATTACAATATTTATACACATATCTACACTTTCTATTAAAATGTCGTATATATGCATGATTTTATAAAAAAAACAATCTGTATTTGCACATGAGTTTCACTACTAGCTATTTACATAAATCAGTGACGATTATTTCAGCAAGGACAAGGGATGAAGATGGCCAACGACCAACTAATATCAGCTGGCAACACCCATGGCTTTATAGCCTAGTGGTATCTGGGGGTGAGATAAGACTTTGGACCAATAGGTCCTGGGTTCGATTCTCACAAGGGGGTTTTTCCCATATTTATTGGGTTTCCTCCTGAATTGGTGTATAGGCATTATGCCTAGTGGGGATGGATATGATCGGGTGGTTCCGCTGGTGGCACGATGATACTCTAGTGGTCCGTCAGTGATCCAAATTTGCCGTTCAAAAAAAAAAATCAGCTGGCAACAAAAGCCGTATTATGTATTATTATTAATTAATTATACATGGTGATATAATGAAAATAACTACAAAGGAAATCTTGTCAAAATACAATAGATATAATTACAAAAGAAATATAAGTAAAACATATCTCCTAGTTATGATAGAGATAATTACAATAAACGATAACCATTATATGTTTTATATATTAGAATTTAACCTCCATCTTATCATTTTAGCATGTTAGCAATTTGTCTCGAAACATCTTGCATTGTTGGCCTTATGTCAGGGTTCGAATTAATGCATTTAATTGCTAGAATCAATATTGATGTTAGAATTTCTTTGATTTCCGAGAGTGGAACAAGAAGACGATGGTCCACCAAATCATTGAGCTTGAACTGATCATCTGCCAGCGGAGATGCTAGAGAAGTAATGATATTGCCTGGATGCTCCCCTTTGATGATTTCTAACACAAGAACTCCGAAACTATAAACATCACATTTTTCCGTTACACTCAATGTGTAAGCAAGTTCTGTGCAAAAAATATTAACATAATGAATTGTGTTCTAATTATAGAGATGACGTGATAGTTCGTGTGACGAACGAAAGGAAAAAAAAAATATTACCGGGTGCAAGGTATCCAAATGTTCCTACAATGTTTGTCCAATTCGAAGAATTTGTGCTCATAATTTTGGAGGTACCAAAATCTGAAACACAAGCTTCGTACTCAGAATCAAGCAAAATATTTTTGCTTGATATGTCGCGATGAACGATAGCTGGGGAACAATCATGATGCATATAAGATAAAGCGTATGCAACACCTTTGATAATGTTCACCCTCTTCATCCAATCCAAATTTTGAGCAGTTTCATCGCACAAAATATCAGCTAGACTACCCCCTTCCAGATACTCATAAACCAAAAATGAGTTTTGAGAATGCGAACAATAGCCAAGCAGTTTTATGATGTTTCTATGTCGTATTCTTGTCAATGCTCTAATCTCATTTAGGAAATCATTGTGATTGATCACCTCAGAAGAAGAGTGAAGTTTCTTTACAGCAAGTATATCACCTGATGCCAATTTCACTTTGTACACACTTCCACATCCTCCCATTCCAATGCAATAGGCTTTGTTAAACTGCTCGGTTCGGTTTAGGATTTCATCGTAAGTCTCTTTTCCATTGAAAGTGGAAACTGAAAAGAAACTTAGGCCATGTTTATGCTCCTCAACATGGTGTGTTGATGGCAGCCTCTTCGTTCTCCAATTACAGAAAGTGAATATACCCACTAGACTGCCGAGTATAAGAGCTCCAAGAAGTGGAAGTGAAATCACTAGTGCGAGATTGGTTTTCCGATCTGGGGAATGGCTTTCTGATGCACATTGTTTCATTCCAGTAACATTTCCGCACAAATCTTCATTTCCTAGCATTGCTTCTACTGGAAGATCCATAAAGACTTTGCTTTTGGGAAGGGGACCTCGTAAGCGATTATAAGAAAGATCAATGTTCGACAATCCATTCATTGATTCAAAACTCTCCGGAATGTTACCTGAAAGTTCATTGTGAGAGAGATTTAGTATCTCCAAGCTACTCATACTTGAAAGCCCAGAAGGTATCTCTTTGATGAGTGAATTATGACTCAGATCAAGATTAGACAACTGAACCAATCTACCTAATTGGACTGGGATTCCACTAGTAAATCCATTGTTGCTTAAGTTTAAGGAAAATAGTTTTGAGCACTGCCCGAGGGAAGATGGAATGGAACCATTCAACTTATTCATGGACAGATCAAGATACACGAGATGGGCTAGCGATCCTAAATCTTGTGGCAAGACACCAGAAAGCCGATTATTGCTTAGAATAAGTCTCCCCATGCGAGTTATCCTTCCAAATTCTTTGGGTATCTCTCCTACCAATCGTTGGAAGAAAGATTAAGAATTTCTAACTGAATTGAGTTTCCGAGGGAAGTAGGTATTTTACCTTGGATTCGATTCCCTCCCATCTGTATAGTGGTTAAATTTGTGCACTTACTCCAGTTGTCTGAGATTTCCCCGTAAAGCTGGTTACCATTTAGATTAATGTAAGTGAGGTGCGGATAGACACCAAAACTCACGGAAACATCTCCAGTAAGTTGGTTTCCGTCAAAACGGACTCGGATCAAGCTAGAACAGTTGTACAAGCTCTTAGGAATTCGTCCTGTTAGTTTATTATTATCAGCAAGAAGATACTCCAGTTTCCTTTGATTGCAGATTTCATCAGGTAAATTGCCAGAAAAACTGTTGTTGCTTATTAGAATTTCAACCAATTTCAGCTTTCCAAATTCTTGTGGAATAGAACCAGAAAGTTGATTATTGTTAAGCGACAATTTTTCAAGGCTTTGTAAGTTACCAAATGAACTTGGAATGGAACCACTGAGTTGATTGTTTCCTAGTTGCAGATTAGAAAGGGATGTCAAGTTTCCCAACTCTTGTGGGATGGGACCGGAAAGTTTATTAGAATGGAGACGAAGAACAAAAAGGGATCTGAGTTTACCGAGAGACAAAGGAATAGGACCACTGAGATCGTTCAATTGTAGCTCCACCCGTATGACTGAAGTCATGTTACCTATTTCTCTTGGGATTGATCCATTCATACGATTGTCGTATAGACTTAAGACACTAAGATTCTTTAGATTGACCAAAGTTTCTGGTAATAATCCAGTTATATAGTTTGTATTCATATAAAGCTCCTCTAGATCATAAAGATTTCCCAATTCATGAGGAATTGGACCAGAAATATTGTTACGATTCAGATAAACATAACGCAAATTCAATAACTGACCAAAACAGGTGGGAATCGAACCATGTAGATTATTATTACTCAACGCAAGCCCGGAAAGTAATCTCATTTGACAAATGGCTTGCGGAATAGAACCAGTCAGCTGATTTTGAAACAAATGAAGGGTGGAAAGGTTTCTCAGTTCCCCAATCTCTAGTGGGATTTTTCCAGTTAACTTATTAGAGGAGAAATCAAGATAAACAAGTTTTGACAGGTGACCAATTGTAGGTGGGATAATCCCAGAAAAGTTGTTTAAACTAAGTTCGAAATATAAGAGATTCGGGAAAGAGGAGAAGGACAAGTGATCAAGAGTACCGTTTAAATCAGATGAGGAAAGGTTCAATCTGATTATGCTACCATTTTCATTACATGAAACACCATACCAATTGCATGGAGACATTGTCTTTTGATCATTTGTCCACGAAGGTAGAAGGAAGCTAACATTTTGGGTATGAAGAGTTGATTTCCATTTTAGGAGAGCATCAACTTCATTTGAAGAACCTACAACATATAAGGTACAGAACATTGCACATGTTGCAAGAAAGATGATTGAAAGGGAAAAAGGTGCCATGCTTTGTGTTGATGGGTGTCTAGGAGTAAACCTTTTTGCTGTAATTTATATTGGTTGGTTTTGGAGTGTTGGTCAATCTAATATTCCAAAAACATAGTTTTCCTGGCTGGAATTAAATGAATGGAAGACAATTTGGGAGCCAAGAACGGATAGGTGAGAAAACAAGTCAGATGTTCCAAGTTTCCTATTGAATTTTTCAAAAATAACTGGCTGTGTCGATTTGTCAACAATTGTTTTAAGTTTTATATCGAATTTGTCAAAAATTCTTGAGTGAATTGCAAGTTTTGTCCTTTATCTTTAGGCCATTTTGCAAGTTTTGTCCTTTATGTTTAAAGTTGACGAGTTTTGTCCTTTATGTTTGAAATCAAGCACGTTTTACCCTTTGGGCCTTAAAAATCAAGCACGTTTTGTCCTTTATGTTTAAAAATCAAGCACGTTTTGTCCTTTATGTTTAAAAAATCAAGCACTTTTTGTCCTTAAAAATCAGGCACGTTTTGCCCCAAAGGGTAAAACGTGCTTGATTTTCAAACATAAAGGACAAAACTCGTCAACTTTAAACATAAAGGACAAAACTTGCAAAATGGCCTAAAGATAAAGGACAAAAGTTGCAATTCACTCAAAATTCTTTAATAAGATTCCACATAATACATTTTTATAGAACATTTTTTGAACAAAATTTCTAAAACACTTTATAATATAATTACAAGATAAACAAATATAAGCAAGCCGTAATTCTACAATAAACTTTTATACAATTTTACACCCTTGGGTTTGGGGCAATGACAACTTTACACCCTATATCAAAATTTTGCTTTATTACACCCTAACGTTTTCTGATTGCATCAATGTTGGCCCTTCTTTGAAGACAATGTTAATTTGACTGTTAAAAATTTGTTAAAGGTCGTTTTTACCTCTGATTATTATTATTATTATTATTATTATTATTATTATTATTATATATTATTATTATTATTATTATTATTATTATTATTATTATTATTATTATTATTATTATATAAAAGCTCAAGTCCTTAGCTACAATAGATAAAATATCATTCATTTAAAAACTATTGAGTAAATTGTCATTTTAGTCCCTGAGGTTTGACCAAAATTACCACTTTAGTCAAAATGAGAGAAAACAAAACTATTTGAACTAAAATGGCAAGAAAAAAACCATTTAGACTAAAGTGACAATTTTAGTCAAATCTCAGGGACTAAAATGACAATTTACTCAAAACTATTTACAAAAATGTCATTTATGCCTTTTTTTTTTTTTTCTTCTCATCCTATATATCAAAACACCTCAATGGTTTGAGTCAACAGGAGATAAATTATCCATTTTGAAAACTATTTATAAAAATGCCATTTATGCCATTTTTTCTGATCGTATACATCAAAACACTTGAATGATTTAAGTCAAAAACTTTTGTTTTTGTTATTTTTAGTTTTCCCCAAAGCAGCACATCTGTTCAATAATATAATATCAATATCAATATTAATATTAAATAATAAATAAGCTATATATATATATATATTTTATTTTTTTTGAATGACTAATGTTACTCTCCCAAACTCCTATATTTACAAATAAATCACCTTTGCTTGAGATTGAACCCAAGACCACCCATTAAGAAGCAAAAGCCTCTACCAAGTAAGCTAGCCCCACTTGGCAATAAATAAGCTATATGATATAATTATATGAAGGTTATATAATTTTTTTAAACATAAACTGAAAATACAAAATTATAAAACAAATCATACATTAATTCTAAATATACTTTGTCACGTATTTATTTTTAACTATGATTTAAAAAAAGTTTTATTCTTATGTGTTAAATATGGTTGACTTTTTGAGTTTCTTTACTATAACGAACTGAACCAATGTATTTGAACATCGGGACATGTATCGTATAACATTGGTTTATTTTTATGTTTTCTAAAATGACGTCGTTTATCCTTTTTTGTAATAATATATTATAGTGTTGTTTAAAAATTCCGAATATACTTTTACGATGTGGTTATTATTATGTGTGATTTGATAAAAGAAATATCCGAATGGATAAAAAATAGTTGATTCTTTTGTCCTTTATCGTCAAGAACCGTTCCCAGATACCGACCAAACTACATCGATACTGTTACCGTATATGTGTGCTAACGGTTTTCTCGATTTGGCAGCATAACATTCGTTGGAAAACATAGTTATAGTTGCAAAACAGTATTATTATTAAACCAACTGGGGTAGCCCAGTTGGCCACCGACACCCACCTCTTCCCAGAGGTACCGGGTTCGAGTCTTGGGAGTGGCATATATGTCGCCCAGGGTAAGAACTCGGCAAGGGGAATTCACCGCGGAGCTAGCTTGGTCGGGTAGCGGCTCTCGGAGTGGGAACACTCCGGCGGTTGGGAGGACCGTGCTCTATCCCCCCCCCCCCAATAGTATTATTATTATTATTATTATTATTATTATTATTATTATTATTATTATTATTATTATTATTATTATTATTATTGGTATACTAAGCTATATCGAATATCGGTATCATACCGATACCATGACGAATCGAACCAAACCAATGCCGACCGAAAAACATCGGAACCGGTATTTTGTTTATGGTTTTTGGTCACTATAAAGAACGTGTCGATTGCTATACCGAGTGTTGTTATCATATTAGTATTGTAATGAACCAAAACGATGCCGACCAAAAGCCCGCAACGAAACACGGGAGAATTTCACTAGTTATTATTATTATTATTATTACTAAAAACAAAATTTCTGAAGATCTGCATATCCATTCAAGATCCATCACCATTCCCCCATCTTCTTCTTCATCTCCACCACAACCCACCACCACTCCCCATGTTCATCTTCGGGGATGTTTGGCTAAGCTTTTCAACACCTCCTTATAACTTATTGACTTTTACAAAAAGCTAATAAGGAGAAAAAGTGTTTGGCAAACTCATAAGCACTTTTCAAAATGACTTTTTGCATAGGGAGGAAAAGTTGGTTTTGAAAAGTTAGCAACGAGTGACTTTTTGAAGCTGTTTATGACTTTTAGTCATTTTACATGAATAAGCTAAGCTACGCCCCGCTTGCGGTATGTGCATATAATTTATATATGTGTAGGCGCTCAGGGGGCAAAAGTGAAATTGCACTTATTTTAACGTTATTTTACTAATTTGGTGAAAATAACGTTAAAAGAGAAGAATGGTTAATCATGCATCATGTGGTGGCATTGATAGCCGAAAGACAAGGGAGTACATGCACTAATCGACCTTTGTATTAATTGCTGATTGTTATGTGCCTTAGGTCCAAGGCTTGATGCAAAACTACTATCAAGTCGGGGGTCTCACTGGAAGCAGCCTCTCTACTCCTATGGGGTAGAGGTAAGGCTGTCTAAATCTTACCCTCCTCAGACCCTACCTTAGCTTTGCTATTAGTGTGATTTACTGAGTATGATGATGATGAGGGCATGAATAAGCTAAGCCAAACAATTTTTAAGAAACAACTTGTTTACTTATTAGCTTCACACCCCATGATGTGTGTAAAATGTAACATATAATTACATCAAATGAGGCATAAAACTAACCTTTTTTAGTACTAATGTTGGAAAAAGTGTGCTTTTGTCTTCCTTTTGTATTTTCAGAACCAAATAAGCTTAAATGAACAAAAGGAACAAATATGCAACATAACTAACATGAGTACAAAGAAATGGAATAAATGTGGCATGCACGACCCCTCGACAGCATCTTCCTAAGCAAAAACAAGAAACAGAAGGTTGACTACGGCCCCGTGCCCAGCGAACACGGGGGCGTGGTCAGATGCCTGCAAAAAATGACAAAGCTATAGAAGCTTCTATTCCCAGCACGGGGACATGCCCAGCTCAACACGAGCCATGGTCAACGCTAAGATTCGCAGAATCTTGCAAATCTTGATAGTACAGATACGCTTCTGCACATGGGGCCGTGCCCAGAGAACACGGGGGCGTGTGGAGCCTAATACAGACAATTGCAATTAATGAAGAAAGAGAAAAAGGATGGCCACGGGGCCGTGTCCGGGCTTCTGTGGAGGCTATAAATAAGGGTGCTTGGTTCACTTCAAAGGCATCCCTTGGCAAACCACCTCTCTCCCACTTCACCACCACTCCACCACCACTACAACACCCACATCCACCACCATCATCCATCATCCACCTTAGAGTGTGTGTAGTAGTCTCGGGATCGAAGATTGATAGTAAGAGTTCTTGTCAATCAAAGGCCATGTTTGGCTAAGTCTCTCACATCACTTGGTGACGACAAGCATTTAATGTAATACTTTTGATTTTTAATATTTTCGCACTTTTTATTTGGTTTTGTATTAATGACTTTAATAACTAGTTTCTTATGTTGAAGGTGAAACTTCCTTATCATTTGTCCGTGATGTCTTGGCATTATTTTACTGTCTATATAAAATAAAAGATTTTCACCATTCAGATCTCTACGGTCTATATAGAGATATGTTGGCTACCTGGTCGGGGTTAAGGGAATGGTTTGGTAAGGTTCTTGCCTTGTTCAGTGTATAGATCCTGCAAGGACCTGGGTCAAGCTTACTAGAACCTCCTTCAATACCCACTGGTATTGGATGGTGGGGGTGCGAATGGCTTGATCCCCTCATATGTAAACTACTATTAATACATTAACTCGGCTACTTGGGATTGTATCCCTGCTGACTCAAACCACTTAGCCGAGGGTAACGTCGCCTTCAAAAGAGGGGCCTACCACATTACGCATTAATAACTTAATTAATTATCTTTCAATATTCCGACCTTTTGGGATTGTATTCTTGATGACTCAAACCACTGGTTGAGGGTAACGTCACCTTCAAAAGAGGGGCCTACTACTATAACTAATATAATCTCTTAAAAAGTGCAAAAGTGCGAAAATCATCGAAGGTTACATTAAAGGCGAGTCAGATCCAAGTGATTCATCTTGTCTATCTGTTTTTATTTTATTTTTGTTTTTAGCATTTTAGTTTTTACTTTTATGTTTAAAATCTTTTCTAAAACTTTTGATTTTATTAGACGTTGAGGATAAACCGGTACTAAAAGCTCTTGTGTCCTTGGACGACCTCGGTATCTTGCCAACGCTATACTATGCTCACGATGGGTGCACTTGCCCATGTGTGTGTTTAGTGTTAGTAGAATATCGTGCTTTATAAATTTAAAACTTGACTAACGTGTTAAAAAGGGCTTATTTAACATAAACCATGTCCTTATTTAACATAAACCATGTCCTCAAGGTTGATATGAGGAAAGACATGCAGGATAACCGATTTATCCTCCCATGTGGCAACAGAGTCTCGTAGTCCCTCCCATTGGATCAACCATTGTTCAACCTGGAGACTGGAGTGATCAAGAAAACGAGTGTCCATGATCGCTTTGGGTAGAAGCACCAAAGAAGCATAGGAGTTAATAAGCCCAATAGGGGTGACCTGGTGGTCTGTAACACCGGTGCACTTGTGGAGTAAAGATATATGAAAAACATCATGAATCTTAGCGGAAGCCGGGAATTCCAACGATAAGCAACGGTGCCCACTTTAGCTATAATCTTATAAAGGATGAAATAACATCTAGCCAACTTATGATGGCATTGAAGACGAATAGAGTGTTGGCGGTAGGTTTGTAACTAAACAAAAACCTAGTCCCCAACCGATAAGGAGATATCCGGCGATTTTTATTAGCAAAGTCTTTCATACAAGCCTGGGCCTTTAGTAGATTGTGCTTTAAGAGTGACAAGACAACATCTCTTTCCAAAAGCTGGGCTTCCAAAAGAGGATTGTGTGACAACTGTGTTCTGTAATCGATGTACAATGTAAAACAATGTTAATTATCAATAAAACAATGTTCTTTGGTGTTATTAACCGAATAACGCAACTGTACGACCAAACGAACCAAGATCCGAGATGTTTTTGAGCATATTTTAAGTTCCCTATACTTTAACTTCATTTTAGAGCCTTGAAATGGGGTTAACGGGGCTTAAACGTGCAGAAAACCAAGTTTTTAGCATGCAGGGACCTGTTTCGCCAAATTTTGAAACTTGAAACTGATCCCCCTAGCGCCACGCGCCAGCCCAGGGAGTCCCTAGCGCGCCACGCTACAGAGGACCAAAATCAACATTTCATTTTCAGCATCTGGCTTGATTTCCAGGGTCTTTTGTGTAAAATTCTCAATACCTAGAACTGGTTTTCGACTCCCATTGTATTGTAATACCATGTTCTTCAATGAAGGGCCAAGATTGATCCTCTCAAACACTTGTAAAGATCTTAGAGATCCTAACTTTCTATAAATAGCAAGGTTTCTCATTTGGGTTCTTCACACTTGAATTCAATCATCTTCTCTAAGTTGAAGCTCTCCTTGTGAAGCTTCATACCTGAGAATTTTTTAGTTCAAATCTTCATAGCCTAGACCCTTTGTAAGTTTCCTTCATGCTTGTTTATGTTTTTCAAGCATGAAAGTCAAACAGTGTTTGACTTTCTGCTTTGACCGGTCAATGGTCAACACAAAGTTCGTTCGAACTTTGCAACGTGAGCGTAATCACGATGGTTATAGTCTCGTGTGACCTACTGATTACCACGTTGTCTAGGCGTAGTGACGAGTCGTAGTTTCGGCCAAAATGCGTATTTATGCGTATTTTGTAACTAAACTACTCTTGGGTATCAAAACCCTTTGTTTTGATATCAAAAACCAGTTTTCTAACTTAACTAAACATGTTCTAACATGTTTAGCTCGTCACTTTTAGTTTAGTGCTTGTTTAGAGTCGTAAGTTAAGCGGTCTAAACCACCGCTTAGACTTTCGAACTAGACCCGTTTGGTCAAGCATTAGGATCCGACCAAGCATGGTTAGTGACCATAGTTGCATAGGGAATAACCTTCCGAGGTTATACCTTATGGTCATGTAGGATCGAGATTCGATCTGAACGAGTCTATCAGAGGAGTTCTAATCCATATCAAAGGCGGAAATCAATGATATAGACTTGATTACAGCTTGATTCACTCTTTAGTTGTCTTGTTTATTGATTTGAAAGCATTACAGATCAAATGACACGTCGGCAGCACTTCGGCACCAGAATCAGGAATGTTACAAATGAATACACAGCTCAGGTATTTATAGTGTTTGCATTTCGCACGGAATGGTCAAATGTTATTTCGTACGAAATGGGCCAAGTCCATTTCGTGCGAAAATGGGTTCTTCCATTTCGTGCGGAATGGTTCAACCACACTCAAATCCTATCAACTAGCCTACCGAGCTTCATTCTATCCAATCTAGACACAAGACTCGATACAAGACGAAGTCGACAGACATATGCACCAACAGACTCCCCCTTGGATGTCGACGAGTCTTCAGTGTGACAAAACTTTAGAATGTCAACTCTTCAGTCTTGATCAGTCTTCGTGCTCTTCCAAAGTATCTGACAGTGTAAGCATCATTCAATCTCTTTCTTTTCCAGCAACTCAATCTGGCTCCTTATCATTCAAACTCCCCCTTGAATGTTGATCTATCAATCTTCAGTCTCCTCTCTTCTTCACAGGTTCAGAATCGCAATCTGGCTCTTGATCTAGGATCATGACCTGGTTCACACTCTGCTCAGGTTTAGCCATGGGAACCTGCATAAATCTCTACCTAACAATAAATTTCACATATTTAACAATTTGACAAATTTATAAATCACTTGCAGCAATCCATCAAAAAGATTTAACATTTTATAATATCTGATGATCACTTGTAAGAAAATCATTCAAATTTGACATTTTTTAATTCAAAACATTTTTCATTTCAACAGACTCTCCCAAACCATTTGTTCATCATGTTTAGCACTTGGAATTTTGAAAATCAGCTGTTCATCATCAGTTGTCAAAAATCTTTTTGAATTTTTCAAAATTTTATGCTAAAACACACTGAAAATCTTTTTGGATTTGTTTTTAATAAAATGCAGTAAAGAAATATTTACAATCTAGGTTTATATTACCTGTAAACATTTTTGCGAGTTTTGTGTAAGAGGATCATATCAGTTTTTGACAGTTTACAAGCACCGTTGAGCTTAGTTACACATTAAGAATTAAACAGTTCACTTAGATTGTCGATATACTGATCCACTTAAATTCTCACACAAATTTCAACTGATTCAGGATACGAATTAGGTGTATTAAGAACTTAAACTCATTCATGTGTCCCACCTGTTGAATATACTCCTGTATCCATATCCCAATATTCAGTCTTACAGGTGAATATACCACAGATGATATCTGTAAGGGGTTAATTGCGAAACCTTGAGAGCTCATATTTTTTGCTGAGTTGAAGGCTCGACTTTTGGTGTGTCCCCTTTAGAGGATCTTTTTTACAACAGCACATGATTTGCAATTTTTCAATGATTCATCATTTTTTATGCTGAGGGCGGGCTTTTATTTCAAGCAGCAGTAAAGTATTATACGGGGACTAGGCCATTGCTTCCACATTATCAGAAGTCCCAGGATAATACCCCAGATATCACTGAGCATAAAGACCTAGTATTTCAGAAAGAGGGGTCTTTCAAACGAGATTTCATGGGTTACCTATATATCCAAGTGGTGTTCCCCACGAAACAAGCAAGTTTGAATTTAAGTTTATATCCTGAAAAAGTTTACTAAATGTGTAAAAACCTATCGACATATCATTAGTGAGACCGTTTAATGCTATTTAATAATTACATTTCTTTAGCATACCGTAACTGTCTACTGATGTACTATCATTTCCTCTTTTTCACAACAAAACTCATTTTTTTATTTTTAAAATGTTTTTGGCTTTTACAGATTTTATCATGTTTTTGGATTTTTCAAATTTTCGGATTTTTACTCCCCCTAAAATCAAAAATATGTTTCAATTTTTGATTTTCAAAGAAAATTTGAAAACAAACTATACAAATAAAGTGACAACTTATTCGAATTGCTTCAATTCGCCATCCACTTGGCATAAACAATCAGAACTTTCCCTGACAACAAACTATTTTCCCATTATGATTTCAAAACACTTAAGTTTGTTTTAATCAAATGGCTTTTCCGGAAAATTAGTTTTGTTGATTTCACTTGTAAAATCGGGGTTATGATCATCACATTGTTCTTCAAACCATTTGAATGAAAGTTAAATCAAGTTCAATTTAATGACCTTGATTAACCACTTGTCGATTCAACCAAACTATTTGTAAAATGAAATATGAGAATTTTCAAGAATAACTACCACTTATAGGTTGAAAAACCACTTGTATTTGTTGGAAGATGCCGATTCCTACTCCACACTTACCAACCTGGGAGTTCCGGCAAGTCACACTTGATAAATTTTCATATTTTTAGAATTTTTCACAAAAACAATTTTCTTTTAAGAATGATGCCGATTCATGCTCCACGATTACCAACTTGGGAGCTCCGGCAAGTCAGGGTTTTAAGTAGAAAATGTTGTCACCCAAGCCTGACCAGCCTTGGGTGATTGTGATTCATCTCTATCCCACCATTTTTTTTATTTGTAAAAATCTTTCACACCCTTTACCTTCCCGTCAACCATCTTCCCAAAGATATATTTTACATTTCCATTGAAAACCTTTTCAGCATCAAATTCTTCCTTACCAGCAAAGAATTGATCTGAAATCTCAATTTTATCAACCTTTGATTTCAGGTTTTCTCTTGACAATGACGGAAAGTTTTCATTGTTCATTTCTGGAACGGAATTCTTCTCACTTTTCACAACAAATGACTCCTCTGACTTTGACGAGTCAGATTCATTGTCAGAACTAGTTTCAGATTTAACAACTCATTTTTGTTGGTTCAAATCGACTTTTCTTTTGTAAAAATGTTTCGAACTTTCACCAGTTTTGAAAGTCGAATCTTTGAACCTTTTAAGACTTTCTGTTGGTTGTTTTATTTTATCAACACATTTCTTTTTCAGATTTGAGTTTGAAGAAACTCCTTGTTTTGTATAAGTGGACTTGGAGCAATTCCAAGCAATGTGTCCAACTTCTTGACATTTGAAACAGGTTCTACGTTCAACTCTCTTCTCAGATTCTTTCACCACATTCTTTTTCCTTTCAGCAAGAAACTCTTTGTTTGTCTGTCTCCAGAATGGTTTCTTCTCTTCTTCTACTAAACTTGTACCTGAAACAAATTTAGTTTTTGGTTTATAAGTTTTCTCATTTTTATAATTTTCTGGGGGAATGAAACCTAATCCTTGCTTTTTGAAATTACCGTTATGGTTTGGTTTCTTTCGATAACCTGAACCAGAACTATAACCTTTTTTCTTGTTCAATCTCTGTTGAACTCTTGAAGTGTACTTTTTAGGTTTTTCAGTAAGATTTACATCTTTTATTTCAGAAATATTAATTTCTGTTAATTTGAAAACATGTTTGATCATTTCAGTTTTGACACTTCTTATTGGAAATTCTTCATCAGAAAATAATTTGTCAGAATCTTTCAAAGTATATGCTACTTTGAATGTTTCATCGTACAAATTATTCTTAGATAACAGAAAATCTTTATTATAAACCCGTTTGACTGGTGAACTCGGACTTTTGTCTGATGAACTTGAACTTTCAGATTTAGACTCCGACTTTGACTCTTCATCCATATCCAACACCTGATCAACCACTTTCTTTAATAACTCAGACTCATGATTAGTGTCAGACGCTATGAATGTGACATCAATATTGTCTGGTAACTCATCAATGGTTTCAGACTTTAACTTTATGTTGAGTGCCTTTTTTAATCGCTCCTCATTTGGCTTTCTGGGAGAATAACTTTCATAGATCGGAGGCGGACACGTGTTATACTTGACACTTTGTTTCTTACCAGTATCCGTATCTTCCTTCTTTTTATCTTGAAAAGCTTCAAGTCCTGCAATAGTAGGATAAACTCTGTCAATCAAATAATCACAAGTTGTATAACTCAACAGCAATCGTTTGATTCTTCAAGTCCTGCACATCATACGATTCTTTTACATATTTCACATCAAACAACAATTTTTCTTTCAATTATTCTAGTTCACGATACTTCTTGTCTTTCTCCTCACAATCTTTGCAAGGTTTCAAGCATTTCAGACAAGGTTTCGTGACCTCAACAATCTTCTCAACTTCGACAATCTTTTCAACTTCAACAATCTTCTCAACTTCGACAATCTTTTCAACTTCAACAATCTTTTCAACTTCGACAATGTTTTCAACTTCAAAAATCTTCTCAACCACTTTCTCAATCACCTTTTCAATTATCCGTTCTTCATCAAATTTTATTCTTACTTCACACTCCTCAACTTCAACCTTTTCTGTCGAATTTTCATCAGCTTTTGCTTCTTCAGCTTCCATTTTTTCTTTTTCTTCAGCAATTCTTCTTGCTTCCAACTCTCTTTTCATTCTAGCAGCCTTCTTCTCATTCAACATCTCGATCTTATCTGCAAAAAACAAATTAAAACTATAAGTTTCCAGACCTTTTCTAGCTTTATTGATATACTCTCCTTCATCATCGGTGTCTGCATCACATCCTAATTCCTTAAAAATCGGTATTCTTTTCGGACTAGATTTGATTGACTCTTCTTCCAAGATTTGAGCAACAAAAGCTGATTTTTCTAAGAATTCTTTATCTGGAATGTATTTATCCCAGCTAAATCCTTCTAGCAATCTTTCATCATCTTGATTTACCATATAAGTTTTCTTCTTTCCATCTTCAATAGCACGGGATGATGACGATTGTTGAGTAAGCTGATGATAAACTGGTTTTTGATGATAATCGTTGTTTCCAAACGGATCTTGTCTTCCTGTTGCTTCTTTATTTTTGCACTCACGTTTAAAATGTCCCTTATCTCTGCAACGAAAACAAGTAACCTTTGATTTGTCAAAACCGAACGAAGATGTAGCAACATCATGAAGATCATCTCTACCGGTGATTTGTGTGAATTTTTCTGCTCTTCTTACAGCACTGGCTAAACACCACTTGATGTCCATCAACTCAAGTTCCTCAGCATCAATCTGGTCATAATCCTCTTTGGTGAGCATCGGATTCCCAATTCTTCCAGCAACTAAGCTTTCATACGACTCTAACATAGTAACAAGTGATGCCATGTGTTGCTTTGCAGTTTCTGGAGAGAGATTTTGACCATTTTGAATATTCAAAGTAACATTGCATTGCAAATTTGTTGAATTATGTCGTTGAGGACTTGGTGGTGTGAAATTTGGATCAAAACTTGAATATGAAGTAGAATATCCACCATTCTGAGTCACAGTACTAACATTTGTTCCAGAAGAACTATCAGCACTGAAAGTGGTCTTGATCTTTGGACTTAGAGTAGTCTCAAATTTGTTTCCTCTGTAATACAGACTAACATCCTGTTGGGCATTTGGATTATTCATGATAGCAGTTTTCTGAATATCCAATTCATGTTCTTCAATCTTCTGAATGAATTTACTCAAATTCATGCTTTCAGACTTTCTCATATGTTTCAAAATCAACAAATATGTTCCCCATTTATTTTGTAGTAGAGCATCAGCAAGCTTATAAACCCATTCGTCATCTTCTTTTTTTATCTCTAATCTTCTCATTTCCTGAACAAGATGACAATATCTATCGATAGTAGTTTTTGTTGATTCACCTTCAAATGCTACAAACATATCAAATGATTTCTTTAATAATGCACATTTGTTTTTTTTATCATATCAGCGCTTCCCTTAAACTTGTTAATCAATGCCAACCAAATTGATCTAGCAGTTTCTTCATGTTGAAGTAACACAAAAATATCTTCTTTTACGGCTTGTTGGAGAAGACTAATCATCATTTTTTCACTGGTGTATTTCAATTTCTCAATCGTTGAATAATCACTTAAAGCTTTTTCAATCCCACGCTTATCTTTTGGTTTAACGTAATCTACACCCAACGAGCACCAGGCATCAAACTTATAGGCTTGCACCCAATTTTCAAAACGATTTTGCCACCCTTTAAAATCCCCGATGTACATAAGCTTTGGAGGCTTTTGAGATGTTCCTGTTTCATTTTCAATTTCAAGAGTTTCAGTAACTGAAATTGGTGCAGCTGGTGCGGTAGCGAACGCATTATAAAATTTCTCTTCCATGTTTAGGTATCCTGTTACACAAATTCACAAAGTTCAAGCAAAATGTAAATTCACCCGAAATGAGATTTCAAACGAAATGTACCCCTTTGGTACGAAATGGAACTTTGGTACGAAATGGCTTTTCAAACGAAATAACACTTTCACATGAAATGCAGGATTCAAGCGAAATGGTCCTCTGGTACGAAATGGAAATCTATTTCGTACGATATGAAATACTCAATGTCTATTCCGTGCGAAATGAAGTCCAAACATTCGATTTCGTGCAAAATGAAGTCCAAGATGTTGATTCCGTGCGAAATGGATTCCACAACGATGATTCCGTGCGAAATGGACTCCACAAAGATGATTTCGTGCAAAATGGACTTTATTAATCCGTATGAAATGATGATGACATCATCCTATCGGCCATAATTTTGTCAAATTGATCTGGATTTAGGTCGATTTTAGGTCCAATTCTTTCAAGGCTTTGTTAAAACAGTGTTTCGCGTGTTATATGAGAAATTCAATCCATTTTAACCATAAAAACCTGTTAATTTTGAAAAAGAAGGTGTAGAAGTCAGAAAATTGATGAAAACAAGCTGAATTTGATAAGAACTCCTCCTCCTGAGCTCTGATACCACTTGTAGGATCGAGATTCGATCTGAACGAGTCTATCAGAGGAGTTCTAATCCATATCAAAGGCGGAATTCAATGATATAGACTTTATTACAGCTTGATTCACTCTTTAATTGTCTTGTTTATTGATTTGAAAGCATTACAGATCAAATGACACGTCGGCGGCACTTCGGCACTGGAATCAGGAACGTTACAAATGAATACACAGCTCAGGTATTTATAGTGTTTGCATTTCGCACGGAATGGTCAAATTTCATTTCGTACGAAATAGACCAAGTCCATTTCGTGCGAAATGGATTCTTCCATTTCGTGCGGAATGGTTCAACCACACTCAAATCCTATCAACAAGCCTACCGAGCTTCATTCTATCTAATCTAGACACAAGACTCGATACAAGATGAAATCGACAGACATATGCACCAACAGGTCACTTAGTTTAAGTAGTTGTATGATAGGTAGTTTATATGCCTTAGGTAAAATGACCAAAACGCCCTTTTCATGCATAATTGGATTATAAGCATATGTAACTAAAACTTTTATCACTTAACTGATTATGCAACATATTTAAGCATGTTTAGGCATATAATACTTGTCATAGGACTAGTTAGACGTCTCGAATGCGCATTTGCGCAAACGACGCGTTAAAGTAGCGTAAGCTACCTTAATGGGTCGCAATGGGTCGAAAGCACTTAGAATAGGTTCCGATTTGGAATGTAGGCTTTGTTAAACCATATCACATGAGTTCCAATACTCATCTGGTTTATGAAACCTCATTCTATCCGATCTTCCGATTTAGGTGTCGATTTATTTAACTAGTGATTCGATTACTAGGTGCTGCTTGAGTTTCCTTGATCTGCTTGAGTTTGTTGAAGTTCTTTTGATTGAGGATACTTTGCACTTCATGTGAGTACATAGTCCCCTCTTTTACCGTTTTCGATTGTTTTGGGGTGATTCATATGTGCTAAATGTTTTCGAGGTTTTAAAGATGGTTTCAAAAACAATTGATATGGTTTTTTACAAAATTAATAACGATTTCGATAAAGTGGACAAACTTGTTGGTTGTAGTTACATAACGAATGACATTCATTAACATTGATCAAGCCGAATAGTATTAGGTTATGGTACCATAGGATCTGACAAATCCCGTTATCAGACTACACCCATGGTTATGTGTGGGGATTATGTGGGTAACGACTGAATCTGTGATAGTTAACTTACCCTTTGGTGGTTTGTTAATGCGAGAAGCGAGATAGTCGAGTCACGAAGGTTTGGATGTTATTAGCGAGACGACCAAAAGTAGTTTTCACAATTAAAACGAGGATGATTTAAACGAGTTAAACGATTTCGAAACGACTTAAACAAGTTAAACGAGTTGGATAAACGATTGGTTTTTGGTTAGTGTTTAGATAACGGGACGGGTGTAATGTGATGAAAACATGGTAGATACGCCACTGGCACTTCTTATATATAAGTGTTTTCCTCATATTACATACTGTGGCGTTATTTAGTTCACTTGGGTAAACGAGGTTAACACGATGTCACATAACGATGTTTTCGAGAAGATATAATCCATACGAGTTTTATTAACGAGTTTTTACGAGATGATTTACAAATTCGATTTAATTAAACGAATGTTTTGGGGTTAAGAATCATGGCTACGAGATTTTATTAATTATAACCAATTTGATTTAAGTTGGTTTATTTTGTTGCAATAATATATACTTTTCAAAACAAAGTTTTTTTTAATAAGGTATTGCAACATGTAATCGAGCCATGAATCCGACACTCTCATAAAACCTATGTACTCGCCAGCATTTCTTTGCTGACTTTGTTTTTACATATGTTTCAGGTGTTGTTGCTTGATGTTGATTGCTAGGATGCATGAGTCACATAGGATCTGGACGAGGCCTTAGTGACATAATAACAATGATAGTCGATATGTAACTTGTTTGTTTTGGTTTTAAGACAATGTAAATTACTTAACGAATCAATAAAATGAAACTTTTTGTATCCATCGTTGTGAAACAATAATTCTGTTACAACACTCCCCGACATTTCTGCCACGATTTGTTGTTTTACGTGGTCGGGTGTGACAGAAGAGTTGGTATCAGAGCCAATGGTTATAGGGAATTAGGTTATTAGTAATGCTTTGACCTAGACTATAACTTTCTAAGACCCTAACGCAAGAAGGTTTACGTTTAGATTTTAAAACAAAACCGTCACCTATCCTTAGGTGATAACCACAATGAGAACACAAATTTCGATTCCGCTTTGAAAACTAATCATTTCTTCGTAATTGGTTTGTTATAAGGTTTTGAACCCTTTAAGTTTTCAAAATCTTGTCAAAGTTTGGGTCTAAATAGTGTGAACACGTGCAAACTGGAAGGGTGAATGCATGTACCCTGAGTTTTCTGTCTAAGGCTAGAGTGTTCGTACAAATACACATAATCGGACCAGTCACTCTTACCTGGGAACTCTTGGGGTGAGTGTTCACTTATAGGCGAGCATGTCTTTGCGATACATTTTTTTGACCCATTTACTTTGATTAGTCACTGCATGTCGTTTGTTTGTTCGAGGTAACGAACGAATGATCGCCTTCCTTGTGTTTTGTCGATGTCTTCAATACCTCTTTTGTTTTTCCAATTGTTAACCTCACTCGTTTCTCATGTCCTTTTTAGACAATGCCTCCTCGACGTGATGCACAACCTCTAAATAATGAAGAAGTCGCAGCCCTTGTCGCTCAGCAAATGGTTGCAGTGCTTCCAGGCATAGTAACCCAGATACATCAGTTATACAACAATAATAATAACAATAATGCACAGTGTAATTTCAAAACTTTCAATTATGCTAAGCCGTTGAAGTTTTCTGGGTCTCAAGGAGCAACCGCGCTCCTGCAATGGTTCGAAAGTTTGGAAAGCATGTTCAGACATGTGCAATGTCCGAATGAGCGTAAGGTTGAATTTGCATCCAGTGTGTTCGAGAAGCGTGCTCTTACATGGTGGAACGGTGTTATCCGTGGTAGGGGTGCCGATGTGGCGATGGCACAAACTTGGGAAGAATTTCGAGCTCTCATGATGAGAGAGTTCTGTCCCCGTCATGAAATTCGAGCTTTGGAACGAGAATTCAATGGTTTGAAAAGATGGGGGAGAACACCGTGCTTACACGGATCGTTACGAGGAGCTCAGTCTTTTATGTCCCAATATGGTTACCCCATTGGAGAAAGCAATAGAGAGGTATATAGATGGGTTACCCGATTCTGTGGAAGACATTGTGACTGGCAGTAATCCTACTACTGTTCATCAAGAAATCGAGTTATCTGCTACTCTGACTGAGTCTCAGGTCAGAAAAGGAAAACTGACCCGCAAAGGTGACAAGAAGAAGTGTTAGTGCATACATCTGTCGTCTTCGTCTTATGTCGAGTCTCAGTTGCGTTGCGGGTTTAATCAAGCATGATGTCATCATATCCAATGATGACATCATAATGGTGACATCAATGATGACATTATCACATGACAACATCACGTGAAATTGCATTCAAACCTGAAATCAGAATGTTATTTTTGTCGGTTTCACTTGAAAATTTCATGTGGGTTTCGCTTGAGTTTCATTAGGTAGGTTTCTCTTGAACAGGATATGTTCATTTCAAGAGAAAGCATGAAGACTATAAATAGGCATGAGTTCTATTCATTTGTAACAGTTCAGAGATTCCATACCGAGGTGCTGCCGGTGTGAAGACTGATTGTAATCGATATTATATCAATATAATCAGTGTTTAAAGTGATAAGCAAGCTGTTTCGAAGTCAGTTTCTTAGTTTCCGCCTCTGAAACTGATAAAATCTCTTCTGAACAACTCATTCGGGTCGCAAACCGATCCTACAAGTGGTATCAGAGCTCAGGAGGAAGAGATCTTACCAAAACAGCCTGTTTTCATCACTTTTTCTGATTTCTACACCATTCTTTTCAAAATTAAAAATTTTTCATGGATAAAATCGGCTCAAATTCATATATCTTGTGCGTAATCATGTTTTAACAAATCCTGGAAAGTTTCAGAGCTTAAATCAACTTAAAACTGGTTAAAAACATGACTTTCGCTTGAAATGTGTTCGAATTTGCTGATGTCATTGGCTTTCGGTTGAAAAATACGTGTTGATCTTGCTGACATCATCGACCTCTCGCTTGAACTAACCGCTTGAATCACTGTTTCGCTTGAGTGTGTACATCGGTTTTTGTGAAACATTCTGATCGAAGTTGTCAGTAGATTGCGAAAGGAAATCACATGTGTGTTCCAGTTTGAATGTGATTCTTATTCACGTTTTTTTGTCAGGTTGTTTTAGTCATCGGTTCAATAGAATCAAGCTTTGAATTAGTTGGATAAGCTCAAGACCAAGCGGCCCAATCATATTGTTGAGGTTTTAAAATTGTCGGCTTCTTTAGTGCAAACAAGATTAGCTGGTCCAATCGGCAAACATATTGCACGTGAATTGATCTGTGAAGTTGTTGTACAATTACATTTGTGGATATCTAGATTGCATGTGCCGCCCATTTTATTTGATTTGTGCGGTTTGCATGTGAAAGTTGGTAAAAGTGTGTCATGTGGTTATGTGAATGCTTGGTTCAAGAATGCATGTGAATATATAAAGTAGTCGGCTAAGTGGATGTGTGTCAGGCACTTGTGAATTCATATATGTTGGCATGTGAAACAAATTAGGACAGGTCCAATTAAAATTGAAGGTTTAAAATGTTGTCGGATATATCCTAGTCAAATAGTGTTTGCCCTTATTCAGACCCAATCATATCGGATTGCATACTTCTTGGCCCAATCATTGTTTAGTGCAGCCCACTTCATACTCGGAACAATTGAAAGTGTGTTGTGAGGGAAATTTGTCGGGACTATTTGAAAAATGGAAGAGATCTTTGATGAAAAAGAAAATCATGATCTTGTAAGGATAAATGATTGGTATCGAGGAAATTTCAGTAGTCATTATCAAGGTTTGTCCAAGAATGTTTGGGCTAACCGGTTCGAATGTTTTTTGTGTAAGAAAGATGAGAAATTAGATGATTTGGAGAAGAGATTTGATTGTTTAATTGACCATTTGAAAGAAAACAAGATAATGATATCAGAAGCTGAAATAGTATCAAAGTTTGCTAATGGATTACCAGCTGAATGGAATGATCTTTTGGAAAATCTAAGAAAGAATTCTAGTTTTTCAAAATTATCTTTAAGTAAATTCATCAGTAAACTTACAACACATAGATATGATAATGAAGAGAAAAAGAAAGGGTTGTTGAATAGGATAGAAAATAATTTGAAAAAATTAAATTTGGATGTGGTTGTAGAACTGAACAAAAGAGTCTGTGTGTGTCTTAGTGCAAAAGATGTTATGAAATACGATATGAAGAGGGGTTGTTATATTGATGAGAATGCGAATCCTCTTGATTTCGTTAAAATGTTTTGTGCATGAACATACAAAACAGAGACAGAGCAAGTTACAAAGAATGGAGAATCTGTGAAGCTTGGATCTTCAAGTTCAGAATCAGTGTGCTCTAAATGTGACAACTTTAAGGCTGATAATGACAAACTCTTGAAAGATGCAGAAAGTTTGACATTGGAAGTCAAAACGTTGAAGGATGAGAAGCAAGCTGATATTAACCAGATTCTTATGTTGCAGGGAAATTGTGAAAAGCTTAAATCTGAAAATGTTAAACTGTTAAATGACTTGAACAGTTTGACATCAGAAAACAAAATTTTTGAAGAAAAAATTAAAAGTTTTGAAAATGAAAAATCGAAGATTGAAAAAGTTTTTCAAAGTCAAATAAAAATTTTAGAAGATGAGAAAGATATGTTTGGTAAAAACAATCTTGAAAAACAAATTGCAATCAATTCTCATCTTGAATAGATTATTCGACTTGAAAAGGAAGCAGGTGTGCTCAAAAGAAAATCAATGAATGGGAAGAAAAGTTGAAGGTGTTTGTGAATTCTTCAGCTATTCCCTGCCCAAAACCAGTTAATTCAGTTCCAATAAGTGACGATGTCACAAACTATGATAAAGTCATAGTTGAAGATTGCGATGAAAAATCTGATGATGAAAATGAAAAAATAAAAAAAAATTGTTTTTGAAATTAAAAGAAAAATTTTAAGAAACTGTTCCGCAATCAACTGAAAAAGGAGAATGCTCTAAGCAAAAACCTTTGAAGAAGAAAGTGGAACAAAAACAAAAAGAGAAAATTTTGAAAAATGTTCAAAAAGAAAATAAAAGTTCATCAGATCAATCATCCAATCGCAATCAAAAATTACAAAAAGTAAAAATTCAAAATTCAAAAATTGTTGGTAATGACTGGTGCAGGTCGGACCACAGTGCTCAAAAGCCAAATCCAGCAAACAAGAGGAGGAAAGATTATCACCAAGCCAAACAGTGCTTTGATCTAAATGTTTGGACTAAAAATGGTGATTGGTACGATAACAGAGTGTGTTACAGATGCGGTTATCAAGGACACATTGCTGTTAACTGCCAGAGTTGGAGTTTTGAGTCAAGGAGATGCTTTAACTGCAACATCATTGGCCATATTGCTAGAGATTGCTCAATGAGATCAATGAGAAGATTGAGGGCTGAATCTCAGAAGCAGGTGAAGAAACCAGTCAATGTCAAGCCCAAAGAACAGAAGGTTCAAGAACCTAAAGTTCAAGAAAAGAAAGTGAAACTTTCTCAGGGACAAAAAGACAGACTGAGGAAGAAGAGGAAGAAGGCCAGAGAGTATCTGGAGAAGATTTTGTCCTCAGATACAACTGGTAAAACAGATAAAAGTTCTGATAAATTGTCTTGCTCATCAAAGAACAACAAATCAAGCAAAACGCATTCATCAGATACAAATCTGAGGACGAAAGAGGATAAGAAGAAAAAGAAAGTTGATGGTGATGAATTTGTTTCTTCGGAAACAAAGGAGCCACATGTCGGCGATGAATCTGACTCATCAAAGTCAGACAAGCCACATTCAGGCAATGATTCTGGTATGGTAAAACCAGAAGAGCCATGTGTTGAGGTAAAAAATGAGAATTCTGGTCTAACAATGGATGATGCAAATTTTCCACCATTGTTGAACAAGAATTCAAAATCACCCAAGGACCGTTAGGCTTGGGTGAATCTGTTTAAATGAAAAACCTGACTTGCCGGAGATCCCAAGTTGGTAATCGTGGATCAGGAATCGGCATCATTCATAAAAATTGTTGTTTGTGAAAATTTAAAAAAAAAGTGTTTAAATGTATACAGGTGATGGACTATGCTGGAACTCCCAGGTTGGTAAGTGTGGAGTAGGTATCGGCATTTATCTTGAAATTTACTTTGATAAGTTCATCGTACAAGTAGTACAGAGGTTTGTTCTGACATAGTGATTAATCAAGGTCATTAATTTGAACTTGACGTGATCTTCATACAAGTGGTTGAAAGACAATATGATGAACCATGCCCCTACAAGTGGTAAAAACAAACTTATTTTCCGGAAAAATCATTTTGATTAAAACAAACTTAAGTGTTTTGAAATCTAAATGAGAAAATAGTTTGTTGAAAGGGGGAGTTCTGATGGTTTATGCCAAGTGAATGGCGAATTGATGCGATTTGATATCAGTTGTCAACTTTCCTTGTACAGTTCATTTTCAAATTTTCCCAGAAAATCAAAATTGAAACATATTTTGATTTTAGGGGGAGAAAAATTTTAAAAAAAATAAAAAATTTGAAAATGCCAAAAACATTGAAAATGAAAAAATGAGTTTTGTTGTCAAATAGAGGAAATGATAGTAGATCAGTTGGACTGTCACAACATGCTAAAGAAATGTAAAGTCTAAAGTGATAAACGGTCTCACTAAAGATGTGACGGTAGGCTCAGCTAGATTAGTAGATTTGCGATAACGATACAAACCTAAATGAAAAAGCCTAGTTCTAGTGGGAAACATGGTCAAAGGCATAGTACTTAGTTTTGTCCTTCTTGATTGTGTGCCTACTCGGTAATCGCTGATTGTCGAAAGACATAAAACTGGTTAAGTTTGTGAACTTTCACAACTTTGCTAAAAAGTCGCTGTGATTGTGCATTTCATTTTGCAAAGATTTAAACTTGTTTGATTTCTTTATTTTGTTTAAGCATTGGACTTCCTCTGCGTATACGTGAGTATAAACCTGGTTGTTAATGCCTAAACATTCTGCTTTATTTTCTTTGGTGTTTCGTTTAAGCTTTGGACCTCCTCTGTGTATACGGAAGTATCGACCTGGTGGTTAAAGCCTAAACAACTTCAACTTATTTTATTTTTCTTATTTTGTTTAAACATTGAACTTTCTCTGCGTATACGGAAGTATCGACCTGATTGTTAATGTTTAAACATTCTGCTTTGTTTTCGCACAATTCACAGTTGATAAAAGTTTAAAGGCATTACTTGAGTCAGTGTATTGCATGATAAGGGGATATGCTGAGATCGTGGGGTCCATAAAAACTTAGTGCAAAATTAATATACTTTAAACGTATCGGTAAGCATGTCGAAAGTTTCTAGATTGAGTTTAAGTGGACAACAATATCGTCAATCAACGTGAATCGCTTAGAACTGAAAATGTTTAAAGCTTAATGGTGCTAGTGATTGATCACATAAACTGATATGATCCTCTTATACAAACTCACAAAAATATTGTCTGTAAATATTTCTGTATTTTATTTCATTATAAAAATATCCAAAAATATTTTCAGAGTGTTTTAGCATAAATTTTGAAAAATTCAAAAAGATTTTCGACAACTGATGTTGAAGAGCTGATTTTCAAAATTTCAAGTGCTGAATATGATGAATAGGTTTGGGAGTGAGTGAGTGGTTAAATGAAGAAATTTTGATTTTGAGAAAGAAAGTTTGATTAGTTAATCGGGATCATTAATTTGAACTTGATGTAACTATTTCCAGTAAGGTTTTCTTATTGTTTTAAGTAAAAACTTATGTGGTGGTGAGAAAATTTGTGCAGGAGTTGAGCTGAACAGAATTAAAGTCAGGATGTGATCTCTAGGTGATAGCTAATTCCAGACAGCGATCCCATCATGATGAGAGGGGGAGTCTGACGAGGTTAGAGCCAAAGAGAAGTTCCTGGTATATGCTAAGAAAGAAAAGAGACTGATAAAGACTGAAGATGCAAAGACTCGATACTTAAGACTCGTCAACATCTGAGGGGGAGTCTGTTAGTGCATACATCTGTCGTCTTCGTCTTATGTCGAGTCTCAGTTGCGTTGCGGGTTTGATCAAGCATGATGTCATCATATCCAATGATGACATCATAATGCTGACATCAATGATGACATTATCACATGACAACATCACGTGAAATTGCATGCAAACTTGAAATCAGAATGTTATTTTTGTCGGTTTCACTTGAAAATTTCATGTGGGTTTTGCTTGAGTTTCATTAGGTAGGTTTCGGTTGAACAGGATATGTTCATTTCAAGCGAAAGCATGAAGACTATAAATAGGCATGAGTTCTATTCATTTGTAACAGTTCAGAGATTCCATACCGAGGTGTTGCCGGTGTGAAAACTGATTATAATCGATATTATATCAATATAATCAGTGTTTAAAGTGATAAGCAAGCTGTTTCGAAGTCAGTTTCTTAGTTTCCGCCTCTGAAACTGATAAAATCTCTTCTGAACGACTCATTCGGGTCGCAAACCGATCCTACAAGAAGTCAGCTGACGCCACAAAAAACAAGGAAAAGGGTAAGGGTAAGAAGAAGGGAGAGTTTTCTAAGAAGTCAAGGAAGCGCAAGGCTTCCCAGAACTTTGTTGTTACTGCTCAGAACCCACCGACTCAACCTCCTGCAAAGAAATAGTATGCTGGTACCGCACCTCACTGTACAAGGTGCAATGGTCATCATGTTGCACAACAGGCATGTAAGCAGTGCACAACATGTGGTAAACTTGGGCATCTGGCCAACATTTGTCATCTAGGTCAGAATCAAGCTGCTCAGGTTCAAGCTCCAGTTCAGGGGAATGCTGCTAGATTCCCACCTGGTTCGTGTTTCAATTATGGAGAGTTTGTTCATTTCCGCAACAACTGTCCGAGGTTGGTGAATGCAAATGCAAATCCGAATGCGAATGTCAATGCGAATGTGAATCCCGCTCGTGGACAAGCGTCCAATCTGAATGCTAACGAGGCTCGAGCTGACAACAAGGTTGTCAATGGTACGTTCCTTGTTAACAATCGACCTGCATCTGTTCTTTTTTATTCTGGTTCCGATAGAAGTTTTGTTTCGTTATCTTTTAAGCCTCTACTTGTGATACCTAGAACTAAACTGAGGAAACCCTTATATGTCGAAGTTGCTACTGGTAAACCTCTTGTACTCGATTCTGTTATTCGTGATTGTCAGTTGAACCTCGATAACCATCTTTTTCCTATTGACCTCACCCCGATGCAACTTGGGAATTTCGATATTATCGTGGGGATGGATTGGTTAACCAAACATCATGCTGAGGTGGTTTATTTCGATAAGATTGTTTGTATTCCTCTTTCGTCTGGCGATGTTCTAGAAGTTCGTGGCGAGAAACCATCAGGTGGTTTGAAACTCATGTCGTGTACGAAAGCCCAAGGTTATTTACGAAAATGATATGTTGCTTTTCTGGCACATGTCACCGAGGAGAAAGGCAAGAGCAAGAGTATTCAGGATATTCCAATTGTTCGGGATTATCCAGAGGTGTTTCCTGATGAACTGTCTGGTTTGCCTCCAGTTCGTCAAGTCGAGTTTCATATTGATCTTGTACCCAATGCCAACCCGATTGTGAAAGCACCTTATCGACTTGCACCGTCTGAGATGCAAGAATATCGAAACAGCTTCAAGAGTTATCTGATAAAGGATTCATCCGTCCAAGCTTTTCACCCTGGGGAGCTCCTGTCCTCTTTGTGAAAAAGAAAGATGGATCTTTTCGTATGTGTATCGATTATCGTGAGCTTAATAAGCTTACCATCAAGAATCGATATCCCCTACCTTGAATCGATGATCTCTTTGATCAGCTGCAAGGTGCTACCTGCTTTTCCAAGATCGATCTGCGTTCTGGGTATCATCAACTTCGTGTTCTCGAAGAAGATATTCCCAAAACTGCATTCTGCACAAGATATGGGCATTACTAGTTCACTGTCATGCCTTTTGGTTTGACTAATGCTCCAGCTATCTTCATGGACTTAATGAATAGGGTCTGTAAACCTTATTTAGACAAGTTCATCATTGTGTTCGTCGACGATATTCTTGTTTATTCGAAATCTCAAGCCGATCACGAGCAACACCTTCATTTGACATTGGAACTCCTGAAGAAGGAACAACTTTTTGCTAAATTCTCCAAGTATGAATTTTGGCTTAAAGAAGTTCAGTTTTTGGGTCATATAGTCAACGAGCAGGGTATTCATGTGGATCCATCCAAAATTGCAGCAATTAGGGATTGGAATACACCAACGACACCTACAGAAATTCGTTCTTTTCTTGGTCCCGCTGGTTATTATCGTCGTTTTATTTCGAACTTCTCAAAGATTGTGGTTCCACTCACTGCTTTGACTCAGAAGAATAAGCCTTTTGAGTGGCGACCCAAACAAGAAGAAGCATTCCAAACGCTGAAACGGAAGCTATGTGATGCCCCTGTTCTATCTTTGCCCGAAGGAAATGATGATTTTGTTGTCTATTGTGATGCGTCGAACTTAGGCCTTGGTTGCGTTCTTATGCAACGAGGTAAAGTCATATCTTATGTGTCAAGAAAACTGAAAGTTCACGAGAAGAACTACACGACTCATGATCTTGAGTTGGGTGTTGTGGTTTTTGGCCTAAAAATCTGGAGACACTATCTTTATGGCACGAAGTGTGTGGTTTTCACAGACCACAAAAGTCTCCAGCATATTCTCAATCAGAATGAGCTGAACATGAGGCAACGACGTTAGGTTGAGCTCTTAAATGATTATGATTGCGAGATTCGCTACCATCCTGGTAAGGCGAATGTCGTAGCTGATGCGCTTAGTCGAAAGGAGCGAGTCAAGCTTCATTCTGTTCGAACTCTATCTGATATTCAAACTCGTGTCCTTCAAGCTCAACAATTTTGTGTTTCACAAAATTTGATAGCTAAGGAATTACCACGCCAACTTGAGCTTAAACTCAAAGCGAAAGGCGATGGTTTACTCTATTTCAAGGATCGTTTGTGGATTCCGAAACAAGACGATCTTCGCACCTTGGTAATGGACGAATCTCATAAGTCTCGATATTCTATCCATCCTGGTGCTGATAAAATGTACAAGGATCTTCGTACTCAGTATTGGTGGCCTGGTATGAAGAAGGATATTGCCTTGTACGTATCGAAATGCCTAACTTGTCTCAAAGTCAAGGCTGAACATCAACGACCATCTGGTTTGCTTGTACAACCAGAGATACCGGTTTGGAAGTGGGAGAACATTGCGATGGATCTCATCACTAAATTACCACGTACATCTAAAGGTCACGATGCTATTTGGGTTGTTATCGATCGATTAACGAAGTCAGCTCATTTTATTCCGATTCGCGAGGATCTATCTGCTGATAAACTTGCAAAGATTTATGTTGATGAGATTGTATCTCGACATGGTGTTCCTTTAAATACCATTTCTAATCGTGATGCTCGATTTTCATCTCATTTTTGGAAGACCATGCAATCTGCTATGGGAACCCAACTAAATCTAAGCACTGCTTATCACCCCCAAACAGATGGACAATCTGAGAGGACGATTCAAACTTTGGAGGATATGCTTAGAGCATGCGTGATAGACTTTGGTGGTAATTGGGATTCTCATCTTCCATTGATCGAGTTCTCTTACAACAACAGTTATCATGCTAGTATCAATATGGCACCATTCGAAGCTCTCTACGGTCGAAAATGTCATTCACCTATCTGTTGGAATGAGATCGGTGAAGCTTAGCTAACTGGACCTGAGCTCATTCTGGAAACAACAGACAAAATCAAGAAAATTCGCGATAATCTTGTGACAGCTAGAAGCCATCAAAAGAGTTATGCGGATATGCGACGCAAGCCCTTAGAATTTCAAGTCGGACACCGTGTCCTACTCAATGTGTCACCTTGGAAGGGAGTGGTGAGATTTGGAAGGAAAGGAAAACTTGCACCTCGATATGTTGGACCATTTAAGATTGTTGAAAGAATTGGAAAGATTGCCTATCGACTAGAACTACCTCCAGAGCTTGGAAATATTCATCCGACTTTTCACATGTCCAACTTGCAAAAGTGTTTAGCTGATGCTGATCTTCACATTCCTCACGACGAGATTCAAGTTGATGAAACGTTGCACTTTGCCGAGAAACCTGTGGAGATAATGGACCATGCTGTCAAACAGTTGAAGAACAAACGGATTCGATTGGTCAAAGTTCGCTGGGAATCCAAACGTGGCCCAGAGTTTACTTGGGAACGTGAGGACCAAATGAAGGCGAAATATCCGCATTTGTTTTCGAGTGAATTGCAAGTTTTGTCCTTTATCTTTAGGCCATTTTGCAAGTTTTGTCCTTTATGTTTAAAGTTGACGAGTTTTGTCCTTTATGTTTGAAAATCAAGCACGTTTTGCCCTTTGGGGCAAAACGTGCCTGATTTTTAAGGACAAAACGTGCTTGATTCTTTAAACATAAAGGACAAAACGTGCTTGATTTTTAAACATAAAGGACAAAACGTGCTTGATTTTTAAGGCCCAAAGGGTAAAACGTGCTTGATTTCAAACATAAAGGACAAAACTCGTCAACTTTAAACATAAAGGACAAAACTTGCAAAATGGCCTAAAGATAAAGGACAAAACTTGCAATTCACTCTTTGTTTTCACAAGTTTCCTCCAGTTAAAATTTCGGGACGAAATTTCCTAAAGTAGGGGAGACTATGACAACTGTGTTCTGTAATCGATGTACAATATAAAACAATGTTAATTATCAATAAAACAATGTGCTTTAGTGTTATTATATGTGTTTTGGTGTTATTATGTGTGTATTTGTGTTTGATGATTTTACGATTTGATTCGAGTTCGATTTCAAGCTTTAAATCGCTTTCTGGAAAGTTATACGCAAACTGGTGCGTAAACGCAGTCAGTTTAATGCGTCAAACACTCCGTAATAGTGACATAGGCTTAACATACCTTAAATAACCTTTACATAACTTAGAAATAAGTTTTGGATGGTTTGGTGTGTCGAAATCAAGTTTGTTCGATCACAGGGACTATTTGTGTCAAACTGCGAAACTATACCGATTTGTATGGTAAGGAACATTTCAGAACTTGATCATAAGTTAAACATACCCTAAATATCCTATACATAGCTTAGAAATAGGCTTTGAGGGGTTCGGTATGCTAAAATAAACTTTATTGATCAATAGGGACAAAAAGCTTCAAAAAGTGCATAAGTTTGCATTTTCGCGCATATCTTACTTTCTGAATATATCATCCAAAAATTTATGTAATCATTAAAATATTTTATTTTAGTGATTGGAATGATAAAATTCCATTCGTCGTATAATTTGGATCGTTTTTGCGCCCGTTCGAGTTCTCGTCGTAATTAACCGAATAACGCAACCGTACGACCAAACGAACCAACATCCGAGATGTTTTTGAGCATATTTTAAGTTCCCTATACTTTAACTTCATTTTAGAGCCTTGAAATGGGGTTAACAGGGCTTAAACGTGCCGAAAACCAAGTTTTTAGCATGCAGGGACTTGTTTCGCCAAATTTTGAAACTTGAAACTGATCCCCCTCGCGCCACGCGCCAGCCCAGGGAGTCCCTGGCGCGCCACGCTACAGAGGACCAAAATCAGCATTTCATTTTCAGCATCTGGCTTGATTTCCAGGGTCTTTTGTGTAAAATTCTCAATACCTAGAGCTGGTTTTCGACTCCCATTGTATTGTAATACCATGTTCTTCAATGAAGGGCCAAGATTGATCCTCTCAAACACTTGTAATGATCTTAGAGATCCTAACTTCCTATAAATAGCAAGGTTTCTCATTTGGGTTCTTCACACTTGAACTCAATCATCTTCTCTAAGTTGAAGCTCTCCTTGTGAAACTTCATACCTGAGAATTTTTGAGTTCAAATCTTCATAGCTTGGACCCTTTGTAAGTTTCCTTCATGCTTGTTTATGTTTTTCAAACATGAAAGTCAAACAGTGTTTGACTTTCTGCTTTGACCGGTCAATGGTCAACACAAAGTTCGTTTGAACTTTGCAACGTGAGCGTAATCACGATGGTTATAGTCTCGTGTGACTATACCTACTGATTACCACGTTGTCTAGGCGTAGTGACGAGTCGTAGTTTTGGCCAAAATGCGTATTTATGCGTATTTTGTAACCAAACTACTCTTGTGTATCAAAACCCTTTGTTTTGATATCAAAAACCTGTTTTCCAACTTAACTAAACATGTTCTAACATGTTTAGCTCGTCACTTTTAGTTTAGTGCTTGTTTAGAGTCGTAAGTCAAGCGGTCTAAACCACCGCTTAGACTTTCGAACTAGAACCGTTTGGTTGATCATTAGGATCTGACCAAACATGGTTAGTGACCATAGTTGCATAGGGAATAACCTTCCGAGGTTATACCTTATGGTCACTTAGTTTAAGTAGTTGTATGATAGGTAGTTTATATGCCTTAGGTAAAATGACCAAAACGCCCTTTTCATGCATAATTGGATTATAAGCATATGTAACTTAAACTTTTGTCACTTAACTGATTATGCAACATATTTAAGCATGTTTAGGCATATAATACTTGTCATAGGACTAGTTAGACGTCTCGAACGCGTATTTGCGCAAACGACGCGTTAAAGTAGCGTAAGCTACCTTAATGGGTCGCAATGGGTCGAAAGCACTTATAATAGGTTCCGACTTAGAATGTAGGCTTTGTTAAACTATATCACATGAGTTCCAATACTCATTTGGTTTACGAAACCTCATTCTATCCGATCTTCCGATTTAGGTGTCGATTTATTTGACTAGTGATTCGATTACTAGGTGTTGCTTGAGTTTCCTTGATCTGCTTGAGTTTGTTGAAGTTCTTTTGATTGAGGATACTTTGCACTTCATGTGAGTACATAGTCCCCTCTTTTACCGTTTTCGATTGTTTTGGGGTGATTCATATGTGCTAAATGTTTTCGAGGTTTTAACGATGGTTTCAAAAACAATTGATATGGTTTTTTACAAAATTAATAACGATTTCGATAAAGTGGACAAACTTGTTGGTTGTAGTTACATAATGAATGACATTCATTAACATTGATCAAGCCGAATAGTATTAGGTTATGGTACCATAGGATCTGACAAATCCCGTTATCAGACTACACCCATGGTTATGTGTGGGGATTATGTGGGTAACGACTGAATCTGTGATAGTTAACTTACCCTTTGGTGGTTTGTTAATGCGAGAAGCGAGATAGTCGAGTCACGAAGGTTTGGATGTTATTAGCGAGACGACCAAAAGTAGTTTTCACAATTAAAACGAGGATGATTTAAACGAGTTAAACGATTTCGAAACGACTTAAACAAGTTAAACGAGTTGGATAAACGATTGGTTTTTGGTTAGTGTTTAGATAACGGGACGGGTGTAATGTGATGAAAACATGGTAGATACGCCGCTGGTACTTCTTATATATAAGTGTTTTCCTCATATTACATACCGTGGCGTTATTTAGTTCACTTGGGTAAACGAGGATAACACGATGTCACATAACGATGTTTTCGAGAAGATATAAACCATACGAGTTTTATTAACAAGTTTTTACGAGATGATTTACAAATTCGATTTAATTAAACAAATGTTTTGGGGTTAAGAATCATGGCTACGAGATTTTATTAATTATAACCAATTTGATTTAAGTTGGTTGATTTTGTTGCAATAATATATACTTTTCAAAACAAGGTTTTTTTAATAAGGTATTGCAACATGTAAACGAGCCATGAATCCGACACTCTCATAAAACCTATGTGCTCGCCAGCATTTCTTTGCTGACTTTGTTTTTACATATGTTTCAGGTGTTGTTGCTTGATGTTGATTGCTAGGATGCATGAGTCACATAGGATCTGGATGAGGCCTTAGTGACATAATAACAATGATAGTCGATATGTAACTTGTTTGTTTTGGTTTTAAGACAATGTAAATTACTTAACGAATCAATAAAACGAAACTTTTTATATCCATGGTTGTGAAACAATAATTCTGTTACAACACTCCCCGACGTTTCCGCCACGATTTGTTGTTTTACGTGGTCGGGGTGTGACAGATTTCCGGTTGAGTCACGAATGTAACGCTCAATTGTCGCAGGGGGAGGGGCGACGACCGTATAACACTTCAAAAGTTGTCATCTTGGCAGAAGTTTGATACGATGTGTTGTACCAACTAAGCCATTCTTTGGGTCGATCACAAACATAGCACCTTAAGTACATTTCTAAACACTTATTTAATACCTCCGTTTGGCCGTCAGATTGGAGGTGGTAAGCGGCTGTAAATGATATGTGAGTTCCATGCAACCGGTGAAGTTCTTTCTAGAAATCCGACATAAAGCGGGGGTCACGATCTGAAACAATATTCGTTGGGATTCCATGTAGGCTGATAACATTCGATAAGAAATGGAAGCAACGGTAGAGCTTGTAAAGTGTGTTGGCATGCCCACAAAGTGTCCATACTTGGATAAACGATCCACGATTACAATGATCACGGTTTTACCATGAGATGGTGGGAGGCCGGTAATAAAATCCATAGATATGCTTTTAAAAACCAACTAAGGGATGGGTCAGGATTGGAGTAAACCCCGGGGTGGGAGAAACGAAGCCTTCATTTGTTGACAAATTTGGCGTTGGGCCACAAAATTCTTAACATCGTGACACGTATTCTTCCAGTAGAAGTTAGAAGATAAACGATGGAAGGTGCGAGTACCACCTGAATGCCCGCCGATTACTGAAGAGTGGTACTCAGAATGGAGTTTTTGGCACAAAGGGGAGCCAGTTGGAATGAAAAGGCGACTTCGAAAGAAGAGCTACCCGTCTTTGTAAAGATAATCGGAATAAGCGTAGGATCACTAAGAATTTCAGAGCAGAGAGTTTGTAGATCAGGAGTGGATTGAATAGTGGACCTTAAGTCGTGCAAAAAAGAAAATTCAATACCTGAATAGGCTGATAGGTGGGCAGTAGGGACACGACATAATGTATCAGCAGCTGCATTGGTTTTACCGTGTCGGTAGCGTATCGAAATCATAGCTGAGTAATTTTCCCACCCATTTCTGTTGATCGGGTGTTTGAATGACCTGGTCTTGCAATTGGCGCAAAGATTGTTGATCCGTTAGAATATAAAATCGCCTCCCAAGTCAATATTCGCGCCATTTAGAAACCGCTTAAGTGATAGCAAACATCTCTCTTTGATAAGTAGAAGCGTGTTGCCTGCGTGGGCACAATTTTTTACTAAAATAAGTAATAGGTTGATTGTCTTGGGATAAGTTGATAGGCGGCTGAAAAACTAATGGAAAGTCAACGATTAAGGACTGAATATTAGGAGGAATATCACCCAGAGAAGAATCTGAAGGAATAAGTTGATGGTGAAAACATTCACCAATGGACTTAGTTTGGGATAACCGGTGTAACTCGTTGAACTGGATTGGGTGAGGCGTGGTAGTCGAATCACCTTTCCATTTAATATGTTTCCCCTGCCAATCAAATTCAAATGAAGCTTTGGCATAATCCGTAAGAACGGGTCCAAGTGTTGATAACCAAGAAGCACCTAATACCAAATCCCATCCTTGAAGAGGTAAAAAGTACAAATCAACCTGGATAGCAGAATTTTGAATTACGAGTTCCACTTGACGAGCTAGACCCAAACATGGCAATTTTTCACCACTTCCGACCAAAACCGAAAAAGGAGTAATAGATTCAATGGTAAGATTAAGGAAACTTGCCACACGATTTTGAACAAAACAATGGGTACTTCTGCCATCCAGTAGTACCTGAACCGGTTGACCTTTAATGGAGCCAGTGAAACGCAAGGTGGTGGCGGAACAACCTCTAGCCAAAGCGTTGTACGAAATAGCTAAATGATTTTGAACCTCCTGAACTTGTAAGGTATCTATCAATAAAGCATCAACTGAACAATTTGGATCAGGGTCAGGCTGTGGTTCGAAATAAGGAGAATCATCCTCAAAAAATAACAATTGAAGAGCCGCTTTACAATGATGATCGGTAGTATACTTCTCATCGCATCTCTAGCATAGCCCTAAGGCTCGTTTCTAAGCTAATTCAACAGAGTTGAGGCGGCGAAAACTCACAGAATTTGGGATTTTAGGGTTAGGTGTGTTTACTAGTGAAGAAGAAATAGGGGAATGAATGGACTTAGGTGTAGGTAAAATGGGTTTTCCAGACCCAAGTGTGAGACGGCCCAAACCCTTTTCAATTTGGATCAATTTTCATGCATTTGGGTCATTTGCATAGCCTCCTCTAAATGGGTAGGTCTGTGTATAATAATGAATTGCTTAATATCCGGTCGAAGACCAGATATAAAGCATTGGAGTAACAATTCAGGGGGTAGAAGCATAGAAAGATTGGATACCTCTTCAAAACGATGACGATACTCAGCGACAGTAGAAGTTTGTTGTAATTTGGGAGTGTCGATGAAGCTAATCATACCAATCGGCAGCCTCATCATCCAAATAAAATGAGGCTATCATTAATCGGTCCAGATTCGAAATGGTATAGAACTCAAAATACCAATTCGCCTGAGCAACCCATCTCTCTGGATTGGACCCGCTAAAATGTGCCAGGTAAATAGGTGTGGGTTTATGCCGCCCGAAAATGGACACGCCGGAGTCACCGCAACCACCACCAGAAGGGAACTCGACCTGAGGTTTTTGTTTTGTGATAAGACCCACTGAAACACAGAGTTTGTTAATACCTTTTTAGTATCTTCTAATCAAGAGGCGATAGCAGAGACATCAGATTGCAGAGTTATTTGAGCTCGAAATGCCTGATTTTGGCAATCCTGCGATTGCCGATGAGAGTCTTGTAATACCTTCAATCCTTCATCCAATTGTTTCAAACGAGTACCATCAGCCATGCTTGCTAATGGGACAATGAAAGCACTAATGAAGTGTTAAGCTAAAATTGAGTTGAAATTGAACAGAGATTAGGGAAGGAAGGGGATTTTTATTGAATAGTAAGAAGGTGATGGGAATATAGAATACAGACTAGATGGGAGAGAGAAAGCATAACAAACTCACACACATTTTTTTCATTACCTCACCCTATAACATTCTTCCCTAAATACCCTGCCAAGTTTTGTTAACCCTCAGCTCACGTGGCAGTAGTGATATAGTCCTGCAATTTAATTGGAAATCTTCCTAGGCCTGCTACTCTTACGTGCCATCTTCTGGCCCATATCCATTGGGCTATTAGCCATCACAACACGGACAGATTTAACGTGTGGTTTATGGTCAAATGATGTCTAGATTCATGATTCGTGAGATTTCATCACCAGATCTGTTCGATGTTGATGATGTTCTTGTGTCTTGAAGATAACTGATGATGATGTGTTTGATGTTGATGTTCTTGGTCACCAGATCTGTTCGATGTTGATGATGTTCGATTTGTGAGATGAAGATGATGTTGATGATGTAACTAATGATGATGTGTTTCATGGATTTTTCAGATCAAGATGAACATGGTGTCTTGAAGTTCTAGGGGTTTTGTTTTTGATTTGTTCTTGAAGATCTGGGTTCTTGTTCATGTGCAGATAATAGAATTTGTTCATGGTGTTCTTGTTCAGGAAAGAACAAGAAATAAGAAGAGATGAGGGTGTAAAAATGATAGAATAAAAAGGCAAAATGACCATTTTACCCTTTGACCATTAGTGGGTAACGGTTGACTTTACTGTGTTTAGGTCCAGGGTCTAACATTGATGCAATCAGAAAACGTCGGGGTGTAATACAGCAAAAGTTTTGAAATAGGGTGTAAATGATAGCATAAAAAGGCAAAATGACCATTATACCCTTTGACCGTTAGTGGGTAACGGTTGACTTTAACTGATTTTAGATCCAGGGTCTAATATTGATGCAATCAGAAAACGTCGGGGTGTAATACAACAAAAGTTTTGAAATAGGGTGTAAAGTTTTCAGCGCCCCCAAACCCCGAGTGTAAAATTGCAGTTTCCTCTATTTATAAATTGGAATTATATATACTATTGACAGTGCACTTGACTTGGAAAAGCTTAAGTACTAAGAATACAGTGAATTTTGGATGTGTATGCTGCATTGAATATGGCTGAACATTCATCCCTATAGATGATACAACAGAATACGAGACAATAATAATCTTCTATCAAATACTGTAACAAACTAAAGGCTAACTGCGTGTGAATATAACACGGTTCGACAAGAATGGAGCTATTGTGGGGTGGCAGAGGCAGCACATATAATGATATTTCTAATTACATAAAGCTGTTACTTTTTTATTCAAAGTCGACCCCTACAATATGTTTTATTCATTGAAATACATGTAATAAATTAATGACCCAATGTTTGAGTTCACACACAGCAATCACTTTGGAACTAGTACTAGTTACCCTTGGAAAGAAAACCTCTTGTTGACATAGTCGTGGCCAAATTGCTATGCCGGCTGCCTGAAATGAGCATTGCATATATATAAACTTAAGCACATCAACACATTGATGGATACAAGGGTTTTTGAAGCATGTTATTGTTTTTTTCTTTTCACCAAGTTTAATACTTTGCAAGATTCAAATCGTAGCAGTGATTTTTTTTTAAACTTAAATCGTAGCAGTGATGACTGTTAGAGATTAAACAAAGTATAGTTTAGGTTGCCAAAATGAAATCTACCTGAAAAAGCAGCAACGAGCAAGGCGTTCTTTGACATTAGAATTTGACCATTGCAAATCGTCCCACCAATCTTTATCCACTTCAATGCTCTGAAGCCCCATTGCACTGCTCATATCAAAGGGCAATTCTTTTAGTGTGGGACAATCTTGTATCTTTAAGGTCTCCAATGAAGTCCAAGCAAGTCTGGTGCTTATCTTTCTTAAACTTCGCAGATTACAAAGAATCAGTGCTCTTAGTTTTGGGAAAGCGCATGAGCTAACATCCTGAGAACACATAACAATCTCTTCAACCCTACAACAGTCTTGAACTTCTAGATGTTGGAGTTCTCGAAGTTGCTGAACTATAGCATTGCAAAATACCATAGTCATCACTGGACAGTTACATAGAACCAAAGTCTTCAGTTTGGATAGGCTTCCCGGTTGCACACGGCCCTCCCATATTCTTTCGAGTTTAGGCATGTGAATTGCATCCAACCTTTCCAAATTAGGCAACAATGATTTGTTTTGTGTGTGATAACCGCCGACAATTGTTGTCATGTTGTTGCAACTTTGAATTAGACAACCTTGAACATAATCCATATTTTCGATGACATTGCTAGATAGGTACTCAATGTCATTGTGGTTGATTAACTCAAATGCATCTACTTTGCAAAGTATTATATTGATGGCATCATTTTCTCCCCTCCCACAATGATATTTTAGGTACCTATCATAACGGTAGAATTCAGGGATTTCAGGGCCACAAGACATGAAACATCCAATGTAAACCTGAAACGAACGTGTTTCAAAATCTTTCCTTGTTTCAAGAAAACTTCTAAGATGTCTTTCATTGGGTACATAGATCTTCACAGTGTCATCAACAACCTGTATCACATCTATAACCATGTTGTTAAGACAAAACTGGAAAGAAATCAGCTTAGGTAGTGTGCTGACTTTTTCAACTACATCTTCAATCAAAGTATTACACCATTCTTCCATGTCTGAATCCACATCAATGATTAACTCTTCAAGTCCTGATAATTTAAAAAGCACATCATAGTTGTCTTGTGTTGACATGGTAAAGGATACTAACAAACGCCTCATTCGAGTTAGGCCTAAAATCTGATTTGGTAATTTACCAACTCCACTGCCACGGATATCAAGCACTTCAAGAGACTTAAGTTGTCCTATAAAACCAGGAAGCTCTTTCAACACATTGCAACCATTCAGATAAAGAACTTTAAGACTTGATAGCCTCCTTATCGATGATGGTAGTGTCATGATCTCTGTCATGTAAAGATCTAAAACCAAAAGGCTTGGCATGTGTTGAAAGAATGAATCAGAAATCTTCTTATGTTTTGAATATTTCTGGACAAAAAGTGTGGAAAGCTGAGTTGAACGGGGCGCATCAGGTAAGTTATCAAGTGAATTATTGGCCAAAGAGATCCATTCCTTATCCGTCCACAAATCAACACACTGGCGCTTTGGAATAACGCCATTAAGTTTTTGCTGCAATTCACTCGTTTTCACCAGATATCTATCTTTCCTGTCTTCCGACAAAAGATTTAATGCTGCTGCGCGTATCAACTTATGCATCCTTACATATTTCCCAGTTGCACCTTCCTCAAGTAAAATTAAATTTTGGAGGCGACGCAATATATTGCGTCCACCAATTTTTGCATCATCACTTCCCTTAAGAAAACTTTCAGCTTCCCAGCATTCCAATAAGCCCTCTGTGGAAATTTCAGTGTCTTCTGGATACAATGCACTGTAAAGAAAACATGGCTTATGTTCTTGATCCAAGTGATCACAACAGAACTTAAGCAAGTCTTTCATGGGCTCATTATTTCCTTTTTCTGGCCACCTTCTTAACGTTTGTAACCCATCACTCCAACTTATCTCACTGAGTTCATGGTTTTCTATCGACTTGAAGATACGTGCTGCCATTTTTATCATCAATGGATGACCACCACACAAAGATACAGCTTTGTGAGCCATGCGTTCAAGCTGTGGCTTACCTTTAACATCATTGGGGAGAGATAATAGCCTATGGAACATGTTCCATGACTCGCTCTGAGATAACTTCTTCACTTCAATACTGGAACATGAAGGAAGCCGAACATTTCGATATTTTGTTGTCATGACTATTTTACTGCCTTTGGCTCCTTCAGGAATACCTATCAATTCTAAATCAAGTTCTGCCTTGACATCATCTAGTAGAAGCAGATACTTTACATCTGCTAGTTCTTTATTTATACTTCTGGCAACTTTGGAAGCATCTGCAGCATCTTCGGTGTCCATTATTAGTCTTTCAGCTATCACATGTTGCAGCATCTCTATGCTCAAATTCTCCTTGTTATTTTCCTCACCTGAAACTGTCACCCAGATTACTCTTTCATACATACTAGCAACTTTTTCATGGTTATTCAAATTCTGCAATATAGTTGTTTTCCCTGCCCCCAACATTCCTATCACCCTTACTGCTTTAACATCTTCGTTTGATAGATCCAACAATATTTTGTCCAAAACGCCCTGGAGTGTTGGAATATACGATATATCCGGGGCTGTCACCTTCACTACGCGCTCAGCAACTTTGTGGACCAAAGTATCCCCCAATTGATGTCCTTCCGTCACAAGTTCACCAATTTCTAAGCACATGGTTGCCATTTGTTTGCTGAGCTTCGATCGGGGAAGTAAATGAATCCATGTTGAGGTTTGTTGCTTCTCTGTGAACCTGCTTTCAAGTTCTTGCACAACCTTTTCAACTGCCATCACCCTGTGAAACCAGTCCTCCATGGTTCGGTTTTTTGTTGACTTGTATTTTAAGGTTCTATCCTTCAGATCATCCCTTACTGCACACAGGGTCTGCATTTTTGCCTCAAAGCGTGAATGGTTATCATTCATACAGATTGAAGCCTCGGTGATTCGTTGGATAGAATCCCATACTGTTTCAGCTGCTTTTGGAAGTAGTGCTGCAGCAACAACTTCCTCATCCATCAAGACACTACAAACCTACAATAAGCAACAACAGTAGTCAAATAAGTGTATTAGAGCATGTGAATTTTTATAGGCAGTTAGTAGTAGTTATACTTCTCTGTTATAGATATAAGGAGGCCTTGTATTATAGTCTATCAAGTTACAATACTACACAATCCACCAACCAAACTCTTAAGGGGAGGAATTGGGATTTTTGGCTTAAAAAGGCAAAAATTAATGATGTTTAACTTATGGTTATTAAAAAAAAAAGGCAATTTAGCCATCCATACTCATAACACACCACAATCTAGAATCTAATATTAACTATCGATACCAACTTCATGTATAGTGAATTCGTAGAAAACATGTCAATAACATATATATAAATGACTAATCGTTACTGAATTAAACTAATTCCACTAAACTCAAATTCATATTAAGTTATCTACTTCTTGTAATCCAAATTTCAACCGTAATTTGGGATATAAACCCAGTAATCTTATACCTGACTGGCTGGCTAGAGAGTCATGCTAAAATCGAAGTTATCAAATCCATCGAAATATTCGGCGTTGCATCAGAGGACAGCGATAAATCTGGTAAGTAAGGAGACGACGAAGACTAAGCATGAGTTGACCGATTTTGATAAGGTTAGGATAAATTATTGCAAATATTTTGTCATATTTATATCCATTTGTTGTATACCACTGTTATGCCCGCCCGCTTTACGAGGCGGTAAACAGAATATTTCTCAGTTTAATAATATATATGTCTGTGTTTTGTTTACTTGAACATACTATTGATAACAAAAATATCAATAAAAATTACATCCAGACATTGGTAAAAATACGTTCGTCATAGAGTAACTTTATTAAAGTTCAAAAGTAATAGCGTTTGTCCACCAATAGCAACAGTCACTATTTCCCCGTAGCAAAGGGAAAAGGCTAAGAGATGAAATACTAAAAGAAAAAATAGAGGGACTAAACATGTACATAACCAAAGTTAAAGCAGATGCACTAAACATGCATATGAAGAAAAGCTAATCAATAAAAATGATTTTTTTTAAACAGATGGGCTAAACACGTATATTAGCAAAGTTGAAGGTTTAAAAGCAAGATACAAAAAGTGATCAATCACTAAAATGAATAAAAGTAGAAGGATTAAACATGTACACTACAAAAGTTATAGAAGAGGAACTAAACACGTATATAAACAAAGTTAACAAATAAAAATATTTTTTTTTAAGCAGAGGGGATAAACACGTATTTTAGCGAAGTTGAATGTCGAAAGTAAAATACAAAAAGTCACGACCAATGATGGGGTGTCAGGTAGCTGTCTGACACTATTTCCCCTCATCGTAAATGTATGTATTATACATATCAAAGTGATGATGAATAGTAAAAAAAAATTATATATTAAAGTATTTAATTCTTAATAGTAATTTATAATTTATAATTCGATCTTTTAATAATAATTTTAAATCTTTACTTAGTTTTATTTGTTTTTTTTTTATCATTTTAAGTTGTTTGCTCACGTATTGTGCCGGTACGTTACCGTAAATATTGTTTATTATTATTTAATTTGAAATTTTAGTAATTTTAAAATAAATACTAAATCCGCAATTATGTTTATCTATCTTTTTACCATTCCAAGTTATTTGATCGCGCATTGTGACGGTACGTTACCGCGGGCATTGGATCGATATTGAGCCGGTTCGTTACAGTACCAGTACGATATATGCATTCGTTATTGATCGTTGAGTAATTTTAAATTTGCACCTATTTTTATTTTTGCCATTTTAAGTTGTTTGCTCACGCATTGTGACGGCACGTTACCGTGGATATTGTTTATTATTATTATTATTATTATTTAATTTGAACTTTTAGTAATTTTAAAATAAATACTAAATCCGCAACTATGTTTATCTATCATTTTACAATTCCAAGTTATTTGCTCGCGCGCTGTGACGGTACGTTACCGCAAGCTTTGGATCGATATTGATCCGGTTCGTTACATTACCGGTATGATATATGCATTTGTTATATAAATTATATACCATGTGTTTTACATCGGACGAAAATTATAAAAACGAACATTGTACCGACACCAATGTTGTTTGAACGCCGGTTCAGATTGTAACGCTACTGTTACCGATATTCATTTATCGTCGAATATATAGTTGTATAAATGAAAATTTACGAAACCAGAAACCATAAAAATGAATCTAGGTACCGGTACCGATGTTCCGTATGGTAGCGATACAACGTCAGCTTTTCAAAATAGAAAACAATAAAATAAATATCAGTACCAAACCGTTGTTGTACGTCTGGTTCATTACGTTAGCGGCACGATATCCATTATCAAACAGGAAACCATAACAATGTATCCATACCTAGGGCTGTAAACGAACCGAACGAACACGAACGAGGCCTTGTTCGTGTTCGTTCGTTAAGGAAATAAATGTGTTCACGAACACTTACCGAACGAGATTTTATGTTCATGTTAGTTCATTAAGGAAATGAGCGTGTTCACGAACACAAGCGAACACAAATAAATTTGGCGAACGCAATGAAGGATAAAGGTGGATGGCCCAGAGAGTAGCACTAGAACTTGAATCCCTTATTGTGGAACGGAGTAGATCATATTCGTCGATGTAAATAATGAGAAAATAAAGAGAAATAGTGCATAAACAAGGTGAAAGAGGGTTTCCTAGTTTAATTGTTAGGGTAATGATATAAATAAAAGTTTAATAGTATAAAAGTTATAGATAAAATATATGAAAGTATAAAAATCTTTAATTAAAACACGAACATACGAACATAAACGAACGCAAATGAACGAATGTTCACGAACACCTTACCGAACGTTCACGAACACAATTGAACGAACGAGACCTTTGTTCATGTTCGTTCATTTAATTAATCGAACGGAATTTCTTGTTCATGTTCGTTCGTTTATTAAACGAACGAACATAAACGAACTTCCCGCCGAACGGTTCACGAACTGTTCGCTGAACGTTCGGTTCGTTTACAGCCCTATCCATACCAGTATTGATGTTGTCCAGTTCAGTTTGGTACGATATGGTAGTGATACGGTGTGAGGTTATCCAAAGCAAAAAAAAATAAAAATAAATACCAGTATCGATGCAAATGTTGTTCAATCGGTTTCGGTTCGATTTGGTATGATAGCAGCATGGTGTTCGTTTTCAATAAAATATATATCGCATTGTTGAAAAAAATAACCAAGAACGCGAACGAATCAAACCAATATAAAGTGAACAACATCAGTGTTGGTATCGATATATGTTTTTATTGTTTTCAATCGATGTAAGATTTTCTCTTTGGATTACAATAACGAGTGCCCGTACTATAACGAACCGAACTAATATCAACCGACTTTCCGCCGCGAAGCGCGGAAGATTACAACTAGTTTAAATTAAATTTAAAATGATTGCTTATTTAGGCATTTCATCAATAGGTGAGGAGGCTTGTATAGTATTCGTTGGTTGTTAAAAAGATAATTATTTTATAAAGAGTTAACTGTCATTTTAGTCCATGTCGTTTGAGCCATTTTGGCAGTTTAGTCTAAAAGTTTCATTTTTTGCTTGTGAGTCCAAAAAGGTTTCACCGTTGCCATTTTAATCCATTGGGTTAACTTTATCTATTTTTTCTGTTAACGAGAAGGGCAATTTTGGTCCTTTTATATGTAATTCTGTTAACTAGAAGGGCAATTCAGCCATATAAAATGACCGAATTGCCTTTCTCGTTAACAGAAATAATGGATGAAGTTAACCCAGTGGACTAAAATGGCAACGGGGAAACCTTTTTGGACCCACGGGTAAAAAATGAAACCTTTGAATTAAACTGGTAAAATGGCCAAACCACATGGAATAAAATGTCATTTAACTCTTTTATAAAATATATATTAATCGCAATTTTATGAGCAAAAGAAGTAAACGGGTTTTAATACTTTACTAAAAAGGAATGTAAAAGAAAAGCTGTTTTATGAAGTGTGTATTTCAAGCTCTACTCTAGCTTAGTGTTGTATAAATTGCATGACGCAATAGTATGGTTTTAGGTCATGTTTAGATGAGCTTATTTTACCTTCTTATGACTTGTTGATTTTTTATGACTTATTGATTTTTTGGAAAAGGAGTTAAAAAAGCAATGGAAAAGCTAATCCAAACATACCCATAATATGGGATCAAATTAATATTCTTACCCCTAATATGTAAACAAAAACAATGTCTCAAAAATTATATATGCATACAATTGGAAGCATAGTTTAAACATCTTTAATGATATAAAGTTTTGAGTAAACATGGAGAATGAGGGAGGTTAGTCCTGAATTATAAATGGTGTCTTAACGAGTGTAGGGGGAGATGATTGCACTTCTTAAGTTCTTTAAAGCCCATAATCACTTTCTAAAAAATTAAGTGATGTGGATATATGTACAATCCCCCACCCCAACTCAGTTGGGAGTTGGGCCGGTTGGTTTCTTTGGAGGCTCCGGTTCGACTCTCGGGTGTAGCGAAAGATGTGGGGACCAGGAAATGATGGTAAGCGCTTGTTAGCCAATGTTGCGCAAGTTCGAGCCTAAGCCGTCCCGGTTTTATCCGGCCATTACTCCAGCGAGGTATCTCGTGTGGAGGTGGTACGGTTCCGCGCGATAGCCGTAGCCAAGTCTGCCTACTCCCAGCGCGGGCCCGGTTAAGACAACGTAGTCTGGGTCAGATCTTGGTTAGGGTCCCCGACTTGGGGTTGTGAATATCTACAAATAGAAGTTCACCTGCCAAAAAAAAAAAAAACTATCTAGTACGGAAAATAGTTAGCAGAATTTTGTATATACTCCCACTAGGTTATAACCCCGTGTATTATACGGGTTGAATAAATGAATTTTATATATTCAATAATAAAACCATATATCTTTAAAAACCATGTTTATTGCACGGGTTGAATAGATGTAAATTTATATATTAAATAATAAAAAATTATATCTACAGGAACCATATTGTACGGTTTGAATAAATGTAATTTTATATACCAAATAATAAAATGGTTATATCTTTAAAACCACGTGTATTACACGGGTTGAATAAATGTAATGTAGTTTACCAAATAATTAAAAAAGTTATATGTTTAAAAACCCCTGTGTATTACACAACTTGAATAAATATGATTTTATATACCAAATAATAAGAAAAATATATTTAAAAAAAAGTAATGGATATACTCGGTACGCGATAGATATGGTGATTGCGGAGATGATTATTGAAAAGAAGATATAGTGGTCAAACATGTTATTCAAGAAGCAAATACGTAGCTATTTGAGTGATAAAATATATATTTTATTAAAAAACCGTAATAAATCTAATTTAAAAAAATTAAGACTTTTGTATTATTAGTAAAAATATTTTATATTTGTAATTTTGTTTGGTATTATTTTATTAAAAAGTACATATTATACATATAATTATATTATGTCTTAAGTTAGTAATGCCATTCAAAAATTTTTCGATTTTATGTCTAGAATTATATATACTATGGTAAAAGTTTATTAGAGCTTGAATCATCGAAAAGAATAAGAGTAAATTTGTAGAGTGAATTGTAAGTTTTGTCCTTTATCTCTAAAGTTGACGAGTTTTGTCCTTTATGTTTGAAAATCAAGCACGTTTTGCCCTTTGGGGCAAAACGTGCCTGATTTTTAAGGACAAAACGTGCTTGATTCTTTAAACATAAAGGACAAAACGTGCTTGATTTTTAAACATAAAGGACAAAACGTGCTTGATTTTTAAGGCCCAAAGGGTAAAACGTGCTTGATTTCAAACATAAAGGACAAAACTCGTCAACTTTAAAGATACAGGACAAAACTTGCAAAATGGCCTAAAGATAAAGGACAAAACTTGCAATTCACTCAAATTTGTATATTACAAATAAAAAGTAGGTATCTGGCGTATAATATAGAAAATCAAATAAATAATATTATAATTGAGAAGTATACATTAAATTTAAACTAAATAATTATTATCTATAGTTAAATAGGAGAGATTAAAGAAAATAATATTTAGTAGGAGAGTTATCTATAATTAATTAAAAGAGATTAAACTAAATAATATTATCCATAAGATATTAAACTAAATAATATATTAGTAGAATGATTATCTATTATTAATTAGTAGAGATTAAACTAAAATAACAATTATCTGTAAGACATGACCTAATATAATGACAAGTGTCTCTAAATGGTTTCTTTTATTATATAGTACTAGCAGTAAGACACGTGTGCAAACACGGGTCGTTTCTTAGAAAACCATGCATAACAATTATAAATGATGAATATAATTATATTTATATAGACTTGTAAATAAAATAAATAAATAATTCAGTCGGTAAATACTTAAAGTTTAGAGTATAAAAATTTAAAGTTTAGATTGTGCTAAGTCTTGTTTTTCTTCCATAAGTGTATAAGTGTCTGAAGAACCATTTTGATGATGTATTCTTCTTGAGTCTTGTCTTATTTTGTTAATTTATCCATCTGCTTTTATTTCCTTCTTTGATTAAGGATGGTAGCATGTGGAGCAGTGGATCTCCTAATTGGCGATTTTTGTTGTTTGACTGGAACCACTGCTTCCGGATAATCAGGCTTTCTAGGAGCAGTTGGATCTCTCTTCCTTAACTCTTCCAACCTTTTGTAGGTAGCTAACACCTTTTTTTTCTTTCCACCTTGTAACCTGGTTCCTTGACCCATATTTAGCAGTTATCAGCTCTTCTTTCATTCTTATCAGTTTCAAGACCCTTTCTGGTACATTTTTCTTGTAATTGGCCCAGACTGGAGGAGTTTGCTTTACCTTGTCTTGAATCATCTTTTGAATTCTGGCTGTCACCTCTTGCAGTTCACTGATGGTCCATTCTTTGTATTGATACTTTTCTGCCTTGTACTTCTTGTATGCCATGATGTATTCAAGATAGTAATTTCTCATGCTTTCATCATCTTTTTCTGATAATTTCTGACAAAGGTCTTTTGAGAACTGCTCTAAAGTTCTAACTTTGGTGAGAAGGTATTGCAAATTTCTTTGAATCTCTTTGTCAGACTTTCCCTCTGTGTCTCTTTTAGATATATCCTCTACTTGTTGGGCCTTTATTTTGAGATATTCTTCTATATTTCTTGGCAAAGGATAACCTTGAACAGATGGGAGTTTCCTCTTTTCAGAGTCATCTTCAGAGTAGAAGGATTTGATTTCCTCCCTGACTGCTGGAAGATCTAGAGGATATTGTACTTCTGCAGGGACAATGGCAATGTTTTGATTGAAGGCTTGAACTGAAGATAATGGAATAGGGTTTGGAATGGTGACAAGGGACAGTGGTTGTGTAGATGTTAGAGTTGAGGAAGTGTCATCTTTCAGTACAATGTTTGTTATCCTTCTCCTTTTGTGCTTTGGAGAAGTTGGTGAAGTATTTGTGTGTTGAGTGGCAGTTATTGAAGTAGTGGGTATCTGACTAATAGCTGTTGAAACAACTGTTGTTTCAACCACTGTTGTCACTACAACAGTTGATGTGTCAACTGTTGTTTTCTGCTTTTTGGCAGCTGGTTTTTGTGGTGGTGATATTGTTTTTGGTATGGCAGTGGATTGAGTATGGGTTGATGTAGTAGTGATGCCCGTTGTTGAGATAACATCTGTTGAAACAACTGAAGTACCAAAAACTGTTGATACAACAGGTGTTTTAACATCTGTTGGTTTGGAGGTTTGATGAGAGCAACTTTTGGGATTTGAGGAGTTTGTTTGGTGGTTTTGGAAGGTGTGGTTTTGGGTTGGCTTACTTTTCTGGTAGGCTGTCTTCTTTTAGGTTTAGAAGTACCCTGCTCTTCTTTTTCCATCAAAACTTTTTTCTCCTCCTCAAACCTTTTAGACCCTTTTATTTCCATTGACTCTTTTATGTTTGCCTTTAATGCAGCAAATGCATTTTGAGTCTCATCAACCTTTTTGGAACCGTCTGGCCTTGGGATTTCTACCACAAGTTTGGACATTCGTTTTGGTGGCATGTATAAACCATCTTCTTTTCCCTTCTTCCCTTTAGTTTTCTCCCCCTTTTTGACATCATCAGGATTTTCAACATAGATGATTGGAGGAGGAGCAGTGCCAGTGGTTTGAAGCAGATGAGCTTTAATGGCTTTGATATCTGCATGAGTATCTTTATACCTAGCTTCCATGACATTTCTGACCATTTGAAGTTGAACTTCATGCTGTTGATCTGCATATTGTCTTTGTTTGTGAAGTAGAGGTTGAAACAGATGCCATAGCTCAGCAGGGGATGGAGCAGATGTCACACCCCCAAAATACCACATGCGGAAACCCCCGCGAGGCGTGTGACGTACCAGGATCTAGCCACCAATCACATTGAACTCATACATGATTTAAATAAAACTTTCATTTATTAAGGTAAAGTATTACATTACATAAAGCATGACTCATCGTATTCAGCGGAAGCATAAATCATTTGTTAAGTGTTACATAAACTGTATGAACAAAAACCATTAGACTTGTCTCGCAATCCCATGCTTTACGACCCATGACCACTCCAGCATCCCAGACAGCAAGTGATTACCAAGTGATTAGTTTTACGAAAATGTTAGTTACCAAGTGATTAGTTTCGTTCATTGATTACAATGTTGATAATACCTCGGATACAAGACGGCTCCAGATTTATTTTGCCCTTCCCCCAATGTTCCTATCAAATCATTGGGCATGACTAGGTCATTAGTTCACACCCGTCCTCTCAGATACAGGGTGAGGGTGCCAAACTTAGATAGCGCTACCAACTAATACCCCGTTACCTCTCAGGTAACAAACAAGATGGGACTTAAAGGTGATAGGATGAGTGTATTATCCAACATTCCATATTTTACCCACAAGACGTATTCCTCTCAGGAATACCCAATTGATTTACCCAAACCTATCCCTCTCAGGGATACCCAATGACTGTCCCAACCACCGGGACGCATGCTCAAGAGGAATGAACTCACCTTTGGTTTGCTCGGTACGATTAGTTACTTTGTTTATCAATTGATCAAGCACGTCCTAACATGGTTTATCAATAACAATCAGTTTTGTATTCACATTGAACCACATGTTTTGTCTTATATTACACAAGTTACATTCACATAATATGCATGTTATAACTGTTAGCCATGTCACACATCATCCATGTTAGCAAAGTTTATCCACACAACAGATTATTGTGCCACGTACAAGTTTACTTCACAAGTCCAAGTCTCAATTAACACTTAACAGCCGGTTATCATCATGAAATCTCATAGTAGGTAGTTGGTTCTTTTACAAGTTCATATCACAAGTTCATATTTCACAAGACACGTAACAGTTAACATTCCTAAACACAATCATCCAACATTACACACATCGTATACTTCTACCGTTTCATCTATAATCCTTACGACGAAACTTCATAGACGACGAAGAACGTACTTCGTCGAGACCATGCATAACGAAACATCCCCATTTTTCGTCGGGGTACATATGACGAAACATCCCTATGTTTCGTCGGGTTACATATGACGAAACATCCCTATGTTTCGTCGAGATCAGATACAACGCCCTTATCATATAATAACAGTTAACAGTTATACATTTTCTGCAGGTTCACAAGATTAAACGACGGTTATTGCATACATTCTAGCAAACCCTAATATAACCAATCACCATAACAGTTTCCATTTCCCACATATAATTCTTAATCATTGAAACCCACAACCCTAATTATCAATTAAATCAAGCAACGGTTATAGCATACTCATTCCTACATCATGAAATCCTTGGTTTTAACATCTAGATCAAGTCACAACATTAGTTTCATATTGTAGCATGCATGATCAGATCAGTTATGTCAAACTCATATAAACCCTAACCATCACCTTATGATTAACATCCCTTTTTACAAGAATCAATTCACATGCTTATATTCAAATCGGATTAGAAAAATTTTGTTTCAAGGTATAATCATTATTCATGGTCATGCTACCTATTCGTGAACATCATAACATACCCCCTTATCAATTTAATCAAATCAGACTTCAATTCGATTCACAAACCAAAACCCTAAATACTAATCATCATACAAATATAATTCAACACAACAACTTGCAACCATATGATCACATAAAACTAAGGATTGATGTCGCAACCCCTGATCCCTTATCTGTCCCGGGAACGGGCGGACCCGAACTCAGTAGTGGTGGTATCAGTTTGTAAATTTGCCAGCGGAAATTACATCAGGACCGTAGTTAGGAAATGTTTATCAGAGTAAAACCACCATATTTAATATTAATAATCACATGGGTAAAACCCAAGTTTCTTATTACAATACCTTTATAGGGATAAACCCTATATTATTGAATTTAAAACATCGTTTATTAGGTAACTTTTATAGCCACATTTTTTCCAAGCCTTCAGTGCTCTCCAGCTGGCTTTTTACTAATTGGCTATCACATTGTGTTACCTGAAACGCGTTTTAAAAACATTTGTCAGTGGGAAATACTGGTGAGTGAATCCCAGTTTAATCAAGAAACATTTTATTAATTAAAACAGTATTGAGAGCGATCACATTGTTTATTTCTACACAATTACTCATTCAGTACTGTCAATCCTGACTTGTGGGTCATATTACACATTGGCTAACTCGTCGTCCAATGGTAACGTACTGTCATCCCCGACTTACTACTCGCGGTAGTAAATTTTGTATACAAAACCCCAACATACCGGCAGTAATTGAAGAACTACAAAGACTCAATCACTGCTTAATCATATTATTAAGCATTAAAGGTTTTATAAAATATTACAAAAATGTTAACAAAAAGAGGATAAACTCACATTGCTATCTTAGACTTCGCGTAAGGGTTTCCTGGATATAATCTATAATTTATACAAATGTACATTGGTTAGTATCATAACCCTTTGAAAATATTAATGATACCCTCCCCGAGACGGCATTCCAACAACTACGTCGGGCAGAACCACGACAGTTGTTACGGAACCCTAAATCAATCGGGCAGCGTATCTTTTACGAAACTGGGGTTATAATACTTACAACAGAGCAGAAGCTCGCTAATTAGGGGGATATAATACCTGACTATAATGCCTCTAATTCAGAAATTGTGATTTGAGAATGAATTGTGAACGAGTTTCGACTGAGACCCGAAGCCATCTATTTATAGTTGCTGAATTGGACTCTCACGCGGCCTGCGTGAAAGATAAGGGTCGCTTACGCGGCCCGCGTACTAGCCCGGGTAGGGTTTAGGTGATCCGGGTCATCGCCTAGACTTGACACGATGTCGACACATGTCAGCCTCTGGTGTTGTCGTGTTATCGATCTCTCGCGACCCGCGTTAGATTGAGATGGGGTCTACGCGGCCCGCTTGGACTTAAGAAATCAGACGGAATCAGGTTCTAACCTTCATACCGCCCGCGTAAATGTTGGGGTGGGTCTACGCGGCCCGCCTCAACTTAATAATCAGATTTTATATTTTATTTTATATGCTATACTGTATTTTGGGCTCGGTTTTCACATACGGGGTTTATTTAAAGACATATTGAGACATTTTTAAATATAATAGAGTGTCGGAAATAATATGAGAGTGTCGGTTTTACTGAGGGTTGTTACATTCTCCCCACCTTGTTTTAGAGCTCATCCTCGAGATCTACTGGAACAAATGCGGATATTTCTTTTGCATTTCTGATTCAAGCTCCCATGTGTACTCAGGTCCTCTTTTGGTGTCCCACTTCACTTTGACCAGAACTAGTCTCTTGTGTTTGAGATTCTTGATTTTCCTGTCTTCAATCTGTAGAGGCCTTTCTACAAACTTGAGTTGTTCATTTACCTCTATATCCTTAAGAGGTACTATCAGTGATTCATCAGCTAAACACTTTTTGAGATTTGATACATGAAATACATCATGTATTCCTGTGTAACACCCCGAAAACGGGTTTGGTAATCAAACCCCGTTAATACTAAAAGACGGGTAAAATACCATTAGTAGTAAAATTTACCCGGTGAATATTAGGATTTAAATAAATAAGTCTAATATTTATTAAAAGGATGGGAAATACTTTGAGAAAGCAAAGTATATAAAAAGGCCCGAGATTTAACGGGACTTAAAATAAAACGGGTTTTTGAACAAGGTGAACAACTAGGAAAATTATAACCTAGTTAACTACAAGTCTAGAAATAACTTGAAATAAGGTTAGAATAACCAAAATTTAATGTTAAACAAAAGGGAGGGACCAATGTTGTTAAACTTGAAACTATTATTATTAGTTTTAAACAAAAAAAATAAAACCAAACACCTCAAATGAGGCTCTGGTCGATCAAGAACAGGAAGAGGGCGACACCCTCACCCCCAAGCCCTAACTTCTACTAAACTCTCAAATTGAAGGCCCAAATCAAGTTGAAATCAAAATCTGAACATAGAATCGTGATCACCTTGTCAAGAGGATCGTGAGGTATGTCGAATTAGGTCATTTTGATTCAACCCAAATTCTTGCATGTGATTGAAATTAAATGTTGAGCTTAATTATGTGTTGTAAATACGAAATTTGAAAGTGATATAAGGGTTAGGGACAAACCCTAGATGATTTCTTGTCAAAAATCTTGCATGATAATTGTAAGGATCAAAATCACCATAGTGGGTGATTAAGATGTTAGTAGAGCTTGATAAACACTAGGATTTAAAACCCTTGTTCTAGTGTAAACTGAAATTATGAGGAAATCTCTAAATTGTTGATGTTAAAATATGTGTATATAGTCTAATTGAAGTTAATTAAGGTGATAAACTCAAGTCATGAACTTGGTTTAGATTATGTAGAAATCTGACCCGCTAGGTGTTTGATAAAACGCCTAAATGAAGGTTAAAATGTAAAGGTTGGTAAAACGCAGATTTGAATATGTTAAGAAATTATGCGTTAAGAGTTATAAAAAGGGTTCTAAACGGATTGTGAATTGAACTCTTTAGGCGAGGAATCCGGATCGTCAAATGGACAAGACGGTGGAAATACGCGTTTGGAAAGGATGCTTAAAAGGTACGTAACTACGGTTCCGTTACATTATGCTTGATTTCGTATTTTCGTTAGTAGACTTTAAATTAGCATAATACATGAAATTGGCATTTATTGGAAGTGACGAAGGTCACTAGGTAAATAAACGGGTCAAAAGGTGAAATTATCACCCTTTGACAATATCGACTAATGGTTTGTCGAGTTATATGTTTATAGGAATAAATTTCAAATGGATACGCACATCGCTATTGCTTAGCGGCTACTAAGTCAAGGTATTGAAACGGGTCAATATATTGATCCGAGCCAGGTATGTATAATGATTCAATTCATCATGTAGAGCTTGAGGTTTTCTAAGAGTTAAACAAGGTCAAATTGGATATTTGGTTATCTTAAAGATAAACCGAATAATTCAAGTTATAATTGTAGTGATTTAGAAACATAATGGCTTCTAAACAAGGTTATAGTTAAAAGATCGAATTTTCGGGTCAAACAAGTATCTGAAGTCCTTTGTCGTAAAAGAAGGACCAAAATTGACCAAAATGCCCTTGTAGGTTAAATTGAACAAACAACCCTTAAAGGTTGTTTGGAAACGAGTTTCATGATTAAATAAATACTTAGAATAAGTGTAGAAGTTGAAAGATGTAATACGTTAGTCAAATAGCTCTATTGGAGTCTTGCCGTAAAATAACAATCTGAAGGGTAAAACTCGGAACATATAGATATACACATTGAAATCCAACACACAAAGAGTTGTAGTTGAAGATTACTCGATAAGAAATGTAGGAATAAGATGCTAGAAATGAATGAAAGCGATTTCAAGATTTAAAGTGCTTAAATACCCTTAACGGGTCAAAATAAGCATACGAGCGAAAACGGGTTTAAATTGTGTAATAAACCTATGATTAGAACCTAATATAGTAGGTAACATTAATTTGAAGAAGTGTATGAGATATAGGAATAAATAAATACGTTTGTTTGATAAAATGCATAAACGGGTTAAAATTTGGTAAAAAGGTAACGAGTCGAAGGCTTAGAAGTCTCAAAATTTCTTATGTTGGATGTAGGATTTTAACTCCATAAGATGGAGGATTAAATTACGGACGCGTAGGAAAAAGAATCGGGTAAAACGGATCAATAACGAAGAAGTTATGACCGTTTCCGTGAAATCAGATCGTGCTGGGTATGTACAGCATCATCTGAAACAACAGGCTGTGAAAAACAGGGCTAGGCGTGACACCTAGGCCCTTGGCGTCACGTCTAGCCCCCTAACTCCGAAAATTGTTAATTTTTGTCATTTTTAACCCTTGTACTTGTTTGAACTTAATATTTGACTATCAAAACTAACTTTTAAGTTGGTTTTGATCATAGGTGAATGCCAAGAGTGCACGGATGAAGATCAAGCGACGAGCAAGAACCGAACACGATCAGGAAATAAGCTTCCGCACTATGTATCGTAATTATGTTAAACGACGAACGTACACATGATATGGTGTATACTTTTTAAATTGTAAAAAGTTTTAATAAACCCGTAATTTCCAATGCATATGTAATCTTAATTACATGACTGTTTTTTCGTAAATGATACGTTAAACCTTAATTTATAAGAACGGGTGTTACATCCTGCCATTTCCTCTGGCAGTTGTAGCTGATAGGCTACAGGTCCTATTCTTCTAATAATCTCAAAAGGTCCAATATACCTGGGACTTAGCTTTCCTCTTTTGATGAATCTTACCACTCCTTTCCAAGGAGAGACTTTCAACAATACTTTATCTCCTACTTGAAATTCCAATGGCTTGCGTCGGTTATCGGCATAGCTCTTTTGTCGATCACGTGCTGCTTTCAGTCGTTCCTTGACTTGAATAATCTTGTCGGTTGTTTCCTGCACTATCTCAGGTCCAGATAGTTGCTTCTCCCCAATTTCTGCCCAACAGACTGGGGTTCGACACTTTCGTCCATAAAGTGCTTCGAATGGTGCAGCATTGATACCTGTGTGATAACTGTTATTATAAGAAAATTCTATTAAAGGTAAGTGATCATCCCAATTACCTCCGAAATCAATTACACAAGCTCTAAGCATGTCCTCCATTGTCTGAATTGTCCTTTCGCTTTGTCCATCCATTTGAGGATGATAAGCTGTGCTTAATTTTAACTTGGTTCCCATTGCCTTTTGGAAACTTGACCAAAAATGAGAGGTAAATCGGCTATCTCTATCAGAAACAATTGATAAAGGAATGCCATGTAAAGAAACAATTTCATTTACATACAAATTAGCTAACTGTTCCATACTGAAAGTTTCTTTCATTGGTAGGAAATGAGCTGACTTGGTTAGCCTATCTACAATCACCCAGATTGTATCATTTCCTTTCTTTGTTTTGGGTAATTTGGTAACAAAATCCATTGTTATCAATTCCCATTTCCACACCGGCATTTCTAATTGTTGTAGAAATCCTGAGGGTTTCTGGTGTTCAGCTTTGACTTGTGAACAAGTTAAACATTTAGAAACATAGGCTGCTATGTCCTTTTTTCATTCCTATCCACCAGAAATTTTTCCTTAAATCCTGGTACATTTTATCATTTCCTGGATGCATCGTATACTTGGACTTATGGGCTTCTTCTAATATACGATTACGCAGGTTTCCTAATTTAGGTATCCATATTCTCTTTTTATGGAATCTCCAAATTCCATCAGTTCCTTGTTCTAATTCTTTTAACATACCTTTTAATTTTTCAGTATCATCCTTGATTACTGATTCTTGTGCTTCTCTTATCTGATCATTTAAATCTATTTGTAGATTTAATTTGAGAGAACGTACCCTTTTTGATTTTTCATAATACTTTCGGCTTAAAGCATCTGCCACTACATTTGCTTTTCCTTCATGATACTGAATATCACAATCATAATCACTAAGCATCTCCATCCAGCGTCTTTGTCTCATATTCAATTTCTTTTGCTTGAAAATATACCTTAAACTCTTATGATCAGTGAATATGGTAAACTGACTACCATAAAGGTAATGTCTCCAAATCTTAAGAGCAAAAATTATAGCCCCTAACTCTAAATCATGGGTTGAATAATTCTCTTCATGATTCTTAAGTTGTCTAGATGCATAAGCTATAACCTTTTGTCGTTGCATTAATACACATCCATAGCCTAATTTAGAAGCGTCACAATAGACTATAAAGTCTTCAGCTCCTTCTGGTAATGCTAGTATGGGTTAATTTATGCTTAAGGATTCTAAAAGCTTCTTCTTGTTTTAATCCCCATTCAAACTTAACAGATTTACAGGTCAGCTTAGTTAAAGGAATGGCTATTCTAGAGAAATCTTGAATAAATCTTCTATAATAACTGGCCAATCCTAAGAAACTTCTAACCTCGGTTGGTGACTCAGGGGTTTTCCGTTTAGTAATCGCCTCGATTTTTGTTGGATCCACATGAATTCCTTCATGATTGACTAGGTGTCCAAGAAACTGTACATGTTCTAGCCAAAACTCGCACTTTGAAAATTTAGCGTAAAGCTTTTCCTTTCTTAATAAACTTAAAAGTGCGTGCAAATGCTTTGCATGATCCTCTTTATTCTTAGAGTAAATGAGAATATCATCTATGAAAACAATTATGAATTTATCCAAATATGGCTTACATATTCGGTTCATCATGTCCATAAATGCAGCTGGGGCATTGGTTAAACCAAATGGCATGACAGTAAATTCATAATGGCCATACCTTGTTCTAAATGCGGTCTTAGGAATGTCCTCTTCATGTACCTTTAATTGATGATATCCTGACCTTAAATCGATTTTAGAAAAAAAAAATCGAGCTCCTTGCAGTTGATCAAACAGATCATTGATTCTTGGTAATGGGTACCGATTTTTAATCGTAACCTTGTTTAATTCACGGTAGTCAATGCACATACGCATTGATCCGTCCTTCTTTTTAACAAACAGTATCGGCGCTCCCCATGGCGATGAACTTGGTTGTATAAATCCTTTCTCTAACAATTCGTCCAATTGTTTCTTTAGTTCCTGCATTTCGGCAGGTGCCAAACGGTAAGGTGCTTTGGCAATCGGTGCCGTTCCTGGTATTAAATGGATTCTGAATTCGACTTCTCTATCTGGAGGTTGTCCTGGCAATTCTTCTCGAAATACCTCTGAAAACTGAGATACTACTGGAATATCTTTTAAATCCTTTCCTTTAGTGTTAGTGATTATGGAAATCAAATACACTATAGAACCTTTTCTTATATAACTTGCAGTTTTCATCACAGAGATAAATTTTGTGGATCTAGATGGTTTATCTCCTTTTATTGTGATCGTTTTACCTTTTGGTGAATTTACTTGAATTGACTTTTGATCACATAAAATACTGGCTTTATTGGCTATTAACCAATCCATTCCTAAAACAACATCAAATCCTGCCAGATTCATGGGATAAAGGTTTGCAATAAATTCCTGATTTATAATTTCTATTCTTGCTCCCTGCAAGATTTCAGAAATCCTAACGGTTTCTCCATTAGTTGTCTCTACTAGACATTCTTGTGGTAGTTTAGTTAATGACTGATTTAGAAATTTGCAAAATAATGTATTAATAAAACTTTGGTTTGCACCAGAGTCAAATAATACTTTAGCAAAAATATCATTAACTAAAAACGTACCAGCTATGACATCTGGAATCATCTTGGCTTCATCTGCAGTCAGAAAAAATGCTCTAGCATTTTGAGTATTCTTGTTGTTTGTAGCTGGAGCTAATTTTGGGCAATTAAGCTTGATATGACCTTGTTCTCCGCAGTTGTAACATATCTTGTTATTACCTTTCTTCCTGCAATTTTCTTCCTTGTGTCCCGATATTTTGCAAAAGTTACAGTACATGGAGCATCTTCCTGAATGCTTTCTTTTGCAATTCTTACAGTAAGGTGCAGAAGTAGAACCTATATTTCTCCCACGATTAGAATTTCCAGAACGAAATTCTTGTGTGAGCTTCTGGGTTAGATTCCTTCTTTGATCCTCTTCTCGGGTACGAACTAATTCATCAGTCAAGGTATTTGCTAGTTCTACCGCTTCTTCTATGGTTTGAGGTCTAGCTGCCTTGACTACGTGTCTTATTTCTCCAATTAATCCCCAGATATAACGGGAGATTAACACTGGTTCTGGTGAAGCAAGAGTTGGCACTATTCTAGCATATTCGAAGAATATCTTAGTGTATCCCTTACTATCCACACCAGTCATTCTAAGGTTTAGGAATTTGTTTGCAATCTGTTCCTTCTCATTGGGTGGGCAGAATTTTCTTTCTACCTTGTTCTTAAATTCTTCCCATTCCATATTGTAGGTTCTATCACTTCCTCTTGATTGGAAAATAGTATTCCACCATTCTAGTGCTGAATTCTTAAATAGATTAGAAGCAAACAATATCTTATCTTCTTCAGCACACTTGCTTATTCTTAAGACTGCCTCAGTCTTCTCTATCCAGCGTAGAGTTGCAATAGCCCCTTCATTTCCCAAGAATTCCATTGGTTTACAAGACCAGAATTCTTTTATAAGAACAACCGTAAGACACGGTTCTTCTTCTTTTGGGAATGGGCATTTGAAGTACGGGTCCATTGTTTATACTGTTTTCGGGTTCGATTGGTCGCTTACTGCTATGTTTACTTTTATTATTCGCTTCTTGAATAGTTTGAATAATAAATGGCATGCATCTATGATTCCTTGTGCCACTATATGTTGAACAACGCTATTATCCATTTGATTTCCATTGGTATTGGTGCTTGGATTCTCATTAACCACGTTAATGTTACTCTGGTTATCATTATTCAGATTCCCTTGATTTCCTTCATCGGCCATCTGAATTTTTAACATTTTCCCCATATTAATATCACAAGATAATATTTAATATAGTTAATCATATGATACGCAATCTAGCCAAAAATGTGGATCATTGCGACTCTTACTCTATTTCCATATACTATTATGCATCTATTACATTCTAGTACTGAAATAAAAATTACAACACCGACAGAAATAGAATCACACTAATAGTAATATGCATCCGTACACACATATTTTATTTTTTATTTTATTATATTATTATTACTATTACCAACTCCTCTATCACATCACGGATATGGATTTCTCCAAAAATCCATATTGCACGTTTTCTGCACTCATTGGGGGTGCAGGTTCTAGGACTGGGTTTGGAATCTGGGGTGCGGGTTCCTGATATGGGGTTGAAAGTGCCTGAAATTGGTAAGGATCTTCTAAGATCTCCCTAATATAGTTATCATGGTAATAGGGATCTAAAGGGTCCATACCTGGATAGGCTCCTATGTTCTGTATAGGTGTGTCCTCATGTATCGGGTAACGTTACACAAAGTCCATATTGTCGTCCCACCAGGGGTCGTAATTTGGGTCTAGGGGGTTTGGTGCAGGTGCCCTAGGTATTTCTTCTGGATTGAAGTCATGCATCTCCACCTGGTTTTCAAGGTTTTCTATCTCCATGGGTTGGTCTGGGATTAGTGGTTGTGGAGCTACTAGTTGTTCCAGACTCGGGTCAGCAGCAGTTGTGGCTAAGATGTGGAAATTGGCTAGGCTTCTATTAAGCATATCCTGTGTATGGGCATCTGTCTTTCGCTTAGCGGCTGCTAAAACTCTTTGTTGTTGCAACTTTCGCATTCTTTTCCTACATGCAAAGGCTTCCTTACTGAACCATCCTCGTTTCTTATGAGGGAATGGCTCTTCTGACTGAGCTTTAAAAGCAAACATTCCTTCTTCCTGATCAACAGAATACCCAGAAAGGGCAGGCTGTGAAGAGGTACCTTCACTCCTAGGTGAATCAGACAACTGATGACTCATGTCTGAGGGTCCTTGATCACTCATACTGTAAACTAACAAATAACACATAACAAATAAATATAGTTATGCACGTATTTCCATAATTTATTTCCTAACACAAAATTTAGAATTTAAGTGTCAGCAGAACACTTCTTTGGCTTAGACCAGTGGCTAGGCTCTGATACTACCTTCTGTCGCAACCCCCGATCCCTTATCTGTCCCGGGAACGGGCAGACGCGAACTCAGTAGTGGTGGTATCAGTTTGTAAATTTGGCAGCGGAAATTACATCAGGACCGTAGTTAGGAAATGTTTATCAGAGTAAAACCACCATATTTAATATTAATAATCACATGGGTAAAACCCAGGTTTCTTATTACAATACATTTATAGGGATAAACCCAATATTATTGAATTTAAAACATCGTTTATTAGGTAACTTTTATAGCCACATTTTTCCCAAGCCTTCAGTGCTCTCCAGCTGGCTTTTTATTAATTGGCTGTCACATTGTGTTACCTGAAACATTTGTCAGTGGGAAATATTGAATTTAAAAACATTTGTCAGTGGGAAATACTGGTGAATGAATCCTAGTTAAATCAAGAAACATTCTATTAATTAAAACAGTATTGAGAGCGATCACATTGTTTATTTCTACACAATTACTCATTCAGTACTGTCAATCCTGACTTGTGGGTCATATTACACATTGGCTAACTCGTCGTCCAATGGTAACGTACTGTCATCCCCGACTTACTACTCGCGGTAGTAAATTTTGTATACAAAACCCCAACATACCGGCAGTAATTGAAGAACTACAAAGACTCAATCACTGCTTAATCATATTAGTAGGCATTAAAGGTTTTGTAAAATATTACAAAAATGTTAACAAAAAGTGGATAAACTCACATTGCTATCTTAGACTTCGCGTAAGGGTTTCCTGGATATAATCTATAATTTATACAAATGTACATTGGTTAGTATCATAACCCTTTGAAAATATTAATGATACCCTCCCCGAGACGGCATTCCAACAACTACGTCGGGCAGAACCACGACAGTTGTTACGGAACCCTAAATCAATCGGGCAGTGTATCTTTTATGAAACTGGGGCTATAATACTTACAATAGAGCAGAACCTCGCTAATTAGGGGGATATAATACCCGACTATAATGCCTCTAATTCAGAAATTGTGATTTGAGAATGAATTGTGAACAAGTTTCGACTGAGACCCGAAGCCATCTATTTATAGTTGCTGAATTGGACTCTCACGCGGCCCGCGTGAAAGATAAGGGTCGCTTACGCTGCCCGCGTACTAGCCCGGGTAGGGTTTAGGTGATCTGGGTCATCGCCTAGACTTGACACGATGTCGACACGTGTCAGCCTCTGGTGTTGTCGTGTTATCGATCTCTCGCGGACCGCGTTAGATTGAGATGGGGTCTACGCGGCCCGCTTGGACTTAAGAAATCAGACGGAATCAGGTTCTAACCTTCATACCGCCCGCGTAAATGTTGGGGTGGGTCTACGCGGCCCGCCTCAACTTAATAATCATATTTTATATTTTATTTTATATGATATACTGTATTTTGGGCTCGGTTTTCACATACGGGGTTTATTTAAAGACATATTGAGACATTTTTAAATATAATAGAGTGTCGGAAATAATATGAGAGTATCGGTTTTACTGAGGGTTGTTACAATTGAGTAAAGCAATGGTATCGATAAACTAACCAAGAGAACCAATGTGTAGATCACGTAAATCTTCGGGGAAGAACTGAGGCAGCCGTCGAGTTCGCAAAAAGGATAAGGGAGAGGAGTGATTTTGGGTTTTGAGGATTTCAGTTATGTTAATAGAAGTTATAAGAGTCTGGGCCGCGAACTATCCTGGGCCAAAGGCCCTTATCGGCGAAATACCTCCTTCGACGAAAGACTCCATTTTTCGTCGAAATGATTATCTTCTTTGACGAAAGACTCCATTTTTCGTTGAAATGATTATTCGTCAAGATGGCTTGGCGAAGAATCCTATTCTTCGTCGAGGTGAGTTGTGATGAAGAACATTATTTTTAAACTCTCAGTAAACTATATTTGATTATATTAACACCACACATATTTAACACTACACATACAGCCACCAAAAATAACACACAACCTATCAATCATTCACACAACTACACTCAACCACATGAATCAAATTGTAAAACAGGATTATGGAATCAGTGATGTGTATGGGAAGGACCTTGAATTCTCAGATTGTCACATCATCCCCAACTTTGGCACATTCAAGTTTCACAGTCGTAATCATTCAAAAGTTCCATCCAGCAATGCGATTACATGTTTAGTCCCTCCGAAACAAGGGTACACGGGAGGCCCTTGTGATCGGTCTAAGTAGTGCATTTGGTACCGTCCAAGTAATGCCTCCAGCTCAAATCCGAGATCGTGGCTTCCACCCCAGGTCGTGAGTCATGCAATTCTTCCTGTTAATCCACCACATAAGCCATCACCCTCTCGTGTTGCATCGGTGTGTAACTGAGACTCTGATTCGGACCATCATGGTATACCACCATATCACCCACACCCTCGGGTAAGGACAATACTCAGTGCATTGTAGAGTTGAGTTTCAAAAGCTGAAGAGACGTCCTCCTGTTTTATCTCCCAAGAATTCACAGCACCTTGCTGTGTTAAAGAGATTAGCACTGCGCGATCTTCGAAAATCCGTTGACGAGTCTACGATAGTATCTAGAGAGACCAAGAAATTGTTATATCCTCGAAGGAGTCTTTGGTGCCGATCATGTGACACCTGGGTCACTATGACCATCAAACAAATACCAAACCAATGAAATATTGTATTTCATACTTGGGATTTGTACAAAGATGTGTATCATTTGCACATATCAATTCTTGTTCGATTTCAAACTTTAAATCGCTTTCTAGAAGGTTATACGCGCACTGATGCGTAAATATAACCAGTTTAATGCAACGAACACTCTGGAATAGTGAAATAGTCTTAACATACCATAAATAACCTTTACATAACTTAGAAATAAGTTTTGAAGGCTTTGGTATGGCAAAATCAAGTTAATTCGCTTACAGGGACTAAATTTGACAAACTGCGAAAGTATGCCAATTTGAACTATAACAGACATTCCGAAACATGACCATAAGTTAAACATACCATAAATATCCTTTACATAGCTTAGAAATAGGCTATGAGGGGTTCGGTGTGCTAAAATAAACTTTTGGGTCATTCAGGGACTAAAGGCGTCAAAAAATGCATAAGTTTGCATTTTCGTGCATAACTTACGTTCTGAATACATCCGGCCATCCAAAAATTTATGCAAGCACTAAAATATTTTATTTTAGTGTTTGGCATAATAAAAATCCATTCGTCGCGCAATTTGGATCGTTTTTCGCGCTTATGCGCATTCCGTCGTAATTAAGCGATCATCGCGATCGTACGACCAAACGAACCAACATCCGGGATATTTTTGAGCATGTCCACAATGTTTAGGCATCATTTTAGGGCCTTAAAGTTGACTTAACGAGCCTTAAACATGTCGGAAATGGCCTTAATACACAACGGGGACTGAAATGGAAACTTTGGAAACTGTTTGCTGATCAGAAGGACCTAGGCGTGACACCTACCCCCCTTGGCGTCACGCGAGGCCCTTTCAGATCAGCAAAAGTCGTTTTAACAGCTGTTAATAGCTCTTATGCACTCCAAACCCAATTTCACTTGTTAATTCCTGCTCATGGGGGGCCATATTGATGTTCCATAACATTCCAACAAGTGTAAGGGTGAGATTATATCACGGTTTTCAAGAAACGATCTTAACGGTTCGAGAAATCCTATAAATACCCATCAAGTTCACTTGCAAAACCCACTTGAAATCTAAGAATTCTCTAAGTTGGGGTGTTTTATCACTTCATACCTGAGAATACTTGGAAGTTCAATCTTGCGGGGACCCATTGTAAGTGTTCTTTCATTCTTTTCATTCGTTTTAGCGTTAAAGTCAAACTTTGTTTGACTTTATGCATTGACCAGTTTATGGTCGATGCGAAGTTCGTTTGAACTTCATAACGTGAGCGTGATCACGATGGTTATAGTCGCTAGTGACTATACCTACTGATTACCACGTTATCTAGGCTCAGTGACGAGTCGTAGTTTCGGCCAAAATGCGCATTCTTGCGTATTTTGTAACCAAAATACTCTTAGGTATTTGTTTTGATACCAAACCTGTTTTCTAAACTTTGTTAAGCATGTTTTAACATGCTTAGCTCGTTACTTTTAGTTTAGTTCCTATATAGGGTCGTAAGGTAAGCGATCTAAACAATCGCTTATACTTTCGAACCCGACCCGTTTGGTCGATCATTAGGATCCGACCAAACACATTAGGTGACCATAGTATATAGGGAATAACCTTTCGAGGTTATACCTTATGGTCGCTTGTTTAAGTAGTTGTATGATAGGTAGTTTATATGCCTTAGGTAAATTACCAAAATGCCCTTTTTACGCCAAAATTCATTTTAAGCATATGTAACATAACTTTTGACATCTAAACTGATTTGGAAACAATATTAGACATGTTAAGGCATATTTTACTTATCATAGGACTAGTTAGGCGTTACGAACGCGTTTTACGCGAACGACGCGTTAAAGTAGCATAAGCTACCTAAACGGGTCGTAATGGGTCGTAAGCACTTAGGTTAGGTTTCATTTTAGAATGAAGGCCTTGTTAAACCATATTACACAAGTCTCCATACTCGTTTGGTTTACGAGCCCTCATTCTATCCGATCCTCCGATTTAGGTCCGGTTTATTAACATAGTTACCTATATTAGGTGCCGTTTGATATCCGTGATCTCTAGCATTGTTTGGTTGTTACTCAAGGACTACTAAGCAATCTCAAGTGAGTACATAGACCCCTCTTTTACTGTTTTCAAACTGTTTTGGGGTGGAACACATGTGCCTACTTGTTACTTTCATGCTTTCCATGTTTTCACATCATATACTTGCTATGTTCATTAGTACACTATTAGTACATTGTTTTACATTACATTTCATGCTATGTACGCCCATTGTGTGCATACTTAGTACATTGTTTTACATTACATTTCATGCTATGTATGCCCATTGTGTGCATACTTAGTACATTGTTTTACATTACATTTCATGCTATGTATGTCCATTGTGTGCATACTTAGTACATTGTTTTACATTACATTTTATGCTATGTATGTCCATTGTGTGCATACTTAGTACATTGTCTTACATTACATTCTATGCTATGTATGTCCATTGTGTGCATACTTAGTACATTATTTTACATTACATTCTATGCTATGTATGTCCATTGTGTGCATACTTAGTACATTTATTATTCATCACATGCTTACATTTTGGTATGACATTTGGTTTGTTTAAATGGGACAATGTACATTCATTAACACCGATCATGCCGCTCGGTAGTAGGTAGTGGTACCATAGGACTTGACAACTCCCATTCCTGAAATCCCGGGTTTGCTTGGATTGGAAGGAATGACCGAATCCGACTACATTTCTAGGTGGACCTTAGACTTTGTGCTAGGGTTTATTCTACAGTCACAAGGCTTGGATGTATGAATTTTCACAATACCGCATAGATGTTTATATCAGTATAGCATGCATTTGTTCCACAAAACATAACTTTGATTTAAACCATGTTTTACTTCAATACCTTGTTTTTGTGCATTTTACACATGGTTTAGTTGATATATTTCACTTACCATACATAAACATTTTGACATTGATATACACAATTCATGATTTACATTAGACATAAACATTTTGACATTGATATACACAATTCATGATTTACATTAGACAAAGACATTAGACATGGTTTTCACATAAACATTTTGACATTTGATTATACATAAACATTTTACTTTGGTGGTTTAGTTTGAGTAAGTGATTTAAGTAACGAGGCGTGTGTAATATGATACAAGCATGGTGGATACGCCGCTGGTACTTCCTATATATAAGTGCTTGTATGGTATTACATATCGTAGCGTTATTTGAATCATTTCAATTTAGACATATAACATTTTATACAAATAACATACTTTTCACAATACATTATTTTACAAACAACTTATCTAATACAAACTCATTTTACTTGGTTATTTACTTAACCATGTATTATTCTTTTATATATATATCATTTGGTTTATTTATCACTTTTCAAATGATTTACAAGACAAAGCAAGTTACAAGGTTCATGACTAAACATTTTCTTAAACATAAGTCATGAATTCTATTTTCACAAAACCTATGTATCTCACCGGCATTTTTATGCTGACGTACCTATTTTCACATGTGTTTCAGGATATGATGCATAGGACTTATCAAGATACACTTAGGCGGACTTGGGCCTTAGTGACAATAAAAGATGCAAGACTAGTTATTTATGTTATATTTCTTTGATTGTCAAGACATTGTAACTCCTTTAATCAATAAAACAATATTTCAAATTTCCATGTGTTATGAAACAATGATTCTGTTACAACACTCCCCGACGTTTCCGCCACATTTTGTTGCTTTACGTGGTCGGGGTGTGACAGATCAAGTTCAAATAAAATGGATCTTAGCAAGATCCACGTGTATTCCCAATTCGTTGACTACATGACCAAGAAAGTGTAATTCTCAAATCCTGAAGTCACACTTAGGTAGACTTCGCGTGGAGTTGCTCCTCCCCTAGGAGCTCTAGAACAGAATACACGTGCCGTTCATGGAGTTCCTTTCCCCTGGTAATGATTCTAATCATCACAGATAAATGCGGTCGACGAATCTGGCAAAAGGAGGTTGACGCATACTACTCATGTGATCCTTGAGGCTGCTGGTGTTTTGGATATCTTAAATAGCTTGAACAGAAAATCGTAGTGGCCATACTGGATCTGTAACGCCGTGTTAGGAATCATCCTCCCCATGGTCTTCCATCAGATGACAACCCAATTTTAAGTCAGTTCCCGAACAGAATCCTAGATTATTGCAACGGGTTAAGCTGGTTATCGATGCGAGTCAGAGGGTGACGGTCTATGGTCGCCACCTTATGGTAGTCTGTACACATCGAAAGGGCTCGTCCTCCGTTCCCATAATAGAGCTTGTTTTCCCCAAAATGAGGAGCTAGATCTATCAACTCCCATCCTGTAGTTTCCTGAAGTTGATTGGACAGTTCTTGCAACTTTCCAGGCGCCAGACGATAAGGAGTGCGAGTAATCAAGGCTGCCTCTGGTCATGAGATCAATCTGAGACTCTACCTAATTAGTTGTGGAAGTAAACCTGAAAGTTCCTCGAGTAGCACGTTGAGAGGAATCACGAACAATTGGTGGATCCTCGATCCTCTTTCCTTAGCCCAAACATTAGTAACGGTTGCCAACATAGCGGGGTAGTCCCTCCGTAGACGCTCCTGGCTTTCATTGCTGAAATGATACTAACCTTTACACCATACCGATGCTTTAGGACAGACGATGATTCGCCACTAGCGAGAGGGATACTCAAAATTTCCTCCCCATAAGGTATATCTGCGCGTTATCTGGATAACCAATCCACACTAACTACCACAACAAAACTATCAAGGGTAAATGTCGAACACTTGTCCCACAAGGTCGAGTTTGCATCCCAACAATCATAGGAGGTTTCCATTGACTTGCCATCAGTCAGTTCCACTGCAGGTTGGTTTCCAAAAGCATCGGCGTTAAACAGAATAGAGACGAAGCGATTAGTTACCAAGAACGCGCAGGCCACCACATTGCTATATTCCTGGCGTCGTCCACGCCGATCCTAAATGCCCTTCCATGAGCATCATTTCCAGTGTTGCTGTTTCTCGTTACGAGAATTTCCAGTACTGCCGTCGTTCCCTTGGTTGTTGTCGTCTTGATTTAACAACGGCCAATCCATGTCGTAGACGCCTTCATTTCCATACTGTTGGCTACAATTACGAGTACCTTGATGTTGCCATGATTGTTACCTCTAATGTCGTTGCTTGGAATGGAGCTCTACGATCTTTCACCAACCGGGTCCACCTTTCATGTTAGTGCATTACGTCTATTGACTTCGTCTTGTATCATGTAATAGGATAGACAGTGCTCGAGGTGCAAGAAACTGAGATTAGAAGGTTTAGAAGGTTGTTCGCTTGAAAGTGTGAAAGACAAGTTCAAGCGAAACCAACTCAACTGAGTTCGCTTGAACATGTCTTTGTCATTTCAAGCGAAACCATCAACAAGATCAGAGTTCGCTTGAAGCTGCCATACCCATTTCAAGCGAAACCTACTAACCTATAAATAGGGCACTTGTCATTTCATTTGGTATGCTTCAGAATTTGTAATGAAGTGCTGCCAAAATCTGTTCAGGTTGTAATTGATGTTATATTGAATCAAAGTGACAGATTTAATAGTATCAAGCTGTTTCCACGTCCGTTTCACTGATTCCGCCTTTGAATCGGATTATACGCTCTTCTGATTGACTCGTTTGGGTCCAACAACGATCCTACAAGTGGTATCAGAGCTTAGGAAGAAGAGTTTAGCTTGATATCATCTATTTTCTGACTTCTACAACTTCTTTTTCAATCTGAACAAGTTTTAACGGTCAAAATTGGATCAAATTTTCACAGATTGTGTAAAACTACATATTGACAAACCCTAGAAAGTTTCACTACAAAATTCGAAGTAAAAATGACAAAATTGGACCAAAAACTAGGTTTCGCTTGAACGAACACTTTGGGTTTCGCTTGAAAATAGCTGCTGAGTTCGCTTGAGAGTGCTTTTTGGTCTAAGTTCGCTTGAAAATATAGTTGGTTTCGCTTCAAATCGACCTTCGCTTGAAATCAGACCTGTTGGTTTCGCTTCAAATCGACATTTACTTGAAATCAGACCTGTTGGTTTCGCTTTAAATCGACATTCGCTTGAAATCAGACCTGATCTCGCTTGAATCATTGCTTTCGCTTGAAAGTTCATCAGGTTTCGCTTGAAGTGCTATCCAGTTTGAAGTGCCAGTTTTGCCTTTCGCTTGAAAGCTAATTTTCAGTGTCAATTTGGGATTTTACTTCAACTTGTTGTTTCGCTTGAAGTCTCAGTTCGCTTGAAAGTGAAAATTCCAAGTCAAGATCATTTCACACCAATCAAGTGTCAGTTTATTTCAGGATATTTGATATTGATTGTACTGATTGTGTTTGTTTGATTGTATCTGTTCAGGATTACATCATGGCTGAAGAATTCTACAACACGTTTTTCAACGCATTCACATCCGAATCGACCGAGATTACCACTGTTACACCAAAAACCATCACGAAAGCTATTAATGAAAACATCAAGCATGATAACTTCTACGGAACACACTCAAAGCCACCAACTTTGGAAAGCATTGAGGATTATACATGGTGGAAAGAACGTTTTCTTAACTGGGCAAAAGCATACGCACATAAAAGCTGGTAGAGTTTGGATATGAAAGACCGAAGGATGACAAAGGTGAAGAGATTCCGTTCAAGAAATTACCTAAATACGACAAAGCAGAATATACAGCTGAACAGAGGATGATTGCTTTGATTCAGACGGCAATTAGAAATGATATTTTTGCATTGCTTAATCATGATGGGTCGTCAAAATCTGTTTGGAAAGCTTTACAAGCTAAAGCTGAGGGGGGTAAACAGATTAAAAAGAACAAAATTGCGTTGCTTAAAAAAGAATTCGATTTATTTGATAACATTAAAGGAGAGTCGGTGAGGCAAATGATAGAGAGATTCTGTCATTTAAAAATTGAACTTGAACGTTTCAAAATTGAGAAAACAAGAGAGGAAATTATTGATAAAGTCATTGAAGCGTTACCACGAGCTGATCAGTGGCAGACGTTTGTTTTTATCTTAAAAAAGGATGCTTTGTATGATGAAATTTCTCTTGATGCATTGTTTGAAAAGATAGAGAGTCATGATCTGGATTTACAGAAGCAAAGCAAGATGACTGGTTCTTCATATCAACAGAATGTTGGTCTATACTACAAAGGCAGTGTACCTTCGGAGAAAGGTGTTGGTTCACCAAAGACAACATTCAGTGGAGAGAAAATGAAAGAACCTCAAACAACTTCATCAAGTTATCATTCTGGATATCATTCATCTTCAAAATCAACTTCTGATGAAACTGAGGAGATTCTGTGCAACATCGCTCTCAAACTGAAGAATTCTCCGTCGATGAGCATCAATGTAGATAAGCAGCAAATGAGTTTCCTTGCATCTGTTCTGGAATCGTATGAAGGTCTTGTAGCTGGTAAAATTGGAAACTCCGAATTAACCAAAGAAGACTACGACCAGATTGATCCGGAAGAAATGGAGCTCATTGACATTCGTTGGTGTTTGGCAAGTTGCATTCGCAGAGCTCATAGATATATGGAGATTACAGGGAAGCAATCGTTGGGAGGTCCATCAACGAAGCTTGGATTTGACAAATCCAAAGTGACCTGCTTCAGATGCAAGCAAAAGGGTCATTTCAAAAGAGAATGCAGAAATTCTGAAGTTGCTGAAGGAAATGAACGTCCTTTCAACGATGATTATTATAGAAAAGCGATCTACCACAGAAGCAAAGAAGAACCAAAGATGATTGAAGATAAAACCAGATCAAGAGCTTGTTTTGTAATTCACGATGATGAAGGTTATGATTGGAGTGAGATTTGTCCAGAAGAAGATCATTTGGAGAATGTTCGAAAAACAGCTCATGGCAAAGCTATAACAGAGGAAAGAAAGTTTGTTTTTGTTGCTGAAATTCGTGAAGAAAACAATGAAGAAAAAGATAAAGTTAAGATGAAAGTGAAAACCAGAGAAGAGATTCTGAAAGAAAAGACCTACAAAGAAAGAAACATTGTGTTGAACAGAATGGATGAAATGCAGGAAGAGTATGAGAGTGCAGTAAGCAACAAAAGATGGGATAAAAAGAGAGAGTGTTACTACAACAGAGAAGGAGAACCAGTTGTTCCAAAGAAAGACATAATTTTTGATGATGTTCTTCTCATAATTCCTTTGAGAGCCGAATATTATAGAAATGTGATGAAAGATGACACATATGCTAAAAGGCATGAAAAGGAGATTAGATATGTCATGACATCGTGTCTGAGAAAAAGGGATGAAGAGAGAATGAAAAAGAGTGTTGAAGAAATGGTGAACAATCTGAAGAAGGTTGCTGAAGAGGTTAAAGCAGAAGTTGTTGAAGTTGAGTTTGTGAAGGAAATCAAAAGTGAAGAAGTTGAGGTGAATGAAGAGGTTAAGAAAGCTGTTACTGAAGAACAGCAGATTGAAGAAGAGGTGAGGAAAGAAGAAGAAGAAGAAGAAGAAGAAGTAAAGAATGAGAATTTGAAAGCTGATAATGTTGGTGATGAAGTCGGTGTTGAAGAAAAGCAAGATGATGCTAATCATAAACAAACTGAGGCAATTGCATCAAACACCAAGGTGCCAATCAATGAGGTACATTCTGATTCTGAAATCATAAAACCGATTGATCAGTGCAAGAAATGCATGGAACCGTGCAGAGCTTGTACTGAAAAAGATGAGCAATTCAGAATAAGAGATCTTGAATTCACTAAAATTGAAAACATTTTTAAAGAAAAATGCAAAGAAATGCTAGAAAAAGAAAAAATTTTGAAAGAAAATGATGAAAAACTTTCAGAAAAATGTAAAAAGTTAGAAACAGAAAATGAAGTTTTGAAAGAAAATATTTCTAAAATGACAGAAGAATGTTCACAAAAAGAAATTGCTTGTCAAGAAATGAAGAAAGAATATGACTCAATGAAATTAGCATATCATATTACGAAAGAGTCATACGAAAAAGTGAAAGATGAAATGAAATATGCTCAATCAAGAATGAATTATCTTTCTGAAACAGCTAAAGAACTTAAACGAATGTATTCTATAAAACAAGATGTTGTTAATTCATATATTGAGGATGTTGCTAAGCTAAAGCGACAGATTGCTGATTTAGAACAGGACAACAACAAGTTAAAGAGTTATCACGTGTCTTCATATGTGCTTGAACGAATTTTCAATATAAAACCGGGAGATGGTGAGTCTGAGCAAAACAAGAAGGGCATTGGCTCAGAGTTTCATCAAGTTCCACCACCGGGAAAATTTGCATTTTATGATGAGGAAAAGGTCGAAAAAGCTTTCAACATGGTAGACCAATTGCCAGAAAACATTGACATAACCTATTCCAAATCTGATGATTCTCATGATTCAGAGGTGGTTGGTAAAGTCGTTGAAAGTGTGTTGAAAGAAGAGTCGGTTGATACAGGTAAATCTGAATCACATGATGAAGATGAAGGAAATCTTCATGATAGTTATCTAAAAAACACAAAATCCGAGAAAAGTTTGAATGATGATTCAAAAGGATTGGTTTATACCATGATTGGATCGGACAAATTGTTCTTAGATGTTGTATTCCCGATTCAGAATGTGATTTCAGAAAAGGTTGATAAAGTTTTGAAAATGGTTGAGATTGAGAAGTCTGAAATTTCAAAGTTTGCTGGTAAGAGTCATAGAGGTTCGTATAACAAACCTAGTTTCAAGAAGAAAAACATGAAGGCTGGGTTGGGTTATAAGAAGAAACAGAATTGGAAGAAAAATGAAGTGCCAACTTATCAAGCAAAAATGAGTTTTGTTCAAGGAGACAATTTAGAAAAAGAAAAAGAACTTAAAATTGGACAACAGTCTATTGAAGAGTTCCTAGCTCAAAAGAAAAAGCAACAACCATAGGTCAAAGATGTGTCCATGAGAACATGTTTTAAATGTGATCAAAAAGGACATCTTGCTCGCAAGTGTCCAAATTTGAAACCTGTGGATGTTGACAAAAAGAAGATTGATGCTGAGAAACAAAAATCTGAGAATGTGAGACAAAGGTCAACCAGATTTGATTCAAAACAAACTTGGAGGTACAACACAAACAAGTTTGCTTCGAATCAAAATTGGAAGTCAAATTCATATAGGTTCGATTCTAGACAGACCTGTAATTCTCATACATCCAGAGTCAAAACAACTCAAAGTTGGAAAACAACTGTTGATATGACAAAACCACAAGAGGTTTGTAAACCAAAAGTTGTTCAAAAACAGAATGTTCAAAAAGAGTCTCATTTTTACAAAAGAGGTACTCCGAAAGGTCATACATGGAGTATTAAGAAACAAGTGACTTTGGTAAAAGATGAGAAAGTTGAAGTCAAAGATGGAAAAGTTTTTTATGACAAAGATTTTCCTAAACTGCATGATACATATTGTGTCAAAATGCCTAAGGTTAAACAGACCTGGGCTAAATTGTTCAAGTAATCAAATAGTCTGAATGTGCAGGTGCTCAACAAATCTGAAGATTGTGAGACTGGAAGTTGGAGCAGCCTGGCACAACGAGGAAAGGAGGCTGCTGAATCCTGTGTTGGTTGAAACAGGAAGTTTATTTGTTTTTCTGCACATAAATAATCAATATTTCAAAAACCCTAAAAATTGAAAAACTTGAAAAACCAAAAATATGTTTTGTTTTTGTCAAAAATACAAAAATATGTTGCTTGAATACGCCGAAACCCTCACGGCTGAACAAACATGATTACTTTCACAAGATTGAAAAATGGTTTTCAAACTGTCGAAAATCAATGTGTTGTAAATCATGGGGGTACTTTTTATTAGTTTTTCTGCAAAACAGAGCATAGTTAGCAGAAAATGGATGGCGAGACAAAGCTAGCTGCATCGTGTTGTCAAATTTTTCTTTAAATGGTTTTGCATTTTAGGGGGAGAAAAATTGTTAGAAAATACAAAAACATTTAAATATTTGAAAATACAAAAACATGATAAAATCTATTGGCAAAAAGACAAAAACATTAAAAATGAAAATTGAGTTTTTGTGTAAAAAGAGGAAATGATAGTACATCAGTAGACAGTTACAGTACGCTAAAGAATTGGAAAGTTTAAATGTGTTAAACGATCTCACCGTGGATGTGTCGGTAGATTTTTATACATTTAGTAAACTTTTTCGGGATATAAACCTAAATTCAAACTTGCTTATTTCGTGGGGAACACTACTTGGATATATAGGTAACCCCTGAAATTTCGTTTGAAGGACCCCTCTTTCTGAGATACTAGGTCTTTATGCTTAGTGATATCTGGGGTATTATTCCGGGACTTCTGCTGAATGGAAGTTCAGACCTAGTCCCCGAATAATACTTTCTGCTTGCTTGAAACATAGCGCTGCCCTCAGCAAATTGATGAAACAATAAAATTGATAGTCATTGCTGTTGTAATACAAAAGATCCTCTAAAGGGGACACACCTAAAGACAAACCTGAGTTCTCTGCTGAACAGAAGTTCTGACCTGAACTCTTATGGTTTCATAATTTATTCCCCTTACAGATATCATCTAGGTATACTCACCTGTAAGACTGAATATTGGGATCTGGATACGGGAGTATATTCAAGAGGTGGGACACATGAATGGGTTTAAGTTCTTAATACACCTAATTCATATCCTGAATCAGTTGAAATTTGTGTGAAAATTTAAGTGGAGAAGTATATCGACAATCTAAGTGAATTGTTTAATTCTTAATGTGTAAATAAGCTCAATGGTACTCGTGACTTGTCAAAAACTGATATGATCCTCTAACGCATACTCAAACAAAAATATTGTCTGTAAATATGTTTGTACATATTTCTTTACTGCTTTAATTTTCAGAAAAATACAAAAAGATTTTTGATTCCACTTTATTTTCGACAACCGATGTCTGAGATGCTGAGTTTCAAAATCTAAGTAAGTTGATTGTGTTTCTGAAAATAAAAACAAGTTCATTAATTTGAAACTTGATTTTAAAAATTAAAAAGAATTTTCAAAAACAGTTTGTGATATCTCCAAGGTCATTAATTTGGACTTGGAAGATTAATTGTGAGGGAGTTGGATTCTTTAATGCTGATAAATCATTTAGTTTGTTGATAGGGGGGGTGGATTAGAGAAGTTGATTGATAACATGATAACATTGTATTTATAGATGTTTGAGTGATTGCAGATAGTCCAGATTATGATCCCGAGAGCAGAGTCTAAGGGGGAGTCTGAAGATAAGCTTGTAGCAAAAGAAGAGCTTGTAGATGGAAAGCTAGGTGTCGATCCCAAAGCACGGAAGCTTGACGAAAGGGGGAGCCTGAAGCTGATGGAGAAGATAAAGATTGATGGATGCTTATAATTTTACAATTTGGATGAGAAGGCAAAATGATCAAGATTGAAGATGTGTCATACTGAAGACTAGACACTGAAGACTTTGTCAATATCCGAGGGGGGGTCTGTTAGTGCATTACGTCTATTGACTTCGTCTTGTATCATGTAATAGGATAGACAGTGCTCGAGGTGCAAGAAACAGAGAGTAGAAGGTTTAGAAGGTAGTTCGCTTGAAAGTGTCAAAGACAAGTTCAAGTGAAACCAACTCAACTGAGTTCGCTTGAACATGTCTTTGTCATTTCAAGCGAAACCATCAACAAGATCAGAGTTCGCTTGAAGCTGCCATACCCATTTCAAGCGAAACCTACTAACCTATAAATAGGGCACTTGTCATTTCATTTGGTATGCTTCAGAATTTGTAACGAAGTGCTGCCAAAATCTGTTCAGGTTGTAATTGATGTTATATTGAATCAAAGTGACAGATTTAATAGTATCAAGCTGTTTCCACGTCCGTTTCACTGATTCTGCCTTTGAATCGGATTATACGCTCTTCTGATTGACTCGTTTGGGTCCAACAACGATCCTACATTTCACATTCTGTGTCACGTACTAAGGCACTACTCACTGCGTGGGAAGTCACACATTCCACTCTATAGTCAATTGTCATCGTTCATGTCCCGATTGATTCGTAGGAGTTGACTCCCATAAGTTGCTGGCTAGGGTTAAGGATTCGATTGAAGTCAATTTGCTGGTGTTCGTTCCCGGTAACCAGGGTCGTTCTAATACTGAGGTCGGTGAGATACTATGCTCATCCTTTTGTCCATTGATCTAGCAAGTTGATTGAGTAATACACGGTATGCTGCGACAGTGTTGCAGAAATGATCGCACTTCAGAATCTAAGACGTCAATATATTGAGTTCCAGTAAACGAAGAGGAGTGAGAAAGGTATAGACCAATCTTTCGACGCTGCGACATCCAACTCAGGGACGTTCGTACAAGCACCTAACATTCTATACAGTTCGCTAGGCGTTCAGATGGGTGTTCAGGTAATACTCGATAGCATCGAGATTCGTAAGGATTCAGAGAGGAATGAGAAGATCACGTTCAAGTAGGAGGCAATCACTGCTAGGACTCCTATAGATTTGTGACGTTTCACACTGTTCGAATAACGGAGCAGAACCCCTTTTTCACTTGTTAAGTCTCACTAGGACTCGCATGCACCCCACATTATTATTATATGTGCACCCACAATAATATTGTGATTTGCATGCTCATCTCAGTTCCTCCTAACTCATGTCAAATGGTTCCTCAAACTCAGATGAGTGTGTGTTCATATGTTACGTCATAAAGTAAGCAAGCAATCCATGCCATCATGCTATAGTGACGAGTGTGTGTTCATATGTTACGTTATAAATAAATGTGTACTAGTCATGTAATGTATGCAACAAGTGAGAAAGACGAACCTTGCAATCTGGAGCTGAGTGTCATGGTCATATTCACATATTCAGAACTGTTCGGTTATAGTCTAGTTTTACAAAACGTTTTAAAACCAAGTTCACTATAACCAGTGGCTCTGATACCAAACTGTCACACCCCCAAAATACCACATGCGGAAACCCCCGCGAGGCATGTGACGTACCAGGATCTAGCCACCAATAACATTGAACTCATACATGATTTAAATAAAACTTTCATTTATTAAGGTAAAGTATTACATTACATAAAGCATGACCCATCATATTCAATGGAAGCATAAATCATTTGTTAAGTGTTACATAAACCGTATGAATAAAAACCATTAGACTTGTCTCGCAATCCCATGCTTTACGACCCATGACCACTCCAGCATCACAGACAACAAGTTCCACGATCCACATGATCTATAACCTGCGAGCATGCACACACGTGTATCAGACAATGCTGGTGAGTTCATAGTTTTACGAAAACGTTAGTTACCAAGTGATTAGTTTCTTTCATTGATTACAATGTTGATAATACCTCGGATACAAGACGGCTCCAGATTTATTTTGCCCTTCCCCCAGTGTTCCTATCAAAGCATTGGGCATGACTATGTCATTAGTTCACACCCGTCCTCTCAGATACAGGGTGAGGGTGCCAAACCTAGATATAGCTACCAACTAATACCCCATTACCTCTCAGGTAACAAACAAGATGGGACTTAAAGGTGATAGGATGAGTGTATTATCCAACATTCCAGATTTGACCCACAAGACGTATTCCTCTCAGGAATGCCCAATTGATTTACCCAAAACCTATCCCTCTCAGGGATACCCAATGACTGTCCCAACCACCGGGACGCATGCTCAAGAGTAATGAACTCACATTTGGTTTGCTCGGTACGATTAGTTACTTTGTTTATCAATTGATCAAGCACGTCCTAACATGGTTTATCAATAACAATCAGTTTTGTATTCACATTGAACCACGTGTTTTGTCTTATATTACACAAGTTACATTCACATAATATGTATGTTATAACTGTTAGCCATGTCACACGCCATCCATTTTAGCAAAGTTTATCCACACAACAGATTATTGTGCCACGTACAAGTTTACTTCACAATTCCAAGTCTCAATTAACACTTAACAGCCGGTTATCATCATGAAATCTAATAGTAGGTAGTTGGTTCTTTTACAAGTTCATATCACAAGTTCATATTTCACAAGACACGTAACAGTTAACATTCGTAAACACAATCATCCAACATTACACACGTCGTATACTTCTACTGTTCCATCAATAATCCTTACAACGAAACTTCATAGACGACGAAGAACGTACTTCGTCGAGACCATGCATGACGAAACATCCCCATTTTTCGTCAGGGTACATATGACGAAACATCCCTATGTTTCGTCGGGTTACATATGACGAAACATCCATATGTTTTGTCGAGATCAGATACAACGCCATTATCATATAACAACAGTTAACAGTTATACATTTTCTGCAGGTTCACAAGATTAAACGACGGTTATTGCATACATTCTAGCAAACCCTAATATAACCAATCATCATAACAGTTTCCATTTCCCACATATAATTCTTAATCATTGAAACCCACAACCCTAATTATCAATTAAATCAAGCAACGGTTATAGCATACTCATTACTACATCATGAAATCCTTGGTTTTAACATCTAGATCAAGTCACAACATTAGTTTCATATTGTAGCATGCATGATCAGATCAGTTATGTCAAACTCATATAAACCCTAACCGCCACCTTATGATTAACATCCCTTTTTACAAGAATCAATTCACATGCTTATATTCAAATCGGATTAGAACAATTCTGTTTCAAGGTATAATCATTATTCATGGTCATGCTACCTATTCGTGAACATCATAACATACCCCCTTATCAATTTAATCAAATCAGACTTCAATTCGATTCACAAACCAAAACCCTAAATACTAATCATCATACAAATATATAATTCAACACAACAACTTGCAACCATATAATCACATAAAACTAAGGATTGAGTAAAGCAATGGTATCGATAAACTAACCAAGAGAACCAATGTGTAGATCACGTAAATCTTCAGGGAAGAACTGAGGCAGCCGTCGAGTTCGCAAAAAGGAGAAGGGAGAGGAGTGATTTAGGGTTTTGAGGATTTCAGTTATGTTAATAGAAGTTATAAGAGTCTGGGCCGCGAACTATCTTGGGCCGAAGGCCCTTATCGGCGAAATACCTCCTTCGACGAAAGACTCCATTTTTCGTCGAAATGATTATCTCCTTCGACGAAAGACTCTATTTTTCGTTGAAATGATTATTCGTTGAGATGGCTTGGCGAAGAATCCTATTCTTCGTCGAGGTGAGTTGTGATGAAAAACATTCTTTTTAAACTCTCAGTAAACTATATTTGATTATACACCACACATATTTAACACTACACATACAACCACCAAAAATAACACACAACCTATCAATCATTCACACAACTACACTCAACCACATGAATCAAATTGTAAATCAGGATTATGGAATCAGTGATGTGTATGGGAAGGGCCTTGAATTCTCGGATTGTCACAGCAGATGTTGCAGATGGTGCAGCAGTGGGTGTAGCCTTTTGAGCTTGTAACAACTGTTGCAGTATAGTTTTGATTTCTGCAACAGATGTGTCAAGTTTATCAACCCTCTCCGTCAATTCTTTGTATTTTAAACCATCACCTAAGTTAATGGGATCATCTGATTTCCCACCAGTGGTGGTTATATCAGTGGTTGACTTAGGAAAAGTTTCCCAAAAATCATCCACTAATGCCCCTTGTTCTCGGTACTGAGGACTTCTTTCTTTAGCAGAACTTACCATTTTAAGGTTACCAGTGTATAATGGAAACACACCAGTAGACACTATGGTTCCCAAAGAATAAATTGCCTTCAAGGGAGTCTCACTAATGAAACTACTGTCCTGGTGTAAACCAGTGGGTTCAACACCTGTAGTAGCTGCTCCACTTGAATTACTGACATGAATTACTTGTAATTCCTGCAGTGTTGCCTCCTCAACTATTGGTCGGTTAGCAGAGATAGAGACACCAGACTCAGTCACATGTTGTGGTATATTCTCATTGACAGGTGACTGAGAAGAACTGATTTTTATCTGGGCTATATCAAGTGCATCCAACAGAGGTATCATTGATAGTGAGAGTTGTGCAGTGAAGATAGGGGTAGAAAGAGAATTTGCCCCGAGAGCTGGGCTGTCGAAGATAGATTCAAGTGAATCTATTCTTTCATATTGTGGTGTCCCTGTTGATACAAACTGATCCTTTTGAGAGGATGCAGGAGGAGTTTTAGGCTCAGGTTGAGATCTTTCTTCCATCTACTGTGAGGAAGTAGCAGCAGTGGTTTCAGGTGACTTTTGTGTTGTCAAGGTGTTACCTCAGGGATCTCATCTTCCAGAGTCACCTTTTTGGTGGGTTTGGGGGGCTTTTGGATAGTTTTGTTTTTGGTCTTTTTGGTGATTTTTGGTGTGGGTTTCACAGCAGGGGTTGTGCTTCTGTGATCACCAGGAGCAGTGGGCTCAACAGCAGGGGCCTGAGGAGCAGTTGTTGCTGCTAAATTCTGCTCAGGTACCTCTGTTTGTGTTTTTGAAGGTTTTGACAGCCTTGTGAATGTTTCGGAAGTTAGACTGTTTATTTGAATAGGATTTCATTAGGATAAGCACATGTGCATTATCCTTTGAAAATTTCTTTTGAAGATAAAAACTTAAAAACCTTTGAAATAATAAAAATGATTTTTTATTAACATTCTTAACCATATAATTGAAAATCTCCTGAGAGTAGTTAAAATTTTCTTCAGCCATGATAGCATAGCCCAGGTATTGGATTTTCAATGGTATTTCACTAAAAGCTGTTGTTTTATTTGACACACACATGAGGAGGGTATGAAATAAAAACCTCGGAGCAGATGGAAAACTGCCCTTTTGTAAAGTATCCTTTTTCATTTCTTCTTCATACCCTCTCTCAATGAAATCAGTTTGGTACTCTGTTTTTGGGAAAGAGCTTTTACCTGTATGATCATTGATTTCAAAAACCTCTGAAATGGTTTGAGGTGTGATGACCACTAGAATTCCCCTTATTGATGAAGTAATAGCTAAGGTCTTTTTGTCCTTAGTTTCAAGCTTTGCATTTTTCCAGAACTCTCGTTGGGTATCCATGTAGATGGTTTCATTGCAGGTCAACAAAGTTTTGTACTTTGAAGATGAAAGTGCATCAATCACGGAATGAAAACCTGTGTTTTGACTTGTTTTTGCAAGTGTACACACGTAGTTATGACAGGTTTTGAATGGAAGATCCATGATAAATAAAAGGTAGTTAAGAAAGAAGGAAGAAGATGAGTAATTTGAGAGAATTTGATAAAAACTGCTTTTGAAAGGAATTTTGAATTCGACTCGACAGTCAAAACCCTGTTTGGGGTTTTGATCAGGGTTTTATAGGTGGAAAAAGTGAATGCTGACGTGGCAGCGGTTACAAAAGATCTGACGGCTAAGTACTGTCCACGTGACAACCCTCTGATGAATCAATATCAGTAGTTTACAGTGCTGAAAATGAAAATAGTAGCTGACTATAACTATCAGTGGATAGCCTATCAGTGGATTAAAACACTGAGCTTTAACAACAGTCATTATATAAACAGTGGTTCAAGCATGTTCCTTCTCCAAAAAAACAATATTTTAACCCAACAGTTGTTTCAAGCCCATTCAACCTCCACAAAACACTATTTTAACCCAACAGTGGTTTTAAACCACCATTTTAACCAAACAGCGGTTTCAACCACAGTTTTCTCAACAGTAGTTCCAAACATCTGTTTTCATCCATCTGTTGACCAAAGTCAACAGATGTATTAAGCACTGTTTTATTTTCAAAAATTTGTTCCCAATAACATAGCTTTGATCATTTAAACATACATTTGCCAATATTACAAGCTTTACACTCTCAAACCTAAATATTTATTTACTTAATTTAAATAACAAACATGGTTAATAATTTTAACACAACTAATTATATAAAAACTACAAGTGTCAAACAGAGGTAACTATATAATAAACAAAGTTCAAAACAGCAAACAACAATCAATAGAATACAGCATACTTAACAACATCCAAATTACCAGCAACTACGTCGTCAACGACAATTGACGTGTCTTTAAAGGAGAGTAGTTTTTTTTTACTGAATCTCCACTTCGGAGAGCATGCATCATCTGAAATCCATGACTTGACAATTCCCTATAAAAATTCTTGGAAAGACATTTGAAACGACCAATATCTTCTGCAGAGAGCCTTGTGAAAATCTCGTCAACTATCACTTGAAACCCAAATTTTTCCATTTTGCAGTGAACCAATGCGTCTTTGAAAGTAAAAGAAATTGTAATGATATTGATAAACAAAAAACTTTTGAAGATGATTGAGTAGATGGATGAAAACGGTAATGATCAAAACCTCTGCCCAATGTATTTTATATACCCAATGAAGGCGGTTATGACTAAATACATCGTCAGACGAAAGAATATGATGCGACACTCGTTAGGCTTTTAGTGCGTTTCCATGGGAAAATATAAAATTAAACACGTTATTATAATTACATTTAACCTCTTCATTTACCTATAAGACGCCTTTACCATAAGATAGAACTGATTGAGTGACGTGCATTAATTGCAAAGTACATATCCCCAGGCATTTTGAATTTGAAATTACCGGCAATTTCAAAACCACTGCTATGGTATATGTTTGCCAAAGGAAACATCTGCTAAGTTATACTTTCTTGGCTATGGGCAATAGTTTGCACTCTTGAATGTGGGCCAGACCTTTGAGATTTAAATATAGAGCAGTAGTTTAAAATTAAATGTATTTTAACTCAGATAAAAAATCTCAGATTAAAAATTGACACATCAGCAGTCATCATTTAGTTGGAATACAAAGATATTGCGAACATCTGTTAAAGCCTCTCCTGTTGGCAACAACAGATGTTGGCAATTGAGAGGAGGAAATTCTTCGAAAATCTCTATTAGGCAACAACAGATGTTGGCAACAGTAGCAAGTCAAATAGCCGTTATATCAGCAGATGATGATTTACCGCAGATGTTCTCTTTTGTCAAACTTTAACTTTGACAGATCTATACACTAACAGAAATTGATACAACATCAACATAATCTAATTAAACTCAGAGACAATTTCACTTCTACATCAAAAGTACCGATCTGCAATAATCAGATGATATTAAAAATTACATAATAATACTTATTCAGCTTAAAATTACAACGAAACTTTAAAATCTAACAACAACACCAAGAAATTTACGAACCTAACAGCAAAAATTTAGTGCTTTTAGCTTAAAATTTAGTGCTTTTAGCTTTAAACTCCATCAATGTATATCTTCGACAATCGCCATGAACTCCACGGAAGTACTCAATGCATCAACATCAGGTTTCTCGAAACCTGATCTCTCATGAACAGCCAAGATGCAGTACATGAAAACACTTCTTCAGCTGTTGAAGAGTAGCCATGTCCTCATATATTTAATCCTTAACTTTGTTCATAAAGAGCTGCTTTTAACCAAACTTTATGCTTCTTTTAATACAAAAAAATCAGGAAAGACCATTACTCTAGTAAGATAAAATCTTATCTTACAGCAGTAGCAGATCCTTTCTTGCGTTTAGTAGGACTACTGCGGCTTCTACATCATCATCATCTTCCCAAAGTCATATATAATCATCATTTAGTCATAAGCAAAAATTATTTTAAATGTACATTTAATAATCTTTCTTTGTGTTTAATTTAACTTTGTGCATATTTTAATACAACCTATAATAACCCGCAACAGATTGTATGAATTTCAAACAACTGTGATTAGACTGAAATATAAAGCGAGAATTAGAGTATATCACTTCAAAATTAAAAATTAAAAATTTCAAAATTGGATGTAGCAAAAAACACATACTTTAAATGATGTTGGAACAATGATACTGGAAACAACCATAGAACAATCATCATCATCATCATCATCTGCAGCAGATCATTCACAATCATCATTTAGTCATAACTCAAATAACAAAACTTTAGTAAAAATCAAAAACAAAAACAAACATAATCATATATATCACATTACCATGATCAAGGCAAACCACATATCCCCAAAAAAATTTCTGAAAGTGGGTCAGAGAGAGCTTTAGTTTTCTCTAATCCTTTATGAACAAATGCCGAGTATTGAGAAGAAGGGATTTGAGGGAGAGATACATTACAAATGTGGTTTGAAAATACAAAAGAAGAGAACACGTTTATATAAGAAGATGATTGACACAAGTGCGTGAGTGACATGCATTAATTGAAAATTACATATCCCCATGCATTTTGAATTTCAAATTCCCCTCAAAACATCTGCTGCTGCTAGATATACGTTTGCCAAAGGAACCATCTGCTACTTTCTTGTAGATGGGCAGTGGTTTGCCCTTTGGAATGTGGGCCAGACCTTTAACATTTGAATACACAAGGCATTGGTTTGAAATTAAATTAAATGTATTTTAAAGTGATTTATATATTAGGCTTTATGATGCGATAATGACATAAGAAAAGCCTTGTTGGACAGCCTCTCCTGCTGACACATCAGTTTTTCTTATGTCATTGGAATTTCTCCTTTTATAGAAAGTATAGATATATAAAGTTGTGAAAAAATCATGTAGACCCAATTCACACTCAAAATATTATATATGCTCTTGTTAAATGATATGTTTTTTTCATTTATAATAGTTTTACCCCTCATGTATATTTTTTTGAACTTTTTTATGTTAGTTTTCAATATCTTTTTCAAAATTTTAGGGTTTACCTCCTATTTGCTTCATTCACGAGGAAAAAGACGCCCTTCAGTTTGGTTCTCTGACTTTGAAAATTCTTTGTTGACAAAGTTTCAATTTACAAGTGTGATAAACATTGTGAATGTGTTGTTCTTTGTGGCGTAAGTTGATGTAATATGTAACTGGGTCGGTAGCTTCTTGCTATGGGCCTTTGTATGTTGTTTATTATATAAAAGTTAGCGTTTCCTTTAAAAAATAATAGAGGACTTGAAATATAATTGTTGAGTGGTATAGGGGAGTTGTTGTGACTTCTTGATTCAAATATTAGAATGGTTTATTGTATTCTTGCCAAATAAAGCACCTCCTTCAATTCTAAACTCATGTCGATATTGTGATGGTCCTTAAGAACTTCACTGTTTAAGACCATAAATGAAGGGATAAACTGCATAATTTTCACAAATATTGACTTTATTAAACAAGGTAACGAATGCAACATGATAATCCATTACCTTACCTTCTTGCCACATTGACATGATTTCCTCTATAGCACTTCCCATGGTCTGGCTATTTCTTGTTGGATCGTCGATCCTTAATTGTGTGAAATTACTCATAATTCTTAATTGTTGATGTAAATTGTCAAACTGAATTGACCAATGCCTCTAGTTGTTCTTGAATTGCCTACACCACCTTGAATTGTCCTTAGAAATTGAGTTTATTCAGAGGATAGTACATCTCCAATACCACTATTAGGGTAAGATTTAGAAAATAGAAGATAAGAAGAAGTATCACATAGGAGAAGAGAAGAATTCTCAAATCAATCGTCATTCATCAGCTGGTTGTTCAAGCACAACTGGACAAACCTTCTATACTACACAACAATTACCTTTTAGGTCCCAGTATTATTTGTTAGGTAACATTCTTGGTGTTGCGATTTAGTTCAATCCCACGGAAAAACCCGTCATCTGGGAAAACTCGAGTTATAATTCGTGTCTAGTTTACTTAATTAATTAATTTTAATTAATTCGCAATTTTATGATAGAGTTAAATGCTTGGTTGGTCCCTGTGGTTTACAAAAATTTCATACTTGGTCCTAGTGGTTTACTAATTACACGCGTGGTCCCAAAAGTTGTCAAAAATGAACTCGGTTGGTCCCCTGACCTAAACTCTGTTAAATTTCTCAGTTAACTATGTGTGAAATGACTATATTACCCTTGAACAATTAAAAGAAATTAAAAAAATATATATAAAGAAGATGGTTCACTATTCATCTTCTTCAACCCCTCTCTCTATATTACCCACCACCACCATCTCCCTAAACCACCACCGTGAATCACCGTAACCAGCCATCATCTCCCAAAACCACCATCTCCGTCAGCACCATCGCCTCTCCAAACCACCACCATCTCCCTAAACCACCACCGTTTAAACTCATTACCTTTCTTTCGGTCCAGTTTGCATTTCACAAATCTGAAAAAGTACCGTTCCAATTTTCAAATCAAATCACCCCCAAATCCTAACCCTAACCGGAGATTATCACCTACAGAATGAGCGACACACCCGATTATCCACAACAACCTGCAACCGAACTGTCAAAAACCACTAGTGGATCTTTCTATACGAATAGAATCGGTGAAGTAAAATCATGGCTAACTTCTCAATTCGATGCGGCCGGTAAAGATCGTGTTCCTGATTTCGAATACACCTCTCGTAGCATCTCACATTTGCATAATCTGGCCACAATTTCTCAAGCGAGAACACAAGCTGGTGAAGTAATAACTGCGACATCTTTCTGGCCATAGTCGCTAACCAACCTGCTGTTAATCTTTTCATCTTGGTTCTCCTTCACAGGCTTTCTCTTCTGATTTGAAGTAATAACTGCGACATCTTTCTTCTTTTTCAGATGAATCTTGTTTTCAAGGGTCAACCTGCGAAACTTTTTACTTTGACCCCCTCACAATATCAGCATTTTTCCGGTGAATCTGTTGTTTTTCCGGCGAAGGTGGTGGTTGTGGAGGTGGTTGCAGGTTGTGAAGGAGGAGGTGGTGACTGAGTTTTTGAAAGGGAGAGAGAAAAAGGGGTGATGAAGAAGATGAGTAGTGGGCCCCTATTTCTTTATATTTTTTTAATTATTCATGGGTAATATAGTAATTTCACACGTACTTAACTGAAAAAACTAACAAAGGTTAGTGATAAGGACCAACCGAGTGCAAAAATTACAACTATTAGGACCAACTCTGTAATTAGTAAACCACTGGGACCAAGTTTGCAATTTTCGCAAACCACAGGGACCAACCAAGCATTTAACTCTTTTATGATATTTAGAAACCCCCCCCCCCCAACATATAAAAACAGTTAGTGTCGTGTCAGTCACTCTAGAGTGTCTAGTTAACGTAGTTAAACAGAGTCATGTGGGTTTGATTTCTGGACTTAATTACTTAGTTTTACTAGAGTCGATCGGTTCGCTTGTCGGTTAGTAGTTTAGAGAGTCTAGAGTATTACTTAGCGTCTAAATTAGGTTAATTGAGGTCATTTTTATTAAACTACCTTTAACACATCACGCACCATTCGATTGGAACAATTTTTGTATTGACTATTGTTGTATTACTTTAGTTGCACGTTTCGGTTGGATATTCTTGTTGTATTTCAATGTTCAGGATAATTGTCTATAATGCATTGGTTAACAAGAAATTGAAAATTAATATGAGTTACAATGTCATTAAATGCTACTATTAATTTTGTTTCCATAGTTGATTGGCATTGTTTTCGTTGGAGGCTATTGTCAAAAAATGTTAACCTGCATTGTTGTTGAATAACATTAGGGTTAGGCTAACCGTACTCCCCTCCTCTGCCTTACTTTTCATAAACCCTTCTTAAAAATTCACTTTAAAACTTCTCATATTTAACTACTGTAAAAATATATCATTTTTTAAAAATGTTATTTTCTATTGGTCATGCATCACTTGTTAAACCCAAGAATGTCACACCCCCAAATTACCACATACGGATGTCACCTCGAGACGTGTGACGTATCAGGATCAAGCCACTAATTACGTCGAACTAACAGTAAAAATTATTAAACATAAACGACATGTTCAACAATAATAGTGTAATTCCAAATAACATTTCAACAAAATATACATCCAACGGAAGCAATTGTAATTGTTTAAACATAACTAAACCAAACAGTTTTAGAATACAAAGTGTTAAGTGTTTCCTCAAATGATACGCCCCATGACATTTCCCGCTCTCTAGACAGCAAGTTCCAAAGCATGATTTATCTAACGACCTGCAAGGATACAGAAAAGTGTGTCAACATAAAGTTGGCGAGTTCACAGTTTTGTTTAGCATAAATCAAGTAAGTGTTTAGTTTAAAGACATGCCAAGAATAATAAACTCGATACCGAATGACTGTCATGTTTGTTGTGCCCTCATCAATGTCTATCAGCATTGATGCAAGTGTTTAAGGTCATTAGTTCATGCCCGGCTCCCAGCACGGTGTGAGGTTTGTCAAGCGTACTAGCGCTATCAACTAATACCCCGTTACCTCCCAGGCAACTAGCTCAGTAGTAAGTAGGGACTTTCGTGATAGAGTTTGAGTTTATTAACTAACATCAAAATTAAACCAAGACATTTAAAAGTATTCCTCCAAGGAATATTAGTTTGTCCCCCCCCCCCCCCAGGATGCATGCTTGTGAAAGAGTAGTGAACTCACCTTAGTTTGCTCGGTATGTGCTTCTACGTGTTAAATAAATGCTAGGCCCATTACACACGACTTAATGTATAATAAGCGTAAGTATGTATACGAGTAGGGTTTTCATTACGCTAATTATCCAAACAACAAGTGTTTACTGTGATTAGGTTATCAAGTGTACTATACAGTAATTACGGTGGATTCTCTAGATGATGACATGTGGTATGTTTTTGTGAAACTTTGACATAACATGTAAGCTCAGAATAATTATTATCACATATCATCATAATGCTATTACATGTAAACCCGATACATATTGAATCATACTTTAAGTTCGGAAGTATGAACCCATATATTTAAATTCGGACATATATATGATATTTAAATGTCATTGTAGTTACTCTGTTCATCAAAATTATGATCGGTTTTATAGTTACAAATATGATGTTTGTTTTTTAAATTTTTGGTATATTTATATATAGTAACATCCTTATTTCTTATTTATAAACATTTACATATACAATTATTTTGATGGACAGTATAGGAGATATAGATCATGTGTTTGTTTTTTTGACTGAATATGTCTATTAAACTCTTCATCATACGGAAAGCAACATAATCATATTTTGACTGAATATGTCTATTTTTGAAATCATATCCCATGCATTGTGAGGAAGCAAATAGCTTTAGAAAGATAACATATATATCTTTTATACTAATTTTGTGAGGAAGTAAATAGCTTTAGAATGACTCACACCTACAATGAAAGGTAGGATTTAGACATATTTTATATAGTTAGCTCTGTTTGACACTTTCATATTTTATATAATTAGTTGTGTTAAAATTATTAACCATGTTTGTTATTTAAATAATTAAATAAATATTTAGGGTTGAGAGTTTAAAAGCTTGTAATAGTGGCAAAGGTTTGTTTATGTTTTGAAACCTCTATTTGTTGTGAACAGATATTTGAAAATAAAACAGTGATTGGTCAACAGATGGATGAAAACAGATGTTTGAAACCACTGTTGGGTTAAAACAGAGTTTTGTGGAGAAAACAGTGGTTGAAACCACTGTTGGGTTAAAACAGTGTTTTGTGGAGAAAGAACATGTTTGAAACTACTGTTGAGTTAAAACAGTGTTTTGTGGAGAAAGAACATGCTTGAATGCAAATGTTATTTTGTTCACAAAGATTAATAAATCGTATATTTTCGTATTTTTTATACTCTAAACTTTAAGTACTTATAGACTAACTTATCTATTTATAACTATAACCACATTCACCATTTATATGTGTTATGCATGGTTTTCTAAAAGTCACCCGTGTTTGTACACGGGTCGTACTACTAGTACTATATAATAAAAGAAACCAATATGGGACATTTGTTATCATATTAAACCTTCTATATTTTGATCCAATCTCTCCTTCTTAATTATACATAATTATTATGGGTGAGGATCAAATAGGAAGTTTATTTTGGCTAGAAAGGATAGGAAGCAATAGGATTATGATATGTGGCAAAATTTAAAATAAAGAGGAAGGGTATTTTAGTCAATTTTACTCAATCTTCTCCCTTCTTCTTCTCTCTGTAACTTCAAAACCTACCATTTTCAAAACCCATGATCTTCAACATTTTCTTCACTTTCTATCTCAATAATCACTACATTATAGTGCGATTTTCGTCCCCAATCAATGATTCAAACACCCAATCAACCTGTTCTTCAACTTTTTTTGAAGAAACCCAGTTTAATTTTATACAATATCTCATTTTTTCCCTGTGATTTTGAAGCGAATCACTCGATTCGTTCGATTCGGTCGCTGATAAACGTGTTTTAGAGAGAACACTTTCTTTTGTGTTTTTAGGCCATTGCGTTTTAGAAATAAAACATTTTTATGTGTTTTCTGGTCATTGCGTTTTAGAAAACCACATTTTTGAAGTGTTTTTAGTCCATTGCGTTTTAGGTAAAACACATTTTTATGTGTTTTCAGTCCATTGCGTTTTAGAAAAAAAAAATAACATTTTTAAGTGTTTTCTGGCCATTGTGTTTTAGAAATAAGACATTTCTTTATGTTTTTTGTGCATCGCATTTTAGGTAAAACACATTTTTATGTGTTTTCAGTCCATTGCGTTTTAGAAAGTATACTTTCTTTTGTGTTTTTAGGCTATTGCGTTTTAGAAATAAGACATTTCTTTGTATTTTCTGGCCATTGCGTTTTAGAAATAAGACATTGCTTTGTGTTTTTTTGTGCATTGCGTTTTAAAAAAAGTCATTTTTTACGTTTTTTTTCATTGCGTTTTACGCAACTGGGTTTTCGAAATGTTTTTTCGAAAATATAGCAATAGTATACTTCTTTTAAAGATAAAAAACGCTCTTTTTTTGGTGCAATTTTTATAAAAAATAATGTTTATGAAAAAGTTATTATAGTTTAAAAAATGGGGGGGATTGGAGGAGAGAGAAACTATTGTCCTTGATTGACTATAATGCCCTTACACAAACTCACTCGCCTCTTTTTTTCTCTTCAATTTCATTCATTTAATCTTAGCTCTTGATTAAATCAATTGATGATCAAGATTACTTCCTAGTAAAAAAAAAAACTTTCTATTATATCCTAACCCTAATTATTATTTAGTTTAATTTAATCTACTTGGGTAGGGATAGTGTACATTAATTCAGAAGTGTGAGAAGTGTATTATAACACTATATATAACACTATATAACACCATATAAACACAATATAACAATATGTAACACCATATAACACTATGTAACACTATATAACAAATATAACACTATACATCTATCATAGACATGCTATCAGACAAAATATAGTGTGACAACCCTCAAATTTACGTGTATTCCGTATAATTTGTTAATGATAATTAAAGTGCTTGACGACTGTGTGGAATTATTTAACTGCTCTCTGATTACTGTGTTATGCTTACATGTATTTATTAACATACTAATAGTATACAGAAAATTTACTAAATAGTCCGGTATGCCTTCCTGAGTGTTAAAAATTAAAAACGTTGCAAAAATATACATGTAGGACACTTTACGGATTAATTAAGCACATTAACAAAACAGTGTCAAACCGAACAACCGGACTTTACCCGAAACATAAAAATATTGCCAAACACATTGCTTATACTTCTCTGAGCTAGTTAGGGTCCCCGAACACCCTAACACACTTTATATTATAACACACATAATATTACACTAACTATACCCTTTAAACTCTAACTAAATCCTAACTAGATCATTGCATCCCAACCCTATCCCCCCCCCCCTCTTGAAGACGGTTACCATGGGTGTCACCACCCATGGATTTGTTTAGTATTTTAATTGATCATGTTGGTAAGGAAGGGACATATTACACAAAGGTTAAAGGTGAGATTGGTTTATAAAATGGCACAAGGGATCATCACATTTCATTCTCAACACAACATCCAACAACAACCCTCCTTTCTTCTCTCCTCCTTTGAGTTCGGCAGCCACCTTCCACCATACTACCACCATCAACAAGCTCTTGTTCAATCATTTCTGATCGTGACGCGCGTTTTACTTCTGAACTGTGGCAAGCAATTGATGTCTGCAAAATGCAACATATAAATTACATCAATTGTTGTTAGTGCATATGTCTGTTGACTCTGTCTTATATCGAGTCTTGGATGCATTGCGTTTCTGAACAAGAATGATGTCATCATCTTTGATGATGACATCATAACGATGACATCATGTTATTGCATCAACACACGAAATATGATGCACATACACGAAACCGTAAACAAAATAGGATTTTTATATTTGTTTTTATTGATATTTCACTCCAAATGAAAGTGTACAAGATTCCGCTCGAAATCAGAAGTGTTGATTCCGCCCGAAATGACAATGTGTCATTTGGAGCGGAATTAGATCTCCTATAAGGTAGTTAGGTTTCTCATTTGGAACGGAATCAGAATTTGTGTAACCAAGTGCTGCAGGATTACGTCATGTTTATCAGATTTTGAATGTTCTTTGTAGAGATCGAGTCGAAACTCTGTTCGGTTGTCATCGTTACGTAATAAAACGTTGTTTAATTACGTTTTCGCGCACGATTACGGTTCGATTTAACGGTTTCCGCACGTTAAATCGAATTCATCGCAGATCTAGTGATCGTTTACGATCCGATCCTGAACTCACAAGTGGTATCAGAGCTACGGATAGCTCTGCGTGTAATCGTTAGCGAATCGGACGAGTTTCGCTCAGTTTCAGTGAAATCAAATAGAATTTCGGTTAATTTCGGACTATTTTCGGTGAATTTCGATTCGTTTTGGTGTGTTGTTTGAACTCTCTGAACTGTTTACAGTGATAACGTGACTGATTTGATGCGATTCGATGATTTTTGAATGATTATTTGTTAGTGATTGATGTTGCGTCATGTTTTAGATCTGATTTGATTTAGGAATTCTGATAAATCAGGTTTAAATTGTTGATAGGTGTTGTTTGAATTCGAAGTATAGGCTGAATCATGTTAAGTGTTGCTGATTGTTATTCGTCTTTGCTTATCTTATTGTTATTCATGTTGATAGGATTGTTTTGATTGAATTTCGGATCATTTCGATTAGTTTCTGACTGTTTCAATCGGCATTCAATCTGTTTTTAGTTGAGTTCACGGCGATTTCAGTTCGTGTTCCGATCATATCAGAGTTCTACGAACGAGAATTTCGGAATCATTTGATGAATTGTTGGTAAATTTCAGATCACAGAGGTAATATTGACGGAAATATTTTACAAAACAAGTCTGATATTCACAAATTGTTAACAAACTGTTTACATCATCATACATAAAAATCAGATCTGAATTTGTTGTTGTTGATTGTTCGAAATAACAATATGCAGTAAGCTGCAATTCACAAGTGATCGGAATCGGACAAATTTCGGTGACATTGATTCTGATTTCGATCATTTTCGAATCTGTTGGTTGAACTTCGATCAGTTTCGGCATGTTGTTCGTGCTAATTCGATCGATTACGGACTGAGTTTTGATTGCTTTCGGTGAAAATTGTTTAAACCGGTTGTTTTTCGGTGAATATCGGACATTTTGGTTGATTTGTGATAAAGTTTCAGTGTGTTTTTAACAAGTTTAAACATGTTTCAGTGACTTTCAGTGATAATTTGAAACTTGTGAAGTGTTCTTCATTCATTTCGAACTGATTCAGTTAAGTTTTGAACTGTTTCGGTTCTGTTCGGTAATTCATCAGTGACTTTCAGTGATAATTTGAAACTTGTGAAGTGTTCTTCATTCATTTCGAACTGATTCAGTTAGGTTTTGAACTGTTTCGGTTCTGTTCGGTAATTCATAGGTGTATTTCGGACTGATTTGATGCGTGTGGATTGATAGTTGATTTGTTTCGATGATTTTTGGTTGAAATTTCATTCATTACGGACTGATTTGGATCTGTTGGCTGTATCGTTTGAATATTTTGAACTGAATCGGTATGTTTTAGATCGAAGTTTGTTCATTTCGATCAATTTCGGATAGTTTCGGACTGTTTTGATCGACTTTAAGTTTGTTTCAGATTGAATATTGTTCAATTTCGATCTGTTTCAGTGATTTTTAGTTCGAGTTTTATGTGTTTCGAACTGGTTATATCGATTACGGACTGATCGGTTGGATGCAGGTTGGTTGTTGCAAGAATTATTAGCAACGAAATATTGTTGTTAAGTTGTTGAAAGCGTGATTGTGCAGTTAAAGAAAGTTTGAAAAGAAAATTTCATATTGGGCCTCGGTTAAAAGGCTGACATAGTTACTGGGCTTGGTATTTTGATAGTGAAAGTTTATCAAGAGGACCGAGGTTGTTGAAATTTGGGCTTTTAGTGTGAAACCGATTTGATAAGTGGGCCAAGATACTTTCATTTTGGGCCGTTTGATAATGAGCTTGTGAAAACAAGTATATTGGGATAGAGAGTTTTAAACCGGATTTGATTAGTGGGCCACTAGCTTGTGGATTTCTTGGTTACAAACATTTTGTGGGCTTCGTGGAAGTTAAAATTTGTGGACTTTGAACTAAAAACAATTTTTGAACCATGTCATTTAACGAAGAAAGTGTGGTTAAAATGTTTGACGAAGAGGAAAACGATAGCCTTGAAAGATTAAATAATTGGTATTGTGGATATTTGGATAGTAGTTATAATAATGTGAAAAAGGAAGGTTGGGTTAAAAGATTTGAATGTTTTTTGTGTATGGAAAATGAAACAGTGGATGTGTTGGAAAAACGGTTTGATTGTCTAATTGAAAAACTAAAAAGTTACGAGATAAGAATGTCAAATGCTGAAAAAATATCAAAATTTGCAGACGCGTTACCTTCAGAGTGGGATGAATTTTTGATTGAATTGAAAAAGGATTCTAGGTTCTCAAATTTTTATCCAAATGAATTTATCAATAAGCTCAAAACACACAAGTATGAAAATGAAAAGAAAAAGAAAGAGTTGATGAATGGAATAGAAAAAGAATTGGAAAAAATAAGTTTGGATGTGATTATTGAAATGAGAAGAAGAGTCAATATGTGTCTTGTAGCAAAAAATGTTATGAGATATGATATTAAGAGGGGTTGTTATCTAGATGAAAGAATGAATCCTCTTGATTTTGTTAAAAATTTTTGTGCAGGCACATACAAGACAGAGACAGAGATAGTGTCGAAAAATGAAGAATCCGAGAAAATGAAGCTTCAAGTTCAGAACCAGTGTGCTCAAAATGTGATAAATTCAAAGCAGACAATGCCAAACTCTTGAAGAATGTAGAGAGTTTGACATTGGAAATCAAGAATTTGAATGATGAGAAGAAATCTGATGATAAACAGATTCTTGAACTGCAGGAAAATTATGAGAAATTGAAATCTGAAAATGTCAAACTGTTAATTGATTTGGACAGTTTGACATTGGAAAACAAAATTTTGAAAGAAAAGGAAAAAGATTTTGAAAATGAAAAATTGAAAATTGAAAAAGATTTTCAAAGTCAAATGAAGATTTTAGAAGATGAAAAATCTGTTATTTTTAAAAATAATCTTGAAAAACAGATTGAAATAAATTCTCATCTTCAGAAAATCATTCGGCTTGAAAATGAAGCTGAAATTGCTCGGAATAAAATTGATGAGCTTGAAAAGAAATTGAAAGGTTTTGAGATTTCGTCATCAACACCAGATTATTCTTGTCCAAAACCAATCAATTCTGTTCCAATAAGTGACAATGTCACAAATTTTGACAAAGTCAAAATTGAAGATTGTGATGAGAAAACTGATGATGAAGTTGAGAAAAGAAAAATATTTTTGAAATTAAATGAAATGTTTCAAGAAACTGTTTTACATTCTACTGAGAAAGGTGAATGCTCAACGCAAAAACCTGTAAAGAAGAATGTGGAACAAAAACAAAAAGATAAAAAGCCGAAAAATCTTCAAAAAGAAAAGAAAAGCTCATCAGTTCAATCATCCAATCGTTATAAAAAACCACAAAAATTTGAAAATCAAAAATCACAAAAAATTGGTAATATGTGGTGCAGGTTTGACCACAGTGCTTCAAAGATAAATCCAGCTTTCAGGAGGAGTGATGATTACCACAAAGCCAGACAATGTTATGATCTGAGCGTTTGGTGTGAAAGTGGTGAATGGTACGATAACAGAGTGTGCTACACTTGTGGTGTTCAAGGACACATTGCTGTTAACTACCAGAATCAGTGGTTTGAGACGAGGAGATGCTATAACTGCCAAATCAAAGGACATATTGCAAAAGATTGCCCAATGAGATCAAATGAAAGATCGAGGGCTGAATCTCAGAAAAGGGTGATGAAATCAGTCAAAGTCGAAGAAAAGCCCAAAGAACAGAAAGTTCAAGAAAAGAAAGTTAAGCTTTCACAAGGGCAGAAAGACCGACTGAGAAAGAAAAGAAAGAAAGCTCGAGAGTACCTTGAAAGGGTTTTGTCCTCGGATACAACAAGAAAATCAGATAAGAGTTCTGATAAATCGTCTTGCTCTTCAAAGAATGACAAATCAAGCAAAACGAATTCATCAGATGCAAATCTGAGGACAGAATGGAGTGTGAAGAAAGGAAATGTTCCTGGCGATGAATTTGTTTCTTCGGAAACAAAGGAGCCACGTTCTGGCGATGATTCTGATTCGTCAAAATCAGAGGAGCCACAAGTTGAGCTCAAAAGTGAAAATTCAATTCCGCCAATGGATGATATCAACTTTCCACCATTGCAGACTGAAAATTTTAAACAAAAAGTTGGTAAAGTGAAAATTTCGAATCAGTTCTATTCTGAAAAGAAAGAATTTGATGTCGAAAAAGCTTTCAGTAGCAAAGTAAAAAATATTTTTGGAAAGATGGTTGAGGGTAAGGTAAAAGGGGTTAAAGAATTTTATGAATCAAAAAGGTATGTTCAAAACACCCAAGGACAGTCAGGCTTGGGTAAATCTCTTTAACTGAAAAACCTGACTTGTCGGAACTCCCAGGTTGGTAATTGGGGAGTAGGAATCGGCATCTTTCTTGAAAAATGTATATGTGAATTACCTACAAGTGGATTGAAAATAGTGTGATGAATTAAACCCCATGTTTGTGAAACGACACACAAAACTAATTTTCCAGAAAAACCATTTTGATTAAAATAAACTTAAGTGTTTTGAAATCATAATGGGAAAATAGTTTGTTGTCAGTGGGAGTTCTGATTGTTTAAGCCAAGTGGATGGAGAATTGAAGCAATTCTCATCAATTTGTCATTTTACTTTGTACAGTTTACTGCTTTGTTTTTCAAATTTTCCCAGAAAATCAAAATTGAAATATATTTTGATTTTAGGGGGAGAAAATTTTTTTAAAAAATTAGAAAATTTGAAAAATTCAAAAACATTAAAAATAAAAAACGAGTTTTGTTGTGAAAAAAAGAGAAAATGATAGTACATCAGTGGACTGTCACAGCATGCTAAAGAAATGGAAAGATAAAATGTGATAAACGGTTTCACTAAAGATGTGACGATAGGCTCAACTAGACTAGTAGATTTGCGAGAACGATACAAACTTAAATGAAAAAGCCTAGTTCTAGTGGGAAACATGGTCAAAAGCATAGTACTTAGTTTTGTCCTTCTTGATTGTGTGCCTACTCAGTAATCGCTGATTGTCGAAAGACATAAAACTGGTTAAGTCTGTGAACTTTCAAAACTTTGGTAAAAAGTCGTTGTGATTGTGCATTTCATTTTGCCAAGATTTAAACTTGTTTTATTTCTTTATTTTGTTTAAGCATTGGACATTCTCTGCGTATACGTGAGTATCGACCTGGATGTTATTGCCTAAACGTTCTGCTTTATTTTCTTTGGTGTTTCGTTTAAGCTTTGGACCTCCTCTGCGTATACGGAAGTATCGACCTGGTGGTTAAAGCCTAAACAACTTCAACTTATTTTATTTTTCTTATTTTGTTTAAACATTGGACTTTCTCTGCGTATACGGAAGTATCGACCTGATTGTTAATGTTTAAACATTCTGCTTTGTTTTCGCACATATCACAGTTGATGAAAGTTTAAAGGCATTACTCGAGTTAGTGTATTGCATGATGAGGGGATATGCTGAGATCGTGGGGTCCATAAGAATTTAGTGCAAAATTAATATACCCTAACGTATCGGTAAGCATTTCGAAAGTTTTTAGATTGAGCTTAAGAGGACAAATATATCGTCAATCAATGTGAATCGTTTAGAACTTAATATGTTTAAAGCTTAACGGTGCTAGTGATTTGTCTCAAAATCTGATATGATCCTCTTACACAAACTCACAAAAAGATTTTTGACAACTGATGTTGAAAAGCTGATTTTCAAAATCCCAAGTGCTAAACATGATGAATGATATTGGATTGGGAAAGTTTATTTGAGTTGAGAAAGGTTTTTGAAATGGATAAATGGATCATTAATTTGAAACCAATTTAATCATTTTAAATTCAAGTGGTTAGCATAAAGTTTATCTTACTGTTGGTTAGAGTATATGCAGGTATGCAGCTAGTGAATTCCAGACTGCGATCCCAGCTTGTCGAAAGGGGGAGTCTGTAGACGTAAAAGCCAGGTTCCTGATCTTATTGCTACGGAGAGCCAGGAGATGGTCCTGAATCTGTGAAAGCTGCTAATGCTGAGAAGATAGAGAGTGCTATGAACTTAAGGGGGAGTCTGTTAGCAAAGGGAAGTTTGAAGAGTGAAAGAGCCAGACTCAGATTCTGGAGGATAGCTGATGATGGTGATTGAAGAGAAAGAGAGAGTTTGAAGGATATTTTAGCGTCAAATATTTTAGAAAACGTGAAGACTAATTAAGACTGAAGTTTTGGCATACTGACGTCTCATACTGAAGACTTCGTCAACATCCAAGGGGGAGACTGTTAGTGCATATGTCTGTTGACTCCGTCTTATATCGAGTCTTGGATGCATTGCGTTTCTGAACAAGAATGATGTCATCATCTTTGATGATGACATCATAACGATGACATCATGTTATTGCATCAACACACGAAATATGATGCACATACACGAAACCGTAAACAAAATAGGATTTTTGTATTTGTTTTTATTGAGATTTCACTCCAAATGAAAGTGTACAAGATTCCGCTCGAAATCAGAAGTGTTGATTCCGCCCGAAATGACAATGTGTCATTTGGAGCGGAATTAGATCTCCTATATATAGGTAGTTAGGTTTCTCATTTGGAACGGAATCAGAACTTGTGTAACCAAGTGCTGTAGGATTACGTCATGTTTATCAGATTTTGAGTGTTCTTTGTAGCGATCGAGTCGAAACTCTGTTCGGTTGTCATCGTTACGTAATAAAACGTTGTTTGATTACATTTTCGCGCACGATTACGGTTCGATTTAACGGTTTCCGCACGTTAAATCGAATTCATCGCAGATCTAGTGATCGTTTACGATCCGATCCTGAACTCACAATTGTGGCATAAAACTAACCCTTTTTTAGTACTAATGTTGGAAAAAGTGTGCTTTTGTCTTCCTTTTGTATTTTCAGGATTAAATGAGCTCAAATTAACAAAAGAAGCAAAAAGACATCAAAATCTAACATAAATACAAGAAAAGGAACAAGACGTGACATGCCCGACCCCACGACAACATCTTCCCAAGCAAAACAAGATAACAGAAGACTGAACACGCCCCGTGCTCAGCTAGCACGGGGGCGTGCCCAAGTGTCAGCAGAAAAGACAAAGTGGTAGAAGCTTCTATTGCCCACCACGGGGCCGTTCTCAGCGGACACGGGGCAGTGGTCAACTATAAGATTCGCACAATCCAGGCAAATCTTCATAGTACAAAGATTCTTCTGCACCACGGGGTCGTGCTCAGCGGTCACGGGGGCGTGGTCAACTAATAAGACAAGCTGCATTAAATGAAGAAAGAGAAGGATGTGGACACGGGGCCGTGCCCACTGGACACGGGGCCGTGCCCGAGCTTCTGTTCAACCTATAAATAGGAGTGCTTGGCTCAAGCTCAAACCATCCCTTGGCACACCACCTCTCTCACACTTCACCCACCACCCACCACCACCATAACACCATCATCCACCACCATCATCCATTGTCCATCATAGAGTGTGTGAGTCGTCTCGGGATCCAAGATTGATCGTAAGAGTTCTTGACAATCAAGGCCATGTTTGCCTAAGTCTCTTACATCACTTGGTGAAGACAAGTGTCTAGTGTAATACTTTTTATTTCTAATCTTTTCGCACTTTTTATTTGGTTTTGTATTAATGACTTTAATAACTAGTTTCTTATGTTAAAGGTGATTCTTCCTTATCGTTTGTCCGTGGTGTCTTGGCATTATTTTACTGTCTATATAAAATAAAAGATTTTCACCATTCATATCTCCACGGTCTATATGGAGATATGTTGGCTACCTGGTCGGGGGTTAAGGGAACAGTTTGGTAAGAGTCTTGCCATTATTCTGCGTTTAGAGATCCTGCAATGGACCTGGGTCAAATTTAGTAGGACCTCCTTCAATAATTAACGGTATTGGATGGCGGGGGTCCAAACTCTTTGATCCCCTCATAAGTTAACTACTATTAATACTATAACCCGGCTATTTAGGACTGTATCCCTGCTGACTCAGACTACTTAGTCGAGGGTAACGTCACCTCCAAAAGAGGGGCCTACCATAATTTGCATTAATAACTTAATTCATTATCTTTCAATATTCCGACCCTTTAGGATTGTATCCTTGCTGACTCAAACTACTGGGTTGAGGGTAACGTCACCTTCAAAAGAGGGGCCTATTACAATAACTAAGATAATCTCTTAAATAAGTGCAAAAGTGCGGAAATAATCAAAGGTTACACTATACACGAGTCGGAACCAAGTGATTCATCTTGTCTAACTGTTTTTCTTTTATTTTTATTTTCAGCATTTTTAGTTAGTTTTTATTTTTCTTAGCTTAAAACGTTTTTCTAAACTTTTTGTTTTGATTAGACGTTGAGGATAAACCGGTACTAAAAGCTCTTGTGTCCTTGGACGACTTTGGTATCTTACCAACACTATACTACGCTAACGATGGGTGCACTTGCCCATATGTGTGTTTAGTGTTAGTAAATATCGTGTTTTATAAATTTAAAACTTGACTAAAAAGTGTTAAAGGGGCTTAAAATATATACTTAATATATATATAACGCTTCACACGCATCAAGTTTTTGGCGCCGTTTCCGGGGACACAAGGATTTTAAGAAAGCTTAAAATCGACGGCCTAATCAGTTTTTCAAAACCTTTTTAAAACGCGCGCATTTTTTTCTGCATATTAGTTTAGATTTTCATTTACAGTAACCTGTACACGGGGTCGTGTTCACTGAACACGGGGCCGTGCTGCACATTTTCATAAAAACACCCAGTAACAGAAGCTTGAACACGGGCCGTGCTCACTGAACACGCCCCGTGCTCAACGAAATCAGTAAATTTAATTAAAACGCCCAGATACAGATTCTGAACACGGGGCCGTGCTCATTGAACACGGGGCCGTGTCCAGCCTCTGTTTCCGTTTTATTTCTATTTTCTGATCTCGAGACTTGGTTGTGGTCTGCTGAGTGATTCTTATGGATCAATACTCAGGAGGTTACAACTACACCTATGAGGAGGATGATTATAGGAGTAATTATTGCACTAATTGTCGTAACTCACACTCGGTTCAAAATAGTCACTCATATCAACCATCCAATTCATACACCTACTATGAGGAGCCCAGGTACGAGCCATCAACTTCATATACATCATATGAAGACCAAAGGTATGAACCTCCTCCCTCATACTCATATTTTGATGAACCAAGGTATGAGTCTTCATACTCATACTTTGAGGAACCAAGATATGAGCCACCACCTTCGTATGCTTATTATGAGGAACCATGGCGTGAACAACCCACCTCATATGAGTATTATGAAGAACAAAATTATGACCCTTATCCATCATATACTTACAATGAGGAACAATGGTGTGAACCATCTACTTCATATGGGTATTATGAGGAACAAAGGATCGAACAACCAGATTCAAGCTTTGAAAATACCAATTCTTTTTCTATAACCGAAGTGACCAATAGGATATTAGAACACCTTAGAGTTATCGATCGCTATATAAAAGAATCTCGCGCAAGGGAAGAGGAGTCCCGCGCAAGAGAAGAATTAAAAAAGGAAGAGATAACTGAAAGTGTAAAAATAGAAGAACAAACAAGTGAAAAACCGAGACATGAGTTAAACAACGAAAAAGGTGAGTCCGACAACGTTAAAATTCAAGAAGAGTCTAATTTTGAAGAAATTAATCTCTTGTCACCTTCTTTCGAAAATCAATGTTTAGTACCCACTCATGCTAAGTTTTTAAAAGAGTTAAACACTAACACTAAAATTGACGAAACGGTAAGTGTTAAGTTAACTAATGATCAAACCTCGCTAACAAAAGAAGACCCATTTGAAATTAACATTACACCGGTTCTATGTTTCTTTCAAAATTCATTTATTAGTAACGTTACAATCGATAAAGATCTTTGTGTTAACATAATACCTAACTACATTTTCGAAAAATTAAGTATTAGTGATTTTTCTCCACTTTAAATACCCATTTTTCTATCCAATCGGAAAGTAATAAAGTCAATCGGTGTAGTTGAGGATGTATTGGTTCAAACAAATTAAATAGTAATCCCGACCGACTTTGTCATCCTCGATGACGCTCCTCTAGTGTTGGGACGACCATTTGTAAAAACTCACGAAGCTTTGAAAAACCAGAAGTTCAACAATCTACCTCTTCAATTAGGGGCATTTAAAAGAAGTGTCGATCTTGAGCGGTCAATGAAATATCCATTCGGCAATAATGACCCCCTAATTGAAGATGAAGATGAACCACCCGATACAAGTGACGAGATTGACCACTTTGTTGAAGAAGAGGTCGCCATAGAACAAACTTTTAAAGTTCTTGATCAAAATGAGCAACCAAATAAGGAGTCTCCTAAAGACCCACCACTTGAGCTCAAAGAACTTCCAAAAGGTTTGGAATATGATTTTCTAGACAAAGATGGTAATTTACCTGTAATTATTTCGTCTAAATTAGATAGCTTAGAAAAAGAAAAATTAATTAGTCTTTTGAAAAAACACAAAAACGCGATCGCTTGGAAACTTGTAGACATAAAAGGAATTAGCCCTTCCATGTGTACGCACAAAATTTTAATGAATGATGACTACAAATCGGTAATACAACCACAACGTCGAGTAAATCCAAATGTTCAAGAAGTGGTTAAAAACGAGGTCATCAAATTACTTGACGCCGGACTTATCTATCCTATCTCCGATAGCCCTTGGGTAAGTCCCGTCCAAGTAGTTCCAAAGAAAGGAGGTATGACGGTAATAACTAATGAAAAAAATGAATTAATACCCACGAGAACCGTCACAGGATGGAGAGTATGTATAGATTATAGACGATTAAATGAAGCAACGAGAAAAGATCACTTTCCTTTACCCTTCATTGATCAAATGTTAGAAAGACTATCCGGTCATAAATTTTACTGTTTCTTGGATGGTTTTTCAGGTTACTTTCAAATCCCGATAGCACCCGAAGACCAAGAAAAGACAACTTTCACATGTCCCTATGGAACTTTTGCTTATCGACGCATGCCGTTTGGTCTATGTAATGCCCCCGCAACATTCCAACGTTGCATGGTAGCCATCTTCCATGACATGATAGAAAAGACAATGGAAGTCTTCATGGACGACTTTTCTATCTTTGGGGATTCATACGACCAATGCCTCGATAACCTTGAACGAATGCTATCCCGATGTGAGGAAACTAACCTCGCCCTTAATTGGGAAAAATGCCATTTCATGGTAACGGAGGGAATAGTACTCGGTCACAAGATCTCAAGCGAAGGAATGGAGGTGGATCGAGCCAAAATAGATACTATTTCTAGATTACCACCCCCATCCTCCGTAAGAGCTATCAGAAGTTTCCTAGGGCATGCCGGATTCTATAGGCGGTTTATCAAAGACTTTTCTAAAATCTCAAGGCCTCTAACAAAATTACTTGAAAAAGATGCCCCTTTCATCTTTGACAAGGATTGTAATCAAGTATTTCTAACCCTAAAGGAAATGTTAGTCAATGCACCTATCATGATAGCGCCTGATTGGGAATTTCCTTTCGAAATCATGTGTGATGCTAGTGACTTTGCAGTTGGAGCTGTCTTGGGACAAAGAAAAGAAAAGCATTTCCACCCAATTTATTATGCTAGTAAAACACTAAATGATGCACAAGAAAATTACACAACAACTGAAAAAGAATTACTAGCTGTGGTATTTGCTTTTGATAAATTTCGTTCTTATCTTGTTCTTTCTAAAACTATAGTTTATACAGATCATGCAGCCATTCGATATCTCTTCAAAAAGCAGGACGCAAAACCAAGTTTGATTCGGTGGATTCTACTCCTCCAAGAATTTGATATCGAAATCAAAGATAAAAGAGGAGAAGAAAATACCGCAGCAGATCATCTTTCGCGCTTGGAAGACCCAGCTTTGGAGGCAACCAGGGACGAGCAAATCAACGAAAAAATTCCAACTGAGTCCCTGGAAATGGTGGAATATAAGGAAGAACCATGGTACGCCGACTATGCTAACTACCTAGCTAGCGGTATAGTCGCAAAAGGTTGGCCACATCATCAAAGAAAAAAATTATTTGCCAATGTGAAACACTATTTTTGGGAAGATCCATATCTTTTCAAAATGTGTGCCGACCAACTCGTCCGACGATGCGTACATGGTAGCGAAGCACGAAGAATTCTCCGCCATTGTCATGAAGGTCCGTACGGAGGGCATCATGGTGCCGCTAGTACCGCACGAAAGGTATTTGATTCAGGATTTTATTGGCCGACCATTTACAAAGACGCCCAAAGACTTGTCAAGACATGTGATGCTTGCCAAAGAACAGGTAATATTTCTTCCAAAAACGAAATGCCACAAAATGGCATTCTTGTTTGTGAAATTTTTGATGTGTGGGGACTCGACTTTATGGGACCTTTCCCACCATCGAAAGGAAACAAATATATACTTGTGGCAGTAGACTACTTGTCTAAATGGGCCGAGGCCAAGGCACTTCCAACGAATGATGGAAGAGTCGTGGTAAGATTTCTGAAAAAATTATTCTCTCGTTTTGGCACACCTAAAGCATTAATAAGTGATAGAGGTACCCGTTTTTGCAACCATCAACTTGAAATTTTTTTAACAAGATATGGGGTCTATCACCGGGTCTCAACAGCATATCACCCTCAAACAAACGGACAAGTCGAAGTGACTAATAGAGGTTTAAAACGAATACTCGAAAAAACCGTTGGGTTAAATAAAAAAGAATGGGCAGATAAATTAGATGATGCTTTATGGGCTTTTCGAACTGCTTATAAAACAACAATAGGTACAACCCCATATAAGCTAGTCTATGGAAAAAGTTGTCACTTACCAGTAGAAATTGCACACAAATCCTACTGGGCAATTAAAAATGTAAACTTAGATTTAGAATTTGCTGGTAAAAATCGATTTTGTCAATTAAATGAATTAGACGAGCTTAGGAATTATGCATACTCAAACTCTGAAATTTATAAGGAAAGAATGAAAAATTTGCATGACAAACATACTAAACCTAATGAATTTCGAGTAGGAGATCTAGTCCTTTTGTTTAATTCACGACTTCGATTGTTTCCTGGTAAATTAAAGTCCAGGTGGTCAGGACCTTTTTCCATCACCCATATTTTCCCACACGGTGCAGTAGAAATTAAATCTCGAAATGGGCCTCCATTCAAAGTCAATGGCCAACGGCTGAAACTCTATCAAGGATTCATTGAGGATGAAGAGGAAGAGATCTCGCTTCAAACGGTGGAAGAATGAAACCAACATCATACCTGGTAAGTTACGAACGATTGGGACAACATCTAAGGCGGTAAGTTTTCTAACCAAAGCTTATGGAAATAAGGGCACTCACACGAGCACTATAAAAAAAATTTCAAAACTTTGCTCGGCACGGGGCCGTGTCCGCTGGACACGGGGCCGTGTTCGCGCTGCAGTCGGGATATATCCCCTTTTTCACAATAGTTACAACATTCCACACGCCCCGTTTCCCCGAAAAAGCTCTGGTTCCAGGCGATTTTTCGCAGATTTTCGACGTCTCCTTTTGTTCTAACAACATCAAGGTATGATTCTATCACTTTTAGTAGTTTAATTAGTTACTTGCATGTAGTTAAAACACCAAAAATTTGGGGAAAAATCTAGGGTTCTTGAAGTTCATCCGGATCGAACCTCAAATTTTTGTTTAGATCTGTTTGCATTTAGTTAGATTAGTGTTAAGGGAAGTAAATACACTTATATTGTTCATAGATTCGCCTGATTTCTCACAAAAACCCCAAACCCTTGTTCTTGAACCGAAAAGGATAAAATTGATAGGGTAAACGAGTTATTTTGGGAAAAACGGCACTTAGGGTTTCAATTTCGGGGAAAACCGCACCTATTGGACAAAAAAATTTCAAGTTTTCGAAACCGGGTAGAAAAATGGAATTTTTGAGTAACAGACGCCTGGACACGGGGCCGTGTCCGCTGAACACGGGGTCGTGTCCAGCCCACTGTTTGCAGGTTTGTCCGAAAATACTTCTGTTTCGTGCTAACTTTTGGTTTATTCTTTCAGATGGCTAGGAAGTTCACAAGATTTAACGCCAATGAGCTTGATGCTAGGGCTAGATACGGGATACTTCAAACAAGGCCGGAGGAATACCCGAGGCAAGCATGCACGGAACTGTTAACTATGGTGAATCAAATCGACCGTTTCAACAACATTGTCACGGGACCACTAAGAGTCGCTTTAACAACTCGACTCCGTTCTGTCCACGAATGCACTTTGGAATTCTATAGCACCTTCACATTCAACTCAAGGTGCGACCCATTCGACAATGATGGGGTAGCATTCTGATGCGGCGGAACTAGGTATTCGATCTCTATGGCACAATTTGGGTCGATTGTCGGGTTGTATGCGGAAGAGGATGCGGGAAACGAGGAAAATACCGGAGGGATGCGAGAGATAGACGAAAACGATCGCCAAGCCGCGTGGGCTCAGATTGGTGAAGGGTACTACAATCCGAGCAGCACGAAGAGCACGAAGTTGAGGGACCCGCTATACCGATACATCCATAGGCTCCTCGGCTACTCTCTTAGTCAAAGACACGATAGCGGTGGCGTCGTTGGGTTAAGAGATTTGGTTGTCCTCCACTGCATCCACAACCGCAGGCCGCTCGATGTTCCGTTCCTCATGTTCTGAAACATGCATCATAACCGCCTTGCAAGTGCACCGACCCCTATCTTCTTTGGGGGATGGGTGTACCGTCTCTTCAGGCACTTCACCCGCGTACCTAGGTCATTTGAAAGGAGCCCATGGTCGGGTAGGGTAGATATACACATCTGCCGCTCAATGAACCTAATTTATGAGGCGGAAGACGGGACGGTAAGCTTTCAAAAGATGCAAGGTCATGCATGGAACCCGCAAGAGGCACTTTTCCTTCACGCTCCACAACATCATCAGTATCAGTACCAACCCCAAGGTGATCCGGGCCAATCCTCCTCAGGAGGCGGTTTTCCTAATTTCCAAAGTTTGCATGATTTGTTGCAGGAAAACCTTATGTGCACCAGGAACACCTACAACATGGCGAGCAACACGTACCACCGGGTTGGAGCTATCGAGAGAAACATATCCGATATCCAAGATGATATTGGATATATTCGGGACCACATTGCAGGCCATGGAGGGGATGATGATGATGATGATGAGGATGAGGAGGACATGGATTACGCGGAAGGAGCAAAGTAAGAAGCGGTTGGTTGATGATTCCCCAGGTTAACCCTTTTCCATCTTGAACAATTTGAGGCCTGCGTGCCAAGTGTTGAACAATTTACTTTCCCTAACTTCTTTTATTTTCTGCATTTGTTTTTCTTTTAACTTTGACATGGATGTTGAACTTGGTAAAAATTAGGATGTTTGCTATGGTGTGGTACAGTGTTTATTGATTAAGCAGGTACATAAAGGGTTAGAGTACTAAGCACTAGTACTACTAAGTCCGGGACAGAAAAATCGAAGAAAGAAACCTGTTTTTCAACCTTGCAGATTGTCGACACAGGGCCGTGTCCAGCCGACACGCCCCCGTGCCCACTCTCCTGAACCTGCTGTTTGTTTTAATTCTGCAGACCTTGACAGACATGGGGTCGTGTTCAACCAACACGCCCCCGTGTTCACCTTCTGTAAGTATTTGTTACTGGCACCTGAGCACGGGGTCGTGTCCACTCAACACGGGGACGTGCCCAGGTAACCAGTAACATAAAATTTTTGCTTTTTCACACCTTTTACACATTCAATCAACCTAAAAACTTATTTTTTGTGACACATTGAGGACAATGTGTAATTTAAGTGTGGGGGGGATGCTAAAACCTTGAATCTTGCAAGTCCTAAATACAAGCCTTACACAAAACTCTATTGGAACCGCTAATCACCCCAAATTTTTTTCAAAAATTTTTCATTTTTTTACTTGTCTAGGTTTAACTCGGGAATTTCAAGTTCTAAAAAGGTTATATTTTTACGAATTTACAACCGATAGCGTCGTGATAAAAAGAACCAACATAAAAAAATTATGAAAAGGCATGGAAAACTTAGTTAAAATTTGATTATATATACTTGATCACATAAAAACGCATTCCCACAAAAGTGAGTTTTGAGCCTTTATTGAGCATACAATTACATATCATTAGACTAAATGCTCATTTTTCGTTTCTTGTGTGAATAGCCGCTTGGTTCTTACGACTCTAGAACTTGCCATGACGATACATTCCCGGTCCTTACCAACTTAAACCCGAGTAAGTAAATGATGGAGGCATTAGGACTAACCCTTTTTATTTCTACACCATTATTTTTTTTTTTACCACCTACCCAAAATCCCCCTAGTTAGCCCCTTTGAGCCTAAACCTTTTCATTTCATAAACCAAACCAAACACCCTTTTACCCACCAAAACTTTTTTTCATTTTTAACCCTTTGTTTTAGTAACAAGTTCGGTTTTTCGTATGACTTTTCAAAAAAAAAATGTGTGTTGATGATGAAGCAAAAGAAAATAAACAAACAAGTTCATCAAAAATAACTTTGTTTGAATAATAGCTTCAACAAAAAAATAAAAAGTCTTACGAAAACCGACGCTTGTTACGCTTTTCGCCCTTTTTCTACAAACCACTAACCCAACCACCTACATTTAACCCAAGCCTAACCCTTCACCCACAAAGTCCTCTTGATATTTACAAAGGTATATAAGTTAAAAAGGATGAGGATTGATTGCTTGGCAAGCCTATGGTAGGAGTAAGTTCCATGCCGCTCTCGAGTGATCCACAAAAATACATTTTCGGCCGAGTGTTGAGTGATCCCCATGAGGTATGTGAACTTGTATATAAATAGAATTTTAAAAAGGCATGTTATGCCCTAATAAGTAATTTATCTTATGAAAAGTTTTAAATAAATCATGACGAATAGGATTGTAAAAAAATAAAAATAAAACTAAATAAAGAATCTTGAAAATCCCGACACTCTATGACAAGCCCAAAAACCTTCTTCTCTACCCATTCCATTTGGGAGTGTAGTAGCCACATATTAAAGAGTTTTGCTTGAGGATAAGCAAAGATTCAAGTGTGGGGGTATTTGATGTGTGCAAAATGCAACATATAAATTACATCAATTGTGGCATAAAACTAACTCTTTTTTAGAACTAATGTTGGAAAAAGTGTGCTTTTGTCTTCCTTTTGTATTTTCAGGATTAAATGAGCTCAAATTAATAAAAGAAGCAAAAAGACATCAAAATCTGACATAAATACAAGAAAAGGAACAAGACGTGACATGCCCGACCCCACGACAGCATCTTCCCAAGCAAAACAAGATAACAGAAGACTGAACATGCCCCGTGCTCAGCCAGCACGGGGGCGTGCCCAAGTGTCAGCAGAAAAGACAAAGTGGTAGAAGCTTCTATTGCCCACCACGGGGCCGTGCTCAGCGGACACGGGGCCGTGGTCAACTATAAGATTCGCACAATCCAGGCAAATCTTCATAGTACAAAGATTCTTCTGCACCACGGGGTCGTGCTCAGCGGACACGGGGGCGTGGTCAACTAATAAGACAAGCTGCATTAAATGAAGAAAGAGAAGGATGTGGACACGGGGCCGTGCCCACTGGATACGGGGCCGTGCCTGAGCTTCTGTTCAGCCTATAAATAGGAGTGCTTGGCTCAAGCTCAAACCATCCCTTGGCACACCACCTCTCTCACACTTCACCCACCACCCACCACCACCATAACACCATCATCCACCACCATCATCCATTGTCCATCATAGAGTGTGTGAGTCGTCTCGGGATCCAAGATTGATCGTAAGAGTTCTTGACAATCAAGGCCATGTTTGCCTAAGTCTCTTACATCACTTGGTGAAGACAAGTGTCTAGTGTAATACTTTTTATTTCTAATCTTTTCGCACTTTTTATTTGGTTTTGTATTAATGACTTTAATAACTAGTTTCTTATGTTGAAGGTGATTCTTCCTTATCGTTTGTCCGTGGTGTCTTGGCATTATTTTACTGTCTATATAAAATAAAAGATTTTCACCATTCATATCTCCACGGTCTATATGGAGATATGTTGGCTACCTGGTCGGGGGTTAAGGGAACGGTTTGGTAAGAGTCTTGCCATTGTTCAGCGTTTAGAGGTCCTGCAATGGACCTGGGTCAAATTTAGTAGGACCTCCTTCAATACTTAATGGTATTGGATTGCGGGGGTCCAAACTCTTTGATCCCCTCATAAGTTAACTACTATTAATACTATAACCCGGCTATTTAGGACTGTATCCCTGCTGACTCAGACTACTTAGTCGAGGGTAACGTCACCTCCAAAAGAGGGGCCTACCATAATTTGCATTAATAACTTAATTCATTATCTTTCAATAATCCGACCCTTTAGGATTGTATCCTTGCTGACTCAAACTACTGGGTTGAGGGTAACGTCACCTTCAAAAGAGGGGCCTATTACAATAACTAAGATAATCTCTTAAATAAGTGCAAAAGTGCAGAAATAATCAAAGGTTACACTATACACGAGTCGGAACCAAGTGATTCATCTTGTCTATATGTTTTTCTTTTATTTTTATTTTCAGCATTTTTAGTTAGTTTTTATTTTTCTTAGCTTAAAACATTTTTCTAAACTTTTTGATTTGATTAGACGTTGAGGATAAACCGGTACTAAAAGCTCTTGTGTCCTTGGACGACTTCGGTATCTTACCAACACTATACTACGCTCACGATGGGTGCACTTGCCCATATGTGTGTTTAGTGTTAGTAAATATCGTGTTTTATAAATTTAAAACTTGACTAAAAAAGTGTTAAAGGGGCTTAAAATATACACCTAATATATATAACGCTTCACACGCATCACAATTCACAAGTCTTTTGGCTCACGTTTAGATATAAGCACCGTTATCACCCACAGACGGATTGGCAATCTGAACGCACCATCCAGACCCTTGAAGACATGCTTAGGGCGTGTGTAATCGATTTTGGTAATGGCTGCGAAAAGCACCTCCCGTTAGTGGAGTTTTCGTATAACAACAGCTACCACACCAGCATCCAGGCCGCTCCGTTTGAGGCAATGTACGGACGTAAATGCCGATCACCTCTTTGTTGGGCAGAAGTTGGTGACAGCCAAATTACTAGCCCAGAACTTGTGGTAAATACCACCGAGAAGATTGCCCAGATACGGCAACGAATGGCGGCAGCTCGTGACCGTCAGAAAAGCTATGCTGATAAGGGAAGAAAACCACTCAAGTTCCAGGTTGGGGATCGAGTGCTACTCAAATTCTCACCTTGGAAAGGTGTAGTCCGTTTTGGCAAACGAGGCAAGCTCAATCCGCGTTATGTCGGACCGTTCGAAATCATTGAGAAAATTGGCAAAGTCGCTTATAGGTTGAATCTACCTGAAGAACTCAACGGATTTCACGACGTATTCCACGTGTCGAATCTGAAGAAATGTCTGTCAGATGAGACCCTCATAGTTCCCATAAAGGAGCTCACAATCGACGACCAGCTGCGATTCGTCGAAGAACCAGTAGAGATTACGGATCGAGATGTTAAGATCCTCAAGCGTACCAGGATACCTCTGGTCCGAGTTCGTTGGAATGCCCGTCGTGGCCCAGAGTATACCTGGGAATGAGAAGACCAAATGAAACTCAAGTATCCCCAGCTGTTTAAGAAAAACGCAACCACTACTGAGGCTGAAGCTACTGCAGAATTTCGGGACGAAATTCCAAATCAACGGGGGGATGATGTGACACCCCAAGAAAATCATGAAACCAACACAACGTAACTAGCTTCCTCAGTAACCGCGAGCTAAATTTCGGGACGAAATTTTCTTAACAAGGGGAGAATGTGACAACCCTCAAATTTACGTGTATTCCGTACAATTTGTTAATGATAATTAAAGTGCTTGACGACTGTGTGGAATTATTTAACTGCTCTCTGATTACTGTGTTATGCTTACATGTATTTATTAACATACTAATAGTATACAGAAAAGTTACTAAATAGTCCGGTATGCCTTCCCGAGTGTTAAAAATAAAAAACGTTGCAAAAATATACATGTAGGACACTTTACGGATTAATTAAGCACTTTAACGGAACAGTGTCAAACCGAACAACCGGACTTTACCCGAAACATAAAAATATTGCCAAACACATTGCTTATACTTCTCTGAGCTAGTTAGGGTCCCCGAACACCCTAACACACTTTATATTATAACACACATAATATTACACTAACTATACCCTTTAAACTCTAACTAAATCCTAACTAGATCATTGCATCCCAACCCTATACCCCCCCCCCTCTTGAAGACGGTTACCATGGGTGTCACCACCCATGGATTTGTTTAGTATTTTAATTGATCATGTTGGTAAGGAAGGGACGTATTACACAAAGGTTAAAGGTGAGATTGGTTTATAAAATGGCACAAGGGATCATCACATTTCATTCTCAACACAACATCCAACAACAACCCTCCTTTCTTCTCTCCTCCTTTGAGGTCGGCAGCCACCTTCCACCATACTACCACCATCATCAAGCTCTTGTTCAATCATTCCTCATACATACAAAGGTGTAAGAGGTCATACAATGAAGCTCGGTGCTCTCGGAAGTGGAAGGACCTTCTCCATTCGCTATTAACCACCACATTTCTTCACTCGAACTTCCCCAGTCTTGAACTAGTGGTAAGAACTTAGATCCGTTCATCTTTCATGTTATTAGAGTGGTTAATAGTTGTTTGATGATGAAAATCCATGAACACTAATGAACCATGAACAAAGTCTTGCATATAAACTAACTTTGTAATGAAATATTGTTGAAATATAATGAAGTGATGATAATATGAAGTTGTCTTGATTATATTGCTGAATACTTGCTGATCTACTTGTAATATTGATGTTTGATGTTGTTGTAATCACTAAACATGTTAACGAAATCAATCGAACACAAGTTAGGAAGTTAAAAGCTGAAACAGTAGGCTGTTTGGTGATTACAGCCAACTTCAGTTGGCTGTAACAGAACCGTAACTTAATGAAAAATGTATTTTCTGAACTCTAGGTTTATGTATTATGAAATACGGTTCTAATGGCACCGGAATTATAATTTTTGGACTTCGTTTACTATTTTTAAAGTATCATTTCGTAACACCAGCTAGAGCTGCATTTTTCTGCTGAAAATATGCGTTTTGTTTTCTGTCATAACTTGGGTTCTGTGTAGAGTTAGATCATGAAGCTTGTACTGTAGATGACCACCGATGTATTTGTAATTCTCTCACTGTAATTTCGTAAATCGGACTCTCGATGAATTTTAAATGAATTATTCCGTGGACTGTGGTTAGAAAAAGATAAATCTGAGTTCAGTCCGGAAAATGAATTTTTTTAAAATATTAGTAATGAACTGGACCCCGATATTTTTACAAAATAAAACTTGGAACGTTTAAGACATTTTGTAAAAATTTGGGAATTTTTGGAATAATTTAACTATTTTATTAAAATATCCGAAAACAGCCCGGTTTTGAATATTAATGCTGAAATGACATAAGTTGTAATTTGCATGTTTAAATGTCGGGTAGGTTATCTGTGAATGATATAACGTGTTATATGTGTTATGTGCATTATCGTATGTTTGTTTATGAGTGGGGAATGGATGGGAAACTTATATGGGCATAAACCGTTAAAGTGATGCATGTTATGTGATAGATAAGTGTAGGAACTTTGTGCTCTATTTGAAAACCACTAAATGACTAACTGGTAATCATATTAGGACGTGATTGACCGACCTTGACTGTTAGCTATATTTGAGAGTCTAACCGAGCAAACCGAGGTGAGTTCACACCCTTACTAAGGCATGGGATTCCCGGTGGTTGGGAATGGGATTGAATAACTATTTATATTATCAACACTACTAGACTACCTACTACTGTCCTCGGATTGAGAAGGGCACGTACGTAAAACCTACGTACACTCACACTTACTACTGTCCTCGGATTGAGAAGGGCACGTATGTAAAACCTACATACACTCATACTTACTACTGTCCTCGGATTGAGAAGGGCACGTACGTAAAACCTACGTACACTCATACTTACTACTGTCCTCGGATTGAAAAAGGCAAGTACATAAAACCTACGTACACTCATACTTAACACCGTCCTCAGATTGGGAAGGACACTTATGGATACGCCTAGTCTAGTAACATACATAATGGGAAGCCCCCACTAAATATCGTAAAGGTTTGGGAATCAAGGATAATGGGTAATACATGGTTATGAAACGAACTTACGATTTCTGATACGAACTCATTAACTGAACAACCAACTGTGAACTCGCTCAACTTTGTTGTTGATTTGTTGTCACATGCCTTGCAGGTCGTTAGATGCTATGGAGCTTGCACATGGAGGTGGTCGTTGTGGAATGCGAACTAATATGTCCCGTACTTACTAAATAAACGTTATGAACTTATGAAACTTATGTTTGGGGTCTTTAAACTTATGAACTACAAACTTATGTTTTGGTTTAACGTCTTATGCTTCCGCTGTTTAAATCGAACTTGGTTAACTTCCTTTTGGTCACCAATTGTATTGTGATTGGTTTTATTTACTAAAATACGTTGTTCAATATGATTGGTGGCTCGATCCTGGACATGTCACGCCTCCAAGCGGTGATACTCCGCATGAGGATTTTGGGGGTGTGACATATAGTGTTATAATTGTTATATAGTGTTACATAGTGTTATATGGTGTTACACATTGTTATACCGTGTTTATATGGTGTTATATAGTGTTATAATACACTTCTCACATTTCTGAATTAATGTACAGGATCCTCTATCTATTCTACTTAATTATAAATTGTGGATTATGGTCAGTCTTTGAAAAATTCAAAGGGATTGAAGAGGTGGTTTCCATATCGGATGTCCTATGGGCCGATCGAATCACTTTACTATTTTCAACCTTTTAATTTCCAAATCTTATAAAACAAAACTTTTGTAACATTTTATTTATGATTTTTTTTAAAGAATTTGTCCTAACCAAAATGTAAAAGGCTGATATAATTTCTCATATTGAATTACTGGGTGATCTATATACAACTTTTTGAAAGTTACATTTTTAAGCAAAGTAAATGCAAGATATATTATTTTTGAGGTTGTGCTTCGGAACCAAATTTTATCTTGAGATTCACATATTTTATTATTTTCGTTTCTAATACGAATTAATAATAATAATAAGAGTAAACTGCCATTTTGGTCCCTGTGGTTTGGTCATTTTTGCCGTTTTAGTCCAAATCTCAAACTTTTTAAATCTGGGTCCCTGTGGTTTCATCTTTATTGCCATTTTAGTCCAAAATTCAAAATCCCCCTTCTTTTGACTGTTCCAAAAAGTTTGAGATTTGGACTAAAATGGCAATAAAAGTGAAACCACAGGGACCAAAATGGCAGTTTACTCTTAATTTTGGACTAAAATGGCAATAAAAGTGAAACCACAGGGACCCAGATTTAAAAAGTTTGAGATTTGGACTAAAATGGCAAAAGTGCCCAAACCACAGGGACCAAAATGGCAGTTTACTCTTATTATTATTATTATTATTAGAGTGAATTTCAAGTATTGTCCTTTATCTTTATACTCATTTTCAGGCGTTGTCCTTTATGTTCAAAATTGACGAGTTTTGTCCTTTATGTTTTCATATCATACACGTTTTGTCCTTTAGGCCTAACCCAGTTAGTTTTTTCAGTTAAATTTGGTCATGTGCTTTGCACATGAGGGCATTTTTGTCAATTCAAAGGTTGCAGAAGCTTTGAGCTGTAAATCTGCCGTTGAACTTACCATTGAATTGAAAAAAATGCCCTCATGTGCAAAGCATATGACCAAATTTGACTGAAAAAACTAACTGGGTTAGGCCTAAAGGACAAAACGTGTATGATATGAAAACATAAAGGACAAAACTCGTCAATTTTGAACATAAAGGACAGCGCCTGAAAATGGGTATAATGATAAATGACAATCCTTTAAATTCACTCATATTATTATTATTATTATTATTATAATTATTATTATTATTTTTGGTCTAAGTTTGGCCTAAAGTTTTTTAGGAAATAAGTTGGGTTAAATATAATTTGTTTTCATTTGAGTATGTAAATGCGAGTCACTGCATATTTTGACGCCGTTGCAACACGCAATAGGTAACTGGGATGTATTTTTTTAGTTAATCTATATTTGTATCTTCTATATACTATACTTTATAATAATAAAAGAAAACATGGGGATACTGGTCATGGCCATCTACGCTTTAGTTTTCTCGCCTCAATACTCATTTATAGATAATTATTATTTAATTATTGATAGTTACTATATGCATTAACAAGTGAATTTAATATGAAATTAATTATGAATTTTGTAAATAAACTTATCTCTTACATAAAAAACTTATATTAAGTCTACAAATATTACTAAATTCAAAATTATCTTCGTTAAAATATTATAAAAAGAAAGAATAATAATTTTTTATGGGTGATTTCTAAAAATTTTCAAATATTTAAGAGTTAATTACAAAAATCATCCTTTATGTATGCTACTTATTGCAAACTGTGTCCTTTGTCTTCAATATATACAAGAAACGTACTCAATGTTTGCAAACCCTTGCGTGTTATGTCCTTTAGCCCTAACTGAGTTTATTTTCATGGTTAAATCTGAACAAGTAGACCCCACATAAGGGTATTTTGATAATTTCACTCTAATTATTATAATAAACAATTTTAAAAATAATAAATAAAAGAGTTTTATTTATAGAGTAAACTGCCATTTTGGTCTCTGTGGTTTGGGCAGTTTTACCATTTTAGTCCAAATCTCAAACTTTTTGAATCTGGTTCCCTGTGGTTTGCATTTTGTTGCCATTTTAGTTCAAATCTCAAAAACTCTCATTTTTTAATGTTCCAACATGCTTTTTTTTGTCTTTTTGTGCAGAGGTATATTTGTCCAAGTACATTTCATTAAACATTTTCTTAATTAAAAAGATAAAGTAAATAAATTATTAATTCCTTTATCTACCCTTATTAATATTCAATATTCATAGAAAACCCCCGCATCCTTTAATAAAATCCCTGGCCTCAAAAGATAAAACCCTAAAATCCTTCATCAGCTGCACACCCTTTCTCCCTCATCTGATCAGAACCCTCCGGTCGCCGGAGCCAGAGTTCCGGCCAAGAGCTGGTGCTCTCTACCTGTTCGACAAGCAAGCCTTAACCCCCCTTTTCTTCTTTGTACATACCTGCACCCACCCATCGCTCACCCAAAGCCCTCTATCCCCTCTCTGTCGTTCAGCTGACTATACACACTGATGTCCCATAGATGATTTGAGGAAGAAAATGGTGAAGAAATAGACAGATGATATGTGAAGGAAAGCCGGAAACGGCGGCGACGCAGGCAACGACGGCTCACCGGCGGCGGCGACAGTAGAAATAACGTGGGGACGATGACGAAGAGGACTGATGATGATGACCGGTGGTGATTTTGGAAGACAGTGGTAGTGGTGGAGGCTTGTTCATATTGTTCACTTATGTCAGCATCTACTTCCGAATAATGTTCATATTGTTCTACTGTGGGTTAGGGTTTTAGTTGGGGAAGATGATGTGCCGATCTACTATGGGCAGTGTTGCAAAAGTCGCTTGGCGGTCTCTAGTCGGCCGACTCGGGAGTTGGGAGTAATCGGAGTACTCGAAGAGTACTCGGGGAGTACGCGGACATGATAAATATAAAGAAAATTAATTGGTGTATATTATATATATGTTAAAAGAAGCATAATTCATGTCAAAATGAGTATAATTTAAAATGAAACATGTTTGAAGTTCAAATCTCACTGAGTATAAAGCCGAGTAGTCCGAGTAGAAGGCCAAGTAGGCCGAGTAGTCCGATTACAAGGCTAAGTAGGCCGAGTACAAGTCCGAAGTTGTAACACCCCGAAAATATAAAACTTTATATTAGAATTATAAAGTATAAATAAATGGGAATTTACTAACTAGGAATTTTAACCTAGTTAGTTACAAGTCTAGAAATAACTTATAATAGGGTTAAAAGCTACCAAACTATATGTTGAACAAAGTGGAAGGGCCTAAGTTGTTAAAATTGAAACTTAATTTGATAAAACAAATAAAAAATAAACCAAACACCCCAAAAGACGTGTCTGGTCGATCAGAAGAAAGAGCAGGTCTACCCCCATGCTCCAAACCCTAAAAATTCACTAAAACTCTCAAATTGGAGGTGCAAATCTGGTCCAAAACGAAATCCGAGCTTAGAATTGTGATCCTCATTGCAAGAGGATTATAAGGTATGTAAAACTTGATGAGAATTCTCTACTTGAAATTCTCATGAATTTAGGAAATCTGAAATTTGATGATGCATGTTTGTTACTTGGGTAGATTAGAAAAGATAAAGTGTCTAGGAGCAAAACCTAGACAACAATATGTGAAATCATGATAAAATTCTGAAAATTTCATAAACACAATGAAGGTGATTCATGGGTTTTGTGGGATAACGATAAACACTAGGAGGATAGTGGTTGTTCTAGTAATATTTGACATGTACGAAGTGATTTCAGAATTTTAGAACATAAAGTTCATGTAAAATGGTTGATTGATGAAAAATTAAGGCTATATAATAAGTTGAGAACTTGATAATATATAGTGTAAATTCTGCCCTTAAAGTGTTCGCATAAATGCCTCAAAGAAGGCTTAAATCTGAAAATTTAGGTTAAACCGCATGAATTTGATGTTTAGGCAAAATATGCGAATTATGAATTGAAAAGAGTTCTAAACATGTTATGGTTGAACTCAATAGGAAAGGATGCCGGAGCTTCAAGCGGACAAGCCGGCGGCGACTTGCGTTTGAAAGGGCATGCACTAAAGGTATGTAACTTGACCCGTTACATTGAATGAATTGTTGTTAAACTATGCGTTGTGGATTAAAAGTTGTGCTGATTGTAGCGACCTTGTTCATTACTTAATCCGTATGTTAAGAATTGGTTTGTAGTCGTTTGGTAGTCATCAAAATGGAGGATTTCCGTAGATGAACCAAACGGGTCAAATAATGTCACATTATAATGATAATATTGTAAATAAATAGAAATGGCGAAAATGGTCACAAGAGCACGAAGCCATAGGTTTGGTAATGAAGTGCCGGTGATAATAAGCCCCGGAAGTTGGGTAATAAACGCCTTAGGTTTGTTAGTCAATTAGTAGTGAATCGTGTCAAGTAGAAATGGGTCGGATAATTTCATATGGTCATATAGTCTTTCGGTCCATAAACAAATTTTTCGGTATGAAAATTGTAATAGGCATGTCGGCAATGAATTTACAGACGCATAGGAAAAAGAATCACCTAAAACGGACTTACGAGTCAAAAGTTATGGCCATTTTAAGTTGGGACTTGAATAAACATGGAGCTGGGTTTGTTCAGCATCAGCAAAAGCAAGAGTCTGTCGAAATAGGGGCTAGGCGTCACGCGAGCCCCCTTGGCGTCGCGCGACGCCCTCATTCCGGAAATTTTTTTTTTCTAATGTTGACCCATGGAACTTGTTTGTATTCATTTTAACTTGATCAAAACTAACTTTTGTTGTGGTTTTGATCTTAGGTGATGATGGAAACTAACCGGAAGATGATCGAGCAAACTTTTGAAGAACCGAACACTATTTACAAGCTTCCGCAATGTTTTAAATTTTATTAGATTTTGTTATGGGTTGTAAACAATTTGTTAAACAACTTTTGGATGTTCTAACTTAGTCGTTAGTTGACTAAGGATTTATGCTACTTATGAACTTGACTTTTCAAGGTTATATTAATTTGGTATCGTCTATTATAAAAATGGCATGAATTAATATTAAATTCAAGTAAAATTAGACGGGTGTTACAAGTTGGTAATCAGAGCTTAAGGTTGTCAACAAAGTGTTCGGTTCAAGCTCGATCAATCGTCCGGTAAGAATTAGCTTATTATGTTAATAAATTAGGTCTTATGTAAGAAATGAGAAATGAATTGAGATGCATGGGAAGAGTGTGTTAACACACTCAAACCCGGAAAGTGCATTAAATGTGAACGGTTAAAGCAAGTTAGGAACTTGGCTAAACCGAAACAAATGAAGCAATGTTATAAATAAAATGTTTAACGTTTAAATGTAAACATTTCAGTTTCAAGATGTCTGATGGGAATGATGATAATCCGGTGCAAACAAGCACCAAACAAATGAAAGAGATAATTGCCGAAGAGGTAGGGAAGACAATTGAAGGAAGTCTATCCGGGTTTATAGACAAGATTCAAAGCACGGTGTTGTCGCTTGTTGAAGAGCGAGTCAAAAGGTTGGAAGATAATGTCAACCTTATAAAAGAAAAGTCGGGAGAATGCAAAGGGTGTTCATACAAGGAATTCATGGCGTGTAAACCGCCAATCTATAACGGGGAGGTTGACCCGATAATTTGCCAAAGATGGATAAGTGATGTGGAAGGGGTGTTTGAACGAACCCATTGTGACGTAGGTGACTTTGTTGCTTACGGAACGGGTCAATTGAGAAATCAAGCCAAGGATTGGTGGGACAATAAAAAGAAGGAAATGGGAGCCGAAGCGGCGAGGGTTATGACTTGGGACGAGTTTAAGGTACCATTCCTTAAACACCATAGTCCCAAAGCGGTTATTAACAGGATCAAAGAAGAATTTATCCAGTTAAGACAAAAGGGAGAATCAATTGATAAGATCACAGGCATCTTCATGGATAAGTTGAGATTCTGTGACGAGTTAGTCACCACAGAAGAGCAAAAGATATATTACTATTACAACATGTTGAGTGCCGAGTACCGTGAGTTCATGACTCTATCAAAGTATGAAACCCTCACGGAGATTATCAACACCGCCCGGGAGCGGGAAATAGAGTTAAAGAAACAAGTAGAAAGGGGCGAGCGGAGGGCACAAGATGTGAATCCAAGCCCTACAAAGAAAGCTAGAACTGCTGAATCGGGGAAGAAGGTGGAGGCTAAAGGCGGGTCGCCAAGTTGTAAAGTATGTGGAAAAGGGCACAAGGGTGAGTGCCGCTTCAAAGACAAGTTGTGTCCGGTATGTGGGAAGACGGGGCACACTGCATCGCTATGTCCCGGAAAAGTTTCCGTTTGTTACAAGTGTTATCAACCCGGTCACAAGAAATCTGAATGCCCCGAGTTTGTGGGAAAGAGAGACACAAAAGAGTCTCCAACAGAAGCTCCCAAAGCGAAGGCTAGGTCCTTCCAACTCACCGCGGCTGAAGCGAAAACAGAACCCGATGTGGTCTCAGGTATATTCACGATTAACTCAATTCCAGCACGTGTATTGTTTGATACGGGTGCGAATAAATCCTTCATTTCGCATGGATTTATTCGACATCCTTCATTTGCATTGACAAAATTATCTGTGCCCTTAGAAGTTGAAATAGGGGACAACAAAAGTTTTATAGTTTGTGATGTTTGTCGAGGCTGCAAATTAAGCATCGACGATGAGGAATATTTGATAGACTTAATCCCGATGTCAATGGGGGAATTTCAAGTAGTCGTTGGGATGGATTGGCTATCTCAGCACCATGCAAAGGTCGTGTGTTTTCGTAAAGAGATAAAACTAACATCTTCGAGCGGAAAACACGTCACCATCTATGGCGAAAAAGGAGGCAACCCCATAGTATGCTCAATGTTGAAAGCTCACAATCTTATGAAGCGAGGATGTAAGGCATTCATGATATACGCAAATGAGCCCGAGAAAGAATCACGGAAGATTGAAGATGTACCAGTAGTACGAGACTATGAAGATGTGTTTCCGGAGGATCTACCGGGGATACCGCCTGAACGGGAAGTAGAGTTCGGAATCGAATTGATTCCGGGCGCAAAACCCGTAGCAAAAGCACCATACCGACTCGCACCGTCGGATTTACAAGAGTTGATGTCCCAGATTCAAGACTTGCTTGACAAAGGATTCATAAGGCCGAGTGTGTCTCCTTGGGGCGCACCGGTACTGTTCGTGAAAAAGAAGGACGGAAGCATGCGCATGTGTATCGACTACCGGGAGTTAAACAAACTCACTAGTAAAGAATCGATACCCGCTTCCGAGGATAGATGATTTATTCGACCAACTACAAGGTGCAAACTGGTTTTCGAAAATTGACCTTAGATCGGGGTATCACCAATTAAAGGTTAAGGAGGAAGATGTGCCGAAGACGGCTTTCTGCACGAGATACGGACATTACGAATTCCTCGTGATGTCATTTGGGCTAACAAATGCACCTGCGGCTTTCATGGACCTCATGAACCGAGTTTGCAAGCCAATGTTGGATAAGTCGGTCATCGTGTTTATTGATGATATTTTGGTGTATTCGAAAAGCGAAGCTGAACACGCACATCACTTACAAGAAGTGTTAGAGACACTTAGACGAGAAAGGCTGTATGCGAAATTTTCTAAGTGTGCTTTTTGGTTACGAGAGGTACAATTTCTGGGCCACATCATAAGTGCCGACGGAGTATTGGTGGATCCGTCAAAGATCGAGGCCGTATCAAAATGGAATCCCCCGATGAACCCTTCAGAAATTAGAAGCTTTTTGGGGCTCGCGGGATACTATAGGAGATTCATTCAAGATTTCTCCAAGATTGCGTCACCGCTAACAAAGCTAACCCGGAAGGAAGAAAAGTTCATTTGGGGTGTCGACCAAGAAAGAGCGTTTCAAACGCTAAAAGAGAAGTTAACATAAGCTCCGGTACTGACATTGCCGGACGGGGTTGAAGATTTGGTGGTTTATTCGGATGCTTCACTATCGGGGCTCGGATGCGTTTTGATGCAACGGGGCAAGGTGATAGCTTATGCCTCGAGGCAATTGAAGATACACGAGAAGAAATATCTCACGCACGATCTTGAGTTGGCTGCGGTGGTATTTGCCTTAAAAATATGGAGGCACTACTTATATGGGGTAAAGTGCACCATATTCACCGATCACAATAGTTTAAAATACTTCTTTGATCAGAAGGAGTTAAATATGCGACAAAGGCGATGGTTAGAAACGGTGAAAGATTTCGACTGTGAAATACACTACCACCCCGGAAAGGCAAATGTGGTGGCGGATGCTCTGAGCAGAAAAGCGGACTATGTCCTAATACGAGTAAGGTCGATGCAGCTCGTGCTGACCTCGGGTATACTTGAACGTATTCGAGAGGCGCAATTAGAAGCAGTGAAAGAGGAGAATTGGAAGAAAGAAAGAATAATCGGTCAGTTGAAAGATTTGTCGGATGGGAATAACGGGTTGAAGACTCGATCCGGAAGGACATGGGTTCCAAATACTTGTGGGGTGAAGGCGCTTCTACTTGATGAAGCTCATAAATCCCGATATTCAATTCATCCGGGTGCGACCAAGATATACAATGATCTGAAACAAAATTATTGGTGGCCTGGAATGAAGAGGGATGTGGCGAAGTGTGTGGAAAAATGCTTGACATGTCTACAAGTCAAGGCGGAGCACCAGAAACCATACGGCAAACTCCAACCGTTAGAAATCCCGGTTTGGAAATGGGAACATATTACAATGGGCCAATTAACCAAGTTGCCTAAGACAAATCGTGGTTTCGATGCCATATGGGTAGTGGTAGACAGATTGACGAAAAGTGCTCACTTCATTCTGATTCGTGAGACTTATACGTCAGAAAAGATGTCAGAAGTTTACACTAATGAGATAATAGCACGTCATGGAGTACCGGTATCCATCGTGTCTGATAGGGATACCCGGTTTACTTCAAATTTCTGGCGAGATTTCCAAGAGCAAATGGGAACCAAATTGTTCATTAGCACTGCGTACCATCCTCAAACAGATGGACAGAGTGAAAGAACAATACAAACATTGGAGGACATGCTATGGGCGTGTATAATCGACTTTGGAGGAAGTTGGGATGTTTACCTACCGTTAGTCGAGTTTTCGTATAATAACAGCTACCATGCTAGTATTAAGATGGCACCGTACGAAATGCTCTATGGTAGGAAGTGCCGAACCCCGGTATGTTGGGGTGAAGTAGGTCTACGTGAACTCGCCCACCAAGATATAGTACAAGCCACTAATGAAAAGTTTGATGTGGTTCGGGCACACTTGAAAGCGGCTCAAGACAGGCAAAAGGCGTATGCTGATAAATGGAATAGGCCAATCGAATTCCAGGTGGCGACATGGTTATGCTAAAAGTTTCCCCATGGAAGGGTGTTATTTGATTCAGAAAAAGGGGGAAGCTAAGCCCGAGGTTTATTGGGCCATTTAAAATCATCGGAAGGGTCGGCAAGGTAGCTTACCGCCTTGAGCTACCGGAGGAACTAAGCGGGATTCATAGCACGTTTCACGTGTCACAATTACGAAAGTGCCTAGCGGACGAAACAGCCTATATCCATTATGATGATATCGAAGTGGATAATAGTCTGAATTATGCTGTGAGACCGGTGGAGATTGTAGATCGAAAGGTCAAACACTTATGAAATAAACAAACCGACCAAGTCAAAATCAAATGGGAGCATAGAAAAGGCTCGGACACTACGTGGGAGTCCGAGGAGGAGATGCGACGACTCTACCCTACTTTATTTGGTACGTAATTCGGTTTCGGGGACGAAACCCTTTTTAAGGGGGGTGGACTTGTAACACCCTGAAAATATAAAACTTTATATTAGAATTATAAAGTATAAATAAACGGGAATTTACTAACTAGGAATTTTAACCTAGTTAGTTACAAGTCTAGAAATAACTTATAATATGGTTAAAAGCTACCAAACTATATGTTGAACAAACTGGAGGGGCCTAAGTTGTTAAAATTGAAACTTAATTTGATAAAACAAATAAAAAATAAACCAAACACCCCAAAAAAGGTGTCTGGTCGATCAGAAGAAAGAGCAGGTCGACCCCCATGCTCCAAACCCTAAAAATTCACTAAAACTCTCAAATTGGAGGTGCAAATCTGGTCCAAAACGAAATCCGAGCTTAGAATTGTGATCCTCATCGCAAGAGGATTATAAGGTATGTAAAACTTGATGAGAATTCTCTACTTGAAATTCTCATGAATTTAGGAAATCTGAAATTTGATGATGCATGTTTGTTACTTGGGTAGATTAGAAAAGATAAAGTGTCTAGGAGCAAAACCTAGACAACAATATGTGAAATCATGATAAAATTCTGAAAATTTCATAAACACAATGAAGGTGATTCATGGGTTTTGTGGGATAATGATAAACACTAGGAGGATAGTGGTTGTTCTAGTAATATTTAACATGTACGAAGTGATTTCAGAATTTTAGAACATAAAGTTCATGTAAAATGGTTGATTGATGAAAAATTAAGGCTATATAATAAGTTGAGAACTTGATAATATATAGTGTAAATTTCTGCCCTTAAAGTGTTCGCATAAATGCCTCAAAGAAGGCTTAAATCTGAAAATTTAGGTTAAACCGCATGAATTTGATGTTTAGGCAAAATATGCGAATTATGAATTGAAAAGAGTTCTAAACATGTTATGGTTGAACTCAATATGAAAGGATACCGGAGCTTCAAGCGGACAAGCCGGTGGCGACTTGCGTTTGAAGGGCGTGCACTAAAGGTATGTAACTTGACCCGTTACATTGAATGAATTGTTGTTAAACTATGCGTTGTGGATTAAAAGTTGTGTTGATTGTAGCGACCTTGTTCATTACTTAATCCGTATGTTAAGAATTGGTTTGTAGTCGTTTGGTAGTCATCAAAATGGAGGATTTCCGTAGATGAACCAAACGGGTCAAATAATGTCACATTATAATGAATATATTGTAAATAAATAGAAATGGCGAAAATGGTCACAAGAGCACGAAGCCATAGGTTTGGTAATGAAGTGCCAGTGATAATAAGCCCCGGAAGTTGGGTAATAAACGCCTTAGGTTTGTTAGTCAATTAGTAGTGAATCGTGTCAAGTAGAAATGGGTCGGATAATTTCATATGGTCATATAGTCTTTCGGTCCGTAAACAAATTTTTTGATATGAAAATTGTAATAGGCATGTCGGCAATGAATTTACAGACGCATAGGAAAAAGAATCACCTAAAACGGACTTACGAGTCAAAAGTTATGGCCATTTTAAGTTGGGACTTGAATAAACATGGAGCTGGGTTTGTTCAGCATCAGCAAAAGCAATAGTCTGTCGAAATAGGGCCTAGGCGTCACGCGAGCCCCCTTGGCGTCACGCGGTGCCCTCATTCCGGAAATTTTTATTTTTTTTTCTAATGTTGACCCATGGAACTTGTTTGTATTCATTTTAACTTGATCAAAACTAACTTTTGTTGTGGTTTTGATCTTAGGTGATGATGGAAACTAACCGGAAGATGATCGAGCAAACTTTTGAAGAACCGAACACTATTTACAAGCTTCCGCAATGTTTTAAATTTTATTAGATTTTGTTATGGGTTGTAAACAATTTGTTAAACAACTTTTGGATGTTCTAACTTAGTCGTTAGTTGACTAAGGATTTATGCTACTTATGAACTTGACTTTTCAAGGTTATATTAATTTGGTATCGTCTATTATAAAAATGGCATGAATTAATATTAAATTCAAGTAAAATTAGATGGGTGTTACAGAAGTATTCTGAATACAAGATCGACTAGTCTGAGTACAAGGCCGAGTAGTCCGAGTACAGGCCGAGTAGGCCGATTTTGACCGCCGCCGACTAGTCAAGTCCGAGTAGGGTAAACTCGCCTCAGAGGTGGTTCGAGGACTGAGTACTCACCGAGTACAAGGCCGAGTAGGGCGAGTTTTACAACATTGACTGTGGGTTAGGGTTTTTTTGGGGGGTTGAAGATGATCTCTGGTTAGGGTTTTATTTGGGAGGTTGAAGATGATGTAAATAGGGAACACGAACTGATAGGGTATTTATTTGGGGGTTTTTTAATTAAGAAAATGTTTTAATGAAATGTACTTGGACAAATATACTCCTGCACAAAAAGACAAAAAAAGAATGTTGGAACAGTAAAAAATGAGAGTTTTTGAGATTTGGACTAAAATGGCAACAAAATGCAAACCACAAGGACCCAGATTTAAAAAGTTTGAGATTTGGACTAAAATGGCAAAACTGCACAAACCACAGGGACCAAAATGGCAGTTTACTCTTATTTATATTATATATATACAAACACACACATACATTCTGATGCGGGCCCAAGTGTGGAGGAACGGGCTATTTTGTATTTGGAGGCCCAAGACCGCGTAACAAAAGGGGCTTCACTAAAATGGCTCTAACTTGGGCTACGAGGGTCCGTTTTGGGCGTGCGACCAGGCGAAACGAACGTGAGAACGAGCTCCATCTTGCTGCAAACGCCTATGGCGGTTTGGGTCATCGTCCGGGCCAAAAAAACGCTTATTTCTATTACTTATTTACATTTTTATGTTTTTTGAACAATTTTGGGCATTTTGTTTTAGGCCGTGTGTTTGGCCCATTATCTTTTTTAGGCCCATTTCGAATTTCGGTTTCTATTTATATGTCCCTCTAGTAATATGAATGATCAGAATTGAATTTTGAAACTATCGGATTTTTCACTTCAAATTCCGTGCCTTTTGGGTGGAATCTTGGGGGTTGGGGAAGAACTACACGGGTATTCTTAGAATCAACGTGTTTGATCTTCGTTTCCGTATCACGCACTACATCACATTCTCTCTCTATCTCTACCCTCTTTCTCACTCTAACTATCCACCACTACAACCACCCGACCACCACCCACCTGCCACCACCACCCATCTCTTCCACCGCACCACCCGCACCCCCAACTAAACAAAATAACAAATACCTTCATATCCTCATTAAAAAATCCATAATCCAAATTGGACACATAAAGCCTCGTTCCAGTTTCAATTCTAGAAGCCCTGCCACCAGGTCCAAAACTCAGATCCACACCACCTAACATATCTTGATTTTAAGCAGCAGGCAGCATCCGGTGCCTAAATCAGATGCACAAAACCTTTACAAACATCTACAACATTCCACCCAATTCAACCATTAAATCAACCTGATCTAAACTAACTAATCAACCTTAGTTGCGCCATAAGGAGTAGATCTATTAACACTGCGGTTGTTGAAGCGACGTGCAGGCCGTGGTCGCCGCTGTCGCCGGACTTCTTGTTGCTCTTGATTAGGTTGTCGAGTGACATATCTAAAGCAGCACCGACTATGATTAGGTGGAGAAAAGGTGGTTTGTTGAGCGAATTTGTAGGTGCAGATGAGATGATTGAAGGTGGTGGTGGTGGTCGGAGAGGTGGGTGGTGGATCTGGAAGAACGGTGGAGGATAAGAGAGAGTGGTGGTTTGACGGCGCATCTGGATCTCCGACGACAGCGGTAGCTGCTGGATCTTCGACGACGGAGACTGCTAGTGTTGACGGTGGTGGAGGTGCGGTGGTTGGGTTTGTGCAGCGGTGGTCGGCCACCGGTGGTGGGGGTTGTGCAACGGGAGTGGAGGTGCGGTGGTGGAGGTGTTGACGATGGTAGAGGTTGTGGTGGTGATGGTGTGTAGATGGTGCTGGGTGTGTATGTGTGATAGAGGTAGAGATAGAGAGGATGAAGGAGAGCTCTGGTCATTGAGGTATATATAATATATTTTTTTAAACATAATTGTTTATTTAGGGTAAAATGTCTAAAATACCCCCATGTAGGATCCACCTGGTCAGATTTAACTACAAAAACTAACTCAGTTAGGGCTAAAGGACATAAGACGCAAGGGTTTGCAAACATTAAGTATGTTTCTTGTATATATTAAAGACAAAGAACACAGTTTGCAATAAGTAGCATACATAAAGGACGATTTTTATAATTTACTCAATATTTAATGTGATTGGATGGTTTGAATGGTAAAAATATGTCAAATAAAATAATAAAATATATTAAAAGAATCAAATTTAGTCCTTCATTATTTATATGTTTTCATATTTCTATATATTTATAATTGTACTTTACACTTAAGTGTATTAAAATGATATTTAAAAGAGTATCTACCCTTTAGTTGAATTAATATTCATCAACAAATAAAAAAAAGTTACTACACGGTTGAGAAAAAAACTATGTTTTAAAATTAACTAAACATGATTTATATATGTCACGTCAAAGTCTATTTTTAAAGACATGTCTTGACGACCACATATGTTAACATATGACAAATGTTTTATTTAACCCGTATAATAAGTGGTTTTATTCAATTCGTGTAATACACATGATTTTTAAAAACATACTTTCTTTTTATTACTAAGTTTATAACATTGCATTTATTTAACTCGTGTGATACACGGAGTTATAATCTAGTTAGTTTATAGGTAAAACATGACAAAATTGGTGTCAGATGATTTGGTTCATAAGTTCGACTTTTGAAATTATAGGGTTAAATTTGCAAATTTTACACTTTTAGGATAGTTTATGGGTTAAATATGAACCAGGGTTTGATCTGCTAAGTAGCCATGGGTTGCAACCACCGGCTGGAGGGTTTGCTGTTAGGGTGCTTATTCAATTACTTATACATATATATATATATGAGTAAAATGCATGGTCTGTGTATATATATTGTAGGTTCAGGGTGGCGGTGGAGGTTGGTGGGTTTAGGGTGGAGGTGGAGGTAGGTAGCTATAGTAGAGGTGGAGGTAGGTGGCTATGTTGATGGTGGCCGGTTATTTATAAGATCGCTGGGTGTGGGGCTTGAGTTTGGGGCTTGGATTGACATATGGAGAAGATGGTCTCCACCAGGCCACCCAAAAAAGGTGGGGTGTGATAGCGGCGTGGGTTGGGAGCTTGGGTTGACATGTGGAAATTTATTTTATTTACTTTTTATATTTTGACATTTATAAAATAATACACGCCACTAATTTAATTTAAATAAAAAAGTTACATAAAATCCTAATAAATTAAAAAAACAACGAAATAGATCCTAAAAATTAAAAAAAACAACTTAATGAATCCTAATAAAATAAAAAAAACTTCATAATAAATTCTAAAAAAAATTACAAAGTACGATAAATATTAAAATGGGGAACCCAATGAAATTCCGGGTTCCCATAGTGCCTTTACTCGATTTTGGCGATTTCCATTCGATCGTCGTAGCTTAGTTCGCCCACAGGCATACGATCGAAGCATGCTTTAAACTGATCCAGGTGCGGTTTTAGCTCCCGCCACTTATGTTGACACGCGTTCAAGTTGTGACGCGTGTTTCCAACATGTTGTTGGTATTCCTGAAACGCTCGTGTCTAGTAGGCGGTTTGACCACGGCGTAGCATTCGTCACTAGCGCTAGCTCCTCCTCCTCGGCCCAGTTAACCATTTTTGTTTTTTAGGTTGGTTTTAGATGAAGATTTGTGTTTGAAGAAAGTGTAAATAATTTGGGGGTTTGGGGTGAGTATTTATAGGTAAAAATTAGTAAAAGTTTTTAAAAATTCGATTTACATAGCGGTTACCGCCATGGCCAACGGCTAGCCTAAACGGCTATGGGCAACAGTCATATTTTGCTAGCCAATCCCCAACCATCCACATTATCTAGCCAACCCGCCCCACATCAGGCTTCATAGCCACGCTAGAGGGGCAACGCCACTACCCTGGCTGGCCCGGTGTGGTTAAAGCGGCGTTGGTTTGGTTCCCACGCCCCAAACCCAAGCCCACACCCTGCGGTCTAAGGGAGGGGCGAATAAGGTGGGCCCACACTTTTTAATAAGGTTCGTATTATTGGCACACCTTGGGGGATTAAATCGACACCCTCAATACGCATCGTATAGGCCTATACGATGCGTATTGAGGTGGGTTCAAACTTCTATGTCAGTCAAAGGCTGACAATGTCCCCTTACCAAAAAGTAATACGCATCGCATAGGCCTATACGATACGTATTGAAGGTGTCGATTTTAATTTTTTAATTTTGCAAGGTAGCTTCCTGTCACGCGGTAGCTTTCCGTCACGCGAACGAAGAAGCAGAATTTTGGACATTTGTTGGTGTTCAAACATCTAGGAAACATTATTTGAGAATACCTCTGAATTTATCGAAGCTGTAGAATGAGATCCTCCACTGTTGGGTTATCATCTTTCAACCCCATTTTCCCTAAATTTATCGATTATGTTTTTCAACGGGGATGTAATGCAATGATTTCTCTCAATTAAATAGACAGACACTTGCTTCATAGGACTCACTTGAATCGTCTCAGATGTAATAACAGTGCGTTTAGCATCCGTGCCTGCTTGAATTGCAGAAAGCAAAGGATAACGAAGATGAACATTGAATTTATCACGAAAGTACTAAACAACCGAGATAACAGCTCCGGTTTCAACACATGATAAAGCGCTTCTCTAGACAATCTGAGATTATGTTTCGTAAATTGGGAACCACATATTTGCTTCAAGATTTACGTCTGATGTCCAAGTTTGATCACATTTGACTTATTCTACGGCAATCCAATGACTTTCTTCCCACGTGTCTGCACCATGATCTTCATATTCTTGGTTCAATACCAACTCATCTTTAGTAGTGTTTGTTTGAGAACCTGATTCAGATACACAACGGTTTTCCAATTCCATATCAATAAGCAAATACACAACGGTTCTCCAATTCCAGATCAGTAATGTAAGGAGAAGCGTTGAGATAACGGACATCCATCAAGCTCAAAAAGAAAACTTGTGTTTCCCATAGTCACAAATGATTGCGGTTTGTATTTCCCATAGCCACCGTTTCCGTAGTAAAAAACGGTTGCGGTTTGCACATTCAATTTTCATTGCTTCTTTAAAATTAACAAGGCGGTCTCTTTGCACCATAATCTTCATATTCTTGGTTAAATACCAACTCATTTTTAGTAGTATTTGTTTGAGAACCTGATTGAGATACATAAATCTTGAAGCAAATATGTGGTTCCCAATTGGTTACAGAAACCACTAGTAGAAGAACCTGACACATCTTCGTGTTACGGAGAATGTTCTCGAAATTGAAAGAAAAGGAAAAATGTTTTCTGAAGTTTCATCTTCTATGATGATTCGAAACATTCCGAATAACTACACAAAGATTTGTTGCGTACTAATTATTGAAAAGATTTGTTGAAATCGAAGAAATGAGTAAAAAAGATGAATTGAGGCGTGCATTGTTTAAATCTGAATCAGTTGGTATGTGTTTATATCAGCGTTGTTTATCACCCTGTGTGAGCATTGGAAGCCCGCCTGTGACAACCCGAGTTTGCAAGGTCTCTATTCGACTTAACTTAGTACTTGTTGTCAAGTGTGTTTTTGTATTTAAGTGTCGTGCAATATACGTATTGTTTATATGTCCTTGGTGTGCATTATGTGGGTGCATGTTTGTAGTATGCTTGGTATTAATATTATGATATATATTTAATAACAATGAAATAGAACTTTGGCTGAAATCACACCCCACATGAAAACACTCTTCCCACGAAAACACTAGAGTGATTTCGTCCACATGTGGCCAACGAAAACCAGAATGGGCTTTGGCCCAGTAACGTCCGATTATAATATTTGTTCATAGCCTATACGCATAAGTTAATCGGAAAACCCTAACCGCCTCTCACATTCTCTCTCATTTTTCTTTGAAACCGACGGCTGCCCTTATCTCATTCGAAGTTTGATTCCCTGATTTGATCATCCTTATTCGGTTAGTGAATTATAAACACTTGTGATTATTTGGTTGATATTATGATGTAACTGTTAGATAACTTTGTTTATGGATTTAATAAATGCGATTAGGTTATATGATTATGCATGTGAATTGTATTGAAAAGTGCAGCCAATGTGGATAGAAGTCGGTCATAGCATTCATATTTGCACATGGATTTGTCTCATATTTGCACATGGATTTGTCAGAAAGCATGTGTTTGTTTATTTGTTTTCAACTTTGATTCTTGTTTAGCATGATGATGATGATGATCCGACAACTTGTCATGTGCCGTTGACTATTTAGTGAATGATCTTGATCTCGCAATAATTTGATAATTTACATGGTTATATATCGATGGTTTGATTTAATGATTTTTGTCGATGATTGATCATGTATTGTAAGTGATGATTAGGGTTATTGTTAACTGCTGTGATGATGATGATTTATTGTTTAGGCCGACGAAAACACTCACCCTCAATGAAAACACGACTCAACGAAAACACCTTGGGATTTCGTCGCCCAAGTGTTTTCGCTAGAAGGTGATTTCGCCAAAATAGTGTTTTCGCCAACAAGGGTTTTAGCCAATGGGTGATTTTGCCGCATATATGTGATTTCGTTGAATGACTGACACAGTAATTCCGTTAGCTGCTAACCCTGTTAAGTTAAGACTGTTAACTCGGTTAATTCTGATTTGACCCTGTTGTTTCTGATTAGCTCTGTTACGTACGTTAACTATGTTAGATGTATTGATTCTGTTAAGCATGCTGACTAGGGTACTTATCTATTTTGAGCATGTCATGCATGTTAAGTATGTCATCTCTAAGTTAAGTATGTCAAGCATGATTAACTCTGTTAAGTATGACAACTTAGTAAGGGACTTGCATGTGATTTGGAACCTCGTATGGAATGATTATTGTTTATGCATTGCATGATGTAACTGTCAAACACACTCTGTTATATTGATTGCATGCGAAACCTTACAATCTTGTACTAATTGAACATACGTGTATAAATATAGGACCTGACTGATTACTTGTGAACGTACTTTAGCATACCGAGCAAACCAAGGTGAGTTCACACTCTTACCAAGGCATGGGATTCCCGGGGTTGGGAATGGGATTGAATGATTACTTGTACTTACATCACTACTGAAATACGTACCACTGACCTCGTTAGGTGTAGGACACCTATAGATACAGCTAGACTAGTAAAACACGGGAAGCCCCCACTAATCTTCGCACACATGTCTGTGAGACCGCGATACAAATGCTAATCTTCGCAAACATGTCTGTGAGACCGCGATACGAATACTAATCTTCGCAAACATGTCTGGGAGACCGCGATACAAATACAAATACAGCTAGTCTAGGATACATGGGAAGCCCCCACTAACCTTCGCACACATGTCTGGGTGACCGCGATACGAATTAATACGATACCTGGTACAAGCGAACAAATGATTTACGAACGAATACTATAACTAAACAACCAACTGTGAACTCGCTCAACTTTGTTGTTGACTCGTTGTTACATGCCTTGCAGGTCGTTAGGTACTCATGGAGCTTGCACGGGGAGGCACAGTCGTTGTGGGACATGGATCGTGGATGCCATGTTAAACGTTTATGACATTACAAACTTATTACTTATGTTGGGTCTTACATTTATGCTTCCGCTAAACATTGATACTATACTTTTGTTTTGAACACCTTTTCATATTGTTTGGTTGAATTACATTTACTCATGACATTGTTCAATATGATTGGTGGCTTGATCCTGGTCAGTCACGCCTCCAAGCGGTGATACTCCGCGTGTGGATTTTGGGGGTGTGACACCGCCAAATAGTCTTGCAATTATATCGTGTCAAGATGTTTCAGTCTACACACATTCTCACTCAACGAATGTTAGGGTTTCGTTTCTTCATGCTTCTACTCCGTAGTAAAAAACGGTTGCGGTTTGCACATTCAATATTCATTGCTTCATTATTAATTAACAATGCGGTCTCGATTGATAGCTTCAGTTTAATTACATTCATACGACACATGACAAAAGCGCTTCTTTAGACAATCTAGGATTATTTTCTAACTAAACCCTTGAATCCCAATGCTTCTCTAAAAATATTTGTTTCTTTTGCTAGTGTTTCCCATAGTCACAAACGATTGCGGTTTGTATTTCGCATAGCCACCGTTTCCGTAGTAAAAAACGGTTGCGGTTTGCACATTCAATAATCATTGCTTCATTAAAATTAACAAGGCGGTCTCGGTTGCATATTTTAGAGAGCCCTTTAAGTACGGATCCTACAGCTGCATTTGGAACAAGAAGTCCAACAATGTGTTCATTATCTGTTGTTTTCTAAACAATATGAATGCACGCAACGAATTTGACAACTGTGACAACTTATTAAAAGTATAAATCACCTCCAATCCTTTCCTGGTCAAATCACACACTATAAAGTTTAAACTTATCGTGTGTTGTAGTTTAGAAGGATGACCGAATAGAGATCTGAAAAACAAACTGTGGAGAACTTGTTTGCGTTATCCTTCAACATACGCTAAAAACTCTAAAATACAAAAAAAACTCTAAAATACGAAACAAAACTCTAAAATATGCAAAATTACCCTAAAATACGCTAAAATACGATAAAATACGCTAAAATACGATAAAATACATGAAAATATGCTAAAATACGCTGCAATATGTTAATATAAGTCATATTACGAAAAAATACATGAAAACACGTTAAAATACGCCAAAATACGTAAAAATACCCTAAAATAGGTTAAAATAAGCTAAAATACATTAGAATACGCTCAAATACGTCAAAAATACAATAAAATACGCAACAATATGATAGAATACGTCAAAATAGGCAAAAATACATAAAAATACGCGACTAATGATATTTCCACACACGTATACATGTAACACGGCACTATGCAGTACAAGTGGATTTCAAACAAAGTTGTACGTAATCATAGAATACGATATTCGCACGCAACCGAACGACACCAAAACGGCGTATGTTGAAGGTTTACGTCATAAAACGACAAAATATGCGAAAGTTCGGCAAAAAACGACATGTATACGCGTTGAACTGAGGGAAACACGATAAAACTAATTTTGAAATTATGCCATATACGATCGTATAGGCCTATGTTGTTCGTATATCGGTTTAATACGCATCGTATAGGCCTATACGATGCGTATTAAACTTTGAATTTTCTCAAAAATTGTCACACCCCCAAATTCCACAAGCGGAGTATCACCGCAGGAGGCGTGACATGACCAGGATCAAGCCACCAATCATATTGAACAATGTATATAAAGTAAATAAAAATCCAACCACACAATACAATTGGTGTTCAAACATAATTTATCAATTTCAAGTTAAACACCGGAAGCATCAAATGTAAAACCAAAACATAAGTTATAAGTTTAGCAAGTTTAACATGGCACACACTGTCCATGTCCCACAACGACTCCTTCCACTCGTGCAAGCTCCATAGATACCTAATGACCTGCAAGGCATGTAACAACGAGTCAACAACAAAGTTGAACGAGTTCACAGTTGGTGTTCGTTTTAAAGTGGTTTCAAATATCATGAGTTTGTTTGCAACTATAGGTTAACCAGCTTTCCCTGTTTTCCAAACCATAATTAGTGGGGGTTACCCCATGTTGTAAACCACTAGACTAGTTATATATATTGGCGTCCTTCCCAATCCGAGGACGGAGGTACGTATTCTACCCAACCGAGAATACGCAGGTTAAATGTAGGCGTCCTTCTCAATCCGAGGACGGAGGTACGTATGTTTCCCAATTCGAGAATACGTAGGTTTAGAGTAGGCGTCCTTCCCAATCCGAGGACGGAGGTACGCATTCTTCCCAATCCGAGAATATGTAGGTTTAGTGTAGGCGTCCTTCCCAATCCGAGGACGGAGGTTCATATTCTTCCCAATCCGAGAATACGTAGGTTTAGTGTAGTCTATTAGTGGTGAACATACAGGTTTCATCTTAGCTTCTTAATCCCATTCCCAACCCACCGGGAATCTCATGCCTTAAGAGTGTGAACTCACCTCGGTTTGCAAGGTAAGATTAGTTACATATGATCCAACTCAATCAACCAATCCTAATGCGGTTATCATACAACAATCAGTTTGGGTATAAGAAATCACTCACACATCTTTACATATTTCAGCAAATAAAGTCAAGTGTACACATTTCAGATTGATCACACACCTAACCCGTTTGCATACCATCACCTAATCATGCACCTATTATATTACCAAACAGAATGATCATGTTCCATTCACATATAGACTAACACATTCAGGTCACACACTTTCCTTGATGCGATCCAATAGCATATGATCTAAACCTAGGATATGTGGCCCATTGCATGAGCCCAAAACTAAAATCAGTTTAAATATGTGCGGCCCCAAACTGCATATCCCAGCCCAATTGTCCGATTCATGGCCCAAACAAGTGTCCGTGTGTGTAACCTGATGGAAAGTGGGCCACTACCCCCGGTGTGCGACGTGCCTTGTGTGACCCACTACCCGTCCGTTGCCCAACAGCAGGTATGCGAGCCAATGTTTAGGCAGCCCAGTTTCGTGTGTGTGTATAGCCCAATCTTAGAATCCATCTATAACGTGTGTGGTTTAATATCAAATACTTCTCCATATTACTCGTAAACATTCGCTATCATCAACACCGACCTCAACATGGTTCAATCAATATTCTATCTCTAAGAATTATGTAACAGTTCATGCATTCACTTTCTTTAGTCAAATTGGGTCAAGCACCTTCGGTTATTCCCACAAATATATATGATCATTCCATTAGGAGCTATGGTTTGAATGTGTAATTACTTGATCATAACATCAGTCAATTAATTACGTCCCTAAATCCAAATCATAATCATAATCACTTTCATGTATAAACAATACAAACCATTTGCATATTTTAATCATAGTATTCAATCATGTTTTAATGAATCCAAATATTAAATCATGCAACTCATACTTTAGACATAATCATTACATCACCGATTAAACATTATCAACATACACACACTTCAAGAGGCACATGCGACGGCAGATTAGTCAAATCACAAACAACCCCACTTACAGAAACTAACCTTTGCTCATGATTCCTATTCAACAGTTGGATCGAGTTTCATGTAATTATTATTTAGCAAAACTCCTAACATAACATTCATCTTAATCGGCAATCACATATCATCACCAAATAATTAATCATCAAACCTTATTCAATAACTCATATAAACAGTAGCATGCAACATGATATACCAATAGATAAGGACACTAACCAAGAATCTGACCAAACAATATGCTGACTCGAAGGGGAAGGGGGTCTGCCACTGCAATTCGTGCGATCAGGGGAAACCTAGGGTTTCTTTCTTGTGTGATACGTCGCATATGGAAAAATGCATGCCAATATATAGCACGTATTTAAACCGGTTGGGGTTTTAGTTTAATTAGGTATGCTTTGGGATTTCAAAGGTTTTGGGCTGCAATAGTTAGGGGTGCGGCCCACATAACAAATAGTTAATCCACTTGGGCTTTACCCGGCCCAAGCATGACTTCGGTGTGCAATTGTGCTTGGTTTGGGCTTCGGCTCGTGTAACTTGGCCTGGAATAACTAGTGTGTGTGCGTGGGCCGAAGGGGGTGTAACAAGTGCGGCCTAATTATAATCTAAGGCCCAAACATACGAACAGTGATTCTCGTTTACATTAAGGTTTAACAAATAACAAATAGCAAGCATTCACCGTAACGTGTGATAAAAACGTAATGTAACAGGAATAATACCAGATTAAGAGTTACGAGGTTAGACGACACTAACCTTGAAAGTTCGGGTTATCACAAAAATACCCCTGATTTATCAGAAAAACATAGTTATTTCAGTAATTTCATCGATTATTACGCATCGTATAGGCCTATGCGATGCGTATTAAACTATAAATTTCTCAAAAATGTGTTTCAAATAAAGGGTCCCATCATTACAACCACTTGTTTTCAACGAGGATGTAATGCAATGATTCCTCTCAATTGAATAGACAGACACTTGCTTCATAGGACTCACTTGAATCGTCTCGGAAGTATTGAACAACCGAAATAACATCTGCGGTTTCATCAGCTGCATCATTTACCATGGAATGCATCCTTATTTATGTAAATCGCATAAACAAGCATGCCTTGAACGAGTCTAGAACACTCGTAATCCTCAACCGGCTTTGAAACTGGACGAAATCTATTAAGAAACTGTTCGATTTCACGGTGAGTGGAGAAATTAGCGACGGAGAAACTGTTCAACACAGACATGCATCTGGAAAAAAAACATATAAAGAACCTTCAAAAGTTAGAGAATATAATGACTTCAAAAGTTAAACATATTTTATTAGCTATTATACCTCCTTTAATAGCAAGATAAGAATGATGAGATATCAGCAGTTAGCTAGAAGAAGTTTCTCTCAATCAGGTGTTCCAATAGAATTCCCCTGTTTAACAATGTCTTGTTAATTGTTTCAGATGACATGCTTGGTAACAAAGAGGAACACTTTCTTCTTTTGTTCTTCAATCTTTGTTACTTGTTAATGTTTTATTTTTCTCTACTTTTAGAAAGGTTTGACCACCTCACGACTGTAATAAAACGGAACATAATCCCAGATTGTCTAGAGAAGCGCCTTTATCATGTGTCATATGTTGGACGAAATATATGGATGGAAAGCCCGCATAGTTTATTTTTTTATAATTTTACATACGATTTAGAGAAAGAGAGAATACGTTACGAGATTCTTCGAGAATTAGAAAATGAGAAAATACGAAACGACAAGGGTGTTGGTCTTTTCTCCCACGTGTGATCCAGAGGTCGGTCTCGGGTGGGCATAAGATCCGTGGGCCCTATTGTCGGAATCTGTGACTCCGTTGTAACACCTGTGCCTTCACGGCCATCAAACAAGTACCAAACCAATGAAATATTATATTTCATACTTGGGATTTGTAAAAAATATGTGTATCATTTGCACATATCAATTCTTGTTCAATTCCAAACTCTAAATCGCTTTCTGGTAGGTTATACGCGCACTGATGCGTAAATATAACCAGTTTAATGCAACAAACACTCCGGAAAAGTGAAATAGGTTTAACATACCTTAAATAACCTTTACTTAACTTAGAAATAAGTTTTGAAGGCTTTGGTATGGCAAAATCAAGTTAAATCGCTTACAGGGACTAAAGTTGACAAACTGCGAAAGTATGCCAATTTGAACTGTAACAGACATTCCGGAGCATGACCATAAGTTAAACATACCATAAATATCCTTCACAAAGCTTAGAAATAGGCTTTGAGGTGTTCGGTATGCTAAAATAAACTTTTGTGTCATTCAGGGACTAAAAGTGTCAAAAGTGCACAAGTTTGCATTTTTACGCATAACTCACGTTCTGAATACATCCGGACATCCAAAAATTTATGTAAGCATGACTACATTATATTTTAGTGTTCGCCATAAGAAAAATCCATTCGTCGCGTCATTTGGATCGTTTTTCGCGCTTGTGCGCATTCCGTCGTAATTAAGCGAACATCGCGTTCGTACGACCAAACGAACCATCATCCGACATATTTCTGAGCATGTTTCATGTCCACAATGTTTAGGCAACATTTTAAGGCCTTAAAGTTGGCTTTACGGGCCTTAGAAGTGTCGGAAATGGCCTTAAACACGTGCAGGGACCTAAACTGTCATTTCTGAAACATATGTGCAGATCAGAGGCCCCAAGCGGCCCGCATTGTGTTTGCCAAAATCTAAAGCGGGCCGCATTAGCCCTTCTGACCAGATTCAATGTTTGTTTTGCAACTTGCAACTGAATTGATTCGTGTCCACACGTTTCCTATCGTCTAGTCAGCGGATAAGAACAACATTTTAGCCACCACAACATTGTGACAAGTGTTCGGCCTTGATCGTTTCCCCTTTTCCAAGAAACGATCCTAACGGTTACCCGAAAACTATATATACCCCATACCCCCCCCCATTGCTAATTCTTACAAGAATTCTGATTTTGAGAGCTCTAAGTTGAAACCATTGTTTCATACCTGAGTTCTTGAAGTCGGGATTAGCATTCGGGGACCCTGGGTAAGTATTCTTTCGTTCTTTTCCTTATTTTATTGCTTTTAGAGTCAGAAAGTCAAACTTTGTTTGACTTTCAGCGTTGACCAGTAATGGTCAATGCGAAGTTCGTTTGAACTTCGCAACGTGAGTGTAATCACGTTGGTCATAGTCCCTTGGGACTATGCCCACTGATTACCACGTTGTCTAGAGTCGTAGGGTAGGCGATCTAATAAATCGCCTATACCTTCGAACTCGACCCATTTGGTCGATCATTAGGATCCGACCAAATACATTAGGTGACCATAGTAGGTAGGGAATAACCTTCCGAGGTTATACCCTATGGTCACATCGTTTAAGTAGTTGTATGATAGGTAGTTTATATGCCTTAGGTAAATTACCAGAATACCCTTTTCATGTATAATTGGTAATTAAGCATATGTAACCTAAACTTTTGTCACATAACTGATTAAGTAACATGTTTAGGCATATAACACTTGTCATAGGACTAGTTAGGCGGTCCGAACGCGTTTCACGCGAACGACGCGTTAAAGTAGCATAAGCTACCTAAACGGGTCGTAATGGGCCGCGATGGGTCGATAGCACTTAGGTTTGGTTTCATTGTAGTATGTAGGTCTTGTTAAACCATATCATATGAGTTCCAAAACTCGTTTGGTTTACCAAGCCTCATCCTATCCGATCTCCCGATTTAGATCCGGTTTATTTATATAGTTTTAGATTGCCGATTGATTCCGTGCTCCCTCAAGCTTTGTTTGGTTGTTGTTCAAGACCTCCAAGCATTCTCAGGCGAGTACATTATTCCCCTATTTTACTGCTTTCAACTGTTTTGGGGTGACTCATATGTGCTAAATGTTTTCGATGTTATAACGATGGTTTCAAAAACGATTAAGACGATTTATACAAAACTAATAACGATTTCATAAAGTGAACAAACTTGTTGGTTGTAGTTACATAACAAATGACATTCATTAGCAATGATCAAGCCGACCAGTATTAGGTTATGGTACCATAGGATCTGACAAATCCCGTTATTTACTACACCCGTGGTTATGTGTGGGTATGGTAGGTAGCGACTGAATCTGTAATTATTAACTTACCCTATGGAGGTTTGTTAATACGAAAACGAGAAGCGACGAAAACGAGAAGCGATGAAAGTCACGAAGGTTTGAATGTTATTAGCGAGACGACCACATAAGTAGTTTCACGACCTAAAACGAATTAAACGATTTACGATTGGTTTTCACACAATGTTTTAACGATTGGGTAACGATTGGGTAACGATTGGGTTTTCACACAATGTTTTAACGATTGGGTAACGATTGGGTAACGATTGGGTTTTCACACAATGTTTTAACGATTACTTTTGTGGTTTGGTTTGGATTAAATGATTAAGTAACAATGCGTGTGGAATATGATACAAGCGTGGTGGATACGCCGCTGGTACTTCCTATATATAAGTGTTTGTATGGTATTACATATTGTAGTGTTATTTGAATCATTTCAGCTCGAGACATAGAACATTTTTATACAAGTAACATACTTTTCACAAGACATTTATTTACAAACAACTTATCTTATACAAACTCATTTTTACATGGTTATTCATTTAATCATGCATTATTCTCTTAGTTATATATATCACCTGAACTTATCATTGTTTTTCCAAATAATTTACTAAAACAAATATTTTCGGGTTAAGAGTCATGGCTACGAGGTTTTACAAATTATAACCCGCTTGATTTGAGTTGGTTAATTAAGTTGCAATATTATACTCTTTTCAAAACAAGGTTTTTAAATAAAGTATTGCAACATCTAAACTAGCCATGATTTCGACACTCCTACAAAACCTATGTACTCGCCAGCATTTCTTTGCTGACCTCGTTTTCACATATGTTTCAGGTATTGTTGAATGATATCGATTGATAAGATGCATGCTCACATAGGACTGGACAATGCCTTAGTGACTCAATAACAATGATAGACTATGTTTAAATTGTATATTTAGATTTCCAGACAATGTAATTATTCAATGATTAATAAAACGAAACACTTTTTGGTATCCATGGTTATGAAACATTAATTCTGTTGCAACACGCCTCGATGTTTCCGCCGCGATTTGTTGTTTTACGCGGTCGGGGTGTGACAGAAAAGATGGTATCAGAGCCAATGGTTATAGGGAATTAGGTTATTAGTAATTAGTAATGCTTTGACCTAGTCTATAACCTTCTTAGGACCCTAACGCGAGTTTACTTGCGTTTAGTCATAAAACAATACCGTCGCCTATCCTTAGGCGACAACCACAACAAGAATATAAATTTCAGAACCGCTTTGAAAACTAATCATCTGTTCTAGGATGATTGATTTCTAGGTTTTGAACCCTCTATTGTAAGGTTTTGAACTCTCTATTATATGGTTTTGAATCCCTTTGAATTTTCAAAATCTCGTCAAGGTTTTGGGTTTTAAATAATGTGAACACGTGCAAACTGGAAGGGTGAATGCCTGTATTCTGGGTTTTCTGTCTAGGCAAGCACTTCGTATACATCTCATCAGACGCGAGACCAGTTGTGCTTACCTGGGAATTCTTGGAATGAGTGTTCACTTATAGGCGAGCATGTCTTCAGTGATACATTAATAAGACCTGTTTACCTTGATTAGTCACCGTCTCATTTGTTTGCCTTAGGTAACAAACAAATGATCGCAATATTCATGCGTTATCATTCTGTTTTGATTGTCCAAAAAAAAACCTTTCACCTGTTTCTCCCTATGCCTTTCTTTTTCTTCAAGAATGTCTCTTCATCACGATGACGCCCAGATATCTGAGCAAGCAGCCAAATTCGCTCAGCGAATAGACGAAGTAGTCCTGAAGACTGTTGAATTAGCTACTGCCATGTATCATCTCCAGGATGAAGCCACTCAAGAGTCACCAAGACAGGCAGGACCTAGTCCAGTGACAGGACCACCAGCCAAGAAACCAATCGTGGAATCAAAGACCATGGATGAACGATCCCCTAAGAAGTCTAAGAAGCGAAAGGCTTCTCAGAACTTCGCCATGGTCGCTCACAATGGTAAAGCAGTCCCCAACCAACCAGCTCAACCCCCTGCTAGGTGTGTATGGTTTTTCCTATGTTACCTACATTAAGGAACTATGTTCCTTACAAACTACTCTTGTGATTCTCTCTTTCAAATGATTGCTCATGATTCCTTCGAAAATTTTAAGTACTCGTTTCATTCTAAGATACGAAGTACAGAAAATAAAGTAACATTATGAATGATCATGCTTCTGCACATCTGTGCCTTTGAATCCTTGGTTAAATAACTAAGGGTATTTCCAAATCTCATACCCATTACGTTTTGATTTTTCAACATACACAGTACCAGTATTTCAAAACAATCTTCATGATCTCAAAACATTTCATATAGTTTGAAAACAATTTTTCAAGATACATTGTCTATGTTATTTCAAAAACATTGGCCATGTTATCAAAACCAACCTTTCAATTTCAAAATATTTCATATAGTCTGAAGACAATATTAACACAATACATTTTCTGATCAAGTGCATGATTTCAAAAAGCATCATTCATATTTTCAAAAACCTTATACATAATTTCAAAATTCATCTTGCATGATTTTAAAATATTTTAGTAAAAATATCTATCTAATACACCTACTTTATGATTTCAAAGTATTATATATAAGGTTTCAAAAACACTAAACATATTTTTCTTAAAAGAACCCCATGCACAGTTTTCAAAAATATCTTCCTCGTACATTTACTTAACCTTCAAATTCTGCTTCATATGTCGCCTTGACATATCTGGCATCTCAACTTCATAAGCATTTTACATCATGTTTTGATCTAAGCACGTCCAGTGCAAGGTTTCAAAACATCTTCAACTTCTAAAATCCATATGGGATCTTTTTATCTTCACATTTAGATCCTTGTGGATGATCATCATTCAAATCAGAGTCCTTAATTGGATTCCTTATGTACCTTAATTCGAATATTTCGGTTCTTTATAATCGAAATCGAATTTTCTCTTCAATAATCTTTCTATCTTTATAGTTAGATTCTGGATAACGTTTAAAGTACCAAATGAAATCCGTTGAATGGATTCCTAGTGTGCTTTAAATGCATGTACGCAAGTAACAAGACAAATTAACAAACAATCTTTGTGGTTATATGACTATGTGTTTATGCATCTTGAGTTTTCATTTAAGTATTTTGTGTTTTTATACTCTGGATAATTCGTTATCCAAATCCTCGCAGGATCTTTCATATTTTAATATGAGGGATTCGTAGTAGGATATTCAAAAGGTACTACCTTAAATCCTTAATGGGCTTCTATGTAATAGTTAAGACCCTTGGATTATATAGTACCACTCCAGACCCTTTTTAGTGGTCTAGTCTAAAGGATTGATTCACAATTTGGTTAAAGAATGACATCTAGTGATGTAGCTGGACAGACTCCTTGATAGTCTATTTAGATCATTTATTGATTTAGTCTACGGGACTCTATGGCGGTCTAGTCACACTCATCACAGGAGTGTTCATTTGGTTTTCCCCTACACATTATAAAATAGACTGAGTGAACTATGCAAGGAATTGTCTGATTATGGACGCGTACATAATTAAGAAATTTAGTGCACAGAAACCCAGCAAGGTTTATTATGTGTAAGAACCGATAGTGACAACAATAAAATGAGAACGATGTAATGGAGGTACGGTGGACGCACCAATGACGCTTCATGTACTTGTATATAAGTATCCCTCTTACATTGCAATCATGATGTTATTAAAGGTTACTAGAAGTTCAGAACCCTAACCAATGTTGTTTGATCTTTTCAACTTCATATTTTCAAGCTCTCACAAGTTTCCTCTAAATAAATTTCGGGACGAAATTTCCTAAAGTAGGGGAGACTGTAACACCTGTGCCTTCACGGCCATCAAACAAGTACCAAACCAATGAAATATTATATTTCATACTTGGGATTTGTAAAAAATATGTGTATCATTTGCACATATCAATTCTTGTTCAATTCCAAACTCTAAATCGCTTTCTGGAAGGTTATACGCGCACTGATGCGTAAATATAACCAGTTTAATGCAACAAACACTCCGGAAAAGTGAAATAGGTTTAACATACCTTAAATAACCTTTACTTAACTTAGAAATAAGTTTTGAAGGCTTTGGTATGGCAAAATCAAGTTAAATCGCTTACAGGGACTAAAGTTGACAAACTGCGAAAGTATGCCAATTTGAACTGTAACAGACATTCCGGAGCATGACCATAAGTTAAACATACCATAAATATCCTTCACAAAGCTTAGAAATAGGCTTTGAGGTGTTCGGTATGCTAAAATAAACTTTTGTGTCATTCAGGGACTAAAAGTGTCAAAAGTGCACAAGTTTGCATTTTTACGCATAACTCACGTTCTGAATACATCCGGACATCCAAAAATTTATGTAAGCATGAATACATTATATTTTAGTGTTCGCCATAAGAAAAATCCATTCGTCGCGTCATTTGGATCGTTTTTCGCGCTTGTGCGCATTCCGTCGTAATTAAGCGAACATCGCGTTCGTACGACCAAACGAACCATCATCCGACATATTTCTGAGCATGTTTCATGTCCACAATGTTTAGGCAACATTTTAAGGCCTTAAAGTTGCCTTTACGGGCCTTAGAAGTGTCGGAAATGGCCTTAAACACGTGCAGGGACCTAAACTGTCATTTCTGAAACATATGTGCAGATCAGAGGCCCCAAGCGGCCCGCATTGTGTTTGCCAAAATCTAAAGCGGGCCGCATTAGCCCTTCTGACCAGATTCAATGTTTGTTTTGCAACTTGCAACTGAATTGATTCGTGTCCACACGTTTCCTATCGTCTAGTCAGCGGATAAGAACAACATTTTAGCCACCACAACATTGTGACAAGTGTTCGGCCTTGATCGTTTCCCCTTTTCCAAGAAACGATCCTAACGGTTACCCGAAAACTATATATACCCCATACCCCCCCATTGCTAATTCTTACAAGAATTCTGATTTTGAGAGCTCTAAGTTGAAACCATTGTTTCATACCTGAGTTCTTGAAGTCGGGATTAGCATTCGGGGACCCTGGGTAAGTATTCTTTCGTTCTTTTCCTTATTTTATTGCTTTTAGAGTCAGAAAGTCAAACTTTGTTTGACTTTCAGCGTTGACCAGTAATGGTCAATGCGAAGTTCGTTTGAACTTCGCAACGTGAGTGTAATCACGTTGGTCATAGTCCCTTGGGACTATGCCCACTGATTACCACGTTGTCTAGAGTCGTAGGGTAGGCGATCTAATAAATCGCCTATACCTTCGAACTCGACCCATTTGGTCGATCATTAGGATCCGACCAAATACATTAGGTGACCATAGTAGGTAGGGAATAACCTTCCGAGGTTATACCCTATGGTCACATCGTTTAAGTAGTTGTATGATAGGTAGTTTATATGCCTTAGGTAAATTACCAGAATACCCTTTTCATGTATAATTGGTAATTAAGCATATGTAACCTAAACTTTTGTCACATAACTGATTAAGTAACATGTTTAGGCATATAACACTTGTCATAGGACTAGTTAGGCGGTCCGAACGCGTTTCACGCGAACGACGCGTTAAAGTAGCATAAGCTACCTAAACGGGTCGTAATGGGCCGCGATGGGTCGATAGCACTTAGGTTTGGTTTCATTGTAGTATGTAGGTCTTGTTAAACCATATCATATGAGTTCCAAAACTCGTTTGGTTTACCAAGCCTCATCCTATCCGATCTCCCGATTTAGATCCGGTTTATTTATATAGTTTTAGATTGCCGATTGATTCCGTGCTCCCTCAAGCTTTGTTTGGTTGTTGTTCAAGACCTCCAAGCATTCTCAGGCGAGTACATTATTCCCCTATTTTACTGCTTTCAACTGTTTTGGGGTGACTCATATGTGCTAAATGTTTTCGATGTTATAACGATGGTTTCAAAAACGATTAAGACGATTTATACAAAACTAATAACGATTTCATAAAGTGAACAAACTTGTTGGTTGTAGTTACATAACAAATGACATTCATTAGCAATGATCAAGCCGACCAGTATTAGGTTATGGTACCATAGGATCTGACAAATCCCGTTATTTACTACACCCGTGGTTATGTGTGGGTATGGTAGGTAGCGACTGAATCTGTAATTATTAACTTACCCTATGGAGGTTTGTTAATACGAAAACGAGAAGCGACGAAAACGAGAAGCGATGAAAGTCACGAAGGTTTGAATGTTATTAGCGAGACGACCACATAAGTAGTTTCACGACCTAAAACGAATTAAACGATTTACGATTGGTTTTCACACAATGTTTTAACGATTGGGTAACGATTGGGTTTTCACACAATGTTTTAACGATTGGGTAACGATTGGGTAACGATTGGGTTTTCACACAATGTTTTAACGATTACTTTTGTGGTTTGGTTTGGATTAAATGATTAAGTAACAATGCGTGTGGAATATGATACAAGCGTGGTGGATACGCCGCTGGTACTTCCTATATATAAGTGTTTGTATGGTATTACATATTGTAGTGTTATTTGAATCATTTCAGCTCGAGACATAGAACATTTTTATACAAGTAACATACTTTTCACAAGACATTTATTTACAAACAACTTATCTTATACAAACTCATTTTTACATGGTTATTCATTTAATCATGCATTATTCTCTTAGTTATATATATCACCTGAACTTATCATTGTTTTTCCAAATAATTTACTAAAACAAATATTTTCGGGTTAAGAGTCATGGCTACGAGGTTTTACAAATTATAACCCGCTTGATTTGAGTTGGTTAATTAAGTTGCAATATTATACTCTTTTCAAAACAAGGTTTTTAAATAAAGTATTGCAACATCTAAACTAGCCATGATTTCGACACTCCTACAAAACCTATGTACTCGCCAGCATTTCTTTGCTGACCTCGTTTTCACATATGTTTCAGGTATTGTTGAATGATATCGATTGATAAGATGCATGCTCACATAGGACTGGACAATGCCTTAGTGACTCAATAACAATGATAGACTATGTTTAAATTGTATATTTAGATTTCCAGACAATGTAATTATTCAATGATTAATAAAACGAAACACTTTTTGGTATCCATGGTTATGAAACATTAATTCTGTTGCAACACGCCTCGATGTTTCCGCCGCGATTTGTTGTTTTACGCGGTCGGGGTGTGACAGAAAAGATGGTATCAGAGCCAATGGTTATAGGGAATTAGGTTATTAGTAATTAGTAATGCTTTGACCTAGTCTATAACCTTCTTAGGACCCTAACGCGAGTTTACTTGCGTTTAGTCATAAAACAATACCGTCGCCTATCCTTAGGCGACAACCACAACAAGAATATAAATTTCAGAACCGCTTTGAAAACTAATCATCTGTTCTAGGATGATTGATTTCTAGGTTTTGAACCCTCTATTGTAAGGTTTTGAACTCTCTATTATATGGTTTTGAATCCCTTTGAATTTTCAAAATCTCGTCAAGGTTTTGGGTTTTAAATAATGTGAACACGTGCAAACTGGAAGGGTGAATGCCTGTATTCTGGGTTTTCTGTCTAGGCAAGCACTTCGTATACATCTCATCAGACGCGAGACCAGTTGTGCTTACCTGGGAATTCTTGGAATGAGTGTTCACTTATAGGCGAGCATGTCTTCAGTGATACATTAATAAGACCTGTTTACCTTGATTAGTCACCGTCTCATTTGTTTGCCTTAGGTAACAAACAAATGATCGCAATATTCATGCGTTATCATTCTGTTTTGATTGTCCAAAAAAAAACCTTTCACCTGTTTCTCCCTATGCCTTTCTTTTTCTTCAAGAATGTCTCTTCATCACGATGACGCCCAGATATCTGAGCAAGCAGCCAAATTCGCTCAGCGAATAGACGAAGTAGTCCTGAAGACTGTTGAATTAGCTACTGCCATGTATCATCTCCAGGATGAAGCCACTCAAGAGTCACCAAGACAGGCAGGACCTAGTCCAGTGACAGGACCACCAGCCAAGAAACCAATCGTGGAATCAAAGACCATGGATGAACGATCCCCTAAGAAGTCTAAGAAGCGAAAGGCTTCTCAGAACTTCGCCATGGTCGCTCACAATGGTAAAGCAGTCCCCAACCAACCAGCTCAACCCCCTGCTAGGTGTGTATGGTTTTTCCTATGTTACCTACATTAAGGAACTATGTTCCTTACAAACTACTCTTGTGATTCTCTCTTTCAAATGATTGCTCATGATTCCTTCGAAAATTTTAAGTACTCGTTTCATTCTAAGATACGAAGTACAGAAAATAAAGTAACATTATGAATGATCATGCTTCTGCACATCTGTGCCTTTGAATCCTTGGTTAAATAACTAAGGGTATTTCCAAATCTCATACCCATTACGTTTTGATTTTTCAACATACACAGTACCAGTATTTCAAAACAATCTTCATGATCTCAAAACATTTCATATAGTTTGAAAACAATTTTTCAAGATACATTGTCTATGTTATTTCAAAAACATTGGCCATGTTATCAAAACCAACCTTTCAATTTCAAAATATTTCATATAGTCTGAAGACAATATTAACACAATACATTTTCTGATCAAGTGCATGATTTCAAAAAGCATCATTCATATTTTCAAAAACCTTATACATAATTTCAAAATTCATCTTGCATGATTTTAAAATATTTTAGTAAAAATATCTATCTAATACACCTACTTTATGATTTCAAAGTATTATATATAAGGTTTCAAAAACACTAAACATATTTTTCTTAAAAGAACCCCATGCACAGTTTTCAAAAATATCTTCCTCGTACATTTACTTAACCTTCAAATTCTGCTTCATATGTCGCCTTGACATATCTGGCATCTCAACTTCATAAGCATTTTACATCATGTTTTGATCTAAGCACGTCCAGTGCAAGGTTTCAAAACATCTTCAACTTCTAAAATCCATATGGGATCTTTTTATCTTCACATTTAGATCCTTGTGGATGATCATCATTCAAATCAGAGTCCTTAATTGGATTCCTTATGTACCTTAATTCGAATATTTCGGTTCTTTATAATCGAAATCGAATTTTCTCTTCAATAATCTTTCTATCTTTATAGTTAGATTCTGGATAACGTTTAAAGTACCAAATGAAATCCGTTGAATGGATTCCTAGTGTGCTTTAAATGCATGTACGCAAGTAACAAGACAAATTAACAAACAATCTTTGTGGTTATATGACTATGTGTTTATGCATCTTGAGTTTTCATTTAAGTATTTTGTGTTTTTATACTCTGGATAATTCGTTATCCAAATCCTCGCAGGATCTTTCATATTTTAATATGAGGGATTCGTAGTAGGATATTCAAAAGGTACTACCTTAAATCCTTAATGGGCTTCTATGTAATAGTTAAGACCCTTGGATTATATAGTACCACTCCAGACCCTTTTTAGTGGTCTAGTCTAAAGGATTGATTCACAATTTGGTTAAAGAATGACATCTAGTGATGTAGCTGGACAGACTCCTTGATAGTCTATTTAGATCATTTATTGATTTAGTCTACGGGACTCTATGGCGGTCTAGTCACACTCATCACAGGAGTGTTCATTTGGTTTTCCCCTACACATTATAAAATAGACTGAGTGAACTATGCAAGGAATTGTCTGATTATGGACGCGTACATAATTAAGAAATTTAGTGCACAGAAACCCAGCAAGGTTTATTATGTGTAAGAACCGATAGTGACAACAATAAAATGAGAACGATGTAATGGAGGTACGGTGGACGCACCAATGACGCTTCATGTACTTGTATATAAGTATCCCTCTTACATTGCAATCATGATGTTATTAAAGGTTACTAGAAGTTCAGAACCCTAACCAATGTTGTTTGATCTTTTCAACTTCATATTTTCAAGCTCTCACAAGTTTCCTCTAAATAAATTTCGGGACGAAATTTCCTAAAGTAGGGGAGACTGTAACACCTGTGCCTTCACGGCCATCAAACAAGTACCAAACCAATGAAATATTATATTTCATACTTGGGATTTGTAAAAAATATGTGTATCATTTGCACATATCAATTCTTGTTCAATTCCAAACTCTAAATCGCTTTCTGGAAGGTTATACGCGCACTGATGCGTAAATATAACCAGTTTAATGCAACAAACACTCCGGAAAAGTGAAATAGGTTTAACATACCTTAAATAACCTTTACTTAACTTAGAAATAAGTTTTGAAGGCTTTGGTATGGCAAAATCAAGTTAAATCGCTTACAGGGACTAAAGTTGACAAACTGCGAAAGTATGCCAATTTGAACTGTAACAGACATTCCGGAGCATGACCATAAGTTAAACATACCATAAATATCCTTCACAAAGCTTAGAAATAGGCTTTGAGGTGTTCGGTATGCTAAAATAAACTTTTGTGTCATTCAGGGACTAAAAGTGTCAAAAGTGCACAAGTTTGCATTTTTACGCATAACTCACGTTCTGAATACATCCGGACATCCAAAAATTTATGTAAGCATGAATACATTATATTTTAGTGTTCGCCATAAGAAAAATCCATTCGTCGCGTCATTTGGATCGTTTTTCGCGCTTGTGCGCATTCCGTCGTAATTAAGCGAACATCGCGTTCGTACGACCAAACGAACCATCATCCGACATATTTCTGAGCATGTTTCATGTCCACAATGTTTAGGCAACATTTTAAGGCCTTAAAGTTGGCTTTACGGGCCTTAGAAGTGTCGGAAATGGCCTTAAACACGTGCAGGGACCTAAACTGTCATTTCTGAAACATATGTGCAGATCAGAGGCCCCAAGCGGCCCGCATTGTGTTTGCCAAAATCTAAAGCGGGCCGCATTAGCCCTTCTGACCAGATTCAATGTTTGTTTTGCAACTTGCAACTGAATTGATTCGTGTCCACACGTTTCCTATCGTCTAGTCAGCGGATAAGAACAACATTTTAGCCACCACAACATTGTGACAAGTGTTCGGCCTTGATCGTTTCCCCTTTTCCAAGAAACGATCCTAACGGTTACCCGAAAACTATATATACCCCATACCCCCCCATTGCTAATTCTTACAAGAATTCTGATTTTGAGAGCTCTAAGTTGAAACCATTGTTTCATACCTGAGTTCTTGAAGTCGGGATTAGCATTCGGGGACCCTGGGTAAGTATTCTTTCGTTCTTTTCCTTATTTTATTGCTTTTAGAGTCAGAAAGTCAAACTTTGTTTGACTTTCAGCGTTGACCAGTAATGGTCAATGCGAAGTTCGTTTGAACTTCGCAACGTGAGTGTAATCACGTTGGTCATAGTCCCTTGGGACTATGCCCACTGATTACCACGTTGTCTAGAGTCGTAGGGTAGGCGATCTAATAAATCGCCTATACCTTCGAACTCGACCCATTTGGTCGATCATTAGGATCCGACCAAATACATTAGGTGACCATAGTAGGTAGGGAATAACCTTCCGAGGTTATACCCTATGGTCACATCGTTTAAGTAGTTGTATGATAGGTAGTTTATATGCCTTAGGTAAATTACCAGAATACCCTTTTCATGTATAATTGGTAATTAAGCATATGTAACCTAAACTTTTGTCACATAACTGATTAAGTAACATGTTTAGGCATATAACACTTGTCATAGGACTAGTTAGGCGGTCCGAACGCGTTTCACGCGAACGACGCGTTAAAGTAGCATAAGCTACCTAAACGGGTCGTAATGGGCCGCGATGGGTCGATAGCACTTAGGTTTGGTTTCATTGTAGTATGTAGGTCTTGTTAAACCATATCATATGAGTTCCAAAACTCGTTTGGTTTACCAAGCCTCATCCTATCCGATCTCCCGATTTAGATCCGGTTTATTTATATAGTTTTAGATTGCCGATTGATTCCGTGCTCCCTCAAGCTTTGTTTGGTTGTTGTTCAAGACCTCCAAGCATTCTCAGGCGAGTACATTATTCCCCTATTTTACTGCTTTCAACTGTTTTGGGGTGACTCATATGTGCTAAATGTTTTCGATGTTATAACGATGGTTTCAAAAACGATTAAGACGATTTATACAAAACTAATAACGATTTCATAAAGTGAACAAACTTGTTGGTTGTAGTTACATAACAAATGACATTCATTAGCAATGATCAAGCCGACCAGTATTAGGTTATGGTACCATAGGATCTGACAAATCCCGTTATTTACTACACCCGTGGTTATGTGTGGGTATGGTAGGTAGCGACTGAATCTGTAATTATTAACTTACCCTATGGAGGTTTGTTAATACGAAAACGAGAAGCGACGAAAACGAGAAGCGATGAAAGTCACGAAGGTTTGAATGTTATTAGCGAGACGACCACATAAGTAGTTTCACGACCTAAAACGAATTAAACGATTTACGATTGGTTTTCACACAATGTTTTAACGATTGGGTAACGATTGGGTAACGATTGGGTTTTCACACAATGTTTTAACGATTGGGTAACGATTGGGTAACGATTGGGTTTTCACACAATGTTTTAACGATTACTTTTGTGGTTTGGTTTGGATTAAATGATTAAGTAACAATGCGTGTGGAATATGATACAAGCGTGGTGGATACGCCGCTGGTACTTCCTATATATAAGTGTTTGTATGGTATTACATATTGTAGTGTTATTTGAATCATTTCAGCTCGAGACATAGAACATTTTTATACAAGTAACATACTTTTCACAAGACATTTATTTACAAACAACTTATCTTATACAAACTCATTTTTACATGGTTATTCATTTAATCATGCATTATTCTCTTAGTTATATATATCACCTGAACTTATCATTGTTTTTCCAAATAATTTACTAAAACAAATATTTTCGGGTTAAGAGTCATGGCTACGAGGTTTTACAAATTATAACCCGCTTGATTTGAGTTGGTTAATTAAGTTGCAATATTATACTCTTTTCAAAACAAGGTTTTTAAATAAAGTATTGCAACATCTAAACTAGCCATGATTTCGACACTCCTACAAAACCTATGTACTCGCCAGCATTTCTTTGCTGACCTCGTTTTCACATATGTTTCAGGTATTGTTGAATGATATCGATTGATAAGATGCATGCTCACATAGGACTGGACAATGCCTTAGTGACTCAATAACAATGATAGACTATGTTTAAATTGTATATTTAGATTTCCAGACAATGTAATTATTCAATGATTAATAAAACGAAACACTTTTTGGTATCCATGGTTATGAAACATTAATTCTGTTGCAACACGCCTCGATGTTTCCGCCGCGATTTGTTGTTTTACGCGGTCGGGGTGTGACATCCGTGGAAGATGTGATTAAGGTAAGCGTGCCGTATCATGTGTCATGTGTCATAAAACGGAACATAATCCTAGATTGTCTAGAGAAGCGCTTTTATCATGTGTCATATTAGAGAAACATAATTTTATAGACGATTTAGAGAAACAGAGAATACGTTACGAGATTCTTCGAGAATTAGAAAAGGAGAAAATACGGAACGACAAGGGTGTTGGTCTTTTCTCCCAAGTGTGATCCAGAGGTCGGTCTCGGGTGGGCATAAGATCCGTGGGCCCTATTGTCGGATCTGTGACTCTATGGAAAATGAGATTAAGGTAAGTGTGCCGTAAAGTTGCACCTGTTGTCTAGAGAAGCGCTTTTATCATGTGTTAAAAAACGGAACATAATCTCAGATTGTCTAAAGAAGCGCTTTTATCATGTGTCATATTAGAGAAACATAAATTTACAGGCGATTTAGAGAAACAGAGAATACGTTACGAGATTCTTCGAGAATTAGAAAAGGAGAAAATATGGAACGACAAGGGTGCTGGTCTTTTCTCTCACTGTGCAAACTTGAAGAATCTCACCACTGTGCAAACTTGAAGAATCTCACCATATGACACATGATAAAGACGCTTCTTTAGACAATCTGGGATTATGTTCCACAAATTGGGAACCACATATTCGTGTGTAAAAGCTCGAAAAGATGACCGAATAGAGATCTGAATATCCCCTTGGTAGTTGTTTACTACATGACACATGATAAAATCGCTTCATTAGACAATCTGGGACTATGTTCCGTTTTAACACGCCGCTTAAATCTCAGTTATGTCTCATTGCATTATGACAATATTGACAAGGGTGGTAGTATTTTCTCCCACTGCGCAAACTTGAAAAATCTCACCATAACACATTGTAGACTGGTGGACTTGAATGATTTTAATATATTTCATCTTGGACTATCTAGTCTAATACTTGAAAATGGATATGATCGTGTCAAGATCTTTATCTATCATGTCATCGACCAACTGCTCGAATCCCTTTCGTTTCTCGGGTTCGCATTCGATACAACACAACAAAAAATAAACTTCAAAAAATCAGTGCCTTGATACGCATCGTATAAGCCTATACGCTGCGTATCAAGCCCGCCGCCAGGCATAACCTGCACCTGTCAGTCTGCCATGTCTTTTACTTTATTTCAATACGCATCGTATAGGCCTATACGATGCGTATCGAATTGAAAAGATGTGCGGATAGACATAGGGGGTGTGCCATTAGAAAACCCCTTTTAATAATCCATATTGGTTTTTACTTTTTTATAGGAAATTGGATAATGAATGGTTGGCCTTTTATTTTATAGGAGACGACGAGCAAATACCAAAGTCAAAATGTCAACCTTTTGACCTAGCTCCACAGATAGATATTTCTTTCTTGAATCCAATCAATCATATTCTCTCCGATTTTTGGGATCAGATCTCAACATCGATAGGCGCAACCATGTAACAATTTTCTATCCGCATATATATATATATATCAATATTGTTTGCATAATTATAGGTTTTCTTCTTATCATTTTCCGATCCCCTTTTCAGATTCACGCCGATTCATCCTAACCCTGTTGCAGATTCATTTCAAAACAGGTAATTCTTTCTTCACTAATCTGTTCCTTGTAATTTCATATTTTACGGAAAGTAAATCTTGTTGTTTTAATGTTGATCTATTGATATTAGTATTATACTTGTTTGTAAAATAAATATGTAGATTCATCGTTGTATCCTTTGACTTGTGTTAAATTTGCAAAGATAATATGAAGTTTGATTTGTACAATTTTTTGTTTAAAGAATTAGCTAAATATGGAATTTGTTTGATCAGCTTTTGTTTGGATGTTGATTTAATTATCTAAGATTGAACCTTGTTTTTATAGGAATATGGGCTATCTGGATTTGATAACGTCTGCGATCCCGGGTCAATCTAATGGTGATTCCCCGGACAGTGGTGGTGGTGTGAGCGAAGACTCAAAGTTTAGCTATGGGTTTGCAAGCTCTCCTGGAAAGAGATCTTCGATGGAGGATTTTTATGAAGCGAGAATCGATTGTGTAGATGGTGAAATGATTGGTTTGTTTGGAGTGTTTGATGGTCATGGTGGTGCTCGTGCTGCGGAATATGTGAAGCATCATCTTTTTAATACTCTGATTAAGCATCCGAAGTTTATATCGGATACGAAAGCAGCTATATCTGATGCGTACAGTCATACCGATACGGAGTTTCTGAAATCAGAGAACAATCAGAACCGAGATGCTGGATCAACTGCTTCGACAGCTATTCTAGTTGGCGACCGTTTGTTGGTGGCAAACGTTGGTGACTCACGCGCTGTTATCTCCAGGGGTGGTAAAGCGTTTGCTGTTTCTCGTGACCATAAGCCGGATCAAAGTGATGAACAACAGAGGATTGAGGATGCTGGCGGGTTTGTCATGTGGGCTGGAACGTGGAGAGTTGGTGGCGTTCTTGCTGTTTCTCGTGCGTTTGGTGATAAGTTGTTGAAGCAGTATGTCGTGGCTGACCCAGAGATTCAAGAGGAGAAAGTTGATAACTCGCTGGAGTTTTTGATCCTTGCTAGTGACGGTCTGTGGGATGTTGTGACAAATGATGAAGCTGTTGCGATGGTGAAACCGATTGAGAGCCCAGAAGATGCGTCAAAAAGGCTGGTGCAGGAAGCTTCTGAGAGAGGTAGTGCTGATAATATTACGGTAGTGGTTGTTCGTTTCTTGGAGAATGAAGCTAGTGGCTCGACTTCCCATTGAAACGTAAGTGTGCTCTGCTCAATAGAGATTTCGTGTTTGTTTTTAATAGATTGGCTGGCTTTACTGACCAACTTTCTACTGTGTTCAGTGGCGTAGGTGTTCTGTGTGCGTTGAAAACATAATAAGTGTACAATTAATGCAAATTTCTCTACTCTTTTTGTATGAGCTTATGAAAGAAATACATTTCTCTCTTTTGGTTGTGGCTTATAGGCAGGCAAGTTGTATTTTGTTTTAAGTTTTCGTTGTGTTCGTTTCTTGATATGGAAGTCATGAGTTTGCATGTTAGTTATGTTTCATTGTTATTGTTAATTTGTTATATTAATCAAGTATCAAACAGTAAATTCTCCATTCAAACCACCATCGTGTAACTTTATGATTTTGTTCCTTATATAAATGTCAAGCAATGATAAGAGTATCCTTGTCTGGGCCTGTTCCTGAAGAACCAGAAGCTCACTCGGGTCTGGTTTCTAAAGAACCAGAAAGGAGGAGTTGTTGCGTTTGTGTTTGTGGTAGCGCCAGAGGTTAAAGATAGCTTGTGCCATGGACAAGGATGTCTGGAACAACAGTCGTTGGTATATGGCTTGTTTGTGGTAGTTTTTCCAGTCTAGTCATTACGATGGAGAACGCAAGACTGAAAACAGGTGCTGAGGAGTTAGGAGACGTTGCTAATGGTGGAACTATGGCGCCTGTTGTGGGAGCACTGGTAGGTGGCGTTCTGTGACGATTGTGGTGGAATCAGCTTCCATGTTTCGGTCAGAAGATGGGAAGATTGTTCTAGCCTGTTCGGATCTGGATGCTGTCAAATGAAGAATGAAATCTCGTCACCGAAATATTGGTTTCTAGATTGCTTCAACTTACAACCTTCTGACCAAATATTGTTCAACTTGCCTCTTTCTTCGACGTGATTGCTTCAAAATAGGACACCATGAGCTTCACCACTGGAAGAGAGGTTCTCATGTGATCACCATCTGTCGTGAAAATAAGTATTTGATCGGAGATAAAATGTATAAAGTGTAAAAGTGAGAGTTGTGAGAGTATCATACCTGAATATTACTTTGCATCAACTATTTATAGGAGGGAACTTACGGTTGATGTTACTATCACGTGATGTGGTCCCACATGGTATGCATAACTGTTTTGATAGTGACAACTTAAATTCCATTCATCCGGGATAAACATTACCTTTGTCATGATTGTGTATTTTCTGTCACATCACTCTAACAAAATAGTACGTGAATTAGTGTGGATTATTTTGGGTTTACTTTTAATAATTCAGGTACATTATTTTATCTACTCGTGTCGGGTTCCGGACCATACATCTTCAATAGCTAAGGACAAAAATCATGTTAGCCTTGAAATTAGACCTGGCAAACGGGTCGGGTCGGGTCATGGGTCAAAACGGGTTTGGGTCAAAACGGGTCCGGGTCAAAACGGGTCAAATAAAAAAAGGGTTGTTTTGGTTCGGGTCAAAACGGGTTCGGGTCAAAACGGGTTCGGGTCGGAACGGGTCCGGGTCGGAACGGGTCCGGGTCGGAACGGGTTTCGGGTCAGAACGGGTTTCGGGTCGGGTCGGGTCAGGTTAGTTAAAAAAAAATGTTTTTTAAAGAGATTCTACATCAAGAGGCAATTTTGTCGGGTTAAAACGGGTCCGGGTTGGTTCGGGTTGAGAATGGGTTCGGGTCGGGACGGATTCGGGTAAAAAAAGTGGGCTTCTTCAGGTAATACTGGTGCTACTATTGAAGAAGGTCAACAAAGACTGCCACCCTCTCAAGATGTTCCAGTAACTCGATAAACAAAATTCAAATACAAAATTCAAAGACTGCTACCTCAAGCAAAATGATTTCTTAAATGATTTCTTTTAGATCTTCTAGTAACTCCATAAACAAAATTCAAATACAAAAGTATCAGGGTACTCGGGGCACTCCCCTAAGAGGGGAGTCCCCTCTCTTACGCACACCCAATCAGGTTATGCCACGTCAACTCCCCTCTTAAACTCCCCTCGCACCCCAATTTGATGGCGGCACTCCCCTCTTAGGGGAATTGTTTTTTTATTCAAAAAAAAAAAAAAAAAACAAAAACAAAAAGTTTTCATTGGTTGAAAATGAGGGTGGCCCCACCTTCTCTCTCCTACCTTCTTCGGTGTCTCCCCACCGATTTGGCCCCCCGATTTGGCTCACCGCCTGGATGGCGGCACCACCACCGATCGGCAACAAGGTCGGGGCAAGGGGTCACCGATTGTGCCCCGCTCACCCTCAGTTGAACACACCTTTCAGAATAATACTCAAATTTAGTTATTCCGGACTATATTGATGTAGTTTTGTAGACAACAAAGTGTAAAATCAACGATTTAGTGCCCCCTGAAGCAACAAATACACATCAACATTCCTGTTAAACCTAAAAAAACTTCAATCACATATGTATCAGTTGAACACACAAAGTTTTTGAAACATTTAGAAAGAAAAAAAACAATCAGCCATTTAAATCATCAAATTTTCTTTAAACAATTACCATATTTCAGTCAGTCATTTAAATCATCATCATAAGAGAAAGAAATTACAGCTTCAACATCAAACTTATAAAACATCGATCACAGATTTACAAATTAAACACAGTTTCTGAAACATTCACAACAAAAAAACCGCTATTCATCTATCAAATTCCAAAACAACTCCACAAAATCAAACAAATTCACAACAAAATTTAAAACATTTACACAGAAACACATCAAATCCATCAACTACGGCGCTCATGAAGTGATGATGATACCTTCACCGGAAAAGATGCCGTCGCTGATGAAGATGCCGGCGGAGGGTGGGGGGTTTGTGGCGGAGGAGACGACAGAGACGCGGAGACAGTGGCGGGTTTGTGGCGGAGGACGGAGAGGATGAAGATGCCCTCCCTGAATCGATGATGATGATGATGTTCACTGAAGTTCAAAGAGCTCTAAGAAAAAACCCTAGGAGTAACCCGTGTCGTATTTCTTCTTGACCCAGTAACCCGTTCCTTTTTACTTCTAAACCCAAATTGACCCGTAAACTTACTTCCTCTTTTAAAATTGACCCAATTGGACCCATTAATTTTTACAAGGAAACCCAAATTGACCCATAGTAATTAATAAAAGACCCAAAGTGACCCAATTTTATGCATTCGGGTCAGAATTGCCCCCCCTACTTGAAATATATGTTCTATAAAAGTAGAGGGTGTTCAAATGCAAACCTAGTAAATGGGTTGTGTTAATCACTTGAAAGCGTGTTCACCGGTCTAACCTATTAAAAAACCCTTTTAATTCATATCAATCCTAAAAAGAGTTAATTTTATTGGGTAAGGTTCAAATACATATTAGTCTCCTAAAATTAAGAAGTCTTAATTCATTGTGTTTTTTCTTTGTTTGCGTCATTGTGTCTTTTGCGACTTAAAATGTTTTTTTTCCCTCGACATTAAGTTATATTTCTCGGCTATATATCATATTTGCGATCCATTTTGTCTTTGTACCCTTCATAGATTTCGACCCTTTGTAAGATAACTTTACTCAATTTTCTTTTATCAATAACATTGTATCTCCTTTACTAATTTTTTAAGTGATGGGCAAAATACGAGAGTTCCAAGAGATTCGGGGGATATGAAAGGTTTTAAGGCTTTAAAAAATTATACATTATGTTTTAGGGGATGGTTATACTGTGCAAAGGCTATAGGACAACATGGGTCGTCGATTGCAAGATCTATGGCTCAAAAAGACGAGGTAGCAATTACGTAAATTAAACCATTCTACTATTGAAAGAACAAATAGAAAAAAAGGCATTTTCGTCATAAAAATTGAAAACCCTTCTCTTTAAACAAAACCATCTCTTCATTCTCTTCATTATTCAAAATCAAAATTAGGAATTTGCAAAAACCTAAATCGCTCATTCATCTTCTCAACACGAAATATGCATGGATTGTTCACTGAAATATCAACATAAGTGCATTATGTTATTCTATATACAATTTTATAGTAGAATTTTATCTAAAGTACGTCATGTAGGAACCGTTCGCGTAATTTAAATAAAATAAAACAAATTTTATTAATACAATTACAATCAGAAATAAGAAAGCAAAATTACAAGTACGAATACAACTGAAATAAGCAAAAACAAGAATGGGGTAGAAACAGAAGGGCCGAGTCACGTGTTCAACACGCTTCCCTTAAAACAAATTCCGAGTCTCCCAAGAGTACTCGTTTTGTTTCCCAGGGTACAACAGCCGGAGCAGTGGTACTGCCGGAGTTCGCCTACAACCCGAAGGTTACCTTGAAGCTGCAAGAGAAAAGATCAGAGAATTTGTAGAGAGAAAGTTGATGTTGCAATTGTGTTGCTGGTGTACTTCTGAAGTGGGTATGGAGCTGTATATATACAACTCCTAAGTCGAAACAGTCAAAAAACGAATTAAAGAGAGGTTTAAATTGCATTAAACGTCTTCAATGCAATTTAATACGTCATTTAATTCTCAGTCAAAGCCAGTTAACTCGTCAGTTACGAAGCTGGACTGAAACTGCTCTGTTATTCAATGCTGGAAGCTTTCTGCGCGCGCGCCCAGGTGTGCACGCCCATGCGCGGTGCGGCCTCTTGGCTCACAGCCATGCGCGCATGCGCCACGTCACCGTGCGCGGTGCGTCCTCTTGGCTCAAGTCCATGCGCGCGTGCGCCACGTCACCTGTGAGCCTATACGAGCGCGCCACACAGTCGCGCCGTATTGGCTCACTCTGGTGCGCCGCGCACGACACAGCAGGACCCATGCACCATGCGCTCAACCGCGCGCCTCCGTGCCATGTGTACTCGCGAGCGCATGACTGCCACGTCATGCGCCGCATCACCTACCACTTGGTCCTTGCAACCCTTGTGCTCCACCACGCGCACGTGGTCAAAAATACAAAGGCGGCTCGCGGCGATGCGAGCGTGCGAAGTGCAAAGTGCGCCATCAAAGCGCCACATTGCGCCTCATCGCCCACGCCACGCGCGCGAGTTAGGGTGCTCCCTTCGCGAGTACACTAGTGAGTGCTCCCATGAAACAATAAGGATGGAGAGTTCCCACTTAAATACCCCTTTAAGTTCCATCTCTCATCCGATGTGGGACAAGGTGCTACTTTCCCTTTTGTTTCAGCATTGAATGTTCCAAACACCCAACTTTGAGCATCGATATCTCATTCATCTTAGCTCGGTTTTGGACGTGGTTTAGTTCGTTGCGAAGGTCTTCCAACATAGAACACAAACCCACAAATAAATATATAAAACCCGCTCATTTTATTATATTTATTTCTAGCCCAAAATAGGAAAAAATCATTTTCCTATATTTGTGAAAAATGCTATTTTCACATATTTTTCCAACACGTCATTAAGTTCACAGGTAGAAATAAACAACCTTCACAATCAGATAAATCTGAAATGGAGCCTTCCAAAAAAAAAAGATGATGCAAGTCCCAATTACTACGGATCACAGTGATAATCATTGATTTACACACAAACACGTATTAGTTAGGTGTTTGAATGTGTATAAACTAACAAAAAAACAAAAGAAATAAGATGAGAATGAGATAGATCTACTAGAAACTAGATGAAAAAAGGAAACCAATACTCAAGAAAACATATAATGACATAGATCCCAAATGATATTACAAATCAGCTCCTGGATTCACACAATAAGCTCCAAAACCCGTTTACACCTTCAAAAACACACACTTAAGACCTCTCCAAACCCTAGGGTGCACACTTACTATTTATAGGTTTGGTTACCTACGTATTTATAAATATGCAGGTCGCGTATTTATAAATATGCAAGTGATATAAATGCGTTGCCAAAGTGTAAAACAACTATTAAGCTTTTACGGTTTAACCCTAGACTTCTAAAACCTATCCAAGACACCCAAACATGATATCTCAAATACCAACGGTCCTAACAAATGAAGGTAAGTACACTACTTAGTTTCTTTGGTTGAATTATGTGAAAATGAATTTAATAGTTGCTTGAAAATTTTGAAACAAAGAAGAACAATGACAAACCATCTATAAAAAAGACTGATGATAATGATTCTAGATTTAGGGATTCATTGTGTATCTGATATGTGATTTTAAATTTAGGTATACATTGAGTATCTGGTACGTAATTTTGGTCTTCGTTATGTATTTGATACGTGATTCTATATTTAGGTATACAGTGAGTATCTGGCACGTGATTTAGGTATTCATTATGTATTTGATACGTGATTCTAGATTTAGAATTCATTAAGTATCCGGTACATGATTTAGTTATTCATTGATCATTTGGTGCGTAATAATAGATGTAACATTACATTGAGCATTTGTGACTGCTTTAACACCTGGTACGTGATTATTACATTGAGTATTTGTTACTGCTTGCACACATGGTATGTGATTCTAGATGTAGGTATACATTGAGTATCTGGTACGTCATTTAGGTATTCATTTATCATTTGGGACGTGATTATAGATGTGGGGTTACATTAAGCATTTGTTACTGCTTACACATATGGTACGTGATTATTGATATCGGGTTATATTGAGGATTTGTTATTGTTTGCACACATGGTACGCGATTATAGATGTAGGGTTATGTCACACCCACAAGTTAGAGTTAGGCATGACTTCTTGGTATCATTATATATGCAGCTGAATATATAACTAAGGGTTGTGGAATGCTGAACGCCAAGTCACCTATGCACCTTCAAGGTAGTCGTTCAATCTAAAAGCCTATCTTGAACATGTCAAGGTCTCGACCTTCTAAGGTTCCGAACATTTCACCTATTTCCAACCATGCCATAGTTAAACGTTACTTGAAAAACATGCTTAAAAATGTCAACATTAAGTTAGTGAGTTCACAAGTTTTGTTCGACATAATGTAAATCATTTTCCTTATATGTTTTGAAAAGATCGTCATTAAAATGTATAATAGACACATCTTTGTAAATCCAACATACTCGTCTTTTGTCTTTTGAAAAGATAAGATTAACATATCTTTGAAAACCAACCATACTTGTTGATAAATATATCCTACAAAAATGTGTATACTTACCACGAAAGTCATAATACATATACCCATAAAAGACGTAATGCATGTATCATTTAATAACCCGGCATAATTACTCGTCAAAAATATGATACCAATATCTTTAATAACCCGACATACTTACCTGTGAAAGACATAATACCTATATCTTTAATAAACCAGCATATAGGCTAACAAAAGACATAATACCTATATCTTTTTTTACTTGGCATATAGATCGATGTAAGTCATAACACCTATGTCGACAAACTTCGTCATCCATAACTTTAATGGTTTCTATCAGTTTTTAATCATTTCATACACCGGATACACATATCCTGAGTGATCTTATTGTTAAGCTAGCAAAGATGAATAATGTTGTAATTACTGTTAGGGATGGATTTTCACATCTTATGGATTACGGATCCTCAAGCGGAGCCAGGATCACGGATCCTCAGTTCAGTTTGAATTAAGGATCCTCACAAGACGTTGCAGGAATAAGGATCCAGGATCCTCATTATTATCCTTATACTAACAGTTGTTTCCATTATATTTGAACTCGTTTTGCAGGATTATTCGAGTGGGACTTGGTCTTGCCGAGATTCCAGGGGAATATACCTTTCAATTCTGCACGTGCATGGCCTTCGTGACCGTTGTGGAGATCGTGGGAAGCTAGCATCTTTTTCGGATTGTTAGTTTGTTAGCTTATTTCTATTTTTATAAGGGGATAACAAGCTTGATTAGATAGAACAATTAGCAACACACACTACTCTCGTGAACTCTCTGCAACTTCTTGGCGATTACACGTTTTTTGCACACTAGTGATCCTTGTAACAAGCTTGTTATCATCCCGATTTGTAACATTGTTTGCTTAATATACTTGGTGATCGGTAGTTTTCATCACCCGAGGTTTTTTGTGCCGGAGATCATACATTGATCAAAGGCTTTTTCCTCGTATAAATCCTCGTGTCCAACATTCATTTCATTCATATATTGTTCATACATTTGTTTATCAATTCAAGCATCACACCTCACAAAATCAGATTTGGTTGTATTATCCTTGTGTGATTTTTGACCAAAACAGTTTGGCGCCCACCGTGGGGCAATTGGTGCTTCATTTCTGAGAAATTTTGTTCATTTCGAGCATTTCGGTTCATTACCTTCAACCACATGGCTTCCTAGGGAAAAAAACACTTCAAGCTCCATGCCGGCGATCACCTCTTCATAGGGCATTCCGCCTTTGTCTCCTGCACCTTATGGATCCCAGAAGAATGCTGAGAATGCTGGGAAGAAACAAACCCCCATTTTCCCAAAACCAACTTCTACTGCTTCTACTGGTCCTACTAATAATGATCTTTATTCTTTGATTTTGCAGTTGAAGGATCACATGCAGCAGGACACAACTAATGACAGGATCCTTTGAGAGATTGATGACATCAAGAAATTGATGACATCAACTAAGGATCACTCTCCATTGGTGCCCAGATCACTGAATTTTGATTCTCCAGCCATAACAGCCCAGCACTCCACAGCATCAGGCACTCAATACCAGGGTGGATTGTCGAGTATACGTTATGGATCGTTGGCAATGACTCAGGCTTAAGGATCCTACTTTCAGCCTTCAGGATCCTCTCTTCAGCCTCAAGGATCTTCCTCCCAGTATCAAGGATCCTTCTTTAGTTCCGAAGGATATATGGGAGCACAGACGGTTCAAGGATCCTCACTCCAGGATCAAGGATCCTCTTCTCAGGTTCAGGGATCCTCTCAGGTTCAGGGATCCTCATCTCAGGTTTACGGATCCATGGATTATCCTCCAAGACCCCTAGTCTCAGCATACCAAGGATCCAACATCTTTAAGGATCAAGGATCCTTAAGGAGTGTACAATCCGAAAGTTCAGATATTCACTTGGGAGACTTCATCCCTATGCATACTATTGCTTCGTCTGGTCCCTCGATCATGCCAGAATCACGTCAATATGGATTCACATCCGGAATTCCAAACTTGAATCCTTCAGGAGGTAACACTTTGAGTAATTCTTATAATGCTAACCATGGCTTTGTGCAGGATACAGGTATCAACCAAGCTATGGCCAGAGAGTTACAAAAGCTCAAGGATATGATATCCAGCGTTCCGGGGGTGGTTAAACCCATTCCTGAAATTCCATATGGGAGTCACAAGATATCTCATTTTGCACCACCTATTTGTGATGCAGAAATACCAAAGAGGTTTCAAACACCTAACATGAAGCTGTACGATGGCTCAACTGATTCTGAAGAGCATGTAGCTCAGTACAGAGAAAGGATGGAGATCAGTCCCATCCCTGAGAGGTTAAAAAAAGCATGTCTATGCAAGGGTTTCGGATCCACATTGACAGGATCAGCTCTTAAATGGCTGCTAAGTCTTCCCCCTTACTCTATTACTTCATTTGCTAATCTAGTTAATTTGTTTAATAGCCAATTCTCATGCAGTAGGAGGTTTGAACGTTTAACTAGTGATCTATATAGGGTAAAGCAAGGTCAAAATGAATCACTTAGAGATTATATTACTAAATTCAGTAGAGAATCCTTAGAAATTCCTAACCTGGATATAGCTATGGCTGTAGAAGCCTTCAAAATGGGTTTACTTAAGGATTCATAGTTCTATGATGATCTTGTCATGACCCCTTGCAGGAATCTTGATGAAGTAAGAACCAGGGCCCTTAGATTCATCCGCTTAGAGGATGATAAAAGGATACAAGAAAGACTGGCATGATCATCAAAACAAGAAAAGCAAGGATCATGCTTCAGGAACAACAAATCCAAACCATACAACAGATCTGATAACCAGAACATGCATGTAGTGGAGCAAGAAGAGGATGATGAAGATTATCCTCCCATTTCTAAATATTGTTTTTCTGTTGATTGTTAGGGATGGATTTTCCAAGCCTAAGGATCACGGATCCTCAAGTGTAGCCAGGATCACGGATCCTCAATTCTGTTTGAATTAAGGATCCTCAGAAGACGTTGCAGGATTAAGGATCCAGGATCCTCATTGTTATCCTAACACTAACGGTTGTTTCCATTATATTTAAGCTTGTTTTGCAGGAATGAACGAGTGGGGCTTGGTCTTGCCGATATTCCTGGGGAATATGCTCTAATATTCTGCACGTGCATGGCTGGAATGACTGTTATAGAAGTCGTGGGTAGCTTGCACATTTGGCGGATAGTTTGTTATTTAGATTATTTCTATTTTTAAAGGGGATAACTAACTTAATAGTTAGAAAAATTAGCAAACACACACACTCTCGCAAGCTCTCTGCAATACATTGGCGATTTCATACATTTTGCACACTAGTGATCCTTGTAACAAGCTTGTTATCATCCTGAGTTGTAACAATAATTTGTTTAATTATAGTTGGTGATCGGTAGTTTCCATCACCTGAGGTTTTTTATGCCGGAGATCATACATTGATCAAGGGCTTTTTCCTCGTATAAATCCTTGTGTCACTTGTTCATTTCATTTACAAGTTGTATATACATTTGCTCATTGATTCAAGCATCATACCTCACAAAAGAAGATTTGGTTACATTATCCTAGTCTGATTTTTGACCAAAATAGTTTGGCGCCCACCGTGGGGCAATTGTTGCTTCATTTCTTGAAAATTTTGTTCATTGTGTTCATTTCGGTTCATTATCTTCAACCATATGGCTTCTTCAGCAAAGAACACTTCAAGCTCTATGCCGGCAGTCACTTCTTCACAGGGCATCCCACCTTGCCTCCACCACCTTTTGGATCCCAGAAGAGTGCTGAAAATGCGGCGAAGAAACAAAGCCCCATTTTCTCAAAACCACCAACTTCTGCTGTTTCTTCTAGTCCTTCTAACAGATCTTTATTCTTTGATTTTGCAGATGAGGGATTACATACAGCAGCAGGACAAAACTAATGACAAGATCCTTCGAGAAATTGATGACATCAAAAAATTGAAGAGATCAGCGGAGGATCACTCTCCACTGGTACCTAGATCACTAGATTTTGACACTCCAGCTATAACCACCCTTCAATCTGCAGCTCCGGATATCCAGTACCAGAGTGGACCATTGGGAAGACGTTATGGATCAACAACTATGAGTCAGGCTTTAGGGTCCCACTTGCAGTCTTCAGGATCCTCTTTTCAACCTTTAGGATCCTCTTTCCAGCATCAGGGATCCTTCGTTAGCTCAGGAGGACATATGGGGACGTCCGCGGTTCAAGGATCCTCCCAGGTTTTAGGATCCTCCCAGGTTTTAGGATCCTCCCAGGTTCAAGGATCCTCCCAGGTTCAAGGATCCTCCTTTCAGGTTTAAGGATCCTCATCTCAGGTTTACGGATCCATGGATTACCCTCCAAGACCCCCAGTCACGGCACATCAAGGATCCAACATCTTTCAGGATCAAGGATTCTTAAGGAATGTGCAACCCGGAACTTCAGATGTTCACCTAGGAGACTTCATTCCAATGCAGACCATTGCATCATCTGGCCCCTCAATTGTACCAGAATCCCGTCAATATGGATTCACATCTGGAATTCCAAACTTGAATCCTTCAAGAGGTAACACTTTGAATAATTCTTATAACACTAACCATGGCTTTGTGCAGGATACAGGTATCAATCAAGTTATGGCTAGGGAATTACAGAAACTGAAGGATATGATATCTAGCGTTCCAGGAGTGGTTAAGCCCATTCCTGAAATTGCAGATGTAAGCCACAGGATATCTCGTTTTGCACCACCCATTTGTGATGCAGAAATTCCAAAGAGGTTCCAAATACCAACCATGAAGCTATATGATGGTTCAACGGATCCTGAAGAGCATGTAGCTCAATACAGAGAAAGGATGGAGATCAATCCAATTCCTGAGAGGTTAAAAGAAGCATGTCTATGCAAGGGTTTCGGATCCACACTGACATGATCAGCTCTTAAATGGCTGCTAAGTCTTCCCCCTTACTCTATTACTTCATTTGCTAATCTAGTTAATCTGTTTAATAGCCAATTCTCATGTAGCAGAAAATTTGAACGTTTAACTAGTGATCTATATAGGGTAACACAAGGTCAAAATGAATCACTTAGAGACTATATCACTAAGTTTAGTAAAGAATCCTTGGATATTCCTAATTTGGATATTGCTACGGCTGTAGAAGCCTTCAAAATGGGTTTACTTAAGGATTCATTGTTCTATGATGATCTTGTCATGACCCCTTGCAGGAATCTTGATGAAGTGAGAACCAGGGCCTTTAAATTCATCCGACTAGAGGATGATAAAAGGATCCAGGAAAGACTGGCAGGATCCTCGAAGCAGGAAAAACAAGGATCCTACTTCAGGAACAACAAGTCCAAATATTATAACAAGTATGACAACCAGAACGTGCATGCAGTAGAACAGGAAGAGGATGATGAGGATTATCCTCCCATTTCTGAATATTGTTTTTCAGTTGATAACAATGAACTGATCCTTGCAATGCAGAATTTAGGTAAGAAAGCAAGATGGCCCAGGAAAAGTGATAAGCCAGCTGCAACAAAAGACAAGTCTAAATGGTGTGCATATCATGAGGATTTCGGACATCTCACTGAAGAATGTATTGCACTTAGAAAAGAAATCGGTTATTTGTTAAGCAAGGGGCACTTGAAGGAGCTTTTGGGAAGAAAAAAGTCAAGGATCCAGGATCCTGAAAAGGTCCCAAAAAGAGCTCCTGCTCCTCCGACAGATGCACAAGTTATAAACTTCATATCCGGTGGATCAGACATTTGTGGCACTTCCTTTTCAGTAGCCGAAAGGCATGCCAAGGAGACCAAGATGGATAATGGGGACAGAACCATCCGAACCTCTACTGTAACACATGAGAAAGGTATAACTTTTGATGAGGATGATATAGTGGATGTTCAGGATCCTCATCTTGATGGTCTTGTTATTACCTTGTTTATATCTAATCATTTTATTCGCAGGATCTTGATAGATGGAGGAAGGTCGGTGAACATCATTCAGCTTGATGTCCTCAAAAAGATGAATATTCCTGAATCAGAAATCATCCCAAGATCCTCAGTTCTTGTGGGGTTCAGTGAGAAACCAAGAATACATAGGGGGACATTAAGCTTCCCATCTACATAGAGGGACTTCATTCTTTTCAAAAAAATTTGTTATAGATTGCTTATCCTGTTGCAATGTTATCCTTGGCAGGCCATGGATACATGACATGAAAGCAGTTGCATCTACATATCATCAGTGTGTAAAACTTCCTAGTCCATGAGGGGTGATAAAGATCGAGAGTGACCAACAAGAAACAAAGAATTACTATACCTCATCAATGAAGCCAGCCTCAAGACCAAGGGAGCAATACCAATTAAAGCATCCTCCAAGAGATGTACTGGAGGCAAGAGAACAAGATGTGAAAGATATCCTTATGGATCCTCATGATCCTGAACCCAAAGTCTTCATAGGATCAGGGATCCTCAGCAACATTGAACAGGATTTGGTATCCTTCCTCAAGAGAAGAAAAACTACCTTTGCCTGGAAGCATGAAGACATAACAGGTATCTCTAAAGATATAATTACTCATAAGCTTGGCATTAACAGGTCATTCAAACTCATACATCAAAAGAGTAGGAAGTTTGCACCTGAGAGGAATGCCATTATCCAGGAGGAGGTAGATAAGCTGCTCCGAGCAGGTATGATTAGAGAGGTTAAGTATCCAAGATGGTTAGCCAATGTGGTTGTTGTTCAAAAGAAAAACGGAAAGTGGAGAGTATGTATCAATTTCACTGACTTAAACAAGGCATGTCCCAAGGATCCTTTCCCATTACCCACATTGACTCCATGGTGGATGCTACCGCGGGTCATGAGTTGTTGACTTTTATGGATGCTTCATCTGGATTCCAACAAATTCAGATGGAACCATCTGACCAAGAGGACACAAACTTTATGACCCCAACTGGTATCTATTGTTATATTGCTATGCCGTTTGGACTAAGAAATGCAGGTGCTACTTATCAAAGGCTAGTCAATATGATGTTTAAGGGTCAAATAGGACACACTATGGAAGTCTATATAGATGACATGGTGGTTAAGTCCAAGAGAGCTGAGGATCACCTTAGAGACCTTGAGGAAGCATTTGATATCCTTGACAAATTCAATATGAAACTGAATCCTTCAAAGTGTCACTTTGGTGTTAAAGCAGGCAAATTCCTAGGTTACATGGTAACAAAAAAAGGCATAGAAGCAAGTCCAGAGCAAATTAAGGCAATTGTGAATATCAAATCTGTGACAACCGGTGATTTACGGCTCTTAATTATGTGAATTACAGGTGATTAACGCAATAATAAATAGTGTTTAAGACATAGATTAACTTAATTAGGCCTTTGGAGTGCCTATGAACGTCTATACGACTTTACAGGGCGAGAACGGTGGTTTACGAAAGAATCTGCTGAATATTAAGCGACAATGAACTGATACTATACGAAATACTGACAACGCCGACAAGTATGAATGTTACACGAATATTTTATGTCTATGAAATTAATTTTGTGAATTTATTGGGCTTCCATGCGACACAAATGCAACGTGAACTAAAAACGCGATGGTAGGAAACGCATCGGCAACGAAACGGAAGCGACGGAGACGCCTGTCACCTTCAGAACTTACATTTTACGCTATATTTAGCTCCGTAATGAAATTTTAGTAACTACAGTCGAAACCGGATCAGAAAAACGGTTTGAAACGACAAAGCACGCTCTTTACTCGATTTAACACACCCGACGAACGAAAGCGTCAAAACCGACTTCCGACGTACGTTTTACTTGTTTTCGACTTTAAATATATACGCTACTATTTTACACGAGGCTCGGGAATGAAAACGGGCCTTGAGGGCGAGATCGGGCCATTCGATATAACTAGAAACAGGCTTGTGGGCCTTAGGCCCAAGCCCATAAGACACTCACTATATAAAGGGATTTTAACCCAAAATCCTCATTTTCCACCCACACTTTCTCACTCTACCCCTCATACTCTCCCTGCTCACTCTCTCTCTCTTTAGAACCCGGATCCCGGCAAACTTCCGCCAAGGAGCCGGTGAAGTCCCGGTGGCGACGGCCGGTGATCGCGGTGGTGCGGCGGCGGAGGTTTCGGCGAGGTTCCGGCGTCATTTTTCCGGCCAAACACCCCTACCCCCACAAAACCAAACGTTCCCGACACGATGGCGATGTCCGTTTTCGAAGATTCTGAGCCGTTTGGGCTCACGCGCAACTCCGGCGAAGTTCCGGTCAAGATTCCGGCGATCACGTTTTAAACTTTTAACTCAGTGGATGCGTAGATCGGATCACAAGGGGTGTTTCTGCACATTTTCAAGGAACTTTATATTCCAGCGACTTTCCGGTAAGTTGAACTCGACTCGTTTTGCTATTTTCTTTGTTTTCTGAACGGAAACGAGTGACGACCTTACTTTTTCTTGCTTTCCGGTGACGGCGGACAGGCTCTGGGTAACATGATGGTGTCGGCGGTGGTGGTCGTCGGCTGTGGTGATGGCACGGGAGGAGGCGATGGTTTTTTTTCCTTCCGACAAGCTCACCGGTTCAGGTCGGATGCGGGTATGGTTCAGGTCAGATTTGGTACGTTCGGGTTCAGTCAACACGGGTTACGAAGCAGTTCAGTTGACTCGGTCAAACCGAGTCAACTCGGTCAGCTTCGGTCAACATGTGGTTCGGGTCAAGGTTTTGGGTCTGGTCAAACCTGGTAAAGACGGTCAGCGAGTCGGGTCTTGCGGTTTGCTATTTTCTTTGTTTTCTGAACGGAAACGAGTGACGACCTTACTTTTTCTTGCTTTCCGGTGACGGCGGAGAGGCGCTGGGTAACATGATGGTGTCGGCAGTGGTGGTCGTCGGCTGTGGTGATGGCACGGGAGGAGGCGACGGTTTTTTTTCCTTCCGACAAGCTCACCGGTTCAGGTCGGATGCGGGTATGGTTCAGGTCAGATTTGGTACGTTCGGGTTCAGTCAACACGGGTTACGAAGCAGTTCAGTTGGCTCGGTCAAACTGAGTCAACTCGGTCAGCTTCGGTCAACATGTGGTTCGGGTCAAGGTTTTGGGTCTGGTCAAACCTGGTAAAGACGGTCAGCGAGTCGGGTCTTGCGGTTTGTGGTTCGGTTCGGTTGACTCGGTCAAACCGAGTCAACTTGGTCAACCGGGTCAGCTCAGTCAACTCAGCGAGTCAACTCAGCCGGTCAACTCGGTTGACCCGGTCAACTCAGTCAACCTCGTCGGCGTTCGACACTAGAAGATGGTATAAGTTTAAGTCGCGATTATTTTCGTTAACTATTCCTTATTTTAATAATACGTGATAACGAGCTCGAACCGACATGATTATAGTTTACATTTTATGAAATTTTTGGCAAATTGATATATTGGTAATTGAATCTTGGATTGAATTTTCATAAAATGACGACAACTTGTGTTGTCAGGGCGTCCAAAAACAGAGAAAACTCTGTCCGTTTTTCGAGAAAATACGAAAATAATTGCGTTTTATTATAACACAAAACAAATCGGAATGTTACTTATCTTTCCTAAAACAAGACGCAAATACATAATTTCTTTCTACGACACTTTACAACTTACAATAAACGACGATTCGGAAAATTATTTACAACGATAAATATAGTTATTTTAAACTTCAAAATTCGACAATTCTTTTACAAGATTTATATAACTATTTGTGTTGTTTCAAACGCCGATAATACGACTTCCTTTATAAAAATAAATATAGTTTATGTATTTATTTCAAATACCAAACAACACAAATTCGTTTTATAAACGAATATAGTTTATACATATGTTTCCAATATCAAGCAAGAAGATTTCGTTTTGTAAAATAAATATAGTTTACATATTTATTTCAAACATCAAACAAGGCGACAGTTCTTTTATAAACTTAAATATAGTTTATATACTATTTCAAATATCAAACGACACGACGATTGTGTTACTAAAATAAATATAGTTTATATATTTATTTGAAGTATTAAATGACACGAATTCGTTTTACAAAAATAAATATAGCTTATAAATTTATTTCAAACATCGTATAACACGAATTCTTTTATAAAATAGATATAGTTTATCTATTTATGTCAAACATTCAACAACTCGACGATCCTTTATAAAATAAATATAACTTTTTATATTTATTTTTAAACGCCTAAACGGCATATGCCTATATTTTGTTAAGACGCGAAACATAATACGAGTTGGTTATATATTGTTTTATTTTCATACAACTATTCTTTACATATGCCTATGAATTCTCAAGACGATTAATGTGATTATATCGATATAGTTATATGTTTTCATATGAATATTCATATATTATAAACCTCTCGAGAGCTAAGTCTTTCTAAGACTTATTTATTACCGCCAATAAACGAGCTAAATGAATATAACCTAATCGTTTCATCAAGTTAACAACTTACCGTTGAATCGTTCGGTTAACGATTCGGTAGAGCTCGGTGACACGTAGTTTAGTTACTGTGTTTTTTTTAGAAACTTATAAGATATTCCGTGTTAGGAATATTGTAGAATGCACGCTAGCGAGTCACGTATTGGAAACGAAATCACGAAGTCGTATATAGCTAGCTTTGCACATGGAAATTCAGGTGAGTTCATAACCCCACCATTTTACGGTTTTACATTTTTGTAAATGTTTTCGGGGTTGAAAGACATGCACGTTTTGCAGAAACATACAAAATTTTCGGTGAACAAAGATTTCATATTTTAGACAAGGCACGTTTTGCAGGAACATACGAGGTTTTTGAATGAATGAAAACTCATATTTTAAGACATGTTACGAACGGATTTCAAGGAACTTGTCACACCCCGACCACGTATAGCATACAAGACGTGGCGAAAAACGTCGGGGAGTGTTGTAACAGAATTAATTGTTTCAAATCCATGGCAAACAAAGTTGTATTTTATTTATAAAACAAGAGTTACATTGTCTTAACACAAGAAATACAGAGTTTATAACATAATTAAACAAAGTCTATCATCGTTTTTAGTCTCTAAGGCACAGGTCCGCCCTAGTGTCCTGATCAACATCCTATGGAAAAGCTCCTGAAAACACATGTGAAAATAGGTACGTCAGCATAAAAATGCCTGTGAGATACATAGGTTTTGTGAAAATAGGATTCATGACTTAAGTTTAAGAAAATGTTTAATAAAGTTTAGTCATGAACCTTGTAAGTTGTTTTGTTTTGTAATTCATTTAAAAAGCGATAAGATCAGATGATATGTATAAACAAAAGAATAATGTATGGTTAAATGAATAACCAAGTACACTAAGTTGTATAAAATAAACTGTATTGTAAACCAAGTCTTTTGAAAACATGTTACTTGTGTAAAATGTATAAATCCAAAATGAATGATTTAAATAACGCTATGATATGTAATATAATACAAACACTTATATATAGGAAGTACCAGCGGCGTATCCACCATGCTTGTATCATATTACTCACATATCATCATTTAAGTCACTTAAACAAACCACCAATGTATAAAGTCTATGTTTAAACTAATAGTCAAAAGTCCTTGTATAAACCATATCAAATGTTTATAAGTCCAAAAGTAGTCAAGTAATGTGTATCAAATGTTAGGTATCGTAAGTAAAGTATTGTCACATAGTCCAAATGTAGAAATGTACAAAACAAAGTATTTTGAATATATCAAAAAGTTATGTTTTGCAAAGTAATGCATGTTACATTGATACAAACATTTATGTGGTAAGTTAACGCATACATTCAAGCCTTGAGACAGTCGGATAACCCTTTCAGTCAAGGTTATCAAAAGAAATGTTTTCGGATTCAGTCATTCCTTACATCCAAACAAACCCGGGATGTCAGGAATGGGATTTGTCAATTCCTATGGTACCACTACTTACTCCCGAGCGGCGTAGCAAATGTTAATGAACGTAATAAAGACCCGTTTGTGCAAACCAAATGTTATAGCAGTTGTATACATGTCATATGAAAACAATGTACTAAGTATGCTAAGTTAACATACAAAGCAGAAAAGTCTTGTAAATCAATGTGCTAGCATGCTATCAGACAACATACATAGCAGAAATGTAATGTAAAACAATGTACTAAGTATGCACACAATGGACATACATAGCATGAAATGTCATGAAATTATGTACTATAATGTACTAACAAACATAGCCGGTATATGATGTGAAAACAGGAAAGCATGAAAGTAACAAGTAGGCACATGTGTTCCACCCCAAAACAGTTTGGAAAACAGTAAAAGAGGGGTCTATGTACTCACTTGATATTGCTCAGATGTCTTAAGAAAATCACCAAGTAATGCTAGAGATCTCGGAATCAAACGACACCTAATATAGGTAACTATGTTAATAAACCGGACCTAAATCGGAAGATCGGATAGAATGAGGGTTCGTAAACCAAACGAGTATGGAGACTCGTGTAATATGGTTTAACAAAGCCTACATACTAAATGAAACCTAACATAAGTGCTTTCGACCCATTACGACCCGTTTAGGTAGCTTATGCTACTTTAACGCGTCGTTCGCGTAAAACGCGTTCGGACCGCCTAACTAGCCCTATGACAAGTGTTATATGCCTAAACATGTTACATAATCAATTATGTGACAAAGGTTTAGGTTACATATGCTTAATTACCAATTATACATGAAAAGGGTATTCTGGTAATTTACCTAAGGCATATAAACTACCTATCATACAACTACTCAAACGATGTGACCATAGGGTATAACCTCGGAAGGTTATTCCCTACCTACTATGGTCACCTAATGTATTTGGTCGGATCCTAATGATCGACCAAATGGGTCGGGTTCGAAGGTATAAGCGATTTATTAGATCGCTTACCCTTACGACCCTAGACAACGTGGTAATCAGTAGGCATAGTCCCAAGGGACTATAACCAACGTGATTACACTCACGTTGCGAAGTTCAAACGAACTTCGCATTGACCATAAACTGGTCAATGCAGAAAGTCAAACAAAGTTTGACTTTCAGACTCGAAAGACTCGAAAAGCAATAAAAGAACGAAAGAATACTTACGAAGGGTCCCTGAATGCTAATTTCGATTCAAAAATCTCAGGTATGAAACAATAGTTTTAACTTAGAGTTTCTCAAATCAAAATTCTTGTAAGTTTTGCAATGGGGGGCATGGGGTATTTATAGTTTTCGGTCCACCGTTAAGATCGTTTCATGGAAACCGTGCTCGAATCCTACCCGTACATGTGTTGCAAAGTTGTGGTGACTAAAAATGGGTTCTTATCAGCTGACTAGACAAGTGTGAGTGTGTGGTTGAGGATTAAACAGCTGCAATCTGATGTTAAATACACTTAATCTGGTCTGGTTAGGCAGTCGCGTAGCGCTACTGCAAAGGCATTAGGCAGTCGCGCTACGCTAGCACCCCCTGTTTCAGAAATGTTTCAAAAGTGGCAGAAATGGTCCCTGCACGTGTTTAAGGCCTTTTTCGATGCGTTTGAACCCCGTTAACCTCATTTCAAGGCTCTAAAATGAAGTTAAAGTATAGGGAACTCAAAACATGCTCAAAAATATGCCGGATGATGGTTCGTTTGGTCGTACGATCGCGATGTTCGCTTAATTACGGCGGAATGCGCACAAGCGCGAAAAACGATCCAAATGACGTGACGAATTGATTTTTGGAAAGCCAAACACTAAAGAATAATATAGTCATGCTTACATAAATTTTTGGATGTCCGGATGTATTCAGAACGTAAGTTATGCGCGAAAGTGCAAACTTGTGCACTTTTTGACACTTTTAGTCCCTGAATGACCCAAAAGTTTATTTTAGCATACCGAACCCCTCAAAGCCTATTTCTAAGCTATGTAAAGGATATTTATGGTATGTTTAACTTATGTTCATGTTCCGGAATGTTCGTTACAGTTCAAATTGGCATACTTTCGCAGTTTGTCAAGTTTAGTCCCTGTAAACGAATTAACTTGTTTTTGCCATACCAAAGCCTTTAAAACTTATTTCTAAGTTATGTAAAGGTTATTTAAGGTATGTTGAGTATATGTTGATGTTCCGGAGTATTTGTCGCATTAAACTGATTACGTTTACGCACCAGTTTGCGTATAACTCTCCAGAAAGTGATATAGAGTTTGAAATTACATAAAAGTCAAAACATGAAAAATGTAAAACACAACCAAACAAACATTGGGATCAAATAACATTGTTTTATTGATAATAGAACTGTTCACAATGATTACAAGCACGGATGTTACAGTCTCCCCTACTTGTGGAAATTTCGTCCCGAAATTTATTTAGAGGAAACTCGTGGGAAAAGATGTGGATATTTCGCTTTCATTTGATCTTCGCATTCCCAAGTAAACTCGGGTCCACGTTTTGCTTCCCAGCGAACTTTGACCAAAGGAATGCGCTTGCGTTTAAGCCACTTGACTTCATGTTCCATGATTTCCACTGGTTTCTCAACAAATTTCAGTGTCTAGCCAACACGAATTTCGTCAAGCGGTACGTGGAGGTTCTCATCAGCTAAACACCTCTTGAGATTGGACACGTGAAAAGTTGGATGAACATTTCCAAGTTCAGGAGGTAACTCAAGTCTGTAGGCTACCTTTCCGATTCTTTCGACGATCTTGAATGGTCCAACGTATCTTGGTGCAAGTTTTCCTTTCTTTCCAAATCTGATCACACCTTTCCAAGGTGAGACCTTAAGTAATACTCGATCACCGACTTGAAATTCCAAAGGTTTGCATTTTGGATCCGCGTAACTCTTTTGACGGCTCATAGCTGTCTGAAGGTTATCGCGAACTTTCTTGACCTTGTCAGTTGTCTCTAAAATGAGGGCAGGTCCAGTAAGTTGAGCCTCGTCGATCTCATTCCAGCAGACTGGTGAACGACATTTTCGACCATAGAGAGCCTCGAAAGGAGCCATTTTGATACTGGTGTGATAACTGTTGTTGTAGGAGAATTCAATCAACTTAAGATGTGAATCCCAACTACCACCAAAATCGATCACACAAGCTCTAAGCATATCCTCCAGAGTCTGGATTGTTCTCTCAGATTGACCATCCGTTTGCGGATGATAAGCTGTGCTCAGATTAAGTTGGGTCCCCATAGCAGATTGCATGGTTCTCCAAAAGTGAGAAGTGAAACGAGCATCTCTGTCAGAAATGATGTTCAAAGGAACACCATGTCGAGCTACAATTTCATCTACATAGATTTTAGCAAGTCTGTCAGCAGGAAAATCCTCACGGATTGGCAAGAAATGTGCTGACTTAGTAAGACGATCAACAACTACCCAGATGGCATCATGACCTTTCTTTGTGCGTGGAAGTTTGGTAACAAGATCCATAGTAATGTTTTCCCATTTCCAAACTGGGATCTCTGGTTGCACCAATAAACCAGAAGGACGCTGATGTTCAGCCTTAACCTTAAGACAAGTAAGGCATTTTGATACGTATAAGGCAATGTCTTTCTTCATACCAGGCCATCAATAATGAATACGAAGATCCTTATACATCTTATCTGAGCCCGGATGAATAGAATAACGAGACTTATGGGTTTCATCCATAAGCAAGGTACGCAGATTATCCTGGCTTGGGACCCACAAACGGTCCATGAAGTAATACGATCCATTGTCCTTCAGTTCCAGAGCAGGTGTTATGTGATAGGGAAATTCCTTATCCATCAAACCTTGTGAAACACAAGATTGTTGAGCCTGAGAAAAGCGTGCTTGGATATCGGATCGAGCTTGAATAACAGTTTGAACACGTACACAATGAAGCTTAGTACGTTCTTTACGACTCAATGCATCAGCTACGACATTCGCCTTACCAGGATGGTAGCGAATTTCGCAGTCATAGTCGTTTAAAAGCTCAATCCAACGTCGTTGCCTCATGTTGAGTTCTTTCTGGTTGAAGATATGCTGAAGACTTCTGTGGTCAGTGAAAACCACACATTTTGTACCGTACAAATAGTGTTTCCAGATCTTTAGAGCGAAAACAACTGCACCCAACTCAAGATCATGAGTGGTGTAGTTCTTCTCATGTATCTTCAACTGCCTCGATGCATATGCTATGACTTTGTTCCTTTGCATTAGAACACAGCCAAGACCCAGTTTAGATGCATCGCAATAAACGACGAAATCATCATTGCCCTCAGGCAAAGTTAGAACAGGCGCTTCGCAAAGCTTCCGCTTCAAGTGTTGAAAAGCTTCCTCTTGTTTGAATCCCCAATCAAAGGGTTTGTTCTTCTGAGTTAGAGCAGTTAGAGGAACTGCGATCTTTGAGAAGTTCTCAATGAAGCGGCGGTAATAACCCGCTAGACCAAGAAAAGAATGAACTTCAGTAGGAGTAGTAGGCGTATCCCAATCCTTAATCGCACTGATCTTGGAGGGATCTACATGAATACCTCGTTCGTTGATAATATGTCCTAAAAATTGAACCTCTTTAAGCCAGAATTCACACTTGGAGAATTTGGCGAAAAGTTGCTCTTTCTTTAGGAGTTCCAGAGTAAGACGAAGATGTTTCTCGTGATCAGCTCGCGTCTTAGAGTAAATCAAGATGTCGTCAATAAAAACAATGACGAACTGATCCAAATAAGGTTTGCAGACCCTATTCATTAAGTCCATGAAAACAGCAGGAGCATTAGTCAAACCGAATGGCATGACTGTGAATTCATAGTGCCCATACCGAGTACGGAACGCTGTCTTGGGAATATCTTCTTCATGCACCCGAAGTTGATGATATCCAGAACGTAGATCAATCTTCGAAAAATAAGAAGCGCCCTGTAGCTGATCAAAGAGATCATCAATGCGAGGTAGGGGATATCGATTCTTGATGGTAAGCTTGTTAAGCTCACGATAATCGATACACATCCTAAAAGATCCATCCTTCTTCTTGACAAAAAGAACGGGAGCACCCTAGGGTGAAAAGCTAGGACGGATAAAACCTTTGTCAGAGAGTTCCTGAAGCTGCTTAGACAACTCTTGCATCTCAGATGGCTGCAAGACGATATGGAGCTCTGGCAATGGGATTTGCACCAGGTACGAGATCGATGCGGAACTCTACTTGGCATGCTGGGGGTAGACCAGGTAAATCTTCAGGGAAAACTTCAGAATAATCCCGAACGACAGGAATATCTGAAATAGACTTACCCTTGCCTTTATCTTCTGTAACATGTGCTAAGAAAGCCACATAGTTCTTCCGCAGATACTTCCGAGCTTTAAAACAAGACATGAGCTTGAGGCCACCAGACGGTTTCTCACCTTGAACCTGTAGAATCTTGCCTGTCGAAAGCGGCACACGAACAATCTTCTCAGAACAAACTATCTCTGCGCGATGCTTGGATAACCAATCCATACCCACTATGACGTCGAAGCTTCCAAGTTGCATTGGCGTGAGGTCAATAGGAAAATGATGATCGTTAAGGTTCAGCTGGCATTTGCGTAGAACAGAATCAAGAATAATGGGTTCACCACTAGCAACTTCTACTGTCAAAGGTTTACCTAGTTTTGTTCTAGACACTCGAAGTAATGGCTCAAAAGACAATGACACAAAACTCTTATCGGCACCCGAATCGAAAAGAACAGATGCAGGCTGATTATTAATAAAGAACGTACCGTTCACCACATTATCGTCCGCTTGCGCCTCTTGGGCATTCATGTTAAAGGCTCGGCCTCGAGCCGGAGCTTGATTCTGATTTGGGTTCTGGTTCTGGTTGGCTAGCCTTGGGCACCGGTTCCTGTAGTGGGTCAGATCCCCACAATTGTAGCACGAACCAGGAGGAAAATGAGGTCGTGCAGCTTAACCTTGTTGCTGAGCAAGAGGCTGAGCAACTTGTTGAGCTTGGTTTGGAACTGCCTGGTTCTGGTTAACAGGAATGCGGCAGGTGGCAGCAAGATGACCAGATCTTCCGCAGTTAGTGCACTGACGACACTGGAGGTGTGGTTGATGATGGCCGTTACACCTGTTGCACAAAGGTGCATTGCCAACATAAGGCTTCTTGGCTATTGGCTGCGCAGGCTGATTTGGTGCAGCTTGAGCCTGTGCAGTAACGGCATAGTTTTGGGAAGCCTTTCGCTTCCTAGAATTCTTTGAGGAACCAGAATTCTTCCCATTCTTGTTTTCACCTTTCTTACCATCCCCTTTGTCAGATGCCTGCTTCTTACCCTTGTCACCCTTCTTATGCAGCTTTCCCTTACGCACCTGCGACTTAGTCAGTGTCGCTGATAACTCGATCGCCTGACGGAGTGTGGCAGGGTTATTACCAGTAAGGATGTCTTGCACTGAGTCAGGTAGGCCGTCGATGTACCTTTCGATGGCCTTGTCGAGTGGGGTAACCATAGTCGGGCAAAGCAGACTCAACTCCTCAAACCTGTCAGTATATGCCCTGTGCTCACCACTATCTTGCTTCAAATTATCAAACTCTTTCTCCAAAGCTCGCTGCTCATGACGAGGACAGAATTCCCTCATCATAAGGGCTCTAAGTTCAGCCCATGTCTGCGCGAGAGCAACTTCTGCACCTTGGTCCCTCATAACCCCGTTCCACCATGTCAAAGCCCTCTTCTGAAATACGCTCGAAGCAAACTCGACTTTGCGATTTTCAAGACACTGCACGTGGCGGAAAGTATTCTCAATGCTCTCAAACCACTGAAGAAGCCCAGTCGCTCCCTCAGAACCACTAAACTTGTGTGGTTTAGCCGAGTTAAAATCATTGTATTTGCACGGACCATTGTTGTTGTTGTTGGCTTGTTGCCATTGAGCAAAGAGATTTGGGAATTGAGCAGCCATCTGCTGCGCAATGATTTCTGCCAGTTCGGCAATCGCTATTTGGTTCTCGCGTCGAGGAGGCATTCTAAAAGAGGAAACATGAAAAGAACGAGTGAGATGATTGGATGAAGAGAATGAGATGAAACAAAATCAACAAAGGCAAAGATGGTGGTCATTTGTCCGCATTACCAAGCAAACAAATGACACACAGTGACTAATCAAAGTAAATGGGTCAAAAATAATGTATCACGAAGACATGCTCGCCTATAAGTGAACACTCATCCCAAGAATTCTCAGGTAAGCACAACTGGTCTCGCGTCTGATGAGATGTATACGAAGTGCTTGCCTAGACAGAAAACTCAGAATACAGGCATTCACTCTTCCAGTTTGCACGTGTTCACATTATTTATAACCCAAAACGTTGACGAGATTTTGAAAATTTGAAGGCACAAGGCCAAAAATTTTAGTTAAACTGGAAGGGTTCAAAACCTTACAATAGAGGGTTCAAAACCTTGTAATAAATTATCCAAAAACAGATAATTGTTTTTCAAAAATCGTTTCGGAAAAATTTGGTTCTTGTTTTGCTAATCACCTAAGGATAGGTGATGTACATGTTTTAAGATCTAAACACAAGATAACTTGTGTTAGGGTCCTAGAAAAGTTATAGTCTAGGTCAAAGTATTACTAATAACCTAATTCCCTATAACCATTGGCTCTGATACCAACTCTTCTGTCACACCCCGACCACGTATAGCATACAAGACGTGGCGGAAAACGTCGGGGAGTGTTGTAACAGAATTAATTGTTTCAAATCCATGGCAAACAAAGTTGTATTTTATTTATAAAACAAGAGTTACATTGTCTTAACACAGGAAATACAGAGTTTATAACATAATTAAACAAAGTCTATCATCGTTTTTAGTCTCTAAGGCACAGGTCCGCCCTAGTGTCCTGATCAACATCCTATGGAAAAGCTCCTGAAAACACATGTGAAAATAGGTACGTCAGCATAAAAATGCCTGTGAGATACATAGGTTTTGTGAAAATAGGATTCATGACTTAAGTTTAAGAAAATGTTTAATAAAGTTTAGTCATGAACCTTGTAAGTTGTTTTGTTTTGTAATTCATTTAAAAAGCGATAAGATCAGATGATATGTATAAACAAAAGAATAATGTATGGTTAAATGAATAACCAAGTACACTAAGTTGTATAAAATAAACTGTATTGTAAACCAAGTCTTTTGAAAACATGTTACTTGTGTAAAATGTATAAATCCAAAATGAATGATTTAAATAACGCTATGATATGTAATATAATACAAACACTTATATATAGGAAGTACCAGCGGCGTATCCACCATGCTTGTATCATATTACTCACATATCGTCATTTAAGTCACTTAAACAAACCACCAATGTATAAAGTCTATGTTTAAACCAATAGTCAAAAGTCCTTGTATAAACCATATCAAATGTTTATAAGTCCAAAAGTAGTCAAGTAATGTGTATCAAATGTTATGTATCGTAAGTAAAGTATTGTCACATAGTCCAAATGTAGAAATGTACAAAACAAAGTATTTTGAATATATCAAAAAGTTATGTTTTGCAAAGTAATGCATGTTACATTGATACAAACATTTATGTGGTAAGTTAATGCATATATTCAAGCCTTGAGACAGTCGGATAACCCTTTCAGTCAAGGTTATCAAAAGAAATGTTTTCGGATTCAGTCATTCCTTACATCCAAACAAACCCGGGATGTCAGGAATGGGATTTGTCAAGTCCTATGGTACCACTACTTACTCCCGAGCGGCGTAGAAAATGTTAATGAACGTAATAAAGACCCGTTTGTGCAAACCAAATGTTATAGCAGTTGTATACATGTCATATGAAAACAATGTACTAAGTATGCTAAGTTAACAAACAAAGCAGAAAAGTCTTGTAAATCAATGTGCTAGCATGCTATCAGACAACATACATAGCAGAAATGTAATGTAAAACAATGTACTAAGTATGCACACAATGGACATACATAGCATGAAATGTCATGAAATTATGTACTATAATGTACTAACAAACATAGCCGGTATATGATGTGAAAACAGGAAAGCATGAAAGTAACAAGTAGGCACATGTGTTCCACCCCAAAACAGTTTGGAAAACAGTAAAAGAGGGGTCTATGTACTCACTTGATATTGCTCAGATGTCTTAAGAAAATCACCAAGTAATGCTAGAGATCTCGGAATCAAACGACACCTAATATAGGTAACTATGTTAATAAACCGGACCTAAATCGGAAGATCGGATAGAATGAGGGTTCGTAAACCAAACGAGTATGGAGACTCGTGTAATATGGTTTAACAAAGCCTACATACTAAATGAAACCTAACATAAGTGCTTTCGACCCATTACGACCCGTTTAGGTAGCTTATGCTACTTTAACGCGTCGTTCGCGTAAAACGCGTTCGGACCGCCTAACTAGCCCTATGACAAGTGTTATATGCCTAAACATGTTACATAATCAATTATGTGACAAAGGTTTAGGTTACATATGCTTAATTACCAATTATACATGAAAAGGGTATTCTGGTAATTTACCTAAGGCATATAAACTACCTATCATACAACTACTCAAACGATGTGACCATAGGGTATAACCTCGGAAGGTTATTCCCTACCTACTATGGTCACCTAATGTATTTGGTCGGATCCTAATGATCGACCAAATGGGTCGGGTTCGAAGGTATAAGCGATTTATTAGATCGCTTACCCTTACGACCATAGACAACGTGGTAATCAGTAGGCATAGTCCCAAGGGACTATAACCAACGTGATTACATTCACGTTGCGAAGTTCAAACGAACTTCGCATTGACCATAAACTGGTCAATGCAGAAAGTCAAACAAAGTTTGACTTTCAGACTCGAAAGACTCGAAAAGCAATAAAAGAACGAAAGAATACTTACGAAGGGTCCCCGAATGCTAATTTCGATTCAAAAATCTCAGGTATGAAACAATAGTTTCAACTTAGAGTTTCTCAAATCAAAATTCTTGTAAGTTTTGCAATGGGGGGCATGGGGTATTTATAGTTTTCGGTCCACCGTTAAGATCGTTTCATGGAAACCGTGCTCGAATCCTACCCGTACATGTGTTGCAAAGTTGTGGTGACTAAAAATGGGTTCTTATCAGCTGACTAGACAAGTGTGAGTGTGTGGTTGAGGATTAAACAGCTGCAATCTGATGTTAAATACACTTAATCTGGCCTGGTTAGGCAGTCGCGTAGCGCTACTGCAAAGGCATTAGGCAGTCGCGCTACGCTAGCACCCCCCTGTTTCAGAAATGTTTCAAAAGTGGCAGAAATGGTCCCTGCACGTGTTTAAGGCCTTTTTCGATGCGTTTGAACCCCGTTAACCTCATTTCAAGGCTCTAAAATGAAGTTAAAGTATAGGGAACTCAAAACATGCTCAAAAATATGCCGGATGATGGTTCGTTTGGTCGTACGATCGCGATGTTCGCTTAATTACGGCGGAATGCGCACAAGCGCGAAAAACGATCCAAATGACGCGACGAATGGATTTTTGGAAAGCCAAATACTAAAGCATAATATAGTCATGCTTACATAAATTTTTGGATGTCCGGATGTATTCAGAACGTAAGTTATGCGCGAAAGTGCAAACTTGTGCACTTTTTGACACTTTTAGTCCCTGAATGACCCAAAAGTTTATTTTAGCATACCGAACCCCTCAAAGCCTATTTCTAAGCTATGTAAAGGATATTTATGGTATGTTTAACTTATGTTCATGTTCCGGAATGTTCGTTACAGTTCAAATTGGCATACTTTCGCAGTTTGTCAAGTTTAGTCCCTGTAAACGAATTAACTTGTTTTTGCCATACCAAAGCCTTTAAAACTTATTTCTAAGTTATGTAAAGGTTATTTAAGGTATGTTGAGTATATGTTGATGTTCCGGAGTATTTGTCGCATTAAACTGATTACGTTTACGCACCAGTTTGCGTATAACTCTCCAGAAAGTGATATAGAGTTTGAAATTACATAAAAGTCAAAACATGAAAAATGTAAAACACAACCAAACAAACATTGGGATCAAATAACATTGTTTTATTGATAATAGAACTGTTCACAATGATTACAAGCACGGATGTTACAGAACTCAAATGGTTTACGAATGAATCATATTAAATATATCGGTTTTTCAAACAAATGAGTATTATCGAAAAGTGAATGATTTTCATGACTAGGGATGGGATCGTCTAGTTATAATAAGGGGGTTGGGTGGGTCTGCGTTTGAGAAACGGGACACCCTGTGAGTAAATGTTACAAAAGGATTACATACAATTACAATTGGTATGGTTAGCCTAGGAAAGAACCATAGATCATGTGAATGGGTAGGCGGATACTTGGGACCATTAATCCTCGTATAAGGACCGATGGGCATGAGTGATAGATCTATTTGGGTGTAGCGAGCCCACACCCATGGGGACCAGGGTGGCCCATAGTGGTGACTATGTCTTCCAACCGGAAGCCCGGTATAACTTTGCTAGGTTTGAGTCTTCCTACACCGTCACACATATCAGTGGCCTTGCAAACCATTGGTGATCTTTTCCTTGTTTGCTTTCATACCGGGATTTATATACATACATACATACACAGTTTACAAAGGTTTTATACAAGTTCAAAGCATAGGATTATGCGGGCATGAAGTCAAAGTCAGGGTGTGCATTGACGGTTATAAGAACATTACAAATACGAGGGTTTACAAATACAGGGTTCTACGAACATAATGCGTTACAAATACAAAGTTTCCATATAACTTGACAAGAAAATGATTTCTAAATTCGTTTTCACAATAATATTTCACAAACCGGTTATGCAAAAGATTTATTTCAAATCTTTTACAAACAAACTATGAACTCGCTCAACTTTATGTTGATTTTTCGCATGTTTCTTTCTCAGGTTGCATTTCAGAAATTATGGCACGGTTGGAATAGGAGAATCATTGGAAATTTGAGTACTTAGTGGGCGTTCAATTTTCTAGAAGTCTTAGCTTATATTTGCTACCGCTGTGCAATGAAGATACCAGTCCAGTCACGCCAGCTCTGATATTTTCGGGGTGTGACAAAATCTCTTGCCAATGCTAAGGATGTGCAAAGGTTGACAGGGAGGATCGCAGCCTTGAACAGGTTCATATCAAAGTCATCAGAAAAGTGCAAGGAATTCTATGACATTTTGAGAAAGAACAAGAAATTTGAGTGGACTGAAAAGCATGAGAATGCTCTCAAAGCCCTTAAGGATTACCTATCCCCAGCTCCTGCCTTGATGAAACTAGAAAAAAGGGGATATATTATCCTTATATCTAGCGGTATCCTCTAAAGCAGTAAGTGCAGTCCTTGTTAAGGATCACGAAGGTACACAACATCCTGTCTATTATGTAAGTAAGAGTTTGCTTGATGCTGAATCCATGTATTCACATTTAGAAAAACTTATCCTTGCTTTGATTATGGCATCTACTAAACTAAGACATTATTTTGAAACTCATGCCATTATTGTTAAGACTAACTTTCCAATTAAGAATGTTCTCAGGAAACCTGAAATGTCAGGAAGGATGGCTTAATGGACGGTGAAGCTTAGTGCTTATAATATAAGATATGAACCAAGAACTGACATCAAATCCCAAGCCTTAGCTGACTTTGTGGCATATTTTAGTAGTGATTTACAAAGAGAAGCTGAGTTAGAAGTTCAGCAGCTTGAAGAGACTAAGGATCCTTGGATACTCTTCACTGATGGAGCCTCTAATGTCAAAGGAACAGGACTTGGAATACTACTAAGATTGCCACATGGGGGATATAATACCCCACTCAATAGCTTGTGAGTTTCAAAATACTAATAATGAGGCTGAATATGAGGCCTTGATAGCTGATTTGCAAATTGCCAAGCATATGAGGATCAGGTATCTTGAGGTACATGTAGATTCACTGTTAATTACTAATCACTTTAATGGATCTTATGCTGTTAAAGGTGAACGACTAATCAAATACCTTGAGATAGTCAAGGAATTGGCACTCTCGTTTGTTTCATTTAGTTTGACACAGGTACCTAGGGAAGAGAATGCAGAAGCTGATGCATTAGCCAATCTTGGATCATCATTGAAGATTCCAGGGGATATTAAAATTCCTATCATCCATATTTTGGATCCTGCTATTGAGGATCATATAGCTGTGGAGATAGAAGAGGATTCTGCAGTCATTCCCAGTGATAATGCACAATCTTATTCAGGATCATGGATCCTTCCAATTATGAGATATATACAACATGGAGAGATTCCTACAGGAGAAAACCCAAGGGCTTTCAAAATCAAGGTATCTCAATTTACAATATTAAATGACATGTTATATAAACGATCTCTTGTAGGTCCATATCTAAGGTGCATTGAGGATCCTGAAATTCAAGAAGTCCTAAAGGATATTCATGAAGGAGATTGTGGAAACCATACTGGGGGCAGGGCATTGTTCTCAAGGATCCTTAGGACAGGATATTATTGGCCTACTATGAAGAAGGATGCTGTGGATTATGCCAAGAAATGTGATGCTTGTCAGAGACATAGTAATATCCTCCATCAGCCAGCAGAGCTCCTGCATCCTATATCCTCTTCTTGGCCATTCATGAGATGGGGAATGGATATAGTTGGTAAACTTCCCAAAGCACCAGGAGGAAAAGTGTTCATGCTTGCCATGACTGATTACTTCTCCAAGTGGATAGAGGCTGAAGCCTTTGCTCAAGTCAGAGAAAAAGAAGTGATATCCTTTATTAAAAGAAATATTATTAACAGATTTGGTATCCCTTCTGAAATTGTTTGTGATAATGGATCCCAATTTATTGGGAGTAGAACTACTAACTTTTGTGACAGCTGGGGGATTAAGATGATAACATCAACACCAGTCCACCCACAAGCTAATGGTCAAGCAGAATCATCCAACAAGATCATCATCAACAACTTGAAGAAGAAGCTTGGATCCAAAAAAGGAAAATGGGCAGAAGAACTACCTTATTTACTATGGGCTGATAGAACAACCCCCAAGAATGCTACTGGCCAGACTCCATTTTCTTTAGTATTTGGAGCAGAATCAGTGATTCCTACAGAGATGGTGGTTCCTACTGCTAGAACAAGCATCAGTGATCCTGAAGGAAATGCTGAAAACTTGGTTCAAGATTTGGATACCATAGAAGAACTCAGGGATTTGGCAAGGATAAGAATGGCTAGTTATCAACAAAGGATGGCTGGAGCCTACAATAAGAATGTCAGGATCAGGAAGTTCCAAGTTGGTGATATGGTGTTGAGGAAAGCATTCCAAAATACCACCAATCCTGCTGATGGCAAGTTAGCACCAAAGTAGGAAGGTCCCTATCTTATTGAAGCTGAGGCATGAAAGGGGGCATATCGATTACTAACAATGGACGGTGATTTGCTACCAAGAGCTTGGAATGCTATCCACCTGAAGAGATACTTCATGTAATAAGGATCTAGGATCCTTAGCTATTTTTGTGTCCAATGTTCATGAAGGATCCTTAGAGGATAGATGATCCTCACTCTGGTAATGATCTAACCTCAATTTATCCACTTCTTTAATAAACCTATTTACAAGGAGAAGGATCCTGGATCCTTTATCCTTCTTTCATTTAGTTCTGAGTTTTGCAGAAGATTGATGTATCCTTAGCAAAGGATCAAGTATCCACAGAAGTGTCCTAAGTTTTATGGGCTTGTCCCCAGTTCTTTTGGGCTTGTCCCCAGTATTTGTGCCTGTCCCCAGTTTCACCAGTAGCGCACGATGATCTTGGTGCAGTTCAAGGCAATGGGACCAGTACCCGCTTTAGGGGCTGACAATTTCATTGTACTGGTTGTATTCAAGATCCTACGTATAATGGTAGACGTACCATACATCCGTTCCTAAGGTTTCTAACGTTTTCACGTTAGCTAAGGTTTTGGCATTTTCATGTCACTAAGTTTGGATAGTCGCGAGTGAGGGCCATACTCCAGTTTACACAAGATCCTTTGGGCTTGTTCCTAGTTTTTTTGGGCTTGTCCCCAGTTTTTTGGGCTTGTCCCCAGTTTTTTGGGCTTGTCCCTAGTTTATTGGGCTTGTCCCCAGATTGTTGGGCTTGTCCCCAATTGCTAACTCTTCTCTTATATTGGCTTAGTCCCAAGTTATGTTCCATTTCAGGTTTTTGAAGCTAAACAACTAAGGATCCTTGATCCTAACCTTTTAACAAGGTTTGTCTTTTGGTTATCCTGATTGTAAGTATTGAAGGTTTAGGATCCTAACTTGGATTCTCAGGTATGATCCTTAATCACCTTAATTTTATTCTTTATCTATTTAAGTGACCCTTATTCTTTGACAACAGGAATACATGATCCTTAAATTACATCACCTTTTTTTGAATTTATCGATTATAGGATATTTGATCCTTGATCATATCCTAATCTTTTTGACGTAATCTACTAAAGTTTTGTTCTTAACTTATGAATTCAAACAAAGTGTATTATAACAATTGAAAGGTAAAGTATTCACAAAAATAACAACACATGATAAGCCAAAAGATTAAACTTTTATTTATTTAGCAAAAGGTTAACCCTCTAAAGGTTGTCAAAATTACCTACCCCAAGCATCTACCAGCAATCCGTGGCCCGTCCGCTGGGGTAGGTAAAGGCTGTCCATGATAATAAGTTCTAAGTAAGTGCAGGAATAGAAAGACGGCAGGATCACAATGGCTTCATCCCCCAAACTGAGGATCCCTCCACCATTTGTTATCCTACCTATTGTCTGAAGGATCAGTGATCCTTAAACCTAAGAACTATTGTTTGGTGTTATTACAGACCAGCATTGTTTATCATCAAAACATCAACAACCAAAAAACTACCAAAGCATAAAAAATGGGCTCCGGCCACGTCTTGAAATTTCCATCATCGCCCATTTTTGCAGCTCACACCTTCGCTGCATCACCATCACCCCCAGCCTCTGTATCCTCAGCCTGATCCTTCACCCCGCTGCCACTGGCTTCGATCATCAGGACCTCTCCAGCCTCCTCTTCATCGTCTAGCTCAGCCAGCTTGGCCTTCCAACCTTCCTGGTCCCAGGTGGTCCTGTCAAAGCTAGGATCCTCAGCTTCCTTTGCCATCTGCAGTTTAATCTTGAGCATAGCAATTGTGGCGGAAAGCTTAGCACCCTCCATAACTTCAGCCTTCTCCTGGTCAGCAGTTATGTGGGCCATGACCAGCTGCTTTTTCACCAAGTTGAGATCCTTCTCGAGGGAAGAGATGGTCTAATCCTTAGCCAGGTACAGCTTTTGGAAGTCCAGCTCCTTTTGCTCAGCCTCTTCAGCATAGGAATCCATGAGCATTTGAATCTCAGCAAATTTCTGTAAGAGAATGACACGCATCAGGATCCATTATCCTCAATATGGGTAAAACAGATTCATGGATCAAGGATCCTTACCTCAGAGACGTATTCCTCAAACTGATGCTGGAGGAGAGGTAGGCCTTCAAGAGTGTCAGCGGTTTTCTTCTTCTTTGCACCCTTGCCTTTGGTGTTGACAGCCTTAGGGACTGGGATGCTGGGACTAGCATCAAGTCGTTTTTTGTCGGACCTGGAGGAAGCAAATGCGTCAAGATCACTGACGCTAAAGCGAGAGGCTGATTTTGAAGACTTTCTGGTACCTACAAAGGACAAATAACAGATAAGTATCTTTATTCTATATCTATTTAAATGTTTAATTATACATAAATGAGAATACTTACTTGACATGGTGACTGAACCAGAGGATACTTCTTGTGAATCCTTTGTTTTGGCTTGGAATGTTCTAACAGCAGGATCAAGGTTCCAAAAGGCAGCAATCCTTTCTTTTGTTGCAGGTGACTCAATGAGATGAGAAAACTGAAATAGCTGCATAATAAAAACAGAAAACGATCAGTTATCCTGGACAAAAACAGAGTCATCCTATGATCCTCCTATAAGGATCCTATATCCTACCATGGGTGGTCCACTTTTTGGGGAGATCTTTCCCGTTTGGGATAGAATCCCTCCTAACAAAGAAGAATCGGTTTTTCCAGTGGGTATCATTTTTTGTGGTCTTGAGGATTGGGTGAGGATCACCAGGTTTGTGTTTGAATAAGAAGCGGTGTGAACCATGGCTCACAAGATTGTACAACTCAGCCAACTCAGACATTCCTATCTATGTACCCTCTTGCTCAATAATATTTTCTAAGGTATATAGGACCCTCCACATCATCGGCATGGCCTGAATATAGCATATGTCGGTGAGTGTAAAGAAAGATTGAGTGAAGGCAGGGAAAGGATAGGCGAATCCTATTAAGAATGGGGTGGCCGGAAAAGCAACCCAAGTGTCGGTGACAGAATCACTTTTGGCAGAAGGGTCAAAAGGTTTGAAGACGGTATCTGCCGGGAAACAATGGCGAATCCGGTCGATCTCCTGGTCAGTGAAGCGGCAAATTTCCTTTGAAGGATTTTGGATAATGCCTTGGCTTTTCAGGGGACTATCCTTCTTTGGATCCTTGGCAGGGGAGGATCGTAGCTTCATTGTAATCTTAAGATTTTGATGAAACAGAAATTCAGAATAAGCGAATGAAGAGAGAAGGAGAAAGAGAGATACCTGATCGGTCTTTGAATGAGGATTTAAAGGGAAGTAACGTACGAATTTAAATGCCTCTCAACCCTTATCTCTAATCTCAAATTTATAATGATGATTTTGCAGGTTGTCATGTCAATGACGTATGTTGTGCAACGGCTAGTTAGATTTTAACAGCTATATATCCTTTGGCTAGTTCGTTCGAGATAAGATCAAAAATATGACTCATTAATTTATATTTTACTCCTCATATTTTGGGGGCAATTATTAGGGATGGATTTTCCAAGCCTAAGGATCACGGATCCTCAAGTGCAGCCAGGATCACGGATCCTCAATGCTGTTTGAATTAAGGATCCTCAGAAGACGTTGCAGGATTAAGGATCCAGGATCCTCTTTGTTATCCTAACACTAATGGTTGTTTCCATTATACTTAAGCTTGTTTTGCAGGAATGAACGAGTGGGGCTTGGTCTTGCCGATATTCCTGGGGAATATGCTCTAATATTCTGCACGTGCATGGCTGGAATGACGATTATAGAAGTCGTGGGTAGCTTGCACATTTGGCAGATAGTTTGTTATTTAGATTATTTCTATTTTTAAAGGGGATAACAAGCTTGATAGTTAGAACAATTAGCAAACACACACACTCTCGCAAGCTCTCTGCAATACATTGGCGATTTTATACATTTTGCACACTAGTGATCCTTGTAACAAGCTTGTTATCATCCCGAGTTGTAGCGATCATTTGTTTAATTATAGTTGGTGATCGGTAGTTTCCATCACCCGAGGTTTTTTATGCAGGAGATCATACATTGTTCAAGGGTTTTTCCTCGTATAAATCCTTATGTCACTTGTTCATTTCATTTACAAGTTGTATATACATTTGCTCATTGATTCAAGCATCATACCTCACAAAAGAAGATTTTGTTACATTATCCTAGTCTGATTTTTGACCAAAACACTGATAACAATGAACTAATCCTTGCAATGCAGAATCTAGGTGAAAAAGCAAGATGGCCCAGAAAGAGTGATAAGCCAGCGGCAACAAAAGATAAATCCAAATGGTGTGCATATCATGAAGATTTCGGCCATCTTACTGAAGAATGCATAACACTCAGGAAGGAGATCGGTTATTTGTTAAGCAAAGGGCACTTGAAGGAGCTTCTTGGAAGAAAAAAGTCAAGGATCCAGGATCCTGAAAAAGTTCCGAAAAGAGCTCCTGCTCCCCCAGCAGATGCACATATTATCAACTTCATATCTAGAGGATCAGACATATGTGGCACTTCCTTTTCAGCAGCTAATAGACACGCCAAAGAAACAAAGATGGATAATGGGGAAAGACCCGTCCGGACCTCGATCCTTACACAGGAGAAAGTAATATCCTTTGATGAGGATGATCGTGTGGATATTCAGGATCCTCATCATGATGGTCTTGTTATTACTTTGTTTATATCTAACCATTTTGTTCGCAGGATTCTCATAGATGAAGGAAGCTCTGTGAACATCTTTCAACTAGATGTCCTCAAGAAGATGAACATCCCTGAATCAAAAATCATCCCAAGATCATCAGTCCTTGTGGGATTCAGTGTAGAAACCAAGAACACATTGGGGGACATTAAACTTCTCATTTATATAGAGGGAGTTAATACTTTTCAAAAATTTTGTGTTATAGATTGCTTATCCTATTGCAATGTTATTCTTGGCAGGCCATGGATACATGACATGAAAGCGGTCGCATCTACATACCATCAATGTGTAAAACTCCCTACACCATGGGGTGTGGTAAAGATTGAAAGTGACCAACAGGAAGCTAAAAATTGCTACACTTCATCAATGAAGCCTGCCTCAAGACCTACGAAGCAATAGCAATTAAAGTATCCTCCAACAGATGTCCTGGAGCTGGAGGCTAAAGTATCCTCCAAGAGATGTCCTGGAGGCAAGAGAACAAGATGTCAAGGATATCCTGATGGATCCTCAGGATCCTAAATCCAACGTTTTTATAGGATCCGAGATCCTCAACAATACTGAAGAGGATCTAGTATCCTTCCTAAAGGGAAGAAAAACTACCTTTGTCTGGAAGCATGAAGATATGACAGGTATTTCCAAAGATATTATTACTCATAAACTTGGCATTGACAGGTCATTCAAACCTATACATCAGAAGAGGAGGAAGTTTGCACCTGAGAGGAATGTCATCATCCAGGAGGAGGTAGATAAGCTGCTCAGAGCAGGTATGATTAGAGAGGTTAAGTATCCAAGGTGGTTAGCCAATGTGGTTGTTGTTCAAAAGAAAAATGGAAAGTGGAGGGTATGTGTCGATTTTACTGATTTAAACAAGGCATGTCCCAAGGATCATTTCCCATTACCCCACATTGACTCCATGGTGGATGCTACCGCGGGTCATGAGTTGTTGACTTTCATGGATGCTTCATCTGGATTTCAACAAATTCAGATGGAACCATTGATCAAGAGGATATAGCCTTTATGACCCCTACTGGTATCTATTGTTATATTGCTATGCCATTTGGACTAAGAAATACATGTGCTACATACCAAAGGCTAGTTAATATGATGTTTAAGGAAGAAATAGGACACACAATGGAAGTCTATATAGACGACATGGTGGTTGTTTTGGTCAAAAATCAAGCAAGGATAATGCAACCAAATCTTTTGTTGTGAGGTGTGATGCTTGAATATATGAACAATTGTATGAACAACTCGTAAATCAAATAAAGAGGTGACACAAGGATTTATACGAGGAAAAAGCCCTTGATCAAGAGTTGATCTCCGGCATAAAAAACCTCGGGTGATGGAAACTACCGATCACCAACTAAGATTAAACAAAAAAAAGTTACAACTCGGGATGATAACAAGCTTGTTACAAGGATCACTAGTGTGCAAAAGTGTTAAAGTGTATGAAATCGCCAAGTAAACTTGTCAAGAGCTGTTCGAGAGTGTGTGTTTGCTAAAATTAGCCAAGTGTTCTAACTCAAGCTTGTTATCCCCTTTTTAAAATTAGAAATAACTAAACTAACTAACTGTCCGCTAATTGTGCTATCTTCCCACGATCTCCATAACGTTCACAAGGGCCAAGCACGTGCGGAATATTGAGGGAACATGCTTCACGAATATCGGCAAGACCAAGTCCATGCACATATTCCTGCAAAACGAGCTCACCTATAAGGTAGACAACTGTTAGCGTAAGGATAACAATAAGGATCCTGAATCCTGGTCCTGCAACACATTCTGAGGATCCTAAATTCAAACAGAATTAAGGGTCCGTGATCCTGGCAGTACTTGAGGATCCTTGATCCTTAGGATTGGAAAATCCTCCCCTAACAATTGCCCCCAAAATATAAGGAGTAAAGTGTAAATTAGCGAGTTATATTTTTTGATCTTATCTGCAACTAACTAACGGATATATAGCCGTTACAATCTAACTAGCCGTTGCAAATTATACGTCATTGAAGCGACGTCCCTGCAGAATCATCATTATATATAGGTTAGAGATAAGGACTAATGTGCATTTAAATTCGAGCAATACTCCCTTTAAATCCTCATTCGAATATCAAACAGGTACTTCTCTGTCCTTTCTCTCTTCACCTTCTTACTCAGTTCCTTATTTCTTTACCATCATCCATGACCAAGATGATGTTAAGATCTTCACCGGCTAAGGACCACCAAAAGGATAGCCCTCTAAAGAGCTAAGGAATCATCAAAGATTCTCCGAAGGAACGCTGCTGCTTTACTGATCCTGAGATCGACAGGATTCGTCATTGCTTTCTGGCGAACACTGTCTTTAAACCTTTCAACCCTACCGCCTTGAGTGACTTCATTTCTGCAACTTGGGTTGCTTTTCCGGCCACCCTATTTCTGATAGGATACTCCTATCCTTTCCCTGCTTTTACCCAGTCTTTCTTCTCCCTTACCGGTATATCCAATATCCAGGCTATGCCAATGATGTAGAGGGTTTTATATACCCTTGAGAGAATCATTGAGTAGGAGGATATAGAGTTAGGAATGTCGTAATTGGCCGAACTATATAACCTTGTGAGCCATGGTTCACACCGCTTCTTATTCAAACATAAACCCGGTGAAGAACACCCAATCCTCAAGACCACCAAAAATGACACCAACTGGAAGAAGCGTTTTTTCTTCGTTAGGAGGGATTCTATCCCGGATGGGAAGGATCTCCCCTTAAAGTGGACCACTCATGGTAGGATAGAGGATCCTTATAGAAGGATCATAGGATAACCCAGTTCTTGTGAGGATAATTGACCCCTTTTGTTTCTATTTTGCAGCTATCTCTGTTTCCCATATCATTCCATCACCCGCAACGAAAGAGAGGATCACCGCTTTCTAGAATCTTGATCCTGCAGCAAGATCATTTCAAGCAAACACCAAGGATTCTCAAGAAGTATCCTCAGTCTCAGTCACAATGTCAAGTAAGTATCCGAGTTTGTATATATTTAGATGTTTAAATGTAAATAAAACAAGAATACTTATCTGCTGTTTTGTATTGGTAGGTGTTAGGGGTGGATTTCTAAATAACCAGTGATCCTTATTTGCTGTTGGATTTAGTGATCCTCAACTCTGTCTGAAGTAGTGATCCTCAGAAGTGTTGCAGGATCAGGATCATGGATCACTATAAGGATCCCAGTACTAACGGTTGTCTACTTTGAATTCGTGAATGTTTTGCAGGAAGTTCAACTCGGACTTAGTCTTGGCGACATTCCTGGAGAATATTCCCAGACTATCCCGCACGTGCTTGGCCAAAAATGGACGTTGTGGAGAACGTGGGTGCTTGGCACAAAAGTCGGATAGTTAGTTATTGTAGTTAACTTCTATTTTAAAAGGGGTAACGAGCTAGAATTTAGAACACTTAGCCATTTTCAGCTACACACACTCATATACTCGCACACTTGAAGCTCTCGACGAACATTCATTCGTTTTCACTCACTTTTACACGTTTCACGATAGTGATCCTTGTACCTAGCTCGTTACTATCCGAAGTTGTAAACATTTATTCATTTATTTGAGCTTGGTGATCGGTAGTTTCCATCACCCAGGGTTTTTTGTGCCGGAGATCAACTCTTGATCAAGGGCTTTTTCCCCGTATAAATTCTTGTGTCGTTTGTGCAATTTACATTGAAGTGATCCTTGTCATTGTTCTACATTATTGGCATCATACCCCGTAACAGAGAGTTTGGTTGCAATATCCTCATCAGATTTTTTGACCAAAACAGTTTGGCGCCCACCGTGGGGCAATTGGTGCTTCATCCTTAGAAAAATTCCCATTTCTGTGCTCATTTCAATTCACTACAACCGAGCAAATGGCTTCCTCAGCGAAGAATGCTTCAAATTTGATGCCCTCATTCACTTCTTCACAAGGCGTTCCCCCTTTGCCTCCACCACCTTCTGGATCCCAGAAGAATGCTGATAATGCTGCGAAGAAACCAACTCCCATTTTCTCAAAACCTCCAACTTCTTCTGCTTCTTACACTCCCACTACTAGTGACATGTTTACTTTGATTTTGCAGATGAAGGATCAGATACGGCAACAGGATAAGACCAATGAAAGGATTCTCAAAGAAATCGGGGATCTCAAGAAACAAAAGAAAACGGCAGAGGATCATTCCCCACTGGTGCCAAAATCTTTGAATTTTGATACTCCGGTGATTACTTCCCAGCCATCAGTGGTTCCAGATGTTCAATATGTGGGTGGCCCAAAAGGAGTGCACTACGGAACAACAACAGTGACCCAGGCATCAGGTTCATATTTCCAGCCAGCGGGATCCTATCCTCAGCATATGGGATCCCTCACGAATTCAGGAGGATATTTAGGAGTGCACCAGGTTCAAGGATCCTCCTTTGTTCCGGGATCATCCCAGGTTCAAGGATCCTCCTTTGCTCCAGGATCATCCCAGGTTCAAGGATCCTCCTTTGTTCCAGGATTATCCCAGGTTCAAGGATCCTCCTTTGCTCCAGGATCATCCCAGGTTCAAGGATCCTCCTTTGTTCCAGGATCATCCCAGGTTCAAGGATCCTCCTTTGTTCCAGGATCGTCCCAGTTTCAGGGATCCTTCCAGATGCCAGGATCATTGAGGAGTTTGCAAACAGGAAGTTCAGATGTCCATCAGGGAGATTTTATTCCAATGCAGACCAATGCCTCTACTGGTCCCTCGATCATTCCAGAGCCCCATCAATATGGATTAACATCCAATCTTCCTAATCTGAATCCAATGGGAGGTAACACTTTTAATAATTCTTATACTACTAACCATGGTTTATGCAGGATCCAGGTATCAATCATGCCATGGCCAGAGAATTGCAAAAGCTAAAGGACATGATATCAAGTGTTCCAGGAGTGGTCAAACCTATCCCAGAGATTGCAGATGGGAGCCACAAGATATCTCGTTTTGCACCACCAATCTGTGATGCTGAGATACCCAAGAGGTTCCATGTGCCAACAATGAAGCTGTATGATGGTTCGACGGATCCTGAAGAACACATTGCACAATACAGGGAGAGGATGGAGATCAATCCAATTCCAGAAAGGTTAAAGGAAGCATGCCTGTGCAAGGGATTCGGATCCATTCTTACAGGATCAGCTCTCAAATGGCTGCTAAGTCTTCCTCCTTATTCTATTACCTCATTTGCTAATCTAGTTAACTTGTTTAATAATTAGTTTTCTTGTAGTAGAAAATTCGAACGATTAACTAGTGATCTATATAGGATAACCCAGGGTCATAATGAATCATTAAGGGATTACATTACCAAATTCAGCAAAGAATCTTTAGACATTCCCAACTTAGATATAGCTACGGCTGTTGAGGCCTTTAAAATGGGATTGCTTAGGGATTCGTCGTTCTATGATGATCTTGTTATGACACCATGCAAGAACTTAGATGAGGTAAGAACACGAGCACTTAGGTTCATTCGTCTAGAGGATGACAAGAGGATCCAGGAGAGGTTAGCAGGATCCTCAAAGCAGGATAAGCAAGGATCCTTATTCAGGAACAACAAGTTCAGATCCTACAATAGATTTGATAACCAGAACGTGCATTCTGTTGATCAAGAAGAGGATGATGAGGATTATCCTCCAATTTCTGAATACTGTTTTTGTGTTAATAACAATGAACTAATCCTTACGATGCAGAACCTAGGTGATAAAGCTAGATGGCCGAGAAAAAATGATAGGCCAGCTGCAACTAAGGATAAATCAAAGTGGTGTGCATACCATGAAGATTTTGGGCATCTCACAGAAGAATGCATTGCACTAAGAAAGGAAATTGGATACTTGTTGAGCAAGGGGCATCTAAAAGAATTGTTGGGAAGAAAAAAGTCAAGGACTCAGGATCCTGAAAGGATCCCTGAGAAGGCTCCAGCCCCTCCAGCAGATGCACAAGTAATAAACTTTATTTCTGTAGGATCAGACATTTGCGGCACATCCTTCTCAGCAGCTAAAAGGCATGCAAAGGAAACTAAAATGGACAATGGAGAAAGACCTGTTCGAACATCAAGTGTCTCCGAAGGAAAAGTCATAACCTTTGATGAGGATGATCGTGTTGATATCCAGGATCCTCATCACGATGGTTTAGTTATTACTCTTTTCATTTCTAACCATTTTGTCCCCAGGATCCTTATAGACGGAGGAAGCTCAGTGAACATTATCCAGCTTGATGTTCTAAAGAAGATGGGTATTCCTGAATCGGACATCATACCAAGATCCTCCGTGCTCGTGGGATTTAGTGGCGAAACTAAGAATACCCTGGGGGACATTAAACTCCCAATATACATTGAAGGCCTACACTCTTATCAAAAATTTTGTGTTATTGACTGTTTATCTTGTTGTAATGTTATCCTTGGCAGGCCTTGGATACACGATATGAAAGCAGTCCCATCTACTTACCATCAATGTGTGAAGCTCCCTAGTCCTTGGGGAATAGTGAAGATTGATAGTGATCAGCAGGAGGCTAAGAATTGCTACACTTCATCGATGAAACCAGCCTCGAAGTCAAGGGAGCAATAGCAATCAAGGTATCCTCCAAGGGATGTCTTGGAGGCAAGAGAGCAGGATGTGGTAGAAATCCTCATGGATCCTGATGATCCTGAATCCAAAATCTATATCGGATCAGGGATCCTCGGCGAAATGAAAGAAGACCTCGTATCCTTCCTCAAAAGGAGAAAGACTACCTTTGCATGGAAACACGAAGACATGACTGGTATATCCAAAGATGTAATCACTCAGAAACTCGGGATTGACAGATCCTTCAAACCAATCCATCAAAGGAGAAGAAAGTTTGCACCGGAAAGGAATGCCATTATCCAGGAAGAGGTAGAGAAATTGCTCCGGGCAGGTATGATTAGGGAGGTCAAGTATCCAAGATGGTTGGCCAATGTGGTTGTTGTTCAAAAGAAAAACGGAAAGTGGAGGGTATGTGTCGATTTTACCGATTTAAATAAGGAATGTCCCAAGGATCCTTTCCCATTACCCCACATTGACTCCATGGTGGATGCAACTGCGGGTCATGAACTGTTAACTTTTATGGATGCTTCATCTGGATTCCAACAAATCCAAATGGAACCATCCGACCAAGAGGATACAGCCTTCATGACTCCAACTGGTATATACTGCTATATTGCTATGCTGTTCGGACTAAGAAATGCAGGTGCAACATATCAAAGGCTGGTGAATATGATGTTCAAGGATCAGATTGGACAAACTATGGAGGTTTACATAGATGATATGGTGGTAAAATCCATAAAAGTTGAGGATCACCTAAGGGACTTGGAGGAAGCATTCGATATCCTTGACAAATATAACATGAAACTTAATCCTTCAAAATGTCACTTTGGTGTTAAAGCAGGTAAATTCTTAGGATATATGGTGACAAAGAGAGGCATTGAAGCTAGCCCGGAACAAATCAAAGCAATAGTGAACATCAAATCTCCGGCCAATGCTAAGGATGTTCAAAGGCTAACAGGCAGGATAACAGCTTTGAACAGATTTATATCCAAATCCTCAGAGAAGTGCAAAGAATTCTATGATATCCTAAGGAAGAACAAGAAATTTGAGTGGACTAAGAAGCATGAAAATGCTTTAAAAGCCCTCAAAGATTACCTATCCTCAGCCCCGGCCTTAATGAAACCAGAAAAATGCGATGTGCTATCCTTGTATCTTGCAGTATCCTCAAAAGCAGTAAGTGCGGTCCTTGTTAAGGATCATGAAGGTACACAACATCCTGTCTACTATGTAAGTAAAAGTTTACTTGATGCCGAATCCAGGTATTCACACCTCGAAAAACTTATTCTTGCATTAATTATGGCATCTACTAAGCTAAGACATTATTTTGAAACTCATGTTATTGTTGTTAAAACCAATTTTCCAATTAAGAATGTCCTCAGGAAACCAGAGATGTCAGGAAGGATGGCTAAGTGGGCAGTGAAGCTAAGTGCATATGATATAAGATATGAGCCTAGGACAGCCATCAAATCCCAAGCATTAGCTGACTTTGTGGCTGATTTCAGTAGTGATTTACAAAAAGAAGCTGAGTTAGAAGTCCAGCAGCTAGAAGAGACCAAGGATCCTTGGATACTCTATACTGATGGATCCTCAAATGTCAAAGGCACAGGGCTTGGAATACTACTAAAATCACCATAGGGGGACATAATACCCCACTCTATAGCTTGTGAGTTCCAAAGCACTAACAATGAGGCTGAATATGAAGCCTTAATTGCTGGTTTGCAAATTGCAAAGCATATGGGGATTAGGTATCTTGAGGTACATGTAGATTCATTGTTAATTACAAACCACTTTAATGGATCCTACACTGTTAAAGGTGAAAAGCTAACCAAATATTTAGAGATAGTCAAAAGTTTGGCACTCTCTTTTGTTTCCTTTAGTTTGACGCAGGTACCAAGGGAAGAAAATACAGAGGCTGATGCATTGGCTAACTTAGGATCATACTTGAAGATCCCGGAGGATATCAAGATCCCTATTATCCATATCCTGACCCCGGCTATCGAGGATCACGAGGCTATGGAGATAGGAAATGATTCTGCAATTATCCCTTGTGAGGATACTCAATCCCATTCAGGATCAGGATCATGGATCTCACCAATTATGAGATACTTACAACATGGAGAGATTCCTACAGGAGAAAACCCTAGGGCTTTCAAATCTAAGGTATCTCAATTCACAATTTTAAATAATATGTTGTATAGACGATCTCTTGCAGGACCATACTTGAGATGCATTGAGGATCCTGAAATCCAAGAAGTTTTAAAAGACTTCCATGAAGGAGATTGTGGAAACCACACTGGGGGCAGGGCATTATTCTCAAGGATCCTGAGGACAGGATACTACTGGCCAACCATGAAGAGAGATGCTGTGGAGTATGCTAAAAGATGTGATCCTTGTCAGAGACACAGTAATATCCTTCATCAACCAGCTGAATTATTGCATCCTATATCCTCCTCTTGGCCATTTATGAGATGGGGTATGGATATAGTTAGTAAGCTCCCTAAGGCACCTGGTGGAAAAGTATTCATGCTTGCTATGACTGATTACTTCTCCAAGTGGATAGAGGCTGAAGCTTTTGCCCAAGTCAGAGAAAAGGAAGTTATATCCTTCATTAAAAGAAATATTATAACTAGATTTGGAATTCCTTCTGAGATTATATGTGATAATGGTTCCCAATTTATTGGGGGAAGAACCACTAACTTTTGTGACAGCTGGGGGATTAAGATGATAACATCAACACCAGTCCACCCACAAGCTAATGGTCAAGCAGAATCATCCAACAAGATCATCATCAACAATTTGAAGAAGAAGCTTGGATCCAAGAAAGGGAAACGGGCAGAAGAACTACCCTATGTGCTTTGGGCTGATAGGACAACCCCTAAGAATGCTACCGGTCAAACGCCATTCTCTTTGGTATTTGGGGAAGAATCAGTGATCCCAACAGAAATGGTGGTTCCAACTGCTAGAACAAGTACCTGTGATCCGGAGGAGAATAATGAGAACTTAGCTCAAGACCTGGATACTATTGAAGAAATCAGGGATCTCGCTAGGATAAGGATGGCCAGTTATCAACAAAGAATGGCTGGTGCTTACAACAAAAATGTCAGGATCAGGAGGTTTCAAGTTGGAGATATGGTATTAAGGAAAGCATTCCAGAATACCACCAATCCTGCTGATGGAAAATTGGCTCCAAAATGGGAAGGCCCTTATTTGATTGAAGCTGAAGCAGGAAAGGGGGCATATAGATTGCTAACCATGGAAGGTGATTTGCTACCAAGATCTTGGAATGCTGTCCACTTGAAGAAATATTTCATGTGAGCAGGATCCTCATGGCACAGATGATCCTCAAAGGATCCTCAAAGTATCGGTGATCCTTACTTAGGTAATATCCTAAACCTGAACTATCTCATTTCTTTATTTTCTCATATAAGGATAAGGATCATGTATCCTTTATCCATCTCTCACGTGAGTTTAAGCTTTGAAAGTTCAGGTATCCTTAGCATAACATTGGTTATCCGCTGAAGCAATCCGTTCCTTGGGTTTAACCCCAGTTATTTGGGCTTGACCCCAGTTCCGCCTGTAGCGCATGATGATCCTGGTATAGTTCAAGGCAGTGGGACCAGTACTCGTTTTAGGGGCTGATAATTCCATTGTACTGGCTATGCCTAGGATCCTACGTATAATGGTAGACGTACCATACATCCGTTCCTAAGGTTTCTATCGTTTTCACGTTAGCTAAGGTTTCTAACGTTTTCACGTTAGCTAAGGTTTTGCCATTTTCATGTCACTAAGTTTGGATAGTCGCCAGTTAGGGCCATACTCCAGTTTACATACGATCCTTGGGCTTGTCCCCAGTTATCCTTGGGCTTGTCCCCAGTTTCTAACTCTTTTCTTATATTGGCTTAGTCCCAAGTTATGCTCTATTTCAGGTTCTTAAAGATAGGCAACTAGGGATCCTTGATCCTTACTCCACTCTAAGGTTTATCTAATAGTTATCCTTATTATGGTTAGGATCCTAACTTGGACCCTCAGGTATGATCCTTAACTATTTTTAATCCCATTCATTATTTATTTGAATAACGCTTAAAAAATTTGACAACTAGACTTGTGATCCTTAAAACATATTGCTTTTTGGGATTCTTTAACTATAGGATATCTGATCATGGATCATATCCTAAATATTTTCAATCTGACTTATTCAAAATTATTTAATGAATATGCATCAAAACAAAGGAAAATCAAAGAAACACAAGGATAACAACACAAGATAAGCGACAAAAGGTTAAGATCTTATTTATTAACAAAGTAGTAACCCTTAAAAGGTTGTCAAAATTACCTACCCCGAGCATCTACCAGCAAAACGTGGCCCGTCTGCTGGGGTAGGTAAAGGGTGTCCATGATAATAAGTTCGAAAGTAGTGCAGGAATATAAAGGCGGCAGGATCACAATGGCTTCATCTCCAAAACAGAGGATCCCTCCACCATATGCAATCCTGCCTATTGTCCAAAGGATCATACATGATCCTTAATCCTAAAGACTATTGTTCGAGTACAAACCATTAAATTGTTCAACATCACAACCACAAAAGACCTACTACCAAATTTAAAAAAATTGGGCTCCGGCTGCGTCTAGGAATGTCCATCATCGCCCAATTGTACAGCCTACACCTTTGCTGCATCCTCTTCCCCTCTAGCTGCGGTATCCTTCATCAGATCCTTTCCACTGCCACTTGCCTCAATCGCCAAGACCTCAGTAGTCTCCTCCTCATCATCCTCGAGATCAGCCAACCTTGCTTTCCAGCCCTCAACATCCCAACTGCTTTTATCAAATTTAGGATCTTGAGCTTCCTGGGCCATCTTCAATTTTGTCTGATACATTGTGATGGCAGCAGAGACCTTAGCATTTTCTATAAGATCATGCTTCTCATAGTCAAGGTCAATCAGAAGTTTAGCTGTCTTAGTCTTGGCATCTTGGAGTTCCTTCTGAAGATCAACAATGGCAAGGTCCTTAAGCACGGCAACCTGTTGGAGGTCAGCAATCTTCTTGTCCTGCTCCTCAACATTCCCCACGTAATCTTCAATCTCAGCAAATTTCTGCAAAGAAAAGGATAAAGCAGTTCAAGATCAGGTGATCCTCATACGAGTAGGATACCTAGGCAGAGTTGGTGATCCTTACATCGTTGAAGTATTCAAGGAACTGGTGGCGGATCAGTGGTAGGCCTTGAAGATCCTCAGTATCATAAGTTTTCCTCTTCTTGCCACCCTTTCCTTTAGTGGGTGCCTTCGGAATGGAGATGCTAGGACTGGTAGTGGACCTCTTCTTCCTGGATCGAACAACATCAAGGTCAGCCGTGTTGAACTGGGATACAGGCTTGGCAGATTTTCCGGCGCCTACACATTCAAAGCAAGATGAGTATCCTTATCCTATTTCAATTTACTTATTTATTTTAATATTCAAACTATGTAAAAGGCAGGATACTTACTTGACATGGTAATGGAACCTGAGGATACTTCTTGTGAATCTTGGGTGTCTATCTTGAATGTCCTTGTTTCAGGATCAAGCTTCCAAAAAGCAGCAAGCCTATCCTTGGTTTCAGGTGATGTGATGATGTGTGAGACAGAAATAGCTGCATAACACAAGACAAAAAGGGGGTCAGTAATCCTTATACAAAAAACAAGACTACCTGGTGATCCTTCTCAGGATCCTCTGGCCTACCATGGGTGGACCATGTCCTTGGTAGATCCTTTCCGTTTGTAATGGTATCCCTCCTGACAAAGAAGAAGCGACGTTTCCAATTTGTGTCATTCTTGGTAACTTTAAGAAGGGGATGTTCTCCGCCGGGTTTTCGTTTGAACAAATAACGATGGGAACCAAAGGTAGTAAGATCATACAATTGTGTCAGCTCTGACATGCCTAAATCAATTCCTTCCTGCTCGATGATCCTCTCCAGGGTATACAAAACCCTCCAAATCATCGGCATGGCTTGGATGTAAGAGATGCCGGTAAGGGAAAAGAAGGATTGTGTAAATTCTGGGAAAGGATAGGTGTATCCTATGGCGAACGGAGTAACTGGAAAGGCAACCCATGTTTCTGAAACATAGTCGCTCAGAATAGTAGGATCAAAGGGTTTGAAAAAAGCACTCGCCGGAAAGCAATGACGAATCTTGTATATCTGAGCATCATTAAAGTAACACCTTTCATTTGTGGAGTCTTTGATGATCTTTTGACTCTTCAAGGGACTATCCTTCTGGTGATCCTTGGCGGGGGAGGACCGGAGCATCATTCTTGAAGAGATAATGGTAAAGTAAGAAAAACAGAGTAAGAGAAGGAAGAAGATGAAGAGAGAATACCTGTCTATCTTCGGAATGCAGTTATAAAGGGAGTCTTTCTGAAAATTTTAAATGCATTTGATCCTATCTCTATCTCCTATTTACAATCATGATCGTGCAGGGTTGTCACCTCTGTGACGTCATGATCGCAACGGCTAGTCCGCTTATAACGGCTAGTTATCCGTTGGTTAAATATGGATAAGATCGACAAAACATAACTCGCTCATTTATTTACATATTTACTCCTTATATTTTGGGGGCAATTGTTAGGGGTGGATTTCTAAATAACCAGCGATCCTTATTTGTTGTTGGATTTAGTGATCCTCAACTCTGTCTGAAGTAGTGATCCTCAGAAGTGTTGCAGGATCAGGATCATGGATCACTATAAGGATCCCAGTACTAACGGTTGTCTACTTTGAATTCGTGAATGTTTTGCAGGAAGTTCAACTCGGACTTAGTCTTGGCGACATTCCTGGAGAATATTCCCAGACTATCTCGCACGTGCTTGGCCAAAAATGGACGTTGTGGAGAACGTGGGTGCTTGGCACAAAAGTCGGATAGTTAGTTATTGTAGTTAACTTCTATTTTAAAAGGGGTAACGAGCTAGAATTTAGAACACTTAGCCATTTTCAGCTACACATACTCATATACTCGCATACTTGAAGCTCTCGACGAACATTCATTCGTTTTCACTCACTTTTACATGTTTCACGATAGTGATCCTTGTACCTAGCTCGTTACTATCCGAAGTTGTAAACATTTATTCATTTATTTGAGCTTGGTGATCGGTAGTTTCCATCACCCGGGGTTTTTTGTGCCGGAGATCAACTCTTGATCAAGGGCTTTTTCCCCGTATAAATTCTTGTGTCGTTTATGCAATTTACATTGAAGTGATCCTTGTCATTGTTCTACATTATTGGCATCATACCCCGTAACAGAGAGTTTGGTTGCAATATCCTCATCAGATTTTTTGACCAAAACAGTAGGCGCTGTAAAATCTTCTAAGTCAGCCTCCCGCTTTAGTGTTAGTGATCTCAGCACTGTGGCTCCCAGGTCTGGGAAGAAGAAGTCTGCTGCAAGCCCAAGCACTCTAGTCCCCAAGCCTGTCATTTCCAAGGGAGGAAATAAGAGGAAGGCTACCGAAGCTGACAATCTTGAAGGTCTGCCCCTCATTCGCCACCAGTTTCAGGAATACTTTGCTGATGTAAGGATCACCAACTTTGCTTCATTATCCTGCCCACTTGAGGATCATGGATCCTGAACTTTACCTTGTCTTTTTGTAGAAATTCGCCGAGATCGAAATGCTCTTCGATGCATACGTTGAAGAGGCTGAGCAGAAGCATTTGGAGTTCCAGAAATTCTTCTGGGCTAAGGATGAAACTATCTCTCGCCTTGAGAAGGATCTCGCTCTGGCAAAGCAGCAGGTGGTCATGGCCCAGATAAATGCTGATCATGAGAAGCATGAGGTGCTGGAGGATGCTAAAGTCTCTGCTGCCATCACCATGTACAAAATCAAGCTGCAAATGGCCCACAAGGCTGAGGATCCTGACTTCGACAGGACCACTTGGGACAAGGAGGGCTGGAAGGCGAAGCTGGCTGAGCTAGATGATGAGGAGGAGGCTACCGAGGTCTTGGTGATTGAGGCAAGTGACAGCGGGATGGATCTAGCTGGTGGTGCTGATGCTGGTGGTGATGCAGCCAAGGTGTGAGCTGCAGAAATGGGCGATGATGGACATTTCTAGACGCGGACGGAGCCCATTTTTTAGGATTTGGTAGTGGTTTTTTGGTTATGATGTTTTTATTTCAAACAATGATGGTTTGTAATAACTAAACAATAGCTATTAGGGTTGAGGATCATGGATCCTTTGAACAATAGGTGGTGGAGGGATCCTCTATTTGGGGGATGAAACCACTTGTTATCCTGCCATCTTATATTTCCTGCACTTTTAAGACCTGTCAACAATGGACACCCTTTGCCAACCCAAGTGGACGGGCCACGTATTGCTGGTAGAAACTTGGGTTAGCAATTTTGACAACCTTTAAGGGTTTAACATTTTGTGAATAAATAAAACTCTCATCTTTTGGCTATTTCTTGTGTTGTTATTCTTGTGAATTCTTCATTTTCCAGCTGTTGTTATATACTTTCTTTGAATTCATAAGTAAAGAATAAAGGTTTAATTAATCATGTCAAAATTTTTTAGGATATGATCAAGGATCAAATATCCTATAATCGATAAATTCAAAAAAGTAGTATAGTTTAAGGATCATAAATCCTGTTGTCAAGGGATAAGGGTAACTTATATAAATAAAGGATAAAATCAAAGTGATCAAGGATCATACCTGAGAATCCAAGTTAGGATCCTAAACCTTTAACATTTACAACCAGGATAACCAAAAGACAAACCTCAGTAAAAGGTAAGGATCAAGGATCCTTGGCTGTTTGACTTCAAAAACCTGAAATGGAACATAACTTGGGACTAAGCCAACATAAGAGAAGAGTTAGCAACTGGGGACAAGCCCAACAATTCTGGGGACAAGCCCAATATACTAGGGACAAGCCCAAAAAAAACTGAGGACAAGCCCAAAAAACTGGGGACAAGCCCAAAGAACTGGGGACAAGCCCAAAGAACCGGGGACAAGCCCAAAGGATCCTGTGTAAACTGGAGTATGGCCCTCACTGGCGACTATCCAAACTTAGTGACATGAAAATTCCAAAACCTTAGCTAACATGAAAATGTTAGAAACCTTAGGAACGGATGTATGGTACGTCTACCATTATACGTAGGATCCCGGATACAGCCAGTACAATGAAATTGTCAGCCCCTAAAGCGGGTACTGGTCCCATTGCCATGAACTGTACCAGGATCATCGTGTGCTACTGGAGACAGGCCCAAATAACTGGGGACTAGCCCAAATAACTGGGGTCAAGCCCAAATAACTGGGGTCAAGCCCAAATAACTGGGGTCAAGCCCAAATAACTGGGGTCAAGCCAAAATAACTGGGGTCAAGCCCAAATAACTGGAGACTTCTGTGGATACTCAATCCTTCGTTAAGGATACATGAACCTTCTGCAAAACTCAGAATCAAGTGAAAGGAGGATAAAGGATCCAGGATCCTTTTCCTTGTATATAGGATAATTAAAGAATGAAATAGTTTGAGATTAGATCATTACCCAAATGAGGATCATCTATCCTCTAAGGATCCTTCAAGGATGTGGATCATAAATATTGCTAAGGATCACAAATCCTTATCACATGAAGTATTTCTTCAGGTGGACAGTATTCCAAGCTCTTGGTAGCAAATCACCTTCCATTGTTAAGAATCGATATGCCCCCTTTCCAGCCTCAGCTTCAATCAGGTAGGGGCCTTCCCACTTTGGTGCCAATTTTCCATCAGCAGGATTTGTGGTATTCTGAAATGCTTTCCTTAATACCATATCACCAACTTGGAACTTCCTGATCCTGACATTCTTATTGTAGGCTCCAGCCATCCTTTTTTGATAACTAGCCATCCTTATCCTTGCCAAATCCCTGAGTTCTTCTATAGTATCCAAGTCTTGAACCAAGTTTTCAGCATTCTCTTCAGGATCACGGATGCTTGTTCTTGCAGTAGGAACCACCATTTCTGTAGGGATCACTGATTCTGCTCCAAATACCAAAGAAAATGGAGTTTGACCAGTAGCATTCTTGGGAGTTGTCCTATCAGCCCATAATACATAAGGTAGTTCTTCTGCCCACTTTCCTTTCTTGGATCCAAGCTTCTTCTTCAAATTGTTAATGATGAACTTGTTGGATGATTTTGCCTGACCATTAGCTTGTGGGTGGACTGGTGTTGATGTTATCATCTTAATCCCCCAGCTGTCACAAAAGTTAGTAGTTCTACTCCCAATAAATTGGGATCCATTATCACAAACAATTTCAGAAGGGATACCAAATCTAGTAATAATATTTCTTTTGATAAAGGATATCACTTCTTTTTCTCTGACTTGTGCGAAGGCTTCAGCTTCTATCCACTTGGAGAAATAATCAGTCATGGCAAGCATGAATACCTTTCCTCCTGGTGCTTTGGGAAGTTTACCAACTATGTCCATTCCCCATCTCATGAATGGCCAAGAAGAGGATATAGTATGCAAGAGCTCTGCTGGTTGGTGAAGGATATTACTATGTCTCTGACAATGATCACACTTCTTGGCATAGTCCACAACATCCTTCTTCATAATAGGCCAATAGTATCCTGTCCTCAGGATCCTTGAGAATAATGCCCTGCCCCCAGTGTGGTTTCCACAATCTCCTTCATGAAAATCCTTTAGGACTTCTTGGATTTCAGGATCCTCAATGCATCTTAGATATGGTCCTGCAAGAGATCATTTATATAACATGTTATTCAATATTGTAAATTGAGATACCTTAATTTTGAAAGCCCTGGGGTTTTCTCCTGTAGGAATCTCTCCGTGTTGGATATATCTTTTGATTGGAAGGATCCATGATCCTGAATGAGATTGTGTATCATCACTAGGGATGATTACAGAATCCTCTCCTATCTCCATGGCTACATGATCCTCAATAGTGGGGGTTAGGATGTGGATAATAGGGATTCTGATATCCTCTGGAATCTTTAAGGATGATTCTAGATTGGCCAATGCATCAGCTTCTGCATTCTCTTCCCTTGGTACCTGTGTTAAACTAAAAGAAACAAAAGAGAGTGCCAATTCCTTGACTATCTCTAGGTATTTGATTAGCTTTTCACCTTTAACAACATAGGATCCATTAAAGTGATTAGTAATTAACAATGAATCTACATGTACCTCAAGATACCTGATCCTCATATGCTTGCCAATTTGCAAAAGCTATCAAGGCCTCATATTCAGCCTCATTATTAGTAGTTTGAAACTCACAAGCTATGGAGTGGGGTATTATGTCCCCCTGTGGTGATTTTAGTAGTATTCCAAGTCCTGTTCCTTTGACATTAGAAGCTCCATCAGTGAAAAGTATCCAAGGATCCTTAGTTTCTTCAAGCTGTTGAACTTCTAACTCAGCTTCCCTTTGCAAGTCACTACTGAAATCTGCCACAAAGTCAGCTATGGCTTGGGATTTAATCGCAGTTCTAGGTTCATATCTTATATCATAAGCACTAAGCTTCACTGCCCATTTAGCCATCCTTCCTGACATTTCAGGTTTCCTGAGAACATTCTTAATTGGAAAATTAGTCTTGACAATAATGGCATGAGTTTCAAAATAATGTCTTAATTTAGTAGATGCCATAATCAAAGCAAGGATAAGTTTCTCTAAATGTGAATACCTAGATTCAACATCAAGCAAACTCTTACTTACATAATAGACAGGATGTTGTGTACTTTGGTGATCCTTAACAAGGACTGCACTTACTGCTTTAGAGGATACCGCCAGATACAAGGATAATATATCCCCTTTTTCTGGTTTCATCAAGGCAGGAGCTGAGGATAGGTAATCCTTATGGGCTTTAAGAGCATTTTTATGCTTTTCAGTCCACTCAAATTTCTTGTTCTTTCTCAAAATGTCATAGAATTCCTTGCACTTTTCTGATGACTTGGATATAACCTGTTCAAGGCCGCGATCCTCGCTGCTAACCTTTGCACATCCTTGGCATTGGCAGGAGATTTGATATTCACAATAGCCTTAATTTTCTCTGGACTTGCTTCAATGCCTCTTTTTGTTACCATGTATCCTAGGAATTTTCCTGCTTTAACACCAAAGTGACACTTGGAAGGATTTAGTTTCATATTAAATTTATCAAGGTGATCCTTCGCTTTCTTAGACTTAACCACCATGTCATCTATATAGACTTCCATAGTGTGTCCAATTTGTTCGTTGAACATCATATTGACTAGCTGTCACACCCCGACCGCGTAAAACAACAAATCGCGGCGGAAACATCGGGGCGTGTTGCAACAGAATTAATGTTTCATAACCATGGATACCAAAAAGTGTTTCGTTTTATTAAACATTGAATAATTACATCGTCTTGAAATCTAAATACACTATTTAAACATAGTCTATCATTGTTATTGAGTCACTAAGGCCTTGTCCAGTCCTATGTGAGCATGCATCTTATCAATCGATATCATTCAACAATACCTGAAACATATGTGAAAACGAGGTCAGCAAAGAAATGCTGGCGAGTACATAGGTTTTGTAGGAGTGTCGAAATCATGGCTAGTTTAGACGTTGCAATACTTTATTTAAAAACCTTGTTTTGAAAAGAGTATAATATTGCAACTTAATTAACCAACTCAAATCAAGAGGGTTATAATTTGTAAAACCTCGTAGCCATGACTCTTAACCCAAAAACATTTGTTTTAGTAAATTATTTGAAAAACAATGATAAGTTCAGGTGATATGTATAAATAAGAGAATAATGCATGATTAAATGAATAACCATGTAAAATGAGTTTGTATAAGATAAGTTGTTTGTAAATAAATGTCTTGTGAAAAGTATGTTATTTGTATAAAATGTTCTATGTCTCAAACTGAAATGATTCAAATAACGCTACAATATGTAATACCATACAAACACTTATATATAGGAAGTACCAGCGGCGTATCCACCATGCTTGTATCATATTCCACACGCATTGTTACTTAATCACTTAATCCAAACCAAACCACCAAAGTAATGTTCATGCCCAAATGTAAATCATGTAATATGTATAACCAAAATAATATCGTATATCGCTTTGAAGCCAATCGTTTACCCAATCGTTAAAACATCGTGTGAAACCCAATCGTTACCCAATCGTTAAAACATCGTGTGAAACCCAATCGTTAAAACATCGTGTGAAAACCAATCGTAAATCGTTTAATTCGTTTTAGGTCGTGAAACTACTTATAAGGTCGTCTCGCTAATAACATTCAAACCTTCGTGACTTTCATCGCTTCTCGTTTTCGTCGCTTCTCGTTTTCGTCGCTTCTCGTTTTCGTATTAACAAACCTCCATAGGGTAAGTTAATAATTACAGATTCAGTCGCTACCTACCATACCCACACATAACCACGGGTGTAGTAAATAACGGGATTTGTCAGATCCTATGGTACCATAACCTAATACTGGTCGGCTTGATCATTGCTAATGAATGTCATTTGTTATGTAACTACAACCAACAAGTTTGTTCACTTTATGAAATCGTTATTAGTTTTGTATAAATCGCCTTAATTGTTTTTGAAACCATCGTTATAACATCGAAAACATTTAGCACATATGAGTCACCCCAAAACAATTGAAAACAGTAAAATAGGGGAAGAATGTACTCGCCTGATAATGCTTGGAGGTCTTGAACAACAACCAAACAAAGCTAGAGGGAGCACGGAATCAGTCGGCAAACTAAAACTATATAAATAAACCGGACTTAAATCGGGAGATCGGATAGAATGAGGCTTGGTAAACCAAATGAGTATTGGAACTCATATGATATGGTTTAACAAGGCCTACATACTACAATGAAACCAAACCTAAGTGCTTTCGACCCATCGCAACCCATTAAGGTAACATATGCTACTTTAACGCGTCGTGCGCGTGAAACGCGTTCGGACCGTCTAACTAGTCCTATGACAAGTGTTATATGCCTAAATATGTTACATAATCAGTTATGTGACAAAAGTTTAGGTTATATATGCTTAATTACCAATTATAAATGAAAAGGGTATTCTGGTAATTTACCTAAGGCATATAAACTACCTATCATACAACTACTCAAACGATGTGACCATAGGGTATAACCTCGGAAGGTTATTCCCTACCTACTATGGTCACCTAATGTATTTGGTCGGATCCTAATGATCGACCAAACTGGGTCGGGTTCGAAGGTATAGGCGATTTATTAGATCGCCTACCCTACGACCCTAGACAACGTGGTAATCAGTGGGCATAGTCCCAAGGGACTATGACCAACGTGATTACACTCACGTTGCGAAGTTCAAACGAACTTCGCATTGACCATTACTGGTCAACGCTGAAAGTCAAACAAAGTTTGACTTTCTGACTCGAAAAGCAATAAAATAAGGAAAAGAACGAAAGAATACTTACGAAGGGTCCCCGAATGCTAATCCCGATCCAAGAACTCAGGTATGAAACAATGGTTTCAACTTAGAGCTCTCAAATCAGAATTCTTGTGGGTTTAGAAGCAATGGGGGGTGGGGTATTTATAGTATTCGGTCCACCGTTAAGATCGTTTCAAGGAAAACGTGCCATGATCTTGCCCGTACATGTGTCGGGACCTTATGGTGACTAAAATTCCATCCTTATCAGCTGACTAGATAATTAGGAACTTGTGGTTGTGGGTTAATCTGCTGAAAACAGGCTGTTAAGTACTCTGCATCTGGTCTGCAGACCCCTAGCGCACTGCTACACTAAAAGTGTAGCGCACCGCTAGGCTTAAGTTTGGCAGATTTACACTTTTGGTCCCTGTCATGCATTCAGCCCATTTTCGACACGTTTAAGGCCCGTTAACCCCATTTCAAAGCTCTAAAATGAAGTTAAAGTATAGGGAACTTAAAATGTGTTTAAAAATATCTCGGATGTCGGTTCGTTTGGTCGTACGAACGCGATGTTCGCTTAATTACGACGGAATGCGCATAAGCGCGAAAAACGATCCAAATGACGCGACGAATGGATTTTTCTTATAGCGAACACTAAAATATAATGTAGTCATGCTTAAATAAATTTTTGGATGTCCAGATGTATTCAGAACGTAAGTTATGCGCGAAAATGCAAACTTGTGCACTTTTTGACACTTTTAGTCCCTGAATGACACAAAAGTTTATTTTAGCACACCGAACCCCTCAAAGCCTATTTCTAAGCTATGTAAAGGATATTTATGGTATGTTTAACTTATGGTCATGTTCCGGAATGTCTGTTACAGTTCAAATTGGCATACTTTCGCAGTTTGTCAACTTTAGTCCCTGTAAGCGATTTAACTTGATTTTTGCCATACCAAACCTTCCAAAACTTATTTCTAAGTTATGTAAAGGTTATTTAAGGTATGTTAAGCCTATTTCACTATTCCGGAGTGTTCGTTGCATTAAACTGGTTATATTTACGCATCGGTGCGCGTATAACCTTCCAGAAAGCGATTTAGAGTTTGAAATTGAACAAGAATTGATATGTGCAAATGATACACATATTTTTACAAATCCCAAGTATGAAATATAATATTTCATTGGTTTGGTATTTGTTTGATGGCCGTGGAGGCACAGGTGTTACAGTCTCCCCTACTTTAGGAAATTTCGTCCCGAAATTTATTTAGAGGAAACTTGTGAGAGCTTGGAAATATGAAGTTGAAAAGATCAAACAATATTGATTAGGGTTCTTGAACTTCTAGTAACTTTAATAACATTATGTTTGCAATGTAAGAGGGATACTTATATACAAGTATATGAAGCGTCATTGGTGCGTCCACCGTACCTCCTTTACATCGTTCTCATTTTGTTATTGTTGTCACTATCGGTTCTTACACATAATAAACCTTACTGGGTTTCTGTGCACTAAATTTCATAATTATGTACGCGTCCATAATCAGACAATTCCTTGCACAGTTCACACAGTCTATTTTATAGTGTGTAGGGGAAAACCATATGAATGAACCTGTGATGAACGTGACTGGACCACCATAGGGTCCTTTAAATTAAATCAACAAATGATTTAAATAGACTATCAAGGAGTCTGTCCAGCTACATCACTAGATGTCGTTCTTTAACCAAATTGTGAATCAATCTTTTAGACTAGACCACTTAAGGGTCTCTCATCGAATCATGGAATGGTACTATATAACCCAAGGGTCTTAACTATTACATAGAAGCCCATTAAGGATTTAAGGTAGTACCTTTTGAATATCCTACTACGAATCCATCATATGAAGATATGAAAGATTCTACGAGGATTTGGATAACGAATATCCAGAGTATACAAAAACACAAAAATCATAGAGGAGAACACATAAACACATATCATATAACCACAAAATTGTTCGTTAATTTGTCTTGTAAATTGCGTACATGCATTTAAAGCACACTAGGAATCCATTCCGTGGATTTCATTTGGTACTTTAAACGTTACCAAGAATCCAACTATAAAGATAGAAAGATTCAAAAAGAAAATTTGATTTCGATTATTAGGAACCGAAGTGTTCGAATTAAGTTACATAAGGAATCCAATTAAGGACTCTGATTTGAATGATAATCATCCACAAGGATCTAATTGTAAAGATAAAAAGATCCCATATGAATTTTAGAAGTTGAAGATGTTTTGAAACCTTGCACTGGATGTGCTTAGGTCAAAACATGATGTAAAATGCTTATGAAGTTGAGATGCTTGATATGTCAAGGCGACATATGAAGCAGAATTTTGAAGGTTAAGTCAATGTATGAGGAAAGATATTTTTGAAAACTATGCATGGGGTTCTTTTAAGAAAAATGTGTTTAACGTTTTTGAAACCTTATATATAATACTTTTTGAAATCATAAAGTAGGTGTATTAGGTAGATATATTTACAAAAATGTTTTAAAATCATGCGAGATGAATTTTGAAATTATGTATAAGGTTTTTGAAAGACATGAATGATGCTTTTCGAAATCATGCACTTGATCAGAAAATGTATTGTGTTAATATTGTCTTCAGACTATATGAAATATTTTGAAATTAGAAAGGTTGGTTTTGATAACATGGCCAATGTTTTTGAAATAACATAGACAATGCATCTAGAAAAATTGTTTTCAAACTATATGAAATGTTTTGAGATCATGAAGATTGTTTTGAAATACTGGTACTGTGTATGTTGAAAAATCAAAACGTAATGGGTATGAGATTTGAAAATATCCTTAGTTATCTAACCAAGGATTCAAAGGCACAGATGTGCAGAAGCATGATTACTCATAATGTCCCTTTATTTCTTGTACTTCGTCTCTTGGAATGAAACGAGTACTTAAAATTTTTCGAGGGAATCATGAGCGGTCATTTGAAAGAAAGAAATCACAAGAGTAGTTTGTAAGGAACATAGTTCCTTAATGTAGGTATCATAGGAAAAGCCATACACACCTAGCAGGGGGTTGAGCTGGTTGGTTGGGGACTGCTTTACCATTGTGAGCGACCATGGCGAAGTTCTGAGAAGCCTTTCGCTTCTTTGACTTCTTAGGGGATTGTTCATCCATGGTCTTTGATTCCTCGATTGGTTTATTGGCTGATGGTGTTGTCGCCTGACTAGGTCCTGCTTGTCTTGGTGACTCTTGAGTGGCTTCATCCTAGAGATGATACATGGCAGTAGCTAATTCAACAGTCTTCAGGACTACTTCGCCTATTCGCTGAGCGAATTTTGGCTGCTTGCTCAGATATCTGGGCGTCATCGTGATGAAGAGACATTCTTGAAGAAAAAGAAAGGCATAGGGAGAAACAGGTGAAAGATTATTGGAAAATCAAAACAGAAAGATAACGCATGAAAATTGCGATCATTTGTTTGTTACCTAAGGCAAACAAATGAGACGGTGACTGATCAAAGTAAATGGGTCAAAAATAATGTATCGCGAAGACATGCTCGCCTATAAGTGAACACTCATCCCAAGAATTCCCAGGTAAGCACAACTGGTCTCGCGTCTGATGAGATGTATACGAAGTGCTTGCCTAGACAGAAAACCCAGAATACAGGCATTCACCCTTCCAGTTTGCACGTGTTCACATTATTTAAAACCCAGAACCTTGACGAAGTTTTGAAAACTCAAAGAGGTTCAAAACCATATAATAGAGAGTTCAAAACCTTACAATAGAGGGTTCAAAACCTTGTAATCAATCATCCTAGAACAGATGATTAGTTTTCAAAGCGGTTTTGAAATTTATGTTCTTGTTGCGGTTGTCGCCTAAGGATAGGCGACAGTATTGTTTTATGACTAAACGCAAGTAAACTCGCGTTAGGGTCCTAAGAAGGTTATAGACTAGGTCAAAGCATTACTAATAACCTAATTCCCTATAACCATTGGCTCTGATACCATCTTTTCTGTCACACCCCGACCGCGTAAAACAACAAATCGCGGCGGAAACATCGGGGCGTGTTGCAACAGAATTAATGTTTCATAACCATGGATACCAAAAAGTGTTTCGTTTTATTAAACATTGAATAATTACATCGTCTTGAAATCTAAATACACTATTTAAACATAGTCTATCATTGTTATTGAGTCACTAAGGCCTTGTCCAGTCCTATGTGAGCATGCATCTTATCAATCGATATCATTCAACAATACCTGAAACATATGTGAAAACGAGGTCAGCAAAGAAATGCTGGCGAGTACATAGGTTTTGTAGGAGTGTCGAAATCATGGCTAGTTTAGACGTTGCAATACTTTATTTAAAAACCTTGTTTTGAAAAGAGTATAATATTGCAACTTAATTAACCAACTCAAATCAAGCGGGTTATAATTTGTAAAACCTCGTAGCCATGACTCTTAACCCAAAAACATTTGTTTTAGTAAATTATTTGAAAAACAATGATAAGTTCAGGTGATATGTATAAATAAGAGAATAATGCATGATTAAATGAATAACCATGTAAAATGAGTTTGTATAAGATAAGTTGTTTGTAAATAAATGTCTTGTGAAAAGTATGTTATTTGTATAAAATGTTCTATGTCTCAAACTGAAATGATTCAAATAACGCTACAATATGTAATACCATACAAACACTTATATATAGGAAGTACCAGCGGCGTATCCACCATGCTTGTATCATATTCCACACGCATTGTTACTTAATCACTTAATCCAAACCAAACCACCAAAGTAATGTTCATGCCCAAATGTAAATCATGTAATATGTATAACCAAAATAATATCGTATATCGCTTTGAAGCCAATCGTTTACCCAATCGTTAAAACATCGTGTGAAACCCAATCGTTACCCAATCGTTAAAACATCGTGTGAAACCCAATCGTTAAAACATCGTGTGAAAACCAATCGTAAATCGTTTAATTCGTTTTAGGTCGTGAAACTACTTATAAGGTCGTCTCGCTAATAACATTCAAACCTTCGTGACTTTCATCGCTTCTCGTTTTCGTCGCTTCTCGTTTTCGTCGCTTCTCGTTTTCGTATTAACAAACCTCCATAGGGTAAGTTAATAATTACAGATTCAGTCGCTACCTACCATACCCACACATAACCACGGGTGTAGTAAATAACGGGATTTGTCAGATCCTATGGTACCATAACCTAATACTGGTCGGCTTGATCATTGCTAATGAATGTCATTTGTTATGTAACTACAACCAACAAGTTTGTTCACTTTATGAAATCGTTATTAGTTTTGTATAAATCGCCTTAATTGTTTTTGAAACCATCGTTATAACATCGAAAACATTTAGCACATATGAGTCACCCCAAAACAATTGAAAACAGTAAAATAGGGGAAGAATGTACTCGCCTGATAATGCTTGGAGGTCTTGAACAACAACCAAACAAAGCTAGAGGGAGCACGGAATCAGTCGGCAAACTAAAACTATATAAATAAACCGGACTTAAATCGGGAGATCGGATAGAATGAGGCTTGGTAAACCAAATGAGTATTGGAACTCATATGATATGGTTTAACAAGGCCTACATACTACAATGAAACCAAACCTAAGTGCTTTCGACCCATCGCAACCCATTAAGGTAACATATGCTACTTTAACGCGTCGTGCGCGTGAAACGCGTTCGGACCGTCTAACTAGTCCTATGACAAGTGTTATATGCCTAAATATGTTACATAATCAGTTATGTGACAAAAGTTTAGGTTATATATGCTTAATTACCAATTATAAATGAAAAGGGTATTCTGGTAATTTACCTAAGGCATATAAACTACCTATCATACAACTACTCAAACGATGTGACCATAGGGTATAACCTCGGAAGGTTATTCCCTACCTACTATGGTCACCTAATGTATTTGGTCGGATCCTAATGATCGACCAAACTGGGTCGGGTTCGAAGGTATAGGCGATTTATTAGATCGCCTACCCTACGACCCTAGACAACGTGGTAATCAGTGGGCATAGTCCCAAGGGACTATGACCAACGTGATTACACTCACGTTGCGAAGTTCAAACGAACTTCGCATTGACCATTACTGGTCAACGCTGAAAGTCAAACAAAGTTTGACTTTCTGACTCGAAAAGCAATAAAATAAGGAAAAGAACGAAAGAATACTTACGAAGGGTCCCCGAATGCTAATCCCGATCCAAGAACTCAGGTATGAAACAATGGTTTCAACTTAGAGCTCTCAAATCAGAATTCTTGTGGGTTTAGAAGCAATGGGGGGTGGGGTATTTATAGTATTCGGTCCACCGTTAAGATCGTTTCAAGGAAAACGTGCCATGATCTTGCCCGTACATGTGTCGGGACCTTATGGTGACTAAAATTCCATCCTTATCAGCTGACTAGATAATTAGGAACTTGTGGTTGTGGGTTAATCTGCTGAAAACAGGCTGTTAAGTACTCTGCATCTGGTCTGCAGACCCCTAGCGCACTGCTACACTAAAAGTGTAGCGCACCGCTAGGCTTAAGTTTGGCAGATTTACACTTTTGGTCCCTGTCATGCATTCAGCCCATTTTCGACACGTTTAAGGCCCGTTAACCCCATTTCAAAGCTCTAAAATGAAGTTAAAGTATAGGGAACTTAAAATGTGTTTAAAAATATCTCGGATGTCGGTTCGTTTGGTCGTACGAACGCGATGTTCGCTTAATTACGACGGAATGCGCATAAGCGCGAAAAACGATCCAAATGACGCGACGAATGGATTTTTCTTATAGCGAACACTAAAATATAATGTAGTCATGCTTACATAAATTTTTGGATGTCCAGATGTATTCAGAACGTAAGTTATGCGCGAAAATGCAAACTTGTGCACTTTTTGACACTTTTAGTCCCTGAATGACACAAAAGTTTATTTTAGCACACCGAACCCCTCAAAGCCTATTTCTAAGCTATGTAAAGGATATTTATGGTATGTTTAACTTATGGTCATGTTCCGGAATGTCTGTTACAGTTCAAATTGGCATACTTTCGCAGTTTGTCAACTTTAGTCCCTGTAAGCGATTTAACTTGATTTTTGCCATACCAAACCTTCCAAAACTTATTTCTAAGTTATGTAAAGGTTATTTAAGGTATGTTAAGCCTATTTCACTATTCCGGAGTGTTCGTTGCATTAAACTGGTTATATTTACGCATCGGTGCGCGTATAACCTTCCAGAAAGCGATTTAGAGTTTGAAATTGAACAAGAATTGATATGTGCAAATGATACACATATTTTTACAAATCCCAAGTATGAAATATAATATTTCATTGGTTTGGTATTTGTTTGATGGCCGTGGAGGCACAGGTGTTACACTAGCCTTTGATAAGTAGCACCTGCATTCCTTAGTCCAAATGGCATAGCAATATAACAATATATACCAGTTGGGGGCATAAAGGCTGTATCCTCTTGATCAGATGGTTCCATCTGAATTTGTTGAAATCTAGATGAAGCATCCATAAAAGTTAACAACTCATGACCCGCAGTAGCATCCACCATGGAGTCAATGTGGGGTAATGGGAAAGGATCCTTGGGACATGCCTTGTTTAAATCAGTAAAATCGACACATACCCTCCACTTTCTGTTTTTCTTTTGAACAACAACCACATTGGCTAACCACCTTGGATACTTAACCTCTTTTATCATACCTGTTAGGGGTGGATTTCTAAATAACCAGTGATCCTTATTTGCTGTTGGATTTAGTGATCCTCAACTCTGTCTGAAGTAGTGATCCTCAGAAGTGTTGCAGGATCAGGATCATGGATCACTATAAGGATCCCAGTACTAACGGTTGTCTACTTTGAATTCGTGAATGTTTTGTAGGAAGTTCAACTCGGACTTAGTCTTGGCGACATTCCTGGAGAATATTCCCAGACTATCCCGCACGTGCTTGGCCAAAAATGGACGTTGTGGAGAACGTGGGAGCTTGGCACAAAAGTCAGATAGTTAGTTATTGTAGTTAACTTCTATTTTAAAAGGGGTAACGAGCTAGAATTTAGAACACTTAGCCATTTTCAGCTACACACACTCATATACTCGCACACTTGAAGCTCTCGACGAACATTCATTCGTTTTCACTCACTTTTACACATTTCACGATAGTGATCCTTGTACCTAGCTCGTTACTATCCGAAGTTGTAAACATTTATTCATTTATTTGAGCTTGGTGATCGGTAGTTTCCATCACCCGGGGTTTTTTGTGCCGGAGATCAACTCTTGATCAAGGGCTTTTTCCCCGTATAAATTCTTGTGTCGTTTGTGCAATTTACATTGAAGTGATCCTTGTCATTGTTCTACATTATTAGCATCATACCCCGTAACAGAGAGTTTGGTTGCAATATCCTCATCAGATTTTTTGACCAAAACAGTTTGGCGCCCACCGTGGGGCAATTGGTGCTTCATCCTTAGAAAAATTCGCATTTCTGTGCTCATTTCAATTCACTACAACCGAGCAAATGGCTTCCTCAGCGAAGAATGCTTCAAATTTGATGCCCTCATTCACTTCTTCACAAGGCGTTCCCCCTTTGCCTCCACCACCTTCTGGATCCCAGAAGAATGCTGAGAATGCTGCGAAGAAACCAACTCCCATTTTCTCAAAACCTCCAACTTCTTCTGCTTCTTACACTCCCACTACTAGTGACATGTTTACTTTGATTTTGTAGATGAAGGATCAGATACGGCAACAGGATAAGACCAATGAAAGGATTCTCAAAGAAATCGGAGATCTCAAGAAACAAAAGAAAACGGCAGAGGATCATTCCCCACTGGTGCCAAAATCTTTGAATTTTGATACTCCGGTGATTACTTCCCAGCCATCAGTGGTTCCAGATGTTCAATATGTGGGTGGCCCAAAAGGAGTGCACTACGGAACAACAACAGTGACCCAGGCATCAGGTTCATATTTCCAGCCAGCGGGATCCTATCCTCAGCATATGGGATCCCTCACAAATTCATGAGGATATTCAGGAGTGCACCAGGTTCAAGGATCCTCCTTTGTTCCAGGATCATCCCAGGTTCAAGGATCCTCCTTTGTTCCAGGATTATCCCAGGTTCAAGGATCCTCCTTTGCTCCAGGATCATCCCAGGTTCAAGGATCCTCCTTTGTTCCAGGATCATCCCAGGTTCAAGGATCCTCCTTTGTTCCAGGATTATCCCAGGTTCAAGGATCCTCCTTTGTTCCAGGATCATCCCAGGTTCAAGGATCCTCCTTTGTTCCAGGATCATCCCAGGTTCAAGGATCCTCCTTTGTTCCAGGATCATCCCAGGTTCAAGGATCCTCCTTTGTTCCAGGATCGTCCCAGTTTCAGGGATCCTTCCAGATGCCAGGATCCTTGAGGAGTTTGCAAACAGGAAGTTCAGATGTCCATCAGGGAGATTTTATTCCAATGCAGACCAATGCCTCTATTGGTCCCTCGATCATTCCAGAGCCCCAACAATATGGATTAACATCCAATCTTCCTAATCTGAATCCAATGGGAGGTAACACTTTTAATAATTCTTATACTACTAACCATGGTCTTATGCAGGATCCAGGTATCAATCATGCCATGGCCAGAGAATTGCAAAAGCTAAAGGACATGATATCAAGTGTTCCAGGAGTGGTCAAACCTATCCCAGAGATTGCAGATGGGAGCCACAAGATATCTTGTTTTGTACCACCAATCTGTGATGCTGAGATACCCAAGAGGTTCCATGTGCCAACAATGAAGCTGTATGATGGTTCGACGGATCCTGAAGAACACATAGCACAATACAGGGAGAGGATGGAGATCAATCCAATTCCAGAAAGGTTAAAGGAAGCATGCCTGTGCAAGGGATTCGGATCCACTCTTACAGGATCAGCTCTCAAATGGCTGCTAAGTCTTCCTCCTTATTCTATTACCTCATTTGCTAATCTAGTTAACTTGTTTAATAATCAGTTTTCTTGTAGTAGAAAATTCGAACGATTAACTAGTGATCTATATAGGATAACCCAGGGTCATAATGAATCATTAAGGGATTACATTACCAAATTCAGTAAAGAATCTTTAGACATTCCCAACTTAGATATAGCTACGGCTGTTGAGGCCTTTAAAATGGGATTGCTTAGGGATTCGTCGTTCTATGATGATCTTGTTATGACACCATGCATGAACTTAGATGAGGTAAGAACACGAGCACTTAGGTTCATTCGGCTAGAGGACGACAAGAGGATCCAGGAGAGGTTAGCAGGATCCTCAAAGCAGGATAAGCAAGGATCCTCATTCAGGAACAACAAGTTCAGATCCTACAATAGATCTGATAACCAGAACATGCATTCTGTTGATCAAGAAGAGGATGATGAGGATTATCCTCCAATTTCTGAATACTGTTTTTGTGTTGATAACAGTGAACTAATCCTTGCGATGCAGAACCTAGGTGATAAAGCTAGATGGCCGAGAAAAAATGATAGGCCAGCTGCAACTAAGGATAAATCAAAGTGGTGTGCATACCATGAAGATTTTGGGCATCTCATAGAAGAATGCATTGCACTAAGAAAGGAAATTGGATACTTGTTGAGCAAGGGGCATCTAAAATGTAACACCTGTGCCTCCACGGCCATCAAACAAATACCAAACCAATGAAATATTATATTTCATACTTGGGATTTGTAAAAAAAAAAATATGTGTATCATTTGCACATATCAATTCTTGTTCAATTTCAAACTCTAAATCGCTTTCTGGAAGGTTATACGCGCACCGATGCGTAAATATAACCAGTTTAATGCAACAAACACTCCGGAATAGTGACATAGGCTTAACATACCTTAAATAACCTTTACATAACTTAGAAATAAGTTTTGAAGGCTTTGGTATGGCAAAATCAAGTTAAATCGCTTACAGGGACTTAAGTTGACAAACTGCGAAAGTATGCCAATTTGAACTGTAACAGACATTCCGGAACATGACCATAAGTTAAACATACCATAAATATCCTTTACATAGCTTAGAAATAAGCTTTGAGGTGTTCGGTGTGCTAAAATAAACTTTTGGGTCATTCAGGGACTAAAAGTGTCAAAAAGTGCACAAGTTTGCATTTTCGCGCATAACTTACGTTCTGAATACATCCGGACATCCAAAAATTTATGTAAGCATGACTATATTATATTTTAGTGTTCGCCATAAGAAAAATCCATTCGTTTCGTCATTTGGATCGTTTTTCGCGCTTGTGCGCATTCCGTCGTAATTAAGCGAACATCGCGTTCGTACGACCAAACGAACCATCATCCGGCACATTTTTGAGCATGTTTTGAGTTCCCTATACTTTAACTTCATTTTAGAGCCTTGAAATGAGGTTAACGGGGTTCAAACGCATCGAAAAAGGCCTTAAACATGTGCAGGGACCATTCCTGCCACTTTTGAAAGATTTCTGAAACAGGAGGGTGCTAGCGTAGCGCGACTGCCTAATGCCTTGGCAGTAGCGCTACGCGACTGCCTATGCTGGACAGAAAACATGCAGAAACTTCAGTTTTTCGTTTTCGGGACCAGATTCGATGTATTAGCCGTTGTTTAATTCACAACCACACATTCTAACTTGCTTAGTCAGCGGATAAGGATGGAATTTAGGCACCACAACTTTGCAACACATGTATGGATGGAATTTAAGCACCTAAGCACCACAACTTTGCAACACATGTATGGATGGAATTTAAGCACCTAAGCACCATAACTTTGCAACACATGTACGGATGGGATTAAGGCACGTTTTCCATGAAACGATCTTAACGGTTCGGGTATTCCTATAAATACCCCATACCCCCCATTGCTAAAATCACTAGAAATTTGATTTGAGAAACTCTAAGTTGAAACATTTGTTTCATACCTGAGATTTTTGAATCGAGTTTAGCATTCGGGGACCCTTCGTAAGTATTCTTTCGTTCTTTTCCTTATTTTACTGCTTTTCGAGTCAGAAAGTCAAACTTTGTTTGACTTTCAGCGTTGACCAGTAATGGTCAATGCGAAGTTCGTTTGAACTTCGCAACGTGAGTGTAATCACGTTGGTCATAGTCCCTTGGGACTATGCCCACTGATTACCACGTTGTCTAGGGTCGTAGGGTAGGCGATCTGATAAATCGCCTATACCTTCGAGCCCGACCCAGTTTGGTCGATCGTTAGGATCCGACCAAATACATTAGGTGACCCTAGTATAGGGCATAACCTTCCGAGGTTATACCCTATGGTCACATCGTTTAAGTAGTTTTATGATAGGTAGTTTATATGCCTTAGGTAAATTACCAGAATACCCTTTTCATGTATAATTGGTAATTAAGCATATGTAACCTAAACTTTTGTCACATAACTGATTATGTAACATGTTTAGGCATATAACACTTGTCATAGGACTAGTTAGACGGTCCGAACGCGTTTCACGCGCACGACGCGTTAAAGTAGCATAAGTTACCTTAATGGGTCGCGATGGGTCGAAAGCACTTAGGTTAGTCTCAATGTAGTATGTAGGCCTTGTTAAACCATATCATATGAGTTCCAATACTCATTTGGTTTACCAAGCCTCATTCTATCCGATCTCCCGATTTAAGTCCGGTTTATTTATATAGCTTAGATTTGCCGACTGATTCCGTGCTCCCTCAAGCTTTGTTTGGTTGTTGTTCAAGACATCTAAGCATTCTCAGGCGAGTACATTATTCCCCTCTTTTACTGTTTTCAACTGTTTTGGGGTGACTCATATGTGCTAAATGTTTTATCAATGGTTTCAAGAACAATTACAATAGTTTCAAGAACAATTACAATGTGGTTTCAAGAACAATAACAATTATTTCAAGAACGCTAACAATGATTTCAAGAACGAATACAATGATTTCAAAAACTAATAACAATTTCAAAAAGTGAACAAACTTGTTGGTTGTAGTTTACATAACCGATGACATTCATTAGCAATGATCAAGCTGACCAGTATTAGGTTATGGTACCATAGGATCTGACAAATCCCGTTATTTACTGCACCCATTGTTATGTGTGGGGGTTGTGGGTAGCGACTGAATCTGTAATTATTAACTTATCCTTTGGTAAGGGTTTGTTAAGAACGAGAACGAGAGCGAGTTGGAACGAGGAACGCGTCAAGAAGGTTTGAATGTTATTAGAGAATCGACCATAAAGTAGTTTCACAATTAAAATATTAACTTACCCTTTGGTAAGGGTTTGTTAAGAACAAGAACAAGTTTTAACATTTGGGTAAACATTTGTACATGATTGACATTTGATCATGTATTTTCCACAAAACATAACTTTGATTTAAACCAAGTTTTACTTCAATACTTTGTTTTTGTGCATATGGTTTAGTTGAGACATTTCACTTGCCATACATGGATATTTGACATAGACATTTGACATGGATATTTGACATAGACATTTGACATGGATATTTGACATAGACATTTGACATGGATATTTGACATAGACATTTTGACATGATTTACATCTTGACATGAATACTTTGACATATTATTCAATACATTTGACAATTGATTTAAACATAGACATTTTACATTGTTTGGTTTGGTTTGATTAAGTGATTAAGTAACGATGTGTGTGTAATATGATACAAGCATGGTGGATACGCCGCTGGTACTTCCTATATATAAGTGTTTGTATGGTATTACATATTGTAGCGTTATTTGAATCATTTCAGTTTGAGACACAGAACATTTTATACAAGTAACATACTTTTCACAAGACATTGATTTACAAACAACTTATCTTACACAAACTCATTTTACATGGTTATTCATTTAATCATGCATTATTCTCTTATTTATACTTATCATCCGAACTTATTATTTTTCAAATGATTTACAAAGACAAAGCAAATTACAAGGTTCATGAATAAACATTTTCTTAAACAGAAGTCATGAATCTTATTTTCACAAAACCTATGTACTCGCCAGCATTTCTTTGCTGACCTCGTTTTCACATATGCTTCAGGTATTGTTGGATGATATCGATTGATAAGATGCATGCTCACATAGGACTGGACAAGGCCTTAGTAACTCAATAACAATGATAGACTATGTTTAAATAGTGTATTTAGATTTCCAGACGATGTAATTACTCAATGTTTAATAAAACGAAATACTTTTGATATCCATGGTTATGAAACATTAATTCTGTTGCAACACGCCCCGATGTTTCCGCCGCGATTTGTTGTTTTACGCGGTCGGGGTGTGACATAAAAGAATTGTTGGGAAGAAAAAAGTCAAGGACTCAGGATCCTGAAAGGATCCCTGAGAAGGCTCCAGCCCCTCCAGCAGATGCACAAGTAATAAACTTTATTTCTGGAGGATCAGACATTTGCGGCACATCCTTCTCAGCAGCTAAAAGGCATGCAAAGGAAACTAAAATGGACAATGGAGAAAGACCTGTTCGAACATCAAGTGTCTCCGAAGGAAAAGTCATAACCTTTGATGAGGATGATCGTGTTGATATCCAGGATCCTCATCACGATGGTTTAGTTATTACTCTTTTCATTTCTAACCATTTTGTCCCCAGGATCCTTATAGACGGAGGAAGCTCAGTGAACATTATCCAGCTTGATGTTCTAAAGAAGATGGGTATTCCTGAATCGGACATCATACCAAGATCCTCCGTGCTCGTGGGATTTAGTGGCGAAACTAAGAATACCCTGGGGGACATTAAACTCCCAATATACATTGAAGGCCTACACTCTTATAAAAAATTTTGTGTTATTGACTGTTTATCTTGTTGTAATGTTATCCTTGGCAGGCCTTGGATACACGATATGAAAGCAGTCCCATCTACTTACCATCAATGTGTGAAGCTCCCTAGTCCTTGGGGAATAGTGAAGATTGATAGTGATCAGCAGGAGGCTAAGAATTGCTACACTTCATCGATGAAACCAGCCTCGAAGTCAAGGGAGCAATAGCAATCAAGGTATCCTCCAAGGGATGTCTTGGAGGCAAGAGAGCAGGATGTGGTAGAAATCCTCATGGATCCTGATGATCCTGAATCCAAAATCTATATCGGATCAGGGATCCTCGGCGAAATGAAAGAAGACCTCGTATCCTTCCTCAAAAGGAGAAAGACTACCTTTGCATGGAAACACGAAGACATGACTGGTATATCCAAAGATGTAATCACTCACAAACTCGGGATTGACAGATCCTTCAAACCAATCCATCAAAGGAGAAGAAAGTTTGCACCGGAAAGGAATGCCATTATCCAGGAAGAGGTAGAGAAATTGCTCCGGGCAGGTATGATTAGGGAGGTCAAGTATCCAAGATGGTTGGCCAATGTGGTTGTTGTTCAAAAGAAAAACGGAAAGTGGAGGGTATGTGTCGATTTTACCGATTTAAATAAGGCATGTCCCAAGGATCCTTTCCCATTACCCCACATTGACTCCATGGTGGATGCAACTGCGGGTCATGAACTGTTAACTTTTATGGATGCTTCATCTGGATTCCAACAAATCCAAATGGAACCATCCGACCAAGAGGATACAGCCTTCATGACTCCAACTGGTATATACTGCTATATTGCTATGCCGTTCGGACTAAGAAATGCAGGTACAACATATCAAAGGCTGGTGAATATGATGTTCAAGGATCAGATTGGACAAAGTATGGAGGTTTACATAGATGATATGGTGGTAAAATCCATAAAAGCTGAGGATCACCTAAGGGACTTGGAGGAAGCATTCGATATCCTTGACAAATATAACATGAAACTTAATCCTTCAAAATGTCACTTTGGTGTTAAAGCATGTAAATTCTTAGGATATATGGTGACAAAGAGAGGCATTGAAGCTAGCCCGGAACAAATCAAAGCAATAGTGAACATCAAATCTCCGGCCAATGCTAAGGATGTTCAAAGGCTAACAGGCAGGATAGCAGCTTTGAACAGATTTATATCCAAATCCTCAGAAAAGTGCAAAGAATTCTATGATATCCTAAGGAAGAACAAGAAATTTGAGTGGACTGAGAAGCATGAAAATGCTTTAAGAGCCCTCAAAGATTACCTATCCTCAGCCCCGGCTTTGATGAAACCAGAAAAAGGCGATGTGCTATCCTTGTATCTTGCAGTATCCTCAAAAGCAGTAAGTGCGGTCCTTGTTAAGGACCATGAAGGTACACACCATCCTGTCTATTATGTAAGTAAAAGTTTACTTGATGCCGAATCCAGGTATTCACACCTTGAAAAGCTTATTCTTGCATTAATTATGGCATCTACTAAGCTAAGACATTATTTTGAAGCTCATGTTATTGTTGTTAAAACTAATTTTCCAATTAAGAATGTCCTCAGGAAACCAGAGATGTCAGGAAGGATGGCTAAGTGGGCAGTGAAGCTAAGTGCATATGATATAAGATATGAGCCTAGGACAGCCATCAAATCCCAAGCATTAGCTGACTTTGTGGTTGATTTCAGTAGTGATTTACAAAAAGAAGCTGAGTTAGAAGTCCAGCAGCTAGAAGAGACCAAGGATCCTTGGATACTCTATACTGATGGATCCTCAAATGTCAAAGGCACAGGGCTTGGAATACTACTAAAATCGCCACAGGGGGACATAATACCCCACTCTATAGCTTGTGAGTTCCAAACCACTAACAATGAGGCTGAATATGAAGCCCTAATTGCTGGTTTGCAAATTGCTAAGCATATGGGGATCAGGTATCTTGAGGTACATGTAGATTCATTGTTAATTACAAACCACTTTAATGGATCCTACGCTGTTAAAGGTGAAAAGCTAACCAAATATTTAGAGATAGTCAAAAGTTTGGCACTCTCTTTTGTTTCCTTTAGTTTGACGCAGGTACCAAGGGAAGAAAATACAGAGGCTGATGCATTGGCTAACTTAGGATCATCCTTGAAGATCCCGGAGGATATCAAGATCCCTATTATCCATATCCTGACCCCGGCTATCGAGGATCACGAGGCTATGGAGATAGGAAATGATTCTGCAATTATCCCTTGTGAGGATACTCAATCCCATTCAGGATCAGGATCATGGATCTCACCAATTATGAGATACTTACAACATGGAGAGATTCCTACAGGAGAAAACCCTAGGGCTTTCAAATCTAAGGTATCTCAATTCACAATTTTAAATAATATGTTGTATAGACGATCTCTTGCAGGACCATACTTGAGATGCATTGCGGATCCTGAAATCCAAGAAGTTTTAAAAGACTTCCATGAAGAAGATTGTGGAAACCACACTGGGGGCAGGGCATTATTCTCAAGGATCCTGAGGACAGGATACTACTGGCCAACCATGAAGAGAGATGCTGTGGAGTATGCTAAAAGATGTGATCCTTGTCAGAGACACAGTAATATCCTTCATCAACCAGCTGAATTATTGCTCCTATATCCTCCTCTTGGCCATTTATGAGATGGGGTATGGATATAGTTGGTAAGCTCCCTAAGGCACCTGGTGGAAAAGTATTCATGCTTGCTATGACTGATTACTTCTCCAAGTGGATAGAGGCTGAAGCTTTTGCCCAAGTCAGAGAAAAGGAAGTTATATCCTTCATTAAAAGAAATATTATAACTAGATTTGGAATTCCTTCTGAGATTATATGTGATAATGGTTCCCAATTTATTGGGGGCAGAACCACTAACTTTTGTGACAGCTGGGGGATTAAGATGATAACATCAACACCAGTCCACCCACAAGCTAATGGTCAGGCAGAATCATCCAACAAGATCATCATCAACAATTTGAAGAAGAATCTTGGATCCAACAAAGGGAAATGGGCAAAAGAACTACCCTATGTGCTTTGGGCTGATAGGACAACCCCTAAAAACGCTACTGGTCAAACGCCATTCTCTTTGGTATTTGGGGCAGAATCAGTGATCCCAACAGAAATGGTGGTTCCAACTGCTAGAACAAGTACTCGTGATCCTGAGGAGAATGATGAGAACTTGGCTCAAGACCTGGATACTGTCACACCCCGACCGCGTAAAACAACAAATCGCGGCGGAAACATCGGGGCGTGTTGCAACAGAATTAATGTTTCATAACCATGGATACCAAAAAGTGTTTCGTTTTATTAAATATTGAATAATTACATCGTCTGGAAATCTAAATACACAAATTAAACATAGTCTATCATTATTATTGAGTCACTAAGGCCTTGTCCAGTCCTATGTGAGCATGCATCTTATCAATCGATATCATTCAACAATACCTGAAACATATGTGAAAACGAGGTCAGCAAAGAAATGCTGGCGAGTACATAGGTTTTGTGAAAATAAGATTCATGACTTCTGTTTAAGAAAATGTTTAGTCATGAACCTTGTAATTTTCTTTGTCTTTGTAAATCATTTGAAAAATAATAAGTTTAGGTGATATGTATAAATAAGAGAATAATGCATGATTAAATGAATAACCATGTAAAAATGAGTTTGTATAAGATAAGTTGTTTGTAAATAAATGTCTTGTGAAAAGTATGTTACTTGTATAAAATGTTCTATGTCTCAAACTGAAATGATTCAAATAACGCTACAATATGTAATACCATACAAACACTTATATATAGGAAGTACCAGCGGCGTATCCACCATGCTTGTATCATATTCCACACGCATTGTTACTTAATCACTTAATCAAACCAACCCACCAAAGTAATGTTCATGCCCAATGTAAATCATGTAATATGTAACCAAAACCCAATCGTATATCGCTTTGAATCCAATCGTTTACCCAATCGTTAAAACATCGTGTGAAAACCAATCGTTTACCCAATCGTTAAATTCGTTTTAGGTCGTGAAACTACTTAAATGGTCGTCTCGCTAATAACATTCAAACCTTCTTGACTCGCATTAATAAACCCTTACCAAAGGATAGATTAATAATTCGCATTAATAAACCCTTACCAAAGGATAGATTAACATCTCGCATTAATAAACCCTTACCAAAGAGTAAATTAAAAATTACAGATTCAGTCGCTACCCACAACACCCACACATAACTACGGGTGTAGTAACTAACGGGATTTGTCAGATCCTATGGTACCATAACCTAATACTGGTCGGCTTGATCATTGCTAATGAATGTCATTTGTTATGTAACTACAACCAACAAGTTTGTTCACTTTATTGAAATCGTTATTAGTTTTGTATAAATCGTCTTAATTGTTTTTGAAACCATCGTTATAACATCGAAAACATTTAGCACATATGAGTCACCCCAAAACAATTGAAAGCAGTAAAATAGGGGAATAATGTACTCGCCTGAGAATGCTTAGAGGTCTTGAACAACAACCAAACAAAGCTAGAGGGAGCACGGAATCAGTCGGCAAATCTATAAATAAACCGGACTTTAATCGGGAGATCGGATAGGATGAGGCTTGGTAAACCAAATGAGTATTGGAACTCATATGATATGGTTTAACAAGGCCTACATACTACATTGAGACTAACCTAAGTGCTTTCGACTCATCGCGACCCATTTAGGTAACATACGCTACTTTAACGCGTCATGCGCGCAAAGCGCGTTCGGACCGTCTAACTAGTCCTATGACAAGTGTTATATGCCTAAACATGTTACATAATCAGTTATGTGACAAAAGTTTAGGTTACATATGCTTAATTACCAATTATACATGAAAAGGGTATTCTGGTAATTTACCTAAGGCATATAAACTACCTATCATACAACTACTTAAACGAAGCGACCATAGGGTATAACCTCGGAAGGTTATTCCCTACCTACTATGGTCACCTAATGTATTTGGTCGGATCCTAATGATCGACCAAACTGGGTCGGGTTCGAAGGTATAAGCGATTTATTAGATCGCTTACACTACGACCCTAGACAACGTGGTAATCAGTAGGCATAGTCCCAAGGGACTATAACCAACGTGATTACACTCACGTTGCGAAGTTCAAACGAACTTCGCATTGACCATAACTGGTCAACGCAGAAAGTCAAACAAAGTTTGACTTTCAGACTCGAAAGACTCGAAAAGCAATAAAAGAACGAAAGAATACTTACGAAGGGTCCCCGAATGCTAATCTCGATCCAAGAATCTCAGGTATGAAACAATGGTTTCAACTTAGAGTTCCTAAGATCAAGATTCTAGTGATTTTAGCAATGGGGGTGAATGGGTATTTATAGGAATACCCGAACCGTTAGGATCGTTTCTAGGAAAACGTGATGCGATCTTGGCCATACACTTAGCACACATGGTATTGTAATACCATGTGCCATCAAAACCAGCCCATAGTATTGTTAAAACATGTGCAAAATTGAATTTGGACCAGATTCAAAGTTTCTACACATAAAGTTTCAAAAATGGCAGATTTGGTCCCTGTAGTGTAATAAGGCCTTTTCCGACGCATTTAAGGCCCGTTAACCCCATTTAAAAGCTCTAAAATGAAGTTAAAGTAAAGGGAACTTAAAATGTTCTCAAAAATATCTCGGATGTCGGTTCGTTTAGCCGTACGGTTGCGTTGTTCGGCTAATTACGACGGAATGCGCATAAGCGCGAAAAACGATCCAAATGACGTGACGAATGGATTTTTCTTATGGAGAACACTAAAATATAATGTATTCATGCTTACATAAATTTTTGGATGTCCGGATGTATTCAGAACGTAAGTTATGCGCGAAAATGCAAACTTGTGCACTTTTTGACACTTTTAGTCCCTGAATGACGCAAAAGTTTATTTTAGCACACCGAACCCCTCAAAGCCTATTTCTAAGCTATGTAAAGGATATTTATGGTATGTTTAACTTATGGTCATGTTCCGGAATGTCTGTTACAGTTCAAATTGGCATACTTTCGCAGTTTGTCAACTTTAGTCCCTGTAAGCGATTTAACTTGATTTTTGCCATACCAAAGCCTTCAAAACTTATTTCTAAGTTATGTAAAGGTTATTTAAGGTATGTTAAGCCTATGTCACTATTACGGAGTGTTTGTTGCATTAAACTGGTTATATTTACGCATTGGTGCGCGTATAACCTTCCAGAAAGCGATTTAGAGTTTGAAATCGAACAAGAGTTGATATGTGTAAACGATACACATATTTTTACAAATCCCAAGTATGAAATACAATATTTCATTGGTTTGGCATTTGTTTGATGGCCGTGGAGGCACAGGTGTTACAGTCTCCCCTACTTTAGGAAATTTCGTCCCGAAATTTATTTAGAGGAAACTTGTGAGAGCTTGGAAATATGAAGTTGAAAAGATTGAAAAACATTGGTTAGGGTTCTTGAACTTCTAGTAACCTTAATAACATTATGTTTGCAATGTAAGAGGGACACTTATATACAAGTATATGAAGCGTCATTGGTGCGTCCACCGTACCTCCATTACATCGTTCTCATTTCGTTATTTTTGTCACTATCGGTTCTTACACATAATAAATCTTACTGGGTTCCTATGCACTAAATTTCATAATTATGTACGCGTCCATAATTAGACAATTCCTTGCACAGTTCACACAGTCTATTTTATAATGTGTAGGGTAAAACCAAATGAACAAACCTGTGATGAGTGTAACTAGACCGCCATAGAGTCCTTTTAATTAAATCAATAAATGATCTAAATAGACTATCAAGGAGTCTGTTCAGCTACATCACTAGATGTCGTTCTTTAACCAAATTGTGAATCAATCTTTTAGACTAGACCACTCAAGGGTCTCTCATCGAATCATGGAATGGTACTATATAACCCAAGGGTCTTAACTACTACGTAGAAGCCCATAAGGATTTAAGGTAGTACTTTTTGAATATCCTACTATGAATCCCTCATATGAAGATATGAAAGATTCTATGAGGATTTGAAAAAATCGTAACACACAAAAACATAGAGGAGAACACATAAACACATATCATATAACCACAAAATTGTTCGTTAATTTGTCTTGTAAATTGCGTACATGCATTTAAAGCACACTAGGAATCCATTCCGTGGATTTCATTTGGTACTTTAAACGTTACCAAGAATCCAACTATAAAGATAGAAAGATTCAAAAAGAAAATTCGATTTCGATTACTAGGAACCGAAGTGTTCGAATTAAGGTACATAAGGAATCCAATTAAGGACTCTGATTTGAACGATAATCATCCACAAGGATCTAATTGTAAAGATAAAAAGATCCCATATGAATTTTAGAAGTTGAAGATGTTTTGAAACCTTGCACTGGATGTGCTTAGGTCAAAACATGATGTAAAATGCTTATGAAGTTGAGATGCTTGATATGTCAAGGCGACATATGAAGCATAATTGTGAAGGTTAAGTCAATGTATGAGGAAAAATATTTTTGAAAACTATGCATGGGGTTCTTTTAAGAAAAAATATGTTTAACGTTTTTGAAACCTTATATATAATACTTTTTGAAATCATAAAGTAGGTGTATTAGGTAGATATATTTATAAAAATGTTTTAAAATCATGCGAGATGAATTTTGAAATTATGTATAAGGTTTTTGAAAGACATGAATGATGCTTTTCGAAATCATGCACTTGATCAGAAAATGTATTGTGTTAATATTGTCTTCAGACTATATGAAATATTTTGAAATTAGAAAGGTTGGTTTTGATAACATGTCCAATGTTTTTGAAATAACATAGACAATACATCTAGAAAAATTGTTTTCAAACTATATGAAATGTTTTGAGATCATGAAGATTGTTTTGAAATACTGGTACTGTGTATGTTGAAAAATCAAAACGTAATGGGTATGAGATTTGAAAATACCCTTAGTTATCTAACCAAGGATTTAAAGGCACAGATGTGCGAAAAGCACGATTACTCATAATGTCACTTAATTTTCTGTACTTTGTTTCTTAGAGTGAAACGAGTACTTAAAATTTTCGAGGGAATCATGAGCAATTATTTGAAAGAGAGAAATCACAAGAGTAGTTTGTAAGGTACATAGTTCCTTGATGTAGGTATCATAGGAAAAGCCATACACACCTAGCAGGGGGTTGAACTGGTTGGTTGGGGAACTGCTTTACCATTGTGAGCGACCATGGCGAAGTTCTGAGAAGCCTTTCGCTTCTTTGACTTCTTAGGGGATCGTTCATCCATGGTCTTTGATTCCTCGATTGGTTTCTTGGCTGATGGTGTTGTCGCCTGACTAGGTCCTGCCTGTCTTGGTGACTCTTGAGTGGCTTCATCCTGGAGATGATACATGGCAGTAGCTAATTCAACAGTCTTCAGGACTACTTCGCCTATTCGCTGAGCGAATTTGGCTGCTTGCTCAGATATCTGGGCGTCATCGTGATGAAGAGACATTCTTGAAGAAAAAGAAAGGCATAGGGAGAAACAGGTGAAAGGTTTTTGGACAATCAAAACAGAATGATAACGCATGAAAATTGCGATCATTTGTTTGTTACCTAAGGCAAACAAATGAGACGGTGACTAATCAAAGTAAATGGGTCAAAAATAATGTATCGCGAAGACATGCTCGCCTATAAGTGAACACTCATCCCAAGAATTCCCAGGTAAGCACAACTGGTCTCGCGTCTGATGAGATGTATACGAAGTGCTTGCCTAGACAGAAAACCCAGAATACAGGCATTCACCCTTCCAGTTTGCACGTGTTCACATTATTTAAAACCCAAAACTTTGACGAAGTTTTGAAAAATCAAAGGGGTTCAAAACCATATAATAGAGAGTTCAAAACCTTACAATAGAGGGTTCAAAACCTAGTAATCAATCATCCTAGAACAGATGATTAGTTTTCAAAGCGGTTTTGAAATTTATGTTCTTGTTGTGGTCGTCGCCTAAGGATAGGTGACGGTATTGTTTTATGACTAAACGCAAGTAAACTCGCGTTAGGGTCCTAAGAAGGTTATAGACTAGGTCAAAGCATTACTAATAACCTAATTCCCTATAACCATTGGCTCTGATACCATCTTTCTGTCACACCCCGACCGCGTAAAACAACAAATCGCGGCGGAAACATCGGGGCGTGTTGCAACAGAATTAATGTTTCATAACCATGGATACCAAAAAGTGTTTCGTTTTATTAAACATTGAATAATTACATCGTCTGGAAATCTAAATACACAAATTAAACATAGTCTATCATTATTATTGAGTCACTAAGGCCTTGTCCAGTCCTATGTGAGCATGCATCTTATCAATCGATATCATTCAACAATACCTGAAACATATGTGAAAACGAGGTCAGCAAAGAAATGCTGGCGAGTACATAGGTTTTGTGAAAATAAGATTCATGACTTCTGTTTAAGAAAATGTTTAGTCATGAACCTTGTAATTTTCTTTGTCTTTGTAAATCATTTGAAAAATAATAAGTTTAGGTGATATGTATAAATAAGAGAATAATGCATGATTAAATGAATAACCATGTAAAAATGAGTTTGTATAAGATAAGTTGTTTGTAAATAAATGTCTTGTGAAAAGTATGTTACTTGTATAAAATGTTCTATGTCTCAAACTGAAATGATTCAAATAACGCTACAATATGTAATACCATACAAACACTTATATATAGGAAGTACCAGCGGCGTATCCACCATGCTTGTATCATATTCCACACGCATTGTTACTTAATCACTTAATCAAACCAACCCACCAAAGTAATGTTCATGCCCAATGTAAATCATGTAATATGTAACCAAAACCCAATCGTATATCGCTTTGAATCCAATCGTTTACCCAATCGTTAAAACATCGTGTGAAAACCAATCGTTTACCCAATCGTTAAATTCGTTTTAGGTCGTGAAACTACTTAAATGGTCGTCTCGCTAATAACATTCAAACCTTCTTGACTCGCATTAATAAACCCTTACCAAAGGATAGATTAATAATTCGCATTAATAAACCCTTACCAAAGGATAGATTAACATCTCGCATTAATAAACCCTTACCAAAGAGTAAATTAAAAATTACAGATTCAGTCGCTACCCACAACACCCACACATAACTACGGGTGTAGTAACTAACGGGATTTGTCAGATCCTATGGTACCATAACCTAATACTGGTCGGCTTGATCATTGCTAATGAATGTCATTTGTTATGTAACTACAACCAACAAGTTTGTTCACTTTATTGAAATCGTTATTAGTTTTGTATAAATCGTCTTAATTGTTTTTGAAACCATCGTTATAACATCGAAAACATTTAGCACATATGAGTCACCCCAAAACAATTGAAAGCAGTAAAATAGGGGAATAATGTACTCGCCTGAGAATGCTTAGAGGTCTTGAACAACAACCAAACAAAGCTAGAGGGAGCACGGAATCAGTCGGCAAATCTATAAATAAACCGGACTTTAATCGGGAGATCGGATAGGATGAGGCTTGGTAAACCAAATGAGTATTGGAACTCATATGATATGGTTTAACAAGGCCTACATACTACATTGAGACTAACCTAAGTGCTTTCGACTCATCGCGACCCATTTAGGTAACATACGCTACTTTAACGCGTCATGCGCGCAAAGCGCGTTCGGACCGTCTAACTAGTCCTATGACAAGTGTTATATGCCTAAACATGTTACATAATCAGTTATGTGACAAAAGTTTAGGTTACATATGCTTAATTACCAATTATACATGAAAAGGGTATTCTGGTAATTTACCTAAGGCATATAAACTACCTATCATACAACTACTTAAACGAAGCGACCATAGGGTATAACCTCGGAAGGTTATTCCCTACCTACTATGGTCACCTAATGTATTTGGTCGGATCCTAATGATCGACCAAACTGGGTCGGGTTCGAAGGTATAAGCGATTTATTAGATCGCTTACACTACGACCCTAGACAACGTGGTAATCAGTAGGCATAGTCCCAAGGGACTATAACCAACGTGATTACACTCACGTTGCGAAGTTCAAACGAACTTCGCATTGACCATAACTGGTCAACGCAGAAAGTCAAACAAAGTTTGACTTTCAGACTCGAAAGACTCGAAAAGCAATAAAAGAACGAAAGAATACTTACGAAGGGTCCCCGAATGCTAATCTCGATCCAAGAATCTCAGGTATGAAACAATGGTTTCAACTTAGAGTTCCTAAGATCAAGATTCTAGTGATTTTAGCAATGGGGGTGAATGGGTATTTATAGGAATACCCGAACCGTTAGGATCGTTTCTAGGAAAACGTGATGCGATCTTGGCCATACACTTAGCACACATGGTATTGTAATACCATGTGCCATCAAAACCAGCCCATAGTATTGTTAAAACATGTGCAAAATTGAATTTGGACCAGATTCAAAGTTTCTACACATAAAGTTTCAAAAATGGCAGATTTGGTCCCTGTAGTGTAATAAGGCCTTTTCCGACGCGTTTAAGGCCCGTTAACCCCATTTAAAAGCTCTAAAATGAAGTTAAAGTAAAGGGAACTTAAAATGTTCTCAAAAATATCTCGGATGTCGGTTCGTTTAGCCGTACGGTTGCGTTGTTCGGCTAATTACGACGGAATGCGCATAAGCGCGAAAAACGATCCAAATGACGTGACGAATGGATTTTTCTTATGGAGAACACTAAAATATAATGTATTCATGCTTACATAAATTTTTGGATGTCCGGATGTATTCAGAACGTAAGTTATGCGCGAAAATGCAAACTTGTGCACTTTTTGACACTTTTAGTCCCTGAATGACGCAAAAGTTTATTTTAGCACACCGAACCTCTCAAAGCCTATTTATAAGCTATGTAAAGGATATTTATGGTATGTTTAACTTATGGTCATGTTCCGGAATGTCTGTTACAGTTCAAATTGGCATACTTTCGCAGTTTGTCAACTTTAGTCCCTGTAAGCGATTTAACTTGATTTTTGCCATACCAAAGCCTTCAAAACTTATTTATAAGTTATGTAAAGGTTATTTAAGGTATGTTAAGCCTATGTCACTATTCCGGAGTGTTTGTTGCATTAAACTGGTTATATTTACGCATTGGTGCGCGTATAACCTTCCAGAAAGCGATTTAGAGTTTGAAATCGAACAAGAGTTGATATGTGTAAAGGATACACATATTTTTACAAATCCCAAGTATGAAATACAATATTTCATTGGTTTGGCATTTGTTTGATGGCCGTGGAGGCACAGGTGTTACAGATACTATTGAAGAAATCAGGGATATGGCTAGGATAAGGATGACCAGTTATCAGCAAAGAATGGCTGGTGCTTACAACAAAAATGTCAGGATCAGGAGGTTTCAAGTTGGAGATATGGTATTAAGGAAAGCATTCCAGAATACCACCAATCCTGCTGATGGAAAATTGGCACCAAAATGGGAAGGCCCTTATTTGATTGAAGCTGAAGCAGGAAAGGGGGCATATAGATTGCTAACTATGGAAGGTGATTTGCTACCAAGATCTTGGAATGCTGTCCACTTGAAGAAATATTTCATGTGAGCAGGATCCTCATGGCACAGATGATCCTCAAAGGATCCACAAAGTATCGGTGATCCTTACTTAGGTAATATCCTAAACCTGAACTATTTCATTTCTTTATTTTCTCATATAAGGATAAGGATCATGTATCCTTTATCCATCTCTCACGTGAGTTTAAGTTTTGAAAGTTCAGGTATCCTTAGCATAACATTGGTTATCCGCTGAAGCAATCCGTTCCTTGGGTTTAACCCCAGTTATTTGGGCTTGACCCCAGTTCCGCCTGTAGCGCATGATGATCCTGGTATAGTTCAAGGTAGTGGGACCAGTACTCGCTTTAGGGGCTGATAATTCCATTGTACTGGCTATGCCTAGGATCCTACGTATAATGGTAGACGTACCATACATCCGTTCCTAAGGTTTCTAACGTTTTCACGTTAGCTAAGGTTTCTAACGTTTTCACGTTAGCTAAGGTTTTGGCATTTTCATGTCACTAAGTTTGGATAGTCGCCAGTTAGGGCCATACTCCAGTTTACATACGATCCTTGGGCTTGTCCCCAGTTATCCTTGGGCTTGTCCCCAGTTATCCTTGGGCTTGTCCCCAGTTGCTAACTCTTTTCTTATATTGGCTTAGTCCCAAGTTATGCTCTATTTCAGGTTCTTAAAGATAGGCAACTAGGGATCCTTGATCCTTACTCCACTCTAAGGTTTATCTTATAGTTATCCTTATTATGGTTAGGATCCTAACTTGGACTCTCAGGTATGATCCTTAACTATTTTTAATCCTATTCATTATTTATTTGAATAACCCTTAAAAAATTTGACAACTAGACTTGTGATCCTTAAAACATATTGCTTTTTGGGATTCTTTAACTATAGGATATCTGATCATGGATCATATCCTAAATATTTTCAATCTGACTTATTCAAAATTATTTAATGAATATGCATCAAAACAAAGGAAAATCAAAGAAACACAAGGATAACAACACAAGATAAGCGACAAAAGGTTAAGATTTTATTTATTAACAAAGTAGTAACCCTTAGAAGGTTGTCAAAATTACCTACCCCGAGCATCTACCAGCAAAACGTGGCCCGTCCGCTGGGGTAGGTAAAGGGTGTCCATGATAATAAGTTCGAAAGTAGTGCAGGAATATAAAGGCGGCAGGATCACAATGGCTTCATCCCCAAAACAGAGGATCCCTCCACCATATGCAATCCTGCCTATTGTCCAAAGGATCATACATGATCCTTAATCCTAAAAACTATTGTTTAAGTACAACCCATCATTGTTCAACAAAAAACATCACAACCACAAAAGACCTACTACCAAATTTAAAAAAATTGGGCTCCGGCTGCGTCTAGGAATGTCCATCATCGCCCAATTGTACAGCCTACACCTTTGCTGCATCCTCTTCCCCTCTAGCTGCGGTATCCTTCATCAGATCCTTTCCACTGCCACTTGCCTCAATCGCCAAGACCTCAGTAGTCTCCTCCTCATCATCCTCGAGATCAGCCAACCTTGCTTTCCAGCCCTCAACATCCCAACTGCTTTTATCAAAGTTAGGATCTTAAGCTTCCTGGGCCATCTTCAATTTTGTCTGATACATTGTGATGGCAGCAGAGACCTTAGCATTTTCTATGAGATCATGCTTCTCATAGTCAAGGTCAATCAGAAGTTTAGCTGTCTTAGTCTTGGCATCTTGGAGTTCCTTCTGAAGATAAGCAATGGCAAGGTCCTTAAGCACGGCAACCTGTTGGAGGTCAGCAATCTTCTTGTCCTGTTCCTCAACATTCCCCACGTAATCTTCAATCTCATCAAATTTCTGCAAAGAAAAGGATAAAGCAGTTCAAGATCAGGTGATCCTTATACGAGTAGGATATCTAGGCAGAGTTGGTGATCCTTACATCGTTGAAGTATTCAAGGAACTGGTGGCGGATCAGTGGTAGGCCTTGAAGATCCTCAGTATCAGAAGTTTTCCTCTTCTTGCCACCCTTTCCTTTAGTGGGTGCCTTCGGAATGGAGATGCTAGGACTGGTAGTGGACCTCTTCTTCCTGGACCGAACAACATCAAGGTCAGCCGTGTTGAACTAGGATACAGGCTTGGCAGATTTTCCAGCGCCTACACATTCAAAGCAAGATGAGTATCCTTATCCTATTTCAATTTACTTATTTATTTTAATATTCAAACTATGTAAAAGGCAGGATACTTACTTGACATGGTAATGGAACCTGAGGATACTTCTTGTGAATCTTGGGTGTCTATCTTGAATGTCCTTGTTTCAGGATCAAGCTTCCAAAAAGCAGCAAGCCTATCCTTGGTTTTAGGTGATGTGATGATGTGTGAGACAGAAATAGCTGCATAACACAAGACAAAAAGGGGGTCAGTAATCCTTATACAAAAACAAGACTACCTGGTGATCCTTCTCAGGATCCTCTGGCCTACCATGGGTGGACCATGTCCTTGGTAGATCCTTTCCGTTTGGAATGGTATCCCTCCTGACAAAGAAGAAGCGACGTTTCCAATTTGTGTCATTCTTGGTAACTTTAAGAAGAGGGTGTTCTCCACCGGGTTTTCGTTTGAACAAATAACGATGGGAACCAAAGGTAGTAAGATCATCCAATTGTGTCAGCTCTGACATGCCTAAATCAATGCCTTCCTGCTCGATGATCCTCTCCAGGGTATACAAAACCCTCCAAATCATCGGCATGGCTTGGATGTAAGAGATGCCGGTAAGGGAAAAGAAGGATTGTGTAAATTCTGGGAAAGGATAGGTGTATCCTATGGCGAATGGAGTAACTGGAAAGGCAACCCATGTTTCTGAAACATAGTCGCTCAGAATAGTAGGATCAAAGGGTTTGAAAAAAGCACTCGCCGGAAAGCAATGACGGATCTTGTCTATCTGAGCATCGTTAAAGTAACACCTCTCATTTGCGGAGTCTTTGATGATCTTTTGACTCTTCAAGGGACTATCCTTCTGGTGATCCTTGGCGGGGGAGGACCGGAGCATCATTCTTGAAGAGATAATGGTAAAGTAAGAAAAACAGAGTAAGAGAAGGAAGAAGATGAAGAGAGAATACCTGTCTATCTTCGGAATGCAGTTATAAAGGGAGTCTTTCTGAAAATTTTAAATGCATTTGATCCTATCTCTATCTCCTATTTATAATCATGATCGTGCAGGGTTGTCACTTCTGTGACGTCATGATCGCAACGGCTAGTCCGCTTATAACGGCTAGTTATCCGTTGGTTAAATATGGATAAGATCGACAAAACATAACTCGCTCATTTATTTACATATTTACTCCTTATATTTTGGGGGCAATTGTTAGGGGTGGATTTCTAAATAACCAGTGATCCTTATTTGCTGTTGGATTTAGTGATCCTCAACTCTGTCTGAAGTAGTGATCCTCGGAAGTGTTGCAGGATCAGGATCATGGATCACTATAAGGATCCCAGTACTAACGGTTGTCTACTTTGAATTCGTGAATGTTTTGCAGGAAGTTCAACTCGGACTTAGTCTTGGCGACATTCCTGGAGAATATTCCCAGACTATCCCGCACATGCTTGGCCAAAAATGGACGTTGTGGAGAACGTGGGAGCTTGGCACAAAAGTCGGATAGTTAGTTATTGTAGTTAACTTCTATTTTAAAAGGGGTAACGAGCTAGAATTTAGAACACTTAGCCATTTTCAGCTACACACACTCATATACTCGCACACTTGAAGCTCTCGACGAACATTCATTCGTTTTCACTCACTTTTACACATTTCACGATAGTGATCCTTGTACCTAGCTCGTTACTATCCGAAGTTGTAAACATTTATTCATTTATTTGAGCTTGGTGATCGGTAGTTTCCATCACCCGGGGTTTTTTGTGCCGGAGATCAACTCTTGATCAAGGGCTTTTTCCCCGTATAAATTCTTGTGTCGTTTGTGCAATTTACATTGAAGTGATCCTTGTCATTGTTCTACATTATTAGCATCATACCCCGTAACAGAGAGTTTGGTTGCAATATCCTCATCAGATTTTTTGACCAAAACAATACCTGCCCGGAGTAGTTTATTTACTTCCTCCTGGATAATGGCATTTCTCGCAGGTGCAAACTTCCTCCTTTTTTGATTAATTGGCTTGAATGACATGTCAATGCCAAGTTTATGAGTAATTATATCTTTAGATATACCTGTCATGTCCTCGTGCTTCCAGGCAAAGGTAGTTTTTCTCCTTTTAAGGAAGGATACTAGATCCTGTTCAATGTTGCTGAGGATCCCTGATCCTATGAAGACTATGGATTCAGGATCATGAGGATCCATAAGGATTTCTTTCACATCCTGTTCTCTTGCCTCCAAGACATCTCTTGAAGGATGCTTTAATTGCTATTGCTCCCTTGGTCTTGAGGCTGGCTTCATTGACGACGTGTAGCAATTCTTAGCTTCTTGTTGATCACTCTCAATTTTCACCACTCCCAATGGACTAGGAAGCTTCACGCATTGATGATAGGTAGATGGGACTGCCTTCATGTCATGTATCCATGGCCTGTCAAGGATAACATTACAACAGGATAAGCAATCTATAACACAGAATTTTTGATAAGAATGAAGTCCTTCAATATAGATGGGGAGTTTGATGTCCCCCAATGTGTTCTTGGTTTCTCCACTGAATCCCACAAGAACTGAGGATCTTGGTACAATATCCGATTCAGGGATGTTCATCTTCTTGAGGACATCAAGCTGAATGATGTTTACTGAGCTTCCTGCATCTATCAGGATCCTGCGAACAAAGTGGTTAGATATAAACAAAGTAATAACAAGACCATCATGATGAGGATCCTGGATATCAACACGGTCATCCTCATCAAAAGTTATAATTTTATCCTTGGTAACATAGGAGGTTCGAATGGGTCTATCCCCATTATCCATCTTGGTTTCCTTAGCATGTCTCTTGGTTGCTGAAAAGGAAGTACCACAAATGTTTGATCCACCGGAAATGAAGTTTATAACTTATGCATCTGCTGGAGGGGCAGGAGCTCTTTCTAGAACCTTTTTAGGATCCTGGATCCTTGACTTTTTTCTTCCCAAAAGTTCCTTCAAGTGCCCCTTGCTTAACAAGTAACCAATTTCTTTTCTAAGTGCAATACACTCTTCAGTAAGATGCCCGAAATCCTCATGATATGCACACCATTTGGACTTGTCTTTTGTAGCAGCTGGTTTATCCCTTTTCCTTGGCCATCTTGCTTTCTCACCTAGATTCTGCATTGCAAGAATTAGTTCATTGTTATCAACAGAAAAACAGTACTCAGAAATTGGAGGATAATCCTCATCATCCTCTTCTTGTTCTACTGCAGGCACATTCTGGTTATCAGACTTGTTGTAGGACTTAAACTTGTTATTCTTGAAGTAGGATCCTTGCTTTTCCTGTTTCGAGGATCCTGCCAATCTCTCCTGGATCCTTTTATCATCCTCTAATCGGATAAATCTAAGGGCCCTGGTTCTCACTTCATCAAGATTCCTGCATGGGGTCATAACAAGATCATCAAAGAATAATGAATCCCTAAGCAAACCCATTTTAAAGGCTTCCACAGCAGTAGCCATATCCAGATTAGGAATGTCTAAGGATTCTTTACTAAACTTAGTGATGTAATCTCTAAGTGATTCATTTTGACCTTGTGTTACCCTATATAGATCACTAGTTAAACGTTCAAATTTTCTACTACATGAGAATTGACTATTAAACAGATTAACTAGATTAGCAAATGAAGTAATAGAGTAAGGGGGAAGACTTAGCAGCCATTTAAGAGCTGATCCTGTGAGTGTGGATCCAAAACCCTTGCATAGACATGCTTCCTTTAACCTCTCAGGAAATGGATTGATCTCCATCCTTTCTCTGTATTGAGCTACATGTTCCTCTGGATCCGTCGAACCATCGTATAGCTTCATACTTGGTATCTGGAACCTTTTGGGTATCTCAGCATCACAAATAGGTGGTGCAAAACGAGATATCCTATAGCTGCCATCTGCAATTTCAGGAATGGGCTTAACCACCCTTGGAACGCTGGATATCATATCCTTCAGTTTCTGTAACTCCCTAGCCATAGCTTGATTGATACCTGTATCCTGCATAAAGCCATGGTTAATGTTGTAAGAATTATTCAAAGTGTTACCTCCCGTAGGATTCAAGTTTGGAATCCCAGATGTGAATCCATATTGACGGGATTCTGGTACGATTGAAGGACCAGAAGATGTAATGGTCTGCATTGGAATGAAGTCTCCTTGATGAACATCTGTGCTTGGGGGTTGTACGCTTCTCAAGAATCCTTGATCCTGAAAGATGTTGGATCCTTAAACCTGGAAGGAGGATCCTTGAACCTGAGAGGATCCTAGAACCTGAGGGGATCCTTGGACCTGAGAGAATCCTTAGACCTGAGAGGATCCTTGACCCTGAGAGGATCCTTGAACCTGAGAGGATCCTTGAACCTGAGAGGATCCTTGGACGGTGTGCGTCCCCAAATATCCTCCTAGGCTGATGAAGGATCCCTGATGCTGGAAAGAGGATCCCGAAGGCTGAAAACAGGATCCTTGAGGCTGGAAGTGAGACCCTAAAGCCTGACTCATAGTTGTTGTTCCATAACGCCTTCCCAATGGTCCACTCTGATACTGGATGTCCGGAGCTGCAGTTTGCAAGGCGGTTATAGCTGGAGTGTCGAAATCCAGTGACCTTGGTATCAGAGGAGAGTGATCCTCCCCTGATTTCTTCTGTTTCTTGATATCACCAATCTCCCGGAGGATCCTTTCATTGGTTTTGTCCTGCTCTTGTATGTGATCTATCATCTACAAAATCAAAATAAAAAGATCATTAGTAGTAGGATTAGAAGAAAAAGAAGAAGTTGGTGGTTTTGGAAAAATGGGGCTTTGTCTCTTTGCAGCATTTTCAGCATTCTTCTGAGATCCAGAAGGTGGTGGAGACAAGGGTGGAACGCCCTGTGAAGAACTCATTGTCGACATTGAACTTGAAGTGCTCTTTGCTGAAGAAGCCATCTGCTTGGTTGTAATGAACCGAAATGATCACAAAAACAAGAATTTCTCAGAAATGAAGCACCAATTGCCCCACGGTGGGCGCCAAACTGTTTTGGTCAAAAATCAAGCAAGGATAATGCAACCAAATCTTTTGTTGTGAGGTGTGATGCTTGAATATATGAACAATTGTATGAACAACTCGCAAATCAAATAAAGAGGTGACACAAGGATTTATACGAGGAAAAAGCCCTTGATCAAGAGTTGATCTCCGGCATAAAAAACCTCGGGTGATGGAAACTACCGATCACCAACTAAGATTAAACAGAAAAAAGTTACAACTCGGGATGATAACAAGCTTGTTACAAGGATCACTAGTGTGCAAAAGTGTTAAAGTGTATGAAATCGCCAAGTAAACTGTCGAGAGCTGTTCGAGAGTGTGTGTTTTCTAAAATTAGCCAAGTGTTCTAACTCAAGCTTGTTATCCCTTTTTTAAAATTAGAAATAACTAAACTAACTAACTGTCCGCTAATTGTGCTATCTTCCCACGATCTCCATAACATTCACAAGGGCCAAGCACGTGCGGAATATTGAGGGAATATGCTCCACGAATATCGGCAAGACCAAGTCTATGCACATATTCCTGCAAAACGAGCTCACCTACAAGGTAGACAACTGTTAGCGTAAGGATAACAATGAGAATCCTGAATCCTGGTCCTGCAACACATTCTGGGGATCCTAAATTCAAACAGAATTAAGGGTCCGTTATCCTGGCAGTACTTGAGGATCCTTGATCCTTAGGATTGGAAAATCCTCCCCTAACAGTGGTTAAGTCCAAGAGAGCTGAGGATCACCTTAGAGATTAGGAGGAAGCATTTGATATCCTTGATAAATTCAATATGAAATTGAATCCTTCTAAGTGTCACTTTGGTGCAAAAGCAGGCAAGTTCTTAGGTTACTGTTATGGGTAAAATTCTGAGCCCATATCCTGAGAAATATCTTGGGTTATATCTTGGTTATATGATATTTTGTTCACATCCGGGATGCTGATTCAGGATATTGGTAACATCCTGAATGGTATCCTCAGGATCACTAACGGATTATGTGCAGGTACGTGGGTTAGAAGCTATTAACGTTCACAAGGACTCATTCCGCGGAAGACTCGGTCCAAGTCGTTCAAATAAAGACGTTGAAGCTGCATTACTCGGTCTACAACGTTTACAATGGAATATTCGGAGCATCCCATATTTATAGGAATTCTTGTTTGTAATTCGTTACTATAAATAGGTGGGTATATCAGATCGAATAGGACATCACATCAACACTCACTACACTCTTACACTCGCTCTCTAGCAATTTTCACTTTCGCACAAAAGCATTGTAACACTTAGCGATCTGGTCAATATCCTGCACTGTATCCTGAAGTTCAAAGCAATAAGAAGAACAAGGCAGCTGCGATTGTCAGCTCCTGAGGTTTTATGCCGGCGATCTAGATTGATCAAGGGCATTCCTCGTATATCTCGTGTCACCCCCTTTACTTTTTGCTCATTGTTTGATTGTAGATACAACTCAATATCCTGAGCCGTATCCTGAATACTGTTTTTCCAAACAACTTAACCAGCATATTTTCCACACACCTTTTAGCACACTACCTCACTTAACTAATTTGATCACTTAATTGCTTCGGTAATTTTTGACCAAAACAATTTGGCGCCCACCGTGGGGCAAGTGGTGCTCTCTTTACTAAAAATCTTTGTGAAATCATTAATCAGTTTTCTGTTTTCAAAACTTTTTGCCACATTGTTTACAATGGCCTCAAGATCAAACATGAGCTCTTCCACTGTGTCTGCTACAACCTCTGCTACTACTGGTTCGGTGCTTCCACCACCTCCTCCAAGGATGCAATCTTCTTCACAACCTCAGGATATTATCCCAACTCGGAGTGTTCCGGGATCCGCTCCCATTTTAGCTTCTAATGATGAAATTGTAACCTTATTTGGAAGTGTGCAGGAACAAATGAGGCAGCAACAGGAAATAAACCAAATGCTGTTGAGGGAAATACAACTCCTGAAGGCTGGCTCTAGCAGATCTGCTGAGGATATCGTCACTCCACTACAACCCAGAACTTTGAACTTCAGTTCAGCTGTATATACTGAGGATAATAGGGGGAATATTGTGCCCAACCTTCCTCAGAACCATACTCTTGAAGTACCCTCCTCGGTCAGGATGTCGGCCATGAGGAGTTCAGGATATGCTTCAGGATATGGGCAGAATCCTCTTACGGGTAACGTGTTAAACAATAACAATACTCATGCTGCTAACAATAGTGGATCTTTGCAGGATACAGGTGTAACATCAGCATTTACTAGGGAGCTTCAGAAGTTGAAGGACATGATATCCAGTGTACCTGGAGTGGTCCAGCCAATCCCGGAAGTGTCCCAAGACAGCCACAGGATATCTCGCTTTGCATATCCTATCTGTGATGCTGAGATTCCAAAGAGATTTCAAACCCCCAACATGAAGCTTTATGATGGAATTACGGATCCTGAAGAGCATATTGCTCAGTATAGGGAAAGGATGGAGATTAACCCTATCCCTCCGGAGCTCAAGGAAGCATGCTTGTGCAAGGGTTTTGGTTCTATCTTAACAGGACCAGCCTTGAAATGGCTCCTAAATGTTCCTCCTCACTCGATTACATCATTTTCTCACCTAGTGAATTTATTTAATAGTCAGTTTTCTTGTTGTAGAAGCTTTGAAAAACTAACAAGTGACCTCTACAGGATAACACAGGGGCCTCAAGAATCCCTAAGGGATTATGTGAACAAGTTCAGTCGGGAATCCTTAGACATTCCGCATCTTGACGTTGCAACAGCTGTGCAAGCTTTCAAGATGGGGCTACAAAATGATTCTCAATTCTACCAAGACCTTGTAATGAACCCATGCAGGAACTTGGATGAAGCTCGAAACATGGCCTGATTGGAGGATGACAGAAAGATGCAAGAGAGGAAGAACTCATCCAACACCTATGAGTCGACTAACAGAAAGTCAGAATCCTCATTTAAGCCATATCGCCCTAAGCTATATGGTAGAAATGAAAACAAGAAAGTGAATGCTATCGAAGACGAGGATCCTGAAGAATATCCTGAATTATCTGAATATTGTTTTTCTGTTAACATTCCTGAATTGATGTATGCCATGCAGGGTTTAGGAGACAAGGCTAGGTGGCCTGAAAAAAATCAACAAAAAGCCGATTGGAAAGATAAGTCAAAATGGTGTGCCTTCCACGAAGATTTCGGACATGTAACTGAGGATTGCATTGCTCTAAGGAAAGAAATAAGCTATCTTCTAAGTAAGGGATATCTAAAAGATCTCTTAGGAAGAAAGAAGAATAAGGGTCAGGATACTGAGAAGGATCCTGAGCGAGCAGCGTCACCTCCTGCGGATGCCAAGATAATCAACTTTATTTCAGGAGGATCCAATATTTGTGGGACATCGTATTCAGCGGCGAAGAGACATGCAAAAGAAGCTAAGGCCGAAAGGGGAGACAAACCTGTCAGGATGACTACCCTCACAACGGACAAAGTGATCACATTTGATGCTGATGATAGGGATACTGTCCAGGATCCTCATCATGATGCTTTGGTAATAACATTATATGTGGCTAACCATTTTGTACGCAGGATATTGGTTGATAATGGCAGCTCCGTCAACATAATCCAACTAGAAACTCTGAAGAGAATGAATGTATCCCTGATGGATATCACTTCGAAGTCTACCGTGCTTGTTGGGTTCAGTAGAGAGGCTAGGAACACAGTAGGAGAGATAAAGTTACCAGTATATGTTGAAGGGGTCAACTCGATACAACGTTTCTGTGTGATGGATTCTCTATCCTGCTATAACATCATATTGGGAAGACCATGGATTCACGATATGAAGGTTGTGCCATCAACATATCACCAATGCATCAAGATACCTACCCCTTGGGGAGTTGTTAGGGTTGATAGTGATCAGCAGGAGGCAAAAGAATGCTACTCATCTTCGATGAAATCCTCAACCAAGCCTAGTACAGCATAGCAATTAAAGATGCGGGCCCAGGATATCGTGGAGGATTTGGAGCAGGATGTGAAGAAAATTATCCTGGATCAGGATAATCCTGATATCTCGGTGCTCGTAGGAACCAATATCCCTCAGGATATTGAAGAGCAGTTAACTAACTTTTTGAAGTGCAAGATGTCAATATTTGCATGGAAGCATGAGGATATGACAGGTATATCCAAAGACATTATCACTCACAAGCTTGGAATTGACAGATCGTTCAAGCCTGTTCAGCAAAAAAGAAGGAAATTTGCTCCTGAGCGGAATACGATTATCCAAGAAGAAGTTGAAAGATTGTTGAAGTCCAGGATGATCAGAGAAGTCAAGTTTCCAAGATGGTTAGCAAACGTAGTCGTGGTACAGAAGAAAAATGGGAAATGGAGAGTCTGTGTAGACTACACAGACTTGAACAAGGCTTGTCCTAAAGACCCGTTTCCTCTTCCCCACATTGATGCAATGGTGGATGCTACTGCCGGGCATGAAATGTTGACCTTCATGGATGCATCCTCAGGATTCCAGCAGATTCAAATGGAGCCTTCTGACCAGGAGGATACTGCCTTCATGACACCAACAGGTATTTATTGTTATACGGCTATGCCTTTTGGTTTGAAAAATGCAGGTGCAACATACCAGAGATTGGTAAACATGATGTTCAAAGACAAGCTGGGGGACACCATGGAGGTATACATTGACGATATGGTGGTAAAATCAAGGAAAGCTCAGGATCACCTCCATGATATTAAAGGAGCATTTGATATCCTGGATCAATATAACATGAAGTTAAATCCTGCTAAGTGTCATTTCGGAGTGGGGGCAGGAAAATTTCTAGGATATATGGTGACCAAAAGAGGAATAGAGGCGAGCCCAGAGCAGATTAAAGCCATCTTGGATATTAAATCACCCTCAAATATGAAGGATGTCCAACAATTAACAGGGCGAGTAGCAGCATTAAACAAATTTATTTCAAGATCCTCAGAGAAATGCAAGGAGTTTTATGATATCCTGAAGAAGAACAAGAAATTCGAATGGGGTGAGAAGCATGAAGCAGCCCTGCAAGATTTGAAGAAATATCTCTCAACTGCACTTCTACTGATGAAGCCTGAAGATGGTGAACCACTATCCCTATACCTAGCAGTATCGGGGAATGCTGTAAGTGCCGTCCTTATAAAGAATCATGAAGGTCAACAATATCCTGTTTATTATGTTAGTAAAAGTTTGTTAAATGCTGAAACTAGGTATTCTCATTTAGAAAAACTGATACTAGCATTAGTTATGGCATCAACAAAACTTAGAAATTACTTTGAGACACATAGGATTCATGTTAAAACAAATTATCCTGTCAAAAATGTGCTTAGGAAACCAGATATGTCAGGCAGGATGGCCAAGTGGTCAGTAAAATTGAGTGGTTATGATTTAGTATATGAACCTAGAAATGCCATAAAGTCTCAGGCTTTAGCTGACTTTGTGGCTGATTTCAGTAGTGACATTCAGGATGAGGTAGACCTAGAAGTCCAACAGTTAGGAGAATCCTCAGGATCCTGGACGTTATATACTGATGGTGCATCTAATGTATGAGGAGTAGGATTGGGAATACTACTAAAATCTCCACAGGGGGACATATTACCCCAGGCTATTAGGTGTGAATTCCCTGCTACTAATAATGAAGCAGAGTATGAGGCTTTAATTGAAGGATTAGAGTTGGCTAAGAATATGAGTATCAAGAATTTGCAAGTATATGTTGACTCCTTGTTAATTACTAACCATTTTAATGGATCCTATGCAGTTAAGGGTGAGAAATTAATCGAATATCTCAATATTCTCAAAAAATTAGCAGGATATTTCGATGTTTTTACACTTGAACAGGTACCAAGGGAGGATAATGCTGAAGCAGATGCCTTAGCAAATTTGGGATCATCGATCAGGATACCAGAAGGGACCCAAATACCAATATTACATATCTTATATCCTGCAACGAATCCTCAGGATAAGGAAGTAGCGGGTATTCAGGATCCTGGAGCAGAGTATCCTGAAAATAATCCTAAATCCTGGACGGCTCCAATCATGAGATATCTCAAGGAAGGACACATCCCCGGAGATGAAAATCCTAAGGCATTTAGGATGAAGGTATCACGATTCACTATTATAAATAATGTTTTATACAAGAAATCTCTTGCAGGACCGTATTTGAGGTGCTTGGAGGATCCTGAAGCCAAAAAAGTACTTCAGGATATACATGAAGGGGATTGTAGTAACCACACTGGGGGCAGATCATTGTTCTCGAAAGTATTAAGGACATGATATTATTGGCCAACGATGAGGAAAGATGCTACAGAATATGCTCGAAGGTGTGATGCATGTCAAAGGTATAGTAACATACTACATCAACCAGCTAAACCACTATATCCTGTAACTTCCCCTTGGCCATTCATGAAATGGGGGATGGATATAGTAGGGAAGTTACCAAAAGCTCCAGGAGGAAAAGTCTTTATGCTAGCAATGACGGATTATTTCTCTAAGTGGGTTGAAGCTGAAGCATTTGTTCAAGTTAGAGACCAAGAAGTAGTATCCTTCATAAAGAGGAATATCCTGACCAGGTTTGGGGTACCAGCTAAAATCATTTGTGATAATGGGTCCCAGTTTATAAGCAAGCGGACTACTGACTTTTACAAGAGTTGGGGAATCAAAATGATCACGTCTACTCCGGTACATCCTCGAGCGAATGGACAAGTTGAATCCTCGAACAAGATAATTGTTAATAACTTAAAGAAGAGACTTGGAGCCAAAAAAGGAAGATGGGTAGAAGAGTTACCCTTTGTTTTGTGGGCTGATAGGACAACAGTAAAAAATGCAACCGGCCAAACCCCGTTTTCCTTGGTATTTGGAGCAGAAGCAGTAATTCCAACGAAAATGGCGGTACCTACTGCAAGATCTATCCTACAGGATCCTGAACAGAATACTGAAGCCTTATGTCGAGATTTGGACACTATAGATGAAAAACGAGATGCAGCAAAGCTAAGGATGACAGCATATCAACAAAGAATATCCAGAGCATATAACAAGAATATAAGGACTAGAAGATTTCGAGTTGGTGATTGGGTGCTAAGAAAGGCTTTTCAAAATACTACTAATCCTGCCGATGGCAAGCTAGCTCCAAAATGGGAAGGACCATATGAAGTTGAGTCAGAAGCAGGGAAAGGAGCATATCGACTCAAGAATATGGAAGGGGACATGCTACCGAGGTCCTGGAATGCAATACACTTAAAGCTCTATTTCAAGTAAGAATAGAATTTAATTTCTATCTCAGAATGGTATGTATTCTATCTCTTTTAAATATATTTGTTTATTATCTTGAACCCAATACTGACTTAAGCATCGGAGGGGTGTTAGCCAAGCTAACACCCACCTTAGTTTACAGTTGTTTTGCAGCATATGTTTCAGGATATAGCTCCAGGATATGCACTCATGATAACTCGAAAGATTAGAGGATTGGCCCCCTCTCTCACGTTTAAGGGACCCTGATCCCTTCAAAGGTTTAAGGTATTCACCTTTCTTTCGAATTGGGTTTAAACACCTCGCCTGGAGCGCAAGTTGTCTAGGTATAGTTCAAGGTAGCGGGACCAGTTCATGTAAAAGTGGCTGACAATTTCGTTACTGTTGGATATATCCTGGATCCTGAAGGTATATGAGGATTGATCACCCTCTCTCACGGAAGGGTATTTTCATACTCTCTAAGGTTTAAAGGTTTTCACCTTTCTAAGATTTGGAGTTTATACACTCTCGCCTGTAGCGCATGAAATTCAGGGTTTATCCCCAGGATATCAGGGTTTATCCCCAGGATATTAAGGGAATATCCCCAGTATGCTGAGGATTCATTCCAGGATATCAAGAGTTTTGCCTCGGGTTGTTCGGAATTTATTCAAGCCAAAGTGTGAATACATTTGCATTTCTGTGTTGTACACAGGGGACATACATTATATGGATCCAAGTTTGTAAGTATACACTGGGGACATTCCTAAGGTGGAAGATTGGAATTGATTCTCTAAGAGTCTTTGGTATGACCTTTCCTTTTTTCAAATGATTTAAGTTTTCTAAGTTATATGACAATATCCTGATCAGGATATCATTTAGGATACTTGTCAGGATATTCTCAGAATGTGTTCCCATAATATTCCCAAGAATATTCAAACAAAACAATTTTCATAAGTAAAATTTGTACACTAATAACAACAATAATAAGGCCAAAAGAGAAGTTATATTATTAACATAGCAAAAGTTTGTGCTTTTGGTTTCATCTCAAACTGAGATCCATCCACCAAAAGCGCAATTAGTCTTCAAACATATTTACCCAACAGTAGAAGGTTTCATCTCAAACCGAGACCCATCCACCTCCAACTGTTGTATTGTTCAAAAAGCATGCAGGAAATGTAAATTGTTCAGGTGAAGTAAAGTACGGAAAAAGTAAATTGTTTTGGGGATTACAGACCAACATTCAAATTCAAAAAGGTGGGATCCGACCTTGGCACATATATCCATCATTGCCCACCTGAATGCCCTCACACAGCGGCATCTTTTCCAACCTTCTCTGCCTTTCCAGCTTCAGCATCCTGAGCAGCATCCTCACCAGCATCCTCTCCAGCATCCTTCTTATCTCCAGCCTTGTCTACCACCTCTGCTATCTTAGAGGATTCCCCGGCTTCAGCAGGGAGTGGCACAACTTTGCCTCCGAGCTCCTTCAGCTTGGCAACCCTGGATTCAACCGGCCAGGATGGGCATACAAGGCCTGTCTCCTTGGCCTCGTAGGCCATCTTGATGCGAGCTTGCAACAAGGAGACGATAGCAGAGGCTTTGATCCCTTCCCGGAAAGCAACCGTGGCCTGTTCGTGATCCATTTGGACGGTGGCAAGTTTGAGCTCAACATCTTGGGTGACCTTCTTCAGCATGCCCTCGTAGTGCCAGGTCTTTGCTTCAGCAATGGCACCTTGGTCGGCAACGGTGCTTTCGAGCTGTTTGATCCAGGCTTCATTAAGTGCAGCAGTACCACAGGCATCGTTGTACAGATGGAGTAAATGCTGGAGGCCCTGCACATCAAGTTCAGGTATGAGTTAGAATATATTAACCAGGATATCCTATCAGGATATATGTGCAGGATATGTAGCGGGATATTATCTTGTTGAGGAAGGATGTCATTGGCTCTAAGGAGTCAGAAAAGCTGAGTTCATCGTAGGAGAACCCTTCTGGACCTGGAGCACTGATTTCAGGAGCTTTCCTCTTTTTTGCTGTGGAAGCACGAGTCCTCGGATTGGCCTTAGGAGCCGGGAGAGGCTTGGAGCTGGTGGCAGCAGAGGTCTCTTTCTTGACCGTGACTGGAGTAGGGTAGCTGTCAAGTTCTTCAAGGTCTAGGTAGACAGGAACCTTGCTGGAGTCTGCATACAGGGAGTAACATTTATCCTAAGTATATCAAATAAAAACATGTATATACAAGATATTTTGCAGGATCCTTACCAGACATGTTTGCACTAGAAAGGGGACTTGGAGATGGTGGAGATGGGTTGAAACTTCTTTCAGCCTCTGGAAGGAGTCAGATGGCGTCAATCCTTTTCTTGGAATCAGCGAGGGGAGGTGCAATCTTCCTAAAATCAGCTGCGTGCACAACAGAAAAAAGAAAGTTAATCAGTTCTGGATATGGAACAGGATAAGAGGCAGGATCATCCTTAAACCCTAAATCCTACCCTTTTTCAACCATTTCACCGGATATTTCGTTCCACCAGGGATTGAGTCTCTTTTTACAAAGAAGAACTTAGATTGCCAGTTATCCTCGTTCCTGGTGGCACGCAGTATCAGCGGGTCGCCGGAGGTGGAATAAAACAAAAATCTACATGATCCATGGCATCTAAGCCGGTAAGCTAGGGGAAGATCATGAACAGAAAGATCAGGGATGTGGTTTTTCTTGATCTGATCAAGAACGGACAGAACACGCCAAAGTGTTTTGGTCAAAAATTACCGAAGTAATTAAGTGATCAAATTAGTTAAGTGAGGTAGTGTGCTAGAAGTGAGTGTCGAAAATATGTTAATCAAGTTAATTTGTAAAAACAGTTTCAGGATACGGCTCAGGATATAGAGCTGTATCTGTGATCAAACAATGAGCAAAAAGTAAAGGTTGACACGAGATGTACGAGGAAAGCCCTTGATCAATCTAGATCGCCGGCACAAAACCTCGGGAGCTGACAATCGCAGCTGCCTTGTTCTTCTATTACTTCAAATATCAGGATACAGTGCAAGATGTGGAACGGATCGACTAAGTGTTACAACGAAACTTGAATACAAGTGTGGTGTTTGCGATGAGCTAGAGAGTGTAAGTGTATGAGAGTGTTAGTGAAAATCGTGTGTTCTAAGCTGATCCGCCCCCATCTATTTATAGTAAAGATAAAATAACAAACTAGCCTAAACTTGCGGGATCCACCGAATATTCCTTCTTCGAACGTTGTAGACCTGGTCTTTCGGGCTCAACGTCTCTTCCTCAACAAATTCGTCCGAGTCTTGAGGAGAAGAAGTCCTCTTGACCGTTAGCAAGTCTCAGCCCTTAACCTGCACGTGGTTAATTCAATAAGCCTCAGGATATCGCCCAAGATGTTAGCAATATCCTCTTCCAGCATCCTGGTCATAAATGAACAAACATAGGCAGGATATTGGTCAGGATATATACGTTAAGAAAATGACCCCTAACAATTGTCCCCAAATATATCGGTTGGGATACCAATCCAACGGATATATTTCAAAAGTTTCACCTCATAACTTAAGGCAGTTAATATGACTAGACTCTTGAAATGACAGTGGTGCAACTTCCAAGGCATTATTTACTTTTTACCCCCTATATTCATCATATATTAACCGAGGGACTCCTTGTCTCGGTTATCCTTATCTGCAAGCAAACATCAGGTATCTTCTTTTCTAATCTCCTTTCTTGAATTTTTCTTAATTTGCTCAATACTCTTCATGGCACCACGAACGAAATCCCGATCAGACCGACCAGCCTCAACCCTCATAAGTCAAAACTTTATCACCGATCCAGCAAAGGAGATTTGTTGCTTCAATAATGCTGACATTGCTGCTCTCAAAGACTCCGGTGCCTTTCCCACCGGAACGGTCTTTCGCCCCTTCGACAAGGAAGCCCGATCGGACGCATCATCCGACGAGTGGGTTTGTTTTTTCGCTTATCCTTTCTCTCTTGGACTCCGGTACCCATTTCCACCCTTTATCTCTAGCTTTTTCGACCTCACCGGCCTTAGCTATGCCCAAGTTATGCCAATGGTCTGGCGAGTCTTGATAGTGTTGGATCAAATCAAATCTCGTCATTTTCCTAACCTACTTGTTGAGGACCTTCCCGTAGCATACCGGTTGAGATCCCATGGCAATCACCGTTATCTTCTGTTTTCCATCAAGAACCCTTTGGTCCTTAAAGCCACCAAGAATGAGGATCGATGGCGACGAAAATTCTTTTTCGTAAAAAGAGACTCTATTGATAAGGGTTTCGATCTACCGGTTAAATGGTTAACCAAGGGTAGGATTTAGGGTTTTAGGAATATCCCCAATTATATCTTCAAACTGTATCCCGGACTTATACTCTGATGTTTTTATGCAGCGAATTTCAAAGATTTAGTGCCTCCCAGTGCAGAATCTGAATCCAAGATCAAGGAAATCTACCGTCTTCCTGCCAGTGAAAGAACTTTTTCCCTGTCTCTTACAGGTTCTCATCAAAAATCAAGCTCAGAAATGTCTGGTAAGCACATTCTTATATATATTAATTATTTTTCAAAAATACGATGAGTTTAAGAATATCTTCCCTTTTGTAGTACCAGTCGTCAACCTTGAAGGTTTTGAACTTGACGAATTGGATTGCTACTCCAGCCTTGAACCCACTAAACAAGAATCCAAGCCAAAGTCGTCTGCTACACCAAAGCCTACCTCCTCGAAAACTGTTTCCGCTCCCAAAGGCCCTCCGGCATCCAGGACCCGGGCATCCAGTTCTCGTAAAAGAAAGGAGACTGATTCCCCAGCTGCTTCTGAAACATTCTCTCTTGAAAATCATGGGTTCAATGAAGCCACCTCATTCCTCAAACAGGTAGAATTTCCTTTTCGATATCCTGTACAAGTATGTTAGTTTTTATCCTGCTTATTTTTCACATTAATACCTGTGTCTTTATCAATAGGGTTTGGATCGTCTTATGCACTTGCATGAAGACGCTTGCGGGCTTAACAAGATGTTAAAGATCCAGCTGGAGAAAGCTCAAGCCACCATAGCTGACCAAGGAACCATCGCGGCTGCCAAATCCCAGCATTATGAAGACAAATACAAGGCAATGACTCAGGAACATCAAGCCGCCCTCCACAAAGCTAATGAGGATGCTCAAGCCAAGCTAGATGTCGCTCTTCTCCAATATCAGCAGAATATGAGCTCATACCGGGATAGCCTAAAAGCTTCAGTGGTTGTCTCTCTTCTCCAAGCCAGGATAAGGATGGCTTATTAGGCCATGGATCTGGGTTTTGAATGCCCCTCCTGGAATGTAAAGGCTTGGGAGGAGAAACTACAGGGCCTCGGAGGTCATCCCGTTGCTCATCCTGCAAAACATACTGGTGAAGAGCCTTCTAAGGCGGCAGAGGAGGTGGCCAATGCTGGTGATGGTGCTGAGAAGAATCCCGAGGTTGATGCTGGGGCGAATGCTGGCAAGGAGGTTGCTGATCAAGAAGGTGCCGCATCTTAGGCGGCGAAATGGGCGATGATGGATATATGTGCCAAGGCCGGAGCCCATGTTTTAAATTCATGGTTGTGGTTGCATAAACAATTTACTTTTCCTGTCTTTGAACAATTTACTTTTCCTGCACTAGAACAATGTGATGACCAAAGGTGGATGGGTCCTAGGTTTTAGGACGAAGCCCTTGGTCATCAATTAGTATAACTTGTTTTGAACGTAGTAACGGTTGTAGGTGGACGGGTCCTGTTTTGAGATAGATCCTGCAACCGTTACACAAGTATGGTAAAAACTAACTGTGCTTTTGGCGGATGGGCCTTGGTTTTAGGTGAAACCAAAAGCACAACTTTTGACTTGTTAATAATATAACTATCTTTTGACTTATTTTCTGTTACCTTGCATTTCTTTGCATTACTTAGTATGAGTCTTATTTTTGTAAAGATTTTGTATTGGTATCTTATAAAATATCCTAATCAGTATGCTCAGTAACATACTGCAAAAGCCTTGTATTAGATAGATCTTCCAAACGTTCCTTCAACTTTGTAAAAATTTCTTTTAGAAAGTAAAAAATAGTTTATCTTTTCAAAACCAAGTTTTGATAATATTTAAATGATCAAAGTTCCAAACCAATACTAGTTTCAAACATCCTAATCAAATATCCTTAAAAGGACTTTGAGGATATATACCAGGATACTTAACATAATGTCACCAAAAACCTAAACGAGGCTTATAAAGGGAAGATCATACCAGAAATAGGACATAAACCTATTACCAAACTTCAATCCCTTTGCAACTCTTCCATTGAAGATGTCCTCTGTGCAAGGTACTTAGTGCATTAGTCGCAAACTTCATCCTTTTAGCTTTACACCACCACCTTGGAGGGAATGTCCCCTGTATACAATGCCTTCAAGTATCTTAGAAATCTACTTAATGTCAGTTTCCATTGCATAAGAGATTTTTTACGTCCCAAGGGTAAAACCCAAGGATGTACTGGAGATAAATCCCTTATATCCTGGGGAAAATCCCAATTTTTCATGCGCTACAGGCGGGAGTGTATAAACTCCAAGACTTAGAAAGGTGAAAACCTTTAAACCTTAGAGAGTATGAAAATACCCTTTCGTGAGAGAGGGTGATCAATCCTCATATACCTTTAGGATTCAGGATATAGCCAACAGTAACGAAATTGTCAGCCACTTTTACATGGACTGGTCCCGCCACCTTGAACTATCCCTGAATAACTTGCGCTCCAGGCGGGGTGTTTAAACCCAATTCCGAAGAAAGGTGAATACCTTTAAACATGTGAAGGAATCAGTATCCCTTAAACGTAAGAGAGGGGGCCAATCCTCTAATCTTCTGAGTTATCCTGAGTGCATATCCTGGAGCTATATCCTGGAACATATCTTGCAAAACAACTGTAAACTAAGGTGGGTGTTAGCTTGGCTAACACCCCTCCGATGCTTAAGTCAGTATTGAGTTTCAAAAAATAAATTAAACCAAAATGTATTTAAAAAAGATAGAATTCATACCATTCTGAGTTAGAAATTGAATTCTAAACTCACTTGAAATAGAGCTTAAGGTGTATAGCATTCCAAGATCTCGGTAGCATATCCCCCTCCATATTCTTGAGTCTGTATGCTCCTTTCCCTGCTTCTGATTAAACTTCATATGGTCCTTCCCATTTTGGAGCTAACTTGCCATCGGCAGGATTAGTAGTATTTTGAAAAGCCTTTCTTAACACCCAATCTCCAACCTTAAATCTTCTGGTTCTAATATTCTTGTTATATGCCCTGGATATTCTCTGTTGATATGCTGCCATCCTTAGCCTTGCCGCATCTCTCTTGTCATCTATAGTGTCTAAATCCTGACTCAAGGCTTCAGGATTCTGCTCAGGATCACTTAGGGTAGATCTTGCAGTAGGTATTGTCATTTCTGTTGGAATCATTGCTTCTGCTCCAAATACCAAGGAAAATGGGGTTTGGCCTGTTGCATTCTTTACCGTTGTCCTATCAGCCCATAAAACAAAGGGTAATTCTTCTGCCCATCTTCCTTTTTTGGCTCCAAGCCTTTTCTTTAAGTTATTGACAATTATCTTGTTTGAGGATTCTGCTTGTCCATTTGCTTGAGGATGTACCGGAGTAGATGTGATCATTTTGATTCCCCAACTCTTGCAAAAGTCAGTAGTCCTCTTACTTATGAACTGAGAACCGTTGTCACAGATTATCTCAGCTGGTACTCCGAATCTGGTCAGGATATTCCTCTTTATGAAGGATACTACTTCTTGGTCTCTAACTTGAACAAATGCTTCAGCTTCAACCCACTTAGAGAAATAATCCGTCATTGCTAGCATGAAGACTTTTCCTCCCGGAGCTTTCGGTAGCTTTCCCACTATATCCATACCCCACTTCATAAATGGCCAAGGGGAAACAATAGGATACAATGGTTCAGCAGGTTGATGCAGTATGTTACTATGTCTTTGACATGAGTCACATCTTCGAGCATATTCTGCGGCATCTTTTCTCATTGTTGGCCAATAATATCCTGTTCTTAATACTTTTGAGAATAACGACCTGCCCCCAGCATGGTTACCACAATCCCCTTCATGTATCTCCTGAAGTACTTCCTTGGCTTCAGGATCCTCCAAGCACCTCAAATACGGTCCTGCAAGAGATTTTTTGTATAAAATATTATCTATAATAGCGAATCGTGATACCTTCATCCTAAATGCCTTAGGATTTTCATTTCCAGGGATGTGTCCTTCTTTGAGATATTTCATGATTGGAGCCGTCCAGGATTTAGGATCCTCTTCAAAATGTTCTATTCCAGGATCCTGAATACCAGCTACCTCTTTATCCTGAGGATTCGTTGCAGGATATAGGACATGTAGTATTGGTATTTGCGTCCCTTCAGGTATCTTGATCGATGATCCCAAATTTGCTAAGGCATCCGCTTCAGCATTATCCTCCCTTGGTACCTGTTTAAGTACAAAAACATCGAAATATCCTGCTAATTTTTTGAGAATATCGAGATATTCGATTAATTTCTCTCCCTTAACTGCATAGGATCCATTAAAATGGTTAGTAATTAACAAAGAGTCAACATATACTTGCAAATTTTTGATACTCATGCTCTTAGCCAACTCTAATCCTGCAATTAAAGCCTCATACTCTGCTTCATTATTAGTAGCAGGAAATTCACACCTAATAGCCTGGGGTAATATATCCCCCTGTGGCGATTTTAGTAGTATTCCTAATCCTACTCCTCTTACATTAGATGCACCATCAGTATATAATGTCTAGGATCCTGAGGATTCTCCTAGCTGTTGAACTTCTAGATCTACCTCGTCCTGAATGTCACTACTAAAATCAGCCACAAAGTCAGCTAAAGCCTGAGACTTTATGGCATTCCTAGGTTCGTATACTAAATCATAAGCACTTAACTTTACTGACCACTTGGCCATCCTGCCTGACATTTCTGGTTTCCTAAGCACATTTTTGATAGGATAATTTGTTTTAACATGTATCCTATGTGTCTCGAAATAATGCCTAAGTTTCGTTGATGCCATAATTAATGCTAGTATCAGTTTTTCTAAATGAGAATACCTAGTTTCAGCATCTAACAAACTTTTACTAACATAATAAACAGGATACTGCTGACCTTCATGGTCTTTTATAAGAACGGCACTTACAGCATTCCCTGATACAGCAAGGTACAGGGATAGTGGTTCACCATTTTCCGGCTTCATTAATAGAGGTGCAGTTGAGAGATACCGTTTCAAATCCTGCAGGGCTGCTTCATGCTTTTCCCCCCATTCGAATCTTTTGTTCTTCTTTAGGATATCATAGAAGTCTTTGCATTTCTCTGAGGATCTTGAGATAAATCTGTTTAGAGCTGCTACTCGGCCTGTTAATCTTTTTATGTCCTTCATATTCGAGGGTGATTTTATATCCAGGATAGCTTTAATCTGCTCCGGGCTTGCCTCTATCCCCCTTTTCGTCACCATATACCCAAGAAACTTTCCTGCCCCCACTCCGAAATGGCATTTAGCAGGATTCAGCTTCATGTTGTATTGATCCAGGATATCAAATGCTCCCTTGATATCCTGGAGGTGATCCTCAGCCTTTTTAGATTTCACCACCATATCATCGATATATACTTCCATGGTGTCCCCCAGTTTGTCTTTGAACATCATGTTTACCAATCTTTGGTATGTTGCACCTGCATTTTTCAAACCAAAAGGCATAGCTGTATAACAATAAATACCTGTTGGTGTCATGAAGGCGGTATCCTCCTGGTCAGAAGGTTCCATTTGGATCTGTTGAAATCCTGAAGATGCGTCCATGAAGGTTAGCATTTCATGCCCAGCAGTGGCATCTACCATTGCATCAATGTGTGGAAGAGGAAATGGGTCTTTAGGACAAGCTTTGTTCAAGTCTGTGTAGTCTACACAAACTCTCCATTTCCCATTCTTCTTCTGTACTACAACCACGTTTGCTAGCCACCTTGGGAACTTAACCTCTCTGATCATTCTGGACTTTAATAATCTTTCAACTTCCTCCTGGATAATCGCGTTCCGCTCTGGAGCAAACTTCCTTCTTTTTTGTTGCACAGGCTTGAATGATTTATCAATTCCAAGCTTGTGAGTGATAATATCTTTGGATATGCCTGTCATATCCTCATGCTTCCATGCAAACGTAGACATCCTGCATTTCAAAAAGTTAATTAATTGTTCTTCAATATCCTGAGGGATATTGAACCCAACGAGCACCGAAATATCGGGATTATCCTGGTCCAGGATAATTTTCTTCACATCCTGCTCCGGATCCTCCACGATATCCTGGGCCCGCGTCTTTAATTGTTATGCTGCACTAGGTTTGGTTGAGGATTTTATCGAGGATGAGTAGCATTCTTTCGCCTCCTGCTGATCACTATCAACTTTGACCACTCCCCAAGGGGTAGGTATCTTGATGCATTGGTGATATGTTGATGGCACGGCCTTCATATCGTGAATCCATGGTCTTCCCAGTATGATGTTATAGCAGGATAGAGAATCCATCACACAGAAACGTTGTATCGAGTTGACTCCTTCAACGTATACTGGCAACTTTATCTCTCCCACTGTGTTTCTAGCCTCTCCACTGAACCCAACAAGCACGGTAGACTTTGAAGTGATATCCATTGGAGATACATTCATTCTCTTCAGAGTTTCTAGTTGGATTATGTTGACGGAGCTGCCATTATCAACCAGTATCCTGCGTACAAAATGGTTAGCCACATATAACGTTATTACCAGAGCATCATGGTGAGGATCTTGGACAGTATCCCTGTCATCAGCATCAAAAGTGATCACTTTGTCAGTTGTGAGGGTAGTCATCCTGACAGGTTTGTTTCCCCTTTCGGCCTTGGCTTCCTTCGCATGTCTCTTTGCTGCCGAATACGAAGTTCCACAAATGTCGGATCCTCCCGAAATGAAGTTGATTATCTTGGCATCCGCGGGAGGTGATGCTGCTCGTTCAGGATCCTTCTCAGTATCCTGACCCTTATTCTTCTTTCTTCCTAAGAGATCTTTCAGATATCCCTTGCTTAGAAGATAGCTTATTTCTTTCCTTAGAGCAATGCAATCCTCAGTTACATGTCCGAAATCTTCGTGGAAAGCACACCATTTTGACTTATCTTTCCAGTCAGCCTTTTGTTGATTCTTTCGAGGCCACCTAGCCTTGTCTCCCAGACCCTGCATAGCATACATCAATTCAGGAATATTAACAGAAAAGCAATATTCGGACAACTCAGGATACTCTTCAGGATCCTCATCTTCAACAGCGTTCACTCTTTTGTTTTCATTTCTATTATACGGCTTAGGCCGATATGACTTGAATGAGGATTCTGACTTCCTATTAGTTGACTCATAAGTGTTGGATGAGTTCATCCTTTCTTGCATCTTTCTGTCATCTTCCAGACGGATATATCTCAAAGCCCTGTTACGAGCTTCGTCGAGATTCCTGCAGGGATTCATTACGAGATCCTGATAAAACTGAGAATCCTTTTGTAATCCCATCTTGAAAGCTTGCATAGCTGTTGCAACATCAAGATGTGGGATATCCAAGGATTCTCGACTGAATTTGTTCACATAATCCCTCAAGGATTCCTGAGGCCCTTGAGTTATCCTGTAAAGATCACTGGTTAGTTTCTCAAAACTCCGACTACAAGAAAATTGACTGTTAAATAAATTAACCAAATGAGCAAATGAAGTAATTGAGTGAGGAGGAACGTTCAATAGCCATTTTAAGGCCGATCCTGTTAGAGTAGAACCAAATCCCTTGCATAAGCACGCTTCCTTGAGCTCCGGAGGGATAGGGTTAATCTCCATTCTTTCCCTATACTGAGCAATATGCTCCTCAGGATCCGTACTCCCATCATAAAGCTTCATGTTGGGAGTTTGGAATCTCTTTGGGATCTCAGCATCACAGATAGGATATGCAAAACGAGATATCTTGTGGCTGTCTTGCGATACTTCCGGGATCGGCTGGACCACCCCAGGTACACTAGATATCATGTCCTTCAACTTCTGAAGTTCCCTGGTAAGTGCTGATGTTACACCTGTATCCTGCAAAGATCCACCACTGTTAGTAGCATGAGTATTGTTATTATTCGATACGTTACCCGTTGGAGGATTTTGCCCATATCCTGAAGCATATCCTGAGCTCCTCATGGTTGACATCCTAATCGAGGAGGGTATTTCAGGAGTATGATTCTGAGGAAGACTGGGCACGATATTCCCCCTATTATCCTCGGTATATACAGCTGAACTAAAGTTCAACGCTCTGGGGTGTAACGGAGTGACATTGTCCTCATCAGATCTGCTCGAGCCAGCCTTCAGGAGTTGTATTTCCCTCAAAAGCATTTGGTTTGTTTCCTGTTGCTGCCTCATTTGTTCCTGCACACTTCCAAATAAGGTTAAAATTTCATCATTAGAAGCTAAAACGGGAGCAGATCCCTGGACACTCCGAGTTGGGATAACATCTTGAGATTGTGTAGAGGCTGGCATCCTTGGAGGAGGTGGTGGAAGCACCGAACTGGTAGTAGCAGAAGTCATAGCAGACACAGTAGAGGAACTCATGTTTGATCTTGAGGCCATTATGGACAATGTGGCAAAAAGTTTTGAAAATAGAAAACCGATTAGCGATTTGACAAAAAGTTTTAGTAAAGAGAGCACCACTTGTCCCACGGATGGCGCCAAATTGTTTTGGTCAAAAATTACCGAAGTAATTAAGTGATCAAATTAGTTAAGTGAGGTAGTGTGCTAGAAGTGAGTGTCGAAAATATGTTAATCAAGTTAATTTGTAAAAACAGTTTCAGGATACGGCTCAGGATATAGAGCTGTATCTGTGATCAAACAATGAGCAAAAAGTAAAGGTTGACACGAGATGTACGAGGAAAGCCCTTGATCAATCTAGATCGCCGGCACAAAACCTCGGGAGCTGACAATCGCAGCTGCCTTGTTCTTCTATTACTTCAAATATCAGGATACAGTGCAAGATGTGGAACGGATCGACTAAGTGTTACAACGAAACTTGAATACAAGTGTGGTGTTTGCGATGAGCTAGAGAGTGTAAGTGTATGAGAGTGTTAGTGAAAATCGTGTGTTCTAAGCTGATCCGCCCCCATCTATTTATAGTAAAGATAAAATAACAAACTAGCCTAAACTTGCGGGATCCACCGAATATTCCTTCTTCGAACGTTGTAGACCTGGTCTTTCGGGCTCAACGTCTCTTCCTCAACAAATTCGTCCGAGTCTTGAGGAGAAGAAGTCCTCTTGACCGTTAGCAAGTCTCAGCCCTTAACCTGCACGTGGTTAATTCAATAAGCCTCAGGATATCGCCCAAGATGTTAGCAATATCCTCTTCCAGCATCCTGGTCATAAATGAACAAACATAGGCAGGATATTGGTCAGGATATATACGTTAAGAAAATGACCCCTAACACAAAGCATTGGCATTGTTTGACTGAAAGAGATTTTTGTAATCTTGAAGAATTCGGTGATGAAGTCCGGAAAGGGGAACTGTAACCCTAAGGTGAAGGGAAAGGCACTAAAGCACAACCACTCATTGGAAACCATATCCGACCGGATTTCCCGGTCGAACGGCCGGAATACCGTTCCTTTCGGAAAGATACCGGAGGATTTCAAAGCCGACAAGTGGGCACTATCAAAGGAACATATTTCTTTCTCCGGTTCTTGGAGAAGATTCTGCTGGATGAATGTGGGAGCCGAATCACCAGAACTGGATCTTGTGTGTCTCGGCATTTGATCGCCTGAATTTTTGACCGGAAAAGGAGGATGAAGATGAAGATTAGAGAGAGAATTTTTACCTTTTTCCTTATCGATAGTGATTAAAAAGAGATGAGGATGAGAAGATATAGGGTGCAATAGGTAAATATAGGCTGAGTAAGTTGCTAACGGTCACATCATTGGTCTTATCTCTTAATTATCTCGATCTCTGTGAAAAATGTAACCGTTAGTGCAGGATACTAAACGGTAACATTTTTGGGGACAATTGTTATGGGTAAAATTCTGAGCCCATATCCTGAGAAATATCTTGGGTTATATCTTGGTTATATGATATTTTGTTCACATCCGGGATGCTGATTCAGGATATTGGTAACATCCTGAATGGTATCCTCAGGATCACTAACGGATTATGTGCAGGTACGTCGGTTAGAAGCTAGTAACGTTCACAAGGACTCATTCCGCGGAAGACTCGGTCCAAGTCGTTCAAATAAAGACGTTGAAGCCGCATTACTCGGTCTACAACGTTTACAATGGAATATTCGGAGCATCCCATATTTATAGGAATTCTTGTTTGTAATTTGTTACTATAAATAGGTGGGTATATCAGATCGAATAGGACATCACATCAACACTCACTACACTCTTACACTCGCTCTCTAGCAATTTTCACTTTCGCACAAAAGCATTGTAACACTTAGCGATCTGGTCAATATCCTGCACTGTATCCTGAAGTTCAAAGCAATAAGAAGAACAAGGCAGCTGCGATTGTCAGCTCCCGAGGTTTTATGCCGGCGATCTAGATTGATCAAGGGCTTTCCTCGTATATCTCGTGTCACCCCCTTTACTTTTTGCTCATTGTTTGATTGTAGATACAGCTCAATATCCTGAGCCGTATCCTGAATACTTTTTTTCCAAACAACTTAACCAGCATATTTTCCACACACTTTTTAGCACACTACCTCACTTAACTAATTTGATCACTTAATTGCTTCGGTGATTTTTTCTCTGGACTTGCCTCTATGCCTCTTTTTGTTACATGGTGACAAAAAGAGGCATAGAGGCAAGTCCAGAGCAAATCAAGGCGATTGTGAATATTTAGTCTCCCGCTAATGCCAAGGATGTGCAAAGATTGACAGGGAGGATCGCAGCCTTGAACAGGTTCATCTCAAAGTCATCAAAGAAATGAAAGGAATTCTATGACATACTGAGAAAGAACAAGAAATTTGAATGGACTGAAAAATATGAGAATGCATTCAAGGCCCTTAAGGATTACCTATCCTCAGCTCCAGCCTTAATGAAACAAGAAAAAGGGGATATATTATCCTTATATTTGGCAGTCTCTTCTAAGGCAGTAAGTGCGGTCCTTGTTAAGGATCATGAAGGTACACAACACCCTGTATATTATGTAAGTAAATGTTTGCTTGATGCTGAATCAAGGTATTCACATTTAGAAAAACATATCCTTGCTTTGATTATGGCATCAACTAAATTATGCCATTATTTTGAAACACATGCTGTTATTGTTAGAACTAACTTTCCAATTAAGAGTGTTCTCAGGAAACCTGAAATGTCAGGAAGGATGGCTAAATGGGCAGTAAAGCTTGGTGCTTATGATATAAGATATGAGCCAAGAACTGCCATTAAATCCCAAGGCTTAGCTGACTTTGTGGCAGATCTTAGTAGTGATTTACAAAGGGAAGCTGAGTTGGAAGTCCAGCAGCTTGAAGAAACTAAGGATCCTTGGATACTCTTCACAGATGGGGCTTCAAACATCAAGGGAACTGGACTAGGAATACTACTAAAATTGCCACACAGGGACATAATACCCCACTCAGTAGCTTGTGAGTTTCAAACTACTAATAATGAGGCTGAATATGAAGCCTTGATAGCTCGTTTGCAAATTGCCAAGCACATGAGGATCAGGTATCTTGAGGTACATGTAGATTCATTGTTAATTACTAATCACTTTAATGGTTCTTATGCTGTTAAAGGTGAAAGACTAATCAAATATATAGAGATAGTCAAGAAATTGGCAGACTCTTTTGCTTCTTTTAGTTTGACACAGGTACCCAGAGAAGAAAATGCAAAAGCTAATGCTTTGGCCAACCTAGGATCATCATTGAAGATTCCAGAGGATATTAAAATTCCCATAATCCATATTTTGACTCCTGCTATTGAGGATCACACAGCTATGGAAATAGTAGAGGATTCTGCAATCATACCTAGTGATGGTGCACAATCACATTCAGGATCCTGGATCCTCCCAATCATGAGATACATACAACATGGGGAGATTCCTACAGGAGAAAACCCCAGAGCTTTCAAAGTCAAGGTATCTCAATTTACAATACTAAATAACATGTTATATAAACGATCTCTTCCAGGTCCATATCTAAGGTGTATAGAGGATCCTGAAATTCAAGAAGTCCTAAAGGATTTTCATGAAGGAGATTGTGGAAACCACATTGGGGGCAGAGCATTGTTCTCAAGGATCCTTAGGACATGATATTATTGGCCTACTATGAAGAAGGATGCTGTGGATTATGCCAAGAAATGTGATGCTTGTCAGAGACATAGCAATATCCTTCATCAACCAGCAGAGCTCCTGCATCCTATATCCTCTTCTTGGCCATTCATGAGATGGGGAATGGATATAGTTGGTAAACTTCCCAAGGCACCAGGAGGAAAAGTGTTTATGCTTGCTATGACTGTTTACTTGTCCATGTGGATAGAAGCTGAAGCCTTTGCTCAAGTCAGAGAAAAAGAACTGATATCCTTTATTAAAAGAAACATCATTACCAGATTTGGTATCCCTTCTGAAATTGTTTGTGATAATGGATCCCAATTCATTGGGAGTAGAACTACTAACTTTTGTGACAATTGGGGGATTAAGATGATAACATCAACACCAGTCCACCCACAAGCTAATGGTCAAGAAGAATCATCCAACAAGATCATCATCAACAACTTGAAGAAGAAGCTTGGATCCAATAAAGGAAAGTGGGCAGAAGAGCTACCTTATGTGTTATGGGCTAATAGAACAACTCCCAAGAATGCTACTGGCCAGACTCCATTTTCTTTAGTGTTTGGAGCAGAATCAGTGATCCCTACAGAGATGGTAGTCCCTACTGCAAGAACAAGCATTCGTGATCCTGAAGGAAATGCTGAAAACTTGGTTCAAGACTTGGATACCATAGAAGAACTCAGGGATTTGGCAAGGATAAGATTGGCTAGCTATCAACAAAGGATGGCTGGAGCTTATAACAAGAATATCAGGATCAGAAAGTTTCAAGTTGGTGACTTGGTGTTGAGGAAAGCATTCCAAAATACCATAAATACTGCTGATGGCAAGTTAGCACCAAAGTGGGAAGGCCCCTATCTTATTAAAGCTGAGGCAGGAAATGGGGCATATCGGTTATTAACAATGGAAGGTGATTTGCTACCAAGAGCTTGAAATGTTGTCCATTTGAAGAGATCCTTCATGTAAGAAGGATTAAGGATCCTTAGCTATCTTCATATGTGATATACATTAAGGATCCTTAGAGGATATATGATCCTCATTCTAGTAATAATGTGATTCTAATTTACCTAATCCTTTAATTTATTTATTTACAAGGAAAAGGATTCAGGATCCTTTATCCTTCTTCACTAAAATTATGAGTTTTGCAGAAGTTCATGGATCCTTGACAGAGGATCAAGTATCCATTGAAGTCTCCTAAGTTTTATGGGCTTGTCCCCAGTTTTATGGGTTTATCCCCAGTTTTTGGGCTTGTCCCCAGTTTAAGGTATCCACTACCTTCACCAATAGCGCACAATTATCCTGATGCAGTTAAAGGCAATGGGACCAGTACCCGCTTTAGGGGCTGACAATTTCATTGTACTGGCTGTATTCAGGATCCTAAGTATAATGGTAGACGTACCATACATCCGTTCCTAAGGTTTCTAACGTTTTCACGTTAGCTAAGGTTTTGGCATTTTCGTGTCACTAAGTTTGGATAGTCGCCAGTAAGGGCCATACTCCAGTTTACACAAGATCCTTTGGGCTTATCCCCAGTTTTTGGGCTTGTCCCCAGTTTTTTGGGCTTGTCCCCAGTTTTTTTGGCTTGTCCCCCAGTTTTTTAGGCTTGTTCCCAGTTTATTGGGCTTGTCCCCTGTTTGTTGGGCTTGTCCCCAGATACTAACTCTTCCTTTACAGTTGTCTTAGTCCCAAGTTATGTCTCATTTCAGATTTCTAAAGCTAAACAGTTAAGGATCCTGGATCCTAACTTCATACAAGGGTTTGTTTTTTGGTTATCACGATTCTAAGTATTAAGGATTTAGGATCCTAACTTGGATTCTCTGGTATGATCCTTATTTACCTTAACTTTATTCTTGATTTATCTATGTTACCCTTATACTTTGACAACAGGATATATGATCCTAAAATTATCTCACCTTTTGAACTTTTCAATTATAGGATATTTGATCCTTGATCATATCCTAAGCTTTTTGATATAAATTAATTTTTATATACTTTCTTTATTAACTCGTAAGTTCATAGGAATATGCAATGATAATTGAAAGGTAAATAGACACAGAATGTACAACACAAGATAGCTAAAAGATTAAAGTTTTATTTATTAAAAGTTAAACCCTTCAAAGGTTGTCAAAATTACCTACCCCAAGCATCTACCAGCAATATGTGGCCCGTCCACTGGGGTAGGTAAAGGGTGTCCATATTAACAAAAGTCCAAAGTGCAGGAATTAAAGATGGCAGGATAATAGTGGCTTCATCCCCCAAACAGAGGATCCCTCCACCTACTATCATCCTACCTATTGTCCAGAGGATCAGTGATCCTTAAACCTAAAGCTATTGTTCAAATACAGACCAGCATTGTTTAAAAACACCAATAAACAAAAACTATTAAACCATAAAAAATGGGCTCCGTCCACGTCTAGATAAATCCATCATCGCCCATTACTGCAGCCTACACCTTTGCTGCATCATCACCACCAGCTACCTCCTCCACCGGATCCTTCAGCCCACTGCTACTAGCCTCAATTGCCAAGACCTCCTTAGCTTCCTCTTCATCATCCAGCTCCGCCAGCTTCAGCTTCCAAGCCTCCTGATTCCAGGCAGACCTGTCAAAAGACGGATCCTCAGCCTACTTTGCCATTTGCAGCTTGATTTTGAGCATGGCGATTGTAGCAGAGAGCTTTGCCCCTTCCATCACCTCTTCCTTCTCCTGCTGAGCCGTGATCTGGGTTAGGACCAACTCCTTCTTCACCAGGCTGATGTCCTTCTCGAGGGAGGAGATTTTCTTATCTTTTGCCAGGAACATCTTCTTGAAGTCCAGGTTCTTTTGCTCAGCCTCTTCGAGATGATGATCAAGGAGCATTTGGATCTCAGCAAATTTCTGTATAAAACAAGCACATGGTCAGGATCCGTTATCCTCATAAATGGAAGATCAGAATCAAGGATCCAGGATCCTTACCTCGGAGACATACTCCTCGAACTGGTGTTGGATGAGAGGGAGGCCTTCAAGGGGTTCAGAGGCTTTTCTTTTCTTGGCACCCTTGCCTCGCGTGCTCATGCCTTTAGGGTTCGGGATGCTGGGACTGGCAGCAAGTTCCTTCTTGATGGACTTGGAGGAAGCAAATGCGTCAAGGTCACTGACACTGAACCTGGAAGCCGATTTTGAGGATTTTCCAGCGCCTACAAGTGTAAAACACAGATAAGTATTCATATTTTACTTTCATTTAATTGTTTATTCATAAACATATTTGAATACTTACTTGACATTGTGAAGGAACCGGAGGATACTTCTTGTGAGTCCTTTGCTTTGGCTTGAAATGTCCTTACAGCAGGATCAAGGTTCCAGAAAGCAGAAACTCTTTATTTTGTTGCAGGTGTTTCTTGAATATGAGAGAGCGAGATAGCTGCAAAAATAGAAAGAAGGATCAGTTATCCTTAACAGAAAAAGAATCCTACTTTGGTCCTTGTCTAAGGATCCCATATCCTACCATGGGTGTTCCACTTTTTGGGAAGGTCTTTCCCATCTGGGATTGAGTCCCTCCTTACAAAGAAGAAATGGCTCTTCCAGTGGGTATCATTTTTGGTGGTTTTGAGGATTGGATGAGGCTGACCAGGTTTATGCTTGAACAAGAAACGGTGTGAACCATGGCTAACAAGGTTGTATAACTGACTCAACTCGGACATCCCTATTTCTACACCCTCCTGCTCGATGATGTTCTCAAGGGTATAAAGAACTCTCCACATCATTGGCATGGCTTGTATGTAGTGAGTGTGAAGAAGGATTGTGTAAAAGCAGGGAAAGGATAAGAAAACCCTATTAGAAAAGGCGTTGCCGGAAAAGAGATCCAAGCATCAGAAATACAGTCGCTCTTCATTGAGGAGTCAAATGATCTAAAGACGGCTTCAGCCGGAAAACAATGGTGTATCCGATCAATCTCAGGATTGGTGAAACGGCAGAGTTCCAATGAATGGTTTTTGGTTACACCCTGGCTCTTCAGGGGACTGTCACACCCCCAAAATCCACCTGCAGAATACCACCGCTTGGAGGCGTGACTAACCAGGATCCAGCCACCAATCATATTGAACAAGCATACATGTAATTATAAAAGTTCAACCAATACAATTGGTGTCCAAACAAAACATAGTTTAAGTAGCAAGCGGAAGCATAACGTTTAAAATCAAAACATAAGTTTAATTGTTTCAAGGTTTAACATGGCACACAGCTGTCCATGTCCCACAACGACTCTCTTCCATGCAAGCTCCAGCTAAGTACCTATTGACCTGCAAAGCATGTAGTAACGAGTCAACAACAAGTTGAGTGAGTTCACGGTTGGGTGTTCATTTTTAAGTTGTTCCAAAAACAGTTCCCTTTAACTGGCATCCTGCCGTGGGGGTTACCCCATAGTTGAAAACGTGATTTGTTTACCCATTTACTCTGGCAATACAGCTGTGGGGGCTACCCCATGTTAGTTATCTGGCATTTCGGCCGTGGGGGCTACCCCATGTATACACTAGACTCGTTACCATATCGACTGCTGACTGTAGTCATGTTTATGTGCCCTGAACTGTCAATGTCTATCATCATTGATGTGCCCAGATCCATTAGTTCACGCCCGTCCTCTGCGGCACGGTGTGAGGCTTGTCAGACCTAAATAGCGCTATCTAACTAATGACCCGCTCGCCATTGGCCCGGCGATTATGTCGATATAAAAAGGAGGGACTTCATGATAGAGTTTTGGTCTAGTACGAGTTATCTGTCCATGAGGACGAGGAAATTACATTCCTGAACCGATACTGTCCTACCCAAGAAAGGACGAGGAATCCATGTTCCTTAACCCCATTCCCAACCCCTGGGAATCCCATGCTTTGTAGAGGGTGTGAACTCACATTGGTTTGCTCGGCAGATACGCAGGGAGATGGTCAAGCTATAAGTTGTCAATCGCGTCCTAGCATAGATACCATTCAGGTCAGGTTCAGATTCAAGTAGTGCACGTATGTTCTACACGTATACTGGCATGTTACAACAAGTGTTCCTCATGGCAGTCCAATCAACAGTATACAACATACACATTCAATAGTAACACATAAGGCCCATAAGTTCGGCCCAAATACTTGGGCCTGAGACCGTGCAAGTCCATACAGATTGCATATAAGCAGGTGGTCTCGAGTCGAGACTAGAGTTCTCGAGTCGAAACGGCGTTGTCTCGATCTGGCCTTCATCACCCGAGACCTGGTGGTCTCGAGTCATGTTGTTTATGCGCGGGCAGTGTGGTCTCGAGTCGAGACTAGAGGTTCTCGACTCGCAATCTGTGTCGCAACCGTGGTCTCGGGTTGTCATGAGTTGGTCTCGAGTCGCAACCATTACAGTCTCGAGTTGTGACTCAAGGGTCTCGAGTCGAGACCGGAGATCTCGACTGGAACATCTGCTGATTGCCAGTATTGTACTAGCCAATGGGATTCCGATTTCATGCAACAGCGTGTACTATCCATACAAACATGTTTTGTTGTCTAATTTCCAAACAAATTGGATTAAACATGGCATCTTTTCAATGTTCATAAGGTATTCAAATATTCATACTCACATTCAAACTTGTTCATCATTTGTGGGTTTTTCGCATCAATCTCTATGAACTCTAACATAATCATAACATGAACAACAATCAAAACACTTAAACATACCCATCTAAGGGTTTCAAATCATCACATAACACCTCATAATCGACTCCACAACAAATCCGATTTCCACATACATGCAGCCGATTAACAAGCATTTGATTCTTAGCACAAGAGTATACAATCCGATTATCATGAACCTTATCTAATACACCTATGCAAGCCGATTTCATGAACATCAACAATTAATGGTTTAAATCACATTCAATCACAAGGTATCATTAACTCATCATGCAATCAATCCGAAATCAAGACATGATAGCCGATTAACATCATCATACACATCCGATTCACAAGAACATCATCATACATACAAACTATACTAGTTAAATCATGCCATCCATAATATCATCTAACAACAAGCATCATAAAACACTAACCGGTTGGTGAGGAGTGTGTGAAGGGGAGTAGGTTTGTTGTCCGATATTCTCCGGGTGAAGAACACGAGAAATCCGAGAGCTTGGCTTGCTATCCTTGATCCGACACAAGAGAAGGGGGTGGTGTTGCTAGGGTTTTAGTGAGAGAGAATGTGGGAGTGTGTGTGTAGGAGAGTGTGTGTAAGTTGCCCAAAGATGGTAATGTTGGCTAACAACAAAGGTTATATACTAGCTTCAAGTTGATGCACCCTAATGGGTTTCGGATGGACTAAATGGCCCAACCGGCCCAAATAGTTACACTATTCACTCGAGACCGAGTGGTCTCGAGTTGGGTTCTCGTGTTTCGGGTCACATAATTACACGCATACATAAAGGCACGACACATATTCACATAATAATCACTTATCACATTAGTTAAACCAACATGTCAACTAGTTACATAACGTTCAAGCATGTTACACCGAGATATAAGGAAGGGTTCTGAGTTCCGAGTTGTCACAGGGACTGTCCTTCTTAGGATCCTTGGCAGGTGAGGATCGGAGGGTCATATTCGCCATGGATGCTCGAGAATAGAGGATCAGAAGAAGAAAATTTAGAGAGAAGGGAGAAGAGAGATACATACCTGTTTGATCTCCGGATGAAGATTTAAAGGGGTGAAACGCTCGAATTTAAATGTATCTCGATCCTTATCTCTAACCCTGTATATATAATGATGATTTTGCAGGAGGTCTTGTCGCTGACATCACATTCGCAACGGCTATGATGATTTTGCAGGAGGTCTTGTCGCTGACATCACATTCGCAACGGCTAGTCTGTTAGCAACGACTAGTTTTTCGCTAACCAGTTCATTAGAGATAAAGCAGAAAATATGACTCATCTAGTTATATTTAATTCCTCATATTTTGGGGGCAATTTTTAGGGATGGATTTTCACATCTTATGGATCATGGATCCTCAAGTGCAGCCAAGATCACGGATCCCCAGTTCAGTTTGAATTAAGGATCCTCACAAGACGTTGCAGGAATAAGGATCCAGGATCCTCATTATTATCCTTATACTAACAGTTGTTTCCATTATATTTAACTCGTTTTGCAGGAGTATTCGAGTGGGACTTGGTCTTGCCGAGATTCCAGGGGAATATACCTTTCAATTCTGCATGTGCATGGCCTTCGTGACCGTTGTGGAGATCGTGGGAAGCTAACATCTTTTTCGGATTGTTAGTTTGTTAGCTTATTTCTATTTTTATAAGGGGATAACAAGCTTGATTAGATAGAACAATTAGCAACGCACACTACTCTTGTGAACTCTCTGCAACTTCTTGGCGATTACACATTTTTTGCACACTAGTGATCCTTGTAACAAGCTTGTTATCATCCCGATTTGTAACATTATTTGCTTAATATACTTGGTGATCGGTAGTTTCCATCACCCGAGGTTTTTTGTGCTGGAGATCATACATTGATCAAGGGCTTTTTCCTCGTATAAATCCTCGTGTCCAACATTCATTTCATTCATATATTGTTCATACATTTGTTCATCAATTCAAGCATCACACCTCACAAAATCAGATTTGGTTGTATTATCCTTGTGTGATTTTTGACTAAAACAATTACCATGGGTTGTATAACCAAACACTGATGTTATTTTTGCCCTAAACCAATGTTTACCACAAACACAGAACATTTTGGATATCATGCATTTATTACCATACCGGATAAGTTAGCACGACTAACCATGAAGGGTTTGTCAAACCAAATAGATCTCTTCAGAATATCCATGACTATACTAGTTAGTGGTTATACTAAGTAGAGGACGTTCCGTGGTAATGTTACATCTCATGTCTGTAATACAATCAAGATCAAGCTTACATATTATCATATGAACACCCTACGGGTTTCTGTTGACTATTATGCATGTACAAGTATGAAAAACCATCCATGATGCAATTAGCATGTTCCATGTCACTTGTATATTTAATCATAAAGTAAGGTCGTTTTCTATCCAAATAATGTGGATAGCTTACGTGTTTTTGTAACTAAATATGCATGTACGAGTATGGAAAATCACCCATGATGCAATTAGCACGTTTCATGTCATTTGAATAGTTAATCATAAACTAAGTTCATTTCATCTCCAAATCACATGGATATCTTACGTGTTTTTGTAACTAAATCTGCATGTACGAGTATGAAAAATCATTCATCAAACAATTAGCACGTTTCATATAAATTGCATAATTAATTACAAACTAAGCATGTCTCTCCGGCGAAGTATAAAACAAGTAAAAAAGGGTCGTGAGCTCACAAAATTCATGTTCCTACTTCTACCCGAAGACTTCTGCTAAGTGTACGACACTACATGATTTCTTCAAAGCGAGAGGCACTAATAAGACCTCAGATCTAATCCGAATGACACATGTTAGGACTTCTACCCTAAACCAAGTGTATATAGTATTGATAAGGCTAGTGGTTGGTGATTTTTTTTACAACGAAGCCCGTTAACGTTTATTTCTGAAACTAGAACTTATGTTTTATACTTATAGGTTTCCAAATATACATAACATGAAGTTACAGAAATATGACAAGCTTCGAGGCTTGTGTAACATCCTAAAAATTAGCGAATCATTATGTTTAGACAAAACGGCTAACCGAGACTTATAGAAGTGAATTCATTGACAGGTTTGGTGCATGGGACCCCTATAAACAAACCGATTAACAAGTTTGGCGCCTAAGTGCGGGTTTTAAGAATTTGAGGGACCCATTTGGAATTAGCTAAAAACGTTTATTATTACTTTGGTAACAAGTCGCGCAAAAACGATTTAAGAGGTGTTTAATTGAAACTTTACAACAAAGTTTTATATAAAAACCCTAGTCTCGTGCGACCTAGGGTATTTCAGCCGCACAACAAAGAAAACGACAACAGAAAGGAGAGACGATAAAAAGGAAACGGCAAAAGTGAATCTGGGTTCGTTCGATCTTCTGAATTCCGATATGAGGTAATGACTTGTTCTACTTGTTCATGTTTCTATGTTTTGGTTTACATGGGGATTTCTAAGGTATGGTTTCAGTCGGTTTACGGAGCCACACGAGGTTATGTGGTAGCATGGTAGTCGCCTATGTCTGAGGTGGTGATTAGTCATGGTCACATCGATCACTTGTGTTTAGTGATGATGTGGTCGGGTAGTAATGGTTTGTGACACTGTGTAGGTTGGTGGATGGCGATGGTATGATGATGATCAGGTGTGGCAAAAATAACGATCTGTGAAAGAGGAGAACAGTGGTAGTGTGCGGTGGTATTTGGTGAGATGGAGGGTGTTCGTGGTGGTGAAGACAGTTTGGTTACAGCGGATGATGGTGGTGGTGCATGGTGTTAACAATGGTGGCATGATGGTGGAGTTGGGGTTGGATGGTGACGCGTGACGGTAGTGATGATGGTTAGTTATGGTGGATGTGGTGTCACGAGGAAGATGAAGGGGTGCTTGTGCTTTGCGGGTGAACAGTTTACGGTTAGCACACGTTTAAAGGTGGAGACAATTTGGGTGTATGGAAAAAAAACGTGACTTGCTTTGGGTATTGAGAATTTGGGATGGTTATTTCATGTAAAAAAAATTGGCATGCATGAATGGGAGGTGACGCATGATGATTATGGTTATGATGGAAGTTTAGTGTGTTGTGCATGGGATGTTATAAAATACGTATGAGGTGTGGTGGTTTGTGGTATTGTATGGTGATAATGATTTTAATAATAAAAGGATTCACATGGGATCGATCCATGATGTAAAGCATGCTTTCATGCATAAATTAAATAGATTGAATGTTGTAAGAAATATGACGTATGGTGAAGAGTGGTTGTGTAAATCAAACTTAAAATATTCTTGCTTGGTGGATTTTTATTATTTACTTGAGTGGGCGGAGCCATAGCTTGTTCGGGTTAACGGGTTCGAATAGGTTCAAGATTATTTGAAGTTAATGGTCCATGATTTTGGGTTCGCGTTATGGTAGAAGCAGAGATGTTGACGGGTCGGGTTCCATAGTATTTATTCGAACAAAAGGTAGTCACAAGTTATTCGGTTACAGGTTTCGCTTGAGGACGCGGTTCGAGGCGTTAGCTCATTGACTTGGAAGTTTGCAACCGGTGAGTTCTAATCCCCTTTTTTCTTAAATATTTTGAGGGCTAGCATACATGTTTTTCACATGTTTTCATACGTACTACGAGTTTAATATATTAATGAGTCTTGCGATTAAAATGTTTTTCCACGAACAATGTTTTTATGCGACGTAGTGATTAATTGGGATATATTAGTCCTGCATAAGCGTACGACATTTTGTTTAGTTATGTCGAGGTCGTATAGGGATGGGGCGTGGTAGGTGTCGATATTAAAAGCACAAGTTGTGTCATGATAAATTTTATCCTATCATAGGTTTCGAACCTTAGTGGTAGTGAGATTGTGAAGGTAGTAGTTGCCGAGTAGTTGACGTGCTTTTAACATTATGTGTGTATTTATTTGCCTTATGTGAATTAGCATCCTTGAGGTGCTTGATGTCGGTAACTAGTGATGGCGGCGTTACCTTCAGGGTGGCGTCAGGTCACGAGATGCGGTTACTAGTGATGGCGGCGTTACCTTCGGGGTGGCGCCAGGTCATAAGACGTGAGTTACTTATGATGGCGGCGTTACCTTCGGGGTGGCACCAGGTCACAAGACGTGAGTTACTAGTGATAGTGGTGTTACCTTCGGGGTGACGCCAGGTCACGAGAAACACCCTTGAGGTGTTTAGATGATTAGCCCTAGTGGCAACGACGGACCCTTCGGGGTTAATATGTGGGTGACAGACTATTCGGAGTCAAATTGGAGGAGACGAAACCCTGACGAGGGCAAATGATGATAGCCTACGGGCAACAAATGATGTGTTAGGTTCCCACCTTATGTGCTTATGTGTTTCACGCTAGTTAAATGGTGGGTATGTGATAATTATTTGTGCAGTTGACGAGTGATGTCAAATGATGCGGGTGACGAATGATGTTCTATTATACAGTTGTCGAGTGATGTTAAACCATGTAGTCGACGGACGAGGTTAAGTTACAATTGAGTTTTAGGACATTAGTTGTTATGTCCTAGATACGGATTAGTTTGGTTAATCGTCCTATGAATTAAGATGCATATCGGGTTGTCCTTTGATGTTTAAGTGATCTGATCCAAATCGGAAAGGATTACTTGTAGGATGATTGGGCCTAAGATATGGGTGGAGTTTTGGTTTACGGGTTGGACCCGTTAAACTTTAGAAATCATGTTAACGTAATTTATTAAATGCTGGTGTTTTTACAAAGGTGGTGTTTTGGTTTTCAAATAAAGCGTTTACGATGTGTTTTAAAAGCTTTAACTTAAACTATTAGAACCCACTCAGCGTAGCTGACTTTTGCATGTATGTTAGATTGTTTTGCAGGTGTGTGATTCGAGTCAGAGTTGCTCTTGGCCAGCGGATGAGATTACTTGTGTTAGGGTGGAAGGCATTCAGTTTGTTAACGGCTAAATAACATTTTGACTTTAAATAAATTATGTATTGTTTTTTTTAATTGAAAATTTTCCGCTGCGTATTTCGAGTAAAGTCTTATTTTTAAACATTACACTGTAATGTGACCCGACGGTAAGGTGCCCAGTTTGGGGGCCTTACAGCTTGCGGGTTACATCTCGATACTTGTTAGTTTTACCGGTTTTTACCGTTTATTTCTATAGTTTATGGATATCGTCGGTTTGGAAATAGAAGTTGATTTAAATACCTGTCTATCCCCTAAATTCATTATAAATTATTCCAATGACCAAATAATTCCACAAAATTCCCAAAATCTTTTCTGAATTCATAAACTTCTGGAAAGAATATTATTTTTTATAATTTTTTTGGTTTTTGTTAAGAAAATGTAAATAAAAGTCTTCAAAATGTAATTTAAAGCCCTTATTTAAAACCACAGCTCCTCAACTCGGATTCTCTTGAAATTTGGTAAAGTATCTTTTTATGACCAATAAATATTATTATAAAACTAGACACTTAAAAAAATATTTTTTTGTCCAACAACCTTGTCTTGACATCCCAAAGGTACTTTAAAAATTTTAGAATTTTTCAAGACCTATAGTTAGGGTTTCTATGCTTATGGCTTTCTTTTAGGTTTTTTGGTACTGATTTTTGTTTAGTTATTTTCAGTGTTTTTCACCAATTTCTCCTCATCAAACCACTATATTAACCTTGTTATTATAAACTAATGGGATTCATCAAAATGTGATGAATCTAAGCTCTTTTGAACAAGTCTTGTAAACTAGTGCTTACTTCAAGTTTATTTTATACACCCTTTTGTTCTTGTACTTTGTTCATCAACTTTTTGAAGGTTATTTCCAGAAATTTTACATGGTTATAATCTTAACAACGCAATGGTGATTTTGGTTTAAGAATCTTTCAAAAATGTTAAACATATTGCAAGATGTGATACATAATACTTATTAGTTTTAGTGTGTTGAATGTATTATCATGTTTTTGGTGAATCATCGAGAAAAATCACTACATATACATATGTATAACGGATGATTCCTCTATCACAACATGATATTTATATATTTGGCCACTAAAACTTGTTCATCATCAAACAAAACACTAACTTGGATTTATTCACATGATCACGTCTTCCACGAGTGTTTTCTTTGAATATTTGAAGCACACCCAAGTTCTTACATGGATTAAGAGCTAAAGGGTGCTTCAAAACTCATAATAATACCTTAGAACATTTGAGATGAATGAAGAATACTTTGGTTATTCTTGAGAGAGTTTTAGAAGAAGATTTGAAATGTTTAAGGTGTGATATGGTGTGGGCGGGATATGGATTCGGTTTTGAGGGGGGGGGGGGGGTTGGCTAAGATCAAGAGGGTGGGGGTGGTAGGGTGAGTGTGGGGTGTATGAAAAGATTCCTTACTCATGAAATGATGGTGTGAGGGAGGTACACACATGGCTAGATGCTTCTCTTTTAAACATATAGGTTTAGGGGTGAGTTGGAAGACTTATCACTAAGTTAGGAGATATTTTGGCTCTACCAAATCTGAAATTATATTAAGAGTTAAGTGCCATTTTAGTCCTTATGGTTTGGGCCATTTTGCCAGTTTAGTCCAAAGGTTTCATTTTTAACATCTGGATCCAAAAAGGCTTCATCATTGCCATTTTGGTCCAACTGACTTAACTCCATCCATATGTGTTAAGTATGCCAATGGCATTTTAGTCATTTCATAAATAATAAAAGATACACATTGACTTAGAAGAGTTTTGAGCTGACTCGTTGACCGATTCTGTTAACAAACATCAGGCTCGTATGATAATGCAGAGAATCAAATATGTTTCTAATCATTCTGATTACAAGTGAGCATCTAGCTCTAACCTTACAAACTTCTGCAGCCCAAGATCGAAAGTTGGAAAGATTAGTTCATAATGTTATTCTAGAACTATGGAGACCTGACCCTAGTGAGTTGACTACACTTGCAACTGTAACACCCTAGATTCTAATTAACAGTTTATCTGTAAATTACCAACAATTAGATGCGTAGTTAAGACTACGCATATTGTAAAAATGCGGGTTTATTAAAACTTTTACACGTCATAAGTTATTCTACATAACGTGGTTGAATTCGTTGTTTAAGATTTACAATTTATCAAAGTGCGGAAGCGTGTGTCATTATCGTGTTCGGTTCTTCGCTGAGCTTGATCGTCTTCCGGCATCCCAGAAAGTACCTACATTTCATAAACATGAAATGCTTTAGTCATACGGTATTTAAAACGCATCTAAACGAGTCCGGAAAACAAAACTGATCAAAAACATACATGTTTGTACAAGGTCCACCGTAAATTACGGTGGACACCGTAATTTACGGTGATCCTTGTTTCGATTTGTTTTCACCGTAATTCAGGAGGGTTTCACCGTAACCCATTTCAGGTCCACCGTAAATTACGGTGGCACCGTAATTTACGGTGGCACCTGCATCTCACCTTTCCATTTTGCCGTAATTTGACACGAATTCTTTCGTATTTTTCAAACCGTTTATCCGTTTGACCTACCGTTTCTTCCTACATGTTTGTAATTTAATTCTCCATCATATGGAGTTAAAACCCGACATTCGGCTTAACAAAATTTAAGACCTTTAAGTCTTCGGCTTATTTCTCTTTTACCAAAATTTGACCCGTTTACGCATTTTATCAAACAAACGTATTTGTTTGATTCCTATATCACATACAACTCTTTAATTTAATATTACCTACTATTATAGGTTCTAATTATAGGTTTATTACACAATTTAAACCCATTTTCACTCGTATGCTTATTTTGACCCGTTAAGGATATTTTAAGCACTTTTAAACTCAAATTTCGCTTTTATTCCAATCTAGCGTTGTAACCTATATTTCTTATCTAGTACTCTTCCATCACAACTAAATGTGTGTTGGATTTAAAGTAGATATCTATGTGTTCCGGATTTATTTCCCTTGAAATATCATTTTACGGCAAAGACTCATATGGAGTCTTTTAGCCCAAGAATTACATCTTACACTACCTATACTCGTTCTAAACTTTTGTTTAATCATAAGACTCCTTTCCAAACAACCTCTAAGGGTTGTTTGTTCAAGTTAGCCTACAAGGGCGTTTTGGTCGATTTCGGTCCTTCTTTTACAATGAAGGGCTATCACCAATTATTCGACCAAATTAACACTTTTCATACATCATAAATATGCGTACCTGGCTCGGATCAACAATTAGACCCAATTTTAATACCTTGCTTTATATTCGCTAATTAAGAACGATGCGAATATCCATTGGATGTCTATTCCTGTAAGCATATGACTCGACAAAAGAATCATTAGTCTATATAGTCAAAAGGTGTTGTCTACACCTTTTGACCCGTTTGGCCGAATTGACCATTTATCTTTGCGAGATGATATTTATTATCATCTCCTCTACATGACTCTTCCCGTTTAACACCGTAAGGTTATTTTGATTATAAACCGTGTATTGCTTTCGACATAATATGACCAAATTATCGATTTACTTCTTTTTAACCATTATTATGGTTTCTATCATCTTTGATTTTCTTGTTCCGTTCGACTACACGACGGAACATCATATTTCAATTGTTTCAATATCTCATTCATAATTTATATGATAAGAAGACATTTCCACAATTTAAGACTAGTGTAAGCTATACTTACCTTGCATCCGAATTATGCTTTTCCGCCATTCTTGCTTCGTTTGACCCGCTTCCTTTCCAAGCCTCCACCTAGCTTGTCAAGCGTCAAACTATCATCATAATTCGTAAGACGGTTATATTAGTCATCCTTAATTATGACTATTCCATCTTACATATTTTCTATCACAATTACCATTCGATCTTATTAATGGTCGGTTTGACTACTAAAAGTCAAACGCCCCTTAGCATATAAATGCACATTCAAGTTCTATCTATCAATTAGTAGCTAACATGATCTTATACACTTAGTTACATGAACATGGCTACCAAACTTCATCATAACATTCAAAACCCATTTCAATCATGAATGAACAAGTTCCCAAATCACTTAATTTGTTTGAGTGCCTTGTTTCTATTATCCAATATGATGATTTTAAACATAACTTATCATCATCTTTACTATTACATAAAAACCCACTTCCTAGTTTACTTGTTAATCACATACAAGTGATATTACTTCAAGTTCTTCATGATTTCATCATATCTAACAAAACCCACTTCTAGTTACTTATGAACTCTTAACAAAATCCCTAATTTGTTCAAGTAGTTCATTCATATGAGTTAATATGATGTTTATAAACACCATTAGAACATCAATTTCATCAATTCAACCAAAACCCACTTAGCTCATAATAGGGTAATTATCAAATCCCTAGTTTGGCAACAATTTATCAAGATTTCTACTAGGGTTTGTTTCTAAACCAATATATAATCACAATAACACTCATAGATTCAACATTCATTGAAAAATCTCGATTATGATTGTTCATCATAATCTCCAAGTATCACCAAATCTGAAAATTCGACATACCTTGTGATCCCCACGACTAGGTGATCATTTATATGCGTTCATGCATCGATTTGGGTCTTGATTTGAGCTTCAATTTGTTGATTTGTTGGAGTTAGGGTTCTTGGCTCCTTGGAGCCTTTTCTTGGTCGACCAGAACACGCACCACACACACTTGTGTGTGTGTGTTGTGTTATTTTTATTTAGTTTAATTAAAACTATTTCCAGGTTATCCCATTTTGGTCCCTCAACTTTACACAAGTTATTTAAAAGATGTCTTAACCATATTTGTTCTATAAATGTCAAGACATTATCTAACTAGGTTAATACTCCTAGTTACTCGGTGGGTTCCGGGAGTTATAATCCATAATATTTTAAGTCCCGTTAACTCGGGCTCTTATAAACTTAATTCATCTAAACTTTGTTTCGCTTGTATCTAATATTAGGATTTCTTATTAAATCCCAGATATTTACCGGGTTATTTTTACTACTAGCGGCACTTTACCCGTCTTTTAGTATTAACGTGGGTTAATTACCAAACCCGTTTTCGGGGTGTTACAAGTCTACCCCCCTTAAAGAGGTTTCGTCCTCGAAACCTTGCTTATCTAGTTCATTGAGTTTCTAAACCCAATGCGTTTGACTTGAGTAATCTCTTAAGCATTACTCCTACTTTAACCAATTGTTATCATTACCAGAAAAATTATGGTAATGTCTTTTTGGTTACAGAACCTCTACGTATGTCATATGACATAATGCAACTTCGAAATAACGTAGTCTCGTTATTTCCACTAGTTCAGTTAACTTAGCGATATTCATCGCTTTCATATACTATCGAATTCTTTATGAATCCATTACTTTGACCCGTTTTAAAGTTCTCTAGTGAAATCTTTCACTTCTAGCAACAATTTCTTTTATTCGTGAACTTATAACTTTATGATCCCTCAAATAAGTGATCAATATTTTCTGTTAGTGAGGTCTCATGGGCCGTCACTTTATCTATTGTATCTATATACCTTTGTTGTTTACTTGACCGAGTCGCCAAACTTTGGCCACTTAGTCTCATAGGTTTATAAATTATGTTTATTCTACATTACTCTTCGTAGTGAATAATGTGTTAAACAATTTCTTAATTTGAGTTTCGACCTTAACTGATCTCACTAACTAGACTTATCGGTCCAGTTACTTTGTACCCATCACTCGGGTCGTAATATGATTACTTCACATTACTTCTCTTGACCGTGATCGCGTCACGTCATGTTTAGGTTTATTCCAACCTTTCTTTTCGAATGTATCGTCTTGCACTTATCAGTGTCAAGACTTATATCTTTCAAGCTTACTACTTATTCGTCTATCAGAATTCATATTCGTAAAAACGTCATTTCTTGCAAAAACCGGAGTTTTAGTCTAGCATCTTCCCTTTAACTTTTGTCAATTATCCACATCAAGGAAATTGACAACTCATAATTTATTGTTTTCCGTTTTTTTACTTTATGCGGGGAATCGTAACAAATTCCCTCACCTTACACTATTGACCCGTAGGTTCCTTCACTTAACCTCGTAGGCTATTTCCTTATGTTTTCACCTCTTTAAGGCGAGACCCTTATAACTTCTTTCTAATCATGACCCGTGGGTCGTTTTAGTCCATATATTTCTCGTTTGTTTATAACCCTAAAGGTTATGTTGATCCCGTAGATCACTCTTTTTTTTTTTTTTTTTTTACTCGTGTCTTATTAAAATATATATTTGGTGTCAAAGCACTCTTTTTTTTTTACGTTTGAAATTCATTTGTCTCAAGCTTACCGTTATCCGGCTTGCTCTTACTTACGCTTTCAAGCATTATACTTTATTCAACCCGTTCAACCTCAAAATGGTTGAATATAATTATCAAAATTTCTGTTTACGAAATTTTATGGTCTTTTAGTCATAACTCATAATCTGAGTCTTTTGACTTTAAATTCATGTTCTCGTCTCTCGGTTTACGCATGTGTTTAAATCCTTACCCATCAACCGGGTGTTTTATCGAAGTCGTTATTATTGCAACCCTCCCGGTATGCATTAAGACCTCGCTTCATTTTTATATTCCGACTTTGTCTTTAAGTTGGACGTTTTACAAAAACGACCCGTTAAGGGACTCATTTGCAAATTCCGGGTTCGAGCGTAAGTACACTCCCTCCCAATACTTGTCTAATCATGCTTGCGTTTTCTGGGTTCGAGTGTAAGTACACTCCCTCCCAATACTTGTTTAATCATGCTTGCGTTTTCTGGGTTCGAGTGTAAGTACACTCCCTCCCAATACTTGTTTAATCATGCTTGCGTTTTCTGGGTTCGAGTGTAAGTACACTCCCTCCCAATACTTGTTTAATCATGCTTGCGTTTTATGGGTTCGAGTGTAAGTACACTCCCTCCCAATACTTGTCTAAATCGTTTTACATGCTTGTTTGTCCCTTCACTCGGGCTCATTATCCTAATGTAACACGCTCCCGTCACTCGGTTGTGCGTTTACATTATTTTTCAAGTATCTTGCTTATCTGTTTCATTTGGGTACTTTTTAATTAGTCCCATTCACCCCGCCATTACCACATCGGACATAACTGCGCTCATTATAAGAAGCTCATGCTATCATGTGTTCACTACTTACTTGGCCAGAGTAAGCGATCAACACGTGGTACGCGTGACCTTATTATAATTACCACATCACGTCCCATGTAAGTAACTCCTCAAATTGTCTCCATGTTTATGGGTTCATTTGGTAAAACTTTATTTAATTGTTAGTTAACAATTATTAGTTTTAATCGTTTATCCTTGAACATGTACAATGTCCCTTTTTATAAACATTTATTCACATTCATTGATGTGATCCTTACTTTTCTCAATAGGATTTGTATTGAGAATACTTACTTGGATGATCACTCTCGTCCAAGTTTCTATATAAACAAGTCTTGTTATTCATTTGTTATTCATCATTGTGAATAACACATTTTCTATTAAATTTCTCTTGGAAATCAGGTTTTCCAAGTTCTGTCATATGTGTATGCAACCGTTATTACTTACGTGTTTGTTGCATATAACGACTCGTGCGATTAAATTTAAAAGTGTGCACCTGGTGATGCTTGCCCTAACGGGCTTCTCTTGTCATTAGTCTTGTTCGCGACCGTTACGCGATTTTGGTCCTTAATGAGTATGCTCTTCCTGTCGTACCCCGGACCGTTCCATCATCATATCCATAATTCGTTTGACTCTCGTCGTCTTCAAACGCGAGTGTCCTTCATTTAAAACATCCACAAAAGTTAGTAAAGTCAACTTCAATAATCGCCCGTATTATAATACAAGGCATTTTCTACTATACACATCAACGCGCGTATTTTCGTCGACCCTAACAATCATTTAAATTGGGGTAACGTATACCACACGATAGCTCTATGTGTTGTTTACAACACTTTAGCATACTAACTAATAACGTACTTGTACTTACCGGATTTGCGATCAAGCTTCGGACCGAACACTATTCTTTGTCAAGAGCATAAGGTTTAAGTCCAAGAATGGTTCCTCCCAACCATACTCGAATCTCTTAAACCAAGGCTCTGATACCAACTTGTAACACCCTAGATTCTAATTAACAGTTTATCTGTAAATTACCAACAATTAGATGCGTAGTTAAGACTACGCATATTGTAAAAATGCGGGTTTGTTAAAACTTTTACACGTCATAAGTTATTCTACATAACGTGGTTGAATTTGTTGTTTAAGATTTACAATTTATCAAAGTGCGGAAGCGTGTGTCATTATCGTGTTCGGTTCTTCGCTGAGCTTGATCGTCTTCCGGCATCCCAGAAAGTACCTACATTTCATAAACATGAAATGCTTTAGTCATACGGTATTTAAAACGCATCTAAACGAGTCCGGAAAACAAAACTGATCAAAAACATACATGTTTGTACAAGGTCCACCGTAAATTACGGTGGACACCGTAATTTACGGTGATCCTTGTTTCGATTTGTTTTCACCGTAATTCAGGAGGGTTTCACCGTAACCCATTTCAGGTCCACCGTAAATTACGGTGGCACCGTAATTTACGGTGGCACCTGCATCTCACCTTTCCATTTTGCCGTAATTTGACACGAATTCTTTCGTATTTTTCAAACCGTTTATCCGTTTGACCTACCGTTTCTTCCTACATGTTTGTAATTTAATTCTCCATCATATGGAGTTAAAACCCGACATTCGGCTTAACAAAATTTAAGACCTTTAAGTCTTCGGCTTATTTCTCTTTTACCAAAATTTGACCCGTTTACGCATTTTATCAAACAAACGTATTTGTTTGATTCCTATATCACATACAACTCTTTAATTTAATATTACCTACTATTATAGGTTCTAATTATAGGTTTATTACACAATTTAAACCCATTTTCACTCGTATGCTTATTTTGACCCGTTAAGGATATTTTAAGCACTTTTAAACTCAAATTTCGCTTTTATTCCAATCTAGCGTTGTAACCTATATTTCTTATCTAGTACTCTTCCATCACAACTAAATGTGTGTTGGATTTAAAGTAGATATCTATGTGTTCCGGATTTATTTCCCTTGAAATATCATTTTACGGCAAAGACTCATATGGAGTCTTTTAGCCCAAGAATTACATCTTACACTACCTATACTCGTTCTAAACTTTTGTTTAATCATAAGACTCCTTTCCAAACAACCTCTAAGGGTTGTTTGTTCAAGTTAGCCTACAAGGGCGTTTTGGTCGATTTCGGTCCTTCTTTTACAATGAAGGGCTATCACCAATTATTCGACCAAATTAACACTTTTCATACATCATAAATATGCGTACCTGGCTCGGATCAACAATTAGACCCAATTTTAATACCTTGCTTTATATTCGCTAATTAAGAACGATGCGAATATCCATTGGATGTCTATTCCTGTAAGCATATGACTCGACAAAAGAATCATTAGTCTATATAGTCAAAAGGTGTTGTCTACACCTTTTGACCCGTTTGGCCGAATTGACCATTTATCTTTGCGAGATGATATTTATTATCATCTCCTCTACATGACTCTTCCCGTTTAACACCGTAAGGTTATTTTGATTATAAACCGTGTATTGCTTTCGACATAATATGACCAAATTATCGATTTACTTCTTTTTAACCATTATTATGGTTTCTATCATCTTTGATTTTCTTGTTCCGTTCGACTACACGACGGAACATCATATTTCAATTGTTTCAATATCTCATTCATAATTTATATGATAAGAAGACATTTCCACAATTTAAGACTAGTGTAAGCTATACTTACCTTGCATCCGAATTATGCTTTTCCGCCATTCTTGCTTCGTTTGACCCGCTTCCTTTCCAAGCCTCCACCTAGCTTGTCAAGCGTCAAACTATCATCATAATTCGTAAGACGGTTATATTAGTCATCCTTAATTATGACTATTCCATCTTACATATTTTCTATCACAATTACCATTCGATCTTATTAATGGTCGGTTTGACTACTAAAAGTCAAACGCCCCTTAGCATATAAATGCACATTCAAGTTCTATCTATCAATTAGTAGCTAACATGATCTTATACACTTAGTTACATGAACATGGCTACCAAACTTCATCATAACATTCAAAACCCATTTCAATCATGAATGAACAAGTTCCCAAATCACTTAATTTGTTTGAGTGCCATGTTTCTATTATCCAATATGATGATTTTAAACATAACTTATCATCATCTTTACTATTACATAAAAACCCACTTCCTAGTTTACTTGTTAATCACATACAAGTGATATTACTTCAAGTTCTTCATGATTTCATCATATCTAACAAAACCCACTTCTAGTTACTTATGAACTCTTAACAAAATCCCTAATTTGTTCAAGTAGTTCATTCATATGAGTTAATATGATGTTTATAAACACCATTAGAACATCAATTTCATCAATTCAACCAAAACCCACTTAGCTCATAATAGGGTAATTATCAAATCCCTAGTTTGGCAACAATTTATCAAGATTTCTACTAGGGTTTGTTTCTAAACCAATATATAATCACAATAACACTCATAGATTCAACATTCATTGAAAAATCTCGATTATGATTGTTCATCATAATCTCCAAGTATCACCAAATCTGAAAATTCGACATACCTTGTGATCCCCACGACTAGGTGATCATTTATATGCGTTCATGCATCGATTTGGGTCTTGATTTGAGCTTCAATTTGTTGATTTGTTGGAGTTAGGGTTCTTGGCTCCTTGGAGCCTTTTCTTGGTCGACCAGAACACGCACCACACACACTTGTGTGTGTGTGTTGTGTTATTTTTATTTAGTTTAATTAAAACTATTTCCAGGTTATCCCATTTTGGTCCCTCAACTTTACACAAGTTATTTAAAAGATGTCTTAACCATATTTGTTCTATAAATGTCAAGACATTATCTAACTAGGTTAATACTCCTAGTTACTCGGTGGGTTCCGGGAGTTATAATCCATAATATTTTAAGTCCCGTTAACTCGGGCTCTTATAAACTTAATTCATCTAAACTTTGTTTCGCTTGTATCTAATATTAGGATTTCTTATTAAATCCCAGATATTTACCGGGTTATTTTTACTACTAGCGGCACTTTACCCGTCTTTTAGTATTAACGTGGGTTAATTACCAAACCCGTTTTCGGGGTGTTACAGCAACAGAGGATCCCAACACCTCCCTCTCTCTCTCTCTACACTTGCAACATCTACAACGATGTTGAACATCAACACCAACAACAACGACACAAACTCAGCTCCATTGTTTCCTGCAACTATCACCCTAACAACCTCCACAAACGCCCACTTAAATTACCCCCAATTTCTTCCAAACAACCCCACAATGCAAACCCACCAAACCCATCTCTCAATTCCTCCAAAATTGCTCAAAGTTCTGGTTTAGTTACTGTTCATGGTCTCAATGCAGGTTTTTGCAACTGTCAGGGACGGTGGTGGCTTGTGATGGCCTTGCGGTAGTAGTGGTGGTAGTGTACAATTGAAATGGTGAAGGTGGATGATTTTAAAAAAGAACAAGAAATGGTTCAGATCTGTTACGGTGGTGATTGGGGTTTAGAGACAGAGACGGGTTAAATATGCTACGACGGCGGTGAGGGTCACTAGCGGCGGTAGCGGTGGTTGCTGCCGGTGTGGAGTTGGTGGGGACGGTCGGTGTTGGTGGTGAGGTTGTTGATGGTGAAGTCATCTGGTGGTGGTTGGTTATGGAGAATAAAGAGATAGTGGATAGATAGAGAGAGGACTGTATGTGTGTGGGGGCGGTGGTGGCTGATAGTGGTGGGCGGTGGTGACTGGTGGGGGCGGTAGCTGGGTAGCAGGAGAGATAGAGGGGTAGAGAGAGATATATAAACAGAGGGGTAAGGTATATATTATTTTTTTTAAATATGGTGGATTTAATAAAAACTTTAAATAAAATAAAAGGAAAAAGACCAAGTTGCCCCTGACTTAACTGAGGTCCATGGATGGAGTTAAGTCACTTGGACCAAAATGGCAACAATGAAACCTTTTTGGATCCAAATGTTAAAAATGAAACATTTGGACTAAACTGGCAAAAATAGCCCAAACCACAGGGACTAAAATAGCATTTAACTCTTATATTAAACATACCAAGTTTTACATAGTTTAGGCAGTGTTTTATCAATTATATAAGTTTTAGGACTTTTATAACCTATATAGATAATAGGCTATGTGTTGTTTATTTTTGTCACTAGATATTAAATTTACATCCTAGGATATGTAGAGTATAAAATTTAACATTGCCATAATCCTAAAAAACCATACGAATAATAGATAATACTTGTTATTGATGAATTCCACCGAGTTTATCAAATTAGGTTTTTGTTGTATTGTTTATTTTCATATCAATATTGTTGGTTGTTTTAAGATTGTCTGTTGATCGTTTTAGCTTGAAATAGCACTTGTGTGTTCGTTGATGCTAGTATTCACTACCAGACATACTATAATTTTGCCTAGTCATGTACATGTTCAATATTGTATAACCTACTTAACGCTAAACTAAGTCTACATGATCTACGTATAATGATCCATGTAATTTGGATTGTACGGATGATAACATGGCTAAACGAGGGTTGTTACATTCTCTCATTGTTAAGGAAATTTCATCCTCGAAATTTAGGCTATGTTATCCTTAAATTCTAGGTATAAGTTCATTAACAACAAAAACGTCAAAGCATAAAATCCCTATTAGAGAGGCTTAACATTTTCGAGCTAAATTTTCTTAGGGAAATTGATGACAATCTTTGTCTAAAGAGTTCGGTTGAAAGAGGTGCGAGTGGAATTTCAAATTCCTACGAGAATCAGATAAGCAAAGCTTCACAGTTAATGGACAAGGCAATCCTGTCGATTTCAAGAAGAGTTGTTACCTAGTCTACATTGACGCAAACGTTTAATATGTCCTCCACATCGTGTGGATATATAAAGTTATACTTTCTAGCTAATAAGACGTGTAAGATGTCCCCCACGTCGTGTTGATGCACCAGATTATAATTTCTAGATAGCGCCATGTTGTATAGATTGCTTATTTGATTGCTAGACAACTCATAAACTTCTTGAATAAAGTATTCTCAAAAGTAAAAGTGTGACTAGGCAAGACATAGTGGATCATCTTTTAGCAATTTCTTTACATAATGAAGGTTGAAATTCGCGAATATGTTACCATCGATAGAGTATTTAGGGTAACAGCACTAAAGATATTACAAGAACATGATCAATTCAATTGTTTAGTAGGACAAGAAGCTCTCGAATACAAAATAATGATTGCGAAGGTATACACTAGATCTCTTTGGCTAATAGTGGAATTAATGTTTACCTACTAAGCTACATTGATCAAAACTTACAAAACTTTTTCTACAAAATAATCCAAAGCTGAAAACCATTTCGAGGTCGTTTTTTGAGCATATGGAAAAGTTTCTTGTTTTGGACCTCTACAAAACCAGACTCGAGTCAATGTCTTCTATGAGCAACATACAAATGCTTAAAGTTCTTTATGTCAATGGATGTGCTATGTCAAAAGAGCTTCCATTAAAAATTGAAGGTCTTGTTCATATGCTTGAAGTTCTTGATATACGTGGTTTTATAATCAGAAGGTTTAAACATTTGAGGTGATTGATGGTATCTATCAATGGAGATAGTTCTTTGAGTCATCTTCTGATAAGTGAACTCTCTTCACTGAAGGAGTTGATCATAGATGTAAAATCATAGGTTATCCATATGGATGAAGATGCATATATGCCATGGTGCAATGAGTTGATAGGAGATCTCATAGAGAAACTTGACACTTTGAAAGAATTAACCACGCTTAAATTTTGCTTTAAAGATGATGTTGTAGATGTCACTCAAGTCAGGGTTGATACTTTAAAAATCTTCATTCCAAAACAAGGCAACCTTATATTTGTTTTAATGGAAAGAAGAATCCTCAACTCTAGTGCATTACAAGTTTATATTTGTTTTTGAATAATTTCAAACCTTCAAATTCCAAAGTGTTTCTATGGTTATGATAGCTTTGTATTGTCTTGTGATAAGCTAGCCATTAACCCAATAATTGAAGAGGTTTTAGTTATAGTAAAAGTTCTCATCATGATGAAAGACAATACTATGGAGCATCTAGATCAAATCAGGATGTCAAGCATTAGCATTCATCACCTTCATGGTAGTTTGGTTTTAAGATGAAACAAACTCGAAACCCTCATGCAAACCGTTGGCTTCTTGAACCTTAAGACTTTGGTTCTTAGTGAATGTTCTCAATTGAAAGTAGTGTTCTCAAATAATGTGGTTCAACAGGTTATGCGTATCCATCGTCTAAAGATAAGAGATTGCTAGAGATCAACATGTTACTAACCAGTGGTTGTCACTCCCTAAAAATTGTAGCGAAAGAGGCGCATGGTGGTGATGGATGTTGGAAACCATAAATATAAGTTTATCAGCATTAAGAATCAAATTATCTTTTATAGTCATTCATAATTAAAAGTTTAAGGTGTTTAGTTGGGAAAAGGACCCATTATGTGGATCAACCTACAAAATATTCATTGTCTTAAAACATCATGCCCGAAGGCATTAGGTTGCCAAAAGCCCTTTTCAAATTCTGAAGTCACTAGGTACCTGAAAAACACGCTTAAAAAGTGTGAATACAAGGTTGGTGAGCTCATAAGTTCAACTCAATTTAACATTATTATAAGTTAATTTCCATTTAAAAGACATGATGACTTTAAACCAAGTGGTAATATCGTAAGCTTCTAAGAAATACGATAAATTATTCACAACCATGAGCCTATAATCAATACAAGACTTCTTTTCGTCCCACATTTTCTTTCGACATATATTCTCTTGTTATATTTTGACCAAAATGACTATTCACGAGAGTGGGTTATAAAACCCGATAGATCTATACCCTGTACCCTTACAAAGGCTAATGATTACGGCGACGGGGACATATTCCCATGGTTCTTTTCCTCGAAAGGATTCACACACACCCTCTTAGGGGGAGGGGGGGGGGGGGGGGGGACACATTTCTTTTACTCAAGACCAATCATGTATTACCTTATAATGTTGTCTATAGTCATGATAAACAATAAAACATGTTCTTCCCACAAAAATTGTAAAACATTAATTCAAAAGGGTGTTGCGTGTTTGGGTGCATAATGAAGTTATCAATTAAGCCAGTAAAATAGACATTCAACCCTAAAGAGCCCTATATACGAGGGACACTTTAGAATCCAACTACAAGTCTACTATGGAAGTTGTTCACTCAAGTTATTGGACCCCCAAAACATTTTATTTCATTAACCCATAAATTTGGATGACTAGTTGGTGACTATGACATGTGGTTAGGTTAATCAATTTTATAAGTGGTGGACGGTAAGTTTATCAAAGTTTTATCTAACACAATTTTATATAATAACTACAAACAAACACACACATATATATACACACACTTGATAACATAAGAATACGTATACATACAACAATCCATAACACACATTCGATGTATTAAATCATATAATTCACTAATCATGTTTAGTAAACTAATCTACGAATAGATAACTAAATATAGTGGATATAAAACATTTAAGACGTGTTACTATAAGGACTAGAGTATAATATATTTACATTCTATATTTAAAATAACAAGTCTTGGGGTTTAGTATATTAAAATAATCATTTTTAGTCTTAACATGTCATAAAACACATAGATTCCAATTTCCGTGTAGCAACGATATACTTTCACAAATCGAACTTCTTATAGTTTTATGACATATCGAATATTATCATATTAACCCTACTAAAGTGTATTCTATCATTCCAATCAAAGTCTTATCTAACAATCTCATAATACCCAATATATGACAAATTTCTAAGCATAAAAGTAGCATTTTTGAAGACAAACACCTCATATAAGCACAAAATCAAAACATGATCATTTTATGCACCTTAGGAACTATTTATTAGATATATAATACATCTAACTTTCCGTCCTAAACCAGTTCCATCACATAAGCATCTTTTAATTAACATTTTTACACCCTTTTAAGCCTAAAATAACTTTGTATGCATGCTCAATCATCACAATCAAATCCATACTTCATAATTAGTATTATAGATGCAAAATAACATGTTTATATCATCATATCTACAAATAACATCCATTTCATGATTAAATCTACCATTTTCACCATATTTCAAGCATACTACGCATATCCAAACACCCCAAAATCAATACTACTTTAAATATATTATGAGACCTGTTTATAATATGTAAAATAACATTAAAATATCATCATATAACCAGATGTTAAATCATTATTTACATGCATGTATAAATCTAATCATTTGAAAAGCATTTCGGACACCAAACTTTCATCCAATGTATCTAAACAAGATGATTTTCATACATGCAATTAATAAAGTACTTTCAAACATAAAAAATCTCAAAAATTAGATTTGATATATCCCTAATGAAACCATGTTTGCATTTTTAATCTAACACATTTCAAGCATCATTTTCAAACAATAAGAACACATACACGCATGGCATATACCTATGACTAGGGATGGGATTGGTACATTACCTGTACTCATACCCGTATCGGTACCAAAAATACAGGTATCAAGTTTTAACGAATTTTAACAAATCTGGGTACCAAATACCGTACCAAATATATAGGTACGGTACGGGTATTTCGGTACGGTACCCGCTTTGGTACCATTTTGTTTTTATTTAGTTTTTGACCACTCGTACGGATACTAAATAGGTAAAATTGACATGAGTACCAATATAGTACAAGTACCAAATAGGTAAAATTGGTACGAGTACCAATATGAAATGGGTGCAATATAAGTAAAATCAATACGAGTACTATAAATACGATAATACGAAATAAAACATAACATAAAAACTTTTAAAGGTCTATATAAAATTCGGTACCAGTACCCGTTTTTACCCGTACACGTACCAATACCGAAAGTACCGAATACCAAAATCAATAAAACATGGTACGATACATGTCGGTACGGGTACAGATACAATACGGGTACCAGTATGGTTATTTGGGAAAAAACCCATCCCTACCTACGATCCACACCAATATGGACAAACCATCAAAATCATTTAAACCAAATGTTTCCTTGTTTTTGTTGATTTCGTGAAAAAATCCACTAGTTTTGTGAACAACTTGCTTAAAAACAAGATTTAAAAGCAAAACAAGATGAATCTTAACTAAGGATCTTACCGGAATTTTTCCAGAAAATATATTGACCCTAAAACTTGCATAGAGGCTCCTAAAGTCCTGATCTTGACATACATAAAGAGAGAACTTGAAAACAAACTCGCCGGAATTTGGCCGGAACTCTCATTGGAGTTGCTCTAGAGCTCAAACCACTCTGAGTTAGCGAAAACTAACATCGCCATGCAAACGGTAACATCGAAATTAGTAGGAATCGTGAGTTCACTCACATGAAAACTTTGCCGAAAAAATCACCAGAGGTTAGCCGGATCTTCTAGAAGCCGGATCTTCTAGAAAGGGAGAGAGTAGAGAGAAGTGAGAGTGTAGAGAGAGATGATGAAGGTGAGATTGAGAATGGAGAAGAAATGAACATGATAAGGGTATTAATAGGGACTTCTTGGGCAATGGGCTTAGGTTTGGGTTTTATGCTTGGGCTTATGGAGTAGGCTCACGGAGTGGCTCCTTACCTCCTTATCCAATATCGCATACACTACTCCGTTTCAGTCCGTTCTTGCGTCAATTTTTTGTATTCGCTCGTAAATTTTTATGATAAATTATTTTCAAAGTTAAAATAATTATTTTTATACTACAACTAATAATAATAATTTTCTGTTTAGGCTTAGTTAGCCCGTGCGCTTGCGGTGTGCCTTTAAATCGCGTAAATCGATTCGCTCGCGAATATTTGTCGTTTTCACGATCTATAATTATCGTAAATCATTAAAACACACACACACACATATAGGATAATGATCTGTTAAGAACCACCCTTTATTGCGAGAACCGCGAGAACCAATGTGAACACAACCAAAAATACCTAAAATAATCTTAAAAACACCCAAAAAATGTTTTTTTTTTACTTTTTTTTTAAAAATCGCTATATTTCGTCAATAATAAAATAAATTAAAGAAATTTTTTTTTCGAGTAACAGTTATCCATGCAAATGTGCATATGTATCATTTCTTTGACAAATTCCGTAATTCATTACAAATATTAGACAATTGCACTTTCATTTACACTACCATATGTACACTACTTTTTACATTACCAATATTAGAAAGCACATGTGCATCTATATGTATCAACATGAAATAAGGTGTTTTGGTACTCTACTTTGAATATACTTTCCCTTTCATCTATCATACCATCCATAATACACTACCACTACCTCCTGCCATCCATAACACAATACCATTACCTCCTACCATCCATAATACAATACTATTACCAATATTTTCACTTTATTACATGTATATTAACACCATTTATACCATCCAATCAACATATTATATCATAAAGTGACAACTATAACCAAACCATCAACCACTAGATATAACTAACCAAAAACATTGTATATGAGCCTACTTCTCCATTCAAAATCACAAACTTTTTGTACCAAAATACGTTATATCATGGTTATACATAATGATGCACATGTGCATTTTGAATATTGGTAATGTAAAAAGTAGTGTATTACGGATGGTATTGTAAATTAAAGTGCAATTGGTTTTTATTGATAATGTATTACGGAATTTGTCGAAGTAATGATACATATGCACATGTGCATGGATAACTGTTACTCGAAAAAAAGTTTTTTTTTTTTGTAACGAAATATATCGATTTTTTTTAAATATTAAAAAAAAAATTTGAGTGCTTTTTTGATTTTTTTTAGATTTTATTTTGTATTCACATTGGTTCTCGCGGTTCTCACAATAAAGGTGGTTCTCAAATGAACCTTACCCTATATATATATATATATATATAGAGAAAGTATAATGTACAAAAAGCCTTAACCTACATTAACGTACGACACCAAAATAGAACTTGCGTAATTAGGGTCCATGCGTGATTATCTCAAAGTTTTCAGCAAATGAACGTGCGTAATAATGTTCTAATGCGTGATTATCTTACAAAAACTGATCCCATGCGTTATTTTATGTCCCATGCGTGATTAGGGCCGGATCTGACGGTTCCCAGCTTCGCGTACGTGATGTACGATAACACTTAATGTATGTTAACCTAACCCTATATATATATATATATAGGGTCGGGATTTAGAGAAAACGGTAGAAAGTCTGAGAACGGTGAGAACGCTTATCGATCGTCCGATCAAAACAATCTATGGACTAGATTGGCGCGGTGGCGTTTTCGTAAATAACATCAATTTTATTACGTGGACGCGCTTCGTTAAGGGTAAAAGGATCTTTTGACTTCTCCACACAAAATGTCATCTCATGAAATAAAACTGTGACAACTGGCACAAAACCGGTAATTTCCGTACAGTCTAATTATTATTTAATATCTGCAATTATGTGCTTAAATCTCAACATTGTCTGATTACATGCTATACTTGTGAATTCATGCACGTTTTATACTTCAAATATTACTTTGTGTATTACTTTTAGCGTTGCGTCAGAAAGACTAATAAACTCACCGGTAAGACACACTGTGTCAGCAGTAGTGCAGAAATCAGTCAGATAATAGAATTAGGGCCTAGGAGTAGGTCCAACATCTAAAATACATTAAAACCCAAGTGTGGATACAAGGGTTAATATATAAACTTTCCGGAAGCTAAACTATGCACTAAAAGACACCCGAAACGCACTTTAAATGCAGAATTCAGCATAAATCAACACTAATTCAGCTACAATCAGCTTTTAAACACATTAATATCATGAATAATTTATGTTTTATTGTCCAAAATTACTTACAAAGTGTCGGGAATTAAAACTGGGACAAAAGGGGCTTCATACATAGTAAAACTGCGCAATTCAGCACTTTAACGAACCGTAACGAACCGAACAACCGGACAATAACCGAGACATCAAAATTTGACTAGAAGTAATGCTTTTATGATATTAAACTAGTATTGATAATAGAACACCTTAAAGATCATAAAAACCCCCCTAAACACACTTAGACTAACTTAAACCCCCTCGTTTACACTTTAAACCCTCCACTTCCCAAAATTTACACTTTACCCCCCCCCCCCTTTTCACCCAAGGCCGGCCCCAAAGGGCCCCACATGCTTTATATTATTTATATAACTTGGTTCCCTAACTTGAGAACAACTAAATCTTAAAGAAAGATCTTGTGTTGGTTTTTCTTATAAATAACCCTAAGTGTTTACACATTACCCATCATTCTCAAATCATTTCATCTTCCTCCCTCCTCCCTCTTTGCTCTCGGCTCACCTTCACCACCCATACATCACCAATTTTCACTTCATTTCCTAGCAATCCAAGGCCATTAGAAGGTGTAAGAAGCTCATTTATGGTGCTAGAACTTGAAGGGTCACCTTGTGGAGCTTTTAACCTCTCACTTTCTTCCTTGTTCCTCATCTCCATTTTTGTGCCACTTCCCTAGCCATTAGAGCTAGTAGTAAGCTTCTTGATCACTAATTTAAGTCATGTTTATGTTATGTACAAGTTTCACCATCTAAACAACTTAACTTCTAATGTTAAAAATGAAAAGATCTAACATATTCATGAAGAAAATAAGTGATTACATGAAATTTTAGTGTATGTAATGAAGTTGTTGATGTGGTATCTTGTGTTTATGATTAGATCAAGTATGTTAAAGCTTGGATCTACCAAGTTTAAGCATGGATCTTGAAGGATCCATGGTTAAACTTGAAGGTGAACATATGAAGCAAAATGTGAACTTGAAATATGAATTCTTATGCATAAACTTGTAATCTTGAAGTAATAAAGTGTGTGTAGAACCAATTTATGAAACTAAAACTCATGGAAAGTTTATTAAAAATTTAACATAAAGCTTGTTTTTGAAAGATCTAAAGTTATTAAGCATGGATCTTGATAGATGCATGGTTAAACATGATGTTAAAAATAATGATCTTTCTAATAAACATAAAAGTGGACTTAGAATATGATTTACAAACTTTAAAGACCATTAAACTCATGGATGAGTTGGTTAATAAAATAAAGTTTCATAAAAAAGTTTGTTAAAATACTCAAGAACACTTATTTTTGGAAAGATCACCTTATGTAAAGTGTAGATCTAAAAGACTACACATTTTTAACAAGAATCAAGTTCACCATGATGTTTCATATGAAGAAAATTAATGTATGTTGTTGGTGATTATTGTTGGAAAATTGTTTTGATGTTGAAAAGAAAATAAACACATGTTTTGAAAATATGGGAAACCTCCATTTTTAGGGGAAACTATGTCAAAAATTTTATAAAATTTTGACACTTAGAAAATATAAGTTTTGGTGAAACTTATTCCTCAAAAATTCACCTAAAAATATTTACCAAGGTTTCCCTAATTTTTGTAAGAAATTACAAGATAAGAAATGATTATTTCTTCAAGTTAAAATTTATATTAAGTAGATATATTTTTAGGGAAAATATATTTATTTAGTGATCACCAAATTTTGTGCTAAGTGTATATTATGTGTATTATACGTAGTAGTGTATTAGGAACATGAAAATACACTAAAAACTCCCATGGAGTATGAATACAAAAAAATACACATACAAGTACATGAGAATACTAAAATATAGAAGTATACAAAATTCCTCACAAGGAAATACATGGATAAATACAAGAAAATCTATTTACAAAAATATATCCCTTAACACATTATTGAACTTGGACAAGTTATGGACTTAAATATATATTTTTGGGCAAAAATATATAACATATACCAAGTATTGGAATTTATACAAAATCGGGTGGATATCAAGAATAACCATATATATATTTTATAACATGACAAAATATATATTTCATACAAGTCTTAAAAATATATTATTTTTAATAAATATAATTCCGAAAAGTAATAAAAATCAATAGTTAATAGCCAAAATGGTCCCTGAGGTTTGCTCACTTTTGCCACTTTAGTCCAAAATCTAAAAATTTTAAATTTGGGTCCCTGAGGTTTGCATTTTGTTGCCATTTTAGTCCAAATTTCAAAAACCCCCTATTTTGACTGCTGAAAGCTGCTTGTTTTGTCTTTTTATGCAGGGGTAGTTTGGTCTATCTCAGGTTTTTTATAACATATTAATTATTAATAAAGAGTTAATAATCACCAGTTCTCTCTCTCTCACTAAAACATAGCATCCCCACCACCGCATCATCACCACCACCATCGCCACCTCCTCCCCATCGTTATCCCCCTTCTCACCACCGCCACCTCCTCCCCACCGTTATCCACCATAACCATCAGCCACCACCGCTGCCATAAACCATCAGCCACCACCGCATCACCTCCACCAAATCAAAAGCCACCGCCTACACCATCACCTAAACCTGAAAATAACCCACATCCGCCGATTCTGTCATCAACAACCAAGCACCACCGTCACCATCAACACTTGAAAACAACCCACATCCGCCGGAGAAGGTGGTTCGAGAAAAAAATGAAAGAAAGAAGAGGGTGTTGAAAAGTTTACCCGATTACACGGCTGCCGGACCTGAACCAAGCGTGAACCGAAGCCCAGCTGAACCAAATCTGAACAACAAAAATAATCACCGCCACTACCGGCAACCACCTTAGCCACCATCTCTGTCATTTCCATCTTTCTCTCTCCGACTTCCTCTCTGATATCCTCTCTTTGATCTCCCTCTCTCTCAAAGATTTTGGGTGTGTGTATGTGTGCATATTGATCCAGTAGAGGGAAGGGTTTCACGAGAGGAGAAGGGGTGCAATACGGTGAGCTTATAACAGGAAAGAGACCGACATATCCGGCTGATTACGGTGATGGAGGTGGCTGATTAGGGTGGAGGTGGTGGCTGATTACGGTGATGGATGTGTCTGATTAGGGTTTGGATTGGGGAAAGATGAAGATGAAGGTGCAATTTTGACAGGTGAAGTTGTGTCTGATTAGGGGAAAGATGTAGATGTGTCTGATTAGGGTTTGAACAGGTGAAGTTGGGGAAGATGAACCCTTTAAATAGGGTGATTTGTTTAGTTTACTCTATTATTTTTAATCAATATTGAGTTAAAATAAAAACAAAATGACCAAAATACCCCTTTAGAAAAGGACAAAAAAGCAGTTTTTTTTTGTGAAATCTGATCTGATTTAAGTTTTGGACTAAAATGGCAACAAAATGCAAACCTCATGGACCCAGATTTAAAAATTTTGGATTTTGGACTAAAGTGGCAAAAGTGAGCAAACCTCACGGACCATTTTGGCTATTAACTCAAAAATCAAAGTATTGATTTTTGGTGAAAAATACAAAATACACAAGTATTTACATAAAATACAAAGTATACTTCCCTAAGTATACTTGTACCAAAAATAATATTGAAAATATTATTTCACAAAATACTTATATTTAATTTTTGGGAAAATAATATAAGTAACATACATAGTTAAAAATATAAATTATTTTTAACAAAGAACATATACATAAACAAAAGATGGTGACTTGTACTTGTGTGATACAAGTCTAGTGACTAACATTAATAGAACACGTATAGGTCACGACGCTACCGGTGAAGTTTACGACGCAGGAAACGCAAAGTTGTGAGTTCATGTCCCCACTTTTAAATTTTTACTTGTTTTCTAAACTTAATTAGAGTAAAATCCTGCCTAAAAAAACCCCCAAAAAATCCTATATATACAACATCTCAGACCTTCAATTAAAAACACACACAAAAACCCAAACGCCATATTTCATATATCTCATTCGCCTTAGAAACGCCAAAAAACCCAAATATCAAATACCTTCTAACCCTAAACGAATTTTTGAAATTCAGTTTGGTTGTCTGTAAAGATTTCGCTCAATGAAATGGACAAAATCCTTAAGTGAGGATGTTGTTCATTTCATTGAGTAAATCTTATTGACTAACCCTCAACTTCCATCCAATTTATAACGCCAAAACATACAAAAACATTATTGAGCTTTGTTGTCAATAAAATTTAGCTGTATGGGGTGGACAACATTGTCAGTTATCTTTCTTAACAGAGGATTAACAATGTTGTCCATCTCATACATCAAAACATTATTGAATTTAGCATGATCAAATTTTGAGTTTTAAGGTGCTCTTATTTCGTGGCGTTCTTTTTATCAGTAAAACGCCAAAAAAGTTAAAAAATCAAACAACGTTCATTGTGAAATTCAAGATTGTTGGCAGAAGGGTCTAAACTCAATAACATTTTGCTGCATGAGATGGACAAATCTTCAAGAAAAAGATGCTGATGTCAGACTATGTGCTTCCAAACAGCCACACATAAAACTACTTGAAAAACAAAAAAAACAAAATGAATCATACGAAAGTCGAACCAGCCAGTTAACATGATTCAAAAAACAGAAGAAAGAAACTGGTGACACTGAAGATTTGGAAGATCAATTGTTTATGTATTATTTTTTTATTTTCCTTTTCAGTTGATTGTTATATAATAAAAAACGTCATAAATAATAAAAACGCCAAAACAGCCAAAATGCTTGTTTAAACAATATCATTCCGTTAAACGCCACCAAAAACTTCCAAACTATAATAAAATTACTTTGAAAAAGTATTATAAAAAACCCAAAAAAAATAAAAAATAAAAAGCAAACTTGAAAATGTAACTAGAAACAAAAAATACAAATAAATAATACTGAAGATAGGGAAAATTTATTATATTAGAATCTAAAATGCCAAACTTGAAAGATGGGACGTGTTACAGACTTCAGAGATAAAGCTTATCAAAAAACAATAATTAAAAACAGTAACTGAAAAGACGAATACTTTATTATAATAATGCACCGCCTAACTTAGGCGCCAAAAAGACATCCCATAAAATGATACATCTCAGCAACTTCCATTTGATCAAACAAAAAAACAAACGCCAATACTACTAAATACCACTCACTGAAAAACGCCAAAAAAAAAATCAAAAAAGGTTAATATGCTTTCTTAGATATTCATAATAGTTCTTCGTAAAATTTCACTGAATGAATTATTATCAGAAAGGAGTAACTCAGAAAGATTTTGCTGCATTAGATGGACAAAAATTCAAGAAAAAGATTCAGATGCCAGTCATATGGCATTTTTTATTTTTTGTTCTTGAAAAAAGTTTGGATGACAAGAAGAGATCAATGACAATGAAGAGTGGGTTGATTATAAAGATAAAGACCAAGATAAAGAAAAAGCGAAAAACCCACTCACACGAGATAGATCTATGTCCCCAAACATTCACAAAAAAAAAAAAAAAACAGATCAACAGACGAGCAGGCAAAATATCAAACCAATGGGTTTGTTAAGTTTTACATAAAACACCATATATTTGGTGACAGTTCTGGTACTATTAAAGAAGAGAGAGACTGATGACAGTGAAGATTGGGAAGAGAGATCCGATTAGGATTTTTAATTATTTCCTTCGCTTGTATTTTTTTTACTGTGGCTGAAACATAATCCAACAATTGTAAAACGCCAAGACAGTGGCGGAACTAGAAGAAATATCCAGGGGTATCCTAAGTATCCCAATTTTTTTTATTGTACATTTATAATACGAATTTTTTTTACCTACGTTACGGGGCAGGGCCGATACTGGAAATTTAAGTGCCCTGGGCGAGCCAAAATAAAAAGACCGTAAGGCCTTTCCGAACAAAAAAATAGCATATGATATCTATCTGATATAAAGTGATGCCTATCAAATGAAATTAACAAAATCTTAAATGTTTTAGAATTACAATCAATAACTAATAAAGTAAAAAAAACTTCAAATGAGATAGAAAAATATTTGGAATTACAATAAGTATTAATAAATTACTAAGAAAACTTAAAAAAATAACATCTTAGCTTTCTCTAAAACATACCTACATTTTGAAAGAAAATTTCACTAAAATCGAAAAGAGCAAGTATAAGTACTGAAAAGTTAAAAAATAATATAAACAATTCAAAGCAGAAAAAGCTGAATAAGTAAAATATTAGTTTTCATGCACCTATCAACATCTTCTTCTTCCTTTGTTCTCGCCCACCTGCAATTTTTTTCAATCTTCGCTGCTCTTGCGCTGGTTTTAAAAGATACGTAATTCCACCTATCATCTAAGGGTATCCTTATACTTGCTCAGGATCGATACATAAACAGAGAAAAAAAATTACACTTCGTCAAGAAAGTTGAGGGGTATCCCGGGCAACCCCTGGGGATACTCTAGATCCGCCTCTGCGCCAAGATAACCCAAACGCCAAAATATTTATAAAAAATAATAGAACAATGGGCCAACTTGTTTAAAACGCCTTGAAAAACGTCATTCAAATAGATAATGGCAAACGATTTGAATAAACGCCATAAACGTCAAAATGTTAATACAATGAAATCATTAAACGCTATTAAATATTGAATTTTGTTAACGCCAAAAATCTTAAAAACCAACAATATTGAGAAAAGCGGAACTGGAAAAAAAGAAGATGAAAGGACAAAAAGCCTCTCCGCCCTTTTCTAAGCGGCGGGACACATGGTGGGCCAGGAAGCGTTCTCACCGTTCTTACACTTTTGAGCGTTTTCTCCTGATCCCGTTTCTATATATATATATATATAATATTAACCCGGTTGTCACCAATGTTCGTTTCGAGTATTTTACAAATACTAATTACAACCCATATCATAGTAAGGCTTTTCTAAACATCAGAATGACTTTATTTATTGAAATTTAAGTATAAACACACAATTATAATATAAACAAGCATTAAGACAATACGGATAATAATATGAAAATACAAGATGTCATAGCGGTGTGATATTTTACTAACACTTACAACTCTCATATTCACAATTTATGGACGTAGAGTTGCCTTCTGTGAATACCTTGCAAATACACAAGTGTCCCAAGCTCATAGAATTACCTCTCGACGCAAACAGTGCAAAGAACCTACTAATATGTTCTTTACTTTGGTCTGGAAGAAGCATGCACGTGTGTCCCTGCATGTTATTTTTCTATATGTTAGTTCATGTTACTTTAGTTATTTTCTAGTTATTTGTTAAGTGCGTTTTAGTGGGTCAAATAATGGGATAATGGGCAGTTACTATTGGAAAAATTGGTGAAAATAGCAATTTTCACAAATATAGGAAAATAATTTTTTCCTATTTTGTACTAAAAATAAATATAAGAAACAGAGGTTTCTTTATATATTTATTTGTGGGTTAGTGTTCTATGTCGGAAGAGCTTCGCAACGAACTAAACCACGTAAAAACGGGGCTAAGATGAATGAGATATCGATACTCAAAGTTGGGTGTTTGAAACATTGAATGCTGAAACAAAAGGGAAAGTAGCACCTTGTCCCACATCGGAGGAGAGATGGAACTTAAATGGGTATTTAAGTGGGAACTCTCCATCTTTATTGTTTCATGGAAGCACAAACTAAGTGTACTCGCGAAGGGTGCGGAGTACCTTAATCCGCACACGCGCGCGTGGCGTGGGCGATGAGGCGCACTTTGCACTTCGCACACTCGGATCTCCGCTTGAGAGCCGCTTTTGTATTTTTGACCACGTGCGCGTTGTGGATCACAGGGGCTGCAAGGACCAAGTGGTTGAAGTGGCGTGCGGGTTCAAGGCGTGTGACGTGGCAGCCCGCGTGCGAGTACACGTGGCATGAAGGCGCGCGGTTGCACGCATGGTGCATGGACCCTGATGTGACGTGCGCCGCGCACTAAAGTGAGTCAAAATGGCACGACTGTGTGGCGTGCTTGTATAGGCTCACAGGTGACGTGGCGCACGCGCGCAGACAAGCATGGACTTGAGTCAGTGTGGCGCACACGCGCATGGCACTGAGCCAAAATGGCGCGCGCGCGCATGAGCGCACTAGTGTGTCTTACGCGCGCGCAAAGCTTCCAGCATTGAATGACAGTGCAGTTACAGTTCAGCTTCGAAACTGACGAGTCAAACGGTTTTAACTGCGAATTATATGACGTATTAAATTGCATTGAAGGCGTCTAATGCAATTTAAACCTCTACTTTAATTCCTTTTGACTGTTTCGAATTAGGAGCAGTATAAATACAACTCCATACCCAGCTGCAGAAGACACCAGCAACACAACAGCAAAATTCAACTTTCTCTCTACAACTTTCTGATCTTCTCCAGCATTTTTCAAGGTAGTCTTCGGGCTGTAGGACAATTCCGGCAGTACTTCTGCTCCGGCTGTTTTACCCTGGGAAACAAAACGAGTACTCCTGGGAGACTCGGAATTTGTTTTAAGGGAAGCGTGTGTACACGTGACTCAGACTTTCTTCTTCATCTAATTTCTTGTATTTCAGTTTATTTCAGTTGTAATTGTAATAGTTTTTCTAGCTTTCTTATTTCTGTATTGTAATCATTTAATAAAATTTATTTTATTTTATTTAATTACGCGAACGGTTCCTACAATCTTAAAACAAATTTTTAAAACAGCGTTCGTGTAATCAAAACCATTCTGTTTGTGATTCAAACCAGTTTTGTTTCACCCAGTTTGTGTTTTAAAAAACAAATTTTTTTTCTGTTTTCATTTTCAAATGAGCAACTTTGGTTGAAAACAGTTCTGGTTACATTCAGAATTTGTCATAAAAATTGCTAAAAACTTTCTGCCTTGGTCTTCAAAGTTGGACTTAGAAGCCAAACAGTAAGTTCTAAAAATTAGAAATTTTCTGTTTTCTAGTCTTCAAAGTTGGACTTAGAAGCCGAAATAGCAAATTTGTGGAAAAATAAATTTAACTGGTTAATTCTGTTTTAGTTGAGTAAAATAGAATTTTTGGACTAAACTTGGTAATTTTATTTTTCAGCATGTCGAACGAAAATGTCAACGTTAACAACACGAATGTTGTGACGGGAACCTCCTTGAACGCCACCACTCTGGGAGCGTCCACAGTGGCAAATCACGCTGAACGACCCGATAAGTTCTCAGGGTGGCGGCAGAAGATGTTCTTCTACCTGACCACTATGAACCTTGCGAGGTTCTTAACTGAAATCGCTCCCCAACCAGTGGAAGGGGAGACCGACGTACAAAGACAGTGCGCGGTAGATGCGTGGAAGCATTCGGATTTCATTTGTCGAGGCTATGTGTTAAACAGGCTTTCGGATGCATTGTATAATGTGTACTACAATGTCAAGACTTTAAAATGGTTGGCACAAAGAAATTTGTGGTAGCCCGTTTTTTGGAATTTAAAATGGTTGATTCTAAAACAGTTATGAATCAAGTCCAAGAGTTGCAAATTATACTGTATGACATCCTTGCTGAAGGCATGACACTTAGCGAGACATTCCAAGTGGCAGCTGTTATGGGTGAAATTCTGAGCCCATATCCTGACACTATATCTTGATTTTATGATAGCTGATTACGATCAGGATACCGGACTAGGATATTGGTAACATCCTGAGGCAATATCCTGACTATTGCTAACAATTTGCTTGTAAACGTTGGTTACAAGGGACTAACGTTCATGAGGACCAAGTCATCCTGAGGACCCGCTCAAATTGGTTAGGATAAGGACGTTGATGGCGGAAGAATAGCTCTGTAACGGTCAGAATTGAAGAAAGGCATATTTTATGGGAGTTACGGATGCTGGTCAATGCTATTAATCTTGTAACGGTTATAGGAGCTTAAATCCCAGATTTATAGTTAATATGCACGTGGAGAACGAGTTGAAATAGCCCCCCAACGTTCAGAAGGGAATATTCTCAGTATCCCGGAATAATAGGGGAATATTCTCAGTATCCCGGATTTTTAGCATAGTTAGTTAATTCTTGTAACTATAAATATGGATGACCAGATCATAGGAAAGACACTTTTTCGAGCTCTCACATTCACACTCTCATTTCTAGCTGCAAATACACACTAACACTCATCACTTGCAATCATTGTAACACTTAGTAGAGATCTGAGCATTATCCTGCACTGTATCCTGAATATTCAAGCAATAAGAAGAACAAGGCGGCCGATGATTGTCAGCTCCCGAGGTTTTATGCCGGAGATCTAGATTGATCAAGGGCTTTCCTCGTACATCTCGTGTCATCCTTTACATTTTTACTCATTGTTTGATTATTGATATAGTCTGATATCCTCGGGCTATATCCTGAAAACTGTTTTTGTTAATAATTTAACCAGCATATTTTTCACAAACACCTCTAGCACACTACCTCACTTAACTAATTTGATCACTTAATTGCTTCGGTATTTTTTGACCAAAACAATTTGGCACCCACCGTGGGGCAAGTGGTGCTATTTTTACTAAAAACCTTTACACAACTGATTTCAATGGCTTCAAAATCAAAAATGAGCTCTTCTACCATGCCTGCTACAACCTCTGCTACAATTGGTCCGGTGCTTCCTCCTCCTCCACAAGTTCAAGCTCCTTTAAAGAGAAATGAAAGCCAAATATCCCGAGACACTCCTCCTGCTCAGAATGTCAACAGATCTGGTGTTCCAGGGAGGACTCCTGTTATGGTTTCTAATGATGAAATTTTAACTTTGTTTGGTAATATACAGGATTAGATGAAGCAACAACAGGAAACTAACCAGATGATAATGAGAGAGATACAACTCTTGAAGTCCAACTCCAAGAGACCTGCTGAGGACACTGTTACCCCTTTGCAGCCCAAGACGCTGAACTTTAGTTCAGCAGTATATACTGAGGATAATCAGGGCAATATCATACCGAGTCGTTCTCAGAGCAATATCCCAGAGATACCCTTAACAGCTAGAATGTCGACTTTGAGTGACCCAAGATATGTTCCAGAATACGCCCCAGGATATGGCCAGAATTGCCAAACTAGTAACTTGTCTGACCAGTATCACTGTTACTAATAATCTTGGATCATTGCAGGATACAGGTGCCTGGGATAGTGCAGCCTATACCGGAAGTAGCACGTGATAGTTACACCATATCCCGCTTTGCTCACCCCATTTGTTATGTCGAAATCCCAAAGAGATTCTAGACTCCCAACATGAAGCTGTATGATGGGACGACGGATCCTGAGGAGCATATTGCCCAGTATAGGGAGAGGATGGAGATTAAACCTATCCCGTCGGATCTTAAAGAAGCATGCTTGTGCAAGGGCTTCGGCTCTACCTTAACAGGAACAACCTTGAAATGGCTTCTAAATGTTCCACCTCATTCAATTACATCATTTGCTTGTTTAGTTAATTTGTTTAATAGTCAGTTTTCTTACAGTAGAAGCTTTGAAAAACTAACAAGTGACCTCTACCGGATAACACAGGGACCTCAAGAATCCCTAAGGGATTATGTGAACAAATTCAGCAGGGAATCCTTGGGCATCCCACACCTTGATGTTGCTAAAACAGTCCAAGCATTCAAGATGGGACTACAAAAGGGTTCCCAGTTTTATCAGGATCTTGTGATGAATCTTTGCAGGAACTTGGACGAAGCTCGAAACAGGGCTTTAAGATACATCAGACTAGAAGACGACAATAAAATGCAAGAGAGGATGAATTCATCCTCAACATATGAATCAACCAACAGGAAGTCAGAATCCACATATAAACCATATCGTTCTAAGCCATATGGCGGGAATGATAACAAGAAAGTGAATGCTGTCGAGGATGAGGATCCTGAGGAGTATCCTGAATTGTCAGAATATTGTTTTTCTGTTAATATACTTGAACTAATGTATGCTATGCAGGGCTTGGGAGATAAAGCAAGATGACCTAGAAAGAACCAGCAAAAGGCTGATTGGAAGGATAAATCTGAGTGGTGTGCCTTCCATGAGGATTTTGGACATGCTACGGAGGATTGCATAGCCCTAAGGAAGGAAATAAGCTACCTGCTGAGCAAAGGATATCTGAAGGATCTTCTGGGCAGAAAGAAGAATAAGGGTCAGGATACTGAGAAGGATCCTGAACGAGCGGCATCACCTCCCGCGGATGCCAAGATAATTAACTTTATCTCAGGAGGATCCGACATCTGTGGAACCTCTTATTCTGCAGCAAAAAGGCATGCCAAGGAGGCTAAGTCAGAAAGAGGAGACAAACAAACAAGTATGACAACACTTACAAACGACAAAATGATAACATTCGACAGTGACGACCAAAATAACATCCAGGATCCTCACCATGATGGTTTGGTTATTACTTTATATATTGCTAACCATTTTGTAAGCAGGATATTGGTGGACAATGGCAGCTCGGTCAACATCATCCAATTGGAAACCCTGAAGAGAATGAACATCCCCGAGATGGAGATTACCTCAAAGTCCACTGTGCTTGTAGGGTTTAGTGGAGAAGCAAAGAATACTATTGGGGAGATAAAACTGCTCGTATATGTCGAAGGAGTAAACTCGATGCAACTGTTTTGTGTCATGGATTCATTATCCTGCTATAATATTATATTGGGCAGGCCATGGATTCACGATATGAAAGCTATACCTTCCACATATCATCAGTGTGTCAAGATCCCTACTCCTTGGGGGGTAATCAAAATTGAAAGTGACCAACAAGAGGCGAAGGAGTGCTAATCCTCTTCAATGAAGGCCTCAAGAAAATCACGGCCAGGATAGCAATTAAGGATACAAGCCCAGGATATCGTGGAAGCTTCGGAGCAGGATGTTAAGAAAGTTATCATGGATCAGGATAATACAGATATCTCGGTGCTTATAGGGGCCAATATCCCTCAGGATATTGAGAATCAGCTTACTAACTTTTTGAAATGCAGGATATCCACGTTTGCATGGAAACACGAAGACATGACAGGTATATCGAAAGATATTATAACTCATAAACTTGGGATTGACAGGTCTTTCAAGCCCGTTCAACAAAAGAGAAGAAAGTTTGCTCCTGAAACAAAATGCAATCATACAAGAGGAGGTTGAAAGGTTATTGAAATCCAAGATGATTAGGGAAGTCAAATTCCCCAAGTGGCTAGCAAATGTGGTCGTAGTTCAAAAGAAGAATGGGAAATGGAGAGTTTGTGTAGATTAACAGACTTGAACAAAGCATGTCCTAAAGACCCATTTCCTTTGCCTCATATAGACTCGATGGTGGATGCAACTAACGGTCATGAGATGCTAACCTTTATAGATGCATCCTCAGGATTCCAACAGATCCAAATGGAACCCTCCAATCAGGAGGATATTGCTTTCATGACACCAACATGTATTTACTGTTATATTGCTATGCCATTCGGTTTGAAAAATGCAGGTGCAACATACCAGAGATTGGTGAACATGATGTTTAAAGACAAACGGGGGGACACCATGGAGGTATACATTGATGATATGGTGGTAAAGTCCAAGAAAGCTGAGGATCATCTCCGGGATATTGAAAGAGCATTTGATATCCTGGACCGGTACAATATGAAACTAAATCCTTCCAAGTGTCATTTTGGAGAGGGACAGGAAAGTTTTTAGGATATATTGTCACACCCCGATATTTCCACGTATTACCGGTGGGCCCAGTGGGGAGTATCGTGACGTAGTTGATATCATCATAGACAATTTATCACAGTTTAATACACAGCGGAAGTCGAAAGATAAAATCATTACAAGCCGAAGTAGAAGTAATATCAAGTGTATTACACGGGATGTAAAGGATCCACAGGCGGATCAAATAAACGAAGATAATTGTTCAACAGACTTTTAAGTGACTTAGCTTGCAAGACTTTTATTTATTCACTCAGGAGTAGTCAGCCTATTCCGTCTAGTACCTGCACTTAACCTTTTTGGAAAATACGTCAGTTTACACTGGTAAATACAATTAACCGACTCATTTTGAAAATGTTTAATAAAATTGATTTGAATGCACAAGGCACAAAATATCTTTTATAACTTGGGACAATTATTTTAAATAATCGTGTATACAGATTTATATGTTTGTCGTCCGTCAGGGCCGGCTAGAAGAGCCGGACAAGGTTAACTGACACACCACAGGTATAATACCCACAAGGAATTTTCCTTATTGTGGAGTACCTTTTATACATACGCAACTGTCAGGTGTATGCCTACACCTCGTGCTTAAGTCGTGGCCATTTCAATTAATGAGCCGAGGATATCCAGGACATGGTCATTAACCCCCCAAAAGCCATATACCAAACAAAACAAATTAAAACAGGTTATGCAAATATATTAATCACAATCCGATTTAAATAATTACACACCCGACCAAGCGGTTTTATTATAATACCGTATCCCAAGCCCGTATAACGGAAAATAAGTTAAAAGTATTTACCTGAGCAAATTATACAATTTATCCCAGCCGTATACAATCAAGCAAATGCAGATATCTTTTACTAGGCTCCTAAATCTGGAATGAAGGTTTTAATAACCTATTAGATTCCTAACGGGTCTTAATTAAGTCTAAACGTAGACTGGTTAGTTTTAAAGGAAGGTATACGGTTCAAAACGCAAGATTAAGCGAAGACCGGAATAGAATGTGATTTAGACCCGACAAGTTTGAAGACTTGTATAATATGGGTAAACTAAACACATTCTGGATTTTGAGATAAAAATGATAAGGTTTGACCCGTTTCGATTAATTTATGCAAACTAGTTACATAAACCGCACCGAACGCGAAAAATGCATAACGGGTAAACAAATGATTCATGAACAGGTTTCCTAAGTTAACATGCCTTAAATATGTTGTGATATCAGTAAGATACCTTCCATTATGCCCAAAACAAATTTAAACTCAAATTAAACCCCGTAGGGGTATTTTGGTCATTTTAAAGGTTATAAAAGAGATTAATTATTAATCTGAGGTTTAGGTCTGAAAATATCAGTAAGAATATTTAATTTAATAAGTTATATCAGTAAGGTATTGCCTATATGTGAAATTTATCATTTATAACCAATTCATGCACCGTAGGGGCATTTTGGTAATTTCACATAAGCTTTAAAGGTCAATTTTGGAAATCTGAATTTAAAACTTTTGATTACTGTTAAAGTACAAAAATTTACTAAAAACATCAGTAAGTATTAAGTCTTATATGTTTAAAATAGTTTTAACTCATACTATGCGTTAAAAAACGCGTAAAAGTCGCTTTTAAGCGATTTTCGGGTTATATAAGAAAAGCTGATATTTTATCATTCCAGAAGGTTTAAAATATTTTATTTATCATATAAAATCAGTAGCAAAAGATTTGGTATCAATATGTGATGTAAAACTCATTTTATTCAAGAAAAGGGGATAACCGACAATTACCGAATCAAAGCTAGAACCCTATGATATGATCAGTTTAAAAATAAATAAAAATCTTCAAAAATACCAAAATATTATATTACATCAGTGGGTAAAAAGTTTGGTGTCAAAATTTGGGTTTAGATAGGCTTTATGCTAATTATGTCGTTTAATTAATAAAAAACTTCTTAATTACGATGTTGAGCATAACTCCTAATCTAGACCTCAAACTGATGTCAAATTTTTAGGACAAGTTTATAAATCAGTAACAAAGGTTTTTGTCCTCTCACATTTTCAAAAATCTCGTTTTAAGGTCAAAAGGGCATAATGGTCAACATTTAGGCATATAAAGGAAACATGCAAATGAATCGAATAAATTAGGATCCAAGTTGTATAATCTAAGAGAGTTATACTAATATGGAACATGGACCTAATGGAAGCTTAAGGCATTTCTAGAACAATCTAAATCGGGTCAGAACTGAAAGTCAAAGCAAAAGTCTATTTTTGCGACTTTCGGTTTCGAACCGAGCCTAAACTCAAAATTGTAGGGTTGAACATGCTTAGACATGTTCTTACATTAATTACCAAGTTGTATAAGTGATAAAATAGGTTTCATGGCTTCTACATTGTTAATTATGTGTTTATTTGAAAATTAGCTTTCTGTTGACTTTTTATAATTAAGTTTGACCCGACAATTGACCTAGTTAGAGTGGAAATCAGAGGGTGCCCTTTTAAGGGTTTATTACCCACATAATTACCAACTTAAAGCTACTTTCAATTCGAGAAATGACTGGACCATTAGTGATTAATCACTAAGTCAAAGCTTAATTACGACGGCTTTGACTTTAGGTCATTAAACTAATAAAACACTAATTAGAGAGGTTAAGGAAGCTTACTGAAGTACTTAGCACAATTTAGAAGCTAATGGAATCTTGCTTGAGGTCCAGAGAGCTCCAGAAATTCAGTTAGAATGATTTTCCAAGTGAATGCAAAAATGTTGCAACTTAGAATTCTTTATATAGCAAATTAGAATGCATGAGATCACACCACCAAGGCCTACCAATGATCCCTGATGATTCCCAAGTGTCCCTATGCGTGAAAATTTGTTTGCCAAGCTCCTGATTTCGAAAACTACCATGCAATTGCGGTGCTACCTGCTGTTACAGGCATCTGTGCAGTTTTTGGGAGCTGGCAACTTCTAGGCGGCCCGCGTAAGGATTGGCCAAGGCCTTACGCGGCCGGCATGAGGCCCAGATCCGGTCACAAGTTTCATTTAATTGCAACTTTGGTCCCTGGTCCTTTAAAACATGTTTTAACTATTATTTATTACACTTTTGACCCTCAAACTTGACTTTTAAGGACTTCAAATCATAAACAAACTTCGTTAAGTCCTCGGTTAGATATACGATCACCCGAAAGAAATTATGAATTTCAACATTGACGCTTTTAACCCCTCACTTACGAATATTAACGTATTTTCCTCATATGATATCAAAACCTTTTGAAATTTTTCTAACTCATTAGTGAATCGCACAAGTGGTTCGGCCCAAACCATTGGGATTACACAAGTTGAACTTTGAATTTGTTTAACCGATTAGCTTAACATGTTCAATGTGTATGCCATGATCATTACGTGTTCTTGACTTGTTAGTTCTGTGTAAACTTACGTGCACTACTTGAACCTAGACCTGACTTGTATGGTAACCATGTTAGGACGTGGTTGACCACATATAGCTCAAGTGACCATTTTGTTTATCTGTCGAGCAAACCAAGGTGAGTTCACACACTTTCCAAGACATGGGATTCCCGGTGGTTGGGAATGGGTTAAAAAATTAAAACGGAACCTACATATCCTCCTTGGGTAGGATATGTACGGCCATCCTCCATGGGTAGGATGCCAATATAAATCCTGGGTATTCTCCTTGGGTAGAATACGTACGTTCGTCCTCCTTGGGTAGAACAACAACCTTAAACTTACTAGACAAAACTCTATCATTAAGTCCCTCATTTTATATCGACTTAATCGCCGAGGCCGATGGTGAGCGGGTCATTCGGACGGGCGTGTACTAATGGATCATGTCAAACTGTCAATGATGATAGACATTGACGTAGGGCACAACTATTGTTCGTCAGTGGTCGATATGGTAACGGTCTAGTGGTTCACATGGGGAAACCCCCACTGATTATGGATATGGATTGGGAAATAACGATACTGGTTAACTCGTGGTTTACGAAACAACTTATGATTTTCAAAACAAACTTGTAAAACTAAACAACCAACTGTGAACTCGCTCAACTTTGTTGTTGACACGTTGTTACATGCCTTGCAGGTCGTTATGTACTTATGGAGCTTGCACAGGGAGGAGTGATCGTTGTGGGACATTGACTGTTGAGTTCCATGTTAAACATTTAAACTTATGAACTTATTACTTATGTTTGGGTTTTACTTTATATGCTTCCGCTGTTAACTAAAAGTTGGTTACTTTCTTTTAGACACCAATTATATTGTGGTTGGTTTTATTACCTAATTATGTTGTTCAATATGTTCCTGGTCAGTCACGCCTTCATGCGGTGATACTCCGCTTGTGGATTTTGGGGGTGTGACAGATTGGTATCAGAGCCATTGGTTATAGTGAACTTGGTTTTAAAAGGGAAAAAGCTTTTTGATAAAAACATACTATAACTTGCACAGTGCTCAAGGATCCACAACGACGCTTCGCTACACGTGCAAGACTCAACATTCTAGGTGATATGGTTTATGTTTATATTACCTAGTTGTTAGTTACATAGTGCATTGTTCATGGTATGCTTTGGTTAACGTAGCAACTATTGTTAGACACTCATTGTGTGCTTACTCTCTTCTATCACCCCACACTTACACTTTGTCACGACACTTTTCTCACTCGTGCTCTCTTTATTGTGAAGATCATGAGTGGACGTATCAACCTAACTCAAGCCTAGCTGACGGCTTTAATCAATGAGCAAGTTGCTGCAGCGCTCGCAGCCGCTCAGGCAGGAGGCCAACATGCTCAGCCTCCTGTGTGTACTTTCAAAACTTTCATGGACTGCCGACCTACTACTTTCAGTGGCACTGAAGGAGCTGTAGGCCTCCTCCACTGGTTCGAGAAGCTCGAATCTGTTTTCGAGGTGTGTGAATGCCCTGAGGCTCGTAGGGTGAAGAATGCTACTGGTACTCTCGAAGGTGTAGCGCTCACATGGTGGAACGCTCAGGTTCAAATACTGGGGTTGGTTGCTGCTAATGCCACCCCATGGAACGACTTCAAAGAATTGATCAAGGAAGAGTACTGTAATCGCGATGACATCACAAGCTGGAGGTAGAGTTCTTCAACTTAAAGATGACGGGGTCAGAAATTGAAGCGTACACGAAAAGATCGAATGAGCTGGCTATCTTGTGTCCTACTATGGTGGATCCTCCTATTAAACGTATCGAGCTGTACCTTAAAGGCTTAGTGCCAGAGATCCAGAGCCATGTGACGACAGCAAACCTCGCCACTATCCAACAAGTTATACGTTTGGCTCATCGTCTCACTGATCAGGCGGTCGAGCAGAACAAGCTGCCCAAGCGTATTGGTGCTACCACTGCTACTACTACTGATGCCCCCAGTGACAACAAGCGCAAATGGGATGGAGTCTCAAGAAAGGGTTCAACATCAGCTCAGTCTCAGTCTCAGCAGCGAAAGACTGATGACTACCAGAGTCCTGGTCAGCAATCTTCTGGTAGTCAAGGGCAGGGTGGATACCGAGGGAACCACCCCAAGTGCAACCGATACAACAAGAATCATAGTGCGCAGTGCAACAAGGGTCATTGTCTGAGGTGTAACAAGTTTGGTCATGAAGCAAATGATTGCAGGGGCGCACGACCTGTAAATCAGAATCATCAACAACAGCCACCAGCTCCACAGAATCAGCAGCAGCAACAGCAGGGTATTAAAGGATGCTATCAGTGTGGTGCTGAAGGTCACTTTAAGAGGAACTGCCTCCAGTTGAACCCGAATCAGAACAACAACAATAATCAGGGGAACGGGAACAATAACGGGGGTAACAACGATGGCAATGGTGCCAGGGGACGCGTTTTCGTGCTGGGTCAGGGTGACGCGAGGAACGATCCCAACGTAGTGATGGGTAAGTTTCTTCTGGGTGACTTTTATGTTAATGTTTTATTTGATTCGGGTGCCAATACTAGCTATGTGTCCTTAAGGGTTAGTCAGATGGTTAAACGTGCTCCAACACTTTTGAACACCAAGCACATTGTAGAACTAGCAAATGGTAAAAGTTTAGAGGCCACACACATAGTTAAGGGTTGTAATCTCGTCTTAGCTGGTCAGACCTTGTCTATCGATATTATTCCTATCGTTCTGGGTAGTTTCGACGTCGTTATTGGGATGGATTGGCTATCTCAACATCAAGCGAAGATTATTTGCAAGGAGAAAATCGTCCGTATTCCTCGTTCTGGTGAAGAACCTCTCGTGATTCAAGGCGACAAGAGTGGTGCTGTTGTGGGCATCATCTCTTTCCTTAAGGCCTAGAAGTGTTTGCGAAAGGGCCACACTACTATTTTAGCTCGCGTTACTGACACCTCGAAGAAAGAGAAGAAGATAGAAGATATTCCGATCGTACGTGACTTTCCTAAGGTATTTCCTGAGGAATTACCTGGTCTTCCACCTCATCGACAAGTCGAATTTCAAATCGAGCTAGCTCCTGGAGCAGCGCCCATAGCTCGAGCACCCTATCGTTTAGCTCCATCGGAACTTGAAGAACTGTCCTCACAACTACAAGAGCTCTTGGACAAGGGTTTTATTCGCCCTAGCTCTTCGCCTTGGGGAGCCCCAGTATTATTTGTGAAGAAGAAGGACGGTACCTACAGAATGTGTATTGACTATCACGAAGTCAACAAGGTGACTGTAAAGAATCGCTATCCTCTTCCATGCATTGATGACTTATTCGACCAGTTGCAAGGGTCGAGTTTTTACTTAAAGATTGACCTGAGGTCAGGTTACCATCAACTGAGAGTCCGAGACGATAATATCTCTAAAACAGCATTCAGGACTCGTTATGTGCATTACGAGTTTCTGGTTATACCTTTCGGATTGACGAATGCACCCGCGGTCTTAATGGATCTCATGAACCTAGTGTGCAAACCTTACCTGGATAAGTTTGTCATTGTCTTCATCGACGACATTCTGATCTATTCGAAGAGTCAGGAGGAACACGAGCATCACCTAAGACTTATTTTGGAACTCATTCGAGTAGAGCAGCTGTATGCCAAATTTTCAAAATATGACTTCTGGCTTCGCGAAGTCCATTTCCTAGGCTACGTAGTAAACAAGGATGGGATTCATGTTGATCAATCAAAGGTCGAATCGATCAAGAACTGGCCTGCACACCGTACACCAACAGAAATCCGCCAATTCTTGGGTTTGGCGGGCTACTACAGAAGGTTCATTAAAGATTTCTCCAAGGTTGCGCAACCCCTCACTTCACTAACACAGAAGGGTGTCACCTATCGTTGGGGTGATGCACAGAAATCGGCATTTCAGCACTTAAAGGATAGACTTTGTAGCGCGCCTATCCTCTCATTGCCTGAAGGCACAGATAATTTTGTGGTTTATTGTGAAGCTTCCATCTAAGGACTTGGTTGCGTGTTGATACAACGTAACAAGGTCATTGCCTACGCATCGCGCCAACTTAAAGTTCACAAGAGAAACTACACTACACACGACTTGGAGTTGGGAGCAGTGGTTTTTGCCCTTAAGATATGGAGACATTACCTGTACGGTACCAAGTGCACAATTTACACCGATCACAGGAGTCTCGAGCATATCTTCAAGCAAAAGGAGTTAAACATGCGACAACGTCGATGGGTCGAGCTCTTGAATGATTACGAATGCGCGATCAAGTACCATCCGGGCAAGGCTAATGTTGTGGCCGACGCTCTCAGTCAAAAAGATGCTACACCTAAGCGAGTACGTGCGTTACAACTGACCATCCAATCTAGTCTTACTACTCAGATACGGGATGTTCTGGTTGAAGCTTTGAAAGCAGAGAATATCATGGCCGAGTCCCTACGAGGATCAAGGAAATGATTAGAACAAAAGGAAGACGGCGCTTACTACGTAACAGGGCGCATCTGGGTCCCACATTATGGAAACTTACGCGAGCTTGTGATGGATGAAGCGCATAAGTCTCGTTACTCTGTACATCCTGGTTTGGATAAGATGTACCACGATCTCAGGACCACGTACTGGTGGTCTAGCATGAAAGCCAACATAGCATCCTACGTCAGTAAATGTTTGACTTGTGCGAGAGTCAAGATCGAATATCAGAAACCATCAGGCCTGCTTCAACAACCAGAGATACCGACATGAAAATGGGAGCAAATTTCCATAGATTTTGTTACTGGCCTACCTAGATCTCAACACGGAAATGACACTATTTGGGTGATAGTGGATAGATTGACTAAGTCTGCACATTTTTTGGCTATTAAAGAAACAGACAAGTTTTCTACTTTAGCAGGCGTTTACCTAAAGGAAATAGTATCGAGGCACGGGGTGCCAACCTCCATCATTTCTGATCGTGACTCACGTTTTACATCAGAATTGTGGCAAGCTATGCACAAGTCTTTTGGCTCTCGATTAGACATGAGCACATCATATCACCCGCAAATGGATGGGCAGTCTGAACGCACCATCCAAACCCTTGAAGACATGCTTAGGGCATGGGTAATCGATTTTGGCAACGGTTGGGAAAGACACCTCCCTTTGGTGGAGTTTTCGTATAATAACAGCTACCACACCAGTATTCAGGTCGCTTCGTTCAAGGCATTGTACTGACGTAAATGCCGATCACCACTTTGCTGGGCAGAACTTGGTGACAGCTAAATCACTGGCCCAGAACTTGTGGTAGACACAACTGATAAGATTGTTCAGATTCGACAACGAATGGCAGCAGCTCATGACCGTCAGAAAAGCTACGCTAATAAGCGCAGGAAACCACTCGAGTTCCAGGTTGGGGATCGAGTACTACTCAAGGTCTCACCTTGGAAAGGTGTAGTTCATTTTGGCAAACGAGGCAAACTCAATCCGCGTTATGTCGCACCGTTCGAAATCGTAGAGAAAATAGGCAAAGTGGCCTACAAACTGAACCTACCCGAAGAACTCAGCGGAGTTCACAACGTTTTCCATGTGTCGAATCTGAAGAAGTGTCTGTCAGATGAGACTCTCATAGTTCCTTTGAAGGAACTCACAATCGACGACCAGTTACGATTCGTCGAGGAACCAGTTGAAATCACAGACCGGGAGGTTAAGATTCTCAAGCGTACCAGAATTCCTCTTGTTCGAGTTCGTTGGAACTCCCGTCGTGGCCCAGAGTTCAACTGGGAATGAGAAGACCAAATGAAACAAAAGTATCCCCAGTTATTAGAGCAGAATGAAACCACTACATAGGTCGAAGCTACTGCGGAATTTCGGGACGAAATTCCAAACCAACGGGGGAAAGATGTGGCACCTCAGGAAAACCAGGAAAACCATACCAATTAACTAGCGTCCTCAGTGAGTACGTGCTAAATTTCGGGACGAAATTTCTTTCAACTTGGGGATAATGTGACAACTCGTGTTCTAGAACTCTTTTGTGTGCTTTGATATAACATGTCTGAACGTTATGTGATTATGTGATGCATTGATTTAATGGAATGTTATGATATTGTGTTATGTGGATTGTGAAATATATATTTTATGTTTATGTGACGTGATCGCACAACACGAACCCAACCACACAACTCTAACCCGATCGCACAAGCCTTTGGGCTTTTTGCTTCACACCCTTCTCGGCCTACACTTAGTGTATACGAAACCCAAAAGGGCTACCCATGCGTGGGTTCGGCCCATTGTCATTTGATGTGCATAACCTCATGAGATGAGGGTATACTCCTCATTATTTGCTAAACACTCTAAACACACAAACCCTACTCTCTCATTCTCTCCTCTCAAAGTCGGCGACCACATCTCTCTTTCTCTCGAAGCTCTTTTGATTCGGATCATCCTTGTTCTTCTAGCCTCTAACCGGTTAGTGTTTTAACTACTAATTGTATGTTACATGATGTTGTGATCTATATGTTCTACATGACGAATTAGGGATGATATGTGATTGATTGTGATGTAAACTGTTAAGGTTTGGTGTTCATATTGTCGGCACACATGTGTAGTATATACGGATCAATATAGAGTTTGATGATGCTATGATTTGAATGATGATATAAAACCGAATGTATGTTAATTGGCTGTGGTGTAATTGGATTCGGATGATTAGTATGTTTTGTCAAGAGTTGTTGCATGTTGAGTTAAGGATTTTGGTGTTAACCCTACTGTTGATTCGATGAAGATGATGATGAGTTGTTAGGATATTAGGGTTCATATGAATTAATGATGATTGCTTGATTTGATCGATTATTTGTTTAGATAGAAACTGTTAGAATTGATTGGTAAAAGTTAAAGTTGTAACCGACTTCCTAAATTACGGGAGTAATTAACGGTTGCACAAGTCCCATAGTCGCACAAGAGTTGATCGTACAAGCTCTTGGATCGCACAAGGGCTAGTCGCACAAGTAGGGCACAACTAAGCAATGCACACAGTACAACTATGGTATGCATGATCGCACAAGACTTGTGGATCGCACAAGACAGTGCCGATCGCACAAGGCTTGGGCCACACACATCTGTTGGACATTACAATGCTGTTGGGCCTCAAAGCCCAAACCCAGTCGCACAAGGACTTTTCAATCGCACAAGTCCATCCGGACCGCACAAGACCAATATTTGTTATTAATTGGGCAGTGTATATATGGTTGGGCTTTTAATTGTTTGGGTCGGGTTTGTGGTGAATCGCACAACATGTAATGGATCGCACAAGATTGTGCTGATCGCACAACATGTTGGGCCGGGGTGGTTGTTGGGTTCTATTAGTGAATTGCACAAGTGGTTCGGCCAAAACCATTGGGATTACACAAGTTGAACTTTGAATTTGTTTAACCGATTAGCTTAACATGTTCAATGTGTATGCCATGATCATTACGTGTTCTTGACTTGTTAGTTCTGTGTAAACTTACGTGCACTACTTGAACCTAGACCTGACTTGTATGTTAACCATGTTAGGATGTGGTTGACCAAATATAGCTCAAGTGACCATTTTGTTTATCTGCCGAGCAAACCAAGGTGAGTTCACACACTTTCCAAGGCATGGGATTCCCGGTGATTGGGAATGGGTTAAAGAATTAAAACGGAACCTACATATCCTCCTTGGGTAGGATATGTACGGCCATCCTCCATGGGTAGGATGCCAATATAAATCCTGCGTATTCTCCTTGGATAGAATACGTACGTTCGTCCTCCTTGGGTAGGACAACAACCTTAAACTTACTAGACAAAACTCTATCATTAAGTCCCTCATTTTATATCGACTTAATCGCCGAGGCCGATGGCGAGCGGGTCATTAGTTAATAGTGCTATTAGGTTTGACAAACCTCACACCGTGCCGTTCGGACGGGCGTGTACTAATGGATCATGGCAAACTGTCAATGATGATAGACATTGACGTAGGGCACAACTATTGTTCGTCAGTGGTCGATATGGTAACGGTCTAGTGGTTCACATGAGGAAGCCCCCACTGATTATGGATATAGATTGGGAAATAACGATACTGGTTAACTCGTGGTTTACGAAACAACTTATGATTTTCAAAACAAACTTGTAAAACTAAACAACCAACTGTGAACTCGCTCAACTTTGTTGTTGACACGTTGTTTCATGCCTTGCAGGTCGTTAGGTACTTATGGAGCTTGCACAGGGAGGAGTGATCCTTGTGGGACATGGACTGTTGAGTTCCATGTTAAACATTTAAACTTATGAACTTATTACTTATGTTTGGGTTTTACTTTATATGCTTCCGCTGTTAACTAAAAGTTGGTTACATTCTTTTAGACACCAATTATATTGTGGTTGGTTTTATTACCTAATTATGTTGTTCAATATAATTTGGTGGCTTGATCCTGGTCAGTCACGCATTCATGCGGTGATACTCCGCTTGTGGATTTTGGGGGTGTGACATATTAACTGAGAGACGGGTACACGGACCGGGTGACACGGGTATACTCACCCCACGCAACTTGTCGCACACCTACCTTTTGGCCAATCGCAATACATGCATCACGCATGCATGCCACTTGGCGAACATGCACTTTGGTTCTTGCTTTTATAAAGACAAGATGAACAAAATCAAGAAAAGGTTTTTGCAACAAGAAAATGGCTCTCAATATTAACCGAGCCACAACCGGTTTACCGCCTTCGGGAACCGCCACCCCATGCCAGCCGCGGGCCGCCGTCACCGCCCCGTCTCCGCTGTCACACCCCCAAAATCCACACGCGGAGTACCACCGCTTGGAGGCGTGACACGACCAGGATCAAGCCACCAATCATATTGAACATAAGTATATATATATCAAAAGTCATTCATCAATACGATAGGTGTTTACAAAACCAAATATATACAAGTGTGTAGCGGAAGCATTAATGTAAAACCCAACATAAGTTTAAGTACAAAATGATATAATGTTTAACAACACATTCACGATCCATGTCCACAATGACCGTGCCTCCCGTGCAAGCTCCGTAAGTACCTATGGTCCTGCAAGGCATGTAACAGAGAGTCAACAACTAGTTGAGCGAGTTCACAGTTGGTTATTCAGTTATAGAATTCGTTTCGTAAGTCAGTTGTTCGTTTTGTAACCCATGTTTCTTATTAATTCCCATCGCGGTCCTCCAGACATCTGTGCGAAGATTAGTGGCCGTATCGCGGCCTATTCAGGCATCTGTGCGAAGGTTTATGGCCGTATCGCGGCCTTTTCAGGCATCTGTGCGAAGATTAGTGGGGGCTTCCCCATGTGTTAGACTAGTCGTGTTTGTACGTGCCCTTCTTGATCCAAGGACCGTAGCGAGTGTGAGTGTACGTAGGTTTTACGTACGTTGAGGTTGTTGTCCTACCGGACGAACGTACGTATTCTACCCAAGGAGAATACGCAGGATTAATATTGGCATCCTACCCATGGAGGATGGCGGTACATATCCTACCCAAGGAGGATATGTAGGTTCCATTTTTAATTTCTTAACCCATTCCCAAACCACCGGGGAATCCCATGCCTTAGAAAGAGTGTGAACTCACCTTGTTTTGCTCGGTATGCTAAGTATGTGCTCAAAGTAAGTCAATCACGTCCTAAAGTGCGCACGTGTACATAATCAGTTTATATTCACGAAGTTGGCACGTAAGTATAATCATAGTGGACAACGCATAAATAATCACCAAGTAGCACATTGCACGCATTCATGATCATACAAGTCAGGCATAACATCTAACAGCAGTTAGTTAACTCAGTTAAGTTTTAACAGAAACAGTTACTGTGCAAATTACCCAAGTCGGCGAAACACCCTCTGTTTCGCCGTGAGCCCCTTCGACGAATCACTTGATTCGTCGTGATATCCCTCGGCGAAACACATTTGTTTCGCCGTCATGCGTTTCTTTGAATCAGTTTCGTCGAGAATAGTGTTTCGCCAACAGTCAGTTACGTCGAGCAGTTACATCAGTTACGCAATATCACAGAAATCCAAATTTGCCGACATCAACATACGGAAAGGCATTCAATCCTACAGCCAATCATCTAATCACGATATCAGATCAAAATCATCAAGGCACATAATATCTAGCATGAACCCTAATTACATGAATCTCAAAACAACACTCTTGTAATCCATACCCTAACTCAATACATATGTAAAATCGATAATCATACATAATTCCTTAGCACAGAAATCATCATCTAGCCATCATGTAACTTACGCATACACTCCTTTTGATCCAGAAATCAAGCATATACACAACATGTATAAAGAAATCTAAGGACAAAGAAACCGATAAGACGAGCGCACACTAACCGAGATATCCGGGATGAACAAGGGAGGATTCGAGAGAGAAAGATGATGGTGGAAGATGGTTATCGCCTTCACAAAGTGGAGAGTTCTAGGGTTTCTGTTTTTGTTAAAAGTGTGAAACAGGAAGTCGGTTCACGTTTAAAACACAGATTTACTTACTGGGCCCGTAGTGGGCCTCGGCGAATCAATGGGCCGGCGAAACACTCCTGTTTCGTCGTGAAATTCTATGGCGAAACACACTGTTTCGTCGAGTTGTTTGATGGCGAAACATATCTCTGTTTCGTCGAGAAGTATATGGCGAGATAGTCTGTTTCGTCGGGTCCTTTCCTGTGTTAAACAGTTTAAGTTTTCAACAGGTGTTTCATGTTATACAACCAAACACAAAATCATGCAAACACAATGCATTTTATCATATCATAACATGTACAGTTACAAGTCAAACAAGTCAAACAACTAACAGTCAAAGTCAACGTGCAATAAATACGAAAGTGAATGTCGGAAACTCGAGTTGTCACATTATCCCCAACTTGAAAGAAATTTCGTCCCGAAATTTAGCATGCGGTTACTGAGGAAGCTAGGTAAGTTATCGTTTACTGGTTTTCCTGGGGTGTCACATCATTCCCCCGTTGAGTTGGAATTTCGTTCCGAAATTCCGTAGTAGCTTCAGCCTCAGTAGTAGTTGCATTGTTTTCGAACAACTGGGGATATTTGAGTTCCATTTGATCTTCGCGCTCCCAGGTGAACTCTGGGCCACGACGGGAGTTCCAACGAACTCGTACAAGAGGTAATCTAGTGTTCTTGAGGACCTTAACATCCCGGTCCGTGATTTCAACTGGTTCCTCGACGAAGACCGTTCGTCGATAGTGAGCTCCTTCAAAGGAACTATGAAGGTCTCATCTGACTGCCACTTCTTCAGATTCGACACATGAAAGACATTGTGAACTGCACTGAGTTCAGCTGGTAAGTTCAGTCTGTAGGCCACCTTGCCTATCTTCTCAATGACTTCAAATGGTCCAACGTATCGTGGATTGAGTTTACCTCGTTTGCCAAAACGAACAACACCCTTCCAGGGTGAAACTTTGAGTAGTGCTCGATCCCCAACTTGGAATTCGAGTAGTTTCCTGTCTTTATCAGCGTATACTTTCTGACGGTCACGAGCTGCCGCCATGCGTTGTCGTATTTGAGCAATCTTTTCAGTAGTATCAACTACCATTTCTTGACCTGTGATTTGACTGTCTCCCACCTCTGCCCAACAGAGAGGTGACCGGCATTTACGCCCGTACAATGCCTCGAATGGTGCAGCTTTTATGCTGGTGTGGTAGCTGTTGTTGTATGAAAATTCCACAAGTGGCAGATGCTTTTCCCAGCCCTTGCCAAAGTCAATTACGCACGCCCAAAGCATGTCTTCTAGAGTTTGAATAGTGCGCTCAGATTGCCCATCTGTCTGAGGATGATAAGTTGTGCTCATGTCTAATCGAGAGCCAAAAGATTTGTGCATTGCTTGCCACAGTTCTGAAGTAAAACGTGCATCACGATCAGAGATAATAGATGTGGGCACCCCGTGCCTCGAGACAACTTCCTTAAGGTATACGTCTGCTAGAGTGGAGAACTTATCCGTTTCCTTGATAGCCAAGAAGTGAGCAGACTTTGTGAGTCGATCCACGATCACCCAAATAGTATCATTTCCGCGCTGAGATCTAGGCAGGCCAGTAACAAAATCCATGGAAATTTGCTCCCATTTCCATTGTGGTATCTCAGGTTGTTGGAGTGGGCCTGATGGTTTCTGATATTCCGCTTTGACTCGCGCACAAGTCAAACACTTGCTAACGTAAGTGGCTATGGGAGCTCTCATGCTAGGTCACCAGTATGTAGTTCTAAGGTCGTGGTACATCTTATCCACACCAGGATGTACTGAGTAGCGAGACTTATGAGCTTCATCCATTACAAGCTCGCGTAAGTGGCCATAGAGTGGGACCCAGATGCGTCCGGTTACATAATAAGCACCATCTTCCTTCTGTTCTAAGCGTTGCCTTGAGCCGCGTAGGGCTTCAGCCCTGACATTTTCTGGTTTCAATGCTTCTACCTGAGCATCTCGTATCTGTGAAGGAAGACTAGACTGAATAGTGAGTTGCAATGCTCGTACACGCCTAGGTGTAGTATCTTTTCGACTGAGGGCGTCGGCCACCACATTGGCTTTGCCCGGATGGTATTTTATAGCACATTCGTAATCGTTCAGTAGTTCAACCCATCTACGTTGTCGCATGTTCAAATCTTTCTGCTTGAAGATATATTCGAGGCTCCTGTGATCAGTGTAGATGGTGCACTTGGTGCCATACAGATAATGTCGCCATATCTTGAGCGCAAAAACAACAGCTCCCAGCTCTAAATCGTGTGTAGTGTAATTCCGTTCGTGAATCTTAAGTTGACGTGAAGCATAAGCAATAACTTTATCCCGTTGCATCAATACACATCCAAGACCCTGGATAGATGCATCGCAGTAGACTACAAAATCGTCCGTGCCTTCCGGCAATGAGAGGATAGGTGCGCTACAAAGTCTATCCTTTAAGTGTTGGAACGCTGTTTCCTGTGCATTACTCCAACGGTAAACAACACCTTTCTATGTCAGTAGTGTAAGCGGCTGAGCAATCCTCAAGAAGTCTTTGATGAACCGTCTGTAGTAACCCGCCAAACCCAAGAATTGGCGTATTTCAGTTGGTGTGCGAGGTGCAGGCCAGTTCTTGATCGAATCCACCTTGGATGGATCGACATGAATCCCATCCTGGTTTACCACGTGGCCTAAGAAGTGGACTTCACGAAGCCAGAAGTCGCATTTTGAAAACTTAGCGTATAGCTGTTCCGTTCGAAGAAGTTCCAAAATAAGTCGTAAGTGATGCTCGTGTTCCTCCCGATTCTTCGAATAAATCAGGATGTCGTCGATGAAAACAATAACAAACTTGTCAAGATAAGGTTTGCACATCCTGTTCATTAGATCCATGAAAACCGTAGGCGCGTTCGTTAGCCCGAATGGCATGACCAAAAACTCGTAGTGGCCGTAGCGAGTTCTAAATGCTGTTTTAGAGACGTCCTCATCCCGGACTCTCAGCTGATGATATCCTGACCTTAAGTCTATTTTGGAGTAGTAGCTCGACCCTTGCAGCTGATCGAATAAATCATCTATGCGCGGAAGAGGATAACGATTCTTGATCGTCACCTTGTTGAGTTCACGGTAGTCTATACACATCCTGAACGTACCGTCTTTCTTCTTTACGAATAACACTGGAGCTTCCCAAGGCGAAGAGCTAGGACGTATAAAACCCTTTTCCAAGAGTTCTTGTAGCTGCTTTGACAGTTCTTCCAATTCAGTTGGAGCTAAGCGATAGGGTGCTCGAGCTATGGGTGCTGCTCCTGGAGCTTGTTACTATAAGTTACCAAAGGTTCTTAATCCAGCACGAGGAATGCGGATGATCTTTTCTTTGCAAAGAGTCTCTGCTCGATGTTGAGGTAGCCAATCCATACTAATATCGATGTCAAAACCATCACAATATTGGGGTCAATCCTAGTATCACCCTGACCAATCACGAACACTCGACCCCTGGCATCATTGCCGTCGTTATTACTCCCATTGTTGTCTTCCCTGGTTCCCGTTTCCTTGGTTGCGGTTCTGATTCTGGTTCAACCGTGAGCAGTGTCTTTTGAAGTGACCTTCAGCACCACACTGATAACATCCCTTGTTACCCTGCTGTTGCTGCTGATTCTATAGATCTTGTATCTGTTGTTGTTGGTTCTGGCTTGCAGGACGTGAGTTTCTACCATCCTTGACTCCATGACCAAGCTTGTCGCATCATTGACAATGATTTCGGTTGCACTGCCCGCTGTGGTGCAAGTTACATCGTTTGCACTTAGGGTGGTTTCCCCTGTATCCACCCTGCCATTGACTGCTAAAAGGTTGCTGATCAGGACTTTGGTTGACATCGATCTTTGACCGCTGTGCCTGGGACGGAATTGTAGTCGAACCCTTGCTAGAGGTTCCATCCCACTTTCATCCATTGTTACTGAGGGTAGCAGAAGTAGTGATAGTAGTAGTAGTAGTATCGCTGATACGTTGAGGCAGCTTGTTCTGTCCCACTGCCTTGTCTGTGAGACGATGAGCAAGATGAGTAACATCTTGAATAGTAGCAAGATTAGCAGTCATCACATGGCTTTGAATTTCTGGTACTAAGCCTTTGAGATACAGCTCAATGCTCTTGATAGGAGGATCCACCATAGTTGGGCACAAATTTGCCAGTTTGTTGGATCGTTTCGTGTACGCTTCTATCTCTGACCCCGTCATCTTCATGTTAAAGGACTCCACTTCCAACTTGTGGATGGCATCATAACTACTGTATTCACGTTTGATCAGTTCCTTAAAATCATTCCATGGGGTGGCATTAGCAGTCGCCAGCCCCAGCATCTGAACTTGCGCGTTCCACCAAGTTAACGCAGTGCCTTCGAGAGTATCAGTGGCATATTCCACCTTACGAGCCTCGGGTCATTCACACACTCGAAGACCGATTCGAGTTCCTCGAACTAATGGAGGAGTCCAACAGCTCCTTCAGTGTTGCTGAAAGTAGTAGGACGACAGTCCATAAAAGTCTTGTATGTGCATACAGGTGGCTGAGCGTGTTGACTGTCGTGTACGTAAGAGTAATCAAAATTAAGCACTAGTGTTGAGTTACAAGAGTAGGATCTAAAAATCCTGGAGTAAGTGGTGATGGCAGGTTACACCTCCTGCCTGGGCAGCTGCGAGTGCTGCAGTAACTTGTTCAGTGATCGAAGCCGCCAACTGGGCTTGAGTTAGGTTAGCGCGTCCACTCATGATCTTGCCATCAAGGAGAACATGTGGGTGAGAGGTTCGCGAATAGTGCGAAGAAAGTGAGCACACAAGTATTCTCAAGCAATAACATATAGTAGGTTCTTGTAATCTGAGCATACCACGAGCAAAGTTCTATGTAATTCTAGCAAGTAGGTAAAGTAACATGAATAGTAGTACCTAGGATGTTGAGCCTTGCACGTGGAGCGAAGCGTCGTTGTGGATCGTTGAGAGCACTGTTCTGGTTATAGTCTGGTTTTAACAAAATCGTTTTTCCTTTATTAAAACCGAGTTCTCTATAACCAATGGCTCTGATACCAATCTGTCACACCCCCAAAATCCACACGCGGAGTACCACCGCTTGGAGGCGTGACATGACCAGGATCAAGCCACCAATCATATTGAACATAAGTATATATATATCAAAAGTCATTCATCAATACGATAGGTGTTTACAAAACCAAATATATACAAGTGTGTAGCGGAAGCATTAATGTAAAACCCAACATAAGTTTAAGTACAAAATGATATAATGTTTAACAACACATTCACGATCCATGTCCACAACGACCGTGCCTCCCGTGCAAGCTCCGTAAGTACCTATGGTCCTGCAAGGCATGTAACAGAGAGTCAACAACTAGTTGAGCGAGTTCACAGTTGGTTATTCAGTTATAGAATTCGTTTCGTAAGTCAGTTGTTCGTTTTGTAACCCATGTTTCTTATTAATTCCCATCGCGGTCCTCCAGACATCTGTGCGAAGATTAGTGGCCGTATCGCGGCCTATTCAGGCATCTGTGCGAAGGTTTATGGCCGTATCGCGGCCTTTTCAGGCATCTGTGCGAAGATTAGTGGGGGCTTCCCCATGTGTTAGACTAGTCGTGTTTGTACGTGCCCTTCTTGATCCAAGGACCGTAGCGAGTGTGAGTGTACGTAGGTTTTACGTACGTTGAGGTTGTTGTCCTACCGGACGAACGTACGTATTCTACCCAAGGAGAATACGCAGGATTAATATTGGCATCCTACCCATGGAGGATGGCGGTACATATCCTACCCAAGGAGGATATGTAGGTTCCATTTTTAATTTCTTAACCCATTCCCAAACCACCGGGGAATCCCATGCCTTAGAAAGAGTGTGAACTCACCTTGTTTTGCTCGGTATGCTAAGTATGTGCTCAAAGTAAGTCAATCACGTCCTAAAGTGCGCACGTGTACATAATCAGTTTATATTCACGAAGTTGGCACGTAAGTATAATCATAGTGGACAACGCATAAATAATCACCAAGTAGCACATTGCACGCATTCATGATCATACAAGTCAGGCATAACATCTAACAGCAGTTAGTTAACTCAGTTAAGTTTTAACAGAAACAGTTACTGTGCAAATTACCCAAGTCGGCGAAACACCCTCTGTTTCGCCGTGAGCCCCTTCGACGAATCACTTGATTCGTCGTGATATCCCTCGGCGAAACACATTTGTTTCGCCGTCATGCGTTTCTTTGAATCAGTTTCGTCGAGAATAGTGTTTCGCCAACAGTCAGTTACGTCGAGCAGTTACATCAGTTACGCAATATCACAGAAATCCAAATTTGCCGACATCAACATACGGAAAGGCATTCAATCCTACAGCCAATCATCTAATCACGATATCAGATCAAAATCATCAAGGCACATAATATCTAGCATGAACCCTAATTACATGAATCTCAAAACAACACTCTTGTAATCCATACCCTAACTCAATACATATGTAAAATCGATAATCATACATAATTCCTTAGCACAGAAATCATCATCTAGCCATCATGTAACTTACGCATACACTCCTTTTGATCCAGAAATCAAGCATATACACAACATGTATAAAGAAATCTAAGGACAAAGAAACCGATAAGACGAGCGCACACTAACCGAGATATCCGGGATGAACAAGGGAGGATTCGAGAGAGAAAGATGATGGTGGAAGATGGTTATCGCCTTCACAAAGTGGAGAGTTCTAGGGTTTCTGTTTTTGTTAAAAGTGTGAAACAGGAAGTCGGTTCACGTTTAAAACACAGATTTACTTACTGGGCCCGTAGTGGGCCTCGGCGAATCAATGGGCCGGCGAAACACTCCTGTTTCGTCGTGAAATTCTATGGCGAAACACACTGTTTCGTCGAGTTGTTTGATGGCGAAACATATCTCTGTTTCGTCGAGAAGTATATGGCGAGATAGTCTGTTTCGTCGGGTCCTTTCCTGTGTTAAACAGTTTAAGTTTTCAACAGGTGTTTCATGTTATACAACCAAACACAAAATCATGCAAACAGAATGCATTTTATCATATCATAACATGTACAGTTACAAGTCAAACAAGTCAAACAACTAACAGTCAAAGTCAACGTGCAATAAATACGAAAGTGAATGTCGGAAACTCGAGTTGTCACATCCGCCTCTGCCCTGCCTCCGATTGTCGTGGCTGCCGCCGCTGTTTTTCGTGGCGGGCCGCCGCTTGGCGCCACCTCTTTCGTCGCGTTTCGTTGGTTCGTTTACTAGCACTTGTTCGTTGAACCTCGGTGTCTCGACCGGTTAGTCATTAACCGAGGTATATCTTTCTCATCGGTAGTTAAATATATTTCACTGTGCTCGTATTTGCATGTAACCGGATCATGTCGGGTTTCGTTTTGTTGATCATTAGTTTATATTTCCGCTGTGTTTTATTAATCAACTCGCTTAATTAATTAACTATTTTTATTGAGCCATTTTTTTTATAAATAAAGTTTTGACCGATCACCACGGAAACCCAACACACCCAACAACTTCAATGTTGGAGACATGCTGATGATTCAATCTTGGGATCGAGTCTATATGGAGAAAATCCAAAATATGTTAAACATAACAGCTAATTGATTTGGAGTGTGAGCATCACCAGCTCTAACACAGCTAGCAATAATCGAACTTCAATATATGGTCCAAGCAGGTAATCTACCAACCTTTTAGCTTTTGACTAAGGTAAAATTTCCTAACTACTTTCAACATGAGCATTACAGGTTCCATATCGTTGTATGATTACAATAACAAGTTCAAAAATGGCTAATAAAACGGTTTATGGATTTAGCAAAGCCTGAAAGATTATACCCTCGAACAGCTGGTGCCGGAGGGCACACACTTTTCTTTTTAAAAACATTTTCATAGATAGATAATCTCAATAATAAACTTTAAACAAAATTGAACACACAAGACACAAAAGTGTACAACCAAATAAATAATCAATGAAACTTTCGAAGTTGAAAAAAAAAACTTACACGGAGCAATGACTAAGTGAGCGGATAAAGGGCCAACCGTGTGCTTCTGGTTCAGCCGCTATTTGCCAAAGTTTCCTAAATTTCGGATGAGATTAAGATGTAGTATGTATGCACATACATACTGCGTCTCAGGCTTTTTAAGTCAACATCATAAAATAACTCAATATTTAAAGATTCGGACTCTGTCTCTCCCTAACAATGCATTATGAAAGTATATTAAAAAAAGAACATACTTAAAATTTCAGTTACATAGGGCAAAATAAGATTGCTTTATGATGAAGGCAAAAATTCACCTATTAAGTATTGATGTACCAACATTTTAACAACTATTTAAATGATAACAAAAAAGACACCATTGTAATATTTTGTGCAGCATGTATGGCAAGTGTGTGTCTATTCCGTAAGGTTGGATCCCCATATACTCGCATATATTCACTAAACGAGGCCTGATAGCAGGGACCATTTTGAAAAAAAACAAGGTAGGTTAGTAACATAGCACTAATAATGAGGTTATACTAGAGCAATATTGCTACAGATATAACTGAAAAGTGTAAATTAGACCTGCTGATATTATCAAGGGTAAGTTCGTCATTGAATAACTTTGCAAATCCTAGAATTTCCTCGTTAGCAACAGAACCACCTGTTCTAACCTGCATATCAGTTTGTAAGAACAAATGACCTGATCAATGTCTTGACCTTGTTCAAAAGAAGCTCATGCATTATACTACACAAGCAAAGAAGTGCTTCCTGGCTCATGCAAAACATACAATAACTTCATTAGCACGTGTTCTTAAGTTGAGTGTACCTATTACAAACTTAGCAATCAACAGGACCTTAAGTTGACAGGCTTCCATTTGAGCGCCCAAAAACAAAGATTGGTTGCCAGTCGGCCATTGGCGTAGCTTAGTGGCGGCGGGAGGGGGCGGCCGACCCCCCGAACTTTTCGCTCAGTAGTGGAGAGTATGTAGTTTTTGTATATAAATTTTTGGGTATATACGATTTTTACCCCCCGGTTTTATAGAAATTTTTGGGTATATACGTTTTCGACCCCCCGGTCGGAAATCTCAAGCTTCGCCACTGCAGTCGGCAAAGCTGACAATGTATGTTGATACAAGTGCTGGGTGTTACAAATTACTAGTTTTTACTATGAATACCCTGTTCTTTGTCATTTTCTGCATAAAAGAGAGGGAAGGAACCTAACTCAACATATTGACTGACCGATGTAAATCACTAATGCTTCATCTTCTAAAGAAATTCAAACGCTAAAGTAACACACTGTCCAACTTTATCTGAAAAACAGCACGAAATGTCCATATTACCTCCCAACTCGAATGTAAACAATAGATATAGCATTTCCTAACCATTAAAAACATCTTTCAAAGTGCAACAAAGTAGACATCAATTTACCAATCACAACAAACACCTTGAAAACATATGGCCACCACCAAAGTTCACACCACTTTATAACAAAAACAATTCACAAATCCAGTAGTAATTCCAACAGTTTCTTAATTTCTCACAAAACCAACACCAATGGCTAAAGAGCTGTTAAATTTGGTGACTATTTCTATCGATTAACACACATATGCGTGTTCTGTGGATGAAAGTAAAAGACTTACGAAAGTAACATCTATCAAAAAGGGAATATAACACAATCAAAATGACAGAAATAAACCCTAAAATCAAACATCTATCAGTGGACAAGGAAAACAGAAGGCGTGAAACACCTCATAAACCCTAAAATAACCTAAATAATACCTGAATTGTAGACGGAGGATGGGGGGTTTGTGGTGGAGGAGACGATAGAGACGCGGAGACGGTGGCAGGTTTGTGGCGGAGGAGACGGCGGAGGCCGGAGAAGATGAAGATGCCTTGAATCGCTGAATCGCTGATGATAGCCTGATGAAGATGATGATGTTCACCTGTGCTTTTTCTATTCAAACCCTAATGACCCGTATGCCGTGCTTTTAATTTAATCAACCCAACTTGACTATTGAATAAAAGTTTTAACTTTTTTAAGTGACCAATTTCAACCTCTTATTTATTTTTTTAACCCAAAATAACCCATTGTAGTTTTTAAAAAGGTTAAAATAACCCATTTAATAGCTTCTGGGTCAGGATAATTTTAATATTTTAAAACATAACAATGGTATACAAATATTAATGTACATATGTTAGGGATCTAATAAAGTTGACCTGGCAGCGATATGCAACACGAGGACCAACACGACTTCATGGTAGGGTGCACGGTTGTTACATTCGAGCTCCCTTGCTAATCAACTAACCTTCTCATTGGCATGTCGGAAACTAGAGGTTCATATTTTGATTTTTTAAAAGAAAATGGAACGCGAGGCCGCCTGCTGGGCTGACCAGTTTCTCATGATGAGACCTATATTTTTTTAACCAGAATTAAAAGATTTAGTTTTATAGATCAGCAAGAACATGAACAAGAAATTCAGAATGCTTACCATAGATAGACACCACTAGAGAAATGATCCGGATGACGTAGAACTCTTATGTTCTTGTGAAGTGCAGCAAGCTTTTTCTTACTATAAAAACTATTAATTTTCAGAGCAAGAGCAAGCTCTTTGTACATCAGGTGTCTATCGAATAAGTGTCCTATAAAACTGATGTTTTATGACTCAAATATCAGGTGTCCAATTACAGTGTATTATAATAACACCACAATGATTAAGCGTCCTCTAAAGGTTAAACTTATAAGACCCAAGTGTCAAGTGTCTTTTTAAGTTATATTATAATAAAACTCTGGCGAATAAGCGTCCTTTAAAACTAATGTCTTATGACTCAAATATCAAGTGTTCTATTATGGTGTATTATAATAACACCATAATGATTAAGCGTCCTATAAAGTTTAAAGTTATAAGACCCAAGTGTCAAGTGTCCTATTAAGTTAAGTTCTAATATGACTTCGACTACAAAGGATCCTATAACACTGAACATTTATGACTTAACTACAACGTGTCCTATTAAGTTATGTTATAATAGGACCCCAGATGATCAAGTGTCCTAATACAGTACCACGTAATGGGATACTAACAATTAAATGTCTTATAAAGTACTTTATTAGGATCTACATTTTAAGCGTCCTATTAAATTATATGATAATAGGACCCCAAAATATCATCCATCCTATTAAATAGTTTTTTAGGACACCGGTCTAGTAGAGTATATTATAAAAGGCCCTCAAAAGTTCATTAGTCCTATTAAATAGTTTTTTAGGACCCTCTTTTACAAGCATCCCACAGAAAAGGTCCTAAAAAGCCATTTTTGTTGTAGTGATTCCTGATCTGGACAATTTTCTCTGAAGTTTCAAGTACAAGTTTTGGACCTGTGATCTGGCTGTCACCCACCTCAGCCCAACAAAGAGGAGAACGACATTTCCGTCCGTGCAAGGCTTCGAACGGAGCTGCCCGGATTCTGGTATAGTAGCTATTGTTATAAGAGAACTCTATCAAAGGCAGGTGTTTCTCCCAGCCCTTGCTAAAATCTATTACGCACGCACGCAGCATGTCTTCAAGTGTCTGGATGGTTCGCTCACTTTGACCATCCGTCTGTGGGTGATAAGCAGTGCTCATGTCGAGACGCGAGCCGAACGATTTGTGCATCGACTGCCACAAATCCGAAATGAAACGAGGGTCACGATCAGATATAATAGAGGTCGGCACCCCGTGCCTAGAAACCACTTCCTTCAGATAGACAGCTGCAAGTTGTGAGAACTTATCCGTTTCCTTGATTGCTAGAAAATGTGCTGACTTCGTGAGACGATCAACGATCACCCAGATGGTATCGTTTCCGTTTTGAGTTCTCGGCAAACCCGTGACGAAATCCGTTACGATTTGCTCCCATTTCCACATGGGTATCTCTGGTTGCTGAAGTAGACCCGAGGGTTTCTGATACTCCATCTTAACCTTCGCACAAGCCAAGCATTTACTCACGTACGACGCAATTTGAGCTTTCATCTTCGGCCACCACCTTGAGATCCTGATACATCTTATCCGAACCCAGATGAACAGAGTATCGAGACTTATGCGCTTCGTCCATGACAAGCTCCCGAAGATTACCAAACAGAGGAACCTATATGCGTTCCATGAAATAGAGAATACCATCAGATATCTCTATAACTCGTTTCTCCATGCCCCTAAAGTACTCTGCTTCAATGTTTTCCTCTTTCAACGCTTCAGTTTGTGCAGAACGGATCTGGCCAGGCAAATTAAATTGGATGGTGAGCTGCAAGGCGTGAAAACATTTGGGTTTCGGTTCCTTTCGACTGGAGGCATCAGCTACCACGTTAGCCTTACCCAGATGATACTTGATTGCACAGTCGTAGTCGTTCAAAAGTTCTACCCAGCGACGCTGTCGCATATTCAATTCCTTCTGGTCAAAGATATGCTGAAGGCTCCTGTGGTCAGTATAAATAGTGCATTTAGTGCTGTACAGGTAATGCCTCCAGATTTTTAGCGCAAACACTACGGCTCCCAACTCTAAGTCGTGAGTCGTGTAATTTCTCTCGTGAACCTTCAATTATCGAGAGGCGTATAAATAGTGCATTTAGTGTTGTACAGGTATCACCTTCTCGCGTTGCATCAGCACGCAACCTAGACCCTGAATAGAAGCATCACAGTACACCACAAAATCTTCGGTACCCTCAGGTAAGGACAAATATGGTGCACTGCAGAGTTTTTGTTTCAACAGCTGGAAAGCATCTTCTTGTTCAATTCCCCATGAGTATGCAACGCCTTTTCATTTCAACGAAGTAAGAGGTTGAGCAATCTTCGAGAAGTCTTTAATAAATCTCCGATAGTACCCTGCGAAACCGAGAAATTGTCGCACCTCCAAGGGATTCTTTGGTGCCGCCTAATTTCTAATAGCATTGATCTTTGCAGGATCCACGTGTATTCCCGATTCATTCCCAATGTGGCCAAGGAAGTGTACCTCTCGAATCCAGAAGTCACACTTAGAGAGTTTTGCGTAGAGCTGCTCCTTCCTTAGAAGCTCCAAGATAAGATGCAGGTGTCGCTCGTGATCCTCCTTGCTCTTAGAGTAGATTAGAATGTCATCGATGAACAGGATAATGAAATCATCAAGATACGGCTTGCATACACGGTTCATGAGGTCCATGAAGACCGCTGGTGCGTTCGTCAAACCAAACGACATAACCAGAAACTCATAATCCCATACCGCATTCGAAAGGCCGTTTTAGGAACATCCTCCTCCTGAACTCTCATCTGATGATAGCCCGATCTTAAGTCGATTTTCGAGTAAAAACTTGACCCTTGCAACTGGTCAAACAGATCGTCGATGCGTGGCAGAGGATAACGGTTCTTGACAGTCACCTTGTTGAGTTCCCGATAATCAATACACATACGAAAGGACCCGTCTTTCTTCTTTACAAATAGAACTGGGGCTCCCCAAGGCGAAGAACTGGGTCGGATAAAACCTCTATCCAACAGCTCCTGAAATTGATTAGATAGCTCTTGCAACTCCCCAGGTGCAAGACGATAAGGAGCTCGAGCAATTGGGGCCGCTCCTGGCGCAAGATGAATATGAAATTCCACTTGACGGTGAGGGGGTAAACCAGGAAGGTCCTCAGGAAATACGTCAGAAAATTCACGAACAACTGGCAGGTCTTCGATCTTCCTCTCTTCAGGCTGAGGATCAGAAACAAGTGCTAAAATAGCAGGATACCCCTTTCGTAGACACTTCTGAGCTTCCATAGATGAGATGATACCAACCATCGCCCCACTGCGATGCCCTTGAATCGAAAAAGATTCTCCATTGGGGAGAGGAATACGCACAATTTTCTCTTTACAAAGGATGTCTGCACGGTGCTTGGACAACCAGTCCATACCAACCACTACGTCGAAACTACCGAGGGTAACAGGAAGGAGATCAATGTCAAACACTTGACCCATAAGATCTACTTTGCATACCACAATAATGTGCGAGGCTTCAATTGACTTACCATCAGTTAATTCTACTACATGCTTAATTTCTAGAGGTGTTAGAGTTAACCCTAATCGTTGACTTCTAAGGACACATAACTCCAATCGGCACCAGAATCAAATAACACAGAAGCAAAGAGATTGTTCACAGAAAACGTACCAGTCACGACATTGCCATCGTTCCTAGCATCACCAGCTCCAATCGTAAATGCCCTCCCACGAGCACCATTGCCCCCATTGTTTCCATTATTGTTATTCCCAGCATTATGATTGTTATTATGACGGTTGTTGTTGTCATTGGCGTTCTGATTTAGCTGAGGGCAATCCCGTTTAATGTGACCCTCGTCCCCACACTGGAAACACCCCTTCCTAATGCCTTGGTTCTGATAGGGCTGCTGCCTTTGCTGTTGCTGTTGCTGATGCTGCTGATTCTGCTGTTGATTTTGCTGTTGCTGCTTTGGGTATGGAGCTCTACAGTCTTTTGCCATATGGCCCACCTTATCACACCTATGGCAAGCCCAGACACACGGTCCATGATGATGATACCCACACTTGTTGCACTTTGGCTTCCTACCAACGTAGGAACCTCGGCTCTGATTTCTGCCTTGGCCTTGGTTAACTGAGGACGACTGACTGAAACTACGATTATTGCTGTTGTCAGGCCTTTTCTGCGATTGGCTTGCACAGGTTGCTTTGTCAGCATCATTCCATTTACGCTTGTTATCACTAGCAGGTGTGGTAGCCGTAGCAGCAGGGGTAGTAGCAGAAACACAGGGCGGTAGCGATCCATGCTCGACCTCTTGGTCAGTAATCTTGTGTGCTAAACGGATAATTTGAGGCAAATTGTTAAGATTTGCAGCAGTGACCAAACACTTTACTGATGGTGCTAGGCCCTTGATGTACAACTCAATTCTTCGAGGTGGGGGTCGAGACAAGTTAGGGCACATGTTTGCTAGCTCATGAGATCGTTTCGTGTACGCTTCAATTTCGGACCCTTCCATCTTCAAATTGTAGTACTCGTTCTCGAGCTTCTGAATCTCGTCACGAGGACAGTACTCCTCCCGCATCAACTCCTTAAAATCATCCCAAGTCGTTGCATTAGCCATTTCGATGCCCAACATTTGAACCTGGGCATTCCACCAAGTTAAGGCAGCATCCTCCAAGGTGCCCGTAGCATACTTCACTCGGTCCCCTACGGGTCAGTTACACATAGCGAACACTGACTCAGCCTTCTCAAACCAACGCAGTAACCCCACAGCCCCTTCAGTCCCACTAAATGTCTGTGGCTTACAATCCATGAATGTCTTGAACGTGTAAGCAGGCGGATTGTTTTGATTCTGATTCGCTTGTTGACCTAAGAACGAAAGAAAACACAGCACACGAGTAAGGGTTGTGTACACGACACAAGAATAAAAAGGGTATTTGGCACATTTCGTACCAGCTTGATAGGCTGCCAAAGCCTCAGGCACACGTGTGTTAATCAAGTTTGTCAACTCAGCCTTAGGCATCGCAATGTGACCATGCCCATGGCCTCATCCGCTCATGATTCTTTATGAGAAAAGAGAAAAGGTTAAGGGTCGAGATAAGGTAGAAGTCAAACCTCACAATAACTTCTACAGACTACTAGGTTAATATCAGACTACAGAGCGGAACCCCCTTCACACTTGTTAAGCCTCACTGGGACTCACATGCACCCCACATTATTATTATGTGTGCACCCATAATAACAATGCAATTTGCATGTTTATCTCAGCTCCTCCTAACTCGTGCTAAAAGGTTCCTCAAGTTCGAGTAGCAAGACAAAAGGTATCACAATACATAAATCACGAAACTCTAGAGGAAGGTCGAATTGTGATTCTATTAGCCACCTAACATAGGCAAGTAACACATGAATTCAGTCTGTAGTGCTAAGTGTGCAATCACATGCAACATCATACGTAAGTGTACACTAGATATGCTATGCAATAAGTAAACGAGAGATGAACCTTGCAATCTGGAGCTGAGTGTCATGGTCGATTTCGAAGCTGTTCGGTTATAGTGTGGTTTTATAAAAACGTTTTAAAACCTAGTTCACTATAACCAGTGGCTCTGATACCAAACTGTCACACCCCCAAAATACCACATGCGGAAACACCGCGGGACGTGTGACGTACCAGGATCCAGCTACCAATCACATTGAACCACAACATAGTATTAAATAAAAGTTTCCATTTATTTCATTAAGTAATTCCAAAACACAACTTAAAACAAATTCGTTCAGCGGAAGCATATTTAAACAGTTATTCAAGTATTTCAAAACAAATGTGCAAGATCAATAAACATGTATCCAAGAGCTACGACCCATGACCACTCCAGCACTCCCAGAAAGCAAGTTCTATCCGTGAATCTAATGACCTACAAGCATGAAGACAAGTGTGTCAGACGACACTGGTGAGTTCAAAGTTTGTTAACACGTTTTAGTTACCAGGTATAAGTATAAAACATTTTAGAGATTAGATGTTGTTAATAACTAGATTACCGCAGATGGCTCCAGATTATTTGCCATTCCCCAATGCTCTATCAAACATTGGTCAAGTGGTTAAGGTAATTAGTTCACGACCGTCCTCCCTGGTACAGTGTGAGGGTGCCAAACCTAATAGCGCTATCAACTAATAACCCCGTTGCCTCCCCGGTAACCAATCGGTATATGATGGGACTTAATGATAGAAATGAGTGTATTAACCAACATCCCGGGTTTAACATTCCAGTCAAACCCAATTACCCGACATTCCTCCCCGGAACGTTACCAGATGTCCCTCCCCGAGGCGCATGCTTGGAAAAAGAGCAGTGAACTCACCTTAGATTTGCTCGGTTTAATTAGTTACCTTTTCCAGTTAGTCAACAATACTTATCAGTTCCATAAACAACCATGTGACGAACCGAACTTTCATGGTTAGCGTTACCTATTTTCTTGACACTGGTTTCCGGTTGGGGATGGTATTAACCAAGTGTTTGATGCGTTAAACATGTGATGGTTCTATGTGATGGTATCTAGTTATTATGAAAGTTGTTATATTCGGGTTTGTTAAACCCAATCGCACATTCCTTAAAATGACATGGGCTCCCACAAGCCCCAAAACTCCCAAAGCCCACATCAAACTCGGACTGGATTAATAGTGGCGCACTAAACGATGTTTTGGGTTACACTAGTTATAAATTACACAAAATCACAAAACCCTAATCCTTCCTACTAGTGGACGAAACCCTTCTTTCTTGTGAACCCCTCTCGTTCCATCCGCCTAAGTATATCCAACACCCCTGCATGTGGTAAGTGCAATACTTCTACTTTAATATTTGTTTTGTCAGTATGTGTTGAGTGGATCGATAGTCATGGGGGGGTTCCTAATGATCTGAGAGTGGGTAGGATATTTGGCAGCTAGTGGTTTAAATGTTGGGTGATTTTAAAGTAGCTGATGTGACGTGGGATTTACCCAAACCAATAGCTCATATTCTCGGCCGCATGTATGCTAAGTTTTATATTTTTTTTCTCATGATGATCGAAATAGGAATCTAATGTGTTGGTCATTGTGATCGTGTTAGGTGAATCTTGGGTCGCATGATTATACGTGTTAATAGGAATAAACATGGGAGATTGTAAATTCTTGTTAATGCTGTGTGATAAATTGTATTCATGAACAGGACGTTGATGACTAACATGTTGTTGAATTGTTGAAACTTGAACCATGATGAAATATATAGATGATGATTATTGTAACTGTTGACTTAGCAATGGGTAGGGTAGTGTGAATTCATGAAAAATGTTAATGATCATGGCTGCCAACATAGATGAAACAGATTATGTATGGTCTTACACTATCAATCTGGGCATGTTACACACTTGCATTGGGTCGCATGAGTCCCTTAGTTTGGCATGCATTTGGGCCGGGTAATACGAACGGGGTAACATTTGGGTCACATGGAAACCGTTGTGGAATGGGCCGCGCGGAAACTGGTTAAAACATTGGGTTGCACATTTAAGTTTGGGCTGCACAAAGGAAGTGGACCACACACTACTTCTTCGGTCGTACCACTGAGACCTGGATCACACACACTACAACTGGGTTAGCCACGTTGGGCCGTACACTGCACGTTTAATTCGGATAGGATGGCGGATCAGGCCATGTTGCATACTCTCAATGGGCCTAGTAATAACTGAGTCGCACATTTATGTGAATAACAAAATAATTGTTAAGTGTATTGTGAAACTTGAACGTGTAATGTGAACGTCACAGGAGACCCGAATACTTGTTATATGTTGTTATGGATTATTTTGTTACGTGATCTCTTGCTATGACTGCATAAGGATGTGTGATTTATCTGTACACTACTTGTGCATTGTGTATGAAGAATACGTGAACTATGTGTATACGATACTGACAAGTCTTTGGTAACCACGGTAGGGTTTGGTTGACTAACTTGGAGTGGGTAATGTAACATACCGAGCAATCTAAGGTGAGTTCACTGCACTTTTCTAAGCATGCGTCCCGGTGGTTTGGGACATCTGGTAAATGTTTCTAAAGGGAATACTGGGTAAACTGTTATTTGGGATGTTGGTTATTGAACACAGAATCGATCATCTACCGTGTTGCCTGTAAGGCAATGGGGTAACTAGTTGATAGCGCTATTAGGTTTGACACCCTCACACCGGGCCGTAAGGACGGGCGTGATCTAGTTACCTGGACATCATTACCAATGCTTGGTTAGGGGTATTGGGGTTGGGCACACTCCCAGGTTATATTGGGCATACTCCCATGGTATATATTGGACACACTTCCAGTATATAAGACTCTCCTACGTTAATATCAATCCCAAAACAAAACGAAACGATGAGTTGACTTAACAGATATCTGGTAACTACACACGTTAACAAAACCTTGAACTCACCAGCGTCGTCTGACACACTTGTCTGCATGCTTGCAGGTCGCTAGAATTCGTGACGTGGACTTGCTATCTGGGAGTGCTGGAGTGGTCATGGATCGAGGCTCTTGGATTAACTTATAAGTGAAACGTTGGTTTTGAACATTTACTATGAAACAATTGTTAAACGATTTACTATATGCTTCCGCTACACAACTCTTTGGGAGTAACCCTATGTTTGATATTTTCTATTGGTAATTCATGACATGTTTTATTTAAATATTTATCATTGGTTCAATGTGATTGGTGGCTCGAACTCTGATGATTAACACGCCTCGCGGAGTTCCCGCAGGTGGTATTTTGGGGGTGTTACAGTTTGGTATCAGAGCCATTGGTTATAGTGAACTTGGTTTTAAAACGTTTTTATAAAACCAGACTATAACCGAAAAAGTTCTGAATACGACCATGACACTCAGCTCCAGACAGCAAGGTTCGTCTCTCGCTTACTCATTGTACTGCATAACTAGTGAACACTTACGTATGATATTGCATGTGACTGCACGCTTAGCACAACAGTATGAATTGATGTACTACATGCATATGTTATGTGATTGATGGTGTGGTGTTTCCTTAGACATTCATGACTCCTGTTTTGTGATGTTCTTTGTTTGCTATTCGAGTTTGAGGAACCATTCGACATGAGTTAGGAGGAACTGAGATGAGCATGCAAATCACAATATTATTGTGGGTGCACACATAATAATAATGTGGGGTGCATGTGAGTCCCAGTGAGGCTTGACAAGTGAAGAAGGGGTTCTGCTCTGTTATTTGATCAATGTGAAACGTAACAAGTCTATAGGAGTCATAGCAGTGATTGCCTCCTACTCGAACGTGATCTTTTCACTCCTCTCTGAATCCTTTCGAACCTCAATGCTATCGAGTATTACCTGAACACCCATCTAAACGCCTAGCGAACTTTGTAGAATGTTAGGTGCTAGTACGAACGTCCTTGAGTTGGATGGCTTAGCGTCAACTGATTGGACTATGCTTTCATCACTTATCTTTGTTTGCTGGAACTTAGCGTGTTGACGCCTTAGATTCCAAAGTGCGATCACTTCTGCGACACTCTTGCGACATACCGTGTATTACTCGGTCAACTTGCAAGAACGATGGACAAGAGGGTAAACGTAGTACCTTACCGACTTCAGCATTTGAACGACCCTAGTTACCGGCAACGAACAACAGCGATTTGACTCCAATCGAATCCTTAACCTCAGCCAGCGACTCATGGGAGTCGACTCTTATGAACCAATCGGGACAAAATCGACGACGATTGACTGTAGAGCGGACTGTGTAACCGCCGGCACCATGAGTAGTGCCTTAGGACGTGGCACGGAATGTGAAAAGATGGACCTTGTTGGTGAAAGGACGCAGGACACCGTTACATGCAACAGTATTAGAGGCAACAGTCGCGACAACATCAAGGTACTCGTGATCGTAGCTTACAGTATGGAAACGAAGGTGACCTCGACAAGGATTGACTGTGTTAAGTCAAGGTGACGAAAACCAAGGGAACGACGCCAGTACTGGAAATTCTCGTGATGAAAACAACACTGGAAATGAAGCTCATGGAAGGACATTTAGTAGTGGTATCGGCTTTACCAGGCGTAATAGCAACACGATAGCTTGGATGGGTAGATATTCGCTTCGTCTCTGTTCTGTTTAACCCTGATGCTTCTTGAAACCGAACCTGTTGTGGAGTCGGCTAATGCAAGTCAATTGAAGCCTTATATGTTCGCTGGGACGCAAACTCGACCTTGGGGGACAGGTGTTCGACATCGACCTTCCTTCTACTACCCCTGATGGTTACAATGCAGTAGTTAGTGTGGATTGGTTATTCAGAAATCACGCAGACATACTTTGTGAGGAGAAAATTTTGTGTGGAGAATTGTTATTTGTTCTAAAGCAACAGAGTGGTGCAAAGGTTAGCGCCATATCAGCTATGAAGGCCCAGGAGAGTCTACGGAGGGATTACTCCGCTATGTTGGCAACCGTTACTATGTTGGGCTAGGGAAAGAGGATCGAGGATCCACCAATTGTTTGTGGTACTTGAGGAACTTTCAGGGTTACTTTCACAACTGATTAGGTAGAGTCTCAGATTGATCTCATGACCAAAGACAGCCTTGATTACTCGTACTCCTTATCGTCTGGCGCTTGGAAAGTTGCAAGAACTGTCCAATCAACCTCAGGAAACTACAGAATGGGAGTTTTATAGATCTAGTTCCTCGTTTTAGGGAAACGCGCTCTATTGTGGAAACGAAGGACGAGTCCTTTCGTACGTGTACAGACTACCACAAGGTGGCTATGATAGACCGTCACCCCCTGACTCGCATCGACAACCTGCTTGACCTGTTGCAATAATCAAGATTCTATCCGGAAACTGACTTAAGATCGGACTGTCATCTGATGGAAGACCATGGGGAGGATGATCCCTAACACGGCGTTACAGATCCAGTATGGTGACGATGATTTTCTGTTCAAGATATTTAAGATATCCATCACACCAACAACCTCAGGGATCACGTAAGTGATATACGTCAACCTCGTTTCGCCAGATCCGTCGACCGCATTTATCGGTGACGTTTTGAATCACTACCAGGAGAAGGAACACCCTGAACGGCACATATACCTGTATTTTTGTTCTAGAGCTCCTAGGGGAGGAGTAACTACACGTGAAATCTATTTGTGTGTGACTTCAGGGTGGGGAGATACACTTTCTTGGTCACATAGTTCACAGAGTGGGGATACGTGCAGATCTCGTTAAAGATCCATTTCATTAGATATTGATCGGCATCAAGTGGTCCGTCGGGGATACAGTAATTTTTGGTTCAGTTAAATACTATCGCAGATCTATCGAGGGATTTTTGAAGATCGAGCAGCTTACATCTATTTAGCACATCAGGGTGCTGTATTCGTGGGAGACAAAACAGGAGGAGGTCTTTTCGGCTTTCGAATCCCAACTCTGCAATACACTGAGCATCGTCTCTACCCGAGGGTGCGGGTGATTTAGTTACACGCCGATGCAACACATGGAGGTGATAGCTTACGTAATAGACTTACAAGGAGGATTGCATGACACACAATCCGCGGTGGAAACCGTGGTCTTTGGATGTAAGTTGGAGGCATTACTTGGACGGTACCGAATGCGCCGCTTAGACCGATCACAAGGGCCTCCCGTGTACCCTAGTTTCGAAGAAGCTAAATCAGTTAATGACATCGCTGGATGGAACTTTTGGATGATTACAACTGCGAAACTCGAATGTGCACGAGCTTTGCAGCTCACTATCGACTCTAACTTACCTGATCAGACTCGCTATGTTCAAACCAGAGAACTAAAGGAAGAGAATTTTCAAGTGGAACCCATGCGGGGCATGGAGGAGCAACTGTTGGCAGGTCGGACGATATTCGCTATCTCATGGAACGAATGTGGATCTTATTATACAGCAACTGTAAGGAACTTGTGTTGAGCGAAGCACATCAGCCTCGATATGATGGTCATCTGGATTTGATGGAATATGTTAGGATCGGAGAATCTTGTACTGGCAACTAAGCTTGAAGGCCTACACAGCGAAGCATGTGAACGACGTTTGACTTGTGTGAAAGTCAACGTGGAAGATCAGAAACCTTCTGGTTTGTGTCAGTAATCAGAAACACCTATTTAGAGATTGGAACAGACAACCATATGGTTCGTCACTGGTTTACCAAAACATCGAAACGGAAACAATATCACCTGGGTGATCGTTGATTGTCTCGCGTTATCAGCACACTTTCTTTCAATCAAGGAAACTGACGAGTCTTCGTAACTGTGAATGTTATTCTGAGAGATGCAGCTTTTAGGCACGAAGTGCCAGCTCCTGTTACCTTTGATTTTGAGCTATACCTGATTTATAACCGGCAATACATAACACACTTGGCTCATGTCTAGACATGAGCATTACTTACCACTCTAGGACAATCGGACAGAGTAACGAACCATCCTGGCACACGAGGACATGCTGCGAGCATGTGCGTGATTGACTTTAGTAAACATTTGGAAGGACACTCACCTTTGGGAGAGTTCTACTGTAGCCATTACCGTATTGGTATGCATGCCGCTCTGTTTGAGGCATTGCAGGGACAACGCTAACCTCCTTGTTGGATTAAGGTGGGTGACAACCAAATTATGGGCCCAAGACTTGTACTCGAAACTCTTGGGAAGATTGATTAAGTCGGAAATTGTTTGGCGGTAACGCGTGACTGTCAGGAAAAGCTGATAAGCTTAGGAAACACTGGGAGTTCGCTGTGGACGATCGTATCATAATCGAAAGTCTCATCCTGGGAGGGTGCGGGAAACTATGGAAGTTTACGATGCGTTAGGACATTTAGACTTCTGGAATGAATCGGGGACATATTCACAAACTCGAGTTACCTGGCGAATTGGGCAACGTACACGATGTCAGTATGACTCAAATCTATAGAAACGTTTGACCGAGAAAACATTTGTGATATCCACTACCCTCAGCAGTTCAAGCGGTTGTATCAACTTCTAGTATCATTGGCAAATTTCGGGACGAAATTCCCTCTCAAGTTGGGGATGATGTGGCACCTGAGCAAAATCCGCAGCAATCTTAATTTCCTCACTTCACTCCTCAGTGCTTATTTGCCAAATTTCGGGACGAAATTTCTTTCAAGTTGGGGATGATGTGACGACCCGAACTTTCATGGTTAGCGTTACCTATTTTCTTGACACTGGTTTCCGGTTGGGGATGGTATTAACCAAGTGTTTGATGCGTTAAACATGTGATGGTTCTATGTGATGGTATCTAGTTATTATGAAAGTTGTTATATTCGGGTTCGTTAAACCCAATCGCACATTCCTTAAAATGACATGGGCTCCCACAAGCCCCAAAACTCCCAAAGCCCACATCAAACTCGGACTGGATTAATAGTGGCGCACTAAACGATGTTTTGGGTTACACTAGTTATAAATTACACAAAATCACAAAACCCTAATCCTTCCTACTAGTGGACGAAACCCTTCTTTCTTGTGAACCCCTCTCGTTCCATCCGCCTAAGTATATCCAACACCCCTGCATGTGGTAAGTGCAATACTTCTACTTTAATATTTGTTTTGTCAGTATGTGTTGAGTGGATCGATAGTCATGGGGGGGTTCCTAATGATCTGAGAGTGGGTAGGATATTTGGCAGCTAGTGGTTTAAATGTTGGGTGATTTTAAAGTAGCTGATGTGACGTGGGATTTACCCAAACCAATAGCTCATATTCTCGGCCGCATGTATGCTAAGTTTTATATTTTTTTTCTCATGATGATCGAAATAGGAATCTAATGTGTTGGTCATTGTGATCGTGTTAGGTGAATCTTGGGTCGCATGATTATACGTGTTAATAGGAATAAACATGGGAGATTGTAAATTCTTGTTAATGCTGTGTGATAAATTGTATTCATGAACAGGACGTTGATGACTAACATGTTGTTGAAACTTGAACCATGATGAAATATATAGATGATGATTATTGTAACTGTTGACTTAGCAATGGGTAGGGTAGTGTGAATTCATGAAAAATGTTAATGATCATGGCTGCCAACATAGATGAAACAGATTATGTATGGTCTTACACTATCAATCTGGGCATGTTACACACTTGCATTGGGTCGCATGAGTCCCTTAGTTTGGCATGCATTTGGGCCGGGTAATACGAACGGGGTAACATTTGGGTCACATGGAAACCGTTGTGGAATGGGCCGCGCGGAAACTGGTTAAAACATTGGGTTGCACATTTAAGTTTGGGCTGCACAAAGGAAGTGGACCACACACTACTTCTTCGGTCGTACCACTGAGACCTGGATCACACACACTACAACTGGGTTAGCCACGTTGGGCCGTACACTGCACGTTTAATTCGGATAGGATGGCGGATCAGGCCATGTTGCATACTCTCAATGGGCCTAGTAATAACTGAGTCGCACATTTATGTGAATAACAAAATAATTGTTAAGTGTATTGTGAAACTTGAACGTGTAATGTGAACGTCACAGGAGACCCGAATACTTGTTATATGTTGTTATGGATTATTTTGTTACGTGATCAATTGCTATGACTGCATAAGGATGTGTGATTTATCTGTACACTACTTGTGCATTGTGTATGAAAAATACGTGAACTATGTGTATACGATACTGACAAGTCTTTGGTAACCACGGTAGGGTTTGGTTGACTAACTTGGAGTGGGTAATGTAACATACCGAGCAATCTAAGGTGAGTTCACTGCACTTTTCTAAGCATGCGTCCCGGTGGTTTGGGACATCTGGTAAACGTTTCTAAAGGGAATACTGGGTAAACTGTTATTTGGGATGTTGGTTATTGAACACAGAATCGATCATCTACCGTGTTGCCTGTAAGGCAATGGGGTAACTAGTTGATAGCGCTATTAGGTTTGACACCCTCACACCGGGCCGTAAGGACGGGCGTGATCTAGTTACCTGGACATCATTACCAATGCTTGGTTAGGGGCATTGGGGTTGGGCACACTCCCAGGTTATATTGGGCACACTCCCATGGTATATATTGGACACACTTCCAGTATATAAGACTCTCCTACGTTAATATCAATCCCAAAACAAAACGAAACGATGAGTTGACTTAACAGATATCTGGTAACTACACACGTTAACAAAACCTTGAACTCACCAGCGTCGTCTGACACACTTGTTTGCATGCTTGCAGGTCGCTAGAATTCGTGACGTGGACTTGCTATCTGGGAGTGCTGGAGTGGTCATGGATCGAGGCTCTTGGATTAACTTATAAGTGAAACGTTGGTTTTGAACATTTACTATGAAACAATTGTTAAACGATTTACTATATGCTTCCGCTACACAACTCTTTGGGAGTAACCCTATGTTTGATATTTTCTATTGGTAATTCATGACATGTTTTATTTAAATATTTATCATTGGTTCAATGTGATTGGTGGCTCGAACTCTGATGAGTAACACGCCTCGCGGAGTTCCCGCAGGTGGTATTTTGGGGGTGTTACAAACTAGGTAACGCATTTTCACAGTTTGTATACATCACAAGAACACCGTATGATATGTAGCAAATACTCAATTTTCATGCTAGTCCACATTCCACGTGCATATCATGCAATAGCATTCAACAGTTAAAGTGATTATTCACATTAATACATACAAGTTTCCTCATTTCCAACTAGTGTTGTCATCATGCACAAACGAAATCGTGTAGCCAAACATTCACATCAAACACATTATACAATATATGAATTGGTCTGTTAATTTGTTCTCAAATGGCATCACGACGAAGATCCATGCTTCGTCGTTCACTTTCATGGCGAAGATCCTCCTCGACAAAGGTTTCCCCTCGACGAAGATCCACACTTCGTCCAGAAGGGTTGTGATGAAGATTGATAATGTTCGCCAACATGTATGTCGACGAAGATTGACATTCTTCGTCGACTTAAGTTGTTCGTCGGGGGTTGTTCGTCGCCAAACCAAAGCAGTTTCAACATTTCCTACACCCTAATGTCTCTGACTGTTAGTCTATCGCTGATCACGATCTAATCGGTTTCTAGGTCCATTATGCAAACACATCATCAATATTATCAATAGTTTTCCAAGCTTTCGTATAAGTCACATAACCCTAGTCATGACAGTTTCATGTTATCGCCCAATCAAACCGAACAACAATATCATGAAACCCTTAACTTATCAAACACCAAAAGCAAACCTAGCCATGAACTCTAGATTACCAGATCATCATCATTCATGTAACCGTATCACGTATTCATTTGATATCCATAACACTTAATTTAGTTATCGATCCTATTCTTACAATCAAAATTATAGTTTTTATCTATACTCAAACATAAGGATTTTCATAATCAACACTATGAATCAAATTAAGTTTGCACATAAACAAATACGATTAACCAGAATTAAAACAGATATCATAGTACTAACCACATATTTCGAGATGATGAGGAGGGTGTTAAGGTCGAGAAGAAAGCTTCGATCAGTGTAATGTTTCCGTCACACAGGAGGGAGAGGAAGAAGGGTCTAGGGTTTGTTAATTGTAAACTTCACGTACAAATAGCTATGACCGAGTTATGCTGGGCTTCACTTGGGTCGTGGTCCGAGAGCCCCCTCCTTCGGCGAAGGATACCCATAGACAAAGTATATACTTCTTCGGGCACAATGATGACGAAGATCATTCTTTGTCGCTAAGGGTTAGTGACGAAGGTTCCATATTTCGTCGAGTCCGAGAATGACGAATGTATTAGGTCCAACCCTTTAAACAGTTATTAAGTTTTCATTAACTTTCATTAATCATTAATATTGCACAATTAAATCCACTAACTATCAAGACTCTAGTCTTTCAAACAATTACACATTACATAACATAAAACAAATTGCCAAAACAGAATTGCGACACAAGAGATACGTAGATGAAAGAACTTGAAATATCGGGTTATCACATACCTACTCGCCTGTGACGCGCATAACCTCGATTAGATTGGTTCTTGCTATAGCGGCTTTAAGAAATTTGGAAGTTCACCAAATGGACGTTAAAACCGCATTTCTAAATGGCGATTTAGAAGAAGAGATTTACATGGAGCAACCTGAAGGTTTCTCTGCCCAGGTCAAGAGGGTAAAGTATGTAAACTCGTCAAGTCTTTGTATAGCTTGAAGCAAGCACCAAAACAATGGCACCAAAAATTTGATCATGTCATGATTGACAATGGTTTCAAAATAAATGAGTGCGACAAATGTGTTTATTTCAAAGACACAAATGAAGGTTATGTGATCTTATGCCTTTATGTAGACGATATACTTATCATTGGGAGTAATGATAAAATTATCAAAGATACTAAAAGCATGTTGAAAGCGAGATTTGATATGAAAAACATGGGTTTAGCGGATGTGATTCTTGGAGTAAAGATCATAAGAACCCAAGATGGTCTTGTGTTAAGTCAATCTCACTATGTAGATAAAATTCTTGAAAAATTCAACTCGGGAGATACGAGTGTAGCTCGAACTCCAGTTGATACCTCCCAACATCAAAAAAAAATAAAGGAGATGGAGTTGCTCAGTTAGAGTATTCAAGAATTATTGGCAGTCTAATATATCTACTGACATGTACTAGACCCGACTTAGCTTACGCGGTGAGTAGGCTAAGTAGATACACCAGCAATCCGTGAGCGGATCATTGGAAAGCTATCACGAGGGTGCTTAGATACATAAGATACATAAGAGATTATGGACTGCATTATACCCGACAACCAGCAGTGATCGAAGGATACACTGATGCAAACTGGATATCGGATAATAAAGATTCCAAATCAACAAGGGGTTACGTGTTTACACTTGGAGGAGTTGCTATTGCTTGGAAGTCTTCTAAGCAAACGGTCATAGCAAGATCCACAATGGAATCCAAATTTATCGCCTTGGATAAGTCAAGAGAGGAGGCGGAATGGCTACGTCAATTCGTGGAATATATTCCAGGATTTCCAAAGCCTTTGCCAGCCATTTGTATACATTGTGATAGCCAATCAGCGATTGGTAGAGCTCAAAGCTTGATGTACAATGGCAAATCAAGGCATATGCGACGTAGACATAACATGGTATGACAACTACTCTCAACGGGTGTTACCACAATTGATTATGTGAGATCAAAGGATAACATTGCAGACCCGTTTACAAAAGGCTTAAGCAGAGATTTAGTAGAAACGTCGTCAAGAAGAATGGGACTAAAGCCCGTGATAAATGGGAATATGAGGGAAACCTAACTTAGTTGACTGGAGATCCCAAGATCTAAGTTCATTATGACAATTTAATCATATTACCAAAACTGAGTCACTGTGGGGGAGTACCCTAAATTAAATAAAAGGGAGTTATGTACTTCCTAGTCCATTCCAATCAGTGACATTGAAGTGAGGTTAAGCATATTAAGGTTAACGATTTCGGGAAATCAAATAACCATGATGCTTTTAATGATTCATGGGAATCACCTATGTGAGAGAGAAGTAGGGTCGCTTTGAAGGACTTTGTGGGGTGCGCAATCCTAGAGCTCTCGCAGAACCAAGCTAGTGTTCCAGGACCATAATAGGACATGACAATGAGGGGTTGGCCAAACCAGGGAGAGTATTGTGTGAAGTGTATTTTCGTTTACACAAATGGGGGTATGTTCAAGGACATCGCGTCTACAAACCGCTAGTAAGCTAAGTATGCTTCACAAAAAAAGGTTCAAAGGTAACAACCTACCTATCTTGCAATACTCAACTGTCGAAGTTTATCGTTGAAAAGTGTGAGGGAAGATCGATTTCCATACATGTGGAGGATTGTTGGAAATTTGATGAAAATAACATTTTTCATGTGGGGGATTGTTGGAAAAATTGGTGAAAATAACAATTTTCACAAATATAGGAAAATGATTTTTTTCCTATTTTGGAATAAAAATAAATATAAGAAACAGAGGTTTCTTTATATATTTATTTGTGGGTTAGTGTTCTATGTCGGAAGAGCTTCGCAACGAACTAAACCACGTCCAAAACGGAGCTAAGATGAATGATATATCGATGCTCAAAGTTGGGTGTTTGAAACATTGAATGCTGAAACAAAAGGGAAAGTAGCACCTTGTCCCACATCGGAGGAGATATGGAACTTAAATGGGTATTTAAGTGGGAACTCTCCATACTTATTGTTTCATGGAAGCATACACTAAGTGTACTCGCACCCTAACTGGCACACGCGTGCACGCGTGGCGTGGGCGATGAGTCGCAATGATGGCGCACTTTACACTTCGCATCGCCGCGCGCCGCTTGAGAGCCGCCTTTGTATTTTTGACTATGTGCGCGTTGTGGATCACATGGGCTGCAAGGACCAAGTGGTTGAAGTGGCGTACGGGTTCAAGGCGTGTGGCGTGTGCGGCGCACCAGAGTGAGCCAAAACGGCGCGACTGTGTGGCGTGCTCGTATAGGCTCACAGGTGACGTGGCGCACGCACGCATGGCAGTGAGTCAAAATGGCGCACGCGCGCGCACTAGTGAGACTTGCGCGCGCGCGCGCAGAAGATTCCAGCATTGAATGACAGTGCAGTTATAGTTCAGCTTCGAAACTGACGAGTCAAACGGTTTTAACTGTGAATTAAATGACGTATTAAATTGCATTGAAGACGTTTAATGCAATTTAAACCTCTCCTTTAATTCCTTTTGACTGTTTCGAATTAGGAGCACTATAAATACAGCTCCATACCCAGTTGCAGAAGACACCAGCAACACAACAACAAAATTCAACTTTCTCTCTACAGCTTTCTGATCTTCTCCAGCATTTTTCAAGGTAGCCTTCGGGTTGTAGGCCAATTCCGGCAGTACTTCTGCTCCGGCTGTTGTACCCTGGGAAACAAAACGAGTACTCCTGGGAGAGTCGGAATTTGTTTTAAGGGAAGCGTGTGTACACGTGACTCAGCCTTTCTTCTTCATCTAATTTCTTGTATTTCAGTTTATTTCAGTTGTAATTGTAATAGTTTTTCTAGCTTTCTTATTTTTGTATTGTAATCGTTTAATAAAATTTGTTTTATTTAATTTAATTACGCGAATGGTTACTACAGTTACCATACTCCACATTTCCTCCATATTTTAGGTTTCAAGTTAGTGGTAGTTGGTTATTTTATTTTCTTTGTTTGTAAGGTATGAATGAAAAATTATGAATTGAGTCTGAATTCTCTCTAAAGTTCTTTCTGGCTTCCGACTAATTTCTTTGGATCAATTGGTTAACGATTCAGTTCGTAACACCTACGTGCCATCAAAGTTGAAAGATGTGGTGGGGGAACTTGCAACTGGGCCATGATATCAAACGGAAATTTGAGCGCTACTGTAAATTCTGGTAATGTGTCATAAATATCATCTTAACATGATTAGCATATAAAAACTAGTGTACAATGATCCAAATGTTTTTATCTTTCTTTTTTCAACACCTTGCAGTGGTCAACCTTTAACTTAAAAAGCAAAGTATTAACAGTACAAATGGTGTGCATATCTTCTTTTATTGAATACACTTGGATTTTAAACTTCAAAAGCCCAGTTTTAATCATTTTCACATGCTTTTGTGTAGCGACTAACATGGCAGTTTGTTAGAGGTAATTTGTTTCAAGGATTCTCTTGCAACTAGTTTCCTTGTTATGCAAGAAAATTACTCTGGTTATATAGTGTATGGCTATAATATGAGGGTGGGGTGGGGTGGGGGTGTGCAATTCTATGTTGCCAGATTCGGTTCTTGTTGTTCCTGCTGAATTTTAATATACATCCACCTGCATATAGATACTTCATGCATAACCTTGCAGTCCGTCTCCTGTAAAAGCATTTCATCATTTGGCACATAGTATGTTCATGATAGATACATTCCACTGGTGTTGGCACAAATTCAAATTGAAATCAGAGTTAAATGCTTGGTTGGTCCCTGTGGTTTGTAAAAATTGCAGATTTGGTCCTAATGGTTCACTAATTACAAAGTTGGTTCTAATAGTTGTATTTTTTGCACTCGGGTGGTCCTTATCACTAACGCATGTTAGATTTTCCAGTTAAATTTGTGTAAAATGACATAAATGCCCCTGAACAATTAAGGAAACAAAAAGAGTTAAATGCTTGGTTGGTCCCTGTGGTTTGCGAAAATTGCAGACTTGGTCCCAGTGGTTCACTAATTACACGCGTGGTCCTAATAGTTGTAATTTTTACACTCGGGTGGTCCTTATCACTAACCTAAGTTAAATATCTCAGTTAAGTGCGTGTGAAATAACGAGATTACCCTTAACTAAAAAACAAAAATACCAATAAAATCGTCATCCTCATCTTGTTCACAGTGCCTCCAATTCTTTTCTTCCCACCGGAGAACTACCGACCTTGCCACCAAAATAATCCTCTCACAATTCCCCGTGCCTCCGCCTTTCCGGCGGCATCGTCGTCCTCGATCGTCTCTTCTGCTCGCCAGAGCTTTGTAAATTTGTCGAAATCAAAAGTTTTCAAAATCCAGTTGGTTTCCGTTTCTGGATCGTTGATGTAGCGATTTGAATTTGATATGTCTAATTCTGTCCAGTTCGTTATCAGTCTATTATATTTTCTTGATGTAACGATTTGAAATTGATATATAATTCAATTCATGAGCAGCTCGTTTGCCGGTTCGTTTTCCGACAGGTATGTTTGTAGATCCAACAAGTTCATGAGCAGCTCCGGAATCATCAACTCAAAGGGCGGCGGACTTACCCCCATTAAGCTTAAAAAACCAAATATAAATAAGTGCCCACCCCATCCTACCCTTCTTCCCCACTTCATCACCCACCCCCACTATTTCCCCAAACCACTGAAAATGACCGATTAACATAATAAACAACACCACATATGCATCAATTACACATAACACACGTCAATTTTTAAATAACATAAACAATTAGAAACAAAATTACACAATATTAAATCATCAGAAACTAAATACGTACCTACGTACCTGTTCGACGATGGTCAGGCAACCTACCAGAAAAAACTATTGTTGGTAAATTCAATTTGAACCAACCTCCACCAGACATCCTCTGACTTTTTGGATCTACAAACATACCTGTCGGAAAACGAATCGGCAAACGAGCTGCTCATGAATTGAATTATATATCAATTTCAAATCGTTACATCAAGAAAATATAATAGACTGATAACGAACTGGACAGAATTAGACATATCAAATTCAAATCTCTACATCAACGATCCAGAAACGGAAACCGGCTGGATTTTGAAAACTTTTGATTTCGACAAATTTACAAAGCTCTGGCGAGCAGAAGAGACGATCGAGGACGACGATGCCGCCGGAAAGGCGGAGGCACGGGGAATTGTGAGAGGATTATTTTGGTGGCAAAGGTCGGTAGTTCTTCGGTGGGAAGAAAAGAATTGGAGGCACTGTGAACAAGATGAGGATGACGATTTTATTGGTATTTTTGTTTTTTAGTTAAGGGTAATCTCGTTATTTCACACACACTTAACTGAGATATTTAACTTAGGTTAGTGATAAGGACCACTCGAGTGCAAAAATTACAACTATTAGGACCACGCGTGTAATTAGTGAACCACTGGGACCAAGTCTGCAATTTTCTCAAACCACAGAGACCAACCAAGCTTTTAACTCAAACAAAAAATATATAAATTATAATTATTAACAAATTCAAAAGGGTCCCATTTCCACCCCTACCCCTCCCCCACCTCCTTTTTCTTCACCTTATCTTTCCCTTTAAAAACTCAGCCACTACCATAACCTGCAACCACCTCCACCAACACCACCACCTCTGCGATCTGATCACCACCACTTTCACAAACCATCTCCACCTTCACAAACCGCCACCACTTTCACAAATTAAACAAGAACAGATCGATCAAACGAGAGATTTGATCCATCTCTCAATCAAGAATGGTAGAAGAACTAGTATTAGACACATCGATCAGAGACTGGGTATTAATCCCCCAATCAATCGTCATGGTTCTCATCGGAATCCTCTGTAGGCAGGTTGTAATTAGGGCTCGAAACCTTCGAGCGGCTACCACCATATCTGACGATATTAAACGATTTGAGTCAGTTAAAGCGTTAACGGGAGTTATAGTTATGAATGAGAGTTTTGCGAGTTGAGAAGAGGAATCTGATTCACGTTCGAGCTCCAGAAGAGCATTAATGGCAGATGAGCTTTAAAGGCGGAAGAGCTTTAATGGCAGATGAGCAGGAATCTGATTCACGTTCGATCTGTTATAGTTGTCTTGTTGCTACTTGCTTGTTGAATAATTGAAATTGTGGTGGATTTTGATGAATTTTGTGGCATGAGATCTGAAACTTGTTGGTTCTGTCGTTTTTAAGAAAGAGAGAGAGGGAGAAGAGAGAGAGAGACATATATGAAGGATAAAGAAGATGGGGGTGAGCCCACCCATCTTTTATTTATTTTTTGTTTTTTTAATTAGTCAGGGGCAATCTAGTCATTTCACACACATTTAACTAAGAAATATAACATAGGTTACTGATAGGGATCACCCGAGTGCAAACATTACAACCACTAGGATCAAGTGTGTAATTATTGAACCACTAGGACCAAGTCTGCAATATTTGCAAACCACAGGGACCAACCAGACATTTAACTCTTGAAATTACGTTTGTATTTTCATATTTATGGACATACCATTGTCAAAGTTGTGTGTTTTAGTGAATTTTCAATTTCAGAGTATATGATTGTAATGTTTTCTCTTCTTAATTTCTTATTTAAATAAATGGTGAGATTAAGAAGTCCTCTTCTTATCTTCTTCAGTTGAAGTTGAAGCTGGTGGTGGTTTGTCAATTTAATGGTTATAAGCATCATGGTTGATGCCTAGTTGCGACCACCTCTATTATTATATATCAGGCAGGTTGCTTGGTTAACAAGATGTTAACAAATCCAAGATCTTGGTCTACTCATGTTTCGCCGACATGCAAGACTTATGGATATCAGGGTATACGGAGTTGGGTGCGGAAAAGTGTGGTAAACTTAGTTTACCATTCGGGAACACCATCGCCAACATAGTTTGTCACTCAAAAGTTTGCCAATTCGGTTATGGCTTGCCGAAGTGGTGAAGGGAGGGAAGGAGAGAGAGGGGGGTGTGTGTGGTAGGGTCCATGCCATCTCAACCAATCACACCTTTTTCCTTTTTTTAAATAGTTTACCACTTCACCAAGTGTCTAACCATTGTCAACACTTTTGAGCATAGTTTACTACTTTGACATGGCACACTCTCATTGGTTGATTTTTTAGTTTAACACTCTCAAGTGTCTAACCACTCCTTATACCTTTAGTGTTTGGATTGGGGTCCTTGTAGCCGTCTATATATTTGGGGCTATTGGGACATGACGTTCTGTAGATTTCACAGTTTATGTGGGCGTGTTTGTAATTTTTGTAATCAGACCATGCGTAGTGGTTTGCAGAATAATGCCCCCACCCTTGGGCCTTTTCTGTCATGTGGCAGTACAGTCAGCATGGGCTTATTGGGCGTTTTTGCATAAGTGACGAGTGGGAATAATGCCCAATAACGCCTCATCCAATCATTACACAATTATTTATTTTTAAAATTAAAAACTTAAAATACTTCATTAAATTAAAAAAAATTACAGTACTAGAAATAAAAAAAATAAAAACCGACTAAACTTAAAAAAATACACTAGTTTTCGTCTTCGCTTTCTTCATCCTCGCCAACTTCGTCTTCCTCATCCTCCGTTTCTTCTTCACCCTCAGGTGGGATATACCGAACCGACCATGCGTGTTGTACCAAATCAACCGTTAACAAGAAATGGTACGGTTCGTAACTGTAGGTCCCGTGAGCCGTATGAATCGTAACAGAATCGTCGATCCAACCTAGAGTGCGGAATCCTCTAGATCAGATTTTGCAGAAAACGAGTAGAGAACCGAAATCACTTTAAACCTGATCTTTATTGATTATCTTCAAATGATTACAATCAATCAAGATCCTAATTCGTCCAAGCCTTTGTCTTTCACGAATTCTCTCCAAGAGTGATTAGATGATTGGAAGATCAACCTAAACCCTAATGCTAAGCTTTGTTTATATAGGACAAAGCTTTGCACATGGGCTAGGTCTTGGGCTAGGCCCATTTCGCCTACCATCCCCATATGTGGGTTTGGTTTGGCCCAATCACTCTTAATTAACTATTACAAAGCTAAACCCGCTAACTGTTTATCGTTTTACTAATTACAAGATATCCAAAGACCAAATCTAAGCTGTTGTCACAAATATGCACCAACAAACTCCCCCTTGACAATAGCTTGCAAAGGTAACTTCAGTCTTCAGAATCTCACAGTCTTTTGGTCTTTGGATAGCTTCAGCTTTAACAGCTCCTGTCAGCAACAGACTCCCCCTAAGCTGATGCATCCAATCACCAAATCTTCAAAACTTTAGCGTTAGAGTAAACTCCAGTTCAGCTTTTGTATAGCACTCTTCAATTCTTCAACTTTGTCTGCAATGTAGAAAGGAGGGTCTACCATGCATCCAATCAAACTCTCATCTTCACAGCAACTTCTCAGCAACACAGCAACTTTTCAGCAACACAGCAACTTCTCACCAACACACTGCTTCAATCTGTTTACTATAAAACAAACATCTCGAGAAACCATAAGAATTTTTCAACACAAGTTAAACAAATTATGATTATTCAAGAGATTAGTTAAACTGTATAACAGATTAAGCATTTTCCAATTCAACACCAACACGCACAATTTTTAAACAAATACCCCATAACCTGCATCATTTCAAAATTTTGAACCCACTTACTAACACCGTCTCCCCCTATCAGTAACAATTCCTCCAAGAATAACAGTTTCCCGTACATTAAGAATTTTTAACCGAAAAAGACACTATTTTTGTATTTTTGTATTTTCTGAAAGCAAATAAATACGAAAAGCAATAAACACTCTATTTTTGTGAGAATCACCGGTAAGAAGATCATATTAGCACAATCAAACTGTTTCACACCATTAGATAATTCTTTATTTATTTTTTCGTGAAAAGCAGTTCAAGATGATTACCAGTATATTTGTCCACTTAAACAAATGCGTGAACATTTCAAGTACCATTACCGTATGATACGTTAAGGTAATTTTATTTCTGATATATTAGTGTGTCCCACTTCAGGATATACCCCCGCGATCAAGGTATGCACAAAGATTCATCGTAGTAGGTGAGTATACTGAATTCATCCGTTTTGTTTTTCAACGATAGATAATTGGTGAACAGGTCAGTACTTCCGTACAGCAGAGAGACCAAAATATCTTATCGAGGGCTAAGACAGATACCATTTTTGGTACGATTTGTGCATTTTGCACTTATTTTGAATGACTCTCTATGAGAGCTTCTTCATTTTCAGGGTTTTGGCATTTTAGCTCTTTTAAGATATCCGGGGTGTGTCTAGGTCAGCATGTATCTGGATGCAGCAGAAGGACACCCCTGATATCCCCAGATGAAATAACAGTATAAAGACCCAAAACTTCAGATTTTGGCAATCTATCAACGCAAGATTTAAGGTCATTAAACCATACACCACTGATGTGTTCCCCACTCATACTCAGTACATTTAGGTTTATATCACATTGGTAAGTTGATTATTTCATGCTTTTGCCTACTGGTATATCATATGATGAAGCTGCTATCACACTTAAGCATTTTGATTCAGTTCGAGTGTGACAGTCTAACTTGCTGATGTACTATCATTTCTTCTTTTTCACACAGTGATAACTCATTTTTGATTTTCTATTTTTTTTATGTTTTTGATTTTTCAATGTTTTTGTATTTTTTATTTTTAAGAAAGCAGTAAACTATTTACAAAATTCTTATGAAAAACCAGTTATTCAGGATTCCTCATCCCGTTGAGTTCGACTAAGTGTTCAAAGCGAGCTCGATCAAAAGCTTTAGTGTAAAGATCAGCAAGGTTATCTTCTGTGTCGACTCGGTGCAATTCAATGAGTCGTTTTTCAGCACAATCCCGTATAAAGTGATGACGTATGTCAATATGTTTAGTTCTACTGTGCTTTACGGGATTGTTTGTGATCGATATAGTGGCATTATTATCTATCATAATAGGAGTACGAGTGAAATCCAAACCGTAATCGCGCATCTGCTGTTGAATCCAGAGGACCTGAGAGCAACAGCTACCCGCAGCAATATATTCAGCTTCACACGTAGATGTAGACACACAGGATTGCTTCTTGCATTGCCAAGACACGATCCTGCCTCCTAAGAACTGACAACCACGTGTTGTAGACTTCCTGTTTGATTTGCATCCTCCAAAGTCTGAATCAGTGTAAGCAACAAACCTCAAATCACTATCAGCTGGATACCACAACCCAAGTTTAGGTTTCCCCTTCAAGTAACGAAGAATACGCTTCACTGCTTTCATGTGTGACTCTTTTGGATTCGCTTGATATCTGGCACACAAGCATACGGCAAACATTATGTCAGGTCTTGAAGCAGTCAAGTACATTAGAGAACCAATCATCGCCCTGTATTGAGTAGGATCAACGTCTTCAGTACTTTCATGATCTGGGCCAAGATTGTGATTTTCGCAAATGGGTGTGTTGAAAGTAGAGCAATCATTCATTTTGAACCGATCCAAAATGTCATACACATATTTCGTTTGATGAATAAACATCCCATCCTCCTTCTGTTCAACTTGTAATCCCAGAAAGTAAGACAGCTCACCCATAGCGCTCATTTCAAACTTGCTCTTCATCACCTGTTCAAACTCTTTACACATGTTCACATCAGATGACCCAAAGATGATGTCATCCACGTATACCTGTACCAGCAGAAAATCTTCCTTTTTCCTCTTTATGAACAGTGTACTGTCTATCAGACCCCTTTCAAAACCATTCTTGAGCAGATGTGTAGACAGTGTCTCGTACCACGCCCTGGGAGCTTGATGTAACCCATACAAAGCCTTATCAAGTTTGTAAACTCGATCTGGATAGTCTGGATCAACGAACCCATCGGGTTGTGAGACATACACCACTTCTTGGACTGTACCGTAAAGAAATGCACTCTTCACGTCTAGTTGGTAAACTTTAAAGCCCTTGAATGAAGCGAAAGCTAGAAACAACCGAATTGCCTCCAACCTTGCCACTGGTGCAAACACTTCATTGTAATCTATCCCTTCTTGCTGATTGAACCCTTTGACAACCAACCGAGCCTTATTGCGCGTGACAATTCCTCTTTCATCTTTCTTGCACCGAAATACCCATTTAGTGCCAATCTCTCTCTCACCTTTAGGAAGGTCCACTAACTCCCATACCTTCAACTTTGCAAACTGAGTCAATTCTTCTTGCATAGCTTCAACCCATGAATTGTCTTTAAGAGCCATATGAATGTTCTTCGGCTCCTCTTGGGAAATAAAGCAACTATACAAGCACTCGTTCACTATCCCAGTCTTTTCAATCGATACAAATAACCCAGAATTTGCTGCTATGCTTCTTCTCGTCTGCACACCTGCAGTAGGATCTCCAAGTATCATGTCAACTGGATGATCTCTATTTGCTCGTGTAGAAGCAACTGCATCAACTTCAAGATTATCACCCAGGTTTGATCCAACCTCCCCCTGAATATTCTGATTTGCAAACGGATTAACAAACTCCTCCCCCTGAATAGGTTCAGAGTCACTATCGCTTGAATCAGGATTAGTAGCACCATGGGAAGTTTCCGGAGCATCTGACATATCAACATTCGATCTAGGCATAAAATCGCCTTCATCGTCTTCACCAATCACTGTTTGAATCAGCTGAGAATCATCTGCATCAGAAACCTCAGGAATATTAAATGATTTAAACACACTTTCATAATCATATAATATAGCAGGACCACTCGTTGATTGTTGAGGTTTGTAGGAAGTAATTTCCACATTAAAGACAATCTCAATTTTACCAGTTTTGAGATTAAAAACCCTTTTATTCGGTGTGCCAGGCATGTAACCTAGAAAGTAGCCATCGTCAGCCACCTCACCGAATTTTTGTTTATCTTTGTTTCGCACAATGGTGCAGGGTAATCCAAATGGTTCAAAGCCTGTTAAGTTTGGTTTTTCGTTAAACATAAGTTCATGACATGTTTTGTTAAAACGTTTAACGGTTAAAACTTTGTTTAGGACGTAGCAAGCTGTATTCACAGCTTCTCCCCAGAAAAGAACTGGTAGCTTTGAATCTGAAAGCATAGTCCTAGCGGCTTCAATCAACGTCCTGTTTTTCCTCTCAGCGACTCCATTCTGTTGAGGAGAATAAGGAGCAGAATATTGATGTTCTATTCCCTTTCGAAGACAGTAGAGATCCAGAACCCGATTCTTGAACTCCGTGCCATTATCACTCCTTATCCTCTTAATCCTTGCATCATGGACGTTTTCCAATTTCGTAAAAAGATCTATCAGCATCTCCGCTGTCTCATCTTTTGTACCTAAAAAGAAAACCCATGAATTTTTTTTTTTTACCCTAAAAATCCAACGATTCCAACGGTGCGAACGGTTTACTGTAACGAGTTACGGATAATTTTCTAAACACGAAACAATAAAATTTTTCTTACGCGAGCCAAGAAAAATTCCACCCTTTCTGAAATGGTTAGAAAAGGTCCGAAATGATTAATGGTTATCCGTAATGGTCCGAAATGGTTATGTTTATCCGAAATGAACAGTGTTGATCCTAAATGACCACCCTTTTGTCCGAAATGGTCCGAAATGAGTTAAACTGATCCGTAATCACCACTTGTTGATCCGAAATGGAACTTCTGATCCGAAATGGATTAATTTGATCCGTAATGATGCAATTTGATCCGAAATCGAGTCCGAAATGTAGCTAACTGATCCGAAATCAACTAGTACTGATCCGAAATCAATTCAACTGATCCGAAATGCAAGTCTGATGATCCGTAATGCTTGTTTCTGGTCCGAAATTGATGCTGTTTAATCCGAAATGACTGATTTTCTGTCCGAAATCAATCCGTAATGCTTGTTTATTGATCCGAAATCAGCAGCAAACCCTAGAACAGCCGTCAAAACACGTCCAAAAACGCCGATTTTCTGCAGAACCCATTCTGAACCGAGCAAAACAAGAGCCGAATGCTCTGATACCAATTGTAGGTCCCGTGAGCCGTATGAATCGTAACAGAATCGTCGATCCAACCTAGAGTGCGGAATCCTCTAGATCAGATTTTGCAGAAAACGAGTACAGAACCGAAATCACTTTAAACCTGATCTTTATTGATTATCTTCAAATGATTACAATCAATCAAGATCCTAATTCGTCCAAGCCTTTGTCTTTCATGAATTCTCTCCAAGAGTGATTAGATGATTGGAAGATCAACCTAAACCCTAATGCTAAGCTTTGTTTATATAGGACAAAGCTTTGCACATGGGCTAGGTCTTGGGCTAGGCCCATTTCGCCTACCATCCCCATATGTGGGTTTGGTTTGGCCCAATCACTCTTAATTAACTATTACAAAGCTAAACCCGCTAACTGTTTATCGTTTTACTAATTACAAGATATCCAAAGACCAAATCTAAGCTGTTTTCACAAATATGCACCAACAGTAACGCAATTCTCGTGCATTATTCACTCTTTCTTCCATTGACGCCTGTGGATGCTCCTCCTGAACGGCTTCCGGTACATAATTCTGGCATATCGCCTTTCCTTCGTCTTCCAAAATCATGTTGTGCATACAAGCGTACATAACATCTCTCATTTTTTGCTTGGTCCATGCATGACAAGGATTTCTCAAATAGTGCCATCGTTGTTTAAGAACCCCAAAGCATCTCTCAATGTCTTTTCGTGAAGACTCTTGAACCTTTTAAAAGTGTGCTCTTTTTTCATCGATAGGATCACTAAATGTCTTCACAACAATCGAATACCTAGGATAAATTCCGTCGCACAAATAATATCCATGAGGGTAGTAGTTTCCGTTTGCGTAAAAAGACGCTTTTGGAGCTCTGCCAGAAATCCAGTCCTCTAACAACGGAGATTGTTCAAAATCATTTATATCATTGCATGACCTGACCACTCCAAAGTAAGCCGACCAAACCCAAAGGTCCTATGAGGCAACCGCCTGAAGAATAACAGTAGGTCCCTTTTGGTCACCCCATGTGTGTTGACCTCGCCATGCGGTCGGGCAGTTATCCCAATGCCAATGCATGCAATCCAAGCTCCCGATCATACCAGGCAAACCATGCTCAGCTGAATGTACCTCGTAAATCTTTTGAAGGTCGTCCCATGTGGGCGTTCTCAGATAACGCGCACCGTACAAATCTATAATACCTTTATAAAAACAAACGTATACAAACATAAGCTTAAAAAAAATACTTGTAATGTTTATAGTAAAGTATAGGAATGTACCGCGACAAAAATGCTCCAAGGTGTCTCGCGTTGTTTTCTCAGCCATTTTTAAATACTCGTCGTTGATGTCGGTCGTGTTTCTGTAAGCAAGGACTCGTAACGCAGACGTACACTTTTGAATACCGGTGAATCCAAGTGTCCCTTTCGCATCCGCTTTTTGTTTAAAATAATCGTAGTTGCTTTCCAAGTCGTCGACGAAGCGTAGAAACAAACGCTTACTCATTTGGAAACGACGCCTAAAAACTTCTAGGTTCGGAAATGTTGGCGCCTCATCGAAATAATCTTTCATCAACCGATCGTTTGCCGCGCGTCGGTCTTGTTCAATATAATCTCTTATTTTAACTTCACGTTCAGGGCGGCGACAATGCTTCACATATCTCACCGCTAGTTGACAAGCACTCGTAACCGCCTCTTGCTCGACCTCCTCATCGGTGGATTCACCGTCATCCGCTAAAAACTCTCTAAAGTAATAATTTGAGATGGACGAGGAACAAGGGGAACCCATTATTTTTTATAAAAATGGTTGAATATTTGAGATTGTTGAGGTTTACGTTTGAAAAAAAAAATGGAATGGAAGTGTGTATTTATATATAGGTGAGAAAAGGAAAAAAAAATTATATATATATATATATATAACCGTTGCATGTGCTTCTGATTGGTCAATTAATCGCCCAAATCACGTGATTTAAACCACGCCAAAACAAAGTTTTCGAGCAAACACGCCCAGGGAGCGGTCCAAGGGTGAAATCCGGCGTGATTGGGGCAATTTAAAAAAAACGCCCGTTACAGGTGGTCTCATAGATGGTCTGGTAATTATATAAGTTTCTCAATAGGTCTAGATACTTTTGTAATCCTAGAAAGGTTTTATGACTTCTTACTTTTGGTCCCCCAAAGCCTGTTTTTAGGATAACAAGGAGTTACGTTGTTTCTTTGTTTATATAGTATGTCGGGTGATGCCCTTTATCTAAAGAAAACAATAAATAAAGGGTCATTCTCCATGTTATGGAATTATGAAGCATGGAAGAATTTTTAGTTAAAGGGGTTCGTTCTATGATTGATGAATTTATTCTCCTTACAAGAGATACAGCTATGATTTGGTTCAAATGCATTCCTATGAAAGGCAACATATGTGCATGGAGAATTCTTCTTAATAGGCTAAAGGTATAGATATCCCTTCCTTATTATGTCCGTTGTGTTTAAAAGTTAATGAATCATGTGACACATGTGTCACTACAACCATCATACGAATACCAAACCATTGAAATATTGTGTTTCATACTTGGGATTTGTATGAATATGTGTATCATTTGCACATATCAATTCTTGTTCGATTTCGAGCTCTAAATCGCTCTCTGGAAAGTTATACACGAACTGATGCGTAAACATAATTAGTTTAACACGAAAAACACTCCGGAACAGTGACATGGGCTTAACATACCTTAAATAACCTTTACATAACTTAGAAATAAGTTTTGGGAGGTTTGGTGTGTCGAAATCAAGTTTATTCGCTTACAGGGACTAATTTCGACAAACTGCGAAAGTAAGCCGATTCATATTGTAGCGAACATTCTGGAACTTAATCATAAGTTAAATATGCCCTAAATATCCCTTGCATAGCTTAGAAATAGGCTTTGAGGTGTTTGGTGCGCAAAAATAAACTTTTTGATCAATAGGGACTAAAAGCGTCAAAAAGTGCATAAGTTTGCATTTTCGCGCATATCTTACGTTCTGAATATATCCGGACATCCAAAAATTTATGTAATCATTAAAATATTTTATTTTAGTGATTGGCATGATAAAATTCCATTCGTCGCGTAATTTGGATCGTTTTTCGCGTGATTTCGTGTTTCGTCGTAATTAACCGAACTACGCAACCGTACGACTAAACGAACCGACATCCGAGATGTTTTTGAGCATATTTTAAGTTCTCTATACTTTAACTTCATTTTAGAGCCTTAAAATGGGGTTAACAGGGCTTAAACGTGCCAAAACGCATCAAAAATCAACTTTGGAGATGTAGGGGCCTGTTCTGCCAATTGCTGAAAGTTGCTGCCAGCACACAAGAGCCATACGGACTGTATGGAGTTGCTTACGGTCCGTAAGCCACTCCCAGGTCAGCAGACTTCATTTTTTTGTAAAACCCAGCTATCCCATTGTTTTACACATGGTTTTTATGAATCTAGGGGCTGGTTTTAGGCACCCATGGTATTCTAAAACAAGGGGCACACATGGACGGTCCAAATTGATGCTTGTTTATCGAGGAACGATCTTAACGGTTTTGGAAATCCTATATAAACCCACCCCCACTTCCATTTTCACTCACCATGATCTGAATATTCTCTAAGTTGAAGCTCAAATGCTTCATACCTGAGAATTTATAGATCATATCTTTTAGCTTGGACCTTTTGTAAGTATTCTTTCGTGCTTTTATGCGTTTTTAAGTATGAAAGTCAAACAGAGTTTGACTTTCTGCTTTGACCGGTCAATGGTCAACACGAAGTTCGTTTGAACTTCGTAACGTGAGCGTAATCACGATGGTTATAGTGTCTTGTGACTATACCTACTGATTACCACGTTAATTAGGCGTAGTGACGAGTCATAGTTTCGGTCAAAATACGCGTTTATTCGTATTTTGCAACCAAACTATTCTTGGGTATCAAAACCCTTTGTTTTGATATCAAACTTGTTTTAAAACCTTGTTAAACATGCTTTAACATGCTTTAACATGTTTAACTCGTCACTTTTAGATTAGTGCTTATATAGGGTCGTAAGATAAGCGGTCTAAACAACCGCTTAGACTTTTGAACCCGACCCGTTTGGTCAATCACTAGGATCCGACCAAGCATGTTTAGTGACCATAGATGTATAGGGGATAACTTTCCGAGGTTATACCTTATGGTCACTTAGTTTAATTAGTTGTATGATAGGTTGTTTATATACCTTAGGTAAAATGACCAAAATGCCCTTTTCATGCATAATTGGTATTTAAGCATATATAACCCAAACTTTTGTCACTTAACTGATTATGCAACATATTTAAACATGTTTAGGCATATAATACTTTTCATAGGACTAGTTAGGCGTTCCGAACGCGTTTTACGCGAACAACACGTTAAAGTAGCATAAGCTACCTAAACGGGTCGTAATGGGTCGTAAGCACTTAGGTTAGGTTTCGATTTAGTATGTAGGATTTGTTAAACCATATCATATGAGTTCCGACACTCATTTGGTTTACGAAACCTCATTCTATCCGATCTTCCAATTTAGGTCCGGTTATTAACATAGTTACCTATATTAGGTGTCGTTTGATTTTCGTGACCCCTCTAGCTTTGCTTGGTTGTTATTCAAGTCTTCTAAGCACTCTCAAGTGAGTACATAGTCCCCTCTTTTACTGTTTTGAAATGTTTTGGGGTGAAACATGTGTACTTAATTGTTATTTTCATGATTTCAAAGTATAAATTGATTATACATGCTAGTACTTATCTTTTGACAAACTGAATGATTATCTATGGTTTATGTTTTGGTCAAAAATCACACAAGGATAATGTAACCAAATCTAAAATTGTGAGGTATGATGCTTGGTTAATTGTATGAATGACAAGTATATGAAATCAACGATGAACACCGAGATTTATACGAGGAAAAAGCCCTTGATCTTTAGAAGATCTTCGGCATAAAAAACCTCGAGTGATGGAAACTACCGGTCACCAACTATATTGTAAAAACAATAATGATCCTTGTACAACTTCGGAAGAAAACAAGCTCAATACAATGGATTGCTAGTGTAAGTGTGTGTATTTCGCTAAGTGTTTGCAGAGAATTGTGTGTTTTTGTGTGTTGTATTCGAATTATGCCTAAAATGAGTTGTTTTCCCCCTTAAAGATAGAAAAATATCTAGTAACCAACTTTCCTAGAAAGGTGGAGGTCACCCATGTTCTCCAAAACGGTTATTTTTCCATCAAGCATGTGCCTATGAAGCATATTCCACGAGATTCCAGCAAAGACTAAGCCCATGTCATCCATTACATGTGTATAAACATTAAAAACGTGACAATTGTTAGAAATCATAAATTCTGTTAAGGATCCTGGATCCTCAGACACCCTGCATCATTCGTTAAGGATCCGTGATCCATGCGCAGTCTCAGGATAGATGATCCTTAGCATAAAATTCATGCCCTAACAATTGCCCCCAATATGGCAGTTGTGATAAGGATTCACAGCTGTCATATTTCCGTTAGAAGCGGACTAGCTGTTGCTTCTGGTAACTAGTCGTTACACTGCCTGTCGTCACTGATAAGACATGCTATAATCATCATTGCAAAATATAGAGTTAGAGATAACTCCTCAAATGCCTTTACAGACAAGAAGATCCTTCTGTTTGTGGAGAATGAATCCTTCTACACCGTTCGCTATTAACCTTCCTGCACTTTAATTTATGCATAGACACTTTAACTGTTAGATAGCCCTATCCGGCCTGGGTGGATGGTCCACGGTTTTGCTGGTGAAATCCAGGCTAGATGATTTTGATACATAATGAATGGGTAATAACATTAAACCTTTTTAGCTACATATATTGTTGTTTCTTTCCTCTTTATGTTTCATGTATGCCTTCTATTTTCAAAGATATCATCGCCAAACAACCGAAAAGTTATTGGAATTCTGATGATAATGTTAAACTTTTAATAGAAAACTTGAAGTGTTCGAACAAATGTGGATCAATGATCCTTAACCAAAAAGGATAAGAGACAACTTGCAGCTTAGAAAAAGTTAGAATAACATACCAGAGAATCCAAGTTAGGATTTGAAGGGGTAAGGTCCCGAAAACCCCATAACAAGTACTTGATCACAACCTTGCCTTTCAACTCTTTAATCTTGCGCAACCACGCACTGGTCCTACAAAGAGAAGAATCAGTCAAACAGTCTACAAATCGCGCGTCCAAAGGAAATCATAAATCCTTGCGCCTTCCCCCATTAACAAAGGATGAAAATCCTAAAATAAACACTCCCACCTAAATATCCAGACCTCGATATTATTTACCCAGACTTGGGATTTATTTATTCACCTATCTCCACATGATAAGGTGCCACACCAGATTACAGCAGTAATCTTCTAGAAGAAATACAATCGTGCACCACCAAGACGGTTACAACCGTCTGGACACGTGTCACCAACTCAGGCATCCCTGAATTCACAACGAAAGCATGCAATTGGAAAGTAATCTCCACTTGATCACTTTACACGTGGCAAATCCTCAGCCTTCGATCTAAGCCAGGATCCGTGTGCTCTCACGTCGGATCATGAAGCTTGACGGAAGGAAATGTAACCGCTTACGGAGTTAGCATCTTCCATCAACTTTTCACCAACGGGTTTTCCCGCCTAAACGACTCCCGGCTATAAATATGAGAAACAACCCAGGTATGAAGCCAAGTTACACACACTTCTCAAATACATCTTCTTCTTCATTACCAATACTTATTCTCACACCGGAGTCGGTTCAAGGAGAGAACCCTCTTCTCCCCTTGGCGAGGCTAACGGTGCTCTTTTTTGCAGAATTATCAGAGAAGAAGATCAGTTGCACCTGAATCAAACGAGAGGAAACTAACCTTTTTATGCGGATTCAAACCCCCCTAGATATCTCGGTTCCGACCATTTATCTAGTGTTTCTTCATTAGCGCCCACCGATTCCTCTGTTTTTTCAGTTTTCATCTCGTTTCGATTTAGTTATTTTCATCCTCTGTTTTTCACATGACAGAGAATTCATTATCTCACCCATCAGGTCCTCGATCTGAGTTCGAGGGTTCTACAACCCAATATACCCAGATTGACGGAATCATGGGAATAAACGAAAACAACAGTCATCCAGACAAAAAGAATTTCTCAGATCCAGTCATAGAGAGATCACCAGAATATTGGTTCAATAGATGCCAGACTGCTTTAAACACAATCATCCTGCGAATTGCCAGATTCGAGTTTCCAAACATCAGATCTGGTGAAGAAATCAACACCATAGTATTGGACCCACCAACACCCTGTCGGGGGGACATCCAATCTAGACGTAATATTGATATACGTCAGCAATCTAGAAGTTATCACGAAGACCAAATAAACGAAACCATGAGCAACATTGGAGGGAGCAACATTGGAGGGAACAACAAGTCGTGTTTCCCGTTGTTCCTGGAGGCCCTCAGGAAGAACGACCAGTAATTATTACTGGCATCTTTGGACATTACCGGACGGACTATATGTTCATAGATCCGGGAAGTTCGATGGACATCTTATACTTACAGCACGGAAAACTCCCAGAAGAAAAAGCAGAAGCCAGAAAAATTCAGAATAAAGCAATAAACTACGAAATGGCGGACGACATTCTATACAGAAAGTCATTCATGGGACCATTACTCAGATGCGTTGACAAGACAGACGCACAATACCTGATCAGAGAAATCCATGATGGCCTATGTGGGATACACACCAGACCGCGCATGGTCGTAGCCAAAATAATGAGCGCGGGATACTACTGGCCAGGAATGCACATGGACGCAGTTGAAATATTACGAAAATGCGCAGCATGCCAACGCCACGCACCAAAGACGCTCCGACCAAAAAATCCGCTAGTACCTGTCACGTCCGCCAGGCCATTCCAACAATGGGGCATCGATCTTGTCGGCCCATTTCCTGACGCGCCAGGCACAGTAAAATTCATCATTGCGACGGTCGATTACTTCACCAAATGGGTGGAAGCTAAAGCTTTGGCCTCAACCACAGCAATGGTGATCCGCAAATTTTTATGGGAACACATCATTTGCAGGTTTGGGTTACCATTGCGCATTATCTCTGACAATGGCACAAACTTCGCCTCAGAAGATCTTTAAAAATGGTTCAAAGAAATGAAGATCGAGCATAACTTTGCCTCCGTCGCGCATCCACAAGAGAACGGTCAGGTAGAAAGTGTAAACAAACAGATCGTCGACGGCATAAAAGCGTGGCTTGGGACAGCACGCAGAGGGTGGGTCGACGAACTCCCCAGCATCATGTGGGCACATCGAACAATGCCAAAGACTAGCACAGGAGAAACTCCGTTCAGCCTAGTCTATGGGTCTGAAGCAGTAATCCCAGCCGAAATCGGCGTACCGTCACCGCGCATGATAGCCATGGAAAAACAGAACAATGAACAAGAGCGAAGAATGGATTTAGACCTTCTTGAAGAAAGGCGCGAGAACGCCGCCATAACAGAAGTAAGGTACAAATCCAAAACTCGAAAAATATTACAATGCGCGCGTACGCGTATGCACATTTGTTCCGGGTGATTTCATCTTGCGCGACAATGAGGCATCAAACGCCGAAAGACCGGGCAAATTAGCGCCAAATGGGAAGGGCCATACGTCATCAATGAGGTCCTAGGCAAAGGGGCATATACCCTAAAAAGAATTGACGGGACTCTAGTTCGACGCACCTGGAACGCGCAACAGTTGCGCAGGTGTTACATATGAACTAGTCTGCAAAAGCGGAAGAACATACAGGCAATGTATTTCTTTATTATCCCTTGTATTACGAGCCTTGCGCTCTCATCAATATACACATCATCTTTACCTATGTCACTGTTTGTTACAAATTGCATGTAATTTCTTTGGTTCGCGCGAAAACAATATGGTCAAACATTGTACGCCTCATGAACAGTCTGAACAAGGCAAACTAATACGCCTTTTGCACAAACGTTCACACATGAGCACAATACCATTTCTCATTCGCCCTACATGTAACACCCTTCTTATTATTTTAAAGGTTTTCGTATAAATAACGAAAATAAACATGTAATTACAATTAAGTATCCTTAGAAAATACGAGTAATCTAAAACTTTTACAAATTAAAGTTTGAACAACTTAATGTAATTGAATTCGTCGCTTAAAAGATACAACGAAACGCCTTGCGGAAGCTTGTATTTTATCGTGTTCGGTTCTTCATCGAGCTTGATCTTCATCCGGGCACTCTTGGCATTCACCTATGATCAAAACCAACTTAAAAGTTAGTTTTGATAGTCAAATATTAAGTTCAAACAAGTACAGGGGTTAAAAATGACAAAATTTAAAAATTTTCGGAGTTAGGGGGCTAGACGTGACGCCAAGGGCCTAGGTGTCACGCCTAGCCCTGTTTTTCACAGCCTGTTGCCTTAGCTGATGCTGTACATACCCAACACGATCTGATTTCACGGAAACGGCCATAACTTCTTCGTTATTGATCCGTTTTACCCGATTCTTTTTCCTACGCGTCCGTAATTTAATCCTCCATCTTATGGAGTTAAAATCCTACATCCAACATAAGAAATTTTGAGACTTCTAAGCCTTCGACTCGTTACCTTTTTACCGAATTTTAACCCGTTTATGCATTTTATCAAACAAACGTATTTATTTAATTCCTATATCTCATACACTTCTTCAAATTAATGTTACCTACTATATTAGGTTCTAATCATAGGTTTATTACACCATTTAAACCCGTTTTCGCCCGTATGCTTATTTTGACCTGTTAAGGGTATTTAAGCACTTTCGAACCTAAAATCGCTTTCGATTGCTTCTAACATTCCATCACCACATTTCTTATCCTAAAATCTCCCACCACAACTGTATTTAAGGTGGGTTTAATGTGGTGATCAATATAAACCAAATTTTTTACCTCTTGGTCCATTAATTACGGCAAAAACTAAAATAGTGCCTTTTGACTAACATATTACATCTTTCAACTTCTATACTTATTCTAAGTATTTATCTAATCATGAAATTCGCTTCTAAACAACCTTTAAGGGTTGTTTGTTCAACTTAGCCTACAAGGGCGTTTTGGTCGATTTTGGTCCTTTTACGACGAAGGACTCTCTCTCAAATTATTCGACCAAAATAGCATTCTTAACTACAACATAATTATGCGTACCTGGCCCGGATCAATAAGTAGACCCGATTTATACCTCGTTTTCATTATCACACCATCAATGGTGACGTAATTATCCGATTTGCTAATTGGTCCTGTTAACATAAGACTTGACAACCACATTAGTCGATATTGTCAAATGGTGTTATCACCACCATTCGACCCGTTTGGAGTATATGCCCAACATTATCTATTTAATCAAAAACATCGTTTTTGATCTCCAATTCATACACCCATCCCATCTCGGATTTTATTACCATACCCCTTTTTCTTTTACACTCTTTTCTTACAAATTCAACCCATTTCGGCTTACGCCATGGGTATCCTTTTAACCTTGATTTACATTAGTCGATATTTGACAAATTTCCATATTTCCAATATTATTGTTATCACGTTTACAATGTATCGAATAAACGGGTATTCTACATAAGTGTGTAAATTACACTTACCTCGCATCCACGCCACGCTTTTCTTTCCGTACTTGCTCCGTTTGACCCGCTCCCTCCTCCAAGCTTTCACCTAGCTTGTTACGCGTCAAACTATTGTCAAACATTTACAAGGCGGTTAAATTAGTCATTAACAATCGCGACTATTCCACCTCACTTATTTTCTATGCCGAAGCTACTATTCGGCTTCATGATTAGTTAACTTAACTTATCTAAAGTTAACTACTTTCAATCACGTGTTTACTACATTAAGTCTAAATCAACATAGTATTTAGAACTCTTATCACTTCATATCACGCGTAATTGCCATATCATTCAAATACGCGTTTTCACTCTAAATTTCAACACTTTAGTTCTCATTTAGGCATTTTAACAAACACCTAATGTGCATAATTTTACATATTTACTAACTAGTTCATAACTAATTATTTTCACCAAGATTTACATTAAAATTAAACCTCTATGTCTAGTGTTCATGAATTACATCAAGAACTTATATCATAGCAACCAATATTCATCATACTAGTTCAACCAACCTAGATTATTACTCACATAGCTCATACAATATGTTGGGGTTTCTCATTCTAGATAGAAACCCACTTCATGATATAGCACATAGCTACATTAACACACCATTTATTAATCTTTTCACATGATTTCAGTTGGGTTTATGATCCTACACTCGAATCACACTTCCTTGAATGATAACATTACTCAATCATTCAAGAATTTCTACTAATTAAACTTTACCCAAAAATCAAACATCACCAAATCTGAAATTGCAACTTACCTAGTGTTAGACAAGTGTAGGTGATCAAGATTTTTGATTCATGCAGTGATTACATGCCCAATTCACCCTTCAATTGATCAGATTAGCTGAAATAAGGGTTTGGGGGTTCTTCCCCTCTCCTGGTCGCTCCCACGCATGCACACACTGATGTGTGTGTGTGTGTGTGTTTTATTTATTTTATTTTTATAAAATCAAGTTTGGCCATTTATACAAAATCAGCCCCTTTAGTTTATCTTTTTAGACTAATGCACATCAAACTGACTTATTTCATTTAATTACAAGACTTACACTAGGTTATTTATTTCCTAGTTACTTTATCTTGTTCACAACTCCTTTTTGTTTTAAGTCCCGTTAACTCGGGCTCTTATAAACTCAATTCCTTAAAACTTTGATTCGCTCGTATTTAATATTAGGATTTCTTATTTAAATTCCTAATATTTACCGGGTTATTTTTACTACCAACGGTACTTTACCCGTCTTTTAGTATTAACGGAGCTTGATTACCAATCCCGTTTTCGGGGTGTTACAAGTCTACCCCCTTAGAGAGGTTTCGTCCTTGAAACCCTTTCTTACATAATTCATTGAGTTTAAACTCAATGCATTTGATCCGAGAAATCTTTTAAACATTACTTATTCTTTTAACCAATTATTAGTATTACCAGGTAAGTATGGTAACATCTTTTTGGTCACTAATTGTCTACGTATCTCATACGTGTGACACCTGTGTCACTACGACCATCAAACAAATACCAAACCAATGAAATATTGTATTTCATACTTTGGACTTGTATAAATATGTGTATCTTTCGCACATATCAACTCTTGTTCGATTTCAAACTCTAAATCGCTTTCTGGAAGGTTATACGCGCACTAATGCGTAAATATAACCAGTTTAATCCAACGAACACTCCGGAATAGTAAAATAGGCTTAACATACCTTAAATAACCTTTACATAACTTAGAAATAAGTTTTGAAGGCTTTGGTATGGCAAAAACAAGTTAATTCGCTTACAGGGACTAAACTTGACAAACTGCGAAAGTATGCCAATTTGAACTATAACAGACATTCCGGAACATGACCATAAGTTAAACATACCATAAATATCCTTCACATAGCTTAGAAATAGGCTTTGAGGGGTTCGGTATGCTAAAACAAACTTTTGAGTCATTCAGGGACTAAAAGCGTCAAAAAGTGCACAAGTTTGCATTTTCGCGCATAACTTACGTTCTGAATACATCTGGACATCCAAAAATTTATGTAAGCATGACTATATTACGCTTTAGTGTTTGGCTTAAGAAAAATCCATTCGTCGCGCAATTTGGATCGTTTTTCGCGCTTATGCGCATTCCGTCGTAATTAAGCGAACATCGCGTTCGTACGACCAAACGAACCAACATTCGGCATATTTTTGAGCATGTTTCATGTCCACAATGTTTAGGCATCATTTTAGGGCCTTAAAGTTGGCTTTACGGGCCTTAGAAGTGTCGGAAATGGCCTTAAACACGTGCAGGGGCTGAAACTGTCATTTTGGAAACTTATATTCAGATCAGAAGCTCCAGGCGGCCCGCATTATACTTGCCTGATCCTGAAGCGGGCCGCGTCCGACTATCAGACCAGATTCATGGTTTTTAACAGCAGATTGCAGCTGTTTGATTCTCACCCACACATTCTCTATTGCCTAGTCAGATGATAAGGATCATTTTTAGTCACCATAAGGTTCCAACACTTGTACGGATGCGATTAAAGCACGGTTTCCATGAAACGGTCTTAACGGTGGACCGAAAACTATAAATACCCCATGCCCCCCATTGCTTAAACCACTAGAATTTTGATTTGAGAAACTCTAAGTTGAAACCATTGTTTCATACCTGAGATTCTTGAATCGAGATTAGCATTCGGGGACCCTTCGTAAGTATTCTTTCGTTCTTTTATTGCTTTTCGAGTCTTTCGAGTCTGAAAGTCAAACTTTGTTTGACTTTCTGCATTGACCAGTTTATGGACAATGCGAAGTTCGTTTGAACTTCGCAACGTGAGTGTAATCACGTTGGTTATAGTCCCTTGGGACTAGGCCTACTGATTACCACGTTGTCTAGGGTCGTAGGGTAAGCGATCTAATAAATCGCTTATACCTTCGAAATCGACCCATTTGGTCGATCATTAGGATCCGACCAAACACATTAGGTAACCATAGTATATAGGGAATAACCTTCCGAGGTTATACCCTATGGTCGCTTCGTTTGAATAGTTGTATGATAGGTAGTTTATATGCCTTAGGTAAATTACCAGAATACCCTTTTCATGTATAATTGGTAATTAAGCATATGTAACCTAAACTTTTGCCACATAACTGATTATGTAACATGTTTAGGCATATAACACTTGTCATAGGACTAGTTAAACGGTCTAAACGCGTTTCACGCGCACGACGCGATAAAGTAGTATAAGCTACCTTAATGGGTCGCGATGGGTCGAAAGCACTTAGGTTAGGTTTCATTTAGTATGTAGGCTTTGTTGAACCATATGACACGAGTCTCTATACTCGTTTGGTTTACGAACCCTCATTCTATCTAAATCCTCCGATTTAGGTCCGGTTTATTAACATAGTTACCTATAATAGGTGTCGTTTGATATCCGTGATCTCTAGCATTGTTTGGTTGTTACACAAGGACTCCTAAGCACTCTCAATGTGAGTACATAGTTCCCCTCTTTTACCATTTTCAAACTGTTTTGGGGTGAAGCATGTGTACCTATCTGTTATTTTCATGATTTCAAAGTATAATTGATTATACATGTTATTACTTATCATTTGACAAACTAAATGACTATATATGGTTTAAACACTGATTTCTCAAAGAACATAAAATAAAATGTTGAATTGTACTTATTTTATGTTCACCAGACCGATTGTTAGTATGATATAGCGCTATAGGATTAGACACCCCATTCCTGTTGTCATGGAATGTCTGAAACCAATTTGTTTCTCCATCCAAATAGGGATTTTCCTTTGTGGTATCCCTATAGTCTCAAAGGTGTATTTTGATGCACTAGGTCTGAATGAATTCTTAAATCACACTATTTTTGTATATTTAGTTATACTCCCAAAAAGTATAGTTTGATATGCTCCCATGTGTGATATTGTACAAAACCAACATATATATTTTATCAACAAACCAAAACATATTTTGATATGTTATTTATGAAACCAAAACATAGTTTAATATGTTATTTACAAATCCAAAGTATACTTTTAATATGCTACTATTAGGTTATTCGTTTAACCTTACAATTATTTATACAAATCACATTGGTTACACATTACATGATTTACATTGGACACATAAACATTATTGACATTGGTTATACATTACATGAATTACATCTTAACATAAACATTTTGACATATTATTCAATACGTTTGGCAATTGGTTTAAACATAGACATATTACATTGTTGGTTGGTTTGAGTAAGTGATTAAGTAACGAGGCGTGTGTAATATGATACAAGCATGGTGGATACGCCGCTGGTACTTCCTATATATAAGTGTTTGTATGGTATTACATATTGTATCGTTATCTGAATCATTTCAATTTGAGACATATAACATTTTATACAAATAACATACTTTTCACAAGACATTAATTTACAAACAACTTATATTATACAAACTCATTTTACATGGTTATTCATTTAACCATACATTATTCTCTTATTTATACATATCATCTGACCTTATCATTTTTCAAATGATTTACAAGACATATCAAAGTACGAGGTTCATGACTAAACATTTTCTCAAACAGAAGTCATGAATCCTATTTTCACAAAACCTATGTATCTCACAGGCATTTTTATGCTGACGTACCTATTTTTACACATGTTTCAGGTACTGCTTTGCAATGATTGTTGATACATGCTACATTTAGGATGGACTCGTGCCTTAGCAACTTTAAAACTTGGAAGATCATAGTTGTACTTATTTGATTGTATTAAAACAATGAGTTCATTTATTCAATAAAACAGAAATTATTTATTCCATGGTTACGAAACAATGATTCTGTTACAACACTCCCCGACATTTCCGCCACGTTTGGTTGTTCCACGTGGTCGGGGTGTGACAGAAAAGTTGGTATCAGAGCCAACGGTTATAGGGAATTAGGTTATTAGTAATACTTTGACCTAGTCTATAACCTTCTTAGGACCCTAACGCGAGTTTACTTGCGTTTAGTCATAAAACAATACCGTCACCTATCCTTAGGCGACGACCACAACAAGAACATAAATTTCAAAACCGCTTTGAAAACTAATCATCTGTTCTAGGATGATTGATTACTAGGTTTTGAACCCTCTGTTATAAGGTTTTGAACCCCTTTAAGTTTTCAAAATCTCGTCAAGGTTTTGGGTTTTAAATAATGTGAACAGGTGCAAACTGGAAGGGTGAATGCCTGTATTCTGGGTTTTCTGTCTAGGCAAGCACTTCGTATATATCTCATCAGACGCGAGACCAGTTGTGCTTACCTGGGAATTCTTGGGATGAGTGTTCACTTATAGGCGAGCATGTCTTCGCGATACATTATTTTTGACCTATTTACTTTGATTATCACCGAGGTCGTTTGTTGCTTTGTAGTAACAAACAAATAACCACTATCCTTGCTTTCATCAGATTTGTTTCATCTCATTCTTTTCGTCTAATTCTCTCACTCGTTTCCTTTCATGTTTCCTCTTTTAGAATGCCTCCTCGACGCGACAATCAGATGGCAAATGTCGAACTGGCGGAAATCATCGCGCAGCAAATGGTTGCTTCCTTCCCAAATCTTTATGCTCAAATGATGCAAGCCATCAACAACAATAATGCTCCATGCAATTTCAAAAATTTTAACTCGGCTAAACCGCTCAAGTTTAGTGGTTCTGAGGGAGCCACTGGGCTTCTTCAATGGTTCGAGAGCATTGAGAATACTTTCCGTCACGTCCAGTGTCCTGAAAATCGCAAGGTCGAGTTTTCTTCGAGTGTGTTTCAGAAGAGGGCTCTTACATGGTGGAACGGGGTGATGAGAGACCGTGGTGCTGAGGTTGCTTTAGCCCAAACTTAGGCTGAACTAAGGGCTCTTATGATGAAGGAGTTTTGCCCTCGTCATGAACTGCGAGCTTTGGAGAGGGAGTTTGATGAGTTGAAGCAAGACAGTGGCGAGCATCGAGCCTATACTGACCGTTATGAAGAATTGAGCCTTTTGTGCCCTGCGATGGTTACTCATGTGGATAAAGTGATCGAGAAATATACTGATGGTCTTCCTGACCTAGTTCAGGATATTGTTACTGGCAGTAACCCTACTACTGTCAGACAAGCTATTGAACTGTCTGCCACCCTAACTGAATCCCACATCAGGAAGCGTAAGCTGTTTCGGAAGGGCGACTCAAGACCATCTGACAAGACTGCTCAAGTTGAACCAAAGGAAGAACATACTGAGGTATCCAAGAAGAAGAAGCGCAAAACCTCTCAAAACTTCGCTGTAACTGCGCAAGACAAACATGTTGCACCAAACCAGCCAGCACAACCTCGCAAAAGGCAAAACTATGTTGGTACCGCACCTTTGTGCAACAAGTGCAACCGTCATCATCTAGAGCAAGAGCAGTGTCACAAATGTACCCACTGTGGGCGGTTGGGACATTTGATCAATGTTTGTCGTTATGCAAATCAAGCTGCTGCAAACCTTGCTGTTGTTCAAGCACGGTTCCCTCCGGGGTCATGTTATAACTGTGGTGACCTTACCCACTACAGGAACAATTGCCCAAGACTTGTTAACATACCTCCAGCGCATGGACGAGTGTTCAACATCAATGAGGCAAACATGAACAATGATGCAGCAGTGAACAATTAGTGTTTTGTATTTCCTTGGTTGTTATCTTTTGACACTTCAAGACAATTCGGTTGTTGCATAAATAAAGATTTGTTTTTTTTTATTTCTGCAAAATTTATGCGATTGTGTGAATGTTTGATACAACCTTATGATGTCAACCCAAAGACAAACTACTCGTGTGGTTCTGTCATTTTATGATCACTTGTGATCTCCCCAAGAACCTTAAACACTTGTTTCTTTTAAGAAACAAAGCCAAACTCTTACTGAAAATCCTTCTATCTTTATAGATGGATCCTTGAAAATCATTAAAGTGCCAAATGAAATCCATGGATTGGATTCCTGGTGTGCTTTAAATGTCCATGCCCAAAGATAACGAATTAAAGAATCAAGTTAACTAAATTGTGCTTATGTGTTTTCTTACATGTTTTGTGGTTGTATGTGATCCATCCAAATCCTCATAGAATCTTCCATATCTCATACGAGAGATTCTTAGTAGGATATCCAAAGTTACTATCTTAAATCCTTAATGGACTTCTACGTTGTAGTCAAGTCCCTTGGGTTTTAAAGTACTATTCAAAAAAACTGGACCTCTTGAATGGTCTGGTTAAACAAATTGATTTTTTGAAAATCTGATTAGAAATATCATGTGATGATATAATTAAAAAGATCCCTTAAGTGGTCTATTTAAGGAGATCGTACGACGGTCTAGTTAAGAAGATCATGTGTTGATCTAGTTAAAAAGATTGTTCGTTGATCTAATTGAAAAGATCCTTTGGTGGACTAGTCAGGACGCTTCATGTTTATTCAATTGATTTTCTTCTCTACACATTATGAAATGAACTGTGCGGACTGTGCAAGGAATTACGAAATTATGGAGGCCTACATAATTATGGAAATTCAGTGCACAGAAACCACAAGAAGTTTTGTTATGTGTTAAGACCTATAGTGACAAGAAGAATGATACTGGAGAAGTCTTGGACCTTGACCGATGTCATTTTATCTTACACTCCCCAATTCTGATTCAAGCACACACAAGTTTCCTATGATAAGTCTTCATAAGAAACGTTCTTCTATCCATAGTTCAAAAATTCCATGTTTTACTGCTACAAGGAATTCACTTTGAGGGTTAACAAATTCGCTAAGAATCCTAACATGGCCCAGAGTTTTACTTAAGGGTTCAATGGATCTATTAGAAGGCGAAACCGTCACAGTTGTCTTCACAAGTTTCCTCTAGAAATTAATTTCGGGACGAAATTTCCTAAAGTAGGGGAGACTGTGACACCTGTGTCACTGCGACCATCAAACAAATACCAAACCAATGAAATATTGTATTTCATACTTTGGACTTGTATAAATATGTGTATCTTTTGCACATATCAACTCTTGTTCGATTTCAACCTCTAAATCGCTTTCTGGAAGGTTATACGCGCACTAATGCGTAAATATAACCAGTTTAATCCAACGAACACTCCGGAATAGTAAAATAGGCTTAACATACCTTAAATAACCTTTACATAACTTAGAAATAAGTTTTGAAGGCTTTGGTATGGCAAAAACAAGTTAATTCGCTTACAGGGACTAAACTTGACAAACTGCGAAAGTATGCCAATTTGAACTATAACAGACATTCCGGAACATGACCATAAGTTAAACATACCATAAATATCCTTCACATAGCTTAGAAATAGGCTTTGAGGGGTTCGGTATGCTAAAACAAACTTTTGAGTCATTCAGGGACTAAAAGCGTCAAAAAGTGCACAAGTTTGCATTTTCGCGCATAACTTACGTTCTGAATACATCTGGACATCCAAAAATTTATGTAAGCATGACTATATTACGCTTTAGTGTTTGGCTTAAGAAAAATCCATTCGTCGCGCAATTTGGATCGTTTTTCGCGCTTATGCGCATTCCGTCGTAATTAAGCGAACATCGCGTTCGTACGACCAAACGAACCAACATTCGGCATATTTTTGAGCATGTTTCATGTCCACAATGTTTAGGCATCATTTTAGGGCCTTAAAGTTGGCTTTACGGGCCTTAGAAGTGTCAGAAATGGCCTTAAACACGTGCAGGGGCTGAAACTGTCATTTTGGAAACTTATATTCAGATCAGAAGCTCCAGGCGGCCCGCATTATACTTGCCTGATCCTGAAGCGGGCCACGTCCGACTATCAGACCAGATTCATGGTTTTTAACAGCAGATTGCAGCTGTTTGATTCTCACCCACACATTCTCTATTGCCTAGTCAGATGATAAGGATCATTTTTAGTCACCATAAGGTTCCAACACTTGTACGGATGCGATTAAAGCACGGTTTCCATGAAACGGTCTTAACGGTGGACCGAAAACTATAAATACCCCATGCCCCCCATTGCTTAAACCACTAGAATTTTGATTTGAGAAACTCTAAGTTGAAACCATTGTTTCATACCTGAGATTCTTGAATCGAGATTAGCATTCGGGGACCCTTCGTAAGTATTCTTTCGTTCTTTTATTGCTTTTCGAGTCTTTCGAGTCTGAAAGTCAAACTTTGTTTGACTTTCTGCATTGACCAGTTTATGGTCAATGCGAAGTTCGTTTGAACTTCGCAACGTGAGTGTAATCACGTTGGTTATAGTCCCTTGGGACTATGCCTACTGATTACCACGTTGTCCAGGGTCGTAGGGTAAGCGATCTAATAAATCGCTTATACCTTCGAACCCGACCCATTTGGTCAATCATTAGGATCCGACCAAACACATTAGGTAACCATAGTATATAGGGAATAACCTTCCGAGGTTATACCCTATGGTCGCTTCGTTTGAATAGTTGTATGATAGGTAGTTTATATGCCTTAGGTAAATTACCAGAATACCCTTTTCATGTATAATTGGTAATTAAGCATATGTAACCTAAACTTTTGCCACATAACTGATTATGTAACATGTTTAGGCATATAACACTTGTCATAAGACTAGTTAGACGGTCTAAACGCGTTTCACGCGCACGACGCGTTAAAGTAGCATAAGCTACCTTAATGGGTCGCGATGGGTCGAAAGCACTTAGGTTAGGTTTCATTTAGTATGTAGGCTTTGTTGAACCATATGACACGAGTCTCTATACTCGTTTGGTTTACGAACCCTCATTCTATCTAAATCCTCCGATTTAAGTCCGGTTTATTAACATAGTTACCTATAATAGGTGTCGTTTGATATCCGTGATCTCTAGCATTGTTTGGTTGTAACACAAGGACTCCTAAGCACTCTCAATGTGAGTACATAGTTCCCCTCTTTTACCATTTTCAAACTGTTTTGGGGTGAAGCATGTGTACCTATCTGTTATTTTCATGATTTCAAAGTATAATTGATTATACATGTTATTACTTATCATTTGACAAACTAAATGACTATCTATGGTTTAAACACTGATTTCTCAAAGAACATAAAATAAAATGTTGAATTGTACTTATTTTATGTTCACCAGACCGATAGTTAGTATGATATAGCGCTATAGGATTAGACACCCCATTCCTGTTGTCATGGAATGTCTGAAACCAATTTGTTTCTCCATCCAAATAGGGATTTTCCTTAGTGGTATCCCTATAGTCTCAAAGGTGTATTTTGATGCACTAGGTCTGAATGAATTCTTAAATCACACTATTTTTGTATATTTAGTTATACTCCCAAAAAGTATAGTTTGATATGCTCCCGTGTGTGATATTGTACAAAACCAACATATATATTTTATCAACAAACCAAAACATATTTTGATATGTTATTTATGAAACCAAAACATAGTTTAATATGTTATTTACAAATCCAAAGTATACTTTTAATATGCTACTATTAGGTTATTCGTTTAACCTTACAATTATTTATACAAATCACATTGGTTACACATTACATGATTTACATTGGACACATAAACATTATTGACATTGGTTATACATTACATGACTTACATCTTGACATAAACATTTTGACATATTATTCAATACGTTTGGCAATTGGTTTAAACATAGACATATTACATTGTTGGTTGGTTTGAGTAAGTGATTAAGTAACGAGGCGTGTGTAATATGATACAAGCATGGTGGATACGCCGCTGGTACTTCCTATATATAAGTGTTTGTATGGTATTACATATTGTATCGTTATCTGAATCATTTCAATTTGAGACATATAACATTTTATACAAATAACATACTTTTCACAAGACATTAATTTACAAACAACTTATATTATACAAACTCATTTTACATGGTTATTCATTTAACCATACATTATTCTCTTATTTATACATATCATCTGACCTTATCATTTTTCAAATGATTTACAAGACATATCAAAGTACGAGGTTCATGACTAAACATTTTCTCAAACATAAGTCATGAATCCTATTTTCACAAAACCTATGTATCTCACAGGCATTTTTATGCCGATGTACCTATTTTTACACATGTTTCAGGTACTGCTTTGCAATGATTGTTGATACATGCTACATTTAGGATGGACTCGTGCCTTAGCAACTTTAAAACTTGGAAGATCATAGTTGTACTTATTTGATTGTATTAAAACAATGAGTTCATTTATTCAATAAAACAGAAATTATTTATTCCATGGTTACGAAACAATGATTCTGTTACAACACTCCCCGACATTTCCGCCATGTTTGGTTGTTTCACGTGGTCGGGGTGTGACAATACGACATAGTTCAACTTGAAATAACGAAATCTCGTTATTTTTACTAGTTTAGTTAACTTAGCGATATCCATCGCTTTCATATACTATCGAATTCCTTATGAATCCGTTACTTTGTCCCGTTTAAAGGTCTTTAGTGAAATCTTTCACTTTTAGCAACAATTTCTTTTGTTTTCAAATTCATTTATTCGATTCAGTTTTACCGAATCCACCGCTTACAAGCAACCAAATTACTTAAATGACCTTAACCGGTCTCACTAACTAGAGTTATTAGTCCAGTTACTTTTTACCGCTCGCTTGGTTATAATGTGATTCCACTTCACATTGCATTTATTGACCGTGATCGTGTCACGTCACGTTTAATTTATATCAACCTTACATTTTCGAAAAGATCACTTTTCGAATATTTCGTCTTGCGCCTATCAGCATCTGGACTTGAGTCTTTCATGCTTACCATTTAATTCCCTATCAGAATTTATATTTGTAAAAATGTTATTTCTTACTAAAACTGAATTTTAGTCTAACATTTTTCCCTTTAACTATGTCAATTACTCATATCAAGGAAATTGACAACCCCTAATTTATTGTTTTCCGTTCTCGTTTTACGCGAGGAATCGTAACAAGTTCCCTCACCTTACACTATTGACCCGTAGGTTTCTTCACTTAACCTGGTAGGCTATTTCCTTAAGCTTTCATCTCTTTAAGACGAGGCCCTTATGATCCCTTTGCTTCAGTTCATGACCCGTGGGTCATTTTGGCCCCCTAGACCTTTACACTAATTAATATCCCGTAGGTTATGATGATCCCGTAGATGATCTTTTATTCTAGTCTTTATTCCATCGTCTATTTATACATATATAGCTTTAAAGCATCCTTTGTTATGTTTGGAATCATTTAATTTTGCTTTTGAGATTTAGTTAACCTTGACCGTAGTCTAAGGTTTCATTTGTTTACTTTCAGACTATCCTTTCCGACTTTACGACTTCTAGCGTCATTTACACGTCGGTTTGTCTTACGCTTACCATTACCCGGGTCATACTTATACTCCTTTACAACCCATTACCCGGGTCCTTCTATCTTATTGTCTTTAGCTTTTCGGTTTCACCGGTTTGCGTTTTCCTATTTTATTAAGCGTTATTCCTTAATTGACTCGTTTGACTCATTTTGGGTGAATTTTCATCACTTATGAATGTCAAACTTCATTCTTTATTTGACCCGTCCAACTTTGAAATGGTTGAACGTAATTACCAAAATTTATGTTTGCGAAAATTCTTGTCATCTTTTAGTCATGACTCATATTCCGAGTCTTTTGACTTTCTATTTCGCGTTCCAGTTTCTCAGTCTACGCATGCGTTTAAATCCTTACCCACCAACCGGGTGTTTTACCGAAGTCGTTATTATTGCAACCCTTACGATATGCATTATGACTTCGTTTCGCTTTTATATTCCTACCTTGTTCTCAAACTTGGTGTTTTACAAAATCGGCCCGTTAAGAGTCATATTTGCATTCTTCGGGTTCGAGTGTAAGCACATCCCTCCCGATTGCATACCTTAATCATTTTACATTAATCTTTGTCCCTTCACTCGGGCTCATCATCCTAATGTAATACGCTTCCGTCACCCGGCTGTGCGTTTACATTATTATCAATTATTTTTGCTCGTTTGATTCATTTGGGTACTTTTTAAGTTAGTCCCATTCACCCCACCCTTACTACATCGGACATAAATGTGTCCATCATAAGAAGTTCATGGTACCACGTGTTCACTACTTACTTGGCCAGAGTAAGCGATCAACACCTGGTATACATGACCTTTTATAATTTTCACATTACACCCCATGTAAGTAATGCTTCTATTTGTTTTTCTTGGAAACAATATCCCGGATAGGTTTTCTATTCAGGTTTTTCCAAGTTTTCAATCTACATATGCAACTTTCAATCTCTACGTATTTGTTGCATATTACTATTTATGCAATAATTTAAAACGTGCACCTGATAATGCTTGCTCTAACAGGCTCCCCTTGCCATTAACTTATTCGCAATCGTTGCGCGATTTAGGTCCTTGGTGAGTATGCTTTGCTTGTCATACATCGTACCCTTTCATCCTCATATCCGTAATTTGTCTAACTCTCGTCATCTTCAGATGCGAGTGTCCTTCAATTAAAACATTCATAAAAGTTAGTAACATCAACTTCAATAATCGCCCGTATTATAATACAAGGCTTTTTCTACTATACGCGTCAACGCGCGTATTTTCGTCAACTATATCAATCATTTCAATTGGGGTAACGTGTATCACACGATAGCCCTATGTGTTGTTTACAGCACTTTAGCATGCTAAACTATTAACATACTTGTACTTACCGGATTTGCGATCAAGCCTCGAACCGAACACATTTGTCAACAACCTTGAGCTCTGATTACCAACTTGTAACACCCTTGTTATTATTTTAAAGGTTTTCGTATAAATAACGAAAATAAACATGTAATTACAATTAAGTATCCTTAGAAAATACGAGTAATCTAAAACTTTTACAAATTAAAGTTTGAACAACTTAATGTAATTGAATTCGTCGCTTAAAAGATACAACGAAATGCCTTGCGGAAGCTTGTATTTTATCGTGTTCGGTTCTTCATCGAGCTTGATCTTCATCCGGGCACTCTTGGCATTCACCTATGATCAAAACCAGCTTAAAAGTTAGTTTTGATAGTCAAATATTAAGTTCAAACAAGTACAGGGGTTAAAAATGACAAAATTTAAAAATTTTCGGAGTTAGGGGGCTAGACGTGACGCCAAGGGCCTAGGTGTCACGCCTAGCCCTGTTTTTCACAGCCTGTTCCCTTAGCTGATGCTGTACATACCCAACACGATCTGATTTCACGGAAACGGCCATAACTTCTTCATTATTGATTCGTTTTACCCGATTCTTTTTCCTACGCGTCCGTAATTTAATCCTCCATCTTATGGAGTTAAAATCCTACATCCAACATAAGAAATTTTGAGACTTCTAAGCCTTCGACTCGTTACCTTTTTACCGAATTTTAACCTGTTTATGCATTTTATCAAACAAACGTATTTATTTGATTCCTATATCTCATACACTTCTTCAAATTAATGTTACCTACTATATTAGGTTCTAATCATAGGTTTATTACACCATTTAAACCCGTTATCGCTCGTATGCTTATTTTGACCCGTTAAGGGTATTTAAGCACTTTCGAACCTAAAATCGCTTTCGGTTGCTTCTAACATTCCATCACCACATTTCTTATCCTAAAATCTCCCACCACAACTGTATTTAAGGTGGGTTTAATGTGGTGATCAATATAAACCAAATTTTTTACCTCTTGGTCCATTAATTACGGCAAAAACTAAAATAGTGCCTTTTGACTAACATATTACATCTTTCAACTTCTATACTTATTCTAAGTATTTATCTAATCATGAAATTCGCTTCTAAACAACCTTTAAGGGTTGTTTGTTCAACTTAGCCTACAAGGGCGTTTTGGTCGATTTTGGTCCTTTTACGACGAAGGACTCTCTCTCAAATTATTCGACCAAAATATCATTCTTAACTACAACATAATTATGCGTACCTGGGCCGGATCAATAAGTAGACCCGATTTATACCTCGTTTTCATTATCACACCATCAATGGTGACGTAATTATCCGATTTGCTAATTGGTCCTGTTAACATAAGACTTGACAACCACATTAGTCGATATTGTCAAATGGTGTTATCACCACCATTCGACCCGTTTGGAGTATATGCCCAACATTATCTATTTAATCAAAAACATCGTTTTTGATCTCCAATTCATACATCCATCCCATCCCGGATTTTATTACCATACCCCTTTTTCTTTTACACTCTTTTCTTACAAATTCAACCCATTTCGGATTACGCCATGGGTATCCTTTTAACCTTGATTTACATTAGTCGATATTTGACAAATTTCCATATTTCCAATATTATTGTTATCACGTTTACAATGTATCGAATAAACGGGTATTCTACATAAGTGTGTAAATTACACTTACCTCGCATCCACGCCACGCTTTTCTTTCCGTACTTGCTCCGTTTGACCCGCTCCCTCCTCCAAGCTTTCACCTAGCTTGTTACGCGTTAAATTATTGTCAAACATTTACAAGGCGGTTAAATTAGTCAATAACAATCGCGACTATTCCACCTCACTTATTTTCTATGCCGAAGCTACTATTCGGCTTCATGATTAGTTAACTTAACTTATCTAAAGTTAACTACTTTCAATCACGTGTTTACTACATTAAGTCTAAATCAACATAGTATTTAGAACTCTTATCACTTCATATCACGCGTAATTGCCATATCATTCAAATACGCGTTTTCACTCTAAATTTCAACACTTTAGTTCTCATTTAGGCATTTTAACAAACACCTAATGTGCATAATTTTACATATTTACTAACTAGTTCATAACTAATTATTTTCACCAATATTTACATTAAAATTAAACCTCTATGTCTAGTGTTCATGAATTACATCAAGAACTTATATCATAGCAACCAATATTCATCATACTAGTTCAACCAACCTAGATTATTACTCACATAGCTCATACAATATGTTGGGGTTTCTCATTCTAGATAGAAACCCACTTCATGATATAGCACATGGCTACATTAACACACCATTTATTAATCTTTTCACATGATTTCAGTTGGGTTTATGATCCTACACTCGAATCACACTTCCTTGAATCATAACATTACTCAATCATTCAAGAATTTCTACTAATTAAACTTTACCCAAAAATCAAACATCACCAAATCTGAAATTGCAACTTACCTAGTGTTAGACAAGTGTAGGTGATCAAGATTTTTGATTCATGCAGTGATTACATGCCCAATTCACCCTTCAATTGATCAGATTAGCTGAAATAAGGGTTTGGGGGTTCTTCCCCTCTCCTGGTCGCTCCCACGCACGCACACACTGATGTGTGTGTGTGTGTGTGTGTGTTTTATTTATTTTATTTTTATAAAATCAAGTTTGGCCATTTATACAAAATCAGCCCCTTTAGTTTATCTTTTTAGACTAATGCACATCAAACTGACTTATTTCATTTAATTACAAGACTTACACTAGGTTATTTATTTCCTAGTTACTTTATCTTGTTCACAACTCCTTTTTGTTTTAAGTCCCGTTAACTCGGGCTCTTATAAACTCAATTCCTTAAAACTTTGATTCGCTCGTATTTAATATTAGGATTTCTTATTTAAATTCCTAATATTTACCGGGTTATTTTTACTACCAACGGTACTTTACCCGTCTTTTAGTATTAACGGAGCTTGATTACCAATCCCGTTTTCGGGGTGTTACACTACATACCCCAAAGCAATTAAACACATGCAACGTATTGTAAAAACATGAAATTACATACACAGACAGTACATAATAAGCATACATATCATTAAGTAAACACTTCATAACAAGATCATGGCAATGATCTTCAAAATTTTAGTACCAAGACTAGAATATTCACAAAACAAAAGGAAATACTGTTCCCAAACTAACTGGTAGCAGGACATTCAAACGACAGCCATTCATTACGATCACGACCGTCATCTTCAAAACATTTTCGATAAACCAGCAAAAACGTCAAAAAAGGGGATACACAATTCCCAAATCTGACCTAATCAACAGCAGGGTTTTCGTCAACAACAGTCACCGGAACCTCACGACGCTTCTTCCGGCGATGATATACAAGACAACATCCACCTCTTTGGATCCTCGGAAAACGGGACATCAGTCTCTCAACGGATAGCACACCGTCCTGCTCGACAACAGCACCCTCCCCCCGGAGAACCTTACAAACAGGATCGACAACAGTCGAAGGATCGAAGTCGACCGGCTTTCTTCTCTCAACCATCAACGACGGAGAACGGGCAAGTAGTAAGAGGCTTTCAGCAGTTTCAGAAAGTCTCAAAACGTCAAGAAGACGACGAGTACGAGAAGAACTTTTCATCTTCGTACTTTTCGAAGTTAAGAAAAGGAAATAACCATTCCCTAAATACATATAAAGGAGGAGCAAGGCTCCAGGAAAAGGAAAACTGGATCCCCATGATTAACTGTCAGAAAGATATCACATCCAAACGGCGCTACAGGAACCGAAGTCATATCCCCATTAATAAGGTCTGACAAGCGCCACTACAAATCCCAAGACAAAGAGGGAAAATATCCACTCTTACTGCCAACTGACGTTATCACACGTCAAGGTATGATTACAATTTCCCTTAAAAACTCTTTTTTAATAAAATTAAATCTTCTCATAGAAGATTCTCTATTTTTTCGCGCCCAAAAGCATTTCCTTCACATAAGTCTAGTGATCCACTTATTTGCATAAATGCAACACTAGAATGGGGGGACTTGAAGGGGTAAGGTCCCGAAAACCCCATAACAAGTACTTGATCACAACCTTGCCTTTCAACTCTTTAACCTTGCGCGGCCGCGCACTGGTCCTACAAAGAGAAGAAACAGTCAAACAGTCTACAAATCGCGCGTCCAAAGGAAATCATAAATCCTTGCGCCTTCCCCCATTAACAAAGGATGAAAATCCTAAAATAAACACTCCCGCCTAAATATCCAGACCTGGATATTATTTACCCAGACTTGGGATTTATTTATTCACCTGTCTCCACATGATAAGGTGCCACACCAGATTACAGCAGTAATCTTCTAGAAGAAATACAATCGTGCACCACCAAGACGGTTACAACCATCTGGACACGTGTCACCATCTCAGGCATCCCTGAATTCACAACGAAAGCATGCAATTGGAAAGTAATCTCCACTTGATCACTTTACACGTGGCAAATCCTCAGCCTTCGATCTAAGCCACGATCCGTGTGCTCTCACGTCGGATCATGAAGCTTAACGGAAGGAAATGTAACCGCTTACGGAGTTAGCATCTTCCGTCAACTTTTCACCAACGGGTTTTCCCGCCTATAAATATGAGAAACAACCCAGGTATGAAGCCAAGTTACACACACTTTTCAAATACATCTTCTTCTTCATTACCAATACTTATTCTCACACCGGAGTCGGGTCAAGGAGAGAACCCTCTTCTCCCCTTGGCGAGGCTAACGGTGCTCTTTTTTGCAGAATTATCAGAGAAGAAGATCAGTTGCACCTGAATCAAACGAGAGGAAACTAACCTTTTTATGCGGATTCAACCCCCTAGATATATCGGTTCCGACCATTTATCTAGTGTTTCTTCAGGATTCTATATCCTTGTAAATTAATACTGAATAAACAAACTGTGAAAAGTAAAGTTTCGAGGATCCAGGATCCTTATTGTCAGAACTTGTATAACTTTAGAGCTCCAAGATCCTGTAAGAAAAACAAACTTGGGACCAAGCCAAATAATTGGGAATTAACCCAAAATAACTGGGGACAAGCCCAAATAAACTGGGGACAAGCCCAACAAACTGGGGACAAGCCCAAATAAACTGGGGACAAGCCCAACAAACTGGGGACAAGCCCAAATAAATGGGTGTAAACTGGGGTCAAGCCCAAATAACTTGTGTAAACTGGAGTATGGCCCAAACTGGCGACTATCCAAACGTGAGCGACATGAAAATGCCGAAACCATAGCTAAAGTGAAAACGTTAGAAACCTTAGGAACGATGTATGGTACCTCTACCATTATACGTAGGATCCTGAATACAGCCAGAACAATGAAATTTTCAGCCCCTAAAGCGGGTACTGGTCCCATTGCCTTGAACTGCACCAGGATCATCGTGCGCTACTGGCGAAACTGGGGACAGGCCCAAAAACTGGGGACAAGCCCAAATAACTGGGGACAAGCGCAAATAACTGGGGACAAGCCCAACAAACTAGGGACAAGCCCAAATAAACTGGGGACAAGCCCAACAAACTGGGGACAAGCCTAAATAAACTGGGGACAAGCCCAACAAACTGGGGACAAGCCCATAAACTTTGGGGAGTTGGCCAACCACTTTGATCTTCTGTAAAATGATAACAACTCAAAGATAGAATCATATATCCTTTAAAGATCCCGGATCCTTAATCAGAGTACTGGCATCGCTGAGGATCCCTGATCCTTCTTACATAAAGTACTCCTTTAGATGAACAGCGTTCCAAGATCTTGGTAAGAGGTCACCATCCATTGTTAACAAATGATATGCCCCCTTTCCTGCTTCAGCTTCAATTAAGTGGGGATCTTCCATTTTGATGCTAATTTGCCATCAGCCGAATTCGTAGTGTTCTGGAATGCTTTCCTTAAAACAAAATCACCAACTTGAAATCTTCAGAACCTGACATTCTTGTTGTATGCTCCAGCCATTCTTTGTTGATAACTGACCATCTGTCATAAAAGTTAGTAGTTCTACTACCAATAAATTGGGACCCATTATCACAAATAATTTCAGAAGGCATTCCAAATTCAGTAATAATGTTTCGCTTAATGAAGGATATAACTTCCTTTTTTTACTTGTGCAAAGGCTTCAGCTTCTATCCATTTGGAGAAGTAATCAGTCATGGCCAACATAAATACTTTTCCTCCTGGTGCTTTAGGAAGTTTACCAACTATGTCCATTCCCCATCTCATGAATGGCCAGGAAGAGGATATAGGATGCAGAGGCTCCGCTGGTTGATGAAGGATATTGCTTTGTCTTTGACAAGCATCACACTTCTTTGCATATTCCACAACATCCTTCTTCATGGTAGGCCAATAATATCCTGTTCTAAGAATCCTTGAGAATAGTGCTCTGCCCCCAGTGTGGTTTCCACAATCTCCTTCATGGAAATCTTTCAGAACTCCTTGAATTTCTGGATCCTCAATGCACCTTAAATATGGACCTGCAAGGGATCGTTTATATACCATGTTATTTAGTATTGTAAATTGAGATACCTTGACTTTGAAAGCTCTAGGATTTTCTCCTGTAGGAATCTCAACATGTTGTATATATCTCAGGATCGGAAGGATCCAGGATCCTGAACTTTACTATGCACCATCACTAGGTATGATTGTTGAATCCTACACTATCTCCATAGTTGTGTGATCCTCAATAGAATGAGCTAAGATGTGGATAATGGGAATTTTAATATCCTCTGGAATCTTTAGTGATGATCCAAGGTTGGCTAACGTATCAACTTCTGCATTTTCTTCCCTGGATACCCGTGTTAGACTGAAAAAAGCAAAAGAATATGCCAATTTCTTGACTATTTCTAAGTACTTGATTAGCTTTTCACATTTGACAGCATAAGAACCATTATAATGGTTAGTAATTAACAGAGAATCTACATATACTTGAAGATACATGATCCTCAAATTCTTAGCTAATTGAAAACCTGCTATCAAGGCTTCATACTCTGCCTCATTATTAGTGGTTTGAGAGCCTTCATGATCCTTAACTAGGATCGCACTTACTGCTTTAGCTGAAACAACTTGAGTGCAGCTTCATGTTTCCAAGCAAAGGTAGACTTTCTTCTTTTCAAGAAGAATATTAAATCCTGCTCTATGTTGTCTAGGATCCCGGATCCTATAAAAAATTTGGATTCAGGATCCTCTGGGTTCAACAAAATATCCTTGACGTCTTGCTCTCTTGCCTCCATGACGTCTTGCTCCTTGGCGGCTAGTTTCATTAAAGAAGTGTAATAGTTCTTTGCCTCCTGCTGATCACTCTCTATCTTCACCACATCCCATAGAGTTGGGAGCTTGACACATTGATGATATGTTGAGGGGGACTGCCTTCATATCGTGTATCCATGGCCTGCCAAAGATAACATTACAGCAAGGTAAGCAATCAATAACATAGAATTTTTTAACAGAATTCACTCCCTCTATATAAATAGGAAGTTTGATGTCCCCCAATGTAATCTTTGTCTCTCCACTGAATCCCACAAGGACAGCTGATCTTGGGACAATATCAGATTCAAGTATGTTCATTATTTTGTGGACATCCAACTGGATTATGTTCACTGAGCTTCTCCTGTCAATGAGAATCCTACAAACAAAATGGTTAGATATAAATAATGTAATAACCAAACCGTCATGATGAGGATCCTATATGTCCACACGGTCATCCCCATCAAAGGATATGACTTTTTCCTGGGTAAGAATGGAAGTTTGAACAGATCTGTCCCCATTCTCCATCTTTGTTTCATTTGCATGTCTCTTAGCTGCTGAGAACCTCCGAAGATAAAATGGATGATTTGAGCATCAGCTGGTGGAGGAGGAGCTTTTTCAGGAACTTTCTCAGAATCCTGGATCCTTGACTTTTTCCTTCCAAGCAATTCCTTCAAGTATCCTTTGCTCAAAAGATAACCTATCTGCTTCCTTAATGTTGTGCACTCATCTGTGAGATGACAGAAATCCTCGTGATAAGCACACCATTTCGACTTATCCTTGCTAGCCGCGAACTTCTCATTCTTTTTTGGCCACCTGGACTTGTCACCAAAATTCTGCAAAGCAAGGATTAGTTTACTATTATCAGCAGAAAAACAATATTCAGAAATAGGAGGATAATCCTCATCATCTCCCTGTTGTTCCACAGCATGCATATTCTGGTTGTCATGCTTGGAGCATTGCTTGGATCAGTTATTCTCAAAATAGGATCCTTGTTTGTCTTGCTTTGAGGATCCTGACAATCTCTCCTGGATCCTTTTGTCATCCTCTAAACGGATGAACCTAAGGGCCCTGTTCCTTACCTCATCTAGGTTCCTGCAAGGTGTCATAACAAGATCATCATAGAACTGAGAATCCTTAAGTAAACCCATTTTAAAAGCTTCAACAGCAGTAGCAATATCTAAGTTAGGGATTTCTAAGGATTCTCTACTAAATTTAGTTATATAATCCCTTAATAATTCATTATGTCCTTGGGTGATCCTATATAGGTCACTAGTTAAACGTTCAAATTTTCTACTGCATGAGAATTGGCTATTAAATAGGTTAACTAGATTAGCAAATGAAGTAATAGAGTAAGGGGGAAGACTTAACAGCCATTTAAGAGCTGATCCTGTTAGTGTGTGTTAGGGGAGGATTTTCCAATGATCAGTGATCACTGTTGGGTTTAGTGATCCTCACTTCTGTTTGAATTAGTGATCCTCAGAAGTGTTGCAGGATCAGGATCATGGATCATCTTAAGGATCCTTATACTAACGATTGTCTACTTTGAATATGATGATGTTTTGCAGGAACATGAGCTTGGACTTGGTCTTGGCGATATTCCTGGAGCATATTCCATATTTATTCCGCACGTGCATGGCAGAAATGAACGTTATGGAGGTCGTGGCGGACTTGCACCAAATGCGGAATGTTTGTTAGTTTAGATATTTTCCATTTTTAAAAGGGGTAGCGAGCTAAATAGAAAATACTTGGCTATTTTTGGCTAAACACACACTCTTGCAACTGCTCTCACCAGCTCTCGATAATTCACTTGGCGATTACACACTTTTTTACACAATACACTATAGTGATTCTTGTAATTAGCTCGCTATCATCCGAAGTTGTAATACATTTCTTGTTTAATTTGAGTTGGTGATCGGTAGTTTCCATCACCCGAGGTTTTTTATGCCGGAGATCATTCATTGATCAAGGGCTTTTTCCTCGTATAAATCTTTGTGTCACTTATTCGTTTCGTTTCTGAGTGATCCTTAGTGTTGTTCATTGATTCAAGCATCATACCTCACAACAGAAAGTTTGGTTGCATTATCATTGCTTGATTTTTGACCAAAACAGTGTGGATCCAAAACCCTTGCATAGACATGCTTCTTTTAACCTCTCAGGTATGGGATTGATCTCCATCCTTTCTCTGTATTGAGCTATATGCTCTTCTGGGTCCGTTGAGCCATCATATAGCTTCATGGTTGGTATTTGAAACCTCTTCGGTATTTCTGCATCACAAATAGGTGGTGCAAAACTAGATATCTTGTGACTCCCATCTGGAATTTCAGGAATGGGCTTAACCACTCCTGGAACGCTGGATATTATATCCTTGAGCTTTTGTAACTCTCTGGCCATATCTTGGTTGATACCTGTATCCTGCACAAAGCCATGGTTAGCATTATAAGAATTATTCAAAGTGTTACATCCTGAAGGATTCAGGTTTGGAATTCCGGATGTGAATCCATATTAGCGAGATTCTGGTAGGATTGAGGGACCAGATGAAGCAATAGTTTGCATAGGTATGAAGTCTCCCAAATGAATCTCTGAACTTCTGGGTTCTGCACTTCTTAAGGATCCCTGATCCTGAAAGATGTTGGATCCTTGAGGCACCGAAGTTGGGGGTCTTGGAGGATAATCCATGGATCCATGAGCCTGAGACGAGGATCCTTGAACCTAAAATGAGGATCCTGGATGTTGAGAGTAGGATCCTTGAACCGTCTACGTCCCCATGTATCCTCTTGAACTAGTGAAGGATCCTTGATGTTGGAAGGAGGATCCTTGAGGCTGAAAAGAGGATCCTTGAAGCTGGAAGTAGGATCCTTGAGACTGCGCTGACTCCAATGATCCTAGCCGAAGGATAGAGGATCCTTGAATCTGGACACTGGATCCTTTGGGAAACTGGATTGTTGACGATGGAGTAGCAAAATCCAACGTCCTGGGCATCAATGGGAAGTGATCCTCTGCTGATTTTCTCAATTTCTTGATTTCATCAATTTCGCGAAGGATCCTGCCATTAGTTCCGTCCTGCTGTTGCATGTATCCTCTCATCTGCAAAAACAAAGTATAAAGATCACTGTTAGTAGGTGTAGAGGAAGAAACAACAGTTGATTTTGTGAAAATGGGGGTTGTCTTCTTCGGAGCATTCTCAGCATTCTTTTGGAATGCAGGGGGAAGATGATGCAACGGTGGAATGCCCTGTGATGAGGTAACTGCCGACATGGAACTCGAAGTAGTTTTCCATGAGAAGCCATGTGGTTGAAGGTAATGAGGAGAAATGAATGAAATGAACGAAATTTCTTAGAAATGAAGCACCAATTGCCCCACGGTGGGCGCCAAACTGTTTTGGTCAAAAATCACACTAGGATAATGTAACCAAAACTGAAATTGTGAGGTATGATGCTTGGTTAATTGTATGAACGACAAGTATATGAAATCAACGATGAACACCGAGATTTATACGAGGAAAAAGCCCTTGATCTTTAGAAGATCTCCGGCATAAAAAACCTCGGGTGATGGAAACTACCGATCACCAACTATATTGTAAAAATAATAATGATCCTTGTACAACTTCGGAAGAAAACAAGCTCAATACAATGGATTGCTAGTGTAAGTGTGTGTATTTCGCTAAGTGTTTGCAGAGAATTGTGTGTTTTTGTGTGTTGTATTCGAATTATGCCTAAAATGAGATGTTTTCCCCTTTAAAGATAGAAAAATATCTAGTAACAAACTTTCCTAGAAAGGTGGAGGTCACCCATGTTCTCCAAAACGGTTATTTTTCCATCTAGCAAGTGCCTATGAAGCATATTCCACGAGATTCCAGCAAAGACTAAGCCCATGCCGTCCATTACCTGTGTATAAACATTAAAAACGTGACAATTGTTAGAAATCATAAGTTTTGTTAAGGATCCTGGATCCTCAGACTCCCTGCATCATCCGTTAAGGATCCGTGATCCATGCCCAGTCTCAGGATAGATGATCCTTAGCATAAAATTCATGCCCTAACAGTTTAAACACTAATTTTTCAAAGATTATTAAATATATTGTTGGGTTGTACTTATTTTATACATTCACCAAACCGATTGGTAGTATGATATAGCGCTATAGGACTAGACACCCCATTCCTGTTGTATGGAATGTCAGAAACCGAATTTTATCCAAATAGAAATTTCCTTTGTGGTATTCTATAGTCTCTAAGGTGTAGTTTGATACACTAAGGTTTGAATGAATACTAAATCACATTTTCTTTTGTATATTTTGATATACTTCCAAAGTATAGTTTGATATGCTCCCATATGTGATATTGTTTACCAAAGTATAATTTGATATACTATGTACAAATCCAACATATATTTTGTTATTCACTAAAGTATAGTTGATATGCTATTTTCTAACTAAAACATAGATGATATGTTATTTTCAAACTAAATCATAGTTGATATGTTATTTTCAAACCAAAACATAGTTGATATGTTATTTTCAAAGCATAGTTTGATATGTTATTTACAAAACCAAAGTATACTTATGATATACTACTGAAAACTATTATTTTAACAACTAAAGTATATTTGATATACTATCTGTTTAACTATTTTGGAACTGAAATATATTTTAATATATTACTTATCCGAATTTCTTAAAACCAAGGTATATTTTTATATATACTATAAACCTTTTTATCAAAACATTGTTTTACAAACAACATATTTTATTCAAACTCATTTTACTTGGTTATCTATTTATCTATGCATTATTCTTTTATATCATCTAATTTCTTATCGATTTTCGCATGATTAATAAAAGAAAACATTTTTATAGGTTCATCACTACTTTTTGTTAAACATTCTTTTAAACTTACTGTAGGATCGTTTTCGGACCCGAATGAGTCGTTCAGAAGAGCTCAAATCCGTTTCAGAGGCGGAAACAAAGAAACGGATGTGAAAACAGCTTGATTTACACAATAAACTGTTGTATCATTGATTTAGAAGACGTTTACAACCTGACAACACTTCGGCAGCACTTTGTTGCTCTGGCCGGAAAGTTACAAATGGTGAAAGTTTGAAGGCTATTTATAGGACAAGACCCTCCCGTTTGAAGGTGACATGCCACCCTTCAAACGGTCACGACACGTTCAAACTTGACACTCTTCAAACTTGATGTCACTTTCAAACTTTTGTCTTCAAACTTTTGTGAAACCGAGACTCGATATAAGACGAAGACGACAGATGTGTGCACCAACAGACTCCCCCTCAGATGTTGACGAGTCTTAAGTGTCGAGTCTTCACAATCTTCAGTCTTTATCCGTCCTCTCGAACTCTTTGAAGTGTCTGACGTTGTAAGAATCCTCAAATCTTCTTTCTTCTCTTTTCATCACCAACAAACTTCCATGATCAATCTTTACTCGAATGTCTTCAGACTCCCCCTTTCGATATGCTGGGATCGCAGTCTGGCTTGTTAAAAACACAGAGTCCTCAGGTATCGGAACCTGGCACTCTATCTTCAGATTCAAGATTTAAACCTGGCTATACCTGCACATTCTTAACCCAGAAGTAAATTTCACAAATTTAACATTTGAAAATTTTATCAATCCAGATTCTCTCTCAAATTAAACCAGAATGATTTATCAATGATAAATTCTGATGAACCATTTGCAAAATTTAATCATTTTTCTTTTCAAAACACATTCTCCCAAACCATTTGATCATCATTTCTAGCACTTGTAATTTTGAAAAGCAGCTCTCCAACATCAGTTGTCGAAAATCTTTTTGGATTTTTCAAAATTTATGCTAAAACACACTAAAAATATTTTTGGGTTTTTGAAATAGAATGAAATGCAGTAAAGAAATATTTACAGACACTATTTTTGTGAGTTTGTGTAAGAGGATCATATCAGTTTTTGACAAGTCACAAGTACCGTTGAGCTTAGTTACACATTAAGAATTAAACAATTCACTTAGATTGCCAATACACTAATCCACTTAAATTCTCACACAAATTTCAACTGATTCAGGATATGAGTTAGGTGTATTAAGAACTTAAACTCATTCATGTGTCCCACCTCTTGAATATACTCCCGTATCCAGATCCCAATATTCAGTCTTACAGGTGAGTATACCACAGATGATATCTGTCAGGGGAAAAAAATATAGTGCGAGGGCCGTGAGAGCTCAGGTCGATCTTTCGATACGCAGAGAGATGACGGCTTCGACTTTCGGTGGGTCCCCTTTAGAGGATCTTTTATATTACAACAGCAATGACTATCAATTTTATTGTTTCATCAATTTGCTGAGGGCTGCGCTATATTTCAAGCATTGCAGAAAGTATTATACGGGGACTAGGTCAGAAATTTCTTTCAGCAGAAGTCCCGGGATAATACCCCAGATATCACTGAGCATAAAGACCTAGTATGTGACAACTCGAGTTTCCGACATTTCCACTTTTGTATTTATTGCACGTTTAGTGTTTAAGTTGTTTGTTACATGACTTGTTTATTTTGCAACTGTGCACGCTTGTAATACGTTATGTCGTGTTATGATTGATACATTATATTTGACGTACATCATAAGTGTATTGCTGATATATGTTGGTATGTGGGTTAATATATGTATTATATGAGAAATAAAAATAAACACATGCCAAGCATCACATCGAAAACACCCCATGGCCGAAAACACATGAGGTGTTTTCGTCCACTCTTAACTGCCGAAAACCAAATGGGCTTTAGGCCCAGCATCCCATCGAAATCACATATATTAACATAACTCTTTACGAGAAGCTCTAAAACGGAAAACCCTAGACTCCCTTTCACACTCGACGGCTATTATCATTCCTTTTGAAGATCTTGTTTGATCCGTCCCTCATAACCGGTTAGTATGTTACTGTGATGATGGATTGTTTATAATTCCTGTAAATTGCTTTGTGTATTAGTTGATGTGCATGATATTGATCGACCCAATCATATAAAATAAAAGTTTTGTAATTGTCGGCCACTGTATATTGAAGGATGATATGATTTCATGTTGTGGGATTTATTAATTGAGTATATGTGATGTGTGGTTGTCGGCCACTATAGGTTGACCTTATTGAATATTGTTGATGAGAAGCCAAATGAATAAATGAATGATAACCACATGATCGGTTTTGGCATTCATATATGCACATGAGTTTGTCAGAAAACATATGGTTTATTTGTTTGCAACTTTGGCTTTTTATTTGGTTTAGCATGATGTGATAATCTGACAACTTGTCTTGTGTCGTTGACTACTTAGTAAATAATCATGTTATGTATGATGTAATCGAAGTACCTGTTAGAATTAAAAAGGGTTTTCGAAACTAGTGATTTCGTCCAAGACTTTTGTACAGTAAACTGGGTTATACGATGTTTGTTAACTCTGTCAGTGATTAACATGTTAGTGGATAAATCCTGTTAAATTGATTAACGTAGTTAAGTATGTTAACTTTGTTAAGTGATAATCCTGTTAAGTGTGTTAACTTGGTAAAGAGTGTTAATTGTCTGTTAATCCTGTCAAGCATGAATTGTACGGTTTTGATTAACTGCATATATGAAATGTGATAACTGCTTAAGCACACTTCGTGACATAATGGGCATACGAACTTGAACTGACTGTGATTACATGCATACGCTAGGCTTTGATTGACTTCTTGTGAGCACTTAACTTAGCATACCGAGCAAACCAAGGTGAGTTCACACTCCTACAAAGGCATGGGATTCCCAGGGCTGGGAATGGGTTTGGAATAATGGGATTGAATAGTTGCTTGATCTTTTATCATTAATAGACTACCTACCATCGTCCGCGGATGCGCAGGACACATACGTAAAACCTACGTATACTTGTAATTACCATTGTCCTCGGGTGACGAAGGACACTTACGTAAAACCTACGTAAACGTATACACACTACTGTCTTCGGGTTAAGAAGGACACTTACGTAAAACCTACGTAAACCTCGCGTACCACTGTCCTCGGGTTGTGAAGGGCGCTTACGTAAAGCCTACGTAAACCACATACGCAATCCTGTTCTTGGGTTAGGAAGAACACTTATGGTATAACCTATCTAGTAAACACAAACATGGGAAGCCCCCACTAATAGTACATACAACATGGGAAGCCCCCACCTATTGAACATACAAACGATTTAGTTAATAACGCATTGATATGCAACGAACTTACTTTCTGTGAACTCGCTCAACTAGTTGTTGACTCTCTGTTACATGCCTTGCAGGACCTTAGGTACATATGGAGCTTGCACGGGAGGCGCGATCGTTGTGGGCAAGGGTTGTGGATGTTATGTTAAACATTATGACATTTCGTACTTATACATATGATTGGGTTTACTTTTATGCTTCCGCTAAACATTGAATTATACTTATGTTTTGAACACCTTTCATATTGGTTTGGTTGAATTACATTACTATTAACATTGTTCAATATGATTGGTGGCTTGATCCTGGTCAGTCACGCCTCCAAGCGGTGATACTCCGCGTGTGGATTTTAGGGGTGTGACAGATTGGTATCAGAGCCATTGGTTATAGAGAACTCGGTTTTAATATGGAAAAAACATTTTTATTAAAACCAGACTATAACCAGAACAGTGCTCTCAACGATCCACAACGACGCCTCGCTCCACGTGCAAGACTCAACATTCTAGGTAATAAGGTTTATGTTTATTGCCTACATACTAGAATCATATAGAACTTTGCTCGTGGTATGCTTAGATTACATTGCCTACTATTCGTTATTGCTTGAGAACGCTTATGTGCTCACTCTCTTCTGTCATCGCACTATTCGCGAACCTCTCTTACTTATGTTATCTTTGCTATGAAGATCATGGCTGGACGCATTAACATGACACAAGCCCAGTTGACGACTCTCATTAATGAACAAGTTGCTGCGGTGGTTGCAGCCGCACAAGCAGGAGGTATACCCTGCAGTTGAAACTCACACTAGGATCTTTAGATCCTACATTCCTAAACCAACTCTTGTGATTAATCTTGTCCTAATTCTTATACCCAACAGGTCAACCACCTGTTTGCACCTTCAAGACTTTCATGGACTGTCGTCCTACCACTTTCAGCGGCACGGAAGGAGCAGTCGGACTCCTCCACTGGTTTGAAAAGATTGAGTCAGTATTTGAGATGTGTGAATGCCCTGAGGCACGCAGGGTGAAGTATGCTACCGGTACTCTCGAGGGTTTAGCCCTCACATGGTGGAAAGCTCAGGTGCAGATGCTGGGGTTGGTTGCTGCTAACGCCACCCCATGGAACAATTTTAAAGAAATGATCAAAGAGGAATACTGCAGTCGTGACGACATTCATAAGCTGGAAGTCGAGTTCTTCAATCTCAAGATGACGGGGTCGGAGATTGAGGCGTATACCAAGAGATCAAATGAACTTGCTTTACTGTGTCCTACTATGGTGGACCCTCCAATCAAGCGTATCGAACTTTATCTTAAGGGTCTAGTGCCAGAGATCCAAAGCCATGTGACTTCAGCAAACCTTGCCACCTACCAGCAGGTTGTTCAGTTGGCTCACCGTCTCACTGATCAGGCGGTGGAGCAGAACAGATTGCCTAAACGTATCAGTGCTACTACTACCATTACCACTTCAGCTACTCCTGCTACTCCCAGTGACAACAAGCAGAAATGGGAGGGGGATTCCAGCAAGGGTTCAGCTACGGTTCAGTCTCAGGTTCAGCAGCGAAGGACTGATAACTACCAGAGCCCCAGTCAGCAGTCATCTGGTAGTCACGGGCAGAGAGTTTATCGAGGAAATCACCCCAAGTGCAATAATTGTAACAGACACCACAGTGGCCAGTGTAACAAGGGTCGCTGTCAGAGGTGTCTCAAGATGGGTCACGAGGCCAAGGATTGTAGGAGCCCACGGTCTGTAAATCAGAATCAGCAGCAGCAGTAAACACAGCAGAACCAACAGCAGGGTAACAAAGGATGTTTTCATTGTGGTGCTGAAGGTCATTTCAAAAGACACTGCCCTCAGTTAAACCGAAACCAGAATAACAACAACAATAATCAGGGCAACGGGAACAACAATGGGGGAAACAACAACAACAATGGTGCTAGGGGTCGTGCATTTGTGATTGGTCAGGGTGATGCAAGGAATGATCCTAATGTGGTTATGGGTAAGTTTCTTCTCGATGATTTTTATGTTACTGTATTATTTGATTTGGGTGCGGATACCAGTTATATGTCTCTGAAAGTTAGTCAAATGCTTAAACGCGCACCAACACTTTTGAACACCAAACATGTCATAGAGTTAGCTAACGGTAAAAGTCTAGAGGCCACACACATAGTTCAGGGTTGTAATCTTATCCTCGCTGGTCAGACTTTCTCTATCGATCTCATTCCTATAACTCTGGGTAGTTTTGATATCGTCATTGGTATGGATTGGTTATCCCAACAACAAGCAGAGATCCTATGCAAGGAGAAGATCATTCGTATTCCCCGTACTGGCAAAGAACCTCTCGAAGTTCAAGGCGACAAGAGTGGTGTCGTGAGTGGCATCATCTCCTTTTTGAAGGCTCAGAAGTGTTTGCGAAAGGGCCACACAGCTGTTTTAGCACTCGTTACTGATACATCGAAGAAAGAGAAAAAGATTGAGGATATTCCTGTAGTATGCGATTTTCCTCAAGTGTTTCCTGAAGAGTTACCTGGGTTACCGCCACATCGCCAGGTCGAATTTCAGATCGAGCTAGCTCCAGGAGCAGCACCCATAGCTCGAGCACCTTATCGTTTAGCTCCAACGGAACTGGAAGAACTGTCTAAGCAACTGCAAGAACTCTTGGAAAAGGGTTTCATTCGCCCTAGCTCATCGCCCTGGGGAGCTCCAGTACTATTTGTAAAGAAGAAGGACGGTACCTTCCGCATGTGTATAGACTACCGCGAACTGAACAAGGTGACTGTGAAGAATCGCTATCCACTTCCACGCATCGACGACTTATTCGACCAGTTGCAAGGGTCGAGCTACTATTCGAAGATTGACCTGAGGTCAGGGTATCACCAACTGAGAGTCCGGGATGAGGACGTCTCCAAAACAGCATTCAGAACTCGCTACGGCCACTACGAGTTTCTGGTCATGCCATTCGGGCTAACAAACGCGCCTGCGGTTTTCATGGATCTTATGAACAGGGTGTGCAAACCCTATCTTGACAAGTTTGTTATTGTTTTCATTGATGACATCCTGATCTACTCGAAGAGTCGGGAGGAACACGAGCAGCACTTACGACTTATTTTGGAACTCCTACGAACGGAACAACTATACGCTAAGTTTTCAAAATGCGACTTCTGGCTTCGTGAAGTCCACTTTCTAGGCCACGTGGTAAACAAGGATGGGATTCATGTCGATCCATCCAAGGTAGATTCGATCAAGAACTGGCCTGCACCTCGCACACCAACAGAAATACGCCAATTCTTGGGTTTGGCGGGTTATTACAGACGGTTCATCAAAGACTTCTCAAAGATTGCACAGCCGCTCACATTACTGACACAGAAAGGTGTTGTTTATCGTTGGGGTAATACACAGGAAACAGCATTTCAGCACTTAAAGGATAGACTTTGTAGCGCACCTATCCTCTCATTGCCTGAAGGCACGGACGATTTTGTAGTCTACTGCGACGCGTCTATCCAAGGTCTTGGATGTGTGTTGATGCAACGGGATAAAGTTATTGCTTACGCTTCGCGTCAACTTAAGATTCACGAACAGAATTACACTACGCACGATTTAGAGCTGGGAGCTGTGGTTTTCGCGCTCAAGATATGGCGACACTACCTGTATGGCACCAAGTGCACCATCTACACAGATCACAGGAGTCTTGAGCATATCTTCAAGCAGAAAGAATTGAACATGCGACAACGACGATGGGTCGAATTACTGAACGATTACGAATGTGCTATAAAGTACCATCCGGGCAAAGCCAATGTGGTGGCCGACGCCCTCAGTCGAAAGGATACTACACCTAGGCGTGTACGAGCGTTGCAACTCACTATTCAGTCTAGTCTTCCTTCACAGATACGAGATGCTCAAGTAGAAGCATTGAAACCAGAAAACGTCAGGGCTGAAGCCCTACGCGGCTCAAGGCAACGGTTAGAACAAAAGACAGACGGAGCCTACTATGTAACAGGACGCATCTGGGTCCCACTCTATGGTAACTTACGCGAGCTTGTAATGGATGAAGCTCATAAGTCTCGCTACTCGGTACATCCTGGTTCGGATAAAATGTACCACGATATCAAAACTACATATTGGTGGCCTAGCTTGAAGGCTCACATAGCCACTTACGTTAGCAAGTGCTTGACTTGTGCGAGAGTTAAAGCGGAATATCAGAAACCATCAGGCCCACTCCAACAACCTGAGATACCACAATGGAAATGGGAACAAATTTCCATGGATTTTGTTACTGGCCTACCTAGATCTCAGCGCGGAAATGACACTATTTGGGTGATCGTGGATCGACTCACAAAGTCTGCACACTTCTTGGCTATCAAGGAAACAGACAAGTTCTCTACTTTAGCAGACGTTTACTTGAGGGAAGTGGTTTCAAGGCACGGGGTGCCCACCTCTATTATCTCTGATCGTGATGCACGTTTTACTTCAGAACTGTGGCAAGCAATGCACAAATCTTTTGGCTCTCGTTTAGACATGAGCACAGCTTATCACCCTCAGACGGATGGGCAGTCTGAGCGCACCATTCAAACTCTAGAAGACATGCTTCGGGCGTGCGTAATTGACTTTGGCAATGGCTGGGAAAAAAATCTGCCACTTGTGGAATTTTCGTACAATAACAGCTACCACACCAGCATTAAAGCTGCTCCATTCGAGGCATTGTACGGGCGTAAATGCCGGTCACCTCTTTGTTGGGCAGAGGTGGGTGATAGTCAAATCACAGGTCCAGAAATGGTGGTTGATACTACTGAAAAGATTGCTCAAATACGACAACGCATGGCGGCAGCTCGTGACCGTCAGAAAGCATACGCAGATAAAGACAGGAAACTACTCGAGTTCCAGGTTGGGGATCGAGTTCTACTCAAAGTTTCACCCTGGAAGGGTGTTGTTCGTTTTGGAAAACGAGGCAAGCTCAATCCACGATACGTCGGACCTTTCGAAGTCATAGAGAAAATAGGCAAAGTGGCCTACAGACTAAACTTACCAGCTGAACTCAGTGCAGTTCACAACGTCTTTCACGTGTCGAATCTGAAGAAGTGTCTGTCAGATGAGACCCTCATAGTTCCTTTGAAGGAACTCACTATCAACGAGAGGTTGCAGTTCGTCGAGGAACCTGTTGAAATCACGGACCGGGATGTTAAGGTCCTCAAGAACACTAGAATACCTCTTGTTCGAGTTCGTTGGAACTCCCGTCGCGGCCCAGAGTTCACCTGGGAGCGTGAAGATCAAATGAAACTCAAGTATCCCTAATTATTCGGAACCAATGCAACCACTACTGAGGCTGAAGCTACTACAGAATTTCGGGATGAAATTCCAAATCAACGGGGGGATGATGTGACACCCCAGGAAAACCAGTGAACGATACAACTTACCTAGCTTCCTCAGTAACCGCATGCTAAATTTCCGGACAAAATTTCTTTCAAGTTGGGGATAATGTGACAACTCGAGTTTCCGACATTTCCACTTTTGTATTTATTGCACGTTTAGTGTTTAAGTTGTTTGTTACATGACTTGTTTATTTCGCAACTGTGCACGCTTGTAATACGTTATGTCGTGTTATGATTGATACATTATATTTGACGTACATCATAAGTGTATTGCTGATATATGTTGGTATGTGGGTTAATATATGTATTATATGAGAAATAAAAATAAACACATGCCAAGCATCACATCGAAAACACCCCATGGCCGAAAACACATGAGGTGTTTTCGTCCACTCTTAACTGCCGAAAACCAAATGGGCTTTAGGCCCAGCATCCCATCGAAATCACATATATTAACATAACTCTTTACGAGAAGCTCTAAAACGGAAAACCCTAGACTCCCTTTCACACTCGACGGCTATTATCATTCCTTTTGAAGATCTTGTTTGATCCGTCCCTCATAACCGGTTAGTATGTTACTGTGATGATGGATTGTTTATAATTCCTGTAAATTGCTTTGTGTATTAGTTGATGTGCATGATATTGATCGGCCCAATCATATAAAATAAAAGTTTTGTAATTGTCGGCCACTGTATATTGAAGGATGATATGATTTCATGTTGTGGGATTTATTAATTAAGTATATGTGATGTGTGGTTGTCGGCCACTATAGGTTGACCTTATTGAATATTGTTGATGAGAAGCCAAATGAATAAATGAATGATAACCACATGATCGGTTTTGGCATTCATATATGCACATGAGTTTGTCAGAAAACATATGGTTTATTTGTTTGCAACTTTGGCTTTTTATTTGGTTTAGCATGATGTGATAATCTGACAACTTATCTTGTGTCGTTGACTACTTAGTAAATAATCATGTTATGTATGATGTAATCGAAGTACCTGTTAGAATTAAAAAGGGTTTTCGAAACTAGTGATTTCGTCCAAGACTTTTGTACAGTAAACTGGGTTATACGATGTTTGTTAACTCTGTCAGTGATTAACATGTTAGTGATAAATCCTGTTAAATTGATTAACGTAGTTAAGTATGTTAACTTTGTTAAGTGATAATCATGTTAAGTGTGTTAACTTGGTAAAGAGTGTTAATTGTCTGTTAATCCTGTCAAGCATGAATTGTACGGTTTTGATTAACTGCATATATGAAATGTGATAACTGCTTAAGCACACTTCGTGACATAATGGGCATACGAACTTGAACTGACTGTGATTACATGCATACGCTAGGCTTTGATTGACTTCTTGTGAGCACTTAACTTAGCATACCGAGCAAACCAAGGTGAGTTCACACTCCTACAAAGGCATGGGATTCCCAGGGCTGGGAATGGGTTTGGAATAATGGGATTGAATAGTTGCTTGATCTTTTATCATTACTAGACTACCTACCATCGTCCGCGGATGCGCAGGACACATACGTAAAACCTACGTATACTTGTAATTACCATTGTCCTCGGGTGACGAAGGACACTTACGTAAAACCTACGTAAACGTATACACACTACTGCCTTCGGGTTAAGAAGGACACTTACGTAAAACCTACGTAAACCTCGCGTACCACTGTCCTCGGGTTGTGAAGGGCACTTACGTAAAGCCTACGTAAACCACATACGCAATCCTGTTCTCGGGTTAGGAAGAACACTTATGGTATAACCTGTCTAGTAAACACAAACATGGGAAGCCCCCACTAATAGTACATACAACATGGGAAGCCCCCACCTATTGAACATACAAACGATTTAGTTAATAACGCATTGATATGCAACGAACTTACTTTCTGTGAACTCGCTCAACTAGTTGTTGAATCTCTGTTACATGCCTTGCAGGACCTTAGGTACATATGGAGCTTGCACGGGAGGCGCGGTCGTTATGGGCAAGGGTTGTGGATGTTATGTTAAACATTATGACATTTCGTACTTATACATATGATTGGGTTTACTTTTATGCTTCCGCTAAACATTGAATTATACTTATGTTTTGAACACCTTTCATATTGGTTTGGTTGAATTACATTACTATTAACATTGTTAAATATGATTGGTGGCTTGATCCTGGTCAGTCACGCCTCCAAGCGGTGATACTCCACGTGTGGATTTTGGGGGTGTGACATAGTATTTCAGAAAGAGGGACCTTTCAAACGAGATTTCAGGGGTTACCTATATATCCAAGTAGTGTTCCCCACGAAATAAGCAAGTTTAAATTTATGTTTATATCCCGAAAAAGTTTACTAAATGTATGAAAACCTATCGGCATATCATCTGTGAGACTGTTTAACGCTATTTAAACATTACATTTCTTTAGCATACTGTGACTGTCTACTGATGTACTATCATTTCCTCTTCTTTGACACTAAAACTCATTTTTGATTTTATCATGTTTTTGTCTTTTTCAAATTTTCTAATGTTTTTGGATTTTCTGAAAATTTCTACTCCCCCTAAAATGCAAACACATTTTAGAAAATTTGAAAATAAACTATACAACAAACTTGACAACTGATATCAAATCGCTTCAAATCGCCATCCACTTGGCATAAACAATCAGAACTCCCCCTTACACAAAACTATTTTCTCATTATGATTTCAAAACACTTAAGTTTGTTTTAATCAAAATGATTTTTTCGGAAAATAAGTTTTGTTAAATTTACGGGTTTGGTTCATCACATTTTCCTCAATCATTTTTAGAAAATCAGATACAACTTAATGTCCCTGATTTACCACTTGGAAGTGAAAATTTCCATCAACCACTTGTAGGAATAAAACCTCTACACAAACCATTTTACCAAACAAGATGCCGATTCCTGCTTCGCACTTACCAACCTGGAAGCTCCAGCAAGTCACACTTATCCTGTAAAATTTAACTTTTATAAGAATCAATCACATTATCAATTACTAAGAAAGATGCCGATTCCTGATCCACGATTACAAACTTGGGATCTCCGGCAAAGTCCTAAGACTTCAAGGGAAACAGACTTCCATCCAAGTCTTTTCAGACTTAATGGCTTTTAGTTCTTGCGTAGTAGGGTTGTAAGTTGCCTTTTTAGTTGCATAAAAATCTTTAACCCCCTTTGCTTTCCCATTTAACATTTTTCCAAAAATTTTCTTAACACTTCCATTGAATGTTTTCTCGACATCAAATTTAGTATTCTCTTTGTAAAACTGATTCGAGATATCAACCTTACCAACTTTCTTTTTAACTTCTTCAAATTTCAGTGATTGAAACTCATCATCATTCACTGAAATTTTCACCTCACTCTGTGGCTCTTCTGGCTTTGTGGAACCAGATTCATCGCCGATATTCACATCAACTTTCTTAACAACCCACACTTGGTTGTCATTCTCTTTCTTTTTATAAAAATTCTTTTTAGAACACTCACCAACCTCATAAGTTGAATTTTCAAAAATTTTAAGTCTGTCAGTTGGTGGTTCAACATCAACAACCTTTTCTTTCAATTTCTGAGAAACTCCCTATTTTGTATTGGCATTTTTCTGACAGTTCCATGAAATGTGACCAACTTCATTGCACTTATAACAGATTCGAGTCTCTCTTTGATAAACCACTTCAGTTCCATTCTTCTTCTTTTCAGCAAGAAACTCTTGATTTGACTGTCTCCAGAATGGTTTCTTTTGTTCCTCTTATGCACTTCCACCTGACACAAATTCTGTTTTTGTTTTAGAATTTTTCAAATTTTTATGATTTTCTGGTGGAATAAATCCAAGACCTTTCTTTTTGTAGCTACGATTTTGATTAGGTTTCTTTTGAAAACCAGAACCAGAATTCCAACCCTTTTTTCTTGTTTAACCGTTGTTGAACTCTTGAAGTGTATTTTTTAGGTTTTTCAGTAAGATTTAAATCTTTTATTTCAGAAATATTAATTTCTGTCATTTTGAAAACATTTTTGATCATATCAAAACGAACACTTCTTATTGGAAAATCTTTGTCATAATATAATTTCTCCGAATCATTTAAAGTGTATGCAACTTCAAATGTTTCATCATCCAAATTTGCTTTCGATAACAAAAATTCTTTACTATAAGACCGTTTAACCGACGACTTTGGACTGTTGACTGACGAATTTGACCCTCCAGACTCAGACTTTGACTCAGACTCCTCCTCAGTATCCAACACCTGATCGACCACCTTTTTGATTAACTCAGACTCATGATCAGTATCGGACGAGGTAAACGTGACATCAATGTTATCTGGTAAAACGTCAGTTGTGTCGGTTTTTAGCTTTATATTGACTGCTTTTTCAAGTTGCTCCTCGTTTGGTTTTCTAGGAGAATACCCGTCCCAAATTGGAGGCGGACACTTGTTATAGCTAACAGTCGGTTTCTTACCACTATCTTTCTTCTTTGGCTTCTCATCTTGAAAAGCTTCCATACCTGCAACAGTTGGGTAAATACGATCAATGAGATAATCAGAACTAGAATAACTTTGTAATAAACGTCTAATTCTCTCATTCTCAATCTTCTCTGTTTCCAACTCTTGCTTCCATTTAGCACTTTCTTCGATGTAAAAGTTGATGGCTTTCTGCTTTGTCATCATCACAGCGTTCATCATCGTTAGTGCTTGTTCTCGTTCTGAGTTTGTCTTTTGGAGACCAGTTACTGTTTTGTTTAAGACATCATAAGATTCTTTCACATGGTTGAGGTTGAACAGTAACTGCTCTTTCTTCTTCTCATACTCAGCAATTATGTCATCTTTTGCTACACATTCCTTGCATGCTTCCAAACACTTCGTGCAAGGCTTGACAACTTCAACAATCTTTTCAACTTCGATTGTTTTCACCACTTCTATCACTTTTTCTTCTTCTTTCACCTTCTCAGCTTCAGTAGTCTTCTCAGCAACACTTTCAACATTCTCATTCTGAACCACATCTTCAGATTTCTTTAGTTGTTGTTCTTTAGCAGCTCGTTTCTCCTTCAGTTTCTCCATGCAATCTGCAAAATAGAAATGAAAACTTTCAGGAGAAAGATGAGATTTAGCAATATTGATATGTTTCTCTTCCTCATCATCACTGCTACTATCATCTGAAGGTGACTGATCAAACTGTGCAGACTTTTTAGAACTAGTATCTGACAATCCAGAATCAGATGGTGTTTGATCAAAAACAACTTCCTTTTCTGAACTAAAAACATTTTGTACATTCTCATTTAAACTCTGTGAACTTTCATCAGCACTTTCTGAATTTTCATCTGATCTTTGTGAACTTTCATCTGCACTCTGTAAGCTTTCATCTGATGCAACAGACTTTACAGTTTCACCAATAGACTTCATCCACGTAGCAAACATGTCTGGTTCTCTGACAATCTTGGCGATGAAGGCTTTAAAATTCCCATTCTCATCTGCAAACATATTCCAGCTGAAGCCTTCAGGTAGCCTCTCATCATCTTGATCGACTATGCATGCTTTGCTATAAGGAGAGATATAATTATTCCAGTCAAAATCCACCACACACGCGCTTTTTGAATCCTTGATTCTTCTACCATGAGCCGTCTGTGAGTCTTGTGATTGACCAACTTGCTGATAAATAGCTTTCCGGTAGTAATCATCTTTTCCAAACGAATTCTGAGCGCCACTAGCTTCTCTGTTCTTGCACTCCCGCTTGAAATGGCCTTTCTCCCTGCAACGAAAACAAGTAACTTTAGATTTATCAAAACCTAAAGTTGAAACGTGTGCATCAAGAAAGTCATTTCTCCCGGTAATCAGCTTGAACTTTTCAGCACGTCTAAGAACGCAAGCTAGACACCATTTGATGTCCATTAACTCCATTTCTTCGGCGTCTATCTGATCGTAATCCTCCTTTGTAAGCATAGGATTTCCGATCCGTCCAGCCACTAAACCCTCATAAGAAAGCAATACAGAACCAAGCAGAGCCATGTGATCTTTAGCGGTTTCCTCAGAAAAACTTTGTTCTTCAGGAAGATTCAAAGCGATATTACACTGGATCACATAACCATTTCCTGTCTTTGTGCTCTGAGAATGAAAGCTTTCTGATGAACTTTTTGGATTGACACTCGGATATAATGAGAAACCACTGCTGCTTTTGTTTGAACTTTGATTAATCTTTTCTGTGGAATCCCCAGCACTAAACGCAGTCTGAATTTTCGGACTTCTCTCAGCTTCTGGAACCGGAATACTACCTTTATAGTACATCTTTACATCCTGTTGACCACTCGGACTGTTCATCCTGACGATCTTTTGCTGTTCCAAATCTTGACCCTCAATCTTTTCGATAAACTGACCAATTGTTAACCCATCATAATCCCCTGTGTTTTTCAAGATCATCAAATAAGTTCCCCACTCTTTTTGCGGTAACGCATCAGCTAATTTGTCTACCCACTCTTCAGACTCCTTTTTTATACTAAGCATTGACATAGATCGCACAAGGTGACAATATCTTTCAATCAGCTTCTTTGTGTCTTCACCCGGTAGACTGCTGAACAGATCAAACTCTTTCTTTAACAGTGCCTTCTTCCTTTTAATCATATTCTCTCTACCCTCAAATTTGACTTCAAGTGCATCCCAGATTGACTTTGCAGTTTTGTCATGCTGTAGCAGTATGAAAATGTCTTCTTTGATAACTTGCTGAAGTAGACTGATCATCATCTTTTCAGCTCTATACATATCACGTTCTTGATCACTAAATTCAGATATTTTCTTGTCAACTTTCAAATCAGTCTGTGGTAAAACATATTTCTTCAAAATACACTCCCATGATCTTAGATGATTAGCTTGTACCCAGTTTTCGAACCTATCTTTCCATCCATAATACTCCTCAATGCTCATTAGCTTCGGGGGTTTTTGAGTAGTTCCCGTTTCGTTTTCCAAATTCATGTTCTGAGCAATGGAAGCCGGAGTAGACGGAGTAGCAAACGCGTTGTAGAAATCGTTATCCATGATTCAGAAATACGTTTGTCAAAACAGTCACGTTCGAATAAACTTGTTCACCTTGTAAAACTATACCTGACAAACAAACAAACAAAACACAATCAGTTTAAACACTTATCAAATAACAGAATAAAACTGGTACTCGAACTGGTGAATATTCTGTGCGGATTGAAGGTTGACACACTGTGCGGACTGCTATGACCCGGAATCAAATTCAACAACCTGACCCTTTGTAACCTTTGAACGATCAAAACCGTGAGACTTGGACCTTTGACACACCAATTTATTTGGCTTTGATATACAATACAAATCTCTATCACGTGCAAACTGACAAACCTTGATATTACTCTGATTGGGCCGACAAACTTTATCTTACACGATTACTGATTTGGCCTAGATGATCACATGGGCTGTAGACACTTAACACATTCAAACTGTGATTGGGCCGATTGATTATATAATGTTGATTTGGCTTAGAACTATTTTTCAATTTCAAATCACACGAGACTTTAAAAAGACCGACCACCCTTATGATAATACCGAGACATTGTGTTTATTAGCAAACGCATTCAACTTTAACTTTTGATAGGATTAAACAAAACCTGACACTTCACATGCAAAACTTTAATTGATTATAGTGACAATTTATAAGAATCACGTGCAACTCCCCTTATCTCAATACATGGGCCGTTTGTAGTGGGCTTTCAGCAATTTTCTAAACAACACTTAATGGATTCTCATTAGACCTCACTTTGAAAGTGACCGACACCCCTTAATACCAAATCAATATCATTGAGCCAAAAAAAATGTCATATGATCATTTAATACTTTGATAGAATACTTTGATCGAATACTTTGATAGAACCGATACTTTGAGCTTATCATCAATCACATGCAACCGATTTTAATTCAAACACAATGATGACATTTGATCAGATTAAGACACGTATAAGATGAAATGCTGAATCATTTTCAAACGGTAGTCATGTTTCAAACGGTCATGTCAGCTTCAAACGGTTAGGTTGCAGTTTCAAACGGGTGACACCTTCAAACTGGTGACAGTTTCAAACTGGTGACACCTTCAAACTGGAGGTGTATCCTTCAAACTAGAGGACCACTTCAAACTAGAGGTTCAAACAGGACCCCCCCTTTTCAAACGGTATGGTGTTGTTTTCAAACGGGATAGGCTAGTTTCAAACAACAACCTCAAACTGGATGGCTGCTTTCAAACGGGATGGGCCAGTTTCAAACAACAACCTCAAACTGGATGGCTGATTTCAAACGGGATGGACAGTTTCAAACGTCAGTTCAAACGGGATGCATTCCTCAAACGGGAAGGAACAGGCTTCGTTCAAACTGGATGCAGTTTTCAAGTCATTTTTACCATTTTTACTTCGAGTTTAAGTCCGATATTCTCAAGGGTTTGTTAAAACACAATTACGAACACATTGTGAAAGTTTTAGCCGATTTTAACCATGAAAACTTGTTTAGTTTTAAAAAGAAGGTGTAGAAGTGAGAAATTGTGATGAAAACAGGCTGTTTTGGTATGAACTCCTCGTCCTGAGCTCTGATACCACTTGTAGGATCGTTTTCGGACCCGAATGAGTCGTTCAGAAGAGCTCAAATCTGTTTCAGAGGCGGAAACAAAGAAACGGATGTGAAAACAGCTTGATTTACACAATAAACTGTTGTATCATTGATTTAGAAGACGTTTACAACCTGACAACACTTCGGTAGCACTTTGTTGCTCTGGCCGGAAAGTTACAAATGGTGAAAGTTTGAAGGCTATTTATAGGACAAGACCCTCCCGTTTGAAGGTGACATGCCACCCTTCAAACGGTCACGACACGTTCAAACTTGACACTCTTCAAACTTGATGTCACTTTCAAACTCGATGTCACTTTCAAACTTTTGTCTTCAAACTTTTGCGAAACCGAGACTCGATATAAGACGAAGACGACAGATGTTTAAATAAAACCTATTTTTACATATGTTTCAGGTGCTGCTATGTGATGATTGTTGATGCATGCTACACATAGGATGGACATGTGCCTTAGCGACTTTAAAACTTGAAAGACAATATTTGTACTTATCTGATTTGTAATAAAACAACAAGTTCAATAATTCAATAAAACGAAACTATTTAATCCATGATCGTGAAACAATGATTCTGTTACGACACTCGCCGACGTTTCCGCCACGATTTGTTGTTTTACGTGGTCGGGGTGTGACAAATCCATTGAGCATTTGGTGGGTTCTTGCGATGTGGCTAAGAGATTGTGGAACTTGGTTGGGTCTCCCAATTCCGGAGTCTTTTAATACTTCTCAAGTGATGGAGTGGCTTCTTAACATTCGAATTCTTAAGCACAAAAAGAAGTTGATAGGTTCAATTATATTTGTTCTTTGGTGGATTTTGTGACAACTCGTATTTCTGAGCTTATCTTTGTACTTTGATGTAACGTATTTGAACGTAACGTGACTATATGAACTTGAGTGACTTGTTGAATGTTATGATTATGTGATGATGTGTATTGTATGTTATTAAACCGATCGCACAACGCTATTCGAATCACACAAGCCTTTGGGCTTTGGTCTTTTACAACTCTTGGCCCACTCCTCACTTGAACCGAATGAGCTGCCATAGTGGTGGGTTCGGCCCACCTCTCACACCTCTCACACGTATAACCTCATGAAGAGGTTAACAATTCCCATTTGTTGCAAACCTCTTATCACACACAAACCCTAGTTTCCTTCTTCTCTTCTCAAACTCGACGGCAACAACCTTCCACCCCTATCGAAGCTTCATCTCTCGGATTAACTCTCCTTCCATTTGTCAACCGGTTAGTGTTATGCTATTGTTTGATTTCGGATTGGTTGATGTTGTTATATGATTTGTTTCGTAAATAATACATGATTGTTGATGATGTAAACTGTTAATGATGATTCGGATTTCATGATGAATGCGTGTATAGATCTGATTGAATATGTAACAGTTGCAGTCAATCGGATAAGAATCCTTTGTGATTGTCGATTATTGCTTTCATATGTACATGTGACCTTACTTTGATTTCGGCCCAATGTATTGAATTAAATTGGCGGCCATGTGAAATATAAACAAGCAATCCGTTTAGTCTTAATTATGTGTCAGAAACATTACATGAGTAATATTTAATGGTGGAGCATTGTTTATGAATTCGAAAGTTTTGATGATTGCAACCTGACACTTGATTTGGAAACATGAAACCTTAGTACTCATGAATTTATTTAATGATCACATGATGGGTCCTATGATTGATTTTTATGATTTAAAATTTGAAGATTCATTTTGAGAGGATCAATACAAGTCAGTATGTATGTATGGCATGAATATGAAATATGGAAGTGATTAAATTGTTGTCGGCCATTGTTGGGTGTTTTGATAAGGTATTTATTTGTATATTAATTAGATTAGGGCGACATTGCTTGTCTGCATGTGTTAATTGATGTGATGAAGGATTCTAATGCCATGATCTAATAGTTATTGTGTAGGTTGTTTCGATTAGAGTGTTTCATGTGAGGCCTTGAATAATGAAACAAAGTTGATAAGGATTAATGCAGAACTGGTCGGCCATGTGAAGTCTTGAATATTGTTGGAGTTATTTATGGGTTATATGGATTATAGAATTTTTGGGTGAAATATGTTGTTTGATCGGTTATTATTTGATATGAAAACTGTTGGAAATGTAAATTCATTTATTCACAAAAGGAAACTTTGCAATTAGTTGCAAGATATAAGTTGTAACAGATTTCCATATTATTCGAATCACTAAACCCACTCGCACAAGACATCCGGCTCGCACAAGAAGTCCCTTCGCACAAGGGGACCTGATCGCACAAGTGGTGATATTGATTTACTGTTGGGCCGTACAAGATATATGATTATTTAACTGTTTGGGCCGGTTGTTTATGTTGGGTTGGGCTGGTGATCGGATCGTACAAGTATTCGGATCGCACAAGACTTTTACATATTGTTAAATTGGGACGTGTCTCCTATGTTTGGACTTTTGATTTTTGGGCCGGGTGTTTTATTAAATCACACAACATGATGTGGGTCGCACAAGGCTGTGCCGACCGCACAACATGTTGGGTCGATTGGTGTTGGGCTTTATCTGTTGATGTGTACTTGATCGTAAATGTTAAGGTGTTGACATGTATTATGCAGTTGCCATGATATAAATGTGTTCTTTATCTGTTAGATGATGAAATACTTATGTGCACAACTCGAAACCAAAACCTGACTTTGTATGGTAACCCTGTTAGGACGTGGTTGACCACTAGCTGATAGACTTGACCTTTCTGTGTAATCTGCCGAGCAAACCAAGGTGAGTTCACACTCCGTTACAAAGCATGGGATTCCCAGGGGTTGGGAATGGGTTAAGGAATAGGGATTCCTCGTCCTGTAGAGACGTAATCAGGAACATAGATTCCTCGTCCAGTATGAGACGGATTTAACTATACTAGACTAGAACTCTATCAACGAAGTCCCTCCATTTTATATCGACTTAATCGCCGAGGCCAATGGCGAACGGGTCATTAGTTAAATAGCGCTATTAGGTTTAACAAACCTCACACCGTGCCGCAGAGGACGGGCGTGGACTAATGGACTATGGCACGTCAGTGATGATAGACACAGACGTTAGGGCACTTAAACATAACGAACGTTAGTAGTCGATATGGTAACGAGTCTGGTGAATTAAACATGGGGTAGCCCCCACGGCCATAGAGCCGGGCTGAAATAGCCAACGTAAGAACGGGTAACTAATGAACGTTTTTCGAACTATGGGGTAACCCCCACGGCTGGATAGCTGGTAAAGAACAAACTGTGTTTTCGGAATAACTATAAACTGGACAACCAAACGTGAACTCACTCAACTAGTTGTTGACTCGTTACTACATGCTTTGCAGGTCTATAGGTACTTAGCTGGAGCTTGCACAAGGGAGAGTCGTTGTGGGACATGGACAACTGTGTGCCATGTTAAACATTGGATAATTAAACTTTGGATTTGGTATTGAACATTATGCTTCCGCTCATAACTTAACTATGTTTGTTTTTGGACACTAATCATGCTGGTTGGACTTTTACGATTAATTATATACTTGTTCGATATGATTAGTGGTTTGATCCTGGTCAGTCACGCCTCCAAGCGGTGATACTCCGCATGTGGATTTTGGGGGTGTGACAGATTTTGTGTAGAATTAGGAACAAGGTGGTGTTTGGTAAGAAAAGTCAAGGACATTCCACTCTTTATAAAGATATTTTACATGTTTCGTATTGGTATAGTAATAGAGAGCGTAGATGTAAGATTAGTTGGAGCGAGTGGATTATCATCCCCTTCCATGTTGTTTATTTTTTTCTTGTTTTCTTTCTCCTAGCTGCTTGCTAAGGTCTTTTCTAATAAAATTTCCCCGTTCAAAAAACAAAAAAAAAAAAACTACTCATACTTGATTCATGAATATTAGTGTATATTAGACTCGATCTCAATGATGTAGCCTATGTAAGGGAAGTTTCGTTCTATGGTTTGTGAATAGTGCAAACTCGCCGAGCTACTCGAGCTCGGCGCGAAAAAAAGCTAGAACGAGCCGAGCTTAAACGGGCCCGAGCCTGAGCCTAAAAACAAGCTTATTTAGTAAATGAGCCTGAGCCCAAGCTTCGCTTATCAAGCTCGAGCTGGCTCGCGAGCCTAAGCGAGCTTTCTGTTTATATATTTTTATTAATATATTAAACATATATTTATATAATAATAATTACCATTCATATAAATATAAAAAATAACTAACTTATATGTATAATAATAATTATAATTAATATAAATTAATTAATTAATACTAAACAAGTCGAGCCCGAGCCGAGCTCGAGCTTAAAAAATTACCTTCGAGCCGAGCTCGAGCTTGTGAAATAAAGCTCCAATCGAGCCGAGTTCGAGCTCGAGCCTGATTAAGTTTGGGCTCGGCTCGTTTGCACCCCTATTTGTGAATTCATCCTCAATTTAATCATAACAAAAGTCAAACGGTTTGTTTCAAGTTCCAGACATAACCAAACCGTGAAAAACTTGTTGTGAACAAAATCGTTTGAATCTTAAACGGGCTACACCGGTTGGTTTGCTTTTTCGGATGGTCCGGTCACTTTTCTACTATTTTTTGTCTCCCCTAATTTCAAATGTCGGTTGACATGCTGCCTTCATGTAAGCAAAAGATGTTCTTTCATTCCCTTACAGGCTTGCACCAACACTTTTGGCAAAACATAAAAAGAACAACATGTTTAGTGTATCTTTTACTAATGATTAACTTACATACCTGATGAAAGAGTGGTTAACCGGGGAGGCTAATTTGCTGGTCTCGTCAAGTAGGGTTAATCCCTTCTTTCTGAGGATCGGCGTCCGGATCGTCTGCTGACCTGTCTCCTGCACAAGTAAACACACCGTGACTCGTAACAAGGAGGATGGGTGGGGGTGCTCCTTCTTACCGCTCTTCGGCGTGAGAATCAGTATTTGCTTGAGAGCAAAGTGTGTGTTAGTAGTAAGTGTGAGAGAGAGCAGATAAGCGATACCTCAAACCTGGTCTGGGATAGGTATATATAGCCGAAGAGTGAGGGAGAGTAATTGAGTGGCTAGACTGACAACGCGCAGCCCTTTGCAGGTATGTCATGCGCGTAGGTCATGGAGGTGACGCCACATCCTGCTGTGGCTGTCAGTCTGTCCGCCAGAGTTGCATACATGTGGGCTAGACATGTGACTGCTGTCAGTGCCACTTGCTGTTTTTGTAGGATCGGGATTCGATCTAAACGAGTCGATCAGAAGAGTTCTTGATCAATACGAAAGGCGGAATCAGACGTACTGATGTTATAGCAGCTTGATTTTCACTTAGAATCACTTTAACTGTCGATTGTATTGATTTGATAGTGTTTACAGATCATTCGACACTTCGGCAGCACTTCGTCTCGGGAATCACAAAGTTACAAATGAAATCCAAGACTCACCTATTTATAGGAGATCCAGGTCGCACGAACCAGTCCTGCAGGTGGCACGAACTGGCCAGAAAGCACGAAACCGCTAGGTCGCACGAACTGCCAGGTCACACGAACTGGCCTAGCCACTTCGTGAGGAGTGGCTAGTTCAGGCCTGTTTCCCGTTTCTCTCGTACAACGTGTCCTGGTTTATCTATTCTATTACATGACCCGATACAAGACGAAGTCAACAGACATATGCACTAACAAACTCCCCCTTGGATGTTGACGAGTCTTCAGTGTATTGAGTCTTCAGTCTTGATCGGTCTTCTCGCTCTTTCCAAAGTATCTTTCTCTATAAGCATCCTTCAATCTCTATCTTCCTTTTCCAGAATCTCAACCCGACTCTTCAAATTCTCTTGTTTAGATCTCTTGATTCTTTAAATTCTGAAATCTTCCAATTAACAGACTCCCCTTTGCTAACAGACTCCCCCTTAAGTTGTTCCGGGATCGCAATCTGACATAGCATTCATTCTAAGATCGTGTCCTGGCTCAATCTCTGCTCATGGTTAGACACGGGGATCTGCACAAATCTCTACCCAAAAGTAAATTTCACAATTTTTAAAATTTAACAAATTTAGAAACCACTTGTAGAAATCATTAAACATCAACAATAGTTATATCAAGTTCAAATTAATGACCTTGATTAACTAACAGTAAAATCAGCTTCAAAACATCACTTCAATTTTCATTTCAAACACACTCTCCCAACCCATTGTCGTTCATCATGTTTAGCACTCGGAATTTTGAAAATCAGCTTTTCAACATTAGTTGTCGAAAATAAGATGAAATAAAATCTTTTTGATTTTTCAAAATTTTATGCTAAATCACATTCTTTTTGTTTTTTTTTTTTATTTTTTTTAGATTTTCAGTGTGTTAAAATGCAATAAAGAAATATTTGCAGACAATATTTTTGTGAGATTGTGTAAGAGGATCATATTAGTTTATGACAAATCACTAGTACCGTTGAGCTTTAAACACTTTAAGATCTAAACGATTCACTTAGATTGTCAGTATACTGATCCACTTAAATTTTCACACAAAGTTCAATTGATTCGAGATACGAGATTAGTGTTTTAATGGACTTAACTTAATCGCGTGTCCCACCTCAGAATATACTCCCGTATCCAGACTCTTATATTCAGTCTTACAGGTGAATGTACACTAATGATATCTGTAAATGGGTAATGCGAGGCCATGAGAGCTCAGGTTAGAACTTCCGTTCAGACAAAGAGATGATGGCTCGTCTTTTGGTGTGTCCCGTTTGGGGATCTTTTCTTCAACAACACATGATTAGCATTTTTCAATGTTTCATCATTTTTTATGCTGAGGGTGAGCTTTATAATTAAAGCAGTGCAGAGTATTATACGAGGACTAGGCTATTGCTCCCGCAAAATTAGAAGTCCTGGTATAATACCCCAGATATCATCACGCACAAAGACCTAGTATGTCAGAAATAGAAAGCCCTTCAAACAAGATTTCAGGGGTTACCTATATATCCGAGAGATGTTCCCCACGTGATAAGTAAGTATTTGATATTTAAGTTTATATCTCGAAAAAAATCTACTAATCGTGTAAAAACCTACTGGCATATCATCAGTGAGACCGTTTATCACATTTTACCTTTCCAATTCTTTAGCGTACTGTGATTGTCTACTAATGTATTATCATTTCCTCTTTTTTCACAACAAAACTCATTTTTGATTTTTCGATGTTTTTGGTTTTTAGATTTTATCATGTTTTTTGATTTTTCAAATTTTCAAAATTTCTAAATTTTTTACTCCCCCTAAAATCAAAAATATGTTTCAATTTTTGATTTTCCGGGAAAATTTGAAAATATGTTGCTTTTACTTTCAAATTTAAAGCAATAAACTGTACAAATAAAATGACAAACTGATATGAATTGCTTCAATTCTCCATTCACTTGGCTTAAACAATCAAAACTCCCCCTGACAACAAACTATTTTCCCATTATGATTTCAAAACACTTAAGTTTTTTTAATCAAAATGGTTTTTCCGGAAAATTAGTTTTGTTGATTTCACATATCATGGGGTTTAGTTCATCATTTTGTTCTTTCAACAGCTTATGAATGAATCCCTTTTTTCTTTTAACCACTTGTACAAACTATCACTTGTAGGATTTTCACAAAAACATTTTACAAGAATGATGTCGATTCATGCTCCACGATTACCAACTTGAGAGCTCCGGCAAGTCAGGATTTTACTTTTTAAAGAATCTCACCCATGCCTGATCAATCATGGGTGAACCATCCTCATTTGGTTTAACAACTTTCGATTCATAAAATTCTCTCTCCCTTCACCTTCCCATCAGCCATCTTACCAAAAATATGTAACACTTTACCATTAAATGCTTTTTCAGCATCAAATTCTTCCTTATCAGAAAAGAATTGATCTGAAATCTCAATCTTACCAACTTTTGATTTCAAGTTTCCATTTGACAATGGTGGAAAATTTTCATCATCCATTGTTGGAACGGAATTCTCATCATTTAGCACAACAGGAGGCTCCTCTGATTTTGACGAATCAGATTCATTGCCAGAAACAACCTCTGATTTTTTAACAACCCATTTATGTTTGTTTAAATTTGCTCTTCTTTTGTAAAAATGTTTCGAACTTTCACCAACTTCGAAAGTCGAATTTTTGAACTCTTTAAATTTCTCTATTGGTTGTTCTTTTTTATCAACACGTTTTTCTTTCAATTTAGAGTTAGAAGAAACTACCTGTTTTGTGTTGGTGAGCTTTGAGCAATTCCAAGCAATATGTCCAACCTCTTGACATTTGAAACAGGTTCTTCTTTCAATTTTCGGTTCAGATTCCTTCAACATATTCTTTTGCTTTTCGGCGAGAAACTCCTTGTTTGACTGTTTCCAGAAAGGTTTCTCCTTCTCTTCTTCTGAACTTGCTCCCGAAACAAATTTAGTTTTTTATTTATAAATTTTCTCATTTTTATGATTTTCGAGTTGAATAAAACCTAATCCTTTCTTTTTGAAATTACTGTTATGGTTTGGTTTCTTTCGATAACCCGAACCAGAACTGTAACCCTTTTTCTTGTTCAATCTTTGTTGAACTCTTGAAGTGTATTTTTTAGGTTTTTCAGTAAGATTTACATCTTTTATTTCAGAAATATTAATTTCTGTTAATTTGAAAACCTTGTTAATCATTTCAGTTTTAACACCTCTTATTGGAAATTCTTCATCAGAATATAATTTGTCAGAATCATTCAAAGTATATGCTACTTTGAATGTTTTGCCATTCAAATTATTTTGTGATATCAGAAAATCTTTATTGTAAACCCTTTTGACCGGTGAACTCGAACTTTTGTCTGATGAACTTGAATTTTCAGATTTAGACTCTGACTTTGACTCTTCATCTTTCTCTAACACCTGATCGACCACTTTCTTAATTAACTCGGACTCATGATCAGTGTCAGACGTTGTGAAGGTGACATCAATATCATCTGGTAATCCATCGATAGACTCGGATTTCAGATTCAGATTGAGTGCTTCAGCCACCTTTTCAAAATGTCGGGGGGTATAGCCATCCCACATTGGATTTGGTACTCTGTTATAATTCAAACCAATTTTCTTACCAAAATTTTCTTCATCATCTGCAAACTTATGAGCTGCCACAGTAGGATAAATGCGATCAATAACATAATCTGAACTTTGATAACTTCGAAGTAAAGAATTCACTCTTTCGGTTTCGATCGTCATCGCTGCCAATTCTGGTTTCAGCCCTGCAACAATCTCAATGTATTTGTTGATTGTAGTTTGCTTTTGAAGAACTGTTGCTTTCAGAAGATTCTTCATCTGAATATCCTCATCACTGGCTCCTTTGTACAAGTTCACTTTGCTGCTGAGGAGATCATATGATTCCTTTATGCTTCTCACATTATGCAATAAGTTCTCTTTGAGCTTCTCCAATTCAGCATACTTTGTATCTTTCTCGTCACAATCTTTGCAAAGTACTAAACACTTTGCACAAGGTTTTTCAATCTCTACAATCTTTTCCACTTCAACAATTTTTTCAACTTCGACAAATTTTTCAACTATTTTCTCCACCACCTTTTCAATCACAATCGGTTCTTTCACAACTTCTATCTTCACTTCACTATCTTCAACCTCGACCTTCTGTGTCGGTTTTTCTTAAACTTTTGCCTTTTTAGCTTCCATCTGGACTTCAATTTTCTCTTCAACAACCTTTCTTGCTTCCATTTCTCTCTTTAGTCTAGCAGCCCTTTTCTCTTTCAGTATCTCGATTTTATCTGCAAAAAACAAATTAAAACTATAAGTATCCAATTGTTTTCTAGCTTTATTAATATACTCTTCCTCATCATCAGTGTCTGCATCACTTCCTAAAGACTTAAAAATCGGTTGTCTTCTAGGACTGTTCTTAGATTTGATTGTTCCTTCTTCCGAGGTTGAATCTTCAAAGAATCGAGCAACAAATGCTGAAAGTCTAGAGGGATCATAATCATCCCAATTGAAATCTTTCGGAATCCTTTCATCTTCTTGATCTAACAGACCAAAACAAGCTTTACCCTTTGATTCTTCAATAGTACGTGAATGTGAAGATTGTTGTTGATATGGTTGTTGAGCAACCTGATGATAAATTGCTTTTCTATGATAATCATTGTTTCCGAAAGGATCTTGTCTTCCGGTTGCTTCTCTGTTTGTACAATCTCGTTTAAAATGCCCTTTTTTCTCGGCAACGAAAACAAGTAACCTTCGATTTGTCAAAACCTAGCTGAGATGTAGCAGCTTCACGAAGATCATCTCTTCCGGTGATTTGTTTGAACTTTTCTGCTCTTCTCAAAACGCTAGCTAAACACCACTTGATGTCCATTAACTCAAGTTCCTCAGAATCAATCTGGTCATAATCCTCTTTAGTGAGTATCGGATTGCCAATTCGTCCAGCAACCAAGCTTTCATACGACTCTAACATAGTAGCAAGTGATGCCATGTGTTGCTTCGCAATATCTGGAGAGAAATTTTGACCATTTTGAATATTTAATGTAACATTGCATTGCAAAACTTGACCATTAAAGTTTGTTGAACTTTGTTGTTGAGAACTTGGTGTTGAGAAATTTGGTTCAAAACTTGAATAAGACGAAGAATATCCACTGCTCTGATTTGTAGTGTTTGCATTTGCTCCGGAAGTACCATCAACACTGAACGCAGTCTGAATCTTTGGACTCGGAGTGGTCTCAACTTTGCTTCCTCTATAGTATAGACTAACATCTTGTTGAGCACCCGGACTTCTCATCGTAGCAGTTTTTCGAATTGATAGCTCATGTTCTTCCAATTTCTGGATAAACATACTCAAATTCATATCTTCAAAATGTCGGTTATGTTTTAAAATCAACAGATATGTTCCCTATTCATTCTTTGGTAACGCATCGGCTAGCTTATCAACCCATTCATCATCTTCTTTCTTGATGTCCAATCTTTTCATTTCCATGACAAGATGACAATATCTCTCAATAATCATTCTTGCTGTTTCACCTTCAAGAGCTGTAAACATATCAAAATATTTTTTAGTAATGCTTGTTTATTTTTTATCATATCAGCACTACCCTTAAACTTTTTAATCAATGCTTCCCAAATTGATCTAGCAGTTCCCTCATGTTGAAGCAAAACAAAAATATCTTCTTTTACCGCTTGTTGGAGAATGCTAATCATCATTTTTTCACATGTGTATTTTATTTTTTCATCCAGTAAATATTGACTTAATTGTTTTTCATTTCCATGGTCATCTTTCGGTAAAGTATAATCTTTCTCTAAAGAAACCCAGGCATCAAACTTATTAGCTTGCACCCAGTTCTCAAAACGGTATTGCCATCCTTTAAAGTCCTCAATATACATAAGCTTTGGAGGTTTTTGGATAGTTATCATTTCATTCTCGATACCGACAGTTTCGGCAACTGTAACTGGAGCGACCGGAGCAGTAGCAAACGCGTTGTAAAACTCGTTGTCCATGTTTCGATGAAAAGATTCACAAAAACACAAAGTTCAAATGAGCTGGAGTTTCAAACGAGCTGAAATCAAACAATCTGGTACTTCAAACGAGTTGAGATTTCACACCGTGCGAGCTGGTTCTTTAAAATCCTGGTTCAAATGACCTGGTTCAAATGATTTGGTTTAGTTCGATGGGAGTTGCTGTCACACCCCCAAAATCCACACGCGAAATATCACCGCATGGAGGCGTGACATGACCAGGATCAAGCCACCAATCATATTGAACAATGTGATATAATAAAGATAAACCAACCACAATATAATTGGTGTCCAAAATAAATTAACCAAATTCAAGTATCAGCGGAAGCATAAAATGTAAAACCAAATTATAAGTTTTAAAGTTCAAATGTTCCACATGGAACTCAACATTCCATGTCCCACAATGACTCTTCCCCATGCAAGCTCCAGCTAAGTACCTAATGACCTGCAAAGCATGTAGTAACGAGTCAACAACAAAGTTGAGCGAGTTCACAGTTGGGTGTTTGTTTAAGTTATTCCAAAAAAATAGTTTCCTTTAACTGGCACCCTTGCCGTGGGGGCTACCCCATAGTTGAAAACGTGTTTTGTTTAATCACGTTTACTCTGGCAATCCAGCCGTGGGGGCTACCCCATGTTTACACTACTAGACTCGTTACCATATCGACCACTGACTTTAGTCATGTTTATGTGCCCTTAGTGTCAATGTCTATCATCATTGACGTGCCCAAATCCATTAGTTCACACCCGTCCTCTGCGGCACGGTGTGAGGCTTGTCAAACCTAAATAGTGCTATCTAACTAATGACCCGCTCGCCATTGGCCCGGCGATTAAGTCGATATAAAAGGAGGGACTTCGTGATAAAGTTTTGGTCTAGTGAAATTTAAACTGTCCAAGAGGACGAGGAATTACATTTCCTTAACCCGTACTGTCCTACCCAAGAAGGACGAGGAATCTATATTCCTTAACCCATTCCCAACCCACCGGGAATTACCATGCTTTGTAGAAAGTGTGAACTCACCTTAGGTTAGCTCGGCAGATACACGAAAGGTAAATCGAGCTGCTAGAGGTCAACCACGTCCTAACATGGTTACCATACAAGTCAGGTCTAGGTTCAAGTAGTGCACGTAAGTTTTACACATAACTAACAGGTTACGAGCACGTATTGATCATGGCAAACACGAAGGACAAGTTAACAGTTAAATACACATAATGTTTCTTGTGCGACATAGATGAGTGGGTTGTTATGATCATGCAGGCCCAGCCATCTTGTGCGATCAAAAAGTGAAGCCCAGTAACAATCGGCCCAACAATTAAACAGGTAATTAACTTGTGCGGTCCAGTTCAGCTTGTGCGGCTGAACAAAGCTTATGCGACTGAGCTTGGGCTTTGAGGCCCAAGAGTAATGCAGTTCAAGTAGTTTGTGTGTGGCCCAAGCCTTGTGCGATCATGCATAACGAAACAGTACCCTGTGCTTTATGTGTTGGTACCCAACTTGTGCGATCACACTTGTGCGATCAGCCCCTTGTATGATCAGGTCAGATCTTGTGCGACCCGTCCTTGTGCGATCAAAGATGTGTCTTGTGCGATTGGTTAACAAATCCCTAAAATCATGCAACCAATTAACTTGTTTCCTTTTATCTTGCAAGACTAACTCTAACAGTTTCCATACTAAACAATAATCGATCAACAAGGGTTTTAACATCAATTTCCTATGAACCCTAGACATGTTCAAGCATAAACAACAATCACAATATTAACCCGGCTCATGTTTTTTATCACTAACATACATCTTAACATGTCAACACAATAAATCATCCAAACACAAACACATCACTGCCGATTAGCAAGCATTCGGTTCTCAATCATCTTTAACATCATTCGATTATCAATCCTGTATTGATCTAACACGTTACATATGTAGACCGATTATATGAACACAAAACCCTAACAGTTTATATCACAATCAATCGCCTATCATCCCTAAACCATCATATAGATCACAACATCATCAATCATGAAATCAAAAGTAACACACTAACCGGTTAAAGAATGGAACAAGGGTTGATCCGAACGATAAAGCTTCGAGAGAGAGATGGGATGTTGTTGCCGTCGGCTTCGAGAGAAGGAAGAGGGAGTAGGGTTCGATGTGTGTAGAGTGTTTGCAAATAATGGGGAAACAAAACCTCACAAAGGTTTTGTATTGGTTTAAATAGGGGAGTGGTCGAACCCTAACATGGGCTGCCCATAAGTTTCGAGTGGGGAGTGGGCCGAGAGTTGTGTGGAACCGAAGCCCAAAGGCTTGTGCTATCAGCCAAGTGTTGTGCAGTTGGGTTGTGTTGTGCGATGGCATTATATATACATTACACACATAATCAAATAACATAACTAACATAACATTCAATTAATCATTAAAGTTCACGTAATCACGTAACGTTCACACCGGTTACATCAAAGTACAAAGAGAGGTTTGAAATACGAGTTGTCACAGTATCCCCAAGTTGAAAGAAATTTCATCCCGAAATTTAGCACGTAGTCGCTGAGGAAGCTAGTTAAGTTGCATGGTTTTCCTGGGGTGTCACATCCTTCCCCCGTTGGTTTGGAATTTCGTCCCGAAATTCCGCAGTAGCTTCAGCCTCAGTAGTGGTTTTGCTTTTCTCGAATAACTGGGGATACCTGTGCTTTATTTGGTCTTTGCGTTCCCAGGTAAACTCTCGGCCACGACGGGAGTTCCAACGAACTCGAACAAGAGGAAATCTGGTACGCTTGAGAATTTTCACATCTCGGTCAGTAATCTCTACTGGTTCCTCAACAAATCGTAGCTGATCATCTATAGTGAGCTCCTTCAAAGGAACTATGACGGTCTCATCTAACAGACACTTCTTCAGATCTGACAGACACTTCTTCAGATTCGACACGTGGAAAACGTTGTGAACTCCACTGAGTTCTGCTGGCAAGTTTAGTTTGTAGGCCACTTTGCCTACTTTCTCTATTAATTTCGAATGGTCCAACGTATCGCGGGTTGAGTTTGCCTCGTTTGCCAAAAAGAACAACACCTTTCCAAGGTGATACTTTGAGTAGCACTCGATCGCAAACCTGGAACTCGAGTTGTTTCCTGCGCTTATCAGCGTGGCTTTTCTGACGGTCACGAGCTACCGCCATGCGTTGTCGTATCTGAGCAATCCTTTCTGTTGTGTCTACCACAAGTTCTGGGCCAGTGATCTGACTATCACCCACCTCTGCCCAGCAAAGAGGTGATCGGCATTTACGTCCGTACAATGCCTCAAACGGAGCGGTCTGGATACTGGTGTGGTAACTGTTATTATACGAGAACTCCACTAATGGGAGATGCTTTTCCCAGCCATTGCCAAAATCGATTACACATGCCCTAAGCATGTCTTCAAGGGTTTGGATGGTGCGTTCAGACTGCCCATCCGTTTGCCGGTGATATGCTGTGCTCATATCTAATCGAGAGCCAAAGGACTTGTGCATTGCTTGCCACAATTCAGAGGTAAAACGCGTATCACAATCTGATATGATAGAGGTTGGCACCCCGTGCCTCGAAACTACTTCCTTCAAGTAAACGTCTGCTAAAGTAGAGAACTTGTCTGTTTCTTTGATAGCCAAAAAGTGTGCAGACTTGGTCAGTCGATCCACTATCACCCAAATAGTGTCATTTCCATGCTGAGATCTAGGCAGACCAGTAACAAAATCCATGGAAATTTGTTCCCATTTCCATTTTGGTATCTCTAGTTGTTGAAATAAGCCTGATGGTTTCTGGTATTCGACTTTGACTCTCGCACAAGTCAAACATTTACTGACGTAAGTTGCTATGTGAGCTTTCATGCTAGGCCACCAGTATGTAGTTTTGAGATCGTGGTACATCTTATCCAAACCAGGATGCACTGAGTAACGAGACTTGTGTGCTTCATCCATCACAAGTTCGCGTAAGTTTCCATGAAGTGGGACCCAAATGCGCCCTGTTACGTAGTATGCGCCGTCTTCCTTTTGTTCTAACTGTTTCCTCGATCCTCGCAGGGACTCCGCCCTGATGTTTTCTGCTTTCAAAGCTTCAACCTGAGCATCTCGTATCTGAGCAGGAAGACTAGATTGGATGGTGAGTTGTAACGCACGCACTCGCTTAGGTGTAGTATCCTTTCGACTGAGGGCGTCAGCCACCACGTTGGCTTTGCCCGGATGGTACTTGATCGCGCATTCGTAATCATTCAAGAGCTCAACCCATAGACATTGTCGCATGTTTAACTCCTTTTGCTTGAAGATATGCTCGAGACTCCTGTGATCGGTGTAAATGGTGCACTTGGTACCGTACAGGTAATGTCTCCATATCTTAAGAGCAAAAACCACTGCTCCCAACTCCAAGTCGTGCGTAGTGTAGTTCCTTTCGTGGACCTTAAGTTGACGTGACGCGTAAGCAATGACCTTGTCACGTTGCATCAACACGCAACCAAGTCCTTGGATGGATGCGTCGCAATAAACTACAAAATCGTCTGTGCCTTCAGGCAATGAGAGGATAGGTGCGCTACATAGTCTATCCTTTAAGTGCTGAAACGTGGACTCATGTGCATCTCCCCAACGATAGGTGACACCCTTCTGAATCAGTGAGGTGAGAGGTTGCGCAATCTTGGAGAAATCCTTGATAAACCTTCTGTAGTAACCCGCCAAACCCAAGAATTGGCGAATTTCTGTTGGTGTACGGGGTGCAGGCTAGTCCTTGATCGAGTCTACCTTGGATGGATCAACGTGAATCCCATCCTTGTTTACCACGTGGCCTAGGAAATGGACTTCACGAAGCCAGAAGTCACATTTCGAAAACTTAGCATAAAGCTGTTCTGCTCGAAGAAGTTCCAGAATAATTTGTAGATGTTGCTCGTGTTCCTCCTGACTCTTAGAATAGATCAGGATGTCGTCAATGAAAACAATAACAAACTTATACAGGTAAGGCTTGCACACCCTATTCATAAGATCCATGAAGACCGCAGGTGCGTTTGTCAACCCGAATGGCATGACTAAAAACTCATAGTGCCCATAACGAGTTCTAAAGGTTGTTTTGGAGACGTCCTCTTCTCGGACTCTCAGCTGGTGATATCCCAATCTTAGATCAATCTACGAGTAAAAGCTCGACCCTTGCAGCTGGTCGAATAAGTCATCAATGCGTGGAAGAGGGTAGCGATTCTTCACGGTCACCTTGTTGAGCTCGCGATAGTCGATACACATACGGAAGGTACCGTCCTTCTTCTTCACAAACAAGACTGGAGCTCCCCAGGGCGAAGAGCTAGGACGAATAAAATCTTTATCCAAGAGCTCTTGTAGTTGCGTTGACAGTTCTTCTAATTCTGAGGGAGCTAAACGATAAGGTGCACGAGCTATTGGCGCTGCTCCAGGAGCTAGCTTGATTTGAAACTCGACTTGTCTATGAGGCGGAAGACCAGGTAATTCATCAGGAAATACCTCTGGAAAGTCACGTACAATCGGAATATCTTCTATCTGCTTCTCTTTCTTCGAGGTGTCTGTCACGAGGGCTAATATGGCAGGGTAGCCCTTTCGCAAACACTTCTGGGCCTTAAGGAAAGAAATGATGCCCACCATAGCACTACTCTTGTCGCCATGAATCACCAAAGGTTCTTTACCAGAACGAGGGATGCGGACGATCTTCTCCTTGCATAGAATCTCTGCTTGATGTTGGGATAACCAATCCATCCCAATAACCATGTCAAAGCTACCAAGAACGATGGGGACAAGATCGATAGAGAAATTTTGACCAGCAAGAACAATATTACAACCCTTAACTATGTGCGTGGCTTCAAGACTTTTACCATTCACTAGTTCTACAATGTGCTTGGTGTTTAAAAGTATTGGGGTACGCTTAAGCATCTGACTAACTTTTAAGGACACGTAACTAGTATCGGCACCCGAATCAAATAAAACAGAAACATAGAAGTCGTCCAGTAGAAACTTACCCGTCACGACGTTGGGATCGTTCCTTGCTTCTCCTTGGCCAATCACGAATACACGCCCCATGGCACCATTGCCATCGTTGTTGCCCCCATTGTTACCATTCCCCTTATTATTGTTGTTGTTGTTCTGGTTCCGGTTTAGCTGTGGGCAGTCTCTCTTGAAGTGGCCTTCAGCACCACACTGAAAGCACCCTTTGTTGTTGCCCTGTTGTTGCTGATGTTGCTGACGTTGATTCTGTGGGGCTTGTTGTTGCTGATGATTCTGATTCATGGGGTGTAAACTCCTGCAATCTTTTGCGGCGTGGCCTGGCTTGTTGCACCGATGACAGTTACTCCTGGTGTAGGGCCCGCTGTGGTGTAGGTTACAGCGATTGCATTTGGGGTGAATTCCCCTGTACCCACCTTGACTTTGGCTACTCGTTGATTACTGACTAGGGTTCTTGTAGTCGTCAGTCCTTCTCTGCTGAGACTGGGACTGAACAGAAGTTGAACCTTTGCTTGAAGTTCCATCCCATTTACGCTTGTTGTCGCTAGGAGTATCAGAAGTAGTAGCACTAATACGCTTTGGTAATCTGTTCTGCTCCACCGCCTGATCAGTGAGACGATGAGCCAATTGAACAACTTGCTGGATGGTGGCGAGGTTAGCTGAAGTCACATGACTTTGAATCTCTGGCACTAAACTTTTAAGGTACAGTTCGATACGTTTGATGGGAGGATCCACCATAGTAGGACACAAGATAGCCAGCTCGTTCGATCTCTTCGTGTATGCTTCAATTTCTGACCCCGTCATCTTTAAGTTGAAGAACTCTACCTCCAGCTTGTGAATGTCGTCACGATTGCAGTACTCTTCCTTGATCAATTCCTTGAAATTGTTCCATGGGATGGCATTAGCAGTAACCAACCCCAGCATTTGGACCTGAGCATTCCACCACGTGAGCGCTACACCCTCGAGAGTACCAGTAGCATACTTCACCCTGCGAGCCTCAGGGCATTCACACATCTCGAAAACAGATTCGAGCTTCTCAAACCAGTGGAGGAGACCTACAGCTCCTTCGGGACCACTGAAGGTACTAGGTCGACAGTCCATAAAGGTCTTGAAAGTGCACACAGGAGGTTGTGCAGGTTGACCTGCCGTGAAAGTAAGAAAGGACAAAGTTTAACACAAAGGTTGGTTCACGAGAGTAGGACCTAGGGATCCTAGAGTGAGTTGAAATGGCAGGGTATACCTCCTGCCTGAGCGGCTGCAAGTGCCGCAGCAACTTGTTCATTGATTAGAGCCGTCAGTTGGGCTTGAGTCAAATTCAGACATCCACTCATGATCTTCACATCGAAGAAAACACAAGTAAGAAAAGTGTCGCGCATGTGTGCAAATGTGGAGTGACAGAAGAGAGTATGCACACAGAGTTCAAGCAACAGTCGTTATACTAACTAAGCATACCATGAGCAATGTACTATGTAACTAGCAAGTAGGCAATATAAACATAAATCATATCACCTATAGTGTTGAGCCTTGCACGTGAAGCGAAGCGTCGTTGTGGATCGTTGAGCACTGTACAGGTTATAGTCTGGTTTTGTCAAAAAGCTTTTCCCCTTTTTAAAACCGAGTTCAGTATAACCAATGGCTCTGATACCAATCTGTCACACCCCCAAAATCCACACGCGAAATATCACCGCATGGAGGCGTGACATGACCAGGATCAAGCCACCAATCATATTGAACAATGTAATATAATATAGATAAACCAACCACAATATAATTGGTGTCTAAAATAAATTAACCAAATTCAAGTATCAGCAGAAGCATAAAGTATAAAACCAAATTATAAGTTTTAAAGTTCAAATGTTCCACATGGAACTCAACATTCCATGTCCCACAACGACTCTTCCCCATGCAAGCTCCAGCTAAGTACCTAATGACCTGCAAAGCATGTAGTAACGAGTCAACAACAAAGTTGAGCGAGTTCACAGTTGGGTGTTTGTTTAAGTTATTCCAAAAACATAGTTTCCTTTAACTGGCACCCTTGCCGTGGGGGCTACCCCATAGTTGAAAACGTGTTTTGTTTAATCCCGTTTACTCTGGCAATCCAGCCGTGGGGGCTACCCCATGTTTACACTACTAGACTCGTTACCATATCGACCACTGACTTTAGTCATGTTTATGTGCCCTTAGCGTCAATGTCTATCATCATTGACGTGCCCAGATCCATTAGTTCACGCCCGTCCTCTGCGGCACAGTGTGAGGCTTGTCAAACCTAAATAGCGCTATCTAACTAATGACCCGCTCGCCATTGGCCCGACGATTAAGTCGATATAAAAGGAGGGACTTCGTGATAGAGTTTTGGTCTAGTGAAATTTAAACTGTCCAAGAGGACGAGGAATTACATTTCCTTAACCCGTACTGTCCTACCTAAGAAGGACGAGGAATCCATATTCCTTAACCCATTCCCAACCCACCGGGAATTATCATGCTTTGTAGAAAGTGTGAACTCACCTTAGGTTAGCTCGGCAGATACACGAAAGGTAAATCAAGCTGCTAGAGGTCAACCACGTCCTAACATGGTTATCATACAAGTCAGGTCTAGGTTCAAGTAGTGCACGTAAGTTTTACACATAACTAACAGGTTACGAGCACGTATTGATCATGGCAAACACGAAGGACAAGTTAACAGTTAAATACACATAATGTTTCTTGTGCGACATAGATGAGTGGGCTGTTATGATCATGCAGGCCCAGCCATCTTGTGCGATCAAAAAGTGAAGCCCAGTAACAATCGGCCCAACAATTAAACAAGTAATTAACTTGTGCGGTCCAGTTCAGCTTGTGCGGCTGAACAAAGCTTATGCGACTGAGCTTGGGCTTTGAGGCCCAAGAGTAATGCAGTTCAAGTAGTTTGTGTGTGGCCCAAGCCTTGTGCGATCGGCACTCTCTTGTGCGATCCACAAGGTCTTGTGCGATCATGCATAACTAAACAGTACCCTGTGCTTTATGTGTTGGTACCCAACTTGTGCGATCACACTTGTGCGATCAGCCCCTTGTATGATCAGGTTAGATCTTGTGCGACCCGTCCTTGTGCGATCAAAGATGGGTCTTGTGCGATTGGTTAACAAATCCCTAAAATCATGGAAGCAATTAACTTGTTTCCTTTTATCTTGCAAGACTAACTCTAACAGTTTCCATACTAAACAATAATCGAGCAACAAGGGTTTTAACATCAATTTCCTATGAACCCTAGATATGTTCAAGCATAAACAACAATCACAATATTAACCCGGCTCATGTTTTTGATCACTAGCATACATCTTAACATGTCAACACAATAAATCATCCAAACACAAACACATCACAGCCGATTAGCAAGCATTCGGTTCTCAATCATCTTTAACATCATTCGATTATCAATCCTGTATTGATCTAATACGTTACATATGTAGACCGATCAGTTTATATCACAATCAATCGCCTATCATCCCTAAACCATCATATAGATCACAACATCATCAATCATGAAATTAAAAGTAACACACTAACCGGTTATAGAATGGAACAAGGGTTGATCCGAACGATAAAGCTTCGAGAGAGAGATGGGATGTTGTTGCCGTCGGCTTCGAGAGAAGGAAGAGGGAGTAGGGTTCGATGTGTGTAGAGTGTTTGCAAATAATGGGGAAGCAAAACCTCATAAGGGTTTTGTATTGGTTTAAATAGGGGAGTGGTCGAACCCTAACATGGGCTGCCCATAAGTTTCGAGTGGGGAGTGGGCCGAGATTTGTGTGGAACCGAAGCCCAAAAGCTTGTGCGATCGGCCAAGTGTTGTGCAGTTGGGTTGTGTTGTGCGATGACATTATATATACATTACACACATAATCAAATAACATAACTAACATAACATTCAATTAATCATTAAAGTTCACGTAATCACGTAACGTTCACACCGGTTACATCAAAGTACAAAGAGAGGTTTGAAATACGAGTTGTCACAGTTGCTGTTCGATCGATGGCATTACACGACAAAAGTCTAAGTTGGCCGATCGGGTAGTAAAGAACTGCAATATATTGAAATATGTAATCAATGGCCGATTGTTTTTAAAGAACTGCAATATCACGTGAATTACTTTGAATTACTACAAAGTCACATGCAAGTTTTAAATGAATTTTCAATCAATTGTATCTTATAAGCTGATTAGACCGATGACTTTAATGAATCTGACATATTATATGCAATTTCAAGATAAATGGCTGACACCTTCTGTATTCACGTGATAAAGATAGAATCTCAATCTGTTAGTGAACAGCTTTCAATTAATGAACAGATAATAGAATCAATGTGTTCACATGTGCCGTCACTTTACAAGTTCAGACTTTTTAACCACACCGTGCGAACTGGTTTCAATTTCAAACGGTTTGAACCACCTCGTGCGAGCTGGAAGTATTTTCAAACGATTTGACCAGGTCGTGCGATCTGAAGCAACAAACTCAAACGACCTGATGAATTTTTCACACGATCTGAGCAGAATTCGAACGATCTGTGTGTTTCTATGTCCAAAAGTTCATGATTTTGTCAATTTTTATCACGTTTTCGGTTGAATTTGGTTTCTGATATGTTCACGGATTGATTAAAACTCAGTTTTACGTGTTATATCACAAAATCAGGTCATTTTAACCGTAAAAACTCGGTAAATTTGATGAAAAGTGTAGAAGAATGAGTAGAAATCAGATTTTATCCGTAAAAACAAGCTGAAATGGTAAGAACTCTTCCTCCTGAGCTCTGATACCACTTGTAGGATCGGGATTCGATCTAAACGAGTTGATCAGAAGAGTTCTTGATCAATACGAAAGGCGGAATCAGACGTATTGATGTTACAACAGCTTGATTTGCACTTAGAATCACTTTAACTGTTGATTGTATTGATTTGATAGTGTTTACAGATCATTCGATACTTCGGCAGCACTTCGTCTCCGGAATTACAAAGTTACAAATGAAATCCAAGACTCACCTATTTATAGGAGATCCAGGTCGCATGAACCAGTCCTGCCAGGTCGCACGAACTGGCCAGTAAGCACAAAACCGCCAGGTCGCACGAACTGCTAGGTCGCACGAACTGGCCTAGCCACTTCGTGAGGAGTGGCTGGTTCAGGCCTGCTTTCCGTTTCTCTCGTACAACGTGTCCTGGTTTATCTTTTCTATTACATGACTCGATACAAGACGAAGTTAACAGACATATGCACTAACAGTTTCGGACACTTAACTCAAAGTGTCAGTCCCACTTGCGTCGTCAATAGGATGCGGTGTTGGGCCGCATTACTATGTGCGGTAACCGCGATTGTTTCCGCTTCCCCTATCTTGACGAAAGTATCAATAGGATGTGGTGCTTAGCCGCATCGCTATGTGTGGTAACTGCGGTTGTTACCACATCCCTTGTCATGAAGAAAAAAGTCGTTTTCATACACAAGGTAAGTCTTCTCATCAGTAGACTGATTGGAACAGTTAACCGCGTTCGTGCGTGCCCGCATGGACGAAGATAAGTCCTTATTGATGGGAGTATTTGATAAGGGTGATGGTCATTCGCGACCGCTTTGGTGCGAGATCTGAGACCATACCCCTTCAAGTCCCCCAGTCCAGTGTTGTATCCTCTGAATGTCTTTATCAGACTTTCCCTTTGTGTCTCTTTCTGATATATCCTCTGCTTGTTAAGCCTTCAGTTTCAGATACTCTTTTATGTTTCTTGCAGAGGATAACCTTGAAGAGATGGGAGATTCCTCTTTTCAGGATCATCTTCAGCGTAGAAGGATTTGATCTCCTCCCTAACTGCTGGAAGATCCAAAGGATATTGTACTCCCAAAGGGACTAAGGAAGTGTTTGGATCACGGGCTTGAACTGAAGAGATTGGAATAGGGTTTGGAATAGTGGCTATGATCAGAGGTTGTGAAGATGTTGGAAGAGGAGAAGTGTCATCTTCAAGTACAATATTTGTTACCCTTCTTCTTTTGTGCTTTGGAGTGGTTAGTGGTGTATTTGTGGGTTGAGTGGTGGTGTTTGAAGAGATGGGTGACTTACTAACAGTTGTTGAAACAACTGGTGTTTCAACAACTGTTGTCACCACAACTATTGATGTATCAACTATTGTCTTATGCTTTTTGGCAGGTGGTTTTTGTGATGGTGATGTTGTTTTTGGTATGGCAGTGGATTGAGTGATGGTTGATGAAATGATGGGGGCAGTGGTTGAAACAACATCTGTTGAAACCATTGAAGTATCAACAATTGTTGATACAGCAGGTGTCTCAACAAGCTTCCGCACACCGTTTCGTTGTATATTTTAAATGACGAACTTAATTACATTATGTTGTAAACTTTTAAATTGTAAAAGGTTTTAATTAACCAATATTTTTCAATGTATATGTAATCCTAATTACATGATTGTTTTTGTAAACTATACCTTAAACCTTGAATTGATAGAATGGGTGTTACAAGTTGGTAATCAGAGCTGAAGGTTAAAGGGTAAAGTGTTCGGTTCGAGGCTTGATCGCAAATCCGGTAAGTACATGTATGTTAATGGTTTAGTATGATTAAAGTGTTGTGAACAACACATAGGGTTATCGTGTAATACACGTTACCCCAATGAAAATGACTGGTATAGTTAACGAAATCACGTGCGTTGACACGTATAGTAAAAAGCCTTGTATTACAATACGGGCGTTTATTAATGTCGAAATTACTAACGATTGTAAATGTTTAGTTGAAGGATACTCGCACCTGAAGATGGCGAGAGTGTAACAAGTGACAGACATGACGGTGAAACGGTCCGAGGTATGACGAGCAGAGCATACTCATCAAGGATCTAAATCGCGTAATGATCACGAACAAGGATAAAGGCATGGAAGACCCATTAGGGCAAGCATTACCAGGTGCACGTTTTAAATTATTGCACAAATAGTAATATGCAACAAACAAGTAGAGAATGACGGTTGCATATATAGGATAAAACTTAGAAAACCCGAATAGGATATCTATTCAGGATGAGGTTTCCAAGAGTAAATAAGTAGAAAAAAGTGTTATTCACAATAATGAATAACAAAACAATAACAGGATTAAATTATATAAAAACTTGGACAGAAGTAATTATCCAAGTGTGAAGTTCTCAATATAATGTTATTGAGAAAATTTGCGATCACATTATCGAATGTGATTATATAATAGTTCGATAGAAAAGAAAACATTCTACAAGTTCAAATGTAAAACTAGTAAAACTAATGATTGTTGTTTTGCAATTAAATAAAGTTTTACTAAATGAAATCGGATATTTGAAATAAATAGAAGCGTTACTTACATAGGGCGTGATGCGAAAACTATAAAAAGGTCATGTGTGTCATGTGTTAATCGCTTACTCTGGCCAAGTAAGTAGTGGCATATAATACCATGAACTTCTTGTAGTGGACGCATTTACGTCCAATGTAGTAAGGATGGGGTGAATGGGACGAATTAAAAAGGTACCCAAATGAATCGAATAAGTAAAATGTTCGATAGTAAACGTAAACGCAAGTCGGATGACGGAAGCGTATTACGTTAGAATAACGATCCCGAGAGAAGGGACAAAGATTAAAGTAAATGAGAACACAAACCAACTAATGTGAATGCTAAGGCATAGGGGATAAAGTTTGACTGTCAAAAGTGATGAAATTCACACAGACAAGTCAAAGGGGTAGAATAAAAGAATAAAGGACTTGACTAAATAAAAGCAATGGATTTCGCTAATACGACCAAATAAATTAAGGTGACGTCTAAAACCATATAAGAATGGTTACTTGATGGTGACTTCGGTAAAGATACCCGATGTATGGGTAGGATTGTGGGTGAATGCGTAAACCAAGAGACGGGAACGCGAAATAGAAAGTCAAAAGACTCGGAATATGAGTCATGACTAAAAGATGATGAGAATATGCAATCAGAAATTTTGATAACTACGTTCAACTATTTTAAAGTCGAACGGGTCGAATAAAGAACGGAGTTTGACGTTCACAAGTGATGAAATTTCACACGAACAAGTTAAACAAGTTGAATTAAGAATAACGCTTGATCACGTAAGTAAGCGCGAACCGAATAAATAAAAGCGCGAGATATTAACAAATCTATATAAAAGATTATGGGATAGGGTAGAAAGGGAAAAACGCTAACTATTGAAACAAGGATGTTAAAACATTAAAATGAAGAATCCGGGTAATGGGTCGTAAAGAATTATAAGTATGAACCAAGAAACGGTAAGAGTAGAACAAACCGACGTGTAAATGACGTAAGGAATCATAAAGTCAGACGATTAGTCTGAAAGTAAACATATACGTACATTGAATAAAGAAACGAATAAGAGATGATCTACGGGATCATCATAACCTATGAGATTAAAAGTAGTGCTAGGTCTACGAGACCAAGAAGACCCTTGGGTCGGAAATAGAAAGAAAACGAATTGTTGAGTCTCACCTTAAAAAGGTGGAAATCTAGAGAAAAAGTCTACGAGGCTAAGAAAAAGAACCTACGGGTCACTTGGGTAAAGCGTGGAAAACTGGTTACAATTCTCCATGTAAAATAATAATGGTCCGGAATAAAACTTAAACGGAAATTCCTAGACATGAGAAAAGACGTAAGACAGAGAAAACGTAAACTAAAAATTTACTTTTTAGTCAAAAGCAATGTTTTAACAAACATAAGTAGTATGAAAGGATTTAGAAAACTTTAAACACACATAAGGCCGGAGATGACAAAATAGTATACCCGGATGACGGGGTATGAAGTGATGACGACTAATTAGTTTAGCCGGTAAAACTATTCAAAGTTAGGAAAATGTCATGACAAATGCAAAGCGCTTGCTAATATAAGACAAGCGCGGGATAAACATGTTAACAGACTGATGAAACTAAGTGGTCAAGTGACAACTCGGTCAATAAAGATAGAGGATATAAGCTAAAAATAACTGCCCACGAGGCCTTGCACATGAAAGACGTACGAGTCAATATAAATGAAAACATTAGATCGAAAGGAACGAATGAATGTCTTGAAAACGAAACTAAGTTCGTTTAGTCTAAATTAAAAGAAATACGTAAATAAGGTTTCGGGGACGAAACCTCTTTAAAAGGGGTAGACTTGTAACACCCGAAAATATAAACCTTTTCATTTATAAATTGGACGTCGGTAATAAATAGAATGAACTAACTAGGGGTAAAAAAACCTAGTTGAGGAAAGCCTTGTAGTAACATGTTAATGTGTTGAAAACACCTAAAATAAAAACCTAATGATAGTTGGAGGGTTAAAGATGTAAAAATTGAAATAAGTTTTATTAAAAAATAAAAATAAAACCCAAACACACACAAGAGTGTGTGTCTGGTTCGACTAAAACACAGGGGCGACCAAGAGCTCTCCTCAAACCCTAGTTCATGCTAAAATTGAACAATTGAAGGCACAAATCTGACCCAAATCGAAATCCAAGCAAAGATTAGTGATCTCCTTCGTAAAGGGGTCATAAGGTATGCGAAAATTTGTTATTTGATTCCATCTAAAATTCTGGATGAACAATTATACTTCAAAATTAGTGTTGCATGAATGTTGTTTGGATGAAATTAGAGTGAAATAGTGTCTAGGAACAAACCCTAGTCATTAGATTGTTGAAACTATGCTCAATGCTTGAGAATTCCATAATCACCAATGAAGGTGATTAGTGGGTTTTGTAAAAGCATGTTAAACACTAGGGTTATAGTTATCATTCTAGTGTATTTTGAACTCTATGAAGTAAATTCTGTGACATATGTGCTTGTGTTATCATTGTACAAACTCTGAACAATTCAATATCAATAAAACAATGTGTTTTGATCTCAATGTTTGTTATTTATGTACTTTATATTGCTCTCTAGAAAGTTAAACGCAAACTGATGCGTAAACGTAATCAGTTTAATGCGACAAACACTCCGGAACTGTAACATAAGCTTAACATACCTTAAACAACCTTTACATAACTTAGAAATAAGTTTTAAAGGCTTTGGTATGGCAAAAACAAGTTTATTCGCTCGCAGGGACTATTTGCGTCAAACTACAAAAGTCTGCCGTTTCGTAAGGCAATGTACCTTACGGAATATGATCATAAGCTAAACATACCATAAATAACCTAAACATAGCTTAGAAATAAACTTTGAGTGGTTCGGTGTGCGAAAATATGCTTATTTGATCTTACAGGGACTAAAAGTGTCAAAAAACGGAGTAAGTTTGCATTTACGCGCATATCTTACGTTCTGAGCACATCTGGACATCCAAAATTTTTGTAGACACTAAAATATTTTTATTTTAGTGATCGGCATGCAAAAATACCATTCGTCGATTAATTTGGATCGTTTTCGCGTCCGTTCGAGTTTCGTCGTAATTAGACGAATAACGCGACCGTACGACCAAACGAACCGACATCTGAGGTATTTCCGAGCATTTTTTATGTCCTCTATACTTTTACTATCTTTTAGAGCCTTGAAAATGGCTTAACGGGGGTCAAATGTGCCAAAAATGAGCTAATGCAAGTGCAGGGACCAAAGCTGTAAAAATGAAACTTTTGGCTGAACTGCAGGGAGGTCGCGGGCCGCGTAAGCCCAGACCCAATCCTACGCGGGGCGCGACAGAAGGCCCAGTTCCAGAAAGTTGATTTTTAGCAACTGTTTGCAAATCCAGGGGCTGTTCTTGCAAGTTCTTTGTGTAATGGCCAAGTTAACACCTCTCCAAGGCATATTAGCTAGCCCTTAACACTTGTATGGCTGTGATTTCTTCCTTGATGGCCAAACAAACACTTGTGATGATCTTGTTCATCATCCACAAGTATAAATAGCCAAGTTCTCATTCCATTTCACTCACCCTTGATCTGATTAATACTTTAAGTTGGAGCCTTTGCTTCATACCTGAGTGTTATAGATCAAGTTCTCCCTAGCTTGGACCCTTTGTAAGCTTCTTTCGTGCTTTTATCGCTTTTCTAGCGTGAAAGTCAATGTTTGACTTTCTGCTTTGACCAGTCAATGGTCAACACAAAGTTCATTTGAACTTTGCAACGTGATTGTAATCACGATGGTTATAATCCTTAGTGATTATACCTACTGATTACCACGTTAACTAGGTGTAGTGACGAGTCAAAGTTTGGGTCAAAATGCGTTTTAGCTCGCATTTTGCAACGGAACTACTTTTAGGTATCAAATCACTTTGTTTTGATACCAAATCAGTTTTCTAAGTTAGTTAAACATGTTTTGACATGTTTAACTTGTCACTACTGGTTTAGTGCTTGTTTAGGGTCGTAAGTTAAGCGGTCTAGACAACCGCTTAGACTTTCAAATCCGAACCGTTTGGTCGATCATTAGGATCCGACCAAGCATGTTTAGTGATCATAGTTGCATAGGAAATAACCTCTGAGTTTATACCTTATGATCACTTAGGATTGGTTTGTTGTTTGTTAAGTAGCTTATATGCCCATAGGAAATGACCAAAATGCCCTTTTGTAGCATAAATCCATAATGTGCATACGTGAACATATTTTTGACATCTAAACTGATATGGTAACATATTTAAGTGTAATTGGGCATGTAAGACTTGACATAGCATTTAGATAACCATCCGACCATAGTTTTGTGCAACCGACGCGTTATAGTAGCTTATACTACCATAACGGGTCGAAACGGGTCAAAAGCACTTAGGTAGACTTTCAAATCAGAATGTTAGCTCTATTAAATCATACCATATGAGTTCAATTACTCATTTGATTTATAGAACCACATTCTATCCTATCTCCCGATTTAGGATCCGATTATTAACATAGTTACCTATATTAGGTACCTTGTTGATTCCGTGATACTTGGAGCTTAATTTGGTCTTATTCTCAAGACTAATAAGCAATCCCAAGTGAGTACATAGTCCCCTCTTTTACCTCTTTCAAACATGTTACTTTCATGCTTTCATTGCTTTATGACATAAAAATGCTAGTTTCACCTAGTACACATATAGTACATGATTTCCCATTGTGTTTTGCTATGTATGTTTACTCAGCATGCTAGCACATTGATTTCATAAACATCTTTGCTATGTATGTTTACTTAGCATGCTAGCACATTGATTTCATAAACATCTTTGCTATGTATGTTTACTTAGCATACTAGCACATTGATTTCATGAACATTTCTACTATGTATGTTTACTTAGCATACTTAGTACATGGTTTTCACATGCTACATTGGTTATGACATTTGGTATGTTTAATCGGGACAATAATACATTCATTAACATTGATCACGCCACTCGGTAGTATGTAATGGTACCATAGGACTTGACAAATCCCGTTTCTGACTTCCTAGGTTTGTTTGGAAGTTGGGAATGACAGAATCCGATATACATAATTTAGATAAACCTTTAATTTGTTTAAAGGGTTGTCGCCATAGTCGCAAGGCTTGAATGTATTCGATAAACATTACTGCATAAATGTTTGTAATCATAAAGCATTGTTTTCTGCAAAACATAACATTTGATTTAAACTTAGGTTTATTCAAAAACTTTGTTTTGTACATTTTTCTACGGGGTTGAGTAAATTCTTTTATTCACCATACATGACATTGTTTTCACATAGACATTATCATATAGTTTGAGTAGATATTTTCTACTTGTTATACATTACATTTGGTTTACATGATACAATTTACACACGACATAGTACATGGTTTACACATAAACATTTGACATTGGTTTTAAACAAGACATTTTGATTGGTTATTGATAAGTGACTTATGTAACAGGGCTATGTGTTATATGATAAAAGCATGGTGGATACGCCGCTGGTACTTCCTATATATAAGTGCTTTTATTGTATTATATATTGTTGCGTTATCTAAACCACTTTGACAAATACATGAAACATTTTATACAAGAACACGACATGGTTTTACAAATTACATATTTTATACAAATTCACTTTTACTTGGTTATTCATTTAACCAGGCATTATCCTTTTAATTTCATTTGATTTTCATATGATTTTATAAAGGAAAACATTTTACAAGGTTCATGACTTCTTTTGTTAAACACTTCTTTTAAACTACAAGTCATGAATCCTGCATAAATAAAACCTATGTATCTCACATGCATTTTTATGCTGACTTACCTATTTTCGTATGTGTTTCAGGTGCTAATGCATGATGATGTTTGTGCTTCATTTAGGCAAACTTGGGCCTTAGTGACTTAAAAGACAGTTATTTATGTTATATTTCGTTTAAATTTTAACGCAATGTAACCTCTTTAATTAATAATACAATACTTTAATTACCATGGTTGTTGAAACAATAATTCTGTCGCTCCACTCCCCGACGTTTCCGCCGCGGTTTGTTGTTTTACGCGGTCGGGGTGTGACAGAAGAGTTGGTATCAGAGCCAATGGTTGTAGGAAATTAGGTTATTAGTAATGCTTTGACCTAGACTATAACTTTCAAGGACCCTAACACAAGTTTACTTGTGTTTTGATCTTAAAACAATACACGTCACCTATCCTTAGGTGATTACCAAAACATGAACACAATTTTCCAAAATGATTTTTGAAAATTAATCATCTACTCTTAGATGATTTGTTATAAGGTTTTGAATCCTCCAAAATTCCAAAATGATTTTGAAACCAATCATCTATCCTTAGATGATTTCTTTTGGCTTAATGCCTTCCAAATTTTCAAAATCTCGTCAAAGTTTGGGTCTAAATAATGTGAACACGTGCAAACTGGAAGGGTGGATGCCTGTACCCTGAGTTTTCTATCTAAGGCTAGAGTGTTCATACAAATCCGCAATATCGGACCAGTCACTCTTACCTGGGAACTCTTGGGATGAGTGTCCACTTATAGGCGAGCATGTCTTCGGTGATACATTATTATGACCTATTTACTTTGATTTGTCACTGTGTGTCATTTGTTTGCTATGTGGTAACGAATAAATGACCACCATCCTTGCATTTTGTTGATTTTATTGCTATCTTATTTCTTTCATCACATCATCTCACTCATTTTCTCTCATGTTTCCTCTTTTAGAATGCCTCCTCGACGTAACGTTCAACAGCCTAATGCTGAACTGGCGGCTATTATAGCACAGCAGATGGCTGCTATGCTACCTAATCTCATCACTCAAATAAACCAAGCCAACAATAACAATAATGCACCTGCTCCGTGCAATTTCAAAAGTTTTAATTCGGCTAAACCACTCAAGTTTAGTGGTTCTGAAGGAGCAACAGGGCTTCTCCAGTGGTTTGCGAGTCTTGAGAGCACTTTTCGCCATGTTCAGTGTCCTGATAACCGTAAGGTCGAGTTTGCTTCGAGTGTATTCCAAAAGAGGGCTCTCACCTGGTGAAATGGGGTAATGAGAGATCGAGGTGCTGATGTTGCTTTGGGTCAGACATGGGAGGAACTTAGAGCTCTCATGATGAGAGAGTTCTGCCCTCATCACGAGCAAAGGGCACTTGAAAATGAGTTCCATGACCTGAAACAAGACAGTGGTGAACACCGGGCTTACACTGACAGATACGAGGAGTTAAGCTTGCTCTGTCCTACAATGGTCACGCCTTTGGATAAGGCTATTGAGAAATACATAGACGGTTTGCCAGATCCTGTTCAGTATATTGTCATTGGCAGCAACCCCACTACCGTCCGACAGGCCATTGTGCTAGCTGCAACCCTAACAGACTCTCAAGTCAAAAAGGGCAAACTCCACAAAAAAAGGAGACAAGAATCAGAAATAGTCTGATAGCACCAAGGAGCATAAGGGTAAGAAGGCTGCTGAGTCTTCAAAGAAATCGAGGAAGCATAAGGCATCCAAGAATTTCGCTGTTACAACACAGACTAACCAGGAAGCTCCTAATCAGACTGCACAACCTGCTGCCAAGAGGCAGTATGCTGGTAATGCACCTCTGTGCAACAGATGTAACAGCCACCACCAGCCACAAGTGCAATCCCGCATCTGAACAAACTGTGGAAAGTCTGGTCATCTTACAAACACCTGTCGCTTCGCTCCTAACCAAAATCAGGCAGCTCAAAACCTAGCACAAAACCCTGCCTAGAATCCTGCTCGACCTCACTATCCGCCTGGTTCATGTTTCAACTATGGGGATCTGACCCACTACAGGAACAACTGCCCGAGGTTGGCAAAAGCAAATCAGGCACCGGCTCGTGGGAGAGCTTTCAATCTGAACGCAAATGATGTGACAACCGGTAATTTACGCCCTTAATTACGTGATTAACAGTTGATTACGCGATAATAAATAGTGTTTACGACGCAAATTTACTTAACCAGGCCCTTGGAGTGCCCAGGAACGTTTGTTCAGCTATACAGTACGCGTATGAAGATTCGCGTGGAATCTGCGGAACATCAAACGACAACGGACTGATACCGTACGAAATACTAACGACACCGACAAATATGGATGTTACACGAATATTTTTATGCTTATGGAGTTTGGGTTGCGATATCGGGTCTCGTAGTAATTACGGGCCACTTACACATGAGACGGGCTTGTGGGCCCTGGGCCCAAGCCCGAAACCCACAAGCCTAAACCTACACATAATAGGCAAAATCTCTACCAATCTTGCCAAAATCCTAGTAAAATCTCTAAAGACTTTTGTCTCAAAATTTTGAAACACAAAATCCCTGCAAATGAATACTAATCTTTACAAAAGATCTTGATTCATAGGGTAAAATATGTGACCTGAATGCAATTTAAATACACCATTGGACAATAAACAAACTTTCACTCTATTAATACACACACAAATCATCAGACATCATCATCCTCACTAAAATACTCACACCAAACAAACCTCCTATGTCTTCTGCCTCGATTCCTATTGAAGACACACACATACACAGTTAAACACTCATCCCTCCCTTTGTTTCAGACTGGCGACCGGAGATGGGAGTTCCCACCGGTGCCGGTTTCTGTTCCGGTGGCTCCGACAACCCACAACAAACCCCCACCCCCTGCTTTGGTGAATGGATCAGAGCACCACCACCGTCCGGTGGTGGTGCGGCGGCGCTACATAGAGAGAAACGGGAGAGAGAGACTGAGAGAGGAGGAAGAGAGAGAGCGAGGAAGAGAGAGTGACTGAGAGAGAGAGAGACTGTAGCAGAGAGAGAATCTCCGGCGGTCGGAGACTCGGACCAGCGGTCCGACGGTCGAAGTCCCGATTCCGACCGGTCATTTCGTTTATCCGGCAGTCCACGCCTTTATCCGATGAGATTTCTGATGTTGATGATCACGACAGTGGAGGTGGTCTCGGGTTTCTGTTCGGAAGCCAACAATGGTCAAGTGGGTTCTGTACGGGTCAGATTTGGGGGTTACGGCTCGCTCGGTTCACTCGCGGTTCAGACGGTTCGGTGAGCAGGTTCGGGTTCGGGTCGGACAGTTCGGGTCACGTCGGACGGTTCGAGTCAAATCAGCCAAACGGGTCAACCGAGTTAACTCGGTCAACTCGGGTCAACAACAGTTAGCAGCGCGGTTCAGATTTCGGTTCGGGTCTCGGGTTAAGGGACAGATTCTGAAGTGGTGCGGTCGACTCGGTCAAACCGAGTCAACTCAGTTGACTCGGTCAACTCAGCGAGTCGACTCGGTCAACAACCCGACGCGAAGACTTGGTAAAAATTAGCGGCGTATTTATTTCGTTATGCTATCTTTATAATTTTAATTCTTACGTGACAAGCGAGCTCGACCCGATTCATTAACGTATATACATTAGTTATTATTTACATTTTGGCACTTGACGAAAATTTCACATATATTGTTTGTTGACAATTGTTGAATCTTGAAAAATAACGACAACTTGTGTTGTCGGGGCGTCCAAAAACAGAGGAAACTCTGCCCGTTTTTTGAGAAATCCGTAAAATAAAGCGAGTTTTATTATAAAACAAAACGTGCCTTTGATATAAAGCGACTTTTGAAAAACAAGATACGAATATAAAGTTCTTTCGACAACAACTTACAACTTACAAAAACAACGATACGGAAATTATTTCGACAACAAAAATAAATATAGTTATTATTATATTTATTTCAAACGAACTCGAATCCTTTTATAAATAAATATAGTTATATATTTATTTTCCAATACAAGTCGACGATTCTTTTACAAAATAAATATAACTGTTATATTTATTTTATACGCCTAGACGGCACATATGTATATTTTTGGCAAATATAAACAAGACGCAATATATATAATACAAGTTTATTATATATTACTTTCATACGAATATTCCTACATACACAAACGACTTCTCACGGCAGTTTAACTTAGTCATTTTCATTAAGTTAACTATTTACCGTCAAATCGTTCGATCAACGATTCGGTAGAGCTCGGTAACACGTAGATTACTTACCGCCTTTAATTAGAAACTCATAAGATATTCCGTGTTAGGAATATTGTAGAATGCACGCTAGCAAGTCTCGTCTTGGAAACGACATCGCGAAGTCATATTTAGCTAGCTTTGCACAGGAATATTCAGGTGAGTTCATAACCCCACCTTTTTACGATTTTACATTTTTCTAAATGTTTTCGGGGTGGAAAGACATGCACTTTTTGCAAAGCATACAAGAATTACATATTTATAAACCATTTTACAAGCAAGATTTATCTGACACAAATGGTTTACGAAAAGCTTATGTTTTATACCGGTTTTTCAAACAAGCGTTACACACGAATTCTAGTTTTCTAAACTATGAGAAAATACAAATACAAGAGTATACAAACACATGAGAATTGATACTTGACATAAAGAATACAAGAACTGAAAAATTTATACTTGATATGATGAATACATAAACAAGAAGCACTCTTGGTGATAACTAGTACCAAGTATGATGCGTTTGAGGAATGATAAGAGAAATAGTGTCACGAATAGGGTACCATAAGCACCATTAATCGTGTACATACTTAGACCGCAGAACAAAAGGTTAGATCTAACGGGTGTCAGGGCAGCCCCACTCTTGGTGACAGCTAGAACCAAGTAGTGTTTTTGTGTCTTAGTCGTGAATCGACTATAGAAAAATGCCTATGGTTTGGTGACTTCCTATGTCGTGTCACATGTTAATGGCCTTGCAACCCATTAACAACAAGATACATACAGAATACTTGATTTATACAAGAAAACATGATACATACAAGAATACGTGATTTATACAAGAATACATGATACATACAGAAATACTTGAATTATACAAGATACATACCATGTTTTCATACAAAGTTTCTGTATAACTTGACAAGAAAATGATTTTAAATTCGTTTTCTCAACAATACTTCAAAAACCGGTTATTCAAAAAGATTTATTTCAAATCTTTTACAAACAAACTATGAACTCGCTCAACTTTATGTTGATTTTTCGCATGTTTCTTTCTCAGGTTGCATTTCTAAGACAAGGCACGGTTGGAATAGGAGAACCATCTGGAGTCGAGTACTTAGTGGCGTTCATTTCCTAAAAGACTTAGCTTATTTGCTTCCGCTGTGCAATGAAGATACCAGTCCAGTCACGCCAATGCTCTGATATTTCGGGGTGTGACAAATGAGGCACGCGCAGATAACGAAGTGGTGAACGGTAAGTTCCTCATTAACAACCAACCTGCTTCTATTCTATTTGATTCGGGTGCCGATAAGAGTTTTGTGTCCTTAGATTTTGAGCCTATGCTTTCGATGACTAGAACAAAACTAGGAAAGCCCTTGACAGTAGAAGTAGCTAGTGGTGAACGTGTTGTACTCGATTCTGTTCTTCGAAATTGCCAGTTGAACCTTAATAACCATCTTTTCCCTATTGACCTCATGCCGACGCAACTCGGGAGCTTTGATGTTATAGTGGGAATGGATTGGTTAGCCAAATACCATGCGGAGGTTGTTTGTATTGAGAAGATTGTCCGCATACCGCTTTCGTCTGGTGAGATTTTAGAAGTTCGTGGGGAGAAACTCGTTAGTAGCCTTAAACTTATGTCTTGTACCCAAGCCCAAAAATACCTACGAAAGAAATATGTCGCCTTTCTGGCACATGTTTTAGAGGAGAAAGGCAAGGGTAAGACTATTCAAGATATCCCTGTTGTTTGGGATTATCCTGAGGTATTTCCTGAAGAATTACCCGGTTTACCTCCTGTGCGCCAAGTTGAGTTCCGTATTGATCTTGTACCTGGTGCAAATCCTATTGTTAAATCCCCTTACCGTCTTGCACTATCTGAGATGCAAGAGTTGTCTAAGCAGCTTCAGGAGCTTTCTGACAAAGGATTCATTCGTCCGAGCTTTTCACCTTGGGGAGCTCCTGTCCTATTCGTGAAAAAGAAAGATGGGTCTTTCAGGATGTGTATCGATTACCATGAGCTCAACAAGCTTACCATCAATAATCGATATCCCCTACCTCGTATCATCCTCAATCGGATGGTCAATCTGAGAGAACAATCCAGACACTGGAGGATATGCTTAGAGCGTGTGTGATTTATTTTGGTGGTAGTTGGGATTTGCATCTACCATTGATCGAATTCTCCTACAACAATAGTTATCACTCTAGCATCAACATGGCTCCTTTCGAAGCTTTATACGGTCGAAAATTTCGTTCACCGGTCTGCTAGAATGAGATAGGTGAAGCTTAGCTTACTGGACCTAAACTCATTCTAGAGACTACAGATAAGGTCAAGAAGATTCGCAATAACCTAAAGACAGCTAGAAGCCTTCAAAAGAGTTACACGGATCGACGACGCAAGCCCTTAGAATTTCAAGTTGGTGATCACGTCCTACTCAAGGTATCCCCTTGGAAAGGAATGATCCGATTTGGAAAGAAAGGAAAACTTGCACCACGCTATGTTGGACCATTCAAGATCGTTGAAAGAATTGGAAAAGTGGCCTACAGACTAGATCTACCTCCTGAACTTGGAAATGTTCATCCAACTTTCCACGTGTCCAATCTCAAAAAGTGTTTAGCTGATGAGAACCTCCACATACCACTTGATGAAATTCGTGTTGATAACACGATGCACTTCGTTGAGAAACCTGTGGAAATCATGGACCGTGAAGTCAAAAAGCTCAAACACAAGCGCATACCTATTGTCAAAGTTCGCTGGGAATCTAAACGTGGCCCAGAATTTACTTGGGAACGTGAAGATCAAATGAAAGCGAAATATCCTCATTTTTTCTCACAAGTTTCCTCTGAATAAATTTCGGGACGAAATTTCCTAAAGTAGGGGAGACTGTGACAGTTGTGCTTGTTTGGGATTATCCTGAGGTATTTCCTGAAGAATTGCCTGCTTTACTTCCTATGCGCCAAGTTGAGTTCCGTATTGATCTTGTACCTGGTGCAAATCCTATTGCTAAATCCCCTTACCGTCTTGCACTATCTGAGAAGCAAGAGTTGTCTAAGCAGCTTCAGGAGCTTTCTGACAAAGGATTCATTCGTCCGAGCTTTTCACCTTGGGGCGCTCCTGTCCTATTCGTGAAAAAGAAAGATGGGTCTTTCAGGATGTGTATCGATTACCATGAGCTCAACAAGCTTACCATTAATAATCGATATCCCCTACCTCGTATTGATGATCTCTTTGATGAGCTGTAGGGTGCTACTTGCTTTTCAAAGATTGATCTGCGTTCTAGGTATCATCAACTTCGAGTGCTTGAAGAAGATATTCCCAAAACAGCTTTTCGTACAAGATATGGTCATTATGAGTTCGTTGTTATGCCTTTCGATCTAACAAATGCTCCTGCTGTTTTCATGGACTTGATGAATAGGGTTTGTAAGCCTTATCTGGACAAGTTCATCATCGTTTTCATTGATGACATTTTGATCTATTCTAAGACTCGAGCTGATCATGAGCAGCATCTTCGTCATACAATGGAGCTCCTAAAGAAAGAACAGCTTTTCGCCAAATTCTCCAAGTGCGAATTCTGGCTTAAGGAAGTTCAATTTTTAAGGCATATTGTCAACGAACAAGGTATACATGTAGATCCCGCCAAAATCAGTGCAATTAAGGATTGGGATACACCTACTACTCCTACCGAGGTTCGTTTATTTCTTGGTCCAGCGGGTTATTACCGCCGTTTCATTGAAAACTTCTCCAAGATTGCGGTTCCTCTCACTGCTTTAACTCAGAAGAAAAATCCTTTTGAGTGGGGACCCAAACAGGAGGAAGCTTTTCAGACCTTGAAACAGAAACTCTGCAATGCACCTATTCTATCTTTACCTGAGGGCAATGACGACTTTGTCGTGTACTGTGATGCATCCAACTTAAGCCTTGGCTGTGTTCTTATGCAAAGAAACAAAGTCATAGCTTATGCATCAAGACAGCTGAAGGTGCATGAGAAAAACTACATAACTTATGATCTTGAATTGGGTGCAGTAGTTTTTGCTCTCAAAATCTGGAGACACTACCTGTATGGTACAAAGTGTGTAGTGTTTACTGACCACAAGAGTCTCCAGCATATTTTCAATCAGAAAGAACTAAACATGAGGCAACGACATTGGGTTGAACTCCTAAACGACTACGATTGCGAAATTCGCTACCATCCTGGTAAGGCAAATGTCATGGCTGACGCATTAAGTCGTAAGAAACGTGCCAAGCTTCATTGTGTCCAAGTTCGATCTAACATTCAAACCCGCATTTTTCAGGCTCAACATACTTGTGTTACACTAGGTTTGATGGGTAAAGAGTTACCATGTCATATTAAGCCTGAGCTTGAACTAAGAGACTTTGGGTTATTTTATTTCATGGGCCGTTTGTGGGTCCCAAATCAAGACAATCTTTGCACCTTGTTAATGGATGAAGCTCATAAGTCTCGTTATTCTATTCATCCTGGTGTAGACAAAATGTATAAGGATCTTCGAACCCAGTACTGGTGGCCGGGTATGAAGAAAGACATTGCCTTATATGTTTCTAAATGCCTTACTTATCTTAAGGTTAAGGCTGAACACCAACATCCCTCTAGATTATTGGAGCAACCAGAGATTCCGATTTGGAAATGGGAAAACATTGCTATGGATCTCATTACCAAGCTGTCGCGCACTAAAAGAGGTCATGATGCCATTTGGGTAATCGTTGATCGTCTAACAAAGTCAGCACATTTCTTGCTGATCCGTGAGGATCTATCTGCTGACAAGCTTGCCAAGATATACGTTGATGAGATTGTATCTCGACATGGTGTTCCTTTGAACATTATATCTGACAGAGATGCTCGATTCTCGACTCGCTATTGGAGAACCATGCAATCTGCCATGGGAACCCAACTTAATTTGAGCACAACATATCATCCTCAATCGGATGGTCAATCTGAGAGAACAATCCAGACACTGGAGGATATGCTTAGAGCTTGTGTGATTTATTTTGGTGGTAGTTGGGATTTGCATCTACCATTGATCAAATTCTCCTACAACAATAGTTATCACTCTAGCATCAACATGGCTCCTTTCGAAGCTTTATACGGTCGAAAATTTCGTTCACCGGTCTGCTAGAATGAGATAGGTGAAGCTCAGCTTACTGAACCTAAACTCATTCTAGAGACTACAGATAAGGTCAAGAAGATTCGCAATAACCTAAAGACAGCTAGAAGCCTTCAAAAGAGTTACGCGGATCGACGACGCAAGCCCTTAGAATTTCAAGTTGGTGATCACGTCCTACTCAAGGTATCCCCTTGGAAAGGAATGATCCGATTTGGAAAGAAAGGAAAACTTGCACCATGCTATGTTGGACCATTCAAGATCGTTGAAAGAATTGGAAAAGTGGCCTACAGGCTAGAGCTACCTCCTGAACCTGGAAATATTCATCCAACTTTCCACGTGTCCAATCTCAAAAAGTGTTTAGCTAATGAGAACCTCCACATACCACTTGATGAAATTCGTGTTGAAAACACGATGCACTTCGTTGAGAAACCTGTGGAAATCATGGACCGTGAAGTCAAAAAGCTCAAACACAAGCGCATACCTAGTGTCAAAGTTCGTTGGGAATCTAAACATGGCCCAGAATTTACTTGGGAACATGAAGATCAAATGAAAGCGAAATATCCTCATTTATTCTCACAGTTTCCTCTGAATAAATTTCGGGACGAAATTTCCTAAAGTAGGGGAGACTGTGACAGCTGTGCTTGTTTGGGATTATCCTGAGGTATTTCCAGAAGAATTACCTGGTTTACCTCCTGTGCGCCAAGTTGAGTTCTGTATTGATCTTGTACCTGATGCAAATCCTATTGCGAAATCCCCTTACCGTCTTGCACTATCTGAGATGCAAGAGTTGTCTAAGCAGCTTCAGGAGCTTTCTGACAAAGGATTCATTCGTCTGAGCTTTTCACCTTGGGGCGCTCCTGTCCTATTCGTGAAAAAGAAAGATGGGTCTTTCAGGATGTGTATCGATTACCATGAGCTCAACAAGCTTACCATTAATAATCGATATCCCCTACCTCGTATTGATGATCTCTTTGATGAGCTGCAAGGTGCTACTTGCTTTTCAAAGATTGATCTGCGTTCTAGGTATCATCAACTTCGAGTGCTTGAAGAAGATATTCCCAAAACAGCTTTCCGTAAAAGATATGGTCATTATGAGTTCGTTGTTATGCCTTTCGGTCTAACAAATGCTCCTGCTATTTTCATGGACTTGATGAATAGGGTTTGTAAGCCTTATCTGGACAAGTTCATCATCGTTTTCATTGATGACATTTTAATCTATTCTAAGACTCGAGCTGATCATGAGCAGCATCTTCGTCTTACAATGGCGCTCCTAAAGAAAGAACAACTTTTCGCCAAATTCTCCAAGTGCGAATTCTGGCTTAAGGAAGTTCAATTTTAGGGCATATTGTCAACGAACAAGGTATACATGTAGATCCTGCCAAAATCAGTGCGATTAAGGATTGGGATACACCTACTACTCCTACCGAGGTTCGTTCATTTCTTGGTCTAGCGGGTTATTACCGCCGTTTCTTTGAAAACTTCTCCAAGATTGCGGTTCCTCTCACTGCTTTAACTCAGAAGAACAATCCTTTTGAGTGGGGACCCAAACAGGAGGAAGCTTTTCAGACCTTGAAACAAAAACTCTGCAATGCACCTATTCTATCTTTACCTGAGGGCAACGACGACTTTGTCGTGTACTGTGATGCATCCAACTTAAGCCTTGGTTGTGTTCTTATGCAAAGAAACAAAGTCATATCTTATGCATCAAGACTGTCACACCCTGGCTTTGTGGGAGTGTGGGTTTACTATGGTGTGACTTCTTAATACCATAGCTTAATCACTTCAAAGCTATATGAATTTAAAACCACGATGATCATCCATTACTTCATGTTTTAAAAACAAAAATACCACATCATTGTTTTAAAGCGTTGACACGTGCATCGAATTTACAATACTACCAAATGAAAACATTGTTCATAAGGCACAACCACAGACATGAAATAAACGCAGTTTAAGACTTGTGACTCATCCAGGTAAAAGTCACAATCCCTAAACTTGGATGACACCATTCTTCTACGCAGCTTGACGACAGTGCATACCTTGCCAGATCCCTAATTCCCTGAAATACATGTAAGTTGAAAAGTCAACATAAAGTTGAGCGAGTTCATGTAAAAGTGAGTATGTAAAACCTTTGTAAGTTTAAAATCCCTGGTATGTAGCAAATAAGGAATTAAATAGATCACCAATGGTTTGCAAGGCCATTGATATGTGTGAAGTGCAGTAGGAAGACTCAAACCTAGCAGATTTTTGCGTCGGGCTCAAAGTCACTCCGAGGTCCGTACTGTTGGGCCTGGAGTTGGGCTCGCTACACCCAGATAGATCTACCGCTAATGACCCTCGGTCCTACAATGAGGATTAATGGCCTCCAGTTCCCGCCTACCCACTCACATGATCTAAGTAGTAACCCCCCTTACGTTAACCATACCATGTAAAAAGTACTCGTAATCATAGTAACATGTATTTCACCCCCGAAGTATAAAAACTGAAAACAGTTAAGAGAAAAGGGGGACATGAACTCCCAGAAGTGCGTCTCGAAATAGTCCGTCCCAAAATAACCTGCTGCGTGACGACCTACACGTACTAACTTCTATTAGACGGACGGCCGTGCCTTGGCTTAAGGTTTAAGTTTTTGGGAAATAGTTAGGTAACTATTTCGTATTTCCACTTCTTAATTATTTTATAGTTATATTCCTTCCCAAGGATGGGGGTTTTAATACATGTGCGTATCCGTAATTCCAAAAATATATTTTTAAGTCTCACTTAATAAAATATATTTTTATTCATTTGTCTAAAATATTCTATCTCCAAAATATACATATTTTTCCCAAAAATATTATATTTTATACCTTACAATTTCCAAAATAACACTTTTATCAAAATACACATTTAAGAGTATTTTTCCAAAAACACGTAAGTTACATTTAAAGTTCGGGTGGTAATAATAATACCGGTGTAACTTAGACATTTATTTGTGATAGTGTTGGTATTATTTTGGAGTCGTGCTTTCAAAATGTATTCCAGTTATATTATTTTTACTCTAAAAATAATATATAGTCCACAAAATAATCATAAAATCACGCAAGTGTTTTACTATGAAATATATATTCTAAATATATATTTAACAAGTTTCCTTTACGAAAATCCACCTCCGAATACTTGGTTATTTTATAAATAAAATCATGGCAAAGTTTGTTTGGAAAACAAGTCAAAAATATATTCATAACACTTGTTGCAAAAATATTTTTCCAAGTGTTATATTTCTGGAAAAATTTCGCCAGAGTTTCCTCTGTAACTGGAGGTGGCCACGCTTTCTAGCGTATCATTTTCTTTTCAAAGTTCAATCAACAATTTTCCAATCATCAATATTCAATGTTCAATCGTCAAACTAGTCAAAATAAGCATAAATCGCAAACACATGAACTTGTAAGTTGTGTAAAAATATGTAGTAACTTTTCAACACATTTAGTAGATCTCGTCATCTTTAAAAATAACTTTTGTTTCCTGAAAACATTATTCTTAAAGAATATGTAATTTTACAACTTCTTAGTCAAAAATTACGAAAGTATTTCTTTGTTTACACACTTGTTTGTTCACAAAAACACCTTTAGTTTATGAAAGATCCGGTTTTAAAATAAGACTTGTGTATTTTACTTGGTTCTTCGAAAATACCACTTGTAAGTCTTTAGATCTACTAGTTTAGAACTCCATTTTACAAGAAAAACTATTTTTACACAAGTTCATGTTTATGTATGAAAGGGTTCGTCATCTTGTAACTTCCCTACTTAACATAATGCTAGTTCATGTTCCATGACATGATCTAGCGTGGTTAGATGACGATCCGTTCCACTACTAGCATTAAACAACATAAAATAACCATAACTAAAACAAGATCCATGAGTTTTACACCATTAGTTTCTCTTTAACCACTATGTTTATCATTCTTGTAAGACTTTAAGTTTTGATCTTTAGTGTTCATGACTTTTATCTGTTAAATTTCTTATTAACCACTTTAGACAAGATCAAGAGGGTGTTTAGAATCACTTACAACTAGCACAAGGCTAGGGAAGAATCAAAGCGAAAACAAGGTGGTTAATAGCGATGTAGAGAGGTCCTTGTGATTCCGTAAGCACCGAGCTTGCTTGTATGTCACCTTGCACCATTGAGTATGTAAGAAATGGTTGATCAAGACTTGAAGGTAGTGGTGGTGATGATGGTTGTGTTCGGCCGAGAGTAGCCAAGAGGGAAAGAGAGAGAGCTAAACTTTTGAGTTGGTGATTATGTGAATGTGATGGACCTTTGTTCTTATTTAAAGACCATTCCATCTTAATTAACCAAGGGATATTGTGTTTAGTAGATATTAGACAACCATCAATATAATAATAAAAAATGTGTGGTGTGTCCCACATGGGGGAAATCCGATCGGTTGGGGGGGGGGGGTAATATGGTTGGATTCTAACCAAATAGTTAGTGCTTACTTATGTTTAGTTAAGTAACTAGATTAGTGTAATAGTGTGTTATGTAATATAACGGGTGTTCGGGGACCCTAACTGGCTTAGAAAAGGAAAAACAATGTCATTGACAAAATTTTTATGTTCCGGGTAAAGTCCGGTTGTTCGGTTGGATATTAATCCGTTAAAGTGCTAAATAAGCATTTAAAGTGTCGTTAATATTTGTTTTAGTGACACAATGAATTCCTGACACTTTGGAAAGTGTCTAGTATTATTTTCCCATGTCTTTGTACTTTACTAGTTAGCTTAAATGCTGAATTTTGGTAATAAAGTGCAGAATTTTCTACTTAAAGTGTGTTTTAGGCACATCCGGTCACCATAAATATCACCTAGTGACGCAGTTTAACAATCCTCACCTCCCTACACTCCCTACTAGTGTAGTAATCTATTCCCGGCTCATACTGGCCTCAGAGACAGTGCCTGTCTGATGCTGGCTATGTCAGCATGTTTACTGGGTTATCCGTTCATTGTGCTACTGTGCTTTTGTGCATCAAGTTTGTCACTATAGTTCTGTGTAAATAATGGAGTGACAGCAATAAAGTATGATGCATGTATGTGTATGTATCAGTATTCAAGTAGCAGTTTAATCACAACTGTAAGCAAGCACATTAATTAAGTATTAATTAAATATTAATTAATTCGTACGGATACCTAGTTTGGTGAGGGTTGTCACATTCTCCCCCCGTTAAATAAATTTCGTCCCGAAATTTTAGGCTCTGCTTCTAGTTGCCGGGGTCTTGGGAAACAAATGGGGGTATTTCTCCTTCATACGGTCCTCACGTTCCCACGTGAATTCAGGTCCATGCCTTGCATTCCAACGAACTTTGACGAGTTTGACACTGCTCCTGCGAGTTTTGTTAACTTTCCAATCCGTGACCTCAACAGGTTCTTCATTGAAGTGGAGCGTGTCGTCGATATGAACTTCATCAGCAGGAATGATCACTGTCTCCTGTGTTGGACTCTTTCTCAAATTTGATACATGTAATGTATCGTGAACACCATTTAGTTCAGCGGGTAGGTCCAACTTGTAGGCAACAAGCCCAATCCTTTGCAGGATTTTGAAAGGGCCAATATAACGTGGATTCAACTTCCCACGCTTTCCGAAGCATGCTACACCCTTCCAGGGTGAAACCTTCAATAAAACCATATCCCCAAATTGAAATTCCAAAGGTTTCCTCTTTGGATCTGCATAGGCTTTCTGCCTGTCACGAGCCGCCTCAATGCGTTTTCGAATCTGCGCAATCTTGTCTGTCGTCTCTTGGACTATTTCGGGACCAACAAGCTGCCTATCACCTGCATCAGCCCAACATAGTGGTGATCGACACTTGCGTCCGTAAAGAGCTTCAAATGGCGCGGCTCCAATACTGGTGTGGTAGCTGTTGTTGTACGAAAACTCGACCAATGGTAAGTGATTATCCCAGCTACCACCCAAATCTATTACACATGCTCTCAGCATATCCTCCAAAGTCTGAATTGTTCGTTCACTTTAGCCATCAGTTTGCGGATGGAATGATGTGCTCAAGTTCAACTACGAGCCAAAAGCTTCCTAGAAGGATTGCCAAATCCTTGATACAAATCTCCCATCTCTATCTGAGATAATCGAGAGGGGCACTCCATAACGTGCAACGATCTCTCGCATGTATATTTCCGCAAGTTTACTCATGTTGTCCTTTTCTTTGATTGGTAAGAAATGTGCGGACTTTGTTAGGCGGTCAACAATCACCCAAATCATATCATGGCCTTTGGGTGTCTTTGGTAGCTTTGTTATGAAATCCATTGAAATTTGTTCCCATTTCCACTTGGGAATTTCAGGTTGCTGCAGAAGTCCTGAAGGCTTCTGGTATTCAGCTTTTACCTTGGCGCACGTTAAACACTTGCTAACATAAATAGCAACATCGCCTTTCAACCTAGGCCACCAATAATAATCCTTAAGGTCCTGGTACATCTTATCCGCTCCTGGGTGGATAGAGTGCCGTGATTTGTGGGCTTCATCAAAAATAACATTTCTCAAACCACTAAACAGAGGGACCCAAATCCGTTTCATGAAACATAACGTTCCTTCCTCATTTGGCACTAATTGCTTCTCCATCCCACGGAGATATTCCTCTTCAATGTTCCTTTCTTTCAGAGCTTCTTTCTGGGCGGCACGAATGCGCAGAGAGAGGTCTGTCTGTACGATCATCTCCAAAGCCCTAACCCTTATGGGCTTGATCCTTTCTTTTCGGCTCAGGGCATCAGCGACCACATTCGCTTTCCCTGGATGATACTTGATCTCGCAGTCGTAATCGTTTAATAATTCAACCCAACGTCTTTGCCTCATATTAAGCTCTTTCTGGTTGAATATGTGTTGCAGACTCTTATGATCCGTAAAGATTGTACACTTTGTACCATACAAATAATGTCTCCAGATTTTTAACGCAAATACCACTGCGCCTAGCTCCAAATCTTGCACGGTATAGTTCTTTTCATGAACTTTCAATTGGCGTGAAGCGTAAGCTATAACTTTCTGGCGTTGCATCAACACGCAACCCAATCCTTGACGCGAGGCGTCACAGTATACCACGAAATCATCAGTTCCTTCTGGTAGCGCTAAGATCGGTGCATTGCAAAGCTTGTCTTTCAGTAACTGAAATGCTTCTTCCTGTTTGATTCCCCAATCAAACTTCTTATCCTTCTGTGTGGGGAAGGTCAATGGTTGAGCGATCTTTGAAAAATCCTCAATAAATCTTCGATAGTAGCCAGCCAAACCTAAGAACTGGCGAATCTCGGTCGGCGTCTTTGGAGTCTCCCAGCTCTTTATCGCCTCGATCTTTGTGGGATCAACATGGATTCCATTTCCATTAACCACGTGTCCAAGAAAATGGACTTCGCGTAGCCAAAACTCGCACTTCGAGAATTTGGCATACAACTTTTCCTTTTTCAGCAACTCCAAAATAGCTCTTAGTTGCTGTTCGTGTTCATTCTTCGTCTTTGAATAAATCAAGATATCGTCTATGAACACAATCACAAACTTGTCCAAGTACGGCTTACAAACTCTATTCATCAGATCCATAAAAACAGCTGGCGCGTTTGTCAACCCAAACGGCATCACCAGAAACTCGTAGTGTCCATAGCGAGTTCTGAAAGCGGTTCTAGGAATACTTTCCTCTTGTATTCTCAGCTGATGGTAACCAAATCTCAAATCAATCTTCGAGTAGTAGCTTGAACCTTGCAGTTGGTCGAATAAGTCATCGATCCTTGGCAAAGGGTATCTGTTCTTGATAGTCAACTTATTAAGCTCGCGGTAGTCTATGCACATACGAAAACTACCGTCTTTCTTCTTAACGAACAGTACTGGAGCTCCCCAAGGTGAGAAGCTTGGTCTGATGAATCCTTTATCCAATAGCTCCTGGAGTTTTGTCGACAACTCCTGCATCTCTGAAGGCGCAAGTCTGTAGGGTGCCTTGGCTACAGGCGCGGCACCTGGAACCAAGTCAATGTGGAATTCGACTTGCCTTTGAGGCGGTAATCCTAGCAAGTCTTCTGGAAAGACCTCCGGATATTCCTTGACGACTGGAATGTCTTCAATCTTTGGTTCAGCAACTTCCTTGTCTACAATGTGTGCTAAGAATGCAACACATCCCTTATTCAGGCACTTTCTGGCTTTCAGGCAGCTAATAATCTTCAACGGTGTATCATGCTTCTCTCCGTGCACTATGATCGTTTCTTCATCCGTCAGTGGGATGCGGATGGTCTTCTCGTGGCAAACGATCTCGGCTTTGTTACTTGATAGCCAATCCATTCCGACTACCACATCAAAGCTTCCCAACTCGACAGGTAGTAAGTCTAGCGTAAACTCGTGCCCTCCTAGTTCAATCACACATCCTCGGCCAACTTCACTGGTCTCAACTAGTTTCCCATTTGCTAATTCGATGGAGTACGGAACGTCTAACTTACTAGGCGCCAACCCAAGTATATTCTTAAATTCTAATGACACGAAGCTATAATCCGCCCCAGTATCAAACAAAACGGATGCAAAGCGTTGGTTTATAGGGAACGTACCAGTAACAACGTTGGGATCCTGGCGCGCTTCCCTTGCCTCAATGTTAAACACTCTTCCGCGGGCTTGAATCAATCCTGGGCAGTCTCGCTTAAAGTGCCCAATGTCACCACAGTTAAAACAACCCAATTTTTGTCCATTACCACCTCTGTTCCCCGCTTGATTGTTGTTTTGATTTCGATTCACATCCCCAGCTTGATTTGCATTGTTCCCTCGATTTCCATTACCTCCATTATTCCCTTGTACACGATTACCATTGCCACCACGATTATTGTTCCGATTACCAAAACCTCCTTGGCCTCCCCGGCCTGCACTAGCCCAGCAGTTATCCTTCAAGTGGCCAACTTTTCCACAAGCTTCACATACTTTTGGCCCACACCGGCCAGAATGATGACGCTGGCAGGTGTTACACTTGGGATGAGTACCCATATATCCTTTTCCTTTCTTCCCAGTACCAGTTGCAGCTTGGACCGGTGTGCTTGATTCTCCTTTCTTGCCAACATTGCTAGTTCCCTGCTTGAAGTTCGAGAATTTCCTTTTATTCTCACCAGAAGACTCTACGTGAGTCTCTTTCTTCTTCGGCTCAACATTCAAAAACTTGTTCAGGCGGATGGCTTCCTCAGTAAGAGACACGCTCAGATCGATAGCCTCTGTGATTGTTGTAGGCTTGGAAGTAGTGACCATACTCGTGATCTGTGGAGCTAAACCCCAGATAAAGCGCTCGATTCGCTTGAATTCCGGTGTGACCATGTACGGCACAACGTGGGATAAATCATGAAATATATGGACGTACTCAGCGATCTTGGGACCATCCATCCTTAAATGCCAGAACTCAGTCTCCAACCTTTGTATCTCAGCACGAGAACAATACTTCTATCGCATCAATTCTTTTAACTCAGCCCAGGTCAACGCGTAAGCAGCGGCTTCACCAAGAGTTTGCACTTGTAACTTCCACCAGGACAGGGCTCCGTCCAAAAATAGCCCAGAAATGTAAGTCACTTGTTGGTCTGGAGCGCACTTGCTCATTCAGAGAACAGACTCCGTTTTTTCGGCCCATCTTACAAAAGCAACAGCACCTCCGGTGCCATCAAAGTTTACAGGCTTGCAGTCTAGGAACTGCTTGTAAGTGCACCCTGCACATACGTTAGAATATACAGATGGTATTAGCGGACGTGCTATAAATATCCAAATGTATTGTAATACGTCCCAAACGACTTAACATTACCATGTGGTGGATTGTTATTGCCATTATTGTTCGAATTGCTTCCACTGGTTCCTCCGTTTGAGGCTGCATACTGCGCAATGGCGGCAACAATGATTCCTTGAAGTTCTGCCTCGTTGGCAGGCATACGCGTCTCGCGTCTTGGTGGCATCTTCTAAAAGATGGTTCACGTTGGTCAGGTCATAGTAAGTAAAGTGTACGTATGTATTCAACAATATCAACACATAACATCTCATGTTATAAAGAAATCAACCACATAACATCTCATGTTATAAAACATAAACAATCAATAATTAACATCACATATAATGAGAATACTGCGATTGTGCTGTCATAAATCAAGACCACAATGTAAGGTTTACAACTGTATCGTACATCATCAGTGACTAAGGGCCACATCGCCCTAGTCCAAACTATCTAATCAGTGACATCAGCAACAAATATACAAATCATCAAAAATCACAATCGTCAAAATGTGGTCCCCAAAAGCTGTGTAGTCTGCACAATCGCGGTCGTCTCACCAAAAGTCTACCTGCGTCGAATCAAAAGGCCTAAGCTGATGGCGGTGGAGGACGGGGAAAACGAGAAAAGAGTAAACGTCGCATATGAAGCCAGTCCTCCTCCATAGCGCGATGAGAGCGCAATAAGTATGCTATCTGCTGCTCGGGAGTCCAAAAACGAGCGGCAGAATCAGGTGAAAGTGGTCGAGGAGGGTGTGATACTACAGGTGGGGTCTGGCACTGGCACGGGAGTCGTTGAGCTCTCTCTAGCTCCTGTACGCAACGGGTCAGCGCCTCCTGCTGTATCATGAAAGATGTGAGAGCATCCTCCGTAGAATACCCCACGTGGTATGGGTGATATGGATCCGTCGGTGGCATAATGGGGGGCGTGGTCTAGAGGAATGGCTCACTAGATGGAGTGAAGGATGGTACAGTAAATGGTGCAACAGTGGGATGAACAATCTGAGGCACAAACTGGCCTCCTCCTGACACAAAAGGTGTATGACCAAACGGATGACGTGACGAGCCCTCCCCAAGACGGGGTAGAGGAATGTCCTGGAGATAAGTGATCGGGAGATCTGTGCGGTGAGTATCTGTGATATGTGGGGGAATCAAGGGAACATCAATGGGAGCTGAAACAGGGGCTGAAACGGGTGCCACAGGGGGTGTAACAGGCACCACGAAAGGTGGGAAATCATCGTCGTCATCTATCCACCCATTGTGGGTGTGTGCGTATCGTGGATCAATGTGGGTCGCAAAAGGTGCGTGGTCGAACATCACCGGCATATGAACTGGAAGTGGGGCGACAACAGGATCCTCTATCATCAATGGAGCATCAATATGAACATCAACAGCATGATCATCCACCAACTGTTGAACAACAACAGGATGATCATCAACAGGTATATCATCAACCAAAGGAGCAACAGCAAGTGCATCGGCATGAACAGGGTCATGCTCCAATGCCGGGTCAGGAGCAACGCCTGGCTCAGGGGCCACCGCCGGCTCCGGATCAACAAACTCCATCTCAAAATCAGCTGGATCAGCAAACATAGGGTCGACAGGGGCTACAGGATCCTCCAAGTGCTGGTCTAAGTGTATGAACTCAATGTCATGGTCTGGATCAAAAACCAGGTGGAAAAACAGGATCATCCTCAATATCGTGATCAAACTCAAAGTCATATGTAGGTGCAGCTGATGACGCCATATCAGGGTCGGCGTCGTGTGAGTGGTGCTGCACTCCCTGTGTATGCAAAGATGCGGACGCCACAGACTCAAAGGAGTCTGGGACAGGTGAATGAACAGGAGCCTCTCCTGCAGGAGCGTCAGCAATGAGTAGGATATCATCAGCAGCGATAGGGGCCTCACCATCAAGGTCATCCTCAAGTGGGTCCTCCTCAAATAAATCGACATCATCGTCAGAAACATCAACAAGTGGCATATCAACAACGGGATAAGCGGCAAGGGGTATAGGAACAGGGATCACCACGAGTGGTAAATCCCCAGCGAGATGGCCATCAGCAGGCTCGGCTATGACGTCAGGCAGCGCAAAGGGCTGAAAGTCGTCATCGTCTATGTTGGTAGTATCGGAAGTGTACACCTCGTGCTCCGATGAAACTATGTCATCTGATACTATCGCCATAGGGTCCAGAGTGTCGGAAACTCCAGTGTCTGATGAAGAAGGCATGATGTCTGTAACACAAACACACATACGCACAAACAATCAATCATAATAAACATATAAACATGTTAGTCACCAATAAGCAATCAAGTAATTCTCCTAGTCCCACTAGTCTAACCTCCCAACCTCTCAGACTGAACTTCCTAGTCCCACTAGACTATCCTCCCAGCCTCTCAGACTGAATCTCCTAGTCCCACTAGACTATCCTCCCAGCCTCTCAGACTGAATCTCCTAATCCCACTAGACTATCCTCCCAGCCTCTCAGACTGAATCTCCTAGTCCCACTAGACTATCCTCCCAGCCTCTCAGACTGACTCCCTGGTCCCCCGACCAGAACCTCCCCAGCCACCCGGCTGAATCCCTGGTCTCCCGACCAACCAAAAATTTAAAATAAATATGCTCAACTTTTGTTTGTAAAAATGTTTTGTACCTGGGATCTGGACGTAATGTATGCAAATGTAAAAATGTTTTCGTGAGAGCCCTAGTGATCATAGTCTAGACTCGAGAAGGAATCCTAGTTCGCTTTGATCAGAGCTCTGATACCAAGCTGTCACACCCTGGCTTTGCGGAAGCGTGGGTTTATTATGGTGTGACTTCTTAATACCATAGCTTAATCACATCAAAGCTATATGAATTTAAAACCACGATGATCATCCATTACTTCATGTTTTAAAAACATAAATACCACATCACTGTTTTAAAGCGTTGACACATGCATCGAATTTACAATACTACCAAATGAAAACATTGTTCATAAGACACAACCACATACATGAAATAAACGTAGTTTAAGACTTGTGACTCGTCCAGGTAAAAGTCACAATCCCTAAACTTGGATGACACCATTCTTCTACGCAGCGTGACGACAGTGCATACCTTGCCAGATCCCTAATTCCCTGAAATACATGTAAGTTGAAAAGTCAACATAAAGTTGAGCGAGTTCATGTAAAAGTGAGTATGTAAAACCTTTGTAAGTTTAAAATCCCTGGTATGTAGCAAATAAGGAATTAAAGAGATCATCAATGGTTTGCAAGGCCATTGATATGTGTGAAGTGCAGTAGGAAGACTCAAACCTAGCAGATTTTTGCGTCGGGCTCAAAGTCACTCCGAGGTCTGTACTGTTGGGCCTGGAGTTGGGCTCGCTACACCCAGATAGATCTACCGCTAATGACCCTAGGTCCTACAATGAGGATTAATGGCCTCCAGTTCCCTCCTACCCACTCACATGATCTAAGTAGTAACCCTCCTTACACTAACCATACCATGTAAAAAGTACTCGTAATCATAGTAACATGTATTTCACCCCCGAAGTATAAAAACTGAAAACAGTTAAGAGAAAAGGGGGACATGAACTCACAGAAGTGCGTCTCGAAATAGTCTGTCCCAAAATAACCTGCTGCGTGACGACCTACACGTACTAACTTCTATTAGACGGACGGCCATGCCTTGGCTTAAGGTTTAAGTTTTTGGGAAATAGTTAGGTAACTATTTCGTATTTCCACTTCTTAATTATTTTATAGTTATATTCCTTCCCAAGGATGGGGGTTTTAATACATGTGCGTTTCCGTAATTCCAAAAATATATTTTTAAGTCTCACTTAATAAAATATATTTTTATTCATTTGTCTAAAATATTCTATCTCCAAAATATACATATTTTTCCCAAAAATATTATATTTTATACCTTACAATTTCCAAAATAACACTTTTATCAAAATACACATTTAAGAGTATTTTTCCAAAAGCACGTAAGTTACATTTAAAGTTCGGGTGGTAGTAATAATAATACCGGTGTAACTTAGACATTTATTTGGAGTCGTGCTTTCATAATGTATTCCAGTTATATTATTTTTACTCTAAAAATAATATATAGTCCACAAAATAATCATAAAATCACGCAAGTGTTTTACTATGAAATATATATTTAACAAGTTTCCTTTACGAAAATCCACCTCCGAATACTTGGTTATTTTATAAATAAAATCATGACGAAGTTTGTTTTGAAAACAAGTCAAAAATATATTCATAACACTTGTTGCAAAAATATTTTTCCAAGTGTTATATTTCTGGAAATATTTCGCCAGAGTTTCCTCTATAACTGGAGGTGGCCACGCTTTCTAGCGTATCATTTTCTTTTTAAAGTTCAATCAACAATTTTCCAATCATCAATATTCAATGTTCAATCGTCAAACTAGTCAAAATAAGCATAAATCGCAAACACATGAACTTGTAAGTTGTGTAAAAATATGTTGTAACTTTTCAACACATTTAATAGATCTCGTCATCTTTAAAAATAACTTTTGTTTCTTGAAAACATTATTCTTAAAGAATATGTAATTTTACAACTTCTTAGTCAAAAATTACGAAAGTATTTCTTTGTTAAACCCTTTTGTTACACAAGTGTTTACACACTTGTTTGTTCACAAAAACACCTTTAGTTTATGAAAGATCCGGCTTTAAAATAAGACTTGTGTATTTTACTTGATTCTTCAAAAATACCACTTGTAAGTCTTTAGATCTACTAGTTTAGAACTCCATTTTACAAGAAAAACTATTTTTACACAAGTTCATGTTTATGTATGAAAGGGTTCGTCATCTTGTAACTTCCCTACTTAACATAATGCTAGTTCATGTTCCATGACATGATCTAGCGTGGTTAGATGACGATCCGTTCCACTACTAGCATTAAACAACATAAAATAACCATAACTAAACAAGATCCATGAGTTTTACACCATTATTTTCTCTTTAACCACTATGTTTATCATTCTTGTAAGACTTTAAGTTTTGATCTTTAGTGTTCATGACTTTTACCCATTAAATTTCTTATTAACCACTTTAGAAAAGATCAAGAGGGTGTTTAGAATCACTTACAACTAGCACAAGGCTAGGGAAGAATCAAAGCGAAAACAAGGTGGTTAATAGCGATGTAGAGAGGTCCTTGTGATTCCGTAAGCACCGAGCTTGCTTGTATGTCACCTTGCACCCTTGAGTATGTAAGAAATGGTTGATCAAGACTTGAAGGTAGTGGTGGTGATGATGGTTGTGTTCGGCCGAGAGTAGCCAAGAGGGAAAGAGAGAGAGCTAAACTTTTGAGTTGGTGATTATGTGAATGTGAGGGACCTTTGTTCTTATTTAAAGACCATTCCATCTTAATTAACCAAGGGATATTGTGTTTAGTAGATATTAGACAACCATCAATATAATAATCAAAAATGTGTGGTGTGTCCCACATGGGGGAAATCCGATCGGTTGGGGGGGGGGGGGGGTAATATGGTTGGATTCTAACCAAATAGTTAGTGGTTAGTTATGTTTAGTTAAGTAACTAGATTAGTGTAATAGTGTGTTATGTAATATAACGGGTGTTCGGGGACCCTAACTGGCTCAGAAAAGGAAAAACAATGTCATTGACAAAATTTTTATGTTCCGGGTAAAGTCCGGTTGTTCGGTTGGATATTAATCCGTTAAAGTGCTAAATAAGCATTTAAAGTGTCGTTAATATTTGTTTTAGTGACACAATGAATTCCTGACACTTTGGAAAGTGTCTAGTATTATTTTCCCATGTTTTTGCACTTTACTAGTTAGCTTAAATGCTGAATTTTGGTAATAAAGTGCAGAATTTTGTACTTAAAGTGTGTTTTAGGCACATCCGGTCACCATAAATATCAACTAGTGACGCAGTTTAACAATCCTCACCTCCCTACACTCCCTACTAGTGTAGTAATCTATTCCGGGCTCATACTGGCCTCAGAGACAGTGCCTGTCTGATGCTGGCTATGTCAGCATGTTTACTGGGTTATCCGTTAATTGTGCTACTGTTCTTTTGTGCATCAAGTTTGTCACTATAGTTCTGTGTAAATAATGGAGTGACAGCAATAAAGTATGATGCATGTATGTGTATGTATCAGTATTCAAGTAGCAGTTTAATCACAACTGTAAGCAAGCACAGTAATTAAGTATTAATTAAATATTAATTAATTTGTACGGATACCTGGTTTGGTGAGGGTTGTCACAAAGACAGCTGAAGGTGCACGAGAAAAACTACACAACTCATGATCTTGAATTGGGTGCAGTAGTTTTTGCTCTCAAAATCTGGAGACACTACCTGTATGGTACAAAGTGTGTAGTGTTTACTGACCACAAGAGTCTCCAGCATATTTTCAATCAGAAAGAACTAAACATGAGGCAACGACATTGGGTTGAACTCCTAAACGACTACGATTGCGAAATTCGCTACCATCCTGGTAAGGCGAATGTCATGGCTGACGCATTAAGTCGTAAGAAACGTGCCAAGCTTCATTGTGTCCAAGTTTGATCTAACATTCAAACCCGCATTTCTCAGGCTCAACATACTTGTGTTACACTAGGTTTGATGGGTAAAGAGTTACCATGTCATATTAAGCCTGAGCTTGAACTAAGAGACTTTGGGTTATTTTATTTCATGGGCCGTTTGTGGGTCCCAAATCAAGACAATCTTTGCACCTTGTTAATGGATGAAGCTCATAAGTCTCGTTATTCTATTCATCCTGGTGTAGACAAAATGTATAAGGATCTTCGAACCCAGTACTGGTGGCCGGGTATGAAGAAAGACATTTCCTTATATGTTTCTAAATGCCTTACTTATCTTAAGGTTAAGGCTAAACACCAACATCCCTCTGGATTATTGGAGCAACCAGAGATTCCGATTTGGAAATGGGAAAACATTGCTATGGATCTCATTACCAAGTTGTCGCGTACTAAAAGAGGTCATGATGCCATTTGGGTAATCGTTGATCGTCTAACAAAGTCAGCACATTTCTTGCTGATCCGTGAGGATCTATCTGCTGATAAGCTTGCCAAGATATACGTTGATGAGATTGTATCTCGACATGGTGTTCCTTTGAACATTATATCTGACAGAGATGCTCGATTCTCGTCTCGCTTTTGGAGAACCATGCAATCTGCCATGGGAACCCAACTTAATTTGAGCACAACATATCATCCTCAATCGGATGGTCAATCTGACAGAACAATCCAGACACTAGAGGATATGCTTAGAGCTTGTGTGATTTATTTTGGTGGTAGTTGGGATTTGCATCTACCATTGATCGAATTCTCCTACAACAATAGTTATCACTCTAGCATCAACATGTCTCCTTTCGAAGCTTTATACGGTCGAAAATTTCGTTCACCGGTCTGCTAGAATGAGATAGGTGAAGCTCAGCTTACTGGACCTAAACTCATTCTAGAGACTACAGATAAGGTCAAGAAGATTCGCAATAACCTAAAGACAGCTAGAAGCCTTCAAAAGAGTTACGCGGATCGACGACGCAAGCCCTTAGAATTTCAAGTTGGTGATCACGTCCTACTCAAGGTATCCCCTTGGAAAGGAATGATCCGATTTGGAAAGAAAGGAAAACTTGCACCACGCTATGTTGGACCATTCAAGATCGTTGAAAGAATTGGAAAAGTGGCCTACAGACTAGAGCTACCTCCTGAACTTGGAAATGTTCATCCTACTTTCCACGTGTCCAGTCTCAAAAAGTGTTTAGCTGATGAGAACCTCCACATACCAGTTGATGAAATTCGTGTTGATAACACGATGCACTTCGTTGAGAAACCTGTGGAAATCATGGACCGTGAAGTCAAAAAGCTCAAACACAAGCGCATACCTATTGTCAAAGTTCGCTGGGAATCTAAACGTGGCCCAGAATTTACTTGGGAACGTGAAGATCAAATGAAAGCGAAATATCCTCATTTATTCTCACAAGTTTCCTCTGAATAAATTTCGGGACGAAATTTCCTAAAGTAGGGGAGACTGTGACAGCTGTGCTTGTGTTATCATTGTACAAACTCTGAATAATTCAATATCAATAAAACAATGTGTTTTGATCTCAATGTTTGTTATTTATGTTTGACATTATGCACATTTTGATTTTTGTTCGATTTTAAACTCTATATTGCTCTCTAGAAAGTTAAACGCAAACTGATGCATAAATGTAATCAGTTTAACGCGACAAACACCCTGGAACAGCAACATAAGCTTAACATACCTTAAAAAACCTTTACATAACTTAGAAATAAGTTTTAAAGGCTTTGGTATGGCAAAAACAAGTTTATTCGCTCGTAGGGACTATTTGCGTCAAACTGCAAAAGTCTGCCGTTTCGTAAGGCAGCGTACCTTCCGGAATATGATCATAAGCTAAACATACCATAAATAACCTAAACATAGCTTAGAAATAAGGTTTGAGTGGTTCAGTGTGCGAAAATATGCTTATTTGATCTTACAGGGACTAAAAGTGTCAAAAAAGGTGTAAGTTTGCATTTACGCGCATATCTTACGTTCTGACCACATCTGGACATCCAAAACTTTTGTAGACACTAAAATATTTTTATTTTAGCGATCGGCATGCAAAAATACCATTCGTCACTTAATTTGGATCGTTTTCACGTCCGTTCGAGTTTCGTCGTAATTAGAAAAATAACGCGACCGTACGACCAAACGAACCGACATCCGAGATATTTCCGAGCATATTTTGTGTCCTCTATACTTTTACTATCTTGTAGAGCCTTGAAAATGGCTTAACGGGGGTCAAATGTGCCAAAAATGAGCTTATGCAAGTGCAGGGACCAAAGCTGTAAAAATGAAACTGTTGGCTGAACTGCAGGGAGGTCGCGTGACGCGTAAGCTCAGACCCAATCCTACGCGGGGCACGACAGAAGGCCCAGTTCTAGAAAGTTGATTTTCAGCAACTGTTTGCAAATCCAGGGGCTGTTCTTGCAAGTTCTTTGTATAATGGCCAAGTTAACACCTCTCCCAGGCATATTAGCTGGCCCTTAACACTTGTATGGCTGTGATTTCTTCCTTGATGGCCAAACAAACACTTGTGATGATCTTGTTCATCATCCACAAGTATAAATATTCAAGCCCTCATTCCATTTCACTCACCCTTGATCTAATTAATACTCTAAGTTGGACCCTTTGCTTCATACCTGAGTGTTATAGATTAAGTTCTCCCTAGCTTGGACCCTTTGTAAGCTTCTTTCATGCTTTTATCGCTTTTCTAGCGTGCAAGTCAAATAGTGTTTGACTTTCTGCTTTGACCAGTCAATGGTCAACACAAAGTTCGTTTGAACTTTGCAACGTGATTGTAATCATGATGGTTATAATCCATAGTGATTATACCTACTGATTACCACGTTAACTAGGTGTAGTGACGAGTCAAAGTTTCGGTCAAAATGCGTTTTAGCACACATTTTGCAACGGAACTACATTTAGGTATCAAAACACGTTGTTTTTATACCAAATTAGTTTTCTAAGTGAGTTAAACATGACATGTTTAACTCGTCACTACTAGTTTAGTGCTTGTTTAGGGTCGTAAGTTAAGCGGTCTAGACAACCGCTTAGACTTTCGAACCCGACCCGTTTGGTCGATCATTAGGATCCGACCAAGCATGTTTAGTGATCATAGTTACATAGGGAATAAGCTCTGAGGTTATACCTTATGATCACTTAGGATTGGTTAGTTTTTTGTTAAGTAGCTTATATGCCCAAAGGAAATGACCAAAATGCCTTTTGTAGCATAAATCCATAATGTGCATATGTGAACATATTTTTGACATCTAAACTGATATGGTAACATATTTAAGTGTAATTGGGCATGTAAGACTTGACATTGCATTTAGATAACCATCCGACCATAGTTTTGCGCAACCGACGCGTTATAGTAGCTTATACTACCATAACGGGTCGAAACGGGTCAAAAGCACTTAGGTAGACTTTCAAATCAGAATGTTAGCTCTATTAAATCATACCATATGAGTTCAATTACTCATTTTATTTATAGAACCACATTATATCCTATCTCCCTATTTAGGATCCGATTATTAACATAGTTACCTATATTAGGTGCCTTGTTGATTCCGTGATACTTGGAGCTTAATTTGATCTTATTCTCAAGACTAATAAGCAATCCCAAGTGAGTACATAGTCCCCTCTTTTACTGCTTTCAAATATTTTGGGGTGAAACACCTGTGCTTACATGTTGCTTTCATTGCTTTATGACATAATATGTTTACTCAGCATGCTAGCACATTGAATTCATAAACATCTTTGCTATGTATGTTTACTTAGCATGCTAGCACATTGATTTCATAAACATATTTGCTATGTATGTTTACTTAGCATACTAGCACATTGATTTCATGAACATTTCTACTATGTATGTTTACTTAGCATACTTAGTACATGGTTTTCACATGCTACATTGGTTATGACATTTGGTATGTTTAATCGGGACAATAATACATTCATTAACATTGATCACGCCGCTCGGTAGTATGTAATGGTACCATAGGACTTGACAAATCCCGTTTCTGACTTCCTAGGTTTGTTTGGAAGTTGGGAATGACAGAATCCGATATACATAATTTAGATAAACCTTTAATTTGTTCAAAGGTTTGTCGCCACAGTCGCAAGGCTTGAATGTATGCGATAAACATTACTGCATAAATGTTTGTAATCATAAAGCATTGTTTTCTGCAAAACATAACATTTGATTTAAACTTATGTTTATTCAAAAACTTTGTTTTGTACATTTTCCTACGGGGTTGAGTAAATTCTTTTATCCACCGTACATGACATTGTTTTCACATAGACATTATCATATAGTTTGAGTAGATACTTTCTACTTGCTATACATTACATTTGGTTTACATAATACAGTTTACACACGACATAGTACATGGTTTACACATAAACATTTGACATTGGTTTTAAACAAGACATTTTGATTGGTTATTGATAAGTGACTTATGTAATGGGGCTATGTGTTATATGATAAAAGCATGGTGGATACGCCGCTGGTACTTCCAATATATAAGTGCTTTTATTGTATTATACATTGTTGCGTTATCTAAACCACTTTGACAAAGACATGAAACATTTTATACAAGAACACGACATGGTTTTACAAATTACATATTTTATACAAATTCATTTTTACTTTGTTATTCATTTAACCATGCATTATCCTTTTAATTTCATTTGATTTTCATATCGATTTTCATACGATTTTATAAAGGAAAAGATTTTACAAGGTTCATGACTTCTTTTGTTAAACTCTTCTTTTAAACTACAAGTCATGAATCCTGCATAAATAAAACCTATGTATCTCAAAGGCATTTTTATGCTGACGTACCTATTTTCGCATGTGTTTCAGGTGCTAATGCATGATGATGTTTGTGCTTCACTTAGGCGGACTTGGGCCTTAGTGACTTAAAATGCAGTTATTTATGTTATATTTCATTTAAATTTTAAGACAATGTAAACTCTTTAATTAATAATACAAAACTTTAATTACCATGGTTGTTGAAACAATAATTCTATCGCTCCACTCCCCGACGTTTCCGCCGCGGTTTGTTGTTTTACGTGGTCGGGGTGTGACAAATTCAGATTTGTTGATGTAAAAATTTGATATGAACTTGACTAATTGATGTTAATCTTGGCTAAATGACAAGTTATGAACTTGATTGTAGATGTGTAAAAATCATGCCCACAAGGTGTTTGTTAAAACACCTAAATGAATGTTCATATGTTGAAACCATGAATGAAACGCGTAATTTCCTAATTGATTTAATTAGGGGTGATATGTGATAATACGGAATCTAATCATAATGTAGGTTTTAGTTGATTTCACGTATCAGATGATTAGAGGTAGTTAACTAGTAGAAAGTTAAAACTAACCAATGACGAAGTCGAATAATGATTTCGACATAGAAAATACGTAAGGTGAAATAGTCGTATTTGTTAATGACTAATCTAACCACCTTGTGAATGATGATGTTAGTTTGACGCTAAACGAGCTAGGTGGAAGCTTGAGGACGAAGCGGGTCAAACGAATCAATAAGGAAAAGTAAGGCATAGTTTGGATGTGAGGTAAGTTAACCTTGCACCCTTTTAAATTACAGTACACTTACTTGTGAATATTGATTGGGAATTATGTTAAGTATTTGAAATATGATGTTCTGACATGGTACAATGCAAGTCGGAATAAGTAAAACTGGCGAGAAACCATAAGTTTTGGTAAAAAGGGAGTAAAATGGTAAACTAGTCGGGTGAAGACTAGTAAATAAGGAATTTGAAACAATACGTTATGGGGTGAATCGTTACGGGTAAAAAGTGGTTAAATAAATATCCAGACATGAGTTGACGGATAGTATAAAAGATGTGAAAAGACACTATTGGGTGTAAGTCTTAACGGGTCAAATAATTTAATAAATGTCTTCTAAATAATGAGAACTCACGGTGTAAACCGGGATAGGTTCAAGGGGCGAGATGGTGTCAAAATTGTAGGATCGTGTAAGGACCTGAATGAGTCGTTCAGAGGAGTTTTACTTCGTTTCAGGTGCGGAAAACAAGAAACAAAGGTAGAAACAGCTTAATCTTCACTTTAAACACTGATTTGATTAATCTAACAGCAATTACAATCAGTTTTCACACCGGCAGCACTTCGGTACAATATTCTGATTCCCCCCCCCAAATGACATGGTCACAAGCCTATTTATAGAGATTCTGATTCCCCACGAAAGTGCAATGTTTATTTCGTGGGAAATCACCATTTCGTGGGAAATCACCATTTCGTGGGAAATCACCATTTCGTGGGAAATCACCATTTCGTGGGAAATCAACTCTAAAACTCTATTTTCCCGTACAATGTGCCCTGATCTAACATATCTAGTACTAGACTCGATACAAGACGAAGTCGACAAATGTAGGCACTAACAGACTCCCCCTGAGATGTTGACGAGTCTCACGTGTCGAGTCTTCTCATCTTCAGTCTTGATCAGTCTCTGGGCTTCACTCTTTCACTCAGCATTAACAGACTCCCCCTAACAATGTGCTGGCATTCCTTCAGTTAATCAGCATCATCTGCTTCAGGATCGTAGTCTTGCTTTCACAAATTCAAGATCTTTGCCTGGCTTAGACTTTGTTCACTGAATCGAAACCTGGCTTAAACTCTCTTCACAGCATCCTCAGGTATCGGAACCTGGTTCTTTAAATACTAGCTTCTCAGGATTGATTAACCTGGCTCTACTAAAGATGTTCCAAGATCGTAATCTAGCTCTCGATCTGCTCAGGATTATCACCTAGCTCAAACTTAAACCTGCACAATCTCTACCTCAAAGTAAATTTCACACATTTAACAATTCAATGTATGCACTAACACTGACTCTCTCTCAAAAATAACTCAATAATCTTGATGAACCTCTTTAAATTTTGTTCAAAACACATTTGATTTTCAAACACATACTTCTTTTCACAAAAAAATGTCATCATGTTTAGCACTTGGAATTTTGAAAATCAGCTCTCCAACATCAGTTGTCGAAAATCTTTTTGAATTTTTCAAAAATTTATGCTAAAACACACCGAAAATCTTTTTGGATTTTTGAAAGTAAAGAAATGCAGTAAAGAAATATTTACAGACAATATTTTTGTGAGTTTGTGCAAGAGAATCATATCAGTTTTTGACAAGTCACAAGTACCGTTGAGCTTAGTTACACATTAAGAATTAAACAATTCACTTAGATTGTCGATATACTGATCCACTTAAATTTTCACACAAATTTCAACTGATTCAGGATATGAGTTAGATGTTTTAAGGACTTAAACTCATTCATGTATCCCACCTCTTGAATATACTCCCGTATCCAGATCCCAATATTCAGTCTTACAGGTGAGTATACCACAGATGATATCTGTAAGGGAATAAATTATAGTACGAAACCATGAGAGCTCAGGTCAGAACTTCCGTTCAGCAGAGAGATGACGGCTCGACTTTTGGTGTGTCCCCTTTAGAGGATCTTTTGAATTACAACAGCAATGACTATCAATTTTATTGTTTCATCAATTTGCTGAGGGCGGCGCTATGTTTCAAGCAAGCGGAAAGTATTCTCCGGGGACTAGGTCATTGCTTCCGCAAAATTAGAAGTCCCGGGATAATACCCTAGATATCACGGAGCATAAAGACCTAGTATCTCAGAAAAAGGGACCTTTCAAACGAAATTTCAGGGATTACCTATATATCCAAGTAGTGTTCCCCACGAAATAAGCAAGTTTGAATTTAAGTTTATATCCCGAAAAAGTTTACTAAATGTGTAAAAACCTATCGGCATATCATCAGTGAGACCGTTTAACGCTATTTAAACAATACAATTCTTTAGCATACTGTAACTGTCTACTGATGTACTATCATTTCCTCTTCTTTGACACTAAAACTCATTTTTTATTTTATCATGTTTTTGCCTTTTTCAAATTTTCTAATGTTTTTGGATTTTCAGAAATTTCTTACTCCCCCAAAAATTCAAACACAATAACAGAAATTTGAAAATAAACTGTACACAACTTAACAACCGATATCGAATCGCTTCAATTCGCCATTCACTTGGCATAAACAATCAGAACTCCCCTTCTCACAAAACTATTTTCTCATTATGATTTCAAAACACTTAAGTTTGTTTTAACCAAAATGATTTTTCCGGAAAATTATTTTGTTGATTTTATCACTTGTAAAGTTTAGGGGTTTGGTTCATCATATTGTCCTTCTAATACCACTTGTAAGTTTGATCCAATCAAGTTCAACCTAATAACCTTGATTAACCATTTGTAGGAAAAACAAGTACAACTTAATGTCCTTGATTTACCACTTGTAGGTGTAAACCTTCATCAACCAACTTGTAGGAATACCACATCTACACAAAATCATTTTACCAATAAAGATGCCGATTCCTGCTTCACACTTACCAACCTGGAAGCTCCGGCAAGTCACACTTATCCTGTAAAAAATCAAACTATTTTTAATATTCAAACACACAATCAATTACTAAGAAAGATGCTGATTCCTGATCCGCGATTACAAACTTGGGATCTCCGACAAGTCAGATTGTTTAAGGGAAAAGAATTTCCACCCAAGTCTGACCAACCTTGGGTGTTTTTAGCTCCTTTAGCTCTTGTTCAGTTGGGTTAAAAGTTGCTTTCTTTGTTGCGTAAAAATCTTTAACCCCTTTTACTTTCCCATCAAGCATTTTCCCAAAAATTTTCTTAACATTTCCATTGAAAACTTTCTCGACATCAAACTCATTCTTCTCAGAATAAAACTGATCTGAGATTTCCACCTTACCAATTTTCTGTTTAATCTTTTCAAAATTCAGTGATGGAAACTCATCATCATTCACTGAAGGTACTTCTTTCACCTCACCTTGTGGCTCTTCTGGCTTTGTGGAACCAGAATCATTGCCGACTTTTACATCACCCTTCTTGACAACCCACATTTGATTATCCTTGGCTTTCTTTTTGTAAAAATTCTTTTTAGAACATTCACCAATCTCATAAGTTGAGTTTTCAAAAATTCTGAATTTTTCGGTTGGTGGTTCAACATCAACAACCATTTCTTTCAGTTTTTCAGAAACTCCCTGTTTAGTCTTAGCATTTTTCGGACAGTTCCATGCAATGTGACCAGCTTCATTGCATTTGAAACAGGTTCGAGTCTCTTTTGGATGAAACACTCCAGTTCCATTCCTTTTCTTCTCAGCAAGAAACTCCTGGTTTGATTGTCTCCAGAACGGTTTCCTCTGTTCATCCTTAGCACTTCCACCTGAAACAAATTCTGTTTTTGCTTTAAAATTTTTCTCATTTCTATAATTTTCTGGTGGAATAAAGCCCAATCCTTTCTTTTTGTAGCTACCATTATGGTTTGGTTTCTTTTGAAAACCAGAACCAGAATTGTAACCCTTTTTCTTGTTTAATCGTTGTTGTACTCTTGAAGTGTATTTTTTAGGTTTTCCAGTAAGATTTAAATCTTTTATTTCAGAAATCTTAATTTCTGTCATTTTGAAAACCTTTTTGATCATTTCAAATCTAACAATTCTTATTGGAAACTCTTTGTCAGAATATAATTTGTCAGAATCATTTAAAGTGTATGCTACTTCAAATGTTTCATCATCCAAATTTGCTTTTGATAACAAAAATTCTTTACTGTATGCCCGTTTAACCTAAGAATTTGGACTGTTGACAGACGAACTTGAACCTCCAGACCCAGACTTTGACTCAGACTCCTCATTTGTATCCAACACCTGATCGACCACCTTTTTTATTAACTCAGACTCATGATCAGTGTCAGACGATGTGAAAGTAACGTCAATGTTTTCTGGTAAATCATCAGTTGTATCAGTTTTAAGCTTTATATTGACTGCTTTTTCGACTTGATCCTCATTTGGTTTTCTGGGAGAATACCCTTCCCAGATTGGAGGCGGACACTTGTTATAGCTAACAGTCGGCTTCTTACCATTATCTTTCTTCTTTGGCTTGTCATCTTGAAAAGCCTCCATACCTGCAACGGTCGGATAAATTCGATCCATAAGATAATCGGAACTAGAATAACTTTGTAATAATCGTCTGATTCTTTCATTCTCGATCTTCTCAGTTTCCAACTCTTGCTTCCATTTTGAACTTTCTTCGATGTAGAAGTTTATAGCTTTCTGTTTTGTCATCATTACAGCATTCATCATTGTTAATGCTTGTTCTCTTTCAGAATTTGTCTTTTGAAGACCAGTTACTGTTCTGTTCAAAACATCATAAGATTCTTTCACATAGTTGAGATTGAACAGCAACTGCTCCTTCTTCTTCTCATACTCAGCTATCTTTTCATCTTTTGCTACACACTCCTTGTAAGATTCCAAACATTTTGTGCAAGGCTTGATAACTTCAACAATCTTTTCTATCTCAATGATTTTTTCAACTTCAACCACCTTTTCTGCTTCATGTATCTTTTCTGGTTCAGCAATCTCTTCAGCAACACTTTTTACTTCTTCATTCTGAACAGCTTCCTTTGTTTGATCACCACTTTCAGACTTCTGTTTCATTTGTTCTTTTGCAGCTTGTTTCTCTTTCAGTTTTTCCAAGCGATCTGCAAAATAAAAATGAAAACTTTCAGGAGAGAGATGAGTTCTAGCAACATTAATATGTCGTTCTTCTTCATCATCACTGATGTCGTCAGTTGGTGATTGATCAAACTCAATTGACTTTTCAGCATTATCATCCGAAGAACCAGAATCAGCTGGTGTTTGATCAAAACAACTTCCTTTTCTGAACTTTCATCACTTTGTGAACTTTCATCTGAACTCTGTGAGCTTTCTTTAGATGCAACCGAAACTTCTTATGTACTCTTCACATTTTCACCAATAGACTTCATCCATGTGGTAAACATATCTGGTTCTTTCACTGTTTTATTAATGAAAGCTTTTAATTCTCCTTTTTCATCAACAAACATATCCCAGCTAAATCCTTCAGGCAATTTTTCATCATCTTGAAAATTCCAGTTAAAGTTCTCTTGATTCCCCAGAAATGCTCTTTTTGAAACCTCGATCACTTTTCTACCATGAGCCACCTGTGGTTCTTGCTGTTGTTGCTGACCAACTTGCTGATATATGGCTTTCCGGTAATAGTCATCTTTTCCGAACGGATTCTTCACTTCACTAGCTTCCCTGTTCTTGCATTCTCTTTTAAAATGGCCTTTCTCCCTGCATCGAAAACAAATAACTTTAGATTTATCAAAACCTAAAGTAGACACATGTGCATCAAGAAAGTCATTTCTTCCAGTAATCAGCTTGAACTTTTCAGCTCGTCTAAGAACACTAGCTAGACACCATTTGATGTCCATTAGCTCCATCTCTTCAGCGTCTATCTGATCGTAATCCTCCTTTGTTAACATAGGATTCCCGATCCGCCCTGCGACCAAACCTTCATAAGATAGCAACACAGAACCAAGCAACGCCATGTGATCTTTCGCAATCTCTTCAGAAAAACTTTGACCGTCTGGAAGATTCAAAGCAATGTTGCATTGTATCACATAACCATTTCCTGTCTTTGTGCTTTGAGAATGGAAGCTTGATGTAGTATCTTTAGGATTAACACTCAGGTATAAAGAGAAACCACTGCTACTTTTAGAACTTTGATCAACTTTTTCAGATGAATCTCCAGCACTAAACGCAGTTTGGATTTTCGGGCTTCTTTCAACTTCTGGAACACTGCCTTTGTAATACATTTTTACATCTTGTTGACCATTTGGACTGTTCATCCTCGCGATCTTCTGCTGTTCCAAATCTTGACCCTCAATTTTCTCAATAAACTGAGAAATCGTTAATCCATCATAAACCCCAGTGTTCTTCAAAATCATCAAGTATGTGCCCCATTCTTTTTGTGGCAAAGCGTCAGCTACCTTGTCTACCCACTCTTCACGATCTTTTGTTATACTAAGCATCGACATGGATCGCACCAAGTGGCAATACCGTTCAATCAGCTTCTTTGTATCTTCACCCGGTAGACTGCTGAATAAATCAAACTCTTTCTTGAGCAACGCCTTCTTGCTCTTAATCATGTTCTCACTACCCTCAAACTTGACTCGAAGAGAATACAGCTTCTTTCATCAGTTCAACAAGATTTCACGGTCAAAATCGGATCAATTTTTCACAGTTTGTGTAAAACAGCATATAGACAAACCCTTGAAAGTTTCATAGCAAAATTCGACCTAAAAATGACCAAAATCAACTCGAGAAGTGATTCCGCTCGAAAGAACTTTTCTGATTCCGCTCGAGATCTTGATTCCGCTCAGCTTATTTCGCTCAAAATTGACTGAATCCGCTTCAAGAGTAAGATTCCGCTTCAAAGTTTCTTGCTGATTTCGCTCCAGGGTACCAAATCAGAGATTCCGCTCCAGAGAAGTTTCTGATTCCGCTCCAGAGAAGTTTCTGATTCCGCTTCAAATTACATTATCACAGATTCAGCTCCAAAATTGTTGCTGATTCCGCTCCAAGTTACAAAATCTATGATTCCGCTCCAAAGTTACCAAATTGTTGATTCCGCTCCAAACAGTCTTCAAACAGATTCCGCTTGAGAAATTCCTGGTGATTCCGCTCCAAAAGAGTTGTTGGTTATTTCGCTTCAAACAGTTTGGTGGTGATTTCGCTCGAAACTATACTTAGCTATTCCGCTTGAACTGAATTTGGTTATTCTGCTCGAAAAGATTGTTTGATATTTCGCTTGAACAAGAACAATGGATAACGATTTCTACAACGCGTTTGCTACTCCGTCTACTCCGGTTGTCATTGCTCAAAACATGAATCTAGAAAACAAAACGGGAACTACCCAAAAACCCCCGAAACTGATGAGCATTGAAGAGTATTACGGATGGAAAGATCGCTTCGAAAACTGGGTACAAGCTAATCATCTGAGATCATGGGAGTGTATTTTGAAGAGATATGTTCTACCTCGTACCGAAATGCAAATCGAAAAAGAACTCTCAGAATTTAGTGACAAAGAACGTGACATGTACCGAGCTGAAAAGATGATGATCAGTTTACTTCAGCAGGCTATCAAAGAAGACATCTTTGTGTTGCTACAACATGACAAGACTTCAAAATCAATCTGGGATGCTCTGATACCAATTGTAGGATCGTGTAAGGACCCGAATGAGTCGTTCAGAGGAGTTTTACTTCGTTTCAGATGCGGAAAACAAGAAATAAAGGTAGAAACAGCTTAATCTTCACTTTAAACACTGATTTAATTAATCTAACAGCAATTACAATCAGTTTTCACACCGGCAGCACTTCGGTACAATATTCTGATTCCCCCCCAAATGACATGGTCACAAGCCTATTTATAGAGATTCTGATTCCCCACGAAAGTGCAATGTTCATTTCGTGGGAAATCACCATTTCATGGGAAATCACCATTTCGTGGGAAATCACCATTTCGTGGGAAATCACCAAAATCAACTCTAAAACTCTATTTTCCCGTACAATGTGCCCTGATCTAACATATCTAGTACTAGACTCGATACAAGACGAAGTCGACAGATGTATGCACTAACAAAAATGCCATCTTATTAAGATAAATGGTCAATTAGACTAAACGGGTCAAATGGTGTTGTTAACACCATTTGACTATAATAACTGACGATCGCTTTGTGAGTTTTGTGATCACAGAGAAGAGCTATAAGGTTCGCGAAACTATTAATTAGTGATTAATAGCGAAAGGTATTTTAAACGGGTTAAAAACTTTGACCCGAGCCAGGTATGTATAAGTAAGAATATGGCTAAAATGTGAAATTTTGGTCAAATATATTGATAGAAGTCCTTCGCTGTAAATGAGGGACTAAAGTTGACCAAAACGCCCTTGATGGGTAAATCGGATAAATGACCCTTAAGATTCGTTTAGAAACATGTATTAGGATAAAGTAAAGTTTACTTAAGTGTTGAAGCATAGGCAAAAATCCTTTCTGGATCAAATGCCTCAAAATAGCTTCTTGTCGTAAAATAACAACCGAAAGGGAGTGAATTCGGAATAAATAATTGTGACACCTAAAATCCACCACCATAATAGTTGTGGCGGAATACCACTTGATAGAATTGACAAATTGTGATGATAGAATTGAATATAGGAGGCTATGCGTAAAAGTGAATAAATACCCTTAGCGGGTCAAATTAAGTACATAACCATAAACGGGTTAATGATGTGTAATAACCCATGATTGAGACTAATATGATAGACAATATTGAATTTAAGAGATTTATGGGAAATAGGGATCAAACAAACTTGTTTGTTTGATAAATACATGAACGGGTCAAAATGTAGTAATTATATTTTAAGCAGAAAACTTAAAAGTCCATACTTTTGTTAATCCGGATGTCGGATGTTTGCTCCATATGATGGACAATTAAATTACGGTTGTGTAGGAAAAGAAATCATGTAAAACGGATATGGTTCAAAAGATATGCACGTTTTTGTGAATTTATAAGTTGAGTAATTGAGCTGGGAATCTGCAGCTCAAAGAAAACAACCTTTCTGTCGAAACAAGGCAGTCGCGTCGCGCGACGATCAATCAAGTTCACCGTCACGGCACGTGAGATATGCACATTTTTGTGAATTTATAAGTTGAGTAATTGAGCTGGGAATCTGCAGCTCAAAGAAAACAACCTTTCTGTCGAAACAAGGCCGTCGCGTCGCGCGACGACCAATCAAGTTCACCGTCGCGGCACGTGACTATCGTCGCGGCACGCGACAACAGGGGTTGAACCTGTCGCGGCACGTGACGGGCATATATGATGTAGATTTGTTGTTTGTTCATTTTTTGGCCTAAAGAACTGGGTTTATTACATTATAAAACTATCAAAACTAATGTTTGCGATGGTTTTTAAATCATAGGTATATCTTGGGATGTCGGGTGATGATCAAGCTCATCGAGGAACCGAACACGATCTAGATACAAGCTTCCGCACACCGTTTCGTTGTATATTTTAAATGACGAACTTAATTACATTATGTTGTAAACTTTTAAATTGTAAAAGGTTTTAATTAACCAGTATTTTTTAATGTATATGTATTCCTAATTACATGATTGTTTTCGTAAACTATAGGTTAAACCCTGAATTGATAGAATGGGTGTTACAAGTTGGTAATCAGAGCTCAAGGTTAAAGGGTAAAGTGTTCGGTTCGAGGCTTGATCGTAAATCCGGAAAATACATGTATGTTAATGGTTTAGTATGATTAAAGTGTTGTGAACAACACAAAGGGTTATCGTGTAATACACGTTACCCCAATGAAAATGACTGGTATAGTTAACGAAATCACGTGCGTTGACACGTATAGTAAAAAAGCCTTGTATTACAATACGGGCATTTATTAATGTCGAAATTACTAACTTTTGTAAATGTTTAGTTGAAGGATACTCGCACCTGAAGATGGCCAGAGTGTAACAAGTGACGGACATGACGGTGAAACGGTCAGAGGTATGACAAGCAGAGCATACTCATCATGGTTCTAAATCGTGTAATGATCACGAACAAGGATAAAGGCATGGAAGACCTGTTAGGGCAAGCATTACAAGGTGCACGTTTTAAATTATCGCACAAATAGTAATATGCAACAAACAAGTAGAGAATGACGGTTGCATATATAGGATAAAACTTAGAAAACCTGAATAGGATATCTATTCAGGATGAGGTTTCCAAGAGTAAATAAGTAGAAAGAAATGTTATTCACAATAATGAATAACAAAACAATAACATGATTAAATTATATAAAAACTTGGACAGAAGTAATTATCCAAGTGTGTAATTCTCAATATAATGCTATTGAGAAAAGTAGCGATCACATTAACGAATGTGATTATATAATAGTTCGATAGAAAAGAAAACATTCTACAAGTTCAAATGTAAAACTAGTAAAACTAATGATTGTTGTTTTGCAATTAAATAAAGTTTTACTAAAAGAAATCAGAGATATGAAATAAATAGAGGTGTTACTTACATAGGGCGTGATGTGAAAACCATAAAAAGGAAAGAGGCGTTACTTACATAGGGCGTGATGTGAAAACCATAAAAAGGTCATGTGTGTCATGTGTTAATCGCTTACTCTGGCCAAGTAAGTAGTGGCATATGATACCATGAACTTCTTGTAGTGGACGCATTTACGTCCAATGTAGTAAGGATGGGGTGAATGGGACGAATTAAAAAGGTACCCAAATGAATCAAATAAGTAAAATGTTCGATAGTAAACGTAAACGCAAGTCGGATGACGGAAGCGTATTACGTTAGAATAACGAGCCCGAGAGAAGGGACAAAGATTAAAGTAAATGAGAACACAAACCAACTAATGTGAATGCTAAGGCATAGGGGATAAAGTTTGACTGTCAAAAGTGATGAAATTCACACAGATAAGTCAAAGGGGTAGAATAAAAGAATAAAGGACTTGACTAAATAAAAGCAATGGATTTCGCTAATACGACCAAATAAATTAAGGTGACGTCTAAAACCATATAAGAATGGTTACTTGATGGTGACTTCGGTAAAGATACCCGATGTATGGATAGGATTGTGGGTGAATGCGTAAACCAAGAGACGGGAACGCGAAATATAAAGTCAAAAGACTCGGAATATGAGTCATGACTAAAAGACGATGAGAATATGCAAACAGAAATTTTGATAACTACGTTCAACTATTTTAAAGTCGAACGGGTCGAACAAAGAACGGAGTTTGACGTTCACAAGTGATGAAATTTCACACGAACAAGTCAAACAAGTTGAATTAAGAATAACGCTTGATCACGTAAGTAAGCGCGAACTGAATAAATAAAAGCGCGAGATATTAACAAATCTATATAAAAGATTATGGGATAGGGTAGAAAGGGGAAAACGCTAACTATTGAAACAAGGATGTTAAAACATTAAAATGAAGAATCCGGGTAATGGGTCGTAAAGAATTATAAGTATGAACAAAGAAACGGTAAGAGTAGAACAAACCGACGTGTAAATGACGTAAGGAGTCATAAAGTCGGATTATTAGTCCGAAAGTAAACATATACGTACATTGAATAAAGACACGAATAAAAGATGATCTACGGGATCATCATAACCTACGAGATTAAAAGTAGTGCTAGGTCTACGGGACCAAGAAGACCCTTGGGTCGGAAATAGAAAGAAAATGAATTGTTGAGTCTCACCTTAAAAGGTGGAAATCTAGAGAAAAATTCTACGAGGCTAAGAAAAAGAACCTACGGGTCATTGGGTAAAGCGTGGAAAACTGGTTACAATTCTCCATGTAAAATAATAACGGTCCGGAATAAAACTTAAACGGAAATTCCTAGACATGAGAAAATACGTAAGTGTCACACCCTGACTTTTGCCGAAGCGTATGATGTGTGACTGGTTTAATATCATTGCATTCAATCGTAATAAACAACTACATGATCAAAAACGATGTTCATCCATTCATAAAATTTGAGTATTACAAACACTGGTTATTTAAGTTTTAAACACAACCTTCGACTAGGTTACAAACCAACAAAAGTGGATGACATCTAAACTTGAAGTCTACTTCTAGAAACAACACCCGCGCCCAAGATCCATCATGTTACCAGAAATACATGTAATTTTGGAAAACATCAACAAAAGTTAAGCGAGTTCATGCGTTTTGTGTGAGTACTGTAATCTTGTAAATCTTTGAGAGACTCCTTTGTAAACAGGTATGAAAAGCGTGTATGAGCATAATTGTTTTTCAAGGACTTTAAGGCATGTGAGGACATAGGGAGCACTCATAATGAGTAGACTTATACCCTTGTCGATTTCCCTCGACTATGTCGAATTTCCCTTCTACTATGTCAATTTACCTTGACTATGTCAATTTCCCTTGACTATGTCGATTTCCCTCGACTGGGACACCGAAGCACTGCTTGGTACTAGTTGTGACCACCTCGACTATTTCATAGGCAATTCATACCGTTTTAGTATTCGTAACATGTATTCCACTCCCGAGAGTTATAAAACTAAAAACAGTTAAGAGAAAAGGGGAAGCATGAACTCACTGTTTTGCGTCTTCAGTACTCGTAACTCAAATCTTGACAGCAAACACGACTACCTACAATTTGCTAGGGTCTATTAGACGAGCGGGTCGTGCCTTGCCTTAGTATTCATGTTTTGAGTTACGTTTCCTTTATGTCTTTAACATTATCCAAAGTTATAATACTTCTCAAGTATTTTTTTTTTTTTTTTGTATTTCCTTCCCAAGGATGGGAGTATTTCATACATGCGTATTTGTATTCTCGTATTGGTAGTTTCCAAAATAATATATTCTCAAGTCTTACTTCAGAAAATATATTTAAACTTGTTTTGTCCCAAAAATAATGTATTTCAAGAAAATATATATTTTTCTCAAAAATCATATATCTTCTAAATATTCTAAGAAAATATATTTTTACTTCCAAAAATAATATATTTTCTCTTTGTCGAAAATATGATATACTTTGTAATAATAATAAAATCATACTTTCATTTGTTTTGTATCCACAACAATGTTTACCAAAAATATATTTTAACGGCATTTTCCGGAATATTTTATAAGTTACGTTCTTGTTCGGTTTGCCAATATTTAAGTGTGTAACTTATATACTTTATTCCTTGTAATTTTTGGTATTATTTTGGAGTTGTAAATTCTTGGTATTCGTAAGTTATATTCTTTTACCCTAAAATAATATAACTATTCCACAAAGTAAACAAATGTTCACACAAGTGTCTTAATATAAAATATGTATTCTAAATATATATTTAACCACTTTTATTTACAAAAACCAACCTCTAATATTTGTATTTTTGTTACAAAAATTATGGCAAAGTTTATATTGAAAAACATGGTTTAAGACATACTTGTAAACACTTGTTTAGAAAGTATTTTCTAAGTGTTTGTATTTTTAGAAAATTTTGCGATAGTTCCCTTTGAAAATGGAGGTGTCCATGCTATTTAGCATCTCATTTTCTTTTCAAAAATCATTCAAACCATCAACAATCATACCCTAAACATCTTACACTTACCAAGTGCAAAAACTATACATTTTACAATACAACATGAACTTGATCTTTTCATAAAAACTTGTAGTGACTTGGTAAAGTGTTTAGTGGGTTTAGTTATCCTCCAAAATATATTTACTTCTTGATAAACCTCATTCTTGGAAGTTTTAGATGTTTACAACTTGTAAACATGTTTTACAAAAATGTTTATTTATAACCTCTTCTTGTTTCTCTAGTATTTCTACACTTATTTCATCACCAAAATAGTGTAGGTTTAAGTAAAAACCATGATCTTTCAAAAATCATATTTTGAACTTGGTTTTCTTGGAAAATCATTCATAAATCTTGGATCTATAAGTTTACTAGCTCACTTTGTTTATTATTTTACAAGAAATATCTTTATTCATCAAGTTCATGTTCATACAAGAAGATGATCATCCTATGTTGTTCCAAAATCATCCTCTCACTTGCTAGATCATGTGTTTAATCACAATCTAGCAAGCTCCATGTGATGATTAACATCATAATCTCTAGTAAACAACAATCAAACATCATACTTATACCAAGCAACATCATTTCATCAAGATTCAAGTTTATGTCTTTTAGTGATCTTGTGATTTTCATCATAATACATCTTTTAACCAATTAAAATGGAAGTAACAAAGGTTAAAAAGGATCTTACTACTAGCTTTAAGCTAGGGAGGAACAATGATGAAAATGGAGTGGATAAAAGCTTGTGTGAGTGGTCCTTCAAGTTCCGTTGCTTGCAACCTTCTTAGATAGGGTTAAGACACCTTAGAATCACCATAGACTACTTAGGAATTAGCTAGAAAAAATATGGTAGTATGGGGGTGTTTGGGCCGTAAGTTTTGAAGGGAGGGAGAAGATGGATGGAGGTTGAAGATGACATGAAGGTCTTGTGGGTATTATATACTAGTTTTCCAATCTTTGAAGATCCATAAGTACTAGGGCTGGCAAATTTTACACGAATACACGACACGAACCTACACGAAGTTAACAGGTATCGTGTATGGTCTTAACATGTATCGTGTACCAAACAGGTAGACACGAGATTACCTGTTAATTTTCATGTATAAACAGGTTAAATACCTGCTTACCTATTAATACCCGTTAGTACACGATAAGAAATTAAATTAAATAAAACTCATCAGCCATGTGAGTGTGGGTTCCTTAATTTCTTTATATTTTCATTCCTCATTCAATTCAAAAAAAAACCCTAAACTCCCTCTGTAACTCTCAGATAGCATGTCGTGTTCGTGTTTTTGTTCGTGTTAACAGGTATTAACAGGTAATTTTCGTGTATAACAGTCGAACAGTCGTGTTAACAGGTATTAACAGGTAATTTTCGTGTATATCGTGTCATGTTCGTGTTTGAAAAAAAGGACATGATAAGTTATCATGTCGTGTTCGTGTATGGGATTTCGTGTATCGTGTCGTGTCTTATCATGGACGGGTATACACGATATGTCAGCCCTAATAAGTACACAACATATCTTCTACAAGATCATTAGAGATCAGATAGGATCTTAGCAAGATTATGGGGATTAAGTGAGATTTTGTGGGATCTATGGTGGGGCCACAAGTGACCGTCCACACACAAAAAGGGGGGGCTAAATGTAACTTTCATCCAATTAGTACATTACAAAATCTTTCACAATCTAGGCAAGATCATATGAGATATAGTGAAATCTCATGAAGATTATGGTGGATCATGCAAGATCATGGAAGATCACACAAAATCTAGGTGGGGCCACACCTTCATAACCGTCCATATGGATGGGGGGTAAGTGTAAATTCCAACCATCAATTTCATAAATAAGTTAAAGTTTCAAGTGTAAAGTTTAGGGATTTAGTGTGTTATTATGTTATAAGAGGTGTTATGGTGTTCGAGGATCATAACTAGTTTAGAAACATTAAAACAATGCTTCTAGTATAATTTTGGTGTTTCGGGAATTGTCTGGTTGTTCGGTTAGATACCGGTTCATTAAAGTGTCAAGTTATTCTGTTTAGTGTTCTTTAAGTACCCTTTTGTGACACGTTTAATTCCCGACACTTAGGAAAGCATACAGGACCATTGTGCCATATTTTTGCATATAATAAACTTGTTAAAATGCTGATTTTTTGCTGAATTATGCAGAATTCTGCACTTTGGGTGAGTTTTAGGCACTTCCCGGCACTTAAACTATCACTTAGGAATGAAGTTTTGTGGTCCTTACTTCCCTACACACTATACTAGTGTAATACGTCATCTCTGGCTCATACTGGGCCTCAAAATATTGTCTGTCTATGTATTGAACATCGTCAGCTTTTTAGTTTGTCTGATAATGGTGCCAATTCTGTTCTGTGCATTATTAGAACTATATCGTGTTGCATGTAGTAAGTCTTGCAACATGAAATGCCATTGTATGTATATAACAGTAATCAGAATTTCATTCGTCTTGTAAACTAGATCATGCACAGTTATTTAAAGCACAAATTATTGTTCAATTAGTGTACGGAAAAGTGACAGTTGTCACAGACTCCCCCCGTTAAAAGAATTTCGTCCCGAAATTCAAGCGATGCCATCGGTCGCAGGGGAGTTGTGAATCAGATATGGTCACTTAGGTTTACAATTTGTCTTCTTGTTCCCATGTAACTCTGGGTCATGATATGAATTCTAACGTACTCAAGTAAACCAACTATGTCTTCTCTGTGTTTTGTGGACTCTTGGTCCATAACCTTAACAGGTTCTATAGTAATTTTGTCGTTTATCATTGATGTGAATCTTATTTGTGGGAACAACGACTGTTCCTTGAGTCAGACTCCTCTAGACACATGGAATGTGTCGCGATCACTACTGATCGTTTTCTGGAAGTTTCAACTTGTGAGCAATGGTTCTGATCCCTACACCGGGGGTCCAACCTTTACGTTTTCCGAATCACGCCACGCCTTCTCTAGGCGAGGCTCCCATTAAAGCCATACTTCTTATCTCAAATTTCTACGATTTATGTCGCTCGTCGGTGCAATCTTCTTGTATTCTGCGGGCTGTCTTGATATGATCACATATCTGAATGATCTTGCCTCAAATTTTTCCTGAACCAACTCGGGCCAGTAGATTGTTTATCTCCAGTCTCCGTTTAACACAACGGGGATCGACTTATTATGTTCCGCCTAAGGCTTCACACGAAGCGATTTAAACGGCGGTGTGATAAGTATTATTGTAGGAAAACTCCACTAGGGGCAAGTGAGAGTTCCAACCTTTTGTCAAAGTTCATCACACAAGCATGTAACATGTCCATACAGTCTGCATCGTTTAGTAGCTCAGTCCATCTTTGCTAATATTTAATTTCTTACGGTCAACGGTGTGCTGCAACCCTTGTGATCAGTAAAGGTCGTGCCACGTTTTCTTACAAGTAATGTTGTCAAATTTGCGGCGCGCAATCACTGTATCTAGATCATGGTTTCTTCTCATGATCCCTTAATCAACGTAACGCGTATGCAATGCCGTGGTCTCGTTGCATCGACGCGCAATTGAGACTTAGTTGACAAACGTCACATAATTGCAATTCTAACTCCTTAGCTCTTGATTGCAGGGTTGGCATGAATCTCGTTCTTATCCACCATTTATCCTAAAGTTCTTACCTCGCGAATTTGAAATCCGCTTTTCGACATCTTAGCACATAACTGTTCTTTCTGTAAGAGTCGCAAGATAAATTGCAGATGTTGCTCATGGCCTTCCTTGGTCGTTGAGCATATAAGAATGTAGTCAATAAATATAATTGTGATCTATCCAGGTATGGCTTACACGTTCGATTCATGAGGTCCATGAATATTTTCGATGCATGTGTTAAGCCAAATGGTACGACAAGGAACTCGTAATGCTCGAAGCGAGTCGTAAAGGTCGTTTTAGGGATATTTCCTTCTTGTATTCATAGTTGAGGACATCCTGTCCTGAAGTCGATCTTTAAGTGGTAACTAGAACCTTATGATTGGTCTGTTCATGTCATCAATCCTTGGCAAAGGATACCGATCCTTGATATCCAACTCTCTGGAATTGATGCAAAGTGGAAACTGTCAACTTTCTTCTTGTGTCCTTAACTGAGGATGTCATGTCCTTGATTCCCTCTGTCTAGCAGCTCTTGCAGTTATATCAGAGGCTCATGCTTTGCGGACGAAGCTAGTCGGTAAGGCGTCATTCGGCACTGGTGTCGCTCCTGGCACTAGGTTCATCCTAAACTCCTCTTGTTGCTGTGGAGGTATTCCTGGCAAGTCCTCAGAAAAGGCTACTGGAACTTCCTCCACCACGGGGTTGTCTTCTAGCTCCAGCTCTATACTTGGGTATCCAATCCATGCTGACTACCATATCATGACTTCCCAAGTCAACGGTAACAGAAGGTTCCGGCCATCTGAATCCCCATAATATAATTCCTTAATTGCCTCATCTGCTTAACTAGCCTTCTATATGCCCATTTCTAAAGAATACGGGACATCTATTTTACTCAAAACTAGGCCAAGCAGTTTCTTAAGTTCTAAGCAGGCAAGGTTAAAGTTGGTGCCAGTATTAATCAAAAATAGATACATAGGGTTGGTTAATAGGGAACATACCCGTAACCGCATCTGGATCCTGGTGTGCTTCACAAGCTTCGGTCATGAAAGCCCTTCCTTGTTTGTTTCTTCCTAGGGCAATCTTTCCTAAAGCGCCCTGCTTCACCACATCTGTAGCAACCTGGTACTCTACCATTATCTCTTCCATCTGGATCCTTCGCCCAACAGGCATCCTTGTTGTGCCCTTCCTTTCCACACTTCCCGCACTTAGGCCTCAAACATCGACCTTCATGGTAAAAATTGCATTCCTCGCACCTCGGTTTAGTTCCCAAGTAAACCTTACCACCAGCCTTATTAGTTAGTGGCTCCATCAGCTTTCCTGCCACACGACGGGTTTACTCCCTTTCTTTTGTTCGCTTTAGAGCTTCCATAGCTGACTTGGGTGCTTATCTTTAGGTTTAAAGACTTCCTCTTCTTGTTGCCTGATGACTCCACATGAGTCTCTTTCTTGTTATCCTCAGATTCCGAAAATTTTCCCATGTGTAGGGCTTCTTCAGTAAGAGTGATACTTAAATCAATAGCCTCTGCAATGGTTGAGGGCTTTGAGGTAGTAACCATGCTCCTAATTTGAGGTGCAAGTCCCCAAATGAATCGCTCAATCCTCTTAAATTCCGGCTTGACTAAGTAGGGGACGACCCTAGACAAGTCGTGAAATCGATGGACATATTCAGGGATCTTCGGCCCGTCCATTTTCAAAAACTATACATTTTACAATACAACATGAACTTGATCTTTTCATAAAAACTTGTAGTGACTTGGTAAAGTGTTTAGTGGGTTTAGTTATCCTCCAAAATATATTTACTTCTTGATAAACCTCATTCTTGGAAGTTTTAGATGTTTACAACCTGTAAACATGTTTTACAAAAATGTTTATTTATAACCTCTTCTTGTTTCTCTAGTATTTCTACACTTATTTCATCACTAAAATAGTGTAGGTTTAAGTAAAAACCATGATCTTTCAAAAATCATATTTTGAACTTGGTTTTCTTGGAAAATCATTCATAAATCTTGGATCTATAAGTTTACTAGCTCACTTTGTTTATTATTTTACAAGAAATATCTTTATTCATCAAGTTCATGTTCATACAAGAAGATGATCATCCTATGTTGTTCCAAAATCATCCTCTCACTTGCTAGATCATGTGTTTAATCACAATCTAGCAAGCTCCGTGTGATGATTAACATCATAATCTCTAGTAAACAACAATCAAACATCATACTTATACCAAGCAACATCATTTCATCAAGATTCAAGTTTATGTCTTTTAGTGATCTTGTGATTTTCATCATAATACATCTTTTAACCAATTAAAATGGAAGTAACAAAGGTTAAAAAGGATCTTACTACTAGCTTTAAGCTAGGGAGGAACAATGATGAAAATGGAGTGGATAAAAGCTTGTGTGAGTGGTCCTTCAAGTTCCGTTGCTTGCAACCTTCTTAGATAGGGTTAAGACACCTTAGAATCACCATAGACTACTTAGGAATTAGCTAGAAAAAATATGGTAGTATGGGGGTGTTTGGGCCGTAAGTTTTGAAGGGAGGGAGAAGATGGATGGAGGTTGAAGATGACGTGAAGGTCTTGTGGGTATTATATACTAGTTTTCCAATCTTTGAAGATCCATAAGTACTAGGGCTGGCAATTTTACACGAATACACGACACGAACCTACACGAAGTTAACAGGTATCGTGTATGGTCTTAACATGTATCGTGTACCAAACAGGTAGACACGAGATTACCTATTAATTTTCATGTATAAACAGGTTAAATACCTGCTTACCTATTAATACCCGTTAGTACACGATAAGAAATTAAATTAAATAAAACTCATCAGCCATGTGAGTGTGGGTTCCTTAATTTCTTTATATTTTCATTCCTCATTCAATTAAAAAAAAACCCTAAACTCCCTCTGTAACTCTCAGATAGCATGTCGTGTTCGTGTTTTTGTTCGTGTTAACAGGTATTAACAGGTAATTTTCGTGTATAACAGTCGAACAGTCGTGTTAACAGGTATTAACAGGTAATTTTCGTGTATATCGTGTCATGTTCGTGTTTGAAAAAAAGGACATGATAAGTTATCATGTCGTGTTCGTGTATGGGATTTCGTGTATCGTGTCATGTCTTATCGTGTACGGGTATACACGATATGTCAGCCCTAATAAGTACACAACATATCTTCTACAAGATCATTAGAGATCAGATAGGATCTTAGCAAGATTATGGGGATTAAGTGAGATTTTGTGGGATCTATGGTGGGGCCACAAGTGACAGTCCACACACAAAAAGGGGGGGCTAAATGTAACTTTCATCCAATTAGTACATTACAAAATCTTTCACAATCTAGGCAAGATCATATGAGATATAGTGAAATCTCATGAAGATTATGGTGGATCATGCAAGATCATGGAAGATCACACAAAATCTAGGTGGGGCCACACCTTCATAACCGTCCATATGGATGGGGGGTAAGTGTAAATTCCAACCATCAATTTCATAAATAAGTTAAAGTTTCAAGTGTAAAGTTTAGGGATTTAGTGTGTTATTATGTTATAAGAGGTGTTATGGTGTTCGAGGATCATAACTAGTTTAGAAACATTAAAACAATGCTTCTGGTATAATTTTGGTGTTTCGGGAATTGTCTGGTTGTTCGGTTAGATACCGGTTCATTAAAGTGTCAAGTTATTCTGTTTAGTGTTCTTTAAGTACCCTTTTGTGACACGTTTAATTCCCGACACTTAGGAAAGCATACAGGACCATTGTGCCATATTTTTGCATATAATAAACTTGTTAAAATGCTGATTTTTTGCTGAATTATGCAGAATTCTGCACTTTGGGTGAGTTTTAGGCACTTCCCGGCACTTAAACTATCACTTAGGAATGAAGTTTTGTGGTCCTTACTTCCCTACACACTATACTAGTGTAATACGTCATCTCTGGCTCATACTGGGCCTCAAAATATTGTCTGTCTATGTATTGAACATCGTCAGCTTTTTAGTTTGTCTGATAATGGTGCCAATTCTGTTCTGTGCATTATTAGAACTATATCGTGTTGCATGTAGTAAGTCTTGCAACATGAAATGCCATTGTATGTATATAACAGTAATCAGAATTTCATTCGTCTTGTAAACTAGATCATGCACAGTTATTTAAAGCACAAATTATTGTTCAATTAGTGTACGGAAAAGTGACAGTTGTCACAGACTCCCCCCGTTAAAAGAATTTCGTCCCGAAATTCAAGCGATGCCATCGGTCGCAGGGGAGTTGTGAATCAGATATGGTCACTTAGGTTTACAATTTGTCTTCTTGTTCCCATGTAACTCTGGGTCATGATATGAATTCTAACGTACTCAAGTAAATCAACTATGTCTTCTCTGTGTTTTGTGGACTCTTGGTCCATAACCTTAACAGGTTCTATAGTAATTTTGTCGTTTGTCATTGATGTGAATCTTATTTGTGGGAACAACGACTGTTCCTTGAGTCAGACTCCTCTAGACACATGGAATGTGTCGCGATCACTACTGATCGTTTTCTGGAAGTTTCAACTTGTGAGCAATGGTTCTGATCCCTACACCGGGGGTCCAACCTTTACGTTTTTCGAATCACACCACGCCTTCTCTAGGCGAGGCTCCCATTAAAGCCATACTTCTTATCTCAAATTTCTACGATTTATGTCGCTCGTCGGTGCAATCTTCTTGTATTCTGAGGGCTGTCTTGATATGATCACATATCTGAATGATCTTGCCTCAAATTTTTCCTGAACCAACTCGGGCCAGTAGATTATTTATCTCCAGTCTCCGTTTAACACAACGGGGATCGACTTATTATGTTCCGCCTAAGGCTTCACACGAAGCGATTTAAACGGCGGTGTGATAAGTATTATTGTAGGAAAACTCCACTAGGGGCAAGTGAGAGTTCCAACCTTTTGTCAAAGTTCATCACACAAGCATGTAACATGTCCATACAGTCTGCATCGTTTAGTAGCTCAGTCCATCTTTGCTAATATTTAATTTCTTACGGTCAACGGTGTGCTGCAACCCTTGTGATCAGTAAAGGTCGTGCCACGTTTTCTTACAAGTAATGTTGTCAAATTTGCGGCGCGCAATCACTGTATCTAGATCATGGTTTCTTCTCATGATCCCTTAATCAACGTGACGCGTATGCAATGCCGTGGTCTTGTTGCATCGACGCGCAATTGAGACTTAGTTGAGAAACGTCACATAATTGCAATTCTAACTCCTTAGCTCTTGATTGCAGGGTTGGCATGAATCTCGTTCTTATCCACCATGTATCCTAAAGTTCTTACCTCGCGAATTTGAAATCCGCTTTTCGACATCTTAGCACATAACTGTTCTTTCTCTAAGAGTCGCAAGATAAATTGCAGATGTTGCTCATGACCTTCCTTGGTCGTTGAGCATATAAGAATGTAGTCAATAAATATAATTGTGATCTATCCAGGTATGGCTTACACGTTCGATTCATGAGGTCCATGAATATTTTCGATGCATGTGTTAAGCCAAATGGTACGACAAGGAACTCGTAATGCTCGAAGCGAGTCGTAAAGGTCGTTTTAGGGATATTTCCTTCTTGTATTCACAGTTGAGGACATCCTGTCCTCAAGTCGATCTTTAAGTGGTAACTAGAACCTTATGATTGGTCTGTTCATGTCATCAATCCTTGGCAAAGGATACCGATCCTTGATATCCAACTCTCTGGAATTGATGCAAAGTGGAAACTGTCAACTTTCTTCTTGTGTCCTTAACTGAGGATGTCATGTCCTTGATTCCCTCTGTCTAGCAGCTCTTGCAGTTATATCGGAGGCTCATGCTTTGCGGACAAAGCTAGTCGGTAAGGCGTCATTCGGCACTGGTGTCGCTCCTGGCACTAGGTTCATCCTAAACTCCTCTTGTTGTTGTGGAGGTATTCCTGGCAAGTCCTCAGAAAAGGCTACTGGAACTTCCTCCACCACGGGGTTGTCTTCTAGCTCCAGCTCTATACTTGGGTATCCAATCCATGCTGACTACCATATCATGACTTCCCAAGTCAACGGTAACAGAAGGTTCCGGCCATTCTGAATCCCCATAATATAATTCCTTAATTGCCTCATCTGCTTAACTAGCCTTCTATATGCCCATTTCTAAAGAATACGGGACATCTATTTTACTCAAAACTAGGCCAAGCAGTTTCTTAAGTTCTAAGCAGGCAAGGTTAAAGTTGGTGCCAGTATTAATCAAAAATAGATACATAGGGTTGGTTAATAGGGAACATACCCGTAACCGCATCTGGATCCTGGTGTGCTTCACAAGCTTCGGTCATGAAAGCCCTTCCTTGTTTGTTTCTTCCTAGGGCAATCTTTCCTAAAGCGCCCTGCTTCACCACATCTGTAGCAACCTGGTACTCTACCATTATCTCTTCCATCTAGATCCTTCGCCCAACAGGCATCCTTGTTGTGCCCTTCCTTTCCACACTTCCCGCACTTAGGTCTCAAACATCGACCTTCATGGTAAAAATTGCATTCCTCGCACCTCGGTTTAGTTCCCAAGTAAACCTTACCACCAGCCTTATTAGTTAGTGGCTCCATCAGCTTTCCTGCCACACGACGGGTTTACTCCCTTTCTTTTGTTCGCTTTAGAGCTTCCATAGCTGACTTGGGTGCTTATCTTTAGGTTTAAAGACTTCCTCTTCTTGTTGCCTGATGACTCCACATGAGTCTCTTTCTTGTTATCCTCAGATTCCGAAAATTTTCCCATGTGTAGGGCTTCTTCAGTAAGAGTGATACTTAAATCAATAGCCTCTGCAATGGTTGAGGGCTTTGAGGTAGTAACCATGCTCCTAATTTGAGGTGCAAGTCCCCAAATGAATCGCTCAATCCTCTTAAATTCCGGCTTGACTAAGTAGGGGACGACCCTAGACAAGTCGTGAAATCGATGGACATATTCAGGGATCTTCGGCCCGTCCATTTTCAAATTCCAGAACTCCACCTCAAGCTTCTGGATTTCAGCCCTAGAACAATATTTCTTCTCCATCATTTCCTTGAGCTCGTCCCAGCTCAGTGCATAAGCAGCATCTGCACCAAGGGTCTGAACCTGAAGGTTCCACCAGGAGAGTGCGCCACCCAAAAACAACCCTGAGATAAAGGTAACACTCTGCTGGGGTGAACAGTTACTCATTCTTAGAATGGAGTCAGTCTTTTCTGCCCATCGGACAAATGTAACGCCACCTCCTGTGCCATCAAAGTTCAATGGCTTTGTAGGATCGTTCTGTAACCCAAACGAGTCTATCAGAAGAGTTCTCGGTCTAATCAAAGGCGGAATTCATTGATTAGACTTTGTAACAGCTTGATTCACACTTAATTGTCTTGTATTATTGATATAACATGTTTACAGATCAGTAGACACGTCGGCAGCACTTCGGTACCGGAAACAAGAATGTTACAATTGAGATGGCAGCTCCCATATTTATAGGTGTTGGTATTTCGCACGGAATAGGCAAATGCTATTTCGTGCGAAATAGCAAACTGTTATTTCGTGCGAAATTAACTATCATCACACATCTCCTATTTTCTAGAACTACGTGCCCTGATCTAACAATTCTAATACAAGACTCAATACAAGACGAAGTCGACAGACGTAATGCACCAACAGACTCCCCCTCGGATGTTGACGAAGTCTTCGGTGTCGAGTCTTTACAATCTTCAGCCTTAAACAGTCTTCAGGCTCTTCCAAAAATTATCTGACAGTGTAAGCACCCTTCATCTTTAACACTTCTACTCTCTCTCTTATCATCAGGATTCGATTCTGGCTCTTGCATTTACAGACTTCCCTTTTCTAGCAGACTCCCCCTTAAGTTATGCTGTGATCGTAGTCTTGCTTTCACAGGTTTTTAGAATCTCAACCTGGCTCTCTCATAGCTATAATCTGCACATTCTCTACCTCAAAATAAGATTTACAAATTAAACAATTTGACAAATTTTATGCTTTGCTTACCACTTGTAGACACAATCATTCAAAAGGACATAACATTTAAAATCTCTGATGACCTCATGTAAGAAAAACATCATTTTCTAACAAATTATTCCCAAACCTATTCATCATGTTCAGCATTTGGAATTTTGAAAATCAGTTCTTCAACATCAGTTGTCTAAAACCTTTTTGTATATTTCAAAATTTATGCTAAAACACTCCGAAAATCTTTTTGGATTTTTGTTTTTAATGGAAAACAGTAAAGAAATATATACAAACAATATTTTTTTGAGTTTGTGTAAGAGGATCATATCAGTTTATAAGACAAATCACCAACACCGTTAAGCTTTAGAAATTTTAAGTTCTAAACGATTCACTTAGATTGTCAGTATACTGATCCACTTAAATTTTCACACAAATTTCACCTATTTTGAGATACGAGATTAATGTTTTAGAGACTTAAACTTATTCACGTGTCCCACCTCAGAATATACTCCCGTATCCAGATCCCAATATTCAGTCTTACAGGTGAGTATACCTAGATGATATCTGTAAAGGGTTAAATACGAGGGCCATGAGAGATCGGGCTATTGTTTCCGCAAAATCAGAGAGATGATGGCTTCGACTTTAGGTGTGTTCCCTTTAGAGAATCTTTTCTTCAACAGCACATGATTAGCATTTTTCAATGTTTCATCATTTTTTATGCTGAGGGGTGCTATATTTCAAGCAAGCGAAAAGTATTATATGGGGACTAGGCTATTGCTTCCGCAAAATCAGAAGTCCGGGGATAATACCCCAGATATCACTGAGTATAAAGACCTAGTATCTCAGAAAGAGGCACCTTTCAAACAAGATTTCGGGGGTTACCCATATATCCAAGAGATATTCCCCACGATATAAGTAAGTTTGAAATTTAGATTTATATCTCGACATAATCTACTAAATGTACAAAAACCTACTGGCACATCATCAGTGAGACCGTTTTTCACATATTAACTTTCCAATTCTTTAGCATGCTGTGAAAGTCCACTGATGTACTATCATTTCCTCTTTTTACAACAAAACTCATTTTTTCATTTTATCATGTGTTGGTGCATACGTCTGTCGACTTCGTCTTGTATCGAGTCTTGTATTGTATTAGATAGATCAGGGCACGCAAATCAAGAAAAGTGTGTTTGTAGGTAATTTCGCACGAAATTACATAGGTAATTCCGTACGAAATTAAGTAGTAATTCCGCTTGAACACGTCCGTGCGAAATTACTTGCCCTATAAATACCTGATGTGCCTATTCATTTGTAACGATTCTGGTTCCGGTAGCGAAGCTCTGCCGAAGTGTCTATAGCATTGTAATCGATCTGATATCAATCTAAAGACAGTTTAAAGTGATTTCTCGTGCAATTCAGCTGAAATAACACCGATACATCTGTTTCCGCCTTTTGTATTGGTGAAGACTGTTGGACTCTGTATGCCCAAGACACATATTAAATTGATGTGGCTAGTACGTTATGATCCAAGTCGAGTCATACCCAAATACAAGCTAGACAAACACTTAGAATATTTATTTGTGATATGATCAAACAAATAAATATTAACACTTACAATATTTAGAAATTGGTTTTCTAAATAATTGCACTTGACAAACCAATAAATTATATGGATAATTTATTTTGAGAGAATATTTTATTTTGTTATTTAATGGGTTAAATAACTTAATAAAAGTTGTATAAAGTCTTGTGAACATATGATGTTATATTTTATAAATGTTATAAAATATATACAAGACTTATAGTTTATAAAAGAATTTGTATTTTTTTTATAAAATAAAAGCTAGGCCGCCACCCCCCATGGTGTTCTTCCCAAACCTTTTTGTCCAGTGGGATGACATGCAATTGTCATATGCTAGAAACCATTTGATTGGGTGGTCTTCCCTAAATTTTTTGGTCCAATGACAATGCATGCAAATGCATGTGTTAGAGGCTCATGCATTGGGTGTTTTTGGTGGCTACTTTCTCTCACCTTCCTTAAGACTTTTGTATGACAAAAATGGAAGAGGAGAACTTGAAGAAAACCTCTAAGTGATGCTCTCAAAAATCGGTCATGGGTCTCTTGATCCAAGGGTTTTCAAGTTCAATTTTCAAGTGCAAAAACTCGAGAAGATACTCTCTAATTTTCGGCCAAGGGGTTGGTTCCAAGAGGGGATCTTTCAAGTGAGTTGCAAGTGTTCAAATCCTAGCTAAAACTAAGGTGTTTTTTAGAAGGCTTGGGGTATACAAGCTTGAGGTCTTCTACACTTGAAGGCAACCATTCAAGAAGCATCATCTTCTTCATATCCATTACTCTTTGGAAGGTAGTATTCTAAACACCCTATGGTTGTGTTTTAATTTTGATAGCATGCATGTTCGTATATGGATCCGGGATTGGGTTTTACATATAAAAATAGTTTTATATCTTGTAAGTAACATGTTTTTAAACATTATTTCCGCTGCGTTTTTTATTTCATATGGATGAAATTGCTTTGATAAACATGTCAAAATCCCAACAGTGGTATCAGAGCCGCCTATATGAATGCATGCTTCATAGGATATGAAATTTTCGGTTTTCGGGTTTCGGGTTTGGTTAAAACCCTATGGCCGAAATTTTATATATGGTTATCCTTTTGTTTTTCAAGATTATTTTAATACATGCATAAAAGTATCTTGAAAAATTATGTCATTTGGATGATTTGTTTGTTTGGACAAAAACCCACTTTTTCGGTTTTTTCATTCTTGACCGAAAAGTAGGTTGTAAAAAGGAAACCATTTTGCTTATTGAATTTTATATATGTGGATATATATATTTTGGTGTTCATAACCTAGCCATGACCTTGTGTGAATATGTTGAATATTTGTGTTTGTGATTTATATTTGATTATTTCAATGGGTTGTAATAATTAATTATCTTTGTTCTTCCATTCGTGAAATATGTAATTTATTTATTTTCATTTGGTATGTAAGTAAATAGATTAGGTGCATTTTATTTTACTAGAAAAATGTATTAGGATATTTTTTGTAAAAGAAGATGCACACAAAAATGCGATTTTGGTTTTGGCTAATTTCGGGCTAAAAGGACTTCATAGTTCTTAACGGGATTTTAGCCCAATAACCAAAACACATTTTGAAGTCCAAAGGAGTTTGGACCTGAATATAAAAAACATTTGGAAGCCCAAAGAATGTGAAGAAATCACAACACAAGATGGAGACTTGAAGCATATGGATGCGGGATCAAGTGGGAGTTCAACGACACATCGCTTGTGTCATTTTTCACCCTTTAGGAAGGACCTTTTGGCACACTTGTTTTGGCTAACAAGTGTGGTCAAAATAGTTGACTATGGTTATGCACCTATTGATATGTGTGTTGTGCTTGTGTGGTTGTTTATTTTGTTGTTTGATGATATTTAGATATGCATGCTTAACAAACTAATAATCAACAACAAGCTTAAAATTGGTTCTTTAAAGATCATTAAAAATGGTTAATGTAACACCTGTGCCTCCACGGCCATCAAACAAATACCAAACCAATGAAATATTATATTTCATACTTGGGATTTGTAAAAATATGTGTATCATTTGCACATATCAATTCTTGTTCAATTTCAAACTCTAAATCGCTTTCTGGAAGGTTATACGCGCACTGATGCGTAAATATAACCAGTTTAATGCAACAAACACTCCGGAATAGTGACATAGGCTTAACATACCTTAAATAACCTTTACATAACTTAGAAATAAGTTTTGGAAGGTTTGGTATGCCGAAAACAAGCTAATTCGCTTACAGGGACTAAACTTGACAAACTGCGAAAGTATGCCAATTTGAACTGTAACGGACATTCCGGAACATGACCATAAGTTAAACACACCTTAAATATCCTTTACATAGCTTAGAAATAGGCTTTGAGGGGTTCGGTGTGCTAAAATAAACTTTTGGGTCATTCAGGGACTAAAAGTGTCAAAAAGTGCACAAGTTTGCACTTTCGCGCATAACTTACGTTCTGAATACATCCGGACATCCAAAAATTTATGTAAGCATGACTATATTATGCTTTAGTGTTTGGCTTGCCAAAAATCCATTCGTTGCGTCATTTGGATCGTTTTTCGCGCTTATGCGCATTCCGTCGTAATTAAGCGAACATCGCGTTCGTACGACCAAACGAACCATCATCCGGCATATTTTTGAGTATGTTTCATGTCCACAATGTTTAGACATCATTTTAGGGCCTTAAAGTTGGCTTTACGGGCCTTAGAAGTGTCGGAAATGGCATAAACACATAACAGGGACCAAAACTGACATTTCTGAAAGATGTTTGCTTATACATCGAATCTAGTCCTTCCCACTTGTTGCACATGGTTTTGGGAATCTATGGGCTGGTATTTTGGGCACATGGTATTACAATACCATGGGTGCTAGTGTATGGCCAAGATTGAAGCACTTTTTCCAAGAAACGATCCTAACGGTTCGGGAAATCCTATAAATACCCCACCCCCCATGCTTCAAAATTACAAGAACTTTGATTTGAGAAACTCTAAGTTGAAACTATTGTTTCATACCTGAGATTTTTGAATCAAAGTTAGCATTCGGGGACCCTTCGTAAGTATTCTTTCGTTCTTTTATTGCTTTTCGAGTCTTTCGAGTCTGAAAGTCAAACTTTGTTTGACTTTCTACATTGACCAGTTATGGTCAATGCGAAGTTCGTTTGAACTTCGCAACGTGAGTGTAATCACGTTGGTTATAGTCCCTTGGGACTATGCCTACTGATTACCACGTTGTCTAGGGTCGTAGGGTAAGCGATCTAATAAATCGCTTATACCTCGAACCCGACCCATTTGGTCGATCATTAAGATCCGACCAAATACATTAGGTGACCATAGTAGGTAGGGAATAACCTTCCGAGGTTATACCCTATGGTCGCTTCGTTTAAGTAGTTGTATGATAGGTAGTTTATATGCCTTAGGTAAATTACCAGAATACCCTTTTTCATGTATAATTGGTAATTAAGCATATGTAACCTAAACTTTTGTCACATAACTGATTATGTAACATGTTTAGTCATATAACACTTGTCATAGGACTAGTTAGACGGTCCGAACGCGTTTCACGCGCACGACGCGTTAAAGTAGCATAAGCTACCTTAATGGGTCGCGATGGGTCGAAAGCACTTAGGTTTGGTTTCATTGTAGTATGTAGGCCTTGTTAAACCATATCATATGAGTTCCAACACTCATTTGGTTTACCAAGCCTCATCCTATCCGATCTCCCGATTTAAGTCCGGTTTATTTATATAGTTTTAGATTGCCGACTGATTCCGTGCTCTCTCTAGCTTTGTTTGGTTGTTGTTCAAGACCTCCAAGCATTCTCAGGCGAGTACATTATTCCCCTATTTTACTGCTTTCAATTGTTTTGGGGTGACTCATATGTGCTAAATGTTTTCGATGTTATAACGATGGTTTCAAAAACGATTAAGACGATTTATACAAAACTAATAACGATTTCATAAAGTGAACAAACTTGTTGGTTGTAGTCACATAACAAATGACATTCATTAGCAATGATCTAGCCGACCAGTATTAGGTTATGGTACCATAGGATCTGACAAATCCCGTTAGTTACTACACCCGTAGTTATGTGTGGGTGTTGTGGGTAGCGACTGAATCTGTAATTGTTAATTTACTCTTTGGTAAGGGTTTATTAATGCGAGATGTTAATCTATCCTTTGGTAAGGGTTTATTAATGTGAATTATTAATCTATCCTTTGGTAAGGGTTTATTAATGCGAGTCAAGAAGGTTTGAATGTTATTAGCGAGACGACCATTTAAGTAGTTTCACGACCTAAAACGAATTTAACGATTGGGTAAACGATTGGTTTTCACACGATGTTTTAATGATTGGGTAAACGATTGGCTTCAAAGCGATATACGGTTGGGTTTTGGTTACATATTACATGATTTACATTGGGCATGAACATTACTTTGGTGGTTTGGTTTGATTAAGTGATTAAGTAACAATGCGTGTGGAATATGATACAAGCATGGTGGATACGCCGCTGGTACTTCCTATATATAAGTGTTTGTATGGTATTACATATTGTAGCGTTATTTGAATCATTTCAGTTTGAGACATAGAACATTTTATACAAGTAACATACTTTTCACAAGACATTTATTTACAAACAACTTATCTTATACAAACTCATTTTACATGGTTATTCATTTAATCATGCATTATTCTCTTATTTATACATATCACCTAAACTTATTATTTTTCAAATGATTTACAAAGACAAAGCAAATTACAAAGTTCATGACTAAACATTTTCTTAAACAGAAGTCATGAATCTTATTTTCACAAAACCTATGTACTCGCCAGCATTTCCTTGCTGACCTCGTTTTCACATATGTTTCAGGTATTGTTGAATGATATTGATTGATGAGATGCATGCTCACATAGGACTGGACAAGGCCTTAGTGACTCAATAACAATGATAGACTATGTTTAATTTGTGTATTTAGATTTCCAGATGATGTAATTATTCAATGTTTAATAAAACGAAACACTTTTTGGTATCCATGGTTATGAAACATTAATTCTGTTGCAACACGCCCCGATGTTTCCGCCGCGATTTGTTGTTTTACGCGGTCGGGGTGTGACAGTTAATAAAAGGTTATTAAAAATGAATGATTTTTATAATAAAATGGGTTTTATTAAAAAGAACCTTGAAAATTTGTTTTCACATAAGTACCAAGGATTTGAATGCATGCAAATGTATGGTACATAAAGTTTTCTAAACTAGAATTTTGAAAACTCAAAATCCCTTTTATAAAACAAGTCAAACACCATCCTTTTATACAACACTCGAATCACTTGGGAACTCTTATTGTGGGATAAAGGTCACCTAACCACATTTGAGGGAACTTGTATATTCGAGGTGAGTTTACCATGTTTGTGGGATAAAGGTCACCTAACCACTTATGTGTATAAACTCACATGTGTGTGTAAGTTGGACGACTTGATTTGGAAACCATGAACTTAGGGTTACCGAAGCATGGGGAACAAAAGGTGTTGATGGGATTAAACATGCCAACTAAACATAAAGATGTTTAACCGATCCCATGTGGCTAGAAGTTGCAAAGGGTTGCAATTGTCAAACGTTGACTACCTTGTTAATTTAAATAGAGGGATAAAGGTCACCTAACCGATATTTAAATGTAACGTTGGATTCTAGATTTTAATTATTAATTGTCTATGAGACACGAAGGGTATTAATGATTAAAATATAATAATATCGAAAATACTAAAATTGAACCTTGTTAAATTTTGTAGATGGCCGCTTACAATATTACCCAAACTGTCCGTAACCTATCACTAATAATAATCCTTGAAAAGGATCGTTTCAATCAAAACACTTTATGGATTAATATCGAAACTTAAGAATCGTTCTCAAGTAAGAATAGATATCCTATGTGTTGAACGATCCTAATCCCAATGAACATCTTATGGAAGATAAGGATGCCTATAACAATTGGATTAAGTATATCAAGCATACTATGCAAACCTCTTGTCTCATGATTAGGAATTGTGATTCCCGAGATTCAAAAGGGTTTTGAACATCATGAGCAAACGACATGATTACCCAATTTTAGGAAATGTTCCTAAGGGTAGAACGCTTCGAAACGGTTCAAGCGCTTCATGCATGTCTAATGGAGCAAACCCAATCGGACTCATCTTATGTCTTTAAGATGAAAAGCCACATTGATCACCTCGAAAGGCTCAATATGGATAAAAGGGTTTTATCCATTTTAACGATCAATGAGGGTGGCAACTAGAAAGGGCATCACCCCGACACCAAAGCAAATGTTGAAAATGGAAACGGGTAATTCAAAGGGAAATGATTAGAAAGACTAAAGCGAAACCACCGAAACCAAAAGAGAAAAAGGCAAAGGTTTCCATGAACGATCCATGTTTTGAGTATGGTGAGATAGGACATTTAAATAGGAATTGTCCAACCTATCTCAAAGAGTTGAAAAACAAGAGGGATGCGGGGCAAACCTCAGGTACAATTTTATGAAACATATTGACTATAATGTCATTTCTTCAATCATATGGGTATTAGATGCCGATGTGGAACTCATGTTTGCAATTTGTTGCAAAAGGGTTAAAAGGAAATAAGCATTAAAAGAAAGGAGACTATGTTTTAAAACTTCCAAATGGTTTGGAAATTGTTTTAAAATGTCTTGAGTGCTCCTAGTTTAACTAGGAACATTATTCAAGTTTCCCTTATAGGACAATATGGTTTTGACTTAAAGTTTGCAAACATTATCGATGAATGACATGTTTTACTTTAAACCTATGCCTTCAAATGGTATTTATGAATCGGTTCATAATAATACATCATTTGATAGTTTAATGTACCAATCAATCACCAAGAAACTCAAAATGGATTTGAGTAAGACCTATCTTTGGCATTATCGCCTTGGTTATATAAACAGATGTCACATGTAAATACTTCGAAAGAATGGTCTTTTAGAGACAAATGAAGTTGATTCATTTGATACATGTGAATCTTATTTACAAAGGTAAAATGACCAAGTAATCCCTTAGTGGGAAAGGGTAAAAGATTTATTAGGTATCATACATTCGGATGTATGTGGTCCTTTTAAAGCCAATGACTAGGAATGGTGAAAGATACTACATTACCTTTTACCAACGACTATAGTAGTTATGCTTATGTGTACTTGCTGAGACACAAAGTTAAAGTTTTGAAATGTTCAAAGCCTTCAAAAGGTGAATTACAAAATCAACTCAATCAAAGTTCTTCGTTCCGATAGAGGAGGAATCGAACTCTATTTGGATATGGTTCATGATGGCTAGGAACACATCATCTCTATCATTTGGGGTTACGCTTTGCTCTCCGCGGCCTGTATGGCCCCAACCAAGAAAGTGGATAAGACACCTTTTAAAATATGGCATGGAAGGGCTCTATCATTATCATATTTAAAGGTATGGGGTTGTGAAGCTTCTGTGAAGCAATACACCCCAAATAAAAGTATGATCCACTAAGTGTATCTTTGTAGGATATCCTAAAGATGGTATAGGACATTGTTTCAACGATCCAACAGGGAAAAGGTATTTGTTGCTCAAAAGGCTCAGTTCTTGAAAGCTAAGTTCATTGTGGAAAGAATTAGTAGAACAGTGGAACTTGATAAGGATCAAGAACCACAAGCCGATACACGTTTGGTTAAATACTAGTAATCAACAAGAGGTTGTTGAAAACGATCAAATGGTTGATCATTACACACAAAACGTTCGTAAATCTGGTATAATTAGTAGTCCACCTGAGAGATATGGATTTTTCATGGATGGATGCTACGTGGTAGATTCGGGTGAACCTACCACATGCCATGATGCAATGTCAAAATCTGATTGTGACAAATGGCTTGAAGCCATGAACGTAGAGATGCAATCCATGTATGACAACCAAATATGGGAATTGGTTTAACCGCCTCTTAACTCCAAAGTGGTTAGAAGTAAGTGGGTTTTCAAGAAGAAAACATATATGCATGGTAACTTGGATACTTACAAAGCAAGACTTGTAGCAAAAGGTTTCACTCAAACTCAAAGGGTTGATTATGATGAGACCTTCTTGCCTGTGGCGATGCTAAAGTCAATTAGGATATTATTTGCCATACCTGCATAATATGATTATGAGATTTGGAAAATGGATGTCAAAACGGCTTTCCTTAATAGATATCTTGAGGAAGATGTCTATATGGTTCAGCCTGCAAGTTTTGTCAATCCAAAACATCCTAACAAAGTATGCAAGTTAAAGATATCAATCTATGGATTGAAACACGCATCTAGAAGTTGGAATCACCGTTTTGATGAAGAGATTAGGGAATATGGATTCATCAAGAACGTCGATAAAACTTGTGTATATATGAAGGCTAGTGGGAGCATCATCACTTTCTTAGTACTGTATGTCGATGACATTCTACTATTTGGAAATGACATTCCAAACAAGGAAGGTGTAAAAACCTAGCTTGGAAGTTGATTTTCCATTAAGGATTTTGGTGAAGTCGCCTATATTTTGGGAATAAAGATCTATAGGGATAGATCAAGGCGCTTGATAGGTTTAAACAAAAGTGCATACATTGACGAAGTCTTGAAAAGATTCAAGATATAGAACTTTATGAAAGGTTTGGTACCTGTTCAAAAAGGGACAATATTGAAAGCGTTTCAATGTCCAAGCTCAAAGGATGAGCAGAAAAGAATGAAAGGAATTCCATATGCATCAGCTATAGGATTCATTATGTATGTAATGATATGCACTAGACCAGACATGTTATGCGCTTTAAGCATGACAAGAAATACCAGCGAGTAACGGTCATTGGGTGACTGTTATAAATATATTAAAATACCTCAGAAGGACTAAGGATGTATATCTAATATATGGATCTGGTGAATAAAAACTCGTTGTAAAAGGTTACAGGGATGCGAGTTTCAGAATTCGTTGTAAAGGGTTACATGGATACGAGTTTCCAAACTGATCGAGATGGTTCTCGATCACAATAAGGGTAGCGTTGTCCACTACAGAATCAGAATACATCGCCGCTTCATTGATCAAGATGATTCATGTGGATCTGCCACTTGAATTATTGCCGATCTAAGGGTAGTCCCTACCATTCAGGACCCCTAGAGATATTTGTGATAACAATGGTGCGATTGCTCAAATCAAGGAACCTCGTGCACATCAAAAGACTTAGCACATTGAGCGGAATTTCAACTACATAAGAGATGAAGTTGAAAAAGGGAAAGATATGTATTCGCAAAGTTCACACTGATCAAAATATTGCGGATCCACTCACGAAGCTCCTTGAACGGGCAAAGCATGAAAGGGTCATACTTGTGCCTTAGGACTTCGATATTCTAGTGATTGGATTTGATCTATTTTGTATTTGGATATTGGAACAATTGTTATTATAACTCTTTATGGTATGTTGAGTTATGTTCCATTTTAGCATGTTTAAATCCGTGAATAAGTTTCTTATTCTAAATGTCCGTAGTCGATCATACTTGTGGGAACAAATATGAATGTAAGACTATTATGAACTTGGATTGGTGGATATTCATTAGGTATGAATATAGAGCAAGGTGTTGCTGCCAAAGTTCATAGATATTTGTGGGATACAAATATTGGACTGACTCGCTCTCAAATATTACTGCATAGAATCATCTGTGATTGATCATAAGTAAATTTGAGTAAAGGCGAATATCATAGTATCCTCTGACCTGAGATACATATTGGGTCTTGATATTCACCAAATATTGTACCTTGACTTATTTCTTCGTTGTCAGTAATATGACAGTACATAAGGCTAAGCTCAGGTGTGGTACAAGGTGATTGTGAGAGACGTATGTAGTCAAGACGGGATTTGTTCCTCTTATTCGTTGAGAGTAAGATGTCTAAGGCCTGCTAAAGTTAAATCAACAGAGAGTGATCACTCTATGTCTCTGGATTTAACAGGACATCTGTAACGAAAGGATAAATGATAGATTCACCTAAATCATTTTCAAGTAAGGGACTTGAAGGGGATGATGTGATTGAATGGGACATATAGTCATACGTATTAGGGGTAGTAAACCGTAGTTAGGCGTCATTTACTACTTGCATCAATCTTCTATGTATCTTGTGCAAGTGGGAGATTGTTGGACTCTGTATGCCCAAGACACATATTAAATTGATGTGGCTAGTACGTTATGATCCAAGTCGAGTCATACCCAAATACAAGCTAGACAAAACTTAGAATATTTATTTGTGATATGATCAAACAAATAAATATTAACACTTACAATATTTAGAAATTGGTTTTCTAAATAATTGCACTTGACAAACCAATAAATTATATGGATAATTTATTTTGAGAGAATATTTTATTTTGTTATTTAATGGGTTAAATAACTTAATAAAAGTTGTATAAAGTCTTGTGAACATAAGATGTTATATTTTATAAATGTTATAAAATATATACAAGACTTATATTTTATAAAAGAATTTGTATTTTTTTTATAAAATAAAAGCTAGGCCGCCACCCCCCATGGTGTTCTCCCCAAACCTTTTTGTCCAATGGGATGACATGCAATTGTCATAAGCTAGAGACCATTTGATTGGGTGGTCTTCCCTAAATTTTTTGGTCCAATGACAATGCATGCAAATGCATGTGTTAGAGGCTCATGCATTGGGTGTTTTTGGTGGCTACTTTCTCTCACCTTCCTTAAGACTTTTGTATGAAAAAAATGGAAGCGGAGAACTTGAAGAAAACCTCTAAGTGATGCTCTCAAAAATTGGTCATGGGTCTCTTGATCCAAGGGTTTTCAAGTTCAATTTTCAAGTGCAAAAACTCGAGAAGATACTCTCTAATTTTCGGCCAAGGGGTTGGTTCCAAGAGGGGATCTTTCAAGTGAGTTGCAAGTGTTCAAATCCTAGCTAAAACTAAGGTGTTTGTTGGAAGGCTTGGGGAGGTCTTCTACACTTGAAGGCAACCATTCAAGAAGCATCATCTTCTTCATATCCATTACTCTTTGGAAGGTAGTATTCTAAACACCCTATGGTTGTGTTTTAATTTTGATAGCATGCATGTTCGTATATGGATCCGGGATTGGGTTTTACATATAAAAATGGTTTTATATCTTGTATGTAACATGTTTTTAAACATTATTTCCGCTGCGTTTTTTATTTCATATGGATGAAATTGCTTTGATAAACATGTCAAAATCCCAACAAAGACCTCTTCTGAACGACTCGTTTGGGTCCGAAAACGATCCTACAAGTGGTATCAGAGCTCAGGAGGAAGAGTTCTTACCATTTCAGCTGCAAAATCTGATTTCTACATCTTCTTTTTAAAATTGACTGTGAAAACTTGGTCAAAATGACTTGATTTTCTCACATTTTGTGCGAAACTGTGTTTTAGCGAATCCTTGAAAGAATTGGACCTTAATTCGATCTAAAACTAGTAAAATTTGTAATTTCGCTTGAAAAACAGATCGGTCATGATGATGTCAGCTGTATTTCGCACGAAATAGGCAATTGATTTCGCTTGAAATTGCTATTTCGTTTGAAAGTTATACTTAATTTCGCACGAAATTAGCTTGTATTTCATTTCAGAAGTTATTTCGCTTGAAAGTGAGCATCAGAGTGTTATTCCGTACGAAATAGTAGGTGATTTCACACGAAATTAGCTATTTCGTTTGAAGCTGATTTCGCACCAAAGGGTATTCCGCTTGGAAAGTTAATTTCGCTTGAAAGAGGATTGATTTCGTTTGAAACTTGATTCCGTGTGAAAAGTGATTTCGTGTGAGAAAGATATTTCGTTTGAAATTGACAGTTTGTGAACTTTTGAAACTTAATCATGGAGAACGAGTTTTATAATGCCTTTGCTAGTCCGATGACTATTGCTCAGAGTACATTACTTGAAATGAAACGGGAACAACATAAAAACCACCTAAGCTTATGGATATTGATGAGTTTAGTGGATGGGCCAAACGTTTTGCTAACTGGGTTGAAGCATATCACTTAGATGCATGGGAACATACTGAAGTTCAATATGCTAGACCGGTCGGAAACAATAATGTGAAAATACCAATTAGAGAATTGAGTGCTGAGGAGAAAAAGAAATACAAAGATGAGAAATTGATGGTTAGTTTGTTGCAGCAAGCGATTAAAGAAGACATCTTGATCTTACTTCAACATAATGGAAGTGCATTTTCGATTTGGAATCAAAGTTCATGGGAAGTACCGATATGCTCAAGAACAAAAAATCGCTTTTGAAAAAAGAGTTTGATCTATTTCGTGGTTTGAGAACGGAGAACACCAAGCAGATTATCGAAAGATATTGCAACTTGGTGAAAAACATGAACAGATTAGGCATCAACAAAGATAAAGATGAGTTGATTGAGAATTTGGCTGATGTGTTGCCACATGATGTTTGGGGGACGTATTTGATGATGTTGAAGAATAAACCAGATTTTAACAATATCACGCTAAGCGAGTTTATTAAACATCTTGAAGCTCAAGAGATGGAACAAAGGAAAATTCCTAAAATGAAGAACTATGATGGAGAACAAGACATTGGGTTGTATTACAAAGGTGGAGTTAGTGAGAAGAACAACATTTCACCAAAGATTGAAACGGCCTTCAATACAAAAAGTTCTTCTGAAAGTTCATCTCAGGGATCAAGCAGCAAAACAGGATTTACTTCATTTCCATCGTTTGATCCACATTTTACAGCAACAAAGAGTGGCAAAGTACTTCAATGCAATATTGCATTAAATTTGGAAAATGATCAAAACTATTCAGAAGAAGTAGCTAAAAGTCATATGTCTTTGTTGGTAACTGTACTTGAATCTTATGGTAGTTTAGTTGCAGGGAGAATCGGGAATCCAATGCTTACAAAAGAGGATTACGATCAAGTCGATGCTGAGGAGATAGAGTTGATGGACATAAAGTGGTGCTTGGCGAGTGTGTTGAGACGAGCTGAAAAGTTTAAACAAATCACAGGCAGAGATGATTTTCGTGATGCAAATGTTTCAACTTTAGGATTTGATAAATCTAAAGTTACTTGTTTTCGTTGCAGGGAAAAGGGGCATTTCAAGAGAGAGTGCACAAATCGCGAAGCAAACGGAGCTCAAAATCCTTTCGGAAACAACGAATACTATCGAAAGGCGATTTATCATCAAGTTGCTCAACAGCCATATCAACAACAACAGCCACAAACTGCTCATGCTAGGAAAGAAATTGAAATTTCAAAGAAAGCTTGTGTTGGTAATCAAGATGATGGAAGTTCATCAAAAGGATTCAGTTGGAATAAATACATTTCAAAAGATAGTAAAGCTTGTATGGTAGATCAAGAGGATGAAAAATTGCCTGAAGGTTTCAGCTGGGATAATTATTGTCCAGACAAAGAATTCTTGGCTAAAGGTTTTGTTGCTCAGGTTATTAATGATTATACTGATGACTATTGGGCAGAAAAAATCAAAAAACATTTAAATGATGAAGCTGAGAAAAAGAAGAAATATGAAGAAGAAGAAGAAGAAGAAGAAGAAGAGCAAATGAGAAAAGCTGAAGCTGAGAAAAAGAAAAAAGTTGAAGAAGAAATTCAAGTGAGAAAAGTCACAGAAGTTCCAGCATTTGAAATTAAAACAGATGCTGATGTAGTCAAGATTTCTGAGAAGTGTATGAACTGTGAATCTCTGATAAAGCAAAACAATGAACTGCTACACAATATAAAAAGGCTGAAAGAATCATATGATGTCTTGAACAAAGCCATGAATCAATACAGCGAGACAAGCAGTGAACAAGCCATAGCAATGAATACACTTAAAGGAGCATACATGAGACAGCTCGACAATGTCAACTATTACACTAAAAAGTGTGCTGAGCTTGAGTTGAAACTGGAAACTCAGAGAATAGAAACTGAGAGAGTTAATAGATTGTTAAAAAGTTACTCATGTTCTACTTTTGTGGTTGACAGGATTTACCCCATAGTAGAAGAAATGAAGACTTTTGAAGAAGAAAAATTTGAAGAAAATAAATCTGAAACAAAAAAAGATGATGAAGTGAAGAATTCTGGTAAGAAACCAAGTGTTGTCTATAACAAATGTCCACCCCCGGTCGAAAATGGATATTCTCCTCGAAATCCAAATTCATAAAGAGTCAAAAAGGCAACAAATTTACAATGGGAGTCTGAGTCTTCAGATAACTTGCCAGAAAATATTGATGTCACGTTCACATCATCCGACACTGATCATGAGTCCAAGTTAATAAAGAAAGTGGTCGATCAGGTGTTAGATAAGGATGAAATGGAGGAGTCCAAATCAGAGTTAAAGTCTGAGTCCAACACGTCAAAGTCAACAGTCAAAAAGGACAAATGGGTTTATAATAAAGAATTTTTGTTATCAAAATCTAATTTGAATGACGAACCGATCAAAGTAGCATATACTTTGAAAGATTCTGACAAATTATATTCTGATGAGTCATTTCCAATAAGAGGTGTTAAAACTGAAATGATCAAAAAGGTATTTAAACTAACAGAAATTAATATTTCTGAAATAAAAGATGTAAGTCTTTATGGAAAACCTAAACCTTAGACCTCAAGAGTTCAACAAAGATTAAACAAGAAAAAGGGTTACAGTTCTGGTTCTGGTTATCAAAAGAAATCAAACCATAACGGTAATTACAAAAAGAAGGGATTGGGTTTTATTCCACCGAAAAATCATAAAAATGAGAAAAGTTATAAACCAAAAATTGTTTTTGTTACAGGAAAATCATCTGAAGAAGAAAAAGAGCAAGTGTTCAGAAAGCAATCTAACAAAGAATTCCTTGCCAAGAAGCAAGAAGAAATGAAGAAAAGTATTGCTCAGAAGAAGAAAGAGACGAGAACCTGTTTTCAATGTAAAACAGTTGGTCACATTGCCAGAAATTGTCCAAAGGCAATACAAACAAAACAGGGAGTCTCTGGTAAAATGAAAGAAAAGATTGTTGAGAAAATTGAACCACCAACAAACAGATTTAAAGTTTTTGAAAATTCAACTTTTGAGGTTGGTGAATGTTTGAAAAATGTTTTCAAAAGTAAGGAGAAACTTAACAACCAAAATGGGTTGTTAAGAATTCAAGTGAAAGTTCAGGCAATGAATCTGATTCCATAAAGTCAGAGGAGCCACGTGTTGAGTTAAAATTGGAAACATCAGTTTCGCCAATGGATGATGCAAATTTTCCACCATTGCGGGCTGAAAATTTTAAAACAAAAGTTGGAAAAGTTGAAATATCAAATCAATTTTTTTCTGAAAAGAAAGAATTTGACATTGAAAAGGCTTTTAACCCCAAAGTAAAACATATTTTTGGAAAAATGATTGATCGAAGGGTCAAAGGGGTAAAGGAATTCTATGAGAAAAAGATGGCAGGTAAGCAACCGAGCGTTGGTAACTCGGAATCTCCCAAGGACCGTCAGGCTTGGGAGAATCTTTCTAACTGGAAAACCTGACTTGCCGGAGCTTCCAAGTTGGTAATCGCGGAGCATGAATCGGCATCTTTCTTAAAAAAAAATTGTTTTTGAAGAGGTTGACTTGCCGGAACTCCGAGGTTGGTAAGTGTGGAGTATGAATCGGCATTTTGAGATTTCAACCTACAAGTGGTAATTGTTGGTAAGCAAACCGACAAGTGGTTGAAAGAGAGGTTTTATCTTCAAGTGGTTAATCAAGGTCATTAAGTTGGACTTGATTTAACTTTCATTAAAATTGGAAAACAAAGTGATGAATTGATCCCCTAACCTACAAGTGGTTTTATGAAATCAACAAAACCTATTTTTCAGAAAATCCATTTGATTAAAACAAACTTAAATGTTTTGAAATCTTTATGGGAAAATAGTTTGTTGTTAGGGGGAGTTCTGATTGTTTATGCCAAGAGGATGGCGGATTGGAGCGATTTGATATCAGTTGTCAATTTACCTTGTATAGTTTGTTTTCAAATTTTTTTTAAATGCTTTTGAATTTTAGGGGGAGTAAGAAATTTTCAGAAAATCCAAAAAACATTTGAAAATTTGAAAAAGCACAAAACTCATTTTTGATTGGAAATTTTGAAAAACAACAAAAACATGATAGAATAAAAAAGAGTTTTGTTGTGAAAAAGAGGAAATGATAGTACATCAGTGGACTATCACAGCATGCTAAAGAATTGGAAAGTCAAAATGTGATAAACGATCTCACTGATGATGTGCCAGTAGGTTTTTACACATTTAGTAGATTGTGTCGAGATATAAACCTAAATTTCAAACTTGCTTATATCGTGGGGAACATCTCTCGGATATATGGGTAACCCCCGAAATCTTGTTTGAAAGGTCCCTCTTTCTGAGATACTAGGTCTTTATACTCAGTGATATCTGGGGTATTATCCCGGGACTTCTGATTTTGCGGAAACAATGGCCTAGTCCCCGTATAATACTTTCTGTTTGCTTGAAATATAGCACCCCCCCCCCCCTCAGCATAAAAAAATGATGAAACATTGCAGAATGCTAATCATGTGCTGTTGAAGAAAAGATTCTCTAAAGGGAACACACCAAAAGTCGAAGCCGTCATCTCTCTGATTTTGCGGAAGCAATAGCCTGAGCTCTCAGGTCCTCGCATTTAACCCTTTACATATATCATCTAAGTATACTCACCTGTAAGACTGAATATTGGGATCTGGATACGGGAGTATATTCTGAGGTGGTACACGCGAATAAGTTTAAGTGCTTAAAACATTAATCTCGTATCTCGAAACAGTTGAAATTTGTGTGAAAATTTAAATGGATCAGTATACTAACAATCTAGGTGAATCGTTTAGAACTTAAAATGTTTAAAGCTTAACGGTGTTGGTGATTTGTCTCAAAAACTGATATGATCCTATTACTCAAACTCGCAAAAATATTGTTTGTATATATTTCTTTACTGCTTTTCATTAAAATCAAAATTCCAAAAAGATTTTATGTGTGTTTTAGCATAAAATTTTGAAAAAATTCAAAAAGATTTTAGACAACTGATGTTGAAAAGCAGTTTTTCAAAATTCCGAGTGCTAAACATGATGAACAAAAGGTTTGGGAAAGTTTGTTTGAGTTGTTTTAGATGAAGAAGATATTTGAAAAGAAAAATGATATTTCTACAAGTGATTCATCAGAGGTCAACATTGTAAAATCATTTATTGATTGATTGGTACCTGCATGAGATTTCTAAATTTGACAAATTTTAAATTTGAGAAATTTATTGTGAGGTAGAGTTTGTGCAGGTTAGCCAGGTTTTGATCCTGGGCAGGATGTGAGCCAGGTCATGATCTTGGAGGAAGCCAGACTGCGATCCCAAGCACAATTTAAGGGGGAGTCTGAAGTTGTATAGAGCCAAGTTCTGATCCTGGACCTGATGTTCATACAATCTGATAATGCTGATGAACTTAGGGAATTAAGAGACCTGATCAACAGGAGTATAGAGACAGGTTGAGATTCTAAGAGAAAGAGAAAGTGATTGATTGAGGATGCTTACAATGGAGAATTTTTGGAGAGTTCGAGAAGACTGATAAAGGCTGAAGGATTGACAACCGAAGACTCGACACCGAAGACTTCGTCAACATCCAAGGGGGAGTCTGTTGGTGCATACGTCTGTCGACTTCGTCTTGTATCGAGTCTTGTATTGTATTAGATAGATCATGGCACGCAAATCAAGAAAAGTGTGTTTGTAGGTAATTTCGCACGAAATTACATAGGTAATTCCGTAAGAAATTAAGTAGTAATTCCGCAAGAAATTAAGTTTCGCATGAAACTAATTCCGCTTGAACAGGTCCGTGCGAAATTACTTGCCCTATAAATACCTGATGTGCCTATTCATTTGTAACGATTCTGATTCCGGTAGCGAAGCTCTGCCGAAGTGTCTATAGCATTGTAATCGATCTGATATCAATCTAAAGACAGTTTAAAGTGATTTCTCGTGCAATTCAGCTGAAATAACACTGATACATCTGTTTCCGCCTTTTGTATTGGTGAAGACCTCTTCTGAACGACTCGTTTGGGTCCGAAAACGATCCTACATCATGTTTTTGCCTTTTTCAAATTTTTAAATGTTTTTGGATTTTCTAAAATTTCTTACTCCCCCCTAAAATTCAAAACTATTTAAAAGAAATTTGAAAACAAACTATACAAAGTAAAGTGACAACTGATTTTCAAGTTTCAATTCGCCATCCACTTGGCATAAACAATCAGAACTCCCTCTGACAACAAACTATTTTCCCATTATGATTTCAAAACACTTAAGTTTGTTTTAATCAAATGTTTTTTCCAGAAAATAAGTTTTGTTGATTTCATAAAACCACTTGTAGGTTAGGGGTTTCATCACGTTGTTTTTTCATCTTCAACCTTTTGAAAAATATAACAGTTTTAAGTTCAAACAACAAATACCACTTTGTAGAAAATCAAGTACAACTTAATGTCCCTGATTTACCACTTGTAAGTCAAAATATCATCAAAGTGAATTTCTCAAGAAAGATGCCGATACCTGCTTCACACTTACCAACCTGGAAGCTCCGACAAGTCAGAATTTCAAGTAGAAAATGCAGTCACCCAAGCCTGACCAGCCTTGGGTGATTTTGATTCAACTCTATCCCAACCTCCTTTTGATCTGTAAAAATCTTTTGCACTTTTCACTTTCCCATCTACCATCTTTCCAAATATATGTTTGACTTTCCCATTGAAAGCCTTTTCAGCATCAAATTCTTCTTTACCAAAGAAGAATTGATCTGAAATCTCAAACCTACCTTTTAATTTCAGATTTTCTGCCCGCAATGGTGGAAAATTTTCATCATTCAACTCAGGAACGAAATTCTCATTATTTTTCTAAACAGATAACTCCTCTGATTTTATGGAATTAGATTCATTGTCAGAACTATTCTCAGATTTTACAACCCATCTTTGTTTGTTCAAATCGACTTTTCTTTTGTAAAAATGTTTTGAAACATCACCAGTTTCGAAAGTCGAATTTTCAAACACTTTAGATTTCTCAGTAGATTGTTTCTTTTCATCAACACTTTTTTCTTTCAATTTTGAGTTAAAAGAAATTCCTTGTTTTGTGTTGTTGGACTGTTGGCAATTCCAAGCAATGTGTCCAATCTTGTGACATTTGAAACACGTTCTTCTCTCAACTCTTTGCTCAGTTCTCATCATCATATTCTTTTTCCTTTCAGCAAGAAACTCTCGGTTTGACTGTCTCCAGAATGGTTTCTTCTGCTCTTCTTTAGAACTTCCTCCTGCACCAAATTTTGTTTTTGTTTTATAAGTTTTCTCATTTTTATGATTTTCTTGGGAAAAGAAACCTAATCCCTACTTTTTGAAATTACCGTTATGATTTGGTTTCTTTCGATAACCTGAAACATAACTGTAACCTTTTTTCTTGTTCAATCTCTGTTGAACTCTTGAAGTGTACTTTTTAGGTTTTTCATGAAGATTTAAATCTTTTATTTCAGAAATATTAATTTCTGTTAATTTGAAAACCTGTTTGATCATTTCAGATTTAACACTTCTTATTGGAAATTCCTCATCAGAAAATAATTTGTCAGAATTATTCAAAGTATATGCAACTTTAAACGTTTCATCATTCAAATTATTTTTTGATAACAAGAATTCTTTATTGTAAACCCGTTTAACCAGTGAACTCGGACTCTTTTCTGATGAACTCGAACTTTCAGATTTAGACTCCGATTTTGACTCTTCATCCATATCCAACACCTGATCGACCACTTTCTTTAACAACTCAGACTCATGATCAGTGTCAGACGCTGTGAATGTAACATCAATATTGTCTGGTAACTCATCAATGGTTTCAGACTTTAACTTTATGTTGAGAGCCTTATTTAAACATTCCTCATTTAGCTTTCTGGGAGAATAACTATTCCAAATCGGGGGCGGACACTTGTTATATTTAACACTCTGTTTCTTACCAGTATCCTTATCTTCTGTCTTTTTATCTTGAAAAGCTTCAAGACCTGCAACAGTAGGATAAACTCTATCAATCAAATAATCACATGTTGTATAACTCAACAACAAACGTTTGATTCTTTCACTTTCAATCTTTTCAAATTCCAGATCCTGCTTAAGCTTTGCACAATCTTCAATATACTCATTGATGACTTTATGCTTTGTCATTAAAGTGGAACTCATCATTGTCATAGCAGCATCAACTTCTGAATTTGTCTTTTTCAGACCATCAACTGTTCTGTTCAGCACGTCATAAGATTCCTTCACATACTTCACATCAGACAATAAATTTTCTTTCATCTTTTCTAATTCAACGATCTTCTTATCCTTTTCATCACAATCTTTGCAAGATTCTAAACATTTCTGACAAGGTTTAATGACCTCAACTATCTTTTCAACCTCGTCAATCTTCTGAACTTCAACAATTTTTTCTACTTCAACGATTTTCTCAACTTCGACGAGTTTTTCAACTTCGACTATTTTTTCGACCTCAATAATTTTCTCTATCACTTTCTCCACTTCAACGATTTTTTCTATCACCTTCTCAATTACTGGTTCAACATTTGCTTCTTCAGCTTCCATTTTTGCCTTTTCATCAGCTATTCTTCTTACTTCCAATTCTCTCTTCAATCTGGCAATCTTCTTCTCATTCAGCATCTCAACTTTATCTGCAAAAAACAAATTAAAACTATCAGGATCTAGACCTTTTCTAGCTTTATTAATGTATTCTTCTTCATCATCGGTATCTACATCACTTCCTAAATCTGGAAAAATCGTTATTCTTTTCGGACTAATTTTGACTTCATCTTCTTCCAGAATTCTAGCAACAAGACCTGAACCAGGTGGAATGTATTTATCCCAGCTAAATCCCTCTGCAACCTTTTCATCATCTTGGTCAATTATACCATAACAAGCTCTTTTCTCTTTTTCTTCAATGGCACGTGCATGTGCAGTTTGTGGTTGTTGAGCAATCTGATGAAAAATTGATTTTTGATAATAATTGTTTTTTCCAGACTGATCTTGTCTTCCATTTGCTTCTTTGTTTTTGCACTCACGCTTAAAATGACCTTTTTCTCGACAACGAAAACACGTAACCTTTGATTTGTCAAACCCTATCAGAGATTTAGACATCTCACTAAACTCATCTCTTCCGGTGATTTGTTGAAACTTTTCTGCCCTTCGAACAGCACTGGCTAAACACCACTTTACATCCATCAACTCAAGTTCCTCAGCATCAATCTGGTTATAATCCTATTTGGTAAGCATCGGATTTCCAATTTTGCCAGCAATCAAGCTTTCATATGATTCCAACATAGCAACAAGTGATGCCATGTGTTGCTTAGCTATTTCTGGAGAAAGATTTTGACCATTTTGAATGTTCAAGGTAACGTTGCACTGCAGGTTTGTAGAATTCTGTCGTTGAGGACTTGGTGTTGTAAAATTTGGATCAAAGCTTGAATACGAAGACGAAGGTCCACCACTTTGAGTCACAGTACTTCCCTTTGTTCCAGAAGAACTATCAGCACTGAAACCATTTTGAATCTTTGAGCTTGGAGTAACTTCAAATTTGTTTCCTCTGTAGTATAAACTGACATCTTGTTGAGCATTTGGATTAGTCATGATTGCCATTTTCTGGATATCCAACTCATGCTCTTCAATCTTCTAAATAAACTATGCCAGATTCATATTTTCAGATTTTCTCATGTGTTTTAGGATCAACAAATAAGTTCCCCATTTCTGCTGTGGTAATGCATCGGCTAGTTTATCAACCCATTCATCGTCGTCTTTCTTTATGTCCAATCTTCCCATTTCCAAAACTAGATGACAATATCTATCAATGGTCATTTTTGTTGTTTCATTTTCAAAAGCTACAAACATATCAAATCACTTCTTCAGTAAAGCCTTTTTGTTCTTGATCATATCTGCACTTCCTTTAAACTTTTGAATCAATGCAGTCCAAATTGATCTTGCAGTACCCTCATGTTGAAGTAAAACAAAGATATCTTCTTTAACTGCTTGTTGAAGAATACTGATCATCATTTTTTCACTTGTATATTTCAATTTTTCAACATCTGAATAATCACAGAAAGCTTTTTCAATCCCACGTTCATTTTTCGGTTTCTCGTAATCTTTCTCTAATGAACACCATGCGTCAAACTTATAAGCTTGCACCCAGTTTTCAAACCGATTTTGCCATCCTCTAAAATCTTCAATGTACATAAGCTTCGGCGTTTTTTGATAAGTTCCCATCTCATTCTCACTGTAAAGAGTTTCAGCAGCTGTAACAGGAGCAACTGGTGTAGCAAACGCATTGTAGAATTCCTCTTCCATGATTTAGTAATCTGTATCACAAAGTCAACAAAGTTCAAACAACAATGAAGGTTCACACGAAATAAGAGTTCAAACGAAAACACTTGGTGCGAAATAGCTACTACAAACGAAATCAAACTTTGGTGCGAAATATCGTTTTCAAACGAGATCAACTTTCACATGAAATACAAACTCAAGCGGAAACACTATTTGGTGCGGAATACCCTTCAGACGAAATAGCACCAACTCAAACGAAATACCTTGATTTCGTGCGAAATAACAAAACTGAAGTAATTTCGTGCGAAATTAAGTGTAATCACACATCTCCTATTTTCTAGAACTACGTGCCCTGATCTAACAATTCTAATACAAGACTCGATACAAGACGAAGTCGACAGACGTAATGCACCAACAGGCTTGCAGTCCAGGAACTGTTATAGGTGCAGCCAGTTGGAGGGTTATTTCCGGAAGTGCCACCGCTGGGTTGAGAGCGGAGGGCTACATGTCGTGCAATTTCCTGCGAGATACATTCTTGAAGCTTGGCTTCTGTCCTTGGTAACGTACTGGTGTTTGTGTCACGTCTGGGCGGCATTCTCTTCTGTCAAAAGGTATGAGGTAAATTAGACAACATTCCATAATTGTCTATGAGGCACATTGTACCTTAAGCAATCATGTAATCACCCAATATCACATGCTTATATAATCAACAATGTACGAGTGAGGAAACAATTACTGAGCCTTTACACAGGCTTGCCAACTTGGCTTATAAAATGAACTCGAGGTTACTTCGCCTTGGTCATACAAGTTTCGTGAAGTGGTAGTTGTTCACGTAGGGGTGATAGAGAGTGTAACGTCACTGGATCATTCTGAATGTTATCCATCTTCACTTGCTTAAATATCGGTTCCCAAATGTCTCATACACGGGTAGAAGTGTCAGACACGAAGTAGGCAAGACAGGTTTCCTACTTTATAAAGTGCTAAAGCAATGGTCTATGTATTATTCTACCAGATGAAGGTGTGAACACCTATAGATTATTTTTGGAGGGATGGTGATCATCAACCTGACCCGTAGAGTCCACCAGGATTTCCATGCACTACAAGTTGTTATTACGTGGGCCCCCGTAATAATAAATTGTCTTGCACAGTTACCCCAATTTTCTCTCATCCAAGCAGATTATCAATCAATGAGGGGACGCTACTGTCCTTATACCTCTGTAATGGAAAGGACCATTGCAGTGGTCCACGCGCTAACACTCGTTATCGTTACGTGCGTATGGGCAAGATGATTAAATGAAATAGGAATAAGGAGAATTCCTAGTAGTTGGAGGGGTACCTTCAAGATGAATACTTCATCTTCCTTTTCTGGTCAAGTATGTCATCAATCTCGCTTCACAAAAGCCGCAGGGACCTCGTCCCGCTGATTAAGAATTCGTTCAAGGTTGCTGCCTCTACCTCGCCATCACCACCGTAGTCAGGCACCTTCACGATCGAGAGGGAAGAGCAGCCATCTCCTATGGAAGCAAGCTCAGAATCTCGTTTGGTAATCACTCTAGCCATGAGCTTTGCAATGAACGCGAGGTCGATAGCTTCATCGTGGGAGTTAAGTACAGTAATAGAGTTCGGAGTCGAAGGTATCTTATTCACGTCAACAATTATTCCATACACTTATTCGTATGTATATATCAGTAAACAAATATGTTACTTAGCATAAACAGGCAATTCGATGCATCATATCACATATAACTCTCGTTTATTCTTTGAGGGTCATTTTGTATTTAGCAAGTCTAACTCGTGTAGACTATGCCTTAGTTGGCACCTTATCTTGAGGGTATTCCCTATTAATGTCCTTGCCTTGTCTCTTCTTTGAAAAGTGTTTGACTCATGGATCTTGACGCTTACGTGAATGCAATGAAAAACCTTTTTGTAAAATGTTTTTTTGTGAGAGAACTCTAGTGATTGTAGTCTAGACTCGAGAAGGAATCCTAGTTCATTACAGTCGAAGCTCTGATACCAAACTGTCACACCCTGACTTTTGCGGAAGCGTATGATGTGTGACTGGTTTAATATCATTGCATTCAATCGTAATAAACAACTACATGATCAAAAAACGATGTTCATCCATTCATAAAATTTGAGTATTACAAACACTGGTTATTTAAGTTTTAAACACAACCTTCGACTAGGTTACAAACCAACAAAAGTGGATGACATCTAAACTTGAAGTCTACTTCTAGAAACAACACCCGCGCCCAAGATCCATCCTGTTACCTGAAATACATGTAATTTTGGAAAACATCAACAAAACTTGAGCGAGTTCATGCATTTTGTGTGAGTACTGTAATCTTGTAAATCTTTGAGAGACTCCTTTGTAAACAAGTATGAAAAACGTGTATGAACATAATTGTTTTTCAAGGACTTTAAGGCATGTGAGGACATAGGGAGAACTCGTAATGAGTAGACTTATACCCTTGTCGATTTCCCTCGACTATGTCGATTTCCCTCGACTATGTCGAATTTCCCTTCGACTATGTCAATTTACCTTGACTATGTCAATTCCCTTGACTATGTCGATTTCCCTCGACTGGGACACCGAAGCACTGCTTGGTACTAGTTGTGACCATGAGTGGGGCTCGGCCGTACCCGTTAGATCTAACCATCGTCCCAAAATAAGTATTAATGGCATTTCAATATTAAGTCTATGCTCACATGATCTAGTATTTCATAGGCAATTCATACCGTTTTAGTATTCGTAACATGTATTCCACCCCCGAGAGTTATAAAACTAAAAACAGTTAAGAGAAAAGGGGGAGCATGAACTCACTGTTTTGCATCTTCAGTACTCATAACTCAAATCTCGTCAGCAAACACGACTACCTACAATGTGCTAGGGTCTATTAGACGAGCGGGTCGTGCCTTGCCTTAGTATTCATGTTTTGAGTTACGTTTCCTTTATGTCTTTAGCATTATCCAAAGTTATAATACTTCTCAAGTATTTATTTTTTTTTGTATTTCCTTCCCAAGGATGGGAGTATTTCATACATGCGTATTTGTATTCTCGTATTGGTAGTTTCCAAAATAATATATTCTCAAGTCTTACTTCAGAAAATATATTTAAACTTGTTTTGTCCCAAAAATAATGTATTTCAAGAAAATATATATTTTTCTCAAAAATCATATATCTTCTAAATATTCTAAGAAAATATATATTTTACTTCCAAAAATAATATATTTTCTCTTTGTTGAAAATATGATATAGTTTGTAATAATAATAAAATCATACTTTCATTTCTTTTGTATCCACAACAATGTTTACCAAAAATATATTTGTAACGGCATTTTCCGGAATATTTTAAAAGTTACGTTCTTGTTCGGTTTGCCAATATTTAAGTGTGTAACTTATATACTTTATTCCTTGTAATTTTTGGTATTATTTTGGAGTTGTAAATTCTTGTTATTTGTAAGTTATATTATTTTACCCTAAAATAATATAACTATTCCACAAAGTAAACAAATGTTCACACAAGTGTCTTAATATAAAATATGTATTCTAAATATATATTTAACCACTTTTATTTACAAAAACCAACCTCCAATATTGAAAAACATAGTTAAAGACATACGTGTAAACACTTGTTTAGAAAGTATTTTCTAAGTGTTTGTATTTTTAGAAAATTTTGCCATAGTTCCCTTGGAAAATGGAGGTGTCCATGCTATTTAGCATCTCATTTTCTTTTCAAAAATCATTCAAACCATCAACAATCATACCCTAAACATCTTACACTTACCAAGTGCAAAAACTATACATTTTACAATACAACATGAACTTGATCTTTTCACAAAAACTTGTAGTGACTTGGTAAAGTGTTTAGTGGGTTTAGTTATCCTCCAAAATATATTTACTTCTTGATAAACCTCATTCTTGGAAGTTTTAGATGTTTACAACTTGTAAACATGATTTACAAAAATGTCTATTTATAACCTCTTCTTGTTTCTCTAGTATTTCTACACTTATTTCATCACCAAAATAGTGTAGGTTTAAGTAAAAAACCATGATCTTTCAAAAATCATATTTTGAACTTGGTTTTCTTGGAAAATCATTCATAAATCTTGGATCTATAAGTTTACTAGCTCACTTTGTTTATTATTTTACAAGAAATCTCTTTATTCATCAAGTTCATGTTCATACAAGAAGATGATCATCCTATGTTGTTCCAAAATCATCCTCTCACTTGCTAGATCATGTGTTTAATCACAATCTAGCAAGCTCCATGTGATGATTAACATCATAATCTCTAGTAAACAACAATCAAACATCATACTTATACCAAGCAACATCATTTCATCCATATATCTTCATATGTTAGCTTGTGTTCAAGATTCAAGTTTATGTCTTTTAGTGATCTTGTGATTTTCATCATAGTACATCTTTTAACCAATTAAAATGGAAGTAACAAAAGTTAAAAAGGATTTTACTACTAGCTTTAAGCTAGGGAGGAACAATGATGAAAATGGAGTGGATAAAAGCTTCTGTGAGTGGTCCTTCAAGTTCCGTTGCTTGCAACCTTCTTAGATAGGGTTAAGACACCTTAGAATCACCATAGACTACTTAGGAATTAGCAAGAAAAATTATGGTAGTATGGGGGTGTTTGGGCCGTAAGTTTTGAAGGGAGGGAGAAGATGGATGGAGGTTGAAGATGACATGAAGGTCTTGTGGGTATTATATACTAGTTTTCCAATCTTTGGAGATCCATAAGTACTAGGGCTGGCAATTTTACACGAATACACGAAACGAACCTACACGAAGTTAACAGGTTTTCGTGTATGGTCTTAACAGGTATCGTGTACCAAACAGGTAGACACGAGATTACCTGTTAATTTTCGTGTATAAACAGGTTAAATACCTGTTTACCTGTTAATACCCGTTAGTACACGATAAGAAATTAAATTAAATAAAACTCATCAGCCATGTGCGTGTGGGTTCCTTAATTTCTTTATATTTTCATTCCTCATTCAATTAAAAAAAATAAAACCCTAAACTCCCTCTGTAACTCTCAGATAGCATGTCATGTTCGTGTTTTTGTTCGTGTTAACAGGTATTAACAGGTAATTTTCGTGTATAACAGTCGAACAGTCATGTTAACAGGTATTAACAGGTAATTTTCGTGTATATCATGTCGTGTTCGTGTTTGAAAAAAAGGACACGATAAGTTATCGTGTCGTGTTCGTCTATGGGATTTCGTGTATTGTGTGTTATCGTGTCGTGTCTTATCGTGTACGGGTATACACGATATGCCAACCCTAATAAGTACACAACATATCTTCTACAAGATCATTAGAGATCACATAGGATCTTAGCAAGATTATGGGGATCAAGTGAGATTTTGTGGGATCTATGGTGGGGCCACAAGTGACCGTCCACACACAAAAAGGGGGGGCTAAATGTAACTTTCATCCAATTAGTACATTACAAAATCTTTCACAATCTAGGCAAGATCATATGAGATATAGTGAAATCTCATGAAGCTTATGGTGGATCATGCAAGATCATGGAAGATCACACAAAATCTAGGTGGGGCCACACCTTCATAACCGTCCATATGGATGGGGGGTAAGTGTAAATTCCAACCATCAATTTCATAAATAAGTTAAAGTTTCAAGTGTAAAGTTTAGGGATTTAGTGTGTTATTATGTTATAAGAGGTTTTATGGTGTTCGGGGATCATAACTAGTTCAGAAACATTAAAACAATGCTTCTAGTATAATTTTGGTGTTTCGGGTAATGTCCGGTTGTTCGGTTGGATACCGGTTCGTTAAAGTGTCAAGTTATTCCGTTTAGTGTTCTTTAATTACCCTTTTTGACACTTTTAATTCCCGACACTTAGGAAAGCATACAGGACCATTTTGCCATATTTTTGCATATAATAAACTTGTTAAAATGCTGAATTTTTGCTGAATTATGCAGAATTCTGCACTTTGGGTGAGTTTTAGGCACTTCCCGGCACTTAAACTATCACTTAGGAATGCAGTTTTGTGGTCCTTACTTCCCTACACACTATACTAGTGTAATACGTCATCTCTGGCTCATACTGGGCCTCAAAATATTGTCTGTCTATGTATTGAACGTCGTCAGCTTTTTAGTTTGTCTGATAATGGTGCCAATTCTGTTCTGTGCATTATTAGAACTATATCGTGTTGCATGTAGTAAGTCTTGCAACATGAAATGCCATTGTATGTATATAACAGTATTCAGAATTTCATTCGTCTTGTAAACTAGATCATGCACAGTTATTTAAAGCACAAATTACTGTTCAATTAGTGTACGGAATGTACGGAAAAGTGACAATTGTCACAGTAAGACAGAGAAAACATAAACTAAAAATTTAGTTTTTAGTAAAAAACAACGTTTTAACAAACATAAGTAGTATGAAAGGATTTAGAAAACCATAACCACATAAGGCCGGAGATGACAAAATAGTATACCTGGATGACAGGGTATGAAGTGACGACGACTAATTAGTCTAGCCGGTAAAACTATTCAAAGTTAGGAAAATGTCATGACAAATGCAAAGCGCTTGCTAATATAAGACAAGCGCGGGATAAACATGTTAACGGACTGATGAAACTAAGTGGTCAAGTGACAACTCGGTCAATAAAGATAGAGGATATAAGCTAAAAATAACGGCCCACGAGGCCTTGCTCATGAAAGACGTACGCGTCAATATAAATGAAAACATTATATCGAAAGGAACGAATGAATGTCTTGAAAACGAAACTAAGTTCGTTTAGTCTAAATTAAAAGAAATACGTAAATAAGGTTTCGGGGACGAAACCTCTTTAAAGGGGGTAGACTTGTAACACCCGAAAATATAAACCTTTTCATTTATAAATTGGACGTCGGTAATAAATAGAATGAACTAACTAGGAGTAAAAATAACCTAGTTAGAGGAAAGCCTTGTAGTAACATGTTAGTGTGTTGAAAACACCTAAAATAAAAACCTAATGATAGTTGGAGGGTTAAAGGTGTCAAAATTGAAATAAGTTTTATTAAAAAATAAAAATAAAACCCAAAGACACACAAGAGTGTGTGTCTGGTTCGACTAAAACACAGGGGCGACCAAGAGCTCTCCTAAAACCCTAGTTCATGCTAAAATTGAACAACTGAAGGCACAAATCTGACCCAAAATCGAAATCCAAGCAAAGATTAGTGATCTCCTTCGTAAAGGGATCATAAGGTATGCGAAAATTCGTTATTTGATTCCATCCAAAATTCTGGATGAACAATTATAATTCGAAATTAGTGTTGCATGAATGTTGTTTGGATGAAATTAGAGTGAAATAGTGTCTAGGAACAAACCCTAGTCATTAGATTGTTGAAATTATGCTTAATGCATGAGAATTCCATAATCACCATTGAAGGTGATTAGTGGGTTTTGTAAAAGCATGTTAAACACTAGGGTTATAGTTATCATTCTAGTGTATTTTGAACTCTATGAAGTAAATTCAGATTTGTTGATGTAAAATTTTGATATGAACTTGCCTAATTGATGGTAATCTTGGCTAAATGACAAGTTATGAACTTGATTATAGATGTGTAAAAATCATGCCCACAAGGTGTTTGTTAAAACGCCTAAATGAATGTTCATATGTTGAAACCATGAATGAAACACTTAATTTCCTAATTGATTTAATTAGGGGTGATATGTGATAATACATAATATAATCATAATGTAGGTTTTAGTTAATTTCACGTAGCATATGATTAGAGGTAGTTAACTAGTAGAAAGTTAAAACTAACCAATGACGAAGTCGAATAATGATTTCGACATAGAAAATACGTAAGGTGGAATAGTCGTATTTGTTAATGACTAATCTAACCACCTTGTGAATGATGATGTTAGTTTGAAGCTAAACGAGCTAGGTGGAAGCTTGAGGACAAAGCGGGCCAAACGAATCAATAAGGAAAAGTAAGGCATAGTTTGGATGCGAGGTAAGTTAACCTTGCACCCTTTTAAATTACAGTACACTTACTTGTGAATAGTGATTGGGAATTATGTTAAGTATTTGAAATATGATATTCCGACATGGTACAATGCAAGTCGGAATAAGTAAAACTGGCGAGAAACCATAAGTTATGGTAAAAAGGGGGTAAAATGGTAAACTAGTCGGGTGAAGACTAGTAAATAAGGAATTTGAAACAATACATTATGGGGTGAATCGTTACGGGTAAAAAGTGGTTAAATAAATATATGGACACGAGTTGACGGATAGTATAAAAGATGTGAAAAGGAACTATTGGGTGTAAGTCTTAACGGGTCAAATAATTTAATAAATGTCTTCTAAATAATGAGAACTCACGGTGTAAACCGGGATAGGTTCAAGGGGCGAGATGGTGTCAAAATGCCATCTTATTAAGATAAATGGCCAATTAGACTAAACGGGTCAAATGGTGTTGTTAACACCATTTGACTATAATAACTGACGATCGCTTTGTGAGTTTTGTGATCACAGGGAAGAGCTATAAGGTTCGCGAAACTATTAATTAGTGATTAATAGCGAAAGGTATTTTAAACGGGTTAAAAAATTTGACCCGAGCCAGGTATGTATAAGTAAGAATATGGCTAAAATGTGAAATTTTGGTCAAATATATTGATAGAAGTCCTTCACCGTAAATGAGGGACTAAAGTTGACCAAAACGCCCTTGATGGGTAAATCGGACAAATGACCCTTAAGAGTCGTTTAGAAACATGTATTAGAATAAAGTAAAGTTTAGTTAAGTGTTGAAACATAGGCATAAATCCTTTCCGGATCAAATGCCTCAAAATAGCTTCTTGTCGTAAAATAACAACCGAAAGGGAGTGAATTCGGAATAAATAATTGTGACACCTAAAATCCACCACCATAATAGTTGTGGCGGAATACCACTTGATAGAATTAAATATAGGAGGCTATGCGTAAAAGTGCGTAAATACCCTTAGCGGGTCAAATTAAGCACATAACCATAAACGGGTTAATGATGTGTAATAACCCATGATTGAGACTAATATGATAGACAATATTGAATTTAAGAGATTTATGGAAACAGGGATCAAACAAACTTGTTTGTTTGATAAATTCATGAACGGGTCAAAATGTAGTAATTATATTTTAAGCAGAAAGCTTAAAAGCCCATACTTTTGTTAATCTGGATGTCGGATGTTAGCTCCATATGATGGACAATTAAATTACGGTCGTGTAGGAAAAGAAATCGTGTAAAACGAATATGTAGTTCGAAAGATATGTACGTTTTTGTGAATTATAAGTTGAGTAATTGAGCTGGGAATCTGCAGCTCAAAGAAAACAACCTTTCTGTCGAAACAAGGCCGTCGCGTCGTGCGACGACCAATCAAGTTCACCGTCGCGGCACGCGACTATCGTCGCGGCACGCGGCAACAGGGGTTGAACCCGTCGCGGCACGCGACAGGCATATATGTTGTAGATTTGTTGTTTGTTCAATTTTTGGCCTAAAGAGCTTGGTTTATTACATTATAAAACTATCAAAACTAATGTTTGTGATGGTTTTTAAATCGTAGGTATATCTTGGGATGTCGGGTGATGATCAAGCTCATCGAAGAACCGAACACGATCTAGATACAAGCTTCCGCACACCGTTTCGTTGTATATTTTAAATGACGAACTTAATTACATTATGTTATAAACTTTTAAATTGTAAAAGGTTTTAATTAACTAGTATTTTTCAATGTATATGTAATCCTAATTACATGATTGTTTTCGTAAACTATACGTTAAACCCTGAATTGATAGAATGGGTGTTACAGAAGCTGAATCTCATGTTGGTGATCAGCATACTGTCATTGTTGATGAAGCATAGGTTGAAACAGTTGCCATAGCTCAGTGGGGAATGGAGTAAATGTTGCAGCAGTGGGTGGAGCTCTTTGAGCATGTAACAACTGTTGCAACATGTTTTTGATATTTGCAACAGATGTTTCAATTTTGTCTACTCTCTCCGTCAATTCTTTGTATTTCAAACCATCACCCAAATGAATGGGATCATCTAATTTCCCACTAGCAGTGGTTGTATCAGTAGTTGACTTAGGAAAAGTTTCCCAAAAGTCATCCACTGATGCCCCTTGTTCTTGGTACTGGGGACTTCCCTTTTCATTAACTATCTTGGTTAACACACCAGTGGGTAATTTAAACACATCAGTGGTAACTTTGATAGCATCAGAAATGGTTGCCATTAGTGGATTCAACACATGTAGTAGCTGCTCCACTTGAACTACTGCCAGGAATTTCTTGTAACTCCTGCAGTGTAACCTCCTCAGCTGTTGATGGGTTAGCAATGATAGAGGAATCAGACTCAGTCACTTGTTGAGGTATTTTCTCAGTGATAGGTTGTTGAGAAGAACTAATTTTTGTCTGATCCATATCCAGAGCATTCAACAGCGGTAGAAAAGATGGTGGAATTTGTGAAGTGAGGATAGGGGTAGAAAGAGAATTTACCCCGGGAGCAGGGCTGTGGAAGATGGATTCAAGTGGATCCAGAGCTTCATAATGTGGTGTCCCTGTGTATACAACCTGATCCTTTTGAGAGAATGTAGGAGGAGTTTGAGGCTCAGGTTGAGATCTTTCTTCCATCTGCTATGAGGAAGTAGCAGCAGTGGTTATAGGTGACTTTTGTGTTATCACAAGATTTTCTTCTGGGATCTCATCTTCCAGAAGATCCTTTTTGGATGGGATGGTGGGCTTTTTGGTAATTTTCTTTTTAGGCTTTTTGGTAGATTTTGGTGGGGGTTTCACAGCAGTGGTTATGCTGCTGTAATCACCAGGAGCAGTGGGCTCAACAGCAGGAACCTGAGGAGCAGAGGTTGTCTCAGCTAAATTCTGCTCAGGTTCCTTTGTTTGTGTTTTGGAAGGTTTTGACAGCCTTGTAAAGGTTTCAGAAGATAGGCTGTTTATTTGAATAGGATTTCCTTGGATATGCACATGTGCACTATCCTTTGGAATTTTCTTTTGTAAATAAAAACTTAAAAATCTTGGAAACAATAGAAATGGTTTTTTCTTATCTTTGATATTATTAATATTTTTGACCATATCATTGAAAATCTCCTGGGAGTAGTTAGAATTAACTTCAACCATTATAGCATATCCCAGGTATTGGATTTTCAATGGTATTTCATTGAAAGTTGTGGTTTTATTTGAAACACACATGAGGAGGGTATGGAATAAAAATCTCATGGGAGGTGGAAAACTCTTTTTTTGCAAAGTATCTTTTTTCATTTGTTCCGCATACCCCCTCTCAATCAAATCAATTTGATATTCTTCCTTTGTGTAGGTCCCCTTAACCCGTGCAGATCGTAACAGAATCGTCGATCCAACCTAGAGTGCGGAATCCTCTAGATCAGATTTAACAGAAAACGTGTAGAAACAGAAATCACTATAAACCCGATCTTTATTGATTAACCTAAACCCTAATGCTAAGCTTTGTTTATATAGGACAAAGCTTTGCATATGGGCTAGGTCATGGGCTAGGCCCATTTCGCCTACCATCCCCATATGCGGGTTTGGTTTGGCCCAATTACTCTTAAATAACTATTACAAAGCTAAACTCGCTAACTGTTTATCGTTTTACTAATTACAAGATATCCAAAGACCAAATCTAAGTTGTTGTCACAAATATGCACCAACACTTTGGGAAAAAAAATTTACCTGTATGATCATTCATTTGAAAAACCTCAGAAATGGTTTAAGGTGTGACAGCAACCTGAATTCCCCTTATGGTTGAAGTAATAGCACAGGGCTTTTTGTCCTGAACTTCAAGTTTTGCATTTTTCCAAAAATCACGTAAGGTATCCAGGTAGATAGGTGCGTTACAGGTCAACAAAGTTTTGTACTTTGAAGATGAGAGAGCATCAATAATGGAGTGAAAGGTTGTGCTTTGACTTGTTTTGTCAAGTATACACAGGTAGTTATGAGGAGTTTTTAGTGCGAGAGCCATGGTGATTTGAAAGTAGGTGCGAGAGGAGGAAGAAGATGAGTGATTCGAAGGATTTTGATGGAAACCTCTTTTTGAAAGGAATTTTGAATTCGATTCGACAGTGAAAACCCTGTTTGGGGTTTTGATCAGGGTTTTATAAGGGTAAAAAGTGAATGCTGACGTGGCAGCGCTTACAAAGATCTAACGGCTAAGTACTGACCACGTAATAACCTCCGATGAATAATGGAGGACAATTGTTTAGGAAACCACTGATGATCAATATCAGTGGTTTACAGTGGTGAAAATGAAAACAGTGGGTGATTTTTAACTATAACTGGATAGCCAACAATGATTGAAACACTGATTTTGGCCAGTCAGTGGTCAACATGAAGAATGTGGAAACAGCGGTTGTCTTTCAGCAGTGGATAACTTTTAACAGCCCGATGTTTGAACCAACACAGTGGTTGTAACAGACTTTTAAGGATTATTGAAAACTATCATTTTTAACTATTTTCAAAAGTGTTAAAATATGAGAAGACTTAAACAGATATTGGAGCTTAAACAGATGTTTCGCCTTATATATCAGTTGTTTGGACTTAAACAGATGTTTGACCTTAAACAGATGTTTGGCTATAAACAGATGTTTGGCCTTAAACAAATGTTTGACCTTAAACAGATGTTTGCCATTAAACAGATGATTGATAGGCCTCATCAGTGCTTAGGTACATCAGTGCTTGTCTTTGACAGGGCTTTGTCTTCAACAGTAGATAGGCCTCATCAGTCTTTAAGTCCATCAGTCTTTATAAGGAGCAGTGGTTAGTTATAACAGTCCTTAGCATGATCAGCTTTATAACCACTCCATAACCCTTAGAGAGGAAACAAGTGTCGGTCTACATGGTAAATGAAGAGGTTAATTGTAATTATGATAATCTGCTTTTGTTCTTTGAGCTTCGAAAATTTATCCTTTGGGTTTCTTGGTATTTAATTTTACACTTTTCCCATAAAAGTTGGGGTTTGAAAAGGTTTTTGCATTTAAAGACTGCAGTTTTGAAATATACATTAATATGTTTATATTAAATCTACACGTTTTGATTGATTAAGTATATAAACTCATGGTCACTTCACCTATTTTTCATCACGTTTTCCTACGAAGATATCATACTTTCAGCAAAGTCGAGTAACAAAGTTTATTGAAATGGCGTCATTCACTTCTGTAAAATCAGATGATTTAAAGCAGTGTTTTTTCAGGAAAATCGAGGAACATGTGTATCAAGATAGGGCTACTCTTCAAGAGCTGAAGATATGTTTTGATGGATTGCAAATTGGCCTGTTCACGAGACAACAGGTTTCCAGAGATCTTATGCGGATGCCTTCAACTTCCGTTCGTGAGCTTTGTGTTGTCATATATAGAGTGCGGTGATAGAGACGTGGAGTTCATGCCGATGCTGAAGGACATACATCGAGAGGTTCAGCAATCGATGGAGTTGAAGCTAAAGTTTCTTAATTCTTACGGTTATTGTTAGATTTAAAAGTTTAGTTGTTCAGTATGTTATGTAATTATTGGACTTTTAATGTCATGAATAAATGAATAAATTTTAATTTTATGAATCTATGTTGCGTTTGTAGGAAAAAAAAAGAAAGAGAACATCAATTTTAAATTACCAATTGCATATTTTGAATTTCAAAAGTTATTGATATTATCAGTAATTACAGATTTGAATTGAAAGCAATTGTCATCATGACTTTTCTAATTTTTATTTTAACTTTAATTAAGAGAAAATAACCGTCAATTTGAAATTCCCATTTTGCATATTTTTAATGTCCAAAGATCAAGAAATTAGCATTAATTACTGATTTGATATGCAACAAATTGTCATCAACAGTTTTTTTTTTAACTTTAATGTTGGAGGAACTATTATCTCATTGGAATGTAACGATTAGGTAAAATGGTAATTTCATTGTAATTCTAGTTTTCATTTGATAATTTCATTCTATCATTAATTAACCATATCAACAATAAAAATGTGAGCAGTGGCTGTTTTTTAGGGAAACCACTGATGGTCAATATTAGTGGATGTCAACAATAAAAATGTGAGCAGTTGCTGTTTTTAAAGTATCAGTGGATAGCCAACAGTGATTGAAACACTCAAGTTTGGTCAGTCAGTGGTCAACATGAAGAATGATGAAACAGAGGTTGTCTTTCAGCAGTGGATAACTTTTAAACACCGATGTGATAAATACTGTTACATATAAACACTGAAGTGATATGACATCTAACAACCTAACAGAGTATAAAACACTAATGTAATAAATACTGTTACATATAAAAACTGTTAACATAAACAAAGGTAGAATATCTGCTGTTGATGCTGAACCACTGTTGTTGTTGGGCAGTGGTTCACCTTTGGTTTTGTCTAGGGTTTGTCTCGAGAGATAAACTCTAGGGTTTGTCTCGAGAGATTTTATATACATAACATACCATTAAGCGAATCAAAATGGGGAGCAGTCAATCATGGAACCAACATAATTTTCATCATAAACACTGAAGTATCATAAAACTGTGAATGAATATACCCAATCCAAAATTGTTAGACATTTTCATAAATCTAACAACCATCATCGAAGCTGTAACAAAATCTAAACACTGATACACTAAACACTGTTACATAAGAAAAACTGATACATAAATACTGATGTTGAATCTACTGTAGATGCTGAACCACTGCTGTTACTGACCAGTGGTTTTCCTTTGGTTGATCAGGCCTTAGGTACATAAGTGCGTGTCTTTAACAGGGCTTTGTCTTCAGCAGTGGATATGTCTCATCAGTCTTTAAGTCCATCAGTCTTTATAAGGAGCAGTGGTTAGTTATAACAGTCCTTAGCATGATCAGCTGTTATAACCACTCCATAACCCTTTGAGAGGAAGCAAGTGTCCGTCTATTCAAATGAGAGGAATCATTGCATTACATCCCTATTGAAAAACAGGATCGATAAATTTAGGGAAAATGGGTTTGAAAGATGATAACCCAACAGGGGAGGATCTCATTCTACAGCTCCGATAAATTCAGGGGTATTCTCAAATAATGGTTCCTAGATGTTTGAAGCCCGACAAAGACCGACAAATGTCCACAATGCTGCTTCTTTGGACATTTGTCGGTCTTCAAACATCTAGGAAACATTAATTGAAAATACCCCTGAATTTATCGAAGCTGTAGAATGAGATCCTCAACTGTTGGGTTATCATCTTTCAACCCCATTTTCCCTAAATTTATCAATTCTATTTTTCAGACCTCCCAAAGCCACCTATCCGCCTCCAAAGAGATCGAGACAGCTTGAAGCATAACCTGCACTTGCTGTAATTCCACCAAGTCAGTATTTAATCCCAATATACCAACTCAATACAAATAACAAATATTTGGTGTGCTACAACTGTAAATAACTCAGGAAACAGATTTGAAACCATAAATATGGATTATAGAGATCTATGAATGAAACATGGGTGAATAAACCAACAAAACAGATTGTGAAAAACAAAAACTACAAACATATCAAAATCAATCTAGTAGTAATCACATGGTACACCAATGCAAGCATCTGAATAAACAATAACAAATCAAAGACAAAATCAAAAGCTACAAACATATCAAACAAAGTGTATTAACAATTAGCAAAAGAATAACAATTACCTGATTTATGTGCGGCTCTTAACAAAAGAATCAACAATTTACCGATACTTGCCGAAACCATAACTGGTAAGATTTATGTGCGGCTCTTAACTACATTCTGTAGAATCTGTACATCTAACAAATAATCAAAGAACAAAGAAACAAGCCAAAAAACATTCTGTAGAATCTGTACATCTAACAAATAATTAGAATGGCCATTTTTACCTTATTTCACAAATTTCATAATATGAAAATAAGTAAAACATAGAAAAAATGAAACCAAACACCTGATATTTGTCGTTCGAATCTTTGAGTTGGTCGTCATAGTCCTACAACCTTTTGATGTCGTTGGAATCGGTCGGTGATGTCAGTAGCCTAATCAACAAACAACAGCAAACAACAATAGCAAGTCGCCAATCAATCGACCTCAAAATCATATAGAAGCCCAAAAATAAAACAAACCCTAACCTAAAACTCAAAATGGAAAAATGAAAAAATATATTTATAACTAACCCTAAACCTCAAATCCATTACAGCATAACCATTCAATCGACCTCAAAATCATATAAAAGTCAAAAAATAAAATGAAAATTAGATAAGTGAACATCAAAATTGAACAACAAACCTGACCAAAAATTAACCAAGGGAACTACAGGTCGTAGAGTCGCCAACCTCCGATCATCTCCGTCATCAAGTTCCCAGCGGAACCCTAACCGAAGCACAACAATAGGTAAAGACGAATGAAGATCGAATGAGTGAACAATGAAAACAAAGATCGACACTTATAGAATGGAAGTTATTGATAATCTAACCTTGATTCGGAGGGTTGATCTGAACATCTGTTAAGATCGGAATAGAGCAGAGCGAGAGAGAAAGTGGGGAAACCCTAAATAAGAGATGAGATAGATAAAAGAGAGGAGTGGTACTGTTGGGCAGGAAAAAGGAAAAAAGGTAGCCCTCATCTACTGACACGTGACTCAAATAACTTTCATTTATTATATATAATAGAGTTGAAGAGGGATGACCAGTCAGCTGATCATTAGTCAATCTTTTAAGTTTTTTTTTTTTGTTTATATTAGTTTTTACCCTTTAACATTTTGTATTGTCACTTACAACCCTTCAATTTTCTAAAAACTTTATAAACTTTTTTGTCTTTTAGTAAGTTTTGTCTATTTTAGTTTTTACCCTTTAACATTTAGTATTGGTACTTACAACCCTTCAACTTTTTTAAAAACTTTATCATATTTTACATTCTTATATTTATGTACGTGTTGGTATAAATTCAAGTTGATTACATTTTTTTTTGAAAATGGGTACGCTTAGATATTTAATATACTTTTTTTTACGTTTTGAGTTAATTTATGTTTTGACATAAATTCTGTTTTACAACAAGTGGGGTCAAATACAATATGTTTTCATTAGATTTTATAAATTCGACTTACTTTACTTTCAGCGTCACCGCAACGCACGATACAATTTTTAACTTAAAAACCATTAATTTTTATTTATTTTTATTTATTTTTATGTAAGTGTCGGTATAAGTTCAGATTAGTGTTCGCCTTAAATTTCTTTTGCAAATAACTTGGGCCAAATATAATACGTTACCGTGCTTATTTTTATGTACATCCGTATCACGTGTGAAAATTTACTAGTTTTATATATATCCCTAGAATAACGCATTCCCATAGTCATAAAGATTATTTTCTAAATTTATTAATTTAGTTTTAGATCATGTGTAGTGGGATGAGAAGATAATGCTTTCACTATTGGGCGTTTTGCGTCATCTGACGGTCCAGTCAACAATGGGGCATTATGAGGCGTTATTCTAAAATGGATGTAGTGGTATAATGCACAATCCAATGATTACTCAATTAATTTTTTTTAACTAAAACTAATGAAGAAATGAGTGTAGCGGCAAGCCAAAAAAATCTTGATCAGATGTTTAATTTGGCACGTCCTAGCCTAATTTTTGAAAAAAAAACGCCCCCAGAGGCGGTTAATGGATGTGTTTAGACGTTTTCTTAAACCATCGGGTGTGGGGGTCGTCCCTTCCCCGTCTCGGGTCGTCGGCCACGTCGACCCCCCCCCCCCCCGGGGGTCGTCGCGTCCTTCCCGGCTTCTCCAAGCCGTTGGAGACGAGGCAAATGTTGTGTGCCCCCCTCTGACTTCTCTCTCTCCCCTTTATTATATATATTGGTTTTTATTATTGGTTGGGTAGTCCGTGAGGGAATAGTCCTCCACCCTTGATGAGGTGACGGCTACGTGTAGGGTAGTAGTGGGTTGTCTCTTTGGACACTAATTCACCAACTCACCAAATCCATTAATTAGAAACGTCTCCCAAAACCCACCCACCAACTAACCAAAAACCCTTTTCTTTAAAAAGTATCTGTCCTTTCCTGCTTTTCAACAGAGTCCAGTCCAGTGGTCTCATCAATCATCCCCAGATACCCACTCATCTTTCTCCGAACGATTCTTCCTGAAATGGGTTTCTTCCGATGATCGTGTTTCACCGCCGATTGTGTTAAAGGAAAAGGTTTTGTTGATCACACATTGCGTTGCAGAGATGAAGAAGAAAGCGAAAAGGGTTGAGAAAAATGAAGATGACTGTGAAGAATGGTGCTTTCAATGCAAAGATGGTGGCGATTTGATCATTTGTGATCATAAGTGAGTCTGTTTTTCTTCAATGTTTTCTTCATCGGTTTCTGTTTGTTTGTTTAGTAGACATAAATAATGGTATTTATTTTGGTCTTTTATCATGAAACCCCCAAATTAATTGTTATGGATTATGTTGACAAACATCACTTATAATTTATTGAAAAATGCATGTCTGTTGTTGTTGACTCAAGGGTATTTTGGTCTTTTAGCTTGGTTAAACATTTGAGTTCAGACAAATCAATTGTTATGGAGGATGATGTTGACAAACATTACGTCGTTACCTAATTTATTGAAAAAAAAAAAAACCTTGTTTGAATGCATGTTTGTTGACTCAAGGGTATTCTGGTATTTTAGCTTGGTTAAAGATATGAGTTCAGGAAACCCCAAATCAAGTGTTATGGAGGATGTTGTTGACAAACATTACTTAATTTATTAAAAAATACATTGTTTGATCGCTTGTTTCCTAGACTTAAGGGCATTGAGGTCTTTTGACTTGGTTAAAGATATGAGTTCATGAAGCCCCCAAATCGGTTGTTATGGTAGTTCACCTATTGAGTAAAAAAAACACCTTTAGCTTTCCACTTTGATGATTTCTTCAATGATCTGAGCATTTGCTATACATGATGTCAAATGTTAAATCATCTGTTATAGGGGTCAGGTTGGGTCGGGTCGGGTCGGGTCATAGTTACTGACTGGATCTAGCCTTTTCCGTTAGCCTTGGGACCACCCTCCATTGATCAAGTCAATGCCTATATAGCTGAATATGTATGTATGTATTTATTTATAATATATTAAGTTTTTTTTTGTTATTATTTCAGGGATTGCTTGAAATCGTACCATCCTGAGTGTGTATACTTTGATGAGTCCTCTGGGAAATCTAAAAGCCGGTTTATATGTAGTAAGCTTGATTACTAAAAGTGTTATTAACATTATGAAAGTTGTCGCCAATTTAAATATTTTTTACGGTGATTAAGACATAATTCTTGTTTCCAGATTGGCATAAATGTGATACTTGTAAAAGAGCTTCAGATTTCCAATGCTATTGCTGTCCAAAGAGTGTTTGCGGACGTTGTATCAAATCTGCCGATTTTGTTCATGTTAAAGGGAAGAAAGGATTCTGTGAGCACTGCTTGAAGCTTACACTACTTGTGGAAGAAAAGAAAGATGTTGATTCTGAGGGGGTATTTTTGGAAATTACCATTTTTACCTTGTTTATGTTTTAGAGTTCAATCACATATGATTGTTTGATAACTGTTCTAAATTGATTGAAACTATATTCAAAACTAGCAAGTGCTAAATGATACGAATTAATATAATTTAACAAAAACGATAATAGTTTTTGAACGATTCTTAACTTGGAATTTGGTTTTCAGGAAACTGTAGACTTTAACAATCGGAACACGTACGAGACTCTATATAAGGAATATTGGGAGATTATTAATGACACTGAAAAGTTGACTCTTGAGGAACTATTATCCGCCAAAACAAAACTGAAATCTGGAAAAAATTACGATTCAGACCAAAACGACGACAGTGATGAGTACCAATGTTCGGATTCTGAAGAAAATGAAGAAAAGAAACCACACGGTTCTGGAAAGAAAATGAAAAGAGCAAAGCCTGAACCGTTAGAGAAAAAAGTCAAAACAAAAGTAAAAAAGGAAGTCAAAGGGAAGTCAAAGTCAAACAAGGAAGAGTTCATGGGATGGGGATCAACGCGTGTCATCGAATTTCTTACCTACATAGGAAGAGATACATCTATTGCATTATCTCAACGTGAGCTAGAAAACATCGTTAAAAGATACAGTCAGGAAAAGAATCTAATCCAAAAGAACAAGATAGTTGAGTGTGACGAATGGTTACGGTCCGTTTTTAAAAGAAAAACAATACGAATGAATAGAATTTATGATTCTTTGGAAACCCATTTGGCTGAAAATCAGGTGTCATCTGACGAAGATGAAGATGAAGAAGAAGAAGATGATTTACGGTATGAATCAGAGGAAATTGATCATGAACATAAGGAGGTGGTGGTGCTCAATAAAAGGAAGAAAAAGAATAATGACGGTAAAGTAGTAGAGAAACAAGAGGACATGACAGATGTTTTGCATTACCAGTTTGCGGCAATTGTGCCTGAAAACATTAGGCTAGTGTATTTGAGAAGGAGTTTAGTGCAGGAGTTTACTAAAGAACCGGAGAGCTTCAAGAGTAAAGTGGTAGGAAGTTTTGTGAGAGTTAAAGAAGATACAAATGGTTGCTTTTCAAGGGGTTCTTATCAGCTTATGCAAATAACAGGTATTTCCTTTTTGATATTATGTAAATTTTATTTTGTTATTTTAGATGATTATTTTAGAAATCAATACAAATGGTGTTTGGATGTACTTTGTTGTAATAATCGTGTTTTTAGTTGTTCAAATGTTTGAGAAATTCTATTGTTTAAAAATTGATATATTTAAAGTTATTTGTTTTTATGCAGTTTTTTTATAAATTATTTTTTCAGGTGTAAAGAAATGTTTGGTTGATGAAAATGAATTTATTCTGAAAGCATCAGAAACAGATATCTGCATCACTTCGCTGTCGGATGATGACTTCTCTGAGGTGAACTACCATTAAACCTTAAAGTGATGCTAAAAAAGATGGTTGTGATGAATATGATTTTTTCTCCTGTTTTTTTTTTTAATGTTTAAACCATCAACCGTTTTTGAACGTTGTAAAATTTCAGGAAGAATGTCAAGATTTAAAAAAGAAAGTGAAATCTGGAATATTTCAAAAGCTTGAGTTGGTAAGCCTAAAAGTCATTGTGCATTCCCTAATATATTGCAATAGAATTGTATTTTACAAATGTATATCTACATATACAAAACTGACCATGTTGACTTGTATTACAGACAGTTCTTGAAGAAAAGGCTAGGAGTCTGCACAGGGACATTGTGACACATGTATGTACGAGTAACCATTCATTTATTATTTACCCAACTTTATTGTTTCTCACTAATGTCATTACCTCTTTAAGTATATAAGTTGGTTAATGCAATTGCTACCTGCTATAATCATTTTTTGTTAATTAGTGGATTCCTCGAGAGCTTGGCATATTGAAACATCGCATCGACCAAGCAAACGAGAAAGGATGGAGAAAAGAATATCCTTTTTCAGTAATTGATGGAACTTACTCTATACTAATCTAAATTTAGGGGTGTTCACAGGGGACTGGTTTTGACAAAATTTCTCGGTAGAACCTCTATGTATGATGTCACAATATTGCAAACCCATCCGAAATCATTAGGTTTTGCTGTTTGGACAGATTGAACCGGTTGTTATATTTATATTCTTTCAAATTTGTTTGTATAAAATCCTTAAAAATGATTGAAACAGTTCATGAACGTTGTATATATTAATAAGAAAAATAATTAAAAACTGAAAAGAAAAATGATGGTAAACGGCTGATTAGGTTTATGTGATCCTTGACCTGTGTCTATTTTACGCTCTTTGAGTACTTGAGAAAAAGGGAACTCTTGCTAGATGAAAAAAACAAGCAAAAATTACTAGAAACGGTTCCAAGTGTGGTTCCAGATGTTGAAGATGACTACAAAGATTCACCAAAATCTATTCTAACACATTCGTCATCGGCTGCTTTCGGTATCACTTCAGGTATGATAAAATCACGAAAATAGTCATTTTTCTTGGAAGTTTAATACCTATATAGTTATTTCAGAAACTAATCACTCATAGTTTTACTCGCACATCAGTCTTTTTCCCTAACAAATGACTCAAAACTAATGTGATACGTGACGCATATTGTGTATAGATTCACATATGTATTGTTATCTGCATATAGATACGCTATCAAAGATTCATGTATCTCATGGCTATATACATAAAATTGTGTTGACAATGACCATAGAGATAAGAAAAATGGCTACTTTTGTGATTTACTTTTTTTTTTTTTTTTTTTTTGTAATTAATATAAAGAAGCACAATGTTTCTATCCTGTACAAAGTAAGTCAATAAATCTGCAATTTATTTGTGCAAAAGCGGTGAAAGAAGAAGTGCCTGCGTCTGAAACATACGAAATGGCGATGAAACTGGAGAAATTTTTTGGTTCCCTGGAGAAGCAAGAAAAGTCAAGTAAGCCATCTATTGTCAAAAGTCCAAGTCAATTGTTTGACTTTAGTAAAGAAAAGTCAAGCATGGATGATATAATCAAGGCGGATGTTGAAGACACTGAAAGCTCTCAGTGGTTCGTTACATGCCTGAGCGGTGAAAAGGTGGGGCCCATATCATTATCGGTGCTCAAGAACTGGAGCCAGACCCAAGCTGCATCAAAATCCATGATTTATAAGATAAACGAAAGCAAAGAACAGGCCAAGCCACTGACTGCTGTGCTGAATCTTGCTTTTTTTAGAAAATGATCATGTTTTCAGGGGTTCTTTTGAAACTTATGTTTTGACTTTGCTAAAGTCAAAGTAGTATGTCCAGTTCATGAGTCTATTTTTAGTGGTGGTATTATATAAGAGCAAGAGACCAGTGGTTTTGGAAACATGTTGTTCATAGTCTAAGAACAGGTAAGATTGGTCTCGTTGTGTTGAACTCTGCGTATTTTAGTTGTTTTGTGTTTAAATCTGGTGTTTTGCTATTTTGTTGTTGAGGCTTTTTGCTTCACATGTACATGGTTGAAATAGCTTTGCTGATAGATGACAAACTGAGCAAATTTGACTAAGTTTTAGGACTTTGGTTAACCCACACTTTTATTATTAATTTTTGTAAAAATAATTTTGTTTACTTTTTTTTTAAAGTTAATGGGTGCTTATAGAGGTGACATTATTATTATTATTATTATGTATATAATTTATGAACTTCTTAGGTACATTGAATTTTATCTTTTTTATCTTTTTGTAATTTTTGTCTTTTATGAATTTGTTTTCATCTTTCCTTTTTCTTTTCTATTTTTTTGTTTTTCTTTTTTAAGTTTCAATCGAACCTGGTGTTGTATATGTAACAAAACGAACGGTCTAATACTGGATCGAACGTCAGTACTGAAATTGATATTCGTTTTTATTGTTTCTATCGATGTAAACACATCTTGGTATTTTTTGGTCATATCATGACTTTTTTTTTGTTTCTCTTTCGGTAAGTGTCGGTATCTTATTGAACCGAACCAATATCAAATGAATTCCTGCCATTAACGTTATTGTGTTTACGTTCCATTAAAAATTGGGCCGCCCCGCCGCAATGCGCGGGTGTAACCCACTAGTTTGCTTAAATAATAATGCTTTTAGATTATCTAAATTGTTTATTGAACGGATCGTGTTTTAGTTGACATATTTAACTTGCTTAATTAAATGTTTTGCATTCGGGTTCACCTATTTATATTTAAATATACAAGTTGACCCCTCAACTGTAAATAAACAAGTCGATTTAATCAAACAAGATGACCCATTCAATGTGTATGTTCACAATTTACTTATTCAAATAGTAGGTTTGACGTCCTTAATTCAAAATTAGTCTTGTTTACTTTAACGATTTAAGTCGGCACTACTAACACATCTAGAACTTATATATAAGATTTTGTGCATCTGAATCGCTCAGAGGTAGGTGTGTTTGGTTCACTAAAACATCACCTCTTAATGGTTCCATTCAGCTCTGAATGGTTCAGCATATGAGAGAGTCTGAATGAAAAATAAGACCTTGTACCCTTCCTCAAACAAAACAAGCTGCTCTCCTCCCTCAACCTCTCATATCACTCTGCTCTCCTCCCTCAACCTATCAAGATTCCGACAAACAAACGGAGCGGCGTCACGGCGGCGACGTTCAGCAGCGGCGGATTTCAGCGGCGGCACACAGCAACAACGTCAATAGCAGAGCCGTTTTCCGGCACGACTCCGGCAGCGGAGGTTTGTTCCCTTTCGGTGGGGGTGCTTCGGCACGACTCCGGCAGCCGTTTTCCGGCACGACTCCGGCAGCGGAAATTTTTGTGTTGTTAATTGTTGATTTTGAAGGTCTCTAGGTTGATTTTGACAGAAAATGGGTAGGATTCTGTAGATGATTAGTGAAGATGATAAAAAGGACTAAAAGGAATGTATTCTTGAGGGAGAGAGAGAGATGAAACTTTACTTTCCACTGATGTTCAAAAAGCACAAAAAGGAATGTTTGAGAGGTTTGTGGACGTTCAATCCATATATTTTCCGGTCAAAGAAAGGTATTTAGTTTTATTGAGAGGGGTAAAAATGTCATTTTACACAGTCATTCAGATGTGTAACCAAACGACACTTTACTGGTTCAGCACTTACTGGTTCAGAGCCTCTTATCCATTCAGACCTCTTATTGATTCAACACTTATTGGTTCAGATGTTGCCAAACAGCCAACCAGCTTTGAATACTTCCTTTTTCTACTTACAAACTTTAGATTTAACTGTTTTGATATTTTCAAGATGATATATAACTTTAGAACAAAGACCCGTTGTCTAGTCAAGTATGGTACAAAGATTTCAAGATGATTAGCATGTTGGGAGGAGACAAACACAGTTCTAATGAACCAGAAAACAGTGACAACACAATGCAAAATCATATGGAGAATGTCTGTAAATTTTGAGTCTTTTAAGTGCTACCATGAAACTTGTTTGGTTATTAAATGAATGAATGCTCTCATTTCAATGAAAAAAGTTGTCTAAGATTTCTTCACATGACATTCTCAGTTTCAGCTGCAGCTTCTTTCCTATATGCTTAATCTCTCTTTCAATTTCTTACTCTCTTCAAAGTTGGCCTTCCTCTTTACTGCTTTCTGCCAAAGAAAACAAGATGAGAACGCTATCATTTCTTTATGAAAATTTATTTTCTAAAAGATTTCCACATGTTTATAGCATTTCTTGGATACATATATTTAAGAAAATATATAAAAAAAAAAAAAAAAAAACATCGATGAAGATAAGAGGCTTACTTCCTGACGGAAACATTTATCGAGCTTTATCTTGAGATCGGTACACTCACCAAAGAATTTTCCATAAGGATGCTCATTATGGCACTTCTGAAACAGTTCGATTATCTACACCAAACACGAGAACATCAGTTTCAGAGATTATAGACGAAATGGGTAAATGAGTCTTTTAACTTACTTCAGCACACATTGGGTGCCTATGTAATGTCAATGGAGGATGCATTTCCACGTCTTACAATCAAAATAGAGGGAACTGCACAGACTGAAACATTCAAAAACTCACTTCACATCGTATAAAAAAAACAAACAAGAAGAAGAAAAGAAGTAAATCATCTGATATAAAAGGAAAAGCATATTAACCCCTTGGTTTAAAGAGCGAGAAGCGCACAAAAGTGACAAAGTCTAAAACCGAGGCGCAAAAGTGCACCGCGTTTCGTACCCAAATCGCAAATAATTATGTAATTTTTTTTATATATTTCCTATAGGTTTCTAGCAGCATTTACCTAATACTTAGACAAGTATGCTTTATATATGTTTAATATGGAAATTACATACATGTACAACCTGAGAAGCATGATGTACAACAACCTGATGCACAAAAATATGGGAAATATATGAGGCACACACCTCAGGGTAAATTCTTTGCCAAGAAATCGCACTTATGCTACCAAAAGCGCAGAGGCGTGAGCCTTGTTGGCGCCTTGTGCTTTATTAAACCAAAAATTAAAAAAGCTTCTCGCAAAATATTCCATCGTATATTTATACAAACCGCAGTAACTAAAACTAAGTAAGATGCATAGCTGAAGAAACACTAGTTAAACACAAAAATAAATTCTTAAAAACTATCGATTTGCCAGCAAGTACATTTCATTTCACCATATATAAGATGTAAATGTAATTATGGCAAAAGAACGTGATGGGTTTGCGTCAGAACGGATCATGGGCTGAATCAACCTGCTAATTCTTTTTCTTTTTGATGCAACCCTAAAACTATTATTTACTCACATAATAATCGAATTCCAAAATGGGCCAGGGTTTAATTGTGTTCCTTTGATGAACGACGGGTCAGGTCGATAACTAGCAAAAAGTGGGCATCACCTGCATAAAGACTATGAGGTTGGGTTGCTTAAAACGATTCATTTAAGTCACAGATATGCAAAACTGGTTTAAAATTTTTGCAAAAGATATTTTTAGGGCATGTGTGTTAAAACAGAAGTGGCAGTCTATATACCCCAAAAACAAAACAAGTTTACTGGTTGTGGTGTGTATGTATTTCTCTGCAACATAACAAATCCATCTTCCAATCTGGTTTTCCCTAAAATATCATCAAACAACATGAATTGTAAAAGCATGAGTCAAGTTATTCTACAAATGCTCCTATCGTAAGAAGTGTAAAAAGGATTTATAGAGTGACAAGTGTCCAATAACCTAAAATTAAACCCACTACATCACCACCCAAAACCTAAACACCCACCACCACCCCACCCCACCACCACCCAAAAAAAAAACCTAAAAAAGTCTAAAAAAACTAAACACCCACCACCACCCAAAAACCTAAACCCCCATCCCCCACCCCACCCACTCGGAATTTTTTTTTTTTTTTTTTTTTTTTTTTGCCGAGGGGGTGGGGGTTTTGGTTTTTTGGGTGGTGGTGGATGTTTAATATATATATATTTTTTTAGTGGGTTTTTTAAGAGCCTTGTACCCTTCTTACAATTAGATCCTTTGTATTTGATCCTAATCCGTAAAAGCATATATCATCATATAACAAATACCCCTAAAATAAACTATAACAACAAACAACAAGATCAAGCAACCGTTACATAAAATTGTAATAACCAGTTTACAGGTACAAGGATGAACCAAAAAATAAATAAACGAAAGGAATTCGAGCGATTTTAAAGTAAAGCCATGAATTTGGAATTTGGAACACATACATACAAAACCCTACTTTGACATAAATTAGTAAGGAGAGGGGGTGAACCTTAATCTCGATATGGCGACCAAACAACCAATCGCCAGCGAACTGAAATCTTGTAAAACAAGATGAACCAGGAACATTACATCCATCAAAGAATAGTGATTAGTGAAAGAATGGATGTTTTTAGGCATGTAAATCAATTGTTTGTGAATTTGTTTGTCGGCGAGTTCGTTTACGTTTATTTAATGAACGAACGAACACGAACAAACATTTTTTTTTGTTTGATTATAAGAACGAACGTGAACACATCTTGTGTTCGTTTATTTATGTTCGTGAACACTCATTTATGTTCGTTCATTTATGTTCATTTATTTACGTTCGTTTAAATGTTAATAAATGCATAAATAGTTATATTTATATGAATATTAGGTTTTCTAACTACTTATATAAGTATAATTAATTAGTAATTGAGTTTTCTAGTAATGAAAAATGAAATTTTAGAATTTTTCTTAGATTGTAACTGATCACTTACTTAATATTTATATAAAAAACTACTTAATTTTAGTACCTAAGAACCCTAATTTTGATGTGCTTTCGGATGAACTGTAATGTATTAGACTTGTTTATATTTATTCAATTACGTTCATTTGTGTTCGTTTATCTTTGTTCAATCATGTTAATTTATGCTTGTTTATGTTTATTCAAATATGTTAAGTTTTTTTTTTTTTTTTTATGTTCGTTTATGTTCATGAATTGTTCGTTTGGGCTTTAAACGAACGAACATAAATGAACACAAACATGCCTGATTTCTTAATGAACGAACACGAACAAAAAAATGCGTTCGATTATATGTTCGTGTTCGTGTTCATGCTCGGTTAAAGTTAAATGAACGAACACAAACATGCCTATGTTCGTGTTCGTTCGGTTCATTTACAGGCCTTAGGGGTGTGCAATAACCGAACCGTTAACCGAAACCGAACCCGAACCGAAAACCAACAAAACCGAACCGAAATTAACCGAAACCGAATTAACCGAAAGTCGGTTAACGGATATTTTTCACCATCGGTTAACCAAAATTAACCGAACCGAACCGAATCATTTATTTTTTTTATATATTTCTAGCTTTTATACCTATATTTCATGTTTTATACTTTCATACCATGTAATAATACCTTCATTTCATTTATTTATACCTTCATTTCATTTATTTATACCTCCATTTTATGTATTTAAACATCTATTCATGCATTTATACCTCCATTTCATTTATTTGTACATCCATTTCTTGTATTTATACATCTATTTCATGTATTTATACCTCCATTACATGTATTTCTAAGCAAAAAAATTAGCCCTTGTTTGAATTGGTTATTAACCAAAAATTAACCGAACCGAACCGAAAACCGACAAATTAACCGAAGTCATACCGATTAACCGATGACTTCGGTTACGGTTACGGATAATGCTAATAACCGAACTATTATTTGTATATTTTAATTAAGTGATGAATAGCCGAAGTCCCCCCCCCCCCCCCTCTATATATATATATATGTAATAAATATTTGTTAACATGTGTGTTGTGCTCCTACTGATTACCTTATGATAAACTATTATTTGTATATTTAATAAATATTTCAAGATTTGATTACGTTTCATCAGAGGTTGCGGAGTGGGCAAGTTGCATAACAGGTTAGCACGGGTCTGGTTGCCCCACAAACACCTTTAGCTTAGGGGGTTGTATTACATTAAAAATAGATGTTGGACATCTTTATATCCCTTTTAGTTAAAGAGTTTTGAATAACCCGGTTGAGATTAAAAACCCAATCCAAATTAACCCGTTTATAAGTAAACAGGTCAAGATAGCAACTTCTACATTTTCTAGCATTGACTGTCATATAGTTGCAATCTTCTTTGTCATTCTAATTATCATCTATTTTAATTATATTTAAACAGGTTGAAAATGATATTATGTCATCTTCCAAAGTAAAAACCATGTTGGATAAGACAAGTGGGAGGCTTTGACGAACAAACTAGAGGACAAAGAACAAGAATTGCGTAATTCAACATTACATATAGAAAAACTTAGAGGAGTCGACTTCAGATATCACGCTAGATTTCCAATGTGATACAAAAAGCATGAAACTTGATTTAATGGCCATGGATCATAGTTTTCTTGAAGCTAAAGAACTCCACGAAGAAGCTGCTCAAGAACGTTGTAGGATGCAAGAACTTACTAAGAACTAAAAGATTCAAATACAAAATGCTCAAAAATGTTACGCTATTAGTTGAAGAATATAAAGAATTGAGGGAGAAGCTTAATGAATTTGAAAGCAATGAAGTTTCGGAAATCAAGATGAGGAATCAAATGGATATGAAGCTCAACTACATGAATATGAAATTCTTGTGAAGCAGCTGAAGATACAGTAGAAACTCGATAAATTAATACTCGATTATTTAATAAACTCTCTAAGATAATATTTTTTGCCGGTCCCGACTCGGGGATAGGGTGCTAAATTAATAATTCGCTAAAATTATAAGATAATACATTTTTGATAATTTCTTTAGACCCCATATAAAATATAAATTAATAATTCCTTATATATAGCATATTACATGAATGATTTATGAAGGTTTCTTGAAAAATGACTCAATTGTCTTTTGTTTTTTGTTGAAATCAATTTCCCCTTGAATCTCGTCTCTAATTTTCCTTAGCATGGTAAGAACTTATGGTGTTTTCTCATAGCTCAACAAGAAATTGTTCAATGTGATTGCCGCTTTAATAGCTTCGTTTCGCGAAGGGGGCTCCATTGTAGAACTTTCATCATCTTCTTCATCGATATCATCTTTATTAATTCCAATAACGCTTTCAATAATTTCTTCATCAGTCAACAACTGTGCAACTACATTTTCTTATGGGTGAGTCAGAACATCTTCGACATCCATTGCATTGCGATAACCCAACTCTTTGATCAAATTCTGGAGTTCTTGAGTGCTTTCACCACCTTCATCTGAGTTCTCAAAAGTGATGTTATCTGTTGATCGAAGTTTACAATGACGAAAGCAGTTCGCAATTGTATTTGCATGAACATCCATAGTCCATGCTGAAATTGCAAGATTCATTGCATCTAATACATTTATTTTTGCTGGATTTGGAACCCCTAATTCATAACCCTCCAAAAGACTTCTATAAAATCGACGACGATAATGCATCTTAAAAGCTCGTATGAGTTAATAATTATAACCCTCCAAAAGACTTCTATATATAAATTAATAATTATTAATTTATCGATTAATTAATAACTCTTTTAATTAATAAATTTTGGTGGTCCCAAGTGTATTATTTTATAGAGTTTCTACTGTATGTGAACATTTAAGTGACAGGTCACAACTATTGGTTAATTTTATTGTTAGCAGGAACAGCTATAGGACAAAAAAATTAAGAAGAAGCTGAAGAGTGAACCCAGGAGATGGCTGAGTTGAGATATCAGTTGGATTGGTTGAAGAATACAAAAAACATGCGTGTATAGAAGAAAGATCTTTACAAAGAATAACCGAGTTGGAAGCTCAGGTATCAATATAATTAGTTTAAATTCCCACTTCATAAGTCACCTATTTAATTAGTATGTGAGGTAAAGTTTATAATATTTCATCTTTTCATTATCATCAAGATTAAAAAAGATGGAAGGAAAACTCTTGTTGATGTTCAAGATCTTCCATATTCTTAGGAGGTTCTTCCAGGATCACAAGTTGTGCCTTTGACTTTAAGTTTTAGTACACAAGGTGTCCATTTCTCATTTTTGGAACCAACCCAAGTGTTTAGAAGGCTCAATCAAACTTTGCCATTGTGATAAGGATTCGGATTAATTCTTAGGCCACCAAAATGATAGTGCACTTGCTGAAAAGAATTGTATAACATATCATATTAAAAACATTTTTATACAGTTGACAATGTAAATAAATTGCTGCATGAAGTTACCATACTGTCCCAATCCAAAGAAGAGCTACACTAAAAACTTTTGAAACAAGCCTTGGAATCTGGAAAGAATCCTTCGAGGACAACAGACACTTTGAAAAAAATGAAAGAACTGTTGAGTTATCAATCGGGCTTGAACGCGTTATTAAAATCTAAGTAGTATGGTGAGATGGTTTAAAGTAAACAACTTATCTATGGCCATGATCTTTTTTTTGGGTTTTTAAAAGGAGGGCCGTACTGACCAATCAAAGCGAGAAATGAGACCACTTCAACACTAACCGGATTATAAGGGGTCCCGCCGCAACGCGCGGATGGGTAACCCCTAGTTACAATGGAGGACAAAAACATTCTTTATATAGTATAATGTTTCAAAATGACTAAACTTATTTTCTCTATAGGCTTCCCAGTTCTGATATGACTAAACTTATGTTCTCTATAGGCTTCCCAGTTCTGATAAACATCAATAAGCTGCCAAAAAGTTATAGTTTCGCAATCTAGACACAGTCATCAAACTTTCGTACAACTATGTTAACTCATCTTAAAATCTTTAAAGAATATGAGTCGAGAACATTCAAAATCATTAAATCTAAGAGATAATTAAAACACTTGTTAATAATCATCCTCATAGCCAAAGCAAAAATATAAACATTATACCTCCAAAGCCATCTCAATTTCAACTCCACTTCTGGCAACATCCATGACAATTATAAGAAGCACAATTGCAGCCCTGTTTAGAAAGTGAATCATCCTCACTCGAATTTCACCCTACAAATATTCCATCAAACATTCACTATGAAATACTCAAATCTCACAATCAAATTTCCAAAGCAAGTTCACTATGCATTAAGTTCTTCCATCAGGTTGCATTTATGTTGATTTTTCGAACAAATTATGAACTCACCAACTTTATGTTGATTTTTCGCATGTTCTTTCTCAGGTTGCATTTTCAAAACTTTAGAACGACTGAAATAGGATAAACCGATGGGGATTCGAGTACCTAGCAGGCGTTCATTTTCTAGAAGACTTAGTGTGACAACTGTCAAAATTCCAGGTATCCGTACAGCTATTAAACAATAATTAGTGCTTAATGACTGTGCTGCATTACAATTAATGACTTGAACTGCTTTCTGATTATTGCCATATGCATACATGTGCATCATATATTGCAAATGATATATCAATAATGCATAAGAACCTTATTTGACTCAATTGATGCATTAAATACAGTTAGTACAGTTATCAGACAAATCAGGAAAATGCTGACGGAGTTCGGTAAATAGACAGACGTTGTATTGAGACCTAGATGGGCCAGAAACTAAGTATTACACTAGTATAGTGTGTAGGAAAGCAAGGATCATAAAACTGCCTTCCTAGAGATAATTTAAGTGCCGGAAAGTGCCTAAAACTCACATAAAGTGTTGAATTCAGCAAAAATCAGCAATTATCAGCATTTAAACAATCTAATATCATGCAGAAATATGATTAAATGGTCCTGAATGCTTTCCTAAGTGTCGGGAATCAAAACTGCCATAAAAGGGTACATAAAGCACACTAAACTGCATAGTTTAGCACCCCAACGAACCGGTAACCAACCGAACAACTGGACACTACTCGAAACACCAATTTTTCACTAGAAGCATTGTTTTAACATTACCAAGCTAGTTATGGTCCCCGAATATCATAACACTACATAAATACCTAGTAACTAAAGTATCTAACTAAATACTTGGATTTTTACCATAACCTAACTAATGTTTACAACCTAAGCCTACTACCCCCCCCCCCCAACTATGAAATCGGCCAACATATGGCCCACCTCAAGATTTGTTTAAATATAATATGTGATCTTGTTTATGCTTTCCTAAACATGTTATCCAATGGAGAAACACTTGGAAATGGATTATAAGTAAACTTGGAAGATCATAATTTCATTTCTTACACACACTTAAACACACACTTCTCTCCTCTCCCTCTCTTGTGCTCTCAACCGAAAACCAACACACACTCACCATCATTCAACCATTCTCATACATTACAAGCATATACCAAGGTGTTAGAGGTTACATAAAGAAGCTAGGAGCTTTCGGAAGTTCAAGGACCTCTTTCATTTGCTTTTATCCATCTCTTATCTTCACTTGATCATCCCTAGCCTTGAGTTAGTGGTAAGAACATCATACACTCTATTTTACATCTTATATTAATGGTTAATTGAAGATTCATGATGATAATCTTGAAGAACACTAAGAAACTTGAACTTGAAACATGAACATAAGCTTGAATACATAAGAAATCTTAATGTTTATGTGTTGTGACGTTATGCCATCTCTTATCTTCACTTGATCATCCCTAGCCTTGTAGGCAGTTGGATTGCGACATTATGCCACTGACTCTAACGATGACACAACCATGTCAGCTGCACCATCCCCTCCACATGACTTTGAGCCTGGACTTGAGCCCGATTTTGTTCCTGATGATCAGCCGGATGCTGCACCTGCTGATCCTGAGCCGATACCTGCTCCTGAGCCTTTAGCTGGTCATGACCCTATTTCATTTGGATTACCTGACATTGCACCCCTCATACCTGACCCAGTTCCTGCACCCGCTGACCCTCCTGTTATTGAGCCATTCATTCCTCCACTTGCACCCGCACCCGTTGATGTTGATCCTTTACACCCTGTGGAGTCCGATGTTCATCGTGTCGACTTACCTACTGTTTTCTTGCAGGACATACCCGCACCCCGCCCAGGGGAAGGCACTTCAGGCCAGCAGCCTAGTCATGACCCTCATATTTCAGCAGCTTATCCACACATGCCCTAGTCTGCACCTTTCGCTCATTTTACTTCTTCACCACTCGATAAGCCATTTCGATGGTTCCCACCGTACACTATGCCAATTTCCGATCCCTACCATCCATCAAACTTTGCAGGCTATACACGGGATGAGTTACTTCTATCACTTCAGCTTTAGCTTTAGTTTGAGATCACGAGTCGTATGATTTTGGAGCTTGAGATGACACCGCATCGTTTACCATGTCCTTGTTAGCCAGCTTTTGTTCCCCCTCGTTCATCACCGTCTCCATTTTCACATCGTCCTGCACCTCTCACTCCGTTTCCTAAGTTTGACACTCGATTTCTTACCGTTGAGCAGCAGATCAGTTATCTGTTGCGTCATGTCTATGAGCTTGAGGAGGAGCTTGCGCATGTGCGCATCTTGCTTTTTGTTCCTCCACCTCCTCCTCCACCACCATCAGCATAGCCGGTTTTTGGATTTATGTAGGTAGCTTTTATTTTGATGAGAGCACCACTATTGAGCCTAGCTTGTGAAACTTTTTGGAGACCACCTTTTAACTGTATGACTTTTGGTAGATTGATAGACATTTTGGACAAGGGTAGTGTGACCCTGTGTTCCCTTTTGATACGAAAATTTTATAAAACATGTAACAATACTTGTGGTCGATGATTAATGAAAGCTCAATCATCATGTTCTCATTAAATACGTTTTTAAATTACTTGTTTAAGCTATAATTGTGTCGATTACTTGATTGCTTGTTATAATGAATACTATTGTATACATACTATATATATATCATACGAATACGACCTGACCTATACAATCTTCTTTATAGAAGATGCCTCCTCGAAGGAACACTCAGTTGCCCACAACCGAGGTAGAACTGCAAGAACGAATTTCACAGGCAATCGCACAACATGAGGCCTTACGCTCTGAACACAACGGAGGTACCTCAGGAAATAACCCACCTCACGGTAATGTTTAAGTCACTTAAGACACATTACGATACGTTTGGACATTCCATGTGCGTTTGCTAATGCTTTCTGTGAATGATGCTTTCTGCAAGCCTCTGAACTTTGACGACACTGGAGGTGATGTAGCTTTCGTTAGATGGGCTGAGAAGACGGATTCTGTGATGCGAATGAGCAAGTGTGCGCCAGAGCACCAGGTCACCTACATTTCTGGATTGTTTCTCGATGGAGCTCTATCATGATGGAACCTCCAGGTTCAGACCCTAGGTGAGGCTGTAGCGTATGGTATGACATGGGATGAGATGAAATAGTTTATGCGCAAGAAGTACTGTTCAAGGGCTGAGATTCAGAAGTTGGAAACCGAGTTTTGGAATATGAAGATGGATGGTCCTAAGATTGTTGCGTATGTACAGAGATTCCATGACATGTCACATATTGTCCCCTACAAGGTAGAGCCAAAATTCAAGCGAGTTGAACGTTTCATTTGGGGATTGTCACCCCAAATTATGAGCATGTTGTTTTGGTCAAAAATTACCGAAGCAATTAAGTGATTAAATTAGTTAAGTGAGGTAGTGTGCTAAAAACGTGTGTTGAAAATATGCTAGTTAAGTTGTTTACAAAAACAGTTTCAGGATATAGCTCAGGATATTAAGCTATATCTATGATCAAACAGTGAGAAAAAATGTAAAGGGTGACACGAGATATATGAGGAAAGCCCTTGATCAATCTAGATCGCCGGCATAAAACCTCAGGAGCTGACAATCGCAGCTGCCTTGTTCTTCTTATTGCTTCAAATATCAGGATACTGTGCAGGATATGATGCGGATCAACTAAGTGTTACAATGAAATTTGAATACAAGTGTTAGTGCGTTGTGAGTGTTTGCAAGTAGAGAGAAAGAGTGTGTGGGAGATTATGTGTGTTTCTATCTGATCCGATCAATCCATTTATAGTAAAATAAACTAACTAACTAGCCTATTATTCCGGGATTCAACGAATATTCCTCAGGTGAACGTTGCAGTCCACGTCTTCCGGCTTCAACGTCTATAATATAACTGATTTTCCCGAGTCTTGAGGAGAAGAAGTCCACCTGACCGGTAGAGACTGGTTACAACAACCTGCACGTGAGTCAATTAGTAACTACCAGGATATCGTATCAGGATGTTACCAATATCCTGATCCAGCATCCTGGTCACAATAAAACAAACAAAGTCAGCATATCAGTCAGGATATATGAGCAGAAAATCACCCATAACAATTGTCCCCAAAAATATATCTGTTGGTATACCAATTCCAACGGATATATTTTTAATCTTATCCCTTAAATCGAGGTTATTAAACTGAAACGACGCTTGATGTGACTTGGTGCAACTTCCAATGCGATATTTACTCTTTACCCCTATACTCAGCCCCTTATTTAGCTGATGTATTCATCATCATGATCATCACTTTCCAAGTCATTCTCTAGGTATTTCCTCTTTCTCTTCTCTGTTTTTCTTTTCTTGAATTTCTTGTTTCTTGGTCGATACCCCTCATGGCATCACGAACAAGATCACGTTCAAACGAGCCGGTCCCAACCCTCATGAGTCAAAACCTTATCCGAGAACCAGAAAAAGAGATCTGTTCTTTCAATAATGCCGACATCACCGCTTTGAAGGATTCCGTTGCCTTTCCTGCCGGAGTGGTCATCGCCCTTTCGATCGGGAAGTCCGATCAGATGCAGCATCAAACGAGTGGGTCTGCTTTTTTTCCTATCCCTTTTCCTTGGGACTCTGGTATCCATTTCCACCCTTCATATCCCGTTTCTTCGAGCTTACCGGCCTCAGTTATGCTCAAACTATGCCAATGGTGTGGCGAGTTTTAATGGTGTTAAACCAAATTAAATCTCGTCATTGCCCTGACCTATGCATCGAAGACCTTCCCATAGCATATCGACTGAGATCCCATGGCAACAACCGCTTTCTTTTGTTCTCCACCTCCAAGAACCCCCTAATTCTCAAGGCCACTAAGAATGAAGATCAGTGGCAACGAAAGTTCTTTTTCGTTAAAAGGGAGTCTATTGACAAGGGGTTTGACCTGCCAGTTTGATGGTTAACCAAGGGTAGGATTTAGGGTTTTAGGAATATCCCCAAATATATCCTTAAACTATATCCTTGACTGATATCCTAATATTTTGTGTAGCGAATTTCAGAGACCTAGCACCCCCAAGCGCGGAATCGGAGCCCAGGATCAAAGAGATCCATCGACTTCCTGCCAGTGAAAGAACCTTCTCCCTGTCTCTTACAAACTCAAGTAAAAAATCAAGTTCAGAAATGTCTGGTAAGTATATGATTAGATTGATTATAGAGAATAAGTATAAAGAATTAAACATTTCTCCCTGTGTACAGTGCCGGTCATCAACCTTGAAGGCTTCCAGCTCGACAAGTTGGACAGTTATTCTAGCCTTGCACCTACTAAGCAAGAGACCAATCCGAAGCCAGCCGTTACTCCCAAGCCTACCAGTTCGAAAACCCTTACCGCACCCAAGGCTCCCCCAGCATCCAGAACCCGAGCCTCCAGCTCCCGGAAGAGGAAAGAAGCAGACTACCCTGCTGCACCTCATGTATTCCCATTTGAGAACTATGGATTTACAGAATCCAGCAAGTTCATGACCAGCTTCCTCAACCAGGTTCCTATCCTTGACCTATATCCTGCACCATATGCTGGTCATAAATGTTAATAGAGGCTAATACCTGTTTCCTTATTTTGCAGGGTCTCGAACGCCTGGTATTCCTTTACGAAGATGCATGCGGCTTGAACACGATGCTAGAGAGCAAGCTGAAAAAGGCTGAAACCACCATTGCAGACCAAGCAGCGGTTGCCACCGCTAAATCGGAGCATTACGAAGCTAAATACAAGGCAATGGTCCAAGAGCACCAGTCTGCTATCCAGAAGGTCACCCACGAGGCTCAAGCCAAGTCCGATGCTGCCCAAGTTCAACATGAGCAGGAAATGGCTTCATACCGGGAAAGCCTCAAGAATTCCATTGTCATCTCCCTCCTCTAGGCCAGACTGAAAATGGCTTATGAAGCTATGGCTATGGGCTTTGAATGTCCTTCATGGAATATCAAGGCTTGGGAGATGAAGCTGAAAGATCTTGGTGGTAATCCTGTGGAGCCTCCTGTGAAGCCCACGACAGAGGAACCTGCTGAGGTGGCCGAGAAGGTGGATGATGCTGATGCTCCGAGGGATGCTGGTGGTGATGCTGGGAAGAATGCTGGAGGGAATAATGAGAAGGATGCTGCTGACGAGGTCATGATGGAAGAAGGAGCTGCCCCTTAGAGGCAGTGGAGTGGTCGATGATGGATGTATGTGCCAAGGCCGGAGCCCACTTTTTTTTAGATTCAATGGTTGTGGTTGTCTGAACAATTTACTTTTCTTGTCTTTGAACAAATTACATTTCCTGCACTAAAACACTATGATGACCAAAGGTGGATGGGTCCTGGGTTTTCAGGATGAAGCCCTTGGTCATCAACTAGTATAATCTGTTTTGAACAATACAACGGTTGGAGGTGGATGGGTCTCGGTTTGAGATGAAACCTTCAACCGTTGTGTAAATATGGTAAGGAACTAATCGTGCTTTTGGTGGATGGGCCTCGGTTTGAGGTGAAACCAAAAGCACAACTTTTGACATGTTAATTATATAACCTCCTTTTGACTTATTTGCTGTTGCCTTTCAATTTTTTTTTGTTATGCATTGCTTAGTTTAAATTTCAGCTTTCCAAAATTATTGCCATTATTTTTTGAATATATCCTGACCAGTATACCCGGCGATATCCTACAAAGACTTTCATCTAATAGGGTTTCTTCAAAATTCAAAAATTCAGGTAAAGTTTTTAAAGAAAAAAGGACAGTTTATTTTACAAAACTTGTTTTGATAATACTTATTTGACTAGAGTTTTAGTTTTCAACCCAAGTATTATATCCCAAATATTCCAACCAAATATCCTGAAACATATTTTGAAAACACATTTTGAGAATATATCCTAAGAATATATCCTCATCAGGATATTTAAGCCTTCTTCAAACATAGTTTCAAAAGTTCAAATGACTTATATAAGGTTTACAAAGGAAAGATCATACCAGGAATAGAGTGTAACCCTATTTTCGAGCTTCAATCCTTTTCTAATTTTTTTTCCAGTAAGATGTCCCCAGTCCGAGATACTTAATACACTAAGTCCAAATTTGATCCTTTGAGCTTTACATAATCGCCTCAGAAGGAATGTCCCCTGTGCATAAAGTCTTTGAACACTTAGGAATTTTCTGAACATCAGTTCTTGTGTGTAACAACCCTCGGTAAAACCAACAACCTTATAATATTATCGACCCTCTATTATATCTTAAATTTTCCCAATATGTCTTATATTATGCCCCGTATGTGAAAACCGATCCCTAGTTATGTTATAATTATAAAATAAATCAAAAATCTGAAATATAGGCTTGAGGCGGGCCGCGACATACTCTACCCTTAGTTTACGCGGGCCGTATCAAGGCTGGATTTGACTTTGCTGACTTCTTTAGTTGAAGCGGGCCGCGACAGTTCATCACACGCGATTACACCAGAGGCCGACACGTGTCGACATCGTTGCGGACCTACTAGCTGACCCAGCTAAGCTACTGCGTTGACTGGTGTTGACGCGGGCCGCGTAAGGGTCCCTTGTCTTTTACGCGGGCCGCGACAGGACTCAATATCACAACTATAAATAGCAGGCATTAGTTTCCGAATTCCGTCGCTCACATTTCAATCTCAATCTCAATCTCGAATTTATGTAGTAGAGTTATAATATTTCGGGTATTATACCCCTAATTAGCAAGATTCTGCTCCGTTGTAAGTATTATAACCCCAGTTTCATAATAGTTACGCTGCCCGATTGATTTAGGGTTTCATAACAACTGTCGTGGTTTTGCCCGACGTAGTTGTTGGAATGCCGTCTCGGGGAGGGTATTATTAATATTTTCAAAGGGTTATGATACTAACCAATGTACATTTGTATAAATTATAGATTATAGCCAGGAAACCCTTACGAAAAGCCTAAGACAGCAATGTGAGTAATCTCCTTTTTATTAACAGTTTTACTAAACCTTAAATGTTTTACAAAGTAATTAAGCAATGATTGAGTCTTTGTAGTTTTCAATTACTGTCCGGTATGTTGGGGTTTTGTATACAAAATTTGTACTACCTGCGAGTAGTAAGTCGAGTATGACAGTACGTTACCATTGGGACAATGAGTTAGCCAATGTGTAATATGACCCACAAGTCAGTGGATTGATAGTACAAATTGGAGTAATTGTGTAGACAAAAACATTGTAATCCTCCTCGATACTGTTTTAATTAAATGTTTCTTGATTAAACTGGGATTCACTCACCAGTATTTCCGACTGACAAATGTTTTTAAAACGCGTTTCAGGTAACCCAATGTGAAAGCCAATTATTAAAAAGCCAGCTGGAGAGCACTGAAGGCTTGGGAAAAATGTGGCTATAAAAGTTACCTAATAAACGATGTTTTAAATTCAATAAAATAGGGTTTATCCCTATAAATGTATTGTAATAAGAAACTTGGGTTTTACCCATGTGTTTATTAATATTAAATATGGTGGTTTTACTCTGATAAACATTTCCTAACTACGGTCCTGATGTAAATTCCGCTGCGAGATTAAATAAACCTGATACCACCAAACTCTGAGCTCGCGTCCGCCCGTTCCCGGGAATCAGGGATCGGGGGTTGCGACAGAAGGTGGTATCAGAGCCTAGCCACTGGTCTGAGCCAAAGAAGTGTTCTGCTGACACTTAAATTCTAAATTTTGTGTTAGGAAATAATTACAGAAATACGTGCATAACTGTATTTATTGGTTATGTGTTATTTGACTATCTGTTAGTTTTCAGTATGAGTGATCAAGGACCATCAGACGTGAATCGTCAGTTAGCTGATTCACCTAGGAGTGAAGGTACATCATCACAGCCGGCCCTATCTGGGTATACTGCTGATCAGGAAGAAGGAATATTTGCTTTTAGAGCTCAATCTGAAGAACCATTTCCTACTAAGAAACGAGGATGGTTCAGTAAAGAAGCGTTTGCTCGTAGGACGAGAATGCGAAAATTGCAACAGCAAAGGGCTTTAGCAGCTATTAAGAGATAGACAGATGCTCATACTCAAGATATGCTAAATAGAAGCCTAGCAAATTTCCATATCTTAGCTACAACTGCTGCTGACCCAGGTCTGGAACAACTAGTAGCCCCACAACCACAAAACCCAGAACAACCCATGGAAATAGAAAATCAAGAAAACCAAGTGGAGATGCACAATTTTAACCCAGAAGAAATCCCTAGAGTGCCTGCACCAAACCCCATAGACCCGAATTATGACCCCTGGTGGGACGACAATAGAGACTTTGTGCAACGTTACCCTATCCAGGATTATCCACCCATACAAAACATAGAAGCTTACCCAGGTATGGACCCTTTAGACCCTTATTATCAAGATGATTATATTAGGGAGATATTAGAGGATCCTTACCAATTTCAGGAATTGTCACCCCCATATCAGGAAAATGCACCCCAGATTCCAAACCTAGTCCGAGAACCTGCACCCCTAATGAGTGCAGAAAACGTTCAAGAACTTAGGACTTTCAGGGAGGAAATTTTAGAGAGCAGTGAGAGAATGCGTCAGGTGGGAGAGCGTCTCGTATGGAAATACGATGAACGCAATATGGATTTTTGGATGAATCCATATCCATGAATGTTAGAATGGAGGAAGCGGTAGTAATAATAATAAAATAAAAATAAAATATGTGTGTACGGATGCATATTACTATTTTATTTCTGTTGGTATTGTAATCTTTATTTCTGTACTAGTGTGTAATAGACGCATAAGTATATGAAAAGAGTAAAGTAGCAATGATCTACGTTTTTGGTTAGATTGTGTGTCATGTGATCAACTATATTACTTACTATCTTGTGATATTAATATGGGATAAATGTTTAAAATTCAGATGGCCGACGAAGGAAATCAAGGAAATCTGAATAACGATAACCAGAGTAACATTAACGTGGTTAATGATAATCCGAGTGTCAATAACAATGGAAACCAAGTGGACAATAGTGCTATCCAACACATAGTAGCACAGGGAATTATAGATGCAATGCCATTTATACTTCAAACTGTTAAGGATGCTGATAACAAAAGTAAACATAGCAGTAAGCGACCACTTGAACCAGAAAACAGCGTGAACATTGGGCCTATACTTCAAATGCCTATTCCTAAAAGAAGAAGAACTGTGCCTAATGGTTGTTCTTATAAAGAATTCTGGTCCTGTAAACCAATAGAATTCTCAGGCAATGAAGTGGCCATTGCAACTTTACGCTGGATAGAAAAGACTGAGGCAGTCTTAAGGATAAGTAAGTGTGCTGAAGAAGATAAGATATTGTTTGCTTCTAATCTGTTTAAGAATGCAGCATTAGAATGGTGGAACACTATCCTCCAGACAAGAGGAAGTGATCGAACCTATAATATGGAATGGAAAGAATTTAAAAACAAGGTAGAAAGGAAGTTCTGCCCACCCAATGAAAAAGAACAGATAGCAAACAAAATCCTAAATCTTAGGATGACTGGTGTAGATAGTAAGGGGTACACTAAGATATTCTTTGAATATGCCAGAATAGTGCCAACTCTTGCTTCACCAGAACCAGTGTTAATCTCTCGTTATATTTGGGGATTAAATGGAGAGATTAGACACATAGTCAAGGCAGCTAGACCACAAACCATAGAAGAAGCTGTAGAATTAACAAATACCTTGACTGATGAATTAGTCCGTACAAGAGAAGAAGACCAGAGAAGGAACCTAACCCAAAGGCTTACTCAAGAATTCCGTTCGGGGAATTACAATCGTAGGAATACAGGTTCTACCTCTGCACCATACTGCAGGAACTGTAAGAAAAAGCATTTGGGAAAATGCTCCACTCTCTGCAATTATTGCAAGATGCCAGGACACAAGGAAGAAAATTGCAAGAAGAAATCCAGTAATGGATATTGCTACAACTGTGGAGAAAAAGGTCATATCAGGCCAAATTGTCCGAAATTGGCCCCAGCTGCAAACAACAAAAATACTAAAAATGCTAGAGCATTTGTTCTGACTGCAGATGAAGCCAAGTTAATTCCAGATGTCATAGCCGGTACGTTTTTAGTTAATGATGTCTTTGCTAAAGTATTATTTGACTCTGGTGCAAACCAAAGTTTTATTAATACATCGTTTTGCAAATTTTTAAATCAGTCATTAACTAAACTACCATTAGAATGTTTAGTAGAAACCGCTAATGGAGAAACCGTTAGAATTTCTGAAATCTTGCAGGGAGCAAGTATAGAAATTTCAAATCAGAAATTTATTGCAAATCTTTATCCCATGAATCTGGCAGGATTTGATGTTGTTTTAGGAATGGATTGGTTAATAACCAATAAAGCCAGTATTTTATGTGATCAAAAGTTAATCCAAATAAAATCACCAAAAGGTAAAATGATCACAATTAAAGGAGATAAGCCCTCTAGATCCACAAAATTCATATCTGCAATGAAAACTGCAAGTTGTATAAGAAAAGGTTCTATAGTGTATTTGATTTCTATAATCACTAACACTAAAGGGAAAGAACTAAAAGATATCCCAGTAGTATCTCAGTTTTCAGATGTCTTTCCAAAAGAATTACCAGGACTACCTCCAGACAGAGAAGTTGAATTCAGAATTCATTTGCTACCAGGAACATCACCAATTGCCAAAGCACCTTACCGTTTGGCACCTGCAGAAATGCAAGAATTGAAGAAACAACTAGACGAATTGTTAGAAAAAGGATTTATATAACCAAGTTCGTCGCCATGGGGAGCGCCGATACTGTTTGTTAAAAAGAAGGACGGATCAATGCGTATGTGCATTGATTATCGTGAATTAAACAAGGTCACGATTAAGAATCGGTACCCATTACCGAGAATCGATGATCTGTTTGATCAACTGCAAGGAGCTCAATTTTTCTCTAAGATCGATTTAAGGTCAGGATATCATCAATTAAAGGTACAGGAAGAGGACATTCCTAAAACCGCATTCAGAACGAGGTATGGTCATTATGAATTTACTGTCATGCCATTTGGTTTAACCAATGCCCCAGCTGCATTTATGGACATGATGAACCGAATATGTAAGCCATATTTGGATAAATTCATAATTGTATTCATAGATGATATTCTAATTTATTCTAAGAATAAAGAGGATCATACAAGACATTTGCACGCAATTTTAAGTTTGTTAAGAAAGGAAAAGCTTTATGCTAAATTTTCTAAGTGTGAATTTTGGTTAGAACAGGTACAATTTCTTGGACACCTAGTCAATCATGAAGGAATTCATGTAGATCCAACAAAAATCGAGGCAATTACTAAATGGAAAACCCCTGAATCACCAACTGAGGTTAGAAGTTTCTTAGGATTGGCCGGTTATTATAGAAGATTTATTCAAGATTTTTCTTGAATAGCCATTCCCTTAACTAAGCTAACATGTAAATCTGTTAAGTTTGAATGGGGATTAAAACAAGAAGAAGCCTTTAGAATTCTTAAGTAAAGATTAACCCATACACCCATATTAGCATTACCAGAAGGAAATGAAGACTTTGTAGTCTATTGTGATGCTTCTAAATTAGGTTATGGATGTGTATTGATGCAACGACAGAAGGTTATAGCTTATGCATCTAGACAACTTAAGAATCATGAAGAGAATTATTCAACCCAAGATTTAGAATTAGGAGCTATAATGTTTGCTCTTAAGATCTGGAGACATTACCTTTATGGTAGTAAGTTTACCATATTCACTGATCATAAAAGTTTAAGGTATATCTTCAAGCAAAAGGAGTTGAATATGAGACAAAGACGCTGGATGGAATTTCTTAGCGATTATGATTGTAATATCCAGTATCATGAAGGAAAAGTAAATGTAGTGGCAGATGCTTTAAGCCGAAAGTATCATGAAAAGCCAAAAAGGGTACGTTCTCTTAAATTAAATCTGCAAGTAGATTTAAATGATCAAATAAGAGAAGCACAAGAATCAGTAATCAAGGATGATTCTGAAAAATTAAAAGGTATGTTAAAGGAATTAAAACAAGGAACAGATGGAATATGGAGATTCCATGAAAAGAGAATGTGGATACCTAAATTAGGAAATCTACGCTATCGTATATTAGAAGAAGCCCATAAGTCTAAATACACGATGCATCCAGGAAGTGATAAAATGTACCAGGATTTAAGGAAAAATTTCTGGTGGATATGAATGAAAAAGGACATAGCAACCTATGTTTCTAAATGTTTAACTTGTTCACAAGTTAAAGCTGAACATCAGAAACCCTCAGGTTTATTACAGCAATTAGAAATGCCAGTCTGGAAATGGGAATTAATAACAATGGATTTTGTTACTAAATTACCCAAAACTAAGAAAGGAAATGATACAATCTGGGTGATTGTAGACAGATTAACCAAATCAGCTCATTTTCTACCAATGAAGGAAACAATTAGTATGGAACAATTAGCTAAATTGTATGTAAATGAAATTGTTTCTTTACATGTCATTCCTTTATCAATTGTTTCTGATAGAGATAGTAGATTTACCTCTCGTTTTTGGTCAAGTTTTCAAAGGGCAATGGGAACCAAATTAAGGTTAAGCACAGCTTATCATCCTCAAACAGATGGACAAAGTGAAAGGACAATTCAGACAATGGAGGACATGCTTAGAGCTTGTATAATTGATTTTGGAGGTAATTGGGACGATCACTTACCCTTTATAGAATTTTCTTATAATAATAGTTATCACACAAGTATCAATGCTGCACCATTCGAAGCACTTTATGGAAGAAAGTGTCGAACCCCAGTCTGTTGGGCAGAAATTGGGGAACAACAATTATCTGGACCTGAGATAGTGCAAGAAACAACTGACAAGATTATTCAAGTCAAGGAATGACTGAAAGCTGCACGTGATCGACAAAAGAGCTATGCCAATAACCGACGTAAGCCGTTGGAATTTCAGGTAGGAGATAAAGTATTGTTGAAAGTCTCTCCTTGGAAAGGAGTGGTAAGATTCATCAAAAGAGGAAAGCTAAGTCCCAGGTATGTTGGACCCTTCAAGATTATTAGAAAAATAGGGCCTGTAGCCTATCAGCTACAACTGCCAGAGGAAATGGCAGGAATACATGATGTGTTTCATGTATCAAATCTTAAAAAGTGTTTAGTCGATGAATCATTGATAGTACCTCTTAAGGATATAGAGGTAAATGAACAACTCAAGTTTGTAGAAAGACCTCTACAAATTGAAGATAGGAAAGTCAAGAATCTCAAGCACAAAAGACTAGTTCTAGTCAAAGTGAAGTGGGACTCCAAAAGAGGACCTGAATACACGTGGGAGCTCGAGTCAGAAATGAAAAGGAAATATCCGCATTTATTTCAGTAGATCTCGAGGACGAGCTCTAAAGTAAGGTGGGGAGAATGTAACAACCCTCGGTAAAACCAACACCCTTATAATATTCCCGACCCTCTATTATATCTTAAATTTTCCCAATATGTCTTATATTATGCCCCGTATGTGAAAACCGAGCCCTAGTTATGTTATAATTATAAAATAAATAAAAAATCTGAAATATAGGGTTGAGGCGGGCCGCGACATACTCTACCCTTAGTTTACACGTGCCGTATCAAGGCTGGATTTGACTTCGCTGACTTCTTTAGTTGAAGCGGGCCGCGTAAGAGTATATGCGTAGTTGACGCGGGCCGCGACAGTTCATCACACGCGATTACACCAGAGGCCGACACGTGTCGACATCGTGGCGGACCTACTAGCTGACCCAGCTAAGCTACTGCGTTGACTGGTGTTGACGCGGGCCGCGTAAGGGTCCCTTGTCTTTTACGCGGGCCGCGACAGGACTCAATATCACAACTATAAATAGCAGGCATCAGTTTCCGAATTCCGTCGCTCACATTTCAATCTCAATCTCGAATTTCTGTAGTAGAGTTATAATATTTCGGGTATTATACCCCTAATTAGCAAGATTCTACTCCGTTGTAAGTATTATAACCCCAGTTTCATAATAGTTACGCTGCCCGATTGATTTAGGGTTCCGTAACAACTGTCGTGGTTTTGCCCGACGTAGTTGTTGGAATGCCGTCTCGGGGAGGGTATTATTAATATTTTCAAAGGGTTATGATACTAACCAATGTACATTTGTAGAAATTATAGATTATAGCCAGGAAACCCTTACGAAAAGCCTAAGACAGCAATGTGAGTAATCTCCTTTTTATTAACAGTTTTACTAAACCTTAAATGTTTTACAAAGTAATTAAGCAGTGATTGAGTCTTTGTAGTCTTCAATTACTGTCCGGTATGTTGGGGTTTTGTATACAAAATTTGTACTACCTGCGAGTAGTATGTCGATTATGACAGTACGTTACCATTGGGACAATGAGTTAGCCAATGTGTAATATGACCCACAAGTCAGTGGATTGATAGTACCAATTGGAGTAATTGTGTAGACATAAACATTGTAATCCTCCTCGATACTGTTTTAATTAAATGTTTCTTGATTAAACTGGGATTCACTCACCAGTATTTCCGACTGACAAATGTTTTTAAAACGCGTTTCAGGTAACCCAATGTGAAAGCCAATTATTAAAAAGCCAGCTGGAGAGCACTGAAGGCTTGGGAAAAATGTGGCTATAAAAGTTACGTAATAAACGATGTTTTAAATTCAATAAAATAGGGTTTATCTCTATAAATGTATTGTAATAAGAAACTTGGGTTTTACCCATGTGTTTATTAATATTAAATATGGTGGTTTTACTCTGTTAAACATTTCCTAACTACGGTCCTGATGTAAATTCCGCTGCGAGATTAAATAAACCTGATACCACCAAACTCTGAGCTCGCGTCCGCCTGTTCCCGGGAATCAGGGATCGGGGGTTGCGACATTGTGTTACTGGGGGTAAACCCAAAAATATACTGGAGATAAATCCTTAGTATCCTAGGGATAAACCCATAAGTATCCTGGGGAAAATCCTAAATTTTCATGCGCTACAGGCGGGAGTGTATAAACTCCAAGTCTTAGAAAGGTGATAACCTTTAAACCTTAGAGAGTATGAAAATACCCTTCCGTGAGAGAGGGTGATCAATCCTCATATACCTTTAGGATCCAGGATATAGCCAACAATAACGAAATTGTCAGCCACTTTTACATGGACTGGTCCCGCTATCTTGAACTATCCCTGGATAACTTGCGCTCCAGGCGGGGTGTTTAAACCTAATTCGAGAGAAAGGTGAATACCTTTAAACCGGTGAAGGGATCAGGATCCCTTAAACGTGAGAGAGGGGGCCAATCCTCTAATCTTTCGAAGTCCTGAGTGTGTATCCTGGAGCTACATCCCGAAGCATATACTGCAAAACAACTGTAAACTAGGGTGGGTGTTAGCCTGGCTAACACCCCTCCGATGCTTAAGTCAGTAATGGGTTCAAAAGAATAAACAATATCTAAACATATTAAAAGAGATAGAATCCATACCATCCTGAGTTAGAATTTAAATTCCAAACTCACTTGAAATAGAGCTTTAGATGTATTGCATTCCAGGATCTTGGTAGCATATCCCCTTCCATATTCTTGAGTCGATAGGCTCCTTTTCCCGATTCTGATTCAATCTCATAGGGTCCTTCCCACTTCGGAGCCAACTTTCCATCAGTAGGATTAGTAGTATTCTGAAAAGACTTTCTCAATACCCAATCTCCAACCTGGAACCTTTTAGTCCTTATATTCTTGTTATATGCTTTGGATATCCTCTGTTGATATGCTGTCATCCTTAGCTTTGCTGCATCTCTTGTTTCATCAATAGTATCCAATTCCTGGCAAAGGGCTTCAGGATTCTGCTCAGGATCCCGAAGATTGGATCTTGCCGTAGGTATCACCATTTCTGTCTGGATCACCGCTTCTGCTCCAAATACCAAGGAAAACGGGGTTTGGCTAGTTGCACTTTTCACCGTTGTTCTATCAGCCCATAAAACAAAGGGTAATTCTTCTGCCCATCTTCCCTTCTTAGCTCCAAGCCTTTTCTTCAAATTGTTGACAATTATCTTGTTTGAGGATTCTGCTTGTCCATTTGCTTGAGGATGTACCGGTGTGGATGTGATCATTTTGATTCCCCAACTCTTGCAAAAGTCAGTAGTCCTCTTACTTATAAACTAAGATCCATTGTCTCAAATTATCTCAACTGGTACTCCAAACCTGGTCAGGATATTCCTTTTTATGAAGGATACTACTTCTTGATCTCTGACTTGAACAAATGCTTCAGCTTCAACCCACTTAGAGAAATAATCAGTCATTGCCAGCATGAAGACCTTTCCTCCTGGAGCCTTTGGCAATTTTCCTACTATATCCATTCCCCACTTCATGAACGGCCAAGGGGAAGCGATAGGATAAAGTGGCTCAGCAGGTTGATGTAATATATTACTGTGTCTTTGACACGCATCACATCTTCGAGCATATTCTGCAGCATCTTTTCTCATCGTCGGCCAATAGTATCCTGTTTTTAATACCTTTGAGAATAACGACCTGCCCCCAGTATGGTTACCACAAACCCCTTCGTGTATATCCTGAAGCACTTCTTTAGTTTCGGGATCCTCCAAGCACCTCAGATATGGTCCTGCAAGAGATTTCTTATACAAAATATTATTTATAATAGTGAATTGTGATACCTTCATTCTAAAGGCCTTAGGATTTTCATCCTTTGGGATGTGTCCTTCCTTAAGATATCTCATGATTGGAGCCGTCCAAGACTTAGGATCCTCCTCGGGATACTCATCATCAGGATCCTGAACACTTACTACCTCCTTATCCTGAGGATCCATCGCAGGATACAGGATATGTAATATTGGTATTCGGGTCCCCTCCGGTATCCTGACTGATGATCCTAGATTTGCCAAGGCATCAGCTTCAGCATTATCCTCTCTTGGTACCTGTTCAAGTGTAAAAATATCGAAATATCCTGCTAATTTTTTGAGAATTTCGAGATACTCGATCAACTTCTCACCTTTAACTGCATAGGTCCCATTAAAATGATTAGTAATTAACAAGGAATCAGCAAATACTTGTAAACCCTTGTTATTCATGCTCTTAGCTAATTCTAATCCTGCAATTAAAGCTTCATATTCTGCTTCATTATTAGTGGCAGGAAACTCACATCTAATTGCCTGGGGTAATATGTCCCCCTGTGGCGATTTTAGTAGTATACCCAAACCTACACCTCTTACATTAGATGCACCATTAGTATATAGTGTCTAAGATTCTATATTTCTCCTAGTTGTTGTACCTCTAGGTCTACTTCATTTTGAATATCACTACTGAAATCAGCCACAAAGTCAGCTAAAGCCTGAGACTTTATGGCATTTCTAGGTTCATACACTAGATCATATGCACTTAATTTTACTAACCACTTAGCCATCCTACCTGACATCTCTGGTTTCCTAAGGCACATTTTTTACAGGATAGTTGGTTTTAACATGAATCCTATGTGTTTCAAAATAATGTCTAAGTTTTGTTGACGCCATAACTAGGGCTAATATCAATTTCTCTAAATGAGAATATCTAGTTTCAGCATCTAATAAACTTTTACTAACATAATAAACATGATTTTGCTGACCTTCATGATCCTTTACAAGGACGACACTTACTGCATTCCCTGATACTGCAAGATACAAGGATAATGGTTCACCATCCTCAGGCTTCATCAATAGAGGTGCGGTTGAAAGATACTACTTCAAATCCTGCAAGGCTGCCTCATGCTTCTCTCCCCATTCAAATTTCTTATTCTTCTTCAGGTTATCATAAAATTCCTTGCATTTTTTCGAGGATCTTGAGATGAATCTGTTTAATGCTGCTACTCACCCTGTTAATCGTTGAACAACTTTCATATTTGAAGGTGACTTGATATCCAGGATAGCTTTAATCTGCTCCGGGTTTGCCTCTATCCCCCTTTACGTCACCATGTATCCTAGAAAGTTTCATGCTCCCACTCCAAAATGGCATTTAGCAGGATTTAATTTCATGTTGTACTGGTCCAGGATATCAAATGCTCCCTTAATATCCTGGAGGTAATCCTCAGCCTTCTTGGATTTTACTACCATATCATCGATGTACACCTCCATGGTGTCCCCCAGTTTGTCTTTAAACATCATGTTTACCAATCTCTAGTATGTTGCACCTGCATTTTTGAAACCAAAAGGTATAGCAGTATAACAATAAATACATGTTGGTGCCATGAAAGCAGTATCCTCCTGATCCGATGGTTCCATTTGGATCTGTTGGAATCCTGAGGAGGCATCCATGAAGGTTAGCATCTCATGACCAGCAGTAGCATCCACCATTGAATTGATATGAGGTAGAGGAAACAGGTGTTTGGGGCAAGCTTTGTTCAAGTCCGTGTAATCTACACAGACTCTCCATTTCCCATTTTTCTTTTGCACCACAACTACGTTTGCGAGCCATTTAGGAAACTTCACTTCCCAGGTCATCTTGCTCTTTAATAGTCTTTCAACTTCCTCCTGAATGATAGTGTTGCGTTCTGGAGCAAATTTCCTTCGTTTCTGCTAGACAGGCTTGAAAGACCTATCAATTCCGAGCTTGTGAGTTATAATATCCTTGGAAATTCCTGTCATATCCTCGTGTTTCCACGCGAATGTTGACATCCTACATTTCAAAAAGTTAGTCAATTGATTTTCAATATCCTGAGGGATATTGCTTCCTACGAGCACCGAGATATCCGGATTATCCTCATCCAGGATAACTTTCTTCACATCCTATTCTGAAGCCTCCATGATATCCTGGCCCCGCATCTTTAATTTCTATGCTGCACTAGGCTTTGTTGAGGATTTCATCGAAGAAGAATAACACTCCTTCGCTTCCTGTTGATCACTTTGCACCTTGACTACTCCCCAAGGGGTAGGGATCTTGATACATTGATGATATGTTGATGGCACAACTTTCATATCATGGATCCAAGGCCTACCTAATATGATATTATAGCAGGATAAGGAGTCCATGACACAAAAGCGCTGCATTGAGTTGACCCCTTCAACATACACGGGCAACTTTATCTCTCCTACGGTATTCCTAGCTTCTCCACTGAAACCAACGAGCACAGTGGACTTCGAAGTAATATCCATCGGGGATACATTCATCCTCTTCAATGTTTCCAGTTGAATGATGTTGACGGAGCTCCCATTATCCACAAATATCCTGCGCACAAAATTGTTAGCAACATATAACGTTATTACTAAAGCATCATGATGAGGATCCTGGACAGTATCCCTGTCATCGTTATCGAACGTGATCACTTTGTCAGTTGTAAGGGTTGACATCCTGGTTGGTTTATCTCCCCTTTCTGCTTTGGCTTCCTTCGCGTGCCTTTTCGCCACAGAGTATGACGTCCCGCAAATGTCGGATCCTCCTGAAATAAAGTTAATTATTTTCGCATCCGCAGGAGGTGATGCTGCTCGCTCAGGACCCTTCTCAGGATCCTGACCCTTATTCTTCTTTCTTCCCAGGAGGTCCTTCAGATATCCCTTGCTTAAGAGATAGCTTATTTCTTTCCTTAAAGCGATGCAATCCTCAGTAACATGTCCAAAATCTTCATGGAAGGCACACCATTTGGACTTGTCTTTCCAATAAGCTTTTTGTTGATTTTTCTGGGGCCATCTTGCTTTGTCTCCTAAACCCTGCATAGCAAACATTAGTTCAGGTATATTAACGGAAAAAAAATACTCAGACAACTCAGGATACTCTTCAGGATCCTCATCTTCAACAGCATTCACTTTCTTGCTGTCATTTCTGCCATATGGCTTAGAGCGATATCGTTTATACGAGGATTCTGATTTCCTGTTGGTTGACTCATAGGTTGTGGACGAATTCATCCTCTCTTGCATCTTTTTGTCATCCTCCAGCCGAATGTATCTCAGAGCCCTGTTACGAGCTTCGTCCAGATTCCGGCAAGGATTCATTACAAGATCCTGGTAAAATTGAGAATCTTTTTGTAATCCCATCTTGAAAGCCTGCACGGTTGTTGCAACATCAAGATGTGGGATATCCAAGGATTCCCGACTAAACTTGTTCACATAATCCCTCAAGGATTCCTGAGGTCCTTGAGTTATCCTGTAAAGGTCACTGGTTAGTTTCTCAAAACTCCGGCTGCAAGAAAATTGACTATTAAATTAACTAAATGAGCAAATGAAGTAATTGAGTGAGGAGGAACGTTTAAGAGCCATTTTAAGGCTGATCCTGTTAAGGTAGAACCAAAACCCTTACAGAGGCATGCTTCCTTGAGATCCGGAGGGATTGGGTTAATTTCCATCCTTTCCCTATACTGAGCAATATGCTCTTCCGGATCCGTAGTTCCGTCATAGAGCTTCATGTTGGGGGTTTGAAATCTTTTTGGGATTTCAGCATCACAAATAGGATATGCAAACCGGGATATCCTGTGGCTGTCCTGGGACACTTCTGGAATTGGTTGGACCACCCCAGGTACACTGGATATCATGTCTTTCAATTTCTGAAGCTCCCTAGAAAATGCTGATGTCATACCTGCATCCTGCAAAGATCCAACACCGTTAGTAGCAACAGTATTATTATTATATGCATTACCAGTCTGAGGATTCTGGCCATATCCCGAAGCATATCCTGAGCTTCTCACAGTTGACACTCTGACTGAAGAGGGTATCTCAGGAGTATGATCCTGGGGATGGCTAGGTACAATATTCCCCCGGTTATCCTCAGTATAGACTGCAGAACTGAAGTTCAAAGCCGTGGGTTGCAAGGGAGTGACAGTATCTTCAGCAGGCCTGCTTGAGCCGGATTTCAAGAGTTGTATCTCTCTCATCAGCATCTGATTAGTTTCCTGCTGCTGCCTCATCTGTTCCTGTACACTACCAAACAAATTTAGAATTTCTTCATTAGAAGCCAAAACAGGACCAGATCCCTAGATATTGCGAGCAGGGATAACATCCCGAGCCACATGAATTTCAGTTCCCTGTGAAGAGGCTTGCATTCTCGGAGGAGGTGGTGGAAGCACCGAACCAATTGTTGCAGAGGTTGTAGCAGACACGGTGGAAGAGCTCATGTTTGATCTCAAGGCCATTGAAAATAGTGTAGCAAAAAGTTTTGAAATAGAAAACCAAGTAATGATTTTGCAAAAGCTTTTAGTAGAAATAGCACCACTTGCCCCACGGTGGGCGCCAAATTGTTTTGGTCAAAAATTACCGAAGCAATTAAGTGATCAAATTAGTTAAGTGAGGTAGTGTGCTAAAAACGTGTGTTGAAAATATGCTAGTTAAGTTGTTTACAAAAACAGTTTCAGGATATAGCTCAGGATATTGAGCTATATCTATGATCAAACAGTGAGCAAAAATGTAAAGGGTGACACGAGATATACGAAGAAAGCCCTTGATCAATCTAGATTGCCGGCAAAAAACCTCGGGAGCTGACAATCGCAGCTGCTTTGTTCTTCTTATTGCTTCAAATATCAGGATACAGTGCAGGATATGATGTGGATCAACTAAGTGTTACAATGAAATTTGAATACAAGTGTTAGTGCGTTGTGAGTGTTTGCAAGTAGAGAGAAAGAGTGTGCGGGAGATTGTGTATGTTTCTATCTGATCCGATCAATCCATTTATAGTAAAATAAACTAACTAACTAGCCTATTATTCCAGGATTCAACGAATATTCCTCAGGTGAACGTTGCAGTCCACGTCTTCCGGCTTCAACGTCTATAATATAACTGATTTGCCCGAGTCTTGAGGAGAAGAAGTCCACCTGACCGTTAGAGACTGGTTACAACAACCTGCACGTGAGTCAATTAGTAACTACCAGGATATCGTATCAGGATGTTACCAATATCCTGATCCAGCATCATGGTCACAATAAAACAAACAAAGTCAGCATATAAGTCAAGATATATGAGCAGAAAATCACCCACAACACATGGTTACTACTTCGAAGCCTCCAACAATCACTGAAGCGATTGACTTGAGTGTGGCACTGACCGAAGAAGCGATTAGATTGAACAACTTTTCAATCCCTGAGGGAAAGAAAAAGGAGACTCATGTCGAGTTGTCAGGAGAGAACAAGAGGAAGTTCTCGAATTTTAAGAAGGGTACCCAAGGAAACAACAACAGTGGTAACAAGAAAAGAGATGCGAACCCACCAGCCGAGGTTAGGACTGGTGCTGCAAGTTCGGAGAATAAGGGAAAAGGATACATAGGCACTGTGCCCAAATGTGATGTATGCCAGTTCCATCATGCCGGCCAGTGTAGGTTTAGGAAGTGCGAAAAGTGCGGAAAGAATGTTCATTCGAATGAGACGTACTGGGCTGGTACTGGTCGTGGGAATGGTGGTCAGAGAGGAAATGGTAAAGGCAATGGAAACCGTGGTGGAAACGGTTATGGAAATCGCAATCAAGGAGGAAATGGTGGTAATGGAAATCGTGGTGGTTCTGGAAATCAAGCTGGTAACGGAAACCGTGGAGCAAACAACAATCAGGGCGGTACTGGAAACAGACAAGGATGCTTTAGTTGCGGAGATGTTGGGCATTTCAAGCGGGATTGCCCAAAGAACAATTAAGCCCAAGGAAGAGTCTTCAACATTGGAGCTAGGGAAGCTCGTCAAGATCCGAACGTAGTCACTGGTACGTTCCCTATCAACCAACACTTTGCATCTGTGCTATTTGATACCGGTGCCGATTATAGTTTCGTATCCCTAGAATTTAAGAATATAATTGAGTTAGTTTCCAGTAAGTTAGATATCCCGTATTCGATAGAACTAGCTAATGGAAAGCTAGTAGAAGCAAACGAAGTGATTAGAGGTTGTGTGATAGAGCTTGGAGAGCGTGAGTTTACGCTTGATCTGCTGCCGGTTGAGTTGGAAAGCTTTGACGTGGTAGTTGGAATGGATTAGTTATCAAGTAACCGAGCTGAGATCGTATGTCATGAGAAGATCATTTGCATCCCGATGTCGAATGAAGAGACGATAGTAGTGCACGGAGAAAAGCATGATACGCCTCTACGGATTATCAGTTGCTTGAAGGCACGAAAGTTTATGTGGAAAGGATGTGTAGCCTTCTTGGCTCACATTGTTGATAAGGAAGCCGAAGAGCCGAAGCTCGAAGATATCCCTGTGGTAAGGGAATATCCTGAAGTCTTCCCCGAAGACTTGCCAGGATTGTCGCCGCAACGACAAGTTGAATTCCATATTGACTTGGTTCCAGGCACCACGCCTGTCGCCAAGGCACCTTATCGACTTGCGCCTTCAGAGATGCAAGAGTTGTCGACGCAGCTTCAGGAACTTTTGGACAAGGGATTCATTAGACCAAGCTTCTCGCCTTGGGGAGCTCCAGTTTTATTCATCAAGAAGAAGGATGGTAGTTTTCGCATGTGCATTGACTACCGAGAGCTAAACAAGTTGACCATTAAGAATCGGTATCCCTTGCCGAGGATTGATGATTTATTCGATCAACTTCAGGGTTCAAGTTACTACTCCAAGATCGATCTTCGATCAGGTTATCACCAGCTGCGGATTCAAGAAGAGAGTATACCAAAGACCGCCGTCAGAACTCGTTATTGTGACACCTGTGTCACTGCGACCATCAAACAAATACCAAACCAATGAAATATTGTATTTCATACTTTGGACTTGTATAAATATGTGTATCTTTTGCACATATCAACTCTTGTTCGATTTCAAGCTCTAAATCGCTTTCTGGAAGGTTATACGCGCACTAATGCGTAAATATAACCAGTTTAATGCAACAAACACTCTGGAATAGTGAAATAGGCTTAACATACCCTAAATAACTTCTACATAACTTAGAAATAAGTTTTTGAAGGTTTGGTATGGCAAAAACAAGTTAATTCGCTTACAGGGACTAAACTTGACAAACTACGAAAGTATGCCAATTTGAACTGTAACAGACCTTCCGGAACATGACCATAAGTTAAACACACCTTAAGTATCCTTTATATAGCTTAGAAATAGGCTTTGAGGGGTTCGGTGTGCTAAAATAAACTTTTGGGTCATTCAGGGACTAAAAGCGTCAAAAAGTGCACAAGTTTGCATTTTCGCGCATAACTTACGTTCTGAATACATCTGGACATCCAAAAATTTATGTAAGCACTAAATTATTTTATTTTAGTGTTTGGCATGAGAAAAATCCATTCGTCGCGCGATTTGTATCGTTTTTCGCGCTTATGCGCATTCCGTCGTAATTAACCGAACATCGCGATCGTACGACCAAACGAACCGACATCCTAGATATTTTTGAGCATGTTTTGAGTTCCCTATACTTTAACTTCATTTTAGAGCCTTGAAATGAGGTTAACGGGGTTCAAACGCATCGAAAATAGCTTAAACGGGCTGCAGGGACCATTTCTGCCATTTTTGAAACTTTGCTGAAACTGGTAGGCAGTGGCGTAGCGCGAGCACTAAGGCCTTTACCAGTGGCGCTACGCGGCTGTCTAGTCTGGACGGAAACTTTGCAGAAACATCGAATCGGGTCCATTCCACTTTCGCACATGGTTTTGGGCAATACCATGGGCTCAAATGGTTTTCTAAAACCAGGGTTTTGAGGTGGAGGGTTGAGATTGAATCACGGTTAACGAGGAACGATCTTAATGGCTCTATGAATCCTATAAATACCCCACCCCACTTCTTGCAAAACCCACTAGAATCTTGATTTGAGAAGCTCTAAGTTGAAACCATTGTTTCATACCTGAGCTACTTGGATCGAGGTTAGCATTCGGGGACCCTTCGTAAGTATTCTTTCGTTCTTTTATTGCTTTTCGAGTCCGAAAGTCAAACTTTGTTTGACTTTCTGCGTTGACCAGTTTATGGTCAATGCGAAGTTCGTTTGAACTTCGCAACGTGATTGTAATCACGATGGTTATAGTCCCTTGGGACTATGCCTACTGATTACCACGTTGTCTAGGGTCGTAAGGGTAAGCGATCTAATAAATCGCTTATGCCTTCGAACCCGACCCATTTGGTCGATCATTAGGATCCGACCAAATACATTAGGTGACCATAGCATATAGGGAATAACCTTCCGAGGTTATACCCTATGGTCACCTCGTTTGAGTAGTTGTATGATAGGTAGTTTATATGCCTTAGGTAAATTACCAGAATACCCTTTTCATGTATAATTGGTAATTAAGCATATGTAACCTAAACTTTTGTCACATAACTGATTATGTAACATGTTTAGGCATATAACACTTGTCATAGGGCTAGTTAGGCGGTCCGAACGCGTTTCACGCGAACGACGTGTTAAAGTAACATAAGCTACCTAAACAGGTCGTAATGGGTCGTAAGAACTTATGTTAGGTTTCATTTAGTATGTAGGATTTGTTAAACCATATTACACGAGTCTCCACACTCGTTTGGTTTACGAACCCTCATTCTATCCGATCCTCCGATTTAGGTCCGGTTTATTAACATAGTTACCTATATTAGGTGCCGTTTGATATTCGTGATCTCTAGCATTGTTTGGTTGTCACTCAAGGACTACTGAGCATTTTCAAGTGAGTACATAGACCCCTCTTTTTCCGTTTTCAAACTGTTTTGGGGTGAAACACATGTGCCTACTTGTTACTTTCATGCTTTCCTGTTTTCACATCATATACTTGCTATGTTCATTAGTACATTTATAGTACATGATTTCATTGTGATTATGCTATGTATGCCCATTGTGTGCATACTTAGTACATTGTTTTACATTACATTTATGCTATGTATGTCCATTACGTGCATACTTAGTACATTGTTTTACATTACATTACATTTATGCTATGTATGTCCATTATGTGCATACTTAGTACATTGTTTTACATTGCATTTTTGTTGCATATGCTAATCCAGCATATGAACACATTATACTACATTTTGAACCGTCGTAACCATTTGATTATATGAACCGTTTGTAACTGTCGAACCGTGTGAACCATTTGTAACTATTGAACCGTGTGAACCGTTTGTAACTGTTGAACCGTGTGAACCGTTTGTAACTGTTGAACCGTGTGAACCATCTGTATCTGTTGACATGATTTACATTTGACAATAGACATTGGACTATACATAAACATTTCTACAATTGTTAAACATTACATCTTGATGGTTTGGTTTGAGTAAGTGATTTAAGTAACGAGGCGTGTGTAATATGATACAAGCATGGTAGATACGCCACTGGTACTTCCTATATATAAGTGTTTGTATGGAATTACATATCGTAGCATTATTTGAATCATTTCAATTTGAGACATATAGCATTTTATACAAATAACATACTTTTCGCAAGACATTGTTTTACAAACAAACTCATTTTACTTGGTTATTCATTTAACCTTACATTTATCTATACATATCATCTGATCTTATTGTTTTTCAAATGATTTACAAAACAAAGCAAATTACAAGGTTCATGACTAAACATTTTCTCAAACATAAGTCATGAATTCTGTTTTCACAAAACCTATGTATCTCACAGGCATTTTTATGCTGACGTACCTATTTTCACATGTGTTTTCAGGAGATGATGCATAGGACTTATCAAGACATACTTAGGCGGACCTGTGCCTTAGTGACTTAAAACGAGACAAGAACTAGTTAATTTTTGTTATATACTCTTTGTTTCTGTTTAAAACAATGTAAACTTTCATGTTTGATTAATAACACGAAACTTCAATTGCCATGGATTTGAAACAATTAATTCTGTTACAACACTCCCCGACATTTCCGCCACGTTGTGTATGTTCTACGTGGTCGGGGTGTGATAGAAAAGATGGTATCAGAGCCAATGGTTATAGGGAATTAGGTTATTAGTAATACTTTGACCTAGTCTATAACCTTTCTAGGACCCTAATGCGAGTTTACTTGCGTTTAGTCATAAAACAATACTGTCACCTATCCTTAGGCGACGACCACACCAAGAACATAAATTTCAAAACCGCTTTGAAAACTAATCATCTGTTCTAGGATGATTGATTACTAGGTTTTGAACCCTCTATTGTAAGGTTTTGAACCCCTTTGAGTTTTTCAAAATCTCGTCAAGGTTTTGGGTTTTAAATAATGTGAACACGTACAAACTGGAAGGGTGAATGCCTGTATTCTGGGTTTTCTGTCTAGGCAAGCACTTCGTATATATCTCATCAGACGCGAGACCAGTTGTGCTTACCTGGGAATTCTTGGGATGAGTGTTCACTTATAGGCGAGCATGTCTTCGCGATACATTATTTTTGACCTATTTACTTTGATTAATCACCGGGGTCGTTTGTTGCTTTGTAGTAACAAACAAATGACCACTATCCTTGCTTTCATCAGATTTGTTCATCTCATTCTTTTCGTCTAATTCTCTCACTCGTTTCATTTCATGTTTCCCCTTTTAGAATGCCTCCACGACGCGAAAATCCGGTATCTATTGAAGATCTGGCAGCTGTCATTACACAGCAAATAACTGCTGCAATCCCGAACATCGTTGCCCAATGTAACCAAGCCCTCAACAACAATAATGCCCCCTGCAGCTTCAAGACGTTCAACTCGGCTAAGCCATCAAAGTTTTCTGGGTCTCAAGGAGCGACTGCACTTCTGCAATGGTTTGAGAGTCTAGAGAGCACCTTCAGACATGTTCAATGTCCAAACAAGCGAAAGGTAGATTTTGCATCTAGTGTCTTTGAGAAACGAGCTTTGACATGGTGGAACGGTGTGGTGAGAGATAGGGGTGCAGAAGTGGCACTGGCTCAAACGTGGGAAGAACTTCGAGCACTGATGATGAAGGAATTCTGTCCTCGTCACGAGATCAGGGCCTTGGAAAGGGAATTCGACGATCTTAAGCAAGACAGCGGTGAACATCGAGCATACACTGATCGATATGAGGAGCTGAGCCTGTTGTGTCCTACCATGGTTACGCCTTTGGATAAGGCGATCGAGAAATACATTGATGGTCTCCCTGACTCAATACAAGACATTGTGACTGGTAGCAACCCTACTACAGTTAGGCAGACCATTGTGCTAGCTGCAACCTTGACTGAATCTCAGATCAGGAAACGTAAGCTTTTCCGAAAGGGTGACAAGAAACCGGTCGAAGAATCGAACCCAATCGAGGAATCAAAGACCATGGATGAACACATTATACTACATTTTGAACCGTCGTAACCATTTGATTATATGAACCGTTTGTAACTGTCGAACCGTGTGAACCATTTGTAACTATTGAACCGTGTGAACCGTTTGTAACTGTTGAACCGTGTGAACCGTTTGTAACTGTTGAACCGTGTGAACCATCTATATCTGTTGACATGATTTACATTTGACAATAGACATTGGACTATACATAAACATTTCTACAATTGTTAAACATTACATCTTGATGGTTTGGTTTGAGTAAGTGATTTAAGTAACGAGGCGTGTGTAATATGATACAAGCATGGTGGATACGCTGCTGGTACTTCCTATATATAAGTGTTTGTATGGAATTACATATCGTAGCATTATTTGAATCATTTCAATTTGAGACATATAGCATTTTATACAGATAACATACTTTTCGCAAGACATTGTTTTACAACCAAACTCATTTTACTTGGTTATTCATTTAACCTTACATTTATCTATACATATCATCTGATCTTATTGTTTTTCAAATGATTTACAAAACAAAGCAAATTACAAGGTTCATGACTAAACATTTTCTCAAACATAAGTCATGAATTCTGTTTTCACAAAACCTATGTATCTCACAGGCATTTTTATGCTGACGTACCTATTTTCACATGTGTTTTCAGGAGATGATGCATAGGACTTATGAAGACATACTTAGGCGGACCTGTGCCTTAGTGACTTAAAACGAGACAAGAACTAGTTAATTTTTGTTATATACTCTTTGTTTCTGTTTAAAACAATGTAAACTTTCATGTTTGATTAATAACACGAAACTTCAATTTCCATGGATTTGAAACAATTAATTCTGTTACAACACTCCCCGACATTTCCGCCACGTTGTGTATGTTCTACGTGGTCGGGGTGTGACAGTTATGGACATTACGAGTTTCTAGTAATGCCATTTGGTTTGACAAACGCACCGGCAGTATTTATGGACTTGATGAATCGAGTTTGCAAGCCATATCTCGATAAATTCGTGATTGTGTTTATCGATGATATTTTGATCTATTCGTGGACAAAGGAAGAGCATGAGCAACACCTTAGAGCCATTTTAGAGCTGCTCAAGAAGGAGAAACTGTATGCTAAGTTCTCGAAGTGCGAGTTCTGGTTGAGTGAGGTACAATTCCTTGGTCATGTAGTGAATGAAGATGGAATCCATGTGGATCCGACCAAGATCGAAGCGATTAAGAATTGGGAAACTCCAAAGACGCCGACCGAAATCCGACAATTCCTAGGCTTAGCTGGGTATTATCGCAGATTCATTGAGAATTTTTCTAAAATCGCTCAACCGCTGACCTCCCTTACTCAGAAGGATAAGAAGTATGAGTGGGGAGATAAACAAGAAGAAGCTTTTCAATTGCTCAAGAATAAGCTTTACGATGCACCTATTCTATCCCTACCCGAAGGCACCGATGACTTCGTGGTATATTGTGACGCCTCGCGTCAGGGATTGGGCTGTGTGCTGATGCAGCGACAGAAGGTTATCGCTTATGCTTCGCGCTAGTTAAAGGTTCATGAGAAAAATTACACCACACATGATTTGGAATTAGGCGCAGTGGTGTTTGCTTTGAAGATTTGGCGGCATTACCTTTATGGTACCCGATGCATGATCTTTACAGATCACAAGAGCCTACAACACATACTCGATCAAAAAGAGCTTAACATGAGACAGCGATGATGGGTTGAGTTGTTAAATGATTATGATTGCGAAATCAAATATCACCCAGGAAAGGCGAATGTGGTGGCAGACGCCTTAAGTCGGAAAGAGAGGATTAATCCCATAAGGGTTAGGGCTTTGGAGATGATTATACAGACAGACCTCTCGTTGCGCATTCGTGCTACACAAAGGGAAGCCCTTAAGAAGGAAAACCTTAAGGCTGAATATCTCCGTGGGATAGAGAAAAAGTTGATATCCAACGAGGAAGGAACCTTGTGTTTTATGGGACGAACTTGGGTTCCGCTTTTTGGTGGTCTTAGTGATGTTATCTTTGATGAAGCTTATAAATCGAGGTACTCGATCCACCCAGGATCGGACAAAATGTACCAAGATTTGAAGGATTATTATTGGTGGCCAAGACTGAAGGGCGATGTTGCTACCTATGTTGGAAAATGTTTGACTTGTGCCAAAGTTAAGGCCGAGTATCAGAAGCCTTCAGGTCTTCTACAGCAACCTGAGATACCCATGTGGAAGTGGGAACAGATCTCAATGGATTTCATAACCAAGTTTGTAATAACCCTCAGTAAAACCGACACCCTAGTATATCTTAAAATGCCCTAATATGTCCTTAAATACACCCCGATGTGAAAACCGAGCCCAAAATATGTTATAGTATTTAAAATAAATTAAAAACAATAAAAATTAAGTTGAGGCGGGCTGCGTAGACCCACCCCAACCATTCACGCGGGCGGTATCAGGGTTGAAACCTAATATCGTTGATTTCTTTAGTTCAGGCGGGCCGCGTAAGCTTAAGGTTACATTTACGCGGGCCGCGAGAGATCAATAAACGCGGAGAGACCCTAGGCCGACACGTGTCGACATCGTGGCGGACCTACCTGATGAGCCGGACAAGCTACGCGTGGACCCAGCTTTGACGCGGGCCGCGTAAGCCTTTTGCTAGTTTTACGCGGGGCACGTGAGGACCAGAATTCAGCACTATATAAGAAGGCCTCGGGATTTCACTTTCAATCGTTCATTTCTTTTCTCAGTCTCGAATTTCTGAAGATATATGCTTTATATTCAAGTATAATACCCCCTAATTTGCGAGGTTCTGCTCCGTTGTAAGTATTATAACCCCAGTTTCATAATAGATACGCTGCCCGATTGATTTTGAGTTCCGTAATAACTGTCGTGGTTCTGCCCGACGTAGTTGTTGGAATGCCGTCTCGGGGAGTGTATCATTAATATTTTCAAAGGGTTATGATACTAACCTAGGTACATTTGTGTAAATTATAGATTATTCCCAGGAAACCCTTACGCGAAGTCTAAGATAGCAATGTGAGTTTATCCTCTTTTTTGTTAACATTTTTGTAATGTTTTACAAAACCTTAATTGTTTTACAATATGATTAAGCGGTGATCGAGTCTTTGTAGTTCTTCAATTACTGCCGGTATGTTGGGGTTTTGTATACAAAATTTACTACCTTGTGAGTAGTAAGTCGGGGATGACAGTACGTTACCATTGGACAACGAGTTAGCCAATGTGTAATATGACCCACAAGTCAGGATTGACAGTACTGAATGAGTAATTGTGTAGAAATAAACAATGTGATCGCTCTCAATACTGTTTTAATTGATAAAATGTTTCTTGATTAAATTGGGATTCACTCACCAGTATTTTCCACAGACAAATGTTTTTAAAACGCGTTTCAGGTAACAAAATGTGACAGCCAATTAGTAAAAAGCCAGCTGGAGAGCACTGAAGGCTTGGAAAAAATGTGGCTATAAAAGTTATCTAATAAACGATGTTTTAAATTCAATAAAATAGGGTTTATCCCTATAAATGTATTGTAATAAGAAACTTGGGTTTTACCCATGTGATTATTAATATCAAATATGGTGGTTTTACTCTGATAAACATTTCCTAACTACGGTCCTGATGTAAATTCCGCTGCCAAATTAACTAACCTGATACCACCGAAATTCTGAGTTTGCGTTCACCCGTTCCTGGGAATCAGGGATCGGGGGTTACGACAGGAGGTGGTATCAGAGCCTAGCACTGGTCTGAGCCAAAGAAGTGTTCTGCTGACACTTAAATTCTAAATTTTGTGTTAGGAAATAAATTATGGAAATATGTGCATAACTGTATTTATTTGTTATGTGTTATTTGACTGTTTGTTAGTTTACAGTATGAGTGATCAAGGACCCTCAGAAATGAGTCGTCAGTTGTCTGATTCACCTAGGAGTGAAGGTACCTCATCACAGCCTGCCCTTTCGGGGTATTCTGCTGATCAGGAAGAAGGAATGTTTGCTTTTAAAGCTCAGTCAGAAGAGTCATTCCCTCATAAGAAACGAGGATGGTTCAGTAAGGAAGCCTTTGCACGTAGGAAAAGAATGTGAAAGTTGCAACAGTAAAGAGTCTTAGCAGCTATTAAGCGAGAGACAGATGCCCATACACAGGATATGCTTAATAGAAGCCTAGCCAATTTCCAAGTCCTAGCCACAACTGCTGCTGACCCTAATCTGGAGCAAACAATAGCACCCCAACCACAATTGCAAATCCCTGACCAACCAATGGAGATAGAAAACCCTGAAAACCAGGTGGAGATGCATGACTTCAATCCAGAAGAAATCCCTAGAGTACCTGCACCAAATCCCCTATATCCAAATTATGATCCTTGGTGGGATGACGTTAGGGATTATGTGCAACGTACCCAATCCATGAAGACACACCTATACAGAACATAGGAGCTTACCCAGGTATGGACCCTTTAGATCCCTATTACCAAGATGAATATATTAGGGAAATCTTAGAAGATCCTTACCGATTTCAGGCACTTTCACCCCCATATCAGGAAACCGCACCCTAGATTCTGAACCCAATCCTAGAACCTACACCCCCAATGAGTGCAGAAAACGTCCAAGAACTTAGGACTTTTGGGGAGGAAATTTTAGAAATCAGTGAGAGAATGAGACAGGTAGGAGAGCGTCTCGTATGGAAATACGATGAACGCAATATGGATTTTTGGATAAATCCATATCCGTGATGTGATGGAGGAGACGGTAATAGTAAAAATAATAAAATATAATAAAATAAAATATGTGTGTACGGATGCATATTACTATTAGTGTGATTCTATTTCTGTTGGTATTGTAATTTTTATTTCAGTACTAGAATGTAATAGATGCATAATAGTATATGAAAATAGAGTAAAAGTCGCAATGATCGACGTTTTTGGCTAGATGGCATATCATGTTAAATATTATCTTGTGATATTAATATGGGGTAAATGTTTAAAATTCAGATGGCCGACGAAGGAAATCAAGGAAATCTGAATAATGATAACCAGAGTAACATTAACGTGGTTAATGAGAATCCAAGCATCAATAACAATGGAAACCAAATGGATAATAGTGCTGTTCAACACATAGTGGCACAAGGAATCATAGATGCAATGCCATTTATTATTCAAACGATTCAAGAAACGAATAATAAAAGTAAGCATAGCAGTAAGCGACCCATCGAACCTGAAAACAGCGTGAACAATGAACTTGTACTTCAAATGCCTATTCCTAAAAGAAGAAGAACCGTGTCTTACGGTTGTTCTAATAAAGAATTTTGGTCTTGTAAACCAATGGAATTCTCGGGCAATGAAGGGGCCATTGCAACTCTACATTGGATAGAGAAGACTGAGGCAGTCTTAAGAATAAGCAAGTGTGCTGAAGAAGATAAGATACTGTTTGCTTCTAATCTGTTTAAGAATTCAGCACTAGAATGGTGGAACACTATCCTTCAATCAAGAGGAAGTGATAGAACCTACAATATGGAATGGGGAGAATTTAAGAACAAGGTAGAAAGGAAGTTCTGCCCACCCAATGAAAAGGAACAGATAGCAAACAAATTCCTAAACCTTAGAATGACTGGTGTGGATAGTAAGGGATACACTAAAATATTCTTTGAATATGCTAGAATAGTGCCAACTCTTGCTTCACCTGAACCAGTGTTAATCTCCCGTTATATTTGGGGATTAATTGGAGAGATAAGACATGTAGTCAAGGCAGCTAGACCTCAAACCATAGAAGAAGCTGTAGAACTAGCAAATACCTTGACAGATGAATTAGTTCGTACCCGAGAGGAGGACCAAAGGAGGAACCTAACCCAGAAACTCACACAAGAATTTCGTTCTGGAAATTCTAACCGTGGGAGAAATATAGGTTCTACCTCTGCACCTTACTGTAAGAATTGCAAAAGAAAGCATTCAGGAAGATGCTCTATATACTGTAACTTTTGCAAAATATCGGGACACAAGGAAGAAAACTGCAGGAAGAAAGCTAATAACAAGATATGTTACAACTGCGGAGAACAAGGTCATATCAAGCTTAATTGTCCAAAATTAGCTCCAGCTACAAACAATAAGAATACTCAAAATGCTAGAGCAATTGTTCTGACTGCAGACGAAGCTAAGATGATTCCAGATGTCATAGCTGGTACGTTTTTAGCTAATGATGTTTTTGCTAAAGTATTATTTGACTCTGGTGCAAACCAAAGTTTTATTAATACATCATTTTGCAAATTTCTAAATCAGTCATTAACTAAACTACCACAAGAATGTCTAGTAGAGACAGCTAATGGAGAAACCATTAGGATTTCTGAAATCTTGCAGGGAGCAAGAATAGAATTTTAAATCAGAAATTTATTGCTAATCTTTATCCCATGAATCTGGCAGGATTTGATGTTGTTTTAGGAATTGATTGGTTAATAGCCAATAGAGCCAATATTTTATGTGATCAAAAGTCAATTCAAGTAAATGCACCAATAGGTAAAACGATCACAATTAAAGGAGATAAACCATCTAGATCTACAAAATTTATCTCTGTGATGAAAACTGCAATATACATAAGAAAAGGATCATTAGTGTATTTGATTTCTATAATCACTAACACTAAAGCAAAGGATTTAAAAGATATTTCCGTAGTATCTCAGTTTTCAGATGTATTTCCAGAAGAATTGCCAGGGCAACCTCCAGATAGAGAAGTTGAATTCAGGATCCATTTGATACCAGGAACGACACTGATTGCCAAAACACCTTATCGTTTGGCACCTGCAGAAATGCAAGAATTGAAGAAACAATTGGACGAATTGTTAGAGAAATAATTTATACAACCAAGTTCGTCGACGTGGGGAGCGCCGATACTGTTTGTTAAAAAGAAGGACGGATCAATGCGTATGTGCATTGACTACCGTGACTTAAACAAGGTTACGATTAAGAACCGATACCCATTACCAAGAATCGATGATCTGTTTGATCAATTGCAAGGAGCTCGATTTTTCTCTAAAATCGATTTAAGGTCAGGATATTATAAATTAAAGGTACAGGAAGAGGATATTCCTAAAACCGCATTTAGAACAAGATATGGACATTATGAATTTACTTTCATGCCATTTGGTTTAACCAATGCCCCAGCCGCATTTATGGACATGATGAACCGAATATGTAAGCCATATTTGGATAAATTCATAATTGTTTTCATAGATGATATTCTCATTTACTCTAAGAATAAAGAGGATCATGCAAAGCATTTGCACGCACTTTTAAGTTTATTAAGAAAGGAAAAGTTTTATGCTAAACTTTCTAAGTGCGAATTTTGGTTAGAACATGTACAATTTCTCGGACACCTAGTAAATCATGAAGGAATTCATGTAGATCCAACCAAGATAGAGGCAATTACTAAATGGAAAACCCCTGAGTCGCCAACTGAGGTTAGAAGTTTCTTAGGATTAGCTGGTTATTATAGAAGATTTATTCAAGATTTTTCTAGAATAGCCATTCCCTTAACTAAGCTAACCTGTAAATCTGTTAAGTTTGATGGGAATTAAAACAAGAAGAAGCTTTTAGAATTCTTAAGCAAAGATTAACCCATACACCCATATTAGCGTTACCAGAAGGAACTGAAGACTTTGTAGTATATTGTGACGCTTCTAAATTCGGTTATGGATGTGTGTTGATGCAACCACAAAAGGTTATAGCTTATGCATCTAGACAACTTAAAAATCATGAAGAGAATTATTCAACCCATGATCTAGAACTAGGAGCTATAATTTTTGCTCTTAAGTTTTGGAGACATTACCTTTATGGTAGTAAGTTTACCATATTCACTGATCATAAGAGTTTAAGGTATATTTTCAAGCAAAATGAGTTGAATATGAGACAAAGACATTGGATGGAAATGCTTAGTGATTATGATTGTGATATCCAGTATCATGAAGGAAAAGCAAATGTAGTAGCAGATGCTTTAAGTCGAAAGTATCATGAAAAGCCAAAAAGGGTACGTTCTCTTAAATTAAATCTACAAGTAGATTTAAATGATCAAATAAGAGAAGCACAAGAATCAGTAATCAAGGATGATGCTGAAAAATTAAAAGGAACGCTAAAAGAGTTAGAACAAGGAACAGACGGAATTTAGAGATTCCATGAAAAGAGAATGTGGATACCTAAATTAGGAAATTTATGTTATCGTATTTTAGAAGAAGCCCATAAATCTAAGTATACGATGCATCCAGGTAGTGATAAAATGTACCAGGATTTAAGGAAGAATTTCTGGTGGATAGGAATGAAAAAGGACATAGCAGCTTATGTTTCTAAATGTTTAACCTGTTCACAAGTTAAAGCTGAACACCAGAAACCCTCAGGATTGTTACAGTAATTAGAAATGCCAGTATGGAAATGGGAATTGATAACAATGGATTTTGTTACTAAATTACCCAAAACAAAGAAAGGAAATGATATAATCTGGGTGATTGTAGATAGGTTAACCAAGTCAGCTCATTTCTTACCAATGAAGGAAACTTTCAGTATGGAACAATTAGCTAAGTTATATGTAAATGAAATTGTTTCTTTACATGGAATTCCTTTATCAATTGTTTCTGATAGGGATAGCCGTTTTACCTCTCATTTTTGGTCAAGTTTTCAAAAAGCAATGGGAACCAAGTTAAAGTTGAGCACAGCTTATCATCCTCAAACAGACGGACAAAGTGAAAGGACAATTCAGACAATGGAGGACATGCTTAGAGCTTGTGTAATTGATTTTGGAGGTAATTGGGACGATCACTTACCTTTAATAGAATTTTCTTATAACAATAGTTATCACACAAGTATCAATGCTGCACCATTTGAAGCACTTTATGGACGTAAGTGCCGAACCCCAGTCTGTTGGGCAGAAATTGGGGAAAAGCAACTATATGGACCTGAGATAGTGCAAGAAACAACTGATAAGGTTATTCAAGTCAAAGAACGACTGAAAGCAGCACGTGATCGACAGAAGAGTTATGCTGATAACCGCCGCAAACCATTGGAATTTTAAATAGGAGATAAAGTATTATTAAAAGTCTCTCCTTGGAAAGGAGTAGTAAGATTCATCAAACGGGGAAAGCTAAGTCCCAGATATATTGGACCTTTTGAGATTATTAAAAGAATAGGACCTGTAGCCTATCAGCTACAACTGCCAGAGGAAATGGCAGGAATACATGATGTGTTTCATGTATCTAATCTCAAGAAATGTTTAGCTGATGAATCACTGATAGTACCTCTTAAGAATATAGAGGTAAATGAACAACTCAAGTTTGTAGAGAGGCCTCTACAAATTGAAGACAGGAAAGTCGAATCTCAAGCACAAGAGATTAGTTCTGGTCAAAGTGAAGTGGGACTCCAAAAGAGGACCTGAGTACACATGGGAACTCGAATCTGAAATGCAAAGAAAATATCCGCACTTATTCCAGTAGATCTTACGGACGAGCTCTAATACAAGGTGGGGAGGATGTAACAACCCTTAGTAAAACCGACACCCTAGTATATCTTAAAATGCCCTAATATGTCCTTAAATACACCCGTATGTGAAAACCGAGCCCAAAATATGTTATAGTATTTAAAATAAATTAAAAACAATAAAAATTAAGTTGAGGCGGGCCGCGTAGACCCACCCCAACTATTCACGCGGGTGGTATCAGGGTTGAAACCTGATATCGTTGATTTCTTTAGTTCAGGCGGGCCGCGTAAGCTTAAGCTTACATTTACGCGGGCCGCGAGAGATCAATAAACGCGGAGACACCCTAGGCCGACATGTATCGACATCGTGGCGGACCTACCTGATGAGCCGGACAAGCTACGCGTTGACCCAGCTTTGACGGGGGCCGCGTAAGCCTTGTGCTAGTTTTAGGCGGGGCGCGTGAGGACCAGAATTCAGCACTATATAAGAAGGCCTCGGGATTTCACTTTCAATCGTTCATTTCTTTTCTCAGTCTCGAATTTATGAAGATATAGGCTTTATATTCAAGTATAATACCCTCTAATTAGCGAGGTTCTGCTCCGTTGTAAGTATTATAACCCCGGTTTCATAATAAATACGCTGCCCGATTGATTTAGGGTTCCGTAATAACTGTCGTGGTTCTGCCCGACGTAGTTGTTGGAATGCCGTCTCGGGGAGTGTATCATTAATATTTTCAAAGGGTTATGATACTAACCTAGGTACATTTGTGTAAATTATAGATTATTCCCAGGAAACCCTTACGCGAAGTCTAAGATAGCAATGTGAGTTTATCCTCTTTTTTGTTAACATTTTTGTAATGTTTTACAAAACCTTAATTGTTTTACAATATGATTAAGCGGTGATTGAGTCTTTGTAGTTCTTCAATTACTGCCGGTATGTTGGGGTTTTGTATACAAAATTTACTACCTTGTGAGTTGTAAGTCGGGGATGACAGTACGTTACCATTGGACAACGAGTTAGCCAATGTGTAATATGACCCACAAGTCAGGATTGACAGTGCTGAATGAGTAACTGTGTAGAAATAAACAATGTGACCGCTCTCAATACTGTTTTAATTGATAAAATGTTTCTTGATTAAACTGGGATTCACTCACCAGTATTTCCCACTGACAAATGTTTTTTAAACGCGTTTCAGGTAACAAAATGTGACAGCCAATTAGTAAAAAGCCAGCTGGAGAGCACTGAAGGCTTGGGAAAAATGTGGCTATAAAAGTTATCTAATAAACGATGTTTTAAATTCAATAAAATAGGGTTTATCCCTATAAATGTATTGTAATAAGAAACTTGGGTTTTACCCATGTGATTATTAATATCAAATATGGTGGTTTTACTCTGATAAACATTTCCTAACTACGGTCCTGATGTAAATTCCGCTGCCAAATTAACTAACCTGATACCACCGAAATTCTGAGTTCGCGTTCACCCGTTCCCAGGAATCAGGGATCGGGGGTTGCGACAAAGTTGCCCAAGACACCCAGAGGTCACGACACGATTTGGGTAATCGTGGACCGGTTAACAAAGTCTGCGCACTTTCTGCCAATCAGGAAAAAGGATAACACAGGTAAGCTAGCTTAGCTGTACCTAAGAGAGATAGTCGCACGTCATGGAGTGCCTATCTCGATTATATCAGATAGAGACGGAAGATTTGTGTCAAGGATTTGACAATCCTTCCAAGAAGAGTTTGGTTCTCAGTTAAATCTGAGCACAACATTTCATCCACATACTGACGATCAAAGTGAGAGAACTATTCAGACGCTAGAAGATATGCTACGTGCTTGCGTAATGGACTTGGGTGGTAGTTGGGACACTCACCTACCTTTGGTTGATTTCTCCTATAACAATAGCTACCATACAAGCATTCAAGTTGCACCGTTCGAGGATCTCTATGGACGAAAGTGTCGATCACCGTTATGCTGGGCAGATGCAGGTGATAGACAGCTGGTTTGTCCCGAATTGGGCAGATGCAGGTGACAGATAAGATTATACAGATCCGAGAGCGCATCAAGGCGGTTCGTGATCGACAAAAGAGCTATGCGGACCAAAGAAGGAAACCTTTGGAATTTGAAGTTGGTGACATGGTTCTGTTAAAAGACTCACCTTGGAAAGGTGTGGCATGCTTTGGAAGTGCGGAAAGTTAAACCCATGATTTATCAGACCGTTCAAAATCCTGGAAATGATTGGTCCTGTAGCATACAAGTTGGAGCTACCGGCAGAACTTAATGGTGTTCATGATACATTCCATGTATCTAATCTGAAGAAGAGTCCAACACAAGAAACCGTGGTTATCCCTGCTGATTAAGTTCACATTGACGACACACTCCACTTTACCGAAGAACACGTTGAGGTTACTGATTGGAAGGTTAACAAGACACGGAGGAGTAGCGTTAAACTTGTCAAGGTTCGATGGAACGCGTGTCACGGCCCAAAGTTTACTTGGGAGCATGAAGACCTCATGAAAGCTAAATACCCACATTTGTTCCCTAACTCCCCTGCTGCTAGTAGTAAGGCTTAAAATTTCGGGACGAAATTTTCTTAACAGGGGGAGAATGTGACAACTGTCAAAATTCCAGGTATCCGTATAACTATTAAACCATAATTAGTGCTTAATGACTGTGCTGCATTACAATTAATGACTTGAACTGCTTTCTGATTATTGTCAAATGCATACATGTGCATCATTTATTGCAAATGATAAATCAATAATGCATAAGAACCTTATTTGACTCAATTGATGCATTAAATACAGTTAGTACAGTTATCAGACAAATCAGGAAAATGCTGACGGAGTTCAGTAAGTAGACAGACGTTGTATTGAGACCTAGAATGGGGCAGAAACTAAGTATTACACTAGTATAGTGTGACACCTGTGTCACTTCAACCATCAAACAAATTCCAAACCAATGAAATATTGTATTTCATACTTGGGATTTGTAAAAATATGTGTATCGTTTACACATATCAACTCTTGTTCGATTTCAAGCTTTAAATTGCTTTCTGGAAGGTTATACGCGCACTGATGCGTAAATATAACCAATTTAATGCAACGAACACTCCGGAATAGCAAAATAGGCTTAAAATACCTTAAGTAACCTTTACATAACTTAGAAATAAGTTTTGAAGGCTTTGGTATGGCAAAATCTAGTTAAATCGCTTACAGGGACTAAAGTTGACAAACTGTGAAAGTATGCCAATTTGAACTGTAACAGACATTCCGGAACATGACCATAAGTTAAACATACCACAAATATCCTTTACATAGCTTAGAAATAGGCTTTGAGGGGTTCGGTGTGCTAAAATAAACTTTTGGGTCATTCAGGGACTAAAAGTGTCAAAAAGTGCACAAGTTTGCATTTTCGCGCATAACTTACGTTCTGAATACATCCGGACATCCAAAAATTTATGTAAGCACTAAAATATTTTATTTTAGTGTTTGGCATGAGAAAAATCCATTCGTCGCGCAATTTGGATCGTTTTTCGCGCTTATGCGCATTCCGTCGTAATTAAGCGAACATCGCGATCGTACGACCAAACAAACCATCATCCGGCATATTTTTGAGCATGTTTTGAGTTCCCTATACTTTAACTTCATTTTTGAGCCTTGAAATGAGGTTAACGGGGTTCAAACGCATCGAAAAAGGCCTTAAACACGTGCAGGGACCATTTCTGCCACTTTTGAAACATTTCTGAAACAGGGGGGGTGCTAGCGTAGCGCGACTGCCTAATGCCTTTGCAGTAGCGCTACGCGACTGCCTAACCAGACCAGATTAAGTGTATTTAACATCAGATTGCAGCTGTTTAATCCTCAACCACACACTCACACTTGTCTAGTCAGCTGATAAGAACCCATTTTTAGTCACCACAACTTTGCAACACATGTACGGGTAGGATTCGAGCACGGTTTCCATGAAACGATCTTAACGGTTACCCGAAAACTATAAATACCCCACCCCCCATTGCTTCAAAACCACTAGAATTTTGATTTGAGAAACTCTAAGTTGAAACCATTGTTTCATACCTGAGATTCTTGAATCGAGATTAGCATTCGGGGACCCTTCGTAAGTATTCTTTCGTTCTTTTATTGCTTTTCGAGTCTGAAAGTTAAACTTTGTTTGACTTTCTGCGTTGACCAGTTTATGGTCAATGCGAAGTTCGTTAGAACTTCGCAACGTGAGTGTAATCACGTTGGTTATAGTCCCTTGGGACTATGCCTACTGATTACCACGTTGTCTAGGGTCGTAGGGTAAGCGATCTAATAAATCGCTTATACCTTCGAACCCGACCCATTTGGTCGATCATTAGGATCCGACCAAATACATTAGGTGACCATAGTATATAGGGAATAACCTTCCGAGGTTATACCCCATGGTCACATCGTTTGAGTAGTTGTATGATAGGTAGTTTATATGCCTTAGGTAAATTACCAGAATACCCTTTTCATGTATAATTGGTAATTAAGCATATGTAACCTAAAATTTTGTCACATAACTGATTATGTAACATGTTTAGGCATATAACACTTGTCATAGGGCTAGTTAGGCGGTCCGAACGCGTTTCACGCGAACGACGCGTTAAAGTAGCATAAGCTACCTAAACGAGTCGTAATGGGTCGTAAGCACTTATGTAAGGTTTCATTTAGTATGTAGGCTTTGTTAAACCATATTATACGAGTCTCCACACTCGTTTGGTTTACGAACCCTCATGCTACCCGATCTTCCGATTTAGGTCCGGTTTATTAACATAGTTACCTATATTAGGTGCCGTTTGATATCCGTGATCTCTAGCATTGTTTGGTTGTTACTCAAGGACTACTAAGCAATCTCAAGTGAGTACATAGACCCCTCTTTTACTGTTTTTCCAAACTGTTTTGGGGTGAAACACATGTGCCTACTTGTTACTTTCATGCTTTCCTGTTTTCACATCATATACCCGCTATGTTTGTTAGTACATTATAGTACATGATTTCATTACCTTTCATGCTATGTATGCCCATTATGTGCATACTTAGTACATCGTTTTACATTACATTTTATGCTATGTATGTCCATTGTGTGCATACTTAGTACATCGTTTTACATTACATTTTTGAACCGTTTGTAAACATTTGACTATGTGAACCGTTGTAAACATTTGACTATGTGAATCGTTTGTATCTGTGAACCGTTTGTATCTGTGAACCGTTTGTATCTGTGAACCGTCTGTATCTGTGAACCGTCTGTATCTGTGAACCGTCTGTATCTGTGAACCGTCTGTATCTGTGAACCGTCTGTATCTGTGAACCGTCTGTATCTGTGAACCGTTTGTATCTATGAACCGTGTGAACCGTATTTGACTATACATAAACATTTCTACAATTGTTAAACATTACATCTTGATGGTTTGGTTTGAGTAAGTGATTTAAGTAACGGTGTGTGTGTAATATGATACAAGCATGGTGGATACGCCGCTGGTACTTCCTATATATAAGTGTTTGTATGGTATTACATATCGTAGCGTTATTTAAATCATTTCAGTTTGAGACATATAACATTTTATACAAATAACATACTTTTTACAATACATTGTTTTACAAGCAACTTATCTTATACAAACTCATTTTACAATGGTTATTCATTTAACCATACATTATTCTCTTATTTATACATATCATCTGATCTTATCGTTTTTCAAATGATTTACAAAACAAAGCAAATTACAAGGTTCATGACTAAACATTTTCTCAAACATAAGTCATGAAACCTATTTTCACAAAACCTATGTATCTCACAGGCATTTTTATGCTGACGTACCTATTTTCACATGTGTTTTTCAGGAGCTGTTGCATAAGATGATCAAGATACACATAGGCAGACTTGGGCTTTAGTGACAATAAAAGATGCAAGACTAGTTAATTATGTTGTATTTCTTGTTTGTTAAGACATTGTAACACTTTTAATCAATAAAACGAAACTTCAATTGCCATGGATTTGAAACAATTAATTCTGTTACAACACTCCCCGACGTTTCCGCCACGTTTTGTATGTTCTTCGTGGTCGGGGTGTGACATATAGTGTGTAGGAAAGTAAGGATCATAAAACTGCCTTCCTAGAGATAGTTTAAGTGCCGGAAAGTGCCTAAAACTCACATAAAGTGCTGAATTCAGCAAAAATCAGCAATTATCAGCATTTAAACAATCTAATATCATGCAGAAATATGATTAAATGGTCCTGAATGCTTTCCTAAGTGTCGGGAATCAAAACTGTCATAAAAGGGTACATAAAGCACACTAAACTGCATAGTTTAGCACCCTAACGGACCGGTAACCAACCGAACAACCGGACACTACCCGAAACACCAATTTTTCACTAGAAGCACTGTTTTAACATTACCAAGCTAGTTATGGTCCCCGAACATCATAACACTACATTAATACCTAGTAACTAAAGTATCTAACTAAATACTTGGATTTTTACCATAACCTAACTAATGTTTACAACCTAAGCCTACTACCCCCCCCCCCCCACCAATGAAATCGGCCAACATATGGCCCATCTCAAGATTTGTTTAAATATAATATGTGATCTTGTTTATGCTTTCCTAAACATGTTATCCAATTGAGAAGCACTTGGAAATGGATTATAAGTAAACTTGGAAGACCATAACTTCATTTCTTACACACACTTCTCTCCTCTCCCTCTCTTGTGCTCTCGGCTAAAAACCAACACATACACACTCACCATCATTCAACCATTCTCATACATTACAAGCATATACCAAGGTGTTAGAGGTTACATAAAGAAGCTAGGAGCTTTCGGAAGTTCAAGGACCTCTTTCATTTGCTTTTATCCATCTCTTATCTTCACTTGATCATCCCTAGCCTTGAGCTAGTGGTAAGAACATCATACACTCTATTTTACATCTTATATTAGTGGTTAAAAGAAGATTCATGATGATAATCTTGAAGAACACTAAGAAACTTGAACTTGAAACATGAACATAAGCTTGAATACATAAGAAATCTTAATGTTTATGTGTTGTAATACTTGTTGATTGTTGATTTCTTGTGAAAATGATGTTGATCATCATATGATCTTGCTAGATCATGATTAAAAACATAATCTAGCAAGATGAGAGGATGAACATGGTAGAAGTTAATGGATCATCCTCATGAGAAGCATGAACTTGAAAGAATATGTGGATTTCTTGTAAAATAATGATCAAAGTAAGTTGTAATACTTGTAGATCTAAAATTTCATGGATGGCTTTTCAAAGAAACCAAGTTAAAAACACAAGATTTACTTGATCTTGGTTCTTACATAAATAAACCCCATTTTTAAAGGTTAAATAAGTGTAGAAACACTTATGTAACAAGAAAAATCAAAGAAGGAATATTTTTGAAAAATATGATTATAAGTTGTGAAGATCCATTTTCTTTAAAAATGAAGTTTTTAAAGATTCAATCACACTTTAAAGGGTAACAAGGCTTACTAAGAACACTAGTAAGTTACTACAAATTTTTATAAGTTTTCAAGTTCTTGAAGTGGTAATTTATGCTTGTTTTTGGCAAAATGTTTAAGTAAAGATTGTTTATTGTTGATTGTGAATTGATTGTGTTGATTTTACAAAAGAAAATGATATACCTTCAAGGTACGGAAAACTCCATTTTTAGGGGAACCTATGGCAAAATTTTTCTAAAAATTAAACACTTAGAAAAATATTTCTAAACAAATATTTACAAGTGTATTTCAAACCATAAATTTTTACATAAACTTTGCCATGATTTTTGTTACAAAAATTATAAATATTGGAGGTTGATTTTTATAAATAAATGTGACTAAATATGTATTTAGGAAATATATATTTATAAGTCACCATGTGTGTGGTTATTTGTATACTTTGTGTATTATTTATATTATTTTAGGACTTGAAATAATATAACTCATCAAAATACCAAAAATTACAATCCAAAATATTACCAAAATTCCAAGAATATGAATATACAAGTTATACACAAAATATTGGTGAAACCGAACAAAAGAATATAACTCACAAAATACTCCGGAAATAATATTCATGTGTATATTTTGGCAAATAATATTTTGGACACCAAAGGAAACAAAAATATGATTTTTATAATTATTACAAAGTTATATCATATTTTTTGACAAGAAGAAAATATATTATTTTTGGGTGAATAAAAATATATATTTCTTAAACAAACATGAAATACAATATTTTTGGGGAGAAAGATATATTTTCTCAAATAAATATGAAATATATCATTTTTGGAGAAAAATAAGTTTATGTATATTTTCCAAGTTAGACTTGAAAATATATTATTTTTGGAACTTATATGAAAATACGAATATTTTTGCCAAAGGAAAATTATAAATAATTTTTCTAAGTAATAGTTCTTAAAATATATATTTTGGAAATATATATTAATGTATTTTTAATAGAGGTATTATTCTGAAAGAATTAATACAAAATTAAGTATAAAGAATACTTAACAAATACTATAAAGATACGTATTCTCGTACGTATAAATACACACCGGAATACGACCCGGATACATGGCAAAAATATACAAATACTAGAATACGAATACACCCATCCTTGGAAAGGAAATACATGCATAAATACTTGAGAAGTACTAAGTTAAAATATATTGTTTTAACAATTATTCCAAAATTTAATAAATATAATTTAAGTTAAAATATTTATTATTTTAACAAATAATTATATAACTTGGAATAATATCAAAGACACTAATTAATACTAAGTCAAGGCACGACCCGCTCGTCTAATAGACCTTAGTACGTTGTAGGTAGTCGTGTACACCAGGCGAAGCTTTGAGTTACGGTATTTACGAAGAACGCAAGACTGTGAGTTCATGTTCCCCCCTTTCTCTTTAACTGTTTTCGGTTTTATAACTTCGGGGGTGAAGTACATGTTACAAACTGTTTACAAACGTTTATACGTGGTATGGTTAGCTAAGGAAGGGTATTGCTAGATCATGTGAGTGGTGGGTATGACGCTTAAGACCATCAATCCTCTTTGTAGGACCGAGGGACATGAGTGATAGATCTATTTGGGTGTAGCGAGCCCGCCCATGTTGGACCAGGGTTTGGCCCATGGGTTGACTATGTCTTACAGTTGGAAGCCCGGTGCAAAGTCTGCTAGGTTTGAGTCTTCTTGCATCATGTCACACATATTAATGGCCTTGCAAACCATTAATGATCTGTTTTCCTTGTTGCTTTCATACCAGGAGTTTACAAACTTACATACATACTTTCAATAATTACAAAGGTTTATTCGCGCACACAAACACACACATGAACTCGCTCAACTTTTGTTGATGTTTTCAAACTACATGTATTTCAGGGAATTAAATGTGGATCTGGCGGGCGTTTGGAAGTTTCAAGTGTTGTTTGAGAATAAAAGATGTCATCCAAGGTCCTAGGGTTTGGTTAGTGTGTCTTATCCTGGACGAGACACGTCTTCCAAAACCTGGTTTTATTTAATGTCTTTTGTCGAGTCCTTGTGAACTCTAAAAACAAGTTGCATGGTTTGTACTCGAATTTGAATTCTATGTTTTAAAACAATGTTGTTGTTATGTTTTTAAACTTATTTAATGGATGAAAATCTTTGGTTTTATCATATAGTTGTTGTTATGATTGAATGCAATGATATTAAGCAAGTCACACATAATCACGTTTCCACAAAAGTCAGGGTGTGACACTTAGCTCAAACACTTCCGTTGTGCAATGAAGATACCATTTGGATCACACCAACTCTGATTTAGGCGGGGTGTGACATAATCATCTTCATCTTCTTGTCTTCAACGACGTCGTTTGGATCACACGAAACCATATTTTCATCAAAATCACGAAAAACAGATCTCTTTACAGAGATTTCGAAGAATCCAATTCTGTACAATATAACATATATATATATATATATATGAGTATAATTAGATATATGAGTATATGAACTAAAATCACACTTTTTTCAACCTCACGTTTGGATAATGGTTGTTGCCGTTTAATAGTGGTAGTAGATGAACTGGAATCAAGCTTTTTTTCAATCTCACTTTTGAACAAAAGTTGTTCATAAACAACGGTAGTAGATGAACTGAGATCAAGCTTTTGTTCAACCTAACATTTGGACCGTTTAGTCTTTTTCTTAGGGACATGATTCTCGGAATTCTTGGTGTTAGGATCAAGCTTTTTCTTCTCTGACGGCTTTGTTCTAGTAGCATGCGGTTTATCTTTCTAAGGTGCAGGTATTTTTTTTATTATGTTTTAGCGTTTGACTTTGGGTTTCTTCTGACCTTCACTTTCAGCCTCAGAAGGATGATCGGATGATCGATTGGATCTGCAATATATACCAATAACATTAGTGAGGTACATCTGTAAATGAATGAATTCTCATAACAATGAAGACATGTAAAAGATCAATATAAAAATAATTACTGAAATGTTTTGCATCAAAGATCAAACTTATTTTAATAAAAAATGAACTAAAAAACTCCTTTTGTGATGTAAAATAAGTTAAAACTAGCCAATGCTGTAAAAAATCATTAACTTATAGTTCAAATCACTTTGGTTAATAAGAATTCAAGTAACCAACTCTACTCAATCAACACAACAATGCCAAAACTGTTAATTTACTCAACGGTTCGGTGTTCAAACAACAATCTACAGAGTGTTTATGTAAATGTAAGCATAGTGAATATATAGTTTCTTCTCATCATGAAGGTTTGAATGTCTGATTTCAAAAAAGAGAAGAAGAACTCACCTCTGGAAGAACCCTAAATTTGATGTGTTCTATCTTTGCATAGATTTCACATAGCCATTTGAGACGCCTGACGCATTCTTTTTATTTATTGTTGGGATGCTTTTAATAAGAATGCCAGATGAACCTTCATCTATTTGTTTCTTGCAGAAACTACAAAAAAAAGTCCATGAGAGCATGATCAGTGAACAAAGTACACTTTATCTAAACTATGTATCATATGAAGTCACATGCCTCTTGGCTAGAATTATCTTGTTTCTTCTCATTTCCTACTACCATCTTGCCTTGCTCACGTCCCTACACAATATAACATATAGATATATGAGTATAATTAGATATATGAGTATATGAACTGAAATCGCACATTTTTTCAACCTCACGTTTGGATAATGGTTGTTGTCGTTTAACAATAGTAGTAGATGAACTGGAATCAAGCTTTTTTCAATCTCACCTTTGAACAAAGGTTGTTCATAAACAACGATAGTAGATGAACTGAGATCAAGCTTTTGTTCAACCTCGCATTTGGACAGTTTAGTCTTTTTTTAGGGACATGATTCTCGGAACTCTTGGTGTTAGGATTAAGCAAGTTTCCCCCAAATTTCAAGTCTAAATATAGTCAACACTTTCGCATACCTAAAACAACTTAACAACAACCGTTGGCATCTTAGTCAAAATCAAACAATATTTAAAACCTCAAAACAGTCCATCAAATCCTCATCATCACTCTACTCTGTCCACAAATCATCAAGCTATTCATAAATAAACAACCTCGCAAATCTTACAAACAAATATCATAAAAAATCTACAAAGTAAAACATCATAATAAACAATAACAGTTCAACTATTAACGGTGCAATCAAACAAGCCCAATCAGCCTAACATTCAACTAAATTATAGAAAAATCACAAACCAACATCAAGATTCAAGTCCATAAAAATAAAAAAGATAATACCTTTTTAAGCATTTCTTGCTACATCTCGTATTTCAAACATCCAAAGGAAAAGCAACTTGTACATCATTCTTCATCTTCCACAATAGTAGAAAGCAAACCTGGAGCAATGTGAGGATCATCTTTGTGTGACCAGATGGCAGCAACGGAGGCATGACAGCCTTGAGTAACAATGCTACCTAACGGCCACGTGTCAATTAGATCTCGTCGGAGAACTACGTACTGCACCAGCACGTCGGAGGTGGATTTGAAGTTCACGTCGGTGGCCGGAGACTCTGCGGCATCGGTGGTGGTGGCCATGGGAGCTGAGCTCCGTTACGAATCTGAACCAGCTCTCCAACCACAAAACCTTCAAACCGAAATTAGGGTTACCGAAACCGAAAAATTGAACAAATTACAGATATATATACACATAAATAGATCAAAATTGAGAAATTAAGCTGTAGAAACTTAAATTACACGCTTGAATTTAGATAATTTGAGCTTATTGAAACCCTAAAATCTCAAATTGTATGTGTGTGTAAAAGAGAGAGATAGAGAGAAAGATAGAGAAAGAGAGAGAGAGAGAGGGAGTAACTGATTGAAGAAGAGGTTACGAATAATCATGTATGTTATGTATGTATATGGTTTGAATTTTGAATCTGGAGCCAAAATTTTGAATTTTGAATGTGGCCAGAGGTTTTGAATTTTGAATGGTGGGCAGCGGTTTGAATTTGGTATAGATAAAATGTATTTTAAATAGATTTAAAAAGATTTTAAATTAATATTTATGATACAATAATGACATCAGATAGGCATGACAGTCTATCTGATTGCCACCAGGAAAGTGATGTCGGCTCTATTTCCCTTATTATAGAAAGTATAGATCTGTATATAATTTGTCTATAGTATTCCCATATTCGTAAATAAAACACACATGTTATTAGAGGATAAACATTATATGATTTCATAAACGTTCATGACGTTGATTTCATTAAGGGTAAATTACATTTTTCGTCCTTTATGTTTGTATCGGATTGCAATGGATGACCTTTAACTTCAATAATTACAGTCAGAATCCTTTATTTGTAAAACCCATTACACTCTACATCCTTTGACTCTAACTTAGTTATAATTTTCAGTTAAGTATGGCATGTGCCTTATACATGAGGGTAAATTGGTAATTTTAAGTAGAAACCCATCTCTCTAAACCTACCATCAAAAACCCATTACATTCTACAGCCACCACCGCCACCCTTTTCTCTCTCTAAACGACCTCCACTCCCACTCCCATTGCCACTGCCACAACTGCCACTAGAACCGTAATCTGACCACTGCGCCCCGTGATGTGCTACCACACCTCTGGCACCTTACCATCTACCACCTAAATAAACATCTTTCTTTCTCAAACCTCCGGATCTGAATACACTTGCCGGACCACCACCGCCATCATCACACCTGTTCATTGTTGTTATGGCTTAGAAACGAGAGAAAGAGGAGATAACGCTCCAAGTTCTGGAAAACCTAACCTTGTGTACGTTCGATGCCGACGATGACGGTTTTTGGAGGAAGATTCAAGTAAGGTGAAGAGACGAGTGATAAATTGGTGCTCGGGTTGCCGGAGAAAGGACGAATGTAACACCTCGGAAATTCATGTCCAATAAAATAAAGACACGTGTCATGTTATGCAAACGTGTTGTAAATACGGATCCAGATAAAGATGTACGGTAGGATTTAAAGACGTCGACATGTTAATTTATACCTCTGAGCGACCTATTAATAAATCCCTAACCATGATATATTTTATCAACATCTGAATTTTTGTTATAAATCTGGAATCCTAAATAATAAATGGGTTACAAACTTAGACATGGATTCAACATCAAGTTCTTGGTATCTCCGTCAATTTAAACTTCCCACAATGTGCCAAAGTGTGTAAGTGCATGCCTAAATATGCAATGGCTGAAAACATGGTCCCTATTCTGATTAAAGTACAAGAAATTCGGAGGTGAAAAGGTTGCATGGTCATAGCTTGAATAAAAACAAAATTTGGTCATCTGGCGAAGGCTTGCGCACCTCAACATCCGGAGCGTTGCGGTGCGCAAGGCTCCTTACGGACCTCAACACCCAGAACGTTGAGGTGCGTAAGGTTCCTGAATTAAAACAAAGTTTTGTCCTATGGTGATTGCTTACGGACCTCAACATCCAGAGCGCTGCGGTGCGCAAGACTGCTTACGCACATCAACACCCAGAATGTTGCGGTGCGTAAGGGTTACAGCTGGGCGAATTTCAGGACAGATGGCTGTTAAAACGGTTACACCGCCTTATATGGGTGGTTTTCGAATTCAGGGGCTCCTATACTGGTTTTTAGCTTCCTAGGCCACATGGGATGATCTTATAACATCACTAGAGTTAGTTGGCATCATCCTAGAAGATCAAAGTTAGTATATAAGGAACTTGAAGTGTAGCAAACTTAGCTCTTTCATTTGCAACTCTTTTTCTGGAGCTCTCTGGTCAGCAAGCCATCTTCCTAGTGATCAATAATCATAATTAGAACTCTTATAAGTATACTTAACCTTTCTAAATTCGTTTAAGCTTAGTTAATTAGCTAAAAGTTAAACCGTCGTGATTAAGGTTTGACTTCGTGATTAATTAAAATGTGCTCAGTCTAATTACGAATTAAAAGTACCTATAAGTAGGTAATTATGTGGGTAATAAACCCTTAAAAGGGTACTTTCAGATTCCCACTCTAACTATGTTAATTGTCGAGTCAAAGCTTACTTTAAAAAGTCAACAGAATGTTTATTTCCAAATTAAAGCATAATTAGCAATATAAGATACATATAACCTGTTTGATCATTAATGTAACTTGGTAATTAATGTAAGAACATGTCCCAACATGTTCAACTTGACAATTTTCAGTTTAGGCTCGGTTCGGGACCGAAAGTCGCATAGTTTGACTTATGCTTTGACTTTCAGTTCTGACCCGTTTTAGCATAGTTTAGAAATGCCTTAGAGCTTTATTAGGACCAAGTTACCTATAAGTATAACCCTCTGTGATTATACAACTTGGTTCATTAGTTATCCGATTCATATGCATGATTCCGTTAAATGCTTAAATGTTGTCTATTATGCCCTTTTGACCTTAAAACGTGATTTTTGAAAAAGTAAAAGAGTAAAAACCTTAATTACTGATTTATAAACTTGCACCTAAAATATGACATCAGTTTGAGGTCTAGATTAAGAGTTATGCTCATTAGCGTAATTTGAAAGCTTTTTAGTAATTAAATGGCGTAATTAGCATATAGCCTATCTAAACCCACTTTTGATACCAAAACTTTTTACCCACTGATATAAAATAATATTTTAAGATTTTTGGAGATTTTTATTTATTTTTAGGCTGAGCATAACTTAGAGTTCTAAGTATGATTCGGTTAATGCCGGTTTTGCCCTTTTTAGCCATAAAATGAGTTTTACAAATCCTTTTGACCCCAAACCTTTTTCTACTGATCTAATATAATAAATAAAGTATTTTGAGCCTTCTGGAATTATAAAAATATCAGCTTTCCTTTGAAAACCCGGAAATGGCTCCAAATCGCCTTTTTAGGCATTTTTAACGCATAGTATGTATTAAAATTATTTTATACACATAAGGTTTGATACCTACTGATATTTTAAGTAAATTATTATATTTTTACAGTAAGCTAAAGTCTTACACTCAGGTTTCCAGTTTTGACCTTTTAGGCCTATGTGAAATTACCAAAATACCCTTAAGAGGCATAGTTTGGTTATAAAGGATAGATTTCACATATATATGATACCATACTGATATAACCTAGTAAATTGAGTAATTTTACTGATTACATCAGACCCAAAACTCAGGTTCATATTTAAACTCTTTTATAACCTTTTTAATGACCAAAATACCCCTACGGGGCGTATTGTGAGTCTAAATCCGTTTTGGGCATAATATAAGATATCTTTCTGGTGTCACAACATAATTAAAGCATAGTAACTTAGGAAACTTGCATATGACTCATTTGGTTACTCGTTACGCACTTTTCGCGTTCGGATCGGCGTATGTAACTAGTTTGCATATATTAGCCGAAACGGGTCAAACCGTATCCTTTTTGTCTCAAAATCCAGAATGTGTTTAGATTACCCATATTATACAAGTCTTCAAACTTGTCGGGTCAAAAACCACATTCTAATCCGGTCTTCGCCTTATCATGCGTTTGAACCGTATCTTTCTGTAAGACTAACCGGTCTAAGCTTAGGCTTAATTAAAGACCCGTTAGCATTCTAATTGGTTATTTATACCATCATTCCAGACTAGAGCCTTCTGGTAAATGGTACCTACGCTTACTTAAGTGAATACGGCTGAGTTATTAAATTCTTGCTATTTAAGTCAGGAGCTAGCTCAGGTAAATACTCTTAACTTATTTTCCCTATACGGGCTTGGGATACGGTATTATAATAATACCGCTTGGTTGGGTATTGAATATTTAATCTTATTATGGTTAAATTATTGAGGTAACCCGGTTTAATCTGTATTGTTTGAAATAAAGACCTTTAGGGGTTAATGACCATGTCCCGGATATCCTTGACATCATTGTGTTATAAAATGGCCACGCCTTATACACGGGGTGTAGGCATACACCTGACAGTTGTTTAAGGAAAAAATGGTATCTCACTCTCTTGTGGGCCTATACTTGTGGCGTGTCTGTTAATCTGACTCGGTTTCTACATCGGGCCCTAAACGTATAACGAACATGTAAATCTGTATACAAGATTATAACTATAATTGTCCCAAGTTATAAAGAGTTTGTGCCTTGTGCATTCAAATAAATTTTTATTAAACCTTTTCAAAATGAGTCGGTTGAGTGTATTTACCAGTGAAAACTGACGTATTTTCCAAAAGGGTTAAGTGGCAGGTACTGAACGTAATTGGCTGGAAGCTCAGGGCGTTAATAAGGAATCTTGCAAGTTCTAGGCGTCTAAAGTCTGTTGATCAATATTTATGTTTTAAGATCCGCCTGTGGATCCTTTACTTTCCGTTGTAATACTGGATATTACTTTATATTCGGATTGTAATATATTTATCTTTTGCTTCCGCTGTGCATTCATATATATATTGTGTTGTTTGACTATGATGATATCAACTACGTCACGATACTCCCCTACCGGGCCCACCGGTGAAACGTGGAAATATCGGGGTGTGACAGGTTGGTATCAGAGCCAACACTGAGTGAATTAAACACTAGTCTTTTGTGTTTAATCTCAGTTACACAATTGCACATTCTTGAGTCTAGACAAGAACATAGGACTAATCCTAATTCGTTTTATTTGTTTCTTTGTTATTTTCTGATTAGCCCTTGCATGGGCGAGTCATTTCAGTTAGAAGTCCCGTTTTGGGTAACCATGTATTTGTTTAAATTATAATAGGAACGATTATATTTAAAAATATCATTCCTTTTATAAGATCTACCATTATAATAAAATGGCAAAATCTAAAAAGGACAAGACCTAGCCTCGTGTCATTATTAAGACCCGGCCAAGATGGCAGTTCCTCAATTTAGGTTCAGATCCTTGTTAACATTTCAACTTAGGATTGTTCTGCGTAATTATTAAAAGAATCTTAGAGGTAAAACCTAGCCTAAATGTCGTTGCAGACATGGCCAAGATGGTAAAACCTATTCGAAAGATTCAAACCCTTATTAACATCTGATATGTTATCATTAATGACAAAGATATGATTCGATAAAATCACATAAGTCATTTTTAAATTGGGATGTTCTAAATTCCCTTATTTATATAATCATCCCTTATGGATGAAGTGCCCACGGGCTATAATTAACGTCCTCTGAGACTAAAGACAGTAAGTAGTCTTTGACTCTCTGTCAAGAAAAGGTAATGAACTTTGATTCAAAGCTTAATGCCTTGATTCCATAAAAATCTGGGCTTATAAAGTAAACTCGTCTACGTGACTAGGTTTTTGTGCTATTATTTACTTGTAAATAAGGATTTATGATAAAGATCCTGAATAATTATATATTTAACAAATTAACTAAAATGTGTATTAAAAACATGGTTAATAAATCGTCAAGAACGATAGTACTGTATGGGCTTCTAAATAAAACTTGCCCTTATTTTCTTTTTGTAGTAATTAAAACTACCTACATGGCTGACTCTGATGAGATAAACAGTCATCCTCTGGAAAACCGCGATGATGATAAGATTAATATAACCAGAGGAGAGCTCCGTACACTGATTGATACAACTGTATCTAAAGCTGTAGAGGAGCAATTCAAGGAGTATAGTGGGACGCATAGTAGAACTTCTTCAGTACCCCACTCTAAGTCTATTCCTAAGACCCATTCAGTGGCTCATGACAAGCCACCCTCTAAGAAAGACGAACTAAAGAAGGATGATGATTGACATTTATCTAATGAACACGGTGTTCCATCCAAGAGGATAGTGTTCGATAACGAACCGCGTACCAAGTCCTGTACCTATAAATACTTTGTTTCCTGCAAACCCCGGGATTTTACTGGGGAGAAAGGAGCAATAGATTGTATGACCTGGTTGGATGAGATGGACACGGTAGTTGACATCAGCGGTTGTGCTGAAAGGGATGTAGTGAAATATGTATCTCAATCGTTCAAGGGAGAGGCACTAGCATGGTGGAAGGCTCTCATTCAAGCTGCTGGGAAGATCCCACTTTACAACATGTCATGGGAACAGTTTGTTGCTCTCATTATGGAAAACTACTGCCCTCAACACGAGGTTGAGAGGATTGAGTCAGATTTCTTATCATTGGTTATGACAAACTAAGATTGTCAAGCTTACCTCACCAGTTTCAATACCCTGTCCAGACTGGTTCCTTACCTAGTAACACCAGAACCCAAGAGAATTGCTCGCTTCATTGGGGGTTTAGCCCCAGAAATCAAAGCCAGTGTTAAGGCTTCAAGACCTACTACATTCAGGTGTAACAACCCTCGGTAAAACCAACACCCTTATAATATTTCCGACCCTCTATTATATCTTAAATTTTCCCAATATGTCTTATATTATGCCCTGTATGTGAAAACTGAGCCCTAGTTATGTTATAATTATAAAATAAATCAAAAATCTGAAATATAGGGTTGAGGCGGGCCGCGACATACTCTACCCTTAGTTTACGCGGGCCGTATCAAGGCTGGATTTGACTTCGCTGACTTCTTTAGTTGAAGCGGGCCGCGTAAGAGTATATGCGTAGTTGACGCGGGCCGCGACAGTTCATCACACGCGATTACACCAGAGGCCGACACGTGTCGAGATCGTGGCGGACCTACTAGCTGAGCCAGCTAAGCTACTACGTTGACTGGTGTTGACGCGGGCCGCGTAAGGGTCCCTTGTCTTTTACGCGGGCCGCGACAGGACTCAATATCACAACTATAAATAGCAGGCATCAGTTTCCGAATTCTGTCGCTCACATTTCAATCTCAATCTCGAATTTCTGTAGTAGAGTTATAATATTTCGGGCATTATACCCCTAATTAGCAAGATTCTGCTCCGTTGTAAGTATTATAACCCTAGTTTCATAATAGTTACGCTGCCCGATTGATTTAGGGTTCCGTAACAACTGTCGTGGTTTTGCCCGACGTAGTTGTTGGAATGCCGTCTCGGGGAGGGTATTATTAATATTTTCAAAGGGTTATGATACTAACCAATGTACATTTGTATAAATAATAGATTATAGCAAGGAAACCCTTACGAAAAGCCTAAGACAGCAATGTGAGTAATCTCCTTTTTATTAACAGTTTTACTAAACCTTAAATGTTTTACAAAGTAATTAAGCAGTGATTGAGTCTTTGTAGTCTTCAATTACTGTCCGGTATGTTGGGGTTTTGTATACAAAATTTGTACTACCTGCGAGTAGTAAGTCGAGTATGACAGTACGTTACCATTGGGACAATGAGTTAGCCAATGTGTAATATGACCCACAAGTCAGTGGATTGATAGTACCAATTGGAGTAATTGTGTAGACATAAACATTGTAATCCTCCTCGATACTGTTTTCATTAAATGTTTCTTGATTAAACTGGGATTCACTCACCAGTATTTCCGACTGACAAATGTTTTTAAAACACGTTTCAAATAACCCACTGTGAAAGCCAATTATTAAAAAGCCAGCTGGAGAGCACTGAAGGCTTGGGAAAAATGTGGCTATAAAAGTTACCTAATAAACGATGTTTTAAATTCAATAAAATAGGGTTTATCCCTATAAATGTATTGTAATAAGAAACTTGGGTTTTACCCATGTGTTTATTAATATTAAATATGGTGGTTTTACTCTGATAAACATTTCCTAACTATGGTCCTGATGTAAATTCCGCTGCAAGATTAAATAAACCTGATACCACCAAACTCTGAGCTCGCGTCCGCCCGTTCCCGGGAATCAGGGATCGGGGGTTGCGACAGAAGGTGGTATCAGAGCCTAGCCACTGGTCTGAGCCAAAGAAGTGTTCTGCTGACACTTAAATTCTAAATTTTATGTTAGGAAATAATTACGGAAATACGTGCATAACTGTATTTATTGGTTATGTGTTATTTGACTATCTGTTAGTTTTCAGTATGAGTGATCAAGGACCATCAGACGTGAATCGTCAGTTAGCTGATTCACCTAGGAGTGAAGGTACATCATCACAGCCTGCCCTATCTGGGTATACTGCTGATCAGGAAGAAGGAATATTTGCTTTTAGAGCTCAATCTGAAGAACCATTTCCTACTAAGAAACGAGGATGGTTCAGTAAAGAAGCGTTTGCTCGTAGGAAGAGAATGCGAAAATTGCAACAGCAAAGGGCTTTAGCAGCTATTAAGAAAGAGACATATGCTCATACTAAAGATATGCTAAATAGAAGCCTAGCAAATTTCCATATCTTAGCTACAACTGCTGTTGACCCAGGTCTGGAACAACTAGTAGCCCCACAACCACAAAACCCAGAACAGCCCATGGAAATAGAAAATCAGGAAAACCAAGTGGAGATGCACAACTTTAACCCAGAAGAAATCCCTAGAGTGCCTGCACCAAACCCCATATACCCGAATTATGACCACTGGTGGGACGACAATAGAGACTTTGTGCAACGTTACCCTATCCAGGATTATCCACCCATACAAAACATAGAAGCTTACCCAGGTATGGACCCTTTAGACCCTTATTATCAAGATGATTATATTAGGGAGATATTAGAGGATCCTTACCAATTTTAGGAATTGTCACCCCCATATCAGGAAAATGCACCCCAGATAATGAGTGCAGAAAACGTTCAAGAACTTAGGACTTTCGGGGAGGAAATTTTAGAGAGCAGTGAGAGAATGCGTCAGGTGGGAGAGCGTCTCGTATGGAAATACGATGAACGCAATATGGATTTTTGGATGAATCCATATCCATGAATGTTAGAATGGAGGAAGCGGTAGTAATAATAATAAAAATAAAAATAAAATAAAAATATGTGTGTACGGATGCATATTACTATTTTATTTCTGTTGGTATTGTAATCTTTATTTCTGTACTAGTGTGTAATAGACGCATAAGTATATGAAAAGAGTAAAGTAGCAATGATCTACGTTTTTGGTTAGATTGTGTGTCATGTGATCAACTATATTACTTACTATCTTGTGATATTAATATGGGATAAATGTTTAAAATTCAGATGGCCGACGAAGGAAATCTGAATAACGATAACCAGAGTAACATTAACGTGGTTAATGATAATCCGAGTGTCAATAACAATGGAAACCAAGTGGACAATAGTGCTATCCAACACATAGTAGCACAGGGAATTGTAGATGCAATGCCATTTATACTTCAAACTGTTAAGGATGCTGATAACAAAAGTAAACATAGCAGTAAGCGACCACTTGAACCAGAAAACAACGTGAACAATGGGCCTATACTTCAAATGCCTATTCCTAAAAGAAGAAGAATTGTGCCTAACGGTTGTTCTTATAAAGAATTATGGTCCTGTAAACCAATAGAATTCTCAGACAATGAAGGGGCCATTGCAACTTTACGCTGGATAGAAAAGACTGAGGCAGTCTCAAGGATAAGTAAGTGTGCTGAAGAAGATAAGATATTGTTTGCTTCTAATCTGTTTAAGAATGCAGCATTAGAATGGTGGAACACTATCCTCCAGACAAGAGGAAGTGATCGAACCTATAATATGGAATGGAAAGAATTTAAAAACAAGGTAGAAAGGAAGTTCTGCCCACCCAATGAAAAAGAACAGATAGCAAAGAAATTCCTAAATCTTAGGATGACTGGTGTAGATAGTAAGGGGTACACTAAGATATTCTTTGAATATGCCAGAATAGTGCCAACTCTTGCTTCACCAGAACCAGTGTTAATCTCTCGTTATATTTGGGGATTAATTAGAGAGATTAGACACATAGTCAAGGCAACTAGACCACAAACCATAGAAGAAGCTGTAGAATTAACAAATACCTTGACTGATGAATTAGTCCGTACTAGAGAAGAAGACCAGAGAAGGAACCTAACCCAAAGGCTTACTCAAGAATTCCGTTCGGGGAATTACAATCGTAGGAATACAGGTTCTACCTCTGCACCATACTGCAGGAACTGTAAGAAAAAGCATTTGGGAAAATGCTCCACTCTCTGCAATTATTGCAAGATGCTAGGACACAAGAAAGAAAATTGTAAGAAGAAATCCAGTAATGGATATTGCTACAACTGTGGAGAAAAAGGTCATATCAGGCCAAATTGTCCGAAATTGGCCCCAGCTGCAAACAACAAAAATACTAAAAATGCTAGAGCATTTGTTCTGACTGCAGATGAAGCCAAGTTAATTCCAGATGTCATAGCCGGTACGTTTTTAGTTAATGATGTCTTTGCTAAAGTATTATTTGACTCTGGTGCAAACCAAAGTTTTATTAATACATCGTTTTGCAAATTTTTAAATCAGTCATTAACTAAACTACCATTAGAATGTTTAGTAGAAACCGCTAATGGAGAAACCGTTAGAATTTCTGAAATCTTGCAGGGAGCAAGTATAGAAATTTCAAATCAGAAATTTATTGCAAATCTTTATCCCATGAATCTGGCAGGATTTGATGTTGTTTTAGGAATGGATTGGTTAATAAACAATAAAGCCAGTATTTTATGTGATCAAAAGTTAATCCAAATAAAATCACCAAAAGGTAAAATGATCACAGTTAAAGGAGATAAGCCCTCTAGATCCACAAAATTCATATCTGCAATGAAAACTGCAAGTTGTATAAGAAAAGGTTCTATAGTGTATTTGATTTCTATAATCACTAACACTAAAGGGAAAGAACTAAAAGATATCCCAGTAGTATCTTAGTTTTCAGATGTCTTTCCAGAAGAATTACCAGGACTACCTCCAGACAGAGAAGTTAAATTCAGAATTCATTTGCTACCAGGAACATCACCAATTGCCAAAGCACCTTACCGTTTGGCACCTGCAGAAATGAAAGAATTGAAGAAACAACTAGACGAATTGTTAGAAAAAGGATTTATACAACCAAGTTCGTCGCCATGGGGAGCGCCGATACTGTTTGTTAAAAAGAAGGACGGATCAATGCGTATGTGCATTGATTATCGTGAATTAAACAAGGTCAGGATTAAGAATCGGTACCCATTACCGAGAATCGATGATCTGTTTGATCAACTACAAGGAGCTCGATTTTTCTCTAAGATCGATTTAAGGTCAGGATATCATCAATTAAAGGTACAGGAAGAGGACATTCCTAAAACCGCATTCAGAACGAGGTATGGTCATTATGAATTTACTGTCATGCCATTTGGTTTAACCAATGCCCCAGCTGCATTTATGGACATGATGAACCGAATATGTAAGCCATATTTGGATAAATTCATAATTGTATTCATAGATGATATTCTAATTTATTCTAAGAATAAAGAGGATCATACAAGACATTTGCACGCACTTTTAAGTTTGTTAAGAAAGGAAAAGCTTTATGCTAAATTTTTTAAGTGTGAATTTTGGTTAGAACAAGTACAATTTCTTGGACACCTAGTCAATCATGAAGGAATTCATGTAGATCCAACAAAAATCGAGGCAATTACTAAATGGAAAACCCCTGAATCACCAACTGAGGTTAGAAGTTTCTTAGGATTGGCCGGTTATTATAGAAGATTTATTCAAGATTTTTCTAGAATAGCCATTCCCTTAACTAAGCTAACATGTAAATCTGTTAAGTTTGAATGGGGATTAAAACAAGAAGAAGCCTTTAGAATTCTTAAGCAAAGATTAACCCATACACCCATATTAGCATTACCAAAAGGAAATGAAGACTTTGTAGTCTATTGTGATGCTTCTAAATTAGGTTATGGATGTGTATTGATGCAACGACAGAAGGTTATAGCTTATGCATCTAGACAACTTAAGAATCATGAAGAGAATTATTCAACCCGTGATTTAGAATTAGGAGCTATAATTTTTGCTCTTAAGATCTGGAGACATTACCTTTATGGTAGTAAGTTTACCATATTCACTGATCATAAAAGTTTAAGGTGTATCTTCAAGCAAAAGGAGTTGAATATGAGACAAAGACGCTGGATGGAATTTCTTAGCGATTATGATTGTAATATCCAGTATCATGAAGGAAAAGCAAATGTAGTGGCAGATGCTTTAAGCCAAAAGTATCATGAAAAGCCAAAAAGGGTACGTTCTCTTAAATTAAATCTGCAAGTAGATTTAAATGATCAAATAAGAGAAGCACAAGAATCAGTAATCAAGGATGATTCTGAAAAATTAAAAGGTATGTTAAAGGAATTAAAACAAGGAACAGATGGAATATGGAGATTCCATGAAAAGAGAATGTGGATACCTAAATTAGGAAATCTACGCTATCGTATATTAGAAGAAGCCCATAAGTCTAAATACACGATGCATCCAGGAAGTGATAAAATGTACCAGGATTTAAGGAAAAATTTCTGGTGGATAGGAATAAAAAAGGACATAGCAACCTATGTTTCTAAATTTTTAACTTGTTCACAAGTTAAAGCTGAACATCAGAAACCCTCAGGTTTATTACAGCAATTAGAAATGCCAGTCTGGAAATGGGAATTAATAACAATGGATTTTGTTACTAAATTACCCAAAACTAAGAAAGGAAATGATACAATCTGGGTGATTGTAGACAGATTAACCAAATCAGCTCATTTTCTACCAATGAAGGAAACAATTAGTATGGAACAATTAGCTAAATTGTATGTAAATGAAATTGTTTCTTTACATGGCATTCCTTTATCAATTGTTTCTGATAGAGATAGTAGATTTACCTCTCGTTTTTGGTCAAGTTTCCAAAGGGCAATGGGAACCAAATTAAGGTTAAGCACAGCTTATCATCCTCAAACAGATGGACAAAGTGAAAGGACAATTTAGACAATGGAGGACATGCTTAGAGCTTGTATAATTGATTTTGGAGGTAATTGGGACGATCACTTACCCTTAATAGAATTTTCTTATAATAATAGTTATCACACAAGTATCAATGCTGCACCATTCGAAGCACTTTATGGAAGAAAGTGTCGAACCCCAGTCTGTTGGGCAGAAATTGGGGAACAACAATTATCTGGACCTGAGATAGTGCAAGAAACAACTGACAAGATTATTCAAGTCAAGGAACGACTGAAAGCTGCACGTGATCGACTAAAGAGCTATGCCAATAATCGACGTAAGCCGTTGGAATTTCAGGTAGGAGATAAAGTATTGTTGAAAGTCTCTCCTTGGAAAGGAGTGGTAAGATTCATCAAAAGAGGAAAGCTAAGTCCCAGGTATGTTGGACCCTTCAAGATTATTAGAAAAATAGGGCCTGTAGCCTATCAGCTACAACTACCAGAGGAAATGGCAGGAATACATGATGTGTTTCATGTATCAAATCTTAAAAAGTGTTTAGCCGATGAATCATTGATAGTACCTCTTAAGGATATAGAGGTAAATGAATAACTCAAGTTTGTAGAAAGACCTCTACAAATTGAAGATAGGAAAGTCAAGAATCTCAAGCACAAGTGGGACTCCAAAAGAGGACCTGAATACACGTGGGAACTCGAGTCAGAAATGAAAAGGAAATATCCGCATTTATTTCAGTAGATCTCGAGGACGAGCTCTAAAGTAAGGTGGGGAGAATGTAACAACCCTCGGTAAAACCAACACCCTTATAATATTTCCGACCCTCTATTATATCTTAAATTTTCCCAATATGTCTTATATTATGCCCCGTACGTGAAAACCGAGCCCTAGTTATGTTATAATTATAAAATAAATCAAAAATCTGAAATATAGGGTTGAGGCGGGCCGCGACATACTCTACCCTTAGTTTACGCGGGCCGTATCAAGGCTGGATTTGACTTCGCTGACTTCTTTAGTTGAAGCGGGCCGCGTAAGAGTATATGCGTAGTTGACGCGGGCCGCGACAGTTCATCACACGCGATTACACCAGAGGCCGACACGTGTCGACATCGTGGCGGACCTACTAGCTGACCTAGCTAAGCTACTGCGTTGACTGGTGTTGACGCGGGCCGCGTAAGGGTCCCTTGTCTTTTACGCGGGCCGCGACAGGACTCAATATCACAACTATAAATAGCAGGCATCAGTTTCCGAATTCCGTCGCTCACATTTCAATCTCAATCTCGAATTTCTGTAGTAGAGTTATAATATTTCGGGTATTATACCCCTAATTAGCAAGATTCTGCTCCGTTGTAAGTATTATAACCCCAGTTTCATAATAGTTACGCTGCCCGATTGATTTAGGGTTCCGTAACAACTGTCGTGGTTTTGCCCGACGTAGTTGTTGGAATGCCGTCTCGGGGAGGGTATTATTAATATTTTCAAAGGGTTATGATACTAACCAATGTACATTTGTATAAATTATAGATTATAGCCAGGAAACCCTTACGAAAAGCCTAAGACAGCAATGTGAGTAATCTCCTTTTTATTAACAGTTTTACTAAACCTTAAATGTTTTACAAAGTAATTAAGCAGTGATTGAGTCTTTGTAGTCTTCAATTACTGTCCGGTATGTTGGGGTTTTGTATACAAAATTTGTACTACCTGCGAGTAGTAAGTCGAGTATGACAGTACGTTACCATTGGGACAATGAGTTAGCCAATGTGTAATATGACCCACAAGTCAGTGGATTGATAGTACCAATTGGAGTAATTGTGTAGACATAAACATTGTAATCCTCCTCGATACTGTTTTAATTAAATGTTTCTTGATTAAACTGGGATTCACTCACCAGTATTTCCGACTGACAAATGTTTTTAAAACACGTTTCAGGTAACCCAATGTGAAAGCCAATTATTAAAAAGCCAGCTGGAGAGCACTGAAGGCTTGGGAAAAATTTGGCTATAAAAGTTACCTAATAAACGATGTTTTAAATTCAATAAAATAGGGTTTATCCCTATAAATGTATTGTAATAAGAAACTTGGGTTTTACCCATGTGTTTATTAATATTAAATATGGTGGTTTTACTCTGATAAACATTTCCTAACTACGGTCCTGATGTAAATTCCGTTGCGAGATTAAATAAACCTGATACCACCAAACTCTGAGCTCGCGTCCGCCCGTTCCCGGGAATCAGGGATCGGGGGTTGCGACATCAGGTCAGCGGCCGATCTGTCGCTATCTCTTACACTCGATGTAGTCAGAAACAAGGCTGCCAAAGCCTCTGAAGATGGAAAGCGTAAAAGGGAGGATGAGGATTCTCATTGCTCCGATAGGAAGAGGAACTTTGAGGATAAGAAGAGTTCGGGTTTAAGAAAGACAGCCAGCAGTCGGGTGAGAAGACCAGGTGCGAAACCTGTAGGAAATACCATCTCGGGAAATGCAGATTTGAATCTCAGCCTCTACCGTGTGGAATTTGCAAGTCTAGGGAACATAAAACCCTGGATTGCAAGAAGTTGAAAGATGCAACCTGTTACGGTTGCAACGAGAATGGGCATATCAAGACCAACTGCCCTAGGAATCAGAAGAAGCCCGAAGAAGCCAAGAAAACAAACGCATGATGAACGCCTAGGATGCAGAATGATAACCTTATAGCTGGTACTTTTCCTTGTCAAGCAGTTTATACAGAAATTTATTTGTTACTGGCACATAAAATTCTATAAAGAACAATAAATGATGTGAACTGTTGTCTCCGCTGATTAGGACTCCGGTCATTTAACGCAAGATAGAAATTGGCCGATGACACTATAGAAAATGCTCTAACAAATCTTAGATTGATATTTTTAAATCACTCTTTTCTGATATCCTTATGGCAAGCTTTCAAGCTATCCAAATTCATCACTATAATAAAGACAGATGTGACATTTTGATCCCCTGTCAAAAAGGTGATGGATTAGGACTAAACTTTAAATGCCATTAATGGTCTTTTGTGACCTAGGCTAAGTATAATTGATATATATTAAATAACGTTCATTAAGAATGTTAATTCTATATTGGCCAGTATGGTTTAATGAAACCATGGTTAGTATATAAGACCATGAGGATGATGAATAGCAGTTGTCGGATCGCAACCAAGAGATTGATTCATTTAGTAATAAGAACCAAATCTTGAGTATGACAAACTCGGATAAGACATCAGTCAATCACGCCATTGATGAGGCGGCGCATGCTAATGATACTACAATTGTAAACCTGAAAAAGTCCAAGGATGTTCTTCAAACTATGATAAGACGCAGCTGTGGGAAAAGCTGTGAAGAAGATCGTGAGAAAAATTCAAAGAGTCGAATGCTACTTGCTCCAAATCCTTCGTAAACTATAAGTATAGCAAACTTTTAAAATCTTTCTTAAGAACCATAGTTATTAAGTGAAGGCAGGAATCATAAGAACTATTTCTTCTGTTCTTGTCAAGAACCTTCAGTCGTAGAATTTTAGAAGTATCCTCTTTCTAGGTGTAATGCGTCAACACTTAGAATTGATATCTCTTTGATCTCTAATGATTGCGGATACCTGACGGTATGATAAAAGCGTCATATGAGGATTGGTGTATCTTAATATGTCCCATAGATTGCTTCCATGCCTGATCAGTATGGAGGTTTAATGCATGGGACCACAAGGATATCTCAATGGTCATATGGTGCTAAGGTCAACTATTGGTATTCAAAGAAGATATCCAAAATGGAATGGTCCAAGTAAATGTTCCCGATTAAGGAATTCATGGACTCGTAACATAAATGTGTCACTTATTTGATACAGAATATGATTGATGAACTGAAGCCCGAGATTTGAAAATCTCTGTAACCTCCTTGTACCTTAATTATCTTCTCCTAAGATTACTCCGTTTACCCCTGAGAGGCAAGTAGAGTTAAGATTAACATCCCACTTTGGGTTGGAGTGTTGTAGAACTCCATGATTGATTATGGAATAATCGAAACCCTGATTAAGTAAACTTTAAGATAAGAGATTCATATAGTCTAACTCAATATTCCGAGAGTTAAATAAGAAAGACGGTTCATTCTGCTTATGCATTGATTACCGCAACCCTAATTAGGCAACAATTAAGAATTTTCATTAGCTGCCCAGGATCGTCGATTTGATCAACTAACACAAGAATTAACTATTCCTTGGGATTAGTTCTAAGCAGTGGTTAGAATAACCATCCCACCTTAAGATAAGCTTTCTATAATAATTGATATGTAAGTATTAAGGCTGCTCCTTTAGAGACCTTGTATAGATGGAATGTTAAAACATCTATTTTTAGATAGAGAATTGGTGAGTCCAATCATCAGGATTCGAAAGTTGCCTAGGAAACAACAAATAAGATCATACAAATCCATAATCGATTGTAAGTTGCCAGTATACGGCAGGAAATCAAGGATTTATGAAAGTAGCAACCCTCCTAAGTTCTTGTTAAAGAATAAGGTTCAACAAAAGATATCACCCTGGAAGGGTGTGCCAATTTGTTAATTATCAGACTAGTTAAGCTCTGAATATATAAAATCATTCGAAGGGATCAAATGTATCAAGATCAGATAGCTTAAAGCTAAAACCTTTTTAAGGAGTTGGATGGAGCTCGCAATACATTTCACACTAATGATTTAAGGATGTGTTTCGCCAATAAGTCAAGAAGCACTATCACATAATGATATGCAGATTTATGATATAATGAGCAACCTATGGCGATTAAGGATCGACAGGTGAAGAAGCTCCAAAAGGGTACATGTGCCTATTATAGAGGTCAACTGTGGGGGCTTGGAAAGACTCCAGATATATTATAGGAGTTAGGTCCATTATGCGACAAAAGGTACTTCCAGCATTTTAACAAATCTCGAGGTCAAGATTTCTTTTAAGGGGGTGAGGATGTAACACCTCGGAAATTCATGTCCAATAAAATAAAGACACGTGTCATGTTATGCAAACGTGTTGTAAATACGGATCTAGATAAAGATGTACGGTAGGATTTAAAGACGTCGACATGTTAATTTATACCTCTGAGCGACCTATTAATAAATCCCTAACCAGGATATATTTTATCAACATCTGAATTTTTGTTATAAATCTGGAATCCTAAATAATAAATGGATTACAAACTTAGACATGGATTCAACATCAAGTTCTTGGTATCTCCGTCAATTTAAACTTCCCACAATGTGCCAAAGTGTGTAAGTGCATGCCTAAACATGCAATGGCTGAAAACATGGTCCCTATTCTGATTAAAGTACAAGAAATTCGGAGGTGAAAAGGTTGCATGGTCATAGCTTGAATAAAAACAAAATTTAGTCATCTGGCGAAGGCTTGCGCACCTCAACATCCGGAGCGTTGCGGTGCGCAAGGCTCCTTACGGACCTCAACACCCAGAACGTTGAGGTGCGTAAGGTTCCTGAATTAAAACAAAGTTTTGTCCTATGGTGATTACTTACGGACCTCAACATCCAGAGCGCTGCGGTGCGCAAGACTGCTTACGCACCTCAACACCCAGAATGTTGCGGTGCGTAAGGGTTACAGCTGGGCGAATTTCAGGACAGATGGCTGTTAAAACGGTTACACCGCCTTATATGGGTGGTTTTCGAATTTAGGGGCTCCTATATCTGGTTTTTAGCTTCCTAGGCCACATGGGAAGATCTTATAACATTACTAGAGTTAGTTGGCATCATCCTAGAAGATCAAAGTTAGTATATAAGGAACTTGAAGTGTAGCAAACTTAGCTCTTTCATTTGCAACTCTTTTTCTGGAGCTCTCTGGTCAGCAAGCCATCTTCCTAGTGATCAATAATCATAATTAGAACTCTTGTAAGTATACTTAACCTTTCTAAATTCGTTTAAGCTTAGTTAATTAGCTAAAAGTCAAACCGTCGTAATTAAGGTTTGACTTCGTGATTAATTAAAATGTGCTCAGTCTAATTACGAATTAAAAGTACCTATAAGTAGGTAATTATGTGGGTAATAAACCCTTAAAAGGGTACTTTCATATTCCCACTCTAACTATGTTAATTGTCGAGTCAAAGCTTACTTTAAAAAGTCAACAGAATGTTTATTTCCAAATTAAAGCATAATTAGCAATATAAGATACATATAACCTGTTTGATCATTAATGTAACTTGGTAATTAATGTAAGAACATGTCCCAACATGTTCAACTCGACAATTTTCAGTTTAGGCTCGGTTCGGGACCGAAAGTCGCATAGTTTGACTTATGCTTTGACTTTCAGTTCTGACCCATTTTAGCATAGTTTAGAAATGCCTTAGAGCTTTATTAGGACCAAGTTACCTATAAGTATAACCCTCTGTGATTATACAACTTGGTTCATTAGTTATCCGATTCATATGCATGATTCCGTTAAATGCTTAAATGTTGTCTATTATGCCCTTTTGACCTTAAAACGTGATTTTTGAAAAGTAAAAGAGTAGAAACCTTAATTACTGATTTATAAACTTGCACCTAAAATATGACATCAGTTTGAGGTCTAGATTAAGAGTTATGCTCATTAGCGTAATTTGAAAGCTTTTTAGTAATTAAATGGCGTAATTAGCATATAGCCTATCTAAACCCACTTTTGATACCAAAACTTTTTACCCACTGATATAAAATAATATTTTAATATTTTTGGAGATTTTTATTTATTTTTAGGCTGAGCATAACTTAGAGTTCTAAGTATGATTCGGTTAATGCCGGTTTTGCCCTTTTTAGCCATAAAATGAGTTTTACAAATCTTTTTGACCCCAAACCTTTTTCTACTGATCTAATATAATAAATAAAGTATTTTGAGCCTTCTAGAATTATAAAAATATCAGCTTTCCTTTGAAAACCCGGAAATGGCTCCAAATCGCCTTTTTAGGCATTTTTAACGCATAGTATGTATTAAAATTATTTTATACACATAAGGTTTGATACCTACTGATATTTTAAGTAAATTATTATATTTTTACAGTAAGCTAAAGTCTTACACTCAGGTTTCCAGTTTTGACCTTTTAGGCCTATGTGAAATTACCAAAATACCCTTAAGAGGCATAGTTTGGTTATAAAGGATAGATTTCACATATATATGATACCCTACTGATATAACCTAGTAAATTGAGTAATTTTACTGATTACATCAGACCCGAAACTCAGGTTCATATTTAAACTCTTTTATAACCTTTTTAATGACCAAAATACCCCTACGGTGCGTATTGTGAGTCTAAATCCGTTTTGGGCATAATATAAGGTATCTTTCTGGTGTCACAACATAATTAAAGCATAGTAACTTAGGAAACTTGCATATGACTCATTTGGTTACTCGTTACGCACTTTTCGCGTTCGGATCGGCGTATGTAACTAGTTTGCATATATTAGCCGAAACAGGTCAAACCGTATCCTTTTTGTCTCAAAATCCAGAATGTGTTTAGATTACCCATATTATACAAGTCTTCAAACTTGTCGGGTCAAAAACCACATTCTAATCCGGTCTTCGCCTTATCATGCGTTTGAACCGTATCTTTCTGTAAGACTAACCGGTCTAAGCTTAGGCTTAATTAAAGACCCGTTAGCATTCTAATTGGTTATTTATACCATCATTCCAGACTATAGCCTTCCGGTAAATGGTACCTACGCTTACTTAAGTGAATACGGCTGAGTTATTAAATTCTTGCTATTTAAGTCAGGAGCTAGCTCAGGTAAATACTCTTAACTTATTTTCCCTATACGGGCTTGGGATACGGTATTATAATAATACCGCTTGGTTGGGTGTTGAATATTTAATCTTATTATGGTTAAATTATTGAGGTAACCCGGTTTAATCTGTATTGTTTGAAATAAAGACCTTTAGGGGTTAATGACCATGTCCCGGATATCCTTGACATCATTGTGTTATAAAATGGCCACACCTTATACACGGGGTGTAGGCATACACCTGACAGTTGTTTAAGGAAAACCGGTATCTCACTCTCTTGTGGGCCTATACTTGTGGCGTGTCTGTTAATCTGACTCGGTTTCTACATCGGGCCCTAAACGTATAACGAACATGTAAATCTGTATACAAGATTATAACTATAATTGTCCCAAGTTATAAAGAGTTTGTGCCTTGTCCATTCAAATAAATTTTTATTAAACCTTTTCAAAATGAGTCGGTTGAGTATATTTACCAGTGAAAACTGACGTATTTTCCAAAAGGGTTAAGTGGCAGGTACTGAACGTAATTGGCTGGAAGCTCAGGGCGTTAATAAGGAATCTTGCAAGTTCTAGGCGTCTAAAGTCTGTTGATCAATATTTATGTTTTAAGATCCGCCTGTGGATCCTTTACTTTCCGTTGTAATACTGGATATTACTTTATATTCGGATTGTAATATATTTATCTTTTGCTTCCGTTGTGCATTCATATATATATTGTGTTGTTTGACTATGATGATATCAACTACGTCACGATACTCCCCTACCGGGCCCACCGGTGAAACGTGGAAATATCGGGGTGTGACAACGAATTTATGAGATTCAGGTTTTTTAAAGTTAGAACAAATCATCCTTGTTAATTTCGTGAATCTGAAGATGAGTTAGTTTTTTATGTTAGTGTTGTGATTTTTATTGTTTTAGGTTATTCTGGTTCTAATGTTGTTTGTGATTTTTTATTTTTTTATCTAAAGTTCGTGGAGGTGATGAATAAAGTAGATTTCTGATTGGTTATTTTTCCCTAAGTGTGTTATGAACATTAGTTTTATGTGTATAAATAGTTTGATGAAGGTCTCTGTTATTATTATATATATTAATACTAACTGGTGATGAACAGTAGAATGAAAAATTTAAGAATTGATTATACAAATAAATTTTATTTATTATTTAATTTATTAGTATTTGTTTTATTATTTTTAATAGTATTATTATATTTATTATTTAACTTTATCTTTTAATCATAACTTGCATTCCTTAACCTTTTTAAAAATTCTAAATTTGCATCTATATTTATTCCAAGTTATTTCCCGCATATTCTCACGATACGTTACCATGGACATTGAATTGATTTTATACATGTAAACTGTAACTCACGATGAACAGTGAAATGTAATTTTTTACTTATTACATTATAATATTGTTATGATATTGTATTATTATAAATACCTTTTATTATACTTTATTTTGCGCTTATAATTTTTAACATAATACGTTTGTATAAAATTTTGAATATTTCATTACGATGTGCTTATTTTTATCTACGTCTAGATTTAAATTTTGCTAAACACCGAAGAACTACTTTTTAGGTATCGTAAGTTGTAGCAAGTGTCGGTGTCGTACCCGTATTGTGAAGAACCGAACCAATTCTAACCGAACAACATCGGCAAAGACATCGACTATCGAAACTTGTACCGATATTTGTTTTTATGGTTTTTACCGATGTTAAAAGCATGCCGATATCTTTTAAAGTCGTACCGGTATTGTGACGAACCGAACCGAATCGATTCCAACCGAATAGCATCGGCATCGACATCGGATATCGAAGCATGTACCAATAGTTGTTTTTTTGGTTTTTGTCGATGTAAAATGCGTGTCAATATCTTTTAGGGTATATAAAGATTTTATTTTTTTTCTCTTTCAGTCGCTATACCGAGTGTTGGGACGGTATGGTAGCGATACGATCTTAATTTATCAAAAGCAAAAACAATAAAAATAAGTACCAGTAATGATACAAATGGTGCTCAGTCGGTATCGGTTTGATTTGGTACGATAGCGGCACAATAGTCGTTTTCAATAACGTTTGTATGTCAATATTGAAAAGGTAAACATAGAATGCAAACCAACCGAATGATATCAACTGAACAACATTGGTACCGGTATTGATTTTCACTTTTATTGATTTTGATCAATGTAAGGTTTTCTCTTTCGATTACTATAGCAAGTACAGATACCGTAACAAACTGAACATATACTAACTGAATTCCCGCCGCAAAGCGCGGGGGAATTCTCTAGTTATACATATGAATTGAAATTCATCATGAATAGTGATCTTGTATTTTATTTTAATATTTTAAATTGTTTATTTATTGTTCATATCTATTTTCCATAGTGATCATATATTTTATTTTAATATTTTAAATTGTTTATTTATTGTTTATATCTATTTTCCAGCATTTTTTTAATATTTCATTCATCATTCAATTTAATATTTTTGTAATATTTTTGTAATAACTTGCTTCCTTCATTTTTAAAAATTTGAATATGCAACTATTTTTTTTTACAATATTGCAATACAAATGGATACCGTGCCGCTGTTGTATCAAACCAAACAAACCAAAACCGTCAATGAATTGTAGTTTGTTATTGTGATGTACTTATTTACTTTTTTAAAATATTTATTCATCATTTATTTTGATTTTTTCTAATAACTTTGCGTTTTGAGTTTATTTTTTGTCAACATCACGATAAAAAAATTATTGATAACGGCCATTGGGTCGTTAACATACCAAACGAACCGAAACGATTGAACAACATTTGTAAAGCACCATAGCTTTATCATAACGTAACCAACCGAACCGAGCAACATCGTTACCGGTACATGTACTCATTTTTATGGTTTCTTGTCGGATAACGAATATTATGCCACTACCGTAGTGAATGGAGCTACAACTAGACGAACAAAATTGATTTTAGTATTGGTATCTATTTTTATTGTTTTGCTTTCGATAAGCTAACACCGTGTATATATCGACATCGGCATGACCTGTATTCATTTTTATGGTTTATGGTTTCGATAATTTTTCATTAAGGCAACTCTGTATGTGACGATAAATAAATATCGATACCAATACTTTGGTAATCTGAATCAACCGATATCGTTCGAACACCATCGGTGTAAGTACATGCGTTGGTTTTTATGGTTTTCGGTTAATATAAAACACGTGTTGCTTTCTGTATGAAATGCATGTATCGTATCAATACTATAACGAACCGAATTGATACCAATCCAATGCTCGCGGTAATGTGTTGCCGCAACGCGCGATGAAATAACCTAGTTTGTATGAAATGTGTTCTGCATTTTTTGATATAAATTCTTGAAATTTTCTATCCAATTTGAGCTGAATAGGGGTGGTGGTGGAAGTGGTTTGGATGGTAGGTGTAGAGAGAGAGAAAGTGGTGGCATTGGTGGATGTTAGTGGTGGTGGGGCTGGTTGGAGAGAGAGAGAGCGCGCGCTAAGATAGAGACAGAGAGCTGGATTTATGTTTAAAATTACCAATCTACCCTCATGTGTAAGGCACATGCCATACTTAATTGAAAATTATAACCAAGTTAGGGCCAAAGGACGTATAGTGTAATATATTTTACAAATAAAGGATTGTGACCGTAATTATTGAAGTTAAAGGTTATCCATTGCAATCCAATTCAAACATAAAAGACGAAAAGTGTAATTTACCCTTTCATTAATGTATCTATACTATAGGGTGAGGATCAAATAGGAAGTTTATTTTGGCTAGGAAGGATATGAAGCAATAGGATTATGACATGTGCCAAAATTTAAAATAAAAAGGAAGGGTATTTTAGTCAATCATGTCCTTTCTTCTTCCTTCTTCTCCTCAGTAACATCAAAACCCATCATTTTCAAAACCCACCATCTTCAACCTTTTCTTCACTTACTATCTCAATAATCACTACATTATAGTGCGATTTTCGTCATCAATCAATGATTCAAACACCCGATCAACGTGTTCTTCAGCTTTTTTTTTTTTTTTTGAAGAAAACCCAGTTTAATTTAATTCAAAATCTCGTTTTTTTCTCGTGATTTTGAAGATAATCACTCGATCCATTCGATTCGTCGCTGATAAGTGTTTCTATCATTCAAATTTCGTCAATCGTTGAAGAAATCGGCTTCAATCCATGTAAGAAATTCTTTAATTTTATTTTTACGATCTGGGTTTTTGATTTAGTCATTGCGTTTTATGATCTTGGCGGGGGTCTGGGGGCAGCGCCCCTGGTAGCAGGGCCCAAGGGGCGGCAGCCCCTGGCGGGGTCCAAGGGGCAGAGCCCCTGGCTGGGGTCGATGTGTTTTAGAGAGAACATTTTCTTTGGTGTTTTTTGGCCATTGCGTTTTAGAACTAAGACGTTTTTATGTATTTTCTGGCCATTGCGTTTTAGAAAAACACATTTTGAAGTGTTTTTAGTCATTGCGTTTTAGAAAAACACATTTTTGAAGTGTTTTTAGTCATTGCGTTTTAGGTAAAACACATTTTTAGGTGCTTTCAGTCCATTGCGTTTTACAGATAACACTTTCTTTTGTTTTTTAGGTCAATGCATTTTAGAGATGAGACATTTTTAAGTATTTTCTGGCCATTGCGTTTTATAAATAAGACATTTCTTTGTGTTTTTTGTGCATTGCGTTTTAGGTAAAATGCTTTTTTATGTGTTTTTAGTCCATTGCGTTTTTAAAAACAGACATTTTAAGTGTTTTCTGGCCATTGCGTTTTAGGAATAAGACATTTGTTTGTGTTTTTTGTGCATTGCGTTTTAGGTAAAACACATTTTTATGTGTTTTCAGTCCATTGCGTTTTAGAAACTACACTTTCTTTTGTGTTTTTAGGCTATTGCGTTTTAGAATTAAGACATTTCTTTGTGTTTTCTGGCCATTGCGTTTTACAAATAAGACATTTCTTTGTGTTTTTTGTGCATTGCGTTTTAGAAAAATGTCATTTTTAGGGTTTTTTTCCATTGCGTTTTACGCAACTGGGTTTTCAAAAAAAAATTTCAAAAATATAGCAATAGTTTACTCGTTTTAAAGATAAAAAAACACTCGTTTTTTTGGTGCAATTTTTATAAAAAAATAATGTCGTATGAAAGAGTTATTAACGTTTAAAAAATGAGGGGGAATTGGAGGAGAGAGAAACTATTAGCTGGATTGACTAGAATGCCACTAACAAACCCACGCGCCTCCAATTTTTTCCTTCAATTTCACTTATTTAATCTTAGCCCTTAATTAAATAAATAGATGGTCAAAATTACTTCATATGCTTCCTACCCAATTAAACTTCCTATTATATCCTAACCCCTATACTATATACAAAGTACAAAATCATATCACATTATATATTTGACTCTCATGAATATATAAATAGCAATAACAACACAAGGTTAATGTATCGAATGAAATAGCAATAACAACACATTCTATAACTAGAACTAATTTTATCGTTGTTATCGTTGTTTTCCTCCTTTTACTTTATAATTTACTTGGTGCCCCCTTTATCCAGTTGTCATCAATGTTTTAAAAACCAGTTTAAACTGGCCGGTTGAACCGGTTAAACCGGATGCTTGGCCGATACGAATCATACCGGCAAACAAAGGATATGACAAAGAAGTTGCACCGCCGGTAAATTGGTTTATACTGGTTTAAACCGATATATCGGTACCGGTTCATACCGGGATAAAGGTTAAAATTTTGAACTTTAACTTTTAGGTGCGCAAAAAGTCGACTATTTACCTTCTTAGTTAAGGTGTAAAACTTAGCATCACAATTGACAATCCACATCGATCAAACTTCTTCCTCACTCTAAGATAGAAAATCATTGGGTCTTTCAAATTAAGTTTTTCAACCGATCATCCAGGTTTACCTTCCTTTGACTTTTGTTCAATCATTCATGTTGTTAATTGTTATAGTGTTTGTTAATTGCTATATAGGGTGGGAGTTGGCTACAAAGTCCATTTTTCCTACAAAGTGTAAAAAGTCATAAAATACCATAATGTCAAGAATAAAACACACTCAAAACCCACAAATAACATAGCGGAGATTACTAAAACACCATATTTGTGGGTTTTGTGCTTTGTTTTGGATGATAAGACTTTGATTATAGAATGACTAACATTAGTGTGTTTTACATTGATTATCATGTTGTGTTTTATATTTATAGTTGTATGATGGTGTGTTTGAAGTATTTAAGGACTGCTAGGGTTCGGATATTGTGTTCTAGTGATTTTCGCTATGTTATTTGTGGGTTTGAGTGTGTTTTATGGTTGAAATTGTAGTGTTTTATGACTTTGTACACTTTGTAGGAAAAATGGACTTTGTAGCCGAACCTCACCCTTGCTATATAATGGGTATTTAATCATGAACTTTTGGAAGTTTTTTTGATTATGGATATAACTTTTGGAACAGAATGACATGACGTAGTTTTGGATTAATTTTTTAGTTGAAATAATATTTTATGGATTTATAGAGTTAATTAGTCAACACGGTTGAACCGCTTGGTACAACTCGGTTCAACCGGTTGAACCATTTCTGAGTGTAACCCGGTACGATTAAAATACCGACTTTCAAAACATTGGTTGTGATTGTACAATTTTGTATGTTGTACGTTATACTTTCAGCAAATTTAGGAATTAGGAAGCTATTCCGTAGAAGATATTTTTAAGTGGTGTTTAGCCAATTTTTCATTGTGGATTTAGCATTTGTTGGATCATAATTTATTATATCAACCCATGTAAATTAGCAATTGAAAAACCATTATTTTCCTCCTTAAAACATAATTTATTATTTTTTTAGTTTTTATATTGAGTTGAAGTTGTAATATGTTAAGTGATAACCAAAATTGAGTTGAAATTATGAAAAGGATACAACCAAAATTAATTTCTATTCTTCCTCAACATTTAAAAGTAGTAGATTCAGTACTCTTGATGATTATGAAAACGATACGACCAAAATAGAGTTGGAATTATACTTTTTGACCCAATCATCAAAACAATAATATGTTATTCCCAATCATACTTTTTGACGATAAGCGTTAACAATGAACAATAAGCGATAACAATGAACAATAAGCGATAACAATGAACAATGACGATAAGTGTAAGCATAATATGTTAAAACGATAAGCGATAACAATGAACAATGTTATTCCCAATCATACTTTTTGACCCAATCATCGAGGCCAGGATTATCAAACTTAGCAACATAAAATCCATCGTCCTTTACCAGCCAATAACAGTTAACTTTGGCATCCCAAGGACCACCAAAACAATAATCCGGGTTGTGCTTCGCCTTTGTGGCAAAAACATTGAACACCTTCTGGTTGGATTCCCAGTAAAAGTGGCAGAAGTAGAGCGTCGATCTTGCAAAATTTATGCAAAAACTGATGTCGTATTCCTCTCCAGCATTTCGAGTCACGATGCCAAGATCATCATCTTTTGACTTACAATGAAACCGAAGATTGTTTACGTCACTTTCGATATGAACAATGAAGGGTTTCATTAAACATATATTCTTAGGAATCGTTTTTCCCTTTCCATGACCAGCATCAACATTTGCATAAACAAGGTTAAGTGCTATGAATATGAATACAATGAGGAATGATAAACCTATTTTTCCCATCACAAAACTCTAACTAGTTAAGCATTATATTTACCTTATGTTATAATATATAGAGGGTGATATTTCAATTTCAATTTAATTAATGCATTAGGAATGTGAGATATTTTGGACTCTTACAAGTAAATTACTCTTTAAAACTTAAAAACTATTGTACAGTTTATAAAATATACATGCTTTACCATTTTTCTTTTCACGTATATTCATTGATGTGTTTTTATTACCTTACTAGTTTATAGACCCGTATATTACACAGGTAAAATAAGAAATATATATCACGTAAGTAAAAGATAACAAACACCATATAAAAATTTCTAAAGCTACCCATATAAATAAAATGTTAGTTTCTTTTTTCTAAAATAAAAAAAAAAACAGAATAAGTCTGAAATAAATTTACACAATATAGGAGTCCAATATCTGATAATCATTGCTAATTTTAATTAAATACATAAGTTAAAATTTACGTTTTACAAAACATGAATTATATAATTATAATTAATTTGAAATAGAAAGCTAAACATGAAAAATCTTCTAATACTACTAAATCTTAAGCATTATCTTGCGCACAAATTTTATTAATGGTTTTTACTTTAATATCATGTTTTATTTATAATAATGTTTTAATTTTTTTAAATGATCATAAAATTTTTATATTCTAAAATTTAACGACTTTATTTCTTTATTTTTTTCTTTCACTTGTTACATTGAGTGTATGTACCGTAACAAATGATACCAATTGAAACTGAGTTCCCGCCGCATCGCACGAAGGAGTTTAGCAACACTCAAATGTAAACTTAAGAAGCAAAGTAAATATCGAGAAATGACTTAACTATTATTGATCTCAAACTACAACTATAAATTAAAACATAATTTGATAATTATATACAAATTAATTTAATTTTAACAGTTCGGTAATTATATTCAGCAATAATTTATATTTATTTGTTACTATAGTAATAATAATTAGTTATACATAAATATATATTTATATAATAATTAAATTTTTATATTATGTTATGATACGTAAAGAATGTGAAGTAAATTCTTAAATCTCATCCTTATATTAGGGAATGAGACGAAGTAAAAAAAACTAATGAACACATAAAGGTTTCTTTAAAATTTTAAATCTTGATTGAGATGGAGTTGGTGTCTGGAAATGGTGGTGATGGAGATGGATTGTGGTGGATATATATATCTAATTTTAATATAATATTTTAATCATATAATATTATCTCTTTCAATTAATTGATATTATTATTAATTAAATTTTGTTTGAATTAATAGATTTAACAGATAAATTCATCACAAAACTATTTAGTTGAAATAATGATTTCACTTCACTATTTCTAATGTATTAACTCAAATCTGAGTGTTATTATTTTACATATTATTTATGGTGTTGATATGAAATATTAATACATATAATTAAGAAAAATAATATTTTTAATAATATAATACCATCTATCTTAGAGAATTTTTCAAATGTAAACATACTATTTAATTATTTATACTTGATTTATACAAAAAAAAGATAAAAAAAATAAATCAAACAATATGCTCATCCACTTTAAGAATTAATAAAATCATAGGTTTTCAAAATTATGGATAATTTATATATTTTTAATCATAAATTAGAATTAAATATTAATTAATTAATAATATCATTAATGATTGAAAGAGAAAATACCATTTGGCATTATTTGGATAATGAATTGAAAGAAAAAATGCCATGTGGTATTATTTGTATTCTTTTATTAGAACTAGTAGTAATACCCGTGTGCAAACACAGGAGGTAAATTACACTTTTCGTCATTTATGTTTGTATCACATTGCAATGGATAGCCTTTAACTTCAATAGTTACAGTAACAATCCTTTATTTGTAAAACTCATTACACGCTACGTCCTTTGACCATAACCTAGTTAAAATTTTCAGTTAAATATGGCATGTGTAAGGCACACGAGGGTATATTTGTAATTTTACCCAAATTCATCTAATAAGACTATTTCTACATCACATCCATAGTTCAGGCACCAATTTTGCAACTTAACCCAAACATTATATACATCATATTATTCATCAAATTAGTTCCGACCCATCAAATTATGGCAAACCCTAAACGAACTTCAACCCCAATCACCCCAGAACTCCCAGTCCAGTTCCAACCAAGAACCCTAGGATCAAGATTTTCAAGACTCAAACTTCTCTTAAAGAAACCACAAGCATTCCCATTTATGTTATCAATCTTCCTAATCCTAGCATGGGTATTCCTCATAATCCGCCACCATCTTCGCAACCAGCAACACCATCTTCACAACCACCACCGCCGGAAACCACCATCATCTTCGCAACCACCATCGTCGGAAACCACAAAACCCTAACTATTAGAAACCCTAATCATGTATCCCTCTAATCTTTCCTGTATCTACTTTTCTTCCAGGAAGTCGTACCCAAATCTGTTAAATCGCAGCAATGGTAACCGTTAGTGGGTTTCAAATCAAGTAGACCGTGGCTGCCGTGATAAGATTTAGAGGAAGATGATGATGGTAGAACGAGATGTCAGTTCTGATTCAATCTAGGGTTCCGGAATAGTTTTGAGATCTTGGGGATTTTGTTACAGGCACAGACAACTTTCGATGTCTTTTATGCAATCGATCTGCAACTGTATGATTTTGTAGCCTTGATCTGGAATTATGCGGTTTTAACGGAACTGTTGGTGGATTTAGGGATTTAATTGATGTATTTTGAGTTTTTTGTTATCCGATCTGATTATGTATTGATTATATATGTATAAACTTTTGTTAGATTCGTTTTACGGATGCATGGTGTTATAGATTTTGTTTGTGATGTGATTGTTAATTGATTTATCATTAGCTGATTTACGAAGGCCAAAATCGGTGATGGTAGGTGGTGGTGGGTTGTTGATGACAGGCTTTAGATCTGGTGATGGTGGTTATTGGTCGGTGGTGGTGGGTTTGATGGTGATGAGTGCTGGTTTGTTTAGAGAGAAGAGAGTTCAATGTGATACAAATATAAAGGACGAAAAGTGTAATTTACCCTTTTTAGAAATTCATGCATACCACATTTTATTAAATGACGAATTATTATACATTTTTAAGTTTAATTAAAAATTAATGACTCCAAATCCTATAAGTAATATGATACTTAAGCCAACAAAAAATCACAAAGTCAAAGGTTTTTGCAACAATCGAAGGCCACCATGCTCAATATATTCGGAAATAATTAGATAATTCAGCACTGCGAACTAAAACTGGGCTCGGCTCGGCAACTTGAGATTTTCTCCGTTCAACAACTTGATCAGTAATGTGATTCTCCTCCACATGTCACTTTCAATCACTGCAGATAAAAAGACCCAACCAATTAACAATACTGAGTAACGACCTTGGTTTTAAAAAGCGAGAGGTGTACATAAGCGATAGGGTCTAAACTGAGGCATGAAACACCAACTGAAAAGCACCATAACAATACACAAAGACTTAGGTCTTACTGTTCACTTTGCAAAAAAAATATCACATAAAGTAAAAGCAGGCAATTAAAAAGTACACCTATGCACCCTTTCAAGTCCATTAGAATTCTAGCCTATATAGTTATAACTGTAACATGACCTTTTTTTCATTTTTCTTGTAAAATATTGTGACACCCGTGTCACTGCGACCATCAAACAAATGCCAAACCAATGAAATATTGTATTTCATACTTGGGATTTGTAAAAATATGTGTATCGATTGCACATATCAACTCTTGTCCGATTTCAAGCTCTAAATCGCTTTCTGGAAGGTTATACGCGCACTGACGCGTAAATATAACCAGTTTAATCCAAAGAACACTCCGGAATAGTGAAATAGGCTTAACATACCTTAAATAACCTTTACATAACTTAGATATAAGTTTTGGAAGGTTTGGTGTGGTGAAATCAAAGTTTAATCGCTTACAGGGACTAAATTTGACAAACTGCGAAAGTATGCCAATTTGAACTGTAACAGACATTCCGGAACATGACCATAAGTTAAACATACCATAAATATCCTTTACATAGCTTAGAAATAGGCTTTGAGGTGTTCGGTGTGCTAAAATAAACTTTTGGGTCATTCAGGGACTAAAAGTGTCAAAAAGTGCACAAGTTTGCATTTTCGCGCATAACTTACGTTCTGAATACATCCGGACAGCCAAAAATTTATGTAAGCACTAAAATATTTTATTTTAGTGTTCGCCATAAGAAAAATCCATTCGTCGCGTCATTTGGTTCGTTTTTCGCATTCGGGACCAGATTCGATGTATTAGCCGTTGTTTAATTCACAACCACACATTCTAAACTTGCTTAGTCAGCGGATAAGGATGGAATTTTGGCACCATAACTTTGCAACACATGTATGGATGGAATTTAAACACCTAAACACCATAACTTTGCAACACATGTACGGATGGGATTAAGGCACGTTTTCCATGAAACGATCTTAACGGTTCGGGTATTCCTATAAATACCCCATACCCCCCCCCCCCCCATTGCTAAAATCACTAGAAACTTGATTTGAGAAACTCTAAGTTGAAACATTTGTTTCATACCTGAGATTTTTGAATCGAGTTTAGCATTCGGGGACCCTTCGTAAGTATTCTTTCGTTCTTTTCCTTATTTTACTGCTTTTCGAGTCAGAAAGTCAAACTTTGTTTGACTTTCAGCGTTGACCAGTAATGGTCAATGCGAAGTTCGTTTGAACTTCGCAACGTGAGTGTAATCACGCTGGTTATAGTCCCTTGGGACTATGCCTACTGATTACCACGTTGTCTAGGGTCGTAGGGTAAGCGATCTGACAAATCGCTTATACCTCGAACCCGACCCAGTTTGGTCGATCATTAGGATCCGACCAAACACATTAGGTGACCATAGTAGGTAGGGAATAACCTTCCGAGGTTATACCCTATGGTCACATCGTTTGAGTAGTTGTATGATAGGTAGTTTATATGCCTTAGGTAAATTACCAGAATACCCTTTTCATGTATAATTGGTAATTAAGCATATGTAACCTAAACTTTTGTCACATAACTGATTATGTAACATGTTTAGGCATATAACACTTGTCATAGGGCTAGTTAGGCGGTCCAAACGCGTTTCACGCGAACGACGCGTTAAAGTAGCATAAGCTACCTAAACGGGTCGTAATGGGTCGAAATCACTCAGGTTAAGTTTCATTTAGTATGTAGGCTTTGTTAAACCAAATGACACGAGTCTCTACACTCGTTTGGTTTACAAACCCTAATGCTACCCAATCTTCCGATCTAGGTCCGGTTAATTAACATAGTTACCTATATTAGGTGCCATTTGATATCCGCGATCTCTAGCATTGTTTGGTTGTTACTCAAGGACTTCTGAGCAATCTCAAGTGAGTACATAGACCCCTCTTTTACTGTTTTCCAAACTGTTTTGGGGTGGAACACATGTGCCTACTTGTTACTTTCATGCTTTCCTGTTTTAACATCATATACTGCTATGTTCGTTAGTACATTATAGTACATGATTTTATGACATTTCATGCTAGGTGTGCCCAATTGTGTGCATTACTTAGTACATCGTTTTACATGACATTTCGACATAGACATTTGACATAGACATTTCGGCATAGACATTTTAACATGATTGACATTTGATCATGCATTTCCCACAAAACATAACTTTGATTTAAACCAAGTTTTACTTCAATACTTTGTTTTTGTGCATATGGTTTAGTTGAGACATTTCACTTGCCATACATGACATTTTGACATAGACATTTGACATGGATATTTGACATAGACATTTGACATGGATATTTGACATAGACATTTGACATGGATATTTGACATAGACATTTTGATATGATTTACATCTTGACATGAACACTTTGACATATTACCCAATACATTTGACAATTGATTTAAACATAGACTTCTTACATTGGTTGGTTTGGTTTGATTAAGTGATTAAGTAACGATGCATGTGTAATATGATACAAGCATGGTGGATACGCCGCTGGTACTTCCTATATATAAGTGTTTGTATGGTATTACATATCATAGCGTTATTTGAATCATTTCAGTTTGAGACATAGAACATTTTATACAAATAACATACTTTTCACAAGACATTGATTTATAAACATCTTATCTTATGCAAACATATTTTACTTGGTTATTCATTTAACCTTACATTTATTTATACTTATCATCTGATCTTATCGATTTTCAAATGATTTACAAAGCAAAGCAAATAACAAGGTTCATGACTAAACATTTTCTCAAACATAAGTCATGAAACCTATTTTCACAAAACCTATGTATCTCACAGGCATTTTTATGCTGACGTACCTATTTTCACATGTGTTTTTCAGGAGCTGTTGCATAAGATGATCAAGATATACTTAGGCAGACTTGGGCTTTAGTGACAATAAAAGATGCAAGACTAGTTAATTATGTTGTATTTCTTTGTTTGATAAGACATTGTAACACCTTTAAATCAATAAAACGAAACTTCAATTGCCATGGATTTGAAACAATTAATTCTGTTACAACACTCCCCGACATTTCCGCCACGTTTTATATGTTCCACGTGGTCGGGGTGTGACAGAAAAGATGGTATCAGAGCCAATGGTTATAGGGAATTAGGTTATTAGTAATTAGTAATGCTTTGACCTAGTCTATAACCTTCTTAGGACCCTAACGCGAGTTTACTTGCGTTTAGTCATAAAACAATACCGTCACCTATCCTTAGGCGACTACCACAACAAGAACATAAATTTCAAAACCGCTTTGAAAACTAATCATCTGTTCTAGGATGATTGATTACTAGGTTTTGAACCCTCTATTGTAAGGTTTTGAACCCTCTGTTATACGGTTTTGAACCCCTTTGAGTTTTCAAAACTCTCGTCAAGGTTTTGGGTTTTAAATAATGTGAACACGTGCAAACTGGAAGGGTGAATGACTGTATTCTGGGTTTTCTGTCTAGGCAAGCACTTCGTATACATCTCATCAGACGCGAGACCAGTTGTGCTTACCTGGGAATTCTTGGGATGAGTGTTCACTTATAGGCGAGCATGTCTTCGCGATACATTATATTGACCCGCTTACTTTGATTAGTCACTGTCACATTTGTTTGCCTTTGGTAACAAACAAATGGTCACAATCTTCATGCGTTGTCATTTTCTCTCGACTATCTTTCCCTTGTTTCCTCCCATGTCTTCTATTTTCTTCATGGTGCCTCTTCATCGTAACAACAATGTCCAAACCAGGTGCTGCAATTACCCAGCGAATAGGCGTCGTACTCCAGAGGACCGTTGACTTAGCTATCACCATGACTCGCCTCAGGGATGAAGCTGTATAAGGGAACTGCTCCTTGGTGCAATCAATGCAATCGTCATTATTCAAATCAAATACCTTGTTTCAAATGTACCCACGGTGGACGATGGAGACATTTGGTTAACATGTGCCGCTTTGCAATCCAAAGCAAAGCTGTTATAAATCCTGCTGCTGCTCAACCTTCAAATATCTGCTTCATATGTTGCTTGGCATATCTGGCGCCTCAACCTCATGAACTTTCTACCTTGTGTATCGAATTAAGCACGCCTAGTGCAAGGTGTCGGAACACCTCTCGTTACACAAATTCCAAAATCCATGTAGGATCTTTCTATCCTCATAATTAGATCCTTGTGGATGGGTATCATTCATCGGAATCCTTAATTGAATTCCTTGTATGATTCAATACGTACATCACAATTCAATAAGGACAAAGCCGAATTCCTATTAAGATTTTCCTATCTTCATAGATAGATTCTTGAAATGATTAAAGTGCCAAATGAAATCCACGAATTGGATTCCTGGTGTGCTTTAAGTATCCGCGTCCAAAGATAACAAATTAATAACCAAGTTAAACAACTATGTGATTATGTGTTTATGTGTTCCCTTTTATGTTTTTTTTGTGTGATCCAAATTCTTGTCATTCAAATTCTCGTAGAATCTTCCATATCTTTGGGTGCTATACTAAATCCTCAACGGGCTTGTACGTAATAGTAAAGACCCTTGGATTATATTGTACCATTCCATAATTAGACCCTGAGAGGTCTAGGTAAACAGATTGATCCAAAAATCTGGTTAGGAAAATCATGTGATGATATAGCTGAAAGGACTCCTTGGTGGCCTAATTTAAAAGGATCCTTTGTTGATCTAATTAAAAGGACCCTATGGAAGTCTAGTCACACTCATCACAGGTTTGATTATCCTCCCCACAAACATTTCAAGACAAGTTGTGCGGACTATGCAAGGAATTGCATAATTATGGATGCATACATAATTATGGAATTCAGTGCACAGAAACCACAGCGAATTTTGTCATGTGTCTAGAGTCTATTCCGTTCATTTTTGTTTCTGAAGATGTAAAATGACTATTCTGTTCATTTTTGTTTCTGAAGATGTAAAATGACTATTCCGTTCATTTTTGTTTCTGAAGATGTAAAATGGCTATTCCGTTCATTTTTGTTTCTGAAGATGTAAAATGACTATTCCGTTCATTTTTGTTTCTGAAGATGTAAAATGACTATTCCGTTCATTTTTTGTTTCTGAAGATGTAAAATGACTATCCCGTTCATTTTGTTTCTGAAGATGTAAAATGACTATCCCGTTCATTTTGTTTCTGAAGATGTAAAATGACTATTCCGTTCATTTTTGTTTCTGAAGATGTAAAATGACAATTCCGTTCATTTTTGTTTCTGAAGATGTAAAATGACTATTCCGTTCATTTTTGTTTCTGAAGATGTAAAATGACTATTCCGTTCATTTTTGTTTCTAAAGATGTAAAATGACTATTCCGTTCATTTTTGTTTCTGAAGATGTAAAATGACTATTCTGTTCATTTTTGTTCCTGAAGATGTAAAATGACTATTCCGTTCATTTTTGTTTCTGAAGATGTAAAATGACTATTCTGTTTTGTTTCTGAAGATGTAAAATGACTATTCTGTTCATTTTTGTTTCTGAAGATGTTGTGGAAAATGACTATTCTGTTCATTTTTGTTTCTGAATAATGCCTGTTGAAAATAACTCCGTTCATTTTTCATTTCTGAAAAATGTTCGTTAAAGAGAAATTACAGGATTACGTCTTGTTCATCTTTGATGGTTATTTAACACAAAGTCACAAATAGACTCCTACGAATTAATTTCGGGACGAAATTTCCTAAAGTAGGGGAGACTGTGACACCCGTGTCACTGCGACCATCAAACAAATGCCAAACCAATGAAATATTGTATTTCATACTTGGGATTTGTAAAAATATGTGTATCGATTGCACATATCAACTCTTGTCCGATTTCAAGCTCTAAATCGCTTTCTGGAAGGTTATACGCGCACTGACGCGTAAATATAACCAGTTTAATCCAAAGAACACTCCGGAATAGTGAAATAGGCTTAACATACCTTAAATAACCTTTACATAACTTAGATATAAGTTTTGGAAGGTTTGGTGTGGTGAAATCAAAGTTTAATCGCTTACAGGGACTAAATTTGACAAACTGCGAAAGTATGCCAATTTGAACTGTAACAGACATTCCGGAACATGACCATAAGTTAAACATACCATAAATATCCTTTACATAGCTTAGAAATAGGCTTTGAGGTGTTCGGTGTGCTAAAATAAACTTTTGGGTCATTCAGGGACTAAAAGTGTCAAAAAGTGCACAAGTTTGCATTTTCGCGCATAACTTACGTTCTGAATACATCCGGACAGCCAAAAATTTATGTAAGCACTAAAATATTTTATTTTAGTGTTCGCCATAAGAAAAATCCATTCGTCGCGTCATTTGGTTCGTTTTTCGCATTCGGGACCAGATTCGATGTATTAGCCGTTGTTTAATTCACAACCACACATTCTAAACTTGCTTAGTCAGCGGATAAGGATGGAATTTTGGCACCATAACTTTGCAACACATGTATGGATGGAATTTAAACACCTAAACACCATAACTTTGCAACACATGTACGGATGGGATTAAGGCACGTTTTCCATGAAACGATCTTAACGGTTCGGGTATTCCTATAAATACCCCATACCCCCCCCCCCCCATTGCTAAAATCACTAGAAACTTGATTTGAGAAACTCTAAGTTGAAACATTTGTTTCATACCTGAGATTTTTGAATCGAGTTTAGCATTCGGGGACCCTTCGTAAGTATTCTTTCGTTCTTTTCCTTATTTTACTGCTTTTCGAGTCAGCGTTGACCAGTAATGGTCAATGCGAAGTTCGTTTGAACTTCGCAACGTGAGTGTAATCACGCTGGTTATAGTCCCTTGGGACTATGCCTACTGATTACCACGTTGTCTAGGGTCGTAGGGTAAGCGATCTGACAAATCGCTTATACCTCGAACCCGACCCAGTTTGGTCGATCATTAGGATCCGACCAAACACATTAGGTGACCATAGTAGGTAGGGAATAACCTTCCGAGGTTATACCCTATGGTCACATCGTTTGAGTAGTTGTATGATAGGTAGTTTATATGCCTTAGGTAAATTACCAGAATACCCTTTTCATGTATAATTGGTAATTAAGCATATGTAACCTAAACTTTTGTCACATAACTGATTATGTAACATGTTTAGGCATATAACACTTGTCATAGGGCTAGTTAGGCGGTCCAAACGCGTTTCACGCGAACGACGCGTTAAAGTAGCATAAGCTACCTAAACGGGTCGTAATGGGTCGAAATCACTCAGGTTAAGTTTCATTTAGTATGTAGGCTTTGTTAAACCAAATGACACGAGTCTCTACACTCGTTTGGTTTACAAACCCTAATGCTACCCAATCTTCCGATCTAGGTCCGGTTAATTAACATAGTTACCTATATTAGGTGCCATTTGATATCCGCGATCTCTAGCATTGTTTGGTTGTTACTCAAGGACTTCTGAGCAATCTCAAGTGAGTACATAGACCCCTCTTTTACTGTTTTCCAAACTGTTTTGGGGTGGAACACATGTGCCTACTTGTTACTTTCATGCTTTCCTGTTTTAACATCATATACTGCTATGTTCGTTAGTACATTATAGTACATGATTTTATGACATTTCATGCTAGGTGTGCCCAATTGTGTGCATTACTTAGTACATCGTTTTACATGACATTTCGACATAGACATTTGACATAGACATTTCGGCATAGACATTTTAACATGATTGACATTTGATCATGCATTTCCCACAAAACATAACTTTGATTTAAACCAAGTTTTACTTCAATACTTTGTTTTTGTGCATATGGTTTAGTTGAGACATTTCACTTGCCATACATGACATTTTGACATAGACATTTGACATGGATATTTGACATAGACATTTGACATGGATATTTGACATAGACATTTGACATGGATATTTGACATAGACATTTTGATATGATTTACATCTTGACATGAACACTTTGACATATTACCCAATACATTTGACAATTGATTTAAACATAGACTTCTTACATTGGTTGGTTTGGTTTGATTAAGTGATTAAGTAACGATGCATGTGTAATATGATACAAGCATGGTGGATACGCCGCTGGTACTTCCTATATATAAGTGTTTGTATGGTATTACATATCATAGCGTTATTTGAATCATTTCAGTTTGAGACATAGAACATTTTATACAAATAACATACTTTTCACAAGACATTGATTTATAAACATCTTATCTTATGCAAACATATTTTACTTGGTTATTCATTTAACCTTACATTTATTTATACTTATCATCTGATCTTATCGATTTTCAAATGATTTACAAAGCAAAGCAAATAACAAGGTTCATGACTAAACATTTTCTCAAACATAAGTCATGAAACCTATTTTCACAAAACCTATGTATCTCACAGGCATTTTTATGCTGACGTACCTATTTTCACATGTGTTTTTCAGGAGCTGTTGCATAAGATGATCAAGATATACTTAGGCAGACTTGGGCTTTAGTGACAATAAAAGATGCAAGACTAGTTAATTATGTTGTATTTCTTTGTTTGATAAGACATTGTAACACCTTTAAATCAATAAAACGAAACTTCAATTGCCATGGATTTGAAACAATTAATTCTGTTACAACACTCCCCGACATTTCCGCCACGTTTTATATGTTCCACGTGGTCGGGGTGTGACAAATATGGTTCTCAACGTTAATCTCATATATGATATATGGTATTAGGGCTGTAAACGAACCAAACGAACACGAACAAGACCTTGTTCATGTTCGTTTATTAAGAAATATATGTGTTCGCGAACCGTTCACGAACACTTATCAAACGAGATTTTATGTTCGTGTTTGTTTGTTAAGGCAATGAACTTGTTCGTGTTCGTTTGTGTTTGTTTGTTAATTTTAGGCAATGAACGTTGCCGAACACAAATGAGCACAAACTAATGTTCATGAACAGAATATATAATACACCGACACTTATTAGATATTTAATTTGTCGGAATTTTAAAGTATTTAAATAAAAATTTAAAATTTAAAAACACTAATGAAGTATCGAACACAAACGAACACGTTACCGAATGTTCACGAACATAAACGAACGAACACGACCTCTGTTCATGTTTGTTCATTTAACTAAGCGAACGAAATTTCTTGTTCATGTTCGTTTGTTTAGTAAACGAACGAACACAAACGAACTTCCCGCCGAACGGTTAACGAACTGTTCGCCGAACGTTTGGTTCGTTTACATCCCTATATGGTATGAAAAGAATTGTATCCTAACTCAATAAAAATATTGTTTAATATGCTAGTAGTTTATTTTAATAAGTAAGCTAAAACATACTGATTAAGAAAATATTTATTAGATTATTTTGGACATCTCAAAATTATGGTCATGGAGGAGGAGAATACATTGGATTGGTTTGTAAGTGGTATTAAAAAGAAGTAAACATGCTTGTAAATAAAATATAGTCAAAGATTGGTATTTTAGTCACCTGACAAGTGATTCTAAACCTCATAAAATTCCCAACAAAAATATGATATTTACCTTCTTTAGAAATTTATACCATTTATTTGACATTCCCTAGAGACTTTGTATAATCCGTTCTAAACCTCTGTTGACTAACCATTTTATCCTCCGTTGACTAACCCCTTTTTAACCTTTGTTGACTAACTCTTTTAACCTCTGTTGACTAACCCTCTTTTAACCTGTGAATACATATGTCTGTAGCTTCCGTCTTGTATCGAGTCTTAGTTTAATGTTTATTGTATGTAATTGTATGTTATCCGTTACGAATCAAAAGGTTTTGTCATGTAATAGTTGGTTCGTACGAATGGACTAATTCTTTGATTCGTACGGATCCACAAGACACACACCCAGGTTCGTACGAAGGGACTAGTCCTATATATAGGTGTGTTGGGGTCTTGTTTTGGACAACTTTTGACATAGTAGGGAAACTCTGTCGAATCTTTTCCAGGATCTGTACATTGTTCAATATTAATGAAAAGATCATTTCACGGTGTCTTTGTGATCTTGTCTACCTATTTCATGGATTCCACACTTGATAGTAGGAGCTAGGATTCCGGTCGGAGTGTACATCGAGACAAAAACGGTCCTCTTAAGTGGTATCAGAGCTTGGAGACTGGATTCGAGACTGAAGATCACTTGATACCAGAGATTACTTCCAGATTCAAGCCGATTTGAATCTACATTCTTCACATTTCTACTCATTCTTCTTTTTCTTAACTTTCTCAGACTTTAAACAAAAAATTCACGTCGAATTCATGGATAAATGTAACACCCGTCTTGATTTTATAAGAATTTAATGTAAAAACGTGATTTGTATAAAATCACGACCCATTTAAAACATAAGTTCCAAAAGTAAAGTTTTAAGGTAACTAACATTAGTCAACTACCGACTAATTCAAACATTCAAAAGTTATTTAGCAAATTAGTTACATCATTGACATTGTCTAAACAAAGTTAACTTAAGCGGAAGCTTCAAAAGTTCGTGTTCGGTTCTTCAAAACATGCTTGATTGTCGTCCACATACTTGCAACACCTACAAACTGAAAATTTTGACAATTATTAGTATTAGAGTTCTTGGAATTATTGCTTAATCGAAACTACGTTTAGAAACGGATTCAATTAACTACAATTTACAAAAACTTAGCCAAATTTCCAGGCTCTACCGTAACTTACGGTATCTACCGTAAGTTACGGTAGTCATTTTATGTTTCTGGTCCACCGTAACTCAGGAGTAAACCACCGTAAACCTTTGGACTCTACCGTAAATTACGGTGGATACCGTACTTTACGGTAGCCCCTGCAACTCTATATTTTGATTGATTTAGTTATTTTGCCCAAACCCGAACTCTCGGATTTCTCATTCAAACGAATTAACATGCTAAATCCTCGTATTCTAACATGTCTTTTTTATCAACAACAACGAAGAACCCATTAACTATATTATGAAGCCTTGGCCACGCATTAATTGATTATTCGACCCGTTTAGCCCATCTTATGGAATCCTCCATTATGATGACTACCAACAAGTTCTAACCAATCCTTGTCTTATCATTCAACATAGCGAACATTATCGCTTTCAAATCAACACAACCTTCATTCTACACTTTACTACACATATGAAAATTATCCAAATTTATCCGATGTAACAAATCAAGTTACATACCTTCAAAGTAAGCCTTTCAAACGCGATTCGCCACCCGCTTGTCCACTTGACGCTCCTGCGTCCTTTTCTATAGAGTTCATTTATAACATGTTTAGAACTCCTTTTAAACCATATATCGCGTAGTAAACCGAAACATCAAAATTATGTGTTTCAACTTTGAATTTCAGTTTTAAGCCTTCTTTGAGGCATTTTCACAAACACTTTAAGGGCAGATTTTTACATGATTATATAACAAGTCCCTAGCTTATCATTTAGCCCAAATTTCACATAAATCAACCCATTTTACATAATTGTTAGCTTCTAAAATTCTGAAGTCACTTCAAAATTGTCAAATTACACTAGAACAACACCCAATTTCCTAGTGTTTATCAAATTATACATAACCCACTAATCACCTACATTGGTGTTCATAGATTTCGCTAAAATTCACATGATTTCAACTTGTATTTGTCTAGGGTTTGTCCCTAAACACTATAATGTTCCTAATCCATCATAAAACAATCATGCAACCATAAATTTCAGATTTCCCAAATTCATGAGAATTTCAAACAGAGAATTAACACCAAATTTTACATACCTTGTAACCCCCTTGTGATGAGGATCACTAATCTATGTTCGGACTTTGATTTGGACTGAGTTTGATCCTTCAATTTAGAGATTTTGTGAAACTTAGGGTTTTGATGAACTTGGTCGCCCCCTGCTCCTTGTCTGGTCGATCTCACACACGTATGTGTGTTTGAGATTTTTATTTTTTCTTGTTTTATTAAACTTAATTTTAGTTTAAGCACTTTTGACCCCTCTAATTTCCTTTAGTCCCCTTTTTGTCCTTTAACTACTCACTAGTCATTATCTAACTAGGTTAGTGTCACCCCTAGTTAGTTTATTTTACTAATTTATTTACAATTAAAATTGTAAATTTTATGAATTTATATTTTCGGGATGTTACAAGTCCATCCCCCTTAAAAGGGTTTCGTCCCCGAAACCATAGAACATACCAAATAAAGTAGGGTAGAGACGTCGCATCTCCTCTTCGGACTCCCACGTAGTGTCCGAGCCTTTCCTATGCTCCCACTTGATCTTGACTTGATCGATTTGTTTGTTTCGTAAGTGCTTGACCTTTCGATCTAAAATTTCCACTGGTCTCACCGCATAATTCAGGCTATTATCCACTTCGATATCATCATAATGGATACGAGCAGTTTCGTCTGCTAAACATTTTCGGAGGTGTGACACGTGGAATGTGCTATGAATCCCACTCAACTCCTTGGGTAGTTCGAGATGATATGCTACTTTACCAACCCGTTCGGTGATTCTAAATGGCCCAATAAATCTTGGGCTCAGCTTTCCTCTTTTTCTGAACCGTATTATTCCTTTCCACGGCGATACTTTCAGCATTACTTTATCGCCCACTTGAAATTCAATCGGCCTCTTTCGTTTATCCGCGTACGACTTTTGTCGATCCTGAGCCGCTTTTAGGTGAGTTCGGACCATGTCGATCTTCTCATTCGTAGTTCGGATTATATCAGTAGGTGCTAGTCCTCGTGGACCCACTTCTCCCCAACATACCGGGGTTCGACACTTTCTACCATATAACATTTCATACGGGGCCATCCTAATACTCGCGTGATAGCTATTGTTATATGAAAATTCGACCAAGGGTAGATAGACATCCCAACTACCCCCGAAGTCAATAATACAAGCCCGCAACATTTCTTCCAACGTTTGTATTGTTCTTTCACTCTGCCCATCCGTTTGTGGATGGTAAGCGGTGCTAATGAACAGTTTAGTTCCCATTTGTTCTTGGAATTCACGCCAAAAATTCGAAGTAAACCGAGTATCTCTGTTTGACACAATTGATATCGGTACCCCATGACGTGCTATGATTTCATTGGTGTACACCTCCGACATCTTCTCGGATGTATAAGTCTCACGAATCGGAATGAAGTGAGCACTTTTCGTCAATCTATCCACGACTACCCATATAGCATCAAACCCGCAGTTGGTTTTGGGCAATTTGGTCAACAAATCCATGGTGATTTGTTCCCATTTCCAAACTGGGATGTCCAATGGTTGCAACTTACCATATGGCTTCTGGTGCTCCGCTTTGACTTGCAAGCAGGTCAAACACTTCTCCACATATTTCACAATATCTCTTTTCATCCCGGGCCACCAATAGTTTTGTTTTAAATCATTATACATCTTGGTCGACCCCGGATGGATGGAATAACGGGACTTGTGAGCTTCATCTAGTAGAAGCTTTTTAACTCCACATGTGTTAGGAACCCAAATTCTATTGAAACGTGTTTTCAAACCGTGATTGCCTACTTCGAGATCTTTAACTTGGCCAACAATCCTTTCCTTTTTCCAGTTCTCCTCTTTCACTGCTTCTACTTGCGCCTCTCGGATACGTTCAAGTAAACCCGAGGTCACCACAAGTTTCATTGATCTTACTCGTATTGGGACATAGTCTGCTTTTCTGCTCAAAGCATCCGCCACCACATTAGCCTTTCCGGGGTGGTAGTGTATTTCGCAATCGTAATCCTTAACCGTTTCTAACCATCGTCTCTGGTGCATATTTAATTTCTTCTGATCAAAGAAGTATTTTAGGCTCTTGTGGTCAGTGAATATGGTGCATTTTACCCCATATAAATAATGTCTCCATATTTTTAACGCAAATACCACCGCAGCCAATTCGAGATCGTGCGTGGGATATTTCTTCTCGTGTATCTTCAATTGCCTCGAGGCATAAGCTATTACTTTACCCCGTTGCATCAAAACACATCCGAGCCCCGATTGTGAGGCATCCGAATAAATCACCAAGTCTTCGACCCCGTCCGGCAATGTTAGTATCGGAGCTTGAGTTAACTTCTCTTTTAGTGTTTGGAACGCTCTTTCTTGATCAACACCCCAAATGAACTTTTCTTCCTTCCGAGTTAGCTTTGTTAGCGGCGATGCAATCTTGGAGAAATCTTGAATGAATCTCCTATAGTATCCCGCAAGACCCAAAAAGCTTCTAATTTCCGAAGGGTTCTTCGGAAGATTCCATTTCGACACGGCCTCGATCTTTGACGGATCTACCAATATTCCATCGGCACTTATGATGTGGCCAAGGAATTGCACCTCTCGTAACCAAAAGGCGCACTTAGAGAATTTCGCATACAACCTTTCTCGTCTAAGTGTCTCTAACACCTCTTGTAAGTGGTGCGCATGCTCAGCTTCACTTTTTGAATACACCAAAATATCGTCGATAAACACGATGACCGATTTATCTAGCATTGGCTTGCAAACTCGGTTCATGAGGTCCATGAAAGCCGCTGGTGCATTTGTCAGCCCAAATGACATCACGAGAAATTCGTAATGCCCGTATCACGTGCGGAAATCCGTTTTCGGCACATCTTCCTCCTTGACCTTTAGTTGGTGATACCTCGATCTAAGATCGATCTTCGAAAACCAGTTCGCACCTTGTAATTGGTCGAATAAATCATCTATCCTCGGAAGCGGGTATCAGTTCTTTACCGTGAGTTTGTTTAACTCCCGGTAATCGATACACATGCGCATGCTTCCGTCTTTCTTTTTCACGAACAGTACCGGTGCGCCCCAAGGAGACACACTCGGCCTTATAAATCCTTTGTCAAGCAGATCTTGAATTTGGGACATCAATTCTTGTAATTTTGACGGTGCGAGTCTGTACGGTGCTTTAGCTACGGGTTTTGCGCCCGGAATCAATTCGATTCCGAACTCTACTTCCCGTTCAGGCGGTATCCCCGGTAAATCCAAACACATCTCCGTAGTCCCGTACTACCGGTACATCTTCAATCTTTAGCGATTCTTTCTTGGTCTCATTCGCGTATATCATAAATGCCTTGCATCCTTGTTTCATAAGCTTGTGAGCATTCAACATTGAGTATATTATGGGGCTACCTCCCTTTTCGCCATAGATAATGATGTGTTTCCCGCTCGGAGATATTAGCTTTATCTCCTTACGAAAATATACGACCTTCGCGTGGTGCTGGGATAGCCAATCCATCCCAACGACTACTTGAAATTCTCCCATTGACATCGGAATTAGATCTATCAGGTATTCTTCATCATCGATGCTTAATTTGCAGCCCCGACAAATATCACAAACTATAAAACTTTTGTTGTCCCCTATTTCAACTTCTAAGGGCATAGATAATTTTGTTAATACAAATGAAGGATGTCGAATAAATCCATGCGAAATGAAGGATTTATTCGCACCCGTATCAAATAATACACGTGCAGGAATTGAGTTAATCGTGAATATACCTGAGACCACGTCGGGTTCTATCTTTGCTTCAGCCGCGGTAAGTTGGAAGGTCCTAGCCTTCGCCTTTGGAGCTTCCGTTGGAGACTCTTTTGTGTCTCTCTTTCCAACCAACTCGGGGCATTCAGACTTTTTATGGCCGGGTTGATAACATTTGTAACAAACAGAAACTTTTCCGGGACATAGCGATGCAGTGTGCCCCGTCTTCCCACATACCGGACACGGCTTGTCTTTGAAGCGGCACTCACCTTTGTGCCCCTTTCCACATACTTTGCAACTTGGCGACCCGCCTTTAGCCTCCACTTTCTTCCCTGATTCAGCAGTTCTAGTTTTCTTTGTAGGGCTTGGATTCACATCCTGTGCCCTTCGCTCACCCCTTTCAACTTGTTTCTTTAACTCGATTTCCCGCTCCCGGGCAGTGTTGATGATTTATGTGAGAGTTTCATATCTTGAGGGAGTCATAAACTCCCGGTATTCAGCACTCAGCATGTTGTAATAGTAGTATATCTTCTGCTCTTCCGTGGTGACTAACTCATCACAGAATCTCAGCTTATCCATGAAGATACCCGTGATTTTATCAATCGATTCTCCCTTTTGTCTTAACTGGATAAATTCCTCTTTGATCCTATTGATAACTGCTTTGGGACTATGGTGTTTAAGGAACGACACCTTAAACTCATCCCAAGTCATGACCCTTGCCGCTTCGGCTCCTATTTCCTTCTTTTTATTGTCCCACCAATCTTTGGCTTGACCCCTCAATTGACCCGTTCCGTAAGCAACAAAGTCACCTACGTCACAATGGGTCCGTTCAAATACTCCTTCGACGTCACTTATCCATCTTTGGCAGATTATCGGGTCAACTTCCTTGTTATAGATTGGCGGTTTGCACGCCATAAATTCTTTATATGAGCACCCTTTACGATCTCCCGTTTTCTCCTTCATAAGGTTGACACTATCCTCCAACCTTTTAACTCGCTTTTCGACAAGCGACAACACCGTACTTTGAATTTTGTCTATAAACCCGAATAGACTACCTTCAATTGCCTTCCCTACTTCTTCGGCAATTATTTCTTTCATTTGTTTGGTGCTTGTTTGCACCGGATTATCATCGTTTCCATCAGACATCTTGAAACTGAAATGTTTACATTTAAACGTTAAACATTTCATTTATAACATTGCTTCATTTGTTTCGGTTTAGCCAAGTTCCCAACTTGCTTTAACCGTTCACATTCGGTGCACTTTCCGGGTTTGAGTGTGTTAACACGCTCTTCCCATGCACATCAATTCATTTCTCATTTCTTACATAAATATAATCTGTTAAAATAATAAGTTAATTCTTACCGGACGATCGATCAAGCTTGAACCGAACACTTTGTTGACAACCTTAAGCTATGATTACCAACTTGTAACACCCGTCTTGATTTTATAAGAATTTAATGTAAAAACGCGATTTGTATAAAATCACGACCCATTTAAAACATAAGTTCCAAAAGTAAAGTTTTAAGGTAACTAACATTAGTCAACTACCGACTAATTCAAACATTCAAAAGTTATTTAGCAAATTAGTTACATCATTGACATTGTCTAAACAAAGTTAACTTAAGCGGAAGCTTCAAAAGTTCGTGTTCGGTTCTTCAAAACATGCTTGATTGTCGTCCACATACTTGCAACACCTACAAACTGAAAATTTTGACAATTATTAGTATTAGAGTTCTTAGAATTATTGCTTAATCGAAACTACGTTTAGAAACGGATTCAATTAACTACAATATACAAAAACTTAGCCAAATTTCCAGGCTCTACCGTAACTTACGGTATCTACCGTAAGTTACGGTAGTCATTTTATGTTTCTGGTCCACCGTAACTCAGGAGTGAACCACCGTAAACCTTTGGACTCTACCGTAAATTACGGTGGATACCGTAATTTACGGTAGCCCCTGCAACTCTATATTTTGATTGATTTAGTTATTTTGCCCAAACCCGAACTCTCGGATTTCTCATTCAAACGAATTAACATGCTAAATCCTCGTATTCTAACATGTCTTTTTTTTATCAACAACAACGAAGAACCCATTAACTATATTATGAAGCCTTGGCCACGCATTAATTGATTATTCGACCCGTTTGGCTCATCTTATGGAATCCTCCATTATGATGACTACCAACAAGTTCTAACCAATCCTTGTCTTATCATTCAACATAGCAAACACTATCGCTTTCAAATCAACACAACCTTCATTCTACACTTTACTACACATATGCAAATTATCTAAATTTATCCGATGTAACAAATCAAGTTACATACCTTCAAAGTAAGCCTTTCAAACGCGATTCGCCACCCGCTTGTCCACTTGACGCTCCTGCGTCCTTTCCTATAGAGTTCATTTATAACATGTTTAGAACTCCTTTTAAACCATATATCGCGTAGTAAACCGAAACATCAAAATTATGTGTTTCAACTTTGAATTTCAGTTTTAAGCCTTCTTTGAGGCATTTTCACAAACACTTTAAGGGCAGATTTTTACATGATTATATAGCAAGTCCCTAGCTTATCATTTAGCCCAAATTTCACATCAATCAACCCCTTTTACATAATTGTTAGCTTCTAAAATTCTGAAGTCACTTCAAAATTGTCAAATTACACTAGAACAACACCCAATTTCCTAGTGTTTATCAAATTATACATAACCCACTAATCACCTACATTGGTGTTCATAGATTTCGCTAAAATTCACATGATTTCAACTTGTATTTGTCTAGGGTTTGTCCCTAAACACTATAATGTTCCTAATCCATCATGAAACAAACATGCAACCATAAATTTCAGATTTCCCAAATTCATGAGAATTTCAAACAGAGAATTAACACCAAATTTTACATACCTTGTAACCCCCTTGTGATGAGGATCACTAATCTATGTTCGGACTTTGATTTGGACTGAGTTTGATCCTTCAATTTAGAGATTTTGTGAAACTTAGGGTTTTGATGAACTTGGTCGCCCCCCTGCTCCTTGTCTGGTCGATCTCACACACGTATGTGTGTTTGAGATTTTTATTTTTTCTTGTTTTATTAAACTTAATTTTAGTTTAAGCACTTTTACCCCTCTAATTTCCTTTAGTCCCCTTTTTGTCCTTTAACTACTCACTAGTCATTATCTAACTAGGTTAGTGTCACCCCTAGTTAGTTTATTTTACTAATTTATTTACAATTAAAATTGCAAATTTTATGAATTTATATTTTCGGGATGTTACAATAAATTTGGCTGAATTTTTTATATATTGTGCGAAACTCGTTTTTAATCAATCCTCTAAAATTTCAGATCAAAATTTGACCTAAATCATCTAAAAATCTGATAAAAACCATGAAAAACGCAACTTGGTTTTCGCAGAGTAGATCCGTACGAATCAATGTAGTCGATTCGTACAAGTCAACTAAAACAGTTGTTATTTTGTTAAGTCTGAAGTTCCTAATTACGAATCTGCAACAGTACATTCGTACGAATCAGCAAAAACCAGTTTTTGAAAGATTTGAGTCCTTTCGTACGAATCAACCTCGATTCGTACGAATGCACAAGTGTTTGTTTGTTCAGTTCATCTTGGTAGATTCGTATGAATCCACAATTCCCGATTCGTATGAACCGACAGTATTGGTTATTTTCAATTTAGATTTGTTTATGTGTTTGATTTTTGCAGATATTCTTCGAGGTTTTCAGAGCTGTTGATCATGGATCAAATCCGTGGCCAACTTTTTAGAGACGGGACAATTTAGCCTTTCGAGGCGATCAATGTGGCTTTTCATCTTAAGGACATAAGATAAGACCGATTGGGTTTCCTCCATTCGACATGTATGAAGCGCCTGAACCGTTTCGAAGCGTTCTACCCTTGCTTGTCGTAGGAACATTTCCTTCAATTGGGTAATCATGTCGTACGCCCATGATGTTCAAAATCCTTTTGAATCTCGGGAATCATAGTTCCCAACATGAGGCAAGAGGCTTGTATGGAGTCCTCGGTATACTTAACCCAATCGTTATAGGCATCCTCATCTTCCATAAAAGGTTCATCGGGAATAGGATCGTCCAACACATAGGATATCTTCTCTTGCTTGAGAACGATTCTCAAGTTTCGATACCAATCCATGAAGTTGTTATGGTTTAGACGATCCTTTTCAACGATTATTCTTTTTTTTTGGGTAAAGGGTTACCCCGGTGATTCTATATATTCACAACCAATAAACACAAGTAGCGTAGAAAGTCTACACTAGTTCAATCATGGGACATGCCCCATGAAAGTAAAACAACGAGAAAACAAAGAAACACCACCAAACGGGAAAAACAACTAGACTAGTCTCTAGAAAAAACAAAAAACTACTCAATCAGCCACCATCTTCATGAATATCAGCTCCATTAATCCCCCAGTCACCAAGAAGCCTTCGCACATTGTCACAGTTCTTCAGCTTCGCTCCCATCAATTTGTAACGCACCTGTTGGGTAATAAGGTCAACAATCGTTTCCGGAGGTCTCAACTCATTCTTGAATAATCTAGCATTACGCTCCTGCCAGATGAAATAAGCACTGGCCACTACCAACAACCTTGCAACATAGTTAGTTAGTCGCTGATTTCGAGCTGGACCGAACTAGAAGCCAATTAACAACCTCCTCCCACTTCGATTGAACCGACTCCATGCCCACTTTATGCCTAACCTTATGCCAAACTTGAGTCGAGAACTTACACTCGAAAAATAGATGACTGTGAGAATCGTGATTAGCATAGCATAACAAACATCACATCATATTCATATTCTTTCTACGCGAGATATCCCAACTCAAAATCTTATCTTGAGTAAGTAATTTGCGCCTTATAATAAGCCACATTAAAAAAGCATGACGAGGGATGCATTGGGCGAACCAAACAATACGACACCACTCTACCTCCAAATCTCGATGTCTGAAAGAATCCCATGCTCGAGCCGTAGAAAAATCATGTAGATGATCCCCTTGGCGCCATAAGAGTTTATCAGCCTTATTCGGATTAACAGACATATTATCTAGTTGTATAAGGACAGGAAACAGATCCCTCCAAGCAGTAGGCCAGCTCCACGAAGACTACGAGTAAATATCAGAAACTTTAGAATCTATATTAAAACCTGCATTTGCGATAACTCTCGGCGATAAGAGCTGAATCAACGGGCCTAAATCATTCCACGTATCGAACCAAGCTGAAGTATTCGAACCATTCCCAATTTCGGACCAAACAAAACTTCTTATGACCGGTCGAACCTGAAGAATCTTCCTCCACGACCAGCAACAAGAAGAAGGAATTTTACACGCCCAGAAATTTTTACCTCTTAACCTGTAAGAATGAACCCACTCAACCCACAAAGAGTCACGCCTTGAAAGAATACTCCAGATATGCGATGACATAAGGGCTTTGTTAACATCACCAATACGACGAATCCCTAAACCACCCTCATACTTAGGGACACAAACAACTTTCCAAGAAACCTTTGACCGGCCTTTTTGAAACGCTTTGTCATGAGACCATAAAAAATTTCGCATCAGCGCCTCCAAATTAAGAATCACCCGAGAAGGCAATATAAACACAGAAGACCAGTAAATATGCAGAGAAGACAAGACCGATATAATAAGTTGCAACATACCTGCAAAAGAAAGTAACTTATTCCTCCAATGCATGATACGTTTTTCTAGCTTCTCCACCAACACCTGACAATCTTTGTAAAGTAAACGCGAAGATATAAGAGGAACACCCAAATATCTCACTGGCAAAGTACCCTCCATAAACGGCATAATATTCAAAATAGCAGTTTTAACAAACGATGGGACATTAGAGAAAAAAACTGTACTTTTCTGAACATTAGGCATCAAACCCGACATCTTTGTAAAAGAATTTAGCGATTCCATGATGCACCTGACCGACGCAATCTCACCTCTAGCAAATATAAACAAGTACCTCAAGGATTATTCTTAGTGATAGGTTATAGACGGTTTGGGTAATTTGGTTTGCATTGTTAGCGGCCATCTACAAAATTTAACAAAGTTCAATTTTAGTATTTTCGATATTATTAAATTTTAATCATTAATACCCTTTTATGTCTCATAGACAATTAATAATTAAAATCTAGAATCCAACGTTACATTTAAATATTGATTAGGTGACCTTCATCCCATTATTTAAATTAACAAGGTAGTCAACGTTTGACAATTGCAACCCTTTGCAACTTATAGCCATATGGGATCGGTTTAACATCTTTATGTTTAGTTGGCATGTTTAATCCCATCAACACCTTTGTACGCCATGCTTCGGTGACCCTAAGCACATGGTTTCCATATCAAGTCGTCCAACTTACACACACATGTGAGTTTACACATACAAGTGGTTAGGTGACCTTTATCCCACAAATATGGTAACCCCACCTCAAACACACAAGTTTCCTCAAATATGGTTAGGTGACCTTTATCCCACAAAGAGTTCCTAAGTGATTCGAGTATTGTATAAAAGGATGATGTTTGACTTGTTTTTATAAAAGGGGTTTTAAGTTTTCAAAATTCTAGTTTAGAAAACTTTATGTAGCATATATTTGCATGCATTCAAATCCTTGGTACCTTAGTGAAAACAAATTTTCAAGGTTCTTTTAATAAAACCCATTTTATTATAAAATCATTAACCTTTAATAAAACCTTTTATTAACTTTAATGATTTTTAAAGAACCAATTTTAAGCTTGTTATGGATTATTAGTTGTTAAGCAAGCATATCCAAATATCATCCAAACAACCATAAATAAACAATCATACAAGCATAACACTTATTATCACAAAAGGTACATAACCATAGCCAACTAATTTTGACAACACTTGTTAGCCGAAACAAGTGTGCCAAAAGGTCCCTCCTAAGAGGTGAATATTGACACAAGAAATGTGTCGTTGAACTCCCACTTGAACACGCATCCAAATGTTTCAAGTCTTCCTTTTATGTTGTGATTTATCCACTTTCTTTGTGCTTTCAAATGATCTTTAAATTCAGCTCAAAACTCCTTTGGGCTTCAAAAATGTGTTTTGGTTATTGGGCTAAAATCCCGTTAAGAACTATGAAGTCATTTAGGCCCAAAATTTGCTCATACCAAAAATGCATTTTTGTGTGCATCTACTTTTACAATAAAATATCCAAATATATTTTTTCTAGTAAAAGAAATGCCACTAATCTATTTAACTTATATACCAAATGAAAATAAATAAATTGCATATTTTTCAAATGGAAGAACAAAGACATTTAATTATTACAACCCATTGAAATAATCAAATATAAATCACAAACACAACCATTCAACATATTCAAACACAAGGTCATGGCTAGTTTTTGAACACCAAAATATATATCTACATATGTATATTATTCAAGAGTAAAATGGTTCCCTTTTTATAACCTACATTTTCGGCCAAGAATGAAAAACCGAAAAATGTGGGTTTTTGTCCAAACAAAACAAATCATCCATATGACATAATTTTTTAAGATACTTTTATGCATGTATGAGAAACATCTTGAAAAAAAAAGGAGAACCAAGGCTTAAATTTTCGGCCATAGGGTTTCTCCAAACCCAAAACCCGAAATTTTTTAAATCCTATGAAGCATGCACTCATATAAGCGGCTCTTGATGCCATTGTTGGGTTTTTCACATGTTTATCAAAGTCATTTATCCAAATAAAATGAAAACGCAACGGAATAATTATTTAAAACATGTAACTTTCAAGATATAAAACACTTTTATATGCAAAAACCCGATAACCCGGATCCATATACGATCATGCATGCTATCAAAAACACAACCATAGGGTGTTATAAGAATACTACCTTCCAAAGAGCAAAATATATGAAGAAGATGATGTTCTTGAATGGAAATCTTCAAAGGAGAAGACCTCAAACTTGCATACCCCAAACCTCCAACAAACACCTTATGTTGCTAGGATTTTCACTTGAAAAACCTCTCTTGACAACCACCCTTGGCCGAAAATTTGAGAGAGTTTTTTAGAAGTTCTTGCACTTGAATTATGTCTTATGAAACAATGTGAAAAAGTGTGAGAGAATATAAGAAAAGAATCACCAAATCAAGTGTGATCTTTTGAGAAGTATTACATGCATTTTTAGTGGTGGAATCCACCTTGGGAAACCCCTTTGGGGCCGGCCATACATGCCCTTTTATTAAAAAAAATTCAATTTTTTTTCTTTAATTAAAGTCTTGTATTTATTTTTATAACTTTTATAAAATATAACATCACGTGTTACAAGACTTTTGAAACATCTTACAACCTTTTATAATGTTATTTACCCATTAAATAACAAAATAAAAAATTCTCTCAAAATAAATTATCCATATAATTTATTAGTTTCTCAAGTGTAATTATTTAGAAAACCAATTTTTAAATATTCTAAGTGCTAATATTTATTTGTTTGATCATATCATAAATAAATATTATAAGTGTTTGTCTAGCTTGTTATTGGGTATGACCTGACTTGGATCATAACCTACTAGCCACATCAATTTAATATGTGTCATGGGCATACAGAATCCAACAAGATTATCCTCCCACATGGGCATACAGAATCCAACAAGATTATCCTCCCTTGACATTGCTTGCATGGTTAGCCTTGTCTCTTTAGGTAAGTTTCAGGGTTGTGTATCTCGAGGACACCTTTATGTGTTGTAGAGAGAAGTCTAATCAGTTTGACTTGTTGGGTTCAAGTTCCAAGGTTGTACAGTCACCTTAGCTTCTTGTCAGACCACCCGTAGTGGTAAACAAGAATAATGCCCCCAACATGGGGCATTATACGACACGTGGCATCCTAGTCACACATGGGGCATTATAGCAAATAAGGCGTAGTGGGGCATTATTCCAATAACGCCCATTCAATCATTTGACAATTATTTTTTTTAATTTAAAACATAAAGTCTTCATTAATTTAAAATAAAAATTACAATACTTGAAAAAAAAATACCAAAAAAACAGAAAATTAAAAAAACAGGAAAAAAAAAACAGAAAAAAAAACAGAAAATTAAAAAAACCGAAAAAAAAAACAGAAAAAAAATTAAAAAAAAATAGATGATCTAAAGTCCATATTTTTCTCGTATTTTTTGGCGACGCATTTGAGCCAAGATCAACGCGTCGCCTTGGAGGTGGTCGATCGGTTTGGACAAAAACTCAATGTCCTTTTCCATTTGTCTCGCCTCTTGCAAGTCGTTGAACTTTTTGGTTTCAACCACTCGGTCTTTCATAATCTCCCAACGTTTGTGGCCGAGGTCGCGAATGTCTTGGAGACGACGGTTCATCTCCTCGAAATCATCCTTTAACTCGAGATCGGAAGACGACTCGACCGTTTTTTTCCCGGTTCCCTTTCTTCTACCGGTGGGTCGGACCAACTCTTCTTGAATTCCCTCGTCAACGTCCACCGCTTCATTTAAATCAACATTGCGGGCATTTCGTCCTATCGAACTCCTCCAAAGTCTTTGTTAAAACCCCGACGTCACATTCACCGCTCGGCCGATTATCGTAGTTACGTTGGTAAACTTCTTGGAACGCGTGACACTTGTTGTTGATGTCGGTCCATTTGCTAGAAATTGAATCTTTGTCCCGATGTTCGCCTTGACCCCACGTGCTAAAAAAGAGTGCACGAACCCTATCCCAAAAAACGGGGCCCGTTTGAAAGTTTGCTACAAATTAAAAAAAAATAAAAATATAAGTTGAAATTAAAAAAAAATAAAAAAACAGTAAATAAAAAAACAGAAAAAAAAACAGAATAAAAAAACAGAAAAAAAAACAGAATAAAAAATAAAAATATAAGTTACCGGTATCTTCGTCCTCCGAAATGTCGAGCCACGCCCGAGTCAACGTGTATTCCTCGTCCTTCGTCCATTTAATGGTTTTTTTTGTACGTCGAGGTTCGTCCTTTTCCTTCTTCTTATGCGACCTTCTGCCGCGTTTCGATTTGTCTTGCACCGGTTCGGGTTGCGTCTCCGGCACGACATTGACATCGGGTTCGGGTTGTGACGGTTGCGACCCGCCGGCTTGACCATAGCCGTAGGTGGGAGGTACAAACGGAGTCGCGCCAGTCAAGTAAGCCGCGTACGGTCAGAGCCGGCCCATTAAGGTTACTAGGTAAGGCTTGGGCCTAGGGCCTCCAAAATATAGGGCCTCCAATTTTTTTTTCGATAGCTTTTATATAATACATGTTTTGGGACAGGTCTGGTAAGAATTTGGGTTGTCTAACCATCTGCAAGTGAGCGTGGAATTGGAAATCCTATAAACAATTGTAAATCAGAGTGGGATTGGGCAAAATAATTGGAAATAGGGAAATTGTCGATTAGAAAAAGCAATCGTTAAGATGACTTCAGCCGAGTACTTGTAAGTTTGCGATTCTGATTTTTTTTTCTCCAAACTACAGTTTTGATTTCTGGTTTCATAGTTCGATTATTCATCATTGTTATTTCGTCCTTGGTCATTACTCATTAGTTCATAGCAAATCTTGTATTTAATAGGGTAAGTTTTAATTGTTTATTTGTTTACCCTTATAATAACAATTGTTAAAATAGTTAATAACTTACGATTTGTAATTTTTTATGTTTTTCTTGGTATATTGAATCAATCTTCAGGTTTATTATCGGATTGATTTTAATTTTTATGATAAAAGCTCAGAGCTGGAATTTTGTCTTGATACTTCAGGTTTGTTTATTTCCTTTTGCCAATGGTCTTTATTGTTTATATGCCTATTGTCTTTAATTGTTTGATTATTGATTATTGGTCTTTACTCTGTTATAGATTTATAGTCATTGATTTATAATAATAATAATAATAATAATAATAATAATAATAATAATAATAATAATAATAATAACAGTAACAGTAACAGTAATAATAATAATAATAACAAAACGCAAAGTGAGAAGCTTGGATTGAATCACAAAAAAGATCACACGTTGACATGTAGAAAAGGCCTCCAAATCTTTTTTCGCTTAGGGCCTCCAATATTGTTGGACCGGCCCTGCGTACGGTAAAAAGCTTGGGTCCATGTCTTGAAGGTTATACGGGTTTTGCGGTTGCGTTGTGTTCGGGTTCGTGGGTCTAGCGGGGCCACCAAAAGGGGGTCGGTATGGATGCATGATTGTATAAAAATAGGAGAAAGTGGGTATTTTTTATAAAAAATAGAAGAAAGTGGGAGAGAAAGTAGGAGGATTTTGTATAAAAAATTGAAGAAAAAGGGTTGATATATATATAGTGGGTAAAATTTTGAATTAAAAAAAAATAAAGTTTTGACCGTTTGACAACGGTCGAATTCGCAAACCCAAGATCAATTCAGCGTGTTTATAAAAACGCCGGAGCAATTTTTTTTCAAAAAAAACGCCCCGAAACGCTGCATGTAATGGAGGTTTAGGCGTTTTCAGGCGTTTTTTTTGAATTTTTTTTTTAAAAAACGCCCCATTACGGGGGGACTCACCAGCCGTTGGTTTATCAGCTTCTCGCCGGGAGCTGTCCAGCTTCTTATTTTAAGTTTATGTTTAGCATTTTTTGTTACTTTCTTGCAATTTTTGACTTTGCTTACTGGGATCTTCGAGTACCCACGTCATCAAATATAATAGAAGATAAGATCACCTGCCTATGTGGCTTCAAATTGATTGATGATATACACGACTTAAATTCGCGTACCTCGCCACTACAACAATATAAGTTATTTTAACATGCTTCGGAAAAAAATCACTTTCATATGTGATGTACCACAACTATTTCTACAAGAAATAATACAAAATGTTTTATATATTTATACGATAAACAATCACCACATCATAATTTATGCTACTATGGTGCTTAAAAGCCCGGTTGCCAAGAGCATAGTAAAGTGTCCAAATTGGAAGAAAAAAAGTGATATAGTCACTTTTCCCATTAATAAACTCTTTTTTTTAAATTATTTGTTTATTTTTTCTACTTTTTAGCATTTATTTATTTATTTTATTCTATGTTTTGAGTATTTATTTTTTAATGAATTTTTACTCATTATTTAGTTTAAATTTTTTCTAAATAAGTTGTATTCGTTAACTTTTGAAAAAATCTTACTTCGTAACTATGTTTATATATTTTTTCAACATTGCTATATAAGTTTTATTGAGAATGAATACCTTGTCGTTATCGTATTAAATCGAACCAAAATGAACGATGAATGATAATTTATTATCTGTTCTATGTTTAATTTTTAATTTTTTCAACATTGTGATATTACTTTTATTGAAATCGGATATGGTGTCGCTATCGTACCAGAGTGAGCTGAAACGATCGAAAAACATTTGTATCGATGCAGGTGTTTAGTTTTATTGTTTTTTTGCTTTCGATGAACTGACACCGTATCGCTATCATACCGTAACGAACAGAACAAGATCGGTAACGGTACTTGTATCCATTTTATGGCTTCATGTTTAATAACGGATATTGTGCCGCTACCGTAGTGAACCGCGCTAAGACCGAAGGAACAATATCAGTTTTGGTACCAATATATATTTTATTGTTTTTTCTTTCAATAAACTTACGTCGTATCGTACGGAACAACACTGGTACTAGGACCTATACTCACTTTTATTGTTTTTGGTTTCGATAATTTTTCATACATTGCTTTCCGCGATGGTATATAAATATCGGTACCGTGACAATCTGAACCGGTCGATACCGTTCGAATGCCATTGATGCCGGTACCGGTGTTCACTTCTATCGTTTTCGATCGATGTAAAACACATGTTGATTTCTATACTTAATGCATGTATTGTACTGGTACTATAGCAAACCAAAGCGATACCGATCCAGTGATCGCAGTACTGTACCGCCGCATGCCGCCGTCAAATACACTAGTTCCAATAATTTCAAATTTAATATTTATTTGTTGATGCAAACCCATTCCAAAAATTGTGTACAATTTCTAACTGATTAATTTGTACCCAGGTACTAGCAAGTCACAACATCAACATCTACACAACAAATAGAACACACAACCCGGTAATCTCAAAATCCGAGTAGTGTCGATGGGAGACGAAGTAATGGGCCTAACGCATCCGGGCTAAACTTTCGAGCAAACAAGAAGCAAATGGAAGTTCTCTCTTCATTATAGGAACAAGTGGTCCCATTGTTTCTAATGTGTTGTATTAAGTTCACTGTAATGTCTTTGGCGCCAAAACTCGCTGGATGTGGGCCCCCCAAAGACCAATCAACATAAGTTACCGTCCGATTAGCGTTAAGAGCACCATGAAACATGTTCACAAATGTTGGTAGATAATGCTCATCCGGGTAGCAAGAGGGTAGGCAATACCATTTGAAGAGTTTATAGTACCTGGCATCACAAAAAGTTGTGTTTTAAAATTTTTCCTACAGAATCACCAGTGATGTACACTGGTTTGTATCTTTTGTTTCCTATATGTGGCAACTTCAGCCCATTCACTAAGGAATGGGTCAACCCCGATGATGTTTGACTTCTAAAGGGTTGTAAAATAGCTAAAAATATAACGGATTAAACATCACTAAAGCGTTTTTAAAATGTATAATCCCTAATAGAAAATTTACAAATATGAGGTCAACCCATCCTAGCCTGATTTGATGGGTGCAAAGTAATGCCCCCTTCGACCCGAACCCATTACCCAACCCCTTGATCAGTCCTTTTTGCCATCAACCAATGAAATTTTGAGTGTTTAAAAGATTAGTACCTTGTATCGGAGACTATTTTGATGGCAAGAGTGCGCTGAATCTCGAACCATTGAGACCCTTTCCTCCAATCACGAAGCTTGATATCGGGTTTCATTCTGCGACTGTAACGACCCCGCCCGTAACGAGACGGGTCATCATACGAGTCGAGGAAGCTGTGGGTTGAACCAATGAGATATTTATATATGGTTGGGAAGTTGTATACTGGAATACAGCTTTCTGATAGGAGAACGAATCGCTCATTAGAAAAATCGAGCAAGGCATTGCCTAGAAGTCGTCTCTCAGCATCGACAAGTGTGACGGTTCCCCATCTCACATCCTACAAAAAGGAAACAAACATGTGTTAGAAAGGAGATAATAACAAGAAAAATAAGCACAACCATATTTACTTATAAATGGGTCTATTTAAGTTGTATCTTACCTCAAACTGGTGAAATGCACAAATCCAGCCAAAACGGAAATGGCTCAACTAGGTCAAATGGGTCAAAAGTATGTCAAAGTTTATATTTGATGTATAGTGCCTCCTAAACTTTGTAAACATATATGCACACTTATATTTCTTAAAAAAGATCAACAAATTCGAATAGGTAGTTATCAGCACCGTCCCTTTTTATCCAAACAAAAATTACCCTGTTATCCGCAAGGGCACCTGACCCGACCCACACACTAGTCTATGCAGTTAATGCGGTAAAATATCTGACATCGGTCAAGGACCGATATTTGAGATATAGGTTATCTCGGTGAGATATCGGTGGGATATCGGTAATTTTAATATAATGCAGAATTTATATATATATAGCAATTTAACACCAATAATTCAGTGATATATCGGTCTAATGTCGGCGATATATCGGTTATATCGGTCAATACCGCCGATAATATCGGTACCGATATTCTGACCGATATTTGACACCGATACATTACTAGGGGACCGATATATCACCGATATTAACTGCATAGACACTAGTTACACTTTTTGTCCTATTTTCAAGCTAAAGTTTTACTTATTTGTACATTATCATCTTTACAACAAATCTTAAAGTCTTAGAGACCTGCAACCTAGCACACTTGATACAGATATTCATCAGGGGACAAATCATGAGCCAATTCCTATAATATTAATCTCAGCAACCATTTTGCATACAATAGTCGTTAACACACAAAACTGAGTACTGAACACCAGCCAACACCATACGCAATGAATCAATTATATATACACAAATTAAGGAGACCAGTCACAACCCAATAAGCATAAAACAGATCCATCCATACCTGGCTAGGAATCTGCCGATTGTAAAAAACCGAAGAATTGGAAAACCTCAAATGAGCCCCAGGATTAGTATGCACATAAATCGAATACTTATTCACATCCTGACCGCGAAAAAACCGTTCCCACAACAGCAAGAATGGCAGAGGCCCTCTTGTCATGAACATAAAGGCAACCTTAGGCACTCTTTCAAATGGATACTCGGGTTTATCAGGCACTAACGAAGCCCTCCAAAACAGCTCGTTATCGGTCATTTTATGGGTCAGACTCTTAGGCATTCTAAAGCTATCCATACTCAAACAATCATCATTCTTGCAAACAGTTGAACCACTACTACAATTATGATCAGAACTACTAATTTTTGCAATGCTAGTGGTGTAAGTTGGTGCAGGTGCAGCAGTAACATAATTCATATAAAAATTATTCGGCTGTGAAGTGAAATACCTATCGATATGCGAACTCGAAACCAACCCGATGATTATACCGATCACAAACAGAATAAGAACAAAGAGAAGCCTCATTAATCCAACTGATGAATCTTTAAACACATGTTCATCTTTCTCCCCTCTGCCCCTCATCTTATGATCCAATAAACACACAGAAAATAGAAGATAATTAAATCAATTAATTTGTAGTCATCAATGTAGATTCGAATAAAAGTACATGATTAGCGAAACTGAATCGAGATCGGTGGTTGAATTTTGAAAAGAATAATAATAATAATAATAATAATAGGGTTTGATGTTGAGGTGGGTTAAAAAATCAGATCAAAATTGCTCAGACGAGTAGGGTTTATAATGATTTTGAAAACCCAGAAACACAAACATGCGATTTTGTGGTTATCAAGATTCGGGAGGAACAGAACATGAATATGTGTTGAGAAATCTATGTTTGATGATTAAATCGAAGAGAGAGAGAGAGAGAGAGAGAGAGAGAGAAGAAGAAGTTAAAGTAAAAAACTGTCGAGAATCCAACATGAATGAACATGGTTAAGACTTTAAACATTAGAGTCGTGCAGTTGTCAATGACTTCACCCTTTCCTCGGATCTTCCACTTTCCTAGTTCACATTAGGGCTGGCAATAGGTAACCTGTAGGTAACCTGCTAAGACACGATAATAGAAAAGTACACCATGTGATTTTTTACGTTTTTAAAAATAATCAAAATTTGAAAGTTAGGATCCATCATTTCTCCTTCTAGGTGCATAAAATATAGATCTGTCTTATAGACACTGAATATAAAGTAGTTAAACGAGTCGTATTCATGTTTAAAATTTTTGTTGTTCGCGTTATCAGATACCTGTTAAACCTGCTAAGACACGATTTGCCAGCCCTAGTTCACATAGGGTTAATTCTTTTAGAGTAAATTTCAAAGTTCGTCCTTTATGTATGTCTAAAATATCAAAGTATGTTCTTTATCTTTAATTACCTCAGAAAACATCCTTAATGTTTGAAAAACCAATCAGGTTATGTCCTTTACCCTAAACCTTGTTTGTTTTCCCAGTTAAGTCAGGTCACATGTGAAGCACATGAGGGCATTAATGTCATTCTACCTACCAATTAATGTTACCTGTTATAAAAACCCTAAATACTTCCCAAATTCGTCCCCCTGCAAGTGACCTTCAGCAACTTCCCAAATTCGTCCCCAGGTGTAAAGTATAGCAAACAACAGAGTGCAAATAACAACGCCGCCGTGAACAGGGTGGCGCTGTAGCTATCAACCGTAATCAACCCACTGTTTCATCATCTACCCACCACCACCACCATGGACGGGTGAAACTACAACTACATTCCACCAAGCGCATTAAACCTCCATCAAAACCTTAATCCACCACCTCATTTCATCACCGGAGATCGTACAACCACCGCCGTACGCCACCGTGAACTGGAGCCGCTACTTTTCGAGAACCACCGATTAACGGAATTGGTTGAAACTCTTTGTGAGTTGCGGAAATTGAGGTCGGAGAAGGAGGAGCTTGATGAGAAGTTGCGGAAATTGAGGTCGGAGATGGAGGCTGAGGTGAAGATGAAGGAGGTGAAGTTGATCGGTGCATCGACTGCTGAAGGTCACTTGCAGGGGACGAATTTGGGAAGTATTTGGGGTTTTTATAACAGGTAACATTAATTGGTAGGTAGAATGACATTAATGCCCTCATGTGCTTCACACGTGACCTGACTTAACTGGGAAAACAAACAAGGTTTAGGGTAAATGACATAACCTGATTGGTTTTTCAAACATTAATGATGTTTTCCGAGGTTATTAAAGATAAAGGACATAATTTGATATTTTAGACATATATAAAGGACGAACTTTGAAATTTACTCATTCTTTTATTACAAGACTTGTTGTTGTTGTTGGTGTTGTTGTTGTGTACAGGGTTATTATTATTATAGACATGTTTAATTCTTTTATTATAAGTTATTATTAGACTAGAGGGTATGGGGTCCGACTGAGGTCCGGCGCCGGTCCCCCACACCGCCCCCTGGGCCCGGCTAGGCAATTTCGGCTCCCACAAGACGGAGAGGATGGGCCACTTTTCAAATTTAGAGCCATTACACAACGGCTATATTTTAATAAAAAAAAAACTTTTTAACTTTAAATAAATACCCTCATCTCATCCATTTTTATTTCATTTTCTCTCATTCTTCTCCCATTCTCATCCAATTTTATAAAAAAACACTCCCTCTTTTTTATACAATCATGAATCCATTTAACCCAAACAACCTCAACCCGAACAATCCCAACCCGAACCAATCAAACTTTTTTCCGACTCCCGCTTACACTCCGACTATGGATCCTTCATGGGTGTCTCCGCAATTTACGTTTTCGGGTTTCCAACAATCACCCAACGCTTTCAAACAAATGTCCCAAGTTCAACAAATGCAACAATACCAAGCACTCCAACAAATCATGCAACGTAATTCGTTTGAACAATTCCAATCGCAACCGCCAATTTCCCAACCGCAACCCCCGGTTCAACTTGACGATGATGATGAAGAAGTCGTCCCCGAATCGCCACTTCAAGAGCTCAAGCGCAAAAAAAACAAGGGGAAGGGGAAGGCGGTTGAAACCGTACCCGTAACCGCGCCAAAAAGCGGTTCGAGAGCAAAGGCGAGACCTTGGACGAAAGTAGAGGAGGAGGCGCTAGCAATAGCGTTTGTTAAGTCCTCAACTTGCCTGGTTGTCGGTATGAACTAAAGTTTATTTTTTTAATTTAAATTTAAAAAGATTTTTTTTTTTTACTAATGCATTTTTTTAAATTTATGGAACAACCAAACGGGTAGTAGTTTTTGGAAGGCGACAACGGAAAGATTTAACGGGATTATGGAGCAAGGCCCGATGCGTGATGTCGAATCCGTCTCGGGCAAGTGGCGTAAAATGAGCAAGACCATCAATACCTTTAGCGGGTATTATAACCAAATTTACACTAATCCTCCTAGTGGGAGTAACGACGAGAACATTCTTAACCTTGCTTTGGCTAAGTGGGACTCTAAAAATTCAACGCCTTTCCCGCACCTCCGAGCATGGAACATTTTAAAGAAAGAAAACAAATGGAAGCCGGTTCCAAATGAGGTCGCAACCGCCAAACGGAGTAAAACTTCCGAGTCCGGAAGTTATAGTGCGGGAGGCTCCACTGCTCGTTGTCAAATAGACATAAACGACGACCCGGAATATGACGAGGATGTGTTGCCCGTTCACGAGTCGGAACGTCCCATCGGAAGGGACAAAGCAAAAAAAGAGGCGGACGGAAAGCGAAAAGGGGGCGGCTCAAGCGGTGGGGGCGGGTTCGAAAATGGATGAGTTGATATCCGAATTCCGTTCGTTCAAAGAGCTCGCGGCCGAAAAATATAGTTACAAGAAAACCTTGTCGGCCGACTATGCTTGAGCGGAGGATTTTAGGATTATGAGGTTCGATCTCGACTCGGTTCCGTAGGATGAACGCGAGGTTTATCGGAGGATGAAAGAGGAGGTTAAGAAAAAATGGACGTCGTAGGTTGTTTACTTTTTTAATCGTATTGTTATTTTTTTTTTGTTTTTATGTTTACCGTTTCTAGGATTAGTAATTTTAATTTTTAGGAAATGTAATTTTTTTTATGTTATGAAATGAATTTATTTATGTTGTTTTATGTTGTATTTTTTACTTTTTATGAAGTTTTTATTAAGTTAACAAAAAAAAAGTTAGAAAATTATAAAATAATTAGGTGGGGTAGCCCCATCCTCCACCCCCCCTCAAAATGCAAGGAGGCCCATCCTCCATGGGATGGTGATGTGGCGCCTACGTGGCGGCTCATCCTCATGGGGATGAGCCTCTCCATACCCTCTAGTCTAATGGGGTCAAGTTATTCTACAAAGGCTCCTAATTTTAAGAAGTGTAAGAAGGATTTATAGAGTGACAAGTGTCCAATAACTTAAAATTAAACACACTACATCACCACCCACAACCTAAACACCCACCCCCACCCCACCCCACCACCACCCAAAAACCTAAACACCCCCCCCCCCCCCCCCCGCAAAAAAAACAAAAAAACAAAAAACTATACCTCACAACCCCCCCCCCCCCCCCCCCCAAAAAAAAAAAAAACCTAACCCCCCCACCCCTAAAAAACCTAAAAAAAACTAAACACCCACCCCCACCACCACCACCACCCAAAAACCTAAACCCCCACCCCCTCGCCAAAAAAAATAAAATAAATTGGGTGGGTGATGGGGGAGGGGGTGGGTGTTTAGGTTTTTGGGTGGTGGTGGATGTTTAATTTTTTTTTTTTTTTTTTTTTTTTTTTGTGTAGTAGGTTTTTTTAGGAGTCTTTATACCCTTCTTACAATTAGGCTCCTTTGTATTTGATCCTAATATATTATTATGGACGTTTTAGTTTATTTATAAAGAAATCATGAGTAAATTACAATTTTTATACTAATTTCAAGACTTTAAATTGACTGGAATCTACTTAATTTTTGCAAGTTTTATATATTATGTTATTATTTGGCCCTAACCTAGTTAATTTTAAACATTAAGTTAGGTCATATGCAAGACACGTGAGGGCAGTTTAGTCTTTTTCCTTACCCTTTTCATTTCCCACATTTATATCATCCCAAACCATCATGTTGCAACCACCAACCACCCCACCAGCATCAGCTGACCACAACCACTAGCTAATTACCCTTACCTTACACGACCTTACCCCTCTTCACCTCTACAATAATCAAAGAAACGGTGGTCAAATTCATGGGAGAAATCCCTACTTGTTCCAATAAAAATCATATTCTAAACCATAACCCTAACCAAAAACCCAAATCGAACAATAAGAAGCATTTCCACAATTCGGTTATCAACGGTCGGACTCACAACGGTTCTGTTGATCTGTGTTCAATGGTGGTGAGTCAATCCGCTTTAGATGAAGTTTATCCGTTCAATCAAAGACCAGTGAAATCGGAGTATATGGAAATAACTTCAATTACAGTGCGTTTGTGACGTACAATGTTGCTACGAAAGAATTTGATCTTGAACGAATCCGTAGCCTCAATGAACGTATTAGGCTGATGAAGTAAATCCTAGATTGGCTAAAGGAATGTTTAAGAAATTGTCATAACAAATGGTTACCGGTTTCGATGTCGTTTAGATCTAATAAAAAACCGGAACATTTTCGTCAGGGTTTGGTTAAGAAAGTGAAGTTTTAAAGAGAGAGAGAGAGAGAGAGGCGGAGAAAGGAGAAGGAGTTGTAAAGAGAAAGAAGAGATATGTGTCATTTTCGACCCTGAGGTTTAACCGGTTTTGTGACTTTCGTCCAAACCTTGTAAACTTAGACTTAACAAAAAGATTCGGGCTAAAAGGAATATTCTTGAAAGGAATACATGATGTAACGCTCCGCATTTTTGCACTTTCTTATTTTAAGCAAGTCATGATGTACTTTCCATATTTATACACTTGTATTCCCTTTGTAATCCACTTTAATTTCAATGGTAATTCGAGACTATTTATCATATTGAAAACGAAGCTATTTTGTGTATTCATATTAGTCTTATGTGCAACTGATAATCAAATTCTCGTTTGAACGAAATATTATTCAAGGATTCTTGATTCTTTATTTATCGACACTTGATACTCATTAAACTAATTAAAACTCTTGAAATGATGAAATTCGGATCCAAATTCTCGAAACTCGAAAGATTCATGAAATAAATAATCGTTTAAAGATTTTTATCCTAATTTAAATTCATTTATAAATATGGTTACTTATCTATCCTATTTTATTTAATTAATTAAATTAATTAATATTATGATAAAAAGTTTTTGTTTGTTTTTGTAAAATAAAAATAATAAATAAATAAAAACTAGTTAGTTTTGTTAGAATTCAAAGTTAGTTTGAAGTAATATAAGTTAATCTAGTTAGTAAACTAAGTTAAACCACCTAGTAATTAATCCCTAAACTTGAGGGACCAATTTGTAATATCATGAAACTTATTAAAGGTTAAAAACAATAAAAAAGAGGGCAGCCAGACTCGAACTCGGGGTACACCCTCAGCCCAAACGCGCGCATAACCAGTTGAGCTATGGCTTCACATTGAACAAATCCAGCCCCTAAAATACTTATACACTCGCTCAGATGGCCTGATCAGCGCGACCAGCCCTCTTCCCAGCTCGATTTTTAGCGCGATTTTTGTGTTTTTCTTTGAAATTAAACCTTGTTTAGCATTTATTATCCAACTACAACCTAACCAAACTCTTCCCTATAAGACTGCGGGGTATGGGGGGCTTGGGTTGGGGCATTTGTTGACACGTGGAATGGGAGGGCCCCCCCACCAAACAAACCCACGCCCATGGGGTATGGTGGGGCTTGGGTTGGGGGCTTGAGTTTGGTTTGGCCATTGAGAGCCTGCCATGTCACCTTACTAGCCCTACTAGCCCGCCCCACGCCCGGCTTCAAACCCACGCTAGAAGGGCCACGCCCAAACCCATGCCCACCCGGGGTGGTGGCTTGGGCGTTTTCAGCCCACCCACGCCCAAACCCCCGCCCCATACCCCGCAGTCTAAAACCCAAGCATAATCCAAGCATTATACACTTTTCTAATCATCTAAAACTCTCCAAAATCAGCTGCAAAACACAAGTTCGAGCAGATTCATCCTCTCTTACAAAAGTGAGCATAACTCACTCATTTCTTATCCGATTCACTCGATTCTTTTTCCTACTTCTTTGGTTTGACCTTAGCTACGTTTCCATTGGTTTTCCATGGAAAACCAGGCCCTGGAACGTCACTAAAAAGGCTCCAAAGTTGACTGATTTTTCTGTTTTCATCTAAAACTTTGTTAAACTTAGTAAACTTGAGTTTATCTCATCTCAAACCTATGTCCTAATGCTCATAATCAATTGAATGGTTAGTTGGGCTTAAAAACAAGGCTGAGAAATGTTAAATCAGAGGTTAAAACCTCACAAACATTCTGTTTTGGTTAGGGTTTTACCCACAAGAAGTGTTCAAGCATGAAACTTGATGAATGTGTGATTGTTAGACTAGCTTGGGCTATCTTTCATAAAAATCCACTCACTTCTTGATGTTTTCTCATATATTAGATGTTGCATTTCATTATTCGTGTAAGTTCATGACCCTCCTTGTTGTTTATAACAACAAGTGTAGTGGTGAACAATAGAGGTGCCTAAATGGAAGCTTGTTATTCCTACCTCATGTATGAATTCTATGATACTTAGAGGTTCCTAAATGAAGACTTTAATCTTCTACCTCATGCTTGACATATATGATGTAATATACACTATGTAATACTTATGTAACAACCAAATAATCGAACTCTTGGTGATGAACTAATGGACATTCCTCAAGCTAGTAGATTGTATCATCTTAGGCCTTGACAACTTGTCACGATTCTAATGGAACCTTGTTCCATGAAAACATTTAAACTCTTTTAGAGTTTCATAGTGTCAAGAACAAGTGTCATAGGTGTTAGATGATTATTTTCATGTTATTTAAACTCCAAATCCCTAGCACCATATGTAAACACCTCTTAAACTCCAAATCGAACACATTCAACTTTCTAGTCTCAACAACTTCGTCACTTTGGATAATCGGAAAGCATATGCAATTTTGTGAGTATACTCGAACCCATTTTTACTTTTAAATACTTTTGGGTGCAACATGTATTCTATGAAAAAAAACACGAAAACACTTGAAACTATTTGAATCACACTCTATCCATATTAAAACATGTTAATCTCCTGCTAGATTATTGGGAGTGAAACTTTGAACAATTTGATGCTTGTTAATCTCGTATGCTGCGTAAACTATTTGTGTTAATATATGCTCATTAACTTTGCTAGCCCATCTTAACAATTATAGCGCTATAGGAGTAATGCACCGCCCACGAGACTTGGGGTATTGTTAAGTTAAACATGTTACCTCCCGTGATACTTTGGGATAGGCTATTTTAACGCATTGGATTCTTGGGTTTGAACATATTGTTACACAATCTCAGCGTACTAGTAACTTGCATATTGTTGTTCATGTTGGATATGAGCACGTTAAACAATTTTATTCTATGTTATACTATGTATTAAACTTGTATACTCGCCAACATTTTGTTGATTGTATTTTAATACATGTTGCAGGATGATAGACAAGATGATGCTAAGTGAAGAAACAAGATTTAAGTGGACTTAGAAACACACCTAGATTAAACTATTTTGTTGTTGTACATTCGAAACAATGTTGTTGATGTTGATTTCTTGTATTATACTTTAGCAATTTATGAAATCCAATTTTAATTTATATTGTCACATAGTGTTATGATGTTTTGAGTAATTTGTTCGTCTCATCCCGATGTTTCCGCCATCGGTTGGGGTGTGACACATAAAAAAATGATAAGCAACTACAACAAATCCTGTCTGAGGAATACAGAAAAGTAGATGCCTTGGAAGATTATGCAAGAAATATATGCAAAAATCTCTCACATGCTCCAATACTTGATCCAGATCTCAAAAAGATGTTAAGGGAAGATTATTTAAAGCACATCATGGATAGAAGCCTTGTGATGCAACCAGAGATCAATTTATAGGATGGACAACTGAGTCCTTGCTAGGTGAAATAGTAAGGATCGAAAAGATGAAGCTTATTCCTGAAATCAATCCTACTTCCCCCAACCGGAAAATAGGAAGAAAACCTAATGATAAAAGGGGACTATATAAAAAACGTACTCGATGTTTGCAAACCCCTACCCATTATTTCCTTTATCCTTAACTTAGTTATTTTTCATTGTTAAGTGGGTGTGAAATGACCTAAATACCCTTACTGTTAAATAAATAACTAAAAAGTAAAAAGAAATATAATTAATATTTAAAAATTCATATGGGACTCACCACCCACCCCACCCTCTTCATCTTCCCCAATCTTCACCACCTCCACCTTTCACCACCACCTCACCCCGCTGGAAAAATGCCACCACCTCACCCTCTCACCATCATCTTCAACCTCATCCACCACTGTTACCATCACCTATAGTCAAATCAGTTTGTTCATTTAGGTTTCCATGGGGTTTTGTTAGTTTTAGAACTTTTAGTGGCTTTTTGCTTCGTATGTTGCCTAAGAAAATACCTGTTATAGTGGTTAAGTTTGATGATAATGACAGTAGTGATGATTGTACTGATAGTTTGCGTAAAAAGTTGCGGATCGGTTGGTTGACCTATTTTTATGAATTGATAATCTGTAGAACGACCACCGCTGTTGGTGAGGAATTTAACAGTAGTGCAATCGGTATGGGGCTAGAGGATACGAATATGCAGGATATTGATGAGGATCTGCATAGCAGACAGCTTGTTGTGTATGGTCGTGAGACAATGAGGCGGCTCTTTGCGTCTAATGTGCTGATTTCTGGAATGCAAGGACTTGGTACTGAGATAGGTAAACATGTCACTTTTTTTTGATCTTGTGGTTATAAAGTAATAATTTTCATTTCTGTGAGGAGTCTGCGGTTGTGGCAGTAATTGGTTTTGTGTATGTCGAATATGAATATATTTTTGATTATTTGACTGTGATTACGCTGATTTTTCGATTGCAGTTAGTTCAAGTGCTCTTGTTTATGAGGTTGAAGATGATGGTGAGAGGGTGAGGTGGTGGTGGTGAAAGGTGGATGTGGTGAAGATTGAGAAAGATGAAGATGGTGAGGTGGGTGGTGGGTCCCACATGAATTTTTAAATATTAATTATATTTCTTTTAACTTTTTAGTTATTTATTTAACAATAAGGGTATTTAGGTTATTTCACACCCACTTAACAATAAAAAATAACTAAGTTAGGGATAAAAAACAAAATGTGTAGGGGTTTGCAAACATCGAGTACGTTTTTTGTACTTTTTGAAGATAAAGGACACACTTTGCAATCTAGTGTCAACATAAAGGACGATTTTTGTATTTTACTCTTAAAAGAATTGATATCGTGATAAAATCGGTTGCTCTGGGATTGATTTGGTCAATTTTGGAAGTTTCGTATTGCCGGTATTAATGCCGGAGAAACAGGGGGTTCGGCAGGGTTTGGGGGTTTTTTTAGTTTGAGTTTTAAAAACGACATAAATGGTCCCTGTAGTTTGGGAAGTTTTTAAAACATAAATAAAACTAAAAAACTATATATTCTTATAAACAATTTTATGAATCCTTTATTATTTATAAACTTTTAACATGATTTTTAAATCTTAGCTAGTAAAATCCCCCACGTGTTGAAGCGGGATTTCAGTTGCTAAGGGTTCGATTTGCAAAGTTATACAGAATGGACCAAACCAAACCAAAGTGTTTTCACCTGACATGATAGTTCCTGGATATGACTTATAATAGTTAGTTTACCTTCAAAATTAAAACATCAAACATAAAATTGTTGTCAAAAGCTACAACCATTTGCAATTTTAGGTGGACCTACATTTTCTTTAATCCTGAGGATCCTATCAAAATCTTTATCGTCCTTGGGCTTCGACATTACATCGGCGCATCCGATGTTTTGATATACCCCCTGTGACCATCGTCAATTATGTTATTATCATAATGGTTGGCCTTGGCAACCCTTTCGATCTCATCCTCCTCCCTAATAGCATAGCTTCACAAAGAACCATGAAACCACCGAACACATAATCATAAACCAAACATTAAAAATAAATATATTCATAACATCATAAAAAATGTATATTTATAAAAATGCACCTGTATGAAGAACCCACCAAGATAAAGAAAACAAAACACTTGTTTAACATCAAATGAACTATATGCCATCAGCTAGACACTCTACAATAGGTGGCGTAACATTCCTATTGGTCCACTATATATAATATATATGTCACATTATAATTAATTGTTGTAAACCTTTATAACAGAGACAACCATTGGTCATTGTGAAGACAAAAAAACAAAATATTTGTTGAACAACATATAAACTATATACCAATCATATACTTTGCACAACAAAATATGTTTTATGCAATTGGAAAAAAACACTTTCAATCCATTTAATTATGAACGGGTCATCAAAATTTGTATTTTATCTGTAACTATTGCAAAATCACAAATCAGAACCAAAAAAAAAAACTAAATCATACCATCAAACGGCTTCTCAAATATGCCATTCCAACTCAAAGAACCTTGAAGCAACTGACATCACTGACTTGTAGCCTTTAGATTGACTTTGATTACACGTAATCTCTATTTATTTGTCTAAAAACGCATAAGATAAACATGTAAGCTAAATGATTTATAAAGTATATGTGAAAACCAAATGACATAAGAAAAACTGAGGTGGCAACCATAGAGGCTGTCTAACAAGGCTTTTCTTATATCATTACTGCATCATAAACCTTAATATATAAAATCACTTTAATTTTCAAAGGTCTGGCCCACATCTATACTTTCAAAGGTCTGGCCAACACTAAAAATTCAAACGTCTGCCCACATCCAAAAGGGCAACTGTTTATACGCATTCCAAAACTCTACCCATAACTTCTACCCATATTCAAAATTCAAAATCTTGGCTCCAAATTCAAAATTCAAACTATATATGAATCTAACTCCCTATAAATAACATATATGAGTCTGGCTCCACATTCAAATTTGAATTCATCTCTCTTACTCATATTTGCGATCATATCTCTCTCTCTCAAATCCATAGCTCTCATGATTCAGTCGGTTAATCTCCGATTACAGTTCTTTGTTCGAACATTTGTTGACTCTGTTTACACATTATCCTTCCAATATCATTGTTCCAACATCGTTGTTTCAGTGAAGCTCTATTTCACACATCAACGTTTCACCTCAGCTTTTCTTATGTCACTTGGTGTTCTCTTTTTATAGAAAGTATAGATAGATTGTTGCAACATCGTGAAAAGTTATATTTGTTACCTTCTTTGATGTGAGAGTTGCATTTTAGGTTTGTGGCTTATTTTTATTAACTGTAGTTATACTAATTTAATTTGATGTGTGAAGAAACAAGTGTTGATAATGTTGATAGTTTTTATTAACAGTCACATTTTAAAGTATGTTAACATCCATATTGATAGTATTAAATTAAATGCATATACATAGAAAGATATAAATGCATGAGAGCTATTACACACTATAGTTAACACTTGCAAGGATTTCGTATACTCTCGCCTTTCTCCATGTGATTTCATTCTCTCTTTTATTTTTCAGATCGGTTAGCATGTCGCAGATTTTCTGATCCTGTTTTAGTAGTTGTGACAGAAACTCTTCTGCATTCTTCTGGAAATCTGATGGAGGAGAGTGGAGGATTTCATCAAGTAATTCTATGTTGTTCCAGGTTTTGTTATAATTATTGTCACTGATTATGCCGAATTTTCTGTTTAGTTCCTCATCCGATCTTTTTTCTTTGAGTGACCAGATCGAGAATTGTGTTTTAACAGCGCTGGTGTCTGACAAGTGGTAGAAGCATCTGTTTGCCATCTATATTTTTGTTGGATTTACTGATTTTGATTTGTTTTTTAGGGACAGTGATTTGTAAGACAATTTGTTGATGTTTTGAATCAAACTAATCATCGGTGTTTTATAGTGTTGAAAACGCGTCTATGTGGTAAATGAAGAGGTTAATTGTAATTATGATAGCCTGTTTTTTCTTTGAAGCTTTAAAATTTGTCCCTTGGGTTTCTTGATATTTAATTTTATAGTTTTCCCATAAAAGCTATGATTGTATGTGAAAACACTTAGTACAGGGTTGCAGATGCTAAGGATTTGATGTGATTTAGGGAGAATGATGTCAAGCTTCTAGTAAGAACTCATATTAGAAGCGATCCTCAGTATGAAGTTTGTGCTAAAAACTTCACAGCTTCGCTTGCTCGGATTATGCTGTTTAAGCTATGGTCAGGACAACGCACTAGAGTGGAAACTCAGTTGTTTGGTCCGTATGTAGGAAGGAAGCTACCTGATCTTCAGAAGAAGCAGAAGAAGCGCAAGTAGAGAATGAACGGCCAAGACAACATAAATCTAGGGGGATATTGTAAGGGCATAAACTTGTATATGTTTACGTTTGTCTTGGTTTATTTGTTTTGGGCTAGCTAGACTCGAATAGTGGGCTTGGTAGATGTTAGTATGGTCGATTGGGGTGGGCTTGGCCCATTATACTAGGGCATCCTATAAGCTATAAATAGGATGTTCCTCCTCTTGTTTTAGGTTGTTGATCGATTGGAAAACCCTTGTAATTTACGAGTACCAGACGGTTCATAGAAACCGTGTGCTCTTGATCAATCTTATCGACATACATTCAATCTTCTACACCTTTCTTGTTTTTCTGCAACTAGACTAGGTGTCGTGATATCCATTGTATCGTTTTCTGGACTTACATAATTCGTCATTCTCCTTCTGAATACCCAACCTCCTCATTTCTACAACCAGATAGCAATATCGTTCAATGAATTGCTTCATCGATTCACCTTTTAATGTAGTGAAAATATCAAATTCCTTTTTAAGCAAGGCCTGTTTACTCTTAATCATTTGTGTACTACCTTGAAATTACACTTTTAATGCTTTCCATATCGATTGTGCATCTCCCTGATGTTGTAACAGTGTGAAAATATCTTCTTTAATCACTTGTTGCAAAATATTCAACATCTTATTTTCCCGTGTAAACTTCTCCTTTTCAAGTTGAGTAAACTGTATGATACTTTTCTCGAGTCCATTCTCTCCTCTATGAGCAGTGTAACCTTCTTCAATTGCATACCAGCACTCTAGATAATTCGCCTGAACCTAGTTCTCGAAACGTTCATGCCAACCTTTATATTCTTCTAGATTCATCAATTTAGGCGGCTTCGTCATCGTTCCCATTTCGTTATCGAGACTGACGTTGTGGTTGTAGTGGCGAAGGCATTGTAGAATTCGTTCTCCATTTTGTCAGAAATTTTTAAACACAGAAGGCTTAGTGCGATGGTAGCTTTGTGTGAAGTAGGTCTTTTACGAACTAGAATGAGAAAAACACAAATTTGTTAAGTTCGTACGAGGGTAAAATCAAACTTTTGAGTTCTATCTTCGTATGAAGGTAAAATTTTAATTTAAAAGATTTACATTCGTACGAAGGTAGTACTTCATACAAACAAGGTAACTTCACACGAAGAAGAATTTTCAAGTTTTCTTGCTTTTTGTTGATTTTATCATGATTCTGATTGATTTTTTCACACCCCAACCGATGGCGGAAACATCGGGGTGCGGCACTAAGCGTTCAGATTGCTCAAAAGTTTCCATAACACTAATAGTTTCCAATAGTAATTAGTTAAGTTTCATGATAACATTGTCTAAAACATCAAACATAAAACCAAAGTACCAAATACAACAACAAAACATTGTTTCAAGTTTCTAGATTTACTAGGCGAGTTTCTAAGCATCAATCCTAGCTTGTTTCTTGAGAATCAGCATCCTATCAGCCTGCAACATGTATTAAAATAAAGTCAGTACAAAAACATACTAGCGAGTATACAAGTTTGAGTATATAGCATAATAGATTAAAAGAACTCATATCCATCATGTAAATGATAAAATAGTTTCAGCCATGCTAGTGTTCGCAGTCCAAGTGATAGCCCAAGTATCCTGATGCTTTAGGTGTTTTCCCAAGACTCAAGGAAAACTAGAATCCTCCTAACAATACCCCCAAGAATAACGAGGAGGTGCATCTTCCTATAGCGCTACTATTGTTAAGGCGGAACTACACACAAGGATTAAACGTTCACATAGCATAAAGAATCAAGAATCAAGAATCACAAGTATCAAGTATCACATTCACAGAGGATAGAGTTTAGATTCATAAAGTTTCAAGTTTCATAGAATTCATGTTGCATCCCAAAAGTTTAAAACGAAAAGGGATCGAGTATACTTACAGTGATTGCTCAACAGTAACATTGTTATTGGATCAAAGGGAGCTCTTTGGATTAGCCTGATTGGAGTACAATAGATAAGTGTTGGACAGAATACAAGAATTGTGCAAGTGTTGGATCAGTCACCTGATTAGATGGCCATCCGGTCGGATGGTCATCCGGTCGGATGACATATGTGATTTGGGACGGATCGTCATCCGATCGGATGGTCATTCGTACATATGGCCATTCGATCGAATGGTCATTCGATCCATTAACTGAGTTTCCAAAAATGATTTAAGTGTTCATACCAAGTGTTCAAACAGGGTTTTCGATCGGATGGTCATCCGATCGGTTGGCCGTTCGGTCGAATGACCCTTCGTGTGCAAGTTTCAAAGCTCCAAGTTTCTGATTCAAAACGATTTAAGTGTTAGAGGTTGTGAGGCACGTGTCACTCTGATCGGATGGACGTTCGATTGGACGGCAGTCCGATCGGATTGCCATTCGATTGTCATGACCCTGTTCCTTTTGCAACCTTGTAAAATTTCTAAGTTTCTAGTTTAACGGTGACCGCATGGTACGTATTGAGACAACTGTAAACACGTCAAAGCTCAGCCTGCCTGATCGGATGGGAATCACCCCATCCGTTCGGGTGTCTGTTCTTTACGGTGTTTATGTCGGAATCCGTACTCCGGCCATCTTCTCCGGCAATAATCCGTCTCCAAGCCAACTCCAGTGTTGGGATTGATTGGGATTGAACCCTACCAGAGGAACAAATGATAAAAGCCAAAACTGGTTCAGAACAGTGGATCTAGAATAAGCAGTTGTTTGCACTAAAACTTTCCCCTTGACAGTGGATCTAACTTCTGATGGACTAAAGTACTGCTCTTACAACAACTGCTGCTTTTAAAGACTGATGCTGCTAAAGTACTGAAGCTCTATCTACTGATGTTTCCTAAGTACTGTTGAAGCTTAAAGCATTGCTCATTCAAGGACTGATCACCTTTGAAGAAAGCACTGATGCTCAACATCAGTGCTTAGACTACATCAGTGAAAAGTGAAGCAGTAGTTCACCTATGCTTTGTAATTTACTTATAATCAGTTGTTTAGTCATCAGTGGTTGTATGTAACAGTCCTTAGAGGTTGTTAGGCTGTTAGATGTCACTTTCATGGTGACGTCAGCTAAGATGCTTCAGTGGTTTGGTATGTACTATAAATAGAACAGATTGTACTGTTCTATTTAAGGAGTTTTCTCCTTCAATCTAGTCATCTTGTACGATCAACCATTGAGCTCATGCTGAGGGGGAGCTTTAGTATGTAAAGCATGCATTGTAATCATTAGGTTTTGTAATCATTCGACTTAATGAAAAGCATATGTTTACTGAAAACTATTTTCCCTTTGAATGTGTTTATAAAGTTTGTTTCCATTTCCGCTGCATATGATCTATCTTATATTCATCCATTTCTTCATTATTATCAAACAAGCACAATCATGATAGCCTCAGATCTTAACATCCAGACTAGTCATCGAGTCTACAGCCCGTTTGGGTCTGGATTCCACCGTTTTTAGTAAAAAGTTTAAGAAAGATGGAGGAAAACATGAGTTTTAACTGAAAAGTCTAGATTTAGTAAAGATTCGGTGTAAAACACATGAATTTCCTTAGATCTGATTTAGATCTTGACGGGAATGACATCACACAACTGTTTGGTACAAACCGCCATGATGACGTCATCCTCAAGGGCTCAAATCTCAGAGATTTCATGGTGAAAAGTGTGATTTCAAAGGAGAATCATGTAAAGAATAGTGTATAGATTAAAGATGTGCAAGAATCTAGTGTAAAACATACCGAAATCGCCGAGAAATGGAAGAAAAGTGAGAGAGCGTGCGTCTGGTCGAAGGAGACTGTCACATCAGTGAAGAATGATGTGACATGTCCTATTTATAGTGCAAGAGTGGGGAATAAGGCGGTATGGCACGAATCGGATGGCAGTTCGATCGAGTGGCCCTCCGATCGGATGGTCATCCGATCAGATTGCCATTCGGTCAATCCCATCCTTTCCACCTTTCGTATTTGGTTCGTTTTGCGAGTTAGATTGAGCGTTGCATTGCGTATTATTGTGTAATAGTATCACATAACTAGATTATATCATTAACACAAAAGTTTCCAAGTTTCATAGTTTTCTCTAGTGACAAGTCTCCAGTCCTTCGTTCAACCAAGTTTCAAGTTTCACGAGCCTCAAGAGTCAAGCACCAAGTATCAAGTATCAAGAATCAAGCCTCAAGCATCAAGAATCAAGTTTCAAGAATCAAGTATCAAGAATCTAGAATCAAGTATCATATCATAAAGTATCAAGAATCAAGTGTCTAGAGTTAAGTATCAAGAATCTAGTATTAAGAATCAAGTTTCAAGAATCTAGCTTCATAGAGTTAAGTATCAAGTATTGATAAGATTCAAGTATCATAACATAAAGGTCCATAAGTGTCAAAAGTGTCAAGAGTCACATAGTATAAGGACTAAAACTGACAATAGCTAAAAGTTTAAGAACGCAAGTGTTACAGTCTCCCCTCCTTTAGGAGATTTCATCCCCGAAATCTAAGAGGAAGACTGCTTGAAGAGCTGCGGATACTTGGCCTTCATTTCGCTCTTGAGTTCCCAGGTGAATCCAGCGCCACGCTTGCCTTCCCATCTTACCTTAACTATGGGAATTTTGCTGCGCCTCAATTTCTTGACACCTTGGTCCATGATTTCAATTGGTTTCTCCATGAAATGTAAGGTTTCGTTTACTTGCAAGTCTTCGACGGGAACCTGAAGTTCCTCGTTGGCCAAACACTTTCTGAGATTAGATACGTGGAATACCGGATGTACACTATTAAGTTCTTGTGGTAGGTCAAGTCGGTACGCCACCTTACCAATCCTTTCAAGTATCGTGAAAGGACCCACATAGTGAGAGGCGAGCTTTCCCTTCTTACCAAAACGAACCACTCCCTTCCAGGGAGATACCTTAAGTAGTACTCGATCTCCAACACCAAATTCCAGAGGCTTACGCCTTTTATCAGCATATCTCTTTTGCTTGCTCCTAGCCTTGATCAAGTTATCGCGGATTTGAAGAATCTTATCCGTCATCTTTTGAATGATCTCAGGGCCAGTAAGTTTCTTGTCACCAACCTCATGCCAACTAAGAGGAGATCGGCACTTGCGACCATATAAAGCTTCGAAAGGAGCCATCTGAATAATGGAATGATAGCTGTTGTTGTACGAGAACTCAATCAATGGTAAATGTACATCCCAATTACCACCAAAGTTGATGACATAAGAGCGAAGCATATCCTCTAGGGTTTGTATAGTGCGCTCAGTCTGTCCATCCGTTTGAGGATGAAAGGCTGTGCTAAGATTCAAAATAGAACCCATAGTGGTCTGGAAAGTTTGCCAAAGACGTGAAGTGAATCGACCATCACGGTCAGAGATTATGTCAATGGGTATGCCATGATGGCATATAATGTCATTGGTATAGATTCGATCAAGTTTCTCCACTTTATAATCTTCGCGGGATAGGAAGAAAGTGGGCTGATTTAGTCAAACGGTCAACGATCACCCAAATACTATCGTGACCAGCGGGTGTACGTGGTAGTTTGGTAATAAAGTCCATAGCGATACTATCCCATATCCAAACAGGGATTTTAGGTTGTTCAAGAAGACCTGAAGGGCGTTGATGTTCGGCTTTCACTTTCAAATAAGTGAGGCACTTCGAGACATAGACGGCGATATCCTTTTTCATGCCAGGCCACCAATAGGTCGTACGCAAGTCATGGTACATCTTATCGGCACCGGGATGAATAGAGTATCGAGACTTGTGGGCCTCATTCATAATGAGCTCATGTAGGTTATCGCGATCCGGCAGCCATATGCGATTAAGGTAATATTGAAGTCCATCCGACTTCGTTCCAAGTTGATCGATTTTAGCGCCTTGGATTTCCACTTCTAAACTTCCTTCATTTACTGACGAATATTGAGCTTCACGAATACAAGTATGAAGATTTCTAGAGGTATGATAACAACGAATAGTATTAAGATGAGCCTTACGACTAAGAGCGTCGGCCACGACATTCGCCTTGCCAGGATGATAGCGAATTTCACAGTCGTAGTCGTTAAGCAATTCCACTGTGACATCTGTGCTTGTAATCATTGTAAACAGTTCAGTTATCAATGAAATAAAGTTATTTGATCCCAATTTTTGTTTGTTTATGTTTGATTTTTTTCATGTTTTGGTTTTCATTCAATTTCAAACTCTATATCGCTTTCTGGAGAATTATACGCAAACTGGTGCGTAAACGTACCCAGTTTAACGCGACAAATACTCCGGGACATCAACATATGCTTAACATACCTTAAATAACCTTTACATAACTTAGTAATAAGTTTTGAAGGCTTTGGTATGGCAAAATCAAGTTAATTCACTTACAGGGACTAATTTCGACAAACTGCGAAAATATGCCGATTTGTACTGTAACGAACATTCCGGAACATGACCATAAGTTAAACATACCCTAAATATCCTTTACATAGCTTAGAAATAGGCTTTGAGGGGTTCGGTGTGCTAAAATAAACTTTTTGGTCATTCAGGGACTAAAAGCGTCAAAAAGTGCATAAGTTTGCATTTTCGCGCATATCTTACGTTCTGAATACATCCGGACATCCAAAAGTTTATGTAATCATTAAAATATTTTATTTTAGTGATTGGCATGATAAAATTCCATTCGTCGCGTAATTTGGATCGTTTTTCGCATTCGTTCGTGTTTCGTCGTAATTAACCGAACAAAGCAACCGTACGACCAAACGAATCGACATCCGAGATATTTTTGAGCATGTTTCATGTTCCCTATACTTTAACTTCATTTTAGAGCCTTGAAATGGGATTAACGGGGCTTAAACGTGTCAAAAATTCATCAAAAACCATGTTTTGCACATTCAGGGACCAAAATTGACATTCTGCCAAAGTTATCTTAGGAAGGGACCAAAATGAAAAATCTAAATTCCAGCTTGTTCCAGCTGCTCCCCTCATTTGCACATGGTTTTAATGAAACTATGGCCTCCCATGGTTTAACAAAACCATGGGCACATGTGTACGGATGAGATCGAAGCTCATTTTACGATGAACGATCTTAACGGTTGTGCAAAAACTATAAATACCCTACCCCCCTTCACTCAAAACTCACACCTTGATCTGATTGCTCTCTAAGTTGAAGTGATTTCACTTCATACCTGAGAATAATCGGGTCAAACTTCCGTTCTTGGACCTTTTGTAAGTCCTCTTTCGTTCTTTTACGCGTTTTAGCGTGAAAGTCAAACATTGTTTGGCTTTCAGCTTTGACCAGTTTATGGTCAACATGAAGTTCATTTGAAATTCATAACGTGAGCGTAATCACGATGGTTATAGTCCCTAGCGACTATACCTACTGATTACCACGTTATCTAGGCTCAGTGACGAGTCGTAGTTTCGGGCAAAATGCGTGTTCTTGCGTATTTTGTAACCAAACTACTCTAGGGTATCAAAACCATTTGTTTTGATATCAAAACCTGTTTTCTAACTTAACTAAACATGTTCTAGCATGTTTAGCTCGTCACTTTTAGATTTGTGCTTGTTTAGGGTCGTAAGGGTAAGCGATCTAATAAATCGCTTATGCTTTCGAACCCGACCCATTTGATCGATCATTAGGATCCGACCAAACACTTTAGGTGACCATAGTAGTATAGGGAATAACCTTCCGGGGTTATACCTTATGGTCACATCGTTTGAGTAGTTGTATGATAGGTGATATATATGCCTTAGGTAAATTACCAAAATGCCCTTTTTACGTTAAAATTCATTTTAAGCCTATGTAACCTAATTTTTGGTATCTAAATTGATTTAGTAACAATATTAGACATGTTAAGGAATATTTTACTTGTCATAGGGCTAGTTAGGCATTCCGAACGCGTTTTACGCAAACGACGCGTTAAAGTAGCATAAGCTACCTAAACGGGTCGTAACGGGTCAAAAGCACTTAGGATAAGTTTCGTTTTAGTATGTAGGCTTTGTTAAACCATATTACATGAGTTCCTACACTCATTTGGTTTACGAACCCTCATGCTACCCGATCCTCCGATTAGGTCCGTTTATTAATATAGTTACCTATATTAGGTGCCGTTTGATTCCGTAACCTACTAGCTTTGCTTGGTGGAGATCTAAAGTCTATTGAGCAATCTCAAGTGAGTACATAGACCCCTCTTTTACTGTTTTCCAAACATTTTGGGGTGAAACACATGTGCCTACTTGTTACTTTCGTGCTTTTCATGTTTTCTCATCATATACATGCTATGTTCATTAGTACATTATTAGTACATCGTTTTACATGACATTTTATGCTATGTATGTCCATTGTGTGCATACTTAGTGCATTGTTTTACATTACCTTTTCATGCTATGTATGTTCATCATACTTAGTACATTTTCATTTCATCACATGCTTACATTTTGATATGAAATTTGGCTTGTTTAAATGGGACCATATACATTCATTAACTTTGATCACGCCGCTTGTTAGTAGGTAATGGTACCATAGGAATTGACAACTCCCGTTCCTGACATCCTAGGTATGTTTGGATGAAAGGAATGACCGAATCCGATAAAACATAAAACATATAGACCTTTAATTTGTTTAAAGGCTTATCACCACAGTCACAAGGCTTGGATGTATGCATTTTTACAATACCGCATAAATGTTTGTATTCAGTATAGCATGCATTTCCACAAAACATAACGTTGATTTAAACCACGTTTACTTCAATACATTGTTTTGTGCATTTTAACCTATGGTTCCGTGGTTATATATATATATATATATATATATTTCATTTGCCATACATGACATTTTGTTCACACATTGACATTTTGATATTGATATACATATTTCCTGGACTTTATTTTGAGATAGATATTTTGACATGGTTTACTCAAAGACATTTGACAAATGATTTGATATGGGCAAATTTACATTAGTGGTTGTTTGGGTAAGTGATTTAAGTAACGAGGCATATGTAATATGATACAAGCATGGTGGATACGCCGCTGGTACTTCCTATATATAAGTCTTTGTATGGTATTACATATTGTAACGTTATTTGAATCATTTTAATTTAGACATATAACATTTTATACAAATAATATATTTTTTTCACAAGACATTGTTTTACAAACATCTCATTTTATACAAAACTTATTTTACTTGGTTATTCATTTAACCTCACATCACTCTTTTACATATCATCTTCCTTAACATCACTTTTCAAAAGATTTATAAAACAAAACATTTTACAAGGATCATGACTGACTTTTGTTAAACAACCTTTTTTTTCCAAACTTATAAGTCATGAACCCTATTTTCATGAAACCTATGTATCTCACAGGCATTTTTATGCTGACGTACCTATTTTCACATGTGTTTCAGGAGCTGATGCTTAGGATGATCATGACACTAGGGCGGACCTGTGCCTTAGAGACTTAAAAATAAAGATAGACTTAGTTTAATTATATGATGTACTCTTTGGTTCTTGTTTTGAAACAATGTATTCCACTCTTTGGTTGATGAATAAAATAAATTTTAATTACCATGGTTGTGGAACAATAATTCTGTTACAACACTCCCCGATGATTCCGCCACGATTTGATGTTTTACGTGGTCGGGGTGTGACAGAAGAGTTGGTATCAGAGCCAATGGTTATAGGGAATTAGGTTATTAGTAATGCTTTGACCTAGACTATAACTTTCTAGGACCCCAACACAAGTTGTCTTGTGTTTAGATCTTAAAACATGCATTTCACCTATCCTTAGGTGATCATCAAAACGAGAACCCAATTTCCTAAAACGATTTTTTGAAAATTCAATCATTTGTTTTTAAATAAATTGTTATATGGTTTTGAACCCTTTTGATTCTTTAAATTGATTTTGGAAATTTATCATTTGTTTTTGAACGATTCTTTTGGCCTTGTGCCTTCCAAGTTTTTAAAATCTCGTCAAAGTTTTGGGTTCTAAATAGTGTGAACACGTGCAAACTGGAAGGGTGAATGCCTGTACCCTGGGTTTTCTGTCTAAGGCTAGAGTGTTCGTACAAATCCACATAATCGGACCAGTCACTCTTACCTGGGAACTCTTGGGGTGAGTGTTCACTTATAGGCGAGCATGTCTTCGCTAAGCATTATTTTTGGACCCATTTACTTTGATTAGTCACTATGTGTCGTTTGCTTGCTTTGTGATACGGACAAATGACCACCATCCTTGCTTTTGTTGATTTTGTTTCATCTCCCTCTTTTCATCAAATCATCTCACTCGTTTCCTTTCATGTTTCCTCTTTTAGAATGCCTCCTCGACGCGAAAATCCGCTACCAGTTGCCGAACTGGCAGAAATTATTGCGCAGCAAATGGCTGCTCAATTCCCAAACCTCTTTGCTCAATGGAACCAAGCCAACAACAACAACAATGCTCCATGCAATTTCAAGAGTTTTAACTCGGCTAAACCACTCAAGTTTAGTGGTACTGAGGGAGCAACCGGGCTTCTTCAATGGTTCGAGAGCATTGAGAATACTTTCCGTCACGTTCAGTGTCCTGATAATCGCAAAGTCGAGTTTGCTTCAAGCGTATTTCAGAAGAGGGCTTTGACATGGTGGAACGTGGTTATGAGAGATCGTGGTGCTGAGGTTGCCTTGGCACAAACATGGGCTGAACTTAGGAATCTTATGATGAGGGATTTTTGTCCTCGTCATGAGCTGCGAGCTCTAGAAAGGGAGTTTAATGATCTAAAACAGGATAGTGGCGAGCACCGGGCGTATACTGATAGATTTGAGGAGCTGAGTTTGTTATGCCCAACAATGGTTACCCCACTCGACAAGGCTATCGAAAGGTACATCGATGGTCTACCTGACTCCATACAAGACACCGTTACTGGTAGTAACCTTACCACACTCCGTCAGGCAATCGAGCTATCTGCAACATTGACCGAGTCGCAGATTCGAAGGGGTAAGCTGCATAGAAAAGGTGACAAGGGTAAGAAGCAGTCGTCTGACAAAGAAGATAGCAAGAAGGGTAAGAACGGAAAGGGTAAGGATTCTGGATCCTCAAGGAATTCGAGGAAGCGTAAGGCTTCCCAAAATTACGCCGTTACTGCACAGGCAAACCAAGCTGCACCAAATCAGCCAGCGTAACCTCCAGCAAAGAAGCGGTATGAAGGGAATGCACCTTTGTGCAATAGGTGCAATAGTCATCATCAACAGCAACTTCCGTGCCGTTTCTGTACCAACTGCGGGAAGTCTGGACACCTTGCAGAAGTTTGTCGTTCTGCTCGTAATCAAGCAGCTCAGAACCCGGCTCAACAAGTTGCTCAGCCTCCTGCTCAGCAACAGGGTCAAGCTGCACGACCTCACTATCCTCCTGGCTCGTGTTATAATTGTGGAGACCTGACCCATTATCGAAACCAGTGTCCAAGGCTGGTTAATGCGAATCCGAATCAGGCTCCAGCTCGAGGTCGAGTTTTTAACATGAATGCACAAGAAGCGCAAGCAGACAATGAAGTGGTGAACGGTACGTTCTCTGTTAATAATCAACCCGCATCTGTTCTTTTTGATTCTGGTGCTGATAAGAGCTTTGTGTCATTATCTTTTGAGCCATTGCTTCGCGTGTCTAGAACGAAACTAGGTAAACCCTTGACAGTAGAGGTTGCCAGTGGTGAACCCATTGTTCTTAATTCTGTCCTTCGCAACTGCCAGTTGAACCTTAATAACCATCTTTTTCCCATCGACCTCACGCCAATGCAACTTGGAAGCTTCGACATTATAGTGGGTATGGATTGGTTAGCCAAGCATCGCGCAGAGGTAGTTTGTTTTGAGAAGATCGTTCGTGTGCCACTTCCGACAGGTGAGATCCTACAGGTTCATGGTGAGAAACCTACTGGTGGTCTCAAACTCATGTCTTGTTTTAAAGCTCGGAAGTATCTGCGAAAGAATTATGTGGCCTTCTTGGCACATGTCACAGCAGATAAAGGCAAAGGTAAGTCTATCCAAGATATTCCTGTTGTTTGGGATTATTCTGAAATATTCCCTGAAGATTTACCTGGTCTACCCCCAGCACGCCAAGTCGAGTTCCGTATTGATCTCGTACCTGGTGCAAATCCCATTGCCAGAGCTCCATATCGTCTTGCACCATCTGAGATGCAAGAGTTGTCTAAACAACTTCAGGAACTCTCTGACAAAGGTTTTATCCGTCCTAGCTTTTCACCTTGGGGTGCTCCCGTTCTTTTTGTCAAGAAGAAGGATGGATCCTTCAGGATGTGCATCGATTACCGTGAGCTTAACAAGCTTACCATCAAGAATCGATATCCCCTACCTCGCATCGATGACCTCTTTGATCAGTTACAGGGCGCTTCTTATTTCTCGAAGATTGATCTTCGTTCTGGGTATCATCAACTTCGTGTGCATGAAGATGATATTCCCAAGACAGCATTCCATACTCGTTATGGGCATTATGAGTTCACAGTTATGCCATTCGGTTTGACTAATGCTCCTGCTGTTTTTATGGACTTGATGAATAGGGTCTGCAAGCCTTATTTAGATAAGTTCATCATCGTTTTTATTGATGATATTTTGATATACTCTAAGACGAAAGCTGATCACGAGCAACATCTTCGTCTTACTCTGGAACTCCTAAAGAAAGAGCAACTTTTCGCCAAATTCTCCAAGTGCGAATTTTGGCTTAAAGACGTTCAATTCTTGGGACATATTGTTAACGAACAAGGTATTCATGTAGATCCCTCCAAGATCAGTGCGATTAAGGATTGGGATACGCCTACTACTCCTACCGAGGTTCGTTCTTTTCTTGGTCTTGCGGGTTATTACCGCCGCTTCATTGAAAACTTCTCGAAGATTGCAGTTCGTCTAACTGCTCTAACTCAGAAGAACAAACCCTTTGAATGGGTTCTAAACAAGAAGTAGCATTTCAGACCTTGAAACAGAAGCTTTGTGACGCACCTATTCTGACTTTGCCTGAAGGCAATGGTGATTTTGTCGTGTACTGCGATGCATCCAAATTAGGTCTTGGCTGTGTTCTGATGCAAAGGAACAAAGTCATAGCATATGCATCGAGGCAGTTGAAGGTGCATGAGAAAAACTACACCACTCATGATCTTGAGTTAGGTGCAGTTGTGTTCGCTCTTAAAATCTGGAGACACTATTTGTACGGTACAAAATGTGTGGTTTTCACTGACCACAAAAGTCTTCAGCATATCTTCAATCAGAAAGAACTCAACATGAGGCAAAGGCGTTGGGTAGAGCTTCTGAACGACTATGACTGCGAAATTCGCTACCATCCTGGTAAGGCGAATGTCGTAGCTGACGCTTTGAGTTGTAAGGAACATGTCAAGCTTCATTGTGTTCATGTTCAATCTGATATTCAAGCTCGAGCTGATATTCAAGCCCGCATTTCTCAGGCTCAACATGCTTGTGTTTCACAAGACTTGATGGGTAAGGAATTACCCTATCACATTAAGCCTGATCTTGTTTTGAAGGACAATGGATCATACTATTTCATGGACCGTTTGTGGGTCCCAAGCCAAGATGGTCTTCGCACTCTGCTTATGGATGAAGCTCATAAGTCTCGTTATTCTGTCCATCCTGGCTCGGACAAAATGTATAAGGATCTTCGTACCCAATATTGGTGGCCTGGTATGAAAAAGGATATTGCCTTGTACGTTTCAAAATGCCTTACTTGTCTTAAAGTCAAGGCTGAACACCAACATCCTTCTGGTCTTTTGGAGCAACCAGAGATCCCAATTTGGAAATGGGAAAACATCGCTATGGATCTCATTACCAAACTTCCGCGCACTAAGAAAGGTCATGATGCCATTTGGGTAGTTGTTGATCGTCTTACAAAGTCAGCGCATTTCTTGCCAATCCGTGAGGATTTTTCTGCTGACAAACTTGCTAAAATCTATGTGGATGAAATCGTATCTCGACATGGTGTTCCTTTAAACATCATTTCTGACAGAGATGCTCGTTTCACTTCTCATTTTTGGAGAACCATGCAATCTGCTATGGGGACCCAACTTAATCTGAGCACAACTTATCATCCGCAAACAGATGGTTAATCTGAAAGAACAATCCAAACCTTGGAGGATATGCTTAGAGCTTGTGTGATCGATTTTGGTGGTAGTTGGGATTCACATCTTCCATTGATTGAATTCTCCTACAACAACAGTTATCACTCCAGCATCAACATGGCTCCTTTCGAGGCTCTCTATGGTCGAAAATGTCGTTCACCAGTCTGCTGGAATGAGATCGGTGAGGCTCAGCTTACTGGACCTACCCTCATTTTAGAGACAACTGATAAGATTAAGAAAGTTCGTGATAACCTTCAGACAGCTAGAAGCCGTCAAAAGAGTTACGCGGACCCAAAACGCAAGCCCATGGAATTTCAAGTTGGTGATCGAGTATTACTTAAGGTCTCACCTTGGAAAGGTGTGATCAGATTTGGAAAGACTGGAAAACTTGCACCTAGATATGTCGGACCATTCAAGATCGTCGAAAGAATCGGTAAGGTAGCCTACAGACTTGAGTTACCTCCTGAACTTGGAAATGTTCATCCAACCTTCCATGTGTCCAACCTCAGGAAATGTTTAGCTGATGAGAACCTCCACATACCACTTGACGAAATTCGTGTTGATAAGACACTACATTTTGTTGAGAAACCTGTGGAAATCATGGACCGTGTAGTCAAATGGCTTAAACGCAAGCGCATTCCTTTGGTCAAAGTTTGCTAGGAATCTAAGCGTGGACCTGAGTTTACTTGGGAACGTGAAGATCAAATGAAGGCGAAGTATCCTCATCTTTTCCCACGAGTTTCCTCTAAACAAATTTCCGGATGAAATTTCCACAAGTAGGGGAGACTGTGACATCTGTGCTTGTAATCATTGTAAACAGTTCAGTTATCAATGAAATAAAGTTATTTGATCCCAATGTTTGTTTGTTTATGTTTGATGTTTTTCATGTTTTGGTTTTCATTCAATTTCAAACTCTATATCGCTTTCTGGAGAATTATACGCAAACTGGTGCGTAAACGTACTCAGTTTAACGCAAAAAATACTCCGGGACATCAACATATGCTTAACATACCTTAAATAACCTTTACATAACTTAGTAATAAGTTTTGAAGGCTTTGGTATGGCAAAATCAAGTTAATTCGCTTACAGGGACTAATTTCGACAAACTGCGAAAATATGCCGATTTGTACTGTAACGAACATTCTGGAACATGACCATAAGTTAAACATACCCTGAATATCCTTTACATAGCTTAGAAATAGTCTTTGAGGGGTTCGGTGTGCTAAAATAAACTTTTTGGTCATTCAGGGACTAAAAGCGTCAAAAAGTGCATAAGTTTGCATTTTCGCGCATATCTTACGTTCTGAATACATCCGGACATCCAAAAGTTTATGTAATCATTAAAATATTTTATTTTAGTGATTGGCATGATAAAATTCCATTAGTCGCGTAATTTGGATCGTTTTTCGCATTCGTTCGTGTTTCGTCGTAATTAACCGAACAAAGCAACCGTATGACCAAACGAATCGACATCCGAGGTATTTTTGAGCATGTTTCATGTTCCCTATACTTTAACTCCATTTTAGAGCCTTGAAATGGGATTAACGGGGCTTAAACGTGTCAAAAATGCATCAAAAACCATGTTTTGCACATTCAGGGACCAAAATTGACATTCTGCCAAAGTTATCTTAGGAAGGGACCAAAATGAAAAATCTAAATTCCATCTTGTTCCAGCTGTTCCCCTCATTTTCACATGGTTTTAATGAAACTATGGGCTCCCATGGTTTCACAAAACCATGGGCACATGTGTACGGATGAGATCGAAGCTCATTTTACGATGAACGATCTTAACGGTTGTGCAAAAACTATAAATACCCTACCCCCCCTTCACTCAAAACTCACACCTTGATCTGATTGTTCTCTAAGTTGAAGTGATTTCACTTCATACCTGAGAATAATCGGGTCAAACTTCTCTAAGTTGAAGTGATTTCACTTCAGCTTTGACCAGTTTATGGTCAACATGAAGTTCATTTGAACTTCATAACGTGAGCGTAATCATGATGGTTATAGTCCCTAGCGACTATACCTACTGATTACCACGTTATCTAGGCTCAGTGATGAGTCGTAGTTTCGGGCAAAATGCGTGTTCTTGCGTATTTTGTAACCAAACTACTCTAGGGTATTAAAACCGTTTGTTTTGATATCAAAACCTGTTTTCTAACTTAACTAAACATGTTCTAGCATGTTTAGCTCGTCACTTTTAGATTTGTGCTTGTTTAGGGTCGTAAGGGTAAGCGATCTAATAAATCGCTTATGCTTTTGAACCCGACCCATTTGGTCGATCATTAGGATCCGACCAAACACTTTAGGTGACCATAGTAGTATAGGGAATAACCTTCCGGGGTTATACCTTATGGTCACATCGTTTGAGTAGTTGTATGATAGGTGATATATATGCCTTAGGTAAATTACCAAAATGCCCTTTTTACGTTAAAATTCATTTTAAGCCTATGTAACCTAATTTTTGGTATCTAAATTGATTTAGTAACAATATTAGACATGTTAAGGCATATTTTACTTGTCATAGGGCTAGTTAGGCGTTCCGAACGCGTTTTACGCAAACGACGCGTTAAAGTAGCATAAGCTACCTAAACGGGTCGTAACGGGTCAAAAACACTTAGGATAAGTTTCGTTTTAGTATGTAGGCTTTGTTAAACCATATTACATGAGTTCCTACACTCATTTGGTTTACGAACCCTCATGCTACCCGATCCTCCGATTAGGTCCGTTTATTAATATAGTTACCTATATTAGGTGCCGTTTGATTCCGTAACCTAATAGCTTTGCTTGGTGGAGATCTAAAGTCTATTGAGCAATCTCAAGTGAGTACATAGACCCCTCTTTTACTGTTTTCCAAACATTTTGGGGTGAAACACATGTGCCTACTTGTTACTTTCGTGCTTTTCATGTTTTCTCATCATATACATGCTATGTTCATTAGTTCATTATTAGTACATCGTTTTACATGACATTTTATGCTATGTATGTCCATTGTGTGCATACTTAGTGCATTGTTTTACATTACCTTTTCATGCTATGTATGTTCATCATACTTAGTACATTTTCATTTCATCACATGCTTACATTTTGATATGAAATTTGGCTTGTTTAAATGGGACCATATACATTCATTAACTTTGATCACGCCGCTTGTTAGTAGGTAATGGTACCATAGGAATTGACAACTCCCGTTCCTGACATCCTAGGTATGTTTGGATGAAAGGAATGACCGAATCCGATAAAACATAAAACAGATAGACCTTTAATTTGTTTAAAGGCTTATCACCACAGTCACAAGGCTTGGATGTATGCATTTTTACAATACCGCATAAATGTTTGTATTCAGTATAGCATGCATTTCCACAAAACATAACGTTGATTTAAACCACGTTTACTTCAATACATTGTTTTGTGCATTTTTACCTATGGTTCCGTGGATATATATATATATATATATATATATATATATTTCATTTGCCATACATGACATTTTGTTCACACATTTACATTTTGATATTGATATACATATTTCCTGGACTTTATTTTGAGATAGATATTTTGACATGGTTTACTCAAAGACATTTGACAAATGATTTGATATGGGCAAATTTACATTAGTGGTTTGTTTGGGTAAGTGATTTAAGTAACGAGGCATATGTAATATGATACAAGCATGGTGGATACGCCGCTGGTACTTCCTATATATAAGTGTTTGTATGGTATTACATATTGTAACGTTATTTGAATCATTTTAATTTAGACATATAACATTTTATACAAATAATATATTTTTTTCACAAGACATTGTTTTACAAACATCTCATTTTATACAAAACTCATTTTACTTGGTTATTCATTTAACCTCACATCACTCTTTTACATATCATCTTCCTTAACATCACTTTTCAAAAGATTTATAAAACAAAACATTTTACAAGGATCATGACTGACTTTTGTTAAACAACCTTTTTTTTCCAAACTTATAAGTCATGAACCCTATTTTCATGAAACCTATGTATCTCACAGGCATTTTTATGCTGACGTACCTATTTTCACATGTGTTTCAGGAGCTGATGCTTAGGATGATCATGACACTAGGGCGGACCTGTGCCTTAGAGACTTAAAAATAAAGATAGACTTAGTTTAATTATATGATGTACTCTTTGGTTCTTGTTTTGAAACAATGTATTACACTCTTTGGTTGATGAATAAAATAAATTTTAATTACCATGGTTGTGGAACAATAATTCTGTTACAACACTCCCCGACGATTCTGCCACGATTTGATGTTTTACGTGGTCGGGGTGTGACATCCACCCAGCGTCTCTGTCGCATGTTCAGTTCCTTCTGGTTAAAGATATGTTGAAGGCTCTTATGGTCAGTGAAAACCACACACTTAGTTCCATACAGATAGTGTCGCCAGATCTTTAACGCAAACACAACTGCTCCAAGCTCTAGATCGCGAGTAGTATAGTTTTTCTCATGTATCTTGAGTTGACGGGAGGCATAAGTAATAACCTTGTCCCACTGCATGAGCACACAGCCCAAACCACGGTTCGAGGCATCGCAATATACCACGAAGTTATCATTCCCATCAGGAAGAGTAAGAACAGGAGCGTTACACAAAAGGGTCTTAAGAGTCTGAAAAGATTCCTCTTGCTCGGGACCCCAAGCAAAATGTTTCTCTTTTTGAGTCAACGAAGTAAGAGGAATGACGATCTTAGAAAAGTCCGAGATAAATCGACGGTAATAACCCACCAATCCTAGGAAAGAATGAATCTCAGATGCAGATTTAGGCGTACTCCAATTCTTCACAGCTTTGATTTTAGAAGGGTCGACATGGATACCTTGCTTACTAACAACGTGACCAAGAAATTGTACTTTATCAATCCAAAACTCACACTTAGGGAATTTAGCGTATAAGCGTTCACCACGTAGTAACTCAAGCATCAAGCATAAATGACGAGCATGATCAGCTCTAGTTTTAGAATAAATGAGAATATCATCAATAAAGACTATCACAAAACGATCCAGATAAGGTTTACAAACACGATTCATAAGATTCATGAACACGACGGGTGCGTTAGGCAAACCAAAAGGCATGAACACGAACTCGTAGTGTCCATAACGAGTACGAAATGCGGTTTTGGGTACATCATCTTCGAGAACACGGAGTTGATGATAACCAGAACGAAGGTCAATCTTCAAGAAGCAGGACGCGCCTTGTAGTTGGTCAAATAGATCATCGATGCGAGGGAGAGGATAACGATTCTTAATGGTAAGCTTATTAAGTTCACGGTAGTCGATACACATACGAAATGAACCATCTTTCTTCTTGAAGAATAGCACAGGAGCACCCAACGGAGAGGTACTTGGATGAATGAATCCCTTGTCAAGCAATTCTTGCAATTGACTAGATAGCTCTTGCATCTCGGAAGGTGCAAGTTGGTAAGGAGCCTTGGCGACAGGAGTCACGCCAGGTATGAGATCGATACCAAAATCAACAGATCTAGGAGGAGGAAGACCAGGTAGATCTTCAGGAAAGACGTCAGGGAAATCACGCACTACTGGAATGTCGCTTATGTTCTTTCCTTTGCCCTTTTGTTCCACCACGTGGGCTAAGAAGGCAAAGTTCTGTTTACGTAAGTATCTGTTCGCTTGAGTGCATGACATCAACTTCAGCCCTCTAGAAGGTCGGTCTCCATAGACGTGTAAGATATCACCAGACGGAAGAGGAAGACGAACAAACTTCTCGTGATAAGCAATCTCGGTATGATTCTTACGCAACCAATCCATGCCGACTATGACGTCAAAGCTACCCAATTGCATGGGTATGAGATCAATAGTAAAAACGTGGTCGTTAAGAGTCAAGGAACAACCACTGAGAATAGAATCAACTAGAATAGACTTGCCATTAGTGTAACAGCCCAGCGTAACCGCACCATGATATTGTCCGCTTTGGCGGCCAGCACGTCCCCGGTGTCTGGCCCTCACGGTTTTCAAAATGCGTCATGATGGTGAAGGTATCCAGCCCCTTATAAGGAAGCCTTTGTTCCCCTTCACAACCGATGTGGGATGTCACAATCCACCCCCTTAAGGGGTCCAGCGTCCTCGCAGGACCTGGCACCACCGGTCCGGCCCTGGCTTTGATACCATCTGTAACACCCCCAAATTACCACCTAGTGAATGTCCCTGCTAGGCGTGCGACGTACCAACAACGAGCCACTAATTACATTGAACCCATACAAGTTTCTAAATAAAATCCTCAATTATTAATGAAAAATACCATCAACAAGTTTAAATGAAAACCAACATGTTCAGCGGAAGCAAATAGTGAATCCAAAGTTAAGCTGTTTCAAAACCAATGTATAATATCAATAATTCAATCACATGAATCCTCAACTTTTTCCTGATGACCAATCTAATTCTGGTACTACTGGTGAATTTCGGGACGAAATTCCTCTTTCAAGTTGGGGATGATGTGGCACCTGAGGAAAAAAATCCACAGTCATCCTAATCTTTTACCTCATTCTTCTGTGTTTGCTTATCAAATTTCGGGACAAAATTTCTTTCAAGTTGGGGATGATGTGACAACCCAAACTTTAAAGGTCAGTGTCTCTTAGTCACGCGATCCTGTTTTATTGTTATTTCTCTTTCGCGTATACTTGCTAAATGTAAAACGTGATGGAGTATGTTTGTTTACGTATGTTCGACTGATTAGCTACAAGGAACCGTTACATGTTTTATATGTGTAGTTTAGTAATTTAAGAAACTAACTAATTGGGTCGCGGGATTTCTCGACACACGTGGGCAGTGAGTTACATAACACACTTGGGCCGAGACCACACCTCACATCACTCTCCTTGGCCCACACCACCTAAAGCCCAAACCGAGCCCACATGTTACATAGGATATACGAATTGCATGCTGATGATTACCCATAATTTTCTAAACGTATACGAAACACAAACCCTAACACTCCTGTCTTTCTTTCATGGTCGACGGCATCATTCTTTTTCTCCAAAGTAAACCTGCAACCTTAAACATCAATTCCTCTGATCAAACCTCCTCATCTACCCCGATTAAATCTCCGGCGACTTCAGTGTACCCTGACCAGACCTCCGGCAACTCACAACTCGGGACACCGCTTCTCTTACTCCACACACACGCACACAATTCTGACACCGAACTCAGGTTAGTAAGATATTATGAGCTTGAAATTTGTGAGCATTAAGTGTAAGATAATTCGAGTGTTATGCATGATGAGGATGATGATGCTTCTGTGAATGTTGTGATGATTAAAAGGTTTAAGATTTATGAATGATAGATATTACCTTGTTTGAATGATGTTTCTGTCAAATGTTGAAATGAAGTTCATGATGAATCTATGTTAGTAGTCGAAGTTGTGCAGCTGTGTTTTAATGGAGTGTACAACCGTAAATGCATAGGGTACAACCCACTTTTATGTGCAAGATTTGTGATATGTGAATGTAATAGAGTTTACTCTTGTCTATTAAATTAAAGTTTGAGAATGTGATGAGCTGTTATGATAAATGTGTTTATGTGCATGACTTTGAATAAATAAATCCATGTGATATGAATCAAATATGAATCTGGGTTTCTTGAATGTACAAGAAGTTTGTCTTGATCGATATTAGTAGCTGGCTGTTTTAAGAAGATGAGGAATGATGATTTTTGAGAATGATGATTGATGGTTGGTTAAAAAGAAGTTTGTCTTTTCCTATTTGATTATGGGGGGTGAGTAATGATTCTGTTATGAGGAGCCGCACACTTAGCAGACCGGCCCCACATCCTTTTTGGAATCTCTTCATGGTACAATCCACTCACAATTAAGGAATGTTTGAATTGTGATTGCACAATATGTTAGGATCGCACAGTCCCTATGGTTTTGTCACAAGAGTTGGGCTAGTAAGATTGGGTAATTGTGCTTTACATGGTCACACACTAGTCTGTGGGCCATGAATAAAAAGTTAACCGGGTTACACATTTACGTGAATAAACCGAATGGACTGTTGGATTGTTATGTGATGTACGGATTTGTGATACGAATATGTATGTGACCCTAAAATGTGTACTACGTGTTGAGGAATAATGTTTACCACATGCAACCTACTAGAAAGCATAATGTCATAGTAGGCAAAAACCAATTATTACAATACTTGTTATGGTCCATATGTAACACGATTCTTTGTTACGATTAGCATGACGTTATGTGTAATACTTGTACGCTACCTGTGCAATGTGAATGTAGAATGTGTGATTTATGTGCATAGAACTGATCACTGCTGGTAACCATGTTAGGACGTGTTTGATCAACTGATAAATGAGTAACTAATCTTACCGAGCAAATCAAAGGTGAGTTCATCTCTCTTGAGCATGCGTCCCGGTGGTTGGGACAGTCATTGGGAATCCCTGAGAGGGATGGGTTTGGGTAAATCAATTGGATATTCCTGAGAGGAATACGTCTTTTGGTAAGTCTGGAATGTTGGATAATATACTCGTCCTATCACCTTTAAAGTCCCTCCTTGTTGTTTGGTTACCTGAGAGGTAACAAGGTATTAGTTGGTAGCGCTACTTAGGTTTGACACCCTCACCCCGTACCGGAGAGGACGGGTGTGAACTAATGACCTAGTCATGACCAATGCTTTGATAGGAGCATTGGGGAAAGGGCAAAATAAATCTGGAGCCGTCTTGTATTCGTGGTATTATCAACATTGTAATCAATGAACGGAACTAAACACTTGGTAACCAACGTTTTCGTAAAACTATGAACTCACCAGCGTTGTCTGATACACTTGTTGCATGCTCGCAGGTCGTTAGGTTACTTGGATTTGGAACTTGCTGTCTGAAGTAGCTGGAGTGGTCATGGGTCGACTGGAGGGATTCATGTGATTGAATTATTGATATTATACATTGGTTTTGAAACAGCTTAACTTTGGATTCACTATTTGCTTCCGCTGAACATGTTGGTTTTCATTTAAACTTGTTGATTGTATTTTTCATTAATAATTGAGGATTTTATTTAGAAACTTGTATGGGTTCAATGTAATTAGTGGCTCGTTGTTGGTATGTCGAACGCCTAGCAGGGACATTCCCTAGGTGGTATTTTGGGGGTGTGACAATTGGCAACCTCAACAGAGAATGACTTAGGTAGTTACGAGCGTGCATAATTTAACAAAGATTCAAATTCTACGGACACAAAGCTTCTGCCGGCACCAGTATCAAACAGTATTGAAACATAAAGATTATTGACGAGAAACGTACCATTAACGACTTCATTTTTGTTACGAGCCTGAATAGCATTGAGGTTGAACGCTCGCCCATGAGCGGCTGGTTGTTGCTCCTGGTTTAGCTGAGGGCACTGGTTACGGAGATGATTAGTGTCTCCACACTTGTAGCATGCACGAACTGCATTGACTGGTCTAGGATTCTGCGGAGGAGCTGGGAGAGCTGGTAGAGCTGCCTAAACTGGGGCTTGCTGAACTGGCTGGGCCGGGTTAACTTAATGGCAATAAGGAGTCGTGTGACCATAGAGATTGCAGTTGGTACACAAATTACAAGCAGAAGTAGCAGGGTGATGAAAGTTGCATGTTGTACACTTGGGGTGAGGTCTAGTGTACTGCTTTTTGACTTCAGGAGCAGGAGGGTTTGGAACAGCAGCAGCAGGAGCAGGCTTAGCAGCAGGGTTTGCAGCAGGAACAATCGCATTGCATCCTAAACTGTTGGTGCATTTAGTGTCTGTTAACTTCGTCTTAATCGAGTCTTATGTCTAGATAGGATGAACGAGTGCACAACAGGATAGAAATTAGGGTTTGTACATGTGTAACTAGGTAATTTCGCTTGAGAGTGACATAGACATGTTCAAGCGAAATCAACACATGTGATTTCGCTTGAACAAGGCTGTGACATCTTCAAGCAAAATCTCCATCATTATAAATAGGGTTGTGCCGTGTCATTTCAAGCGGATCTGGTCTTGTGTATTGAGTCGAGGTGTTGCCGTATTTTTGTCAGAAATCTTTGTAAAGGCTCAGAAAATCAGTAATAGAAAAGAATTGAAAGGAAACAAGCTGTTTGACATTGTTTGCATTGATCCCGCCTTTGTAAATGATGATGAACTACTCAACTTGACTGTTTAGGGTCATCGGAACGATCCAACAAGTGGTATCAGAGCTCAGAACGAGGAGTTCATACCATTGCAGCTTGAAATCATTGGATTTTCTTACTTCTACTCATTCTTTTCTGATTTGGACATAATTTTACGGTTGAAATGGCCTGAATTTGACATATATCAAGCAAAACATAGTGTTAACTAATCCTTGAAAGTTTTGGACTAAAATTCAGGTTAAAACTTGATCTAAAACATATTTTCACTTGAAAATGTTCGTAAAATGATGACATCATACTGATTTCGCTTGAAAGTTTTGAGTGATTTCGCTTGAAGAATACACATATTCGTCATTTCGCTTGAAAAGGTTGTAAGATTTCGCTTGAATACAGGTTTCGCTTGAAAATTCAAGCGAAATAAGAGATTTTGCTTCAAGTAACCTGATTTCGCTTCAACTTGATTTCGCTTGAACTTGATTTGCTATTTCGCTTGAAAAGCTATCTTGCTTAAAAGCAATTTCGCTTGAACAGATTCCGCTTGAATCTGTATTTTTCAAAATCAAGAAATTTCTAAGTGTTTGTTGATCATTTTCAGGTACGTGAAGATGGATGATTTTAATCCGTTTTATGATGTTTTTTCCTTTGCTGGAAATGGTGGAGATGATATTTCAAATGACACATAAAACAATACGAATGAGAAAGCTCCGAGTGCAAAGAAGATTATTTCTGACACGATGAGTGTAGAGAGTGCGTATGGAACATACAACAAACCTCCAAAGCTTTTGGCGATTGAAGATTATAATAGGTGGTCTACAAGATTTGACGAGTGGCTTCAAGCTTTTGCATATCAAAGCTGGAAAAGTTTAAAGATTGGTTACACTAGAGGAGAACGGTTTGGTGAAAGCTTGACAGATCCTGATGAAGTTGAAAGATATATCGCTGAACAAAAGTGCATCGCGTTGATTCATCAGTCTGTAAGAGATGATATAATTTCATTGATTGAATATGTAAATTCAAAAGATCTTTGGGAAAAACTGAGGGTAAAATGCATAGGTAGTGCTGAAATAGTAAAAAACAAAAAAGAAATTGTTACGAAAAGAGTTTGATTTGTTTGGTTGTTTAAAGAACGAGTCAGTTTCCAAGACGATTGAGAGATTTGGGCATCTGAAGTTGGAGCTTGCTAGACATGAAATTATTTACACTCAAGAAGAGCTGGTAGACAAGTTGTTCGACTCAATGCCGAATGAACAAGATTGGCAGTACTTTGCATTAATGTTGAAGAATACAATCAAGTCTGAAGAGTTGACAGTGGATCGGCTCATCGAAAGACTGGAGAGTCACGAGTTGGAGATTAAGAAATCTAGCAAAGTCAACATCACATCTTATCAGCAGAATGTGGAGTTGTACTACAGAGGAAATCTACCAAAGACTGGTTCTCCAAGAACAACATTTTCTGCAGAGAGTTCAAATTCTATGAATCAAGAAACTCCTCACAGTGGTTTTCATAGTGGATCTTCTTCAACAACTTCAAGCCAATCTGCATCAAAGAATCTGTTTCAATGCAACATTGCTGTGGATCTAAAGAACGCTCAAAATTTCAGTGAAGAGTCAGCAAAACAACAGATGGTGTTTTTAGCGTCTGTGTTAGAATCGTACGAGAGTCTTGTGGCGGGCAAGATTGGAAACACCAACCTGACTAAAGAGGACTATGATCAAATAGATCCTGAAGAGATGGAACTGATTGATATCAGGTGGTGTATGGCCAGTGCAGTCCGGAGAGCTCAAAGGTTTATGGAGATTACGGGCAGACATTCAATTGGGGGACCATCCACAAAACTTGGCTTTGACAAATCAAAAGTCACATGTTTCAAATGTAAACAGAAAGGTCACTTTAAACGTGAGTGCAGAAATGCTTACACTGATGATACTGCAAATCCGTTTCGAGAGGATTACTACAAAAGAGCGATCTATCATCAGAATAAATCAGAACCGCCCAGAATGAAGCAGCTTGAGGATGCCTCTAAAGAAAAATCAAGAGCTCTTGCTGTTATTCATGATGATGAAGGTTTTGATTGGAGTGAACTGCTACCAGAGGAAGATGCAGTAGGGTATGCGTTTGTAGCAAAAGAAGACGAAATTCCTGTCCCTAAAGACGCCAGAACTGAAGAACAAAAATATCAAGCAAGAAAGCAGAAAGCAGAATACAAGATGCTCAGATTATCTAAGGTGTTCAACGAAGCCAAGAGAGCAAAGAGATGGGATGCTGATAGAGAATGTTATCTGGATCCTCAAGGAAACATTGCTATTGATGCGAAAACTCTTAGTATAGAAGCTTTCATTGAGGAATTCAAAGCTGAAGAAGATGCCAGACAGAGAAAATGGTGGGGAGGAGGAGAATCTGATGAGAAAGAGACAGCAAAAGAACCGCAATCAAAGAAGATTGATGATGGGATTATCGATACTTCAAAAGAATTTACTGTTAAAAACTTGGGGAAGATGGCTGACAAAGTGCTTGCTGCAAAGGAACTTGAGGTAGACTCTAAGTCTGAAACTGAGTCTAAAAGCAAGGTCAGTCAAAATGTTTCAACAAGTGAGACAGGTAAGAAAGTCAAAGGTGATAGTGACTGCAAAAGTTGCATGAAAAACTGCAAGTTTTGTAGTACAATTGCTTACTCTAGTAATGCAAAGGTTGAAGAACTGACAACAAGAGTCAGAAAGGTTAAAGATCAGATTCTAGACCGTGATAAAATGCTCAAAGCCTCAAATGATCGTGCTAAAAATTTGACCGAGAAAATTGAAAATGATAAAATTGAAGTAGAAAGAATTAAGAAAGAAAATGAAAAATTGGTTCTTGAAAATCGTAAAATTTCAGAAAATTTTGAAAAATTAAAACAAACGGTTAAAGATTCTGATGAACGAAATGGTAAAACCAATAAAGAAAATGAGCATTTAACTGTAGTTCTCAGACACAAAGAAGAGCAAATCAACCAACAACTGGATGAGATTGCTAAATTGAAGCTTAAATTTGAAGAAGCTAAGATTGAGAATGAGCGCATCAATCTGAAATTAACCAGTTACAGGTCTACAAGCTTTGTTTTGCAACACATTGTTCCCAAACCCATTGGGAAAAACAAAGCAGGCGAAGATGTTTACTCGGATGGAACTGGGGTTGGGTTTCATCAAGTTCCACCGCCAGTTTTAAACAATTACTCAAAGAAAAAGTCCGGGTTGGTTAATGATGAAGATGAAACGAATGAAATAAAACTTCCAGAGTCAATTGATGTGACATTGTCTTCATTATCATCTGATGATAGTGTTCAAACTGAGATTGTTAAAGGCATGGCTGAAAGTGTTTTGGATAGTGATTCAGCTGAGGATGAAGAGTGTTTTCTAAACAATTACATTCCAAAACCAAAATTCAAAAACAACTTAAATGAAGAACCGGGTCTTGTGATGTACAAGATGGCTAGATCGGATAAGTTGTATTCGGATTCTGAGTTTCCACTGGAGAATGTTAATGTGAACAAATTGAAAAATGTTTTCAAACTGGTTGAAATTGATTTGTCTGAAGTAGAAGGTTTGAATCAGACAAAGAGGCAAATGAATTTTGAAAAAGGTAAATCTTACTACAAGAAACCTGTTGTTCCACCATGTTTTTATAACAACAATCGAAACAGATGGTCGAGTGGTTATCAGGGTGGTAAGAATTATCAGAAAAAGAATGTTCAAAACAAGAAGTTTGCTGAAAAGAAGGTGTTTGTGAACGGTTCAAGTTCACTTTCTGATGAAGAATCTGAGATTTTTTCGAAGTCAAATGAAGAGTTTTTTGCAAAGAAGGCCTCACAATCTCAGACTGAAGGCACAAGTCGAGTTGTTGATACTCGTACATGCTTCAGATGTAACAAAGTTGGACATATTGCACGAAAGTGTACCAACTTCAAGTCTAAGTCTGAAATTGTTAAGAGTCAAAAGAAGAAAGTGGATGTGAAGGGGAAAGCTCCATTGGTTGTTGAGAAAAAGATTTTGAAAAATAACAACACCAAGATCAAAACTGAACCTGTTAAAAATGTGGTAACTAAAAATGACAAGTTTTACAAACGGGTTGCATCATCTCAACAAACATGGAAGCCAAAAGTGGTTGAAAAGAAATCAAGTGTTTTAAAACCAAAGGTTTCAGTGTCAGAAAACAATCGTCTTCTACCACTTCGGTAAAGATGGATGTTCCTTTGGAATATTATGAGAAACTTGATCCAAAAGAGGCTATTATTTCTGAGAAGAAAGTTGTTTCGAAGAAAGACCAACCATCTGGTCAACCTCAAAAAGACAAATTTTTCTTATACAAAGAGGTTGAGGGTGGGTCTGCAGAGAGCTTAAAGATGAATGATAAAAACTTTCCGCCACTTTACACTACAAAATATCACATTAAAGTCCAGTTACCTGAGTCAAAAGAGGCTTGGGTAGCATCAAAATCTTACTAAATGTTTCTGATATGTGCAGGAGCTTTCAAGATCCGTTTCACGATGGATTATGGATAGTGGAGCTTCTCGGCACATGACGGGGAAGACAACATTGCTGTATGATGTTAGAAATTTCAATGGTGGTTACGTGGGATTCGCAGGAAATCAAGGTGGTAGAATAGTTGGAGAAGGAACGTTATCCAATGGGATTGTTACGTTTGAAAGAGTTAACTACATCGCCGAGCTTTAGAACAATCTTCTGAGCATATCTCAGATCTGTGATAGGATGTATACAACTCACTTTACAGACAAAGAATGTTTGATCTTGAAACCAGGATTTGTTATCCCTGAAGAATGGATTATCATGAGGGCACCTAGAGTGAATGATTTATATGTATTGGACATGAGTGTAGCAACTACAACAACAGGTCAGGCACATTGTTTTGTTTCAAGAGCAACTGAGAAGGAATCGCAATTGTGGCACCGGAAGATGGGTCATATACATCTTAGAAAAATGAATCATTTGGTGCATAACAATTTGGTTATTGGAGTTCATGTCAAAGGTTTTCATCTTAAGGGGGAGTGCATTAGCTGCATCAAAGGCAAGCAAAAGAAGAAATCACATCCTCAAAAGAAAGTCAATTCAGTATCGAGACCGTTAGAAAGACTCCATATGGATCTGTTTGGTCCAGTAAATGTAAAAAGTATTACAGGAGATCTCTACTGTCTAGTGGTAACGGATGATTATTCAAGGTTTTCATGGGTTTCATTTCTGAAGTCAAAAGATGAGACATTTGAAAGTTTGATGGCGTTGTTCAGGAAAATTGAAAATTTGTACCAAAGGCGTATCAAAAGAATCAGAAGTGATAATGGTACTGAGTTCAAGAAAAACAAGATGGAAGAATATTGTGATGAAAGAGGTATATTGCATGAATTTAGTGCTCCTTACACTCCGCAGCAGAATGGAGTAGCTGAACGAAAGAACAGGACGCTAATTGAAACGGCTAGAACGATGCTTGCTGATTCAAAGCTACCAGTAAATTTTTGGGCAGAAGTAGTATCCGCCGCATGATATACACTCAATCGGGTTCTCACTGTAAAGAAATTCAATAAGACGTGTTTCGAGTTGATCAATAACCGCAAGCCGAACCTGAAGTATTTAGAACCGTTTGGGTCTCCCTACACAGTTCTAGAGCCTTTTGGTAAATTTGGTCCAAAGAGCATTGAAGGAATTTTTGTGGGTTATCAAAGTCCATTGAAAAGAGTCTTTGTTCCAAGCTTGAAGCGGATTATTGAAGCACACAATGTTGAGTGTTAAGGTTACACAATGCCACCACAGAATCCAGGCGATTCATGGCATTTTCATTATGACACATTGTGGGATTCGTTTGACATGGAAGAAGAAAAGGAAGACGAAGAAGATTTCTTTGACGAGTTGGATATTTTGAGAGAGTATGAAGAATCGCAGGAAAGATTCCCAGCAGAGACTTTCATTCGACAAAGACAAGCTTTGAACGATGATGAAGCAGGGCCAAGTAATGCTGGAGAACATGATGATATTCAACAAAATGACGTTGCTCATGATAATCAGACGGTACAGAATGATAATCAAGAATCTGAGAACATGCCAGTATTTGATCGTGGTGATTCAGATTCTGAGGGGGAGCAAATTCAGATTTCAAGTCAAACAAACCCAGTCAGTAAACAAGGTGCAAATCAGAATGTTACTAATCTGGAAGGCGAGGTAGATGTTTCAGGCGAGGTGATGCCGAGAACTCTTTCATACCATCCAGAGGAGCTGATCATTGGAGAATTGCAATCAGGCGTTCGCACTAGACATCAAATTGACCAAGGCCTTACTTGTTTTTATTCTACAGTAGCACCTTTACAAACTGAGTTTTCACTTAGTTGTTTTATTTCGCAGATCGAACCGCGTACATATAAAGAGGCGCTAACTGAAGATTCTTGGGTCAATGCTATGCAAGAAGAGTTGAGTCAGTTTGAGAAGTTGGGAGTGTGGAAGTTAGTAGACTTGCCTGATGGTCTGAGGAAGATAAACACCAAGTGGGTGTTCAAGTGTAAGAGAGACGATCGAGGGGTTATTATTCGTAATAAAGCTCGACTCGTAGTCCAGGGTTTCAGTCAGCAGGAGGGGATAGATTTCACTGAAGTGTATGCTCCAGTTGCTCGACTAGAAGCAATCAGAATCTTCCTGGCATTTGCATCTTGGAAAAATTTCAAAGTATATCAGTTAGATGTTAAATCGGCGTTTCTCTACGGGAAGGTAAAAGAGGAGGTATATGTCGGACAGCCACCGGGCTTCACCGATCCAATCCACAAAGACAAGGTCTACTTGCTAGATAAAGCGTTGTATGGTTTACACCAGGCCCCGAGAGCTTGGTACGAAACATTGTCTCAACACCTGCTAGCCAACAGCTTCATTCGTGGAAAAGTGGATGCCACTCTCTTCACCAAAGAGGTCGAGGGACATCTTCTGATTGTTCAGATATACGTGGATGACATTATATTTGGGTCAACAAATGAACAACTCTGCAAAGATTTTGAAAGAGTTATGAAGCAGAAATTTGAAATGTCATCGATGGGTGAGATGAAATTCTTTTTGGGACTGCAGGTTGATCAACTACCCAAAGGAATTTTCATACATCAAACGAAGTATGTTCATGATATCTTGGAGAAATTCGGGATGTCAGGTTCTACTCCAGCCTCCACCCCATTAGCAACGAATCATGGGATAAATCATGATCTCACCGGAGAAAAGGTAGATGAAACGATGTATCGTTCCATGATCGGATTGCTGATGTATTTGACAGCTTCATGACCCGATATTATGTATCTAACCTGCCTCGCAGCAAGATTTCAATTTAATCTGAGAGCGTCGCACATGGTTATTGTAAAAAGGATATTACGCTACCTTAAAGGAACTCCATCGTTGGGGTTGTGGTATCCAAAAGATGGCGAATTTATGCTCGAAGGATATTTCGATTCGGATTTCGGAAGCTGCAAAGTTAATGCTAAATCAACAACAGCGGGGTGCCAGTTTTTCGGACCACGATTGGTCACCTGGCAATGCAAAAAGCAGACCTCTGTGGCTTTATCCACATGTGAAGCGGAGTATGTATCTGCTAGCAGCTGCTGCTCATAGATTTTGTGGATCCAGCAACAGATGCGCGACTACGGTTTGCAATTTCTAAACACCCCTATCTTTGTTGATAATGAGGCAGCGATTAACATTACTAAAAATCCAGTTCATCACGGTAAAACCAAACACATTGAAATTCGTCATCACTTCATTCGCGATTGTTTCGAGAAGAAGTTGATACGAATTGAGAAAATCCACACTGACGAGCAAAAAGCTGATTTATATACCAAAGCATTTGATAAAACTCGTTTTCAATATTTTCTAAAACTGAATGGTATGAAGATTTTATCGGTATTGGAGGAGATTATTGGCGTTGATGAAGGTACTATTGTAGATGATGATGTTGAGAAGCAATCTGCAATGGTTTGTCGTTTTTTTTTTACTTGTTTTGGTATTTAGGGGGAGTATAGGGTAATATTTTCAGAAAATACAAAAACAGTAAAAAATTAAAAAAAAAAAACCAAAAACATGAGATATTTTCAAAATCCAAAAACAATAGAAAATTGAAAAAGAGCTTGTGTAAAAAGGGAAAATGATAGTACATCGGCTTGACAGTTACGGTATGCTAAAGAAATGGAAAGTTTAAAAGGTTAAACAGTCTCGCTGATGATATGCCGATAGATTTTTGCACATTTAGTAGGTTTGTTCGGGATATAAACCTAAAATCCTTACTTGCTTATTTCGTGGGGAACACTACTTGGATATATAGGTAACCCCTGAAATCTTGTTTGAAGAATCCCTTTTTCTGAGATACTAGGTCTTTATACTCAGTGATATCTGGGGTATTATTCCGGGACTTCTGATAATGCGGAAGCAATGGCCTAGTCCCCGAATAATACTTTCTGCATTGCTTGAAACATAGCGCCGTCCTCAACATAAATGATGAGACAATAAAATTGCTAATCAATGCTGTTGTAAAAAAGATCCTCTAAAGGGGACACACCAAAGTCGAAGTCGTCATCTCTCTGCTGAACGGAAGTTCTGACCTGAGCTCTCATGGTTCTTCGCAATTTAACCCCGTACAGATATCATCTGTGGTATACTCACCTGTAAGACTGAATATTGGGATTTGGATACAGGAGTATATTCAAGAGGTGGAACACATGTATAAGTTTAAGTCTATAAAACATCTAATCTGTATCCTGGACAGATTGAAAATTGTGTGAGAATTTAAGTGGATCAGTATATTGACAATCTAAGCGAATTGTTTAATTCTGAATATGTAATCAAAGCTTAATGGTACTTGTGACTTGTCAAATAGCTGATATGATTCCCTAACACGCTCATCAAAAATATGTTTGTAAATAGTTTATTTTTACTGCATTTTATTTCTGTATTTCATTTCTAGTTTAGAAGCTTTATTAAAATCCAAAAAGATTTTACATTTCTGCTTTATTTTTTGACAAACCAAAGTGGAAAGCTGATCTTCAGATTCAAATTGAAGCAGATGCAGGAAGTTTCTGGGCTGGAGGATGAGTCGTGAGCTTAACTTGATAAGTTTGTGAAAGTTGAAAAGTAAAAGCAAGTTCATTAATTTGAAACTTGTAAATTTCGGAAAAATTGTTTGAAAAAAAATTGTACAAAATGTCAGTGTGATTTATCTCAGATCAACCAAGGTCATTAAGTTGGACTTGGTAGATAAATTGAGTAATCAGGGTTAAATGGATTTCTATTTCTGACATAACAACAATTGAAGTTGAAATGATAAGTTTTGAATTGAAATTATTATTGTCATGTATCTTATATTTGGGTAGAGATTGTACAGGAATCAAGTTCCCCATGGCTTCAAAATGTCAAAGTTTGAAATAGAATTCGAACCCAAGCTGATCGAGAGAGGGAGTCTGTGAAAGGGGGAGTCAGAATTTTGGATCAACAATCAAAGGGGAGATTGAAGATTAAAGTTTGAAGATAAAAATTGAAGAGAGCTTTTACAATGTCAAGACAAATTGGAAAGAGACAAAGACTAAAGACTCGACGCCGAAGACTTCGTCAACATCCAAGGGGGAGTCTGTTGGTGCATTTAGTGTCTGTTAACTTCGTCTTAATCGAGTCTTATGTCTAGATAGGATGAACGAGTGCACAACAGGATAGAAATTAGGGTTTGTACATGTGTAACTAGGTAATTTCGCTTGAGAGTGACATAGACATGTACAAGCGAAATCAACACATGTGATTTCGCTTGAACAAGGCTGTGACATCTTCAAGCGAAATCTCCATCATTATAAATAGGGTTGTGCCGTGTCATTTCAAGCGGATATGGTCTTGTTTATTGAGTCGAGGTGCTGCCGGATTTTTGTCAGAAATCTTTGTAAAGGCTCAGAAAATCAGTAATAGAAAAGAATTGAAAGGAAACAAGCTGTTTGACATTGTTTGCATTGATTCCACCTTTGTAAATGATGATGAACTACTCAACTTGACTGTTTAGGGTCATCGGAATGATCCAATATAAACCCTGTGACTTTCTCATCTTGTTCTTGCTGCCACTAGGCTGCTGGGTGACTTAATTCGCTTTTTTCGAAGGGGCGTAGTTTCCAAACTGCTTATCACGTACGCGGTTGTTGTTCAAACTTGCCGCCAGACGATAAACTTCTTCAATTATCTCGAGCCGAGCTGCTTCAATCGAATCTCGCATAGTAGGAAGTAACCCATTGATGTACTTGGTCACATGCGTTTAGGCGTAGAAACCAAGTGAGGCACGATTAAGCTGAGCTGCTTAAAACGAGTAGTATAAGCCAAATTGTCATCACCAATCTGCTTCAAATGCCAGAACTCTTCTTCGAGCTTCAGTTGTTCATGGGGAGGGCATAATTCAAGCATCATCAATTCTTGCACCTCAGTCCATGGAAAAGCATAGGCTTCTTCATTAGAACGGATGTTTCTCTCATTCGACCACCACTCTAGAGCTCTGCCTTGAAACATTCCCGTTGCACTCCTAGTCTTTAGATGCTCTGGGCACTCGCTGTTAATGAAGGTAACCTCGATGCTGTCAAACCATTCCAGCATAGCAGTCACCCCATCACTGCCCGTGAAAGGCTTAGGGTTGCAAGAGACAAAGTGTTTGTAGCTGAACCTTGTAGGCTTCTCTTTCTCTGTCTTAGAGTTAACAGAAGATGGTGGAGTGTTCGATCCCTGGATCTCAGAGACGATCTTTGGCACGACTCGAGCGATCTGGTCAGCCATGAAGGACATCATCTTTTTCTGAGACTTATCCCTGGATCTCTTGAGAGTGTCGGATAGCTTACGAGAAGACATCTAAAGATCCAACAAGAGGATCGTATAAGTCTAGGTTACAAAATCTCACAATATAGATTCACAAACGATAGATTAAGACTCAAGATTCAACAAGTTTCACGTAGTTTAAAGATTCGAGCTTTACTTTCACATAGATTCCAATAGATTCAACATCGCAAACCCACGACCTTCGCATGGCACGTTGTACGAAGTTTGGCAACATGTCAGAAACGCTTATATATAATATAAGAAGTACCAGCGGCGTATCCACCACGCTTCGGGCACATCGCTTCCACCTCGTATTCGGTGTCATGTTACATGTCGCAATTGCCAAACATAATAACACACTCATCATCATCATTAAACGCGCTTAGATTAACCCAATAGATTCACATAGATTAGTGTTCAACCATTTCACCATAATCCACAAACAACGAATCCCCACACGTCACGTGCTACGAAAGTTCGGCAACATGATGGAAGCACTTATATATAGGAAGTACCAGTAGCGTATCCACCATGCTTCAATCATGCCACGTCCGTCTCGTCATCGGTGTCGTGCTTCGCCAACCATAACACTAAACTCCATCATTCTCACAAGACTTTCACATAGATTAACCAAATAGTTTCAACAACTTCAGCCGAGCCTACAAAACTACGAACTTCACTTAGCGTGTGGTACGAAGGTTGGGTAACATGCTAGAAACACTTATATATAGGAAGTACCAATGGTGTATCCAGTATGCTTCGGACGTGCCACGTCCGCCTCGTCTTCGGCGCTAGGCTACGTTTCGTATTTTGTTACTCAAAACAACACATACATAGATTACACATAATTTACGCTAGAGTACACCAGTAGTTTCCCATAGTTTTAGAATTCAACAATCTCATCCCCGGTCTGCAAACACTAAGTTTCGCATGGCACGTGGTACGAAAGTTGGTAACATGTCGGAAACACTTATATATAGGAAGTACCAGCGGCGTATCCACCATGTTTCAGACATGTCACTTCTGTCTCATATTTCAGTGCCATATTACACTTAGTGTTTCAAAACCACAATAACATATAGATTCATCAAATAGCTTCACATAGTATCATAGTCGTTCAAGATTCACACATAGGTTAACATGATGAATAAAGCTTCATAAATTTAGTTTGTTCTAAGAGATTATGATTAGAGTTTTAGATTGTGGACATACGTGCGATATGTGTAAAAAGTCTCAAAATAAACGGAGAATCAAGTTTAAAATCACATGCAAAAAACGAGATAACGTATGTTGGGATTGAACCCTACAAAGGAACATTTGATAAAGCCAAAACTGGATCAGATCAGTGGATCCAGAATAAGCAGTTGTTTGCATCAGTTTGCATCAGTCTTTCCCCTTGAATGTGACCTAACATCTGATGCCCTCTAAGTACTTCCCTTCTACAACAACTGCTGATCTACATCAACTGCTGTTCACTCAAAGACTGCTGAAGACTAAACACTGATGACTCAATCTGGTGTTGTAGTTCAAGCACTGCTGAAGACACAAAGCACTGCTGGGGCTAAAGCAGTGGAATGAAGAAGCATCAGTTAGACTAGTATTTGTATTCATTTATTGTAATCGGTTGTTAGATAACAGTGTTTGTATTAGTCAGTGGTTAGAGGTTGTTTGGAGGTTAGATGTCACTTTCATGGTGTCAACAAAGATGCCACAATGGTTTGTTCTGTACTATAAATAGAACAGTACTCTGTACTGTTCTATTAGCTCTCTTCATCACAAAGTCATTTTGTACGAACATTCACTGTGAGCTCAGGCTGAGGGGGAGATTGTATGCATGCATGCACATTGTAATTGAAGATTGTAATAAATATAATCATTCGATTTCATGTTAAACATGTTTGTTAAAAATAATTCTCTCTTTGATTGTGTGTTGAAAGTTTGTTCCATTTAGTTTCCGCTGCACTTAATGTAACACCTCGAAAATTCACGTCCTATAATGTGTAGACACGTGTCATATGTTTAAAACGTATGAAAGAATATTATGAAAGGACTAAAGTTGACAAACATGGAAAGTATGTGAGTATACGTATTCTAAGTGTCAACAGTGAATAAATATATTGTACAATAACCCTACATGATGTTCATATCATCAAACGAATAAATCATGGATCATACGAAGCTAAAAGTGAGAGATTACAAACTACAGGGGTTAAATGTGTCAACATGTTTAAGTTATACCTCTAAGTGACCTTTTGACAAACCCGAAGCTTTGTAACTGTTAAATATGCTCACTAGAATGCACGATATAAATTTAATAAAGTTTCGTAATCGTATGAGAAAGTTATGTTCAAATTCGTGTGCGAGGGGTTAAAGCGTTAACGTTGAAAGTTATGACTTTTCGGGCTAACCGGAAGTGTCCAGGGACTTGGTAAAGTGGGTACAAGTCTTAAAGCCCTTGTAGGTAAATATAAGGGGGTCAAAATGCAAGAAATAAACTAGATGACCTTTCGAAGAGCCAAGGGACGAATATGCGGAAACTTGAAAATGAAAAAAATCTGATCAGAAGGGTTAAGGCGGGCCGCGTAAGGTCCATCAACACCCTTACGCGGGCCGCGTGAGGACGTCAGATGCAGAAACTTTGACCAGCAGCCTGTATTCGCGGGTATTCGACTTTTAATTGATCTTTTTGCATTATGGGCGACCCCTAGGCACCCCCTAAGCATTAGGGACACATGTTGGTGGGTTGTGGTCAGCGATAGAGTTGTGTGTCAACTTCTTGTGGTGAAAAATGCACTATATAAAGGCCATAAGTTGCAACTCATTGATCACACCTTCATCTGCATTCTTGGATCACTTCTGGAGCTCAAGCCTTCTCTCAAGTGGTCACTCATCAAGCTTAGGACTTCAGTAAGTTTGCTAATCCCTTCTTAATTAAGTTTTAGCTTAGTTTAGCTTAAAAGTCAAACCGTCGTAATTAACGGTTGACTTTAAGATTAATCACAAATGGTCCAGTGATTAGTCGAATCAAAAGTAGTTATAAGTTGGTATTTATGTGGGTAATAAACCCTTAAAAAGGTTCCCCCTGATTACCACTTTAACTAGGTCAAAAGTCGGGTCAAACTTATAATTAAAAAGTCAACAGGAAGCTTAATTTCTAATTTATGCATGATTAGCTATATAGAACACATACAACCTGTTTGATCATTGTTATAACTTGGTAATAAGTGTAAGAACATGTCTAAACATGTTCAACCCGACAATTTCCTGTAAATACCCGGTTCGGAACCGAAACTCACATAGTTTGACTTATACTTTGACTTTCAGTTCTGACCCGTTTAAGCATGTTTTAGAAATGCCTTAGAGCTTTATTTGGACCAGGTTACATGCTAGTATAACCCTCTGTGATTATACACCTCGGATCATTAGTTATCCAATTAATATGCATATTTCCGTTAATTGCTCATATGTTGACCATTATGCCCTTATTACCTTAAAACGTGATTTTTGGAAATGTAAAAGAGTAGAAACTTTAATTACTGATATATAAACTTGTATGCAAAGTTTGACATCAGTTTGAATTGTAGATTGAGAGTTATGCTCATTATCGTAAATTAAAAGCGTTATGTTAATAAAATGGCGTAATTAGCGTATAGCCTACTTAAACATACTTTTTGATATCAATCTCTTTACCCACTGATGTAATATATTATTTTGGGATTTTTAAAGATTTTTAATTAATTTTATGCTGAGCATAACTCATAGTCGTAGGCTTAATCCGGTAATTGTCGGTTTTGCCCTTACAGGCCATAAAATGAGTTTTACATATCTAAACGACTCCAAACCTTTTGCTACTGATCACATATGATAAATAAATTATTTTAAGCCTTCTGGAAATATAAAAATATCAGATTTATGTATCAAACCCGGAAATGGCCTTTAATCGCCTTTTTAAGCGTTTTTAACGCATAGTATGTGCTAGAACTATATTAAACATACAAGGGTTGATACCTACTGATATTTGAGGCAAATTATAATATTTTAACAGTAAGCAAAGGTTGATAAACTCAGACTTCGGTTTTGAGCTTTTATACTTTAAAATACCCCTACGGGGCATAGCTTGGTTATAATTGATAAATTTCACTTATATACTTTAACCTACTGATATAACTTAGTAAATTGAGTATATTTGCTGATTACATCAGACCTATAACTCAGCTTGTTACTTAAACTCTTTTATAAACTTTTAAATGACCAAACTACCCCTACGGGGCCTAGTTTGTGTTTAAATACGTTTCGGGCATAATGAAAGACATCTTACTGATGTCACAACATATTTGAGGCATAATTAACTTAGGAAACCAGTATATAACTCTCATGAATACCCGTCACGCTTATTACGCGTACGGTTCGGTTTATGTAACAAGTTTACATAAATTAGCCGAAACGGGTCAAACCTTAACGGTTTTATTTCAAAATCCAGAATGTGAATAATAAACCCATATTAAACAAGTCTTCAAACTTGTCGGGTTTAAATCACATTCTATCCGGTCTTCGCTTAATCGTGCGTACGAACCGTATCTTTGAAACTAGTCGGTCTAAGCTTAAGCTTAATTAAAGACCCGTTAGGATTCTAATAGGTTATTATAAAACCTTCGTTCCAGATTAGGAGGACCAGTAAAAGCTACGTGCATTTTGCTAATTGTGAATTATACTTTGCTCAGGTAAATACTTTTAACTTATTTTCCCTATACGGGCTTGGGTTACGGTATATAGCATACCGCTTGATCGGGCATCAAATCCTCCACCGTTGAGCGGGTAATTGAATAAATTTGACCGGCTCGTTTAAACAGTCTTGTTACTTAAAGCCTTTGGGGGGTTAATGACCATGTCCCGGATATCCTTGGCATCATTTTACGAAATGGCCACGACTTAAGCACGGGGTGTAGGCGTACACCCGTCAGTGCACAAAAGAATATTGTGGTGTGTCTATTGATCTTTAACCCGGACTTGATCCGGGCTACTGAACGCACAAGGAGCATGTAATTCGTTCACAAGATTATAATATTAAATAATTCTCCCAAGTTAAATAAAAATGTTTATGCCATGTGCATCCAAACCAATTTTCAATCATTTTCCAAAATGAGTCAGTTGAATGTATTTACCAGTGTAAACTGACGTATTTTCCCAAAAAGATTAAATGCAGGTACTAAGAGAAATTGGCTGGGATTTCTCCTTAGCATCATTAGAAGTCTCGCAAGCTTAAGATGCCTGAAGTCTGTTGAACTGTTGTTCTATTTTATTTTCGATCCATCTGTGGATAAACTTCCGAATATTGTGACATTTGATATTACAATATTAAATTCGGTTGTATTATATCTTTTAAATTGCTTCCGCTGTGCATATTAAATATTGTGTTGTTTGACTATTATGTTGCCAACCACGTCACGATAATCCCCCACCGGGCCCACCGGTGACACGTGGAAATTGGGGTGTGACAGGTTGGTATCAGAGCCAACACTGAGTGAATTAAACACTAGCCTTTTGTGTTTAATCTCAGTTACACAATTGCATAATTCTAAACTTTCGAGTCTAGACATATAACATAGGACAAATTCCACTTTGTTTATGTTGTCCTTTATTTGCATATATTTTTGTTTTGTTATCTCATATTATAATGACAGGATTTACAAAATGCCGCCAAGATTCTTCAGGAGAAGGGGAAGAGGCAAGGGGCCAATCACCGCCCCCAATGATAATGAAGCTGGACCATCACATGCGCGAGCTCCGTCTACTACCGAGAGTGATGACCATCGGCAGAACAGGAGGAACTTGTTTGAACCAGCCAGACGATCGGTATCCCACAGCTCTACACCTCCGGTCCAAAACCCTTATGGGCCACAACCGGAGTACGAGCCCAACAACCCTCAGCCCTCGTATATACCATTACAGCGATCGTTATCGCATCATTCTTTCGGGGACCCCACACCAGTTTTTCAGGGCCGGTTTAATCCGGTAGGCTACGTGCAAGAACCCGTGGGTTTTAACCCACTGGGGCTAGACGATCACTTCTCCGGTGATAATGCGGATGACATGGACGAGGATACGGACCCCGTCGAACCTGCAAGTGGTACTCCGAACCACCCGATAGAGATCTCTGACGGATCTTCTTTCCACGGATCACCCTATGGTGGTCCAGACAGCTTCCAAGCCATGTTTACCAGGCATGAATGGTATTATACACCTTCCCACCATTCATCTCCTCAGCAGCAGCAGCCGCAGCAGCAACAGGATCCCTCTGTGGATTCCAGATTCGTGGCAGTCACGCCACCGCCTCCACCGCCGCCAGTGCAGCCGGCACCTCCGCAACCACCGAGGCGAAGGAGAACCGGTGCGCGCATGTCGTCACGAGCAGGGGACTTCCATTTCAGTTCCCCACGTCAATCCAGTGGCAGCCACTATCCGCCACATCAGGAGGACCCACAAATGGGTGGACCTTCGAACCCAGCTGTACCACAGCCACCGCCGATGGGTTTTGATAACCCAATTCCAGCATACACGGGTTCCATGGCGTATAACCCGTTTGAACCGCCAAATCACCACAATTATGGTTACGCGGAGGCCGACCCTTACATGGTAGCGGCGAACTACAACACCCAAGGACCCTATGGAGATCCATGGGGAGTAGGGTACCCAACACATGGGTACCAGATACCTCCTAGGCCTATTATTCGGACTCAATCGCAGCCGCCTAGGTTTTCCCCACCTGAGCATGAAGAACTCCTTCAGAGGTTGGATCAAGTTGAACGGGAAGTTCACATGGACCGCAGGGAGAGACAGACTTTCTTCCAAGGATTAACAAGTTTGATCAAAGGGAAGAGCAAGAAGGATCATTGAATCCTTCCACTGTTGTTTTTCCTTGTATCAGTTAAGCCCCTCCGTGGGCCTGTATTTACTATATTTGTTTTGACCCCTGCGTGGGTCTATTTTCCGTTAACCCCTGCGTGGGTATGATGTTTGTTTGTTTAAAGTCCCTGCGTGGACTAGTATGTTGATTGACCCCTGCGTGGGTAATTGTTGTTGAAAAGACCCGTTTAGGGCAGCGTGTAATATTATAATAAATTAATGGAATGTTGGTTTTATAAATTTCATGTTTGCCATTATGTGCATATATAAATTATAAATTAAATAAATTAAATTAAAATCATTCCTTTTTGAAATAATCTGCCTATGTAAATTTTTAATAAGAATCTTAAAGTGTGAAACCTAGCCTTCGGGTCATTTTAAGGCCGGGCCAAGATGGTAAGACCTGTTCAAAAGATTCAAATCCCTGTTAACATCTGTATACATGTTAACGCTCCTGGCAGACGTGATTCATTTTAAATCACACACGTTATTATTATATAAGGATCTTTCTAAAGATTCCAAGCCCAACTTAATGATCTCTGAATCATGGGTTAAATCATCAATTAAGATGATCATATTTTTACCATACGTGGTAATACATGCCTACGGGCCCTGCTCATTTCCATATGAGCCAAAAGACAGTGGTAGCGATGACTCCCTGTCAGATAAAGGTAATGAACTAGGTTCAAACCTTCATGCTTTGATTCTCTGAAATCATAGCTTATAATTTAAAAATGTCCACGTGACTAGGCCTTTTGTGCCACAAATAAAACTGTTATTGTTTTATAATTAGGATAAATTATTATAGAAATCCTAAATAAATATGATTAATAAATTAACCAAATATGGTCTCTGTTTACCATGGTTAATGAATTTCCCTAAGGGGCAATTCCATAATAAACTCCCAAATAAACTATTGTCCTTGTTTTCTGCAACAGTTCAATTAAAATGGCTAACTCAGACGAGGGTAATAGTCATCCAGCGGAGAATAACGAGAACGCCCGGATTAATCTAACGGGTGCTGAATTGAAAGCAATCATAGACAGCGCTGTTACACAGGCTTTGGAAAGGCAGTACGAAGAGTATAGTGGGACTCGTAGTAGGACCCTATCTACGCAGCCTTCAAAGCCACCGTCCAAGAAGGACGACTCGAAGAAAGATGATGATCGACGCTCCTCGAACCACAGTGCTCCATCTCAGCAGGTTATACTAAATCAGGGACCCCGTGACAAGGGTTGCTCGTATAAATATTTCGTTTCCTGCAAACCCCTGGATTTCACTGGGGAGAAGGGAGCCATTAACTGTATGACGTGGCTGGATGAGATGGATACGGTTGTAGATATCAGCGGATGCGCTGAAAGAGACGTGGTCAAGTTTGTGTCGCAGTCTTTTAAGGGTGAAGCGTTAGCATGGTGGAGATCTCTGATTCAAGCCACCGGAAAAATCCCATTGTACAACATGTCGTGGGAACAATTTGTTGCCCTTATCAGGGAAAATTACTACCCTCAGCATGAGGTGGAGAAGATAGAGTCTGATTTTCTATCATTGGTGATGACAAACCTTGACTGTCAAGCTTACCTAACGAGCTTCAACACGATGTCCCGGTTGGTACCTTATCTGGTAACCCCGGAACCAAAAAGAATAGCTCGATTTATCGGTGGTTTAGCCTCGGAAATCAAGGCAAGCGTGAAGGCTTCTCGGCCAGCTACTTTTAGATCTGTAGCTGACATTTCCTTGTCCCTCACTTTGGATGCGGTCAGGCAGAGATCGCTGAGGAATAAGGAGGCTGAGAAGAGAAAACGTGAGGATGATAGTTCACGTAGATCGAACAAGAAGCACCGTGGGAACGGTAACAACAAGAAAGGATCGGAGTCAAGGAAAGATGGGCATAATTCTGGTGAGAAGCCCAAATGCAAAGTTTGCAAGAAGCAGCACTTTGGAAAGTGCAGACTTGAGTCGAACTCTCAGACTCAGTCAAAAACCTATGCTTGTGGTATATGCAAGTCCACGGATCACAAAACCTTGGATTGCAAGAAGATGAAAGACGCAACATGCTACCGTTGCAATGAAAAGGGCCATATTAAAACCAACTGCCCTAAATACACCAAAAAGCCTGAGGAGGCCAAGAAGACTAATGCCAGAGTCTTCAGAATGGACGCAAAAGAAGCGGTTCTAGACGACAACGTTATTACAGGTACTTTCCTTGTAAATGACGTTTATGCTAGAGTACTTTTTGATTCAGGCGCTGATAAGTCTTTCGTTGATAATAAGTTTTGTGAATTACTGAAATTACCTGTCAAAACCTTAAAAGTGAATTATGAGGTGGAGTTAGCAGATGGTACTTTAGAAACCGTCTCAACTGTGTTAGATGGATGTGTTATATCCATTAAGAACCATTCTTTTCCTCTGTCTCTACTTCCCTTTAAGTTGGCCGGTTTTGAAATAGTTCTGGGTATGGACTGGTTATCTCATAACCAGGCCCAAATTGTCTGTAACAAGAAACAAGTGGTGATAAAGACTCCGTCTGGTGAATCACTTACCATTCGGGGAGATACCCAGTATGGGCTGCCTGAGCAAGTGACTATGCTCAAGGCTTCAAAATGTTTAAAGAAGGGATGTGTCATCTACATGGCACAAGTGATTATTGATGAGCCCAAACCAAAGATAGAAGACATCCCTGTCATCTCTGAATTCCCAGAAGTTTTTCCGAAAGAACTACCTGGTTTGCCACCAGATAGGCAAGTGGAATTCAGGATTGATATCATCCCCGGAGCAGCACCAATTGCCAGTGCACCCTATAGGTTGGCTCCAACAGAAATGAAAGAATTGAGGACACAGCTAGACGAATTGCTAGCCAAGGGTTTCATAAAACCTAGTTCGTCTCCTTGGGGATCACCAGTCCTGTTTGTCAAGAAGAAGGACGGATCGATGCGTCTGTGCATCGATTATCGTGAGCTTAATAAGGTCACGATCAAGAATAGGTATCCTTTACCCAGGATCGATGATTTGTTCGATCAGTTACAAGGGGCCAGTTATTTCTCGAAGATTGATTTGAGGTCAGGCTACCATCAACTGAAGGTTAGAGATGAAGACGTGCATAAAACTGCATTTAGGACTCGTTATGGTCATTACGAGTTCCTAGTGATGCCTTTTGGGCTCACTAATGCACCGGCCGCGTTCATGGATCTCATGAATCGCGTTTGCAAGCCGTACTTAGATAAATTCGTCATCGTTTTCATCGACGCCATCCTTATCTATTCGAAGAATCAAGCTGACCATGAGAAACACCTTCGCTGTATTCTCAAGCTCATGCACCAGGAGAAGCTCTATGCCAAATTCTCCAAGTGTGAATTTTGGCTTCGAGAGGTCCAATTCCTTGGACATGTGGTCAGTGAGCGTGGTATCCAAGTGGATCCCGCTAAGGTTGAAGCAGTTATGAACTGGCAAGAGCCAAAGACGCCTACAGAGATTCGTAGCTTCCTGGGATTGGCAGGATATTACAGGCGTTTCATTGAAAAATTTTCAAGGATTGCTGCACCCCTAACTTCCTTGACCAAGAAGAAAGTAAAGTTCGTTTGGGGCCCTAAGCAGCAAGAGTCCTTTGATATTCTGAAGCAGAAGTTGAGCAACGCCCCAGTACTGACATTGCCAGATGGAATAGAAGATTTTGTGGTTTACTGCGATGCTTCACACATTGGCATGGGGTGTGTGCTTATGCAAAAAGGCAAGGTTATTGCCTATGCATCACGACAGTTAAAGGTGCATGAAAAGAATTACACCACCCACGACTTGGAGTTGGGTGCCGTTGTGTTCGCACTAAAACTGTGGAGGCATTATCTTTATGGAATCAAATGTGTTATCTATTCTGATCACAAGAGCCTCCAGCATCTGTTTAATCAGAAGGAATTAAACATGAGGCAACGCCGTTGGATGGAGACTTTGAATGATTATGATTGTGAAATCAAGTACCATCCCGGCAAGGCGAATGTAGTCGCCGATGCCTTGAGTCGAAAGGAGAGGGTGAAACCCATCCGAATCAATGCCAAGCGCATGGAGATAAAAAATAATTTGATTGAAAGGTTGTTAGCTGCACAGAAGGAAGCTGTGTTGGAAGCTAACTATCCTAAAGAAAAGTTAGGAGTAACTGAGGAGCAGTTAACTCTTAGCAAGGACGGAATTTTACGATTAAATGGACGAATATGGGTTCCAATTCATGGAGGACTTCGAGATGTCATCCTCCAGGAAGCCCATAGTTCCAAATACTCCGTTCATCCTGGAGCTGATAAGATGTACCAGGATCTAAAGGCAAATTATTGGTGAATAGGCTTGAAGAAGTCTGTAGCCACTCATGTAGCTAAATGCTTGACATGTACGCAAGTCAAAGCCGAGCATAAAAAACCGTCAGGTTTGCTACAACAGCCTGAACTTCCTACTTGGAAGTGGGAAATGGTAACTATGGATTTTTTTACCAAGTTACCCAAGACAAGGAAAGGAAATGATACAATATGGGTTATAGTTGATAGACTGACTAAGTCAGCACATTTCTTACCCATCAAGGAGACTTATAGCTCCGACATGTTAGCCCAGTTATACGTGGATAAGATTGTAGCCTTACATGGCATACCTGTGTCTATTATCTCTGATAGAGATACTAGATACACGTCACATTTTTGGAAGAGTTTCCAACAATCTTTGGGCACATGTTTGAATTTTAGTACGGCTTATCATCCTCAGACTGACGGTCAGAGTGAGCGTACTATTCAAACGTTGGAAGACATGCTACGTGCATGTGCGATCGATTTGGGTGGTAGTTGGGATAAGAACCTACCATTAATCGAATTCTCCTACAACAATAGCTACCATACCAGCATTAAGGCTGCGCCCTTCGAGGCATTATACGGTAGAAAGTGTAGATCGCCCGTTTGTTGGGCGGAAGTTGGGGATGTCCAATTATCAGGACCAAAAATAGTCTTTGAAACGACGGACAAGATTGTCCAGATTCGTGACCGTCTCAAAGCTGCCCGGGATAGGCAGAAGAGCTACGCAGATCCAAAGCGTAAAGCTTTTCACTTCAAAGTAGGTGATAAAGTGTTGCTTAAAGTATCGCCCTGGAAAGGGGTGATGCGATTTGGTAAGAAAGGCAAGCTAAGCCCGAGATACATAGGACCTTTCGAGGTAATCGAACGTGTCGGGTCAGTTGCCTATAAATTAAACTTACCTGAAGAGCTCAGTGGAATTCACAATGTGTTCCACATCTGCAATCTGAAGAAGTGTTTCGCTGACGAATCACTGGTTATACCACATACAGATGTGCATATAGATGAGAGCTTGAAGTTTGTGGAAAAACCATTGTCGATTGAGGATCGACAGGTTAAGAAGCTTCGAAGGAAGCATGTACCTATTGTAAAGGTCAAATGGGATGCCCGTAGAGGTCCCGAATACACGTGGGAAGTTGAATCCACGATCAAAGAAAAGTACCCTTACTTATTTCAGTAAATCTCGGGTCGAGATTTATTTTAAGGGGGTGAGGATGTAACACCTCGAAAATTCACGTCCTATAATGTGTAGACACGTGTCATATGTTTAAAACGTATGAAAGAATATTATGAAAGGACTAAAGTTGACAAACATGGAAAGTATGTGAGTATACGTATTCTAAGTGTCAACAGTGAATAAATATATTGTACAATAACCCTACATGATGTTCATATCATCAAACGAATAAATCATGGATCATACGAAGCTAAAAGTGAGAGATTACAAACTACAGGGGTTAAATGTGTCAACATGTTTAAGTTATACCTCTAAGTGACCTTTTGACAAACCCGAAGCTTTGTAACTGTTAAATATGCACACTAGAATGCACGATATAAATTTAATAAAGTTTCGTAATCGTATGAGAAAGTTATGATCAAATTCGTGTGCGAGGGGTTAAAGCGTTAACGTTGAAAGTTGTGACTTTTCAGGCTAACCGGAAGTGTCCTGGGACTTGGTAAAGTGGGTACAAGTCTTAAAGCCCTTGTAGGTAAATATAAGGGGGTCAAAATGCAAGAAATAAACTAGTTGACCTTTCGAAGAGCCAAGGGACGAATATGCGGAAACTTGAAAATGAAAAAAATCTGATCAGAAGGGTTAAGGCGGGCCGCGTAAGGTCCATCAACACCCTTACGCGGGCCGCGTGAGGACGTCAGATGCAGAAACTTCGACCAGCAGCCTGTATTCGCGGGTATTCAACTTTTAATCAATCTTTTTGCATTATGGGCGACCCCTAGGCACCCCCTAAGCATTAGGGACACATGTTGGTGGGTTGTGGTCAGTAATAGAGTTGTGTGTCAACTTCTTGTGGTGAAAAATGCACTATATAAAGGCCATAAGTTGCAACTCATTGATCACACCTTCATCTGCATTCTTGGATCACTTCTGGAGCTCAAGCCTTCTCTCAAGTGGTCACTCATCAAGCTTAGGACTTCAGTAAGTTTGCTAATCCCTTCTTAATTAAGTTTTAGCTTAGTTTAGCTTAAAAGTCAAACCGTCGTAATTAACGGTTGACTTTAAGATTAATCACAAATGGTCCAGTGATTAGTCGAATCAAAAGAAGTTATAAGTTGGTATTTATGTGGGTAATAAAGCCTTAAAAAGGTTCCCCCTGATTACCACTTTAACTAGGTCAAAAGTCGGGTCAAACTTATAATTAAAAAGTCAACAGGAAGCTTAATTTCTAATTTATGCATGATTAGCTATATAGAACACATACAACCTGTTTGATCATTGTTATAACTTGGTAATAAGTGTAAGAACATGTCTAAACATGTTCAACCCAACAATTTCCTGTAAATACCCGGTTCGGAACTGAAAGTCACATAGTTTGACTTATACTTTGACTTTCAGTTCTGACCCGTTTAAGCATGTTTTAGAAATGCCTTAGAGCTTTATTTGGACCAGGTTACATGCTAGTATAACCCTCTGTGATTATACACCTCGGATCATTAGTTATCCAATTAATATGCATATTTCCGTTAATTGCTCATATGTTGACCATTATGCCCTTATTACCTTAAAACGTGATTTTTGGAAATGTAAAAGAGTAGAAACTTTAATTACTGATATATAAACTTGTATGCAAAGTTTGACATCAGTTTGAATTGTAGATTGAGAGTTATGCTCATTATCGTAAATTAAAAGCGTTATGTTAATAAAATGGCGTAATTAGCGTATAGCCTACTTAAACATACTTTTTGATATCAATCTATTTACCCACTGATGTAATATATTATTTTGGGATTTTTAAAGATTTTTAATTAATTTTAGGCTGAGCATAACTGATAGTCGTAGGCTTAATCCGGTAATTGTCGGTTTTGCCCTTACGGGCCATAAAATGAGTTTTACATATCTAAACGACTCCAAACCTTTTGCTACTGATCACATATGATAAATAAATTATTTTAAGCCTTCTAGAAATATAAAAATATCAGATTTATGTATCAAACCCGGAAATGGCCTTTAATCGCCTTTTTAAGCATTTTTAACGCATAGTATGTGCTATAACTATATTAAACATACAAGGGTTGATACCTACTGATATTTGAGGCAAATTATAATATTTTAACAGTAAGCAAAGGTTGATAAACTCAGACTTCGGTTTTGAGCTTTTCGGCTTATGTGAAATTACCAAAATACCCCTACGGGGCATAGTTTGGTTATAATTGATAAATTTCACTTATATACTTTAACCTACTGATATAACTTAGTAAATTGAGTATATTTGCTGATTACATCAGACCTGTAACTCAGCTTGTTACTTAAACTCTTTTATAAACTTTTAAATGACCAAACTACCCCTACGGGGCCTAGTTTGTGTTTAAATACGTTTCGGGCATAATGAAAGACATCTTACTGATGTCACAACATATTTGAGGCATAATTAACTTAGGAAACCAGTATATAACTCTCATGAATACCCATCACGCTTATTACGCGTACGGTTCGGTTTATGTAACAAGTTTACATAAATTAGCCGAAACGGGTAAAACCTTAACGGTTTTATTTCAAAATCCAGAATGTGAATAATAAACCCATATTAAACAAGTCTTCAAACTTGTCGGGTTTAAATCACATTCTATCCGGTCTTCGCTTAATCGTGCGTACGAACCGTATCTTTGAAACTAGCCGGTCTAAGCTTAAGCTTAATTAAAGACCCGTTAGGATTCTAATAGGTTATTATAAAACCTTCGTTCCAGATTAGGAGGACCAGTAAAAGCTACGTGCATTTTGCTAATTGTGAATTATACTTTGCTCAGGTAAATACTTTTAACTTATTTTCCCTATACGGGCTTGGGTTACGGTATATAGCATACCGCTTGATCGGGCATCAAATCCTCCACCGTTGAGTGGGTAATTGAATAAATTTGACCGGCTCGTTTAAACAGTCTTGTTACTTAAAGCCTTTGGGGGGTTAATGACCATGTCCCGGATATCCTTGGCATCATTTTACGAAATGGCCACGACTTAAGCGCGGGGTGTAGGCGTACACCCGTCAGTGCACAAAAGAATATTGTGGTGTGTCTATTGATCTTTAACCCGGACTTGATTCGGGCTACTGAACGCACAAGGAACATGTAATTCGTTCACAAGATTATAATATTAAATAATTCTCCCAAGTTAAATAAAAATGTTTATGCCATGTGCATCCAAACCAATTTTCAATCATTTTCCAAAATGAGTCAGTTGAATGTATTTACCAGTGTAAACTGACGTATTTTCCCAAAAAGATTAAATGCAGGTACTAAGCGAAATTGGCTGGGATTTCTCCTTAGCATCATTAGAAGTCTCGCAAGCTTAAGATGCCTGAAGTCTGTTGAACTGTTGTTCTATTTTATTTTCGATCCATCTGTGGATAAACTTCCGAATATTGTGACATTTGATATTACAATATTAAATTCGGTTGTATTATATCTTTTAAATTGCTTCCGCTGTGCATATTAAATATTGTGTTGTTTGACTATTATGTTGCCAACCACGTCACGATAATCCCCCACCGGGCCCCCCGGTGACACGTGGAAATCGGGGTGTGACACTTAACCTTAATTCATCTTCATTATAATCAAACAAGCACAATCATAAGAAACTCAGATCCTAACAACATAAAAGTTAGGCTCATAAAACATAGGATTGTTCCGGGTAGGGGAACGGTGACTAACCAAAGTGAATCGAATCCCCTTTCGAATCGAGGCAACGCGTCTTGACTTACTTAGACAAATACGTCATCGATATTAGGCCTACGATATTCATCCTTTTGGTCATTCCACGTTCCTAATTGATTGGGAATTTCGAGACTTTGGCGAGACACGAAAATCAAAGAGTGGGACTAGTTATCAAGGTCTGAGTTTCACCTCTATCTTGACAACAGCGTACCCTAATAGCGTCGGTACTTGTCAACAGACAGGATCTACTAGAATGAAGTAAGGAAATTTCCCCATCAAGGTGTGGATGTCACTCCTGTCTTGAGGGCAAATCTCGTGCAAAATACAAACACTGTTTAGCAGTGTATCCAAAGGTTACAAGTGTCTATTGTGTCAGCCTTAGGAAAGGTATGTAAGTTTAACAGGAAATGTGCTGCTAGGAAGCAGATACGATAGAATGCATAAGTGTTAAACAACAGATAAGAGTCAAGATTCCTAGAACTATAGACTAGGGCAAGTATTCCTACATATCCTAATTCCCTATAGTTATGGCTCTGATACCAATCTTTCACACCCCAACCGATGGCGGAAACATCGGGGTGCAGCACTAAGCGTTCAGATTGCTCAAGAGTTTCCATAACACTAATAGTTTCCAATAGTAATTAGTTAAGTTTCATGATAACATTGTCTAAAACATCAAACACAAAACCAAAGTACCAAATACAACAACAAAACATTGTTTCAAGTTTCTAGATTTACTAGGCGAGTTTCTAAGCATCAATCCTCGCTTGTTTCTAGAGAATCAGCATTCTATCAGCCTGCAACATGTATTAAAATAAAGTCAGTACAAAAATGTACTAGCGAGTATACAAGTTTGAGTATATAGCATAATAGATTAAAAGAACTCATATCCATCATGTAAACGATAAAAATGGTTTCAGCCATGCTAGTATTCGCAGTCCAAGTGATAGCCTAAGTGTCCCGATGCTTTAGGTATTTTCCCAAGACTCAAGGAAAACTAGAATCCTCCTAACAATACCCCTAAGAATAACGGGGAGGTGCATCTTCCTATAGTGCTACTATTGTTAAGGCGGAACTACACACAAGGATTAAACGTTCACATAGCATAAAGAATCAAGAATCACAAGTATCAAGTTTCACATTCACAGAGGATAGAGTTTAGATTCAAAAAGTTTCAAGTTTCATAGAATACATGTTGCATCCCAAAATTTAAAACGAAAAGGGATCGAGTATACTCACAGTGATTGCTCAACAGTAACACTGTTATTGGATCAAAGGGAGCTCTTAGGATTAGCCTGATTGGAGTACAATAGATAAGTGTCGGATCAATCACCTGATCGGATGGCCATCTGGTCGGATGACATATATGATTTGGGACGGATCGCCATCCGATCGGATGGTCATCCGTATGGATGGCCATTCGATCTAATGGTCATTTGATCCATTGACCGAGTTTCCAAAAATGATTAAGTGTTCATACCAAGTGTTCAAACCCGGGTTTTCGATCGGATGGTCATCCAATCGGATGGTCGTTCGGTCGAATGACCCTTTTAATTGCTCGTTTCGTTGAAAAACAGAGTAAGGGTTAATCATGAGAAAAGTTGATTAATCAGTGCCTGTAAAACAACTAGGATGACGTCACAACCACAGGATATCAATAATAACATTGGTTCTCTCTTCAAACCACCTATGTTGAAGAGAAATGAATACAACATCTGGGAGTGAAGGAAGAGTCACATCTTAGCTCAACAGAATACCGGATGTTGGAAGTCGGTTATCTTTGGACCACATGTTCCAATGGTGCCAAGTGCTGAGGATCTAAAGGTTTTTGTTCCTAAGAAAATTGAGAACTATACTGACCAAGATTTTCAAAAAATTGAACTGGATGCCAAGGCATTTAGCATCGTTGCATCTGCACTACCAAATGAGATTTATGCTGGACTGTTACATTGTAACAGTGCCAAGGAATTGTGGGATGCACTTAAGGAACAGTTTGGGGGGACTGAAGAAGTAATTGAAAATAACAGGGAAATTCTGAACCAACAGTATGAAACGTTTTGTCACATTAAGGGTGAAACATTAACACAGTAGTTTGAGCGATTTAGTTGTCTCATAAGTGAACTTAAGCTTGTTAAAACTAAATTTCCTAAATCAACAGTAAACAGCAGGTTTTTAAGGTCACTTCCTGAAAAATGGGACACAATTGCTTTTGTAACCAGAAACTATGTTGAGTTCAAAGATCTGACCCTGACCCAACTTCATGGTAGACTCCTGACCTATGAAAGGGAGTTGAACCAGAAAAAGAAGTTACAAGAGTCTGGAAAAGTTGCAGATGATTATTCATTTGGCAGCACAGCTCTTTTGGGTCAGGAAGAATCTGTTAGTAGTAAGGATCAGAGTTATGATCATTACATTGACATAACTGCTGGTGGAGCATTTAATAACTCTGATTCTTACTCAAACAACTATGCTTTCACAGCTAGTAGTGAAAACCAGAATTCTGACAATCTGTGCTTTGAACTCAATGATCTGCGGCATTTTAATCCAACTGACTTAGAGGAAATGGACATTTTACACCGACTTGCACTGCTGAGTGTTAGAACCAGCAAGTTTTACAAAAGGACAGGGAGGAAATTTCCAGGGTTACATGGGAACTTAAAAAGTAGGGCTGGATAAGTCAAAGATTAAATGCTATAAGTTTAATAGGTTAGGTCATTTTGCTAGGGAGTTCAGGAGTCAAACCAATGGACCAATTATTACACATCCTAGCTCAAATCCTAGACCACAAAATAACCAAAACACTGTGCATTATGCCCAATATGCCCCTACTGCTCATGTAAACACTGCTCACTATGCACACCCTGCAACCCCTGTTCCTGTGCATTATGTTCAAACCACTGTTCCTCAGATACAGTATGTCCAAGCCCCTACTCCTCAGGTTCAGGTGCAATAAGTTGCACCTCAACAAGCTGTACCAGAAGTGTTTCAACCAGATCAGCAAAGCTTTTTCACCCAAGGCCTTGTTGACTGGAGCAGCTTACCTGAAGAGTTAGGAGATGAAAATTTTGCACTCTATGCTCAAAATAATGTTTCTAGTGATGATGTTTATTTTGTAGCTTTGGAGTCTATACCAGAAGGGCTGGAAACTGAAGAAGGACAGTCAAGTGATGAAACAGTGGATACAATTGCTGAAGCAGTGGTTACTACTATTGCTGATGAAATATTGCTGGGAGAAAGTTCAGAACCCCTGTTGGAACCACTATCTGACCCCTGGTCTGAAGAAGAAAAGAAGAAACAAGGTGAAAAACAAGAGAAAGCTCAAGAAGAAAGTGATCATACATGTGATTGTGCCATGATGGCTGCAACTAAGGTATCACCTCAGGTTCTTAAAAACCTTTGTTCAGACAAATGCATTATAGCATTTGCAAACATTAAGGAGGTGAATGAAAACCTTAGAGATAGGTTATTAACTGGGGAAGTACAATTTGAAAAGTCTTTAAAAGAACTAAAAATCAAATTGTCTGAAAAAGAGAATGAAATTTGCAGCATCAAACAAGAGCATAGCATAACCAAGGACCAACTCCAGACAATGATAGAAAAATATCAAGTCTGCAAAAAGGAGTTGGAAGCCACCCAAATCACTTGTGAAAAATAGGTGGAATCCTGCAAAGGTTATGAGATTATGCTTGAAAAATAGCTTGAAAGTAATGTAAAATTTGGCATAGGGTTTAGAAAAAATGACCAAGTTGAAAACATTGCTGCAAATCAAGCTGGTTCTGTTGAAATCATACCAACCAACCAACAAGAATGGCCAAGAAGTTAAAATAACTGATAAACTTGGTAACAAAATCACTCTGGAAAGATCTGTGGGGTCCTCAACTTTTGAGGAGATTGAGAAATACCAATTCAAACCCACATGGTCTGATGAGTGTGACATTCTCGAAAATTTCAAACCAATGGACTTCACAATTGTGGATGGTGTCAAAGCTCCTACGGCCAAGGTCACTCCTCTTAAGGACATCCCAACAGTGGTTCAAAACTCTGTTGCAAAGGAGTCTGAAAAGAAGAAAAGAAAAGGTTAAACTTGTTTTGTGATTTCTGTGAAAAGAAAAATCATTTGACCAAAGATTGTTTTCATCTTAAAGCATATGATATCAACAAAATAAGCATAATTGTGCCTTCTCAGAGCTGCACCATCTGTGGTAAAACAAACCACCTCACTCAGGAGTGGGTGTATCTCAAATCCTTTGATGTAAAAAAGAATGAGTACACTTCAAAAACATCCATGAGTTCATCAAAACCACAAGTCAAGAAACAACCACTGTTTGTGCCAGTTCAAACAGCTGTTACAAAACAGCTGAACCAAACCTCTGTTAAAAGAGATGTTCAGGTAACTGATGCACCCCCTGCCAACCAATACCTAAGAGGTAAAGGTCAACCACCATATCCTAGGGTCCCACATGTTTATGAAGCCTACAAAAGGTCTTCTAAACCAAGAGTGAACAGGCATCCCTATGGATATCAAGAATTGATTGGAAATGGCCCCCAACAATGGTTAGAGAAACAAGCTGCAAAAATTAATCAATCCCCTGATCTAACCACTGTCCATCTTCCTGACCTTAACATAGACACTATTGAGACCCCATCCAAAGACTTATTGGCTTTGGAGACCCTCCTGAACTAACTATTTACTTGATGTGCAGGGAGCTTCTGCATGCTTAGATAGTCTTTGGTATGTAGATAGTGGAGGCTCCAAGCACATGACTGGATGTAGAGCCCTACTCAAAGAATTTAAAACTCATGGAGAGGGTGATATATCTTTTGGTAATAATAGTAAAGGGAAGGTGATGGGTTCTGGTACAGTACAGTCTGGAAATGTTAAGTTTGGAAATGTCAATCTGATAGACAATCTAAAATTCAACCTCCTTAGTGTCTCTCAAATGAGTGACAAAGGTTATGGTTCTTTCTTTACTAAGGAGTGTTGTAGGATTATTGGACCAGAAATGGTTGAAAAGATTGAAGAAATAATAAAAAATGGAATAACTAAACTTGTTGCTCAAAGAAGTGGCAATGTTTATGTAGTTAATTTGTCAAAAGAGAACCCAAGAACTGATGCCCGTCTGTTCTCAGCTGCCTCTAACAAAGAGACATAACTTTGGCACAGGAGATTGGGGCACACAAATCTCAAGACAATCACTGCTTTGTTAAAACAGAGGTTAGTAAGAGGTCTTCCTCAAAAACTGTTCACCTGTCCTGAGCATTGTGTTTCCTGCTTAAAAGGAAAACAACATAAAAGCTCATTTAAGTCCATTAAAGAGTCCAAAACAACCAAGTGCTTGCAAATGCTTCACATGGATCTGTTTGGCCTAGTTAAAGTCATGAGTCTTAGAAAGAAGAGATATTGTTTGGTAATTGTAGAAGACTTTTCTAGGTTTACATGGACTTATTTCTTACATTCCAAAGATGAGACTGCATGTATTCTGCAAGACTTTGTCACACGGGTTAAAAAGCAGTTTGACTTGCCACTAAAAATCTTCAGGAGTGACAATGGCACAGAATTCAGAAAATAGGGAGTTGGATGAGTTTTGGGTGTCCAAAGGAATTGTAAGGCAGTACAGCATTCCAAGGACACCAGAACAAAATGGGGTAGTTGAAAGAAAGAACAGAACTTTGATAGAGGCTACCAGGGCCATGCTTCCTGATTCAGGTTTACCATTAACTTTCTGGGCAGAGGCTGTAAACACTGCCTGCTATGTCCAGAACAGAGTTTTAATAAACCCCAGGCATCAAAAGACTACCTATGAAATTATGTATAAAATAAAACCACTGATCTCATATTTCAAAGTTTTTGGCTGCCCATGCTTCATTTTAAACTTAAAAGATTCCATCTCAAAGTTTGCAGCCAAAATTGATTGTGGTTTTCATTTGGGATATTCAACCACTGCTAAGGCCTACAAAGTGTTCAACACTAGGACTAAGACAGTGGAAGAGACTTTGAATGTGAAGTTCAATGAACTCTCTTCAATGAAAATCCCTGCAAATCCTTCAGATTTATTTGATCTTGATAAATTTACCTTTGAAAATGTTTCTGTCAAGACTAACAGTGCAGGTTCATCTCAACGTCCTCCATCAGACTATGGATATGAAGTCATCATTCCACAACAAAAGTCTGCATCAATTGGTAGAGCAGCAGATGTTCAAAACAGCTGTCAAAGCTCAACCACTGCTACCTCAACAGTTGTTGATCAAAGTAGCCCCTTAACCCCTACTTCCACATCCTCAAGCACTGTTGATAAAAATCCCCAAACAGTGGATAAAAATCAGCATGTTTCCACACCACTTCCTCCTATTCCTCCACCTCCATTTCAAGACCCTGTTGGATCCTCAAAGTCACCAACAGTGGTTAGCTCAGATGATTCACATCTGCAGCCTTCATCTTTAAATGCCATTGTTCCATACAAAGGAGATCTAATCTTCTTGAAGTCTCATCCACCTGACCAAATCATTGGCAACATCAGTGAAGGGGTGCTCACAAGAAGTCAATCCCAAAACATCTGTCTTTTTGCTGGTTTCCTATCACTTCATCAGCCAGTCAATTACCAAGAGGCACTGAAAGACAACAGCTGGGTAGAGGCCATGCAAGAGGAGCTTCAACAGTTTAGAAGACAATAAGTATGGGAACTTGTACCACTGCCAGAGGGTGTAGTCCTATTGGCACAAAGTGGGTCTTCAAAAATAAAACTGATGAAAGTGGTATTGTTGTCAAGAATAAAGCAAGGCTAGTGGTTCAAGGGTTTAGACAGGACGAGAGCATTGATTATGATGAAACTTTTGCCTCTGTAGCAAGATTAGAAGCTATCAGATTATTCCTGGCCTTTGCTGTCAACCACAATATAAAGGTGTTTCAAATGGATATTAAATGTGCATTCCTCTATGGTAAAATACAAGAAGAGGTATATGTTTGTCAACCTCCAGGCTTTGAAGATCCATTTCATCCAAATCATGTCTACAAGCTAAATAAAGCTTTGTATGGCTTGAAATAAGCACCTAGAGCCTGGTATGAAACTCTTTCCACCTTTCTTCTTTCCATTGGGCTCACTAGAGGTAAAATTGATAAAACATTGTTTTTTAAAATGGAGAGGGAAAGATTTGATGATTGTCCAGATTTATGTGGATGATATCATTTTTGGAAGCACATGTTCTAAAATGTGTGAAGAGTTCAGAAAACTCATGACAGCTGAGTTTGAGATGAGTGCAATGGGTGAACTCCAGTGCTTTCTTGGTCTCCAAGTAAGGCAACTGCAAAATGATACTTTCATCCATCAAGGCAAATATGCCAAAGAACTTTTAAAGAAATTTGAGATGGATGATTGTAAAACATGTAGTACACCCATAGCAACCACAAAAATAGTCATGTCTGATGAAAAGGATGATTTGGTTGATCAAACTCTTTATAGAAGTATGATTGGGTCCTTATTGTACCTGACTGCATCTAGGCCAGACATCATGTTTGCAACATGTGTTTGTGCAAGATCCCAATCAGCCCCTAGAAAGTCAAACCTTATTGCTGTAAAAAGGATATTCAGACACCTAAAAGGTGCTCCCACACTTGGTATCTGGTATCCAGCTGATGGAAATATCAAGCTTTCAGGTTTCTCAGATAGTGACTTTGCTGGATGTAATACAACAAGGAAGTCCACTTCAGGAGGGTGCCAATTCCTAGGTAGTTGCTTAGTGTCTTGGCAAAGCAAAAAGCAAGCAGCTGTTTCAACATCCATTACTGAGGCAAAGTATATAGCTGCTGCAAGCTGTACAACCCAACTATTATGGCTTCAAAATCAGTTGCTGGATTTTGGTATCACTACCTTAAAGACACCTCTCATGTTGGACAGTCAGGTAGCAGAAAATATCATCAAAAATCCAGTCTACCATTCAACCACCAAGCACATTGATATCAGACATCACTTTGTGAGGGATTGCTATGAAAAAGGTTTGATTTCTCTGCACCATGTTCCAACTAAAGATCAGCTGGCAGATGTCCTAACAAAAGCATTAGACACATCCACCTTTGAAAGCTTGATCTCTAGGATTGGCATGCTGAACATGGAATAACAGGCAAAATCCTGTTTTTCTATGAATAAAAGCATTAAAATGTTTTCAGAAAATCAAAATTTCATCCTTAAAAATAGCTAAAAATGAAAATTTTCATTAATCCTTAAAAGTCTGCCATAACCACTGTTTTTGGTTCAAACATCTGTTCTGATTATTATTGTCCACTGCTGAAAGTCAACCTATGTTCCTTCATTAACCTTGTTAATCACTGTTGTTCAAAATCAGTGTTTTAATCCACTGATGGCTATCCACTGATAGTTAAAAGTCAGCCACTGTTTCATTTTACCACTGTAAACCACTGATAATTGATCCATCAGTGGTTTCCTAAACAACTGTCTTCCATTACTCATCAGAGGTTGACACATGGACAGTACTTATCCGTTAAATCTTTTGTAACCACTGCCACGTCAGCATTCACTTTTCCACCTTATAAAACCCTGATTAAAACCCCAAACAGGGTTTTCACTGTTGAATCGAATTCAAAATTCCTTTCTCAAAGCAGTTACCATCAGTTTCTCTCAAAATCTTTCATCATCTTCTTCCTCTCGCATTCACACTCAAATCACCATGGCCATTCCATTCAAAACCCCTCATAATTACCTGTGCATACTTGAAAAACCAAGTCAAAGCACAACTTTCAACTCCGTCATTGATACTCTTTCGACCACAAAGTACAGAACTTTGTTGACTTGTAATGCTTCTATCTACCTGGATACCCAAAGAGAATTCTGGAAAAATGCCAAACTTGATGTTAAGGACAAAAAGCCCTTAGCAATAAATTCATCCATCTGGGGTAGTCCAGTTACCATCACACCTCAAACTCTTTCCGAGGTCTTTGAAATCAATGATCTTACAGGTAAAAGCTCTTTTCCAAAAACAGAGTACCAAACTGATTTTCTTGAAAGAGGGTATGAAGAGGAAATGAAAAAAGACACTTTACAAAAGTGCAGTTTTCCTCCTGCCATGAGGTTTTTATTCCATACCCTCCTCATGTGTGTGTCAAATAAAACTACTGCTTTCAATGAGATACCATTGAAAATTCAATATCTGGGTTATGCTATAATGAATGAAGAAAATTTTAACTACTCCCAGGAAATTTTCAATGACATGGTAAAAAATATTAATAATATTAAAGATAATAAGAAACCATTTCTTTTGTTTCCAAGGTTTTTAAGTTTTTACTTACAAAAGAAATTTTCCAAGGATAATGCCCATGTGCTAATCCAAGGAAATCCTTTTCAAATAAATAACCTTTCTTCTGAAACCTTTACTAGGCTGTCAAAACCTTCAAAAACACAAACAGAGGAGCCTGAGCAGAATTTAGCAGCAACAACTGCTCCTCAGGTTACTGCTGTTGAGCCCACTGCTCAAGGTGATCACAGCAGCACAACCACTGCAGTGAAACCCACACCTAAAATCACCAAAAGACCCAAAAAGAAAAATGTCCAAAAGCCCCCCAAACCCACTAAAAAGGTAACTCTGGAAGATGAGATCCCAGAGATTATACCTGTGACAACACAAAAGTCACCAATAACCACTGCTGCTACTTCCTCACAGTAGTTGGATGAAAGATCTCAACATGAGCCTCAAACTCCTCCTGCTTCTTCTAAAAAAGATCAGGTTGTATCCACAGGGACACCACAATATGAAACATTTGATTCACTTGAATCTATGTTCAACAGCCCAGCTCCCGGGGCAAATTCTCTTTCTACCCCTATCCTCACTGCACAACTTCCACCATCCATGATACCTTTGTTGGATGCTCTTGATATAGCCAGACACAAATCAGTTCTTCTCAATCACCTGTCAATGAGAATATACCCCAACAAGTGACTGAGTCTGGTTTTTCTATCATTGCTAACCCACCAACAGCTGAGGAGGCTACACTGCAGAAATTACAAGTAATTCCTATCAGTAGTTCAAGTAGAGCAGCTACTACAGGTGTTGAACCCACTAGTTTACACCTGGACAGTAGTTTCATAAGTCAGACGCCCTTGAAGGTAATTTTTTCTTTGGGAACCATAATATCCACTGGTGTGTATCCAATATACGCTAGTGAGCTTAGAATGGTAACCTCTGCTGAAGAAAGAAGACCCCAGTACCAAGAACAAGGGGCATTAGTGGATGACTTTTGGGACACTTTTCCTAAGTCAACCACTGATACAACCACCACTGGTGGGAAATCAGATGATCCCATTCATTTGGGTGATGGTTTAAAATACAGAGAATTGACGGAGAGGGATGATAATCTTGATATATCTGTTGCAGAAATCAAAACCATGCTGCAACAGTTGTTACAAGCTCAAAAGGCTACACCTACTGCTGCAGCATCTGCAACATCTGCTTCATCTCCTGCTGAGCTCTGAATTTATTTCAATCTATGCTTCATCAACAAAGACAATATGCTGATCAACAACATGAAGTTCAAATTCAAAAGATTAGAAATTTGATGGAAGCTAGGTTCAAGGATACAGAAGCAGATATCAAGGCAATTAAGGCCCATTTACTACAAACTACTGGCACAACTCCTTCTTCAATCATTTTTGTTAACAATCCTCCTGATGATGCCAAAAAGGGGGAGAAAAAGAAGAAGGGATATGAAGATGGTCTATACATTAAACCAGATCCATTGTCTAAACTGGTTGTGGAAATCCCAAGGCCAGATGGTTCCAAAAAGGTTGATGAGACTCAAAATGCCCTTGCTGCATTAAAAGCAAACATGAAAGAGTCAATGGAAATAAAAGGGTCTAAAATGTTTGCTCAGGAGAAGAAAGTTTTGATGCAAAAGGAAGAGCAGGGTACTTCTGAACTCAAGGAAGAGTAGGAAAGTTCTAAACCTAAAAGAAGACAGCCTATTAGAAAAGTAAGGCAACCCAAAACCACACCTTCCAGAATCACAAAACATACTCAAATTCCCAAAAGTTCCTCTCATCAAACCTCCAAACCAACAGATGTTAAGACACCTGTTGTATCAATAGTTGTTGGTACTTTAGTGGTTTCAACAGATGTTACCCCAACAACTGTCATCACTACCACATCAACACACACTCAATCCACTGTTGTACCAAAAACAACCTCACCACTACAAAAGCCACCTGCCAAAAAGCAGAAGACATCAGATAACACATCATCTGTTGTAATGACAACAGTGGTTGAAACACCAGTTGTTTCAACAGCTGTTAGTCAAACACCGACCATCTCAATCACCACCACTCAACCCACCAACACACCACCAACTTCTCCAAAGCATAAAAGGAGAAGGGTAACAAACATTGTGCTGGAAGATGACACTTCCCCAACTCCAACATCTACACAACCACTGACCCTTGTCACAATTCCAAACCATGTTCCATTATCTTCAGCTCAAGTTCTGAATTCAAACACTGCTATTGTTCCTGTGGGATTACAATACCCATTGGATCTTCCAGCAGTCAGGGAGGAAATCAAATCCTTTTACTCTGAAGATGACCCTGCAAAAAGGAATCTTCCTTCCATTCAAGGTTATCCTTTCCCAATAAACATAGAAGAGTATCTCAAGATAAGAGCCCAACAAGCAGAGGATATATCTAAAAGAGATACAGTGGGAAAGTCTGACAAAGAGATTCAGAGAAATCTGCAATACCTGCTCACCAAGGTCAGAACTTTAGAACAGTTCTCAAAAGATCTTTGCCAAAAATTGTCTGAAAAGGATGATGAAAGTATGAGGCAAGACTACCTTGAATATATCATGGCATACAAGAAGTACAGGGCAGAAAAGCATCAGTACAAAGAATGGACTATCAGTGAACTACAAGAAGAGATAGCCAGAATTCAAAAGATGCTTAAAGAAAAGGTAAAACAAACTCCTCCAGTCTGGGCCAAGTACAAGAAAAATGTACCTGAAAGAACCCTGAAGCTAAAAAGAATGAAAGAAGAACTGATAGCTGCTGATTATGGGTCAAGGAACCAGGTTACAAGATGGTCAGAGGACAAAGTGTTAGCAACTTACAAAAGCTTGGAAGAGTTGAGCAAAAGAGATCCCACTGCTCCTCAAAAGCCTGATTATCCAGAAGCAGTGGTTCCAGTAAAACAACAAAAGTTACCAATCAGGAGATCCACTGCTCCACCAGCTGCCATCCTTTATCAAAGAAGGAAACAAAAGCAGATGGATGCAGCAACCAAAGAAGACAAGGATCAAGAAGAGCTTATCATGAAGATGGTCCTTCAGACACTTTTGCCAGAAAAACAAGAATCAACACAATCTCAAGACCCTGCCAAAGTTGTCATCACCAGGCCTCAATCTCCAAACTCATCTGCAATAAAAACTCTCCCAAGAAACCATTAGATTCAAAGATACTGATGTGTGTAAAATGCAACATATAAATTACATCAAATGAGGCATAAAACTAACCCTTTTTTAGTACTGATGTTGGAAAAAGTGTGCTTTTGTCTTCCTTTTGTATTTTCAGGATTAAATGAGCGTAAATGAACAAAAGAAGCAAAAATGCAGCAAAATCTAACATAATTACAAGAAAAGGAATAAGCGTGGCATGCCCGACCCCTTGACAACATCTTCCCAAGCAAAGACAAGTGAACAAAAGACAAAGCATAGAAGCTTCTATTTCCCGACACGGGGGCGTGCCCAGCTCAACACGGCCGTGGTCAACGCTAAGATTCGCAGAATCTAAGTAAATCTTGATAGTACTGATGCGCTTCTGCACACGGGGCCGTGCCCAGCGGACACGGGGGCGTGTGGAGCTAATGCAGACAAAATGCAATTAATGAAGAAAGAGAAAGTGGATGGACATGGGGACGTGCTCAATGGACACAGGGCCGTGTTCGAACTTCTGTGCAGGCTATAAATAGGGGTGCTTGGTTCACTTCAAAGGCATCCCTTGGCAAACCACCTATCTCCCACTTCACCCACACTCCACCACCATCACAACCCACATCCACCACCATCATCCATCATCCATCTTAGAGTGTGTGTAGTAGTCTCGGTGTTAGTGCACTATGTCTGTTGACTTCGTCTTGTATCGAGTCGTGTAACAAGATAGGATAAACCAGTGCTCGGGATGCTAGAAACTGAGTTTTATGTTTGTTTTAGCTATTTCGCACGAAATAGCCAAAGGCTATTTCGCACGAAATTACCAGTGGTAATTTCGCACGAAATTACCCTTGGCTATTCCGTGCGAAATTACAATGCCTATATATAGTGGAGCCTAGGTTGTCATCTGTAACTTTTCAGATTCGGTAACGAAGTGCTGCCGAATTGTCTCTAGGTTGTAAATCATTGTTAAATCAATAATAGAGACATTTAAATTGAATCAAGCTGTAAACAAGTCCGTTTCTCTGAATTCCGCCTTAGATTCGGATATACACTCTTCTGAACGACTCATTCAGGTCGCACAACGATCCTACAAGTGGTATCAGAGCTCAGGAGGAAGAGTTCAGCTTGATTTCATTAGATATCTATCTTCTACACCTTCTTTTTCAAATTAATCAACTTTTCACGGTTAAAATGGTTTGAATTTCACACATTATCTGCGAAACACTGTTTTAACAAAGCCTTGAAAGAATTGGATCTAAAATCGAGCTAAAACTTGATCAATTGGACAAAAGTTGGACCGATATGCTGATGTCATCATAATTTCGCATGGAATAGCATCTTAATTTCTCACGAAATTACATTTTGAGATTAATTTCATTTGAAATTGCTGGTAATTTCGCACGAAATTAGATTTCGTTTGAGGTATTTCATACGAAATTACTATTTTGTTTCAAAGATGTTGTTTTCGTTTGAATGCAAGTTAATTTCGTACGAAACTATATTTCGTTTGAATTGATATTTCATTTAAAGCTGTATTTCAGGTAATTTCGTTTGAAGAAAGTGATTCCGCACCAAAGTGATTTCGCTTGAGTTGTTATTTCATTTGAAGGAATTTCGTTTGAAAGGGAAATTCAAGAAATTCTCATCATGGCTGAAGAATTCTACAATACGTTCTATAATGCACTCACGTCCGAATCATCCAAAACTACAACTGTTACACCAAAAACCATAACAAAAGCGATCAATGAAAACATTAAACATGATAATTTTTATGGAACACATTCAAAACCACCAACGCTCAAAAGTATTGAAGACTATACTTGGTGGAAAGAACGTTTCATTAACTGGGCAAAAGCTTATGCACAAGAAAGCTGGTTCTGTCTAGAGTTCGGATATGAAAGACCAAAAAAAGACAAAGGAGAAGATCTTCCACTTAAAAACTTATCCAAAGAAGACAAATTCGAATTTGCAGCCGAATAGAGAATGATTGCCTGGATCCAATCATCAATCAGAAATGACATGTTTGCTTTACTACAACATGACGGATCATCAAAATCTGTTTGGGAAGCTTTAAAGGTTAAAGCTGAGGGGGGTAAACAAATCAAGAAAAATAAAATTGCTTTGTTAAAGAAAGAATTCGATTTGTTTGACAGTCTTAACGGTGAATCAGTTAGACAAATGATAGAGAGATTTGGTCATTTAAAAATTGAACTTTATCGTTTTGGAATTGTTAAAACTCGAGAAGAAATAATTGACAAAATCATAGAAGCGTTACCACGAGCTGATCAGTGGCAAACGTTTGTGTTTATATTGAAAAATGATGCTTTGTATGAAACAATTTCTCTCGATATGTTAATTGAAAAAATTGAAACTCATGAGCTTGAATTGCAGAAACAAAACAAGATGAGCAGTTCTTCACATCAACAGAATGTTGGTCTCTATTACAAAGGTAATTTACCTTCGGTGAAAGTTGGTGAATCACCAAAGACAGCATTCAGTGGTGAGAGGACAAAAGAACCTCATAAAAGCTCATCAAGTTATGATCCGGGTTATCATTCATTTTCTTCAAAAGCTAATTCTGAAGAATCAGAAGAGATACTGTGCAACATTGCTCTCAAATTGAAAAATTCTCCGGCTATGAGCATCAATGCTGCTAAACAGCAAATGAGCTTCCTTGCATCTGTTCTAGAATCATATGAAGGTCTTGTAGCTGGTAAAATTGGAAACTCGGAGTTAACCAAAGAAGACTATGATCAGATTGATCCAGAAGAAATGGAACTCATTGATATTCGCTGGTGTTTGGCAAGTTGCATCCACAGAGCTCAGAGATATATGGAGATTATTGGGAAACAGTCAATCGGTGGACCATCAACGAAACTGGGATTTGATAAATCCAAAGTGACCTGCTTCAAATATAAGCAAAAAGGTCATTTCAAGAGAGAATGCAACAATTCTGCAGTTGGTGGAAATGAACATCCCTTCAACGATGATTATTACCGAAAAGCAATCTGTCATCATAGCAAAGAAGAGCCGAAGATGATTGAAAATATTCCCAGAGAAAAATCAAGAGCATGTGTTGTAATCCATGATGACGTAGGATATGATTGGAGTCAAATTCTACCAGAAGAAGATCGTGTTGATAATAGAGTTACAGCTCATGGCAGAAGTTCATCAAAGAGCAACCATTATGTTTTCGTTGCTGAAGTGAAAGAGAAAACCAGAGAAGAAATTTTGAGTGAGAAAACGTACAGAGAAAGAAACATTGCTAGCAATAGAATTAATGAAATGCAGGAAGAGTATGAAAGTGAAGTGGTTAACAAAAGATGGGATAAAAAACGAGAGTGCTATGTCAACAGAAATGGAGAACCCGTTGTTCCCAAGAAGGACATAATTTTTTATGATGTTCTTCTCATAATTTCTCGATCTGTCGAATATTATACAAATGTATCAAAAGATAACACATATTCAAAAAGGCATGAAAAAGACATAAGATATGTCATGACATCGTGTTTGAGGAAAAGGGATGAAGAGAGGATGAAGAATAATGTTGAGAAGATGGTTGAAGAGTTGAAGAAGGTTGCTGAAGACGTGAAAGTAGAGAATGAGAAGGTAGAAGAAGAAGTGGTTATGAAAGAAGCTGTTACCAAAGAACAGCAAGTTGAAGAAGCTGAGAAGAAAGTTGAATGTTCGATTGAAGTGAAGGATGAGATTTCGAAGGTTGCTGGTGATGCTGGTACTGGTGAAGAAAAGAAGAGTGAAGCTGAGCTGGAACAGACAGTAGAAAACACCGAGGTGCCAATCACTGAGGTAAATTCTGATTCTGAAGTCTTAAATGAAACTGTTGAACAGTGCAAGAAATGCATGGAAATGTGCAGTGCTTGTACTGAAAAAGACGAAAAGTTCAGAACAGGAAATCTTGAGTTCACAAAAATTGAAAATGTTTTTAAAAATAAATACAAAGAAATGTTAGAAAATGAAAAATTTTTGAAAAATAATGACGAAAAACTTTTAGAAAAATGTAAAAAATTAGAAAAAGAAAATGAAGTTTTGAATGAAAATGTTTTGAAAAAGACAGAAGAATGTGATTAAAAAGAAAATGTTTGTCAAGAAATGAAAAAAGAATATGATTCAATAAAATTGGCTTATCACATTACAAAAGAGTCATATGAAAAAGTGAAAAGTGAAATGAAATTTGTTCAATCAAGATTGGATTACTGTTCTGAAACAACTTGTAGGATCGTGTTTCGACCCGAACGAGTCGTTCAGAGGAGTTTTCGTCAATTACAGGTGCGGAAAACAAGTAATCAACGTAGAAACAGCTAGCAAATCTCTTTAAACACCTTTCTGTATTGATTTATAACAGTTTACATCTAAATCTCGATCCGGCAGCACTTCGGTACGAGTTACAAGGTCTTCTCTTTTTGTGGTTCGCTTATGTGCACCTATTTATAGGTGATGAGGTTCCCTCCAAGGAACATGTACATATAAGCGGACCTGACATATAAGCGGACCTACATGTACACATAAGCGGACCTACCAGGTTAAACCTATATGCTATCCTATTTTCTCGTAAAATGTGCCCTGATCTAACACTCTAAGACTAAGACTCGATCCAAGACGAAGTCGACAGATGTAGTGCACCAACAAACTCCCCCTCAGATGTTGACGAGTCCTTCATCGAGTCTTTGACAATGTCGTGTCTTTGCACCTTCAGTCTTGATCAGTCTCTGGGCTTCTCTCTCTCTATCTTCATTTCTTTCTCTTTTATGTTGACATCTTTAAGTTCATCATTATCAACATGCACTCCCCCTCAAATGTTGACATTTCCTGCATAACACTCTACCACAAACATAAGTTTTATGATAAACATTTAAGCATATAGACACCACTTGAAGATCACGAACAAATCAAATAATTTCATACTGATGAACCACTTGAAACAGTATCATTTTTCTTATCAAAACAAACACAATCTCCCAAACCAATTGTTCATCATGTTTAACACTTGGAATTTTGAAAATCAGCTATTCAATATCAGTCGTCGAAAATCTTTTTGGATTTTTCAAAAAATAGAAAGAAATAACTGACAAAACTTGTAGAAACAAGAGAATGCAGAAATGAAATATTTACAAACAATATTTTTGTGAGTTTGCGTAAGAGGATCATATCAGTTTATGAGACAAATCACCCACACCGTTAAGCTTCATTTCATTTTAAGTTTTAACGATTCACCTAGATTGTCAGTATACTGGTCCACTTAAATTCTCACACAAAGTTCAACTGCTTCGAGATACGATATTAATGTCATAAGCACTTAAACTTAATCGCGTGTCCCACCTCAGAATATACTCCCGTATCCAGATCCCAATATTCAGTCTTACAGGTGAGTATACCACAGATGATATCTGTAAGGGGTTAAAATGCGAGGGCCGTGAGAGCTCAGGTCGATCTTTCGATACGCAGAGAGATGACGGCTTCGACTTTTGGTGGGTCCCCTTTAGAGGATCTTTTTTACAACAGCATTAATTAGCAATTTTATTGTCTATTTTTGCTGAGGGCGGCGCTATATTTCAAGCTTGTAGAAAGTATTCTCCGGGGACTAGGCCATTGCTTCCGCAAAATCAGAAGTCCCGGGATAATACCCCAGATATCACTGAGTATAAAGACCTAGTATCTCAGAAAGAGGGACCTTTCAAACAAGATTTCGGTGGTTACCCATATATCCGAGATATGTTACCCACGATATAAGCAAGTTTGAAATTTAGGTTTATACTTCGTCACAATCTACTAAATGTGCAAAAACCTACTGACACATCATCAGTGAGACCGTTTATCACTTTTATCTTACCAAATCTTTAGCATGTCGTGATCGTCCACTGATGTACTATCATTTCCTCTTTTATACAACAAAAACTCATTTTCATTTTATCATGTTTTTGTCTTTTTCAAATTTTCAAATGTTTTTGGATTTTCTGTAAAATTTTACTCCCCCTAAAATGCAAACACATTTTAGGAAATTTGAAAACAAACTGTACAGTAAAGTGACAACCGATATCGAATTGCTTCAATTCTCCATCCTCTTGGCATAAACAATCAGAACTCCCCCTCAAACTATTTTCTCATTTAGATTTCAAAACACTTAAGTTTGTTTTAATCAAAATGAATTTTTTCGGAACATAAGTTTGTTTTTACCACTTGTAGGGGCATGGTTCATCATATTGTCATTCAACCACATGTATGAAAAATTACATCAAGTTCAAATTAATGACCTTGAGTAATTACTATGTCAAAACAAACCTCTGTATCACTTGTACAATAAACTTATCCAAGTAAGTTTCAAAATAAATGCCGATACCTACTCCTCACTTACCAACCTGGGAGTTCCGGCAAGTCACACTTAACCTGTAAAAATTTAAACTTTATAAGATTCATTCACAAACATCAATTTTCAAGAAAGATGCCGATTCCTGATCCACGATTACAAACTTGGGATCTCCGGCAAGTCCATTGTTCATAGTATGAACCATCCCAGTCACAAACCAGGGATGGTTCAACTTTATATTTCTGCGTCTTCTTCTCATAAAACTCCTTAACTCCTTTGACCTTCCTGTCAATCATTTTTCCAAAAATATGGTGAACTTTGGAGTTAAAAACTTTATCAACATCAAATTCATTTTTATCATCATAAAATTGATTTGATATCTCCACTTTACCAATTTTCTTTTTAAAATTTTCAGCCCGAAGTGGTGGAAAATTCTCATCATCCACAATCGGAACTGATTTTTCTCCTTTTACCTCAACCTGTGGCTCATCTGATTTTGTGGAATCAGATTCATCGCCAGAAGATAGCTCCTCTGATTTTGACCTATCAGAATCATAGCTAGAACTACCTCCAGACTTCTTAACAACCCATTTCTGAGTGTCAAGATTTGCTTTCTTCTTGTAAAATCTGTTTGAACTTTCACCAATTTCAAAAATAGAATTTTTGAATAATTTGGTTCGGTCAATTGGTGATTCAAACACAACCTCTTTCTCTTTCTGTTTACGAGAAACTCCCTGTTTTGATTGTATTGCTTTGGAACAATTCTTTGCAATATGACCAACAGTGTTGCATTGAAAACAGGTTCTCGTATCTTTTCTCTGATCAGCCATCTTCTTCATGTCATCTTGCTTCTTTGCAAGGAACTCACTGTTTGACTGTCTCCAGAATTCTTTCTTTTCTTCTTCTTCTGCTGATGTACCTGAAACAAATGTCATCTTTGATTTAAAATCACGAACATATTTCTCATTTTTCTGTTTTTCTGTTGGAGTAAATCCAAGACCTTTCTTTTTGAAATTACGGTTAGGGTTTGGTTTCTTATGAAAACCAGAACCAGAACTGTAACCTTTTTTCTTGTTTGATCTTTGTTGTACTCTTGAGGTGTATTTTTTAGGTTTATCATTAATATTTAAATCTTTTATTTCAGAAATGTTAATTTCTGTAAGTTTGAAAACCTTTTTTATCATCTCAGTTTTAACACCTCTTATTGGAAATTCTTCATCAGAATATAATTTGTCGGAATCATTCAATGTATATGCAACTTTGAATGTTTCGTCACTCAAATTAGATTTTGATAACAGGAATTCTTTATTATAAACTCTTTTAACCGAAGAATTTTGACTGTTGACTGTCGAACTCGAACTTTCAGAACCAGACTTTGACTCTGACTTTGACTCCAACTTTGACTCCTCAGTTTCATCTTTATCCAACACCTGATCGACGACTTTCTTTATTAACTCGGACTCATGATCAGTGTCAGATGATGTAAACGTGACATCTATATTTTCTGGAAAATTGACTAAGGACTCCGACTCCCACTGTAAATTTGTTGCTTTTTCAACTCTTTCCTGATTTGGATTCCTGGGCAAATATCCATTTTCTAATGGGGGTGGACACTTGTTGTAACCGACATCATGTTTCTTACCAGAATCCTTCTTGTCAATCTTTTTCTTTGAGTCACTCTTCTTCTTGTTCTTCTTTTCTGAAGTTTTTTCTTCAGTCACTTTTCCATCATCCTTCTTTTCTTCAGTTACTTCATCCTCTTCAAATGCCTTCATACCTTCAACAGTCGGATAAATCCTGTCAATGACATAAGAAGTACATGAGTAACTTTTCAACAAACGATTAACTCTTTCAGTTTCAATTCTTTGCAATTCCAACTTTTGTTCTAGCACAGCACACTTCTCAATGTAGTTGTTCACCACTTTTTGCTTCGTCATAAAAGCACCTTGAAGTGTTTTCATCGTTGTTGCTTGTTCTTCACTAGTTAGATTGTATTGGTTCATTGCTTTGTTCAGTACATCATAAGATTCCTTCAAACTATTTAAGTTATAGATCAGTGTACTGTTCTGCTTCTTCACAGCTTCACAGTTTTCACTCTTCACTGGAATCTTCTTTGCATCAACTTCTTCATCAACTTTGAACTTTGCAACTTCAACCTTTACTTTCCTTTTGATCACTGTAATTTCTTCGTCATCACTGCTCACTAGAGTCTTGACATTTTTCTTCTTCTTTTTAACCTTTTCATCTTCACTGTCACTTTCAGCAATCAATTTCATATCAGCATCAAATTTTCTCGCCCAATATACACGATCATCATCACTATCTTCTTCAACTCAGGCTACAAAAGCTTTTTGATTTGAAATCTCTACATCTGGACAATAATCATCCCAGTTGAAATTTGCCCAGCTAAACCCTTCAGGTAACTTTTCGTCATCTTGATTTATTATCAATGCACTACCATCAGCTCTCTTTGAAGAATCTTGATTAACTGCACAAGCTCTCTTTCCAGAGTCTTCAATAATGTGCATTCCATGTGCAGTTTGTGCTTAATGTTGATGTTGTTGAGACGGTTGTTGAGCAACTTGATGGTAGATGGCTTTTCGGTAATAATCATTGTTGTTGTTGAAAGGATTCTGAGCTCCACTTGCTTTGCGATTGGTGCACTCCCTCTTGAAGTGTCCTTTTTCCCTGCAACGAAAACAAGTAACTTTAGATTTATCAAAACCTAAAGTAGAAACATTAGCTTCACGTAGATCATCTCTTCCAGTGATTTGCTTGAATTTTTCAGCTCTCCTTAACACGCTTGCCAAACACCATTTTATGTCCATCAGTTCCATCTCTTCAGCATCGATCTGGTCGTAATCTTCCTTAGTTAGCATTGGATTCCCGATACGACCTGCAACAAAACAACTGTAAGATTCTAAAACCATTCCCAATAAAGACATGTGTTTTTTAGCAACTTCCTCAGAATAATCTTGATCATTGTCAAGATTTAAAACAATATTGCACTGAAGTTTTCTCCCATTTTTTGTTGCTGAAATATTTGGATCGAAAGACGGAAATGATGTTAAACTTGTTTTGCTGTTTGATCCTGATGATGAACTTCCAGAAGAATTCTTGATGTTGTAAGCAGTTTCTATTTTTGGAGATATATTTGTAGACTTCTCATTCACCCCTGCTTTGTAATACAACCCAATATCCTGTTCACCATCGAAGTCTTTCATTCTAATAATCTTTCGTTGCTCCATCTCTTGAGCTTCCAACTTCTCAATGAACTTGCTGAGTGTCAAACTGCTAAAACCTTTCTAGTTTCTAAGCATCATGAGATATGTGCCCCAAGTCTCGTGTGGCAATGAATCAGCAAGCTTTTCTATCAACTCTTCATTGTCTTTCTCGATGCTCAATCTCTTCATGTTTGCTAGCAGATTGCAATATCTTTCAATAATCTGCCTTGTGCTTTCATTCTTCAAACCACGAAACAGATCGAACTCTTTCTTCAGAAGTGACTTCTGGTTCTTTATCATTTCTTGACTACCAACAAACTTTGATCTTAAAGCTTTCCAAATCGAGTATGAAGTTCCATTATGTTGTAATAACACCAAGATGTCTTCTTTCACAGCTTGTTGTAGAAGACTCAGCATCATTTTCTCATCTTTGTATTTCTTTCTAGCATCGGCGCTCAGATCTTTAATCGGAACCACTTCTTCATCATCATTCATTGGTCGAATATATTTTGTCTCGACACATTCCCACGCATCCAAGTAGTTAGCTTGCACCCAATTTTCAAAACGACCTTCCCAACCTTTATATTCTTCAATATTCAATAGTTTGGGTGGTTTTTGCATTGTTCCTGTTTCGTTTTCAAGCATTGTAGTTTGAGCAACAGTGATCGGGGTAACCAGAGTAGCGAATGCGTTGTAAAATTCCTCGTCCATGTTCAAATTTTAAGAAATTTTTAACAGACCGTAAAAGCGAAACTATTTGAAGTTGTTCACTGGAGCGAAACTCGTATGTTCGAATAAGTGGAAGTCCTGATGTTCAAATAAGCGGACTTGATTGTTCAGATAAGCGAACTTGATTGTTCAGATAAGCGGACTTGATTGTTCAGATAAGCGGACTTGATTGATCTTTGGAGCGGATCTTCTCAAAATATGTCCAAATAAGCGAATCTGATTGGTCAAATAAGAGGACTTGAATGTTGTCTGTATAAGCGAACTACAAGAGCGAACCAGACTATGTCACAACAAACGAATCACACAAGCGAACCTCTACAAAGTCACAATGAGCGAACCACAAAAGCGGATCTCAAATAACTGTAACTACGAGCGGACCTCTTGAGCGGAATTCCAACAAATGTGTAACTAAGAGCGGATCTCTAGAGCGAACCTACTATAATTTTGTCCCTATGAGCGGACCTCTAGAGCGGATCTACAACAAACGTGACCTAATAAGCGGACCTACAAAGCGAACCTTCAATAATGACAGAAAAGCGGAACCTATTCACGAGCAGTTTTAGGTCATTTTTAGTCCGATTTTAAGCCTGAACTTCTCAAGGGTTTATCTATGATCAATTATCTACAATCTGTGAAATTTTGAGCGGATTCCGACCGTTAAATCTCGTTCTGATGAAGAAAAAAGGTGTAGAAGTAAGAATTTTAGATGAAATCCAGCAAATCTCTATAGAACTCCTCCTCCTGAAGCTCTGATACCACTTGTAGGATCGTGTCTCGACCTGAACGAGTCGTTCAGAGGAGTTTTCGTCAATTACAGGTGCGGAAAACAAGTAATCAACGTAGAAACAGCTAGCAAATCTCTTTAAACACCTTTCTGTATTGATTTATAACAGTGTACATCTAAATCTCGATTCGGCAGCACTTCGGTACGAGTTACAAGGTCTTCTCTTTTTTGTGGTTCGCTTATGTGCACCTATTTATAGGTGATGAGGTTCCCTCCAAGGAACATGTACACATAAGCGGACCTACCAGGTTAAACCTATATGCTATCCTATTTTCTCGTAAAATGTGCCCTGATCTAACACTCTAAGACTAAGACTCAATCCAAGACGAAGTCGACAGATGTAGTGCACCAACACAACTAATACGCTTAAGCGACAGTATGAAATAAAGCAACAAGTTGTAAACTCTTACATTGAGAATGTTGCTAAGCTAAAGCGTCAGATTGCTGATTTAGAACAGGATAACAACAAGTTAAAAAGTTACCACGCGTCATCATATGCGTTTGAAAGAATTTTCAACATAAAACCGGATGGTAAAGATTCTTAGCAAAATAAAAAGGGCATTGGTTCAGAGTTTCATCAAGTTCCACCACCGGAAAAGTTTGCATTTTATGATGATGAAAAGGTCAAAAAAGCTTTCAACATGGTAGATCAATTGCCAGATAACATTGATGTAACCTATTACAAATCTGATGATTCTAGTGATTCAGAGGTGGTAGGTAAGGTCGTTGAAAGTGTGTTGAAAGAAGAGTCGGTTGAAAAAGGTAAATCTGAATCACAGGATGAAAATGAAGGTAATTTTCATGATGGATATCTAAAAAATTCAAAATCTGAGAAAAATTTGAATGATGATTCAAAAGGATTGGTTTATACCATGATTGGATCAGACAAATTATTCTTAGATGTTGTATTCCCAATTCAGAATGTGATTTCAGAAAAGATTGACAAAGTTTTCAAGATGGTTGAGATTGAAAATTTTGAAATTTCAAAGTTTGCTGGAAAGTGTCACAAAACTTTTTATAACAAACCTGGTTACAAGAAGAAAAACATGAAGGCTGGGTTGGGTTATAAAAAGAAACAAAGTTGGAAAAGAAATGAAACACCGAATTTTCAGGCAAAGATGAATTTTGTTCACGGAACAAGTTCAGAAGAAGAGAAAGAACTTCAATTTAGACGACAGTCTAATGAAGAGTTCTATGCTCAAAAGAAAAAGCAACAACCACAGGTCAAAGATGTTTCAAAACGAACATGTTTTAAATGTGATCAAATTGGACATCTTGCTCGTAAGTGTCCAAATCTGAAACCTGTTGATGTTGAGACGAAAAAGAAGTCTGAAAATGTTGAGAAACAGAAATCTGAGGATGAGAAACAAAGGTCAACCAGATTTGACTCAAAACAAACTTGGAGGTACAACACAAACAAGTTTGCTTCGAATCAAACTTGGAAATAAAACCCGAATAGGTTCGATTCTAGACAGACCTGGAATTCTCACACACCCAGATTAAGAACAACACAGAATTGGAAAACAACGGTTGACGCAACAAAATCAAACGAGTTTTGGAAACCAAAAGTTGTTGTTCAAAATCAAAATGTTCAAAAAGATTTACATTTTTACAAACGAGGGACTCCAAAAGGTCAAACATGGTCTGCTAAGAAACAAATCGCTTCGGTAAATGATGAAAAGTTGAAATTAAAATTGAAAAAGTCTTTGTTCAGAATGACAAAGATTTTCCGAAGTTGAATGAAGCATGTTGTGTTTAATTGCCTAAGGCTCAACAGACCTGGGCTAAATTGTTCAAATAATTGAGTAATTGTAAATGTGCATGTGCATGTGCTCAAAGAAATTGAAGACTGTGAGAATGGAAATCGGAGTAGCCTGGCAGAGGAAGAGAAGGCTGCTGAACCCTGTGTTGGTTGAAACAGGGAGTTTGTTTGATTTCTGTACATAAATAATCAATATTTCTAAAATCCTAAAAATTGAAAAATTTAAAAACCAAAAATATGTTTTCATTTTGTTAAAAAAAATCAAAAAATTCAAAAATTTGTTACTTGAATATGCCGAAACCCTCACGGCGGAACAACATGATTAACTTCACAAGATTGAAAAACGGTTTTCAAACTGTAAAAGATCAATGTGTTGTAAATCATGGGGGTAATTGCTGCTTTTCATGCAATTCGGTACACATTAGGCAGAAAATGGATGGCGAGACAAAGCTATTAGTATCGGTTTGTCAAATTTTCTTTAAATGATTTTGCATTTTAGGGGGAGTATTATTTTCAGAAAATCCAAAAACATTAGAAAATTTGAAAAAGCCAAAAAATGATAAAATTCAATTCAAAAATGAGTTTTGTGTAAAAAGAGGAAATGATAGTACATCAGTAGACAGTTACAGTATGCTAAAGAAATGTAATGATTATATAGCGTTAAACGGTCTCACTGATAATATGCCGATAGGTTTTTGCACATTTAGTAAACTTTTTCGGGATATAAACATAAATTCAAACTTGCTTGTTTCGTGGGGAACACTACTTGGATATATAGGTAACCCCTGAAATCTTGTTTGAAGGACCCCTCTTTCTGAGATACTAGGTCTTTATGCTTAGTGATATCTGGGGTATTATTCCGGGACTTCTGATAATGCGGAAGCAATGGCCTAGTTCCCGTATAATACTTTCTGCATGCTTGAAATATAAGCACACCCTCAGCATAAAAAATGATGAAACATTGCAAAATGCTAATCATGTGCTGTTGAAGAAAAGATTCTCTAAAGGGAACACACCTAAAGTCGAACCGTCATCTCTCTGATTTTGCGAAAGCAATAGCCTGAGCTCTCACGGTCTCGCATTTAACCCTTTACAGATATCATCTAGGTATACTCACCTGTAAGACTGAACATTGGGATCTCGATACGGGAGTATATTCAAGAGGTGGGACACATGAATGAGTTTAAGTTCTTAATACACCTAATTCGTATCCTAAATCAGTTGAAATTTGTGTGAAAATTTAAGTGGATCAGTATATCGACAATCTAAGTGAATTGTTTAATTCTTAATGTGTAACTAAGCTCAACGGTACTAGTGATTTGTCATAAACTGATATGATCCTCTGACGCAAACTCAAACAAAAATATTGTATGTAAATATGTTTGTGAATATTTCTTTACTGCTTTATGTTTCAGAAAATTACAAAAAGATTTGATTTTACTTTATTTTCGACAACCGATGTCTGAGAACTGAGTTTCAAAATCTAAGTATGCTGATTGTGTTTCTGAAAATAAAACAAGTTCATTAATTTGAAACTTGAATTTTAATCAAAATCAAAATAGTTTGTGATATCTCCAAGGTCATTAAGTTGGACTTGGAAGATTAACTGTGAGTGAGTTGGATTCTTATATTGTTAAAATCTGCTAAAAAGTCAGGATATTTGATTTTTTAAAATACAAAACATTGTTACTTATAAATGTTTGAGTGATGTAGATGTGATTCCAGACTACGATCCCGACAGCTAAGACTAAGGGGGAGTCTGAAGACAAGCTCGAAGCAAGGAAGAGTTTGTAACCAGAAAGCAAGGTGTCGATCCCTAAAGCACGGAAGCTTGACGAAAGGGGGAGCCTGATAAAAGTGTTTCTAAAAAATGATAATGTAAGAGCCAGAATCAGATCCTGGTATAACATTCAAAGATAGAAGCTGATTGAAGAAGATAAAGATTGATGGATGCTTACAATGTTAGACAATTCGGAAAGAGTTTGAAGACTGGTCAAGACTGAAGAGGTGTCATGCTGAAGATTAGACGCTGAAGACTTTGTCAACATCCAAGGGGGAGTCTGTTAGTGCACTATGTCTGTTGACTTCGTCTTGTATCGAGTCAGGTAAAAGATAGGATAAACCAGTGCTCGGGATGCTAGAAACTGAGTTTTATGTTTGTGTTAGCTATTTCGCACGAAATAGCCAAAGGCTATTTCGCACGAAATAGCCAAAGGCTATTTCGCACGAAATTACCAGTGGTAATTTCGCACGAAATTACCCTTGGCTATTCCGTGCCCAATTACAATGCCTATATATAGTGGAGCCTAGGTTGTCATTTGTAACTTTTCAGATTCGGTAACGAAGTGCTGCCGAATTGTCTCCAGGTTGTAAATCATTGTTAAATCAATAATAGAGACATTTAAATTGAATTGTCACACCCCCAAAATCCACCCTGCGGAGTATCATCGCTTGGAGGCGTGACATGACCAGGATCGAGCCACCAATCATATTGAACAAAGAAATTAAGTAAGTAAAACCAACCGTAATACAATTGGTGACCATAAGACAGTAACCAGTTTTAAGTTAACAGCGGAAGCATAAAACGTAAGTTCAAAACATAAGTTCAAAGTTCATAAGTTTTAAGACCCAAAACATAAGTTCCATAAGTTTATAAAGTTTAATTAATAAGCATGGGACATAACAATCTGCATCTCACAATGACTTCTTCCTCGTGCAAGCTCCGTATGCATTCAATGACCTGTAAGGCATGTAACAACGAGTCAACAACAAAGTTGAGTCAGTTCACGTTTAGTTATTTAGTTTTAAGTTGTTTCTAAAAAACGTGGTTTGACTTTCGTTGGCTTACTTGCCGTGGGGGTTACCCCGTAGTTGAAAGTATGTTTAACCAGTTCCTTTTTCATAATCAGTGGGGGCTTCCCCATGTGAACTACTAGACGGTATGATATCGACTACTACGAACGATAGTTGTGCCCTACATCAGTGTCTATCAGCACTGACAGTTTGCCATAGTCCATTAGTACACGCCCGTCCGGACGGCACGGTGTGAGGTTTGTTAAACCTAATAGCGCTATTAACTAATGACCCGCTCACCATTGGCCTCGGCGATTAAGTCGATATAAAATGAGGGACTTCATGATAGAGTTTTGTCTAGTAAGTTTTAAGGTTGTTGTCCTACCCAAGGAGGACGAACGTACGTATTCTACCCAAGGAGAATACGCAGGATTAATATTGGCATCCTACCCATGGAGGATGGCCGTACATATCCTACCCAAGGAGGATATGTAGATTCCATTTTAGTTTCTTAACCCATTCCCAAACCATCGGGAATCCCATGCCTTGTAGAAAGTGTGAACTCACCTTGGTTTACTCGGTTAGATTCTCAAATATAGCTAACAGTCAAGGTTGGTCAATCACGTCCTAATATGATTACCAGTTAGTCATTTAGTGGTTTCAAATAGAGCACAAATTTCCTACACGTATCTACTACATAACACGCATTCACTTTAATAGTTCACGCTCATATAAACATTCCACCTATAGCTATTCAAGAACAAGCATATGATATTGCACATAACACTTTTATTGACATATAACATGTTAGATCATTCACAGATAACATACCCGACATTTAGACACGCAAATTACTACTTATGTCATTTCAACTTAAATATCCAAAACTGGGCTGTTTCCGGGCATTTTAATAAAATAGTTAACTTATTCTAAAAATTCCCAAATTTTTTACAGAATATCTTAAACGATCCAATATTATTGTGTAAAAATATCGGGGTCCAGTTCATTACCAATATTTTATAAAAAATCATTTTCCGGACTGAAATCAGATTTATCTTTTTCTGACTGCAGTCCACGGAATAATTTATTTAAAATTCATCGAGAGTCCGATTTACGAAATTCCAGTGAGAGAATTACAAATACATCGGTGGTCATCTACAGTAAAAATTTCATGATCTAACTCTACACAGAACTCAAGTTAAGATGGAAAACAGAACGTATATTTTCAGCAGTAAAAATGCAGCTCTAGTTGCTGTTACAAAATGACACTTTAAAAATAGTAAACGAAGTCCAAAAATTATGATTCCAGTGCCATTAGAACCGTATTTCATAATACATAAATCTAGACTTCAGAAAATACATATTTCGTTTTATTAAGGTCCTGTTACAGCCAACTGAAGTTGGCTGTAATCACCAATCAGACTCCTGTTTTCAGCTTTTAGTTTTCTAACTCGTGTTCGGTTGATTCCGTTAACATGTTCAGTGATCACAACGACATCAAACATCAATATTATCAAGCAAATCATCAGGAAATCAATAAGAATCAAACAACTTCATATTAACATCACTTCATCACATTTCCTTTTTATGTAAACATTATGTTCATGTTTCTAGTTCAAGTTTCTTTGTGTTCTTTAAGTTTATCATCATGTAACTTACTTTAACCAATTAAATAACATGAATAATGAATGGATCTAAGTTCTTACCACTAGTTCAAGACTAGGGAAGTTCGAGTGAAGAAATGTGGTGGATAAAAGAAGACGAGAGAGGTCCTTGACAATCCGTGAGCTCCACCCTTCGTTATTCACCTTGACACACCTTGTGAGAAGTTTGGAATACTTGAATCAAAATTGAATGTGGGTGATATGTATGGTAGGGTGTTCGGCCGAGCTTTACTTTGAGGGAGAGAGAAAGAATCTTGGTGGTGATTAGTGGGGATGGTGATGGTTATTTATAAAACAAGTTCTTTTATCCATTGTGCTATATGTCAGTAAGAGTACAAACAAAATCACATCCAAATCCCACTAAGTCCAATAAAAGATTGTTGGAGATACTAGAAGATTAGGAGGTCTTGGTGGGTGGGACCATGAGAGCCGAAAATTAAGCAAAGGGGAGGGGGTTAAGTGTAAAGTTTGATGACAAGTAGGTGATTATAGGGGTGTTAAGTGTAAGAGCTAGTATTTAGTGTGTACCATGTCTTATGTAGTGTGTTTAAGTGTTCAGGGACCATGACTAGCTCAGAAAAAGTGAAACAATGTTTTTAATAATATTTTTGTGTTCCGGGTAATGTCCGGTTGTTCGGTTAGGTACCGTTCCGTTAAAGTGCTATGTTATTCCATATAGTGTCCTATATATATCTTTTTGTAACGTTTTTAATTTTCAACACTCAGGAAAGCATACCGGACTATTTAGTAACTTTTCTGTACACTACTAGTATGTTAACAAGCACATGTAAGTATAACACAGTAATCAGAAAGCAGTTAAGTGATTCAGCACAGTCATCAAGCACTTTAATTATCATTAATAAATTGTACGGATACATGGAATTATGAGGGTTGTCACATTCTCCCCCTGTTAAGAGAATTTCGTCCCGAAATTTAGCACTTGGTTACTGAGGAAGCTAGTTAAGTTGCGTTGGTTTCTTGGTTTTCCTGGGGTGTCACATCATCCCCCCGTTGATTTGGAATTTCGTCCCGAAATTCTGCAGTAGCTTCAGCCTCAGTAGTGGTTGCGTTTTTCTTGAAAAACTGGGGGTACTTGAGTTTCATTTGGTCTTCTCGTTCCCAGATGTACTCTGGGCCACGCCGGGAATTCCAAAGAACTCGGACAAGAGGTATCCTGGTACGCTTGAGAACCTTAACATTTCGATCAGTAATCTCTACTAGTTCCTCGACAAATCGCAGCTGGTCGTCGATAGTGAACTCCTTGAGAGGAACTATGAGGGTCTCATCTGATAGACACTTTTTCAGATTCGACACATGGAAAACATTGTGAACCCCGCTGAGTTCTGTCGATAGATTCAGCCTGTAGGCCACCTTGCCAATCTTCTCGATGATTTCGAACGGTCCGAGATAACGCGGATTAAGTTTGCCTTGTTTTCCAAAACGGACTACACCTTTCCAAGGTGAGACTTTGAGTAGCACTCGATCCCCAATCTGGAACTCGAGTGGTTTTCTGCGCTTATCTGCATAGCTTTTCTGACGGTCCCGAGCTGCCGCCATTCGTTGTCGTATCTGAGCGATCCTTTCAGTTGTATCCACTACAAGTTCTGGGCCAGTGATTTGTCTGTCGCCAACTTCTGCCCAACAAAGAGGTGATCAGCACTTCCGTCCGTATAATGCTTCAAATGGAGCGGCCTGGATGCTGGTGTGGTAACTATTGTTATATGAAAACTCCACTAATGGGAGGTGCTTCTCCCAGCCATTACCAAAGTCGATTACACATGCCCGAAGCATGTCTTCAAGGGTTTGGATGGTGCATTCGGATTGCCCATCCGTCTGTGGATGATATGCTGTGCTCATGTCTAATCGAGAGCCAAAGGACTTGTGCATAGCTTGCCACAATTCAGATGTAAAACGTGAGTCTCGATCAGAGATGATGGAGGTTGGCACTCCGTGCCTTGATACTACTTCCTTTAGGTAGATGTCTGCTAGAGTAGAGAACTTATCCGTTTCCTTGATAGCCAGAAAATGTGCAGACTTAGTCAGTTGATCCACGATCACCCAAATGGTATCATTTCCGCGTTGATATCTAGGCAGGCCAGTAACGAAATCCATGGAAATTTGCTCCCACTTCCATTTCGGGATCTCTGGTTGTTGAAGTAGGCCTGAGGGTTTCTGATATTCGGTCTTGACTCTCGCACAAGTCAAACATTTGCTAACGTAGGATGCTATGCGGGCTTTCATGCTAGGCCACCAGTATGTAGTCTTTAGGTCGTGGTACATCTTATCCGAACCAGGATGTACTGAATATCGAGACTTACGTGCTTCATCCATCACAAGCTCGCGTAAGTTTCCATAAAGTGGAACCCAAATGTGTCCGTTAACATAGTAGGCGCCGTCTTCCTTTTGTACTAATAGTTTCCTTGATCCTCGTAAGGACTCAGCCCTGATGTTTTCTGCTTTCAATGCTTCGACCTGAGCATCACGAATTTGAGCGGGAAGGTTAGAGTGAATGGTAAGCTGTAACGCACGTACACGCTTAGGTATAGTATCCTTTCGACTGAGGGCGTCGGCCACCACAATGGCTTTACCTGGATGGTACTTGATCGCACATTCATAATCATTCAAGAGCTCGACCCATCGACGTTGTCGCATGTTCAACTCCGTTTGCTTGAAGATATGCTCAAGACTACTGTGATCGGTGTAAATGGTGCACTTGGTACCGTACAGGTAATGTCTCCATATCTTAAGGGCGAAAACAACTGCTCCCAGCTCCAAGTCGTGCGTAGTGTAGTTCCTTTCGTGAACTTTAAGTTGGCGCGATGCGTAGGCAATGACCTTGTCCCGTTGCATCAACACGCAACCAAGTCCTTGGATGGAAGCATCGCAATAAACCACAAAATCCTCTGTGCCCTCAGGCAATGAGAGGATAGGCACGCTACAAAGTCTATCCTTCAAGTACTGAAAAGCAGATTCCTATGCATCACCCCAACGGTAGGTGATACCCTTCTGAGTCAGTGAAGCGAGAGGTTGTGCAATCTTTGAGAAATCCTTGATGAACCTTCTATAATATCCTGCCAAACCCAAGAATTGGCGGATTTCTGTTTGTGTACGGGGTGCAGGCCAGTTCTTGATCGAGTCTACCTTGGATGGATCAACATGAATCCCATCCTTGTTTACCACGTGGCCTAGAAAGTGGACTTCGCGAAGCTAGAAGTCACATTTCAAAAATTTAGCATACAGTTGCTCTGCTCGAAGAAGTTCCAGAATAAGTCGTAGATGCTGCTCGTGTTCCTCCTGACTCTTAGAATAGATCAGGATGTCATCGATGAAAACAATAACGAACTTATCCAGGTAAGGTTTGCATACTCGGTTCATGAGATCCATGAAGACCGCTGGTGCATTCGTCAATCCGAAAGGCATGACCAGAAACTCGTAATGGTCGTAACGAGTTCTGAATGTTGTTTTGGAGACGTCCTCATCTCAGACTCTCAGCTGATGGTATCCCGATCTCAAATCAATCTTAGAGTAAAAGCTCGATCCTTGCAGCTGGTCGAACAAGTCGTCAATACGTGGATGAGGATAACGATTCTTCACGGTCACCTTGTTAAGTTCGCGATAGTCAATACACATTCTGAAAATGCCGTCTTTCTTCTTCACAAACAAGACTGGAGCTCCCCAGGGCGAAGAGCTAGGACGTATAAAACCCTTTTCCAAGAGTTCTTGTAATTGTGTGGACAGTTCTTCAAGTTCTGACGGAGCTAGTCGATAAGGCGCTCGAGCTATGGGCGCTGCTCAAGGAGCTAGCTCAATTTGAAACTCAACTTGACGATGAGGCGGAAGACCAGGTAATTCCTCAGGAAATACCTCAGGAAAATCGCGCACAATAGGAATGTCTTCAATTTTCTTCTCTTTTGTTGATGTGTCAGTAACGAGTGCTAGAATGGCAGTGTGGCCCTTTCGCAAACACTTCTGGGCCTTAAGGAAAGAGATAATGCCTACGACAGCACCACTCTTGTCGCCATAAATCATGAGAGGTTCTTCACCAGAACGAGGAATGCGGACGATTTTCTCCTTGCAAATAATCTCCGCTTGATGATGAGATAGCCAATCTATCCCAATAACAACGTCGAAACAACCAAGTGTGATAGGAATAAAATTGATAGAGAAAGTCTGACCAGCTAAGACGAGGTTACAACTTTTAAATATGTGTGTGGCCTCGAGACTTTTACCGTTTGCTAGCTCTACCGTGTGTTTGGTGGTCAAAAGTGTTGGAGTGCGCTTAAGCATTTGGCTAACTTTTAAGGACACATAAATAGTATCGGCACCCGAATCAAATAAAACAGTAACAAAGAAGTCGTCCAGAAGAAACTTACCCATCACAACATTGGGATCGTTCCTTGCATCACCCTGACCTAGCATGAAAACACGTCCCCTGGCACCATTGCCATTATTGTTACCCCCGTTGTTGCCTCCATTATTGTTCCCGTTTCCTTGGTTGTTGTTGTTCTGATTCTGGTTCAGCTGAGGACAGTTCCTCTTAAAGTGGCCTTCAGCGCCACACTGAAAGCATCCTTTGTTGCCCTGTTGTTGTTACTGCTGGTGGTTCTGTGGAGCTTGTTGTTGTTGTTGGCGATTCTAATTTGCTGGTCGTGCGCTCCTGCAATCCTTTGCTTCATGACCAAACTTGTTACACCTCAGACAATAACCCTTGTTGCACTGCCCGCTATGATGCTTGTGGCACCGATTGCACTTGGGGTGGTTCCCTCGGTATCCACCCTGTCCTTGACTACCGGAAGATTGCTGACCAGGACTCTGGTAGTCATCAGTCTTCCGCTGCTGAGACTGAACTGAAGTAGAACCCTTACTGGAATTCCCAACCCATTTTCGCTTGTTATCATTGGGAGCGTCAGTAGTAGTAGAACTAATACGCTTGGGTAGTTTGTTTTGTTCAACTGCTTGATCGGTGAGACGATGGGCCAACTTAATGATTTGCTGAATGGTACCCAGGTTAGCTGAAGTCACGTGACTCTGAATCTCGGGTACAAGGCCCTTGAGGTACAGCTCAATACGTTTGATGGGAGGGTCCACCATAGTAGGACACAAGATGGCCAGCTCGTTTGACCTCTTCATATACGCCTCAATCTCAGACCCCGTCATCTTCAGATTGAAAAATTCCACCTCTAGCTTGTGGATGTCATCACGACTACAATACTCTTCTTTGATCAGTTCTTCGAAACCGTTCCAGGGGTGGCATTAGCAACCGCCAGCCCTAGTAGTTGAACCTGTGCTTTCCACCAGGTTAACGCAGCACCTTCGAGTGTTCCAGTAGCATATTTCACCCTACGATCTTCAGGGCATTTGCACATCTCGAAAACAGACTCAAGCTTCTCGAACCAGTGAAGAAGGCCTACCGCTCCTTCTGTGCCGCTGAAGGTACTGGGTCGGCAATCCATGAAGGTTTTGAACGTGCACACAGGAGGCTGAGCATGTTGACCTGTTGTGCGAGAATAAAAGACAAGGTTAAGCACGAGGGTTGGTTCGCGAAGGTAGGATCTAAACGTCCTAAGATGGGTTGGTATGGCAGGTTATACCTCCTGCAGGGATAGCTGCGAGTGCCTCAGCAACTCCTTCATTGATCAAAGCCGTCAACTGGGCTTGAGTTAGGTTGATACGTCCTCCGCGTCCGTTCATGATCTTCACAACGAAGCAACGTAAGTGAGAAAAGTGTCGCGAAATTGCGTAAGTGTGGGACGACAGTAGAGAGTAAGCACACAGGGTTTAAATAGCAATTATCATGTTAATTAATGCACAGTGTGAATTATCTAACCGACAGTATAACATAAATCATACCACCTATTGTGTCGAGTCTTGCACGTGGAGCGAAGCGTCGTTGTGGATCGTTGAGCACTGTACAGGTTATAGTCTGGTTTTATCAAAAAGCTTTTCCCCTTTTTAAAACCAAGTTCACTATAACCAATGGCTCTGATACCAATCTGTCACACCCCCAAAATCCACCCTGCGGAGTATCACCGCTTGGAGGCGTGACATGACCAGGATCGAGCCACCAATCATATTGAACAACGAAATTAAGTAAGTAAAACCAACCGCAATACAATTGGTGACCATAAGACAGTAACCAGTTTTAAGTTAACAGCGGAAGCATAAAACGTAAGTTCAAAACATAAGTTCACAGTTCATAAGTTTTAAGACCCAAAACATAAGTTCCATAAGTTTATAAAGTTTAATTAATAAGCATGGGACATAACAGTCCGTATCCCACAACGACTTCTTCCTCGTGCAAGCTCCGTATGCATTCAACGACCTGTAAGGCATGTAACAACGAGTCAACAACAAAGTTGAGTGAGTTCACGTTTAGTTGTTTAGTTTTAAGTTGTTTCTGAAAAACGTGGTTAGACTTTCGTTGGCTTACTTGCCGTGGGGATTACCCCGTAGTTGAAAGTATGTTTAACCAGTTCCTTTTTCATTACCCAAACCATATCCATAATCAGTGGGGTCTTCCCCATGTGAACTACTAGACGGTATGACATCGACTACTACGAACGATAGTTGTGCCCTACATCAGCGTCTATCAGCACTGACAGTTTGCCATAGTCCATTAGTACACGCCTGTCCGAACGGCACGGTGTGAGGTTTGTTAAACCTAATAGCACTATTAACTAATGACCCGCTCGCCATTGGCCTCGGCGATTAAGTCGATATAAAATGAGGGACTTCATGATAGAGTTTTGTCTAGTAAGTTTTAAGGTTGTTGTCCTACCCAAGGAGGACGAACGTACGTATTCTACCCAAGGAGAATATGCAGGATTAATATTGGCATCCTACCTATGGAGGATGGCCATACATATCCTACCCAAGGAGGATATGTAGATTCCATTTTAGTTTCTTAACTCATTCCCAAACCATCGGGAATCCCATGCCTTGTAAAAAGTGTGAACTCACCTTGGTTTGCTTGGTTAGATTCTCAAATATAGCTAACAGTCAAGGTAGGTCAATCACGTCCTAATATGATTACCAGTTAGTCATTTAGTGGTTTCAAATAGAGCACAAATTTCCTACACGTATCTACTACATAACACGCATTCACTTTAATAGTTCACGCTCATATAAACATTCCACCTATAGCTATTCAAGAACAAACATACGATATTGCACATAACACTTTTATTGACATATAACATGTTAGATCATTCATAGATAACATACCCGACATTTAGACACGCAAATTACTACTTATGTCATTTCAACTTAAATATCCAAAACTGGGCTGTTTTCGGGCATTTTAATAAAATAGTTAACTTATTCCAAAAATTCCCAAATTTTTTACAGAATATCTTAAACGATCCAAATATTATTGTGTAAAAATATCGGGGTCCAGTTCATTACCAATATTTTATAAAAAAATCATTTTCCGAACTGAAATCAGATTTATCTTTTTCTGACTGCAGTCCACGGAATAATTTATTTAAAATTCATCGAGAGTCCGATTTACGAAATTCCAGTGAGAGAATTACAAATACATCGGTGGTCATCTACAGTAAAAATTTCATGATCTAACTCTACACAGAACTCAAGTTAAGATGGAAAACAGAACGTATATTTTCAGCAGTAAAAATGCAGCTCTAGCTGCTGTTACAAAACGACACTTTAAAAATAGTAAACGAAGTCCAAAAATTATGATTCCAGTGCCATTAGAACCGTATTTCATAATACATAAATCTAGACTTCAGAAAATACATATTTCATTTCATTAAGGTCCTGTTACAGCCAACTGAAGTTGGCTGTAATCACCAATCAGACTCCTGTTTTCAGCTTTTAGTTTTCTAACTCGTGTTCGGTTGATTCCGTTAACATGTTTAGTGATCACAACGACATCAAACATCAATATTATCAAGCAAATCATCAGGAAATCAACAAGAATCAAACAACTTCATATTAACATCACTTCATCACATTTCCTTTTTATGTAAACATTATGTTCATGTTTCTAGTTCAAGTTTCTTTGTGTTCTTTAAGTTTATCATCATGTAACTTACTTTAACCACTTAAATAACATGAATAATGAATGGATCTAAGTTCTTACCACTAGTTCAAGACTAGGGAAGTTCGAGTGAAGAAATGTGGTGGATAAAAGAAGACGAGAGAGGTCCTTGACAATCCGTGAGCTCCACCCTTCGTTATTCACCTTGACACACCTTGTGAGAAGCTTGGAATACTTGAATCAAAATTGAATGTGGGTGATATGTATGGTAGGGTGTTTGGCCGAGCTTTACTTTGAGGGATAGAGAAAGAATCTTTGTGGTGATTAGTGGGGATGGTGATGGTTATTTATAAAACAAGTTCTTTTATCCATTGTGCTATATGTCAACAAGAGTACAAACAAAATCACATCCAAATCCCACTAAGTCCAATAAAAGATTGTTGGAGATACTAGAAGATTAGGAGGTCTTGGTGGGTGGGGCCATGAGAGCCGAAAATTAGGCAAAGGGGAGGGGGTTAAGTGTAAAGTTTGATGACAAGTAGGTGATTATAGGGGTGTTAAGTGTAAGAGCTAGTATTTAGTGTGTACCATGTCTTATGTAGTGTGTTTAAGTGTTCAGGGACCATGACTAGCTCAGAAAAAGTGAAACAATGTTTTTAATAATATTTTTATGTTCCGGGTAATGTCCGGTTGTTCGGTTAGGTACCGTTCCATTAAAGTGCTATGTTATTCCATATAGTGTCCTATATATATCTTTTTGTAACGTTTTTAATTTTCAACACTCAGGAAAGCATACCGGACTATTTAGTAACTTTTCTGTACACTACTAGTATGTTAACAAGCACATGTAAGTATAACACAGTAATCAGAAAGCAGTTAAGTGATTCAGCACAATCATCAAGCACTTTAATTATCATTAATAAATTGTACGGATACATGGAATTATGAGGGTTGTCACATGAATCAAGCTGTAAACAAGTCCGTTTCTCTGAATTTCGCCTTAGATTCGGATATACACTCTTCTGAATGACTCATTCAGGTCGCACAATGATCCTACACTCGGGATCCAAGATTGATAGTAAGAGTTCTTGACAATCAAAGGCCATGTTTGCCTAAGTCTCTTACATCACTTAGTGAAGACAAGCATTTAGTGTAATACTTTTGATTTTTAATCTTTTAGCACTTTTTATTTGGTTTTGTATTAATGACTTTAATAACTAGTTTCTTATGTTGAAGGTGAAACTTCCATATCATTTGTCCGTGGTGTCTTGGCGTTATTTTACTGTCTATATAAAATAAAAAGATTTACACCATTCATATCTCTACGGTCTATATAGAGATATGTTGGCTACCTGGTCGGGGGTTAAGGGAATGGTTTGGTAAGGTTCTTGCCTTGTTCAGTGTATAGCTCCTGCAAGGACCTGGGTCAAGCTTACTAGGACCTCCTTCAATACCCACTGGTATTGGATGGCGGGGGTGCGAATGGCTTGATCCCCTCATATGTAAACTACTATTAACACATTAACCCGGCTACTTGGGATTGTATCCCTGCTGACTCAAACCACTTAGCCGAGGGTAACGTCACCTTCAAAAGAGGGGCCTACCACATTACGCATTAATAACTTAATTAATTATCTTTCAACATTCCGACCCTTTAGGATTGTATCCTTGCTGACTCAAACTACTGGGTTGAGGGTAACGTCACCTTCAAAAGAGGGGCATACTACTATAACTATGACAATCTCTTAAAAAGTGCAAAAGTGCGGAAATCATCAAAGGTTACACTAAAGGCGAGTCGGATCCAAGTGATTCATCTTGTCTATCTGTTTTTATTTTATTTTTTTGGCATTTTTAGTTCTTATTTTCATGTTTAAAACTTTTTCTAACTTTTGATTTGATTAGACGTTGAGGATAAACCGGTACTAAAAGCTCTTGTGTCCTTGGACGACCTCGGTGTCTTACCAACGCTATACTACGCTCACGATGGGTGCACTTGCCCATATGTGTGTTTAGTGTTAGTAAAATATCATGTGTTATAAATTTAAAACTTGACTGAAGTGTTAAAAAGGGCTTAAAATATACATAAAAATTATATCACGCTTAACGCACATCAGATACTAAAGTGGAAGTCTGATCAAAAGACCCACGTATTGACTCTGCTCAGATCTAATGGTGTGGTGAAGCAAATATCAAGGGAAGCAGCACTTGGCCTGGGTGTTGAAGATATGCAAGATCTCCTTGAGCTTCCCCTGTGCAGGGATGAGGATGATGAGGACTCAATGAACTTTGAATTACAATTCAAAGGTCAAGTTAGGGAACTCTTGATGAGACAATAAAGATCTAGAATAATGAAGAGTTTTGGCATCATCTGTTCCAGGGGGAGATTGTTGGGATTGAACCCTACAAAGGAACAGTTGATAAAGCCAAAACTGGATCAGATCAGTGGATCCAGAATAAGCAGTTGTTTGCATCAGTCATTCCCCTTGAATGTGACCTAACATCTGATGCCCTCTAAGTACTGCCCTTCTACAACAACTGCTGATCTACATCAACTACTGTTCACTCAAAGACTGCTGAAGACTAAACACTGATGAGTCAATCTGCTGCTATAGTTCAAGCACTGTTGAAGACACAAAGCACTGCTGGGGCTAAAGCAGTGGAATGAAGAAGCAGCAGTTAGACTAGTATTTGTATTCATTTATTGTAATCAGTTCTTAGATAACAGTGTTTGTATTAGTCAGTGGTTAGAGGTTGTTAGGAGGTTAGATGTCACTTTCATGGTGACGTCAGCAAAGATGCCACAGTGGTTTGTTCTGTACTATAAACAGAACAGTACTCTGTACTGTTCTATTAGTTCTCTTCATCACAAAGTCATTATATACGAACATTCACTGTGAGCTCAGGCTGAGGGGGAGATTGTATGCATGCATGCATTGTAATTGAAGATTGTAATAAATATAATCATTCGATTTCATGTTAAACATGTTTGTTAAAAACAATTCTCTCTTTGATTGTGTGTTGAAAGTTTGTTCCATTTAGTTTCCGCTGCACTTAACCTTAATTCATCTTCATTATAATCAAACAAGCACAATCATAAGAAACTCATATCCTAATAACGTAAAAGTTAGGCTCATAAAACATAGGATTGTTCCGGGTAGGGGAACGGTGACTAACCAAAGTGAATCGAATCCCCTTTCGAATCGAGGCAACGCGTCTTGACTTACTTAGACAAATACGTCATCGATATTAGGCCTACGATATTCATCCTTTTGGTCATTCCACATTCCTAATTGATTGGGAATTTCGAGACTTTGGCGAGACATGAAAATCAAAGAGTGGGACTAGTTATCAAGGTCTGAGTTTCACCTCTATCTTGACAACAGCGTACCCTAATAGCGTCGGTACTTGTTAACAGACAGGACCAACTAGAATGAAGTAAGGAAATTTCCCCATCAAGGTGCGGATGTCACTCCTGTCTTGAGGGCAAATCTCGTGCAAAATACAAACACTGTTTAGCAGTGTATCCAAAGGTTACAAGTGTCTATTGTGTCAGTGTCACACCCCGACCGCGTTAAAACAACAAAACCGCCGCGGAAACACCGGGGAGTGTCGTGGCAGAATTATCGTTTCATAACCATGGATACAAAAGTGTTTCGTTTTATTAATAATATTAAACATTAACATTGTCTTAACACAAACAAACAAGTTACATATCGACTAATATTGTTATTATGTCACTAAGGCCTCGTCCAGATCCTATGTGACTCATGCATCCTAGTAATCATCATCAAGCATCCACACCTGAAACATATGTGAAAACAAAGTCAGCAAAGAAATGTTGGCGAGTACATAGGTTTTATAGGAGTGTTGGATTCATGGCTAGTTTGAATGTTGCAATACTTTATTAAAAACCTTGTTTTGAAAAGACTATAATATTGCAACTAAATTAACCAACTCAAATCAAGCGGGTTATAGTTTATAAAACCTCGTAGCCATGATTCTTAACCCAAAAACATTTGTTTTAGTAAAGCAAATTGTAAAACATCTCGTATTAAATCGTTAATAAAACTCGTTAATAAATCTCGTTAATAAAACTCGTATGGTTTATATCATTTCGAAAACCTCGTTTGTGTGACATCGTTCCAAAATCGTTTACCCAAGTGAACTAAATAATGCCACGGTATGTAATATGTTGAAAACACTTATATATAAGAAGTACCAGCGGCGTATCTACCATGTTTTCACCACATTACACCCGTCCCGTTATCTAAACACTTAACCAAAAACCAATCGTTTATCCAACTAGTTTAATCTCGTGTGAATCGTTCCCAAATCGTTAATCCGTTTAAATCATCCTCGTTTTAAGTGTGAAAACTATTTGTGGTCGCCTCGCTAATAACATTCAAACCTTCATGACTAGACTATTCGCTCTCGCATTAATAAACCACCAAAGGGTAAATTAACATTCAGATTCAGTCATTACCCACCTAACCCACACATAACCATGGGTGCAGTACGATAATGGGATTTGTCAGATCCTATGGTACCATAACCTAATACTGGTCGGCTTGATCAATGCTAATGAATGCCATTCGTTATGTAAATACAACCAACTAGTTTATTCACTTTATTGAAATCGTTATTAGTTTAGTATAAACCATCTTAATCGCTTTTGAAATCATCGTTATAATATCGAAAATCGTTTTGAAAACCATCGTTAAAACCTTGAAAACATTTAGCACATATAAATCACCCCAAAACAATTGAAAACAGTAAAATAGGGGAACTATGTAATCACTTAGAGTGCAAAGTATCCTCAATCAATAGAACTTCAACAAACTCGAGTAAACCAGAGAAATCAAACAGCACCTAGTAATCGAATCACTAGTTAAACAATAGACACCTAAATCGGAAGATCGGATAGAAAGAGGTCTTGTAAACCAAATGAGTGTTGGAACTCATGTGATATGGATTAACAAAGCCTACATCCTAAATTGGAACCTAACCTAGGTGCTTTCGACCCGTCGCGACCCATTAAGGTAGCTTACGCTACTTTAACGCGTCGTGCGCGCAAAAGCGCATTCGAGACGTCTAACTAGTCCTATGACAAGTGTTATATGCCTAAACATGTTTAAATATGTTGCATAATCAGTTATGTGACAAAAGTTTAGGTTACATATGCTTAATTACTAATTATGCATGAAAAGGGTATTTTGGTAATTTACCTAAGGCATTTTAACTACTTATCATACAACTACCTAAATAGGTGACCATAAGGTATAACCTCGAAAGGTTATTCCCTATGCTACTATGGTCACTAAACATGTTTGGTCGGATCCTAATGATCGACAAAACGGGTCGTGTTCGAAAGTCCAAGCGGGTGTTTAGTCCGCTTGACTTACGACTCTACACAAGCACTAAACTAAAACTGACGAGCTAAACATGCTAGAACATGTTTAGTTAAGTTAGAAAACAAGTTTTGATATCAAAACAAACGGTTTTGATACCATAGAGTAGTTTGGTTACAAAATGCGCATAAACACGCATTTTGGCCGAAACTACGACTCGTCACTACACCTAGTCAACGTGGTAATCAGTAGGTATAGTCACAAGGGACTATAACCATCGTGATTACGCTCACGTTGCAAAGTTCAATGGAACTTTATGTTGACCATTGACTGGTCAAAGCTGAAAGTTAAACTTGTTGACTTTCATGCTTGAAACATAAGAACAAGCAAGAAGAGGACTTACAAAGGGTCCAAGAGGGTGTTTGATTCAAAATTACTCAGGTATGAGGTGTTAAAACCTCAACTTAGAGCAGAGATTGAATCAAGGTGTGAAAAACCCAAATGAGGGAGCTTGCTATTTATAGTAAGTTAGGATCAATAGGATGATTCCAAGTGGTTTGAGGGAGTGATCTTGGCCATACATTTGGGTTAATGGTATTAGAATACAATGGGAGCCGAAAACCAGCTCCAGGTATTGCAAATATTACATTAAAACCCCTGAATTCAGCCCAGATTGCTGTTTCTGAAGTTTCTGTCTGGAAAGACCATACGGCCCACGTAAGATGTGGCTTGGGCTTACGCGCCCCGCCTGGCCATTTTTGGCAGATTGTCAAAACAGGTCCCTGCACTTCAGAATCATGCATTTCGGCTCATTCTTGACACGTTTAAGCCCCGTTAACCTCATTTCAAGGCTCTAAAATGAAGTTAAAGTATAGGGAACTTAAAACATGCTCAAAACTATCTCGGATGTCGGCTCGTTTGGTCGTACGGTTGCGTTGTTCGGTTAATTACGATGGAAGTCGTAACGAACGCAAAAACGATCCAAATTAAGCGACGAATGGAATTTTATCATGCCAATCACTAAAATAAAATATTTTAATGATTACATAAATTTTTGGATGTCCGGATATATTCAGAACGTAAGATATGCGCGAAAATGCAAACTTGTGCACTTTTGACGCTTTTAGTCCCTGACTGACCAATAAAGTTTGTTTTAGCATACCGAACCCCTCAAAGCCTATTTCTAAGCTATGTAAAGGATATTTAGGGTATGTTTAACTTATGATCAACTTCCAGAGTGTTCGTTACTATACAAATCAGTATAGTTTTGCAGTTTGACACAAATAGTCCCTGCGATCGAACAAAGTTGATTTCAACACACCAAACCATTCAAAACTTATTTCTAAGTTATGTGGAGGTTATTTAAGGTATGTTAAGCCTATGTCACTATTCCAGAGTGTTTGTCGCGTTATACTGACTGCGTTTACGCACCAGTTTGCGTATAACCTTCCAGAAAGCGATTTAAAGCTTGAAATCGAAATCGAATCTAATTGAAAATTCACCAAACACAAATACATACATAATAACATCAAAACACATATAGTAACACCAAATCACATTGTTTTATTAATAAGCATCATTGTTTTACATCGTACATCAATTACAGAGTACAGTTGTCACAGTCTCCCCTACTTCAGGAAATTTCGTCCCGAAATTTTATTTAGAGGAAGCTTGTGAAAACAAATGCGGATATTTCGCCTTCATTTGGTCCTTACGTTCCCAAGTAAACTCTGGGCCACATTTGGACTCCCAACGAACTTTAACCAAATGAATCCGTTTGTTCTTCAACTGTTTGAAAGTACGGTCCACGAGCTCCACGGGTTTCTCGACAAAGTGCATCGTTTCATCGATTTGGATCTCATCGAGTGGAATGTGAAGATCAGAGTCAGCTAAACACTTTCGCAGATTGGACACGTGAAAAGTCGGATGAATATTTCCAAGATCTGGAGGTAGCTCTAGTCGATAGGCAACCTTCCCAATTCTTTCCACAATCTTAAATGGTCCCACATATCGAGGTGCAAGTTTTCCTTTCCTTCCAAATCTCACCACTCCCTTCCAAGGTGACACCTTGAGTAGGACACGGTCTCCGACGTGAAATTCTAAGGGCTTGCGTCCTAAATCCGCATAAGTCTTTTGACGGCATCTAGCTGTCACAAGATTATAACGAATTTTCTTGATTTTTTCTGTTGTTTCCAGAACAAGCTCAGGTCCAGTAAGCTGAGCTTTACCGGTCTCGTTCCAACAGACAGGTGAACGACATTTTCGACTGTAGAGAGCTTCGAATGGTGCCATTTTAATGCTAGCATGATAACTATTGTTGTAAGAGAACTCGATCAATGGCAGATGAGAATCCCAATTACCACCAAAGTCGATCACGCATGCTCTAAGCATATCCTCCAAAGTTTGAATCGTCCTCTCAGATTGACCATATGTTTGGGGATGATAAGCAGTGCTTAGATTCAGTTGGGTTCCCAAAGCAGATTGCATGATCTTCTAGAAATGAGATGAAAATCGAGCATCACGATCATAAATGATTTCCAAAGGAACACCATGTCGAGATACTATCTCATCAACATAAATCTTTGCAAGCTTATCAGCAGATAGATCCTCGCGAATCGGAATAAAATGAGCTGATTTCGTTAATTGATCGATAATAACCCAAATAGCATCATGACCTTTAGACGTACGCAGTAACTTAGTGATGAGATCCATAGCAATGTTCTCCCACTTCCAAACCGGTATCTCTGGTTGTACAAGCAAACCAGAAGGTCGTTGATGTTCAGCCTTGACTTTGAGACAAGTTAGGCATTTTGATACATACAAGGCAACATCCTTCTTCATACCAGGCCACCAGTACTGAGTACGAAGATCCTTGTACATTTTATCAGCACCAGGATAGATAGAATATCGAGACTTATGAGATTCGTCCATCACTAAAGTGCGAAGATCGTCTTGTTTCGGAACCCATAAACGATCCTTGAAGTAGAGTAAACCATCGTCTTTCCTTTCGAGCTTAAGCTCAAGTTGAAGCGGTAGCTCATCTTTCAAAAAACCCTTGATCACACAGGATCGTTGAGTTTGAAGGACACGAGATTGGATGTCGGATAGAGCTCGGACAGAGTGAAGCTTGACTCGCTCTTTTCGACTAAGCGCATCGGCTACGACATTCGCCTTACCAGGATGGTAGCGAATCTCGTAATCGTAATCGTTCAAGAGTTCAACCCAACGTCGTTACCTCATGTTCAGCTCTTTTTTATTAAGAATATGCTGGAGACTTTTGTGGTCTGTGAAAACCACACACTTCATTCCATAGAGGTAGTGTCTCCAGATTTTAAGCGTGAAAACCACAGCTCCTAACTCAAGATCATGAGTCGTATAGTTCTTTTCGTGAACTTTCAATTGTCTAGATGCATATGCTATAACCTTACCTCGTTGCATGAGGATGCAACCAAGGCCTAAGTTGGACGCATTGCAATAGATAACGAAATCATCGCTTCCCTCGGGCAGAGATAGAACAGGAGCATTACATAACTTCTGCTTTAGCGTTTGGAATGCTTCTTCTTGCTTGGGTCCCCACTCAAAAGGCTTATTCTTCTGAGTTAAAGCAGTGAGTGGAACCGCAATCTTCGAGAAATTAGAAATGAATCAACGATAATAACCAGCAAGACCAAGAAAAGATCGAATCTCTGTAGGTGTCGTCGGCGTACTCCAATCCTTAATAGCAACAATCTTGGATGGATCCACATGAATACCCTGCTCGTTGACTATATGACCCAGAAACTGAACTTCTTTAAGCCATAATTCACACTTGGAGAATTTAGCGAAAAGTTGTTCCTTCTTAAGGAGTTCCAACGTTAAGCGAAGGTGTTGCTCGTGATCGGCTCGAGTCTTCGAATAAATGAGAATATCGTCGATGAACACAATAATGAACTTGTCTAAATAAGGTTTACAGACCCTATTCATTAAGTCCATAAAGATAGCTGGGGCATTCGTCAAACCAAAAGGCATGACAGTGAACTCGTAATGCCCATATCTCGTGCGGAAAGCAGTTTTGGGAATATCTTCTTCGAGAACACGAAGTTGATGATACCCAGAACGCAGATCGATCTTAGAAAAACACGAAGCACCTTGCAGCTGGTCAAAGAGATCATCAATTCGAGGTAGGGGATATCGATTCTTGATGGTAAGCTTATTAACCTCACGATAATCGATACACATTCGAAAAGATCCATCTTTCTTTTTCACAAAGAGGACATGAGCTCCCCAAGGTGAATAACTCGGACGGATGAATCCTTTATCAGATAACTCTTGAAGCTGTTTCGATAACTCTTGCATCTCTGACGGTGCAAGACGATAAGGCGCTTTCGCAATCGGGTTGGCATTGGGTACAAGGTCAATATGAAATTCGACTTGACGAACTGGAGGCAAACCAGGCAGTTCATCAGGAAACACCTCTGGATAATCCCGAACAATCAGAATATCCTGAATACTCTTACTTTCGCCTTTCTCCTCGGTGACATGTGCTAGAAAAGCAACATATCCTTTTCTCAAATACCTCTGAGCTTCCATACACGACATAAGCTTCAGTCCACCTGAAGGTTTCTCGCCACGAACTTCTAGAATTTCGCCAGAAGACAAAGGGATACGAACAATCTTATCGAAGCAAACTACCTCAGCGTGGTGTTTGGTTAACCAATCCATTCCAATGATAACGTCGAAGCTCCCAAGTTGCATCGGTGTGAGGTCAATAGGAAAAAGATGGTTATCAAGGTTCAACTGACAACCATGAATAACAGAATCGAGAACAAGAGGTTTACCAGTAGCAACTTCGACAGATAAGGGTTTCCTCAATTTAGTTCTAGGTATCGTAAGCAAAGGTTCAAAAGATAACGAAACAAAACTTCTATCGGCACCAGAATCAAAGAGAATAGATGCAGGTCAATTATTAACAAGAAACGTACCATTCACCACCTCGTTGTCAGCCCTCGCTTCGTTTGCATTCAAATTGTATGCTCGCCCTCGAGCAGGATTCACATTGGCGTTGACGTTCGCATTCGGGTTCGCATTAGCATTCGCGATTGCATTCGCCAGCCTCGGACAGTTGTTGCGGAAGTGACCAAACTCTCCACAATTGAAACATGAACCTGGTGGGAATCTAGCAGCATTCCCTTGTATTGGAGCTTGAACCTGGGCAACCTGATTCTGTCCTAGACGACAAACATTGGCCAAGTGCCCAAGTTTACCACACGTCGTGCACTGCTTACAAGCTTGCTGTGCAACATGATGACCGTTGCAGCGAGCACAATGAGGTGCGGTACCAGCATACGCCTTCTTCGCAGGAGGTTGAGCCGGTGGGTTCTGATCAGTCTGTGCTGTAACAGCAAAATTCTGGGCACCCTTTCGCTTCCTCGATTTCCTCGACGACTCACCTTCTTTACCCTTACCATTTTTCTTGTCCTTCCCAGAATCAGTCGCCTTATTTTTATCACCCTTGCGGGTGAGTTTACCTTTCCTGACTTGAGTCTCAGTCAGGGTAGCAGACAACTCGATCGCTTGACGAAGGGTAGTAGGATTAACACCGGTCACAATATCCAGCATAGAATCGGGTAGACCATCGATATATCTCTCAATTGCTTTCTCTGGTGGGGTAACCATGGTGGGACACAATAGACTGAGTTCCTTAAAATGATCCGTGTATGCACGGTGCTCAGCCCCATCTTGTTTTAAATCGTCAAACTCTCGTTCCAAAGCTCGAACCTCGTGATGGGGACAAAACTCTTTCATCATGAGAGCTCGAAGCTCTTCCCATGTTTGTGCTAACGCCACTTCGGCACCCCTATCGCGCATAATACCATTCCACCAGGTAAGCGCTCGCTTCTCAAACACGCTTGAAGCAAATTCAACCTTTCGCGCATTCGGACACTGCACATGCCTGAATGTGTTCTCGATACTCTCAAACCACTGCAGGAGCGCAGTTGCTCCTTGCGACCCAGAAAACTTTAGAGGCTTAGCAGAATTGAAATTCTTGAAATTACACTGTGCATTATTGTTGTTGTTATTATTGTTGTTATATATCTCGTGGACTTGGGTCACAACACCGGGAAGCACAGCAGCCACTTGCTGAGAGACCAGGGCTGCGATTTCTTCAATAGTAAAAGATTGTGCTTCACGTCGAGGAGGCATGGTCTAACAAGGAGATATGAGAAACGAGTGAGGTTGATAATTAGGAAAAGCAAAAGAGGTATCGACAAAACACAAGGAAGGCGATCATTTGTTCGTTACCTCGAACAAACAAACGACACGCAGTGACTAATCAAAGTAAATGGGTCAATATAATGTATCGTCGAAGACATGCTTGCCTATAAGTGAACACTCACCCCAAGAGTTCCCAGGTAAAAGTGACTGGTCCGATTATGTGGATTTGTACGAACACTCTAGCCTTAGACAGAAAACTCAGGGTACAGACATTCACTCTTCCAGTTTGAACGTGTTCACATTATTTAGACCCAAACTTTGACGAGATTTTGAAAACTTAAAGGGTTCAAAACCTTATAACAAAGGGTTCAAAACCTAGTAATCAATCATCCTAGAACAGATGATTAGTTTTCAAAGCGGACTCGAAAATTGTGTTCTCGTTGTGGTTATCACCTAAGGGTAGGTGACAGTTTTGTTTTAAAAAAAACTAAACGCAAAATTTCTTTGCGTTAGGGTCCTAAGAGTTATAGTCTAGGTCAAAGCGTTACTAATAACCTAATTCCCTATAACCATTGGCTCTGATACCAACTCTTCTGTCACACCCTGACCGCGTTAAAACAACAAAACCGCGGCGGAAACGCCGGGGAGTGTCGTGGCAGAATTATCGTTTCATAACCATGGATACAAAAGTGTTTCGTTTTATTAATAATATTAAACATTAACATTATCTTAACACAAACAAACAAGTTACACATCGACTAATATTGTTATTATGTCACTAAGGCCTCGTCCAGATCCTATGTGACTCATGCATCCTAGTAATCATCATCAAGCATCAACACCTGAAACATATGTGAAAACAAAGTCAGCAAAGAAATGCTGGAGAGTACATAGGTTTTATAGGAGTGTTGGATTCATGGCTAGTTTGAATGTTGCAATACTTTATTAAAAACCTTGTTTTGAAAAGAGTATAATATTGCAACTAAATTAACCAACTCAAATCAAGCGGGTTATAGTTTATAAAACCTCGTAGCCATGATTCTTAACCCAAAAACATTTGTTTTAGTAAAACAAATTGTAAAACATCTCGTATTAAATCGTTAATAAAACTCGTTAATAAATCTCGTTAATAAATCTCGTTAATAAAACTCGTATGGTTTATATCATTTCGAAAACCTCGTTTGTGTGACATCGTTCCAAAATCGTTTACCCAAGTTAACTAAATAACGACACGGTATGTAATATGTTGAAAACACTTATATATAAGAAGTACCAGCGGTGTATCTACCATGTTTTCACCACATTACACCCGTCCCGTTATCTAAACACTTAACCAAAAAACCAATCGTTTATCCAACTCGTTTAATCTCGTGTGAATCGTTCCCAAATCGTTAATCCGTTTAAATCGTTTAAATCATCCTCGTTTTAAGTGTGAAAACTATTTGTGGTCGCCTCGCCAATAACATTCAAACCTTTGTGACTCGACTATTCGCTCTCGCATTAATAAACCACCAAAGGGTAAATTAACATTCAGATTCAGTCATTACCCACCTAACCCACACATAACCATGGGTGCAGTACGATAATGGGATTTGTCAGATCCTATGGTACCATAACCTAATACTGGTCGGCTTGATCAATGCTAATGAATGCCATTCGTTATGTAAATACAACCAACTAGTTTATTCACTTTATTGAAATCGTTATTAGTTTAGTATAAACCATCTTAATTGCTTTTGAAATCATCGTTATAATATCGAAAATCGTTTTGAAAACCATCGTTAAAACCTTGAAAACATTTAGCACATATGAATCACCCCAAAACAATTGAAAACAGTAAAATAGGGGAACTATGTACTCACTTGGAGTGCAAAGTATCCTCAATCAATAGAACTTCAACAAACTCGAGCAAACCAGAGAAATCAAACAGCACCTAGTAATCGAATCACTAGTCAAACAATAGACACCTAAATCGGAAGATCGGATAGAATGAGGTCTTGTAAACCAAATGAGTGTTAGAACTCATGTGATATGGTTTAACAAAGCCTACATCCTAAATTGGAACCTAACCTAAGTGCTTTCGACCCGTCGCGACCCATTAAGGTAGCTTACGGTACTTTAACGCGTCGTGCGCGCAAAAGCGCATTCGAGACGTCTAACTAGTCCTATGACAAGTGTTATATGCCTAAACATGTTTAAATTTGTTGCATAATCAGTTATGTGACAAAATTTTAGGTTTTTTTTTTGGGTAAAGGGTTTTACCCCGGTGAATATTATAAATCAAACCAAATCAGCACAAGGGCGTGCCTAAAGTGACACACCAACTAGACTTGACAACCCAAGTCTAGTAGAAAGAAAACAAAATACACAACCAGTTTGCAACACACAAACACGACACCAAAAACCCACAAAACAAAACAACCAAGCATAAAGCAACAAACACCGAAAATATGAATCACATCTAGCCTGGGTCTTCCTCCTCCTCGTTAGTATAGATCTTCCAAGCGTTGAAGGTTCTTCGACGGCAAGAGTCATCACGAAACTTCAACCCCATGAGCTTCAACCTAACCGTGCTCTTAATCCACTCCGTAACCGTAGCAACTGAGTTATGATTATTAGAAAACAGCCTATTGTTTCTTTCTTTCCATATAAAGTACGATGCTGCCGCAATCACAAGCTTACAAATAATAGTGTCACTCTTCTTGGATCCATCATTATGCTCCATCCATGCAACAATGGCTTGCCAAGAGACATCCACACTATCCAGATTCACCATCTTTTTGACGTTGTTCCACACTTGCGACGCAAAGGCACATTGGAAGAATAAATGATCACGAGAATCTCGATCATATCTGCATAGAGGACAACACATGAGCCTCAAGTTCGTATCGCTACCAGCTTCCCACACCGTCAGTCGATCCTGGGTCTTGAGTTTGTTTCTGATCACTAACCACATATGAAAAGAATGACGAGGTATACATTGCGAGAACCACACCATGTTGGACCAAGGAACTACATCAACTCGAGGCCTAATGTTATTCCACACTTGGGCCGAGCTGAAATATGAATCTTTACCTTGCAAATCCTTCCATGTGAGTTTATCATTCACATTTTCCACTAGATTTGGAAAATTTTAGGTTACATATGCTTAATAACTAATTATGCATGAAAAGGGTATTTTGGTAATTTACCTAAGGCATATAAACTACTTATCATACAACTACCTAAACTAGGTGACCATAAGGTATAACCTCGAAAGGTTATTCCCTATGCTACTATGGTCACTAAACATGTTTGGTCGGATCCTAATGATTGACCAAACGGGTCGTGTTCGAAAGTCCAAGCGGGTGTTTAGTCCGCTTGACTTACGACTCTACACAAGCACTAAACTAAAAGTGACGAGCTAAACATGCTAGAACATGTTTAGTTAAGTTAGAAAACAGGTTTTGATATCAAAACAAACGGTTTTGATACCCTAGAGTAGTTTGGTTACAAAATGCGCATAAACACGCATTTTGGCCGAAACTACGACTCGTCACTACGTCTAGTCAACGTGGTAATCAGTAGGCATAGTCACAAGGGACTATAACCATCGTGATTACGCTCACGTTGCAAAGTTCAACGGAACTTTGTCTTGACCATTGACTGGTCAAAGCTGAAAGTCAAACTTGTTGATTTTCATGCTTGAAACATAAGAACAAGCAAGAAGAGGACTTACAAAGGGTCTAAGAGGGTGTTTGATTCAAAATTACTCAGGTATGAGGTGTTAAAACCTCAACTTAGAGCAGAGATTGAATCAAGGTGTGAAAAACCCAAATGAGGGAGCTTGCTATTTATAGTAAGTTAGGATCAATAGGATGATTCCAAGTGGTTTGAGGGAGTGATCTTGGCCATACATTTGGGTTAATGGTATTAGAATACAATGGGAGCCGAAAACCAGCTCCAGGTATTGCAAATATTACATTAAAACCCCTGAATTCAGCCCAGATTGCTGTTTCTGAAGTTTCTGTCTGGCAAGGCCATACGGCCCACATAAGATGTGGCTTGGGCTTACGCGCCCCACCTGGCCTTCTTTGGCAGATTGTCAAAACAGGTCCCTGCACTTCAGAATCATGCATTTCGGCTCATTCTTGACACGTTTAAGCCCCGTTAACCTCATTTCAAGGCTCTAAAATGAAGTTAAAGTATAGGGAACTTAAAACATGCTCAAAAATAACTCATATGTCGGCTCGTTTGGTCGTACGGTTGCGTTGTTCGGTTAATTACGACGGAAGTCGTAATTAACGCAAAAACGATCCAAATTAAGCGACGAATGGAATTTTATCATGTCAATCACTAAAATAAAATATTTTAATGATTACATAAATTTTTGGATGTCCGGATATATTCAGAACGTAAGATATGTACGAAAATGCAAACTTGTGCACTTTTTGACGCTTTTAGTCCCTGAATGACCAATAAAGTTTGTTTTAGCATACCGAACCCCTCAAAGCCTATTTCTAAGCTATGTAAAGGATATTTAGGGTATGTTTAACTTATGATCAAGTTCCGGAGTGTTCGTTACTATACAAATCAGTATAGTTTTGCAGTTTGACACAAATAGTCCCTGCGATCGAACAAAGTTGATTTCAACACACCAAACCATTCAAAACTTATTTCTAAGTTATTTGGAGGTTATTTAAGGTATGTTAAGCCTATGTCACTATTCCAGAGTGTTTGTCGCATTATACTGACTGCGTTTACGCACCAGTTTGCGTATAACCTTCCAGAAAGCGATTTAAAGCTTGAAATCGAAATCGAATCTAATTGAAAATTCACCAAACACAAATACACACATAATAACATCAAAACACATATAGTAACACCAATTCACATTGTTTTATTAATAATCATCATTGTTTTACATCGTACATTGATTACAGAGTACAGTTGTCACAGTCAGCCTTAGGAAAGGCATGTATGTTTAACAGGAAATGTGCTGCTAGGAAGCAGATACGGTAGAATGCATAAGTGTTAAACAACATATAAGAGTCAAGATTCCTAGAACAATAGACTAGGGCAAGTATTCCTACTTATCCTAATTCCCTATAGTTATGGCTCTGATACCAATCTTTCACACCCCAACCGATGGCGGAAACATCGGGGTGCGGCACTAAGCGTTCAGATTGCTCAAGAGTTTCCATAACACTAATAGTTTCCAATAGTAATTAGTTAAGTTTCATGATAAGATTTTCTAAAACATCAAAGACAAAACCAAAGTACCAAATACAGCAACAAAACATTGTTTCAAGTTTCTAGATTTACTAGGCGAGTTTCTAAGCATCAATCCTAGCTTGTTTCTTGAGAATCAGCATCCTATCAGCCTGCAAGATGTGTTAAAATAAAGTCAGTACAAAAACGTACTAGCGAGTATACAAGTTTGAGTATATAGCATAATAGATTAAAAGAACTCATATCCATCATGTAAACGATAAAAATAGTTTCAGTCATGCTAGTATTCGCAGTCCAAGTGATAGCCTAAGTGTCCCGATGCTTTAGGTGTTTTCCCAAGACTCCAGGAAAACTAGAATCCTCCTAACAATACCCCTAAGAATAACGGGGAGGTGCATCTTCCTATAGCGCTACTATTGTTAAGGTGGAACTACACACAAGGATTAAACGTTCACATAGCATAAAGAATCAAGAATCAAGAATCACAAGTATCAAGTTTCACATTCACAGAGGATAGAGTTTGGATTCAAAAAGTTTCAAGTTTCATAGAATACATGTTGCATCCCAAAAGTTTAAAACGAAAAGGGATCGAGTATACTCAGAGTGATTGCTCAATAGTAACACTGTTATTGGATCAAAGGGAGCTCTTAGGATTAGCCTGATTGGAGTACAATCGATAAGTTTCGGATCAGTCACCTGATCGGATGGCCATCCGGTTGGATGATATATGTGATTTGGGACGGATCGCCATCCGATCGGATGGTAATCCGTACGGATGGCCATTCGATCGAATGGTCATTTGATCCATTGACCGAGTTTCCAAAAATGATTAAGTGTTCATACCAAGTGTTCAAACCAGGGTTTTCGATCGGATGGTCATCCGATCGGATTGTCGTTCGGTCGAATAACCCTTCGTGTGCAAGTTTCAAAGCTCCAAGTTTCTGATTCAAAACGATTTAAGTGTTAGAGGTTGTGAGGGACGTGTCCCTCTGATCGGATGGTCGTTCGATCGGACGACAGTCCGATCGGATTGACATTCGATTGTCATGACCTTGTTCCTTTTGCAACCTTGTAAAATTTCTAAGTTTCTAGTTTAACGGTGATGGCATGGTACGTATTGAGACAACTGTAAACACGTCAAAGCTCAGCTTGCTTGATCGGATGGGAATCACCCCGTCCGTTCGGGTGTCTGTTCTTTACGGTGTTGATGTCGGAATCCGTACTCCAGCCATCTTCTCCGGCGGTAATCCGTCTCCAAGCCGACTCCAGACTAGTCATCGAGTCTACAGCCCGTTTGGGTAAAAACGGGCTTCCGGATTCCACCGTTTTTAGTAAAAAGTTTAAGAAAGATGGAGGAAAACGTGAGTTTTAACTGAAAAGTCTAGATTTAGTAAAGATTCGGTGTAAAACACATGAATTTCCTTAGATCTGAGTTAGATCTTGACGGGAATGACATCACACAACTGTTTGGTACAAACCGCCATGATGACGTCATCCTCAAGGGCTCAAATCTCAGAGATTTCATGGTGAAAAGTGTGATTTCAAAGGAGAATCATGTAGAGAATAGTGTATAGATTAAAGATGTGGAAGAATCTAGTGTAAAACATACCAAAATCGCCGAGAAATGGAAGAAAAGTGAGAGAGCGTGCGTCTGGTCGAAGGAGGCTGTCACATCAGTGAAGAATGATGTGACAGGTCCTATTTATAGTGCAAGAGTGGGGAATAAGGCGGTATGGAACGGATCGGATGGCGGTTCGATTGAGTGGCCCTCCGATCGGATGGTCATCCGATCGGATTGCCATTCGGTCAATCCCATCCTTTCGACCTTCCGTATTTGGTTTGTTTTGCGAGTTAGATTGAGCGTTACGTTGCGTATTATTGTGTAATAGTATCGCATAACTAGATTATATCATTAACACAAAAGTTTCCAAGTTTCATAGTTTCCGCCAGTGACAAGTCTCCAGTCTCTCGTTCAACCAAGTTTCAAGTTTCACGAGCCTCAAGAGTCAAGCACCAAGTATCAAGTATCAAGAATCAAGCCTCAAGCATCAAGAATCAAGTCTCAATAATCAAGTATCAAGAATCTAGAATCAAGTATCATATCATCAAGTATCAAGAATCAAGTGTCTAGAGTTAAGTATCAAGAATCTAGTATTAAGAATCAAGTTTAAAGAATCTAGCTTCATAGAGTTAAGTATCAAGTATTGATAAGATTCAAGTATCATAGCATAAAGGTCCATAAGTGTCAAAAGTGTCAAGAGTCACATAGTATAAGGATTAAAATTGACAATAGCTAAAAGTTTAAGGACGCAGGCGTTACAGATTTTAGGTCCAATTTTCTCAAGGGTTTGTTAGAACAGTATTTTACGTATTCCTTGAAAATTTTAGTCCATTTTGATGGTTCGGTTTGTTACAAATGATAAAAATGAGAAGAAATGAGTAGAAGAGAAGTGTGAGATTGTTGAATCTTGTTGTTGTCTTCAGATTAGGCCTCCAAGCTCTGATACCACTTATGAGGACCGTTTATCCATCCGATAAGCTCAGGTCTAATCTATTTAACCTAGTCCAAAATGCGCATAATTCATTTTAGATTAGATGACAAGTATAATAGGATTACCTTTCAATCACTGTTTCATTAATGTTCAAGGATTACAGATCCTGGAAACAATTCGACAGGGCTTCGCCGTATCGTTCGCAAAATCAATACAGACTCAATGACCACACACTCCTATTTATAGACATCTATCTTCTTACGGACTTAAGTCACTACCTTTGTACCAACTAAGATATTTCATCTTCGTACGAAGTAGACTAGGTCATATTCATACGAACTTGATAATTCCACCTTTGTACGAAGTTAAACATTACAAACTGAAAATCTAACAGTTAAGCCTATTAGAGACACAGACACGACTCGTAGACACAGGCATCAGACATATGTATCAACACCTTCGGATACATAGCTGGAAAAAAACACTATTCATGGCCACTTCAAATTCATATATTGTATAACATAATGTATAATTGTATAATGTAATGTACTATAATATCATATCATCATCATATTCAGTAAATCCCATCAATAGTAAAGCTAAGGTAGGGTCTGAGGGGTAAGATGTATAATTGTATAATGTAATGTAATCTGATGTGATGTGATGTGATGTGATGTGATATGATATCATATCATCATCATACTCAATAAATCCCACCAATAGCAAAGCTAAAGTAGGGTCTGAGGAGCGTAAGATGTAGACAGCCTTATCTCTACCCCGTAGGAATAGAGAGACTGCTTCCAGTGAGACCCCCGGCTCGATAGTAGTTTTGCATCAAGCCTTGGACATAAGGCACATAACACTCAACAATCGAGACAAAGGTCGGTTAGTGCATGTACCCTTTTTTCTTTCGGCTATCAACGCTACCACATGATGCATGATTAACCGTCTGCCGCTTTTAACGTTATTTTCCCGATATTAGTAAAATAACGTTAAAATTAGTGCAATTTCAGTTTTTCCCCCCAGGGCCCACACATATATACATTATATGTGCACATCGTAGCAGGGCGTGGCATTTCTCTTTGAGGATGCCCATCCGCAATGGCTTGCCATACCGGCTGGGCAGTAATATAATATAATATAATATTAATTGGGTGGGAATTGGCTACAAAGTCAATTTTTCTACAAAGTATAAAAAGTCATAAAACACTATAATGTCAACCATAAAACGAACTCAAAACCTACAAATAACAAAGTGAAGATTACTAAAACGTCATATTTGTGGGTTTTGTGTTGTGTTTTGGATGATAAGGCTTTGATTATTGAATGACTAACATTAGTGTGTTTTATGTTGATTATCATGTCGTGTTTTATATTCATAGTTCAACAATGGTGTGTTTGTAGTTTTTATTGACTGTTAGGGTTTGGATAATGTGTTTTATTGATCTTTATTTGTGGGTTTTGAGTGTGTTTTATGGTTGAAATTGTGATGTTTTATGACTTTGTACACTTTGTAGAAAAAATAGACTTTGTAGTCAAACCCCACCGAATATAATTATTATATATAATTTAAGATTATGTTTCTAGAGATCTAGCACCACCTTCGGGAGAAATCATATGTTTCATCTTTTTTTTTGTCGATGTTTTTATGTTTATCAAAATTGTTACTTCCTCACATGGATAAATCACCCTTCTCGAATTGGGTTTATCATCAATCGAATCGTTTGCTTGTTTTTTTTTTTAATTTTCTTGTCCATATCCACAGCCCCGATGCTTCTTGTCCAACCCAATGCAATCTCTCCCTGACTTTGCAACCTTTTGACTTCTCCAACCTGAAAAGAGCTAGAAATTTGGACTTTAGATTGTAGTCTCTGATCCAATTATCAAGCCAAAATGTATATCCGCCCCATCCCCAAGGTTACCTTTAATTAAAACAATTACTTGAATAGGTTGATTTCGAAGGACAATCCAGATTTTATAATATTAGACCAAACCCCCACCCGTCCTACTTTTAATGGTAAGAATTCAAATCTTCTCGGGCTGTGATGGAGAGGCGTTACCATACGATGCCAAAGTCTGTTTACGAAGCTCATTAAATCACCTCGTCTAGTTTACGGAGCTCATTTCTAAGAGGTCGATGGCTCAAGTCCCGTTAGGGGTGTTCGGAATTCATTTCGAATTCGAAAAATTCGAAATTCGTTTAAATTTGATTCGATTATCAAGAATTCGTTTCGATTATAAGAATTTGAATTCGATTCAATTCGAGTCAAGTAAATCGAATACGAATCGAATACGAATTTACAATTTCAAATTCGATTCGATTCGAAATTCGAATAAAAATTATACATTTTTATTTATTATATTTATATGTAATACATATATAACTTTTATTAGGCTATACTACAAATTATTTTCAAAATTTATTCCAAGTATTAAAATTACCAATTACCAAACTAACTACATGGCCCATAACTAAAACTAAGTAATACATACATCTATCAATAGATTTCTAACCCTAAAAATATTAACTTGTAATGTGGAGCGGTTATTCCTGACTTCTCGTTTTAAATTTTAGATTTATGATACTTTATTTGGAACTGTTTAATATGATATCGTGCTTTATGGTTGCTTTAAAATTTATGTTTCATTTTGATAGTTTTTACATGTTTTTAAAGAATTTAAATCAAATCGAATTTATTCGAATTCGATTCGAATTCGAAAATTTAGTCGAATGCGAATCGAATACGAATTGGGTTTTTTATTCGAATACGAATTCGAATCGAATTTGGTAGATTTTAATCGAATACGAATTCAAGGGAAAATAAAAATTATTCGAAAAATTCGATTTGAATAATTCGAAAATTCGATATTCGATTCGATGAACACCCCTAAGTCCCGTTTAAGACATAGATATAGGCGTGTAGTATAGATGGTGTGTTAGTTTGGTGTTTAATAATAATAAAAAAAAGTATGAAAATTCATTTAATTAGCTTTTGAATAAAAGATAATCTAGACTTTAATGTCACAAGAATAATAAATTGTAAAGAGATAAACATTAGTTGTTAAGACGACGTTAATTCAGGCTAAAATAATAATAATATTTATAATATTTTGAGCATAAATACCAACCTAGCCTATAGCCTATAAACGTAGAAAAACGGAATACTCATCATTCACGCTTCTCCTTCATGAGGTGAACTCGTTTGCCACTCTTCTTCTTCTTCTCTCTCCACAACTACTCATAAACGTCGATCGTGAAATCGAACACAAGTAAGTAGCTAATTTCAAGTGTTCAAACAGATGTAAGTTTGCTTAAGTTAATAATAATTTCAACTGAATTGTGCAGATATGGAGAATAATAATAATAATAATGTGGATATCGAAAGCGAAGGAGTGGAGAGAAATGGATCTGCGATGGAGGATAGAGATACGATGCGAGAGCCGTTGCTTTTGAGAAGCAGGATCAATACGACGTCGCAGATTGCTATTGTTGGTGCTAATGTTTGCCCCATCGAGTCACTTGATTACGAGTAATTATTATTCATATCTACCTAGCTAGCTGCTTTTGTTATTTATTAGAAATCGATCACTGATCCAATTATTTAAGTACCTCTACTCTACAGGATAGTTACTGTGGATTTGTACGGTTCCAAAAGGGGAAACTTGCTTTTGGGGGGGGTTTCACTTTTTCTTAATTGTTCATTGATTTTGGACTTTTAATCATTAGCTTGTTCCCTCTTGAGTTTTACTTTTTTATTTTCAAAGGTGGATGATTAAAAGAATTTTGCATATGTTGGTACAAATCCTTATACAGTTATACGAATCATCGGTTGATAATTTTGATGGCCATCTGGATCTAAATTGTTGATGAGATAATGGAAAAAGTTTACTTGTTGGATTTAATTAATTATTTGAATACAACAGATTTGTTTTATAAATGTGATAGATTTTATGGCGGCAATATGGAATTGATGTCTTGAAGTTAATGTTATTATTGGTTCTTCAAGATTTGACTTGACTAAGTATTTCTGCAGGATCGTGGAAAATGATCTTTTCAAACAGGATTGGAGGTCAAGGAAGAAGGTGCAGATATTTCAATATGTCGTCTTAAAGTGGACACTAGTGCTTCTTATAGGATTAGCTACCGGGCTTGTGGGGTTTTTCAATAACATTGCAGTGGAAAACATTGCTGGTTTTAAGCTTCTTCTCACTAGTAATCTTATGCTTAAGCAAAAGTAAGCCTACATTTTTCCACCCTTTTGTTTTTATATTTGATTGCATATGCCTTTTGTTGTTAATGGAAGGAAAATTATGATTCTTGTGAAGGTTTTTTAGATCTATCAAGTGACTAACTAAAACTTCATTGTTTGTGGAAATGCAGTTATTATCTGGCATTTGTTGCGTTGGCTGGTTGCAATGTGGTTCTGGCAACATGTGCTGCAGTTCTTTGTGCGTATATTGCCCCTGCAGCAGCTGGTTCCGGTATACCTGAGGTTAAAGCTTATCTTAATGGTGTAGATGCGCATTCTATTCTGGCTCCAAGCACCCTCTTTGTAAAGGTGTGTACCATACGCATTATCTCTCTCTCTCTTCGTCCTGGATTGTTGGATAATGATGTTATTTAAACAGATTTTTGGATCGATATTTGGAGTGGCTGCTGGATTTGTTGTGGGGAAGGAAGGGCCAATGGTTCACACGGGGGCTTGCATAGCTAACTTACTTGGTCAAGGTGGATCTAGAAAGTATCATTTGACATGGACATGGCTTAGATACTTCAAAAATGATAGGGACAGGAGGGACTTGATCACATGTGGTGCAGCTGCTGGTGTTGCTGCTGCTTTTCGTGCCCCTGTTGGCGGGGTCCTCTTTGCACTTGAAGAAGCAGCCTCATGGTCCCTCTCACTCTCTCTCACACTCACGTTTGATCAATGAATTGGATGTCAAGATGAAATATTCATTTTAGTTTTAGAGTTAATATAATAAGATTAATAACAATTTAAAACAAATGAGAGTACAAGCAATTGCATTTTTTAAGTAAAAGGATCAAGTGAAATTATCTTTTAGTGAAACACATATGACCATTAATCACCTTCTGGTTGCACTTTTAATAGTGTTAAGTGCATAAAAGGGTAATCAACTTTTTATGCCCAGAAAAAAATATTGGATTTCTTAAAATATTCAAAAAAAATCGCTCAAAGTTTCAAAACTTTTATGCAAGTTAATACTGTATTTGACCACGTTTGATTTTTCGGCTTGGTAGTAAGCTTGACTAAGTTTGACTTTTCGGCTTGGTAGTAAGCTTGACTAAGTTTGACCTTTTTGACAGGACACTAATGTGGTGTTGATGTGGCACTTGGACGCTAGTTAACTTAAAAGATTACCTATAAAAGTTGATACCCATATGTGAAATTAACAAAAGTTGGTTACTTTCCTATGCAATTTGCCAATTTAATATTACCCTGACATGGATACTATTAATTAAAATGAAAAATACAACGATTCTGTTTTTACTTTTTGCTTCTGCGTTATCCAAACCTTATTCCCATGATGTTAATACTTAATAGGTGGCGGAGCGCTCTTCTTTGGAGAACGTTTTTCACAACTGCTGTAGTAGCTGTGGTTTTGAAGGGTCTGATTGAATATTGTAAAAATGGACAGTGTGGATTGTTTGGGGAAGGTGGTCTGATCATGTTCGATATCAATAATTCAGTACCTTCTTACAACACCATTGATCTCCTTGCCATTATATTACTTGGAGTTATCGGTGGAGTTTTTGGAAGCATTTACAATTATCTTGTTGATAAGGTCTTGCGCACTTACAGCGTCATCAATGAGTAAGCACTTCTCATTTTAGTTTAATCTTTCTTAATATAACACGAACGCATTTCAATCCTAACTTCTTGATATAAATTGCAGGAGAGGTCCTGGTTTTAGGGTGTTTTTGGTGATCATCATATCAATCCTAACTTCTTGTTGTGCGTTTGGCGTCCCTTGGCTTGCAACCTGCATACCATGCCCGGAAAATGCAAAGGAAGAGTGCCCTACAAAAGGGCGTTCTGGAAGCTACAAAAGCTTTCAATGTCCCGATGGTCATTACAACGATCTTGCTTCCCTTTTGCTCACCACCAATGATGATGCCATTAGAACCTTATTCAGCTCCCTAAATACACACGAGTTCCGCATTCCTAGTCTCATTTTCTTCTTTTTTGCCATGTATTTCCTCGGCATCATAACATATGGAATCGCAATTCCTTCCGGGCTTTTTATTCCTGTAATATTAGCTGGGGCATCATATGGACGGCTTGTCGGTCGGCTCCTTGGTCCCATTGCTAATCTCGATTGTGGTCTTTTCGCCTTACTTGGTGCTGCATCGTTCCTTGGCGGCACAATGAGAATGACGGTTTCTCTATGCGTTATACTTCTCGAGCTCACTAATAATCTGCTAATGCTTCCATTAATGATGCTTGTCCTTCTCATTTCAAAAACTGTGGCTGATTGTTTCAACAAAGGAGTGTATGACCAAATTGTGATAATGAAGGGTTTACCGTTTCTAGAAGCCCATGCCGAACCATACATGAGGCATTTGGTTGCGGGCGATGTTGTTTCCGGGCCTTTGATAACTTTCTCGGGTGTCGAGAAAGTTGGCAACATAATGCATTCTTTAAGGATGACATCACACAACGCTTTTCCGGTTATTGACGAGCCACCTATTACCGACGCCCCGGAATTATGTGGGCTTGTGTTAAGGTCTCATTTGCTTGTTTTGCTGAAAGGAAAGGTCTTTACTAGACATCCGCGTTTAAGTGGAGCTGAAACGTTGAAAAAGTATCATGCCTTCGATTTTGCAAAAGCGGGATCAGGAAAAGGGTTGAAACTCGAAGATTTGGAGATAGAACCGGAGGAAATGGAAATGTATGTTGATCTTCATCCTATTACCAACACATCACCATATACAGTGGTGGAAACCATGTCTTTGGCTAAAGCTGCAATTGCTTTTCGGGAACTTGGTCTTCGACACTTGTGTGTTGTACCAAAGACTCCTGGGGTAAGCTTCCTTTCGTGGCTCATTGGTAGGGGTGTAAACGAGCTTTATTTATTTATTTATATTTATAACTACTCTCATATTGATATATAATTATAAATTTATATATAACATAATATTTCTGTATATAAAGTATTACACACACATATTTAGTCTCATTTATGCTCATGGCTAGGGCGCTAGGCTCGTATACACCCCTACTCATTGGTCTCTTAAATAGAGAGTAGGTATTCAGGTGGGTAATTGGTTAGAACGGATTGGATTGAGCCAACACTTTTTGCCTTGTACATTTTAGACTAGTTTTCCTTGAATAGAATGATTCAGAAAGTTTTGTGCGTTAAAATTAGAATTTAGATTATATTTTTGACCCCTTTCTTCTTTAAGATGCCTTTTTTAACTGTGTGTTTACATGATAGAGCTAAAACATTACATGAATTTGACTCGTTGGCCAAGTCAACGGATTGAAATCACAACCCACAACACTGCTCTTTTTCCCTTTTTCTATATTTATATATTATTTTCTTTGCAGAGGCCACCGATAGTCGGTATCTTGACACGGCATGATTTCATGCCAGAGCACATTTTGGGACTCTACCCGCACATCGACCCACACAAGTAGATCAAAGGCGGTGTCATGTATTATGTTTTGATTTTGACAACCGTCGAATGCCACCTAAGATATTGTTGTTATTCTTTTGTGAAATTAATTTTGAGGGAGGCAAAGGAGAAAGGTATAGATGTTTGTATTGTTTTATAGAGTGAAGATGAGTGTTGTTTTTCCTTGTAAGAGCATATGTTAATATCTTAATATTGAAAATGTATTATAATATTTAATACTTCCTTTTCATTTATTGTTAAATTTGTTTTATATTAATCCTTGTTAATAGTCTTATAGTTATTTGGATACTATTTCAATTTTATTATTATAAAGTTGTGAGTTATTAGCTGTATCTTATACTATTGAATGCATGACATAAATAAGTAGTTATTTCGTTTGGGCAATCCATCAGAATTCGATCTAAGGTCTCTATTCGGGGTCCTTGGAAGCAAATCCATAAATCTTGTTAATGTTGGTCTTGATTTATCAAGAGGCTCTTGGGTTGTGGTTCGGATATTGCATTTTGGTTGGTCAATTGGTTGATCGATCCCTTTATCCAAGGGTGGACCTAGTAAGAGATCAGGGTGGGCGGGCGCACCCCTTGGAAAAAAAAATTAGTGTATTTTAAAGGGTAAAATTCCGGCCGCACCCCTTGAAAATTTGGTTAAACCACTCATCCGCACCCCTTGAAAATATTTTATGGGTCCGCCACTTTGTCCACTATGTTTCCAGCCTTCTTCTCCATTGGAAAGGAAGTAAAAATTGTTGGTGTTCATCATGAGGTGGGAATGGAAGCAGCCTTTATTGACCATTGCCGAATTTTAGGTGTTGCATCATCAATTAACTCAAATGCTCTATGATGGAAGGACCAGTGGGTCTGGAGCCTCCTTTCATAAGGTGAATTCTCATTAGTAGCATAAAACACTGTATACAGGTTCACAATAGAGTGATATCGTATTCAAGTGCAATGCCAAAAAAGGCGAGTATCTTTGCTTGGCGAGCTGAGGTTGATCGATTGCCGACAAAGGATGCATTGCTGACTCGAGGAATTCACACTCAGTCTGATTGCTGCTTGTTTTGCCGTGAAACATGTGACCATATAGGGATCTGCTGGACCTACATAAATATATTCACGGTTCCAAAAAGAAGAAGAAAAAGGTTTTCCATGCCATCACTCTATGGTGCTTTGAGAGGATGAGGAATGATATGCTGTTTAATCTGCTCCAGCTTCGGTATCTAAGGCTATGAGTTTTCTATGGATAAAGAACACTTGTATCACATGGGATAACCGGAGGAGGTTTGATGTTTTTTGACTATTTCTAAGTCTAAACTAAAGTCAGTGGGCATTAAATCCCTTGGGACGTTTGGCGCTTGAAAGTCTTGATTTTTCAAGTGTTTAATCTTTGATCCTTGAATGGTCTTGATCTTCTTAACTTCTTTTAATCACATTGTTTTGTTGTTCCTAACCTAAATTTAGGGTTAGGACAAACAAATAGGTATAAAAGAACCCTTAAGATGCGGTTAGGTTCTATCATTCCACATGTTGTGAGATTTGGGAATAAGAAATATGTTATAAAGGACTTGGCTATTGTAGTTTTACTACATAGGGTGTGACACTGATATGTGAAGTTTTGTGATGTCCCACCATTTTGAAAAGCCAGTATCATAAAGGAAACTTGGTAAGTTGAGGGGATATCATGTACTCTGAAAACATATCAAAGGGACTCCAAAGACTTCTTGTTCTTTACATAAGATTGTGGAAGCGTCTAAACCGTTAAGAGTCTTAGTAGTCAAGGTACATTTGTTGTAATTTGTAATTTATGGAAAACTATTATTTGTATGGTAAGTGTATGTATTTGAGTAACCATTGTTGGGAATTCCGGGTCCGAGCCGAACTGTGGCCTTGTGCGTGAAGGGCGGCTGGAAGTTTAACTTGGTTTACAAGTTATTAATTAATTAGTGGGTAATATCTAAGGTTCCTACAGTGTTAAAGGTTAGGAAGCGTGTTTAGATAAATATCTTGTAACTAATTAATAAGAATCCTAGTTATAGTCTAATGAGATAGATTAGCTATAAATATCGTGAAAATGGGTAGGGCTTTCTGTAATTAAGGTTTTGAGTAAAGTTTCTCTAATAATATTTGGGTGATTTGAAAGCAAAATACGTTTGTGTTCTTCCAATTTTATCATTTGTTACCGATTAATCTCTTTAACCATGTAATAGGAAATGTATTTGATGTAACATTTTCAAAATAAATAAAACTTAATGTGCATATATTGAAGATTATCATTATCATACTATTAAAACTCAAACGTTTTGAACAGTGTCTTTGTTGGGTGTTTTTCATTCAATGGGTGTTTCATGTGGTGCTTGAATTTGATTGGCTTATGTGGGTGGTCATGGCCTCATCAGTGAAGCCAGACATGTGTCACCCAAAGCCAGGGAGAAAGGGTAAGGCATGTTCCTCTTTCTCATTCAAAACCCCTGGATTTCTTCTCAAATCCACAACAAAGCTTTCCAGACCGTGGTTTATTCTGACTGATCTGTTTAGGCGGTCAGGAGATGGAAGTTGTCATGATAATTGTTGTTCTTTGACATGCAAAAGCCGAAGTGTCACCACTGGTGGGTTCAGACCGTCTTGGCGGCGGCGATTGTCGACGTAAAACCCTAGCCGACGTTTTAGGCGACGACGGTCGGGGTTCTTGCGAGGTTTCAGCCTTTCACCTACATGACGATGATGATGACTTACTACCTGGTATGGCAACCACGATTGCAACCGTAGCGCCACTGAGCGGGTTCAACGGCGATGATGATCTTTGTGACATTTGTGCCTTTACGACCATTGTACAATTCCGAGCAATTTCAAATCTAATGAAATTTTGTGTTTCATATCCGGAATTGTATAATTACATATGACATTTACACATTTCAATCCTTGTACGATTTCGAACTCTCGAGAAGCTTTCTGGAAGTTTTACGTAAACTGTTACCCAAACGTAATCAGTTTAACGCAACGTACACTCCGAAACAGTGACATAAGCTGAACATACCCTAAATATCCTTTACATAACTTAGAAATAAGTTTTGAAGGGTTCGGTATGTCAAAAACAAGTTTATTCGATCATAGAGACTATTTACGACAAACTACGAAAGTCTGCCGATTCTCATAGCAACATGCACTCCGGAACGATGACATAAGCTAAACATACCCTAAATACTCTTAACATAACTTAGAAATGAGTTTTGGAGGGTTCGGTACGTGAAAATATGCTTATTTGATCACAGGGACTAAAAGCGTCAAAACTGCGAAAGTATGCCAATTCGCATATATTCTGCTTTCAGGCCATATCTGCACATCAAAAAAAAATTGTAATCATTAAAATATTATATTTTAGTGATGGGAATGCAAAAATACCATTCGTTTCGCAATTTGGATCGTTTTCGCGTCCGTTCGAGTTTTCGTCGTAATTAAGCGCAAACGCGACCGTACGACCGAACGAACCGACATCCACAATATTTCCAAGCATATTTCAAGTTCCCTATGCTATAACGTCTCTATACAGCCTGAATTTGAGGTTAATGGGGGTTATACGCGTCAAAAACCATCAAAACTTGTTGCAGGGACTGAAACTATCAAAACTGAAACTATTGACAGAAAGTGGTCACCCTCACGCCATGCGAGAGTCCACTGGTGTTCTGGCGCGCCACGTGATAGTCCACGTTTTTCAGAACTTTCCATTTCAGCTGCAGCTCCTGTATTTTAACTTGGTTTTTGATATTGTGGGCTATTTGTGTGATCTCCAAGCATGGAATCTGATATTGGACACATGGAATGATCTTGTCCTTCCTTGGGCAACACACAAAACATGTGGCATGATCTTGTAGCTCCTAAACAACTATAAATACCACCCCCCCCCCTTTCATTCACAACTTGCTCAATTCATTCTTTTCTTCATCACCTGCTCTCATTGGAGGCTACCACATTGTTGGAGGCTTCCTAACTGAGTTTTCTAGTTCATCTTTCATCCTAGAACACAAGTGAGTGTTCTTCCTAGTCTTGTTTATTTATTTTTAGCTATTTCAAGCTAAAAGTCAAACAGTGTTTGACTTTCGGCTTTGACCATGAATTGGTCAAGTCAAAGTTCAATTGAGCTTTGCAACGGGATAGTAATCACGATTGTTATAATCCCTTGCGATTATACCTACTGATTACCATGTTTACTAGTCGAAGTGACGAGTCAAAGTTTCGGTCAAAATGCACGTTTATGTGCATTTTACGACGGAACTATTTTAGGGTATGAAAACACTTTGTTTTGATACCAAATCAGTTTTCCAACTAAGTTAAACATGTTTTGACATGTTTAACTCGTCACTTATATTTTAGTGCTTAATTAGGGTCGTAAGTTGAGCGGTTTGACCACCGCTTTGACTTTCGAATCCATCCCGTTTGGTCGATCATTAGGATCCGACCAAACATATATTTGTGACCACAATTATATAGGGAATAACCTCCAGAGGTTATACCTTATGGTCACTTCATTTGCTTAGTTGTATGATAGGTTGTTTAGATGCCCTTAGAAAATGACCAAAATGCCTTTTTCATGCATATATTCGATTTAAGCATGTGTGACCAAAATTTTGACACCTAAACTGATATTCTAACATTTTCAAACATGTTTGGGCATTTAAGACTTATCATAGGACTTATTTAACCATCCGAACGCATAGTTACGCAAATGACACGTTAAAGTAGCATAAACTACCTTAACGGGTCATAACGGGTCAAAAGCACTTAGGATTCATTTCAAATCAGAATGTAGACTTTGTTAAACCATTTCATATGAGTTCCAAAACTCATTTGGTTTACAAGACCTCATTCTATCTGATTCCTCCGATTATGTACCGTTACTTTAACATAGTTACCCGATGTTAGGACACGTACGAAGCTTTGATATTTCACTTGATTCAGGGATACTTTGCAATCCCAATTGAGTACATAGCACCCCTCTTTTATGCTTTCAATTGTTTTGTGGTGGCTCATATGTGCTAAATGATTTTCAAGTTTTCAAAACAAAAACTATGGTTTATATAAAACTCGACGATTTCAATAATGTGAACGAACTTGTTGGTGCATTAGTCGAAAGACGAATGACATTCATTAGCTTTGTTCAAGCCGACCAGTAGTATGTTATGGTACCATAGGATTTGTCAAATCCCGTTATCGGGCTATCCACTGGATTTGGTGGATAGTTTGGGGTAAAGACAGAATCTGTTATTTTAACAAATCATTTGTTGATTTGTTAGTCGATGTTAAAGAGGCCTTTCAGGGTCTATTAAAGATACCCCATGGGTGGTATAGTCGAGTCACACAGGTTTGAATGTATTCATTAAAGAACAACCAAAAGTTTTCACAATTAAAACACGGACGATTGACGATTGGTTTATAACACGGAAGAATGACGATTTTTTATAAGACGGACGATTGAACAATTGGTTTATAACAAGGACGAATGGTTTTTGAACGATGTCATGCAATGATTTCACTTAAAGATATAAACCATACAAAGTTTTTTTTTTCAAATCGATTTACTACTTGGTTTTACAAAGACAAATGTTTTCAGTCAAGATTCATGGCTACAATGGTTTTGTTTTACTTATATCAGCTTGTAAAGCTGATAAAACATATTGCAATATCAAACACTTTTTGATTTCAAGATTTATACTCGTCGACTTTCGAAGTTGGACTAGGTGTTGCAATATGAATTCAAAGACATGGATTTGACATACAAAACCTATGTTCTCGCCTGTATTTTTATGCTGGCTGTTTTTCATATATGTTTCAGGTTCTATTATGTGACGATTGTTGATTGCTTGCTTCACATAGGATGGACGCGGGCCTTAGTGACTTTAAAACTTGAAAGAGAATTGTTTGTATTTATTTGGTTTGTATCAAAACAATGAGTCTATTAACAAAATAAAATGAAACTTCAGATACCATGTGTTGTGATACAATGATTCTGTGACATGACTCCCCGACGTTTCTGCCGTGGTTTGTTGTATTACGCGATCGAGGTGTTACAATCTTTTCGGATCCGTGTCGATTTGTGTTGGTAATTTCATTTTTTTTGTTTTGCTTTATGAGATTAATTATACAATTGTGTTAGTGATGTTGGTCATGTTGTTTCTCGCTGTTGTTTCGGCTGTGATATTGGTGGTTGTGATGTTGATAGTAGTAATGAAAAGACAAGACTTTTTTATGTTCGTGGTTAAAAGTACAAACTGTATGTTTGTCGATTGATTTTGGGATTTGAATCATTATCCTGCAATGATGGTGGCTTGCTACTTGGCGTGGCAACTATGTTTGCTGTAGCGGCATTGAGCCATGTTTTGTTAGTACCGACGATGATGAAGTGTCATTCTGAGCCTTTTATGTTTTGTGACGACTAGCGCTGGTTGGTTGTGCTTATCGGTGTTTTACTGAGCCGTATTTTAGGGATTGGATATTGGTGTTTAACTGGTTGGTTGTGATTACCGACTAAGAAGATGTTTCCATTAATACATCTACATCGAATCTGCTAACCTTAAAAAGTGTAATGCATGATGCTAATTTGGATAATTCCATTTATGTGTTTAATATGTGACAAATCTTAATCTGCAAAGTGCATGAGCTTTATGAAATCGCCTCAAGGGACTACTTTTCCTATGGTGTTGTGGCATATAAATCACTATCACCAGTTTGTTGAAATCGCATCAACGGATTCTAAGAGTATGACAACGAGACCTTACCATGTAAGTCTGCAGGAAGAACTTAAGGAGTTACGTTCGCCAGGTCTCTTCATTGTTGTTGCATTCTTATGCTGAGGTATGGATATTGCTGGTGGTTATGGTTTATCAACGGTAAGTTCTCTTTTATTACCATATATTATCTTTAACAAAGAATAGCTATTTACTTTAGAAAAATTGTAAGTTATGAAACGTGTAAAAAATTTGTCCATTTTTCAGCTTCAACTTTTTAATTATATCTATGTGAACCTATAAATTTCATTACTTTTTCACATAGTTGCCATCAAACTTTGTTGTCAGGTACAAAATTTCATGTTGGTGATGACATGTAGGAGAGTTGGAAAAGGTAAATTTTTCTTCAAATCTGTGAATTTTATGTTCATTTTCTTCACTATTTGGTTTAAGAATCATGTTTTGGTACTTTGTAATATTGAATTCCATAGTACACTAGTTAAGAAAAATGTTTACAAAACTCTAGAAAACTCAAAGTTGGACTTGGCGAATTAACAGTCGGCTAGATGGATTATGGTCGTTTGTGTTTATACTTAACCAACCCGTTTTGCCTAGAGTCTATACTACTTGAATCAGTTTTGTCCCAAACACATTTTAACCTAAACCAAATTGAACCAGTTTTGAATTAGCCTATTCTGACCCGAACCTGTTTTAACCCATTACCTAATTTTTGATATCGATTACTGAAATACAACTTTGCGTTTTTGTCACACCCCGACCACGTATAACATACAAAACGTGGCGCAAAACGTCGGGGAGTGTTGTAACAGAATTAATTGTTTCATAACCATGGCATTCAAAGTTGTATTTTATTTATCAACATAAGAGTTACATTGTCTTAAACAGGAAATAAAGAGTTCAGAACATAATTAAACTAAGTTTATCTTCATTTTATGTCTCTAAGGCACAGGTCCGCCCTAGTGTCACGATCATCATCCTATGCAAAAGCTCCTGAAAACACATGTGAAAATAGGTACGTCAGCATAAAAATGCCTGTGAGATACATAGGTTTTGTGAAAATAGGATTCATAACTTATAAGTTTAGAAAAAGTTGTTTATCAAAAGTCAGCCATGAACCTTGTAAATTGTTTTGTTTTGTAAATCGTTTAAAAAGCGATAAGATCGAATGATATCTATAAATAAAAGAATAACGTGTGGTTAAATGTATAACCAAGTAAAATGAGTTGTATAAAATAAGTTGTTTGTAAAGCAATGTCTTGTGAAAGATATGTTATTTATATAAAATGTTATATGTCTCAAATTGAAATGATTCAAATAACGCTACGATATGTAATACCATACAAACACTTATATATAGGAAGTACCAGCGACGTGTCCACCATGCTTGTATCATATTACACACGCCTCGTTACTTAAATCACTTAAACAAACCACCAATGTATAAAGTCCATGTTTAAACCAATTGTCGAAAAGTCCTTGTATAAACCATGTCAAATGTTTAGAGTCCAAAAGTAGTCAAGTAATGTGTAACAAATGTTATGTATTGTAAGTAAAGTATTGTCACATAATCCAAATGTAGAAATGTACAAAACAAAGTATTTTGAATATATCAAAAAGTTATGTTTTGCAAAGTAATGCATGTTACATTGATACAAACATTTATGTGGTAAGTTAACGCATACATTCAAGCCTTGAGACAGTCGGATAACCCTTTTAGTCAAGGTTATCAAAAGAAATGTTTTCGGATTCAGTCATTCCTTACATCCAAACAAACCCGAGATGTCAGGAATGGGATTTGTCAAGTCCTATGGTACCAGTACTTACTACCGAGCGGCGTAGCTAATGTTAATGAATGTATATAAGTCTCGTTTTTGCAAACCAAATGTTATAGCAATTGTATACATGTCATATGAAAACAATGTACTAAGTATGCTAAGTTAACATACAAAGCAGAAAAGTCATGTAAATCAATGTGCTAGCATGCTATCAGTCAACATACATAGCAGAAATGTAAAGTAAAACAATGTACTAAGTATGCACACAATGGACATACATAGCATGAAATGTAATGTAAAACGATGTACTAAGTACGCACACAATGGGCATACATAGCATGAAATGTAATGAAATCATGTACTATAAGGTACTAACGAACATAGCAGGTATATGATGTGAAAACAGGAAAGCATGAAAGTAACAAGTAGGCACATGTGTTTCACCCCAAAATAGTTTGGAAAACAGTAAAAGAGGGGTCTATGTACTCACTTGAGATTGCTCAGAAGTCCTAAGATAACAACCAAGCAATGCTAGAGATCACGGAATCAAACGGCACCTAATATAGGTAACTATGTTAATAAACCGGACCTATATCGGAGGATCGGATAGAATGAGGGTTCGTAAACCAAACGAGTATGGGAACTCATGTAGTATGGTTTAACAAAGCCTACATATTAAATGAAACCTAGCCTAAGTGCTTACGACCCATTACGACCCGTTTAGGTAGCTTATGCTACTTTAACGCGTCGTTCGCGTGAAACGCGTTCGGACCGCTTAACTAGTCCTATGACAAGTAATATATGCCTTAACATGTCTAATATTGTTTTCAAATCATTTTAGATGTCAAAAGTTATGTTACATATGTTTAAAATGAATTTTGGCATCAAAGGGGCATTTTGGTAATTTACCTAAGGCATATAAACTACCTATCATACAACTACTTAAACGAAGCGACCATAAGGTATAACCTCGGAAGGTTATTCCCTATATACTATGGTCACCTAATGTGTTTGGTCGGATCCTAATGATCGACCAAATGGGTCGGGTTCGAAAGTATAAGCGATTGTTTAGATCGCTTACCTTACGACCCTAGACAACGTGGTAATCAGTAGGCATAGTCACAAGGGACTATAACCATCGTGATTACGCTCACGTTGCGAAGTTCAAACGAACTTCGCATTGACCATAAACTGGTCAATGCAGAAAGTCAAACAAAGTTTGACTTTCGGACTCGAAAAGCAATAAAAGAACGAAGGAATACTTACGAAGGGTCCCCGAATGCTAATCTTGATTCAAGTAGCTCAGGTATGAAACAATGGTTTCAACTTAGAGCTTCTCAAATCAGATTCTTGTGGGTTTTGCAATGGGGATGGATGGGTATTTATAGATTTTGGTTCACCGTTAGGATCATTTCTTGGATAACGTGCCTTGATCTCGCCCGTACACTTGTCGGAATGTTGTGGTAACTCATTTTGCCCCCACCACAAGAGTTTGACAAGTGGCATTGGCCTTTGGAGGGTCTAAGAGTTGTTAACAGCTGTTTAAAAACAAGTTTCTGCATCTGACCCCTGCTTGCGCACCGTAACGTCCTGAGTGTTGAGGTGCGCAAGCCTTGCAGACTAGAAAGTTTGAAAAATGGCAGAACAGGCCCCTGAAGCTCCAAACTTGCTATTTGATGCATTTTTGACACGTTTAAGCCCCGTTAACCCCATTTCAAAGCTCTAAAATGAAGTTAAAGTATAGGGAACTTAAAATGTGCTAAAAAATATCTCGGATGTCGGTTCGTTTGGCCGTACGATCGCGATGTTTGCTTAATTACGACGGAATGCGCATAAGCGCGAAAAACGATCCAAATGACGCGACGAATGGATTTTTATTATGCCAAACACTAAAATAAAATATTTTAGTGCTTACATAAATTTTTGGATGTTCGGATGTATTCAGAACGTAAGTTATGCGTGAAAGTGCAAACTCATGCACTTTTTGACGCTTTTAGTCCCTGAATGACCCAAAAGTTTATTTTAGCACACCGAACCCCTCAAAGCCTATTTATAAGCCATGTAAAGGATATTTATGGTACGTCTAACTTATGGTCGTGTTCCGGAATGTCTGTTATAGTTCAAATTGGCATACTTTCGCAGTTTGTCAAATTTAGTCCCTGTAGGCGAATTAACTTGTTTTTGCCATACCAAAGCCTTCAAAACTTATTTCTAAGTTATGCAAAGGTTATTTAAGGTATGTTAAGTATATGTTGATGTTCCGGAGTATTTGTCGCATTAAACTGATTACGTTTACGCACCAGTTTGCGTATAACTCTCCAGAAAGCGATATAGAGTTTGAAATTGAATAAAAGTCAAAACATGAAAAATGTAAAACACAACCAAACAAACATTGGGATCAAATAACATTGTTTTATTGATAATAGAACTGTTCACAATGATTAAAAGCACAGATGTTACAGTTTTGAACCTATTCCAATTAGTGTTTCAGTTGAATTCGACTGAAGAACTCATAATATTATATACCTAACAATTTAGAAATATGCCCTTGGTTAAGGAGATTGCTGAATGGACCATGAAAAAGCGAGCCAGGGTTGAAAGGTTGAAGTCTTTGAAGAAAAGAAGAGTAATTAAAGCTTCACCACCACCAACATCATCGAATATTAGCATCTTTGATATGGCCATCACATATCTTATGCATGTGATATGATGAATATCCACAATCCACTTTGTTAGCAAACTTTGAAATTGAATATTTAAGATTCAAGATAAAGAATGGGCAACCAAAGATTTTGAAAAATTATATTAATGGTTTTATTTTGAACATAATTTCATAGGCAATCTTTTGAGGCGTAGGATTTATTAAGACCCTGTTTTGAACATAACATGCAGTATTCACAACCTCTGCACAAAAGGACAATGGAAGACCAGAATCTGCAAGCGTAGTTCTTACAGCCTCAATAAGGGTTCTGTTTTTTTCTTTCAACAACCCCATTTTGTTCAGATGTTCTGGGAATACTGAATTGTCTTAGTATCCCTTTGGATATGCAGAATTCATCAACCTCTTGGTTTCTGAATTATATCCCATTGTCACTTTTGATAGACTTTACAGGAAAATCATATTGTTTTTCTATTTTTATGATAAATTCTTTTAAGAATCCTGCAATCTCATTTTTTGAGTGTAAGAATAATGTCCATGTAAACCTAGAAAAATCATCAATTATCACTAAGCAATATCGCTTTTTCCTCAAGCTCATGATTTTTACTGGGCCAAACAAACCCATATGCAACAATTGTAAACATTTGGTTGTTTTGGACTCTTCAATGGTTTGTGTGATACCTCGTGTTGTTTTCCTTTTAGACAGGAGACACAATGTTCATTACACTTGAATTGTTTTGTTGGTAAACCTCCGACAAGCTTTTCCTTTGTCAGAGTGTTAACTGTTTTTAAATTAATATGTCCCAACCTTCTATGCCATAATTCTGATTCTTTTGTTGAGGCAACAAAGAATAAGCAAAATTGGATTTTGGGTTTGCTTTAGACATGTCCACTACATAAACATTGTCACTTCTATGAGCAACAAATTGTGCAGTGCTTTCGGCTATGATTTTATCGATCTTTTTGACAACCCTAGGTCCAACGATTTTACAACTTGTCTTTGTAAAAAAATGATTCATAGCCTCTGTCACTCATTTGTGAAACACTGAGTAAATTAAATTTTAAATTGTCTATCAGCCAACATTTTCAAACTTTAGCTTTCCAGCTTGGACAGTCCCTGACCCCATCACTTTTCCTTTAGCATTATTACCAAAGGAAATATCACCACCTCCATGAGAATGGAAGTTTGTCAGTATTGCTTTGCATTCAGTCATATGTCTAGATCCTTCATTGTCTACATACCATAGGCTATCTAGGCATGTGAATACTCCCATTTTTGGTGGCCATGAATGCGCATTCGCACTTATTCTCATCTTTAGTTGTATTCCAGGGACACTGTTTATTACAATACTATCGTCACCTTTTTCACAAACTATTGTTTGTAATGGGTTAGATATACTCTTAACATTTTGTATGTTACGAGTTTCTTGGTTGTTTTTAATAGTATCCTTAAATTTACTGAATTTCTCTTTTAACTCCTCCCATAATTCTCTAGCACCATTACAGTGTAATAGTTCTACATGGAACTCAGCTGGTAGTGCCTTTGCAACTATCACAAGAGCTTTGGCATCTAACTCAAACTTTTTGAAATCTAGCATAGTGAAGAAACACTAACTAAATGGTCGGAACCGAGATAGTTAGAGGGTTTGAATCCGCATAAAAGGTTAGCTCTCTCTCGGTTGATTCAGTTGCAATGGAATTTCTTCTCCGGTGGTTCTGCAAAAAAGAACACCGTTAGCCTCGTCAAGGGGAGAAGAGGGTTCTCTCCTTGACCCGACTCCGGCGTGAGAATAAGTATTGGTAATGGAGAAGATAAGTATTTGAGAAGTGAGTGTGATCTGAGTTTGTACCTGAACAGTTCTCCTATTTATAACCGGGAGTTTGGGAGGGAAAACCTTTTATTGAAAAGAGGACGGAAGATGCTAACGCCGTAGCGGTTATCTTTTCTTCCGTTAAGTTCTTTGGTCTAACGTCAAGTTACCTCGATCCGTCGTGAATGCACACGGATCGTGGTTTGATCTATGGCTGGGGAATTGCCACGTGGAGAGTGATTAAGTGGAGATTATTCTCCAATTGCATGCTTTCGTTGTGACTCCAGGGTTGCCTGTGGTGATGACACGTGTCCAGACGGTTATAACCGTCTGGGTGGTGCACGATTGTACTTCTTTCTAGAAGATTACTGCTGTAATCTGGTGTGACACCTTGCTGTGTGGACACAGACGAGTAAATCCCAAGTCTGGGTAAAATAATATCCAGGTCTGGATATTTAGGCGGAAGTTTTGAACAAAGGATTCTAATCCTTTGTAAATGGAAGAAGGCGCAAGGATTTATGTTTTCCTCTGGGCGCGCAACTATAGATTTGCTGACCGTTTTTCTCCCTTTTGTAATACCAGTGCGCGGCCGCGCAAGGCTTAAAAGGTCAAAGGGCCAATCTGTGGTATGGTCTTAAATACTTATCATTAGGTTTTTGGGACCTTACCCCTTCAAGTCCCCCCAGTCTAGTGTTGTACTTATGCGAGTAAGTGGAGCACTGGACTTATGAGAGGGAAACGTTTTTTGGGCGCGAAAAATAAGAAATCTTCTTTTGGAAGTTTTAACTTGTTGACAAAATGTGACTTTGTAATTATGTTCTGACGTGTAATGACGTCAGTTGGGAGTAAAAGTGGGTATTTTCCTCCTTTGTCTTGAGGTTTGTAATGGCGCTTGTCAGTCTTTATTAATGAGGAAATGACCCTGGTTCCTGTAGCGCCGTTCGGATGTGACATAATTCTGACAACTAATGATGAGTAGGTCTTTCGTTTCCCGAGGTTGAGTTTTTGTTTTGTATATATATGTTTCGGGGTGCTTGTTTATCTTTAATTTGGAAAAGATGAAGGGAAAAAGTACCGTTCGTTCCCGGCGTCTTTCAGATATCTTGAGGATTCGAGAAGCTGCTGAAGCTCTTTTGTTACTTGCTAGCTCTCCACCTTTGATGGCTACCGGAGAGGACTCTATCTTTGTTGATCCTTCTATGGTGGCTTGTTCTGATGATAAGGTTCTCCAGCAAGGGGAAGTTGTTGCTAACGGTGGTGCTGTGCTGGATGCGGATGGTCTCACTGCTCGTTTTTCGACGATCCGGAGGGAAGATTGCCGGTTGGTATACCATCGTCGGAAAAAACCTCCGGGGGAAGCTGATGTTGAAGACGAACCTGTTGTTGGTTAGGTTTGGGGGTTGTTTCATCCCTTCTTTTGTTTATACTAGTCTGTTAGCATAAACTCTTTTTTGAAGATCATGGGTGTGATCGTTGTCGTTTGATCGTCCTGCCATTTTGTAGAAACAAGGTTTTTTGCTTTTGTGAACATTTTAGTTTCTGGAACTAAAATTTTGAAGATCATTGTCATGATCTTGTTTATGAAGTGTTTTGTTACACTTAATGATATGTACATTGATAATGTTTTTACTTCTTACGTGTTTGGATTACAATATGTTGCATGTTTTTTAATTGCTTTTGGATAGGTAAGGCGAATGAGGGATGGTATTGTGCTCATGTTTGAACGTTTGTCTAAAAGGCGTAACAGCTTACCTTGTTTTTAGACTGTTCAAGAGGTATACAATGTTTGACCATATTGTTTTCGCGCGAACCAAAGAAATTACATGCAATTTGTAATAAACAGTGAGATAAGTAAAAATGACGTTTGTATTGATAAGAGCGCAAGGCTTGTAATATAAAACATAATAAAGAAATACATTGCCTGTATGTTCTTTCCGCTTTTGAAGATTTAGTTCATATGTAACACCTGCGCAACTGTTGTGCGTTCCAGGTGCGGGGGACTGGGGTCCCATCGATCCTTTTTAGGGTATATGCTCCCTTGCCTAGGACCTCGTTAACGACATACGGTCCTTCCCATCTTGGCGCTAATTTGCCTGGCTTTTTAGCGTTTGACGCCTCATTGTCGCGCAAGACGAAATCGCCAGGGACAAATGTGCAAACGCGGACGCGCGCATTGTAATACTTCTCGAGCTTGGATTTGTACCTTGCTTCTGCTATCGCGGCGTTCTCGCGCCTTTCTTCCAAAAGATCCAAATCCATTCTTCGCTCTTGTTCGTTGTTCTGAGTTTCCATGGCTATCATGCGCGGTGATGGTAAACCTATCTCGGCTGGAATGACGGCCTCAGATCCATAGACTAGACTGAACGGAGTCTCGCCGGTGCTAGTCTTTGGCATTGTTCGATGTGCCCAGAGGATGCTGGGAAGTTCGTCAACCCACCCTCTGCGCGCTGTCCCGAGTCGCGCTTTTATGCCGTCAACGATCTGTTTGTTTACACTTTCTACCTGTCCGTTCGCTTGAGGATGCGCAACGGAGGCAAAGTTATGCTCGATCTTCATTTCTTTAAACCATTTTTGAAGATCTTCTGCGGCGAAGTTTGTACCATTGTCGGAAATAATGCGCAATGGTAATCCGAATCTGCAAATGATATGTTCCCATATAAATTTGCGGATTACCATTGTTGTCGTTGAGGCCAAAGCTTTAGCCTCCACCCATTTTGTGAAGTAATCCACCGCGACGATTATGAACTTTACTGCACCTGGCGCGTCAGGAAATGGACCGACGAGATCGATGCCCCACTGTTGGAATGGCCAGGCGGAAGTAACGGGAATTAGCGGATTCTTGGGTCGGAGTGTTTTTGGTGCGTGGCGTTGACATGCCTCGCATCTTCTTAATAGATTGACTGCATCCATGTGCATTCCTGGCCAGTAGTATCCAGCGCTCATTATTTTTGCTACGACCATGCGTGGTCCCGCATGTATCCCGCATAACCCTTCGTGGATTTCTCTGACGAGGTACTGGGCGTCAGTTTTATCGACACAGCGTAGTAATGGGCCCATGAATGATTTCCGGTAGAGGACGCCATCTGCCATTTCGTAATTTACTGCCTTGTGTTGTATTTTTCGAGCTTCTGCCTTTCCTTCCGGTAGTTTTCCGTGCTGGAGGTACAAGATAATTGGGGACATCCAAGATGGATCTCCCATTTCTATGACGTTTACTTGCTTGAGATGAATGGAAGGGTTGGATAATACCTCTATGCGTACCTCCTTTGCTAAGTGCTTAAAGCTGGTAGCAGCTAACTTGCTTAGCGCGTCAGCATGTTTGTTCTCGCTTCTGTTTATGTGATTAACTTTGAATGTTTGAAATTGGCTGATTAACATCCGTGCTTGTTCAAGGTACAACGCCATGGCTTCTTTTGCATCGTAATTGCCATTGACTTGCTCGGCTACCAGTTTTGAATCAACGTTAGCTTCAAGATTTCTTGCCCCCATTTTTAACGCTAAGCGAAGACCTGCCAAGAAGGCTTCATATTCGGCTTCGTTATTCGTACTTTTGAAATCTAAGCGTATAGCATACGTGAGCTCGTGGTTGTCTGGGCTGATTAATCGGAGACCTGCTCTTGCTCCATCGTCATTGGAAGCACCATCTGTGTGTAAGGTCCAGACTCTGTCGTCGAAAACAGGTGTTGGGTTCTGGATTGCCTCACATTCTTGTATTTTATCGATAGGAACTTCAGTGGCAAAGTCTGCTAGAACTTGCCCTTTGATTGCGGGTCTTGGTTTGTAAAAAATGTTGTAGCCTCCTAGTTCAATTGCCCATTTGGCCAGTCGTCCCGCCACGTTGGGTTTGGATAAGATCTGGCCTAAGTGGTAATTGGTAAGAACTGTGATGACGTGACCCGAGAAATACCTGCGTAGGCGTCGGGATGCATGTACTAGTGCTAGGACTAGCTTTTCTATCATTGAGTACCGAGTTTCTGGGCCGGTGAGCATTTTGCTGATGTAATAGATTGGAGTTTGGATGTTCTCGCGTTCCACCATCAATACAGCACCGACTGCTACTTCCGCGGCAGATAGATATAAAATTAGTGGCTCTTTTTCTTTTGGTGCTGTCAGTGTTGGCAGCTGAATTAAACATTCTTTCATTTGCTTGAATGCGGTTTCCGCTTCAGAAGTCCACTGAAAGTCAGTTTTCTTTGCGCAGTTTCGTAGCGTACTGATGAATGGATAAGACTTCGCTGCGTGATTAGCCAAAAATCTGTTTAAAGCCGCTAGGCGTCCGGCGAGCCTTTGCATTTCTTTAACTGTTGCGGGTGACGGCATTAACTGAATAGCCTGCACCTTTTCTGGATTTACTTTAAAACCATCTTTTGTGACGATGAATCCCAAAAATTTCCCTTCTTCCATGCCGAAGGAGCATTTAGTTGGGTTGAGTTTTAGACTCACGCTGCGCAAGGAGTCGAATGTGCGCTGAATATTGTCAAGCATTGTTCCTTCCTCATGGCTCATGATGACGAGGTCATCCATGTATACTTCGACAGTCTTGCCAATATCATCTTTGAAAATTGTGTCCATTAGGCGTTGATAAGTTGCGCCTGCGTTGCGCAAGCCGAACGGCATTTTGGTATAACAGAAAATGCCTTTATCTGTGCGGAACGCCGTTTTATCTTCGTCTTCTTCTTTCATCTGGACCTGATGATAACCCTTGTAACAGTCAAGAAAACATTTCCATCTGAATGATGCTAGAGAGTCGACTTTTTTGTCTATCTCTGGGAGCGCGTAGCAATCTTTTGGGCATGCTTTATTCAGGTCTTTGAAGTCGACGCACATTCTCCACCCGCCGCTATGTTTTTGTACCATCACTGGGTTGGCGACCCATGTATGGTATTTTACTTCGCGCAAGATTCCCGCATTAAGTAATTCTGCTACTTGCTCATCCATTGCTTTTGCTTTTTCTTCACTGAAGCTGCGCCTCCCCTGAGCAACAGGTTCTACTGATGGTTTGATGTTTAGGCAATGTTGCGCGATGTCGCGTGGAACTCCAGTCATGTCTGCTGGGCACCAGGCAAATATATCTTTGTTGTTAGACAACAATTTTTTCAGTTGTACGCGTGTTGCTGGGGAAATAGCTTGTCCTAGCAGAATGGTCTGTTCTGGATACTCGTTGTTCAAGACCCATTTTTCTGGTTCGTTTGGTGCCGAAGGTTTGATTACCTTTGCTGGTGGTTCGTCGTCTACGGACATGACTTCTTTGCTTGAATAGAGAATTGCCACTCCGGTTTCTGTCGGAAACCCACAACCAGCATGTGGAATGGAAGTGATCATGCTAAATTCCCTTTGTGACCTTCTCCCGAGCAAGACATCATGACGTGATGTTGCCGGCATGACCATGAAATTGACTGTAACTGTTCGTGAATGTTCGCCGTCTGATAAAGTCACCGGGAAAGCAATTTGCCCTAATGGGAATACAGCCTCGTTACAGAATCCAGTGAGGGGAAAATCGACTGGTTCTAGACGTGCTTTGTCTTCTGAATCAAGCTGTTTAAAGCACTGTTCGTATATGATGTCCATCGAGCTCCCTGGATCTATGAACATATAGTCTGTTCGGTAATGACCGAAAATACCAGTAATAATCACTGGTCGTTCTTCCTGAGGGCCCCCAGGAACAACGGGAAATATGACTTGCTGTTCTCTCCAATGTTGGTCATAATTTCGTTTATTTGGTCTTCGTGACGGACCCCCTTGAACCATGTGTATTTGTTTCTGATAACTGCTATATTGACTGGATTGGATGTCCCTCCTACATGGTGTTGGTGGATCCAATACTGTGGTATCAATTACTTTTCCAGATCTGATGTTTGATAAATCAGATCTGGCGATTTGAATAACGATTGTGTTTAAAGCAGCTTGGCATCTGCTAAACCAATGTTCTGGAGATTCTTCTAGTTGTAAATTGTTTCCGACGTTTGGTCGAGGACCAAGTTTCCGGTGAGATGATGAATTCTCTGCCATGTGCAAAAACAGAAAACGGAATGAACTGAATCGAAACGAGGTAGAAACTAGAAAAACTGAGAAAACGGTGGGCGCCAATGAAGAAACACTAACTAAATGGTCGGAACCGAGATAGTTAGAGGGTTTGAATCCGCATAAAAGGTTAGCTCTCTCTCGGTTGATTCAGTTGCAATGGAATTTCTTCTCCGGTGGTTCTGCAAAAAAGAACACCGTTAGCCTCGTCAAGGGGAGAAGAGGGTTCTCTCCTTGACCCGACTCCGGCGTGAGAATAAGTATTGGTAATGGAGAAGATAAGTATTTGAGAAGTGAGTGTGATCTGAGTTTGTACCTGAACAGTTCTCCTATTTATAACCGGGAGTTTGGGAGGGAAAACCTTTTATTGAAAAGAGGACGGAAGATGCTAACGCCGTAGCGGTTATCTTTTCTTCCGTTAAGTTCTTTGGTCTAACGTCAAGTTACCTCGATCCGTCGTGAATGCACACGGATCGTGGTTTGATCTATGGCTGGGGAATTGCCACGTGGAGAGTGATTAAGTGGAGATTATTCTCCAATTGCATGCTTTCGTTGTGACTCCAGGGTTGCCTGTGGTGATGACACGTGTCCAGACGGTTATAACCGTCTGGGTGGTGCACGATTGTACTTCTTTCTAGAAGATTACTGCTGTAATCTGGTGTGACACCTTGCTGTGTGGACACAGACGAGTAAATCCCAAGTCTGGGTAAAATAATATCCAGGTCTGGATATTTAGGCGGAAGTTTTGAACAAAGGATTCTAATCCTTTGTAAATGGAAGAAGGCGCAAGGATTTATGTTTTCCTCTGGGCGCGCAACTATAGATTTGCTGACCGTTTTTCTCCCTTTTGTAATACCAGTGCGCGGCCGCGCAAGGCTTAAAAGGTCAAAGGGCCAATCTGTGGTATGGTCTTAAATACTTATCATTAGGTTTTTGGGACCTTACCCCTTCACATAGAGAAATCTTCTGATTCTTTGGCTCATGGGCATCTGGATTTTCGACACTAGGTGTCATTGGAATGTGTGGTCCGTACAAAATAGACCTCCAACATCCTGAGTCTTGTTGAGCTAGATAGTGTACCATCAGACGTTGCCAGATATTGTAATTTGATTAGTCAAGCATTGGTGGTTTTCTATGAAAACACCGGAGATAAGGGAATCATAGTTATTGAGTGACATTCTCTTTTGATCTTTTTAGAAAAAGAACAGAGTATGTATAAGACACTTTTTGACTTCTATACGTTTCTACTCTAAGCTACGAATAGTGAAATCGAATTTAACGTGACCAAGCTCTTATACCAATTGTTAGGATCTGAGTTTGATACTTGCAAACAAATACTGATATACACAATATAATTCACAAGTAGAGAGATATTATCATAAACTATTTTTCAATTGATTCAAAAGTTTTACAGAAATGATTCTACAATCCCCCACCAATCGATCACTCACTAGAACTATTCATACAAAAGAAAATGTGTAAAGTGATGAAATAGATCTGTAACATGTGAGGTCTATTTATACTAAGTACTAAAGCTCTGTTCGTGATAGTCTGACATCACCCTGATAGTGACATCTAACATTCCTAACAGAAAAGATTCCACAGATGTTGCAAACATCTATGCGAATCCTATCATCTGTTCTAACTAGTCTAAATACTGATAAGATAAGTATTGTTACATTGGGAAACCACTGTCTAAGCTATCCACTGTTGAAGTTATCCAAACATCTGTTTGGCCATACAGATGTTTGGTCTTCTTCCTTTAACTTCATCAGTGCTTTGGTCTTCAAAAGTCTTTAGCTCTCAACAGATGTTGTTTCTTCTTAAACAGCGGTTCCAAGTCTTGATCAGATGTTTGTTTTGTTCTTGAACAAATGTTTTGAATAGGTGTTCTAGATTCACTATCTTTGGGGAGAGAAATGCTTTATCAACTGTTTATTTCTTGATCCTTGAGTCATGTTTTGGCTTTTGAATATCATCTATTCTTTTGTAGGGACAACATAGATTATAAGATGGAATAAACAAAATCACCACAACACTTCTCACCTCATTTCAACACCTCACAAAAAACCACATACCTCTCTCCTTCTCTCCCTCAACCTATGGTCACCACTACCCCTCCCTTTTTCTTCATATTCAATTTTCAAACAAGTAATCTAAGGGCTCTCTAGGACATTGCAATGTGTAACACCCCAATCACGTAATGCAACAACACGCGGCGGAAATATCGGGGAGTCACGTTACAAATTGCTCACAACTACTGGTACTAAATTGTTTCAATATCATTAACATCGTTTTACAAACAAAGAATACATATAGTTATTCTTTTGTTTTAGAAGTCTAAGGCCCGTATACAGTCCTATGTGTTGCATGCTTGAACAGTCGAAAACCAGAAACATATGTGATAAACAGTCAGCATAAAAATGTCGGCGAATACATAGGTTTTATTTGCCAGATAAATGGCAAAACATTTGGTATTGTAATACTTTAACAGCTACGAGAGCTGTCAATTGAAAATAAATCTTGAAGCTAAAGAATGGCAAAAATTTAGCATTTGCAATACATAATCTTAATTGTGAAAACTCGTGACAAAATAGGTTTGTATATGGCAATATGATTAATACTAAGTCATTTTTATGCCTTACATTGTAATCTCGTTTAAACCATCGTAAAAACTCGTTAATATGTTATTAGAAATCCAATCAAAGATTAATAATAACTGTTTTGAAATAAATCAAAACTAATTTAAGTATTATATAAATCAAATCAATGAGTCATGATAATACTTCATATATCTTTCTAAGAATCTAACATATAAAAATATGGGAAATTCTATAAAGATTTCGATACTCGAATATTGAAACAATCATACACAAAATCCTAAAGTGATCCAGATAATGCTACAAGAATAATAAAATAAGAACACTTATATATAGGAAGTACCAACGGCGTATCCACCATGTTCTTATTTTATTACACCCGTTTCGTTATCTAAATCACAACTACCACATAAACACATAATTGTCAACTTGTTCCATCTCGTAAACATGCATTAAAGTACACAATGAATCCAAACAGGGGCTCCAATATTAGTACTCTAAACATCCCATATATGTCTAGCTATGAAGATATATAGATACTACAGGGATCAGGTTCTCGTTACATCGTCTAACCTAACATGCATTAAAGTACATAATGAATCCAATCATGGACTTCAATATTAGTACTCTAAACATCCTACAAGAATCAACCTATAAAGATAGATAGAGGCTATAAGGATTCTGGGTTCTGTTACAATGAATCAAAATAATCCTAATCCTAATGGTGATTCGGGATAACGCCACGAAAGGTAATACAATAAGCACACTTATATATAGGAAGTACCAGTGGCGTATCCACCATGTGCTTATTGTATTATCTAGTTTCGTTATCTAAATCACCAACAATCTACACACAACCAACCATCGAGTCGCAAAGTACTTCTTAAAAACCTTACTATGAAGATAGGAAGATCTAAGACTGTACTTCAAATATCCTGTAAGAATCTAACTATGAAGATAGGTAGATCACTTAAGGATTCAGATAAACATCGCATTTGCATAATCGGAATAATACACATAAAAGCACTTAGTGAACACATATATGCCATACATTTTGAAAACCAATCGATTACACATATGAATCACCCCAAAACATTTGAAAACAGTAAAAGAGGGGAACTATGTACTCGTCTGGGATTGCGTATAGTTCCGGTTCAAAGGTTATAACAAAGCTCAAAAGACCACGAGTTCAAGTGTTGAAGCGGTTCCTAGGGTAACGGATACTATGTTAGCGAATCGACTCCTAAATCGGAAGATCGGGTAGAATGAGGTCTTGTAAACCAAACGAGTATTGGAACTCATATGATATGGTTTAACAAAGCCTACATTCTAAATCGGAACCTATCCTAAGTGCTTATGACCCATTACGACCCATTAAGGTAGCTTACGCCACTTTAACGCGCCGTTCGTGCGAAAGCGCATTCGAGACGCCTAACTAGTCCTATGACAAGTATTATATGCCTTAACATATCTAATTATGTTATATAATCAGTTTAGATGTCAAAATATGTGTTACATATGCTTAAAATGAAATTATGCGCAAAAAGGGTATTTTGGTCATTTTCCTAAGGCATATAAACTACCTATCATACAACTAACTAAACGAAGTGACCATAAGGTATAACATCAGAAGGTTATTCCCTATACAACTATGGTCACAATAAATGTTTGGTCGGATCCTAATTATCGACCAAACGGGTCGGGTTCGGAAGTCTAAGCGGTTGTTTAGACCGCTTATCTTACGAGCCTATACAAGCACTAAACTAAAAGTGACGAGTTAAACATGTTAAAACATGTTTAACGAAGTTAGAAAACAAGTTTGATATCAAAACAAAGGGTTTTGATACCCAAGAATAGTTTGGTTGCAAAATATGCATAAACGCGCATTTTGACCGAAACTATGACTCGTCACTATGCCTAAATAATGTGGTAATCAGTAGGTATAGTCACAAAGGACTATGACCATCGTGATTACGCTCACGTTGTGACACCCAGCCTCTCAGGCCGTACCGGACAATAGTGATCTGTGTAGTAGATATGTAACATGACTATTTATGACTGACTGTGATGTTAATATATGATATTTGATGTGTTGTTAAATTTAGATGTGTATAAAATTATGTTGGCAACGATAAAACTAACGCTTATCGCGTAACGTTTAAAATGCGGAACGAACGTCGGTGACCACCCGATCAGTGTTAAAATCCTAAAAATAGCCTGTTATGAATAGAATAATAATTTTAATCATATCCGTGTGGAAAAATAATTTAAAACGCTAAGAAACTCTATTTTTCGAGTTTGAGCGGGTACCGCGCGATACTGCGCGAATTAAACAAAATACTGTCAACGCAGCCAGTCAAGACAACTGGTAATTATTTCAGTAATAATTTTGAGTGATTATTTTTATAGAATGATAAAAATAATTTAAAACGCACTAAAACGGGGCTAAAACACTAGATAAAATACCCGGTATTCAGTAAAATACCTTTTTTTGAGTCAAGTTACATATAACATGTGTATGTATATATATTTGTGAGAGGGGGGACATGTAGGCGGCACATAGGACAGCCACATTCCCTTGATTCTTTCATTTTAAACACTTGTCCATACATGGTGAGTGGTGGTGATGAGTAATCTTGATTCATGCACCATAAGCTTCCAATTCCAAGATCACATTTCAAAATTCACACACACTCTCTCTCTCCTTCAAGCTCACGGCCGAACACCCTCTTGTACACTTCCATTTTCATTTTCAAACTTAAACCTTGAAGATCATGTCCATTCCAAGGTGATGTCAAGCTCATAAGAAGGTTTGGAGGTGATTTCAAGTGGATTCAAGAAAGAACAAGACCCTAAAACATCATCTTTATCAAAAACCCAACTAAAATCTTGAAGGTATAAACTATTTTCTTCAAATATTGTTCTTGATTCATATTGGTAAAGAAGTTAGTAAAAGTTTCTCTAAATTCTTGAATCTAAACATTAACTTGAAACTAACAAACAAATGGGTTTTGAATAAAATAAAAATAAGTTTGTGCATGTATGTGTACATGGCCGATTGTGTACATATACACATGTATAAGTTGTATTTTGATTTTTGATGAAAAGGTTCTTGATTATTTGCTTTCTTGAAATATATGATGATTAAAGAGATTTTTAGATATCATACAAGAAGGTTCTAAAGTGATTAAAAATTTTAAAGTGAGAGTAAATTGCCATTTTAGTCCCCGAGTTTTGTCCAAATTTGCCATTTTAGTCCAAATAGTTGTTTTTTCGCCTCTGGGTCCCTGACTTTTCCCTTTTGTTGCCATTTTGATCACATACACTAACTCCATCCAAAAACTCCATCTTTAACCAGGGGTATTTTGGGGATTTTCATTTTAAATGTTTTCAATTGCCATTTTGATCCAATTCCAAAAAATCAAAAAAAATTCCAAAAAATTCTAAAAAATAATAAAAATTCTAAAAAATCCAAAAAAATCCAAAAAATCCGTTTCGGCGCGAACCGTTTCGACCCGTACCGTTTCGAAGCCGAACCGTTTCAAGCCGAACCATTTCGAACCGAACCGTGCCGTATCGAACCGTGCTGTTTCGAGCCGAACCGTTTCGACCCGAACCGTGCCGTATCGAACCGAACCGTTTCGACCCGTACCGTTTCGAACCGTACCGTTCGGGTCGAAACGGTTCGGCTTCGAAACGGTACGGGTTAAAACGTTCGGTTCGAAACGGTTCGCATCTTAACGGTACGGTTCGAAACGGTACGGGTCGAAACGGTTCGCGTCGAAACGGTTAAGCTCGAAACGGTTCGGGTTCAAAACGGTACGGGTCGAAACGGTTCGGTTCGATACGGCACGGTTCGGTTCGAAACGGTACGGTTCGGAACGGTTCGGCTTCGAAACGGTACGGGTCGAAACGGTTCAGCTCGAAACGGTTCGGGTCGAAACGGTACGGGTCGAAACGGTTCGCGTCGAAACGGTTCGGTTCGAAACGGTTCAGCTCGAAACGGTTCAGTTCGATACGGCACGGTTCGGTTCGGTTCGAAACGGTACGGGTCGAAACGGTTCAGCTTGAAACGGTTCGGCTTGAAACGGTTCGGGTCGAAACGGTACGGGTCGAAACGGTTCGCGTCAAAACGGTTTAGCTCGAAACGGTTCGGGTTCGAAACAGTTCGCGCCGAAACGGATTTTTTGGATTTTTAGAATTTTTTGGATTTTTTAGAATTTTTATAATTTTTTATAATTTTTATTATTTTTTAGAATTTTTTGGAATTTTTTTGATTTTTTGGAATTTTTTTGATTTTTTGGAATTGGATCAAAATGGCAATTGAAAACATTTAAAATGAAAATCCCCAAAATACCCTGGTTAAAGATGGAGTTTTTGGATGGAGTTAGTGTATGTGATCAAAATGGCAACAAAAGGGAAAAGTCAGGGATCCAGAGGCGAAAAAAAAAACTATTTGGACTAAAATGGCAAATTTGGACAAAACTCAGGGACTAAAATGGCAATTTACTCAAAGTGATATGTTGAAAAGTGAAAATTTGGAAGTATATGTGTGTATAAATTTCATGTATATGTGTATATATATATGTATGCATGCATATAAAAATTGTCATGTAATCTTAAATGTGAAGGATAATTACATGAATGATTTTGAATGGTTGGATGATCAAAATGATATGTGTTATATTTTAAAAACATGATGTTAATATGTTCTAGAATAAGATTGGAACATAAATGATGATGATAAGATTGTAGGAGTGCATTAGATGCTCAAATGTAAACATGCATAATGATATAAGAACTTAAAAAGATGATTTGAACATGATATGATAAAAACCCATTTTTATCAGAATATAAATACTAAAATAAGGGTATTGAAGTGTTTAATGATACATAACTTTGTCATAATGTTTGCTAGCTTTGCATGTTGTACATGGTGCATTAAAAGTTGTAAAATACGTGAAATCGCATGATTTATGTGACTTAGACAAAAAACTGCACTAAACTGATTATAACCACTATTTTAATCAGTAAATAAAATGTATTGTGTTAAAATATCAAGTCGTTTCGAGTTGGGATGGTTATGGTAACGTTTAACGCAAAACTATGCGTTAAAACGGTCAAAAATTGGCTTTTCGGGTGATTTCAGTAAAACTGAATTAGATCAGTAAATAAACTGATATTTTTAGTTTAAAAATAAGTATTTTAACTAATTTTAAGTTTACTTGGTGTTTGGTTGGTCATACGTGACTTCCGACGCCCGAAAACGTTACCGAATCGCTAAAATACGTATTTTTCTAAGTACACTAGTATGGGTAAACCTTATGTGTTAAAATGTGTTATGTGATTTAAACATGAGAATGTGAAAATATGTTAAGTTTTAACATGGTTTTAAAGATTTGGATTATGCATGTATATTTGTGCGTTTTGTGCGGTAGAAACGGTAAAAATCGCGTTAAGTGTGTAACTTACTTGTCGAGCATGAAATTTGATACATATGAGATGTTTTATGTATATTTGCCTTAAAAATGACAAAATGGATAAGTTAGTAATATTTCGCGTGTTTCGGTGTTAAATTATATGAACGTTTATGTATATATATTACGACACGCAAATCGTAGATATATTGCGTATAAACGGGAGAGTTAACGGATTTACACAATAATGGTCACCAATAAAATCGTTCAAGTCACAAAATCATAAAAATATGTATATATGGACTCATATATATATAAATATATATATATATATTAACATGCCAACATAATCAAAACTTTTCGAGAAAATCTCAAAGTTATGTGATAATTCTAAGAAACAGAGAAACTTAGGATTTTTGTGTTAAATATATATATATTGATCGATTTAGAATTGTTCCTATATTAGGACGTATATAAAAATCAATCTTTGGGATTGCGGTATTAAAATACGCACCCAAATGTGAGTGTCACTAAACCCCTCTTTTTACTGCTTTGTACATGTTTTGGGGGTGGAACACGTCATTAAAAGGGTTTAATAATGTTTTCGAAATAAAACATACCTTTTAATATAAAATATATATTTTCGCTGAAAATATATGAAATTTGATAAGTTATACGTTTTGAAGTAAAACGTTTTTGATGAATGAATATTGTAAGTACGGTATTTCTTAAGTGAAACAAGACCGTACAGTTGGGGACGAATTCTTGACTGGGTCTCATATAATGGAGAGTAAGGGGAATTCGTACAACGTCGTGTATTAAATTGTCATATTAGTAGGATATATATATTGTACGTGAGGCAGACATCATATTGTTCTTCGAGAAAGAACCATGCGCCCATGATGTCGTTTAATCAGTTAAGTATTGTACGCGATGAATTGTTAGTAGATCTATCGGGTTGACAACCCCGTCGTGACCGGTCGCCCCGTGTCAATGTCAAACGACGAATTAATAGTATGTTTATTGTCTAGTATTGATTATCCCTGCATGGTTAATATATAGTTCGTATTGTCTAGCTAACATACGAGTCTGAAAATTGACGCTATAATTTAATATACAAAACCTGGGCAATATATATTACAGTTGTCGGATCGATGAACCGGCGGAAGGCCCATGGATTTTTAATAAGGAAGTAAAATGGACTTTCTAAAATTTATATGGATGTTTTTAAATGAACACCTAATCAGAAAGTTTTACTAGAAATAAAATTGGTAGTAAGTGAATATGTGAACTCACCTTCCTTTGTGTTGACACTTGATTTTAACGTGTTCTACAGGTACCTAAGTTCGGCTTCGGGAAATCATGGCGTATCTTGTGAATGATGATGCATGTTGTTTTGTTTAAATATGTTGGACATCTTTTAAACTTTCTGGGACGTTTCTAATAAGATCCGCGAGGATCAAAACAACTTAACTTATGTGGTTGTGTCGTGACTTTTAAAAATGTTATGTTTAATAATTATGTTTTAAAATTATGACAAAATGTCCAACAAATGAGTGCATCGTCTGACAAGGTATAAATGGGTACCAACTTCCATCTCCACTACGTTTTATATTCCGCTGCGACGTTTTTGGGGTGTGACACACATTGCGAAGTTCAAACGAACTTCGTGTTGACCATTGACTGGTCAATGCAGAAAGTCAAACAATGTTTGACTTTCGTGCTTGAAAACGCATAAAAGAACGAAAGAAACTTACAAATGGTCCAAGCTAGGAAGAATTGAATAAAAAATACTCATGTATGAAGCATAAGCTTCAACTTAGAGCAGAAATGATTCAATGGTGAGTTGCAAGAATGAAAGGTGGTTGGTATTTATAGAATTCCCACAACCGTTAGGATCGTTTCTCGCAAATCGTGCTTCGATCTTGGCCATACATGTGGGCACAAGGTTTTAAAATACAAGGGGTATATAAAAACCATCAAAATCCAGCCCAAGGTATTGAGAAAATTGCATAAATAACCCCTGAAATTCGATCCAGTTGCTGAATCAAAGAAGCTGCCCAGATCAGTCTCAGGTGCCCCGCGAGAGGCCTGTCGCGCCCCGCAAGAGACCAAAATGGCAGAATGTCAGAAATGGTCCCTGCATGCAATAAACTCAGTTTTCGACACGTTTAAGCCCCGTTAACCCCATTTCAAGGCTCTAAAATGAAGTTAAAGTATAGGGAACTTAAAATACGGTCAAGAACATCTCGGATGTCGGTTCATTTGGTCGTACGATCGCGTTGTTCGGTTAATTACGACGGAAGTCGTAACGAACGCGAAATCGATCCAAATTACGCGACGAGTGAAATTCTAACATTCCAAACACTAAAATAAAATATTTTAATGATTACAAAAAATTTTTGGATGTCCGGATATATTCAGAACGTAAGATATGCGCGTAAATGCAAACTTATGCACTTTTTGACGCTTTTAGTCTCTATTGATCAATTAAGCATATTTTCGCATAACGAACCCCTCAAAGCCTATTTCTAAGCTATGTAAAGGATATTTAGGGTACATTTAGCTTATGATTAAGTTCCAGAATGTTCGTTACTATACGAATAAGCAGACTTTCGTAGTTTGACGCAAATAGTCCCTGAGAGTGAATAAACTTGTTTTTGACACACCGAAGCTTTCAAAACCTATTTCTAAGTTATATAAAAGTTATTTAAGGTATGTTAAGCCTATGTCACTATTCCGGAGTGTTTTCCGCATTAAACTGATTACGTTTACGCATCAGTTCGCGTATAACTTTCCAGAAAGCGATTTAAAGCTTGAAAATGAACTAGAATCAAAACGTGAAATTGTAAAACACAAATAAACAAAATTTGAGACCAAAATACATTGTTTCTTTGATAAAATATAGTTTCCTACATCGTGTGTGTTTACGGAGCACAACTGTCACAGTCACCCCTACTTCAGGAAATTTCGTCCCGAAATTTATTCGAAGGAGACCGTAGAGTGGAATTGAAACAACTGATGGATAAGCAGATTGCTAGATCCCAAAGATGCGGAGCATCATTTGGTGTTGGAAATTTCATGGAATTCAAAATGTGATTTGGGATATTCAAAGTATCTTAAGGTATTCAACCCTTTGAAACTTGTGAAAGTCGACTAGTGTTCAAAAATCATTTAAGTATGGCATTATGTTATACTAAGCTCCTAGTGTAATCCCTATAATACAAAGGGGTGTACATTCAAGCCCTTCACGTACACGGTTTCTAACGTCCCACGAGGTACATCCAACGCACCATGAGCATCCCATGCATAGGAGACGGGTCAACATACCTATGGCGTCAAGATCGTCACCTTTAACACCATATTATACTCCCGGTCAGCTCGATTGAGTTAATGAATGTACTTATTGTTGTCCATCGGAAACAACCACACAAATAACAATTAAGCGCATAATCACCTAATGGTCTAAGATAACATAAAATCACCAAGTGATCTTAGCAACGTTCTGAAGAATAACACAATAAGAACACTTATATATAGGAAGTACCATCGGTGTATCCACCGTGTTCTTATCGCATCATACTTCTCCTGTTACCTTAATCACTCTAGATTTTATGCCACCATACTTAACAAGGCCTTACTATGATTCTCATGCGTTGAATCTCATAATTAAGTGTGCACCCATAATTACTCGTTTCATCGCATGGTCCACATAGCTCCACTTGTTAAGCGAGGGTAAACAAATAATAAGGTCGAACTATCGTCTAAATCAAATAAACATTGTCATAACATAACATAACATCTGTCAAATCGAATTGCATTTCATACTAGCAATGATAGCACTACTTATTTTGCATACAACAAATTTAGTAGTAGGTGTTCTATTCTTAGTACGAAGGTTTGTATATATGTTTCATATTAACCAAACAGGTAGACTGCAACATATACTAATCATACATTATCATCATAATGTAAGCATATCAAGAAAATGTTTTCAATTCATGCGCTACGTATGCTAAGTTAACAACTAAGTACGTTAAATCAACATACGAAGCAAATTGTATTTATAATCATGTACTATACATATTAGATAGACAAATCATGTATATAATGATATGATCATAAAACAGTATTAACTTGTATCGATCGTGTTACCAAGTTTGTACGAATGCACCAGAGTGCAATCATATTATACTAAATTATAAGATTTAGTTCCTAAAGAACGGAATCCTCAAAATTAGCATGTAATTTGAAATCACACATAGTGTAATCACATTAGAGTTTGAAATTGAAAATTGAATAACAAAGATAAAGATAAACTTCTTGAAATTTATGTTGTCATTACAAACATAGTTGAAATATGTACATTGTTTTTGAAAATAAACAGAAAATATATAGAGGTTCAGATGATCATAAGCGCTTGATCATTAGCTTGAGCCTCGTTGACGTTGAATACTCGTCCATTAGCATTGGTAAGCTTGGGGCAGTTTCGCTTGAAATGATTTAAGTCACCACAATTGAAACATGCTCTCGGGCGAGTCTGAGTAGGGGCTGTGTCACGCCTCCAAGCGGTGATACTCCGCATGGTGGATTTTGTCCGCTTGGTGGATTTTGGGGGTGTGACAGGCTGCTCGGTTCTGGATACGACAGGTCACAGCTAGATGTCCAAATAAACCACAAATTGTACACTGGCGACAAGGGGAATTTGATGCATGATGATAGTTGCAATGAGTACACCGAGGTTGCTTTCCACGATAAGATCCTTTAAAGGGTACCGAGTTTAGCGGAACAGGTGCAGGAATTGCAAAATTCTTTGAAGCCTTGCGCTTCCTAGAACTTTTAGAAGATTCGGCCTTTGTTCTTTTCGAATTCTCGTTAACAGATTCAGTGTTTTGTTTCTTGTCTCCTTTTCGAAATAGTTTACCTTTTCTAACCTGGGAGTCGGTTAAGATAGCAGCTAATTCCTTAGCATCCCTAAGCGTTGCAGGTTGGCTGCCAGTGACAATGTCTTGGACAGGGTCAGGTAAACCATCGATGTATTTCTCAATGGCCCGATCCAAAGGTGTGACCATAGTGGGGCAAAGTAGGCTTAACTGTTCAAATCGGTCAGTGTAGGCACGGTTTTCCCCTCTATCCTGTCTTAGATAATAGAACTCACTTTCAAGTGCCCTTATTTCGCTTCGTGGGCAGTATTATTTCTTCATAAGATCTTTAAATTCTTCCCACGTCAGTTCCATTGCTACATCGGCACCTCGGTCTCTCATAATACCATTCCACCAAGTGAGTGCTCTCTTTTGAAAGACACTCGAAGCAAAATCTACCTTGCGCTCATTAGGACACTGAACATGGCGGAATGTGCTTTCTATACCTTTGAACCATTGTAGGAGTGCGGTTGCTCCTTCAGACCCAGAAAATTTTAGCGGTTTGGTTGAATTGAAGGTCTTGAAACTACACTGGGCGTTGTTGTTGTTATTGTTGTTGTATATCTGATGAACTTGGGTTACTATGTTCGGAAGCACAGCAGCCATCTGCTGAGTGACAAGGGCTGTGATTTCTTTGTTGGTTTGAGGTTGTGCATCTCGTCGAGGAGGCATTTTGAAAGTACAGCTATAGAGAAAACCAAATAAGTTAGATTTATCCAATTGTTATGACTTTGTATCATTATTGTATTGTGAAAACTTTGACCTAGTAAAATCTTGTTTATTGGTCTCGTTCTTGTATTTCGAAAATACAGTGTTGTGGATCTTGCTTTGAAACAGGAATTGCTTGAAAAATAAACTTTTGTAATATTTTTGGATGAGAGGATACAAACCAAGTTAATGGTTTGTATTATAAATTATTTACCTGTTAAAAATTTATTGCTTTTAAGACAAAATGTTTTTAAATTAAAATTTTAAAATAAAGAAACTTTGTGTTTGAAATTTTGAAAATTCTCATCCAAATGGTAAAAATTTGAAATTTTGAAAGACAAGAGTAGTGTTTTGAAAATGAAATAGGATCTCGTAGTGTCGTGAAATGAAATGAAATTCATTTCAACTGTATCAAATCAAACATATCACTGAAGGTAATATGATAAAATAGTACTGGGAAAGGAAAGTTGTCTCCATTGTCGTGAAGAGTAAACATATTACCGAGGGTAATATGAATGAGTAGTGTTACAAAGGTCGTTTAGAAATCGTTCGGTAGGGTAAAGATTGATAGGTTTTTATAATGCTTCACGAAGACATGCTTTAGCCTATAAGTGGACACTCACCCTAAGAGTTCCCAGGTAAGAGTGACTGGTCTGATAATGCGGATTTGTACGAACACTCTAGCCTTAGACAGAAAACTCAGGGTACAGGCATCCACCCTTCCAGATTGCATGTGTTCACATTATTAAAACCCAAGATTTCGATGAAAAACGTTTGAGAAAAAAATTTGAGAAATCTTTTGATACAAATCGTTTGAGATAAAACATGTTTGCGAAATATATTGATAAAAACATTCAAGAAAACATTTTGAAAAAAATATTTCAATGAAAATGTTTTGAAAAAAACATTTTGAGTAATACCTTAAGGCATGAAGCCTAAGCTTCAGGATAAATCATCTAAGGCTAGATGATTTGTAATTCATAGAGTAGTTATGGCACGAATAAGGATGAGGATTTAGGAAAGAGTTCCTAAGTCTACTCACATTTGGGTCCTAGGAAGGTTATAGACTAGGTTCAAGGCATACTAATAACCTAATTCCCTATAACCAGTGCTCTGATACCAATCTGTAACACCCCAATCGCGTATTGCAACTACACGCAGCGGAAATATCGGGGAGTCACGTTACAAATTGCTCACAACTACTGGTACTAAATTGTTTCAATATCATTAACATCGTTTTACAAACAAAGAATACATATAATTGTTCTTTTGTTTTAGAAGTCTAAGGCCCGTATGCAGTCCTATGCGTTGCATGCTTGAACAGTCGAAAACCTGAAACATATGTGAAAAACAGTCAGCATAAAAATCCCGGCGAATACATAGGTTTTATTTGCCAAATAAATGGCAAAACATTTGGTATTGCAATACTTTAACAGCTACGAGAGCTGTCAATTGAAAATAAATCTTGAAGCCAAAGAATGGCAAAAATTTAGCATTTGCAATACATAATCTTAATTGTGAAAACTCTTGACAAAATAGGTTTGTATATGGCAATATGATTAATACTAAGTCATTTTTATGCCTTACATTGTAATCTCGTTTAAGCCATCATAAAAACTCGTTAAAATGTTATTAGAAATCCAATCAAAGATTAATAATAAATGTTTTGAAATAAATCAAAACTAATGTAAGTATTATATAAATCAAATCAATGAGTCATGATAATACTTCATATATCTTTCTAAGAATCTAACATATAAAAATATGGGAAATTCTACGAAGATTTCGATACTCGAATATTGAAACAATCATACACAAAATCCTAAAGTGATCCAGATAACGCTACAAGAATAATAAAATAAGAACACTTATATATAGGAAGTACCAACGGCGTATCCACCATGTTCTTATTTTATTACACCCGTTTCGTTATCTAAATCACAACTACCACATAAACAAATAATTGTCAACTGTTCCATCTCGTAAACATGCATTAACGTACACAATGAATCCAAACAGGGGCTCCAATATTAGTACTCTAAACATCCCATATATGTCTACAGCTATGAAGATAGATAGATACTACAGGGATCAGGTTCTCGTTACATCGTCTAACCTAACATGCATTAAAGTACATAATGAATCTAATCATGGACTTCAATATTAGTACTCTAAACAGCCTACAAGAATCAACCTATAAAGATAGATAGAGGCTATAAGGATTCTGGGTTCTGTTACATTGAATCAAAACAATCCTAATCCTAATGGTGATTCGGGATAATGCCACGAAAGGTAATACAATAAGCACACTTATATATAGGAAGTACTAGCGGCGTATCCACCATGTGCTTATTGTATTATCTAGTTTCGTTATCTAAATCACCAACAATCTACACACAACCAACCATCGAGTCGCAAAGTACTTCTTAAAAACCTTACTATGAAGATAGGAAGATCTAAGATTGTACTTCAAATATCCTGTAAGAATCTAACTATGAAGATAGGTAGATCACTTAAGGATTTAGATAAACATCGCATTTGCATAATCGGAATAATACACATAAAAGCACTTAGTGAACACATATATGCCATACATTTTGAAAACCAATCGATTACACATATGAATCACCCCAAAACATTTGAAAACGGTAAAAGAGGGGAACTATGTACTCGCCTGGGATTGCGTATAGTTCCGGTTCAAAGGGTATAACAAAGCTCAAAATACCACGAGTTCAAGTGTTGAAGCGGTTCCTAGGGTAACAGATACTATGTTAGCGAATCGACACCTAAATCGGAAAATCGGGTAGAATGAGGTCTTGTAAACCAAACGAGTATGGGAACTCATGTGATATGGTTTAACAAAGCCTACATTCTAAATCGAAACCTATCCTAAGTGCTTATGACCCATTACGACCCATTAAGGTAGCTTACGCCACTTTAACGCGTCGTTCGCGCGAAAGCGCGTTCGAGACGCCTAACTAGTAATATGAAAAGTATTATATGCCTTAACATATCTAATTATGTTATATAATCAGTTTAGATGTCAAAATATGTGTTACATATGCTTAAAATGAAATTATGCGTAAAAAGGGTATTTTGGTCATTTTCCTAAGGCATATAAACTACCTATCATACAACTAACTAAACGAAGTGACCATAAGGTATAACCTCGGAAGGTTATTCCCTATACAACTATGGTTACAATAAATGTTTGGTCGGATCCTAATGATCGACCAAACGGGTCGGGTTCGGAAGTCTAAGCGGTTGTTTAGACCGCTTATCTTACGAGCCTACACAAGCACTAAACTAAAAGTGACGAGTTAAACATGTTAAAACATGTTTAACGAAGTTAGAAAACAAGTTTTATGTCAAAACAAAGGGTTTTGATACCCAAGAATAGTTTGGTTGCAAAATACGCATAAACGCGCATTTTGACAGAAACTATGACTCGTCACTATGCCTAAATAACGTGGTAATCAGTAGGTATAGTCACAAAGGACTATGACCATCGTGATTACGCTCACGTTGCGAAGTTCAAACGAACTCCGTGTTGACCATTGACTGGTCAATGCAGAAAGTCAAACACTGTTTGACTTTCATGCTTGAAAACGCATAAAAGAACGAAAGAAACTTACAAATGGTCCAAGCTAGGAAGAATTGAATAAAAAATACTCAGGTATGAAGCATAAGCTTCAACTTAGAGCAGAAATGATTCAATGGTGAGTTGCAAGAATGAAAGGTGGTGGGTATTTATAGAATTCCCACAACCGTTAGGATCGTTTCTCGCAAATCGTGCTTCAATCTTGGCCATACATGTGGGCACAAGGTTTTAAAATACATGGGGTATAGAAAAACCATCAAAATCCAGCCCAAGGTATTGAGAAAATTGAATAAATAACCCCTGAAATTCGATCCAGTTGCTGAATCAAAGAATCTGCCCAGATCAGTCTCTGGCGCCCCCGCGAGAGGCCTGTCGCGCCCCGCCAGAGACCAAAGTGGCAGAATGTCAGAAATGGTCCCTGCATGCAATAAACTCAGTTTTCGGCACGTTTAAGCCCCGTTAACCCCATTTCAAGGCTCTAAAATGAAGTTAAAGTATAGGGAACTTAAAATACGCTCAAAAACATCTCGGATGTCGGTCCGTTTGGTCGTACGACCGCGTTGTTCGGTTAATTACGACGGAAGTCGTAACGAACGCGAAATCGATCCAAATTACGCGACGAGTGAAATTCTAACATTCCAAACACTAAAATACAATATTTTAATGATTACAAAAATTTTTGGATGTCCGGATATATTCAGAACGTAAGATATGCGCGTAAATGCAAACTTATGCACTTTTTGGCGCTTTTAGTCCCTATTGATCAATTAAGCATATTTTCGCATAACGAACCCCTCAAAGCCTATTTCTAAGCTATGTAAAGGATATTTAGGGTATGTTTAGCTTATGATCAGGTTCCAGAATGTTCGTTACTATACGAATCAGCATACTTTCGCAGTTTGACGTAAATAGTCCCTGAGAGTGAATTAACTTGTTTTTGACACGCCAAAGCTTTCAAAACCTATTTCTAAGTTATATAAAAGTTATTTAAGGTATGTTAAGCCTATGTCACTGTTCTGGAGTGTTTGCCGCATTAAACTGATTACGTTTACGCATCTGTTCGCGTATAACTTTCCAGAAAGCAACTTAAAGCTTGAAAATGAACTAGAATCAAAACGTGAAATTGTAAAACACAAATAAACAAAATTTGAGACCAAGATACATTGTTTCTTTGATAAAAGATAGTTTCCTACATCGTGTGTGTTTACGGAGCACAAGTGTCACACAATGTGCTACATAGTGTCGGTTTCTCATAGGAAGCTTATTCTTTCACTTTTGTGGTGCTTTTCTTCTACTTTCTTCAAGCTTGCTTCATCCCTAGTCTAGAGCTAGTAGTAAGCCACTAGATCTTTACTTTATGAGCTTGATTTAGTATAAAGTGCAAGTATTCACCAAAAATTCTTGTTAAGACACTCGATAGTATAAAAGAAACAAATATGTTCTACATAAAGTGGGTGATTTTGTGATGATCTTGAAGATGATGAAACTAGTAAACATAATAAACTTATGATTTAGTAATAAAAAGTGGTTTAACATGTTTAAAAAGTATAAGTAATATGGTGGAACTTGATTAGAAAGATAGATGACCATGAAAGTGTCTTGAGTATTTTAGAGTTTTTAGTATAATGTTCATATTCATGAGTGAAAAGTATAAAAATAAAGTTGATAATGATGATTCGGAAGTGTTGATGATGATTAAAGAATGGTGGTAATAATCTAGGGTTCATCATGCCAAAATTTACAAGATAACAAGTTCATGTTAAATACACGGTTAACTAGGGTTTAAAATCATTAACATGAATTATGTACACTAATTATGTGTAATAAGTTTTTTGATGAAAAAATATAAGATAACAAGATTTACTAGGGTTTTGAGGATATAAGCATGGATATATATGTGTATGCGTGTATATATATATAGGGTCAGGATTTAGAGAAAACGGTGAAAAGTGTGAGAACATTGAGTAAGTTTATGGATCGTCATATCAAAACAATCTATGGACTAGATGGCGCGGTGGCGTTTTCATAAATAACATCAATTTTATTAAGTGGACGCGCTTCATTAAGGGTAAAAAAGTCTTTTGACTTCTCCACGCAAAACGTCAAACTCATGAATAAAACGACATTAAATTCCCGCCTTAAAATACAAAGCACAAATCATCCTAATCTAAACGCCATTAAATATAAAATGCCAAACTTTATTTTTAAACGATAATGCTGAACAAATAGTAACTGAAACGACGGAACTTAACTACTAGCATTTATTATAATAAAATCCAACCTAGAATACGCGCCAAAAACATCCTATATAAACAACATCTCAGACCTTCCAATAACCACACCAAACCCAAAATGCCATATTTTACTATATACCATTCATCTTAGAAACGCCAAAAAACCCAAACATCAAATATTCCAATCGACGTTTCTTTGAGATACACTATTTTCTCAGTAAACTTTCACTCAATGTGATGGGAAAAATCCTTATGTGGGGATATTGTCCATCTCATTGAGCAAAATCTTATTGAGTCTATCCTCAATATAAACACCAAAAACATACAAAACCCACAAAATTGAAAAACGTCATTTCTTGGGGATTTAGTTTTGTTCTCAATATAGTTTAGCTGAATGGGGTGGACAACATTGTTAGACATCTTTCTTAACTGAGGATTAACAATGTTGTACATCTCGTTCAGCAAAACATTATTGAGTTTAGCATGACCAAAATTAGAGGTTTAAGGTACTTTTATTTAGTGGCGTTTTTTTTTTGCGTTTGTTTTGCTTGTCCGATCTTATATTGTTTGTTATGTAACTTCGAAGTAACATGTTATGAACAATAAGTAGAAAAAAAAAGATGGAAAAAAGAAATGCTATATAAGAGATATAAAACGCTAAATTCCAATCTATGTGTGTTCTGTAAGAATGAAAAATACAAAATACCAAACTACTCTTCACTTGCTCTCGAAGACCTTGTTGATTTTCTTTTAATTACGGCCTTTTTGCATGTCGATGCGTAATGTCCATAGCCTTTGCAATTCTGACACTGTTTTTCTTTGGCCCCAGGTTTCGAATTTGATTTCGTTTTCTCGATTGTTATCTCATGTTTAGATTTAAGGCGCTTCCGAGATCCAGAACCTTTGGACTTATACCCAATAGGAACTCTTATCAGATTCTTGTTGTTTTTATATTGACCGGTTATCTCGGCAAATCTATCCCTAGTACTAGCAGGAGGAGCAACAATCTGCATATCTTGAACCTTCTTCATATAAGATTGAACATGATCCTTGTATAAGGATAGCTCCTCTTTATTACCAAATAAACGGTTCAAAGTATACTCCGTTGAAAAAATAATCTCTCACATCATACTTTGCACATCGGGATAAAGATCGGTCATATATTCATGACTAATTGAGTATTCGGAAGAGCAGTTTGGGGAAGCCTCTTTACGCCATCTATTCAAAATGTATTGTTTTGGAAATTCCCTAATGTCCAAACTTCTCAAAACATAGAATATATGTCTGCATAGCAAACTAAACTGCTCAACACGCCTGCATGAGCAACTGCATGTGCAATCAGACTTACGGTACATTACCTAAAAAAATGCCAAAAACAATATCTCTATAAAGTCATGCAAAGAATGATTGTATAAAAAAATTAAAAAAAAACACAACAACTGGATAAAAAAAACAAATTAATTGTTATAATAGAATATGATAAACGCCATGTACAGAAAACGCCATATAAAAAACAAAACGCCATTGTTTACCTCAAATAAGGATGTACAAGGCTGCTGAAAATCATTTATGTAAAACTTAACAAACCCATCGGGCTGATCTTCGTAACGTTGATTTATGCAATCTGTAATTTCGATTAGCTCAGTTTGAACGTCACACAAAATATTTTCCGTATATATGTCAGCAGCTTGGCCCTCCAACACTTAGTAATTACTCTTCAACTGGGGGCGTTTGTATCGAGATTCATGATCATTTTTCCGGTGCGTGTGATGTTGTGCTTCTATTGCAGTTTCGTAATGAGTCATGAACTCAACAAGAGTAGCTTTTGAATTGCACACTTGACCAAAAAAATGATTCTCACTCTCCGACCTCGATGTCATTCGCATAAGGCCTGCCAACTCTTCCATTCTATAGTATGCAGGGATCCAAGATTCCCTGAGTGCAAAAATATCAGATAGCCAGTCATTATCTTCTAACTCTCCGATAACCACTTCCCATTCTGAATCAAACTCTTCAGGTGTAAGAATATCCGTCCACACAACATCACAAATACGCTCTTTGAAATTGTTGGAATTTCATAGCCTAACACCAACCTATATATAACACGGAAACGCCATGCAAAAAAAACATATATACTACACACAGACAAACTTACATGAAAAACAATAACGACGTTAAAGAACGCCATACATCTTAAAAAGCCAAACATAAAAATAAGGAAATCAACCTTCAAAGAAAGTTTATGCATCACATGCCACATGCATAACCGATGCCTCGTGTCAACAAATACAATAGAAATAGCCTTCTTCATTGTTGGATCTTGGTCAGTGAAAACAACTTTTGGTTGAGAACCAACAACTTTTAGAAAAACTCTCAACAACCAAATATACGTATCAGCAGTTTCTGACACCAATAATGCAGCACCAAATGTAACATTGCAGTGGTGATTGTCTATACCAGTGAACGGTACAAATACCATAGCGTATCTGCATATGAAAACGCCATGAGAATGAAACAATAATAAAACGCCATTTCATGTAAACTCTGAAAAACGCCAATACGTGTAACCATTGAAAACGCCAAAAGAACAAAAAAATTGAATTTTAAAATATTATTTGTTGGAACGATACGTGGCGTCAAACGAAATCACCTCACCAAACACGTGGTAATTACGTTTGGCTTGATCGTCACACCAAAAAAAGTCCCTTCAAACGATTGTCTTCGTCTGTGAAGTAATCGTACGAGAAATTAGGCTGGGACTGTTTTTTTTCATCCAAATGTCTCACAACCATCTCAGCATCGTATTCCCCTATAAACAAGTTAATTTGCCTCTTGTAGTTCTTAAATTCAACTTTACTTGCACCGACGTCTTCAAAACTGCCAAAACAAGTCTTCATAACATTGAACGCCTTAACTGGACCCAAATTCAACTTAGACATGCTGTGTATAACACACTTCTAGAGTTGCGTGAGGTGTCGTTCAGTTGGAAGAAAATGCTTATCAGGACGTTCAACAAGATCATGGTTATGCTCCTCAACAAACTTATAGACCTTCCATTATCCAACCTCAAAAATTACATATAACTGTTCCTTTTGATTGGGGTCCAACGTATCAACCACAATCAGTCCTCTTTGAAAAGTTGGATCACACTAACTGTTCCTTTTGATTGGGGTCCAACGTATCAACCTTCTTGTCCTTATATACCCCAGCTCTCGTACACATGTAATACTTAATATGTCTTACACCTTTGGCGTTTATCTTTTCAGTCCCTTTCATGACTGAAAAACCACAAGCCTTGGCATACGTAACATACATTGAATAACAATCATCGAGGCTTGTGAATGCCATGTCCATTCTGGGCTTTATTTCTTCACTAACGTCAGGATTGATAAATGATAAACCAGTTTTGGGGCAAAACCTTTCACTTGAGGAAGCACCTTCGTTTGAGAAAACACAGTGAGGAACAAAATTTCAGAAAAAACGCCATAAAAATAGAAAATGTCTCCTAATAACGTTATTGATGAAAACGTCATTAATTGAATAATAAACAAGACATAATAAACACATAATTTGAAAACGCCATAATACACACACCATAACTTTATTGATTAACAAATATGATGAATTAACAATACTAATGCAGCGTGATAATGAAAACGCCATGAGATGAATAATTAAAAACAGTAAACAACATGAATAATTAACAAAAATAACATCATAATAAAAACGTGTTAACAAAAACTGATGTTTACACAAATTAACAAATAGTAATAACTTATGTTTACAAATACTACTAAATGATATTCAAAACTAATTAGGTGTAAAACGCCAATGATTGAAAAAATATAAGAAAAATACTAGATCCGAAACGACAATTAAAATTAATAATGAAAACTCTAATTATCAGTTCTTACTAATTGTTTAACTACCAATTTAAAACGCGAATAAATTGGATACATGAACAACGCCATTGAAAGCATACAACACATTATGAAATATTAATTGGAAAAACAAACAATGAAACAAGCATAAAAGAACAAAATGCCATATCTGTTGTATATGTGTTGCATCATTGCTGGAACAAAAATATGAAACATCATCAAATATTACTTTGTCGAACAAAATCCACATTAGACGCCATAGATCTGAGAAAGCTTGGAAATGAGGTAACAACTAATACGAAATCTTCGGAATTTTAATTTGAAACAGATTTATAACTCGAATAAGGAGGGAACGTACAAAAGGACAATTGTACCCCTGCATATCATTTAGCCCCCCTGCCACGTGTTGGGCCAGGATCCGTTCTCACACTTTAGGGCGTTTTCTCCTTATCCCGTACCTGTATATATACACACACATAGGGTAAGGTTCATTTGAGAACCACCTTTATTGTGACAACCGCTAGAAGCAATGTGAACACAACAAAAAAACCTAACCCCACACCGAAAAACCTAACCCCCACCCAATCTAAAATGCTAAAAACTAAACCCAAAAAAAAACCTAAAAAACACACAAAATTGTTTTTTTAATATTTTTTACCTAAAAATCGCTACTTTTAGTAGTAAAAAATTATTATTTTTTTTTAGTTTTTTTAATAACAAAATATAGCGATTTTAATATAAAAAACATTTAATTTTTTTGTGTTTTTTAGCTATTTTTACGTATTTTTGTTTGTGTTCACATTGGTTCTCGCGGTTCTCGCAATAAAGGGTGGTTCCTAACGGATCCTTCTCCTATATATATATATATATATAACAAAACCTCATTTATCTCTCTACCTTTCTCCACCACCACTCTCAACATCGCTACCAAATCTCCACCACCGCCACCACCAACCACCAATAACCACCACCTGCCACCACCACTCTCAACATCACCTCCACTGCCACCAACAACCACCAGACGCCACCACTGTCACCAAACCACCATCCAGCATCGCGGTGATGTGACTCCAGCACTACTAAACCACCAACAACATCCACCATGCCACCACTGCAAAACCAGCTTCCAACAACAACCACATGCCACCACCACTAAACCACCAACCACCACTGCAAAACCTGATGATCTGACGACGATGATTAAACTAGTCATGAGATTTAGGGTTTTGCAGGTTGAAGATATTGATGATAGAAGTTGGTGGACTGTGAAACCCTAATTTAAGGGAAGATGGAAGATGGCATAAGTTGGCGAATGATACAATGGGGTTTTGCAGGTTGAAAATATAAGTTATACACACACACACACACATATATATATATATATACATATACATATATAGGGTCAGGATTCAGAGAGAACGGTGAGAACGATTTTGGTGGTGACATGTGGCATTGATGTTAAATTACACTAAGGGGTAATATTGTCAAAAAACCCACTCACATGAACTGGGTGTTCAAATAAAACGCCATAAAAACACCAAAACGCCATGAAAATATCCAGTTAAAACGCCAACAAAAAAATCTATTTTTTTGAGCTACAATTTACAACAGCTCAAAAAAACCATTTTTTTAGCCATATAAAACGCCATAAGCTCCCAGTTAAAACGCCACGCCAAAAAAAAACTATTTTTTTGAGCTATAATTTACAACAGCTCAAAAAATACCATTTTTTTAGCTTCATTTAAAAGGCCATAACAAAAAAAAAAAAACTATTTTTTGAGCTATATCTTACAACAGCTCAAAAAACCCATTTTTTTTAGCCATATAGCTCAAAAAAACCATTTTTATTGAGCCATATAGCTCAAAAAACGCCATAAGCTCCACGCCAAAAAAAAATCTATTTTTTGAGCTATAATTTACAAAAAAAAAATCATTTTTTAGCCGTTAGCTCAAAAAATCCAATTTTTAGAGCCATATAGCTCAAAATAACCATTTTTTTTTAGTCTGACCGCCTAAATTAATATTTTTTGAGCTCAGAAAAATCATAATTTGTACTATAAAAACCCCATAAAACACACAGTTCAGAAAAACGCCATGAAAATACCTAGTTAAAACGCCATAAAAACACCTAGTTCAGAAAAATGCAATGAAAATACCTATTCTAAAACGCCATAAAACACCCAATTCAGAAAAACGCCATAAAACCCAGTTAATTTTTTTTCGAAAAGTATATCAATAGTATACTCGTTGGAAAGATAAAAAAACGCAGAGTTTTATGGTGTAATTTTTTTCGAAAAATAATTACGTATAAAAAAGTTATTGTCATTTAAATATGATGGGGGAAAATGGCATGTGATTAGCATGTGCACCTTTGTTTGGATATTCCTATTTTACCCCTCCTGGTAGTTCCAAGGCCCCTATTATTTACAAAAAATGTCACCGCATCAATCTCAGCCACAAACCACTAAGATCTTGTGGCTGAGAATCGTTCTCACGTTCTCTCCTGATCCTGTTCCTATATATATATATATATATAGGGAGAAGATCATGCGAGAACCACCTCTTATTGTGAGAACCGCGAGAACCAATGTGAACACACCAAAAATGCCCAAAAATAGCTAAAAATCACAAAAAAAAAAAATTTGAATTTTTTAATATTTTTTATAAAAAAATCGCTACTTTTCGAAGCAAAAAAAAAAATTTAATTTTTTTTTTTTAAAAAAAGATTTTTTTTTTTTGCTTCTAAAAGTAGCAATTTTAACATAAAAAATTCAAAAAAAAATTTTAGATTTTTTTTTTATTTTTTTAGGTTTTTTGGGGGTTTAGTTTTTAGCATTTTAGCTTGGGGGGGGTTAGGTTTTTGGGGGGGGTGTGGGAGGGGGGTTTAGGTTTTTTTTTTGGGTACTTTTAGCTATTTTATGTTGTGTTCACATTGGTTCTCAAGGTTCTCACAATAAGGGTGGTTCTCGCATGAGCCCCTCCCTATATATATATATATATATATATATGTACACAATAGTCCCCGCACATAAATTACTTACACAATAGTCCTTAGAAATATGAAATGATAAATATACTTAACAAAAAAAAAATAAGTTAGCGCTAAAGGGCATAACGTGCAACATTAAGTACAAAAGTAATCAATTTTAAAGACAAATGATACCGCCTAGAAATTGGTATAAAGATAAAAGACAAAATTTGTAATTTACTCAAGAGTAAAAGTATAAAGTATAGGATCTATTAAAATTCAAACTAAACCATAAAGGTTATAGTATATTTTTACTAATACTTTAAGGGGAGAAAAACAAAGTTATTGAATACCCTAAAGGAATTTAGGGAAGAAAGTGAAAACTCACCAAAGTCTTATGAGAAAAAAAGTGAAATAGTAAAGCACAATTAAATTGAATAGTAAATACGTGAGTGGAACCTAATTTGATATATATATATATATATATATATATATATATATATATATATATATATATATATATATATATATAGGGAGGGGCTCATGCGAGAACTCCATTTATTGTGAGAACCATAAGAACCAATGTGAACACAACCTAAAATAGCTAAAAAAACCTAACCCCCCCTCCAAAAAAAAAAACCTAAACCCCCCTCCCCCACCCCCCCAAAAACCTAAACCCCCCCCCCCCCCCCAAGCTAAAATGCTAAAAACTAAACCCCCAAAAAACCTAAAAAAAACTAAAAAAAATCTAAAATTTTTTTTTTGATTTTTTTAATATTTTTTAGGTTAAAATCGCTACTTTTCGAAGCAAATTTTTTTTTTTTTAAATTAAAGTTTTTTTTTTGGCTTCGAAAAGTAGCGATTTTAACCTAAAAATATTAAAAAAATCAAAAAAATTTTTTTTTGTGATTTTTAGCTATTTTTAGGCATTTTTGGTTGTGTTCACATTGGTTCTCGCGGTTCTCGCAATAAGAGGTGGTTCTCGCATGATCTTCTCCATATATATATATATATATAGGGTAGGGATATGGTAAAAAGTGTCTAAAATGTAAGAAGGGTAAGAAGTGTTTTAAACCATTGGATATTTGATCTAATGGTTGAGATTAATAGGGTATAAAAATGTAAATTGTGTTTTAATTAGAGGGACCTTATGTAAAATTGAAGGGCAATAGTGTCTTTTTAAATGTTTGAAATATGGTAACCGTAACCTACACAACCAAAAACTCCTACATTCACTCCTTTTTCCTTAAAAATCGGAATTAATGATTCACCTTAATTGTAGGATGTCTTTGGTTGCATATTCTTCATACGTTATCATAAAGAGATCTATAATCAGATTCATGACGTGGTGTTTTAAAACAACTGGATAAATTGACTATGATTCAAGTCATGGTGTTTTATCTAGAGACATTGTTCATGGCGTGGTGTTTTAAACATCTATGATTCAAGTCATGGTGTTTTATCTGGAGACATTGTTCATGGCGTGGTGTTTTATCAATACAAAACATTCCCAGATTTTAAAACACCATGACTATGATTCAAGTCATGGTGTTTTATCATGAGACATTGTTCATGGCGTGGTGTTTTATCAATACAAAAACATTCCCAGATTTTAAAACATCATGACTATGATTCAAGTCATGGTGTTTTATCTGGAGACATTGTTCATGGTGTGGTGTTTTAAACATCTATGATTCAAGTCATGGTGTTTTATCTGGAGACATTGTATAATCAGATTCATGGCGTGGTGTTTTAAAACAACTGGATAAATTGACTATGATTCAAGTAATGGTTTTTTTATCTATAATCCAGAAAACATTGTATTGTGATTACATCCATGGTGTTTTAACATCTGGACAATCAATACAAAACATTCCCAAATTTTAAAACACCATGACTATGATTCAAGTCATGGTGTTTTATCTGGAATCCAAAAAACATTAAAACACCAATTCAAGATCGAAGCTTTATGTATATAACCCTTTAAAACACCAGAATCGAAGAATGGCGCAGAAGTTAAACAACTGTATTGTCTCTAGCGATTTCATAAGACTTCTTGTATTTAAAATTGATGAAGAATGATACGTAGATAACAATCGTATTGGATCTTGCAAAAAAAAATACAAAATTCGAATCAATCCCTTAACATTCTCATCGTCAGTTTTTTTTTTCAGTTATATTGGAAATCAATTAATTGACAAGAATGTACAATTACTAATATACCCTTTTGAATTAATTAAGATGAGGGACACTTGTCATTCCCAAATTATTTCTTACACTTCTTACAAAAGATGGACTTTGTACAGGATCCTCTACCTATATATATATAGGGGGGGTTCATTTGAGAAGAAAATTAAATTGAGAAGAAAAAGAATAAAGGGTACAATTATAAAACATTAAATAGTTTTTCTCTCATCTCATTTATTATTATTTTTGACTAATTAATTAGTCATAAAGAGTATCATCCTACACACTAAATTTTTTGCCTATACACATCAAAATTTATCCTACACGTTTTTGAAATTTATCCTACACATACTGAAATTTATCCTACACAACTCGTAATTCATCCCACACCTCATAATTTATCCTACACTTTAAATTAATTTTTTTCTTCTTTGAAAAATTATATATTTTTTTTAAAATAAGTTACAAATTTAATTTAGTTAGCTATTAAAAAGGAAGACTAACAATTAATGATCTATCTAATTTTACCAATATGCCCTTACACCCATATTAAATACAAAAATTAAATGAATTAAAACGAAGCATTATTATTGGTTGAAGTTTGTTCTTTTTTTATTCTTACAAAACAATTTTTCTCATTTGAACCCTCCACTATATATATATATATATATATATGTACACAATAGTCCCCGCACATAAATTACTTACACAATAGTCCTTAGAAATATGAAATGATAAATATACTTAACAAAAAAAAAATAAGTTAGCGCTAAAGGGCATAACGTGCAACATTAAGTACAAAAGTAATCAATTTTAAAGACAAATGATACCGCCTAGAAATTGGTATAAAGATAAAAGACAAAATTTGTAATTTACTCAAGAATAAAAGTATAAAGTATAGGATCTATTAAAATTCAAACTAAACCATAAAGGTTATAGTATATTTTTACTAATACTTTAAGGGAAGAAAAACAAAGTTATTAAATACCCTAAGGGAATTTAGGGAAGAAAGTGAAAACTCATCAAAGTCTTAAGAGAAAAAAAGTGAAATAGTAAAGCACAATTAAATTGAATAGTAAATACGTGAGTGGAACCTAATTTGATAATTAATGCTTTGTTAATAATTTGTTAATTATTAATTATTTAATTCATTTTTTTTCAAAACTCATAGAATCGAATTCAATTCGAAACCACATCAAGAATCTGATTCACATGAGAACCCGATTCGAATAGTAAAAACCTGAAGTCAAATTCGATTTGAATCCAGTTACATGTTTTCCAAGTAAAGTCTAAGAGTATGTGTAATGGGGCGGTATATCATCCACAAATGCACCATAGCGCCCCATGGCGCCCCTGAACACCAAAACAGGGGGCGCTATGGGTCTGAAAATTTGAGTCCCTATTATCATAATCGCGGCGCGAGGAAGAAGCTTTTCAAATTTTTTGACCGTTACAACGGTCATTTGTCCAATTAAAAAAATTCCTAAATAATCTATATATATATATACACACACCATTTTACTCCCACTTTCTTTTAAACGTTCACCCTCATTCATCAAAATTACTCCCACTTTTTTCTAAAAAAATAACGGGTTCCCATCGAAAGATTCATTCACCGATATTTACCGAAGATTTTTTTCACCCGAAGAAATCGTGGAGGAGGAAGAAGCGGTTACGAGTGCATGTGCTCTCGCGATACAAGCAATGAAACACGTTCGGCGTTCTCCTCCACACACCATTTTGAGGCGCACCTTTATCTTGCCAGACCGTGAAGCCGCGAACGAGCATTTGATAAAAGACTATTTTGATCCCAAACCGGTTCATGGACCCAATGGTTTTAGACGGCGGTTTCGGATGAGCCAAAGGTTATTTTTGCTCATTAATAATGATTTGGAAGCTAAGTATGTGTCGCAGCCCCAGACCCCTACCCCGGGAGCGGGCGGCCCCGAGGACAGTATTAGTGGTATCGGTCTTTATTAATTTGGCAATGGAAATTAACATCAGAACCGTAGTTAGGAAATAGTTTATTAGAGTAAAATACCACACTTTTATAAATAATAAATACATGGGAAAAACCCAAGTTTCCATTACAATACGTTTATAGGGATAAAACCTAATTTATTGAAATAATTTTTTTTCCTTATTTAGGTAACTTTTATAGCCACTTTTTCAAGCCTTCAGTGCTCTCCAGCTGGCTTCTATTTGGCTTTCATATTTTGTTACCTGAAACGCGTTTTAAAAAGTTTTATCAGCAAGAAATACTGGCGAGTGCATCCCAGTTTAATCAAAACAAGCTTTTATATCTTTACAGTATTAAGAGCGATTACAATGTTTTTATCTACCCAATTACCACCCACGGTACTGTCAATCCTGACTTGTGGTCATGCTACTACTCACAGTGTAGTAACAAGTAATGTATACAAAACCCCAACATACCGACAGTAATTATAGATTACATAGACTCAATCAATGCTAAATATACTTTAAAACAATTGAGGTTTTTGTAAAAACAATTTACAAAAAGTGAATGTACTCACAAAAAGGTTTACAAAAAAGAGAATGACTCACTTTGCTATTTTAGATAATACTACTGCTTCCTGGTGATTTCCTGGTTATAATCTATTAAATTAAACAATGCACACGTGTTACTAAGATAACCCAATTTACATTAGCTATACCCCGAGACATAATTCCAACGACTGAGTCAGGCAGAGCCTTGACATGCGTTACGGAGCTCTAGATCAATCGGGCAGAGTAACTAATACGTAACCGGGGGTTATAATACTTACAACGAGGCAGAGCTTCGCTTTTTAGGGGTATTATTCCTGAGAGTTTTAGCTAATATATATCGAGAGAGAAAGAAAAGTTTTTGAACGATTTGTGAACTGAGGCCAGAGGCCCCCTTTTATAGTGCTGATCAAACAGCGGGTCTCGGCCCGTGACCCAGTTTGCTTCGGCCTTCGCAGCCTGCGAGCGACATAGGGTAGGCTCTAGCCTTGATGAATCAACGGTATAGCTTAGTCGTGTAACCGGACACGTGGCGGACCAGGGTTCGGCCTGGTGTCAAGCTGTCGCGCCCCGCGACGGCTTGGCTTGACCTTGTCGCGCCCCGCGAGAGCCTCGAATATTTGTTTTTATTTGATTTTTAATAATATAAAGGTATTTCGGGCCCCTTTTTCGTATATGGGGTGTATTTTAGGACGTATAGGAGTATTTTAATGGGTTTTATGAGAGTTTGTTATATCCTCCCCTTGTTTTAGATCTTGTCCTCGAGGTCTACTGGAACAGGTGTGGATATTTCCTCTGCATCTCGGACTCGAGCTCCCAAGTGTATTCTGGTCCTCTCTTGGAATCCCATTTTACTTTAACTAGAACTAATCTCTTGTGTTTGAGATTTTTTATCTTTCTATCTTCAATTTGCAGGTGTTTCTCTATAAACTTAAGTTTCTCATTTACCTCTATATCTTTAAGAGGTACCATTAATGATTCATCTGCTAAACATTTCTTGAGATTCATACATGAAACACATCATGTATTCCTGCCATTTCCTCTGGCAGTTGTAGCCGGTAAGCTACTGGTCCTATTCTTTTAGTAATCTCAAAGGGTCCAACATACCTGGGGCTTAGCTTTCCTCTTTTTATGAATCTAACCACTCCTTTCCATGGAGAAACTTTTAATAATACTTTATCTCCTACCTGAAATTCTAACGGGTTTCGCCTATTATCAGCATAACTCTTTTGGCGATCTCGTGTTGCTTTTCGTCTTTCCTTGACTTGAATAATTTTGTTCGTTGTCTCTTGTACTATCTCTGGTCCAGACCGTTGCTTTTCTCCAATTTCTGCCCAATAGACTGGAGTTCGGCACTTTCGTCCATAAAGTGCTTCGAATGGCGCAGCGTTGATACTGGTATGATAGTTGTTATTGTAGGAAAATTATATTAATGGTAAATAGTCGTCCCAATTTCCTCCGAAATCAATTACACAAGCTCTAAGCATATCTTCCATTGTCTGAATTGTCCTTTCGCTTTGTCCATCCGTTTGAGGGTGATAAGTTGTGCTTAGATTTAACTTGGTTCCCATTGCTTTTTGGAAACTAGTCCAAAAATGAGAAGTAAAACTGATATCTCTATCAGAAACAATAGATAAAGGAATTCCATGTAATGAAACTATTTAATTTACATATAACTTGGCTAACTGTTCCATACTGAAAGTTTCCTTCATTGGTAAAAAATGAGCAGATTTGGTTAATCTGTCTACAATCACCCAGATTGCATCATTACCTTCTCGTGTCTTGGGTAATTTAGTAACAAAGTCCATTGTTATCAATTCCCTTTTCCATATCGGCATTTCTAGTTGCTGTAACAATCCTGAGGGTTTCTGATGTTCAGCTTTAACTTGTGAACAGGTTAGACACTTGGCAACATAGGTTGCTATATCCTTTTTCATTCCTATCCACCAGAAATTCTTTCTTAAGTCTTGATACATTTTATCACTACCGGGATGTATCGTATATTTAGACTTATGGGCTTCTTCTAAAATTTGGTGGCGTAGGTTTCCTTGTTTGGGTATCCAGATTCTTTTCTTATGGAATCTCTAAATTCCCTCTATCCCTTGTTCTAATTCCTTAATCATTCCTTTTAATTTTTCAGTATCGTCCTTGATTATTGATTCATGTATTTCTCTAATTTGCTTATTTAAATCTATCTGCAGATTTAATTTGAGAGAACGTACTATTCTTGGCTTTTCATGATACTTTTGACTTAAAGCATCAACTACTACATTAGCTTTTCCTGCATGATACTGGATATCACAATCATAATCCCTGAGAATTTCCATCCAGTGTCTCTGTCTCATGTTTAATTCCTTTTGCCCGAAAACATATCTTAAACTCTTATGGTCGGTGAAAATAGTAAACTTGCTACCATAAAGATAGTGTCTCCAAATTTTAAGGGCAAAAATTATGGCTCCTAACTCTAGATCATGGGTTGTATAATTCTCTTCATGATTCTTAAGTTGTCTAGAGGCATAGGTTATAACTTTTTGACGTTGCATCAACACACATCCATAACTTATCTTAGAAGCGTCACAATAGACTATAAAGTCTTTAGTTTCTTCTGGTAACGCGAGTATGGGTGCGTTGGTTAATCTTTGCTTAAGAATTCTAAAAGCTTCTTCCTGTTTTTGTCCCCATTCAAACTTAACTGATTTGCAGGTCAGTTTCGTTAAGGGAATGACTATTCTAGAAAAATCTCGGATAAAACGTCTATAATATCCTGCTAGTCCAAGAAAACTTCTCACCTCCGTTGGTGATTCAGGGACTTTCCATTTGGTAATCTCCTCGATCTTTGTGGGATCCACATGAATTCCTTCATGATTGACCAGGTGTCCAAGGAATTGCACTTCTTGTAACCAAAATTCACATTTTGAGAATTTAGCATAAAGTTTCTCTTTTCTCAGTAATGTCAGAAGTGTAAACAAATGCTCTGCATGATCTTCTTTACTCTTAGAGTTAATTAGAATATTATCTATAAAGACAATTATAAATTTATCCAGATATGGTTTACATATTCTGTTCATCATGTCCATAAATGCGGCTGGGGCATTGGTTAAACCAAATGGCATGACTGTAAATTCATAATGACCATACCTTGTTCTGAAAGCAGTTTTAGGAATGTCATCTTCCTGTACTTTCAATTGATGATATCCTGAGCGTAAATCGATCTTAGAAAAGAATCGAGCTCCTTGAAGTTGATCAAACAGATCATCGATTCTCGGTAGTGGGTACCGATTTTTAATCGTGACCTTGTTTAATTCTCGGTAATCAATGCACATACGCATTGACCCGTCCTTTTTCTTAACAAACAATATTGGTGCTCCCCATGGTGATGAACTAGGCTGTATGAAACCTTTCTCCAGTAGTTCGTCCAATTGTTTCTTCAGTTCCTGCATCTCTGCTGGTGCTAAACGGTAAGGTGCCTTGGCAATCGGTGCTTCCCTGGTAGTAGGTGAATTCTGAATTCAACCTCTCTATCCGGCGGTAATCCAGGTAATTCTTCTGGAAAAACATCTGAGAATTGAGATACTACGGGAATATATTTCAATTCTTTTCCTTTAGTGTTAACGATTATGGAAATCATATACGCTAAGGATCCTTTCCTTGCATATCCTGCTGTTTCCATCATAGAGATGAATTTTGTGGACCTAGTTGGCTTATCTCCTTTAATTGTGATCTTTTCACCCTTTGGTGAACTTATTTGTATTAACTTTTGATCACATAGAATACTGGCATGATTGGCTACCAACCAATCCATTCCTAATACGATATCAAATCTAGCCAGATTCATCGGATAAAGGTTAGCAATAAAATTATGGTTTAAAATTTCTATTCTTGCTCCCTGCAAGATTTCAGTGATCTTTATGGATTCTCCATTTGCCGTTTCTACCAGACATTCTTGTTGAAGTTTAGTTAATGGTTGATTGAGAAATTTGCAGAACGAAGTATTAATAAAACTTTGGTTTGCACCAGAGTCAAATAATACTTTAGCAAAAACATCATTAACTAAAAACGTACCGGCAATCACATCCGGAATCATTTTGGCTTCTTCAGTTGTCAGAACGAACGCTCTGGCTTTCTTGGTAGTTTTGCTATTCGTGGCTAGAGCTAGTTTCAGACAATTTGGTTTGATATGCCCAGCCTCTCCACAGTTGAAGCATAGCTTATTGCTGGGTTTCTTCCTGCAGTCTTCTTCCTTGTGTCTAGACATTTTGCAGAAATTGCAGTATATGGAACATCTTCCTGAATGCTTCTTCTTGCAATACTTACAGTAAGGTGCAGAAGTAGAGCCTGTACCTTTCCCACGGTTGGAATTACTGTAGCGAAATTCCTGGGTAAGTTTTTGAGCTAGGTTCTTTCTCTGGTTCTCTTCTTGTGTACGTACCAATTCATCAGTCAAGGTATTGGCTAGTTCTATGACTTCTTCTATAGTTTGTGGTCTAGCTGCCTTGACTACGTGTCTAATTTCACTAATTAATCCCCAGATGTAACAGGAGATTAATACTGGTTCTGGTGAGGCTAGGGTTGGCACTATTCTAGCATATTCGAAGAATATGGTAGTGTAACCCTTGCAGTCTATTCTAGTCATTCTAAGGTTTAAGAACTTATTAGCGATTTGTTCTTTTTCATGAGGATGACAATATTTCCTTTCAACTATGTTCTTAAGGTGAGTCCATTCCATATTATAAACTGTCACTTCCACTAGACAGGAGAATAGTATTCCACCATTCTAAGGTTGCGTTCTTAAAAAGATTAGAAGCAAACATAATCTTATCTTTCTCTGCACATTTGCTTATTTTTAAGACTGCCTCTGTCTTTTCTATCCAGCGTAGAGCTGCAATGGCTCCTTCATTGCCAGAGATGGTTTGCAAGACCAGAATTGTTTGTAAGAACAACCATATGACATGGTTCTTCTTCTTTTTGGAATAGGTAATTGGAGTAGCGGTCCATTATTCACGTTGTGACTGGGTTCAGTAGGTGGTCGTTTACTTCCACTGTTAGTTTTATTATTTTCTGTTTCTTTAATAGTCTTGATAATATATGGCATAGCGTCTATGATTCCTTGTGCTACTATGTGTTGGATGGCACTGTTATCTATTTGGTTTCCATTATTATCATTATTCTGGTTTTCCTGATTTACTTCGTTGTCCATCTAAATTACAAACATTTATCATGTATTAATATCACAGAATAAGATTTAATGCAAACAATCATGCAACAAATTGATCAAAATCGTCGAGCATTGCGACTTTTACTCTTTTCATATATATATATATATATTACAATCTACAACTGAAATTTAAACACTCTACTAGTTATGCATCGATAGATATTAAACTATCTATTTTGGTTGATGATTTTTTTCAACTACACACATTTATATATATATAATATAGTATTATTATTACTAGGGGTTGTTCCATAAATGCATTTCTCGCTTGTCGTATTTCCACACGAGCTTTTCTCTTATTTGTTTTACCATCTCTCCTTTCTCTACCAATTCCTCATCATATGTCCGGAGTTCCTGCACATTCTCTTCACTCATGGATGGCAGTTGTGCGGGTACTGGGTCAGGGTACTGAGGTATAGGTTCTCCATATGGGTACGGGTTGTCTAACATTTCCTGCATATACTGATCGGCATTCCAATATGGATCTAAAGGATTAAGGTTGGTATATTGTGCTATGGGGTTTGGTATCAGTTCTCCCTGTGGATAGAGTTCCTGGTATCCCCTATGGTCATCTTCCAATGGATCTTATGCTAAAGGATTTGGCGCTGGGATTCTAGGTATCTCGTTAGGGTCAAATGCTGGTATGGGAAGTTGGTTTCCTTGGTTAAGTTCTATCTCCATTGGTTGGGTTGGGAATAGTGGCAATGGTTGTGGTGCAATTATCTGATCAAGGTTTGGATCTGCTGCAGTGGTGGCTAGTATATGAAAGTTTGCCAATAGTCTATTCACTACTTCTTGTGTTTGGGCGTTCACTTCCCTATTGGCTGCTGCTAACGCTCTTTGTTGTTGCAATTTTCTCATTCGCTTTCTCCTCTCATGTGCTCCCCGACTGAACCATCCTCTCTTTTTCGAAGGGAATGGTTCTTCGGATTGCGCCTTAAAGATGAAGATTCTCTCTTCTGTATCAGCAGAATACCCCGAAGGAGTAGGCTGTGAGGAAGTTCCTTCATTTTTGGGAGAACTAGCTAGGTGACGATAGGCATCAGACGTACCTTTGTCACACCCCCAAAATCCACAAGCGGAGTATCACCGCAAGGAGCGTGACTGACCAGGATCCAGCCACCAATCATATTGAACAATAAAAATAAACAAATAAAACCCAAACCAAACAATATAATTAGGGTCAAAACAATTTAACAAGTCTAAGTTATCAGCGGAAGCAATAAGTTCAAAACCAAAAGATAAATTTAAAGTTTATAAGTTTATCATGAACACACAACGTCCATGTTTCACAACACCTCCTCCCATGCAAGCTCCTGCTAAGTACCTAACGACCTGAAAGGCATGTAACAACGAGTCAACAACAAAGTTGAGCGAGATCACAGTTGGTTGTCCATTTTAAGGTTGTTCCAAAAACCATAAGTTATTTCGAAAACCATGAATTAACAAGTTCCTTGTTTCCCAAACCGTAACCAGTGGGGGCTACCCCATGTTATAAACCACTAGACTCGTTACCATATCGACTACTGACTGGAGTCATGTTTATGTGCCCTGCGTCAATGTCTATCATCATTGACTAAGTGCCCAAGTACATTAGTCCACTCACGTCCTCTACGGCACGGTGTGAGGCTTGTCAGACCTAATAGCACTATTTAACTAATGACCCGTTCGCCAATGGCCCGGTGATTAAGTCGATATAAAAATGAGGGACTTCATGATAGAGTTTTGTCTAGTAAGTTATATGTTGTCATCCTTCCTATGGAGGATGGAGGTGCGTATTCTACCCAAGGAGAATACGCAGGATTTAATGTTGTCATCCTTCCCATGGAGGATGGAGGTACATATTCTACGCAAGGAGAACATGCAAGTTTCATTACAGTTCCTTGACCCATTCCCAAACCACCAGGAATCCCATGCCTTGTAGAAAGTGTGAACTCACCTTAGATTAGCTCGGCAGATAAATAGAAGGTCACTTGAGCTATTTGTGGTCAACCACATCCTAACATGGTTACCATACAAGTCAGGTCTATGCTCAAGTAATTCACATAGGTTTCACACATATACTAGCAAGTTACATACACGGAATGATCATGGCGTACAAATTGTATCATGGCAATTCAACTTCAATACTTAGCATGTTAAACAGTAACATTCATGTTCACATATAAAGCCCAAATGTGCGATTCAAGTGATTTGGGCCGGTGAAAGTGTGCGACCCCAATAGTGTTGTGCGAGTCTACTTTGTACGGCCCAATGAATGTCCGGCCCACAATCAAGGATTGTGCGATCCAACCATTACCCAGCCCAAATAAAATGTGCGGCCCAATAACGTCAAATTATCCCATTACTTGTGCGGCCCAAGCATGTTGTGCGATCAGCACTGATTTGTGCGACCCACAACATGTTGTGCGGTCATGCATAAAAGGTTTGTACAGTGTGCTTTGATGATGGTACTATATGCAAATCCTAGCTTGTGCGATCAGGAACTTGTGCATTTTGGCTTGTTTGACTGGGCTTGTGCGATCAGTTATATGTTTTCCTTAAATCATGCAATCAGTTTCAATTCCTTTAAAACCGGCAACTTCCAAGATTATACCAACCATATGTTTGGTAACTCATAACAAAAATCAAAACCTAACAACTCATTCAAACGGACCAAACAGTTTATTTTCCCTTGACTTCATATGAACCCTAATTATCATCCACATCACGAATCATCAATCATCATGCAAACATATAATCGGATCATCAGACTATAGAATTCTAGTACTAACAGGAAACCTAAATCATCATACAATTTCTCATGCCAAATCAAACTAAAACACTCAATCAAGATCACGTCCCTTTATCATGTATTCGGTCCTAGGTTAACGTATATCATCATTCAATCCATCAACCAAAAACAGTTCCATCCATCATATGTATATAGCAATCGAACACATAATTCCAATCCATGATCACGATAACCATCAACATTACTACTAGCATGAACCGTAGTTTTCACACAAGATCATAGTCATCACAACATCATTTAACATGCAGCCAAACAATAACAAAACACTAACCGGAAGTGTGCGATGTGATGCTAGACAAGGAAGATCACGTTGCAAAGAGGGAAGGGCTTCGAGTATGGGGAAGGGGCTGCCTTCGAACAAGAAGGAGGAGAGGAAGAGAGCTTAGGGTTTTGTGTGTTTTCTTGTAATTTTAGTATTATGGAAATTACACACAACCCTTGTGTGACATCTGTGTATTTTAACCCTTGTACTCTTCTGAACAACTTTGGGTTTAATGAAATATGACGTTTTAATTTCAATATTTGTTTAATTATTTGTGACATTAGTACGTTTTCAATCATTGTTCAATTCTGAACTCTCAAACCTGTTCTGGAAGTAATATCAAAAACCGTTTCGTAAACATAACCAGTTTAACACGACGCACACTCCGGAACTGTGAAATATGCCAAACATACCCTAAATACTCTTTACATAACTTAGAAATAAGTTTCGAAGGATTCGGTATGGCAAAAAAACATGTTTGTTTGAACTAAAAGAACTAATTACGACAAAACTGCGAAACGAACGTTGGTGACTGCCCGGATAATATTTAAATCCCAAAAATATTCTGTTATGATTAAAATTTTATTTTTAATCAGGTTCGTGTTGAAAAATAAATTAAAACACTTAAAAACATTACTTTTCAAGTTTAAGCGCGTACCGCGTGTTACTGCGCAACACAGTGCTTCTACTGCAAAAACGCAGACAACGCAGCCAGTCTCGGCAACTGAAATTTATTTCAGTAATATTTTGGCGAGTTTATTTTTATAGAATAATAAAAATAATTTAGAACGCCATAAACCGGGAGTTAAACGCTAGATAAAATACCGGGTATCCAGTTTAATACCTGTTTTTATCTATTTTACCAAACAAAATTACACTCTACCCCCTCCCCCCCTTGAAATTCACGGTCACCATTTTGTGGCCCCCACCAAATATCTCCAAGATTGTGATTTTTATTTTATGTGATTTTTGGTAGATTGTTTGGACACTTGTTCATGCATGCTCATTTATAAATCTTTCAATATCTTATATAATCTACATAAATCCTTCCAAGATCACCCAACACTCCATCTCCTTCTCTCCTTCCTCCCCAAAACCTTAACCCCACCTTCATCACCATCTTCATCTTTTTCAATCTTGTTCTTCATAATCCAACCCCATTTCAAGCTAAATTCAAGTTGGTGTGAAGATCCAAAGGAGCTTCCAAGGTGATTTCAAGTGATTTCAAGCTCCCTATCATCAAAATCTCATCCAACAACTTACTTGAATCTTGAAGGTATAAAGTTTATGTTTAAATCATACTCTTGATTCTTGGTTGTTCTTGATGATTTGAAGTTTCTCTTGAATCTTGGAATTTTCACAAACTTGAAATCTAAAAAGAAATGGGTCTTGATACAAATAAAAAATGGTGGTGTATATGTATATATATAACCGTACATATATATATGTGTGTATGAGTTTTCAAGTTTGATTTTGATAAGTATATGTTTAGGTTGTTGCTTGTTCTTGAATGATAGTTAAAATTCAAGTGTTTAATGATCTATGCATGATATGATAAATTTTCAAATACTTCAGCAAATAAACATGAACAAATTACATATTTGATACATTTAGATTCATATGAAAAGATGATGATACGATAGTGTGCTTTAGACACTTGTACATGAGAATACATGTTGATTTAAAGCTCAAGAAATGGTAAAAAAGGATTGTATGACAAAAATGTTTTTGAACAGATTATAAACACTAAAAATAATATTATTTGGTATATTATAATGGCATGAAACTTTGACATAGGTTTGATAGCTTTGCATGTTGTACATATAGCTTAAAAAGTGGTAAAATATGTGAAATTTGCATGATTTATGTGCTTTATGTGAGACCTGCACTATCATGAGTATAACCACTATTTTATTCAGTAAATAACATGGGTTATGTTAAAATATCAAGTCATTTCGATTTGGGATGGTTCGGGTAACGTTCGATGCAAAACTATGCGGTAAAACGGTCAAAAATCGACTTTTCGGAGAATTTTTATAAAACTGTTTTAGATCAGTAAGTAAACTGATATTTTTGATATAAAAATAAGTATTTTAACTTATATTAAGTTTACTTGGTGTTTGGTTAGTCATACATGACTTCCGACGCCCAAAAATGTTACCGAATCGCTAAAATAAGTGTTTTTCGACATACACAATAATGGGTTGTTCATGGGTAAATCTTATGTATTACATAGTGATATGTGTTTTATAATATGTGTATGATGACATGTTAATACTTGACAAGATTATGTGTATTACGTTATTACTAGTATGTTGCATTTGAGTATATATATATTACGACGCGCAAATCGTAGATATATTGCTTATAACATGATGAGGGTCACCAATAAAATCGTTCAAGTCGCAAAGTATTTAAAATATATATGAACTCATATATATATATATATATATATATATATATATATAAATACACCATTATAATAAAAAATAATAACTTTTCGAGAAGATCTCAAAGTTATGAGAAAATTCTAAGTATCGGAGAAACTTATGTATTTTGTGGGTTTTTTATTATTAAATCGTTCTTATTTAATTTAGGACGAATAAACAATTTGAGGGATTGTGTTAACATATAAAAACGCACCCAAAGGTGAGTACATAGTCACCCTCTTTTACATTTTCAAATGTTTTAGGGTGATTCATATGTGCCTATTCATTATTTTCATGATTTCGACTATAAGATTTCACATGCATAAGTACTATCTTTTGACGAATTGAACTATTATCTATGGTTTAAACGACTGATTTCCAAGGTTTGTTAGAACTAATTGTTCATTTATACTGTTATTTATACATTCATTAACAATGATCAAGCCGATTGGTAGTACGATATAGCGCTATAGGACTAGACACCCCATTCCTGTTGTATGGAATGTCAGAAACCAAATTTTATCCAAATAGAATTTGCCTTTGTGGTATTTCTATAGTCTCTAAAGTGTAGTTTGCTGCACTAAGGTTTGAATGTATTGCTAAATCGATATACTACCAACGTGATACTGTTTGCTAAAGCATAATTTGATATGCTATTATTTACTAAAGTATAATTTGATATACTATGTACAAATCCAACATACATTTTGTTATTTACTAAAACATAGTTGATATGTTATTTACAAAACCAAAGTATACTTATGATATACTACCAAAAACTATTATTTTAACAACTAAAGTATATTTGATATACTATCTGTTTAACTGTTTTGAAACTAAAATATATTTTAATATATTACTTATCCGACTTTCTTAAAACCAAGGTATATTTTTATGTATACTACAACTTTTATATCAATGCAAAGTGTTCTAGAAACCAAACTTTTATCAAGGATTCATGGCTACTTTTATAAACATATAATCTTTTCTTATATGATCCAAAGCCATGAATCTAATTCACAAAACCTATGTTACTCACAGGCATTTTTATGCTGACGTATTTACTTTCACATATGTTTCAGGTTTTATTTCGTGACGATTGTTGATTGCTTTACATAGGATGGACATGGGACTTAGTAATTATAAAAACATGAACGGCAATTGTACTGTTTGTTGATCAAATTCCAAGACAATGTAACTTTTTATTTAATAAAACAATATTCTAAATTCCATGTGTTGTGAAACAATGATTCTGTTACAACACTCCCCGACGTTTCCGCCGCGGTTTCGTTGTTTTACGCGGTCGGGGTGTGACAGAAGAGTTGGTATCAGAGCTCATGGTTATAGGGAATTAGGTTATTAGTAAAATTTTGACCTAGACTATAACCTTCCTAGGACCCTAACACAAGTTACCTTGTGTTTAGATCTTAAAACAATATTATCACCTATCCTTAGGTGATTACCAAAACAAGTACACAAATCTCAATTCCATTTGAAAATCGATCATCTATTCTTAGATGATTAGTTTTTAGGCTTTACGCCTTTAAAGTTTTCAAGTCTCGTCAAAGTTTGAGTCTTAATAATGTGAACACGTGCAATCCGGAAGGGTGGGTGTCTGTACCCTGAGTTTTCTGTCTAAGGCTAGAGTGTTCATACAAATCCACATAATCGGACCAGTCACTCTTACCTGGGAACTCTTGGGGTGAGTGTCCACTTATAGGCTAAAGCATGTCTTCAATATGCATTATGTAGACCTCTTTACTTTGATTAGTCACTATGTTGTTTGTTTGTTTTAAGTAACGAACAAATGACCACCTTCCTTCGTTTTGTCGATGTTTTCAATACTCCTTTTGATTGTTCTATGTCAATCTCACACATTTCCTTGTGTTCCTTTTTCTTTTAGATGCCTCCTCGACGTGATCAAACTCAAGACGCCGCAATGGCAGCCTTGATCACTCAGCAAATCGTTGCTGTACTCCCGAACCTAGTTACCCAGTTAAACCAAGCAAACAACAACAACAATGCACCTGTTCCGTGCAACTTTAAGACATTCAACTCTGCTAAACCTTGAAGTTTTCTGGGACTCAAGGAGCAACAGCGCTCCTGCAATGGTTTGAAAGTTTAGAGAGCACATTTAGGCATGTGCAATGTCCGAATGAGCGTAAGGTTGAGTTTGCATCCAGTGTGTTTGAGAAGCGTGCTCTTACATGGTGGAACGGGGTGATGCGTGATAGGGGTGCCGATGTGGCACTAGCTCAAACTTGGGAGGAGCTTCGAGCTCTAATGATGAAGGAGTTCTGTCCTCGTCATGAGCTTAGAGTGTTGGAAAGAGAATTCGACGATTTGAAGCAAGACAGTCATGAACATCGAGCCTATACTGATCGTTATGAGGAGCTGAGCCTGTTATGTCCTGCTATGGTTACGCCTGTGGAGAAGGCGATTGAAAAGTACATTGATGGTCTTCCTGACTTAGTTCAGGATATCGTTACTGGCAGCAACCCTACTACCGTCAGACAAGCCATTGAATTGTCTGCTACCCTGACTGAATCCCAGATCAGGAAAGGTAAGCTTTTTCGAAAGGGCGACCCGAAACCATCTGACAAGTCTGCACAAGAAGAACCAAAGGATAGACAGGACAAGACATCCAAGAAGAAGAAGCGCAAGGCTTCACAAAACTGCGCAATAACTGCTCAGAACAATCAGGTTGCACCAAATCAGCCAGCACAACCTCGTACAAAGAAAAACCATGTTGGTACTACACCTGTGTGCAACAAATGCAACCGTCATCATCTGGAGCAAGTACAGTGTCACAAATGTACCCACTGTGGGCGATTGGGACATTTGGTCAATACCTGCCGTTATGCTAACCAAGCTGCTGCAAATCATGTTGTTGCTCAAGCACAGTTCCCTCCTGGGTCGTGTTATAACTGTGGTGACCTTAATCACTACCGAAACAATTGCCCAAGACTTGTTAACGCAAACCCAGCGCGTGGATGAGTGTTCAACATAAACGAGGCAAACGCGAACGACAATGTAGCAGTGAACAATTAGTCTTTTGTATTTCTTTGTTTGTTATCCTTTGACGTTTGGAACAATTCAGCGTTATATATAAATAAAATTTGTTGTTTCAATTATATCTTACAAAATTGTTACGTTTGTGTGTGTGGTTGATACAACCCTACGATGCCGACACCAAGGAACCATGTTCCTTACAAAACAAACTACTCGTGTGATTCTTTCATTTTATGATCACTCGTGATCTCCCCAAAAATCCTAAGTACTCGTTTCTTTTAAGAAACAAAGTACAAGGTACAAGTTACAAATTCTTAAACAGATACTTGAAATACCATTTCAAATCTTTGATTTGATATCTAAAGGTACTTTCATGAGTCCTTAAGTGGATTCATTGCATGCTCTAATACGAATGTTACGATACGACCAAGACAAAGCCAAATCCTTATAAGATCTTCCTATCTACATAGTTAGATTCTTGGGGATGTTTTGAGTACCAATGGAAGTCCTCGATTGGATTTCTAGCGTACTTTAAATGCATTAATTCAAGTTAATGAACGAGCTAATGACTAAGTTAACAACTATGCGATTATGTGTTTATGTGTGATTCTAAAGCTCGCTATCTAAGTCCTAGTAGAATCTTCCGTATTTTCATATGTTGGATTCTCAGAAGGATACTCAAAGTACTATCTTAAATTCCTTAAGGGGCTTTTCTATGCAAATAGTAAGAACCTTGGATTCCAAAGTGCTATTTCAAAACGATTATTCCAAAGGCGGCTCGAGATCGACAAAATAGTTACGTTGATCGAAGACGAAAACCATTACAGTTCGAGGTTGGAGACAAAGTATTGTTGAAGGTCTCACCTTGGAAGGGCGTAGTCAGATTTGGAAAACGTGGGAAGCTGAATCCCCGATACATCGGACCATTCAAGATTTTGGAAAGAATTGGTACCGTGGCATACAAGTTGGAATTACCGGAAGAACTTAATGGAGTACATGATTCGTTTCATGTATCCAACCTCAAGAAGAGTCCAACACAAGAAGACGTGATCATCCCTCTGGATGAAGTGCATATCGATGACACCCTCCGATTTACAGAACGACCCATTGAGGTTACCGACTGGAAAGTCAACAAGACCAGGAGGAATACAGTCAAACTTGTCAAAGTACGTTGGAACTCTAAGCACGGACCCGAGTACACGTGGGAACATGAAGACCAGTTTAAAGAAAAGTACCCCCACCTATTCAAGAAGACTCCTGCGAGAGTTAGTTCAGCCTGAATTTCAGGACGAAATTCTTTTAACGGGGGGAGACTGTGACAACTGGCACAAACCGGTAATTTCCGTACACTTTAATTATTATTTAATGACTGCAATTATGTGCTTTAATGTCAACGCTATCTGATTACATACTACACAAGTGAATTCATGCACGTTTTATACTACAAAATATTGCTTTATGCATTAACGAGAGCGTTGCGTCAGAAATATTAGTAAACTCACTGGTAAGACACAATATGCCAACAACTCTGTAGAAAGCAGTCAGACAATAAAATTGGAGCCTAGGTGTAGGTCCAATGACAATAATACATTAAAACCCAAGAGTACATACAAGGGTTAACTTATGTACTTTCCGGAGATTAAAATACGTACTAAAAAGCACCCGAAACGCACTTTAAGTGCAGAATTTTATTAAATTCAGCTATAATCAGCTTTTAAACAAGTAAATATCATGCAAAATTTACGTTTTATTATCCAGAATACCCTCCTAAGTGTTGGGAATTAAAAGGGTTACAAAAGGACACTTTGCGGAATAATTAAACACTTTAACGAACCGGTATTTAACCGAACAACCGGACATTACCCGGGACACCAAATTTTTGCCAACCACATTGTTTATTTATTTCTTGGCTAGTCGTGATCCCCGAACACCCTAACACCCACTAAATATCAAATAAATATCATATGTAAAGTGCATGCTTGAAATCTAACTAGTCTTTACCATCTAGTTGGAAAAACTTGCAACCAACCCCCCCCCCCCCCTAACCGATTCGGTCACAAGGACCATCCCCACCATACTCTCATATCTTGTTCAAGATTTTATTCAATTGTTTATTAGATTGTTGCTTGAAGAACTTTCCAAAATATATGAAGTATCTATAAAAGCATGGTCTTAAAGATCACAACATTACTTCTCATAATTCACACCACACTTTCACTCCACACCCCCCTCCCTCTCGGCTCCCCTCAACCGCCACCATCACCACCACTAAACCACCATCTTCTTCCATTTTTCAAGTTCCATTCAAGCTTGTAAGGTGATTCAAGGAGGTTGCAACTTGTGAAGCTTCAAAGGACCTTGTTTCTTGCTTTTTCACCAACATTCTTCATCATCTTCTTCACTAGAAGCATCCCTAGCCTTGTGCTAGTAGTAAGTCCTTGCTACACCTTGTTTCATCTTGTTTTTATGATCAAAAGATGTAGTATGATAAGTAGGTTCAAAACACTAAAGAAACAAGAATAATGAACATGAAGCTTTAAATATAAAAGGTTACTTGAAGATGGAATGTTGAAGTATGATGTTGTAGTAAACATGTTGTTAAATTTGTGATGATTTTGGTTGTATGATGTTAATCACCATGAGAATCTTGTTAAATAATATTTAGAACCATGATTTAACAAGATTAGAAAGTGGTTATGTGTTACATAAAATAACCACCTTCTAGTTAAAGATGAACTTGATAAAAATGATTCTTCCATGAAAGATAACTAAACTAGTGAGTTGATGATCTTGTAAATCCAAGAGTTACAAAGGGTTTTTGTAAGGAAGCCAAGTTAGAAAAGCGGTTTTTGGAAAATCATGACTATTACAAACACTTACACTATTTTTAGAAATAAGACAAGTATGAGAATGTTTTATTTGCAAGAAGAGTTCAAAGGGGTAAATTTTTGTAAAAAAAAAAAATATTTACAAGTTGTAAACACTAAATTATTTTATGAGAATGATTTTAAAGAAATAAATACACTTCGGAAGGTAACTAAGTCCACTAAAGGCTTTACCAAGTTACTACGCGTTTTCGGGATATAACAAGTTCATGATATAGCGTGATTTACATGATTTTGGCTTATAGTAAGACTTGAATGAGTTGTTGATGCTTGATGAAGATTTAAAAGAAAATAAACACATGTTTTGAAAACATGGGAAACCTCCATTTTTAGGGGAAACTCTGTCAAAATTTCTATAAATTTTGACACTTAGAAAAATATAAGTTTTGAGAAACTTATTCCCTAAAAATGTACCAAAAAGCACTTACCAAGGTTTTCCCTAATTTTTGTGTTAAGAAATGATGATTTCTTCAAGAATAAAATTGATATTAAGTATGTATATTTTTGAGGAAAAATATATGTACTTATTGGTCACCAAACTATGTGCTAAGTGTACGTAGTATGTATTATACGTGATAGTGTATTAGGACTTGAAAATACACTAAATACTCTTGAAGAGTGAAAACACAAAAATACACATACGACATACAAGATACATAATTCGGGTGCAAAATACAAGAAACTTATATTTATTTTTGAGGAAATAATATAAGTAAGACACATAGTTAAAAATATAAATTATTTTTAACACAAGAACAAAAACATAAAGGATAGTGACTTGTACTTGTGCGATACAAGTCTAGTGACTAACGTTAATAAAAACTCGTTTAGGTCACGAAGCTAGATAAGCAAATCCGGTGAAGTTTACGACGCAGGAACGCAAAGTTGTGAGTTCATGCTCCCCCTTTTCTCTTAACTGTTTTCAGTTTTCTAACTTCGGGGGTGAAATACATGTTACAAATATTATAATGTTTATCAATGGTATGATACAAAAACGAGAAGCACTCTTGGTGATAACTAGTACCAAGTATGATGCGTTTTGAGAAATGATATGAGAAATCGTGTCACGAATAGGGTACCATAAGCACCATTAATCGTGTACATACTTAGACTGCAGAACAAAAGGTTAGATCTAATGGGTACAAGGGCAGCCCCACTCTTGGTGATAACTAGTGCCGAGTAGTGTTTTTGTGTCTCCGTCGTGAATCAACAACTAGAAAAGTGCCTATGGTTTGGTTGCTTCCTATGTCGTGTCACATGTTAATGGCCTTGCAACCCATTAACAACTTGATACATACATGAATACTTGAATTATACATGAATACTCGATTTATACATGAATACTTTATTTACACAAGATACATACCATGTTTTTCATACAAGTATACAAACGTTCAATACAAGGACTGCATGAATTCACACCAGCATTATGTTGACGTTTTTTCAAAACTCACATGTATTTCAGGTAACTAAAAGTGGATGTGCGCGCGGTCTTACTCATGCTCGTGGATGTCGTTAATGTTTGTCTTAAATAAGTTGTAAACTTTCAGACAATATGTTTCGTGATGTAAACTCTTAACTATGTTTTCCATTATGTAATGGTAATGGTGTTTGAAGTTATTTTATGAGCATGTAGTATGTTTACCAATCGTATGCAATGAAAACCTTTCCTGATCACACCTCGTGCTTCCGCCGCAGAAAGGGGTGTGACAGATTGGTATCAGAGCTGCGATTGTAGTGAACCAGGATTCCTTCTCGAGTCTAGACTACAATCTCTAGGATCCTTTCACGAAAACAACTTTTCAAAAAGTTTTCATTGCATAAAACTTCTCGCAACATCCACTACCTGAAACTGTTTACAAGAGTCAAGAAAAGACACTACGAGAATTAAGAGTGCACTGGAGTAGCACTCGTCTGTGATTAAGAATTACTTGCAATTATGTGTGATAATTGATACTTACATATACTAGAGATAGAATACCTCAGGTACTCATGACTTTACCTGAAAGCAGTGGCTTATCTGAAGGAAGAGATACGAGGATGAAACGAACTGTGCAGACTGTGCAAAGAGTTACGTAATTATGGATGCATACATAATTATGGAACTCAGTGCACAGAAACCACGGCAAGTCTTGTCACGTATAGATTCCCTCAGTACAAGAAAAGGGTCAAACGTGAACACCAGCCTATTAAATACTCTGCTAGAGTAAAATATGTTTGATGTCACTTATGTGGTATATGGCTGTGTATATATATATACTACTACTGTCTAGTATGACGATATCAAACAAATGCCTAAACCTATTGCGTTGTGTTCTTTCGGAACATGGCACCTAGGAGAATTGTGAACAATCGAGATTCGGATCAACCTCCTCCTCCCCCACTGCCAAAGACTGCTGAAGAGCTGAACGCTCTACTGGAGGAAAGGATCTCCGCAGCTATCGCCCAGTACGAGGCAAACCGAACCCAAGACAGTGGAGGACCAAGCAATGCCAGGCGTAATGGAAATGGGGATTCATCGGGAGGAAACGCAGCTCAGGGCTGCACTTTCAAGCAGTTTCTCGACTGCAAACCAATGAACTACGAAGGCACAGGAGGTGCAGTAGCGTTTGTACGCTGGACGGAAAAGACTGAAGCCACTATCCGCATGAGCAAGTGTACCGCGGATCAGCAAGTCACCTTTGCTACTGGGTTGTTTGTTGATGAAACTCTGACTTGGTGGAACTTGCAAGTCCAAACCTTGGGTGATGATGCCGCTTATGGCCTGACTTGGGATGAACTAAAGGAAAGAATGAGAGAGAAGTATTGCTCACGTGCTGAACTCCAAAGACTGGAAACGGAGTTCTGGCACTTGACCATGGAAGGTGCTGACATTAATGGATATACTCGAAGGTTCCACGATCTGTCTAGAGTGCTTCCCTACATGGTGACTCCTGAATTTAAGCGCGTTGAACGCTACATCTGGGGATTGGCCTCAGAATTCTACGGCATGGTAACTTCGGCCAAACCTCAAACAATCACTGAGGCTGTAACTCTGGCTGTCAGCCTTACTGAAGATTGTGTTCGTATGAAGAAGTTATTGCTGAACCCCACTGAAAAGACCGAGACGCATGCTGAGTCGTCTGGTGACAAAAAGAAAAAGCGTACAAGTTTGAACCAAGCAACCCGCAACAACAAAGGTTTCAACAACAAGAGACGAGACCCCAATCCGCCTCAGGAGGCGAAACCTCTTGTAGCCATGAATGACGCTCCAACTAAGGGATACCTGGGCACTCTGCCCAAATGCAATCAGTGCAAGCGTCATCACGAGGGAGTCTGTCGCATTTCAAAATGCGACAAGTGTGGAAAGTTGGGTCACCACACTGAAGACTGTTGGAGTAAGGGAAACAGGAACGGGAATGGAAACCGCAACGGTGCTGGTAATAGGAACGGCGGTGGAAATGGAAATGGCAATGGTAACGGGAATGGGCGGAACCAAGGATGCTTCAGTTGTGGAAGCAAGGATCATTTCATGAAAGATTGCCCAGGGGGAAACAACGCTCGAGCATTTGTGATTGGAGCAAGGGACGCACGCGAGGACCCTAACGTGGTCACCGGTACGTTTCTCGTTAACAATCACTTTGCATCCATATTATTTGACACTGGTGCCGATTATAGTTTCATGTCTGTGGAATTTAAACGTATGCTTGGGATACAGTCTAGTAGATTGGATATTCCTTACTCCATAGAATTAGCCAATGGTAAACTTGTTGAATCGGGCGAAGTTGTTAGTGGCTGCACACTAGAACTTGGTGAACGAAGATTTAACATCGACCTCTTACCTATTCAATTGGGTAGCTTCGATGTAGTGGTCGGAATAGACTGGTTGTCCAAAAACAAAGCTGAAGTTATTTGTCATGAGAAAATCATTCGCATCCCTTTGGCGAATGATGAAACTCTCATCGTACATGGAGAAAAACGAGACGCACCTCTGCGAATCATTAGTTGCATGAAGGCACAAAAGTGCTTAAGGAAAGGATGTGTTGCTTTCCTAGCTCACGTTGTAGACAAGAAGGCTAAGAAGCCAAGACTCGAAGACATTCCTGTGGTGAAGGAATTCCCTGATGTTTTTTCCCGAAGATCTGCCAGGACTACCTCCGCAATGACAAGTCGAATTCCGTATAGACTTGGTTCCAGGAGCCGCTCCTGTAGCCAAGGCACCCTATCGATTTGCACCATCCGAGATGCAAGAATTATCTACACAACTCCAGGAGTTGTTGGATAAGGGATTCATAAGGCCAAGCTTCTCACCTTGGGGAGCTCCAGTATTGTTCGTGAAGAAGAAGGACGGAACACTGCGGATGTGTATCAATTACAGAGAACTGAACAAGCTCACTGTCAAGAATCGGTACCCGTTACCGAGGATTGATGACTTATTCGATCAATTGCAAGGATCGAGCTATTATTCCAAGATCGACCTTCGATCTGGATACCATCAGTTAAGGTTACAAGAGGAAAGCGTACCAAAGACTGCATTCCGAACATGTTATGGGCATTACGAATTCCTTGTAATGCCGTTCGGACTAACGAATGCGCCGGCGGTATTTATGGATCTGATGAACCGCGTATACAAACCATATCTCGACAAATTCGTGATTGTATTTATCGATGATATCCTGATTTACTCACGAACGAGAGAAGAGCACGAGCATCACCTCAGAACTATTCTGGAATTACTAAAGAAAGAGAAACTTTATGCAAAGTTTTCAAAGTGCGAATTCTGGATTCGCGAAGTACAATTCCTTGGTCACGTTGTGAATGAGAAGGGCATTCATGTGGACCCATCCAAGATTGAAGCAATAAAGAATTGGGAAGCCCCGAAAACCCCAACTGAAGTCCGACAATTTTTGGGCTTAGCGGGCTATTATCGGCGATTCATCGAGAATTTCTCAAAGATAGCTCAACCGCTAACGAACCTTACACAGAAAGACAAGAAATACGACTAGGGTTATAAACAAGAAGAAGCCTTCCAGCTACTTAAAAACAAGCTATGCGATGCACCGATACTATCATTACCCGAAGGCACTGAAGACTTCGTGGTATACTGCAACGCTTCACGACAAGGTTTGGGTTGCGTGCTCATGCAACGCCAAAAAGTCATCGCTTACGCTTCAAGACAATTAAAGGTACATGAAAGAAACTATACCACTCACGACCTGGAGCTGGGAGCAGTGGTATTCGCCTTGAAGATCTGGCGACACTATCTATATGGTACTCGATGTACAATCTTCACAGATTACAAAAGTTTACAACACATATTCGATCAGAAGGAATTAAACATGCGTCAGCGACGATGGGTCGAGCTGCTAAACGATTATGACTATGAGATTAAGTACCATCCTAGAAAAGCAAACGTTGTAGCAGACACGCTAAGTCGAAAAGAAAGGGTTAAGACCCTAAGGGTTCGAGCATTGAAACTGACTATTCAAACAAACCTCTCTGCACGCATTCGTGACGCACAACAAGAAGCTCTCAAGGGAGAAAACCATAAAGCTGAATACCTCCGGGGTACATTGAAAGATATGGTGCCAAATGAAGAGGGAACCTTGTACTTTAAGAAGCGCATTTGGGTTCCGCTCTATGGCGGTATTCGAGAAGTCATCCTTGATGAAGCGCATAAATCGAGATACTCAATCCATCCAGGATCAGACAAAATGTATCAAGACTTGAAAGAATACTACTGGTGGCCGAGACTCAAGAGCGATGTTGCTGTTTATGTTGGAAAATGCATAACCTGTGCTAAGGTTAAGGCCTAATATCAGAAACCGTCTGGCCTACTACAACAACCAGAGATACCCATGTGGAAGTGGGAACAAATCTAGATGGACTTCATAACGAAGTTACCCAAGACCCCGAGGGGGCACGATATGATATGAGTGATAGTCGATCGGTTAACAAAATATGCGCATTCCCTACCGATCTGAGAAAAAGACAGCACTAGAAAGCTTGCTGAGATATACTTAAAAGAAATTGTGGCACGTCATGGAGTGCCAATCTCAATTATTTCAGACAGAGATGGACGCTTTGTCTCAAGAATCTGGCAATCCTTTCAGGAAGCCTTTGGATCTCAGCTAGATCTAAGCACGGCATTCCATCCACAAACAGACGGCCAGAGCGAACGGACTATACAAACGTTAGAAGATATGCTTCGCGCATGTGTCATGGACCTAGGCGGCAACTGGGATACTCATCTACCTTTAGTTGAGTTTTCCTACAATAACAGTTATCATACAAGTATAAAAGCTACACCGTTCGAAGCTCTGTATGGCCGCAAGTGCCGATCGCCCTTATGTTGGGCAGACGCAGGAGATAAACGTATGGTTGGTCCTGATCTTGTACAAGAGACAACCGACAAAATCATACAGATCCGAGAGCGCATTAAGGCGGCTCGAGATCGACAAAAGAGTTACGTTGATCGAAGACGAAAACCATTACAGTTCGAGGTTGGAGACAAAGTATTGTTGAAGGTCTCACCTTGGAAGGGCGTAGTCAGATTTGGAAAACGTGGGAAGCTGAATCCCCGATACATCGGACCATTCAAGATTTTGGAAAGAATTGGTACCGTGGCATACAAGTTGGAATTACCGGAAGAACTTAATGGAGTACATGATTTGTTTCATGTATCCAACCTCAAGAAGAGTCCAACACAAGAAGACGTGATCATCCCTACGGATGAAGTGCATATCGATGACACCCTCCGATTTACAGAACGACCCATTGAGGTTACCGACTGGAAAGTCAACAAGACCAGGAGGAGTACAGTCAAACTTGTCAAAGTACGTTGGAACTCTAAGCACGGACCCGAGTACACGTGGGAACGTGAAGACCAGTTTAAAGAAAAGTACCCCCACCTGTTCAAGAAGACTCCTGCGAGAGTTAGTTCGGCCTGAATTTCAGGACGAAATTCTTTTAACGGGGGGAGACTGTGACAACTGGCACAAACCAGTAATTTTCGTACACTTTAATTATTATTTAATGACTGCAATTATGTGCTTTAATGTCAACGCTATCTGATTACATACTACACAAGTGAATTCATGCACGTTTTATACTACAAAATATTAATTTATGCATTAATGAGAGCGTTGCGTCAGAAATACTAGTAAACTCACAGGTAAGACACAATATGCCAACAATTCTATAGAAAGCAGTCAGACAATAAAATTGGAGCCTAGGTGTAGGTCCAATGACAAGAATACATTAAAACCCAAGAGTACATACAAGGGTTAACTTATGTACTTTCCGGAGATTAAAATACGTACTAAAAAGCACCCGAAACGCACTTTAAGTGCAGAATTTTATTAAATTCAGCTATAATCAGCTTTTAAACAAGTAAATATCATGCAGAATTTACGTTTTATAATCCATAATACCCTCCTAAGTGTTGGGAATTAAAAGGGTTACAAAAGGACACTTTGCGGAATAATTAAACACTTTAACGAACCGGTATTTAACCGAACAACCGAACATTACCCGGGACACCAAATTTTTGCCAACCACACTGTTTATTTATTTCTTGGCTAGTCGTGATCCCCGAACACCCTAACACCCACTAAATATCAAATAAATATCATATGTAAAGTGCATGCTTGAAATCTAACTAGTCTTTACCATCTAGTTGGAAAAACTTGCAACCAACCCCCCCCCCCCCTAACTGATTCGGTCACAAGGACCATCCCCACCATACTCTCATATCTTGTTCAAGATTTTATTCAATTGTTTATTAGATTGTTGCTTGAAGAACTTGCCAAAATATATGAAGTATCTATAAAAGCATGGTCTTAAAGATCACAACATTACTTCTCATAATTCACACCACACTTTCACTCCACACCCCCGCCCTCTCGACTCCCCTCAACCGCCACCATCACCACCACTAAACCACCATCTTCTTCCATTTTTCAAGTTCCATTCAAGCTTGTAAGGTGATTCAAGGAGGTTGCAACTTGTGAAGCTTCAAAGGACCTTGTTTCTTGCTTTTTCACCAACATTCTTCATCATCTTCTTCACTAGAAGCATCCCTAGCCTTGTGCTAGTAGCAAGTCCTTGCTACACCTTGTTTCATCTTGTTTTTATGATCAAAAGATGTAGTATGATAAGTAGGTTCAAAACACTAAAGAAACAAGAACAAGAATAATGAACATGAAGCTTTAAATATAAAAGGTTACTTGAAGATGGAATGTTGAAGTACGATGTTGTAGTAAACATGTTGTTAAATTTGTGATGATTTTGGTTGTATGATGTTAATCACCATGAGAATCTTGTTAAATAATATTTAGAACCATGATTTAACAAGATTAGAAAGTGGTTATGTGTTACATAAAATAACCACCTTCTAGTTAAAGATGAACTTGATAAAAATGATTCTTCCATGAAAGATAACTAAACTAGTGAGTTGATGATCTTGTAAATCCAAGAGTTACAAAGGGTTTTTGTAAGGAAGCCAAGTTAGAAAAGCGGTTTTTGGAAAATCATGACTATTACAAACACTTACACTATTTTTAGAAATAAGACAAGTATGAGAATGTTTTATTTGCAAGAAGAGTTCAAAGGGGTAAATTTTTGTAAAAAAATATATTTACAAGTTGTAAACTCTAAAGTATTTTATGAGAATGATTTTTAAATAAATAAATACGCTTCAGAAGGTAACTAAGTCCACCAAAGGCTTTACCAAGTTACTACGCGTTTTCGGGATATAACAAGTTCATGATATAGCGTGATTTACATGATTTTGGCTTATAGTAAGACTTGAATGAGTTGTTGATGCTTGATGAAGATTTAAAAGAAAATAAACACATGTTTTGAAAACATGGGAAACCTCCATTTTTAGGGGAAACTCTGTCAAAATTTCTATAAATTTTGACACTTAGAAAAATATAAGTTTTGAGAAACTTATTCCCTAAAAATGTACCAAAAAGCACTTACCAAGGTTTTCCCTAATTTTTGTGTTAAGAAATGATGATTTCTTCAAGAATAAAATTGATATTAAGTATGTATATTTTTGAGGAAAAATATATGTACTTATTGGTCACCAAACTATGTGCTAAGTGTACGTAGTATGTATTATACGTGATAGTGTATTAGGACTTGAAAATACACTAAATACTCTTGAAGAGTGAAAACACAAAAATACACATACGACATACAAGATACATAATTCGGGTGCAAAATACAAGAAACTTATATTTATTTTTGAGGAAATAATATAAGTAAGACACATAGTTAAAAATATAAATTATTTTTAACACAAGAACAAAAACATAAAGGATAGTGACTTGTACTTGTGCGATACAAGTCTAGTGACTAACGTTAATAAAAACTCGTTTAGGTCACGAAGCTAGATAAGCAAATCCGGTTAAGTTTACGACGCAGGAACGCAAAGTTGTGAGTTCATGCTCCCCCTTTTCTCTTAACTGTTTTCAGTTTTCTAACTTCGGGGGTGAAATACATGTTACAAATATTACAATGTTTATCAATGGTATGATACAAAAACGAGAAGCACTCTTGGTGATAACTAGTACCAAGTATGATGCGTTTTGAGAAATGATACGAGAAATCGTGTGACGAATAGGGTACCATAAGCACTATTAATCGTGTACATACTTAGACCGCAGAACAAAAGGTTAGATCTAATGGGTACAAGGGCAGCCCCACTCTTGGTGATAACTAGTGCCGAGTAGTGTTTTTGTGTCTCCGTCGTGAATCGACAACTAGAAAAGTGCCTATGGTTTGGTTGCTTCCTATGTCGTGTCACATGTTAATGGCCTTGCAACCCATTAAGAACTTGATACATACATGAATACTTGAATTATACATTAATACTCGATTTATACATGAATACTTGATTTACACAAGATACATACCATGTTTTTCATACAAGTATACAAACGTTCAATACAAGGACTGCATTAATTCACACCAACATTATGTTGACGTTTTTCCAAAACTCACATGTATTTCAGGTAACTAAAAGTGGATGTGCGCGCGGTCTTACTCATGCTCGTGGTTGTCGTTTATGTTTGTCTTAAATAAGTTGTAAACTTTCAGACAATATGTTTCCTGATGTAAACTCTTAACTATGTTTTCCATTATGTAATGGTAATGGTGTTTGAAGTTATTTTATGAGCATGTAGTATGTTTACCAATCGTATGCAATGAAAACCTTTCATGATCACACCTCGTGCTTCCGCCGCAGAAAGGGGTGTGACAACATAACTTAGAAATAAGTTTCGAAGGATTCGGTATGGCAAAAAAACATGTTTGTTTGAACTATAAGAACTAATTACGACAAAACTGCGAAACGAACGTTGGTGACTGCCCGGATAATATTTAAATCCCAAAAATATTCTGTTATGATTAAAATTTTATTTTTAATCAGGTTCGTGTTGAAAAATAAATTAAAACGCTTAAAAACGTTACTTTTCAAGTTTAAGCGAGTACCACGTGTTACTGCGCAACACAGTGCTTCTACTGCAAAAACGCAGACAACGCAGCCAGTCTCGGCAACTGAAATTTATTTCATTGATATTTTGGCGAGTTTATTTTTATAGAATAATAAAAATAATTTAGAACGCCATAAACCGGGAGTTAAATGCTAGAGAAAATACCCGGTATCCAGTTTAATACATGTTTTATCTATTTTACCAAACAAAATTACACTCTACCCCCTCCCCCCTTGAAATTCACGGTCACCATTTTGTGGCCCCTACCAAATATCTCCAAGATTGTGATTTTTATTTTATGTGATCTTTGCTAGATTATTTGGACACTTGTTCATGCATGCTCATTTATAAATCTTTCAATATCTTATATAATCTACATAAATCCTTCCAAGATCACCCAACACTCCATCTCCTTCTCTCCTTCCTCCCCAAAACCGTAACCCCACCTTCATCACCATCTTCATCTTTTTCAATCTTGTTCTTCATAATCCAACCCCATTTCAAGCTAAATTCAAGTTGGTGTGAAGATCCAAAGGAGCTTCCAAGGTGATTTCAAGTGATTTCAAGCTCCCTATCATCAAAATCTCATCCAACAACTTACTTGAATCTTGAAGGTATAAAGTTTATGTTTAAATCATACTCTTGATTCTTGGTTGTTCTTGATGATTTGAAGTTTCTCTAGAATCTTGGAATTTTCACAAACTTGAAATCTAAAAAGAAATGGGTCTTGATACAAATAAAAAATGGTGGTGTATATGTATGTATATAACCGTACATATATATATGTGTGTATGAGTTTTGAAGTTTGATTTTGATAAGTACATGTTTAGGTTGTTGCTTGTTCTTGAATGATAGTTAAAATGCAAGTGTTTAATGATCTATGCATGATATGATAAATGTTCAAATACTTCAGCAAATAAACATGAACAAATTACATATTTGATACATTTAGATTCATATGAAAAGATGATGATACGATAGTGTGCTTTAGACACTTGTACATGAGAATACATGTTGATTTAAAGCTCAAGAAATGGTAAAAAAAGGATTGTATGACAAAAATGTTTTTGAGCAGATTATAAACACTAAAAATAACATTTTTGGTATATTATAATGCCATGAAACTTTGACATAGGTTTGATAGCTTTGCATGTTGTACATATAGCTTAAAAAGTGGTAAAATATGTGAAATTTGCATGATTTATGTGCTTTATGTGAGACCTGCACTATCATGAGTATAAACACTATTTTATTCAGTAAATAACATGGGTTATGTTAAAATATCAAGCCATTTCGATTTGGGATGGTTCGGGTAACGTTCGATGCAAAACTATGCGGAAAAACGGTCAAAAAACGGCTTTTCGGAGAATTTTTATAAAACTGTTTTAGATCAGTAAGTAAACTGATATTTTTGATATAAAAATAAGTATTTTAACTTATATTAAGTTTACTTGGTGTTTGGTTAGTCATACGTGACTTCCGACGCCCAAAAATGTTACCGAATCGCTAAAATAAGTGTTTTTCGACATACACAATAATGGGTTGTTCATGGGTAAATCTTATGTGTTACAATGTGATATGTGTTTTATAATATGTGTATGATGCCATGTTAATACTTGACAAGATTATGTGTATTACGTTATTACTAGTATGTTGCATTTGAGTGTATATATATTACGACGCGCAAATCGTAGATATATTGCTTATAACATGATGAGGGTCACCAATAAAATCGTTCAAGTCGCAAAGTATTTAAAATATATATGAACTCATATATATATATAAATACACCATTATAATAAAAAATAATAACTTTTCTAGAAGATCTCAAAGTTATGAGAAAATTCTAAGTATCGGAGAAACTTATGTATTTTGTGGGTTTTTTATTATTAAATCGTTCTTATTTAGTTTAGGACGAATAAACAATTTGAGGGATTGTGTTAACATATAAAAATGCACCCAAAGGTGAGTACATAATCCCCTCTTTTACGTTTTCAAATGTTTTGGGGTGATTCATATGTGCCTATTCTTTATTTTCATGATTTCGACTATATGATTTCACTTGCATAAATACTATCTTTTGACGAATTGAACTATTATCTATGGTTTAAACGACTGATTTCCAAGGTTTGTTAGAACTAATTGTTCATTTATACTGTTATTTATACATTCATTAACAATGATCAAGCCGATTGGTAGTACGATATAGCGCTATAGGACTAGACACCCCATTCCTGTTGCATGGAATGTCAGAAACCAAATTTTATCCAAATAGAATTTGCCTTTGTGGTATTTCTATAGTCTCTAAAGTGTAGTTTGATGCACTAAGGTTTGAATGTATTGCTAAATCGCGATTTATGATATATTTCGATATACTACCAATGTGATACTATTTGCTAAAGCATAATTTGATATGCTATTATTTACTAAAGTATAATTTGAATACTATGTACAAATCTAACATACATTTTGTTATTTACTAAAACATAATTGATATGTTATTTACAAAACCAAAGTATATTTATGATATACTACCGAAAACTATTATTTTAACAACTAAAGTATATTTGATATACTATCTGTTTAACTGTTTTGAAACTAAAATATATTTTAATATATTACTTATCCGACTTTCTTAAAACCAAGGTATATTTTTATGTATACTACAACTTTTATATCAATGCAAAGTGTTCTAGAAACCAAACTTTTATCAAGGATTCATGGCTACTTTTTTTGGGTAAAGGGTTACCCCGGAGATTCTATTATAAACAAAAATGAACAGTACAAGTAGAGAGGCCGAAATGCCCCCTAATTCTTAAATGTGACAGGCCACATATAAGTAAACAAGAAAACAGCCAAAAGCAAAACAACTAGAAGCAAACCAAACTATACCCTAGTCATTTCCAAACCTATCAACTTCTTCCAGCTTCCATTCTTCTAAGAACGCCTGAACTGGAGCACTCCTTTTAAACTTGAACATCATCAGCTTCATTCTCACAGTTTGAAGTATGAAATCTATAAGTTGTTCCGGTGGACGAAGCTGGTTTTTAAAGAATCTGGTGTTACGCTCCTGCCATACATAATACGCCGTAGCTGAGATAAGCAATTTATTCGTTACCATATAAACCGACTTGGATCTCGCTTTCGGGACCATCCATTGGCTGATGTCCTCCCACTTCTCCGAAAGAGACTGCATACCCCCTTTCTCTTTAATAGCCGACCACACTTTACTAGAATACTTGCATTCGAAGAACAAATGTTCATGAGAATCGACACCATTATAACAAAGTAAGCAGCAAATCATGTTCATTGATCGAGTAATGTTGTGATTCCAGTTTAACATTCGGTCTTGAGTCCATAATTTCTTCTTGAAAATCAACCAGCAAAGGAATGAATGTTTTGGTATATTAAACGCTGACCAAACAACATCCACCCAAGCTACATCGGAACCTCTAGATCTGATTGCCTCCCATATTTCTTTGGTAGAGTACTCATCTAGATTCCCATCCGATTTCCTAATCATAACCACATCTTCCCGATTCCGGTTTAGCTCGACCGCTGAAAGCTGAAATAAAGAAGGGTATATAGTCCTCCACTCATCAGGCCATCTCCAAGTACCATCTTGAACAACATCCGCCAACTTTGAAACTATAGTAAAGCCATGCTGAGACATATGTCTCGGAGTTACCATGGTTCCCAACGGCGAATCATCAGACCATTTGTCATGCCATAAGAACGTACTCTTGCCGTTACCCACTTTAGTCCAGAACAAGTGCCGCACCTTCTCCCTACACCTGAGAAGTTTTTTCCAACCCCACGGAGCACTAGACTTCAGCGGAACATCCCAAAGACTCCGTTGTTTCAGTCTGTTATCAAGCACCCACTTAGTCCAAATAGAATCCCTTCGCGAAATAATACTATAGAGGTGATATGTAATCAGCGAATGGTTTACATCAGCCACCCGCTTTATACCCAACCCTCCTTCATTCCGCGGTAAACAAACTTCCTTCCATGCAACTTTTGCCTTGCCTTTAGATACCAAACCTCGACCCCACAGGAACCACTTCATTTTCGTTTCAAGTTCTTTCATGATGGCAGCCGGAAGAACAAAAACCGACGCCCAGTAAACATGAATAGATGACAGTACCGATCTGATTAATTGTAATCTACCTGCAAAAGACAAGAATTTGTTTTTCCAGTTCGTGATTTTATTATTCACTCTTTCAACAAGAACCTTGCAATCCTTCTTCATTAGTCTCGATGCTAGCAACGGTACTCCCAAGTATTTAATGGGCAGCTTACCTTCTTCGAAATGAATAAACTGCAAAATTCTGTTTTTAACCCCATCCGAGACGTTACAAAAAAAACGCTGAGCTTTTAGATATACTTGGGACGAGACCTGAAATGTCTCTAAACATATTCAGAGATTCCATAATAACTTTCGCTGAATTAACCTCCCCTCTCGCAAATAGAAGAAGATCATCAGCAAAGCACAAATTAATAATCTTTTGTCTTTGACACTTGTTATGAAACCTGAACGAATTACTTTCCTCTACCGATTTTTGAAGAGTTAGCGTAAGAACTTCCATAACCATAGTGAAAAGAAATGGAGACATCGGATCTCCCTGTCTAAGGCCCCGTTTTCCTTTAAAATAACCATGGATGTGCCCATTGATGCTTAAAGAAAACGAAGCTGAAGTTACACATGTCATGATCCAATGAATCATTGTATTATGAAACCCGAAACCATGCAAAATATCCTCAAGAAACCCCCAATGAACCGTATCATATGCTTTTTGTATATCAACCTTAAAAGCGCACCTGGGCGGACCCGCTCTACGGTGATAGTTATGCATTAACTCCTGCGTGATAAGGATATTATCCGAGATTCTTCTCCCCGGGACAAAGGCCGATTGGTTCCCACTGATGATCGATTGCAACCCCTCTAACAGTCTATTGGTAATAATCTTACTAATAGCCTTGTAAATAACATTACAACAAGCTATAGGTCGAAAATCCGTAACAGTAGAAGGATTGCTAACCTTTGGGATTAAGGCAATGAACGTATGATTAATTTCTTGTAACATTCTCCCCGATACAAAGAAATTCTCTATAGCTTTAGTAACATCCTCCCCAACTATCGACCAAGCTCCTTTAAAAAACGCTGACGTATACCCATCTGGTCCTGGAGCTTTATTCCCATTTATAGAGAAAATGGCATCTTTAATTTCTTCTTTTGTGACTCCCCGAACCATACTCTCCGCCACCTCTGTAGGAAGCTTCCTAGAAAAAATATCCGGCGACGTCTTCTTAGTAACATCACCTTCGCTACCCAAAAAAGACTTAAAATGTTCAACTAGAGCATTAGCCACCTGATTTCCTTCATAAGAATTGCCCTTAGTATCTTTAATAAAATGTATTTTATTAATATGATTCCTGCATTTAATGGCGTTATGAAAGTAACCCGTATTGGCGTCTCCCACCTCCAACCATTTCTGTTTTGCCTTCTGTTTTAGGAATCGCTCCTCATCAATCATGGCCTCTTGATATAGCTTTAAACAGGCTGCTTCTTCCTCTCGGATATTAACATTACAAGGGTCCTTATCTAAAGAAATCTGAATTTTATCCAATTCCTCCTTCAGCTTGACGACCTTTTTATGAATATTCCCTTGCCTCAACAAAAGACGTCTCATATAAGGTTTGATATTCCTAAGCTTCTTTACCACTTTAAAAATCGGAACACCATTGACTGGCATATCCCAACCCTCCTTTACCTGCTGTAAAAAATCTTTCTTGTGCACTAGAAAATTTGGAAACTTGAAAGGCTTGGGCTTTTGGTTGATGTAGTCATGAACCTTGAGAATACACGGGCAGTGATCCGACACTCCATACGGAAGAAAGGACGCATGAGCATTAACAAAAAGATCAATAAAGTGCACATTAGCCATAATTCTATCTAGTTTCTTACGAACTCCAACCCCCTTCTTCGGACTTTGATTCCACGTGAATTGTAAACCCGAGGCATTGACATCAAAAATTTCACAATTCTGAACACACTCCTTAAAATCCCTCATGGCTAGATTAACAGTAGAAGACCCCATACTACTATCCTCTATATTGAGGGTAGAGTTAAAATCACCAAGAACAACCCACGGACTATTCTTAACCATATTTTTATGCAAACTTAAATCCTCCCACAAATTCCTTCGATCCTGATAACAATTGCTGGCGTAAACAAACGTACCATACACAGCCGTTTTGGTCTCCTTTACCACCGTTTTAGTATTTATAAGCTGACTCGTAGCATTTAAAACCATCACGTCCACAGTATCCGTATCCCACCCGATGATAATTCTGGTTCCTTTACTAGATTGACTCCCATTAGACGTCCACTCCCATCTCCTGAACACCTTCTTACACACATACTCTAGCTTATCAGGTTGCACATGTGATTCAAGCACCGCAAACACTTTGAGACCTTGATCTTTAATAATCTTTCGAACCTCATTTTGTTTAAGGGTTCGGTTCAGACCCCTTATATTCCAACATGCTAGACTAACCATTGATCACCTCATCAGCAGGTGTGCTTGCACCTGTATTATTTGCGGATCCATTCTGCTTGTTGTCCATGAAGTGACCAGTTTCATTCTCTCCTTCAACTCGCACCTCCTCTTGGTCATACTCCCCTTCAGATTCATTAGTGCTAAGGGCACTAAACTTGTTTTTTAAATTGACTGGTGGAGCATTTGACGTGCTCGCTTTATTCTTCTCATGCTGATCCAATAACACTTTGGGCTTATAAATGAACTTCTGTCTTTCTCTAACCTGGAACGTCTGCCTCTTCCCTTTCTTTCTCTTATTACCTTCCTTGAACCCTTGCTCATCAACCTTTTGTTTGTCTTTCTCATCCACCTGAACCGGTTCAATCACTTTTAATGGGCAAGTATCATTACTATGACCAAACACCATACATGTTGCACACCTTGGAGGTTTCCACTCATATTCCACCTTTATGGTACTTTTGAGGAATCCACCGTCTTCTACATTTGGAATAGCCACACTTATAGCATCTTTCAAATCATTATCAGCATTCAGTTCAATAATGGCTCTGGCATATCCACTACGACCCCATGAATCTTCACACATCTTAGACGTTTCATTATCAAGCACTTTTGGTTTCCCTATCTTTGATGCAATTAAGCTCAACCCATCTTCCGTGTATGCAGCAAGCGGAACGTCATGCATTTTGACCCATACAGGAATTTTCTTCATCTCATCCTTCTTCAACTCAGTGTTCGGAGACCAATTTTTAAGAAAAATTGGAATGTTCCTAATCAACCATGGCCCATCTTGAAGCACTTGTTCCATTTCTTCTTTAGTATTGAATTTAAAAAAGAAAAATCCTTTGCCGTTCATCATGCACTTTTGAATACCATATTTATTCCACTTATTGCTAACATAATAATCAACAACGGGAAATGCTAGCCTTTTACCCAGAAAGTAACCGAATAAAACATTGGCAAACCTGTCTTGCACTTGCCTTACCGAATCCATGGGAATCATAACATCCACATCCTCCATCTGATCCGTACCCTCAAGATATCTAAAGTTAATCTTGCTTGTCGGTTTAACTGATGAAACCTTTGATGCATATGACACCGGTTCAAAGATATTACCTAAATTTTCAGCATTGCTCGGAATCCCATCACCACCTAGCGTTGTATTCTCCTTTTTATCCTTCTCCATCTGGACTGGTACTGTCACTTTAGTGAGCTCGTCAATCATATTAAACACCCTCGGTTCAGATTGAGAAGTATGAGACTGGGATGTTTGAACTACTCCCCGTCTTGGAGCTAACGTGTTACCCTCAATATTGACAACCCGGCTTGCTAAACCCTGATAAGAAGATACAGATTTTAGATTAAGTTCCGGCAAGAATCCTGGAGGTTTTTTACGATCATCCATATTGAATCAGTCGACTCTCTCCAATAACCAAATAGCAGCTGACCATGCACAGCAAAGAACGAGAACCAGAATACCAGAAAACCACAAAACAGGAAAAACGAAAAAACCCTAATCTAGCAGCTAACCCTAGGCCATGCTTCTAACAAAATCGAATAGAGTTCTTGTTTACTCTAGGTTTCTGCCCAACCAGAAGGACCGATAAAACAATAGATCTATCCAACCTGTTCGAAACACAGATTCAGGCGGCGATTGTAAAGAAAAACGAAAGAAGAACCCTAGTTTTAATCCGATTTCAAGTGTTAACAAGTTCGAACTAAAGACCAGATGACTCAAATCTCTAGTAATCAGACTGTTATACACCAGATCACGAATGGAAAACTAAGATTGCAGGAAGAAATGGAATCGCCATGCTAGGGGAGAGAATTAGGGTTTTTCTTTTCCGTTGGATTCATGGCTACTTTTATAAACATATAATCTTTTCTTATATGATCCAAAGCCATGAATCTAATTCACAAAACCTATGTTACTCACAGGCATTTTTATGCTGACGTATTTACTTTCACATATGTTTCAGGTTTTCTTTCGTGACGATTGTTGATTTCTTTACATAGGATGGACATGGGACTTAGTAATTATAAAAACATGAACGGAAAATGTACTGTTTGTTGATCAAATTCCAAGACAATGTAACTTTTTATGTAATAAAACAATATTCTAAATTCCATGTGTTGTGAAACAATGATTCTGTTACAACACTCCCCGACGTTTCCGCCACAGTTTCGTTGTTTTACGCGGTCGTGGTGTGACACCTTGTGTGTTATACGCACAAGAGGCAATTCGGGCCTAGTCTTGGGCTTTGTTTGGGCTGTGAACAAAGTCACAATCGACGAGGGGGTTTGGGCCTAGATGTAATAACAACAAGAGGAGAGAAGTGTGCGGCCCGGTTCCATTGTACGACCAAGATTGCATCATACATACAAAGTCACAGTACATTCACATAGTACGTAAACATAGACCACTCATAACATTTCATTAAAGTCAAACATATCAATTAGTCACGTAATGTTCATACAATTACATCAAGCACAATGAAAAGGTTCTAAAATGCGAGTTGTCACATCATCCCCAAGTTGAGAGAAATTTCATCCCAAAATTTAGCATGTAGTCACAGAGGAAGCTAGTTAGGTTGTGTGGTTTCCTGGTTTTCCTGGGGTATCACATCATCCCCCCGTTGGTTTGGAATGTCATCCTGAAATTCCACAGTAGCTTCAGTAGTGGACTCACTTTTCTTAAACAACTGGGGATACTTGCGTTTCATTTGGTCTTCTCATTCCCAGGTGTACTCTGGGCCACGACGGGAGTTCCAACGAACTCAAACAATGGGTATCCTGGTACGCTTCAGAGTCTTAACTTCCCGATCCATTATTTCCACCGGTTCCTCGACGAATCACAACTGGTCATCGATAGTGAGTTCCTTGAAAGGAACTATGAGGGTCTCATCTAACAGACACTTCTTCAGATTTGACACATGGAATACGTTGTGAACACCACTGAGCTCTTCGGGCATATTCAGTCTGTACGCCAGTTTACCGATTTTCTCAGTGATTTCAAAAGGTCTGACATAACGCGGATTAAGCTTGTCACGTTTACCAAAGCGAACCACACCTTTCCAAGGTGAGACTTTAAGTAGCACTCGATCCCCATCCTGGAACTCGAGCGGTTTCCTACGCTTATCAACATAGCTCTTCTGATAGTCGCGAGCTGCCACCATTTGTTTTCGTATTTGGGAAATCTTTTTCGTTGTGTCGACGATGAGTTCTGGGCCAGTGACTTGGCTGTCGCCAACTTCTGCCCAGCATAAGGGTGATCGGCATTTTCGTGCATACAAAGCCTCAAACGGAGCAACCTAGATGCTGGTGTGGTAACTGTTGTTATATGAAAACTCCACCAGAGGTAGGTGCCTTTCCCATCTGTTACCAAAGTCGACTACACATGCTCGAAGCATGTCTTCAAGAGTCTGGATGGTAAGTTCAGTCTGCCCATTCGTCTGTGGGTAATACGCTGTGCTCATGTCTAGACATGAGCCAAAGGATTTGTGCATCGCCTGCCACAAATCAGATGTAAAACGTGGGTCACGATAAAAAATGGTGGAAGTTGGCACCCGTGCCTAGCGACCACTTCCTTCAAGTAGATGTCTGCGAGTGTAGAGAACATATCCATCTCCTTGATTGCCAGAAAGTATGCAGACTTAGTCAGTCTATCCACTATCACCCAGATGGTGTCGTTTCCTCATTGAGATCTAGGTAAGCCAGTGACAAAATCCATGGAAATTTGCTCCCATTTCCATGTTGGGATCTCTGGTTGTTGGAGTAGGCCTGATGGCTTCTTGTATTCAACCTTGACCCTAGCATAGGTCAAGCATTTACTAACATAGGTCGCTATGTTAGCTTTCATGTGGGGCCACCAGTACAGAGTTTTGAGGTCTTGGAACATCTTGTCAGAACCTGGATGCACCGAGTAGCGAGACTTGTGTTATTCATCCATCACAAGTTCTCTTAAGTTTCCAAAGAATGGAACCCAGACACGTTCCATGAAGTGTAAGTGCCATCCTCCTTACGTTCGAGTTTCTTTTCCATGCCTCGCAGTGACTCTGCTTTGAGGTTCTCTTCCTTCAATGCTTCAACCTGAGCATCACGCATTTGGGCAGGAAGACTAGAGTGAATAGTAAGCTGTAACGCACGTACACGCTTAGGCTTGGTTTCCTTACGACTGAGGGCGTTGGCCACCACATTGGCTTTTCCTGGATGATACTTGATTGCGCATTCATAGTGTTAAGAAGTTTGACCCATCGACGCTGTCGCGTATTCAACTCCTTCTGATCGAAGATATACTGGAGACTCTTGTGATCGGTGTAAATGGTGCACTTGGTACCGTACAAGTAATGTCTCCATATCTTAAGTGCAAACACCACTGCTCCCAACTCCAAGTCGTGAGTAGTATAGTTCTTTTCGTGAACCTTGAGTTGGCGTAATGCGTAAGCAATGACCTTTTCACGTTGCATTAACAAACAACCAAGTCCTTGGATTGACGCATCACAATAAACCACGAAATCGTCTGTGCCTTCAGGTAACGAGAGAATAGGTGCGCTATAAAGCTTCATTTTCAGTTGCTGAAACGCGGATTCCTGAGCATCACCCCACTGGTAGGTGACACCCTTTTGAGTTAGAATAGTAAGAGGTTGCACAATCTTCGAGAAATCCATGATAAACCTTCGGTAGTAACCCACCAAACCCAAGAATTGACGGATTTCAGTTGGAGTTCAAGGTGCAGTCCAATTCTTGATCGAGTCAACCTTGGATGGATCGACGTGAATCCCATCCTTATTGACTACATGGCCTAGGAAATGGACTTCACGAAGCTAGAACTCACATTTCGAAAACTTAGCATAAAGTTGTTCTGCTCGAAGAAGTTCCAGAATGAGTCGCAGATGACGCTCGTGTTCCTCCTGACTCTTGGAATAGATCAGGATATCGTCAATGAAAACAATAACGAATTTATCCAGGTACGGTTTGCACACTCGGTTCATGAGATCCACGAAAACCGCAGGTGCATTTGTCAACCCGAAAGGCATAACCAGAAACTCGTAGTGTCCTTAACGAGTCCTGAATGCTGTCTTGGAGATGTCCTCCTCCCGGACTCTCAGTTGATGATAGCCCGATCTAAGATCAATCTTTGAGTAGAAGCTCGACCCTTGCAACTGGTCGAACAGGTCATCGATACGATGAAGAGGATAACGATTCTTCACGGTCACCTTATTGAGTTCGCAATAGTCTATGCACATTCGAAAGGTACCGTCTTTCTTCTTCATAAACAAAACTGGAGCTCCCCATGGCGAAGAGCTAGGATGAATGAAACCCTTGTCCAAGAGCTCTTGTAGTTATGCGGACAGTTCTTCTAGTTCATAAGGGGCTAAGCGATAAGGTGCATGAGCTATTGGTGCTGCTCCAGGAGCTAGCTCGATTTGAAACTCGACCTGACGATGGGGCGGGAGACCAGGTAATTCCTTAGGGAATACCCCAGGGAAGTCGCGTACAATCGGAATGTCTTCTATCTTCTTCTCTTTCGTTGAGGTGTCAGTAACAAGGGCTAGAATAGCAGTGTGGCCCTTTCGCAAACACTTTTGGGCCTTAAGGTAAGAGATGATGCCCACGATAGCACCACTTTTGTCACCACGGATAACGAGGGGTTCTTTGCCAGAACGAGGGATGCGGACAGTTTTCTCCTTGCAGAGTATTTTCGCTCGATGTTGGGATAACCAATCCATCCCAATGACAACGTCAAAGCTACCAAGAACGATGGGCATAAGATTGATAGAGAAGGTCTAACCAGCTAGAGCGAGATTACAACCCTTAACTATGTGTGTGGCTTCAAGATTTTTACCGTTTGCTAGTTCTACAATATGCTTGGAATCCAGAGGAATTGGGGTACGCTTAAGCATCTGACTAACCCTTAGAGACATGTAACTAGTATCAGCTCCCGAATCGAATAAAACAGAAACAAAGTAATCATCCAGTAGAAACTTACCCGTCACAACGTTGGGATCGTTTTTTGCTTCACCCTGACCAATCACGAACGCACGTCCCCTGGCACCATTACCATCATTGTTGTCCCTGTTGTTGTTTCCATTGCCCTGATTATTGTTGTTGTTGTTTTGATTTTGATTTGGCTGGGGGCAGTTCCTTTTGAAGTGGTCTTCGGCTCCACATTGAAAACATCCCCTGTTGTTATCCCGCTGTTGTTGTTGCTGCTGGTGGTGGTTCTAAGGGGCTTGTTGCTGTCGCTGCTAGCGATTTTGATTTGCAGGATGTGGGATCCTACAATATTTTGCTGCGTGACCAGGTTTGTTGCATCTATGACAGCGACCCTTGTTGCACGGCCCGCTGTGGTGCAAGTTACAACGGTTGCATTTAGGGTGGTTTCCCCCGTATCCACCCTGTCCTTGATTACCAATAGGCTGCTGACTGGGGATTTTGTAGTCATCAGTCCTTCGCTGCTGAGACTGAGACTGAACAGAACTTGAACCCTTGCTAGAACTTCCATCCCATTTGCGCTTGTTGTCACGTGGAGCACCTGACGAGGTGGCACTAATACGCTTTGGCAGCTTATTCTGCTCGACTGCCTGATCAGTGAGGCGATGGGACAGTCGTATGATCTGCTGGATCATGGGAAGGTTAGCTGAAGTTACCATGCTCTGAATCTCTGGAACTAAACCCTTGATGTAGAGCTTGATACGCTTGTAAGGAGGATTAGACATGTTGGGACACAATGCAGCCAATTCGTTCGAACGCTTCGTGTAGGCCTCGATTTCTGACCCTACCATCTTAAGGTCGTAGTATTCCACCTCCAACTTATGAATGTCATCATGATGACAATATTCTTCTTTGATCAGCTCTTTAAAATCGTTCCATGGGAGCAGCTGCCAACCCTAACATCTGCACTTGTGTGTTCCACCAGGAGACAATCCATGAAGGTCTTGAACGTACACACTCGAGGCTGAGCATTTTGACCAGTTGTGCAAGATAGAAAGGATAAGGTTAAGCACGAGAGTAGGATCAAGAAAGTAGGATCTAAACATCCTAGGATAGGTCGAAATGGCAGGCTGTACCTCCTGCTTGAGCTGCTGCGAGAGCTTCAGCAACTCGTTCGTTGGTTAGAGCCGTCAGTTGGGCCTGGGTCAAGTTGAGATGTCCACTCATGATCTTCATATCGAGAAAAGCACAAGTAAGAACGGTGACGTAGAGGTGTAAAAAGTATGAGATGACAGAAGAGAGTAAGCACACAGAGATTCAAACAACAGTTGTTACGTTAACTAAGCATACCATGAATAATGCACTACGTAAACTAACAGGCAGGCAATACAAACATAAACCATATCACCTATAGTGTTGAGTCTTGCACGTGGAGTGAAGCGTCGTTGTGGATCGTTGAGCACTGAATAGGTTATAGTCTGGTTTTTATCAAAAAGCTTTTTCCTTTTTAAAACCAAGTTCACTATAACCACTGGCTCTGATACCAATCTATCACACCCCCAAAATCCATAAGCGGAGTATCACCGCAGGGAGCGTGACTGACCAGGATCCAACCACCAATCATATTGAACAATATAAATAAACAAATAAAACCCAAACCAAACAATATAATTGGTGTCAAAACAATTTAACAAGTCTAAGTTATCAGGGGAAGCAATAAGTTCAAAACCAAAAGATAAATTTAAAGTTTATAAGTTTATCATGAACACACAACGTCCATGTTCCACAACGACTCCTCCAATGCAAGCTCGTGCTAAGTACCTAACGACCTGCAAGGCATGTAACAACAAGTCAACAACAAAGTTGAGCGAGTTCACAGTTGGTTGTCCATTTTAAGGTTGTTCCAAAAACCATAAGTTATTTCGGAAACCATGAATTAACCAGTTCCTTGTTTCCCAAACCGTAACCAGTGGGGGCTACCCCATGTTGTAAACCACTAGACTCGTTACCATATCGACTACTGACTGGAGTCATGTTTATGTGCCCTGCGTCAATGTCTATCATCATTGACTAAGTGCACAAGTACATTAGTCCACTCCCGTCCTCTGCGGCACGGTGTGAGGCTTGTCAGACCTAAGAGCACTATTTAACTAATGACCCATTCGCCAATGGCCTGGTGATTAAGTCGATATAAAAATGAGGGACTTCATGATAGAGTTTTATCTAGTAAGTTATATGTTGTCATCCTTCCTACGGAGGATGGAGGTGCGTATTCTACCCAAGGAGAATACGCAGGATTTAATGTTGTCATCCTTCCCATGGAGGATAGAGGTACATATTCTACCCAAGGAGAACATGTAGGTTTCATTACAGTTCCTTGACCCATTCCCAAACCACCAGGAATCCCATGCCTTGTAGAAAGTGTGAACTCACCATAGATTAGCTCGGCAGATAAATAGAAGGTCACTTGAGCTATTTGTGGTCAACCACGTCCTAACATGGTTACCATACAAGTTAGGTCTATGCTCAAGTAATTCACATAGGTTTCACACATATACTAGCAAGTTACATACACAGAATGATCATGGCGTACAAATTGTATCATGGCAATTCAACTTCAATACTTAGCATGTTAAACAGTAACATTCATGTTCACTTATAAAGCCCAAATGTGCGATTCAAGTGATTTGGGCCGGTGAAAGTGTGCGACCCCAAAAGTGTTGTGCGAGTCTACTTTGTACGGCCCAATGAATGCCCGGCCCACAATCAAGGATTGTGCGATCCGTCCTTGATTGTGTGATCCAACCATTACCCAGCCCAAATAAAATGTGCGGCCCAATAACGTCAAACTGTCCCATTACTTGTGCGGCCCAAGCATGTTGTGCGATCAGCACTGATTTGTGCGACCCACAACATGTTGTGCGGTCATGCATAAAAGGTTTGTACAGTGTGCTTTAATGATGGTACTATATGCAAATCCTAGCTTGTGCGACTGACTTGTGCGATCAGGAACTTGTGTGTTTTGGCTTGTGCGACTGGGCTTGTGCGATCAGTTATGTGTTTTCCTTAAATCATGCAATCAGTTTCAATTCCTTTAAAACTGGCAACTTCCAAGATTATTCCAACCATATGTTTGGTAACTCATAACAAAAATCAAAACCTAACAACTCATTCAAACGGATCAAACAATTTATTTTCCCTTGACTTCATATGAACCCTAATTATCATCCACATCACGAATCATCAATCATCATGCAAACATATAATCGGATCATCAGACTATAGAATTCTAGTACTAATAGGCAACCTAAATCATCACACAATTTCTCATGCCAAATCAAACTAAAACACTCAATCAAGATCACGTCCCTTTATCATGTATTCGGTCCTAGGTTAACATATATCATCATTCAATCCATCAACCAAAAACAGTTCCATCCACCATATGTATATAGCAATCGAACACATAATTCCAATCCATGATCACGATAACCATCAACATTACTACTAGCATGAACCGTAGTTTTCACACAAGATCATAGTCATCACAACATCATTTAACATGCAGCCAAACAATAACAAAACACTAACCGGAAGTGTGTGATGTGATGCTAGACAAGGAAGATCACGTTGCAAAGAGGGAAGGGCTTCGAGTATGGGGAAGGGGCTGCCATCAAACAAGAAGGAGGAGAGGAAGAGAGCTTAGGGTTTTGTGTGTTTTCTTGTAATTTCAGTATTATGGAAATTACACACAACCCTTGTGTGTTATACGCACAAGAGGCCATTCGGACCTGGTCTTGGGCTTCGTTTGGGCTGTGAATAAAGTCACAATTGACGAGGGGGTTTGGGCCTAGATGTAATAACAACAAGAGGAGAGAAGTGTGCGGCCCAGTTCCATTGTACGACCAAGATTTCATCATACATACAAAGTCACAGTACATTCACATAGTACGTAAACATAGACCACTCATAACATTTCATTAAAGTCAAACATATCAATTAGTCACATAATGTTCATACAGTTACATAAAGCATAATGAAAAGGTTCTAAAATGCTTGTTGTCACAACCTTGGTCACTCATACTGTAAACTAACAGATTGTTAAATAACACAAAATAATAATATACATATATACACATAACCACATAGGTAATTTCCTAACATAATTGATAAAAATCTTGGTGTCAGCAGAACACTTCTGTGGCTTAAACTAGTGGCTGTAGCTCTGATAGCACTCTCTGTCGTAGCCCCCGACCCTTACCCCAGGAGCGGGTGGCCGCGAGGAGAGTATTAGTGGTATTGGTGTTTATTAATTTGGCAGCGAAAATTAACATCAGGACCGTAGTTAGGAAATAGTTTATCAGAGTAAAATACCACACTTTTATAAATAATAAATACATGGGAATAACCCAAGTTTCCATTACAATACGTTTATAGGGATAAACCCTAATTTATTGAAATAATTTTTTTCCTTATTTAGGTAACTTTTATAGCCACTTTTCCAAGCCTTCAGTGCTCTCCAGCTGGCTTCTATTTGGCTTTCACATTTTGTTACCTCAAACGCGTTTTAAAAAGTTTTATCAACAAGAAATATTGGCGAGTGCATCCCAGTTTAATCAAAACCAGCTTTTATATCTTTACAGTATTGAGAGCGATTATAATGTTTTTATCTACCCAATTACCACCCACGGTACTGTCAATCCTGACTTGTGGTCATGCTACTACTCACAGTGTAGTAACAAGTAATGTATACAAAACCCCAATATACCGACAGTAATTGTAGATTACGTAGACTCAATCACTGCTAAATATACTTTAAAACAATTGAGGTTTTTGTAAAAACAGTTTACAAAAAGTGAATGTACTCACAAAAATGTTTACAAAAAGGAGAATGGCTCACTTTGCTATTTTAGATAATACTACTGCTTCCTGGTGATTTCCTGGTTATAATCTATTAAATTAAACAATGCACACGTGTTAGTAAGATAACCCAATTTACATTAGCTATACCCCCGAGACAAAATTCCAACAACTGAGTCAGGCAGAGCCTTGACATGCGTTACGGAGCTCTAGATCAATCGGGCAGAGTAACTAATACGTAAACGGGGGTTATAATACTTACAACGAGGCAGAACTTCGCTTTTTAGGGGTATTATTCCCGAGAGTTTTAGCTAATATATATCGAGAGAGAAAGAAAAGTTTTTGAACGATTTGTGAACTGAGGCCAGAGGCCCCCTTTATAGTGCTGATCGGACAGCGACATGGCCCGCGACCTAGTTTCCTTCGGCCTTCACGGCCTGCGAGCGACATAGGGTAGGCTCTAGCCTTGATGAATCCACGGTATACCTTAGTCGTGTAACCGGACACGTGGCGGACCAGGGTTCGACCTGGTGTCAAGCTGTCGCGCCCCGCGACGGCCTGGCTTGACCTGGTCGCGCCCCGCGAGAGCCTTGAATATTTGTTTTTAATTGATTTTTAATAATATAAAGGTATTTCGGGCTAGTTTTTCGTATACGGTGTGTATTTTAGGACGTATAGGAGTATTTTAATGGGTTTTGAGAGAGTTTGTTATAGTATGACTTCTTTAAGCAAAGAATGGACGCGAGAGGATATTTTGGGTTCACCTCAATTCAAAAGGTAACTTCCGCTTTACGCATACTAGCCTACGGAAACACGTACGACATCAACGACGAGTACTTGAAGATGGGGGAGAAAACAACACGAGATAGCGTGGAACAATTTTGCTATGGTATTTTTTTACTCACTTTCATATATTTATTTTTATTTTTAAGTACATCACTAGTAAAACTTTTATATATTTAATTATATTTTAGGTATATGCAAGTTATATGGAAACGCGTTAAAGGCGGATTTGGTCGAGCATGCTTGGGCGATTCGCCCAATTTGACAGAATGGTGACGTCGAATAAGATTCCGAGGAAGAAGAAGTTGAGGAATTCGAAGCCGGGAACTTTGAAAACATAAGTTTGGATGCTGGAGAAAACGAAGAGGGAGAAGGAGAGATGAAGACGAAGAATAACTGTATTGTTCTTTTTATTGTAATGTTTTTTTAAATTTAATAAAAGTGTTTTTTATATATTTTAGAGATTAAATGGAAAAAACATAAAAGTGTTTTTTTAAATAATTAATAAAAACGAAAATTAACAATTAGGTAATGATTGGGTAGGGGCTTTATGACTACGCGCTCTAGTGATATAACGTCTCATAAAGCCCCTGTATAATGTGGCGCGCCACTTATCGCATAACGCCCCTAAAAGAACTTTACGACTACACATGGCCTAAATAAATCCGGTTGTAAGGCTTCTTGGTATGGGCTGCGTCCCAGGATAGTCCTGGAACGGCGCCAGGCCAAACACCGTCCCGCCCCCTGTCATCGTCCTCTCCGTCTCGCTGGAGACATTGGTGCCGGGCCACAAAAGAACAAGTTCTTCCCACTTTCCAAGTTGTTACCGTTGAATAAATTAAAAAAAATTAATTTCCATAAGAGTTAATTACATAGTTAGTCCCTGTTGTTTACACAAAATAACATACTTAGGTACTAATAGTTTAAAATCACCTTCTAGGGTATTAACTTTTCATTTTGTAACATTTGGAGGTATTAACTTCTAGGGTATTAACATAGTTAGTCTTTGTGGTTTACACAAATAACATACTTAGGTGCTAATAGAATGTGATTTTGAACCTAAAAATAACGTTAATACCTCCAAACGTTACAAAATAAAAAGTTAATACCCTAGAATGTGATTTTAAACTATTAGTACCTAAGTATGTTATTTTGTGCAAACCACAGGGACTAACTATGTAATTAACTCTTTCCATAATTAATACCAAACGGTTATAATTCAAAATTACCCCAAATTTTATATAAATTCAACACTTTTACACCAATTTTAACCCACTACAACCTCATCTCTCTCTCAACTTTTTTTAAAACCTTCTTCTTTTTTTTATAAAACATTCTTCTACAATGGATCCATTCAACCCGAATAACCCGAATCCAAACCCAAATGTTTTTTCGGTGCCCGGGTACTATCCTACAATGGAACCGAACCCTTGCGCTCAATTTTCCGCCAACGCTTTTGCGGGTTTCCAAAATTCTCCGAACGTTTTTCGAGTACGCAACAAACTCAATCCTTACAAAACTTGATGATCTGTAACCCGTTTAACATGCAACCGTTCAAGCTTCTCAACCACCGCAACCCGTTTAAACTTCTCAACCACTAGTTCCCGATGACGACGACGTTGAAGTCGTTCCCGAGACCCAGCCGCAAACCTCCAAACAAAAAAAAGGAAACCAAGTTGCGGTTGACCAAAGTCAACCTTCGAAACCTAAGCCGAAACAATGGACGACGCTCGAGGAGGAAGCCTTAGCGAAGGCGTATATAGGCTCATCCACACACCCCGTTAAAGGTACGTAAAGTTAACTTGAAATTTTTTTTAGTATATACTTTTTAATATTAATTTTTAAATTTTTTGTAATATATATTTTTGTTGAATATAGGTAACAACCAAACCGGCGAGGGGTTTTGGAAAGTGGTATTGTCAAAGTTTCTTGAGATAATGGAACAAGGACCATATCGAGATCTCAACTCGGTATCTTCGAAGTGGCGAAAGATGAGTGCGGTCGTGAACCGGTTTTCGGAGGAATATAATAAAATATATAAAAGTGGGCACCGTAGTGGGATGAGCGACGAGGATGTCTTCAAATCGGCATTGGAAAAATACAAAACGAACCATAGAACCGCGTTCCCACACGTTTGGGCTTGGGAAGTTATGCGAAAGGCCCAAAAGTGGGCGCCGGTTCCGAATGAGGTTGAGATGGAAAAACGTCAAAAAACCTCGGAGACCAGTAGTTTTAGTGTCAGCGGCTCGAACGCAAGATGTCAAATTAATTTAAAAGACGACGCCGAGTTTGACGAAGAAGAGTACACCGTACGGGAGGAGGAACGTCCCCAGGGCCGGGACAAATAAAAAAGGGAGGCGGATTCAAAGAAAAAAAAAACGAAAAAGGTGGTGATTCGAAGATGGAGGCGTTTATGGCCCAATTTAAAGCTTACACGAAGGTCACGGCCCAAAAGGCAAAGGCGAAGGAACGGGCGGTCGAAGAAAGGGTACGCGTGGTGGGAGAAAAGGTACGCGTGGCCGATGATAAGGTTCGGCTCAAAGAATGGGACATATTGACGATCGATGTTGATAGTTATCCCGAATCAAGACGCTCTACTTTGAAGAAAATGCAAGAGGACATCATGAAAAAGTATAAAAGATAGGATTTTTTTTAAGTTTATGTTTTTTTTAAGTTTATGTAATGTTTTTTTAATATTAATAAATTTATTTTTCTATCTTATTTGATAAATGTTAAAAAAAGTAGATGAATTAAAAAAAAAAGTAAACTTGTGGAGTAGGATCATCATCCCATTTCCAGTGTTTTAGTGTATTGGATCATCCTCTATGGGACTATGACATGGCATCTACGTGGCGGATCATCCTCCAAGGGAGGATAGTCACCATACCGCATAGCCTAAGAAAATTTAGGTCAGAGTTAATTACTGTTTTCGTCCCTGTGGTTTGTCAAAAATCACTGTTTCAGTCCATTAGTTTAAAAATTGTGATTTCATTCCCTGTGGTTTCACTTTCGTAACCATTTCAGCCCCTGACCGAAATGGTTACGAAAGTGAAACCACAGGGACTGAAATCGCAATTTTTAAACTAGTGGACTGAAATAGTTATTTTTGATGAACCACAGGGACGAAAACAGTTATGGTCAGAAATCTATACTTTCTATAAAAGGAGAAATCTGAGTGACATAAGAAAAGCTGATGTGGCAGCCAGAGAGGTTGTCCAACAATGCTTTTTTTATGTCATTACTGCATCATAAAGCCTAATATATAAAATCATTTTAAAAGCTATCTAAAAGTCTGCCTCCCAAAACCTCTGCTCATATCCATCCATAGTTTAAAAGCAGCAGCGGTTGAAGGTTCATATGATGCTATACCTCAGCAGATGTTTATTTGCCGGTAATTTCAAATTCAAAATGCCTGGGAATACGTAATTTGCAATTAATGCATGTCACTCACTCACTTCTGTCAATCATCTTCTTATATAAATGTTTTTTCCTCATTTCACTCTTCATATTTCCACTCTCCTGTTCTCTGCTTTTGTATTTTGAAATTTGAATTCATTCCGATTTCCGAATTAGAAGTCAGCGTCAGTTGAGATTAACAATTTTAGTTCAGTTAAGGATTTGAATCCTGGGAAAGATTTGTGGCACATGAGACCGAGGATCACCCGAAAATGGAATCAAGGTTATAGAATGGATCTCATCTTCATTGATGAGCATGTATGGTGTATTTATGTTATTCTGTTCATGTATAAAGGATTCTATGGATGTATATCTGTGAATTCCTGTTTCTATGCTTTATAGGTTTCTATTATAAATGTTCCTAGGAAAGATTTGTGGCACATGAGAGCGAGGATCTTCCGAAAATGGAATCAAGGTTATAAAATGGATCTCAACTTCATTAATGAAAAGGTAATGTCTGTTTGTGTTTAAAAAAAGATGTATATGTGTGAATTGCTGATTCTATGCTTTGTAGGTTTGTAATATAAATGTTCCTGAGTTTTGTACGGTAGTTTATTGAGGATGTATATTCTTTGATTTTTTTTCTTTTTATCACAAACTATAGGTTTGTATGCTAAAAAATAATTTGTTTAAATGTTCTTCAGGTAGATCTTGCTGGATTTGTTATTTGGTGTGGAAGTCTTGAATCCGTTGGCGACCTTGAAAAGAAACTAACAGTATGAAAAGCGATATTCAAGAGTTGGAGTAACTGGTGGTTTACATGTTCAGTCATGAATTCAAATTATTGTTTGTATTTACTGTGGAATGATCTTAAAAAATAAGATCAGGACTGTTGGTATTTAAAGGGGAATCAGGGTAATGCTAATAAATGGGACTAACAGTCTTTGTATCTAATGTGGAATCATGGTAATAAATGAGATCAACAAATTTATTCCCTCTTCAGGTGAATATGTTAGATGGTCATAATTTTCGGATGATTTTATGTTGTTATTCATTCAGTTTTTGTTCTGATTTTATAGATTCTAGAAAACTGGTCGTAAATTAGTGTTTAGTTTATGGTTAAATGAATATTGTCTGCATGTAGGGTTACGGATTTTTCGATGTATTGTGTGGAATAATTATGCTCTGCAGTTTAACGAATTCATCTCTAAAATGACAGCTCTTGAGTATGTGATGGCTGTTATACAACATGTAAAGTGTAAGGAAATGGAAAGGTAATTTTTGTTACTTTCTTCAAATCATAACTATACTCTTTATTTCTGGCAATATAATAACAGGTTGAATGAATATTCATTAGTTGTTTTGTGATCTGTTGCAAGGATGTTGGTGATGTTACGGGAGACTTTTCAGCAGCGGAGGTTGAAAGGGATTCTGGATTAAGTCTGAATGGAAAGTAAAAACAACTTATTTTGAAGACTAAAATTGTGGTTTTTAGTTATGTTTGTTTTAACCTGTTGTGTTTGAAAGTCTATAATTTCAATCATCTAAACTGATGGATTTTGTATGTAATTGCTACAATTTGAATATTATTGTTATTATATTATTGTTAGTATTCATTTTTTGGACAATTAGAAGGGTTATATATTATTTTTAGTAGTACTACTTTAATGAATTGGTTAGTAGGAAAACTGTTAGAATCTGTTGATTAGGCTTTGCTTCAACAGACTTTATCATCTGTTGATCATGGTCTGTTAAAGCTCTGCTTTTAACATTCTCTGTTGATCTGCATCATCTGTTAGTCCATAGCAGAGGTTTTCTTTGGCAGACCTTTGCTTGAACCGTCTTTGTGTTTATCAGCAAATGTTGTTTCGTTCAACAGACTTTGCTTTTACAGATTTACTCTTCAACAGAGTTTTGGGTTTGGTAGACTTTATATAAGAAGATGTTGACTGTATTCCCATTGTTGCAGATTTTCGAAAGACTGTTATTTGTATTTAGAGGTTTTAGAGTATAATTCAATTTAGATTATGACAATGATTGGCCATAAATTTGTTTTGCCTTTTAAATGTCGATCACCAACATAATGTGATTTATCGTCAAGAGACAATTGAAATATAATGAATGTACGGAAAAAATGAGAATCATCTAAACTGATGGATTTAGCATGTAATTGCTACAATTTGAATATTATTGTTATTATATTATATATTATATTATTGTTGATATTCCTATTTTGCACAAGTAGTAGAGTTGTATATTATTGTCGGTGAATGAATGCAAATTTAATGAATTGATTAGTAGGAAAACCGTTAGGATCTCATATACATTAACATTTGTTAGAGACTAGCCTCTGTTATAGATTGCTAACATATGTTGTTGCCTAGATGGGAAAGGACCTGAGCTACATTAGGATCTGTTGAACAGACTTTCATTCAACAGACCTTATCATCTGTTGATCATGATCTGTGTGCTTCTCAGATGTTGAAATCCTCTGTTGAACTGCATCATCTATTAAGCCACAGTAGATGTTAGCTTCAATATTATTTTGGTCAAAAATTACCGAAGCAATTAAGTGATCAAATTAGTTAAGTGAGGTAGTGTGCTAAGAAAATGTGTGGAAAATATGCTAATTAAGTTGTTTGCAAAAACAATTTTCAGGATACGGCTCAGGATATTGAGCTGTATCTACGATCAAAAGATGAGCAAAAATGTAAAGGGTGACACAGGATATACGAGGAAAACCCTTGATCAATCTAGATCGCCAGCACAAAACCTCGGGAGCTGACAATCGCAGCTGCCTTGTTCTTCTTATTACTTCAAATGTCAGGATACAATGCAGGATATGATGCGGATCGACTAAGTGTTACAATATGAATTCAATACAAGTGTAAGTGTATTGTGAGTGTTTGCAGCTAGAGAGAAAGAGTGTACGAGAAATGGTGTGTCCCTAATCTGATCCGATCAATCCTTTTTATAGTAAAAGAAACTAACTAACTATCCTATTATTCTGGGATTCAGCGAATATTCCATATGTGAACGTTATAGTCCACGTCTTCCGGCTTCATCGTCCATAATCTAACTGATTTGCCCGAGTCTTGAGGAGAAGAAGTCCACTTGAACGTTAGAGACGTGTTCCAATAATCTGCATGTGAGTTAATTAATCACCACCAAGATACTACATCAGGATGCTACCAATATCCTGATCACAATAAAAGAAACATAGTTAGAATATTAGTCAGGATATTGTGACACTTGTGCTCCGTAAACACACACAATGTAGGACACTATCATTTATCAAAGAAACAATGTGTTTTGGTCTCAAAAATTTGTTTATTCTGGTTTTACAATTTCACATTTTAATTCTAGTTCATTTTCAAGCCTTAAATCGCTTTCTTGAAAGTTATACGCGAACTGATGCGTAAACGTAATCAGTTTAATGCGTCAAACACTCCGGAATAGTGAGATAGGCTTAACATACCTTAAAATAACTTTTATATAACTTAGAAATAGGTTTTGAAAGCTTTGGTATGTCAAAAACAAGTTTATTCACACTCAGGGACTATTTGCGTCAAACTGCGAAAGTCTGCTGATTCACATAGTATTGCACATTCCGGAATTTGATCATAAGTTAAACATGCCCTAAATATCCTTCACATAGCTTAGAAATAGGCTTTGAGGTGTTTGGTGTGCAAAAATAAACTTACTTGATCAATAAGGACTAAAAGCGTCAAAAAGTGCATAAGTTTGCATTTTCGCGCATATCTTATGTTTTGAATATATCCGGACACCCAAAAATTTATGTAATCATTAAAATATTCTAGTTTAGTGATTTGCGTGATAAAATTTCATTCGTCGCGTAGTTTGGATCGTTTTTCACGTCCATTCGTGTTTCGTCGTATTTAACCGAACAACGCAATCGTACGGCCAAACGAACCGACATCCGAGATATTTTTGAGCATATTTTAAGTTCCTTATAGTTTAACTTCATTTTAGATCCTTGAAGTGGGGTTAACGGGGTTTAAACGTGCCAAAACGCATCAAAAATCAAGTTTGGAAATGCAGGGGCCTGTTCTGCCAAGTTTGCAAAGTTGTTGCCAGCTACAAAGAGCATACGGGACGTATGGGGTCCTTTACGGTCCGTAAAGCATCCCCAAGTCAGTAGACTTCATTTTCACAAAACCCAGCTGCTTCCATTGTTTTGCACATGGTTTCCTTCATTCTATGGACTGGTTTTGGACTCCCCTAGTTTACCAAATCAGTGGGCACACTTGTATGTTCAAGATTGAAGCTCGGATTTCAAGAAACGATCCTAACGGTTCTTGTTTTCCTATAAATACCCCATCCATTTTCATTTCATTTCACACCTTGATCTGATTTCTCTAAGTTGAGGGATAAAATCCTTCATACCTGAGAACATCTAGATCAAACCTCCATAGCTTGGACCTCTTGTAAGCTTCTTTCGTTCTTTTATGCGTTTTTAAGCGTGAAAGTCAAACAGTGTTTGACTTTCAGCTTTGACCAGTTTATGGTCAACACGAATTTCGTTTGAACTTCGCAACGTGAGCGTAATCACGATGGTTATAGTCCCATGTGACTATACCTACTGATTACCACGTTGATTAGGTGTAGTGACGAGTCATAGTTTCGGTCAAAATACGCGTCTATGCGTATTTTGTAACCAAACTATTCTTAGGTATCAAAACCGTTTGTTTTGATACCAAACTTGTTTTCTAACTTCGTTAAACATGTTTTAACATGTTTAACTCGTCACTTTTAGGATAATGCTTGTGTAGAGTCGTAAGTCAAGCGGTCTTGACAACCGCTTAGACTTCTGAACCCGACCCGTTTGGTCGATCATTAGGATCCGACCAAACATATAATGTGACCATAGTTGTATAGGGAATAACCTTCCGAGGTTATACCTTATGGTCACTTCGTTTAGTTAGTTATATGATAGGTAGTTTATATGCCTTAGGAAAATGACCAAAATACCCTTTTTGCACATAATTTCATTTTAAGCATATGTAACACATGTTTTGACATCTAAACTAATTATATAACATAATTAGATATGTTAAGGCATATAATACTTGTCATAGGACTAGTTAGGCGTCTCGAACGCGCTTTTGCGCGAACAAGGCGTTAAAGTGGTCGTAAGCTACCCATTAGATCTAACCTTTTGTTTTGCGGTCTTAGTATGTACACGATTAATGCTGCTTATGGTACCATATTCGTGACACGATTTCTCGTATCATTCCTTAAAACGCATCATACTTGGTACTAGTTATCACCAAGAGTGCTTCTTGTTTTTGTATCCATCATACCATTTATAAACATTGTAATATTTGTAACATGTATTTCACCCCCGAAGTTATAAAACTGAAAACGGTTAAAAGAAAAGGGGGAGCATGAACTCACAACTTTGCGTTCCTTGCCCCGTAAACTTCACCGGTTTTTGCTTATCTAGCGTCGTGACCTAAACGTGTTTTATTAACGTTAGTCACTAGACTTGTATCACACAAGTACAAGTCACCATCTTTTATGTATTTGTTCTTATGTTAAAACTAATTTATATTTTTAACTATGTGTCTTACTTATATTATTTTCTCAAAAATAAATATAAGTATCTTGTATTTTTCACCCGAATTATGTATTTTGTCCAAAACTTCATTTCATGTTCATAACTTGTCCAAGTTATTTATTCTATCAAGTAATATATTTTCATAAATATATTTTCTTGTATTTGTCTAAGCATGTTGTATGTGTATTTTTGTATTTTTACTTCTTATGAGTATTTAGTGTATTTTCAAGTCCTAATACACTATTACATGTAATACATACTACATACACTTAGCACAAAATTTGGTGATCAATAAATATATATTTTTCTCAAAAATATACATACTTAATATCAATTTTAGTCTTGAAGAAATCATCATTTCTTAACACAAAAGTTAGAGAAACCTTGGTAAATATTTTGAGATACATTTTTAGGGAATAAGTTTCTCAAAAACTTATATTTTTCTAAGTGTCAAAATTTATAAAAATTTTGACATAGTTCCCCCTAAAAATGGAGGTTTCCCATGTTTTCAAAACATGTGTTTATTTTCTTTTAAAATCACACAATCAATAATCAACTCATTCAACACCTACCGAGTGTCAAAATCAAGTAACTTATACTACATCATGAACTTAAAGTTTTGTAAAAACTTGTAGTAACTTACCATGTTATTTAGTAGGTTTAGTTACCCTTAAAAACATGGCTATTTGTTTGTAAATCTCCTTCTTGAAGGATTTAGTCTTTTACAACTTGTAATATGATTTTTCTAAAAATACTTCTTTTTTATTTTTCTTGTTTCATAAGTGTTTATACACTTGTTTTTCTAATAAAAATAGTGTAAGTTTATGTAAAAACCAAGATCTTCTAAAAATCACATTTTAAACTTGGTTCTTTTAGAAAAACCATTCATACATCTTAGATTTATAAGTTTACTACCTTACTTTGTTTATTATTTTTCAAGAAATCATTTATTCATCAAGTTCATGTTTATATATGAGGATGATCTTCTTGTGTAAACACATAATCATCCTCTAACTTGCTAGTTCATGTGTTTAATCACAATCTAACAAGCTTCATGTATTGATCAACATCAATATTTCTAGTAATCAACAAGCAAACATTATACATCTACTAAACAACATCATTTCATCAAGATATCATCATATTTCACCTTATGTTTCAAGATTCATATGTATGTCTTTTAGTGTGACACCCCAGGAAAACCAGGAAACCAACACAACTTAACTAGCTTCCTCAGTAACCACGCGCTAAATTTCGGGACGAAATTCTCTTAACAGGGGGAGAATGTGACAACCCTCAAATTACATGTATTCCGTACAATTTATTAATGATAATTAAAGTGCTTAATGACTGTGCTGAATCATTTAACTGCTTTCTGATATCTGTGTTATACTTACATGTATTTGTTAACATACTAGTAATGTACAGAAAAGTTACTAGATAGTCCTGTGTGATTTCCTAAGTGTTAGAAATTAAAAACGTTACAAAAATATACATATAGGACGCTTTGCGGATTAATTAAGCAGTTTAACGGAACAGTATCGAACCGAACAACCGGACTTTACCCGGAACATAAAAATAATGTCAATGACATTGTTTACACCTTTCTGAGCTAGTTAGGGTCCCCGAACACCCTAACACCCGTTATATTACACTACACATATAATACTCAAACTAATATCATCAGAACTTAACTAATCACTAACTATAACATCAAAACCCAACCATACCCCCCCCCCCCCTTGCGAACCGGTTGGTAAAGTGGGGACACCCCCACACATTTCTTGGTTATTTTATTGAGCATTGTCTAGTATCTAGAATACACATTACATGGAGGTTAAAACACTAACTTGAATTATAAATATATACCTTGGATCATCATTCTCTCACATTCAACAACATCAACTAGCTTCATCCTCTCCCTCATAACCACCATTCGGCCGCCCCCTCTCCACCACACCACCACCACTTCAAAGTCTTGTTCACTCAATCCACATACATACAAAGGTGCACTAGGATCAACAACCAAGCTCGGTGCTTTCGGAATCTCAAGAACCTCTCTAGATTTCTTTTATCCACCTCATTTACATCTTGTTTCTTCCCTAGCCTTGAGCTAGTAGTAAGTGCCTCTAAACATCATCTTGATCTTGTTTATGGTGGTTAATAAGTGATTTAATGGTTGAAAATTTGAAACACCAGAGAACATATCATAAAGTCTTGGACAAAAGATGAATAAGATGGATAAAGAGAAGTTATGTGTGTAAATCATGTAGATCTTGTGTTGTTATGATTCTTGATTGATTTCTTGATGATTTACTGGTTAATATTGATGTTTGATGTTGTTGTGATCACTAAACATGCTAACGGAATCAATCGAACACGAACTAGAAAGCTAAAGGCTGAAAACAGAATCTATCCAAGCTTTTACAGCCAACTTCAGTTGGCTATAAACAGGTCATAACTCAACGAAAAACTGATATTTTGAGCCTATAATGTGTTATTATGAAATACGGTTCTAATGGCACCGGAATCATAATTTTTGGACTTCGTTTACTATTTTTAAAGTATCATTTCGTAACAGCAGCTAGAGCTGCATTTTTCTGCTGAAAATATGTGTTTTGTTTTCTGTCATAACTTGAGTTCTGTGTAGAGTTAGATCATGAAACTTGTACTGTAGATGACCACCGATGTATTTGTAATTCTCTCACTAGAATTTCGTAAATCGGACTCTCGATGAATTTTAAATAAATTATTCCGTGGATTGTGGTCAGAAAAAGATAAATCTGAGTTCAGTCCGGAAAATTAATTTTTTATAAATTATTAGTAATGAACTGGACCCCGATATTTTTACACAATAAGATTTGGAACATTTAAGACACTCTGTAAAAATTTGGGAATTTTTGGAATAAGTTAACTATTTTATTAAAATGTCCGAAAACAGCCGGTTTTGAATATTAATGCTGAAATGACATAAGCTGTAATTTGCATGTCTAAATGTCGGGTAGGTTATCTGTGAATGATATAACATGTTATATGTGTTATGTGCATCATCGTATGTTTGTTTATGAGTGGGGAATGGATGGGAAACTTATATGGGCATAAACCGTTAAAGTGATGCATGTTATGTGATAGATACGTGTAGGAACTTTGTGCTCTATTTAAAAATCACTAAATGACTAACTGGTAATCATATTAGGACGTGATTGACCGACCTTGACTGTTAGCTATATTTGAGAATCTAACCGAGCAAACTGAGGTGAGTTCACACTTTCTATAAGGCATGGGATTCCCGGTGGTTTGGGAATGGGTTAAAGAATTTAAAACTAAATCTACATATCCCCTTGGGAAGATATGTACGGCCATCCTCCATAGATAGGATGCCATTATTAATCCTACGAATTCTCCTGGTGCAGAATACGTACGTTCGTCCTCCTGGTGTAGGACAACAACCTTAAAAAAACTAGCTAGACAAAACTCTATCAATAAGTCCCTCTTCATTATATCGACTTAATCGCCGAGGCCAATGGCGAGTGGGTCATTAGTTAATAGCGCTATTAGGTTTAACAAACCTCACACCGTGCCGGTCGGACGGGCGTGTACTAATGGACTATGGTAGACTATCAGTGATGATAGACACTGATATAGGGCACAACTTATTTGCGTAGTAGTCGATATCATATCGTCTAGTAGTTTAAACGGGGAAAGCCCCCCACTGATTATGGTTATGGTTTGGGTAATGAAAAAGGAACTGGTTAAACATACTTTCAACTACGGGGTAACCCCCACGGCAATTAAGACAACGAAAGTCAAACCATGTTTTTCAGAAACAACTTAAAACTAAACAACCAAACGTGAACTCACTCAACTTTGTTGTTGACTCGTTGTTACATGACTTACAGGTCGCTAAACGCTTGGAGCTTGCACGAGGACGGAGTCGTTGTGGTGTACGGACTGTTATGTTCCGTACTTATTATTTAAATCCTTATGAACTTTTTAAACTTGCGTTTTGAACTTTAACTTATAAACTATGGACTTATGCTTTTGGATTTACTTTTATGCTTCCGCTTTGGTCACCAATCGTATTGTGGTTAGTCTTATTTACTTAATTACGATGTTCAATATGATTGGTGGCTCGATCCTGGTCATGTCACACCTCCAAGCGGTGATGCTCTGCATGGTGGATTTTGGGGGTGTGACATTTAGGGTTCTTATGATAATCAACATGTTATATCTTTTAACCAACTAAAATGGAAGTAAACAAGGGTGTTCAAGAATCTTACAACTAGCTTAAAGCTAGGGAAGAACAATGGTTGAAAATGTGGTGGATAAAAGCACTCAAGAGAGGTCCTTTAAGTTCCGTGAGCACCGAGCTTCGTTAGACACCTTGTAACACCTTGTGAAGACCTTGGATTGCTTGAATTTGAAACAAGAAGAATGGTGGTGGTGGGGAGTGTGGTCGGCCGAGAATGGGGACAAGGGGAAGGAAGAGAAGTGTTGGTGATGAAGATGATCTCTTGTCCTCTTATAACCAACTTGATCTTATATCCCTTGTGTATTATGTTGGACAAGTACTATACAAGATCTTACACCAAATCTCATCAAGATTTTAGTGAGATTACGTAGATCTTAACAAGATTGAAGAAATCTTGAGGTGGGGCCACATCTATGGGCCATGAATTATAAAGGGGGGGGGGGGTAATGTGTAAATTTCCATGGTAAGTAGGTGATTAGTGGGATGTTAATGTAAAAGTCTAGTGTTTTAGTGTATCATGCATTATGTAGTATGTTAAAGTGTTCGGGCATCATAACTAGTTTAAAAATAATAAAACAATGCTTCTAGCAATATTTTGATGTTCCGGGTTATGTCCGGTTGTTCGGTTAAATACCGTTCCGTTAAAGTGCTAAATTGCACCGTTTAGTGTCTTTCAAGTGCCCTTTTGTGATACTTTCAATTCCCGACACTCAGAAAAATATTCTGGATCAATTTATCATATTTTTGCATGATACAATCTTGTTAAAATGCTGAATTTTGCTGAATTGTATGAATTTCAGCATTTAAAGTGTGTTTCGGGTGCTTTCTAGTGTGTATTTTAGCTTCCGGGAAGTCTATATATAAACCCTTGTATGTACTCTTGGGTTTTAATGTATTCTTGTCATTGGACCTACACCTAGGCTCCAATTCTATTGTCTAACTGCTTTCTGCAGAATTGTTGACACAATGTGTCTTACCGGTGAGTTTACTAGTATTTCTGACGCAACGCTGTTCATTAATGCATAAAGTAATTCTTGTAGTATAAAACGTGCATGAATTCACTTGTATAGTATGTAATCAGACATTGTTGACATTTAAGCACATAATTGCAGTCATTAAATAATAATTAAAGTGTACGGAAATTACCGGTTTTGTGCCAGTTGTCACAATATGTGTAATCCATCTGTTTTCAAAATGTATGGCATATGTGTGTTCACTAAGTGCTTTTATGTGTATTATTCTGATTATGCAAATGTAATGTTTTATCCTTAAGTGATCTACCTATCTTCATAGTTAGATTTATGTAGGATATTTGAAGTATAGTCTTAGATCTTCCTATCTTCATAGTGAGATTTTAAGAAGTACTTTACAACTCGATGGTTGGTTTTTGTGTAGATTGTTGGTGATTTAGATAACGAAACTAGATAATACAATAAGCACCTGGTGGATACGCCGCTGGTACTTCCTATATATAAGTGTGCTTATTGTATTACCTTTTGTGGCGTTATCCCGAATCACCATTAGGATTTAGGATTGTTTTGATTCAAAGTAACAGAACCCGAATCCTTATAGCATCTATCTATCTTCATAGGTTGATTCTTGTAGGATGTTTAGAGTACTAATATTGAAGTCCATGTTTGGATTCATTGTGTACTTTAATGCGTGTTAGATTAGACGATGTAGCGAGAACCCGAATCCTTATAGCATCTATCTATCTTCATAGGTTGATTCTTGTAGGATGTTTAGAGTACTAATATTGAAGTCCATGTTTGGATTCATTGTGTACTTTAATGCGTGTTAGATTAGACGATGTAGCGAGAACCCGAATCCTTATAGCATCTATCTATCTTCATAAGTTGATTCTTGTAGGATGTTTAAAGTACTGATATTGAAGTCCTTGATTGGATTCATTGTGTGCTTTAATGCGTGTTTACGAGTTGGTACAAGTTGACGATTATGTGTTTATGTGGTAGTTGTGATTTAGATAACGAAACAGGTGTAATAAAATAAGAACATGGTGGATACGCCGCTGGTACTTCCTATATATAAGTGTTCTTATTTTATTATTCTTGTAGCGTTATCTGGATCACTTTAGGATTTTATGTACTATTGTTTCAGTATTCGATTATCGAAATCCTTGTAGAATCTCCCATATCTTTATATGTTAGATTCTTAGAAGGATATTTAAAGTATTATCATAGATCATTGATTTGATTTATGTAATACTTATATAAGTTTTGATTTATTTCAAAACAGTTATTATTAATCCTTGATTTGGATTCCTAATAACATATTAACAAGTTTTTGCGATGGTTTAATCAAGATTTCAATTTAAGGCATAAAATGACTTGGTAAATATCATATTGCCATATACAAATCTATTTTGTCACGAGTTTTCACAATTAAGATTAATACCAAATGTTTTGCCATTTATTTGGCTAATAAAACCTATGTATTCACCGGCATTTTTATGTTGATTGTTTTCGCATATGTTTCAGGTTTTCGACTATTCAAGCATGCAACACATAGGACTGCATACGGGCCTTAGACTTCTAAAACAAAAGAACAATTACATGTATTCTTTGTTTGTAAAAGGATGTTAATGATATTGAAACAATTTAGTACCAGTAGTTGTGAGCAATTTGTAACATGACTCCCCGATATTTCCGCCGCGTATTGTTATATTACGCGATTGGGGTGATACAGATATATAAGCAGAAAATCACCCATAACAATTGTCCCCAAAATATATCTGTTGGTATACCAATTCCAACGGATATATTTTAAAGCTTATCTCACGAATTGAGGCAATTAATATGATTGGACTCTTGAAGTGACGGTGTGCAACTTCCCACACGTTTTTTACTCTTTGCCCCCCTATGTTCAGCCTCTATTTAGCCGACTTATTCTGCATCATTGTCATCACATTTCAAGCAATTTCTCAGGTATTTTCCTTCTCTCTTCTTCTCCTCTGTTTTCTTCATCGAAATCCTCCATGGCCAGTAGAACGAGATCACATACAGGCGACTCAATCCCATCCTTTGAAGCGCAAAACCTTCTTAAAGAACCCGAGAAAGAGGTCTGTTCGTTCGACATTGCTGCCCTGTAAGCCTCCGGTGCTTTCCCTGTCATTTGCAAGTTCAAGCCAAAGATCCAGCTCCGATATGTCTGGTAAGTATATCAGTATATATGAAACGAATATAACAGTTTAAAAATACTCAAGAGTTAAATGTTTCTTCCCTTCATGCAACACCAGTCAAAGCTCCAGAGGTCTTTGATCTCGATAAATTGGACAGCTATTCCGCTCCCATTTCGGTGAAGAAGGAACCAAGCCCCAAAGCCACCACGTCTTCCAAGCCCAACGGTTCGAAAGCTATTGCCACTCCCAAGCCTCCTCCAGCCACCAGGACTCGTGCTTCCGGCGCCCGGAAGAGGAAGGAAACAGATTCCCCAGCTACCTCCGAGACTTTTCCTTACGAGAACCATGGATTTAATGAAGCCAGTGGGTTCATGACTTCATTCCTTAATCAGGTAAAAACTCCCATCCGATATCCTGCACATATATGTTAACTATTATCCTGAACATCCTACATATGTTGATACCTGTACTTTTGATTCCAGGGCCTGGAACGTCTCATGCACTTGTATGAAGAAGCCTGTGGTCTTAACAAAATGCTGGAGTTCAAGCTCAAGAAAGCCGAAGTCACCATCGCTGACCAAGGGATGATCGCCGCTGCCCAGTCTCAGCACTATGAAGACAAACTCAAGGCGATGACCCAAGAGCACCAAGCTGCCATCCACAAAGCCAATGAGGATGCCCAAGCCAAGCTGGATGCTGCTCATCTCCAATACCAGCAGGATATGAGTTCTTATCGGGATGGCCTCAAAGGATCTGTTGTAATTTCCCTTCTCCAAGCCAGGTTAAGGATGGCCTATGAGGCCAAAGCCTTGGGCTTTGAATGCCCCTCCTGGAATGTCCACGCTTGGGAAGCGAAATTAAAAGATCTTGGAGGCAATCCTGTGGAACATCCTGCGAAGCATACTGGTAAGGAGGCTCCCAAGGCAGCAGAAGAGGCGACCAATGCTGGCGGTGATGCTGAGAAGAACCCCGAGGGTGATGGTGGCGAGGATGCTGGAAGGAATGCTGTTGATGAAGCCATGGTGGAAGAGGGTGCTGCCCCTTAAAAGCAGCGAAGTGGGCGATGATGGATGTATGTGCCTAGGTCGGAGCCCATTTTTTTAAGTTTGATGGTTGTGCTTGTCTGAACAATTTACTTTTCCTGTCTCTAAACAATTTACTTTCCTGCATTAAGACAATATGATGACTAAAGGTGGATGGGTCCTGGGTTTCAAGATGAAGCCCTTGGTCATCAATTAGTATAATCTGTTTTGAACAATATAACAGTTGGAGGTGGATGGGTCTCGGTTTGAGACGAAGCCTTCAACTGTTAGGTAAATATGGTAAGGAACTAATCGTGCTTTTGGTGGAGGGATCTCGGTTTGAGATGAAACCAAAAGCACAACTTTTGACATGTTAATAATATAACCTCCTTTTGACTTATTCGTTGTTGTCTTTTAATTTTTGTTATGCATTGCTTAGTTTAGATTTCAACTTTCCAAAATTAGTGCAATTATTTTTTGAAAATATCCTGATTAGTATACTCGGCGATATCCTATAAAGACTTTCGTCTAATAGGGTTTTTAAAATTCAAACTATTCAGATAAAGTTTTTAAAGAAAAAAGGACAGTTTATTTTACAAAGTTTGTTTTGATAATACTTGTTTGACTATAATATAGTTTTAGTTTCTAACCCAAGTATTATATCCCAAATATCCTAAAACATATTCTGAAAATACATTTTGAGAATATACTCTAAGAATATATCCTAATCAGGATACTTAAGCTTTTGCCAAACATAGTATCAAAAATTCAAATGATTCAAATACGGTTTATAAAGGAAAGATCATACCAGGAATAGAGTGTACCCCTATTCTCAAACTCCAATCCTTTTGCAATTTTTTCCTCGAGCATGTCCCCAGTCTGAGATACTTAGTGCACTAGGTCCAAGTTTGATCCTTTGAGCCTTACACAATTGCCTCAGTAGGAATGTCCCCTGTGCACAATGTCTTTGAACACTTAGAAATTTTTTGGACATCAGTTCCAACTGTTTGAATAATTCTTGTGTTACAGGGGGTAAACCCTAAAATGTACTGGAGATAAATCCTTAGTATCCTGGGGATAAACCCATAAGTATTCTGGGGAAAATCCCAAATTTTCATGCGCTACAGGCGGGAGTGTATAAACTCCAAGACTTAGAAAGGTGATAACCTTTAAACCTTAGAGAGTATGAAAATACCCTTTCGCGAGAGAGGGTGATCAATCCTCATATACCTTTAGGATCCAGGATATAGCCAACAATAACGAAATTGTCAGCCACTTTTACATGGACTGGTCCCGCTATCTTGAACTATCCCTGGATAACTTGCGCTCCAGGCGGGGTGTTTAAACCCAATTCGAGAGAAAGGTGAATACCTTTAAACCTATGAAGGGATCAGGATCCCTTAAACGTGAGAGAGGGGGCCAATCCTCTAATCTTTCGAAGTATCCTGAGTGTGTATCCTGGAGCTATATTCCGAAGCATATACTGCAAAACAACCGTAAACTAAGGTGGGTGTTAGCCTGGCTAACACCCCTCCGATGCTTAAGTTAGTATTGGGTTCAAAAGAATAAACAATATCAAACATATTAAAAGAGATAGAATTCATACCATCCTGAGTTAGAAATTAAATTCCAAACTCACTTGAAATAAAGCTTTAGATGTATAGCATTCCAGGATCTTGGTAGCATATCCCCCTCCATATTCTTAAGTCGGTATGCTCCTTTTTCCTGATTTTGATTCAATCTCATAAGGTCCTTCCCACTTTGGAGCTAGCTTTCCATTAGCAGGATTAGTAGTATTCTGAAAAGCCTTTCTTAATACCCAATCTCCCACCTGAAATCTTCTAGTCCTTATATTCTTGTTATACACTCTGGATATCCTCTGTTGATATGCTGCCATCCTTAGCTTTGTTGCATCTCTTGTTTCATCAATAGTATCCAATTCCTGGCAAAGGGCTGCAGGATTCTGCTCAGGATCCCGGAGGTTGGATCTCGCCGTAGGTATCACCATTTCTGTTGGGATCACCGCTTCCGTTCCAAATACTAAGGAAAATGGGGTTTGGCCCGTTGCACTTTTCACCGTCGTTCTATCAGCCCATAAAACAAAGGATAATTCTTCTGCCCATCTTCCCTTCTTAGCTCCAAGCCTTTTCTTCAAATTGTTGACAATTATCTTGTTTGAGGATTCCACTTGTCCATTTTCTTGAGGATGCACCGGTGTAGATGTGATCATTTTGATTCCCCAACTCTTGCAAAAGTCAATAGTCCTCTTACTTATAAACTGAGAACCATTGTCACAAATTATCTCAGCTGGTACTCCAAACCTAGTCAGGATATTCCTTTTTATGAAGGATACTACTTCTTGGTCTCTAACTTGAACAAATGCTTCAGCTTCAACCCACTTAGAGAAATAATCAGTCATTGCCAGCATGAAGACTTTTCCTCCTAGAGCCTTTGGCAATTTTCCTACTATATCCATTCCCCACTTCATGAATGGCCAAGGGGAAGCGATAGGATAAAGTGGCTCAGCAGGTTGATGTAATATATTACTGTGTCTTTGACATGCATCACATCTTCGAGCATATTCTGCAGCATATTTTCTCATCATCGGCCAATAGTATCTTGTTCTTAAAACCTTTAAGAATAATGACCTGCCCCCAGTATGGTTACCACAATCCCCTTCGTGTATATCCTGAAGCACTTCTTTAGTTTCGGGATCCTCCAAGCACCTCAGATATGGTCCTGCAAGAGATTTCTTATACAAAACGTTATTTATAATAGTGAATCGTGATACCTTCATTCTAAAGGCCTTAGGATTTTCATCCTTTGGGATGTGTCCTTCCTTGAGATATCTCGTGATTGGAGCCGTCCAGGACTTAGGATCCTCCTCGGGATACTCATCATCAGGATCCTGAACACTTACTACTTCCTTATCCTGAGGATCCGTCACAGGATACAGGATATGTAATATTGGTATTCGGGTCCCTTCCAGTATCCTGACTGATGATCCTAGATTTTCCAAGGCATCAGCTTCAGCATTATCCTCTCTCGGTACCTGTTCAAGTGTAAAAATATCGAAATATCCTGCTAATTTTTTGAGAATTTCGAGATACTCGATCAACTTCTCACCTTTAACTGCATAGGTCCCATTAAAATGATTAGTAATTAACAAGGAATCAACAAATACTTGTAAACCCTTGATATTCATGCTCTTAGCCAATTCTAATCCTGCAATTAAAGCTTCATATTCTGCTTCATTGTTAGTGGCAGGAAACTCACATCTAATAGCCTGGGGTAATATGTCCCCCTGTGGCGATTTTAGTAGTATATCCAAACCTACACCTCTTACATTAGATGCACCATCAGTATATAGTGTCCAAGTTTCTATATTTTCTCCTAGTTGTTGCACTTCTAGGTCTACTTCATTTTGAATATCACTACTGAAATCAGCCACAAAGTCAGCTAGGGCCTGAGACTTTATGGCGTTTCTAGGTTCATATATTAAATCATAGGCACTTAATTTTACTGACCACTTAGCCATCCTGTCTGACATCTCGGGTTTCCTAAGCACATTTTTAACAGGATAGTTGGTTTTAACATGAATCCTATGTGTTTCAAAATAATGTCTAAGTTCTATTGATGTCATAACTAGGGCTAATATCAATTTTCTAAATGAGAATATCTAGTTTCAGCATCTAATAAACTTTTACTAACATAATAGATAGGATACTGCTGACCTTCATGATCCTTTACAAGGACAGCACTTACTGCATTCCCTGATACTGCAAGATACAGGGATAATGGTTCACCATCCTTAGGCTTCATCAATAGAGGTGCAGTTGAAAGATACTGCTTCAAATCCTGCAAGGCCGCTTCATGCTTCTCTCCCCATTCGAATTTCTTATTCTTCTTCAGGATATCATAAAATTCCTTGCATTTTTCCGAGGATCTTGAGATAAATATATTTAATGCTGCTACTCGCCCTGTTAATCTTTGAACATCTTTCATATTTGAAGGTAACTTGATATCCAAGATAGCTTTAATCTGCTCCGGGCTTGCCTCTATCCCCCTTTTCGTCACCATGTATCCTAGAAACTTTCCTGCTCCCACTCCAAAATGGCATTTAGCAGGATTTAATTTCATGTTGTATTGGTCCAGGATATCAAACGCTCCCTTAATATCCTGGAGGTGATCCTCAGCCTTCTTGGATTTTACTACCATATCATCAATGTACACCTCCATGGTGTCCCCCAGCTTGTCTTTGAACATCATGTTTACCAATCTTTGGTATGTTGCACCTGCATTTTTTAAACCAAAAGGCATAACAGTATAACAATAAATACCTGTCGGTGTCATGAAAGCAGTATCCTCCTAATCCGAGGGTTCCATTTGAATCTGTTGGAATCCCGAGGAGGCATCCATGAAGGTTAACATCTCGTGGCCAGCGGTAGCATCCACCATTGAATCAATATGAGGTAGAGGAAACGGGTCTTTGGGACAAGCTTTGTTCAAGTCTTTGTAATCTACACAGACTTTCCATTTCCCGTTTTTCTTTTGCACCACAACTACATTTGCCAGCCATTTGGGTAATTTCACTTCCCTAATCATCTTGCTCTTTAATAATCTTTCAACTTCCTCCTGAATGATTGTGTTCCGCTCTGGAGCGAATTTTCTTCATTTCTGTTGGACAGGCTTGAAAGACCTATCAATTCCGAGCTTGTGAGTTATAATATCCTTCGAAATACCTGCCATATCCTCGTGTTTCCACGCGAATGTTGACATCCTACATTTCAAAAAGTTAATCAATTGGTTTTCAATATCCTGAGGGATATTGGTTCCTACGAGCACCGAGATATCCGGATTATCCTGATCCAAGATAACTTTCTTTACATCCTGTTCTGAAGCCTCCATGATATCCTGGCCTCGCATCTTTAATTGCTATGCTGCACTGGGCTTTGTTGAGGATTTCATCGAAGAAGAATAACACTCCTTTGCTTCCTGTTGATCACTTTCCACCTTGACCACTCCCCAAGGGGTAGGGATCTTGATGCATTGATGATAGGTTGACGGCACAGCTTTCATATCATGGATCCAAGGTCTACCTAATATAATATTATAGCAGGATAGGGAGTCCATGACACAAAAGCGCTGCATTGAGTTGACCCCTTCAATATACACGGGCAATTTTATCTCCCCTACGGTATTCCTGGCTTCTCCACTGAAACCAACAAGCACAGTGGACTTTGAAGTAATATCCATCGGGGATACATTCATCCTCTTTAACGTTTCCAGCTGAATTATGTTGACGGAGCTGCCATTATCCACCAGTATCCTGCGCACAAAATGGTTAGCAACATATAACGTTATTACCAAAGCATCATGATGAGGATCCTGGACAGTATCCCTGTCATCGTTATTGAACGTGATCACTTTGTCAGTTGTGAGGGTTGACATCCTGGTTGGCTTACCTCCCCATTCTGCCTTGGCTTCCTTCGTGTGCCTTTTCACCACAGAATATGATGTCCCGCAAATGTCGGATCCTCCTGAAATGAAATTAATTATCTTGGCATCCGCAGGAGGTGATGCCGCTCGTTCAGGATCCTTCTCAGTATCCTGACCCTTATTCTTCTTTCTTCCCAGGAGATCCTTCAGATATCCCTTGCTCAAGAGATAGCTTATTTCTTTCCTTAGAGCAATGCAATCCTTAGTAACATGTCCGAAATCCTCGTGGAAGGCACACCATTTGGACTTATCCTTCCAGTCAGCTTTTTGCTGATTCTTCCGGGGCCATCTTGCTTTGTCTCCTAAACCCTGCATAGCATACATCAATTCAGGTATATTAACATAAAAACAATATTCAGACAATTCAGGATACTCCTCAGGATCCTCGTCTTCAACAACATTCACTTTTTTGCTGTCATTTCTGCCATATGGCTTAGAGTGATATGGTTTATACGAGGATTCTGATTTCCTGTTGGTCGACTCATAGGTTGTGGACGAATTCATCCTCTCTTTCATCTTTCTGTCATCCTCCAGCCGAATATATCTTAAAGCCCTGTTACGAGCTTCATCCAGATTCCTGCAAGGATTTATTACAAGATCTTGGTAAAATTGAGAATCTTTTTGCAACCCCATCTTGAAAGCCTTCACAGCTGTTGCAATATCAAGATGCGGGATATCTAAGGATTCCCAACTAAATTTGTTCACATAATCCCTCAAGGATTCCTAAGGTCCTTGAGTTATCCTGTAAAGATCATTGGTTAGTTTCTCAAAACTTCGGCTGCAAGAAAATTGGCTATTAAATAAATTAACTAAATGAGCAAATGAAGCAATTGAGTGAGGAGGAACGTTTAAGAGCCATTTTAAGGCTGATCCTGTTAAGGTAGAACCAAAACCCTTGCATAGGCATGCTTCTTTGAGATCCGGAGGGATAGGGTTGATTTCCATCCTTTCCCTATATTGGGCAATATGCTCTTCAGGATCCGTAGTTCCGTCATAGAGCTTCATGTTGGGGGGTCTGAAATTTTTTTGGGATTTCAGCATCACAGATGGGATACGCGAACCATGATATCCTGTGGCTGTCTTGGGATACTTCTGGAATTGGTTGGACCACGCCAGGTACACTGGATATCATGTCCTTCAATTTTTGAAGCTCCCTGGAAAATGCTGATATCATACCTGCATCCTGCAAAGATCCAACACCATTAGTAGCAAGAGTATTATTATTATTATTAGATACATTACCAGTCTGAGGATTCTGGCCATATCCTGAAGCATATCCTGAGCTTCTCACAGTTGACACCCTGACTGAAGAGGGTATCTCAGGAGTATGATTCTGGGAATGGCTAGGCACAATATTCCCCCGGTTATCCTCAGTATAAACTACAGAACTGAAGTTCAAAGCCCTGGGTTACAAAGGAGTGACAGTATCCTCAGCAGGCCTGCTTGAGCTGGATTTCAAGAGTTGTATCTCTCTCATCAGCATCTGGTTGGTCTCCTGCTGCTGCCTCATCTGTTCCTGTACACTACCAAACAAATTTAGAATTTCTTCATTAGAGGCCAAAACAGGAGCAAATCCCTTAATGTTGCGAGCGGGGATAACATCCTGAGGCAGTGAAGAGGCTTGGGTTCTCGGAGGAGATGGTGGAAGCACCGAACCAATTGTTGCAGAGGTTGTAGCAGACATGGGGGAAGAGCTCATGTTTGATCTCGAGGCCATTGAAAATAGTGTAGCAAAAAATTTTGAAAATAGAAAACCAAGTAATGATTTTGCAAAAGCTTTTAGTAGAAATAGCACCACTTGCCCCACGGTGGGCGCCAAATTGTTTTGGTCAAAAATTACCGAAGCAATTAAGTGATCAAATTAGTTAAGTGAGGTAGTGTGCTAAGAAAATGTGTGGAAAATATGCTAATTAAGTTGTTTGCAAAAATATTTTTTAGGATACGGCTCAGGATATTGAGATGTATCTACGATCAAACGATGAGCAAAAATGTAAAGGGTGACACGGGATATACGAGGAAAGCCCTTGATCAATCTAGATCGCCGGCACAAAACCTCGGGAGCTGACAATCGCAGCTGCCTTGTTCTTCTTATTACTTCAAATGTCAGGATACCGTGCAGGATATGATGCGGATTGACTAAGTGTTACAATATGAATTCAATACAAGTGTAAGTGTATTGTGAGTGTTTGCAGCTAGAGAGAAAGAGTGTACGAGAAATTATGTGTCCCTAATCTGATCCAATCAATCCTTTTTATAGTAAAAGAAACTAACTAACTATCCTATTATTCCGGGATTCAGCGAATATTCCATATGTGAATGTTGTAGTCCACGTCTTCCGGCTTCAACGTCCATAATCTAACTGATTTGCCCGAGTCTTGAGGAGAAGAAGTCCACTTGAACGTTAGAGACTTGTTCCAATAATCTGCACGTGAGTTAATTAATCACCACCAGGATACTACATCAGGATGCTACCAATATCCTGATCCGATATCCTGATCACAATAAAAGAAACATAGTTAGAATATTAGTCGGGATATATAAGCAGAAAATCACCCATAACAAATATACTTTTGCATTCATCAGCAGAGGTTGTGTTTGGCAGACCTTTGGTTCAACAGTTTTTTTGTTTGTTAGCAGAGGATCTTTGGTTCAACATACATTGCTTCAACAGATGTTGTCTTTAAGAGAGCTTTAGGTTTGGCAGACTTTAGCGAAATAGATGTTGAGTGTGTCCTTTTAGTTTCAGATGTTTAAAGACTGCATCATCTATTAAGTAACAGCAGATGTTAGCTTCATGATGCTTTTGTATTCATATTCAGCAGCAGAGGTTCTCTTTTGGTAGACCTTTATTACAACAGTATTTGTGTTTATCAGCAGAGGTTGTTTGGAACAACAGACTTTGCTTCAACAGATTTTGTGTTCAACAGAGCTTTGGGCTTGGCAGACTTTATCTAAATAGATGTTGAGTGTATCCCTTTAGTTGTAGATGTTAAAAGACTGTTATTTGTAATTAGAGGTTGCAGAGTATAATTCAAGTGAAGTTATGACAATGATCACCCATAAATTTGTTGAAGCCTTTTAAATGTCGATGACTGACCATAAATTTAGAGAGTATAATTCAAGTTGTAATGTATCATGAAGAGCCAATTAAAATATAATGAATATACAGCAAAAATTTAAGATAATATAACTAACAAGATAAGCATACATGATTATAATTTAAATATTCGTAAATCGTAAGTTTGGAAAATATACAAGTTTGATACATCACCATCCCATAACTTCATCTCACATGAGATAATATCAACAACCATAACTATTTGTAGACTTTCTTTAAGATCAGCTTGGCTTTTCCTGTAGAGTAGACAAATTTGCATTTCATATTTCTGTAGATACCATTGGGCTTGGTGAACTTCTTGGTCCATTGACAAGCCGCGTATCTAAATCCCTTGCCATGCTTCTCCCATCGAAAGGCAATTACATTGTCAACTCCATTCAGATTTTCAAATGTCATCTTCAATGATCTATGAATCCTTGATAAGGACGCTACTTTCACATTCAGACGCTTAAAAATAAATATAAAATAACAATAATTAATAAGAAATAAATAATGTATTTAAGGAAAGTAACAAAATTTTTAATTGTAACAAACATTTAACATCCAAAGAATGAGGCATAATATATTAACAGAACAAACTTACAAAATGTTTACTGCAGTACCATACGAATTCTAAAGGGTATACATCAGGATCAACTTCATAATCTGAGATAGGGGCATCAAAATCTGCATCGTCGCCATCATCGGATGATTCATCCGATACAACATAATCACTATTAGAATCTACATCATTGGATTCTTCAACATCCGACTGATGATCCATATCTTTGGTAATTGGAGCAACTTCTAATTTGGGTGAGGAAGTATCGCCTTTCGGACTGTCATTGGCTTTGGGTGCAACAATCTCACATCCATTCAAATCAAAGACAGCAAGCTGAAAGATGTAATCCGCTACGTATCTTAAAACAAGTACAACTCCTGTTTGTAGACCCATGTAGTGTACAACCTTTTCCCTTCCATCAGTTATAAAGTAACAATTCCGAAGAGGATCCCGTTGAAGTACTACATCAAAAGAGTCCCACTGATTCACATAAATCTTAAATGTCTCTTTAAGTTTACCAACTCCAATACTGATGTTAACTAAGTCCTTGGGTATTAGCTGAACAAAAAGATATAAATTTTATTATGAAATCAACAAAGGTACAGTAGAATTTAAAGTATATCACTAATTAGTATAGTAACATTTAAGTATTGGATTACAATACCAAAACTTACCAACACGTCCTTAGAAGCATCAGCAAAACTATGGGAGAATGAATCCATACATCCAAAGTTCCTCTCAAATGATATTGATGTGAACATAGAAATCATTGGGAGTTTTGTTGGATAACGATGAACTTTTTCAAAAGGTGTCAGCATATATGTATATGGTGCAGTTTTTTTAAATACCAATAGACATCCTTCTTTCAATGAAAGGTCATAGACAACTTAGGACCATCCTTATTTTAGAGCAAAACTTCCACTGTGTTTTGAGAATCGGTAATCCCATCTCATACCGTTTACACACTCTATAACGCCAACATTACCAGGAACTTCATTGAGTAAATGATTGTTTGCAAAGATTTGTGGTATTATCTGTGGAGTTCAAGTATTTAAGTATTGGCAAGTGTTATGTGTGAATTAATCGTTAACAATAAAACTGCAGAAAATGGTTTTAATATAATAATCTTACCAAGATTTTGGAATTAAGAGAGTCCAAATATTTATAAAAAGTCATCTTCCAAGATATGATGTTTATCTAAAAATCAAAGAAACAATGAAACAATGTATTTTATCAGATACTTCATTATTTATAAAGACTGTGATAACAAATATGAACCAACAATGTTTAACATATCTATGTCATTCAAATAACGCATTTAATATTTATCGATTTATTTAGAGCATATCAATAAATAAAGATTCCTCTAAAAACTGTAGAATCGAGTAGCAAGGAAATAACATTTTTTTGAAGTCTATAAACAAAAGATTGGTCATTTAATCATATTATTTAATATCAAGTAAGAAAAACAACAAAATATACCTTATCGATTGCTTTCAAGAAACCAAATAGAGCACCATATCAAAGAAAACTTCGAATCGGAAACATTATAAAAAAATAAAAAACTTGTAAAATTAAATTCATACATCATCTAAAACATGCAATACATGTTCACAGTCTTCATAACATTTGTTAATCATGTGCATATGAAACTCATGTGCATACAAATTTTAATAAATATTATTATACCTTGATCGAAGTTGTTGATGATGTCAAAAGTAAGAAGTATTCAAGTGGAGTGATTGAATATTGAAATGGACATCAGTGATTAAAACTTGAAGCACTTTTTATGAGATCAGACAAACAATTTTGTAAAGGGATGTGTAGAGTCGTTAAAAAGGTAAAGTATGTTTCTATCTGCCTCTATGTAAAAAGGTAAACTGCCATTGGAATAATAAATTACATCTTACCGCCATTGAGATAAGGAAGTTACATTTTACCCCCTGATACAGCTGTCATATTTTTATCCTTAAATATAAAATAGTATCCATTTCAAATCTGTATTATCAAATACTTCAAATCATTTCCAAAATACTTTGAAAGTCCTTTTCTCGAGTGGTTAACAATCTTCTTCATTCATGTATTTGAAATTATGGATACAGATAACAGAATTTCAAGTAAGTATGAATTGTTCCTTCAAGCAAGTCAAAGTCAAGTCTATGCTGAAGCAAGGAAAAAAAGGAAGCATGTTCTACAACAAAAGAGAAACAACAGTGGTTGTCATCCTACATTAACATCCGATTCTGTTGAAAGGATTCCATTATCAAATACTCCAAGTGGTATGTCTTATAGGTTTGCAAACAAAATTCAAAAGAAATATATATTTATATGTTATGTTTTGGGAATCCTTACATATGTCGTATTTTACAAGTTTCAACCACCAATGTTGAAAGAAGGAATGTGTATCATCTTCCTGCTTATGCTACTCCAAATATTAGTAGTAATTTGTTTCACTCATCTACAAAAGGAAAATGTATACTTACTGCAGATATTTTTTAGTAATTTCAAATCATTTTCACATTTCAAAGTTCTTTTCTCGAGTGGTCAACAATCTTCTTCATTCAGGTATTTTAAATTATGGATACAGATAACACAATTTCAAGTAAGTATGAAGTGTTCCTTCAAGCAAGTCAAAGCTGTGCTGAAGAAAGAGAAAAAAGGAAGTGTGTTCTTCAACAAAAGAGAAACAACAGAGGTTGTCATCCTACATCAACATCTGATTCTGTTAAAAGGATTCCATTATCAAATACTTCAAGTGGTATGTGTTATAGTTTTGCAAACAAAATTTAAAAGAAATATATATGTATATGTTATGTTTTGGGAATCCTTACATATGTTCTATTTAACAAGTTTCAACCACCAATGTCAAAAGAAGGAATGTGTATCACCTTCCTACTTATGCTACTCCAAATATTGGTAGTAATTTGTGTCACTCATCTACAAAAGAAAAAGGTAAACTTACTGCAGATATTTTTTTTAATTTAATTATGAATTTAGTTTTGTTCATTTATTTTATATACTTTTGTCTTATAAGATTCATCAAGAAAAATTTCATCAGGGAATGTACATCACACTCCTTTTGGAAGTACTAAGCAAACATCCGATTTTGTTGAGAGGACTCCATTATCAAATATTACAAATTTTATGTTTTAAATGTTTGAAAACAAAATATTTGTTTAATTTTAGGTTTTATGAATAGTTATACTAGGTTATAACCCGGGAATACTCCCGGGTTGTGAATCTTTATATCTAAAAAATAAATATACATCTATATATATTAATTAATAAAAATATACCATGTAGTTGTGAATCTTTATAACCCGGGTACTTCCCGGGCAGGAAAAATCAATTTATAATCTAATTATGTCATTAAATAAATTAAAAGACATGTTTTTAAACGTTATTAAGTGTTTAAATAAATAAGTTAAAATTTGGTGTCAATATTATGCGGTACCAATGTTGAAATTAAAAAGACATATTTTCAAACGTTATTTGCCGTAAAATAACACTTTTTTCAACTTCTTCTATCCACTATCCACGTCTCCTCATCACTTAGCAAGTTAGTAACTTGCTCTTCATTGAGCTTAAATCCATATCATTGACCACTTGCAAGCCAACAAATCTATTGTTACATAAATTAAAGTCAGCAACAATTATAGAGACTTATTTGCTATATTAATACTTAAAAATATAAAACCATTTAAAAACTGAAAATCGTTTATTACAAATACATGATCCATCCATGCAATGTTTTGAATTGATATGATGATCTATTTCCAAATACCACAAAAAATGTTGTTGATGCGCAGTATTGTAATAATGTATATGATCCCCAAGGTAATTCCTCCCTACTTGTATTAGATATATTGGGCAACATCGTAATGATTTGTTCAGCGCATTCGAGAATACTTTCTTGACATACCAAAATTACCTAAAAGTAATCTATTTTTTAAGGTCAAGTGAGCAATACTATAGAAGTACAAAAGATATATGAGATGAGGCATGCACCTTGTTGAATGATACAGGTTCATAAGCTTCATAAGATGGCTATTGTCTATCTTAGGCTTGTCCATGTCTTTTTGGAGATTCCCTACAAAGTGAAAGAAACTTCAAACAATAGTGAGGTGTCAAGGAGAAGCTTAATTTCTGCAACATGTTTACCTTAAAATCAACACAAGTCACCATACACCAACAACATAGTCAATAATAAGTTCAAACAAATGAACTAAATACATTAATTTTGTACCTCTCGACCAGCAAACATTTTGTATATTATTCAGAAGTTATTATGAACAATTAGTGTGTGAGCACAATTAACAAAGTTATTAAGATAGTAATTAAAGTTCGAATAAAACTTTTCAGAAGTTTGTATGCACTTAAAATAGACGGGTGTAGGTAGAAATGGGTCTGTTTTAGTACGGGTTGAAACATGCGAACTATCCAAATGCTACTAATGTAATATGAATTTTAATTTTAAGTTACTTAGTCTCTGTTAACTGGATTTACGTATTTGGGTTGTGTTAAAAATCTATATCTTTCACAACAGGTTATATACCCGTGAGCTTCACGGGTTATGGGTTGTGTTAAAAAAAATCTATATCTATGAAAGTATTTTTTTTGTATGATTTATAACCTTATATCTCTTCATGCTAAGACCCATGTTTGGCAAACCTTACCAAAAAGAAAAAAACAGAAATTGAATTACTTAGGGCATTTACTTCAAAAGCGGCTCTTAACGCGTACACAAAACTGATGTCAAGAAAGTTTCAAAATATTCTTGTGAATGCCAAAAGAAAACAGGCATCATATATGATGCTAAAAAACTCGATTATACCGGTTTTATGGCTTATTCAAAGTACCCTTACATGAACCCACCACGTTCTTGTATGATGCTAAAAAACTCCACCCCTATCACCTGGGAACTTCCCGTGCTAGGAAAATTTAATTTAAAATAAACAAAAGTACATAAATTACACTTTAAACCTCTTAAATATCCTCTTTCCCTTCTCCACCACAATTTTTAGTTTGGTTTCACAAGTATCTCAACTTTGCTTCTATGTAAAGCTAATTCCTTTTTAATTGATAATGAGATCACAATATAAGAATGTTTTCTAAACCCATACAAAATGTTTTATTGATTTATGTTTTTTTAATTATATTAAAATATATTGTTATTTTAAGTTGCAACGAATGACATTAATAAAGAAATTATAATCAAAGCCTTTTGTGAAATCATATGTATTTTGTTTTAGTTTTTCTTTTATTAAGATTCACGGGCAGGAACTTTTAATTTTAATTAATAGATTTATGTCAGAAAATGACATAAAATATGTTTTTTCAAATATTTTATTGAATTATGTTATTTTTAATTTAATTGACATGTGTAGATGAGATACTTTGCAACGAAGGACGGTAATAACGAAACTATAACCCACGTCTTTTTATGACATCTTATTTTGGATCAGGTTTTTAATTAGATTTTTATTCACAAACGTTGTGTATATGGAGGTATGTAAGGGGCACCTATAAACCAATTTGTAAGAAACAAATATTAAACACTGTATATTAACATCAAAGGAATCCCAACAATAACCATTCTTGTATCCAACGTCCGTATCAAGAAAAAGTAACTCAAGATGTATCCATGTTCATCATCAATGGACATATTGATAGAAATTGCATTGTATAGAATCTATAAATATCAAAGACCATATATCTCTTGACATTTAAAAACTCTACACCAATCCTATAGGCATATTAATAAAAAAATTGACTATTGGATTATATATTTCTCTGCCTATAACCTCTAAAACATGGCACCAAAAGCTTTCACAGTAGCAACTAAAGGTGTGGGTTCCATCTTTTATAAAGTACTCAATTCCAACGACTTGCCTACCAATAACAACATGCTGAATAAAAGACATAATATTGTTTTAAACAAAAGACCCCAAATGACTCTCAAACGTATTTCATCAGTTTCATTAATTCCATAATTCAACTATGTTTTTTCCAACCTGAGTTAGGGAAAACATAACCGCAGAATGTTAATAAGTGAAATTGTACTTATCGCCAACTGATATTCAATTGGATAGCATAAAGATGGCCCAACAGGTGACCACATGACAAATTCAAGTCCTTGAAATTCCTGACCCGCAACTTGTTTACAACGTTAACTCCAGCCATCAGTGCAATCTTATTTGGTAAGCACTAAAAGTATATGAAGGCATATATATTATACATACCACAATAGCATATAAATAATTATTATATATTGAAAAGAGTATTTAAAGCAGCTATATACATTAGAAAGAAAATTTACCATTATTCACAACTAAAAAATAATAATAACCATATGCCAAGCAGCCTCAAAATAAAGAAAATTTACCATTATTCACAACTAAAAAATAATAATAACCATACCAACACAGTCTTTTATTTTTTAATATATTTGAAAAAAGTTTGAACAAAACAATACATGTCAACACTATATGAATTAAACAAACTTAACAATCCAAATGCTCTTGAACTACGTTCCATAAGATTGGGATCACATTCAACTTGGGAATTGTGCACGGATCATTCTGCAGCTCAACATTCAATTTTTTTTACAAAATTGTCGTAAAAAATAAAACCATTTCAAGCTACAACTATATAAGTACTTTTCACTTAGAAAATACTATTTTGTATCAACAAAAAACCCACATCTAAATTTATAGCCTTTGCTAATGAGAATCATAAGAGCCTTTAGCGGATTTCTTGGGTTGGTTTGCCAAAGTAACCTCATTATATATCTATGCAATTATTATCACTCGTATGTATGGATAATGTGACAAGTAATCATAGCATTACTTTGGACTTCCAAAAAAAAATCATAGCATTACACATTATATTAAGAATTATGATACACTAAAATAAAGTCCCCTTATTACATGTTGATGGCACTTGCAGCAAATGATGATGGCTTTTATATTAATAATGTAAAGCTAATTAGAATCATTAAAACATAATTTGAAATGACTGATTATTAAAACACAAATACTTGCCGCATAGGTGGCCTAACCATGTTCAACACAACTGGTCCAACACCATGTCTATCACGAGGAAGATTGTATTTGTAGGTTGATCCATATTTGTGTCTTTGGAAATTACTAAAAATGTAAAATTAAAAAGTTCATTTTTTAAAGATCTTGATGTGCATACCTTTTTAATTATGACGTAATTGAGTGTTTCATTGTGCTGCAAAAGTGATAACGTGAAGCAGTAGTACACAAATATTCAAATAAACTAAAAAGCAAAAAAATTTGATACAAAGTCTAAGCCACCAATAGTGAATTACCCAAAACACCCTTAAGTATAAACCATACTTTATGACCTTTAGGTCAGCTCCATTTTCCAACGCTAATGAAAATAATTATATTTAAATATCCCGAGTTAACTCAGTGAGTAAAAACCACTGAGTTAACCAGGCTGAGTCAAGATTTGTATTTATATAAGCAAGATATTTATTTACCTTGGATAGGGTGAGCCTTTGATCGGCTTTTGGCCGTATTTCCTCCATGAATAATCGTTTGGTGGTATATCGGCCATCTTCACGCTTCTCGCTGGGACTCTCGTGAATCTTTTCATCCTCGATTTCCTGAAAATAATCGAGTTTATAAGAAGTTTAGAAATCACAATTCAAACCATGTTTGACTCAATCTTTATAAGGGCCTAAAATATATTCTAGATAACTGACTTAAACCACAGCCATATCACATCTATGTTTGAGTGACTGATTCTCCAATAGGATAATCCAAAAACAATCTTCAAATCAAGGCGCTTCCTTTATACATTATTGCAACATAAAGAAACACAACCCGTTGTGGGGTATCTAAGTTGCAGTTTCAAAAACAACCAACACAGGCCATGTAATTAGTCGTGTTGAACTTAACAACCAGTTTAGATTACAAACCAAAGAAATATGATATAAGACTTCTGTGCTAAAATAGTAGAAATACTTTTCTCCAATCATACATCCTCTAAAAACGAACAAAACCTCATCAAATGAAAAGGTGGAAGCTTATTTCAACCTTTTCTCCTCTCTTATTCTTTACGACGCTTCTCTTCCTCTTACTTGTTCTTCAGCTCCTTGCAAGTACTTCAAGATTTCAAAACAAAACCTCATCAACATCATGTAACGCTAAATCAGTGTAGTGAAAATGAAAAATAAATAATACCTCATGAATGAACCGAACAATTGGATGAAGAGCAACATGACAATTCAGTTTCATTATCGTCGTTCCATCTTAATGAATGTCCTACTCGACAATAAAAAAACAATGAGCCTGATTGTTACAAAAACAAAACAAAGTAATCAACCATAGAACAAAGAACTTAAAAATGGAATTGCATGTTCAAATCTTCAAATAATAATTGTACCAGAACATTCATAGCAGGAACTTATCTTGAAAAAATGGTTCAAAAAATTGGATCCAAAAACAAACTATATAAAAATGTAATCTGTTTGGAAGATATTTTAACCAAGTATTTTATTTTAAAGGAAACCGCCTATTTAAAATAAAATGACTGGTTGGCAAATTAATACATTGACTGGGTCAATAAAAATAAATTAAGGAGTAAATTAAGTTTTTTTAAATAAGGTAATTTTTCACATGGAAACCGTCTATTTTAAGTATACTAGTGGTTTGAATTTTAAAATTTATTACATACACATTAAAAAAACGTTATATATTATCAGTTAATTTAACTTTACACAATGATTTTTTATAATATTGGATTTATGAATCAAAGACAATGGAATTATATATCGATAGTAAAGTAATGCATCAAAGACTATGGAATTATAAATGAGTCAATTTCAACTGCTATTGTAAAAATTTATCACAAAATAAAGCGATAATATTAATAATAGTAAAGACACACTCTAGTACAATGGATACAAAATACAAATTTGGGTGAAAGTGCATACGAAATGCTTCATGACCAAAAGAACTGCTAGAATAGTAGGCCCCATCATAAAAAGAGGCTGTCACACCCCAACCGATGGCGGAATCATCGGGGCATGGCACTGAGCGAAACAGATTGTCCAGAAGTTTCCATAACAACTATCATTACCATTCAATTTAAATTAACATGTCCCATACCATGTCTCAAACAGTAAACAAATTATTACAGATAAAATCCAGGCAAATATTATGTTCCGACAACTCAGATTTAAGTAGACAGCAGTTGTTTATCTGCTTCTAGAGACCCTTAGTTTGACCACTACAGACAACTATTTGTTGGGCTCTAAAGCTTAATTCTAGCTTCAAATTCCTACCAAGTGTGCATCCTAAGCACCTGTCACATACGTTAAAATAATGTCAATACATAAAATGTAAATGTGAGCATACAAGTTTGATAATAGCATATAGAGTTCGAATTCGTTTACGCATAACCAGCACGTACACATAGTGAAATGAAGCACGTTAGTTATCGACATAGATCCATCGATACCAATGACTGCGGGTTGACTGCCCGAGGCAGTTCGCAATACATGATTACCACCGTAATCCATGCAAGTAATGATCCTTAACAACCCCCGTGTAAACGAGTGTTGAGTCCAAACTATAGTACTATCGTTGCTAAGGCAGGTAGACAGCATTCCATGTGTAAACATAACAAATAAGCATTCATAAGCCACGTATAACATGCATTAACGGTTAGCGTTCAAATAGTATTGAGTAGTGTGATTGTTGTAGTTTGAATATTCGTAACGTATGTAACACCCAAAAGTGCTTAAAGCAAAAAGGGATCGAGTATACTCACAGCGATTAATGGATTGAAGGGAGCACTTAGCGAGTAAGGTTAGCCTGAATAGATTTGATAGCATAACGATAAGTGATGCGCAAAACGTCACAAAGTGTGAAAGGGTAGGATAGTGGTTCGATCGGATGGTAATCCGTGCGGATAACAATCCGTTCAGATGGTCATAAGGTCGGACAGTTGTCCGGTCGGATGACAATTCGAGTGGATTGTTTCTTCCTATAAGAAGGATGTGTTTGCGTATGATGGCTTGTCTTTTGAAGTTTTCGTTGTAGTATTTTGAAAACATTGAAGTATCTCTATCCATCAAGTCGGTCGATTGGATGACTGGTCATGCGGATGATAATCCGTTCGGATGGTCATCCGGTCGGACAGTGGTCCGGTCGGACGACGACTTAGTGCTGAGGTTACTTACAGAAAGCAAGTTCACAACAGAAGCGCCACTCGATCGGATGGCAATCCGATCGGATGGCAACCTTGTTATTGAACATGTTGAAAATTGTTCAAGTCTTTGAAGTCTTAGTATCTCATGATCCGAAGAGTAATCCTGTCAGATGGTCGTCCGATCGGATTGCAATTCGTTCGATACTCAAACTTCAGCTAAGTTTGTTTTAAAGGTGGGACCCAAGTGTGATCCGTTTGGATGGCAATCCGTGCGGATGACCTATCCGATCGGATTGTAATCCGGTCGGATAGCAATCCGTTATGGTTGTTCCGTTCGTCCTACACTTGGTCATTTTGATGGTTTGTCATTATGTCGAGACACCTTGACAACGTGTTAACCAATAGGACTCCGTTTCGACCCAAGTGACCAATCCCGACCAGGAATCACCCTAGCCCGGCCGGTTACCGGCTCGAGACGGTTGTTCTTGACTAACTCAAAATCGGTAGTCTCGTGGGTAGAATCCGGATCTTGAGCTAGTACGACACTATGATAGAGTAGAAGACTAGAACCGGGTACGATTCTATCGGTTTTGAGTGTAATGAGTGTAAAAGAGTTGAAAGAAAGTTAGAGACCATCTTTCAATCCTTTTTCACCATTCTTGTGTCGAGATCTTTACAAGATCTTTGTATATTTGCGTGGAAATCGGTTAGATCTCGGTTGTTCTTGGCGTATTGAAGTCAAAACATGAAGTTCTTGAAGAACACATGATGACGTCACCCTAGAACACCCGAAATCTAGTGATTTCACGGTTAAAAGTTAAGATTTAAAAGATAGAAAGGTGTAGGAGTGCGTGTAGATCAAGAACGTACAAGATGTAGGGCGAGATCTTACCTGGATTGAGAGAAATCAAAGAAAAGGTGAGGAGCACGAACAGTTCGGATAGAGGGTTTCCAGAAATGGAAAGAATGACAATGACAGGGGTATTTATAGGATTCCAAAAGAGGAAAGGGTTGTCCGATCGGATGACACACCGCCCGGATGACGATCCGGTCGGATGACATCCTGGTTGGATGACACCTGACCTGTGGCGTAGTGGCTATCCGGTCGGATGGCTATCCGGCCGGGTGGCACTTGGTTGGATTGTTTGACGCGACGAATTTTGATGTTTTGATTTCGATTGCGAGCAGCTCGTCACGATAGGGTTTCCTAGTCAAATTACTTTTAGTCCCAACTACTAATTATCATAGTTCGATTTTCGATTCGGATTTCGAGTTCGATTACGCTTCGAGTTTCAATTGAGTTCGATTGATTTCCACAACATATATATATATATATACATATATAACACGCACAAGTAACATATAAGGCACACACACACGTATAATAACTAGGTTAAGTCGAGTTGCGGTTCGTATCACGATTCGATGTCGAGTAGCACATCTTGATTATCGATTAGTTAACTTTATCGCATTGTTACTTCCTATAATTCACAGTCGCGAGTTGATTAGATAGCGATTAACACACATCGATTTTAGCAATTAACAACACTTACTCCACATAATACAATTAAAATAAGGAAATTACTATAAGTCAAATCCGTTCAGCCGGTCGTTGACTTTGACTTTGACTTCCGAAAACACGGGGTGTTACAGCCTCCCCTTGTTTAGGGAATTTCGTCCCGAAATTAAGCTGGAAGCTGTACAACTCCGTGAATCACGTTTGAGAATTTTCGGTTCGGGTCGGTTTTGACTCCGAAACGATTGCGAACCGAACGTGTGACGCGCGAAATTCGTACACGAACGTGACCAAACACACGAGAACGTAATATAATCGGTGATTCTATTGATTGATATGAAATCGTACAAACACCTGAATCACGATGTCACTTTCTCTTTCTAGCTTCTCTCTTTAAACAACTGCGGGTACTTCGCCTTCATGTCCCTTTCGAGTTCCCAAGTGAACTCTGTGCCTCGTTTGCCTTCCCATCGAACTTTCACAATAGGAATGCGAGAGTGTCTGAGCTGCTTGGTTTGGCGATCCATGATTTCGACAGGCTTCTCCACGAAGTGTAATGTTTCGTTTACTTGCAGGTCATCGAGATAGACATGTAAGTCGTGGTCGGCTAGGCACTTCCGGAGGTTTGACACATGGAAAGTCGGGTGGACATTACTAAGTTCCTCCGGTAGTTCGAGTCTGTAGGCGACTTTTCCGATCCTTTCCAGAATCTTAAAAGGTCCAACATATCGAGGCGCGAGTTTCCCTTTCTTGCCGAATCGGACTACACCCTTCCAAGGTGACGTAGTCACCAACGTCAAATTCACGGGGCTTGCGTTTCTTATCGGCGTAACTTTTCTGTCGATCCCGAGCTTTCACCAGGTTGTCTCGAATTTGGAAGATTTTGTCTGTCGTTTCTTGCAGTAGCTCGGGACCGGTTAGTTGCGAGTGACCAATCTCGTGCCACACAATAGGCGATCGACATCTTCTTCCGTATAATGCCTCGAATGGTGCCATTTGGATGCTAGAATGATAGCTATTGTTGTACGAGAATTCGACTAACGACAGGTATTTATCCCAATTACCACCGAAGTCTAAGACACACGAACGGAGCATGTCTTCAAGAGTACGAATCGTTCTTTTAGTCTGACCGTCGGTTTAAGGGTGGAAAGCGGTACTTAGATTAAGCGACATACCGAGTGCCGTTTGAAACGTTTCCCACAGTCGCGAGGTAAACCGAGCCTCACGATCAGAGATGATGTCACGAGGCGTCCCATGATTACAAATGATCTCGTCGGTGTAGATTCGGGCTAATCGTTCTACCTTGTAGTCTTCTCGTATCGGCAGAAAGTGAGCTGATTTAGTCAAACGTCAACAACAACCCATATGCTGTCGTGGCCTGATGACGTGTGCGGAAGCTTCGTTATGAAATCCATAGCTATACTTTCCCACTTCCACATAGGAATTGGTGGTTGTTCGAGTAAGCCAGAGGGTCTTTGGTGTTCAGCCTTGACTCTTGCACAAGTTAGGCATTTTCCGACGTAGAGGGCAATGTCCCTTTTCATGCCGGGCCACCAGTACCTGTAGCGAAGATCCTGGTACATTTTGTCAGCACCGGGATGAACAGAATAATGGGATTTGTGGGCTTCGTTCATCAGGATCTGTCGCAAATTGGTCCGCTTAGGGATCCAGATTCAGTCCAGAAAGTGGAATATCCCATTGGATTTGCTCACAAGTTGGGCTCCATCGTGATAGATTCGTTCCCTCTTCAGTGTGCGTTCGTTAAAACACGCATGCTGGGCTTCACGAATAAGGGTTTCAAGATCGTGTTGGGCTTGAACATTACGAGTGCTAAGCAGATAACTCTGTCTGCTGAGTGCGTCGGCAACAACATTCGCTTTGCCTGGGTGATAACGGATCTCACAGTCGTAATCGCTGAGAAGTTCTACCCATCGGCGTTGACGCATATTAAGTTCCTTCTGATTAAAGATATGTTGTAGGCTCCTATGATCGGTGAAGATCGTACACTTGGTACCATACAGGTAGTGTCGCCAAATCTTTAATGCAAAAACAACTGCGCCTAGCTCGAGATCATGGGTTATATAGTTCTTCCCATGGATTTTGAGATGACGAGATGCGTAGGCTATGACCTTGTTTCGTTGCATGAGAACACAACCGAGACCAAGGTTGGAAGCATCACAGTAGACAGTGAAATCGTCGTTTCCGTCCGGCAATGTGAGAACAGGAGCATTGCAAAGCTTATGCTTGAGGGTTTGAAAGGCAGTCTCTTGTTTGGTTCCCCAGACAAAAGGCTGATCTTTATGGGTGAGAGAGGTAAGCGGCACAGCAATCTTCGAGAATCCTTCGATAAATCGTCGATAATAGCCCGCTAGACGGGTTCTTAGGCGTAACCCAGCTCTTGACAGCTTCAATCTTCGCAGGATCGACGTGAATGCCTTGACTATTAACAATGTGACCCAGAAACTGAACTTCCTCCAACCAGAATTCGCACTTGGAGAACTTGGCATAGAGTTGGTTCCCCTGGAGTAACTCGAGAACCAAACGTAGATGTTGCGCGTGTTCGGCTTTCGACTTGGAATAGATCAAGACGTCGTCGATGAATACGATGATGAAACGGTCGAGATATGGTTTACACACACGATTCATCAGATCCATGAAAACCGCTGGTGCGTTGGTTAAGCCAAAAGGCATGACAACAAATTCGTAGTGACCGTAACGAGTGTGAAACGCGGTTTTGGGTATATCCTCCTCTTGTATGCGTAGTTGATGATAGCCTGAACGTAGGTCGATCTTCAAGAAACACGTAGCGCCTTGTAGTTGATCAAACAAATCGTCGATGCGAGGTAGGGGATAGCGGTTCTTGATAGTTAACTTATTCAATTCCCGGTAGTCGATGCACATCCGGAATGACCCGTCCTTCTTTTTAACGAAAAGGACTGGAGCGCCCCATGGAGAGGTGCTTGGGCGAATGAAGCCTTTCTCAAGTAATTCCTGGAGTTGGTTTGAGAGTTCACGCATTTCGGATGGCGCGAGTCGGTAGGGAGCTTTGGCAACAGGATTTGCTCCAGGAATGAGGACGATACAAAAGTCGATATCACGACTTGGCGGTAAACCTGGAAGATCATCAGGAAACACATGAGGAAATTCTCGAACCACAGGAACGTCTTTCACTTCCTTCTTTTCTTTCTTTTCCTTCTCCGCGACTACAATGTTAGCCAAGAAAGCCCTGTATTCCTTGTTGAGATACTTGCTAGCTTGGACACAAGACATGAGCTTGAGCCCTTTCGAGACAGTTTCACCGTATAGACACAATAAATCACCATTCACGAGCGAGAATCGAATCATCTTATCATAACACACAACTTCAGCATGGTTTTCGCGTAGAAAGTCCATGCCTACTATGACGTCGAAACTTCCGAGTTGCATCGGAATGAGATCGATTGGGAAGATGTGATTGTTGAGCTCAAGAGTACAATCGCGGATAACGGAATTGACGGTGACGGTCCTTCCGGTAGCGACTTCTACATCGAACGTCGAAGAGAGTTTGGAGCGTTTACGATTAAGGAGCTTCTCGAATTCGAACGACACAAAGCAATTATCGGCTCCCGTATCAAACAAACATGATGCATAAATACCATTCACAAGGAACGTACCATTAACCACGTTGTTGTCGGCTTGGGCTTGGCGCACGTTGATGTTGAAAGTTCTGGCGCGTGCGGCCAGTTGTTGCTGTTGCTGCTGTTGTTGCTGCTGCTGTTGAGGCTGTTGCTACTGGGGCTCTTGTTTCACGACCCTGTTTGGGTACATGTTGGTGAAATGGTTTGGGTCGCAACATGCGAAGTAGGCTCTGGCTTTGACCGCGGGTGCCGGAGGAGCTTGTTGACCCTGTGGGGCGGTGAGTAGAGCTTGATGAGCAGGAGCTTGTCGAATACGGCAGTTGGCAGTGAAATGGCTGTACACATTGCAATGAGCAGAAAAATGACAAGGAATGGCAGTTGGGTGATGGTAGGTACAAGTAGGGCAGAGCGGATGTGGCCCAGTGTATGCACGCTTAGCAAGAGGTGCATTGGTCACAGGCGCCGCTACTTGGCGTTGTTGAGCTAGTACGGCTTGAATTGGTGCAGCAGTGATCGCACAGTTCTTGTTGCTGGAGCTGTTCTTTCTCTTGTTCTTCCTCTTGTTGCTCGATGAGGTGGGTTCAGCAGTTGGTGCGGTAGCGGTAGCTTGATGCAGATACTTCGAAGTCTTATCCCAGACACCAGTCTTAACCCGTTTGTCGTTGATTTCAGCGGCCAGTAGATAAGTTTCCTCGATCGTCGTAGTCTTAGCCGCTTGCACGAAATCAGCAACGCAGTCGGGTAGGGCCCGGATGTACTTCTTGATTGCCATGTCCGGAGTCTTGACTTGATCGGGATAGATAATGCTGAGTTATTTGAAACGAGCAGTGAGACCAGCATTGTCACCATCCTTTTGCTGTATGTGCCAAAATTCATCTTCTAGCTTTTGACGTTCGTGAGGAGGGCAGAATTCCTCTAGCATAACTTCCTTGAGCTCGTCCCACGACAGACCGTAGGCTGCATCGTTCCCTCGCTTGTTCCTCTCGGCCGTCCACCAGTCTAATGCACGGGACTGGAAAACGCCGGTAGCATTCAGAGTACGGAGGTCATCAGGGCAACCGCTCTGTCGCAGAGTAACCTCAATGGAATCAAACCAGTGGAATAGTGCAGTAGGACCTCCTTCGCCAGTGAATTCTTTTGGCCCACACGACTTGAATTGTTTGAAACTGAAGGTCTTCGTGGTAGCTTTAGGAGCTTCGGTTCTCGATTCCTCAGACGATTTGCTGGCATTCTCATAAACATCACTCACGGCCTTTGCTACACTTTTTGCGATGATGGCAGCAAGACGTTTGTCTCTCTTTTCTTGACGAGAAAGTTCGTGACGGGATCCAGACGACATTGTCTGCAACAGACATCGTCACAGGACTCAACACATGTATTCGAATCTCACCTCACACGTCTACTACTACTAAAGCTCAGGAACACGCATGGACACACAACTACGTAGAACACAAGATCACGTAACACATAAGCACGTAGAGCACAGAATCACATTAACACATAAGCAGGTGGAGCACAGAATCATTTTAGCACGTAAGCACGTAGAGCAAAGAAGCAAGGAACCACATACGCATTTAATCACTAGAGGCAGTCAGAAAACAGAAACCTATCATTCAAAGTTCGCGAGTGTTCAAATACGGCGATCGCGTTTTAGTATATCGAATAGCGTAGTATAAGCGTACAGCGTAGCATAAGGTTGTCCACAATTCAACGATTTGTTAGCGATTTGAGATAGAAGAGCAGTGCGAGTCGTATGTGTCGATCGAAGTGAAATCGAATAAATTTCCAAAAATTTAAACACATAAACAGGTAAACACACATATAAACTCATAAAATCGACGAATTATCAGAGTCAGCAGTTGCGGGCTTAGAATTGAAACATGCAAAATCGAGAGATAGACTGTCTGCGGCTAGTAGACTTCGACTAACCAAAGCGATTCAACTATTCTCAAGGACTTGTCGTCTACGTTCGACCTTCAGGACTGTGTCCTTGCCTCGATTCTTGGGCGTCTGACACATTTCCCGTTAGTCATGTCGTGACTTCAGGTCGTTGGAGTCCGTCGAGACTTTGGTGAGAATTTTGTAAAATGTGCGGAACAAGTCATCAAGGTTAGGGTTTCACCCCTGGCTCAACAACTTCGTCCCTGTTTTTGATAAAATAGAGGAGATTATTCATCAAAATATAGATTTCACTCCTGATTTGGTATAATTCCCCCGTCGAACAAGCGTTCGTTATTGAAAAAGAAAGAAGAAATCATTTATAAGTTGATAAAACAGCATTAATTCAAGCAATTCAGTCGAGAGTTTGTGGTTTTCACACCTAATCTCGACTTTATCACCTATTTATAGCTGTAAATCCGAGTGTAGTGATAGTGTAGCATAAGCGAGAATAGCGGAAAGTATGCTCGTACATAACTCCTACTGGATATGCACAAATCGGTTTGTTGGTTCCTAAGTATAGACTAGGTTTCTAAGACATCGACCCGGACTAGGTCGAGTCTTGCCTAATTCCCTATAGTTATGGCTCTGATACCAATCTGTCACACCCCAACCGATGGCGGAATCATCGGGGCATGGCACTGAGCGAAACAGATTGTCCAGAAGTTTCCATAACAACTATCATTACCATTCAATTTAAATTAACATGTCCCATACCATGTCTCAAACAGTAAACAAATTATTACAGATAAAATCCAGGAAAATATTCTATTCCGACAACTCAGATTTAAGTAGACAGCAGTTGTTTATCTCCTTTAAAATAGTAGATATAAGACTTCTGTGCTAAAATAGTAGAAATAATTTTCTCCAATCATACCTCCTCTAAAAAAGAACAAAACCTCATCAAATGAAAAGGTGGAAGCTTATTTCAACCTTTTCTCCTCTCTTATTCTTTACGACGCTTCTCTTCCTCTTACTTGTTCTTCAGCTCCTTGCAAGTACTTCAAGATTTCAAAACAAAACCTCATCAACATCATGTAACGCTAAATCAGTGTAGTGAAAATGAAAAATAAATAATACCTCATGAATGAACCGAACAGTTGGATGAAGAGCAACATGACAATTCAGTTTCATTATCGTCGTTCCATCTTAATGAATGTCCTACTCGACAATAAAAAAACAATGAGCCTGATTGTTACAAAAACAAAACAAAGTAATCAACCATAGAACAAAGAACGTAAAAATAGGAATTGCATGTTCAAATCTTCAAATAATAATTGTACCAGAACATTCATAGCAGGAACTTATCTTGAAAAAATGGTTCAAAAAATTGGATCCAAAAACAAACTATATAAAAATGTAATCTGTTTGGAAGATATTTTAACCAAGTATTTTATTTTAAAGGAAACCGTCTATTTAAAATAAAATGACTGGTTGGCAAATTAATACATTGACTGGGTCAATAAAAATAAATTAAGGAGTAAATTAAGTTTTTTTAAATAAGGTAATTTTTCACATGGAAACCGTCTATTTTAAGTAAAGTAGTGGTTTGAATTTTAAAATTTATTACATACACATTAAAAAAACGTTATATATTATCAGTTAATTTAACTTTACACAATGATTTTTTTTATAATATTGAATTTATGAATCAAAGACAATGGAATTATATATCGATAGTAAAGTAATGCATCAAAGACTATGGAATTATAAATGAGTCAATTTCAACAGCTATTGTAAAAATTTATCACAAAATAAAGCGATAATATTAATAATAGTAAAGACACACTCTAGTACAATGGATACAAAATACAAATTTGGGTGAAAGTGCGTACGAAATGCTTCATGACCAAAAGAACTGCTAGAATAGTAGGCCCCATCATAAAAAGAGGCTGTCACACCCCAACCGATGGCGGAATCATCGGGGCATGGCACTGAGCGAAACAGATTGTCCAGAAGTTTCCATAACAACTATCATTACCATTCAATTTAAATTAACATGTCCCATACCATGTCTCAAACAGTAAACAAATTATTACAGATAAAATCCAGGCAAATATTCTGTTCCGACAACTCAGATTTAAGTAGACAGCAGTTGTTTATCTGCTTCTAGAGACCCTTAGTTTGACCACTACAGACAACTATTTGTTGGGCTCTAAAGCTTAATTCTAGCTTCAAATTCCTACCAAGTGTGCATCCTAAGCACCTGTCACATACGTTAAAATAATGTCAATACATAAAATGTAAATGTGAGCATACAAGTTTGATAATAGCATATAGAGTTCGAATTCGTTTACGCATAACCAGCACGTACACATAGTGAAATGAAGCACGTTAGTTATCGACATAGATCCATCGATACCAATGACTGCGGGTTGACTGCCCGAGGCAGTTCGCAATACATGATTACCACCGTAATCCATGCAAGTAATGATCCTTAACAACCCCCGTGTAAACGAGTGTTGAGTCCAAACTATAGTACTATCGTTGCTAAGGCAGGTAGACAGCATTCCATGTGTAAACATAACAAATAAGCATTCATAAGCCACGTATAACATGCATTAACGGTTAGCGTTCAAATAGTATTGAGTAGTGTGATTGTTGTAGTTTGAATATTCGTAACGTATGTAACACCCAAAAGTGCTTAAAGCAAAAAGGGATCGAGTATACTCACAGCGATTAATGGATTGAAGGGAGCGCTTAGCGAGTAAGGTTAGCCTGAATAGATTTGATAGCATAACGATAAGTGATGCGCAAAACGTCACAAAGTGTGAAAGGGTAGGATAGTGGTTCGATCGGATGGTAATCCGTGCGGATAACAATCCGTTCAGATGGTCATAAGGTCGGACAGTTGTCCGGTCGGATGACAATTCGAGTGGATTGTTTCTTCCTATAAGAAGGATGTGTTTGCGTATGATGGCTTGTCTTTTGAAGTTTTCGTTGTAGTATTTTGAAAACATTGAAGTATCTCTATCCATCAAGTCAGTCAATCGGATGACTGGTCTTGCGGATGACAATCCGTTCGGATGGTCATCCGGTCGGACAGTGGTCTGGTCGGACGACGTCTTAGTGCTGAGGTTACTTACAGAAAGCAAGTTCACAACAGAAGCGTCACTCGATCGGATGGCAATCCGATCGGATAGCAACCTTGTTATTGAACATGTTGAAAATTGTTCAAGTCTTTGAAGTCTTAGTATCTCATGATCCGAAGAGTAATCCTGTCAGATGGTCGTCCGATCGGATTGCAATTCGTTCGATACTCAAACTTCAGCTAAGTTTGTTTTAAAGGTGGGACCCAAGTGTGATCCGTTCGGATGGCAATCCGTGCGGATGACCTATCCGATCGGATTGTAATCCGGTCGGATAGCAATCCGTTATGGTTGTTCCGTTCGTCCTACACTTGGTCGTTTTGATGGTTTGTCATTATGTCGAGACACCTTGACAATGTGTTAACCAATAGGACTCCGTTTCGACCCAAGTGACCAATCCCGACCAGGAATCACCCTAGCCCGGCCGGTTACCGGCTCGAGACGGTTGTTCTTGACTAACTCGAAATCGGTAGTCTCGTGGGTAGAATCCGGATCTTGAGCTAGTAAGACACTATGATAGAGTAGAAGACTAGAACCGGGTACGATTCTATCGGTTTTGAGTGTAATGAGTGTAAAAGAGTTGAAAGAAAGTTAGAGACCATCTTTCAATCCTTTTTCACCATTCTTGTGTCGAGATCTTTACAAGATCTTTGTATATTTCCAACCACGGTGACAACCATATTAAGGATTTCAACATTAGGGTCATATAAATGGCAAATTGAACATTAGGTTCAGACAATATGTAAAACAAAAACAACACATATTGGTTATCTTGTTTCATATCCATTATGAACATAAAGTCTACCCACATATTGAACACACTAAATTCTAAGTAAAGATTAAATATCAATAGTCCAAACCTGAAGTGACCAAAGCCAGTTCTTGTTGGCCTCAATTTTGTTTTTACTAAAGGTGAGCTTAATTGCTTCACTATCTTCGTCATCAACCCAAATTAAAACAAACGAATATCATGATGAATAATCTTTGTTATCATCTAACTAATTTTCCCCATATTTCGTTATAAAAAGCACATAGGATCTAAGAAACACAACTTTTTTGTGGTTTAGAGGCCAACTTGTGTGAATCATGAATCAAGATGATGTTCATAATTTGATCTCGATACACAAATAACCGATTAATACCAAATAGTAACTAATCAAATATCACAATAGACACATTGTACGGATATGAACCAATTCTAAGAAGTAAAAAAGAGCGATCTTACCAAGAGATCACCTGATGAAACTTATAGGTGAAAGAAAGTCACTTCGTCAATGCTATAAACTGCTGTTAATGTCCATATCCACCTTAGTTTCACAATAAATGCATGGCAATCATAACAATACGTTAAGAAAAGATTAGAAAATGAACAATTCATAAATCTGAAGCATGTGGATATTCCCTAAAAACTATTGGTTGTAAATGTTTCAGGGAGACAAATTAGATTAATATTCATAAAGCATGTGGATATTCCCTACACAAGTCCAAATTCTATTTTTGTATGGCCACCTACATATCAATGTTCATACATATGGATCCCCTACACATCAGGTTAACTAAAATTTTTTAGAACATTCACACATTATTCCTGTAATTGTTTAAATCCACGGCTTACTACTATGAACATAAATTTCATCAATATCGAATGAAAAAATTACCGAAAATTCAAATTGAAATGAAACATAATTTAAATGAGAAATGGAAGAAAACTAACCATCAGTTATATAGGCTTAGATTCAGTCCCTGCCTCATTGGAATGAGACTTCCAGGCCCATATAACAGAAACCAAAGTCGATTCAGCCACTTATCCAGGCCTAACTTGAAAGTAAAATCCGATAGCTTAGTCATCAGTTGTTTTTTATTAGACTAATTCATTATCATTAAAATTTTGATTAAACCCAAATCTGATAGTTGTTTTGAATTTTATGTATAATTAATATATTGAGAACACCTACCTTGAAACCTATATATAAAAAATCCTTTCTGGGTGCTGAAAGTCATAGAATAATTATGAGATCCGTAAGAAAAACTAACCGATTAATCAAATGATGCATCAAATTCGTGATCCATGAACTGAGCGTGAGAAGATGAGAGAGATTGAACTTGAGATGGTTAACTATTGATAAAGAACATGGTGTGATGCTTAGTTGCTTAGGCGATGGTGGTGGCGGCGATTAAGCGATGATGAAGATTTAGGGTTTGCTTTCATTTCAGAAAGGAAAGGGAGAATATTGCAGACCAAAATTAGATCCGTATACAAAAGTTATCAGAGAGGCAAAGGTCCTTATGTATTTAGAATACAAGGTCAGAATTATCATCGAATGGGTAGTCTACTTCTTGACGATGGGGAAGAACCCAAATTCTCACAGCTTTACATATATGATTCACAAAACGAGGCGGTAAATCGTCAAAAAGCAGTAAGGTAATTTCTTTATGAAATTGCGGCATTTATGAATATATATTTTGCTTCTCAGTATATTTGCATCCATTATCATTTGAAACGAATGTAAATTTTAACATTTTATATTTCTTGCGGTTCTCAGATAGAATCCAAAACTACAAGAAACAACCAGCTTGATTGTACAACCATCAAAAGTCTTAAAAATATGTTGGATTCTTACAATCCTCTTGTCCAGTCCTTCAGAATGGTAAGAGATTGTTTTCAAGAAAATGAGTGGCAAGATGTAAGCTTGAAGCTTATTGGAACAAGAGATAAGGATGGAAGAGTTCACAATTTGCCAACAACATCAGAAATTGCTGCGTTAATAATTGGTGATTTTGATGGAGCATTTGATAAACGGGACATTGTTGTTAGAAAGAAGTCTGGTGGTCTTCAAAGAATTAGTGAGCTTCATCCCTCTTACCTTGCTTTGCAATATCCACTTATTTTCCCATATGCAGAAGATGGTTATAGAGTTGGTATTAAAGATAGAGGTATTGCGGTTGATAATAAGGTACTTAGAACCAACCTTACAATTAGAGAATTCATTTGTTACAAAATTCAAGATAGACAGAATCAGTTTTCATTGTTAGTTAATGCGAAAAAACTATTTCAGCAGTTTTTGGTTGATGGATACACGATGATAGAATCTGCCAGGTTGAATTATATAAGGTCACAACAACCGAAACTTAGAATGCAAAGTCTTAAGAACTTGAATGCTACTGTTGAAAGTGGAGAGAATAATGCCTCAAGTTGTGGTAAACATATACTTTTACCTTCATTATTTACTGGTGGTTCTAGATATATGATGCAAAAGTACTTGGATGCTATGGCAACTTGCAAGTATGTTGGATATCCCGATTTATTCATAACGGTGACTTGTAATCCCAACTGGCCTGAGATTTACAGGTGTTTGCATGATAAAGCTCTTAATGCTGAAGACAAACCAGATATTATCTCTAGATTATTCAAGTGTAAATTGGATCATCTTATAAAAGATTTCAAGAAAGATAAATTCTTTGGTGATATACAAGCAGGTACCTTTTAGTTATATTTTTTACTTTGAACATCTAATTATATTTATCTAACAGCTCACTGTTGAAAATTTTCGGTTATGCATACAGTCGAATTTCAGAAGCGTGGACTCCCACATACTCACATATGTTTGTTCTTGAGTGCTGAAAGCAAATTTCCAACTGCATCTGATATTGATCGTGTTATTAGTGCTGAGATACCAGATAAAGAAAGAGATCCTGAATTATATGAGCTTGTCAAGCAATTTATGATTCATGGACTATGTGGTACAGACAACCCACTTTGTCCATGCGTAGTTCAGCAAAAATGTTCTAAAAATGTTCCCAAAAAATATGTAGATGAGACTTGTGTTGATTCTGAAGGATATCTAGTCTATCGTCGTCGTCAAACAAGTAATACAATAGTAAAGAATGGTGTGGCACTTGATAATAGATTTGTAGTTCCTTACAATGCTCTCCTGCTCAGAAAGTATCAGTGCCACGTTAACGTTGAATGGTGCAACCAGTTAGGTTCTATCAAATATTTGTTTAAATATATTAATAAGGGGCCTGATAGAGTCACGGCTTCTGTTTTTCAATCCAATAGCACCAACAATGATACGGAACAGAATGTAGCTGTTGATGAGATAAAAGCATACCTTGATTGTAGATATATCTCTGCTTGTGAAGCTGCTTGGAGAATATTCGTGTATGATATACATTATAGATATTCAGTTGTTGAAGTATTGCCTTTTCATTGTGAAGATGGTTAGATTATTGTGTATAACGATCATGATAATTTGTGTGATATTGTTACTGATCTAACTATGAAAATGACAATGTTCACAGAGTGGATGAATTGTAACAAAGTCGATGAATTTGCCAGGACATTGAAGTATGTTTAGTTTCCGGGATATTATGTATGGAAAGCTAAAAATCACAAATGGAATCGAAGAAAGCATCCGTATGGATCAGTTGGGACGATACATTATGTCCCACCATCACTTGGTGATTGTTATTACCTAAGGATTTTACTGAATCATATTAGGGGACCAACCTGTTTTGAAGATATAAAAACAGTTGATGGACAAGTTTTTAAACATTTAATGATGCATGTTTTGCACGGGGACTGTTGGATGATGATAAGGAATATATTAATGTCGTCAAAGAAGCTAGCACATGGTCAACCAGAGATTTCTTGAGGACTTTTTTTGTAATGTTGTTGCCGTCAAATTCGATATCTCGTCCTGGTGTTTTTTGGTCGAAAACGAAGTCCCTGTTATGTGAAGACATTCTGTATCAGTGTGAAGACATTCTGTATCAGCAACAAAAGATAACTGGTATTGCAGGCAACGAAAGATAACTGGTATTGCAAAGTTGCTACTTATCAATGGAAGTACAGTGAGAAATTTTGATGATATGCCAAGTGTTCCGGACAATTATGTTTCATCGTCGAGCAATCGATTGATAATGAAAGAACTATCGTATGGCAGAGTAGCTCTTCAAAGGGAACATGATGGTTATGTAAAGTGTTTAACTGGCGAATAGAAAAGAATATATAAAATTGTTATGAAATTGATTGAAAAAGGTGATGGATGTGACACCCGGCTTTTCAGGCCGTACCGTACAATTGTAACACGTGTTGTGAATAGGTAATAGGGCTATATTTGATTGATTATGATGTTTATATGTGCAATTTGATGAGTTGGTAAATTTAAACTTTGATAAAAATTATGTTGGCAACAATAAAATAAACGCTTATCGCGTACCGGTTAAAATGCGAAACGAACGTCGGTGACCACCCGATCAGTGTTAAAATCCTAAAAATAGTCTGTTATGATTTGAATAATAATTTTAATCCTATTCGTGAGGAAAAATAAATTAAAACGCTAAGAAACTCTATTTTTCGAGTTTAAGCGCGTACCGCGCGATGCAGCGCGTGTACTGACAAAATACTGTCAACACAGCCTGTCAAGGCAACTGATAAATATTTTAGTAATAATTTGATGAGTTTATTACTACGGAATAATAAAAATAAATAAAAACGCTTAAATTCCTATTTTTGCGATTTTAAGCGCACACCGCGCAGCACAGCGCGTATACTGCCAAATACCGGAAACGCCGCCAGTCCCGGCAAACAAAATATTGTTCAATAATATTTTGGTGAGTTTATTTTTATAGAGCGTTAAAAATAATTTAAAACGCGCTAAAACGGGTTAAAACGCCAGATAAAATACCTGGTAATCAGTAAAATACCAGTTTAAAGCCTATTATATATATATATATGTGTGTGTGTGAACGTGTATATATGAGAGAGAAAGGGGATTGTTGGCAGCCATGCAACACCTCCTCTCTCCTCTCTCTTCCCTTTATTGGATGAAATTTTGGTGGATGATGATGATGCTTTCTTGAGATTCTTCATAACTTGCAAAAACCAAGTAACTTTTCAAAACAACATTTCACTTCTCTCTCTCTATCCTAACCAGCCAAAACACCCCCATATCACACCAATTTCGAAATTTCTAACCATGTTCTTGAGGATTCAAACTCATTACAAGGTGTTTATAAGTTCATTTGATGGTTTAGAAGTGGTTTCAAGGTGTTTCAAGCAACAATTAAGTCTCATATCATCAAAACTTTGCTAAAATTCATTCAAGAACTAGAAGGTATAAAATTTACTTTAAAAACCATATTCTTGATTCTTGATGATGATAGAAGTTTCTCAAAGTTCTTGGATAATTCACAAACTTAAAAACTAAAACAAATGGGTTTTCAAAGAAAATAAAAATGGATGTATTTGTATATGTATGTATAGCCGTGAGTGTGTGAGTATACATGTGTATTTGAGTTGAGTTTTGATTTTGGTTAATTCTTGTTTGATTTGATTCTCGAGAATGAAATGCATGCATGATCAAAAAGGATCTTTATGAAAGTCTTATGATTAGAGATAAATGTGTGAAAAGTCGACTTTAAAAAGTATGTATATGTATACATGTGGCCGTGAGTATGTATGAGAGTGTGTTAGAACTTGTGTTTTGTTAATAAGTAAAGTTTTGAAAGAAATGATACTTAAAAGGTTCATGCGTGTGTGATTGAAAGTGATCTACATGAAAATGAGTTGTGATTAAAGTAGATTGATGAAAAGTCATTTTTGAATATATGTATATAGCCGTGTATATACATGCATGTATGGGTATGTATGGATTTTTGTTCATTAGATTCTTGAATATGTAAGAACATGATACATGCATTTACGACAAGATGAATTGATGATAATCGTATGAAAGTTGAAATGTTTGGATTAATAAAACACGAGTTAAATGAATATGTAGATGCATTTAGTTCATGTAAAATAATTTTGATATGATATGGATGCATTAGATGCTTGTACTTAAGCATGCATGTTGATATGTGATCATAAAAAGGTGATTTGAGTATGATTTGGTAAAAATCATTTGTAATCAGATTATAAACACTAAAATAAAATTATTTTAAAGTGTTTAGTGACATATAACTTTGTCCTAATGTTTGCTAGCTTTGCATGTTATACTTGGTGCATTAAAAGTTGTAAAATATGTGAAATTACATGATTTATGTGACTTACACAAAAACTGCACTAATCTGATTATAACCACTATTTTAATCAGTAAATAACATTTATTGTGTTAGAATATCAAGTCGTTTCGAGTTGGGATGATTATAGTAACGTTTAACGCAAAACTATGCGTTAAAACGGTCAAAAATCGGCTTTTCGAGTGATTTTTGTAAAACTGATTTAGATCAGTAAATAAACTGATGTTTTTAGTTTAAAAACAAGTATTTTAACTAATTTTAAGTTTACTTGGTGTTTGGTTGGTCATACGTGACTTCCGACGCCCGAAAACGTTACCGAATCGCTAAAATACGCGTTTTTCGATGAACACTAGTATGGGTAAATTTTGAGTGAACCTTACGTGATAAAATGTGTTAAGTGATTTAAACATGTAAATGTGATAATATGTTAAGTGTTAACTTGATAGTGGGAAATTTAGACTATCCATGTATACTTGTGTGTTTTGTACGGTAGAAACGGTAAAATTGCGTTAAATGTGTAACTTGTTTGTCGAGCATGAAATTTGGTACATATGAGATGTTTTATGTATATTTGCTTTAAAAATGACAAAATAGATAAGTTAACAAGATTTCGCATGTTACGGTGTTAAATTATGTGAACGTTTATGTATATATATTACGACGCGCAAATCGTAGATATATTGCGTATAAACGGGAGAGTTAACGGATTTACACAATAACGGTCACCAATAAAATCGTTCAAGTCGCAAAATCATAAAAATATATATATGGACTCATATATATATATATATATATATATTAACGTGCCAACATAATAAAAAATAATAACTTTTCGAGAAAATCTCAAGTTATGTGATAATTCTAAGAAAACGGAGAAACTTAGGATTTTTGTGTTATGAATATTGATTCAAAATCGTTCCTAGATATATATTAGGACGTGTAGAAATCAATCACTGGGATTGCGCTATTTAAAATACGCACCCAAAGGCGAGTGTCACTAAACCCCTCTTTTTACTGCTTTGTATATATTTTGGGGGTAGAACACGTCGTTAAAAGGGTTTAATAATGTTTTCGAAATAAAACATATCTTTTAATATAAAATATATATATTTTCGCTGAAAATATATGAAATTTGATAAGTTATACGTTTCAAAGTAAAACTTTTTTGATAAATGAATATTGTATGTGCGGTATTTCTTAAGTGAAACGAGACCGTACTGTTGGGGACGAATTCTTGACTGGGTCTCATATGATGGAGAATAAGGGGAATTCGTACAACGTCGTGTATTAAATTGTCATATTAGTAGGATATATATATATTGTACGTGAGGCAGACATCATATTGTTCTTCGAGAAAGAACCATGCGCCCATGATGTCGTTTAATCAGTTAAGTATTGTACGCGATGAATTGTTGGTAGATCTATCGGGTTGACAACCCCGTCGTGACCGGTCGCCCCGTGTCAATGTCAAACGACGAATTAATATTTTGTTTATTGTCTAGCATTGATTATCCCAGCATGGTTAATATATAGTTCGTATCGTCTAGCTAACACACGAGTCTGAAAATTGACGCAATAATTTAATATACAAAACCTGGGCAATATATTACAGTTGTCGGATCGATGAACCGGCGGAAGGCCCATGGATTTTTAGTAAGGAAGTAAAATGGATTTTCTAAAATTTATATGGATGTTTTCAAATAAACACCTAATCAGAAAGTTTTCCATGAAATAAAATTTGTAGTAAGTGAATACGTGAACTCACCTTCCTTTGAGTTGACACTTGATTTTTAATGTGTTCTACATGTACTTGAGTTCGGCTTCGGGAATTATGGCGTATCTTGTGGTTGTTGATGCATGTTTTGTCACTTAAATATGTTGGACTGACTTTTAAATATTCTGGGACAATGTAATAAGATCTGTAAGGATCAAAAGACAACTTAACTATGTCGTGGTTGTGTCGTGTCTTAAAACGTAATGTTTAAATGACTTACATCTAAAATATACTAAAATGTCCAACAATTAAATGCATCGATCGACAAGATATAAATGGGCACCAACTTCCGTCACCACTACGCTTTATATTCCGCTGCGACATTTTTGGGGTGTGACAATGGAGGTGTGTTTTTGTATATGGTTATGGTGGAGCTGGAAAGACGTTTCTTTGGAAGACATTCTCAGCTGCATTAAGATCGAAAGGTGAAGTTGTATTGAATGTTGCATCCAGTGGAATTGCTTCACTTTTGCTGGATGGTGGTAGAACTGCTCATTCAAGGTTTGTACTTCCAATTAACATTAATGAGAATTCAATATGTTCGATAGAGCCTAATACTGAATTAGGTGATTTAATTAAAAGAGCAACTTTGATTATTTGGGATGAAGCACCTATGACTCACAAGCATTGTTTCGAGGCTCTCGATAGAACAATGAGAGACATATCACGTTCCAGTCAACCGAACATGGAATGCAAGCCTTTTGGGGGAAATGTCATTCTATTTGGTGGTGATTTTAGACAAATTCTTCCGGTCATCCCTAAAAATACCAAAAGAATGATAGTCAATGCTTCTTTGAATTCTTCTTATATATGGCGATACTGTCAAGTACTAAAGCTAACTGAGAATATGAGATTAAGAGTTGGATGTTAGGAAACAAATTTGAAAGAAATAAAGGAATTTGCAGAATGGATTTTAAAGCTTGGTGAAGAAAATGAGGGTGAGATAGATATTGAAATTCCCGATGATTTACTTATTCATGACCAAGTCAATCCTATTTCTTCTCTCATTTCATTTACATATCCGGACATGAATAAGTTTTTGTGGGATTTAACGTATTTCCAACAAAGAGCGATTCTTGCTCCAACTAATGAAGTGGTGGATTCAATCAATAAAGAGTTTTTAGAGAATCTACCTGGTGAAGAGAAGATTTATTTTAGTTCAGATAGTTTATGTCAATCTGAGGAAGAATCAGAGCTTAACATGGCATTGTTTCCTCCTGATGTGTTAAACAATCTTCGTTTGTCTGGTTTACCTAACCATAAATTAGTATTGAAACTTGGTGATCCAGTGATGTTACTCAGAAACATTGATCATGCAAATGGATTGTGTAACGGCACACGTTTACAAGTCACGAAACTCGGAAAAGTTGTGATTGAAGCAAAAATTATCACAGGGACTAATATAGGTCACCATACTTTGATTTCAAGACTGAAGATGACACCTTCTGATAAAAGAATACCAGTGAAGATTTCTCGAAGACAATTCCCACTTTCACTGTGTTTTGCTATGACAATAAATAAAAGTCAACAACAATCGTTGGAGCGTGTTGGTTTGTATCTTCCACATCCAGTGTTTAGTCATGGCCAGCTCTATGTTGCTGTATCTAGGATAAAAAGTAGGAAGGGGTTGAAACTTTTGATTTGTGATAAAGAGAAACGAGTTTGTACAACCACTACTAATGTGGTTTACAAAGAAGTTTTACAAAATATATGATGATATTAAACATCTGTCAACCTGGCAACGTCTGTTGGGTATAATGGAGGAACAATTGTTAGGAAATGTATGTTGGAAAACAATACAAGTTTTTGAAAGCATCTGATACTTGCTCTGCATTAAGCCTATCCTGAGAACACACGCTGCAAAAAATGTTTATATCTGGTGTTGTAGTAACAAGTTCCCAGGTCTCATTTTTAATGAGAGCACTAAATTCTTTGTTCTTAACATCTGTTCACTAACCCTTTTAATTTTTGTTGACTAACCTTTTAACATGGGTTGACTAACATCTGATACTTACTATCTATCAATGTGGCAAACTCTGTTGGAGATAATAGATGACAGTTTTTAGCAAAGTCTGTTGGAAAACAACATAGGTTTTTAGCAGTCGATAGACAACAGTGGTTTGGCTATCAACATAATAGAATTCCTGTTGACTAAACCTATTGACCATTAGTTTATATCAATTTTGTAAGTCTACACTAATTAATTTTTTTTACTTTCTATCAAAATATGTTATGAATGGTTTTCTAAGGCTATAGGGTATGGGGACCGTCCCCCACTCCGTCGAGGACCGGCGACGCCGGCACACCGCCCCCCCCCCCCCCCCCCCGTCCTCACCGGCAGCATCTGGACGTTCCTAAGTTGGTGGGTCCCCTTCACTTTTTGACCGTTAATAATAAAAAAAAAATTAAATTCCAATTATTATTTAAAAAACCAACGGCTACTTTTTAAATAAATGCCCATTTCACTCCCACTTTTATAAATACTCACCTCTTTTACACCATTTTTTCACAACTTTTCATCCACTACAATCTCATATCTCTCTCACATTTTATAACCCCTCTTCCCTTTTTATAAAAACTCATCAATTTTTATACCATTTTTTACCCACTACCACCCCATCTCTCTCTAAAAAATTACCATGGCTTCACCTTTTTTCATTTCTTCATCTTCTTCGTCTACGTGGTATTCATCATCGTCGAAATATGATGCAATTATGCACAACATGATTATGAACGCGGCTCAGGTCTTCATAGCGGGTGATGAAGCGTCGTCCCAACGTCTAACTAGACGAACAAAATTAAACCGAGACCAAGAAGGTACTTTACTATTTTTTCTTTATGTTTAATATAGATTTGAAAATGTATTTTATAATTAATTTCATTTATGTTTTGTTTTAATTTTATAGCCGCCCACGATAAACTAGTAGCCGATTATTTTGCCGACGAACCCGTGTACCCAGCCGGGATTTTTCGACGTCGGTTCCGCATGAGTCGTCCACTTTTTTTACGTATCGCAGACGACATGGCACAGTCTGATCCGTTTTTACACTGCGAAACGACGCTAGGGGGCAAAGGGGTTTCAGTAATTTACAAAAATGTACGTCGGCCATTCGCCAACTGGCATACGGTTACGCACCCGATGCATTAGACGAGTATATAAGGATGTCTGAAAGAACCACACGTTTATGTTTGCACAAGTTTTGCGAATGGGTTGTCAAATTGTATAGCAAGAGATACCTTCGGAGACCGAACGCAAACGACGTTCAAAAATTATATCAAGCACACGAACAGAGACATGGTTTCTCAGGAATGCTCGGGAGCATTGATTGCATGCACTGACCGTGGCAGAACTGCCCAGTTGCCTGGCAAGGTCAGTATACTAGGGGAGATCATGGACATCCGACTATTATTCTAGAGGCTGTTGCGTCACAGGATCTCTAGATCTGGCATGCTTTTTTTTGGTCTACCTGGTTCGCTCAATGACCTTAACATCATATACCAGTCACAGATATTTGACGATGTAGTGGCGGGTACAGGTCCAGACACAAGTTTTACGGATTCGGGGGTGGAATACAGGCGATGTTACTACCTAGCCGATGGAATATACCCAACGTACTCGACAATCGTTAAAACTATTCCGCACCCGACGGACGAAAAAAGAAAAAAAATTGCGAAGTTTCAAGAGGGTGCGAGAAAAGATATTGAACGGACTTTTGGTGTTCTACAAAAAAATGGCAAATCATTGAACATCCAGCACGTTCGGCTACACCAAAGAGGTTACGACACATTATGTACGCTTGTATCATCCTTCATAACATGATCATTGAAGACGAAGGTAGAGCGATATGCGAGTACGACGAAAACGCGTCTACTGGAAATTCTGTTCCAGTTAGTGGGGAACAACAAGATTTGAATATGTTCGCTCTACGTAACGAGTACACACATCATAACCTACAAGCGGACTTGGTGGAGTACATTTGGAACAACGCTCAAAACGAACCCGCCGACGACATGGAGGACGAAGACTAGTAGGTTATTTTAATATATTAGGATTTTTTTAAGTTTATGTAATGTGTTTTTAATATTAATGAAAATATTTTGTTAGTTTATTTGTTAAATGTTAAAAAAAAGTAGAAGATTAAAAAAAAACATAAAAGTGGTGGGGTAAGATCATCTAGAACCATCCTCCATACCCTCTAGTTTTGTGGGATGAACCATCCTTTGGAGGACTATGGCGTAACGCCTACGTGACGGATCATCATCCCCATCACCATACCCTCAAGACACCAGTTTACCGCTACTAAAATGTAAAAAAGAAAATTCAGAGTTGCATTCAAGGAGGGGCAGATCGTGTCCTTCCTCTGTTCTCACCACACCAAATTGAATCTTCCTCTTTTCTCTCTCTCACTTTCATCAGCCAATTCAAACTTCAACCCCTCTCTCTCTCTCTCTCTCCTTTTTCCAAATCTTAACAGAAACCCTAGAGATATTCATCCATCCATCCATCAACCCTTCTTTCCGATCAAACATCTAGGGTTTCTGTTACTAATTTCACAAAAAAACTTGCTTTCCACTGCCTATAGATTCCTTGTTTCGGCGTCTTCAACTGGTTTGATCCGCTTCGATCTTTTCGATACTTGAGTTTGTTGCAGTTCATAGATCAGAAATGGAAGCGATCGAAGAATTGGTGCAGCTGTCGGATTCGATGCGGCAGGCGGCGTCTTTGCTTAACGATGAAGATGTTGACGAAAACTCATCGGCGTCTTCCAGGCGTAGCTCCACATTTCTCAACGTTGTTGCTCTTGGCAATACGGTCAGTTTCTTAATCTAGTTACAACATAAGGCTTCTGCCGTTTCAACGGCCGGTGCTTGTGTTGATTGCTGTACGGTTTGGATCTTCGATCCGATTTTGTTAAGATCTGTAATTCTATGTAAGTTAGGTTAGTGTTGATTGGATTGTTTTTTAATCCTTGCTTTCTGTTCTTGTTTTGCGTCTCTATCAGTAGTTACAACAAAATACATGTACCTGCAGCCTCAATAATTTAATGATTTAAGTTTCACTTGATAATTGCTTGAGATCTTTATTGAGATTTGAATAATTTGTTTGATGTTGCAATCCGGCATTCTTTTTGGGATTGGTTTAGAGTTACCGATGATTTTAAGACTGGTGTTTGGATATTTCAGTCGGTGATGCGATCATATTCTTTGAACATGTTTATGGCTTTATGCCTATTGAATTTGTGGTTAAGTGGTGTGGATTTTGATAGTGCAATGCAAATCACTTGTTTTAACGGATGCGGAGGCATTAGAGGAGCAGGGTATGGATCTGGACATGTTTGATGAATTTTCATAAATATTATGCTACATGAATCATTTGCTGGTTTATTGGAAAGGTTTGTGTTGGAAGCTGATGTCTGATCTTTAAAGTTTAAATGCTTTAAAGGCAAAGCTGGAAAAGGCCAGATAATGTGGTCATTCATACCATTTGAAGAACGTGTATATACTTTTTCCTTATAGATGGTTTTCTAGATATATTCCTGCTTTCCTGGTTTTGATGGTTTAGTGGTCAAAGTGTCAAACAGGAATACAAGATCGGGATTCTATTTTAAACAATGATAGTAGAAATTGATTCACCTGCTCATGTATATTGTATCTTAATACATCAATGATCAACTTATTCATTGTCCTAGATGCTTGGAAATCTGTAATTAAACTATGTTCTTATAACAATAAGAAGCACACTCGTTTTTGATTTAGTAACTCTTTTTCTTGGTCAGGATTCACACTAATAGCTCTGAACTAATTGAAGGTTTGTCTATAATTTAAAAATTGGGTTGCTAACTTTCAATAAACGATGTAATTGGCAACTTAATGTTGTCAATTCTTGCAAACAGACATGCGGAAAAGTTAACGTTTTAAATGACTTAATGTTTGATAATATCACCAAGAATCATGCATTACCAACTGAATATACCAGTGTGTATCGTGCCAGTGTCTATCCATCAAAGTGCATGGAGTTTTGTTTGTGTGTTTTGCTTTAGTTTTTTTTTCCGCGTTTTTTGCTTTTTTAGTCATTAGAGCTTATTTTTACTGTTAGTTTGCCTAACCTAGTTTCTAAACCTGAATTAATTGTTCAGGGTGCGGGCAAGTCAGCAGTTTTGAACAGTTTGATTGGACATCCTGCTTTGGTAAGAACTTCATTATGTTAATTTTCTTATTTATATTCTAATATCAACTTTTAGACATCTGTATTTAGCATAATGGTTATGATTTACTACATTGATTTAGGACATAATCATAATATGCCAAATTGGCAACAGTCTAGATATTGCTACCTGTATGTGAGTAGTTGTGGAGACATTTGTTATTTTTTACAAGGGAAATGAAAATTTGGATGCTTAAATTTACTAGTTCTAAATTCTATCTATACAGCCAACTGGTGAAGGTGGTGCCACCCGTGCGCCTATATGCATTGACCTAAACAGGGATGAAAACTTAAGCAACAAAACAATTGTGCTGCAGATTGATAGTAAATCCCAATCAGTGTCTGCAAGTAATTCCTCTATCACACCCTCTTATCTTATGTGAAGACTGTTGGATGTATAGTATTGGAGTTTCACAGTATATATATATTATGAACTGGCAATCTAATGACACTTTGAATCCTTTCTTTTTATTCAATCATAGGTGCTCTTCGTCGTTCTTTACAGGATAGACTAAGTAAAATATCGAGCAAGAGTCACGACGAAATATATTTGAAGCTTAAGACGAGTACAGGTAGGTTTGAATATGTTCTTTCTTTGAAATAACCATGCTAAAACTTATATTTGCTCTGATACATACTGTCACATAGTTTATGCATATGTTTTAATGTCATGAGGAGTTGTAATAAATATATTTGTTGGTGTACAATATTTAGCGGTGATCGTACGGTCAAATGCTAAAGTATAGGGTTACAAGTGTAGTTGCATTATATGATAGTTATCATTTCTAGAATTATGTAAATGTGTATGCTCTTTTTGACTTCTAGTATCTTGGCATAAATGGTATCATAGTTATCGATAGCGAACATAGCGTTCGCTATCGCGTGCTTCGTAGCGAATCGATCATACCTCGCAATATGTTACTTAGCGACTCCATAGCGTGATTATAGCGGGATTCCGACCACGAATTCCGGCTCCGGTGCTGTAATTTCTGCCGGAAACCTATTGGAAGTCGGGAAGTAGAAGAGAAGAAGAAGAAGAGCGGCTGCATTCTGCGTCTTAGCTTTTTAGGGTTTTTAACTTTTTGGATTTTAACCTTTAACCCCTCTAACTTTTCACTAGTTAACATATAGTCCCTAAAACTTGTAAAAATTTACATAAAAGTGTAAAAATAGTTTGTGTATTTCAACATTTAACCCCCTCTATCATCACTAGTTTACATTTGGTCCTTAAACTTCAAAATCTATACATAAAAAAGTATAAAATTAACATTATATATATATATATATATATATATATATATATATATATATATATATATATATAGGATTAGGATCATGAGTGAACAACTTTTTGAGAGTGAACTAATCTTGACCCTTGATCATTTTTTAGATTAAAAGGGTAAGATTGACATTAGCCAAGTACTTTTAATTAGAATCCCTTAATTTTCTCCTCACTTAACTCACACACACTCTCTCTCTCTCTCTCATTTTTTATTATTTCTCTATTATTTTAATTATTAATTATAAGAGATTGAATGGCTAATTTTTTTTTTTATATAAATTGTTATGTTCCTTTTAAAATTAAATATTAGACCTAATTAAATTGATTTTTAACATATGTGTATACAAGTTAGTATATACAAGACTTATACACTTGTATATTATTACATCTTGTTTCCACGGGTCGCTATAAACCAGATTTATACACTTGTGTATTATTCAAGTACGTATGTGTATACGTGTCGGTATATACCAACGTATACACCTGTGTATTATTCAAGTACATAGTGTATACATGTCGAAATATACCAGACTTATACACTTGTGTATTACTACATATTGTTTCCACTATATATCTTTTCATCAAACATTGATCTAATACATATATGCATAGAGAATGTAATTAAATATTTTTAATTGTGTTCTAGATGGAACAATATTTGATAATGTTTGTATTTTTTTTTTTAAATTATGTAATATTAAGTTAGGTAATATGTGAGAGAAAAAAAATATAAAGAATGTAATTAAATATTCTTTTAATGGGAAAGAGAAATCAGGAGAGAGAAAAAATTAATTAATTAAATGAAGATAGAAATATACAATTATACCCTTGTGTCTATTAAATTACATGTAAGTTACAAAAGATAATTACAATCTTGCCACTAAAGAAAAAATCTAGATCTACAAAATCAATGGTCAGGATAAGTTCATTTTGTTCACAAATAAATCATTGTTCACTCATGAACCCTACCCTATATATATATATATATAAAGCTACAATTAGCTATTTTTTATTTCTTAAATTTTTAACTACCTTATCGCTAAACACAAAATAGCGGCCGCTATTTCGTCGCTATCGCTACGTAGCATATAGGTACTTCGTCGCTATTCGCTATTGATAACTATGAATGGTATAGATAATAACTTATTGATCTCGTATGTGTTAACTAATGAGTCAATCTGGGACATATTGATATCTAATTATTTCAAAGACCTCTTTACTTTGAATTATGCAGTCGGGAGTTATCAACATATATAGTTAGTTACATAGGTTAGGCTAAAACGACCCCAACAAATTCAGACGATTATGATGGTATATGAACTATCAAGCAATGGTATTGTGGCGGTTTCCCTAGGCTAATAACTTGTGTTAACTATTCTTATAATATATCTACATGATTGCCTTAAACTTTAGTTTGTACAAACCTTTACATCTATGACCTAAATATTTTGTTTCATAATATAAGAAGTCACTGTCTTGCTTTCATTAGCTTAATTGTTGTCACTTACTGTTCTCTTCCTTTTTTATTTTATTTTATTATATGTTTTGTTTCCTAACTAAATCTTATTCGTTTGTAGCCCCGCCTCTAAAATTGATTGACCTGCCTGGAGTTGAGAAAGGGAATCTGGATGATTCATTGGTGTGTTACAATTAAATTGTTTTCATTTCAATATATATATATATATATATATAGGTAAAGAGTACTGTACAATATTGCTTATCGTACATTACGTACGCTTCAATCTCAGCCGTCAGATCATCTTCCCGCATTTTAAAATCGCATGTTGTTTTTTTTATAACAATTTCGCATGTGATAATTTTTGATGAATTCGCATGTTTTTTTTGTACCAATTTCGCATGTGATAATTTTGATGAAATAGCATGTTGTTTTTTTTATAACAATTTCGCATGTGATAATTTTTGATGAATTCGCATGTTTTTTTGTACCAATTTCGCATGTGATAATTTTGATGAAATAGCATGTTGTTTTTTTGTAACAATTTCGCATGTGGTACAAAAAAACAACATGCGAATTCAATGCGGGAAGATGAACGGACGGCTGAGATTGTAGCGTACGTAATGTACGATAAGGGCATTTGTATGATAACCGGCCTCTATATATATATATATATATATTACAATCATGTTTTTTTTCTGTAATATTTTCCCTGAAATGAGATCTAACAGCCTAGTATTTCTTGCAGAGTGAATATGCTCAGCACAATGATGCAATTTTGTTGGTTATAATACCCGCTGCTCAGGCACCAGAGGTTTCCTCTGCTAAGGCTCTTAGAATTGCAAAGGAATATGATGGAGAATGTACGTTCACTGTTGATTCTGATTATTGGCCTGTCAATCTCACTTTTTATATACTAGTTCAAAGTTTTGTGATCTTTCAGTTTGGATGTTTAAGCTGTAAATATGTTATGTATTTTAACTATAGGTACAAGAACGATTGGTGTTATTAGCAAAGTTGACCAAGCATCTGCAGATCCAAAAGTTGTTGCTGCTTGTCAAGCACTTCTTTTGGGTCAAGGACCACGGAGTGCAGCTGAGATTCCATGGGTTGCTCTAATTGGTCAATCAGTTTCCATTGCTTCAGCACAATCAGGAAGTGTGGGGTCCGATAACTCATTAGAAACTGCATGGCGGGCCGAAAGTGAAAGTTTGAAATCTATATTGACAGGAGCTCCACAAAACAAGCTTGGTAGATTAGCTTTGGTTGAAACCCTAGCTCATCAAATCCGTAGCCGTATGAAAATTAGACTCCCAAGCCTTTTATCAGGGTTAGATCTCTTCCCTTTCTGTTATGTTCAGTTATTTTTGTTTTTCAGATTACTACATAATTAACCTTTAGCATAATTTGATTTTTGATTAACGAAGTGCTGGCCTGAGTTAGCATCTGAACTCACCCTTACTACAATATCTTGTATAGTTATAGTGTCACCAATCAAGTTACATGCAATTGACTAAACAATTTGATACACAAGCAAGTAAAACGGTCATCACTTTTACATGTAATACGACTAAGTAATTAAAGAAACAGGGAACATGAAATTCCACTCTCTACATTAACACAATGTGTGTTTACAGTTTACTATCTGATATGACACCAAGAAGATTTATGTTATTGTGTATTTCACCACCTGAATGAAAAACAAAGATCCACATTTATCATATATAGCGCCTTATACTTCCGTGTTATATATTCCCTGAAATTATTTCTCTTTGTTAGTTTTGATATTTGGGCAAACTAAATTGGCAGAGTAGATGGGTGACATTGGATGGAATCTGCCATGTCAGTTTTTAATTAACATTTTTTTAATATGATCAATGCTATCTTCTACATAGAGCTTTCCAGGCCTTGTCAATTTCATCTTTTTTCTCTATGGGGTTGTCTTATTTCTGTATAGGGTGTAATGGTTGGATTAATTACTTACCTTGTGCAGTTGTGCGTACTCAAAAAGTTATTCTTCTAACCCACATGTTCAGGACCTGGAGAATCATAAATCTTTGTTTTAATATATGGCTATAAATCATTTCTCTTTCTTTTTGTTGTATAACTGTTAAGGCCTTAGTAAATTGACATTGGCATAATAATTAGCAAAACTTGTCTTTAATCCATGCATGCTGCACTTTTTACATCTCTGTTGGGCGTTAAGTTAGTTTTTATTTAAAACTTGTGCAGGCTTCAGGGGAAATCTCAGATTGTCCAAGATGAGTTGGTAAGGCTTGGAGAATCAATGGTTAGCAGTTCTGAAGGTACAAGGGCTTTGGCCTTGGAACTTTGCCGTGAATTTGAGGACAAGTTTCTTCAACACATTATGACCGGAGAGGTAACCAATATCTACAAATATAACTAGATTGAATTATATGAGACATGAAATGAATGTCATGAGATGTTTTATAGAGGACCTTACTTGTGTCATACTCATTGCCCCTTGTCATTATCATAGGCATTTGAGTCATTGTTAATCTACAATGCTTTCTTGTTTGCATTTGGCTATGTAATGATGTCAATTATTAAGCGACACTTTCTGATATTATCTATTTTGTATATGTATTCAGGGTAGCGGGTGGAAAGTGGTGGCAAGTTTTGAGGGTAACTTTCCTAATAGGATCAAGCAGCTTCCTCTAGACAGACATTTTGATATAAATAATGTCAAGAGGGTACGGAAGTCCTTTTTTAACATGTAATTTCATTTATGTTCTTTTGCATTATGATGAGCATGGAATTTTGTATCAGATTGTGCTAGAGGCAGATGGTTACCAACCTTATCTTATATCTCCAGAAAAAGGACTTCGGTCTTTAATCAAAGGTGTATTAGAGCTTGCCAAAGAACCATCACGTCTCTGTGTTGACGAGGTATCACTACACATATGTTCTATGTATCTTCTGCACTTGCATTTAGTTATAATGCATCATCTTCTGCTTTTGTTTTTGCTTCAACTAAATGTTCTCTGCCACGTGATTGCTTTTAATGGATACAACAGGTTCATCGTGTGCTTGTGGATATAGTTTCAGCATCAGCAAATGCAACACCTGGGCTTGGAAGATATCCCCATTTCAAGAGAGAGGTGATTATTTATATCTAGTTTCTGCAAAATATGTTCTAATTTAACATGTGCTTGTTTTTGCTTCTTAAAACATCTGTCTGACAGTTATGTTTTTAACTAGGTTGTGGCAATTGCCACTACTGCCTTGGAGGATTTTAAGAATGATGCAAAGAAGATGGTGGTTGCTCTTGTTGACATGGAGCGTGTGTTTGTTCCACCTCAGCACTTCATCCGATTGGTCCAGAGAAGGTATGCCCTGTTTCTTTTCTGGACTGCAAATCTTAATTGTTAATAACTTGAATAAACTTATATTCTATAAAACAGGATGGATAGGCAAAGACGAGAGGAAGAGATCAAGAACAAATCTTCCAAGAAGGCCGTGGATGCAGAACAGTCCTTACTAAACAGGGTATGCCATGTTTTTTGTTAATTGTACACATCCTTTTTATAATTTACTAGGGTTCTGTCTCACTTATTAGCTTCTGTTATCTTTTTACAGTCGGCTAGTCCTCAAACAGGAGGGAACTTAAAATCAATGAAGGATAACAAGGATGCACAAGAGGGACCTGTTTTAAAAACCGCAGGAGCTGATGGGGAGATAACAGCAGGTTTTTTCTTTCACATAATGCTTTTTACTTTTCATGTCTTTGTTGGGTCAAATGATGTTTGTACAAAGAATTATGTTTTTGTGAGTTTTAGGTGAAATCTTATTATGGGCACATGTATTATCATTTGGAATTTATTGGGCACGCAACTATACTTGCTCTGTCGAAATCTCTCTTACTTGTGTTGTTTGTGGCAGGATATTTATTAAAGAAAAGCTCAAAAGCTAATGGATGGAGTAAAAAGTGGTTTGTTTTAAATGAAAAAACTGGGAAGGTTAGTAAAAGAATTTCAATCCGACATGCAACATGTAGATTTGTGTTGTTTCAACACCAAATGAGGCGGGTGGAGGTGTAACTTCAATGTGATTAATATTTTGTTTTTTACCGACAGCTTGGTTACACTAATAAAGTAGAAGAGAAGAATTTCCGTGGTGTGATCACCTTGGAGGTATGTTTTTTTGGCATTCTTATTCTGGCAGTTTAATGTTCATTAGTCGGTGATTTTTTAAGAGACTTGTCATCTTACGGTTGGAGCTCAAGTTCCCATGAGGGTTAATTTTTTTTAAAGTCTTCCTAACTTATTGAAATTAACTAATTTATTAGGAATGCAATATAGAAGAAATTGAAGAGGAAGAACCCCCAGCCAAGAGTTCAAAGGATAAAAAATCAAAGGCAGAAGAAAAGGCACCCAGTCTGGCATTCAAGATAACAAGCAAGGTTGCATACAAGACTGTTTTAAAAGGTGATCTCCAACAGCCTCTTGCATACAATTTCCTTTCTTTGTCTTTTATTTTTTATTTTTTTAACTTTCTGTTTTATAAATAATCTCTCTTAATATGCTTTTCAAACCTAATTTGACTTTTAAATACTTCCACAGCTCACAGTGCTGTAGTATTAAAGGCCGAGAGTGCTGCAGAAAAAGTAGAATGGTTAAACAAATTGAGAAGTGTTGTTGGTGCCAAAGGAGGTCAAGTCATTACCAAGGAAAATGGTCTGCCTATTCGCCATAGTCAATCGGAAGGCTCTCTTGTGAGTGGCATAAAATTCAAATGTTTGACCCTTTAATGTTGTTGATCTGTTAAGTGATTGGATAATTATTGTGAATTTTTAGGATACAATGGTTAGAAAACCTGCAGACCCAGAGGAAGAACTTCGTTGGATGGCTCAGGAAGTACGAGGCTACGTCGAGGCTGTTCTCAACAGCCTTGCAGCCAATGTTCCAAAGGTATTTTTTTTAATATTTCCTTTAAAACGCGGGCCCACATCCATGTCTATGGTACGCCTTCTGTCTTACAGTTCACTGTTCTGGTTTTTAGGCAGTTGTTCTTTGCCAAGTGGAAAAATCTAAAGAGGATATGCTTAATAAGTTATACAGTTCTGTAAGGTAAGCTCCTTTTATTTGGTTTCTTATGAATATAGGTGACAAAATGTACATCGAGGGTCGGATTCGGTTTGATGGACACATATTTTCTTGAATCTAATTAGTAGATAATGATGACTATGTTGCTAGTAGAGTTAATACCATAAAATAATGTTGCTAGTCTGTTAACCCGTTTTCGTACATTAGAGTCCTTTAAGTTGTTTATAAAACACATGTATATGTGAAATCAACAATAAACATCAACTATATAAAAACACTGTCCAGCATTTTTACACACTTGTAACGCCATTTCATCACTTCTGACTGATTCAAGGGATAACACGTCAATATTTTAAGGTTTTTTTTTTTTTTTTTCAAAGAACATTGTATGTCAAACAAGTATAGACTTTAGAGTCTATAATATACCCAAATTGGGTTGAGGGATTTTTTTCATGCAAAATGACAAGTATTGTTGATTTTTTATATGGTATTAACTTTTACTAATATTATGTACGTTCTTGAATAAAGTGATTTATATATGAGGTTGTATCATTGAATTAACACTTTGGTCAAACTTTAAATCGTTGCTTATTTAATTTGTGGGTGTAGTACCCAAAGTACGCCAAGGATTGAGGAGCTGCTTCAAGAGGACGGTAATGTTAAGCGCAAAAGAGAGAAAATCCAGAAACAATCAAGCCTGCTTTCTAAACTCACCAGACAACTAAGCATTCATGAGAATAGAGCAGCTGCAGCCTCGGGAGCCATGTCAAATGGTACTACTAGTCCTGCAGGTAATAATAAATACAAGCTTTATATTTATATTGTTCCAATTATAATAATAATAATAATATAAAATTCTGCCATGGTTGTAAAACAAGGTTTCCAAGGCCGAGTACTCCCCGAGTAGTCGCTACAAGGTAGGTTGCCGAGGCGACTTTCTCTAACTCCGCCTAATTACTCGGAATCGATCAAACGCGGTCAAACTCGGCCAAAATCGGATCTAGTTGGTCAATTCGGGCCGAGTTTGAGTTAAAAAATAATAAAACATAATTTATATGACTATCATATTAAATAATGAATATCATTTTCACGTATTTTGTTATAAATATTAGTAAATTTATGTTATTAGACATATATTTAATTTCCGGAAACTAATTTCTTTATAATTTAACATGTCCGAGTACTCCCCGAGTACTCTCCGCCTCTGCCGAGTACTCTCAACTCCCCGGTCGACCGAATAGGGAGCGCCTAGCGACTTTTGCAACCATTATTCTGCTGTTTATCCGAAATGAACTCTTGCTTTTTTGAACATAAACAGAGTCTCCAAGAAGCAATGGACCATCATCGGGTGATGACTGGAGATCTGCTTTCGATGGTGCTGCTAATGGACCAACGAGCCTCGGCTCTAGGCTTGGGTCTAATGGTCATAGGCGCAGGAATAGTGACCCTTCGGAGAACGGTGATGTGGGTTCAGGATCAAACTCTGGCAGCCGCCGCACCCCAAACCGGTTGCCACCAGCACCACCTGGTTCTGGTTATAGGTTTTAGATTGATTATTGTTAGTTCAAAGAAATGAAATTGAATCTGGTTACTATTACATTACGATGTTTATAGTATGTTTTTGTAGAGTTGTTTTGTAGATATGACATGGTATGGTATGGTTTTCTACTGTTGATTTTGTAGTTTGCGGATTGAGTTGTGTTTGGTTTCGGGTTTTGTATACATAAGACAGGCATGTATTGTTTCAATTTTTGGCTACATGAAGTTTGGCAGGGTTTTTAATCTTCTAGGGTTAACTTCTATGGACCTATTAATATCGCTAAATTTCGTATATTTGTGTTACTAGTTTTAGATTGAAGCTAAGCAGATGACGGCCACTGTTACGTACAAAATAGTAGAGGGATTAGGATTGTAATAGCTAAATAGTCTAGGGTCTATTCGGTAACTGTTGGTTAACCAGATTGTACTTAAACAATCAGATGAGTAAGAATGAACTATCGATGAATTTGAGTAAACTTCTTCCCTCTTGTGTTCTTCTTCTCTCAATAATTGATCAAACACTTTGATACGTAACAATGGTATCAGAGCTATCGTCCTCTTGACCGTGGGTTAGGGCAACAATCAATCGACAGCGGGTAATCATCTGTGTGGATTGAAATTGAACAAACGATTCAAGAATTAGGGAACCAACGGGTTCTTGACAACGAAAATCGAAGGCAGTTATTAAGTATTCTTGAATACTTCAGCAAGCAATCTCTACAACAGCGATAACAATGGTGTTCTTGTGTTTGTGTGGGGGTCTGATACGGGAGAACAGGGTTCACATTTGTGGAACCAGTAGGTGTTCTTGTGGTGGGTTACAATTTGAAGGCAGGGCTCATTTTTGTGGCTACAATCCAGATTATTCAAAACCACCAACCGATTATGAACTTTGGAGGGGTTTAAGAACTTCTGATGAATGGATGGGATCACCAAAATGGGGAAAACAGAGTCCTAGCTTGTTCAACACCAAGAATCAAGAACCAAGAATTCTAAATACTGCATCAGCTATGGAAGAAATCAGGAACTTACAACAGGCAGGTTCATTTCAAGATTATTGAAATTCATTTGATTTTCTCCTTTCTAAAGTGGTTTTAAGTGAGGATTATGCTACAAGTTTATTCATAGGGGGTCTTAAACCTGAAATTGGGGGTTGGGTTAAGTTGTTTGGACCAAAGAGACTTGAGGATGCCTATGAAAGGGCAAAGAAACAAGATACTTTTCTTGCCATTTTCCATGGCAGTAAAGAATTTAAGAAGGTAGGAGATCAATCATTTAGTACGAATCATGATGAGCAATTTAATGAAATTGAAATTCAAGCCGTTGATGAATCTGAAAATGGGGTTGAGATTCAAGAACCCATTGATCAAGATTCATGTAATAGTGAGGATTCAAAAGAAATTGAATATGGAATGATTTCTTTAATTCAAGATGTCGCGTTTGAAAATGAACTGGTTCCGGTAATTCAAAATAACATGTTGGAAGAGGAATTTGGTTCCTTGAATCAGAGAAGAAACGAGTTGTTACATCTAAAACTAAAAACCTTATGGGTGATGATGTTGTAGTGAATGAAAAGAATTACACAGGCAATTACAAAGGGCATGGGCCAGGGAATTTTGTTGAGAACAAGATTGGAGAAGTCTATGCTATGGGTTATAGTCAAAACAATGGAATTGCATTACAAACTGTTACAAAAGATAAAAGGTTTAATGTGTTTAAGACTAAGAAAAAGTGGCAATTAAGTGTTGAGTTAATGGTCGTTAAAGGTTTTGAATGGAAACCGGGTTGGCGAAGTGGTTCGGCTTGTGTTAGTTATGTTGAAGGCTCTCCTATTAAAGTATCAGCCCTCATGGTTACTAAGAAGAAAGATGAATATAGGAATCTGAATTTGAAACTTATATACAAAAATCATGGTTTATATGGAGAACATTATGAAATTTCTTCAGTTGATGAGCAAAAGAATCAGGGAATGAGAAATAGGAAGATATCTTGCAATGTTGATAGTCATTTTGGTGGAGTTGTTGACCAGTTGATGTTGTTTGGAAAAGTTAACAGACCCATTTTAGGAATTAAGTTTGTACTAGATCATTCTGTAGAGCAATCAGAAGTAAGCAGAGTACTTGTTTCAGAGGCTCCTCCAAACAGCTCAGCTGGAAAAGGACTAGCCGATTTCAAAATTTTTGTAAGTGTTGCAATACAATTCACTCCGAACACCACTATCGATATCTTTTATCGTCCATATGAGCCAGTTCTGAACACATTATCTACGATAGTTGGAGCTGAGGAAGCAACTGAAATGACACAAAGAATATACAAGAAGTCGAATGTTCATTTTGAAGTAAAAAGATTGGCTGCTGACTGTGTTTTGCTTGATTATAAAGAGAAATCAAATGGAGTTCAAGCTCAAGTACGTATACCTGTGACTAGGCTCAAAACCAAGGAGAAAGAAAGACATATTGGCCTAGCCGACTGGTTGGGAAAGGCTCAGCAACCAACTGGTTCAATCCTGTTCTTGGGCCTCGCTTGTATTGGGAAAATAAAGGTTACTAAGGCTCTTGCAAAACAGTTTTCTGATGATGAAAAACTTCGTATTAGGATTGATATGTCTGAGTACGTGAAGCAATACTTTGTTACCCGATTAATTGGTGCTCCACCTGGGTATGTTGTTCATGAAGAAGGCAATCAACTTACTGAATCCAGGAGGAGAAAATTGACAAGTGCTGAATTAATTGATGAAGGAGAGGAATTTCATCAATTTGGTGAAGCTCAAGGAATCACTAATGGTTTTGCAAAAGATTTTTCACACTTTGGATTTGATACTTTTGATTAGATTTTTTTTTTTTTTTTTTTCTGATTTTTGGGGACAAAAATCTAATATGAGGGGAGTATTGTTACGTACAAAATAGTAGAGGGATTAGGATTGTAATAGCTAAATAGTCTAGGGTCTATTCGGTAACTGTTGGTTAACCAGATTGTACTTAAACAATCAGACGAGTAAGAATGAACTATCGATGAATTTGAGTAAACTTCTTCCCTCTTGTGTTCTTCTTCTCTCAATAATCGATCAAACACTTTGATACGTAACAGCCACCATAGGCTTCTTTATATCGACTGTAAGCTTGAAGGGTGTCGGTTGGAATTAAAATGAAGCTTGATATAGTTTTCTATTAATTGAATCACTAAACTTTTGTATATTATACTTTGACCACAAAAGTTTTTCCTATAAACACATGTACTTTGAAATTTTTTGCTTACTTCCGGACACTTTAGGTAAATGTTTTTTTTTCTATACTATCCAATTTTACATTTACCCCTCTACACTTTATTTAAGTTATTTCACTTTTTGTTTTAACCAATTTAATTTGCTATCTTTTTATCCTTTGAAATTGTACGTTTACCCTACACTTAATGGGGATGGTTATTGTTTTAGGCCAGGTGTACAAGTGGCGCGCCACGTCATACATAGGCTTTATGAGACATTATATCACTAAAAAGCATAGTCATAAAGCCTCTACCCATCATTATCTAATTTTTATTAATTAATTAAAAAACACTTAACTATTTTTTATTGGTCAAAATTTTGAAACTCTCCTTCACGCTGTTATCAACATACCGCCCCCAACAATTTGAGACCCCATAGCGCCCCCTGTAATGGTGTTCAGGGGTGCTATGCCCATTTTTTCCTTGTGATGACACCCCATTACGTTAGGCCTTAGAAGGTTAAATTGTACAAAGTGTAGGAGATTCTAAGGAAAAATAATTTTGGAAAATCCAATATTGCTAGCTCATAAACCCACTCCGCCCGTGATTTTCAAACTGTTGTAACTTTATAATATGATAATATATTCTTTTTTTTAAATTTCATCGTATTAACGAGCATTTTGTCCTCTTTAATTTGAGTAGGCTATTGCTGTAGTTTTCTTAATTTTAAATTTTTTACAAGATACATGACTACGTTATTACACATTCAATACAAATCATTAGGTGATTACATATTTAATAAGATTTGTTATAATTGATATTATTACACTTATGTTCATTATGTGATCCCACATTCTATACTAAGAACTTAATTATTTATGTTTTATCACGTGATTTAATCTGTAATATACGACATTACGTGGTTATTATAGGTTGATTGGTTAATGTTTGTATTACATTTGTACTTAATGTGTGATTAGACCTGAAATATTAGGCATTCCAAGAAATATTATGTATTACATCTTTTTTTATTATGGTTAGTACGTAATTACATAATCACTTAGTGGATTTTCACATAAATACTATAATTAAATCACGTAATAATACATAGTCAACTATTGTTACGTAATTACGTACTGGAACATATTCACGTAACGTTATAGCAAAATATTTTTTTTAGAATAAGAAAACTACAACAAAAGGCAATAGCCTACTCAAATTAAAGAGAATGAAATGTTTGTTTGTTAATATAGTGTAATTTTAAATATATGTGTGTGTATATATATATATATATATATATATATATATAGGGCCAGGATCATTTCAGAACCATAAATATTTACAGAACTCGCAGAACTCCTAATAAATAATCTTTTTGTTTATACATTTTTATGTTTAGGATAATTTTATCATTTATTATGTGTATTTTTACGATTACATACATATTAAGAGTCATTTTAACATTTTTTATATGTAATTTTATAATTACACATATGTAAACTAGGTTTTTACATATATGTAATTAGTTATGACACATATATATAATTTGGCAATTAAACATATGTAAACTACTTTTAACATGTATGTAATCAAAGAAATACAGATAATAGATGATAAAAAGATCCTAAATACAAAAACTTATATATAAAATGATTGTTTATTAGGAGTTCTGCGAGTTCTGCAATTATTTAGAGTTCTGAAATGATCCTAACCCTATATATATAGGGTGAGAGCTGGCTACAAAGTCTATTTTTCCTACAAAGTGTAAAAAGTCATAAAACACCACAATTTCAGCCATAAAACACACTCAAAACCCACAAATAACAAAGTGAAGATTACTAAAACACCATATATGTGGGTTTTGTGTTGTGTTTTGGATGATAAGCCTTCGATTAACGAATGACTAACATTAGTGTGTTTTATGTTGATTATTATGTTGTGTTTTATATTCATAGTTCTACAATGATGTGTTTGAAGTTTTTATGGAATGTTAGGGTTTGGATATTGTGTTTTAGTGATCTTCACTCTCTTATTTGTGGGTTTTAAGTGTGTTTTATAGCTGAAATTGTGGTGTTTTATGACTTTGTACACTTTGTAGGAAAAATGGACTTTGTAGCCGAACCCCACCCATATATATATATATATATATATATATATATATATATATAGAGAGAGAGAGAAAGTATAATGTACAAAACTGCTTAACGTACATTAACATACGCGACCAAATACATAACGTGCGTGATTATTTTTTTTACCATCATAACGTGCGTGATTATCACCTCCCATGCGTGATTATCACCAAATAACTGCTCCCATGCGTGATTAATTGATCCATGCGTGATTATGGCCCTGATCTGATGGTTACGCTTGTCGCGTACGTGAAGTATGATAAGGCTTTTTGTATGTTAACCTTTCTCTCTCTCTCTCTCTCTCTCTCTCTCTCTCTTTCTCTCTCTCTCTCTCTCTATATATATATATATATATATATATATATATAGGGGAAGGTTCAAGTGAAAACTTCTTTTATCGCGAGAACCCGAAAACTAACTAAAAAAGCCTAAAAAATATACCAATTTTTTGTTACATTTTTTTTATTAAAAATCGTAATTACATAGTTAGTCCTTGTGGTTTACACAAAGTAACAATCTAAGGTACTAATAGTTTAAAATCACTTCTTAGGGTACTAACTTTCTATTTTTTTTAACATGTGGGGGTATTAACGTTAATTCCATGGTAACTATTAGTACCTTAGATTGTTAGTTTGTGTAAACCGCTGGGACTAACTATGTAATTAATTATGTAATTAATACCCCCCACATGTTAAAAAATGGAAAGTTAGTACCCCAGGAAGTGATTTTAAACTATTAGTACTTTAAATTGTTAGTTTGTGTAAACCACAGGGACTAAATATGTAATTAACTCCTAATTTTTATATATAAAAAAAACTATAAAAAAATTTGTAATGCACATGTATAATAATACACAACACATGTGCAGTACAAGTTTTTTTTTTGGAATTTTTTTATATACAAAAACTAGCGAAAATTAGTAAAGAATTTTTTTTGGTATTTTAGTTAGTTTTCGAGTTCTCGCGATAAAAGGAGTTTTTAATTGAACCTTCCCCTGTGTTGTGTGTGTGTGTGTGTGTATAGGGACAGGATTTAGAGAAACGGTGAAAAGTATGAGAACGGTGAGAACGGTTATGGATCGTACGATCAAAACAATCTATGGACTAGATTGGGGCGGTGGCGTTTCGTAAATAACACCAATTCTATTAAGTGGACGCGCTTCATTAAGGGTAAAAGGGTCTTTAGACTTCTCTACCAAAAACGCCAAACTAATGAATAAAATGCCATTACGGGCCAAAACTGTCACACCCCAACCGATGGCGGAATCATCGGGGCGCGACACTAGGCGAATCAGATTGCTCAAGAGAATCCATTACAACTAAATTGCGACAGTATTTATTACGTTTGTTATCCCATACTAACAATCAGTACAATCACATAAGTTATCACAGATTTCTTGTCCTCTCGAACAATACAAATCCGACGACCTAGATTTTAGGTGAGTTTCTACACTTCCTAGCTTGATTTGATGTAGTATGCGATCTAACCTGCAACATACGTTAAAATAATGTCAATACAAAAGTATTGGCGAGCATACAAGTTTGATATGTAATAGTGTAATAGATAAAAGCTGCGAATTTCTACATACATAAACGTAATACACGACATATATACTCACAAAACTGATACTACAGCTAAGTCCTCGAGCTTCGATCGCGATTGCTAAACTAGGCCCCGTCAGGAACAATAGTACTATACTAGTCATGGTGGGACGTCGCGAGTATAAGTCCTAGCACATATGTAACTAGCATCACGTATAACTATGCACGTAAGTCATTCACAAGTGATAAGTAGTTTAAGCATTTGATGTGATTCGATTTGATAGTAACATATGTTACACCCAAAAGTGCAAAAGCAAAAAGGGTTCAAGTATACTCACAGTCGGTGTTCAGTTAGTAAACACAACTTGGTTGGATTGAAGGGAGCGCGTCCGAGATTAGCCTGATTATAGATTGATAGCGTAAGCGTTGAATAGTGCGATAACAGTGGCGGTAAACCAAGTGTCGGATGGTAATCCGACCGGATGACAATCCGATCGGATGGCCAGTCGACCGGGTGGCAGTCCGTTCGGATGGTCATCCGATCGGATGACCATTCGATTGGATTGTCGCCTTGGTTGGTGATGAGGTGTTTGCGTATGATAGTTTGCCTTTTAAAGTTTTCGTTGTAGCGTATGATAGTTTGCCTTTCAGGTCGGTCGATCGGACGGTCGTTCGATCGGACGGCAACCCGTTCGGTTGGGCACTTCAGTGAGAACAAGTTAATAGCAGGGTGTCACTCGATCGGACGGTCGTTCGGTCGGGTGGCATCCTTGGTGCATTGAACATGTTGAAAATTGTTTAGGTGTTGAAGTTTCGAAACATCACATAGTCGGATGGTCGGCCGATCGAGTGGTAACTCGATCGGACTGCAATCCGTTCGGTGTTCCACAACACTTGAAGCTTGATTTGAAAGCTAAGGTGGGGCCAAGGTGCAAGCCGTACGGGTGGCCGGTCGTCCGGGTGGCTGTCCGTTCGAACGACACTCCGTCCTGGTTGACCTGTTCGTCTTACACTTGGTTGTTTTGATAGTTTGTCGTTTTGATCGAGACGACGTGATAACGTGCCAAACAACAGAACTCCATTACGAACCAAGCCTTCCTATTAAACCGGAATCACCCTGGTCCGATCAGTTAACTGTCCGTAACGGTTGTTCATGCTTAACCCGAAATCGGTTGTCTCTTTAGACGGAATCCGATTTGGAACCAACACTTCACTTAGAATGAGTAGAAGATCGGAACGAGCTCTGATTCCATCGGTTTTGAGTGCATTGAGTGTAAAAGAGTTGAAAGAAAGTTAGAAAACCATTTTTCAATCCTTTTATTCCTGATTATGTGTAGATTTGTGTGAAAATATTGTTTATACCTTGTGGAAATCCTTCGGATCTGAGTTGTTCTTGGTGGAATGAGGTCAACACTTGAAGTTCATAAGAACTCCATGATGACATCATCCTAGAACACCCCAAATCCATTGATTTCACGGTTTAAAGTTAAGATTCAAAGGTGAAAAGGATGAAGAAGTGTGCGTAGATTATAGAAGTACAAGATTTAAAGTAGAAACTTACAAGAATTGCGAGAAATCGAGAGAAAATGGCGAGAAGGCGTCTGGTCGAGAGAGAGAGAGAGCAGTCACATCAATTGTTGTTGATGTGACAAGTGGGGTATTTATAGGAAAAGGAGGAGAAAGGCGGTGCAGTGCATCGGGTCGGATGGCTGTCCGACTGGTTGGTTGTCCGATCGGATGGCTTTCCGATCGGATGTCCATTCAATCGAAGTGCCATTCGATCAAACGCCTCCGGCGAGCTAAGTTTTGGCATTCCGTTTCGATTGTTAAGCGTTGCGATAGTTTGATTACACATTCTCATCCACATTTCCATATATTTATTATAATTAGCTACGTTGGGTCGTATATACATATCCATATTTCAAAGCTGTGATACAATAACCGGGTTTCGTTTCGAATATGCGTTGCTTTGCGACGCCTCACGATCATCGAGGGGGGTAGAATAGGTCCTCACTCAACGTCATCGTGAACGTTAATGTGTGTAATGCGATGTGCATTTTGAATAATGAGTTGCACTGCGACACATCACGGCTATCAAGGAGGGTAGAATTGGTCCTCATTTGATATCTTCGTGGTTGCCAGCAAGTGCAATGTGATGTGATAGCTATAAAGTATGCGTAATATGCGGAAATACTGCGAAATAACGATGTATGCGATATAGGTACATTATGATCCGAATCCCTGGTGTTAGGCGTAACGAGTGTAACGAGTAGTAACAACGCAGGAACGTGCGGGTTGTTACAGTCTCCCCTGCTTTAGGAAATTTCGTCCCGAAATTAATCCACAAGAAGGGTCGCGAGGATCGATGCGAGTGAGAGTAGCGGTTAATAGCGTCAAAATAAGCGAGCGATCGATTGAAATTCGACAAGCGAGAGCATCACGAAGACTAAGCGAGAGTGACGAGTAATACGATTCGAACAACCAAAAGCGATAACACACATGAGAATGCGATCCGCAGCGTTTTAAATTTCTGAAAAGTCGATTAATTTGGAGAACTTGTTTATGCAAATCTTCTCATGGCGCGGCATTAACTGTATCGATGTCCACACCAGCGCTATGGGAAGGGTTTTATTAGGTTACTAAAAGATTTTAGGGTGTAAAAACTCGTTTTACGAGGTTTTCTCGTCACGCGGCAGTAACTTGAGTCGATTGTCACCCCATCGTTACAAGATAATCTCGTTTTGTACAACGGTTTTGATCAAAATTTTAGAAAAAGTTTTGTAAGGAAAGGTTGGTTTAATCTTTTGGTAAACAAAGCTTTTTAATAATATCTAGAATTAAATTTTCAAGGTCGGCCCCGCATGGCACTTTTCCACGAAAGTTCGACAATATGGCTAAAACACACATATATATATAGGAAGTACCAACGGCGTATCCACCATGTTTTAGCCATATGGCTTTAGTCTCGTGAGGTGGTGTCATGTGTGTCGACATAGAACTGATAGATTTCGATTCCCTCGGTCCAAGCGAAAGATGGCCGGACCAAGTGTAAGAGAAGGATTGAGCAAACTGAGCGATGAAGTCGTTTTCGAACTCAGTTTAACGATACGAGCGAGTGCTACAAGCGATGAGCGGTACGCGAATATTGATAGCACAAACAAAGATAACAAGCGAAGATAACGGCGATAGGCAAAACGAATAAGCGACAAGCGATAGCGACAATCTGTTAAGCGATAGGCGACGATCGATGCGTTGCAAGCGATAAGAATATACGCGATTAATGCGATTCGATTGGATTGATCAACACCACAAAATTTAACTAACCTTGAACCCCACATGGCCCTTTTTCCATGAAAGTCTGCTGATATGGCTAAAACACTTATATATAGGAAGTACCAGCGGCGTATCCACCATGCTTTAACCATATGAGTTTCGTCTCGTGAAGCGAGGTCACGTGTGCTAACTTAACACAGATACGGTAAGCGATAGCGTTAGCGATAGGCGACGAGCGATACACAATGAGAGATGGAGCAATACACAAGCGATAGATCGGTACACAAGCGATATAGTGATACCCACGATATGCGATAGTGCGATTAAGCGAATAGTGCGATTTTGATTAGATTCCACATTAAAACCCACATTAAGCCCCACATGGCATCTTTCCACAAAAGTCTGCCAATATGGCTAAAACACTTATATATAGGAAGTACCAGCGGCGTATCCACCATGTTTTATCCATACTAGATCCGTTTCGTGAATCGATGTCATGTGTGCCAACATACACAAGTAGCGATAAGCGTTAGAAGTGATAAGCGATGCGAGCATCGAAGCGATGAGATCGATAGATGCGTTAAGCGTTAAAGTGTTGCGAGGGTGATGTGCGTTAGATTCCAGCGAAATTGCGATTGAGTTGCGATTAAAGACTTACGACTAGTCTTGCGTCGATGCAATTGCCCTGCGGGGGTAGACTCTCCAGAGTCCATCGATGAGGCATTTGCATTGCGTTTGCAGACTTACGAAAAGTCTCGCGATGATGCGATGTAATTGTTACGCCTTGCGAATGAGTGCAGTGTGTCGAAAATAACCATAATAGTATAGGTCTAAATAACGTTCAACTCCACGTGGCACCTTCTTCACGAGACTTTGGTAGTATGACAAAGCACACCTTGCTTTACCCCTATTACTTGCATCCCGTGAATAGATGTCGCACTTTGTTGACATGGTCAAGACACTTATATATAGGAAGTACCAGCGGCGTATCCACCACGCTCGACCATGCTTTTAACGTTATGGCACCATTAGAACTCACTACGATCTCCGTGCACTGACCAAAATAATCCCGTGTGCACCCGTGATTAGTCGTTCCTTGCACGTTTATCGTACCTTATTCTAAGGGTGTAGTAAGGGTAAAACACATTATATTATGATATAATATATAGCATGTGTGTGATTCCAGATTAAGTGCGAAGACGAGAGAGAAAGCGAGAGATAAATAGAGTCCCCATTGCGTCGAGAAATAGAACAAATTCAACACATAAAAGAAACTAATGGCGAAAATCGTAGCGTTACAACAACATTGGAAGCATAACTAATGTTGCTGTGGAGGACTTCTACGGAGACTGCGGTTGTTGCTGAAATTCCTCAAGTCTGCGGCCCCGTGCGGCAGTGCTGGGTAAGATGACCATACCAGTTGCAATTTGCGCAAAAGCGACAGTTAGCTTCTGGCGGGTGATGATACGTACACATGAGACACAGGGGATGAGTTCCGTTGTAGTCACGCTTCGAGTGAACTGGAATTGCTTGGAGAGGTTCTGGCTGCGACAGTTTGGTTGTTGAAGAGTTTGGGCTCAGGCTATTTCGTTTGCGGTTGGACTGAGCTTCCTGAAGTTGTGCGTTGGAGTCGAAGGATTCGTCCGAAGTCTCACCTGAAGAATCGTCGGTAGAATCGTCAGAGGAATCGTCGGAAGAATCGTCAGAAGAGTCGATGACGATTGCTTGATGAGCTTGTTTGACAGGATTCTTGGGAAAAATCCGTCCAAGACTCGTTTGTCATTGATTTCTGCGGCCACGCGGTAGGTTTCTTCGATGGTAGCAGGTCTTGCAGCTTCGACAAAATCGCCCACACACTCAGGCAAGCCGCGAATGTACTTCGTGATGGCTTTTTCTGAAGTGTTGACTTGACTTAGGCAGATTATGCTAAGCTGTTTAAACCTTGCCGTGTAGCCAGCATTGTCACTTTCGACTTGCTTGATCTCCCAAAATTCGTTCTCTAGCTTCTGGCCTTTGTGGGGAGGACAGTACTCTTTCTTCATGAGCTCTTTCAGCTCATCCCAAGAGAGAGCGTAAGCTGCGGTGTAACACCCCAAAAAACGGGTTTGGTAATCAAACCACGTTAATACTAATGACTTGGTAAAATACCATTAGTGGTAAAATTTAACCCGGTGAATATTAGGATAAGAAATAAATAATCCTAATATTAACTAAAAGGTGAATAAAAGCTTCTAATGGAGTGAAATTTATAAGAGGCCGAGTAACGAGATTTAAAATAAACTTAGTCATATATTTTCAGAACCCACCAATTTAACTAGGAATGTTTAACCTAGTTAATAAGTGGGGAATATTGTTAGAAATAAGTAGGTTGTGCCCTACTTAATTAACTAACCAAACATGAGGGACCAAAATGGGGTAACTTGAAAATGGTTTTATTAAACTAAAAAAATAACACAACACACACACAAGAGTGTGTGGTGCGTGTCTGGATCGAGCACAGGGGGCTCCCATGGAGCCAAAAACCCTAATTCACATATAATCATCAAATTTAAGGATCAAATGAAGCTCAAATTCACAACCGAACGTGAATTAATGATCACCCGAACAAGAGGATCATAAGGTATGTAAAATCTTGATGTTTGGTGAAGTTGTAAGAATTTGATAATCATCCTAATCGCGAATTAGGTATGGATTAGAGAAGCTATGGCTAGATTAGTGATGTATACTTGCTTAGGAACGAAACCCTAAGTGAAAATCATACATAACATGCTATGGATTGATGGAATTGGTGAATTAACACACTTAGATAAGTGGGTTTTGATGTTATGATGAAATAGATGATATAGATATGCTTAGAATCATCATGCATGTTAAGTAATCAAGAAATACTTAAACAATTTGCAAGTTTGAGTATTTGATCATAAGTGATAGTGGTGAATTTTGATATTAATCTTGGTAAAAATAACTAATTATTAACTAGTTGTAAATGTGTAAAAATGTATGCACATTAGGTGTTTGTTAAAATGCCTAAATGAAAACTAAAGTGTTGAAATTAGAGTGAAAATGTGTATTTGAATAATATGGCAAGTTATATGAAATATGAAACAAGAAGAGTTCTAATCATCATGCTGATTTGAACTAATGTTATAAATCATGTGGTCGAAAGTAGTTAACTTTAATAAGCTAAGTTAACTAATCATGAAGTCGAATAGTAGTTTTGACTTATGAAATAAGTGAGATGGAATAGTCGTGAATAATTATGACTAATCTAACCATCTTACAATTTACAATGATAGTTTGACGATTAACAAGCTAGGTGAAAGCTTGGGAACGAAGCGGGTCAAACGAAGCAAGAATGACGGAAAAGCATAATTTGGAAGTAAGGTAAGTATAGCTTACACTAGTCATATATTTTAGAATGTTCTTTTGTCGTATTAATTACGAATAAGATAAATGCCTAATCGAGATATGATGTTCCGGCGTGTAGTCGTACGGAACAAGATAACCAAATAGGATAAGAAACCGTATTGATGGTTAAAAATGAGTTAAATCGGTAATTCGATCATGTTATGACGAATGAAATATGTACTTTTAAAGGTTACCATATAAGGTAAATCATGATAACTAATAAGGGTAAAATTGTAATAGATGTCATCTCTCTAATAATTGGTCATTTAGACCAAACGGGTCAAAAGGTGAAATTATCACCCTTTGACAATATCGACTAATGGGTTGTCGAGTTGTATGATTTTAGGGAATAAATAACACATGGATGTTTACAGTGCTATCACTTAGCAGCCACTAAGGCAAGGTATTGAAATGGGTCAATATATTGATCCGAGCCAGGTATGTATAATGACACAACTCATCATGTAGAATTTGGAGTTCTATAAGAGTTAGACAAGTTTAAAGTATAGATATTCGGTTATCTTTTAGGTAAACCGAATAAATTGAATTATGTTTATGGTGTTTTAGAAGCACATGGGTTACAAACAAGAATTATAGTTAAAAGGTACGATTTTGAGTCAAACAAGTATTTAAAGGTCCTTGTAGTAAAAGAAGGATGAAAATTGACCAAATTGCCCTTGTAAGCTAATTTGAACGAACGACCCATAAAGGTGGTTCGGAAACAAGTTTTATGATTAAATGAATGCTTAGAATGAGTATAGATAGTGAAGGATGTAAATTCTTGGGTCGAAAGACTTTCTATGAGTCTTTGCCGTAAAATGATAATCCGAGGGGTAAAAACTCGGAACATATAGATATCTACATTAAATCCAACGCACATATAGATGTGGTGGAAGATAACTTGATAAGAAATGTAGGAATAAGATGCTAGAAATGAATGAAAGCGATTTTGATGCGGGCCCAAGTGTGGAGGAGCGGGCCATCTTGTATTTGGAGGCCCAAGATCGCGTAACAAAAGGGGCTTCACTAAAATGGCTGTAACTTGGGCTACGGAGGTCCGTTTTGGGCGTGCGACCAGGCGAAACGAACGTGAGGAAAAGCTCCATCTTGCTGCAAACAGCCTTTGGTGGTTTGGGTCATCGTCCGGGCCAAAAAACGCTTATTTCCATTAGTTATTTGCATTTTTATGTTTTTTTAAGAATTTTGGGCATTTTGTTTTTGGGCTTGTGTTTGGCCCGTTATCTTTTTTAGGCCCATTTCGAATTTCTGTTCTTATTTATATGTCCCTTTAGTAATTGAAACGATCAGACTTGAATTTTGAGAAAACTGAATTTTCACTTCAAATTCCGTGGCCTTTGGGTTGCAATTTGGGGGTTGGGGAAGAACTACACGGGTATTCGTAGAATCAACGTGTTTGATCTTCATTATCACACTACTCACTACATCAGTTGGTATCAGAGCCGAATTCCTGGCTCAAAATGCCTCCGAGGAGAAACAACAACAGGCCTCTCGATGAAGTGTATGAACGAGAGTTGGAGCAGCGACTTATGGCGAGAGTGGATGAGCGGTTGGATCGAGTGGTCAATCAGTTGACTGATCGGATGGCCGACTTGATCAATCGTAGGAGGCAGGGACCCAATGACGGGTATGGTTCAGATTTTAGTAACCCATTTGGTGATGGTTCGGCTTCCGAAGACGAACAGGAAGGGCGGCCAAGGGGTGAACGTGGAGGGGGTAACAGGCGTTGGGATTCTGGGATAAGAGTTGATATTCCAGAATTTGATGGGTCTAGTTTGAATCCGGAGGGGTTCATTGATTGGTTGGCTACCGTGGAGGAGGTGTTTGAGTACAAAGAGGTTCCTGAAAATAAGCGGGTGGCCTTGATCGCTACCAGGTTACGTGGTAGGGCCTCTGCGTGGTGGCAGCAATTGAAGTTAACACGAGACAGGCTCGGAAAGTCAAGGATTGTGACATGGACCAAGATGAAGAAATGCTTGCGGTCCAACTTTTTGCCTCATAATTTTCAAAGGTTGATGTACCAACGTCTGGAGAATTTAAAACAGGGGGCTAAGTCTGTTGATGATTATACAACGGAGTTTTATCAGTTGATTGCGAGGAATGATATTCAAGAACCGGAGGAGCAACTTGTTTCTCGGTATATTGGGGGTCTAAGGGTTCAAATCATGGAGTCCGTGAACCTTTTTGACCCGTTAACCATTCCAGAGGCACATCAACGGGCGTTGGCCTTTGAGAAGCAAAACCGTCGGGTGGGCGGTTCATTTACCCCTGCTGGGGGAAACGTTGGGTCGGGCAGCGGGGCACCTCGTGGCGGGCCTAGTCAGCAAAGGTCGGGGGTTAACAATACTGGGCCTACTTCTAAGGGGGCTAGTAGTAGTGGTCTGAGATGTTTCAGTTGTGGTGAGACGGGCCATCGTCAAGCTGAGTGCAAGAAGGCTGGTAAAAGACACTTGTTTGCTGAATCTGAAGATGATCAATATGAAGAATATGAAAATAACCCAGTGTATGATGAAGAAACCGAGTACGAAGAAGAGGTTGTGACCGGTGATGTTGGGGTGAACTTGGTGGTCAGGCGCTCTTGCTATACACCAAAGGCAGATGGGGATGACTGGCTGAAGCACAACATCTTCCACTCAACATGTACTATTTTGGGGAAGGTTTGCACGTTCGTTATTGATTCAGGGAGTTGTGACAATCTGATTTCTGAAGAGGCAGTTCAAAAGTTGGCCTTGAAGACAGAGAGTCACCCGAAACCTTATAAGCTTCAATGGCTTAAAAAGGGAGGTGAAGTGACGGTATCTAAAAGGGCACTTGTTTCAATTTCCAATGGGTCCACGTACAAAGATGATGTTGTGTGTGATGTGGTCCCGATGGACGCGTGTCACTTATTGCTGGGCAGACCTTGGGAGTACGAGCGTAACATAGAACATAATGGCCGGACCAATACTTATAGCTTTCTGTTTGGTGGTGTGAAGATCACTCTTGTTCCTAGCAAGCCTAAGCAGTTAGCCACAAAACAGTCGGGTACTCTGTTGACCATTAGTCAGTTTCAGGATGAGTTGGAGGAAGCGGAAAATGTTTTTATGTTGATTGGGAAGCCGGTGCCCGAGGAAGTCGAAATTCCTGAATGTATGGTTCCGTTGTTCGGGGAGTTTGTTGATGTTTTCCCAGATGATCTACCTGCCGGGTTGCCACCCCTACGTGACATCCAACATCACATTGATTTGGAACCAGGGGCCCAACTACCCAACAAGCCCCATTACAGAATGAGCCCAAAAGAACATGAGGAATTACGTCGGCAGGTTGAAGACTTAATTTCTAAGGGGTATGTTCGAGAAAGCATGAGTCCTTGTGCTGTTCCTGCTCTTTTGACTCCTAAGAAGGATGGGACGTGGCGTATGTGTGTTGACAGTCGTGCGGTCAACAAGATCACTGTAAGGTACCGATTTCCGATTCCCCGACTTGATGATTTACTTGATCAGATTAGTGGTGCTACTATTTTTACGAAGTTAGATTTGAAAAGTGGGTATTACCAGATTCGTCTTAGACCGGGTGACGAGTGGAAGACTGCCTTCAAGACTCGTGAAGGGTTGTATGAGTGGTTGGTGATGCCATTTGGTTTATCTAACGCACCCAGTACTTTTATGCGTGTGACGAATCAGTTGTTTAGACCCTTTATTGGTAAATTTGTGGTGGTCTATTTTGACGATGTTCTTATTTATAGCCCTAATTTTGATGAGCATGTGAAGCATGTACGACTGGTTTTGACTTTGCTCCGAAGGGATAACTTGTATGCAGCCAAAAAGAAGTGTGTCTTTATGGTCCCTAAGGTCCTGTTTTTGGGGTATGTTGTTTCTGGTGACGGGATACAGGTGGATGAATCAAAGGTAGCGGCTGTTAAGCAGTGGCCAACTCCAACTACGATAACAGAAGTACGTAGCTTCCATGGTCTTGCTTCATTTTATAGACGGTTCATTCGAAATTTCAGTTCCCTTATGGCGCCAGTGACTGACTGCATGAAGGGAAAGACTTTTATATGGACTGAGGAGGCAGAGTCAGCTTTTCAGTTAATCAAGGAAAAGCTTACAACAGCACCAATTCTAATATTGCCAGATTTTTCTCGGGTTTTTGAGTTGCACATAGATGCCTCGTAGGGTGGTATTGGGGCAGTCCTCAGTCAAGGGGGGCGTCCAGTTTCTTATTTCAGTGAGAAGTTGACTGGGCCAAAGTTACGTTATAGCACTTATGATCTTGAATTTTATGCAGTGGTCCAGGCTGTGAAACATTGGCGGCATTATTTGTTTCACAAGGAGTTTGTCTTATTTACAGACCATGATTCGTTGAGGCATATCCGCGGTCAAGATAAAGTGTCACATAAGCATGCCCGTTGGATGGCTTTCTTGGAAAAGTTTACTTTTGTTGTGAAGCATAAATCTGGAAATTCGAATCGTGTGGCAGATGCCTTGAGCAGAAGGAGTAGCCTGCTTGTTTCTATGAGAGTTGTTGTACCCGGGCTAGACAATCTCATGGAACAACTCACAACAGATCCGTATTTTTCTGTCATTTTGCAGGATGTGCAGTTTGGGAAGAGGACAGATTTTCTTGTGCATGACGGTTTTCTTTTTAAGGAAAATCAATTATGTATTCCTAATTCCAGCCTCCGCCTTCAAATAATTAAAGAACTGCATGGAGAAGGGCATGTGGGTAGAGACCGTACTTTACGATTGGTGCAGTCTTCTTATTTTTGGCCTACTATGCGGAGGGATGTTGATCGGTGTGTTAGACGTTGCAGGATCTGTCAAGTTTCAAAAGGCACAGCTACCAATGCAGGGCTTTATATGCCTCTACCCATTCCTCGGCAACCTTGGGTAGATATTAGCATGGATTTTGTGTTGGGATTACCCCGTACTCAGCGTGGTAATGATTCGATCTTTGTAGTGGTGGACCGGTTTTCTAAAATGGTGCACTTTATTCCTTGCAAGAAGACAACATATGCAGTTAATGTGGCTCAGTTGTTCTTTCGAGATATCTATCGTTTGCATGGTTTGCCATCCTCTATAGTTTCTGATCGGGATACTCGTTTCTTGAGTCATTTTTGGCGAAGTCTATGGAAAATGGTGAATACTCAGCTCAATTTTAGTAGTGCTTACCACCCACAAACTGATGGGCAGACGGAGGTTGTTAATCGGTCACTTGGTAATCTTTTGCGGTGTCTTGTGGGTGATCATGTGAAGTCTTGGGATCAAAAGCTTTGTCAGGCTGAGTTTGCTCATAATCATGCTGTTAATAGGAGCACTGGGTTTAGTCCATTTGAGGTGGTCTATTCTGCTAAGCCTCGGGGTCCTCTTGATTTGATGTCACTTTCTACCCCAGGTTCTGTTCCCAAGAAGGTGCAAGATTTTGTGGTTGGGTTACATGATGTTCATAAAGCTGTGCAGGATAACTTGGCCAACGCTAATTCAAAGTACAAGCAAGCTGCAGATCAAAAGCGTAGGCAAGTTGATTTTGAAGAGGGTGACTTTGTTTGGGCCATTTTAACTAAGGATCGTTTTTCAGTGGGGGAGTATAATAAATTGTCAGCCAAGAAGATTGGACCAGTGGAGATTGTGCAGAAGATAAATTCTAATGCCTATCGTCTGAAGTTACCAAGCCACATTCGTTGTTCTGATGTTTTCAATGTCAAACATTTGCTGCCTTTTTATGGGGATTCGTCTGATGATGAGGTTGCTGCGGATTCGAGGTTGAATTTTGTCTACCCAGGAGGGAATGATGCGGGCCCAAGTGTGGAGGAGCGGGCCATCTTGTATTTGGAGGCCCAAGATCGCGTAACAAAAGGGGCTTCACTAAAATGGCTGTAACTTGGGCTACGGAGGTCCGTTTTGGGCGTGCGACCAGGCGAAACGAACGTGAGGAAAAGCTCCATCTTGCTGCAAACGCCTTTGGCGGTTTGGGTCATCGTCCGGGCCAAAAAACGCTTATTTCCATTAGTTATTTGCATTTTTATGTTTTTTTTAAGAATTTTGGGCATTTTGTTTTTGGGCTTGTGTTTGGCCCGTTATCTTTTTTAGGCCCATTTCGAATTTCTGTTCTTATTTATATGTCCCTTTAGTAATTGAAACGATCAGACTTGAATTTTGAGAAAACTGAATTTTCACTTCAAATTCCGTGGCCTTTGGGTTGCAATTTGGGGGTTGGGGAAGAACTACACGGGTATTCGTAGAATCAACGTGTTTGATCTTCATTATCACACTACTCACTACATCAGATTTCAAGCTTTAAAGTGCTTAAATAACCTTAACGGGTCAAAATAAGCATACGAGCGAAAACGGGTTTAAATTGTGTAATAAACCTATGATTAGAACCTAATTTAGTAGGTAACATTAATTTGAAGAAGTGTATGAGATATAGGAATCAAATAAATACGTTGTTTGATAAAATGCATAAACGGGTTAAAATTCGGTACTAAGGTAACGAGTCGAAGGCTTAGAAGTCTCAAAATTTCTTATGTTGGATGTAGGATTTTAACTCCATAAGATGGAGGATTAAATTACGGACGCGTAGGAAAAAGAATCGGGTAAAACGGATCAAGAACGAAGAAGTTATGGCCGTTTACGTGAAATCAGGTCGTCCTGGGAATCTGCAGCACCAGTAAACAACATTCTGTCGAAAACAAGCTGTGGCGTAGCGCGACGGGCCATGGCGCTACGCGAGCGGGTGTCAGTTTCGCGAAAATCGCTTATTTTAACCGTTAATGCATTGCGAACCCGTTTACATACGTTTTAAGTTACGTATGACTAATCCAACTCATGCTTTATGAGTTTCAGGTAAAATTTTAGCACCGGAGGACGATCAAGCACAATGAAGAACCGAACACGATCAAGAAATAAGCTTCCGCACTATGCTAAATGACGAACGTACACATGATATGTTGTATACTTTTAAATTGTAAAAAGTTTTAATAAACCCGTAATTTCCAATGCATATGTAATCTTAATTACATGATTGTTTTTCGTAAATGATACGTTAAACCTTAATTTATAAGAACGGGTGTTATAAGTTGGTATCAGAGCCTTGGTTTAAGAGATTCAAGTATGACAGGAAAGCTATGCTTGGACTTAAACCTTACGCTCTTGATAAAGATTGGTGTTCGGTTCGAGGCTTGATCGCAAATCCGGTAAGTACATGTATATCAAAGGTTTAGTATGATTAAAGTGTTGAGAACAACACATATGGTTATCGTGTAATACACGTTACACCAATAAAAACGATATAGAATAGATATAGTCAACGAAATTACACGCGTTGATGCGTATAGTAGAAAAGCCTTGTATTATAATACGGGCATCCTTTAATGTTGAAATTACTAACTGTTGTATATGTTTTTGATTGAAGGACACTCGCATATGAAGATAGCGAGAGTTTAACAAATCATGGATTTGACAGAGGAACGGTCCAAAGTATGACAAATAGAGCACGCTCACCAAGGACCTAAATCGCGCAACGATTGCGAATAAGTTAATGGCAAGGGGAGCCTGTTAGAGCAAACATTATCAGGTGCACGTTTTAAATTATTGTATAAATAGTAATATGCAACAAATACGTAGAGATCGAAAGTTGCATATGTAGATTGAAAACTTGGAAAAAAAAAACCTGAATAGAAAACCTATTCGGGATATTGTTTCCAAGAAAAACAAATAGAGGCATTACTTACATGGGGTGTAATGTGAAAATTATAAAAAGGGCATGTATACCAAGTGTTGATCGCTTACTCTGGCCAAGTAAGTAGTGAACACGTGGTACCATGAACTTCTTATGATGGACACATTTATGTCCGATGTAGTAAGGGTGGGGTGAATGGGACTAACTTAAAAAGTACCCAAATGAATCAAATGAGCAAAATATTTGATAATAATGTAAACGCACAGCCGGATGACGGAAGCGTATTACATTAGGATGATGAGCCCGAGTGAAGGGACAAAGATTAATGTAAAATGATTAAGGCATGCAATTGGGAGGGGTGTGCTTACACTCGAACCCGGAGAATGCAGATATGACTCTTAACGGGTCGATTTTGTAAAAACACCAAATTTGAGGACAAAGTAGGAATATAAAAGCGAAACAAAGTCATAATGCATACCGTAAGGGTTGCAATAATAACGACTTCGGTAAAACACCCGGTTGGTGGGTAAGGATTTAAACGCGTGCGTGGACCGAGAAACGGGAACTCGAATGGAAGTTAAAAGACTCGGGTTTTGAGTCATAACTAGAAGACGACAAGATAAAGTAAATAGAAATTTGAAATAAATTATGTTCAACTATTTTAAAGTTGAACGGGTCGAATATAATATCATGCCAAACGGCATGAGTAAACGCAAGCGGGATAAAGGTAGCGTTAAATGCAAAAGAGTAATGAGCCCGGTAAGGGGACATAACCAAATAAGAATATATGTAAACTGGATAATGGTGAGCATAAGATAAACCGACGCATAAATGACGTGAGAAGTCATAAAAGTCGGAAAATTTTCTGAAAGGAAACGAATGCAGCCTTAGACTACGGTCAAGGTCAAAGAAAATACCAAGGCGAAAATAAATGATTCTCCAAACAAAAACAGAGTTCCTTGACACCAAACATGTATTTTAAGAATGACATGAGTTAAGAATGATCTACGGGATCAACATAACCTTTGTGGTTATAAACAATGGAAAGGTCTACGAGACTAAAACAACCCACGAGTCATGACTAGAAAGAAATAGATTAAAAGGACATCGCCTTAAAGAGGTGAAAGTTTAATAAAATAGTCTATAGACTAAGTGATAAAACCTACGGGTAAATTAGACAAAGTGAGGGAATAAATGGAGAATCCTCGCATAAAACAAAGACTGAAAAAGAATAAATTTTGGACTGTCAATATCCCGGTATGGATAATTGACAAAGGTTAAAGAGAAGACGCTAAACTAAAACTTCGGTTTTGGTAAGAAATAACGTTTCTACAAAAAAAATGAATTATGATAGACGTATAAACGGTAAATATGAAAGATATAAGTCTTGACACGGATAGGTGCAAGACGATATATCCGAGAAGTGATAATTCTAAAAATAGAAAGTTGATGTAAAATTTGGCATGACGTGACATGATCACGGTCAAGAAGTGTAATGTGAAATATAATCACATTAGAGTCGAGTGATTAATATTAGAGCCGAGTGATGAATATTGCTAAGTTAATTAAACTAGTGGAAATAACGAGATTACGTTATTTCAAGTCGCATTAGGTCATGTAAGATACGTAGATGATTAATAACCAAAAGGATATTAACATACTTTTCTGGTAATACTAACAATCAGTTAAAGTATGAGAAAAGCTTAATTGATTATCGAGAGCAAATGCATGGAGTTAAACTCGACAAGTTATGTAAGAAAAGGTTTCAGGGACGAAACCTCTTTAAGGGGGGTAGAGTTGTAACACCCCAAAAAACGGGTTTGGTAATCAAACCACGTTAATACTAATGACTTGGTAAAATACCGTTAGTGGTAAAATTTAACCCGGTGAATATTAGGATAAGAAATAAATAATCCTAATATTAACTAAAAGGTGAATAAAAGCTTCTAATGGAGTGAAATTTATAAGAGGCCGAGTAACGAGATTTAAAATAAACTTAGTCATAGATTTTCAGAACCCACTAATTTAACTAGGAATGTTTAACCTAGTTAATAAGTGGGGAATATTGTTAGAAATAAGTAGGTTGTGCCCTACTTAATTAACTAACCAAACATGAGGGACCAAAATGGGGTAACTTGAAAATGGTTTTATTAAACTAAAAAAATAACACAACACACACACACAAGAGTGTGTGGTGCGTGTCTGGATCGAGCTCAGGGGGCTCCCATGGAGCCAAAAACCCTAATTCACATATAATCATCAAATTGAAGGATCAAATGAAGCTCAAATTCACAACCGAACGTGAATTAATGATCACCCGAACAAGAGGATCATAAGGTATGTAAAATCTTGATGTTTGGTGAAGTTGTAAGAATTTGATAATCATCCTAATCGCGAATTAGGCATGGATTAGAGAAGCTATGGCTAGATTAGTGATGTATACTTGCTTAGGAACGAAACCCTAAGTGAAAATCATACATAACATGCTATGGATTGATGGAATTGGTGAATTAACACACTTAGATAAGTGGGTTTTGATGTTATGATGAAATAGATGATATAGATATGCTTAGAATCATCATGCATGTTAAGTAATCAAGAAATACTTAAACAATTTGCAAGTTTGAGTATTTGATCATAAGTGATAGTGGTGAATTTTGATGTTAATCTTGGTAAAAATAACTAATTATTAACTAGTTGTAAATGTGTAAAAATGTATGCACATTAGGTGTTTGTTAAAATGCCTAAATGAAAACTAAAGTGTTGAAATTAGAGTGAAAATGTGTATTTGAATAATATGGCAAGTTATATGAAATATGAAACAAGAAGAGTTCTAATCATCATGTTGATTTGAACTGATGTTATAAATCATGTGGTCGAAAGTAGTTAACTTTAATAAGCTAAGTTAACTAATCATGAAGTCGAATAGTAGTTTCGACTTATGAAATAAGTGAGATGGAATAGTCGTGAATAATTATGACTAATCTAACCATCTTACAATTTACAATGATAGTTTGACGATTAACAAGCTAGGTGAAAGCTTGGGAACGAAGCGGGTCAAACGAAGCAAGAATGACGGAAAAGTATAATTTGGAAGTAAGGTAAGTATAGCTTACACTAGTCATATATTTTAGAATGTTCTTTTGTCATATTAATTACGAATAAGATAAATGCCTAATCGAGATATGATGTTCCGGCGTGTAGTCGTACGGAACAAGATAACCAAATAGGATAAGAAACCGTATTGATGGTTAAAAATGAGTTAAATCGGTAATTCGATCATGTTATGACGAATGAAATATGTACTTTTAAAGGTTACCATATAAGGTAAATCATGATAACCAATAAGGGTAAAATTGTAATAGATGTCATCTCGCTAATAATTGGTCATTTAGACCAAACGGGTCAAAAGGTGAAATTATCACCCTTTGACAATATCGACTAATGGGTTGTCGAGTTGTATGATTTTAGGGAATAAATAACACATGGATGTTTACAGCGCTATCACTTAGCAGCCACTATGGCAAGGTATTGAAACAGGTCAATAAATTGATCCGAGCCAGGTATGTATAATGACACAACTCATCATGTAGAATTTGGAGTTCTATAAGAGTTAGACAAGTTTAAAGTATAGATATTCGGTTATCTTTTAGTTAAACCGAATAAATTGAATTATGTTTATGGTGTTTTAGAAGCACATGGGTTACAAACAAGAATTATAGTTAAAATGTAGGATTTTGAGTCAAACAAGTATTTAAAGGTCCTTGTAGTAAAAGAAGGATGAAAATTGACCAAATTGCCCTTGTAAGCTAATTTGAACGAACGGCCCATAAAGGTGGTTCGGAAACAAGTTTTATGATTAAATGAATGCTTAGAATGAGTATAGATAGTGAAGGACGTAAATTCTTGGGTCGAAAGACTTTATATGAGTCTTTGCCGTAAAATGATAATCCGGGGTAAAAACTCGGAACATATAGATATCTACATTAAATCCAACGCACATATAGATGTGGTGGAAAATAACTTGATAAGAAATGTAGGAATAAGATGCTAGAAATGAATGAAAGCGATTTCAAGCTTTAAAGTGCTTAAATACCCTTAACGGGTCAAATTAAGCATACGAGCGAAAACGGGTTTAAATTGTGTAATAAACCTATGATTAGAACCTAATTTAGTAGGTAACATTAATTTGAAGAAGTGTATGAGATATAGGAATCAAATAAATACGTTGTTTGATAAAATGCATAAACGGGTTACAATTCGGTAAAAAGGTAACGAGTCGAAGGCTTAGAAGTCTCAAAATTTCTTATGTTGGATGAAGGATTTTAACTCCATAAGATGGATGATTAAATTACGGACGTGTAGGAAAAAGAATCGGGTAAAACGGATCAATAACGAAGAAGTTATGGCCGTTTCCGTGAAATCAGGTCGTGCTGGGAATCTGCAGCACCAGTAAACAACATTCTGTCGAAAACAATCCGTGGCGTAGCGCGACGGGCCATGGCGCTATGCGAGCGGGTGTCAGTTTCGCAAAAATCGCTTATTTTAACCGTTAATGCATTGCGAACCCGTTTAAATACGTTGTAAGTTACGTATGACTAATCCAACTCATGTTTTATGAGTTTCAGGTAAAATTTTAGCACCGAAGGACGATCAAGCACAATGAAGAACCGAACACGATCAAGAAATAAGCTTCCGCACTATGCATCGTTATTATGTTAAACGACGAACGTACACATGATATGTTGTATACTTTTAAATTGTAAAAAGTTTTAATAAACCCGTAATTTCCAATGCATATGTAATCTTAATTACATGATTGTTTTTCGTAAATGATACGTTAAACCTTAATTTATAAGAACGGGTGTTACATGCGGAGATCCCACGTTTGTTACGTTCGGCCGTCCACCAGTCGAGTGCTTGCGATTGAAATACTCCGGTAGCGCAAGTAGTACGAAACCCACCGGGACACCCACTCTGACGAAGGGTAACTTCGATAGAATCAAACCACTGGAGTAACTAGGACACACCTCCTTCACCTGTGAACTCCATCGGGTCACAGGCTTTGAAGTGTTTGTAGAGGAAAGCAGATTGCGGCGTTTCTGTCTTGAAGTCTTCCGAGGTTCGAGAGTTGCTGAGAGAGTGCACTTGAGCGACAATTTGAGGAATGACTTTGGCCACTTCCTTGGCCACAAGTGAGGCAATCCTCTTATCGGCGCTTCGTTTGGCTCTTCTCCTACTTGTTCGTCTCGAGGTAGAGTCGTTTGAAGACATCTAGACAGAGAGAGATTTGGAGTGAGATTCGATCATAATGATTTTGAGTTTTTGCGATGCGATTGAGCGCGATCAAAACTTGTTGCGATTAATATAATAGACTTCACATAGGAGCTACATAGGAGCTACATAGGAGACACGAGATTCCTAAATTCCCACACAATTGATTTGTTTGTATATATATAATTAGTTGTAGCTTATACTCGTACACATACATGTCGGTATAGAATGCGCGAGGACGCGATGCAGAGATTGAGAGTGAGAGCGAGTAATTAGACATTAGTTTTGTTGCGAACATTCGGTTTTCGTTTTAGATTGTGATGGATGTGCGAGTCGTGCGTTCATAAACCAGGGAGCGAAAATTGATAAATCGAGAAATCGATAAAGCGTAAAGTTTTAAATTGTAAACACATAAGCGTAAATAGGTTCTAATAAGCGTACAAATCGGCGAGTCGTATGCTAGAAAATAGATAGAATGCCTCAGGTGTTTAGGCGTCAACTGCCCAAGGTAACCCAACTATACTCAACAAGTTCGTGCACGCGCGTTGCCCTAGAAGACGTATGCTTCCACTGGGATGCAGCTCATGGCACTCGTCTTCTTAGTCATCGCGTGGCTCGAGTTATCGTCATAGTCGAGTCCTTGGTGAGAGCTTTTTGAAAACCATTTTGTTGAGAGTGGAACGATTTATTAAGATACGGGTTTCACCCCTGACTTAATAACTTTGCTCCTAACTGTGGTTGTGCTCTTCGAATAAATTCGGGAGTTCCACTAGATTTTGAAATGGAGACTTTCGTTGAGATATGGATGTCACTCCTAGCTCAACGGAAAGTTCTCGTGCTAGAAAAATGCGCTGTGTGAGCGATCTTATCGAGAGTTCTTGGTTTTCACACCTGATCTCGACTGGATCACTCGGTTGTGTTATGCGAGTATTTTCGAAATCGTGTGTTTTGTGTTGGCCTTAGGAAAGGCTAAGTAATATTCCAGCCTTAGGAAAGGCTTCTTCGTGTGAAATTGTAGTATGCGGTGTTGACACGAAGTAGTAGTTTTTAGCGAATCCGAACGAGAGTATCAAGTAGGCCCATACAAACCCTACTGGGTTCGTACGAGTCGACCTGTTGGTACTTAGACTATAGACTAGGTCAATTTCTAAGACGTCGACCCGGACTAGGTCGAGTCACAAAATTTTACCTAATTCCCTATAGTTATGGCTCTGATACCAATCTGTCACACCCCAACCGATGGCGGAATCATCGGGGTGCGGCACTAGGCGAATCAGATTGCTCAAGAGAATCCATAACAACTAAATTGCGATAGTATTTATTACGTTTGTTATCCCATACTAACAATCAGTACAATCACATAAGTTATCACAGATTTCTTGTCCTCTCGAACAATACAAATCCGACGACCTAGATTTTAGGTGAGTTTCTAGACTTCCAAGCTTGATTTGATGCAGTCTGCGATCTAACCTGCAACATACGTTAAAAATAATGTCAATACAAAAGTATTGGCGAGCATACATGTTTGATATGTAATAGTGTAATAGATAAAAGCTGCGAATTTCCACATACATAAACGTAATACACGACATATATACTCACAAAACTGATACTACCAGCTAAGTCCTCGAGCTTCGATCGCGATTGCTAAACTAAGCCCCGTCGGGCGCAATAGTACTATACTAGTCATGGTGGGACGTCGCGAGTATAAGTCCTAGCACATATGTAACTAGCATCACGTATAACTATGCACGTAAGTCATTTGCAAGTGATAAGTAGTTTAAGCATTTGATGTGATTCGATTTGATAGTAACGTATGTTACACCCAAAAGTGCAAAAGCAAAAAGGGTTCAAGTATACTCACAGTCGGTGTTCAGTAAGTAAACACAACTTGGTTGGATTGAAGGGAGCGCGTCCGAGATTAGCCTGATTATAGATTGATAGCGTAAGCGTTGAATAGTGCGATAACAGTGGCGGTGAACCAAGTGTCGGATGGTAATCCGACCGGATGACAATCCGATCGGATGGCCAGTCGACCGGGTGGCAGTCCGTTCGGATGGTCATCCGATCGGATGACCATTCGATTGGATTGTCGCCTTGGTTGGTGATGAGGTGTTTGCGTATGATAGTTTGCCTTTTGAAGTTTTCGTTGTAGCATTTTGAAAACATTGAAGTACCTCTACCTTTCAGGTTGGTCGATCGGACGGTCGTTCGATCGATCGGACACCAACCCGTTCGGTTGGGCACTTCAGTGAGAACAAGTTCATAGCAGGGTGTCACTCAATCGGACGTTCGTTCGGTCGGGTGGCATCCTTGGTGCATTGAACATGTTGAAAATTGTTTAGGTGTTGAAGTTTTGAAACATCACATAGTCGGATGATCGGTCGATCGAGTGGTAACTCGATCGGACTTCAATCTGTTCGGTGTTCCACAACTCTTGAAGCTTGATTTGAAAGCTAAGGTGGGGCCATGGTGCAAGCCGTACGGGTGGCCAGTCGTCCGGGTGGCTGTCTGTTCGGACAGCAGTCCGTTCGGACGGCACTTCGTCCTCGTTAACCTGTTCGTCTTACACTTGGTTGTTTTGATAGTTTGTCGTTTTGTTCGAGACGATGTGATAACGTGCCAAACAACAGAACTCCATTACGAACCAAGCCTTCCGATTAAACTGGAATCACCCTGGTCCGATCAGTTAACTGTCCGTAACGGTTGTTCATGCTTAACCCAAAATCGGTTGTCTCTTTAGACGGAATCAGATTTGGAACCAACACTTCACTTAGAATGAGTAGAAGATCGGAATGAGCTCTGATTCCATCGGTTTTGAGTGCATTGAGTGTAAAAGAGTTGAAAGAAAGTTAGAAAACCATCTTTCAATCCTTTTATTCCTGATTATGTGTAGATTTGTGTGAAAATATTGTTTATACCTTGTGGAAATCCTTCGGATCTGAGTTGTTCTTGACACTTGAAGTTCATAAGAACTCCATGATGACATCATCCTAGAACACTCCAAATCCATTGATTTCACAGTTTAAAGTTAAGATTCAAAGGTGAAAAGGATGAAGAAGTGTGCGTAGATTATAGAAGTACAAGATTTAAGGTAGAAACTTACAAGAATTGCGAGAAATCGAGAGAAAATGGCGAGAAGGCGTCTGGTCGAGAGAGAGAGAGAGCAATCACATCAATTGTTGTTGATGTGACAAGTGGGGTATTTATAGGCAAAGGAGGAGAAAGGCGGTGCAGTGCATCGGGTCGGATGGCTGTCCGATCGGATGGCTTTCCGATCGGATGTCCATTCAATCGAAGTGCCATTCGATCAAACGCCTCCGGCGAGCTAAGTTTTGGCATTCCGTTTCGATTGTTAAGCGTTGCGATAGTTTGATTACACATTCTCATCCACATTTCCATATATTTATTATAATTAGCTACGTTGGGTCGTATATACATATCCATATTTCAAAGCTGTGATACAATAACCGGGTTTCGTTTCGAATATGCGTTGCTTTGAGACGCCTCACGATCATCGAGGAGGGTAGAATAGGTCCTCACTCAACGTCATCGTGAACGTTAATGTGTGTAATGCGATGTGCGTTTTGAATAATGAGTTGCACTACGACACATCACGGCTATCAAGGAGGGTAGAATTGGTCCTCATTTGATATCTTCGTGGTTGCCAGCAAGTGCAATGTGATGTGATAGCTATAAAGTATGCGTAATATGCGAAAATACTGCGAAACAACGATGTATGCGATATAGGTACATTATGATCCGAATCCCTGGTGCTAGGCGTAACGAGTGTAACGAGTAGTAACAACGCACGAACGTGCGGGTTGTTACAAAAACACATCCTATATAAACAAAACATCTTAGACTTTCATTAAACACACCCCGAATTGGAAACGCCATACTTACTACTATATACCATTCATCTTAGAAACGCCAAAAAACCTAAAACATCAAACACACCAAACTCAAAAACGCCATATTTTACTATATACCAATCATCTTAGAAAACGCCAAAAAACTCAAACATCAAATATTACAAAAATCGACGTTTCTTTTAGATACACTATTTCCTCAGTAAAACGCCAAAATGGTAAACATCGTTTCTTGTGTATTCAATATTTTTCTACGTGAAGTTTCGCAGAATGCATTCTTAGCTGAGGGGCTCTAGCTCAATAACATTTTGCTGCATGAGATGGACAAATCTTCAACAAAAAGATGCCGGTGTCAGACTTATATCATTTTTTGTGTTTTGTTCTTGATGAATATTATAATGGCATGAAGAGACGAATGTCACTAATGAGTGGTTTGAAGATAAACATGAAGATAATGATGAACTTCAAACAAAAAACAAAATGAAGCATGCCAAAGTCAAACCGCCAGTGAACATGTTTCAAAGAAGAAAGAGACTGATGACAGTGAAGATTTGGAAGATGAATTGTTTCTATTTTTATTTTTTTAATTTTCTTTTTCAGTTGTTTGTTATGTATTTTTCAGCTAAGAACAAAAATACATTATTTTATCAAAAACGCCAAACATACATAATGCTTGTGAAACGCCATCATGCCATAATGCTTGGACAAGTATTATTAAAAGCTCAAAATGAAAAAAAAACGCGAAAAACTACTTAAGGCCATTAAAAAACGCAAAACTTGTAAGATGGCACGTCTATCACCCTAAACTCATAAAAAGCTGAACAAAAACAGTAAAAATACACACAGTAACTGAAAAGACGGTTACTTTATTAATATCATTTATTATAATAAAATCTCGCCTAAATTACGCACTAAAAACATCCTATAAGAGAGACGTCTCTGCACAATCAATTGATCACACCAAAAAACAACGCCATGTTTCCTAGAAACCACTCACTTTAAAAACGCCAAAAAAATAGTTAAAAAAGCCACAGATGGGAAACCTCGTTTCTTCTATATTGAGTATTGTTCTTAATGAAGTTTCACTTAATGGATTCTTCTCTGAGGTGGGTATCTCTATAAGCTTTTGCTGAATGAGATGGACAAATATTCATGAAAAAAAGACTGATTACACTGATATGTCATCATGTCACTTTGTTCTTGATGGATATATTGATGGCATGAAGGGATCAATACATTCGAGCAGGCGTTGATCTTAAACATGTCACCAAACAAGTATATATCAAACCACAATACAGGATGCCACTAAAAATAAGTATCTTCTAAAGACGGGCATTATGTAGGAAAATAAGGATCTAGATAAGGTATTCAAAACAGGTTCAAAACGCTAAAAAGGTTAAAGTAGAAGAGGCTGATGACAGTGCAGATTTGGATGAGAAACTAGATTAGAATTTTTATTTTTTTTCATTTTCTATTGTTTATTATCTAATTCTCTGTTGTTTATTATCCAATTCTCTACCAATAAAAAAATTGAGTATAAAACGCCAAAAACTACAAACACCAAAGCGCCTGATAGTATGAAAACTGTTAGAACGTATGCTAGCAAAGCACGTTGTTGCTGTATAAAACGCCAAAAAATGCCAAACAAAGTATTACTGGAAAAGCAACACTAATTGACAGATGAAACCGAACGAAACAATAATTGAAAAAGAGTAAAATGAAGAGACGGTAACATTATTGCCAAACATTTATTATATTAAAAGCCACTACATGGAAAATTGAATTTATTTATCTTTTCAAAACGCCATAATTGCCTGTCACATTATAGGACTGCATCCTACATGGCACAACAATTGATAAAAAAAAATAAACATCAAGAAAATTACTGATGCTTTTTACATTATAGGCCTGCATCCTACATGGCACAACAATCAAAGCCATACTTCGTTAAAACGCCAAAATATTTACTATGCTCCAGATCTAAAAAACAATAAAAACACCGCGTATTTGTTAAACGCCAAAAAATGGAGAGGTGATGTGAGACTCGTTTAAAAAAAGAATATAAAAGGAAAAAAAAAGCCCCCCCCCCCCCCCCCCCCGCCCTTTACTATGTCGCGTGACACGTGTTACGCCAGAATCCGTTCTCACCGTTCTCACACTTTTGAGCGTTTTCTCCTGATCCTGTACCTATATATATATAATATATATATATAGTGTGAGGTTCATTGGGGAACACTAAAAAAGTGGGGAACAGTGGGGAAGCGAGTCAAACGAACTCCGATTGGACTCATTCCAGCGGCGTTGGAACCGGCTTGTCGAACCCTAGTTAGGATCTTTTAACCCTAACCCCTAAATATATTAGGGTTTGGCTTTTAGGGTTTAGCTTTACGGTTTAGCTTTAGGGTTTAGGGTTTAGGGTTTAGCTTTAGGGTTTAGGGGTTAGCTTTAGGGTTTAGCTTTAGGTTTAGTCTTTAGGGTTTAGCTTTTAGGGTTTATAGTTTAGATTTTACGGTTTAGCTTAGGTTTTAGCCTTATTTTTTAGCTTTAGGGTTTAGAGTTTAGGAGTTAGGATTTAGGGTTTAGGGTTAAGAGATCTTAGTTAGGGTTCGACGAGCCGGTTCCAACGCCGTTGGAATGAGTCCAATCGGAGTTCGTTTGAGTCGGTTCCCCGCTATTCCCCACTTTTTTAGTGTTCCCCAATGAACCTTCCCATATATATATATATATATATATAGAGAGAGAGAGAGAGAGAGAGGGAGAGAGAGAGAGAGTGGGGATCCTGCGGAAAGTGTGTTTTTCCTAGAAAGTCTAGGAAGCGATCTGGGTCATCCAATGGGTGTGTTTAATGGTTGAGATCATCTTGGTGGCATTTTGGTAATATGTGTTTCTTAAAAATAGGATTATTTAATTAATCAGGGGTAGATATGTCATTTAGCTTGTTTTAAATATGGAAATAACTGTCATTCCATAAACCATCCCACATTTCTTGCGATTTTCTCTATCTCTCTCTCTCTCTCCCTTTCTCTCTTCTCTCTCTCTCTTCTTTCTATCCTTCATGAAGAAACACAACATCAGAGAAAACACATCGTGACAAATGTCACACATCGTACTAGCATGAATGGTAAAACACAGCGTCAAGAAATCCTCCAGCATTACCAGTATGAATGCTAAAACACAACGGTATTAATCTACTTGCTGTTAAAACACAATGTCAAGAAATCCTCCAGCATTACCAGCATGGATGGTAAAACACGGCGTTAAGAAATCCTCCAGCATTACCAGCATGAATGCTAAAACACAACGGTATTAAACTGCTTGCTGTTAAAACACAATGTCAAGAAATCCTCCAGCATTACCAGCATGGATGGTAAAACACAAAGTCAAGAAATCCTCCAGCATTACCAACATGAATGCTAAAACACAACTGTATTAATCTGCTTGCTGTTAAAACACAATGTCAAGAAATCCTCCAGCATTACCAGCATGGATGGTAAAACACAACGCCAAGAAATCCTCCAACATTACCAACATGAATGCTAAAACACAACTGTATTAATATGCTTGCTGTTAAAACACAATGTCAAGAAATCCTCCAGCGTTACTAGCATGAATGGTAAAACACATCGTCAAAAAATCCTCCAGCATCACCAGCATGAATGCTAAAACACAACGGTATTAATCTGCTTGCTGTTAAACACAATGTCAATAAATCATCCAACGTTACCAGCATGAATGCTTGCTGTTAAAACACAATGTCAAGAAATCCTCCACCCTGTCTTCCTCTCACGGGGCGCTGACACCGCCGCCGTGTGACAACTGTCACTTTTCCATGTAATTCCGTACATGTAAACAATAATTGTTCTTTAATGACTGTGTATGCTCTATGCTATCAATATCGGCGATATATCGGTGCTATATCACCGGTATATCGGTTATCGGACCTAGCCCCAAATATCGGTTTCGTATCTCGGTCAAATATCGGTCAACGATAATATCGGTGGTCAACACCGAAATATCGCCGATATTTTGTAAAAATCATGTCGGTTGTCTCGCCGATATCTCGTCTGGGCCCAATTCCGACCGTATAGCGACCTCCGGCGGCTGAAAACAGAAGAAGAAACATACCTGTTGGCACTTATCGACCGTATAGCGACCTCCGGCGGCCAATTCCGACGCCTCTGCCGGAATTTCTGCTGTAAACCAGTAGCGGCTGAGGGAACAACGAGAGACAGGAAGAAGGAGAAGAAAGTAGCGGCTGATGATGATGAAGAAGATGCGTGTGTTACTTTTAGGGTTAAATAAGTTTTAAGTATTTCAATATTTAAAACTCTATCTTTCACTAGTTTATACTTAGTCCTTTAAACTTGTATTTTTTTTACATAAAAGAACATTATTAGTTTGTGTATATAAATATTTAACCCCTCTATCTTCACTAGTTTATATTTAGTCCTTAAACTTACAAATCTATGCATAAAAAGTATAAACTTAACATTATATATATAAATTTATATAGGTTCTATATGTATATATATATTTATGCACTAATAGGGGTGTTCATGAGCCGAACCGAACCGAGCGGAGCTCTGCTCGTGCTCGGTTCGGTTTGAAACCGAGCCGCTCGGTTCGGTTCGGATTTAGGAAATCGAGCGGAAATCTTATGCTCGTGCTCGGTTCGGTTTAGAACCGAGCCGCTCGGTTCGGTTCGCTTTTGCTCAGTTTTATTTAGCATTCCTACACAGCCATTCATTCACCAAAATTCACCAACTTATATGTCCCACACACACTTTAACAATTTAACAAAATAAAAACATAAAAAGTCCCACAAAAAAAAAAACACAAAATGTCATCCAAATGTTTAATGTTTAAGAACATCTAAAATGCAAAATAATTTCCAAAACACGCGTTGAAGTCATTCCAGACATCTTCAATCAAAAACTGAATTCAAAACATAAAATTTGATACAGGATTCTAGGGGCTGGATAATTGGATATACTACATGTTTATTATATTTAATAAATATAATATATATATATTTAATAAATATAATATATATATATAATAATAATAACAATAATAATAATAATAAATTTGATCGAAACCGAACGAGCGACGAGCGAGCGTACCTATGCTCGTGCTCGGTTCGTTTTTAAACCAAACCGAGCTGCTCGGCTCGGTTTTAACCGAGCAAGGAATCGAACGAGCAAATTTTCGAGCTTTTTCGAACGATCGTCGAACGATCTTCGAGCGCCGAGCAGTTTGGACACCCCTATGCACTATATTAGAAATTACCGATATCTCACCGATATATCACCGCGATAAACGATATCTCAGATATCGGTCCTTGACCGATAACCGATATTTTTCCGCATTAACTGCTTAGTGTATGCTTGAACCAATGATATGAATGATTTTCTGATTACTGTCATATACATACAAATGCATTTCATGTTGCAAGAATGTTTATCATTATTACATGCAACACAATGTGTTCAATTAGTGCACAGAACAAAGTTAGCACAATTATCAGACAAACTAGAAGTACTGACGGGAGTTCAGTACTCAGACAGACATGATGTTAAGACACAGAATGAGCCCCGGAACAAAGAGTTACACAAGAATAGTAGGTAGCAAAGTAGGGATCACAAAACTGCCTTCTGAGTGATGATTTAAGTGCCAGAAAGTGCCCAAAACACACTAAAACTGCAGAATTCTGCAGAAAACAGCAAAATTCAGCTTTTTAAAATCAAAATATAATGCAGAAATATGGTTTAATGGTCCAGAATACCTTCATAAGTGTCGGGAATCAAAACTGTCATAAAAGACAACATAAAGCACACTAAACTGTGCAATTTAGCACCTTAACGAACCGATAGCCAACCAAACAACCGGACACTACCCGAAACACCAAAATTTCACTAGAAGCATTGTTTTAGTGTTATGAAGCTAGTCTTGATCATCAAACACCATATTACATCCTAAAACACTATAACACATAAAACACTAACTAATACACTTACATTTCAACTAGATTACTTAACTTAAACTTAAAACCCAACAAGACACCCCCCCCCCATTTGATGGTTCATCAAGGGGTCCCACCCCCTTGATTTTCTTGTAATATTTTATTTGATATGAAACATAAAGACCAAGGGATAATTAAATGTTGGGAGAATTTCTTTATAAACCACAAGGCCTTAACAAATGATCATTTACCATCTTCACCACACTCCAACCTCCTTCTTCCCCTCTCCCTTCTCGGCTCAAAAACCACTCCCACACGCCTCCTTCAACTCATTCTCATACAATCCAAGGGTTCCCTAAGGTGTCTTAAGCATATCTAAGAAGATTGGAAGCAAGGGAACTTGAAGGACCTCATCTAGGAGCTTTTATCCATCACTTTTCTCATCATCTTCATACTTGTTTCTTCCCTAGCCTTATAGCTAGTAGTAAGCCCCTTTAACCTTGTTTTTACTACTAATTTTAGTGGTTAAAGTGTCATGTAACTTGTTAATCTTAAGAATCTCAACAAAACATGAAGATGATCTTGAACATAAAGCTTAAAAACAAGAAAATGAAAGATGTTTTAGTGTATGTCTTAAACTTGTTTGTTGATTCCTTGTGTTTATGATGTAGATCATCATATGAAGCTTGCTAGATGATGATTAAACACATGATCTAGCAAGTGTAAGGATAGATCTTGAGAAATTTGTGATGATCATCCTTTATGTAAATCATGAACTTGAAGATGAACTTGTTTTAGTGTATGATGATCATTTCTACAAGTTATAAGTCTTGAAAATAAAAGATTTCAAAAATAATATTTTCAAGAAACTAAAGTTTATTACAAGATTTAACATGAAGTTGGTCTTTAAAGGAAGTAATCATGTTTTAAGGGTTAAAACAAAGCTAGTAAAGTATTTGTAACAAGAAAAATACAAGAAGATTAATTTTTGAAAAATCATCATACAAGTTGTGAAGAATGAAATTCCATAAAAATGAGTTTTATAAAATAATAACCATGGATTTAGTGTTCTTAAACCTCACTAAACAACATGTGAAATTACTACAAATTTTTACAAACTTTCAAGTTCATGTCTTAGTGTAAAATGCATATTTTTGGCTCATGGTAAGTTATGTGTGAATTGTTGATGATTGATGATGAATTTCTAAAAGAAAATGATATGCTTTTAAGCATGGAAACCTCCATTTTTAAGGGGAAACTATGGCAAAATTTTTGTAGAAATTAAACACTTAGAAAAATATTTTTAAACAAGTATTTACATGTAAATTTTGATCATGGTTTTCATATAAGAATTTGCCATAATTTTTATTACAAAAATTACAAATATTGGAGGTTAGTTTTTGATAATAAAACTCATTAAGTATATATTTAGGAAAATCTATATTTAGATGTCACAAATTATGTGTTACTTGTATATTGTTTGTATTAGTTATATTAAACTAGGAACCTTGAAAATAATATAACAAACCAAAATTTGAAACATAAAATATTACCAAAATCCCAAGGAAATAAATATATAAATTATACTCGAATATTGGACAATCGGACAAACGAACATATGGACTCTAATTATATATATTCCGGAAATAAATTCGTAACCCGACAAAGGTGTTAAATGGTATTTTGAAACCAAGGAAATGGCAAAATATGAATTTTTGCAAGTATTACAAAATATATCATATTTTGTCAAATATAAAGTATATTTTTTTAGTGGAGAAAAATATATATTTTCTCAAACAATTTAAAAATATATTATTTTGGGTGAAAACTAGGAATATAAATATTTTCTAAGTTTAATCTTAAAAATATACTATTTTTGAGATTTATATGGAAATATACTTATTTTTGCCAAGTAAAATTTATAGATATTTTTCTATAAAAATTCTCTTAAAATATGTATATTTTAGGATTATAAATTTGGTGATTTTTGATAATATAAAAATAATATTCCGAAAAATTATACACAAATTAAGTATAAAATACTTAATAAATACAAGAAGACACGTATTCCTATACGTATAAATACACACCGGATTACACCACCAATACTTGGCAAAATACCCGTATACAAATACACAAGTATGAAAATACATATGTGGAAATACATAATAAACCAAGTTAAAAATATATTGTTTTGACAATATTTCAAATAATTGAATAAAAATAGTTTAAGTTAAAATAATTATTTTAACTAATAATTATATAATTTGGAATTATATAATACATATCCAACGTATAACTCAAAGTACACCAATTCCCAAAATAAGTCGTAATAAATAAGACTAAGAGTCGTCACACGACCTAAGCGTCTAATTAAACATAACACGTGTGTAGTGTCACACCCCGACCATGTGGAACATATAAAACGTGGCGGAAAACGTCGGGGAGTGTTGTAACAGAATCATTGTTTCATAACACATGGAAATTTAAATATTGTTTTATTGATTAAAAGAGTTACAATGTCTTGACAATCAAAGAAACATAACATAAATAACTAGTCTTGCATCTTTTATTGTTGCTAAGGCCCAAGTCCGCCTAAGTGTATCTTGATAAATCCTATGCATCATATCCTGAAACACATGTGAAAATAGGTACGTCAGCATAAAAATGCCTGTGAGATACTTAGGTTTATGAAAATAGGATTCATGACTTATTGTTTAAGAAAAATGTTTAGTCATGAACCTTGTAATTTGCTTTGTCTTGTAAATCATTTGAAAAGTGATAAATAAACCAAATGTTATATATGTATAAAAGAATAATACATGGTTAAGTGAATAACCATGTGAAATGAGTTTGTATAATTTAAGTTGTTTGTAAAACAATGTATTGTGAAAAGTATGTTATTTGTATAAAATGTTATATGTCCAAATTGAAATGATTCAAATAACGCTACGATATGTAATACCATACAATCACTTATATATAGGAAGTACCAGCGGCGTATCCACCATGCTTGTATCATATTACACACGCCTCGTTACTCAAATCAATTACCCAAACAAACCACCAATGTAAGGTGTCTATGTTTAAACCAATTGCTAAATGTATTGAATAATACGCCAAAAATTTTATGTCAAGATGTAAATCATGTAATGTGTAACCAATGTCGAAAATGTTTATGTGTCAAATGTAAATCATGTAATGTGTAACCAATGTCGAAAATGTTTATGTGTCAAATGTAAATCATGTAATGTGCAACCAAAATGATATGCATGGCTAGTGAAATGCATCAACTAAACCATAGGTGAAATACACAAAACAAAGTATTGAAGTAAAACTTGGTTTAAAATCAAAGTTATGTTCTGTGGAAATGCATGCTATATTGATACAAATATCTATGCGGTATTGTGAGAATGCATACATCCAAGCCTTGAGACTGTGGCGATAAACCCCTAAACAAATTAAAGGTCTATCTTGTTGTAAATGTATATCGAATTCGGTCATTCCTTTCATCCCCACCTACCCAGGATGTCCGGAACGGGAGTTGTCAATTCCTATGGTACCACTACCTACTAACGAACGGCATGATCGGTGTTAATGAATGTATATTGATCCATCAAAACAAACCAAATATCATATCAAAATGTAAGCATGTGATGAATAATAAATGTACTAAGTATGCACACAATGGGCATACATAGCATAGAATGTAATGTAAAATAATGTACTAAGTACGCACACAATGGGCATACATAGCATAAAATGTAATGTAATGTAAAATAATGTACTAAGTACTCACATAATGGGCATACATAGCATAAAATGTAATGTAAAATAATGTACTAAGTACGCACACAATGGGCATACATAGCATAAAACACAATGAAATCATGTACTATGAATGTACTAATGAACATAGCTAGTATATGATGTGAAAACAGGAAAGCATGAAAGTAACAAGTAGGCACATGTGTTCCAGCCCAAAACAGTTTGGAAAACAGTAAAAGAGGGGTCTATGTACTCACTTGAGATTGCTCAGAAGTCCTAAGATAACCACCAAGCAATGCTAGAGATCACGGAATCAACCGACACCTAATATAGGTAACTATGTTAATAAACCGGACCTATATCGGAGGATCGGATAGAATGAGGGTTCGTAAACCAAACGAGTATGGAGACTCGTGTAAGATGGTTTAACAAAGCCCACATACTAAAACGAAACTTAACCTAAGTGTTTGTGACCCATTACGACCCGTTTAGGTAGCTTACGCTACCTTAACGCGTCGTTCGCGTGAAACGTGTTCGGATCGCCTAACTAGTCCTATGATAAGTAAAATATGCCTTAACATGTCAAATATGGTTGTCAAATCAGTTTAGATGTCAAAAGTTATGTTACATATGTTTAAAATGAATTTTGGCGTCAAAAGGGCATTTTGGTAATTTACCTAAGGCATATAAACTACCTATCATACAACTACCTAAACGAAGCGACCATAAGGTATAACCTCGGAAGGTTATTCCCTATATACTATGGTCACCTAATGTGTTTGGTCGGATCCTATTGATCGACCAAATGGGTCGGGTTCGAAGGTATAAGCGATTTATTAGATCGCTTACCCTTACGACCCTAGACAACGTGGTAATCATTAGGCATAGTCACAAGGGACTATAACCATCGTGATTACAATCACGTTGCGAAGTTCAAACGAACTTCGTATTGACCATAAACTGGTCAATGTAGAATGTCAAACAAAGTTTGACTTTCGGACTCGAAAAGCAATAAAAGAACGAAGGAATACTTACGAAGGGTCCCCGAATGCTAATCTAGATCAAAATAGCTCAGGTATGAAACAAAGGTTTCAACTTAGAGCACATTAGATCAGATTCTTGTGAGGAAAAGTGAAGGGTGGAGGTGGGTATTTATAGTTTTCGGTTCACCGTTAGGATCATTTCTTGGAAAAGGGGGCACGATCTAAGCCGTACACTTGTTGGAAAGTTGTGGTAACTCATTTGCCATCCACCATAAGAGTTTGACACTTGGCACTTGGCCTTTGGAGAGTGTTAAGGGCTGTTAACACCTGAAAAAAAAAGTTTTGCTGCATCTGGCCCCTACTTACGGACCTAGTTTGGCAGATTTACAGTTTCAGTCCCTGCAACCTCAAAACTTGGTTTTCGATGCGTTTTTTTTGACACGTTTAAGCCCCGTTAACCCCATTTCAAAGCTCTAAAATGAAGTTAAAGTATAGGGAACTTAAAATGTGTTAAAAAAATATATCGGGTGTCGGTTCGTTTAGCCGTACGGTTACGTTGTTCGGTTAATTACGACGGAATGCGCACAAGCGCGAAAAACGATCCAAATGACGCAACGAATGGATTTTTCTTATGCCAAACACTAAAATAAAATATTTTAGTGCTTACATAAATTTTTGGATGTCCGGATGTATTCAGAACGTGAGTTATGCTCAAAAGTGCAAACTTGTGCACTTTTTGACACTTTTAGTCCCTGAATGACCCAAAAGTTTATTTTAGCACACCGAACCCCTTAAAGCCTATTTCTAAGCTATGTAAAGGGTATTTAAGGTGTGTTTAACTTATGGTCATGTTCCGGAATGTTCGTTACTGTTCAAATTGGCATACTTTCGCAGTTTGTCAAGTTTAGTCCCTGTAAACGAATTAACTTGTTTTTGCCATACCAAAGCCTTCAAAACTTATTTCTAAGTTATGTAAAGGTTATTTAAGGTATGTTAAGTATATGTTGATGTTCCGGAGTATTTTTCGCATTAAACTGATTACGTTTACGCATCAGTTTGCGTATAACTCTCCAGAAAGCGATGTAGAGTTTGAAATTACATAAAAGACAAAACATGAAAAATGTAAAACACAACCAAACAAACATTGGGATCAAATAACATTGTTTTATTGATAATAGAACTGTTCACAATGATTTCAAGCATAGATGTTACATGTAGGTAGTGGTACGACACAAGGAAAAGATCTGAGTATACGTGACAGCAGGACGCAAACTAGCGAGTTCATGTCCCCCTTTTCTTTTAACTGTTTTCAGTTTTATAACTTCAAGGGTGAAATACATGTTTCAAATGTTTCAAACGTTTACAAATGGTATGGTTAGCTAGGGAATGAACTGTTAGATCATGTGAATGGGTAGGCGTTAACTTAAGACCATTAATCTTCGTATGAAGACCGTGGGGCACGATTGATAGATCTATTTGGGTGTTGCGAGCCCCACCCATGGGTCCGTGAGTTGGCCCATGTGGTGACTATGTCGTTCCAGCCGGGTGGCCTGGTACGAAATCCGCTAGGTTTGAGCCTTCCTACACCATTGCACACATATTAATGACCTTGTAAATCATTAATTGATCTGTTCATAGACGCTTTCATACCGGTTTACAAAGACATACATACAAATGCTTACAAGTTTATATGAGCGCGTATACAAAACACATGAACTCGCTCAACTTTTGTTGATGTTTTCAAATTACATGTATTTCAGGAAACTAATGGATCTGGCGGCGTTTGAAAAGTTTCAAGAAGTGTTTTCATGAAGTGAGGTCATCCTATTTTGGAAGGGTTTGATTTGGATATCCTATCTTAGATAGGACATACAAATCAAAGCCTTGGATTTAAATTCTTTTGTTTTAAAAGTCCTTTATGGAACTTATTACTACTTTGAATGGTTGTAAACTTAACTTGAAGTTCGTGGTTTGAAACTTAACAATTTATGGTTGTATTATTTTGGAAACTTATGAATTGATAAGCGTCACGTTTTTAATCATATAGTTGTTTGTTATAATTGAATGCAATGATATTGAGCAAGTCACACATCATACGCTTCCGCAAAAGTCAGGGTGTGACAGTTTGGTATCAGAGCTTCGATTGTAGTGCACTAGGATTCCTTCTCGAGTCTAGACTACAATCACTAGGACTCTCTCACGAAAATATTTTTACAAAATATTTCTCATTGCATTTACAAAACGCCAAGATCCATGGAACAAACATTTTCAAAGGAAAGAAAGAAACACGAGCAAGGACAAAGTCGATGGTTTAGTTTGCATGGGGTAGACTTGTTAAGTTAGAAAAGACTCACGTAGGAATGACGTGAATACATGTTACGTGATGCCTATCTTTGTCTGCCTATACCCAGTGATAGTAATTAATATAAGTGCATATGCCATGATTATTATGTTGCATGTACACATGTCCTCATCCGAGATTGGTTTATCAGATGAGCACGATCTGATGGCGATCGTCTCTGACGACGAGGTGGCACCTATACCAGAGGTTTTAACTTCGGACACCGACAGCGACCCAGATATGTTATCGAATGACGACGATGATTTTCAGACCTTTGCACTACCAGATTTTGGAGACGACGCTCTGTTTGCTGATGGTGTTCCTGTCGATGACGTTTTTGCACTTCCTATTCTGATTCATGATCACCTCATCATCGGTCACCCCGATGGTGAGCACCTTGTTGCACCCATTTTGGATGTTATTCCCCTTGTTGCCGTCCCTCCTGAGGACTGGCCATTCGATGATTTGGACATTGATGACTTTGACCTTTTCATGGGCGACCACCCTGTAGGTGATCAGGGCGACAGTGTGGTAGACGATGTCGTTGTGTTGGACATACCATCCCCAGTTGTGTCGATTATTGACATCTCCTCAGATTCCAGTATACACTCTATTGCAGAGTCCTTCGAGTCTGTAACTTCTTCGGCTCTGCAGGCTGCAAGACTTAGACTTTGTGCCACTGATCTGGACGACGAGGACGCTATGTCCGCCGCTCCATCTTCCCCCAACCGTGCACCCACACTTCCACCCGTCCCCGATCATGTCCCTGATTACGTTCCTAAGCCTATTTCTGCACCTCTCGATCTTCCACCCGTTGCTCCAGTCGTTCTACAGCCCCCACCCACTGTTGATGTTTCCCCTCCTTTTGTTTCTGATGAGCACCGTACCGATCTCCCTGTTGTTTTTCGACATGAGATTCCTGCTCCCCGCCTGGGGGAGGGCACCTCGGGACAGCCCCTGAGCTTTGATCCATTTGCATCGGCTGATTTTCCACCCATTCCACAGTTCACTCCTTTTACATCAGATCCACTTGACCAGCCGTTTAGATGGTTTCCTCCTTACACTATGCCCATTTCAGATCCGTATCACCCTTCACACCACAACGGCTATACCCGTGATGATTTACTCCTATCCCTGCAGTTGCAGTTCGAGATACTCAGCCGCAGAGTCCTTGAGCTCGAGTTGACTCCATTACCATCATATCCATCATCTGTTCCCCCACCATCATCATCGATTCTTTTTGTCCCTCCATCTGCTGCACCTACTTTCATTGAGGGCTTCGATGCCCATTTCCTCAAAGCGGAGCAGCAGATCAACTATCTTGTCCGCCGTGTTCACGAGCTTGAGGAGGAGCTCTGTGACAACTCGAATTCTCAAGGTTAGCGATGTTTAATTTCGTGATATTAATTTCCAATTCGTTTTATTTCCTTCATATAACTTCGTTGAACTTACAAGTATGATAACTGGTTAACTATGTGGTTGGGCCGCACATCTTTTGGGCCACACTCTCACATTTAAAAAAAAACTCGACAATATACCGGCCCACAACACGAGTCATAGCCCATTACACATTTGCTTGTCCTTATTTCTGTTGAACTGGACCTCGGCCCACCTTGTGTTATTTAACATAATAGCCCAACCATTACATGTATTATTTGGACTGGCCCACTTGTTAGTATTGGCTTTATAACTGAATGAGCGTAACATCTCTAAAGTCCCCATCATCGCATCATACCAAACAAAACCCTACTTCCATACGTTAAGTTCGGCAGGAGAAACCCCCCTCTCATTCTTTTCGAAGTCTTTTACTTAGAAGTCACCCTCCTTGTCTTAGTGAATATCATTTTCAGGTTAGTTCTATCATGCTTGTTGAGTTCTTGATGTATTGTACTCATTTAAATACATCTTGGGTTGATATTGACTTGTAGCAGTAGACAAATAATGTGATTAAATATGTAATGGTTTCTTGTGGGTAATATAGATTGGCATAATTATTAGTGTTGCATGAGTAATAATTATCATCACTGTGCGATTGATGGCTAGGCAATGTGTTTTAACCAATTCAATAATTCCGTTAGTAATGGAGATGACCGAGAATGGGTGATACTGTGCCATGTATAATGTGATTAGATTGATGAATTGTGCATGTTGGTTGTTATTAGATTCATGGAACTAGGCCACTGTTGTGATATGGATAATAGTATAATAATGGGGGCCGATTCTTTGGCTGAACAAAAGTATGTGTTATGTATATTATTATTGTTATGTGAACTGAAGACATATGATGACTCACCTTGCATGCCATACCCATGAATTTGGTTTGATGATGTTGCTAATAAACTATTCAGTAGGTAACAGCTAAAGAGATAGGGTTGAACAATTGGACCTTTATGTTAAGTGTTGGGCTGTAAACATAATCGGACTTACAAGCTAATTAGTTTGGCCACACATGTTTTAGGTAAGCTTTAAGAACCACACAACTAGTCATGTTTGAGATTGGGCCGAAGCCCTGCTGAGTTGCGTGATGTCTGGGCTGCGTTACTGGGCCGCACATATTACTGAACACACACACGCCCATTTAAGTTGGGCAATCGGTTTGGGCTAACAATGTGGGCCGAGTAAGACTGCTTAAGCGGTGGTTACGGTTAATATGATCTGTGGGACAACGAATGGATAATTGAGTCAATGACTGTGATACATACATGCCTTGTTAATTGAGTCATACATGGTTAAAAGCTGAATTGAAGGATGTACTAGCAAAATTATGTATGTACGCACATAGCATGTTTGATTGATTACATGCTAAGTATTTGGTTGGTGTCTTAGGTGCATGAGTAAATTGTTGTGTGTTGAATTACACGTGTGTATTACGTGAGCAATGCATAGGCTTGATGTGAACCTTGAATACATTAAGTAGTTGTACGCAAAATGCATGAAAAACTGACCGTTATTGGTAACCCTTCTAGGACGTGATTGATCAACTGTTAATCAAGTAAACATTCTTACCGAGCAAAACCAAGGTGAGTTCACTACTTTGAGCATGCGTCCCGGTGGTTGGGACAGTTAGTGGGTATCCCGGGGAGGGATAAGTCTTTTGGGTAAAACTGGTATATATTGGATGATATTCTCATTCTATCATTCTTAAGTCCCATCTTTTGTTACCGGGGAGGTAACGGGGTATTAGTCGGTAGTGCTACTTAGGTTTGGCACCCTCACGCCGTACCGGGGAGGACGGTAGTGAACTAATTACCCAGTCGGGCCCAGTGCTTTGATAGGAGCACTGGGGAAAGGGCAAAACATACATCAGGAGCCGTCTTGTTCAGTATCGAGATATTATCAATATTACTTGCTTTTGTTAATGAACTGAAATAATCATTTGGTAATCAACATTTTCATAAACTGTGAACTCGCCAGCTTTGTCTGATACACTTGTTGCATGCTCGCAGGTCGTTAGGTATCTTGGATTTGGAAACTTGCTGTCTGGAGGAGCAGGACTGGTCATGGGTCGACTGATGGGACTCATGTGATTATTTGTTTACTGTTATACATTGATTTTGAACAACTTACTTATGGTTTATTAAATTGCTTCCGCTGAACATATTGGTTTTCGTATAAACTTGTGATGGGATTTTATTAGTAATTTGAGAACTTTATTCTGAAACTTGTGGGTTCAATGTAATTAGTGGCTCAATGTCGGTACGTCACACGCCTATCAAGGACACTCCCTAGGTGATATTTTGGGGGTGTGACAAGCTCGCTCACATTCGCAGCTTGATCTTTTTCCCTCCTCCCCCACCGCCATCAGCATCCTAGATTTTTGGTTTTATGCAGGTACCATATTTTGATGAGAATACCACAATTGAGCCCAGGACTTACGAAGATAAGAAAACATGATTGTTACTTTTGTATGTTACAGACTTGTATGATCGGGGTAGTGTGACCTCGTGTCCCTTTTGATATGCTACTAATTAAAAACAATGTATCATGTGGTTGAATATTAATGAAAGCTCAATGGTCATGTTCTCATTAAATTCATTGTTGATTTATCTATTCATGTGATGATTATGTTATTGTGTGGTTGTTTGTTGTGACAATTATTTATATTATATATATATGTATATACACTTTCTAGAAAATTATTTAATAAATAAGGCCTAACCTACCCAATACTTCTTACTAGAAGAACAATGCCGCCCCGACGAAATATCAATACCAAAAATGCACTGCCCAGGACAGAGGCCGAACTGCAAGAATGCATATCACAAGCTATTGCTCAGCACGAGGCCATCGCTCAGAGCATGGCGGTGGTACCTCTGGAAATAACCCCCCAACTGGTAATGTTATGTCACCCAAGACACATTACAAATCTTTTGGATATTTCCAATTGTGCTTTGCCAATGCTCACGTGTGAATTGTGTTGCTTGTGTTACAGGCTGTACTTACAAGCAATTTCTGGATTGCAAGCCTCTTAACTTCGATGGCACTGGAGGTGCTGTCGCTTTTGTTCGCTGGGTAGAGAAAACCGACTCCGTGCTGAGGACGAGCAAGTGTGCTCCTGAACAGAGGGTTACTTATATTTCTGGATTATTTATGGATGGAGCGCTTTCATGGTGGAACCTCCAAGTCCAAACACTGGGCGAAACTGCTGCATACGCGCTAACCTGGGATGAGCTTAAGGAGCTAGTGCGCAAAAAGTACTGCTCACGAGCTGAAATCCAGAAACTAGAGACAGAATTCTGGAACCTGAAGATGGATGGTCCGAAAATAGCCAAGTATATTCAGCGATTCCATGAATTATCAAGGGTTGTTCCTTACCTTGTTGAGCCAAAGTTCAAAAGAATCAAGCGGTTTATCTAGTGATTGGCACCTCAGATCTTAAGTATGGTTACAGCTTCCAAGCCTCCGACTATTTCTGAGGCCATTGATCTGAGTGTGGCACTTACAGAAGAAGCTATATGTTTGGGAAAGTTTTCTATCTCTGATACGAAAAAGAAGGAAACCCATGTGGAATCCTCGAGGGATAACAAGAGTAAGTTCACAAATTTCAAAAAGAGCACCCGAGCAAACAACAACACCAACAAACGTAGGGAGACCAATCAGCCAGCTGAGGCCCAGACTGGATCGACCAACACTGAACCCAAAGGAAAAGGGTATATGGGCACCCTACCTAAGTGTGACATCTGTCAACATCATCATACTGGACGGTGCAGATATGGAAAGTGTGAAAACTGTGGCAAAGTTGGACATGCAAGGGAGGCATGCTGGTATGGTGCGGGACATGGAAATGGAAATCGTGGCTGAAATGGAAATCAGTCTGGTAATCGGAACCAGGGTGGAAATGGTAATTACGGAGGAAACGGAAATCGGGGTGGATATGGGAACCAAGCTGGTAATGGAAATCGTGGAGGAAACAACAACAACAACAACAATAATCAAGGAGGAAATGGAAATGATAATGGACGTGACCAAGGCTGTTTTGACTGCGGTGACATGGGGCATTTCAAGCGAGATTGCCCTAAAAACAATCAAGCCCGAGGAAGAGTGTTTACTATTGGAGCCAGGGAAGCACGCCGGGATCCAAATGTGGTTACTGGTACGTTCCCTATTAACCAATGCTATGCATCTGTTCTGTTTGATACTGGAGCCGATTTTAGTTTCGTATCCATAGACTTTAAGAATGCACTTGGCCTAGTTTCAAGTAAGCTAGACGTCCCATATTCGATAGAACTGGCTAATGGAAAGTTAGTATAGGCAAATGAGGTGATTAAGGGTTGTACTTTGGAGCTTGTAGAGCGTGAATTTTCTATTGATCTTCTACCTATTGATTTGGGAAGCTTTGATGTTGTTGTTGGGATGGATTGGTTGTCTAACAACCGCGCGGAGATAGTTTGCCACGAGAAGACCATTCGCATTCCATTGGTGAATGGAGAGACGCTTGTGATTCATGGAGAGAAGCGCGAGACGCCCTTGCGGATTATCAACTGTATGAAAGCGCAGAAGTGTCTACGGAAAGGATGCGTTGCCTTCCAGCACATGTGGTGGACAAGAAAGTCGAAGAGCCGAAGCTTGAAGACATTCCAGTGGTGAAGGACTTTCCTGAAGTCTTCCCTGAAGACTTACCAGGATTACCACCGCATAGACAAGTCGAATTCCACATTGACTTGGTTCCAGATGCCGCGCCTGTAGCCAAGGCACCGTATCGACTTGCGCCATCCGAAATGCAAGAGTTATCTACGCAACTCCAGGAGTTGTTGGACAAGGGATTTATAAGGCCGAGCTTCTCGCCTTGGGGAGCTCCAGTGTTGTTCGTTAAGAAGAAGGGTGGTAGTTTTTGCATGTGTATCGACTACCGGGAGTTGAACAAGTTAACTATCAAGAATCAGTATCCGTTACCGAGGATTGACGACTTATTCGACCAATTGCAAGGATCGAGCTATTACTCCAAGATTGACCTTCGGTCTGGCTATCATCAGTTAAGGATTCAAGAGGAGAGCATACCAAAGACTGCGTTCAGGACTCGTTACGGACACTATGAGTTCCTTGTGATGTCGTTTGGATTGACTAACGCCCCAACAGTGTTTATGGATCTGATGAATCGTGTATGCAAGCCATATCTCGATAAATTTGTGATTGTATTTATCGACGATATTCTGATTTATTCACGAACGAAGGAAGAGCACGAGCAACATCTCGGAGCCATTCTGGAACTACTGAAGAAAGAGAAGCTCTATGCAAAGTTCTCAAAATGCGAATTTTGGATTCGCGAGGTACAGTTCCTTGGTCATGTGGTGAACGAGAATGGTATCCATGTGGATCCAGCGAAGATCGAAGCGATAAAGAACTGGGAAACTCCCAAAACACCGACTGAAATTAGACAGTTTTTGGGATTAGCGGGCTATTACCGCAGATTTATCGAGAACTTCTCCAAAATAGCTCAACCGCTAACTTCCCTTACTCAGAAAGACAAGAAGTATGACTGGGGAGACAAACAGGAAGAAACCTTCCAGCTACTCAAAAACAAGCTTTTGAGTTTGGCGACGTAGCCGTTTATGTTGGAAAGTGCCTAACCTGTGCTAAAGTCAACCTTTGCAACAACCTGAAATTCTTGTATGGAAGTGGGAGTAAATTTCGATGGACTTCATAACGAAGTTACCCAGGACTCCTAGAGGGCACAATATGATATGGGTAATAGTGGATCGATTAACAAAGTCTGCACACTTCCTGCCAATTCGAGAGAAAGATAGCACTGGAAAGTTGGCTGAACTATACCTCAAGGAGATAGTGGCACGCCATGGAATGCCTATCTCGATAATTTCAGACAGAGATGGACGATTTGTATCAAGGATTTGGCAATCCTTTCAAGAGGTCTTTGGATCTCAATTAGATCTAAGCACGGCCTTCCACCCGCAAACAGACGGTCAGAGCGAACGAACCATACAAACACTGAAAGATATGCTTCGCGCATGTGTTATGGATTTAGGTGGCAGCTGGGATACTCATCTACCCCTAGTTGAGTTTTCGTATAATAACAGCTACCACACAAGCATAAAAGCCGCACCATTTCGAAGCTCTATATGGGCGTAAGTGTCGCTCACCGTTATGTTGGGCAGACGCTGGAGATAGACAGTTGGTTGGTCCCAAACTTGTTCAAGAAACGACCGACAAAATCATGCAGATCCGAGAACGCATCAAGGCGCCTCGTGATCGACAAAAGAGCTATGCCGATCGAAGACGGAAACCTTTGGATTTCGAGGTAGCAGATAAGGTTTTGTTGAAGGTCTCACCTTGGAAAGGTGTAGCAAGGTTCGGAAAATGTGGGAAGTTGAATCCACGGTACATCGGGCCATTCAAGATCTTGGAAATGGTTGGTACCGTAGCATACAAACTAGAATTACCAGAAGAACTGAACGGTGTACATGATACGTTCCATGTGTCGAACCTTAAAAAGAGTCCAACCCAAGAAACAGTTATCATCCCTGCGGATGAGGTGCATATCGACGACAAACTCCGATTTACAGAGCAACCTGTTGAGGTAATTGATTGGAAGATCCAGAAAACAAGAAGGAGTCGCATTAAACTTGTCAAGGTACGTTGGAACTCTAAGCATGGGCCGGAGTACACGTGGGAACGCGAAGACCAGTTCAAAACCAAGTATCCCCACCTTTTCGAGAAAGCTCCTATAGGAGATAACTCAGCTTAAATTTCGGGACGAAATTTTCTTAGCGGGGGGAGAATGTGACAACTGTCACTTTTCCATGTAATTCCGTACATGTAAATAGTAATTGTTCTTTAATGACTGTGTATGCTTGAACCAATGATATGAATGATTTTCTGATTACTGTCATATACATACAAATACATTTCATGTTGCAAGAATGTTTATCATTATTACATGCAACACAATGTGTCAATTAGTGCACAGAACAAAGTTAGCACAGTTATCAGACAAACTAGAAGTACTGACGGGAGTTCAGTACTCAGACAGACATGATGTTAAGACAAAGAATGAGCCCCGGAATCAAGAGTTACACTAGAATACTAGGTAGGAAAGTAGGGATCATAAAACTGCCTTCCGAATGATGATTTAAGTGCCGGAAAGTACCCGAAACACACTAAAACTGCAGAATTCTGCAGAAAACAACAAAATTCAGCTTTTTAACATCAAAATATAATGCAGAAATGTGGTTTAAAGGTCCAGAATACCTTCATACGTGTCGGGAGTCAAAACTGTCATAAAAGACAACATAAAGCACACTAAACTGCGCAATTTAGCACCTTAACGAACCGGTAACCAACAAAACAACCGGACACTGCCCGAAACACCAAAATTTCACTAGAAGCATTGTTTTAGTGTTATGAAGCTAGTCTTGATCAGCAAACACCATATTACATCCTAAAACACTATAACACATAAAACACTAACTAATACACTTACATTTCAACTAGATTACTTAACTTAAACTTAAAACCCAACAAGACACCCCCCCCCCCCTATTTGACGGTTCATCAAGGGGTCCCACCCCCTTGATTTTCTTGTAATATTTTATTTGATATGAAACATAAAGACCAAGGGATAATTAAATGTTGGGAGAATTTCTTTATAAACCACAAGGCCTTAACAAATGATCATTTCACCATCTTCACCACACTCCAACCTCCTTCTTTCCCTCTCCATTCTCGGCTTAAAAATCACTCCCACACACTTCCATTTTCAACTCATTCTCATACAAACCAAGGGTTCCCTAAGGTATCTTAAGCATATCTAAGAAGCTTGGAAGCAAGGGAGCTTGAAGGACCTCATCTAGGAGCTTTTATCCATCACTTTTCTCATCATCTTCATACTTGTTTCTTCCCTAGCCTTAGAGCTAGTAGTAAGCCCCTTTAACCTTGTTTTTACTTCTAATTTTAGTGGTTAAAGTGTCATGTAACTTGTTAATCTTAAGAATCTCAACAAAACATGAAGATGATCTTGAACATAAAGCTTAAAAACAAGAAAATGAAAGATGTTTTAGTGTATGTGTTAAACTTGTTTGTTGATTCCTTGTGTTTATGATGTAGATCATCATATGAAGCTTGCTAGATGATGATTAAACACATAATCTAGCAAGTGTAAGGATAGATCTTGAGAAATTTGTGATGATCATCCTTTATGTAAATCATGAACTTGAAGATGAACTTGTTTTAGTGTATGATGATCATTTCTACAAGTTATAAGTCTTGAAAATAAAAGATTTCAAAAATAATATTTTCAAGAAACTAAAGTTTATTACAAGATTTAACATGAAGTTGGTCTTTAAAGGAAGTAATCATGTTTTAAGGGTTAAAACAAAGCTAGTAAAGTATTTGTAACAAGAAAAATACAAGAAGATTAATTTTTGAAAAATCATCATACAAGTTGTGAAGAATGAAATTCCATAAAAATGAGTTTTATAAAATAATAACCATGGATTTAGTGTTCTTAAACCTCACTAAACAACATGTGAAATTACTACAAATTTTTACAAACTTTCAAGTTCATGTCTTAGTGTAAAATGCATATTTTTGGCTCATGGTAAGTTATGTGTGAATTGTTGATGATTGATGATGAATTTCTAAAAGAAAATGATATGCTTTTAAGCATGGAAACCTCCATTTTTATGGGGAAACTATGGCAAAACTTTTGTAGAAATTAAACACTTAGAAAAATATTTTTAAACAAGTATTTACAAATAAATTTTGATCATGGTTTTCAAATAAGAATTTGCCATAATTTTTATTACAAAAATTACAAATATTGGAGGTTGGTTTTTTATAATAAAAATTACTAAGTATATATTTAGGAAAATCTATCTTTAGATGTCGCAAATTATGTGTTACTTGTATATTGTTTGTATTAGTTATATTAAACTAGGAACCTTGAAAATAATATAACACACCAAAATACCAAAATTTGAAATATAAAATATTACCAAAATTCCAAGGAAATAAATATATAAATTATACCCGAATATTGGACAATCGGACAAACGGACATATGGACTCTAATTATATATATTCCGGAAATAAATTCGTAACCCGACAAAGGTGTTAAACGGTATTTTGAAACCAAGGAAATGGCAAAATATGAATTTTTACAAGTATTACAAAATATATCATATTTTGTCAAATAGAAAATATATTATTTTTTAGTGGAGAAAAATATATATTTTCTCAAACAATTTAAAAATATATTATTTTGGGTGAAAACTAGGAATATAAATATTTTCTAAGTTTAATTTTAAAAATATACTATTTTTGTGATTTATATGGAAATATACTTATTTTTGCCAAGTAAAATTTATAGATATTTTTCTATAAAAATTCTCTTAAAATATGTATATTTTAAGAATATAAATTTGGTGATTTTTGATAATATAAAAATAATATTCCGGAAAATTATACACAAATTAAGTATAAAATACTTAATAAATACAAGAAGACACGTATTCCTATACGTATAAATACACACCGGAATACACCACCAATACTTGGCAAAATACCCGTATACAAATACACAAGTATGAAAATACACAAGTATGAAAATACATATGTGGAAATACATAATAAACCAAGTTAAAAATATATTGTTTTGACAATATTTCAAGTAATTGAATAAAAATAGTTTAAGTTAAAATAATTATTTTAACTAATAATTATATAATTTGGAATTATATAATACATATCCAACGTATAACTCAAAGTACACCAATTCCTAAAATAAGTCGTAATAAATAAGACTAAGAGTCGTTACACGACCTAAGCGTCTAATTAAACATAACACGTGTGTAGGTAGTGGTACGACACAAGGAAAAGATCTTTGAGTATACGTGACAGCAAGACGCAAACTAGTGAGTTCATGTCCCCCTTTTCTTTTAACTGTTTTCAGTTTTATAACTTCGGGGGTGAAATACATGTTTCAAATGTTTCAAACGTTTACAAATGGTATGGTTATCTAAGGAATGAACTGTTAGATCATGTGAATGGGTAGGCGTTAACTTAAGACCATTAATCTCCGTATGAAGACCGTGGGGCATGAGTGATAGATCTATTTGGGTGTTGCGAGCCCCACCCATGGGTCCGCGAGTTGGCCCATGTGGTGACTATGTCGTTCCAGCAGGGTGGCCCGGTACGAAATCCGTTAGGTTTGAGCCTTCCTACACCATTGCACACATATTAATGACCTTGCAAATCATTAATTGATCTGTTCATAGACGCTTTCATACCGGTTTACAAAGACATACATACAAATGATTACAAGTTTATACGAGCGCGGATACAAAACACATGAACTCGCTCAACTTTTGTTGATATTTTCAAATTACATGTATTTCAGGAAACTAATGGATCTGGCGGCTTGAAAAGTTTCAAGAAGTGTTTTCAAGAAGTGAGGTCATCCTATTTTGGAAGGGTTTGATTTGGATATCCTATCTTAGATAGGACATACGAATCAAAGCCTTGGATTTAAAGTCTTTTGTTTTAAAAGTCCTTTATGGAACTTATTACTACTTTGAATGGTTGTAAACTTAACTTGAAGTTCGTGGTTTGAAACTTAACAATTTATGGTTGTATTATTTTGGAAACTTATGAATGGATGATCGTCACGTTTTTAATCATATAGTTGTTTGTTATAATTGAATGCAATGATATTGAGCAAGTCACACATCATACGCTTCCGCAAAAGTCAGGGTGTGACACGCTGTGGCACCGATTTCTTCCAAATGGCCGGAAAATCAAGAAACCGCCACCACCACCACCTCCAATGCCGAAGTTCTTGACCTCCACCACTTTCCACAATCGTCGGTAGGCATCACCACAGGAAATGAAAAAGGTGACTGGGAAAATGGGGATTCCAGCCGTCGGTGGTGGTGGTGGTGGTCCGACGGACTTTGAGTTTAACGGTGGGTTTGGTGTTGTAGATCAAGGGTTTCTAAACCACCATTCAAAAAATCATGGAGAAACAGTTTTCATAATCTTATGCATTGTTAGTTAATGAGAGATAAAATTTCAAAAATAAAATAAAATGTCAAATTACACAAGTGCCCTTTTAGTTAAAATCCCTCCATGTCACGTGTCACGTTCTTATTGCTTCCAAAATCCCTCCATGCCACGTGTCACATTCTTAATGCTTCCTAGACTTTCTAGGAAAAATCCACTTTCTACCCAACTCATCCTCTCTCTCTCTCTATATATATATATATATATATATATATGATACTTACATTATATAGGGGAAGGATATATAGAAAACCCACTTTAATTTAGAAAACCCGGGAAACTCAAAGCTCCCGATGTTTTTTTTTTTTTTTAAATATACACATGTTATATACATGTTTTTAAGGTATTTGGGCAAAAAAAAAAAAAATCAAAAAAGCGCCGAGTAGATATTTTTAAAAAAAATAAACAAGTTTTGGTGTAACACGTGTTACATTCATCTGACATATTTGTAACACATGTTACACCAAAACTTGTTTATTTTTTTTTTTAAATATCTACTTGGCGCTTTTTTTATTTTTTTTTGCCCAAATACCTTAAAAACATGTATATAACATGTGTATATATTTAAAAAAAAATTCGGGAGGTTAGAGTTTCCCGGGTTTTCTAAATTAAAGTGGGTTTTCTATAGATAATTACATTATATATATATATATATATATATATATTTGTGTGTGTGTGTGATGTGTGTGTGTGTGTGTGTTTGTGTGAATTATACACAGAAATCCCAGTCTAGTTCAAGAAACCCAAAAAACCCAGTTATGTGGTTAAGAAGTAGCCACGTGTTTTTTGTAAGAGATTGGCTAAGGGGCAGATTGAGAATTTTGCACTAGACAAGGACAGTAAGTAGCCACGTGTTCTTTGTTTATTTGTGTTTTAGTTTATATTGTTAGTTTTTATAAATTCAAAACTCCAAAAATAGAGTGCTTATTTGTTTTATTAAAAATTTTTAACTGTTCCTGAAGATTTGATTGATCATCATAAATTGAAAGAAATTTGAATTGTGAAATCCGAGTACAAATGCTTGGATGTACCAAGTGTTCGTGTGGTATTTCCCTCTGTTTAGAAATTTTTGCTTATGAATTTCTGAGCATGTGGAGAATTTGATTCAAATCAAGAAACAGTGGTTGTTGAAGATTGAGATGTTGTTGGCTGCTGATAAAGCATGAAGCATCACAACAACAAGATGTACTTGAGTCAGAAGAACTAGATACGAGTCATCATCTGATAGTGATAGTACATTTAAAGAAGTATATGTGAACCTGCTTGAAAGAGAAGACATTGACAAAGAAAAGAGTTGATAAGAATCCTCCTCTTGCATTCTTTTCAACAAGATTTTCAAGCAAAACTGATCGTGATCAAGAAGAACAAAGAGCCCAAGTTTGAAGATAAAAAGATGAAGTATCTTCCCACAGAGACACGAGATAGACAACAGTTTGATAAATACAGCATAAACCTAGGGGGATATTATAAGGCCATATAATTGAGTAGGTTTACGCTTATCTTTATCAAACACAATTACAAGCTATTAGGCTTAGTATTCTAGTGGGTTAGATAGCATTGGGATAAGCCATGTGGGCTAATTAATGATTTGGGCCTGTTTAGTTAAGAGTGTGCTTGTGGGCTTGGCCAAATTTGTATTTAGGTCACCCTATGTAACTATAAATAGGGTGAACCTAAGCCATTTTAGGGTGGTTGTTCATTATTGTTCTTCATCATTTTCGAATTCTTGTGTCAAGTGTACCAGACGATCCCTTTGAGATCGTGTGCACTTTGATATTCAGTCAATACAAATTGTTCTTGTTCTTATCACTTTCTTAGTTTTCCGCACTTTGATTGTGATTTTGATATCCGGTTGATAGTTTTGGGACTTACAATATGTAACTGATTAATATTTACCCTATTGATACCCAATGGGTTCTGGGTCAGATATACTCAACGGGTAATTTTTTAAATTAATAATAGGTTTACCCGATACCCGAATGATATTTACCGGCTAAAAACCCAACAGGTTTGGGACAAATTTATCTAATCGGGTTTGGTGTTGGGATTACTTAAATGCGTCCCAAACCCGACCCATTGCCATCCCTAATTCTTATCTTAACTAAAGTTAAAGTCAACAATGTGGTCAACGTCAAAGCGGAATTTCTAGCCAAATAAAAAAAGTTGCCAAGTAAATGACTGGAATAAATAGAGGGATTGTATCGTAAAAGTTGTGTTGGTTTGAAACAAGATTTGCTACAAAATGATGTAAAGTAGCAAAAGTGAAAACTGGTAGAATCAGTATCAAGTATTGATCAAAATATGCAATTTTAAGGAGGAACAAAAAAGTAAATTTACCCATTGTCCCAGTCTGGATTTATTAAAAGAGTTGGTAAGGAATTATCAGAAATGAGAAATTGGTGAAGAAGTTGCAATCTCCTAACCAATAATTGGAAATAATCGTGAAGGTTTATTATGCTTTTTAGCTCATAAATTGACGAATTAAGACTTGTGAAGAGTGATTTTTAGCTCATAAATTGACGAATTAAGACTTGTGAAGAGTCTAAGAACTTTGTCATGTATCGAGTGTCAATCCTGAGCTTACCAGGTGTTAGTTGGTCAAAAACTGGCATCATGGTTATGACCAAACTTCTAGATCAGCGAACACAGTCCTCGTCATTAGCATCTAAAACATATTCAAGAAAATGTTCGATATGGAGAAATTAAGGCCGAGTTATTACATTCCTGATCAGTGCTTCCAATAAAAACAACTCCTATCGTTTTAAAAAAGACTAAATTAACTAAACTAGAAGGGCCGGGCATTTTAACTCTGATAAAGCAAATGATTTTTGGGCTCTCAACAACACAGCTATGCATATTTATATATGGAAAAAAGATGCTACAATGATCTGATCTGATATTTATACTGAAAGAGATGAACCATTATCAGCCATTGTGAGATTTAGTATCATATCAGCAGCCTTGGGAGCCCTGAAAACAGAAAAGGTAACAAAACAAATTAGAACAAATGCAACCCTGATTTCCAAAACTCAGACTGTTTGATTATTCTAATGCGGATTTACAAATATACTTATACTGTACCATGCGTCAGGTGCCTGGTACAGACTGGATGAAGACCCAAAGCATGATGCAAGCATGTCGGTGTTTATGACACCCGGATTAAGTGCAACGGCTGCCATGCCGCTTGGCAACTCCTTTGCCACCGACTTGGTCAACCCTTCTACTGCCCATTTTGAGGCACAGTAAGGGGCCACCTGTTCCATTTTTATACAAGAAAAAGAGCCATGATGACATATTCACAAGAATTGTTAAAATATTTATTTTGTTTTTTACCTGTGCTGCAGCAGATCTTCCCCACCCAGATGACATATTCACAATAATCCCTTGTTTTTTCTCAATCATAAGGGGAATAAAATGTCGTAACATATTTGCTATTCCCTTTAGATTAGTATCTATCACAGCATTAAATTCCTCCTCTGGAACCTCCCATAGTCTGTTGTTTTTGTTTATGGTACCTGCATTATTTACTGCACAGATATGCTTCTATAAGCAAACAAAATGCTACCAGGATCACAAATAGTGCATCACAATGAGCATTCTCTTGCTTGCAGTATAATTTTTTAAGAATGTCACGAAATTAACCATTTTTGATATATTTGTACGCAGGTGAGCATGTCAGACAAGTTTTCACATCTCTAGGTATGAGTTATGCGAAACAAATTTCGTCTATCTACTTTAGTTTCACGTATGCTCAGATTCTCTTCAAAAGTATAATATATGACCCCCCCCCCCCCCCCCCCCCCCCAATTAAATTACTTTCAAGCATATGCTTTTCACATACCCACTTTATTTTTAAATATATGCTTTGTCTTAATAAGTGGCTCAACTTTGTATATTCCAAAACATTTCTAACGAATATCGATAGGTGACATAACTTAGGTGGTGTTTGTTTTTTTAGAAAAAGTACTTCACAACCTCTTTTGTCTTCTCCACACAGACCACGCGCAGACATAGAGGTCTGCAGCCTGTTTGTTTTTTGGAAGAGGTTTCATTAAAAAACCTCTTCCCCACCACTTCCTCGTGCAGACAAGGCCCAACATCTTCATTCCTCTTCTCCAATCCTCCCTCTTTCAAAACACTGAACCCTAGCACCCATCTCCTCCTCCTCCAGCGCACCTCACCTCCTCCGCCACCCCTTCCACATCCGCCGCCCTGCACCTCCGCCACCCCCTCCACCTTCGTCGCCCACCTTCTCCAGCCGACACCCACCTCCGTCGCCCTCCTCCTCCAGCCGACACCCACCTCCGTTCTAGGTTATGCACCATGGGATGTTAGAAGTGCTGAATTGAAGCCTAGATTTGCAGAAGCTGCTGGTTATTTGAGTGAGTTAAAGAGCCATGTTTTGATGGCTAAAGTTGATGCTGAAAGGTATCAGAAAGCAGCTTGGAATCTTGGGATTAAAGGGTTTCCTACTTTGCTTCTGTTTGTTAAGGGCAGTTCTCAACATTATACTGGTGGATTTTCATTGTAAGATTTCTTTTCAGTTCTGTATATATTATCTTTTTAATGAGTTTAGGGGTGTTTGGATGTGATCCATTTGTGTTTTGAACTTTTGATGATGATAATAATAAATTTATGATAATTAGTCTCATGGGTGTTTATGCTTATTTAATTTTGATCAGTTTGAGTAAAAAGTTAGTTAATTTTGTTGGTTTTTGTGTGAATTAGGGAAGAAATTGTGATATGGGTGAGGAAGAAGACGGGTACCCCTCTTCGAAGTTAAAAACAAACAGTCTTCTTGTTGCAGACTGCAGAGGTTTGGTCCACCTCTTCTGCTACAGATGTCTGCAGATGTGAGCCGCAGACTGCAGACGTTTTACCTCTGAAAAAACAAACAGCACCTTAGCATTTTTATGGCAATGGAGGTATAACCTTGTCAGGCGTATACACATACCCAAAAATGGTTGTTTTCGTGATTTTCTCTGAAAGAAAACCCCTCAAAGCTAACCCTTTCAATCTCAGTCCATATTACATATAACCATATCCAAACATTGGTGAGAAAGGTATAAGAATTTAGCATGAACATACATGAGAGAAGGTACACACTAGTATTTTACAGACTCTAAGTTAGAGTGTTTGCCATTGCTTATGCTTTATAGGAAACCATGAGATGGAAATGTGGATGCTATTGTACTTGTATAGTTGTGTTTATTATCAAATGCATCACAAGTAGGCATGTATAAAAAGCGAACGAACACAAACATGCCACGTTCTTTTAACTTAACTGAACGAACGACCGAACAGGAAGAGGTACATGAAGGGGTTTTTCTTGTTTGTGTTTGTTCGTGAAGAAAATGAGTGTGTATGTGTTCATTTAGGCTCATCGGTTAATAGTATAAACGGACGGTTCACGAACACAAATGAACAACATAACTGAGATAACACCAATTAAAAGTGAATGTGAATATCAATCTGTTGGGCCTAAAAAGTTAATATAACTAGGTTAGATTGTGATGGCTGATAATTGTAATGAGGCTACAAAACTTAGATGGATACGTAACGTAAACTAACGAAGATAAATGAGTGAACATAAACAAACAAACAAAAACAAATTTCAATGAAGGAACATAAACCTGTCCATGTTGGTTCATTCAATTAAATGAACAAAAAAACTTGTTCATGTTGATTCATAAGATGAGCGAAAAACGGTTCATTGATTCATTTACAGGCAGGTGACAAGTGAATTTAAGAGAGTGTTAAGTACAAGGAGTCACATAATCCTAAACAAACAAGAAAGTAAGTAGTAAACATAATTCAATTAAAAGTAGGAAGAATCTGAAAAGTGAATCACCAATAATATCGGGAACCCCCTTCTTCTCCATGACAAGGCGTGCCAAATCCTGAACACTGCTATTTGAACACTGAACAGCATAATAATAATAATAATAATAATAACATAATAAAATAATAATAATAATAATACTTATATTATTTAATTTAGGGTTCCTTCCTAAATTAGGGCTCAATTTCACATAAAACAAACTGAAAATGAATAATAAGTAAGAAACTAACGACGTCAAGATTGAAGAAGAGGTGTTTGTCGTCGTCTTCGTCGGAAGAGAGTTGGGTCTGGAGAGATTTGAGTTTATCCTGAGAGCGAGAGCAGCCGATGACGGAATGGCCTCTCTTGGCCAATTCTAGGGCTAGGGCTTTTCCAAGTCCTCTGCTAACGCCTGTTATCAGCACCGTCTTTTGCCCACCTCCGCCCTTCATTGCAACACCAACACCCATCATTCCCACCATACAAATATGTGTGTGCCCAGCTAACTTCCTTCCTTCCTTACCAGTATAGCGTTTATCTGATAAACACCCTTTCCATCCATACATACACTTTATTTATTTTCTTTCTTTCTTCCTTAAAAAAAAAAAAAAATTACACAAATCAACCTTTATCTTATACCTAAATTACAGTCTATACCTTTCACTATAAAATCACCCAAATCCAACATTTATGTTCATGTTTTATGAGTATAACCTTTAACACAAACGGCATTAATTAAATCACCATGTTAGGGCTTCTTCTTCAAATGTTAGGGCCAACTAGCGAATTTTAGGACGAAATTCCCATTCAACTTGGGGATGATCTGATACCCGGGGAAAATCCTCAGACACTTTGATTTCTTCAGTGACTACTTACTAAATTTCGAGACGAAATTTCTTTCAACTTGGGGATGATGTGACAACTCGCATTTCAGGTTTTTACTGTTAACTCTCTATGTTAAATCTTTTTTATCTTCCAGCATATACGTATGTGCATTCACGTTATACGTAGGTTATAACACGTGACTTAACATAAAGTAGTGGGTTGGGGCGGTGGGTTGGGTTCAACGCCGGCTGCTCCACCCCGGTTTTGCGTTGGGCATGTCGTTGCCTGCTTGGCGTGGGAATTGTGCCTGGCGTGAGGCAGGGGCGGGGGTGACGTGGTTGGCCATGGTTTGCTAGTATGTGATGGTCGTTGGGCTAAGCGTTAGGCATAGCCGTTGGCCAACGACTATTTAAAAAAATATTTTAATTATTTCCTATATAAATCTCTCATTTCTTACTCATTTTTACCATCCAAAAATTGAAAACCCACTATCAAACTCCAAACATATGTATAAAATGGATTTTTCAAGTTCAAGCGATTCGTATGATAAATTTGTTTTGTCATCCTCATCCGAAGATGGGGCGGAATTATTATTATCAGCAGTGTCGATGGTGGTGAAAGCTATTGTTGAAGATGCAGATGAAAGGATTTCCCAACCCCAACCCAAACGGAGGAAGTATATATTGTTCGTGAACGTGAAATCGCAAACGATTTGCTGGTAAGCGATTATTTCTCACCCGAACCAACGTATGATGAAAGAATGTTTAGGCGTCGTTTTTGTATGAGTAAAAATTTATTTTTAAGAATATTAAAGGATTTAGAGGATAATTATGTTTTTTTCCGACAAAGACTAGATGCGCGTGGTAATTTAGGATTTACCACGTGGCAAAAGGTTACGGCCGCCCTAAGACAATTGGCTTACGACAATAGGTCTGACATAATGGACGACTATTTAAAAATGTCGCCACGAGTGGCTAGGGAAAGTCTTCACAATTTTTGTGTGTATATCATTGAACTATATATGAAAAGATACTTGAGAAAGCCGACGTTTAGTGATATGCAACAAATTTTGGAACATCACGCTGAATATCATGGTCTCCCCGGGATGATCGGTAGTTTAGATTGTATGAAATGGGAGTGGGAACTTTGTCCAACTGCATGGGAAGGCTCTCACATAAGTGGATATCATGGAATGCCGGCTTTGATGCTTGAAGCGGTTGCATCACAAGATCTTAGGATCTGGCATGCATTTTTGGTATGCCCGGTTCATATAACGATATAAACATTATACACCACTCGCCCCTTTTCAATGATCGAATAAATGGTATTGGACCGAAAGGAACATTTTTTTGTAAATGGGGTTGAATACAAGTATGGGTATGATCTTGTTGATGGAATTTACTAGGAGTATGTTGTTTTTGTGAAATCATTTTCAAGAGATGGAACCCTAAATCCTAAAAGAATAAAGTTTAACAAACTTCAGATGGCGGCACGCAAAGACGTCGAGCGAGCATTTGGTGTTTTGTAGAAAATGTGGCGCATTTTGAGCATGCCTTGCCGATTGTATGAAAAAGATCAAATAAGAAACGTGATGTACTGTAACACCCCTAAAATATTAAATTATATATTCGTGTATACATGTATAATTACTAATATTGATAATAAAACAGTGAAATTAAAACTAGGAATGACTAACCTAGTTAAAAGTTTGTTATAAAAGATAGGAATCAAAGGGTTCTAACCATTTTATATATCTTGAAAAACTAGAGGGACCAAATATGACAATCATTGAAAGTTATGTTTAAAAATATAAGATAAGCATCAAAACACATTTGTGTGTGTCCCTGTAGTTCGATCAAACCTCAAGAAACAGAGAACTCCTTTGCTTGAACCCTAAACCACCAAATTCTATCAAATTCAAAGAAGGAAAATCGATTAGAAATCAAATTCAAGTTAAATTAGTGATCACTATACTTAGGAGATCACAAGGTATGTTTAATTTTGATCTTTGATGATGTTTTGATTCTTCTTGAATTTTCATAACTGCAATTATTGAAGAATTAGTTGATGTTATGGTAAAATTAGGATGATTAAAGATCAAGGACACAAGTCTTAGATAAGAAAGTGATAAATTCATGTCTTAACCTAGTGATTTCAATGTGTATCATATGTGGGTTATGTGGGTTTTGTGAATAATATGAAGAACACTTGAATCATAATGATGATTTAATGTTACTTGATAGATATGATATAAGTTTAAGTGTTAAATTGGTATTCTTGACCTATGAATTGGAATATTATGAATTAACATGGTTAAAACTATTAATCATGAACATGATAGTGTTAGAATATTAATTTCGCACACAAGATGTTTGACAAAATGCTTAAATGAACTTGAATTAATTGAGAATAAGAAAGAATCGCTTAATTGATTCGTTAGAAGCATTGTGTATGGAATATTGACTTATGAGTTCTAAGCAATATGTACAAATTGAATTCTATAGGCAATTTGTCACACCCAACATTTGGCGGAAACATCGGGGCGCGGCACTAAGCGTTCATATTGCTCAAGAGTTTCCATAATGCTAATAGTTTCAATATAGATTAATTAAATTCAAAACATAGTCTAAAAGTCAAATACTTTCAACCACCACATAAAGTATCAAATTACATGAAAACTCAAATATTGCTCAATTTTCTTGATTTAACTAAGTGAGCTTCTAAGCATCATCCTAGCTTGTTTCTTCTGCGTCTAAACTTATCAACCTGCAACATGTATTAAAATACTATCAACAAAAATGTTGGCGAGTATACAAGTTTGAGTACGTAATAGCATAATAGTTTGAAAACGTTCCAAAAACTCGTATCCAACATAAACACACGTAACAAGTTTCACCATGCTATTAAACGCAGTCCAAGTGATAGCCCAAGTTTCCAATGCGTTAAATGCCTTCCCCAAGACTCAAGGGAAGCTAAATGTCTCCTCCTAATAATACCCCAAAGACTAACGAGGGGGTGCATTAACCCTATAGCGCTACAATTGTTAAGGCGAAACTACATACAAGGATTAAACGTTCACATAGCATAAAAGTCTCAAGTTTCACAAGTATCAAGTTTCCATGTTTACAGCGGATAGAGTATGTTTCAAATAAGTTTCAAGTGTCAAATGTCAAGTTTATAGAATACATGTTGCATCCCAAAAGTGTCCAAAACAAAAAGGGATCGAGTATACTCACAGTGAGTGCTAAGTATCAACAACGACTAAATGGATCAAAGGGAGCGCTGGAGTTAGCCTGATTATAGTACAACAGTATGGGTGTCGAACAGAATGTCGAATCATGCGAACAATCGTGTAAAAGTGTCTGACAGGGTTCCTGATCTGATGGTCATCCGGACGGATGGTCACCCGGTCGGATGACCATTCGACCCAGATGGGACCCATCCAATAGGACGGTCGTCCGATCAGTAGTGTGTTTGTGAACTGATAAAGTTTCAAGTGTTGAGATCATAGTGCCCTGTAAAACAAACAAGTGTAATGATGATCAGACCCTCTGGACGGATGGTCATCCGATCGGATGGCCATCCGGACAGACGATCAGTGATGTGCTTGCAATTTGTTTCAACTTTTGAAGTTTTCGTTGTAGTATAAGTTCAAGTAATTCGGTCAGAGGGTCATCCAGACGGATGACCGTTCGGTTGGATGACTGTTCGAGTGTAAGTTTGATAGTTACAAGTTCTTGATTCAAAATAGTTTAAGTGTTGAAGGCTACGGGGAAGGCTGTTTGGTCGGATGGTCGTTCGATTGGAGGATCGTCCGATCGGACGATCATTCGGCTGTTGTGATATTGTTCCCTTGAACCTTCGTAAAATTTCTAAGTTGAGTTTAACGGAGACGACGTGGTAACGTACCAAGGCAACGGAAACCCCCCAAGGTTCAGCTTGTCTGATCGGATGGGAATCACCCCGTTCGATCGGATGACTGTTCTTGACGAAGTTTCATGTTTGATTTGTAATTTGGTCCTCCCTTCGGTGAAAATCCGTCATCGAGCCGACTCTAGACTAAGGAACAAGTCCTAGGCCTGTTTTGGCTCTAGATTTCACCGTGTTTGAGTAGATAGGTTAAGAAAAACATATAATCAACCGAAAATGTTTAGATTTCGTATAGATTCGTAGTAAAACGTGTAGAAATCCCTTAGATCCGGCCTAAATCTTGAAGGAATGACATCACACAGCTGATAGTACAACAGCCATGATGACGTCATCGTCAAGGTGCCCAAATCGGGTGAATTCATGGTGAAAAGTAAGATTTTGATGAAGAATCTAGTGAGAAAGTGTGTAAAGATGAAAGTTGTACAAGAATTACGGAGAATACTTACAAGAATCGCTTGAAAATCGAAGAAAAGTGCCTTGGAACGAGAGAGAGTGTGTCTGGTCGGAGGAGGTTATCACATCAGTGAATAGTGATGTGACAGCAGGTATTTATAGGTGTCAGAGAGGATAAGGCGGTGGGATGGCTGGATCGGATGACTATCCGATCGAATGGCCATCCGATCGGATGTCCATCCGGACAGCCAATCCTCGTTTGCTTGACTTCTGATTTCGGTTCGATTTGCGAGCTAGACTAAGTGTTGCGTTGCGTATTGTGTAATATTATCATATGATAAGATTGTATAACTAACACAAAAGTTTCCATGTTTAAAGTCTACGTAAGCTAGCTAGTAAGTGTCAAGTTTCAAGTTTCTTATTTAGCAACTATGCAGTCAATATCGGCGAGATCTCGGTGATATCTTGGTAAGATCTCGGTTATCGGTCATCCGGTAAGTTATCGGTTTCAAATATCGGTTTTTATCTCGGTACCGAGAATATCGGTGATAAGTACCGAGAAATCGCTGATATTATGTATGTTTCATACCGGCCATCTCGTCGAGAATATCGATTGGGCCCAAATTTGTTATTTTCTCTTTATAATCTGCCTAATCCTCAAAGCCCATTCCATCTTCATTACTTTTGGCCCAATTAACTTAAATAAACTACCAGTCCAGTCCATTCCAGTCGCACATATTCATCTACGACATTTCTCATATGATTCATGAACCCTAAATCCATGGATGCTCCCATCGAAGTTCCTGCTCCCACCCTCCTGTAGCATCGCACTTCCAATCCAGATTGCACCAGCCAACGGGTAAGTTTTTAACTTCAGTTTTCTGCATTTTTTTGTCAATTTTTTCTTTCTTAATTGGTCGGTTCCCCCTTCTGTTAATTATTGAAGGGACCAAAGTCCAACCAAGTTGTTGTGGGAAGTTTTTCTAGTGTATTTGGTGCACTGCTTAGTTTATTATCTTTGTAAGTTGGCCTAGACACATTAATTGAAGTACTAGGTATGGTTACATGGTTGCACTAATTGTTCCAGACACATTAATTGTTCCAGACACATTAAATCTTGCAGTAATTGTTTATTATTTGCATTAATTGTAGCTTTTTTTGCACATGGTTGCAGTTTGTAGTGTTTATTATTGAATTTTTTTATCATGTTAACACTTCACAAATTTTATAATGGATGGTACAAATCCATCTTCACATACATCAGCATCGGTAAACCCTACAAACACAAATACAATTTCGTCTGATGCAAACACTGTCCCAAAAAGTTCAAATAGAGATATGGCTTGGGAATGGGGAGAGTGTACAGATCCCGCTAGAAAACAATGTGTATGGTGCAAACTTTATGGTCATAAGATGAGAGGAGGAATTACACGACTAAAGCAACATCTTACTCATACTGGAGGACAAGTCAAAGGTTGTTCGAAAGTGAGTGTGGATATCCAGCAAAGAGTCTTAGCGTCAATTAAAGAAAAGGAAAAGGTACAACTAGAAAAGAAAAGAAATATGGAGATTCTTAGATCACATTCAATTGATGTTGATGAAGACGAGGATGAGGACGATCAATATAATGTACAAGAAGTTGTTACAAAAAAAATGTTTCAAAGAAAAAGAAATTTTAGCAATGTGCGAGGTTCTATTGATAGCATGTTTAAGACCGATCATGGAAAAATAAAGCAAACTACAATGGATAGAAATAATCCAATAAAAGAGAAGTTAAAGATGGAAGCTTGGGAAAAATTTGCAACTTGGGCTTATTCGGTTGGTTTACCCTTCAATGCCGTACGTGATGAAGGTTTCCAAGATATGATCAATGCCATTGGAGATTATGGAAGAGGCATTTAAATGTGATAAAGATTTAATGATAGTTTATTATTTATTAATTTGTTTATTACTTAAAGTTTATAAGTTATTACATTATTATAGGTATGCCAGCTCCATCTTATCATAATATTCGTGTGTCATTGATGAAATTAAAGTTGGAAGAAATGAAAGAATTTGTGGATTCGTTTCGGCCACATTGGGAAGAATATAAGTGTAGCATCATGTCTGATTTTTGGACAGACAGGAAAGGAAGGTGTTTGATAAACTTCCTAGTCAATTGTCCTTTTGGAACGGTATTTTTGAAATCATTTGATGCATCGGAGCATGTGAAGAGTGCTGATTTAAATGTGAAGATGATAAATGAGGTGATAATAGAAGTTGGAGAGGCGAACATTGTGCAGGTACTTTTACATATTTGTTAAAAATGCCATAAAATATTATTTGTTATGTTTTGACTTATGTTTTTACTTTGTTTCTTATAGTTCATTACAGATAACGGGTCAAACTTTAAATCCGCTGGAAAGATTTTACACGAACCTCATGATTTAAGATATTGGTGAGAAAATACCAAAGATAAAGACTACCCTGGCTGATGCAAGAACAATTGTGGTTTTCATTTATAACCACGGAAGGATTCTTAATCTAATGAGGAAGTTGACGAGAAACAAAGAGTTGCACAGGTCTTGTGTAACTAGGTTTGCAACTCAGTTTTATACATTCAGAGTGTCCACGAGAATCGACATCATATTCAAGTATTGTTTGTCTCTGAAGAATGGAGGAAAAGTAGTTTTTCAAAGAAAGTGGCTGGACAGAGAGTCGAGCGAACAGTGGGAAGAACGGAATTTTGGGACAACATACAACTTGCTTGTCAAGTGCTAGCTCCTTTGGTTGATGTGGTTAGATTGGTTGATACGGAAGAGAAGCCAAGTATGGGTTATATCTATGATGCAATGGTTAGAGCAAAGGATCAAATCAAGAAAAATGTAACTGATGAAAGACTTGTGCATAAAATTTTAGGTATGATTCAAGCAAGATGGACCGACCAACTTCATCACCCGTTACATGCAGGTATTAATTATTGAACTTAAAATTTATTTGTATAAAATTAAATTAATATAGATCGTTTACTTTTAATATTAACTCTTTATTTCATGTGTTGAAGCTGGATATTACTTAAACCCCTCTATTTTACATGGGGAAAATTCGAAAGATAAAAAGAAGAACGCGGAAGTTTTGACGGGACTTTACGAGGCTATTGACTGTCTAGTGCCCAATATAGAGGAGAATGATAAAGTGAGGCAGGACTTGAATCTATACATTGATTCAGTTGGGCAATTTGGATCCGCGGCTGCTATAAGGGGTAGAACGAAAGTTGCACCATGTAAGTATATATATATAGTTTATCACTCCAATTATTTATAACAAATATGTAAATGATTAAATGTAGATATATGGTGGCGTACATATGGGATCGACACACCTTTTCTCCAATCATTTGCTATTAGTGTCCTTAGTCAAACTTGTAGCGCTTCACCTTGTGAACGCAATTGGAGTACATTTGACAATGTAAGTTCTTTCTATTAAATTACATTTAATTTAACTTATTTACTTCGTTAAGTAATTCTTTTATTCTTTATGTTCAGTTACACTCAAAGAAAAGAAATTGTCTTTTGCAACAAAAACTCAATGATGTTGTATTCATTCAATACAACACAAGGTTACAAAGGCGCTTCAAATTAAAAGCCAACAAATCTTTGGATCCTATTTTGTTGAGAGATGTAGAGGAAAATGATGATTGGGTTACACCAACACAAGATGAGCTTCAAGAGTTTGTTGAGGGTACCTATGGTCTTCGTTGGTCGGATGTACGAGAGGCAATGGGAGGAAATGAAGAAGTTGGGCCAAGTACTAGGACCAAAAGATCGCGCTATAGAGATGATGATGATGTTCCAATCAATGTGGAAGATGATCTTAATGTACAATTGGATGAGATGGTTGATGTGGACTCAGAGGAAGATTTTATGGCTTATGATTAGGTTTTAGTGTTTTAGGTTATGAATTATGATGAACAAATGAACAATCGGATGCCTTGGTTGATCTTGATGAACACTTATTTATTTTGCTATTAATATTAGATAAGTTCTAGACTTCTAGTATATAAATATATGCTCTAGATGTGAATATATATATATATATATATATATATATATATTTATGCATGATATTATAAATTACCGATATCTCACCGCGATAAACGATATCTCAAATATCGGTACTTGACCGATAACCGATATTTTTCCGGATTAACTGCATAGTTTAGCAAGGTCTCAAAGTTTCTCGTTCCATAAGTATCAAGAGTCTCATTCAATAAGAATCAAGAGTCAAGAGTCAAGTATCTAGTATCAAGTATCGAGTTTCACCAAGAATCAAGATTTATATGTATCAAGCATCAAGAGTCAAGTTTCAAGTATCGCAAAGTTTCACAAATAGTCTAACATAGTTAAGCCTCAAATAGTATGAGGACTAAACTTGCCAAAAGTTAAAAGTTCAGGGATGCAGGGCATTACAGTCTCCCCTCCTTTAGGAGATTTCGTCCCCGAAATCTAAGAGGAAGACTGCTCGAAGAGCTGCGGGTACTTGGTCTTCATCTCACTTTCAAGTTCCCAAGTGAATTCGGCGCTACGATTTCCTTCCCATCGAACCTTGACTATGGAAATTTTGTTGCGCCTTAGCCGCTTGGTTCCTCGGTCCATGATTTCGACCGGTTTCTCCACAAAATGTAAGGTCTCATTTATTTTCAAGTCTTCGATGGGAACCTGAAGTCCTTTGTCGGCTAAGCATTTCTGAAGATTAGATACGTGGAATACTGGATGTACATTTCTAAGTTCTTGTGGCAGGTCGTGTGACAACTGTGTTCTGTAATCGATGTATAATGTAAAACAATGTTAGTTATCAATAAAACAACGTGCTTTGGTGTTATTATATGTGCTTTGGTGTTATTATATGTATTTTGGTGTTATTATGTGTGTATTTGTGTTTGATTATTTTACGATTCGATTCGATTCCGATTTCAAGCTTTAAATCGCTTTCTGGAAGGTTATACGCAAACTGGTGCGTAAACGCAGTCAGTTTAACGCAACAAACACTCTGGAATAGTGACATAGGCTTAACATACCTTAAATAACCTCCACATAACTTAGAAATAAGTTTTGGATGGTTTGGTGTGTTGAAATCAAGTTTGTTCGATCGCAGGGACTATTTGTGTCAAACTACAAAACTATACTAATTTGTATAGTAACGAACATTCCGGAACTTGATCATAAGTTAAACATACCCTAAATATCCTTTACATAGCTTAGAAATAGGCTTTGAGGGGTTCGGTATGCTAAAATAAACTTTATTGATCAATAGGGACTAAAAGCGTCAAAAAGTGCACAAGTTTGCATTTTCGCGCATATCTTACGTTCTGAATATATCCGGACATCCAAAAATTTATGTAATCATTAAAATATTTTATTTTAGTGATTGGCATGATAAAAATCCATTCGTCGCTTGATTTGGATCGTTTTTGCGTTCGTTACGACTTCCGTCGTAATTAGCCGAACAACGCAACCGTACGACCAAACGAGCCGACATCCGAAATGTTTTTGAACACATTTTAAGTTCCCTATACTTTAACTTCATTTTAGAGCTTTGAAATGGGGTTAACGGGGCTAAAACGTGTCAAAAATGCATCGAAAATCAAGTTTCTCAAGTGCAGGGACTAAATTGTCAATTTCTAAAACTTGCTGACCTGCAGGGTCCTTACGGACCGTATGAACTTCTCCTTACGGTCCGTAAGCAGGCACCAGATAGCAGAAACTTGTTTCCAGCTTGTTCTAGCTGTTACACACATTTGACCAGTCAATGGTCAACACGAAGTTCGTTTGAACTTTGCAACGTGGGCGTAATCACGATGGTTATAGTCCCTTGTGACTATACCTACTGATTACTACGTTGACTAGGCATAGTGACGAGTCGTAGTTTCGGCCAAAATGCGTATTTATGCGTATTTTGTAACCAAACTACTCTTGGGTATCAAAACCGTTTGTTTTGATATCAAAACCTATTTTCTAACTTAACTAAACATGTTTTAGCATGTTTAGCTCGTCACTTTTAGTTTAGTGCTTGTGTAGAGTCGTAAGTCAAGCGGACTAAACACCCGCTTAGACTTTCGAACTCGACCCATTTGGTCGATCATTAGGATCCGACCAAACATGATTAGTGACCATAGTTGCATAGGGAATAACCTTCCGAGGTTATACCTTATGGTCACTTAGGTTTAATTAGTTGTATGATAGGTAGTTTATATGCCTTATGTAAATGACCAAAATGCCCTTTTCAGGCATAATTTGTAATTAAGCATATGTAACCTAAACTTTTGCCACGTAACTGATCATGCAACATATTTAAACATGCTTAGGCATATAATAGTTGTCATAGGACTAGTTAGACGTCTCGAACGCGCTTTGCACGCACGACGCGTTAAAGTAGCATAAGCTACCTTAATGGGTCATAACGGGTCGAAAGCACTTAGGTTAGGTTCCGATCTTGAGCGTAGACTTTGTTAAACCATATCACATGAGTTCCAACACTCATTTGGTTTACAAGATCTCATTCTATCTAATCTTCCGATTGAGGTGTCGATTGTTTGACTAGCGATTCGATTACTAGATGCTGCTTGATTTCTCTTGTTTACTTGAGTTTGTTGAAGTTCTATTGATTGAGGATACTTTGCACTTCATGTGAGTACATAGTTCCCCTATTTTACTGTTTTCAATTGTTTTGGGGTGATTCATATGTATCAAAACGATTTCGATATTTTAAACGATGGTTTCAAAAACGATTAAAATGGTTTATTTTAAATTAATAACGATTTCGATAAAGTGAACGAACTTGTTGGTTGTAGTTACATAACGAATTACATTCATTAGCATTGATCAAGCCGACCAGTATTAGGTTATGGTACCATAGGATCTGACAAATCCCATTATCGTACTGCACCCATGGTTATGTGTGGGTTCGGTGGGTAATGACTGAATCTGATTATTAACTTACCCTTTGGTGGTTTGTTAATGCGAGAGGCGAGATAGTCGAGTCACGAAGGTTTGAATGTTATTAGCGAGACAACCATAAATAGTTTTCACAATTAAAACGAGGATGATTTAAACCATTTAAACGAGTTAACGATTTGGAAACGATTTGAACAAGATTAAACGAGTTGGATAAACGATTGGTTTTTGGTTAAGTGTTTAGATAATGAGACGGGTGTAATATGGTGAAAACATGGTAGATACGCCGCTGGTACTTCTTATATATAAGTGTTTTCAACATATTACATACTGTGACGTTATTTAGTTCACTTGGGTAAACGATTTTGAAACGATGTTTTCTAAAGGATATAAACCATAAGAGATTTATTAAACGAGTTAATACGAAATATTTTACAATTTGGTTTACTAAAACAAATGTTTTTGGGTTAAGAATCATGGCTACGAGGTTTTATAAATTATAACCCGCTTGATTTGAGTTGGTTAATTTTGTTGCAATATTATACTCTTTTCAAGACAAGGTTTTTAATAAGATATTGCAACATGTAAACTAGCCATAAATCTGACACTCTTATAAAACCTATGTGCTCGCCATCATTTCTTTGCTGACTTTGTTTTTACATATGTTTCAGGTGATGTTGCTTGATGTTGATTACTAGGATGCATGAGTCACATAGGATCTGGACGAGGCCTTAGTGACATAATAACAGTGATAGTCGATATGTAACTTGTTTGTTTCGTGTTAAAACAATGTAAATTACTTAATGAATAAATGAAACGAAACTCTTTTTGTATCCATGGTTGTGAAACGATAATTCTGTCACGACACTCCCCGACGTTTCCGCCATGGTTTGTTGTTTTACGTGGTCGGGATGTGACAGGTCGAGTCGGTACGTCACCTTGCCAATCCTTTCGAGTATCGTGAAAGGACCCACATAGCGAGGGGCGAGCTTTCCCTTCTTACCAAAGCTAACTACTCCCTTCCAGGGAGATACCTTGAGCAGCACTCGATCTCCAACATCAAATTCCAGAGGCTTACGCCTTTTATCAACATAGTTCTTTTGTCTGCTCCTAGTCTTGACCAAGTTATCACGGATCTGAAGAATCTTATCCATTGTCTCTTGAATTATTTCAGGGCCAGTAAGTTGCTTGTCACCAATCTCATGCCAACTGAGGAGAGATCGGAACTTGCGACCATACAGAGCTTCGAATGGTTCCATCTGAATACTGGAATGATAGCTGTTGTTGTACGAGAACTCGATCAATGGTAAATGTACATTCCAGTTACCACCAAAGTCGATGACACAAGAACGGAGCATATCCTCTAGGGTTTGGATAGTGCGTTCAGTCTGTCCATCCGTTTGAGGATGAAAGGCTGTACTAAGATTCAAGTGAGAACCCATAGCGGATTGAAATGTTTGCCAAAGACGGGAAGTGAAACGACCATCGCGGTCTGAGATTATGTTGAGTGGTATGCCATGACAGCATATAATTTCATCGGTATAGATTCGAGCAAGTTTCTTCACTTTGAAATCTTCACGAATAGGAAGAAAGTGGGCTGATTTGGTCAAACGGTCAATGATTACCCATATACTATCATGACCAGCTGGTGTACGAGGTAGTTTAGTTATAAAGTCCATAGCAAGGCTATCCCATTTCCAAACAGGGATTTCTGGTTGTTCGAGAAGACCTGAAGGACGTTGATGCTTAGCCTTAACCTTTGAGCAAGTAAGACACTTAGAGACAAACGCGGCGATCTCTCTCTCTTCATACTAGGCCACCAGTAAGTCGTACGCAGGTCATGGTACATCTTATCGGCGCCTGGATGAATAGAGTATCGAGATTTGTGAGCCTCATTCATAATGAGCTCATAAAGGTTGTCGCGATCTGGCACCCAGATGCGATTGAGGTAGTATTGAAGTCCATCAGACGTTGTCATAAGTTGGTCTATAGTAGCGCCTCATATTTCAACGATTAGACTACCTTCGTTGGCTGACGAGTACTTAGCTTCACGGATACAAGCATGAAGATCACTAGAGATGTGAAAACAACGGATAGTATTAACATGAGTCTTACAACTAAGAGCATCGGCCACGACATTCGCTTTGCCAGGATGATAGCGAATCTCACAGTCGTAGTCGTTAAGCAGTTCCACCCATCGTCGCTGACGCATATTCAGTTCCTTTTGGTTAAAGATGTGCTGCAGGCTCTTGTGGTCAGTGAAAACCACACACTTAGTACCATATAGGTAGTGTCGCCAGATCTTTAATGCAAAAACAACTGCACCAAGCTCTAAATCATGGGTACTATAGTTTTTCTCATGTAATTTGAGTTGTCAGGAGGCATAAGCGATAACCTTGTCCCGCTGCATGAGCACACAGCCCAAGCCACAGTTCGAGGCATCACAATATACCACCAAATCGTCATTCCCATCAGGGATAGCAAGTACAGGAGCGTTACAAAGAAGATTCTTCAGAGTTTGAAAAGATTCCTCTTGCTCGGGACCCCAAGCAAAAGGTTTCTCTTTCTGAGTCAAAGAAGTGAGAGGAACGACAATCTTTGAAAAGTCTGAGATGAATCGATGGTAATAACCCGCCAATCCTAAGAAGGAATGGATCTCAGATGCAGATTTAGGTTTGCTCCAATTCTTCACAGCTTCGATTTTAGAAGGGTCAACATGAATTCCTTGCTTACTAACAACGTGCCCGAGAAATTGAACTTCATCGATCCAAAACTCACACTTAGAAAATTTAGCGTACAAGCGTTCACCATGTAAGAGTTCTAACATAAGACGTAAGTGTCATTCATGATCAGTTCGAGTTTTCGAATAAATAAGAATATCATCAATAAAGATTATCACAAAACGATCCAAATAGGGTTTACAAACATGATTCATAAGATCCATGAACACGGCGGGTACGTTGGTCAAACCAAAAGGCATAACCACGAACTCGTAGTGCCCATAACGAGTGCGAAATGCAGTTTTGGGGATATCATCTTTGAGAATACGGAGCTGATGATAACCAGATCGAAGGTCGATTTTCAAGAAATAGGACGCTCCTTGTAGTTGGTCAAATAGGTCGTCGATACGAGGGAGAGGATAACGATTCTTAACTGTGAGTTTATTAAGCTCACGGAAGTCGATACACATACGAAACGAACCATCCTTCTTCTTGACGAATAACATAGGAGCACCCCACGGGGAGGTACTTGGACTATAAAGCCTTTGTCGAGCAATTCCTGGAGTTGACTGGATAGTTCTTGCATCTCGGAAGGTGCAAGTCGGTAAGGAGCCTTGGCAACAGGAGTTGAGCCAGGTATGAGATCAATACGAAAGTCGACAGATCTAGGAGGAGGAAGACCGGGAAGATCTTCAGAAAAGACATCAGGGAAATCACACACTACTAGAACATCGCTTACGTTCTTTCCCTTGCCCTTTTGTTCCACCACGTGGGCCACGAAGGCAAAGTACTGTTTACGTAAGTACCTATTCGCCTGAGTGCATGACATCAACCTCAGTCCTTTAGAAGGTCGGTCTCCATAGACATGCAAAGTTTCGCCAGACGGAAGAGGTACATGAACGTACTTCTCGTGGTAAGCGATCTCGGCATGATTCCTACGCAACCAATCCATGCCGATTATGACATCAAAACTACCCAATTGCATGGGTATGAGGTCAATAGTAAAGACGTGGTCGTTAAGAGTCAAGGAACAACCACTGAGGATAGAATCAACTAGGATAGACTTACCATCGGAAATCTCAACAGAGAACGATTTAGGTAGTTTAGAGCGTGCACAGTTTAACATAGATTCAAATTCTACGGACACAAAGCTTCTGTCGGCACCAGTATCAAATAGTATCGAAGCGTAAAGATTATTAACGAGAAACGTACCATTCATGATGTCATTGTCATTACGAGCCTAGTTTGCATTGACGTTAAACGCTCATCCTCGAGCAGCTGGCTGTTGCTCCTGATTCAGCTGGGGACACTGGTTACGGAGATGACTAGTGTCTCCACACTTGTAGCTTGCACGAACATTGTTGACTGGTCTGGGGTTCTGTGGAGGAGCTGGAAGAGCTGGTAGAGCTGCCTGAGCTGGTGCTTGCTGGGCTTGGTGGCAATAGGGAGTTGTGTGACCATAGCGGTTGCAATTGGTACACAAACGACAAGCAGAGGTAGCCGGATGATGAAAGTTGCAAGTAGCGCACTTGGTATGAATCCCAGTGTACGACTTCTTGTTTTCCGGAGCCGGAGGGTTAGCAGCAGCAGGCACAATTGTATTGCCTGCAAGGTTTGCATTTACAGCAGGGACAATGGCATTGCAGCCAGAACCCTGAGACTTTTGTTTCTTGTTTTTGTTGCCACTAGGCTGGTGGGTAACTTGGTTTGCTGATTTCGAGGGAGAAGGGTTTCCAAACTGTTTATCACGGACACGGTTGTTGTTCAAACTTGCTGCAAGATGGTAAACTTCTTCAATAGTTCCTAGCTGAGCTGCTTCAATCGAGTCACGCATGGCAGGAGGTAATCCATTAATGTACTTGGTTATCATGCGCTTTGGAGTTGAAACCAAGTGAGGTACGATTATGCTGAGTTGTTTAAAACGGGTAGTGTAAGCCAAGTTGTCATCTCCATCCTGCTTGAGGTGCCAGAATTCTTCCTCAAGCTTTAGTTGTTCATGGGGAGGTCAGAATTCGAGCATCATCAATTCTCGCACCTCAGGCCATGGACGTGCATAAGCTTCTTCATTGGAGTGGATGTTTCTCTCGTTTGCCCACCATTCTAGAGCTCTGCCTTGAAACATGCCAGTTGCACTCCTAGTCTTTAAGTGTTCTGGGCACTCACTGTTGATGAAAGTAACCTCGATGCTGTCGAACCACTCCAGCATAGCTGTCACCCATCGCTGCCCGTGAAGGGCTTAGGGTTGCAAGGGACAAAGTGCTTGTACTTGAAGCTCATAGGCTTTTGTTTCTCCGCTTTAGAGTCCACAGAAGAGGGAAGAGTGTTTGATCCTTGTATCTTAGAGATGATCTTAGGCACGATGCGAGCAATCTGATCGGCCATGAAAGACATCATTTTCTTCTGAGAGTTGGCTCTGGATCTCTTGAGAGAGTCGGATAGTTTAAGGGAAGACATCTAAAGATCCAAGAAAAGGATCGTATAAGTCTAGTTCATAAAGTCGCGTAGTATATAGTTTCACACATGATCGCACAAAGACTCAAGTTTCACACATCACAAAACATTCAACAAGTTTCACATAGTATAATACGTTCAACATTCCCACCACAAGTTCGCAAAACCCCGAATTTTGCATGGCACGTGGTACGAAAGTTCGGTAACATGATGGAAACGCTCATATATAGGAAGTATGTTAGTGCATTATGTCTGTAGCTTCCGTCTATATTGAGTCTTATGTATTTTGTCCGGTATGTGTGTTTTGTATATGTATGTAAATGTATGTATTTTGTATATAGACAAAACAGGGAACGGTACGCAAACTGTAAAGTGTCATCCGTACGGATGGCAATCCGATCGGATGACCATCTGATCGGATGGCATCCTCATCTCCCTTTGTTTGCCTATAAATAGGAGGTTATGCCCATTTGTCTAGAACTTTTGGGCCAGATCACTGTAGCGAAGCTCTGTCTGACTTTCATCTGGAACTTTTGTATTTTCATAGTTTATCAATGAAATCAGACATGTTAAGCGTTGAGATTGTTGTATGTGATTCTCAGATATTATCGAGGGATTTCGCACCTCGCCACTGATCGATTCTGACACGTTCTTCCACGAGAACAGATCCTGCGAAAGGCCTAACAAGTGGTATCAGAGCCACAGGAGGTCGAATCGGAGACATCTACAGCAGTTTCACCGAGATTTCAGCCATTCTCTACAGATTTCAGTCAAATCTCACCGGAGATTCTGACAATTTCTTCATCTTCTTCTACATTTCTTGTTGTTTTCATACTTTCACACCTAAAAACCAGAAAAACTCAAAATTAAGCTAGATTTTACGGACGAAATTGATTGAATTTGGTATCAGACTGATCGAAATTCAGAACAGAACAATCCTACAAAATTTCAATCCAAAATTCGGACTAAAACAACTTCAAATTGATCAAAAACCATGTCATGTTCTTCGTGCTTGATGACGTCATTCATCCGACCGGATTGCAATCCGATCGGATTGGAATAGATTTGTTCTTAACTTTCTTGCTGATGTCATAGCTCATTCGATTGAATTGACATCCGATCGGATAAGCATTGTTGTTTTGAGTTTAAAGGCCAAGTCACACCATTCGAACGACCATCCGATCGGATCACCATCCGATCGGATAGCCATTCGACACTTGTGCCAGTCGACACTTGTGCACTTGTTTCATTGCTCATTTGTGTCATCCGATCGAACTGACATTCGATCAGACGGGCATTCGATCTAAGTGTTCAGTTTTTTAAAGTTGTGAAATTTTTCTAAGTGTTTGATTTTTCCAGGTGTTTCAAGATGGGAGACGACTTTTTGAACCCATTCAGCGACATCTTCGCATACAACACTGGAGAAACACCGACAAACACAAATAACAATACCAACACAAACCCGAAAAAGGCAATCGCAGATTCTTTAAGCATCGGCAATGCCTGTGGAACTTATAACAAGCCACCTAAGTTGATGGCGATTGAAGACTACAACCGATGGGCCAATAGGTTTGATGGATGGTTGAAGGCTTTTACATACACGAGCTGGAGGTGCATGAAGAATGGTTACGATATTGCAAGACGAGATTTTGAAAACTTGACTGAAAATGAGCAGGAGACGTTTATTGCTGAACAAAAGTGTATAGCCTTGCTTCATCAATCAGTTCAAGACAATATTATTTCCCTGATTAACTATACTAATTCAAAAGATTTATGGGCTAAACTGGAAAAGAAATGTATTAGGGGAGATGATATTGTGAAAAACAAGAAAAGACTGTTGAAAAAGGAGTTTGATTTATTTGCTTGTATGAAAAATGAGAGTGTATTACAGATGATTGAAAGGTTTTTCCACCTGAAGATAGAACTCGTCAGATACGGGATCACGATAGCTGAAGATGAGATGGTTGAAAAGTTGTTTGAATCTCTACCAGATGAGAAAGATTGGCAATATTATGGTCTGGTATTGAAAAATACCAAACCGATGGCAGAAATCACAGTTGATTGGTTGATCGAGAGATTTGAAAGTCATGAATTGGAGATAAAAAAGATGAATAAAGTCAACAACACCCCATATCAACAGAATGTCGATCTCTACTATAGGGGAAGTATGATTCCAAAAACCACATCTCCAAGAACCGCCTTTACTGCTGAAAGTACAAACACTATGAATCAAGATAGAAACAACAGCAGTTCTTCGCAAAGCAGTGGTTATCATGGAAGTGGTTCTTCTTCGTCTATTCCAAACAATCAACAACAACAAAGTGTTCCCAAAAATGTTTTTCAATGTAACATCGCTGTTAACCTGAACAACGCTCAAAACTTCAATGAGGAGACAGCAAAACAGCAGATGGTGTTTCTTGCTTCTATCTTAGGGTCGTATGAAAGTCTGTTAGCCGGAAAGATTGGGAACACCAATCTTACAAAAGAGGACTACGACCAGATTGATCCTGAGGAAATGGAGTTGATCAATATACGTTGGTGCATGGCGAGTGTAATCCGTAGAGCACAACGATTCATGGAGATCACAGGAAGAAATTTCGTTGGAGGTCCTTCGACAAAACTTGGATTCGACAAATCCAAGGTGACATGTTTCAAGTGTAAGTAAAAAGGGCACTTCAAGCGTGAATGCAGAAACTCAGCAGCAGATGAAATAGCTAACCCTTTTCATGATGATTATTACAAGAAAGCTGTTTATCACAGAAACCGCGAAGAGCCACCCAGAATGAAACAGATCGAGGAGACTCCAAAAGAAAAGTCAAGAGCTTTAGCTGTGATTCAGGATGATGAAGGTTTCGATTGGAGTGAATTCTTGCCAGATGAAGATGCAGTAGGTTTTGCATTTATGGCACAAATTGAACCACCACAAGTTTTGAAGGAAAAACAAGAAGAGAGAACATACATTCATCAAAAGCTTATAGCTCAAAATATGAAAGACAAACACTACGCAGCTTGGAAAGAAGCCAAAGGAGAAAAAAGATGGGATCCGGATCGAGAATGTTACTTAGATCCAAAAGGCAACATCATTGTGGAGCCATCATCAGTTTAAGTCGAAACTCTCATAAAATCGATAGTAGAAACAGAAGAACAAAGAGAGAGAGAGACGAGGTAAAGAAAGCCGAAGAAGAAAGGCTAAAGTCAATGAAGGTAGACAATGGGATCATTGACACCACTAAAGAAATGATGGAAGAAAACCTGACGAAAATAGCCGACAAATTTTTTATGGCAAAAGCACTCGAGGTAGATTCCAAATCTACTTCTAGTTCTGAGTCAACAAGCAAGGTCAGTAGTAGTGGTTCAAACAATGAATCAGGTAAGACTGATGGTGCTAAAACAAAAAGTGATTGCAGAAATTGCATGAAAGAATGCAAAGTCTGCAGCACATATACGTGTCTCTCACTCAAAAAGACCCAGGATCTGGTTGAAAAAGTCAATATGATTGAAAAACAAATTTTAGATCGAGATAAACTTCTTAGAGCTTCAAATGAAAGAATCAAAGAATTAAACGAAAATATTGAAAAAGATAAAAGTGATGTTGAACGTTTTCAGAAAGAAAATGAAAAATTAACTCTTGAAAACAGAACAATTTTAGAAAATTTTGAAAAGTTAAAAAGAACGGTAAAAGATTCTGATGAACGAAATGGTAAAACTTACAAAGAAAATGTTCATTTGTCTGGAGTTCTTCAGGCAAAAGAAAAGCAAATCAACCAGCAACTGGATGAGATTGCAAGTCTTAAGCTTCAATTCCAAGAAGCTAAGATTGAAAACAAAAGAATCAATCTAAAATTAACCAGTTACAACTCCGCTAACTTTGTTCTTCAACACATCGTTCCCAAACCAATTGGGAAGAACAAAGCTGGTGAGGATATTTACTCGGATGGAACAAGGGTGGGTTATCATCAAGTTCCACCACCGGGCCTTAACAATTTTTCAAAGAAAAAGTCCGGATTGGATAACATTTGCGAAACAAGTGAGAAAACTGATGCTGAAAAACTTCCAGAAATAATTGATGTCACATTCACTTCATCATCTGATGAAGATAGTGTCCAATCTGAAGTGGTAAAAAATGTTGTTGAAAAGGTGCTAAAATCAGATAGTGATTCCAATAAAGATGATGAATGTTTTCTGAACAACTACATTCCGAAACCAAAATCCCAGAACAACTAAAATGACGAACCTACTCTTGTCATGTACAAGATGTGTGGATCCGATAAGTTGTACTCGGATATTGAGTTTCCAATTGAGAATGTGAATGTCGATAAGTTGAAGAAAGTTTTCAAAATTGTGGAAATTGATGTTTCTGTGATTGAAGGGTTAAAAAGTTCCAAAAGGTTTTTGAACTTTGAAAGAGATAGATCTTACTATAGGAAACCTGTTGTACCACCACGTTTTAATAAGAACAACCAAAACAAATGGTCGGGTAGTTATCATGGTGGTAAGAACTTTCCAAGAAGAAACTTTCAGAAACAAAAATTTGTCGAAAAGAAAGTATTTGTTAAAAGCTCAAGTTCAATGACTAAGCAAGAGTCATAAATCTTTTAAAAAACAAATGAAGATTTTTTTGCAAAGAAGGCCTCACAGCCTCAGACTGAAGGTAAAAGTCGGGAAGTTGACACCCGCACTTGCTTCAAATGCAACAAAGTTGGACACATTGCACGAAAGTGCACCAACTCAAAACCTAAGTCTGTGGTTGTTGAGAATCCGAGAAAGAAAAATGACGTCAAAGGCAAAGCGCCAATGTTTGTTGGGAAGAAGATTTTGAAAAATGAAAACATCAAAGTCAAAGCTGAATCCGAAAAACAGTCGGTAAAGAAAACTGATCAATTTTACAAACAGGTTGCCTCTTCACAACAAACATGGAAGCCAAAATCTGAGGCTAAGACATCAGTTGAATCAAAACCAAAGGTTTCTAATACTGCAAAACAATCATCTTCAACTAAACCGGTCAAGATGAATGTGGCTTTGGATTTTTACAAGAAGTTGGAGAAACAAACTTCGACCCCACCTGGGAAGAAGTATGTCCAAAGAAGGTTCAACCTTCATTTCAACCTCAAAAAGACGAATTTTTCTTGTACAAATAAGTTGAGGTTGGAACCGAAGAGAGCTTAAAAGTGAATGATAACAACTTCCCACCACTATACACAACAAAATCTCACCTTAATGTCAAGCTACCTGTGTCAAAAGAGGCTTGGGTTGCTTCAACTTCTAACTGTTTTCATGTGAAATGTGCAGGAGCTCCCGAGGTCCATCTCGAAGTGGATTATGGACAGCGGAGCATCCCGGCACATGACAGGGAGAAAGACCCTGTTATACGATGTTAGAGGTTTCAACGGTGGATACGTCGGTTTCGCAGGAAATCAAGGAGGACGTATTGATGGGGAAGGAACATTGTCAAATGATGTAATTACATTTGAGAAAGTCAACTACATAGCCGAGTTGGAGAATAACTTACTCAGCATTTCTCAAATTTGTGATAGAATGTATTCAACTCATTTCACTAACAAGGAATGTTTGGTCCTGAAGTCGGGGTTTGTCATACCCGAGGAGTGGATTATCATGCGAGCACCAAGGGTTAATGGTTTATACGTGTTGGATATGAGTGTTGCTACGACTACCACGGGTCAACCTCAGTGCTTCGTATCAAGAGCTACTGAAAAGGAGTCAGTGTTATGGCATCGAAAGATGGGCCATATCCACCTATGCAAGATGAAATACCTGGTGCATAATGATCTTGTAAAAGGGGTTCACTTGAAGAATTTTCATTTGGAGGGAGAGTGTATCAGTTGCATAAAGGGAAAACAACGAAAGAAATACCATCCATGTAAAAAGATGAACTCAGTCTCAAAGCCACTAGAAAGACTTCACATGGATCTCCTTGGTCCTGTGAATGTCAAGAGCATTACTGGTGATCTTTACTATTTGGTGGTCACTGATGACTATTTGAGATTCTCATGGGTGATGTTCCTGAAGTCAAAAGATGATGTTGAGAAGCAGACTGCAATGGTTTGTCAATTTTTTAGTTGTTTTCGTATTTAGGGAGAGATAGATATATTTTCTGAAAAATACAAAAACAATAAAAAATGCAAAAATCCAAAAACATTAGAAAATAAAAAAGAATTTGTGTAGAAAGAGGAAATGATAGTACATCAGCTAGACAGTTACAGTATGCTAAAGAAATGAAATGTTTATAAAGCGTTAAGCAGTCTCGCTGATGATATGCCGATAGGTTTTTACACACTTAGTAGACTGTTTCGGGATATAAACATAAAATCATTTATTGCTTATTTCGTGGGGAACATCTCTCGGATATATAGGTAACCCCTAAAATCTTGTTTGAAAGATTTTCTATTTCTGGCATACTAGGTCTATGTGCTTGATGATATCTGGGGTATTACACCAGGACTTCTGATTTTGCGGAAGCAATAACCTAGTCCTCGTATAATACTATGCACAGCTTTAATCTTTAAAGCCTCCCCTCAGCATAAAAAATGATAAACATTGCAAAATGATAATCATGTGCTGTTGAAGAAAAGATCCCCAAGAGGGACACACCAAGATTCGAGCCATCATCTCTTTGTCTGAACGGAAGTTCTAACCTGAGCTCTCATGGCCTCGCATTATTGCATGTTCACCTGACTGAATATAGAGATCTGGATATGAGAGTATATTCTGAGGTGGGACACGCGCATAAGTTAAGTTCTTAAAAAACTAAATCGTATCCTGAATAAGTTGAAATTGGTGTGAAAATTTAAAAGAATCGGTATATCGGAAATCTAAGTGAATTGTTTAATACTTAGTGTGTAATTAAGCTCAATGGTACTTGTAACTTGTTAGCAGCTGATATGATCCTCTGTCACGCTCACCAAAAATATGTTTGTAATATTTTACTTTTCTTTACTGCATTTCATTTCAGTTGAGCACAAAAACCCAAAAGATTTCATTGTGTTCTAGCTTAAACTTTCATAAAATTCCAAAAAGATTTTATATTCTGCTTTAGTTTTTCGACAAGCCAAAGTGGAAAGTTGATCTTCAGACTTTGAGTCATGGAGCAAAGCAGGAAGTTTTTGGACAGGACAATAGGGTTGGGAGCTAATCTTGATAAGTTTGAGAAATTTCAAAGTCAAAACAAGTTCATTAAGTTGTTACTTGTACTTATTTCAGAAAAGTGTTTGAAAAATTTTGAACAAAAATGTCAGTAGTTTCATTTCGGGTCAACCAAGGTCATTAACTTGGACTTGGTAGACAAATTAAGTGCCTAGGGTCATTAACTTGGACCTAGATACTCAAGTGGATGCCCACCAACTGACCAAACACCGATTGAGAAGGAAGAGAACAAGATCCCGCGATGGGATATGAAGCGTGATGGTGATCCTGAATACAGAAAATACTGGAATGAAGTTGGTAGGACTCTGAGGAGGAAAATGATTGCTGAACGAGATGAACAACGCAGACAGAAAGCTAAAGCGAAGAGACGCAACAGGAAGACAACTTAAAAGACTATGTAGGAAGGAAGACTACAGCTACATCCAAGGGGGAATCTGTTAGTGCATTATGCCTGTAGCTTCCGTTTGTATTGAGTCTTATGTATTTTGTCCTATATGTGTGTTTTGTATATGCATGTATTTTGTATCTAGACAAAACAGGGAATGGTACGCAAACTGTTAAGTGTCATCCGTACGGATGGCAATCCGATCGGATGATCATCCGATCGGAAGACATCCTCATCTCCCTGTGTTTGCCTATAAATAGGAGGTTAGGCCCATTTGTCTAGAACTTTTGGGCCAGATCACTGTAGCAAAGCTCTGTCTGACTTTCATCTGGAACTTTTATATTTTCACAGTTTATCAAAGAAATCAGGCATGTTAAGCGTTGAGATTGTTGTATGGCACGTGGAAATCAGGCATGTCTGACTTTCATCTGGAACTTTTGTATTTTCACATAGCTCAACGTTCAACATTCTCATCACCGGTCTGCAAAACACTAAATTTCGCATGGCACGTGGTATGAAAGTTGGTAACATGTTGGAAACACTTATATATAGGAAGTACCAGCGGCGTATCCACCATGTTTCATCCATGTTACTTCTGTCTCGTCATTCGGTGCCATGTTACGTATAGTGTTTTGCTACCCACAACAGCACATTCCACGAGTAGTTTCACATAGCATCACGTTCAATTATGTTTCACATAGTTTAATCAAGATTCTCATGTAGTTTATTATGACGAATAAAGCATCATAGATTTAGTTCGATCCTGAGAGATTATGATTATTGTTTTAGATTGCGAAAGTATGTGCGATTTGTGTAAAAGTCTCGAAACGAACAAAGAATCAAGTTTAAAACCACATGTAAAATCGAGATAACATAAAAGATAGGCTCATAAATCATAGGATTGTTTCGGTTAGAGGAACGTTGACTAACCAAAGTGAATCGAATCCTTCTCGAACTGAGGCAACGTGCCTTGAATTACTTAGACAAATACGTCATCAATGTTAGGCCTACGATATTTTCCCTTTCGATCACTTCACGTTCCTAATTGATCAGAAATTTCGAGACTTTGGCGAGACAGAAAATCATAGAGTGGGATTAGTTATCAAGATGTAAGTTTCACCTCTAACTTGACAACATCGTGCCCTAATAGTGTCGGTACTTGTCATAAGATAAGACCCACTTAGAAAATGATGTGGAAATTTTCCCGTCAAGGTTCGGATGTCACTCCTGACTTGAGGGTAAATCTCGTGCAAAAATACAAACACTGCTCAGCAGCGTTTTCAAAGCGTTCAAGTGTATATTGTGTCAGCCTTAGGAAAGGTATGTAAGTTTAACAGGAAATGTGTTGCTAGGAAGCAAGTACGGTAGTGAAGAAACACTAGATAATTGACCGGAATCGAATTATCTAGGGGGTTTGAATCCGCATAAAAGGTTGGTTTTCTCTCGTTTGATTCGATTACAACTGATCTCCTTCTCCGGTGAACTCTGCAAAAAAGAAGCACCTTTAGCCTCGCCAAGGGGAGAAAGGGGTTCTCTCCTTGACCCGACTCCGGCGTGAGAATAAGTATGGGTTATGAAGAAGAAGATGTATTGTAGAAGTGTGTATAACTTGACCTTTATACCTGAATTGATCTCATATTTATAGCCGGGAGTTTTTGGGAGGGAAAACCTGTTATTGAAAAGTTGACGGAAGATGCTAACGCCGTAGCGGTTATTTCTTTCTACCGTTAATCCCTTTGATCCGTCGTGAGAGCACACGGATAGTTGTTTAGATCAAAGGCTGGGGTATTGCCACGTGGAAAGTGGACAAGTGATGATTTCTTTCTATTTCCATGCCATCACCGTGACTCTAAGGGACATTGGGGAGATGACACGTGGCCCAGACGGTTGTAACCGTCTGGGTGGTGCACGATTAAGTCTTCTAGAAGATTACTACTGTAATCTGGTGTGACTTTTTACCATGTGGTATCAGTTAAGTAAATAATATCCAAGTCTGGATGTTATTTAGGATTTTCATCCTTTATGAAAGCGCAAGGGTTTATGACTTCCTTTTGGCGCGCGAGTGTTGTTTGCTATCTGCCTTAAGCCTTTCTTTTATAAAACCAGTGCGCGGCCGCGCAAGGTTAAAAAGAGCTTGAAAGACGAGGTTGTGGAGTGATCCGAAGTACTTATTACAAGGTTTTTGGGACCTTACCCCTTCAAGTAGAATGCATAAGTCTTAAACAACAGATAAGAGTCAAGATTCCTAGAACTATAGACTAGGCAAAGCATTCCTACTTTTCCTAATTCCCTATAGTTATGGCTCTGATACCAATCTGTCACACCCCAACCGATGGCGGAAACATCGGGGCGCGACACTAAGCATTTAGATTACTCAAGAGTTTCCATAACGCTAATAGTTTCAATATAGATTAATTAAATTCAAAACATAGTCTAAAAGTCAAATACGTTCAACCACCACATAAAGTATCAAATTACATCAAAACTCAAATACTGCTCAATTTTCTTGATTTAACTAAGTGAGTTTCTAAGCATCATCCTAGCTTGTTTCTTCTGCGTCCAAACTTATCAACCTGCAACATGTACTAAAATACTATCAACAAAAATGTTGGCGAGTGTACAAGTTTGAGTACGTAATAGCATAATAGTTTGAAAACATTCCAAAAACTCGTATCCAGCATAAACACACGTAACAAGTTTCACCATGCTATTAAACGCAGTCCAAGTGATAGCCCAAGTTTCCAATGCGTTAAATGCCTTCCCCAAGACTCAAGGGAAGCTAAATGTCTCCTCCTAACAATACCCCAAAGACTAACGGGGAGGTGCATTACCCGTATAGCACTACCATTGTTAAGGCGGAACTACACACAAGGATTAAATGTTCACATAGCATAAATGTCTCAAGTTTCACAAGTATCAAGTTTCCATGTTTACAGCGGATAGAGTATGTTTCAAATAAGTTTCAAGTGTCAAGTTTATAGAATACATGTTGTATCCCAAAAGTGTTCAAAACAAAAAGGAACGAGTATACTCACAGTGGGTGCTAAGTATCAACACCGACTGAATGGATCGAAGGGAGCGCTGGAGTTAGCCTGATTATAGTACAACAGTATGAGTGTCGAACAAAATGTCAAATCGTGCGAACAATCGTGTACAAGTGTATGACAGGGTTCCTGATTGGATGGTCATCCGATCAGTAGTGTGTTTGTGAACTGATAAAGTTTCAAGTGTTGAGATCATAGTGCCCTGTAAAACAAACAAGTGTAATGATGATCGGACCCTCTGGACGGATGGTCATCCGATCGGATGGCCATCCGGACAGACGATCAGTGATGTGCTTGAAATTTGCTTCAACTTTTGAAGTTTTCGTTATAGTATAAGTACAAGTCATTCGATCGGAGGGTCATCCAGACGGATGACCGTTCGGTCGGATGACTGTTCGAGTGTAAGTTTAATAGTTACAAGTTCTTGATTCAAATTTGTTTAAGTGTTGAAGGCTACGGGGAAGGCTGTTTGGTCAGATAGCTGTTCGATCGGAGGATCGTCTGATCAGACGATCATTCGGCTGTTGTGATATTGTTCCCTTGAACCTTCGTAAAATTTCTAAGTTGAGTTTAACGGTGACGACGTGGTAATGTACCACGGCAATGGAAACCCACCAAGGTTCAGCTTGTCTGATCGGATGGGAATCACCCAGTTCGATCGGATGACTGTTCTTGACGAAGTTTCATGTTTGATCCGTAATTTGGTCCTCCCTTCGATGGAAATCCTTCATCGAGCCGACTCCAGACTAAGGAACAAGTCCTAGGCATGTTTTGGCTCCAGATTTCACCTTGTTTGAGTAGATAGGTTAAGAAAAACATATAATCGACCGAAAATGTTTAGATTTCGTATAGATTCGTAGTAAAACGTGTAGAAATCCCTTAGATCTGGCCTAAATCTTGATAGAATGACATCACACAACTGATTGTACAACAGCCATGATGACGTCATCGTCAAGGTACCCAAATCGGGTGATTTTATGGTGAAAAGTAAGATTTTGATGAAGAATCTAGTGAGAAAGTGTGTAAAGATGAAAGTTGTACAAGAATTACGGAGAAAACTTACAAGAATCACTTGAAAATCGAAGAAAAGTGCCTTCAAACGAGAGAGAGTGCGTCTGGTCGGAGGAGGTTGTCATGTCAGTGAATAGTGATGTGACAGCGGGTATTTATAGGTGTCAGTGAGGATAAGGCGGTGGGATGGCTGGATTGGATGCCTGTCTGATCGAATGGCCATCTGATCAGATGGTCATCCGATCGGATGGTCATTCGGTCGGATGGTCATCCGGTCGGTTGGTCATCCGGTCAGATGGTCATCCGATCGGATGTCCATCCGAACAGCCAATCCTCGTTTGCTAGACTTCTGATTTCGGTTCGATTTGCGAGCTAGACTAAGTGTTGCGTTGCGTATTATTATGTTATATCATCATATGATAAGATTGTATAACTAACACAAAAGTTTCCATGTTTAAAGTCTACGTAAGCTAGCTAGTAAGTGTCAAGTTTCAAGTTTCTTATTTAGCAAGGTCTCAAAGTTTCTCGTTCCATAAGTATCAAGAGTCTCGTTTAATAAGAGTCAAGAGTCAAGAGTCAAGTATCTAGTATCAAGTATCGAGTATCAAGTTTCACCAAGAATCAAGATTCATATGTATCAAGCATCAAGAGTCAAGTTTCAAGTATCGAAAAGTTTCACAAATAGTCTAACATAGTTAAGCCTCAAATAGTATGGGGACTAAACTTGCCAAAAGTTAAAAGTTCGGGAACGCAGGGCATTACACAATTTGGGTGGAACCTCAAGTAATCAAGGAGGAGCGGATAATTGTCTAAAAGGAAAGCTTTGAAAGGTACGTAGCTTTATGCTTCTTAGAATTTCGTTAATATTTTTTATTGATATACTTTGAATAATGAAGATACATTCATGAAATTCGGTTCATTCTTAAGCGGTGGATTCCGTATGAATGAACCGAATGGATACATATGATTAACGATAAGTTTGGGTGTTGAAAGTGATGGATTTCACTAAAATGTCCAAACGGGTCAAAATAATAAATATATAAAAGGTTTGTTTGTTTGAAAATGATGGACTTCACTTGAACATTCAAATGGGTCAAAATGATGAAATGATAAAGTTTTGGTTGGATAAAAGCGATGGATTTCGCTAAGGGCAAACCAAACAGGTCAATTAAGGGTAGGTGCAAACCGGGTAACGGGAGCACTTATTCCATAAATGTTAAACCCGAGTGACGGGTACTGATCGGTTAAACACGCAAACCGGTAATAGAAGCGTGAGTGTCGTAGGTAATGAACCCGGGTAAATGGGTTGTAGATGAAAAACAAATAATTCCATGAAAGGAATGTGAATGATTCAAGTTTATGAACTTGAACATCAAACGGGTCGAATATGTATTCTCGCAAACCGAGTATTAGGAGTGTGGAATACAAAGTTATTAAGCCCAAGTAATAGGTATAATCGTGGAAAATAATCCCACTAAAAAGTTATGGATAATTTGAGCTTAGGTGCTTAAACATCAAAACGGGTTAAAATAAAGTAAAACGCAAACCGGGTAACGGGAGCGTAAACTATATGAATTATGGATCCGGGTAATGGATTACAGCTTAGATATGCTAAGAAATGAACCCCAAGTGATTAAAATGAGTTTGGATAGGTTTGGATGTAAAATGGGTGAAAAATAAACGTGCAGAGCTAACACGGCTGGGTGGACACTTGACACGGCCAGGTGAAGGTTCTGGGAAAAATATACGTTTAGCTGACACGGCCGGGTGGAGGGGCTGAAAAAATATATAATTTATTGTGTTTAATTCTTTTGTTCAAATGCTTTGATTTCTAATCGTTTGAATGAAATTGTATGATAGGTAACGATGCGCTTTAGACCTCGGAGGATGATCATGCCATGTCAAGAACCGAACACACAATCTAACGAAGCTTCCGCTATTTTAATAGTCTCTTTTGTTACCAAACTTATGTAAAACTTTTATAACCATCTTTTGGATGTTTTAAACTTTTGTAAATATCGTTTGAAGGTTTTGAACTCTATGTAAACGTCGTTTCATTGATGTTTTGAAAAAAAAACGACGTTTAAAATGCACTATATATTATATGAAATATTCAATAAATTTAAGGGTCTTACAAGTTAGTAATCAGAGCCTCAGGTTAAGACGAAGTGTGTTCGGTTCAAAGCTTGATCAAGACATCCGGTAAGAGTTAGTTATAAATGAGTCTAGATTTAAAAATGTAAATGAAGTAAAAGTGTATGGGAGGAGTGTATAAATATGCTCAAGCCCGGGAGATACACTAAGTAAGAAAGGTAAGGCAAGTTATATACTTGACCAAACCGAAAAAGAATAACACATTACTTATGATCAAGTATGTGTGATATAAATTTCCACGTAACAAAATGGAAATGAATTGAATAGTTATTAATTAACTATTATGGACGTTTCAGTTAAAGAAATGTCTAGAGTCACTAGAGGTGATTCGACATCTCACTTAACTGACGAAATGAAAGCTAAGATTTCCGAGGAGGTCGGAAAGGCTTTAAAAGCTAGTCTACTGCAGTTTATCGATAGACTACAAACCACACTTTTATCGGTAATGGATGATAAGATGAATGAAATGAAAGAAAGTCTCACGCAAGAAAGAGACAACGGTAAATCGAAAGCATGTCCATATAACAAATCCATGGCATGTAAACCCCCAATCTATAATGGCGAAGTTGATCCGATCATTTGTCAATGATGGATTAGCGACATAGAAGGGGTATTCGAAAGAACCCATTGTGATGAGACCAATTTTGTGGCATACGGGACCGGTCAATTAAGAGGCCAAGCTAAGGATTGGTGGGATAATCTGAAGAAGGAACAAGGAATTGAGGCTACGAGAACTATGTCATGGGAGGAATTCAAGACGCCGTTCCTTAAACACCGTAGCCCCAAAGCTGTGATCAACAAGATCAAAGAAGAGTTTATTCAGCTGAGGCAGAGGGGTGAGTCGATAGAAAAGATCACGGGAGTGTTTCTTGACAAGCTCAGGTTTTGTGATGAGCTAATTACAACAGAAGAACAAAAGATATACTATTACTACAACATGTTAAGTGCGGAATATCGGGAGTTTATGACTCCTTCGAAATAGGGGCATCTTACAGAGATAGTAAACGTTGCACGCGAAAGAGAGATCGAGCTGAAGAAATAGATCGAAAGAGGTGAAAGGAGGGTGTTTGATGTGAACCCAAATCCCGCGAAGAAATCAAAGCCTAGTGAAACTCCTAAGAAAAGAGTTATAAAAGGGGGGATACCTCAGTGCAAAATATGTGGAAAAAGTCGAAAAACTCATAAGGGCGAATGCTACTTTAAAAATAAACCATGTCCTACTTGTGGAAAAGTGGGACACGTGGTTGCTAATTGCCCGTGAAAAGTGTCAGTGTGTTATAAATGTTATAAGCCGGGACATAAGAAGTCTAAATGTCCGGAGCTGGTTGGAACCAAAGAAACAACTGACACAAAGTCCGATGCTCAGAAGTCAAGGGCAAGGTCTTTCCACATGACAGCCGCAGAGGCTAAAGTTGAACCTGATGTTGTTTCAGGTATATTTCTTGTAAATTCAATTCCAGGATGAATTTTATTTGATATGGGTGCGAATAGATCTTTTGTTTCACATCGATTTATTCAACACCGTACATTCACGTTAACGAAATTACCTATGCCTCTAGAAGTAGAAATAGGTAATAATAAAAGTTTTATTGTTTGTGATATGTGCTGGAATGACAAATTGAACATTGACGATGAAGAATACTTCGTCAATTTAATTCCCATGTCGATGGGAGAATTTCAAGTGATAATCGGGATAGATTGGCTAGCTTGATATCACCCGAAAGTAATATGCAATCGGAAGGAGATACAACTAATGTCTTCGAGTGGGAAACATGTTACTATCTATGGGGAGAAAAGTTGTAGTCCCATAATATGCTTGTTTATCGAAGCTTATAAGCTTGTTTAACATGGATGTAAGGCGTATCTGGCTTACATACATGATTCGACTAAAGAGTCTCCAGAAATTAAAGATGTACCAGTCGTACGGGAGTTTGAAGATGTTTTCCCAGAAGATTTACCAGGGATACCACTCGAGCGTGAGGTGGAATTTGGCATCGAATTAGTTCCGGGTGCAAAGCCGGTAGCCAAGGCTCCGTATCAACTAGCGCCATTGGAACTACAAGAATTGTTGTCGCAATTGCAAGATCTTCTTGACAAGGGATTTATTCGGCCAAGTGTTTCTCCGTGGGGAGCACCGGTATTATTCATAAAGAAGAAAGATGGAAGCTGTTGATGCAGATTTTGTGTCCGATGCTTGTCGAATAGATTAGTTTTATTTTACGCTGAATTTGTAATAGTTAGTGAAACGGTCTATCGAACGTGTATAGACCCGCTCGTTTGAAGTGGTCAAACGAGAGGGTTATTCGGTTGACCGTGTGGGTTTTGCTAGACAAACAGTTAGATTATGGTTGTATAATGTTTGGTGTCGAAGGATAAGGCATCGAAGGATTGTGTATATCCTTCGATGAGCTCGAAAGATATCCATCGATAGATGAAGATGGACCTCGAAGGATATGTCATCCTTCGAGGTATATGTGTATCTTTCGATAGGTGGATGATCGACAGATGATCTATCGATCAATCAGTTAGATCCTTCGACCATACAACCTGTGTTGGGTATAAATACCAACACTTTGTCATTTGCAAGACCAAGAGAGTGAGAGGAGGTTTGAGACCTCACCCGGGGAGAGATCACCACTTGATCTCTCCCGGAATGTATACTCCTTTGGTATTAGTTCGGTTATCATGTAATCGGGCCGATTTGTAACGTTTTACTACCGGATTAATACAAAGTTGTTTGTTTATCATCTCTAATCTCTCCCGTCTTGAACCGATCTCACGCGAATCACGGTTTCGGTCACGAAACTCGGTCCTACAATTGGTATCAGAGCCATGGTGCCCGATTTAGTAAATCTAACAGTTTACTAAGTCACATGTGTTCTAGATCTGTGATTTTTGTGCGTTTTTGTTCAAGATGTAAAAATGGTGAAAATGAGAAAAACTCAGATCTGGACCCGAATATTCAGATCTGTGCTAAAACGAGTGTTGGGTTTTATGTTTTTCTCCTAAATATTCAAGTAATCATCATCAAAAATTGAATACAAAGCGTTTCATCAAATCTGCATATGTACACGGCCTCCTGTGTTCTTGATGTTCTTCACATCTTCATATTTTGAAAGATGTAAAGAACTTCGAAGGATCAGGTTACTGTTTCGAAAGGTCAGCTATTTTCGAAAGGTCATCTTTCTGTTTCGAAGGGTCAACCCAACTGGTTTCGAAGGGTCAGACCATTCCATCGAAAGATCAACTGATTTTGAAAGATCAACTATTCTGTTTTGAAAGATCATAATCTGCAACAACTTCGAAAGATCCAACTTGTTTCGAAAGATCCTAGTCTTCAACAACCAACAACTTCGAAAGTTAAAATCATATGTTCGAAAGATCTGTGTTGTCTTTCGTTTGATCCAGTTTTCGAAGGATACCATTTGTGAATGGTGAATAGCGGCTGAGGAGCATACATTTTTAGGGTTGTTGACTATTGGGGCTTTTTGTATAAAGAATTCATTTGGGCCGAATGGAATTTGGGTGGTGGATAGCTTGATGGTTTTAGGCTAACTACTCATTGATTGGGCCTACATGAATTAAAAGGGTAACAAGTTGGGCCCCATTGGATTGAATTTTTATTATGAGATCAGTCAGATTGTTACTGATTGCTCATTTAATTCACTTGGAGTGGGGTCGGGTGTTCGCGAAGTTTAGTTGAATCGCGCTTCTAAATGTCAACATAAAAAATTCGTACGGGTTTTGGGAGCGCGGGGGATGATGCGGAATGATGAAAACATTTTGATTTAAAAAAAAAAAAAAAAAAAAAAAAGGATGATGAGAACTTGATTATATTTGAAAAATGTGGGGTAGTCACGGTTACCGATGCAAATGTCAAAAATGGTGACGCGACTATTATGGGCCAAAAACGGAATGGTATGTTCACTTCCGCACGTCAATGCTTATGATTGTTACCGGTTATTCGTAAATGTTCGAAAGCATTTTGTTTATTGTCATATTCTCGCATTTGAAGACGAACGTATGAACCTTGAACGCCAACACCGGTCCTAACGAGTTCACAAAGTCTTTGGAGGGATACAAGTCGGATCCGATGGGGTACTAGGCGATATTGCTTTATCAACTAGAATATGCAACGAAGAAATCCTTTTTGTTTATTGTCATATTCTCGCATTTGGTAACGAATGAATGAACCTAGAATGTCAACACCGGTCCTAACGAGTTCACAAAGTCTTTGGAGGGATACAAGTCGGATCCTACGGGGTACTAGGGGACGTTCTTATTCAACTAGAATATGCAAAGAAGAAAGTCGTTTTTGTGATTTTTCGGAACCGAGAACATTTAATAAAGATTGACGACAGTTCCGCTTAGTGGAGGGAATTGGTGAACATTTGACGACAGTTTCTTTGAAGTGGAAAGAATCTGTTAAGGTTTAGAGATTTTACCAAAGAAATGGGGGGATAAAGATTGAATTTCTTCGGTAAATTTCTAAACGCAATCACAGGTGGTAGAGTTTGTGATTTTCTGGTGATACAAACGGTTCGGCGTGGAATGTTTTGCACAGACACATATTTGAGAATTTTAATTAATTCTCCAGCCAGCGTGAAGGGTTTTGCACGGAAAAATACAGGTTTCTAAAGTCTACAGTAGTTACAAAAGCGATGTTCACTGAAGACCTGGGGAATCTTTCTGAAAGCTGATAGTTCAAGACTGAAGACCTGCAGGATTCGGTTTTGGGTTTGATGTTTCTTTGGGATTTTACAGGGATCTGGGGGTAACTCAATTCGTTGAGTTTGCAAACGATGTACTTGGTCTAGCTGACTTCCTGAGTACTGATGCTGAAGATCCGTAGTGCATTACGTGGTCAACTTCACAAAGGCGAGACAATGAGATCTGGATGTAGTTCAACTAAGCATGCTGGTTGAGCTTGCAAGGGATACACTTGGTCTAGCTGACTTTCCTGAGTGTTGATGCTGAAGATTAAAGTGCATTACTTGGTCGATTCCACAAAGACGGCTTACAGAAGACAGTTCACCAGAAATCTCTATCAATGTAGTATGCTTGTATGAAATAGAGTTCTTATGACAAGATCAAGACTTGATGCAGTTCTTAAAGATTGGAACCCTTATCAAATGCCGGTTGGAGTATTGGAAGATCAGCGGAAGATCGGTCAATTGAGGAAATTGCACAACACCCAACACGGATACGCGTACTTTAAGGGGGAAATATTTTACAAGGAGCGTCAAGATACTACTTACCTGGATCATCGGTCAAGGGGGAATTTGTTAACACAGAGAAGATGAATACTTGACTGAAGATCGATTGCAGTTGCATTTTCAGCATTCGACAGCAACGGACAAGGGGGAATTTGTTGATGCAGATTTTGTGTCCGATGCTTGTCGAATAGATTAGTTTTATTTTACGCTGAATTTGTAATAGTTAGTGAAACGGTCTATCGAACGTGTATAGACCCGCTCGTTTGAAGTGGTCAAACGAGAGGGTTATTCGGTTGACCGTGTGGGTTTTGCTAGACAAACAGTTAGATTATGGTTGTATAATGTTTGGTGTCGAAGGATAAGGCATCGAAGGATTGTGTATATCCTTCGATGAGCTCGAAAGATATCCATCGATAGATGAAGATGGACCTCGAAGGATATGTCATCCTTCGAGGTATATGTGTATCTTTCGATAGCTGGATGATCGACAGATGATCTATCGATCAATCAGTTAGATCCTTCGACCATACAACCTGTGTTGGGTATAAATACCAACACTTTGTCATTTGCAAGACCAAGAGAGTGAGAGGAGGTTTGAGACCTCACCCGGGGAGAGATCACCACTTGATCTCTCCCGGAATGTATACTCCTTTGGTATTAGTTCGGTTATCATGTAATCGGGCCGATTTGTAACGTTTTACTACCGGATTAATACAAAGTTGTTTGTTTATCATCTCTAATCTCTCCCGTCTTGAACCGATCTCACGCGAATCACGGTTTCGGTCACGAAACTCGGTCCTACAGAAGCATGCGAATGTGTATTGATTACCGGGAGTTAAATAAACTCACGGTAAAGAATCGATACCCACTTCCGAGGATCGACGACTTGTTCGATCAGTTGCAAGGCGTAAGTTGGTTTTCAAAGATCGACTTAAGGTCGGGTTATCATCAATTAAAGGTGAAAGATGAAGATGTACCGAAAACGGCGTTCCGAATGCGTTATGGACATTACGAATTTTTAGCGATGTCCTTCGGGTTAATAAATGCACATGCGGCTTTCATGGACCTCTTGAACCACGTCTGCAAACCAATGTTAGACAAGTCGGTGATAGTATTCATCGACAATATTCTCATGTATTCGAAGAGCGAAACGGATCGCGTGTGTCATTTGCGTTAAGTACTTGAAACGGTTAGACGTGAAAGACTTTACGTGAAGTTTTCGAAATATGCCTTTTGGTTACGCGAAGTGCAATTTCTGGGGCATGTTATAAGTGTTGACGGGGTATCGGTGGACCCATCCAAAATAGAAGCTGTGTCTAAATGGAAACCTCTGAAGAATCCATCAGAGATTAGGAGTTTCCTAGGTCTTACGGGTTACTACCGGAGATTTATACAAGATTTCTCCAAAATCGTAACGCCATTAACCAAGTTGACCCGTAAAGATGAGAAATTTGTATGGGGAAGCGCACAAAAAAGATGCCTTTCGAATACTTAAAGAGAAGTTGACTAGTGCTCCAGTATTAACGTTACCAGATGGAACTGATGACATGGTCATATATTCTGACGCATCCCAGCTTGGTCTCAGGTGTGTACTTATGCAAAGGGGAAAAATGATCGCGTATGCTTCATGACAATTAAAGATCCATGATTAGAAGTATCCGACACATCACCTTGAATTGGCGGTAGTGGTTTTTGCATTAAAGATATGGAGGCATTCCCTGTATGGTGTGAAATGTACTATTTTCACTGACCATAAAAGTCTCAAGTACTTCTTTGATCAAAAGGAGTTCCATATGAGACAAAGACGGTGGTTAGAGACGGTGAAGGATTATGATTGTGAGATTCACTATCATCCCGGAAAAGCCAACATAGTTGCAGATGCATTGAGTTGAAAAGAAGAATATTCACCCATTCGGGTGCAGTCGATGCAGTTAGTAGTGACCCCAGGTTTACTCGAACGAATCAGAGGGGCACAAATCGAAGCTGCAAAAGAAGAGAATTCGAAAAAGAATTGTAGGCCAGATGAAAGACTTGATAGAATATAGTAATGGATTTAAAACCCGTTTCGGTAGAATCTGAGTTCCAAACACTTGTAGTGTTAAAATACCTCTTCTTGATGAAGCTCACAAGTCACGCTATTCTATTCATCCGGGAGCTACCAAAATGTGCCAAGATTTGAAACAAAACTATTGGTGGCCCGGAATGAAGCTAGACATAATTAAGTATGTTGAAAAATGCTTAACTTCTTTACAAGTAAAAGAAGAACACTAGAAGCCTTCCGGTAAACTTCAGCTGTTAGACATTCCGGTGTGGAAATGGGAGCACATCACTATGGATCTATTAACTAAACTACCAAGAACAACATGTGGATTTGATGCCATTTGGGTAGTAGTTGATAGATTGACCAAGAGTGCTAATTTTATTCCGATTCGCGAGACATACACGTCTGAGAAGATGTCGGAAGTATATACGAATGAAATCGTATCTCGCCATGGAGTATCGGTGTCCATCGTGTCTGATAGAGATACCTGGTTTACTTCCAACTTTTGGCGTGATTTTCAAGAGCAGATGGGTACTAAGTTGTTATTAGTACCGCGTATCATCCGCAGACAGATGGGTAAAGCGAAAGAACTATTCAAACACTTGAAGACATGCTACGATCATGTATTATTGATTTTGGTGATAGCTGGGATATCTATCTACCACTAGTTGAATTTTCATATAACAACAACTATCATTCCAGCATTGGAATGGCTCCGTATGAATTGCTTTACGGCAGAAAATGTCAGACCCCGGTGTGTTGGGGTGAAGTGGGTACGTGAGAATTAGTCCACAAAGATGTAGTTAGGATCACTAATGAAAAGATTGAAATGGTTCGGGCTCATTTGAAAGCTGCCCAAGATCGACAGAAGTCTTACGCGGATAAAAGACGAAGACCAATCGAGTTTCAGGTTGGTGATATGGTTATGCTCAAAGTATCTCTGTGGAAAAGGGTCATCTGATTCCGAAAAAGGGGGAAATTGAGCCCAAGATTTATCAGGCCATTCAAAATCATGGAACGTGTGGGTAAGGTAGGTTACCGACTCGAACTGCCAGAAGAATTGAGCAGTATACACAACATTGTCCATGTTTCACATTTGCGAAAGTGCTTAGCTGATGAAACGAGTTATATAAGCTACGACGACATCGAAGTTGACAATAAACTGAACAATGTCGTAAAGCCTATCGTAGTTTTTGATCTAAAGGTTAAAAGATCAAGGAATAATGAAATTGATCAAGTAAAAGTCAAATGGGAACATCGGAAGGGATCAGACACCACTTGGGAGTCCGAAGAAGATATGAGACGCTTATACCCTTCCTTATTTGGTACGTATTACGATTTCGAGGACGAAATCCTCTTTAAGGGGGGGGGGTAGACTTGTAACACCTCTAAAATATTAAATTATATATGCGTGTATACATGTATAATTACTAATATTGATAATAGAATAGTGAAATTAAAACTAGGAATGACTAACCAAGTTAAAAGTTTGTTATAAAAGATAGGAATCAAAGGATTCTAACCATTTTATATATCTTGAAAAACTGGAGGGACCAAATATGACAATCATTGAAAGTTATGTTTAAAAATATAAGATAAGCATCAAAACACTTTTGTGTGTGTCGCTGTAGTTCGACCAAACCTTAAAAAGCAGAGAACTCCTTTGCTTGAACCCTAAACCACCAAATTCTATCAAATTCAAAGAAGGAAAATCGATTAGAGATCAAATTCAAGTTAAATTAGTGATCACTATACTTAGGAGATCACAAGGTATGTTTAATTTTGATCTTTGGTGATGTTTTGATTCTTCTTGAATTTTCATAACTGAAATTATTGAAGAATTAGTTGATGTTATGGTAAAATTAGGATGATTAAAGATCTAGGACACAATTCTTAGATAAGAAAGTGATGAATTCGTGTCATAACCTAGTGATTTCAATGTGTATCATATGTGGGTTATGTGGGTTTTGTGAATAATATGAAGAACTTTTGAATCATAATGATAATTTTGTGTTACTGATAGATATGATATAAGTTTAAGTGTTAAATTGGTATTCTTGACATATGAATTGGAATATTATGAATTAACATGGTTAAACTATTAATCATGAACATGACTATTATTTTCACACACAAAATGTTTGACAAAATGCTTAAATGAACTTTAATTAAGTGAGAATAAGAAAGAATCGCTTAATTGATTCGTTAGAAGCATTGTGTATTGAATATTGACTTATGAGTTCTAAGCTGTCACACCCTGCTAGTAGCGGAAGTGTATTGTGTGTGACGTAAGAAAGGTAATCATTGCATCCAAATGAGTAAACACATAAACAACAACGATGCCATAGATATAATGATTTTAACAAAAGATCACTAGTTTTCCAACATAGTTTCAAGTTTACCAACGTTCACAACGTTAACCATGACATAGATTAAGTTATATTACACAACACAAAAGCTAGTGTTTGACATAAATCATAGTGAGGTTTTGTCCCCTATATACCCATACGAAGTTGGGATATAAAAGACAACCCCTCCAAAAGTGGGCATCGTTGTCATTGACTTTCCCGTTACCCGTAGTGTATCACCGGCTCAAGACCTGTTTCCTGAAATACATGTAGTTTTAAAAAGTCAACAAAAGTTGAGCGAGTTCATGCAGTTATTGTTATCATATGAAATCTCATAAATGTTATCTTGTAATCATGGTATGTTCTGATTCATACATGGAGTCTGTTTAAGGATCTATCAGTGGGTAGCGAGCCCCCTGACAAAATGTACCATAAGTAAATAACCAAACCGAGAACACTTTGTTATCATTTGGGATTTCAAAAGCACTCCACGGTTAACAACTAGGAGTGGGGCGTGTCTCAAGCCCAATAGATCTACACCTTTTGCACCTTGGTCACTATGTGATTAATGGTTACTAATGTTATCATCCTACTTATGCACATTGATCATGTTATCTTCTACTCCGTAACTAACATACCAATAGTTTTAGCATGTATTTCCCCTCGATGTTTTTTAAAACAAAACATTGAAATCAGTGAAAGGAGGGACATGAACTCACAAGTTTGCGTTCCGTGTATTATGATATCGAAGTGAGCGTCCGTACGTGTCAATAACCTACATGTGTACTAATCTCGTTAGACACTAGGTCTTTCAGACCTCGTACAAGTTGTTCATCTTGAATTCTTTATTATGTTCTCGTTTGTCATCTTTGGAACAACTTTGTATTTTAGAGCGTTGATAGTTTACTCGCTCGATTGTTATGTATATACATGTATTCTCTACGTATTGAATTATAGGTGAACGGGCTTCACCCTTCATATGTCTTCGTGCCGCGCACGTGTGTAATTGAGCCCTTGCTCATGCCATTGGGCCGAGCCCATGTCATCTATGTTATCGTATCTAAACCATGTTTTAATGTTATTGGGCCAAGCCCATGTCATTGGGCCGAGCCCATGTTATCTTGTCATTGGGCCCTAGCCCATGTATTAAGGAATTTGGGCCTAGCCCATTACTAGCTTTGATAGGCCCAATTCTAACTTTATGAGTCCACTAACAAAATCTTGCAATTTTTTTTACCAAAATGTTACCAAGTAGTAAACTTTAAATAAGTTCATTTCTCCTATGAAAAGTACTTGGTAATTTGTATAGTTTTTGACTTTCCGGATTCTTGCTATCGATCGTTTAGATATGTGCTCGTTTTAAATGTCTAAAATATGTTATTTTAGACTCGACTTTGTAGTAACTTGTTCACGATGTCGATACGCCCAATTTGTTGTCGTCAAGTGTTATGTATTTCCATTTCGGCCATTTTATTTAATTGTCCGATTTACTTGCATTTCTTGGACCATGTAGGAACATGTATGTGTATTTATTTTGATCACCCTATAGGTATCTAATACATACATATATAGCACATATTACATGCACTTGACAAGTTTCCAAAAAAAATATAATTTTTACCAAAAATTATATATACATATATGGTTACATTTTTAACCATTTATTTTTGTAAAAGAATAAGTTTTAGTTCATAAAACTTATTGAATATTTAAGACTTAAATATTCTCATTAGGGTTTCCAAAATGACGTTTATGACCACTAATCGCGTTTAACATTGTTAATCCCCTCTTTAATCGCGGTTAGATTTTTAGAAAATTCGCCATAGTTTCCCCTAAAACTATGACATTTCCCACGATATAAAAACGCGTTTAAATCATAATCAATTTCCAAATCACCATTATCCACCAAGTTTCTTCCAAATATGTATTCTAAACAACATAATTCCACCTTTCATGAACTTACATTTATACACTTTTTATACTAAAAAAATGAGACTTTTATGGGGACTTTTATAATAACCAAGTCTTTTAACATATCTTGTAAAATCAAAGTTTACTAAACCTTCAAAATTAAGTTTTAAACCCATTTAAACACTTGTTTCTTTATGAAATCTAAAAACTATACAGTTAGTTCATGAAAGTGAGGATGATGATCTTTCAAGATTTAAACATGTCCATGTTTAAATCATATATTTATGTTCATCATGGTAAGATGAACATAAGTCTTGAATACTACATGAATCTATTCATAAGATCATCATAAACATATGCAAAAATCCTAAATAACAAGATCATATAAACTAACTACACTAATCTACACATATCAACACATAATATAGTTAGATTTAGTGTTTATTAGCTTTGAGATTACGGTTTTTTTTGTTGTTGTTCATGTTTAACTTTAAATTCAAGATCATCAACTTGTACTTTTGAGATTAACTAGTAATATGAAGCTTAAAAATGATGTTTAGGAGACTTACAACTTTGCACAAGCCAAAATAAGAAAATAAGAAGAATATTAGCTCCAAGAAAGCTCCTAATGTAGCTCCATGTATAACCCATGTATGAGTGATCTTAGGATGGTTAGATTTAGTGAAAAAATGGAGTGTTTATGGAAGATTGAAGGTGGTTCTTGGGGGGAATATGGCTGCCGAAATTTTAAGGTGAAAATGGAAGAGTTTTTGTGCTCAAAATTGTGATAAGAATATGATAGAAAATGTAGACTTTTAGTGTATGGTGAAATGATGTTATAAGTCACTAATTTCAACAACTACACGTGCCATGCCTCCAAGACTTGTAAACTTCAACAAAATTAATGTGGATGGGACCCACTTAACCGATTTTATATAAATTAAGGGGGGTAAAGTGTAACTTTTTATAAAAGTTATTAAAAATCTAGATATTTTGGTAATTAACCAAAGTATGGTGATTAGAGGTAATCTTTCACCATTAGGGGGTAATTAGGGATTTGGAACCAAAATTATTATTAACTAGTTCACTAAACTAGTAGAAATTGCATTTCGACGCTTTAGATGTCTTCCGTTTGGTCGTCGGCGAGTTTACGACACATTTGCGTCGTACCGACGAAACTTCGTCGCAAGTCATCATTTTGCCGTCAAAGCCATGCATGAAGTGATTCCGAGTCCCAAAATAATCTTAACTAGTTCACTAGCTTCGTCGTTTGGTTGTTTTATGGCGAATATACCGCTTACTAGTTCACCGGATCGATATCGGACTAGTTTAATGCATAGCGATATAATATCGAAAGCTTATGGTTTTGGTCATCCCTGTGACAACTGTGCTCTGTGATCGAAGTACAATGTAAAACAATGTTGGTTTTCAATAAAACGATGTGCTTTAGTGTTACTATATGTGTTTTGGTGTTATTATATGTGCAATTGTGTTTAATGATTTTACAATTTGATTCGATTCCGATTTCGAGCTTTAAATCACTTTCTGGAAGGTTATACGCAAACTGGTGCTTAAACGCAATCAGTTTAACGCGACATACACTCCGGAACAGTGACGTAAGCCAAACATACCCTAAATACCCCTTACATAACTTTGAAATAAGTTTCGAAGGATTCGGTATGGCGAAAACACGTTTATTTGAACTAAAGAACTAATTACGACAAAACTGCGAAACGAACGTTGGTGACCGCCCGGATTATATTTAAATCCCACAAATATTCTGTTATGATTAAAATCTTATTTTAATCAGGTTCGTGTTGAAAAATAAATTAAAACGCTTAAAAACGTTGTTTTTTCAAGTTTAAGCCCGTACCGTGTGTTTCTGCGCGACACTGTGCTTTTACTGCGAAACACAGACAACGTAGCCAGTCTTGGCAACTGAAATTTATTTCAGTAATATTTTGGCGAGTTTATTTTTATAGAATAATAAAAATAATTTAGAACGCCATAAATCGGGATTTGAACGCTAGATAAAATACCCGGTACATAATTAAACACTTTAACGAAACGATACCCAACCAAACAACCGGACATTACCTGGAACACAAAAATATTGTCAAACATATTGTTCTTACCTTTCCGAGCTAGTTAGGGTCCCCGAACACCCTAACACACTATATATTAAATCATACACATAAATCACTAACTATAATATTTAATCCTAACCAACCACTAACTACCTAGTTGCAAACCAACTAAACTAGAACCCCTCCCCCAACCGGTTATGTAAGTGGGGGGACACACCATTGATTTTCTTGAATAATAAATTAGATTATGTTGGTGGTTTAGGAGCATAAGATACAATGGGTAAAGGTGTAGCTTAGTTTATATTAAGGCACAAGGGTTATGATCAACATTCATTCACAAACTCAACACTTGCAAACTTCTCTCCCTCCTCCTTCCTTTGGTTTTGGCAGCCACACCACACCACCATATCACCACCATCCAACTTCCATACAAGCATTCTATACACACACAAAGGTGCTAGAGACCGAACAAACAAGCTTGGTGCACTCGGAAGCTCAAGGACCGCTCTCGTTTTCTTTTATCCATCACTTTTCTACACTTGAGCTCCCCTAGCCTTGTGCTAGTAGTAAGTGCCTTAGATCCTTGTGTTTTACTTGTTATTTAGGTGGTTAATGATGTTTAAAGATAAAAAACACAAGAACATTAAAGAACATGAACAAGTCTTGAGCATAAACTAGTCTAGTGATAAAGTAGTGTTAAAATGATGATGAAATATGATAATGCATGATGAATCTGAGATATATGAACTATAATCTGCTGTAAATAACTTATGACCTGTTGTCAATCGTTATTAGAAAGTAGGGTTGTCGTATGTGTACGTTTTAGTAACCTTTAAACTAAAAACAGTATGCTGAGTTGTATTTTCAGCCGACTTTAACTGACTGTAACAGGACCCAAATAAAACAAAAAATGTATTTTCTTGAGTCTGAAACATGATATTATGAAATACGGTTCTAATGGCACCGGAATCATAAATTTTGGACCCCGTTTACTATTTTTAAAGTGTCTTTTCGTAACAGCAGCTAGAGCTGCATTTTTGCTGCTGAAAATGTGCGTCCTGTTTTCTATCATAACTTGTATTATGTGTGGAGTCTGATCACGAAATTTACACCATAGTTTACCATTGATGTATTTGTAATTCTCCCACTGGAATTTCGTAAATCGGACTCACGATGAATTTTTAATGAATTATTTCATAAACTGCAATCAGAAAGCGACAAATCTGATTGCAGCCCGGTAAACGATTTTCTATAAAATATTGGTAATGAACCGGACCCCGATATTTTTACACAATAATATTTGGATTGTTTAAGACTTTCTGTAAAAATTTATGAATTTTTGGAATAAGTTAACTATTTTATTTAAATGTCTGAAAACAGTCCAGTTTCATATATATTAAAACAAAAATGAAATAAGTAGTATCTTGCATGTCAAAGTGTGGGTTTTGATTATTAAAATCATTCTTATTTAACTTAGGGCGGATAAACAATTGAAGGATTTTGTTAACATTTAAAAACGCGTACATAGACCCCCTCTTTTACTGTTTTCGATTGTTTTGGGGTGATTCATATGTATCAAAACGAATTCAATATTCTAACGATGGTTTAAAAACGATTGAGATGGTTTATACAAAACTAATAACGATTTCGATAATGTGAACGAACTTGTTGGTGGTAGTTACATAACGAATGACATTCATTAGCATTGATCAAGCCGACCAGTATTAGGTTATGGTACCATAGGATCTGACAAATCCCGTTATCAGACCGCACCCATGGTTATGTGTGGGTTAGGTGGGTAACGACTGAATCTGATGATTGTTAACTTACCCTTTGGAGGTTTGTTAATGCGAAAACAAGTTGAACAATAGACGAGTCACAAAGGTTTGAATGTTATTAGCGAGACGACCAAAAGTAGTTTCGCGATCTAATACGAGAATGATTTAAACGATTAAGGCGATTATTAACGAATTAAACGATTTGGGTAAACAATTGGAAGCGATGTCACACAAACGAGGTTTTCGAAACGATATAAACCATACGAGTTTTACTACAAAAACGATTTACGACTTGGTTTACATAAACAAATGTTTTGGGTTAAGATTCATGGCATCGAGGTTTATAAATTATGACCAATCTATTTTGACTTGGTTATTCATTTGCAATAACAAATATTTTACCAAACAAGGTTTTTCTAATATCAATTAACAAAGCCATACAAGTTGTTTCAACATACAAACGAGCCATGAATCTGATACTCACGCAAAAACTATGTACTCGCTAGCATTTCTTTGCTGACTTTGTTTTTACATATGTTTCAGGTGAAGTTGCTTAGTGTTGATTGCAAGTAGGATGCATGCTCACTTAGGACCGGACGAGGCCTTAGTGATTTAATAACGATAATAGACTGTGCTTGACTTGTTGTTTAACTTAAGACAATGTTTAATATGTAATAAAACGAAACTCTTTGCATCAGTGGTTTGAAACAATAATTCTGTTACAACACTCCCCGACGTTTCCGCCACGGTTTGTTGTTTTACGTGGTCGGGGTGTGACAGAAGAGTTGGTATCAGAGCCAATGGTTATAGGGAATTAGGTTATAAGTAAAATTTTGACCTAGACTATAACTTCTAGGACCCCAACGCAAGTTGATTTGCGTTTAGATTTTAAAAAACGAAATCCGAATTTGTTTCAAAAATTAATCACCCGTTCTAGGATGATTGATTACTAGGTTTTGAACCCTCTGTTGTAAGGTTTTGAACCCTCTGTTGTAAGGTTTTAAACCCTCCCAGTTTGACTCATTTTGGCTTAGTGCATTCTGAGTTTTCAAAATCTCGTCAAAGTTGGGTCTAAATAATGTGAACACGTGCAAACTGGAAGAGTGAATGCCTGTACCCTGAGTTTTCTGTCTAAGGCTAGAGTGTTCGTACAAATCCACATAATCGGACCAGTCACTCTTACCTGGGAACTCTTGGGGTGAGTGTTCACTTATAGGCGAGCATGTCTTCGCGATACATTATTTTGATTCATTACTTTAATTAGTCACTGCGTGTCGTTTGTTTGTTCGAAGTAACGAATAAATGATCGCCTTCCTTATGTTTCGTCGATATTTTCAATACCTCTCTCGTTTTTCCTAATTGTCGACCTCACTTGTTTCTCATATTTTCCTTGTTAGACAATGCCTCCTCGACGTGATGCACAATCTTTTACTGCTGAAGAACTCGCAGCCCTTGTCACTCAGCAAATGGCTGCTGTGCTTCCAGGCGTTGTGACCCAAATCCACGAGCTGTACAACAACAACAATAATAACAATGCACCGTGTAACTTCAAGAATTTCAATTCTGCCAAGCCGCTGAAGTTTTCTGGGTCGCAAGGAGCAACTGCACTCCTTCAATGGTTTGAAAGTATCGAGAACACATTCAGACATGTGCAATGTCCGAATGGGCATAAGGTTGAATTTGCATCAAGTGTGTTCGAGAAGCGTGCTCTTACTTGGTGGAACGGAGTGATGCGCGATAGGGGTGCCGAAGTGGTGTTGGCACAAACATGGGAAGAGCTTCGAGCTCTCATGATGAGAGAGTTATGTCCCCGTCACGAAATTCGAGCTTTGGAACGAGAGTTTGACGATCTGAAACAAGACGGGGGAGAACACCGTGCGTATACAGATCGATTTGAGGAGCTCAGTCTTTTGTGTCCTACTATGGTTACCCCGTTGGAGAAAGCGATAGAGAGGTATATCGATGGTCTACCCGATTCTATACAGGATATTGTGACTGGCGTCAATCCTGCTACTGTTCGTCAAGCGATCGATTTATCTGCTACCCTGACTGAGTCGCAAGTTAGGAAGGGTAAACTTACCTGCAAGGGTGATAAGAAGAAGTCAACTGATTCTGCTAAAGACAAGGAAAAGGGTAAGGGTAAGAAGGGTGAGTCTTCGAAGAAGTCGAGAAAGCGAAAGGGTGCTCAGAACTTTGCAGTAACTGCACAAACTGCTCAGAACCCTCAGAACCCACCAGCTCAACCTCCTGCGAAGAAAGTGTATGCTGGTACTGCACCTCATTGTGCTCGCTGCAACGGTCATCATGTTGCACAACAAGCTTGTAGACAATGCACAACGTGTGGTAAGCTTGGGCATCTGGCCAACGTCTGTCGTTCGGGTCAGAATCAGATTGTTCAGAATCAAGCTACTCAGGTTCAAGCCCCAGTTCAGGGGAATGCTGCTAGATTCCCACCAGGTTCATGCTTCAATTGTGGAGAGTATGGTCACTTCCGCAACAACTGTCCGAGGTTGGCAAATGCAAATGCAAATGCAAATCCGAACGTGAATGTCAATGTCAATGCGAATGCGAATCCCGCTCGTGGATGAGTATTCAATCTGAATGCAAACGAGGCTCGAGCAGACAACCTCGTCGTCAATGGTACGTTTCTTGTTAACAATCGACCTGCATCCATTCTTTTTTATTCTGGTGCCGATAGAAGTTTTGTTTCACTATCTTTTGAGTCTTTGCTTGCGATACCTAGAACTAAACTGAGGAAACCCTTGTCTGTCGAAGTTGCTACTGGTAAACCTCTTGTTCTCGATTCTGTTATTCGTGATTGTCAGTTAAACCTTGATAACCATCTTTTTCCCATCGACCTCACGCCGATGCAACTCGGGAGTTTTGATATTATCGTGGGGATGGATTGGTTAACCAAACATCATGCTGAGGTGGTTTGTTTCGATAAGATTGTTCGTATTCCTCTTCCGTCTGGCGATGTTCTGGAAGTTCGTGGCGAGAAACCATCTGGTGGATTGAAGCTTATGTCGTGTATGAAGGCCCAAAGATATTTGCAAAAAGGATATGTTGCTTTCCTGGCACATGTCACCGAGGAGAAAGACAAGAGCAAGAGTATTCAGGATATTTCGATTGTTCGGGATTATCCAGAGGTGTTTCCCGATGAACTGCCTGGTTTGCCTCCAGCTCGTCAAGTCGAATTTCATATTGACCTGGTACCCAATGCCAACCCGATTACAAAAGCACCTTATCGTCTTGCACCGTCGGAAATGCAAGAGTTATCAAAACAGCTTCAAGAGTTGTCTGATAAAGGATTCATCCGTCCAAGCTTTTCGCCTTGGGGAGCTCCTGTCCTCTTTGTGAAAAAGAAAGATGGATCTTTTCGAATATGTATCGATTATCGTGAGCTTAATAAGCTTACAATCAAGAATCGATATCCCCTACCTAGAATTGATGATCTCTCCGACTAGCTGCAAGGTGCTTCATGCTTTTCCAAGATCGACCTGCGTTCTGGGTATCATCAACTTCGTATTTTCGAAGAAGATATTCCCAAAACTGCTTTCCGTACAAGATATGGGCATTACAAGTTCACTGTCATGCCTTTCGGTTTGACGAATGCCCCAGCTATCTTCATGGACTTAATGAATAGGGTTTGTAAACCTTATTTAGATAAGTTCATCATTGTGTTCATTGACGATACTCTCATTTATTCAAAGTCTCAAGCGGAGCATGAACAACACCTTCGTTTGACATTGGAACTCCTATGGAAGGAACAACTTTTGGCTAAATTCTCCAAGTGTGAATTCTGGCTTAAAGAAGTTCAGTTCTTGGGTTATATTATCAATGAGCAGGGTATTCATGTAGATCCATCCAAGATTGTTGCAATTAAGGATTGGAATACACCAACGACACCTACAGAAGTTCGTTGTTTTCTTGGTCTGCTGGTTATTATCGACGGTTTATTTCTAATTTCTCGAAGATTGCGGTTCCACTCACTGCTTTGACGAAGAAGAATAAGCCTTTTGAGTGGGGACCTAAGCAAGAAGAAGCGTTCCGGACGCTGAAACGGAAACTCTGTGATGCTCTTGTTTTATCTCTACCTGAGGGAAACGATGATTTCGTTGTCTATTGTGACGCGTCGAATCTAGGACTTGGTTGCGTTCTTATGCAACGAGGTAAAGTGATAGCTTATGCGTCTAGACAGTTGAAAGTTCACGAGAAGAACTATACGACTCATGATCTTGAGTTAGGAGCTGTGGTTTTTGCGCTTAAAATCTGGAGACACTACCTCTATGGAACGAAGTGTGTGGTTTTCACAGACCACAAAAGTCTCCAGCATATTCTCAATCAGAAGGAGCTGAACATGAGGCAACGACGTTGGGTTGAACTCTTAAACGATTATGATTGCGATATCCGCTACCACCCTGGTAAGGCGAATGTCGTAGCCAATGCGCTTAGTCGAAAGGAACGAGTCAAGCTTCATTCTGTTCAAACTCTATCTGATATTCAATCTCGTGTTCTTCAAACTCAACGATCTTGTGTGATCAATGACTTATTGAAATATGAGCTACCGCTTCAACTTGAGCTTAAACTCGAAAGGAAAGACGATGGTTTACTTTATTTTGAGAATCGTTTGTGGATTCCGAATCAGGACGACCTTCGCACCTTAGTAATGGACGAATCTCACAAGTCTCGATATTCTATCCATCCTGGTGCTGATAAAATGTACATGGATCTTCGTACTCAGTATTGGTGGCCTGGTATGAAGAAGGATGTTGCCTTGTATGTGTCGAAATGCCTAACTTGTCTCAAAGTCAAGGCTGAACATCAACGACCTTCTGGCTTGCTTGTACAACCAGAGATACCGGTTTGGAAGTGGGAGAACATTGCAATGGATCTCATTACTAAGTTACCGCGTACGTCTAAAGGTCACGATGCTATTTGGGTTGTAGTTGATCATTTAACGAAATCTGCTCACTTCTTACCAATCCGTGAGGATTTCTCTGCTGAAAAGCTTGCCAAGATCTATGTTGACGAGATCGTATCACGACATGGTGTTCCTTTAGATATCATTTCCGATCGTGATGCTCGATTTTCATCTCATTTTTGGAAGACCATGCAATCTGCTTTGGGAACCCAACTGAATCTAAGCACGGCTTATCATCCCCAAACAGATGGTCAATCTGAGAGGACGATTCAAACTTTGGAGGATATGCTTAGAGCATGCGTGATAGACTTTGGTGGTAATTGGGATTCTCATCTGCCATTGATCAAGTTTTCATACAATAATAGTTATCATGCTAGCATTAAGATGGCACCATTCGAAGCTCTCTACGGTCGAAAATGTCGTTCACCCGTCTGTTGGAATGAGATCAGTGAAGCTCAGCTTACTGGACCTGAGCTCATTCTGGAAACAACAGACAAAATCAAGAAAATCCGCGATAATCTTGTGGTCGCTAGAAGCCGTCAAAAGAGTTATGCAGATTTGGATTGCAAGCCCATGGAATTTCAAATCGGAGACCGTGTCCTACTCAAGGTTTCACCTTGGAAGGGAGTGGTGAGATTTGGAAAGAAAGGAAAACTTGCACCACGATATGTTGGACCATTTAAGATTGTCAAAAGAATTGGAAAGGTGGCCTATCGACTAGAGCTACCTCCAGAGCTTGGAAATGTTCATCCGACTTTTCACGTGTCCAATCTGAGAAGGTGTTTAGCTGATGCTGACCTTCACATTCCTCTCGACGAGATTCAAGTTGATGAAACGATGCACTTTGTCGAGAAACCTGTGGAGATAGTGGAACGTACATACAAACAGTTGAAGAACAAACGGATTCATTTGGTCAAAGTTCGCTGGGAATCCAAACGTGGCCCCGAGTTTACTTGGGAACGTAAGGACCAGATGCAGACAAAATATCCACATTTGTTTTCACAAGAATCCTCTAAATAAAATTTCAGGACGAAATTTCCTAAAGTAGGGGAGACTGTGACAACTGTGCTCTGTGATCGAAGTACAATGTAAAACAATGTTGGTTTTCAATAAAACGATGTGCTTTAATGTTATTATATGTGTTTTAGTGTTATTATATGTGCAATTGTGTTTAATGATTTTACAATTTGATTCGATTCCGGTTTCGAGCTTTAAATCACTTTCTGGAAGGTTATACGCAAACTGGTGCTTAAACGCAATCAGTTTAATGCGACATACACTCCGGAACTGTGACGTAAGCCAAACATACCCTAAATACCCCTTACATAACTTAGAAATAAGTTTCGAAGGATTCGGTATGGCGAAAACACGTTTATTTGAACTAAAGAACTAATTACGACAAAACTGCGAAACGAACGTTGGTGACCGCCCGGATTATATTTAAATCCCACAAATATTCTGTTATGATTAAAATCTTATTTTAATTAGGTTCGTGTTGAAAAATAAATTAAAACGCTTAAAAACGTTGTTTTTTCAAGTTTAAGCGCGTACCGTGTGTTTCTGCGCGACACAGTGCTTTTACTGCGAAACACAGACAACGTAGCCAGTCTTGGCAACAAAAATTTATTTCAGTAATATTTTGGCGAGTTTTTTTTTTATAGAATAATAAAAATAATTTAGAACGCCATAAATCGGGATTTGAACGCTAGATAAAATACCCGGTACATAATTAAACACTTTAACGAAACGATACCCAACCAAACAACCGGACATTACCTGGAACACAAAAATATTGTCAAACATATTGTTCTTACCTTTCCGAGCTAGTTAGGGTCCCCGAACACCCTAACACATTATATATTAAATCATACACATAAATCACTAACTATAATATTTAATCCTAACCAACCACTAACTACCTAGTTGCAAACCAACTAAACTAGAACCCCTCCCCCAACCGGTTATGTAAGTGGGGGGACAGACCATTGATTTTCTTGAATAATAAATTAGATTATGTTGGTGGATTAGGAGCATAAGATACAATGGGTAAAGGTGTAGCTTAGTTTATATTAAGGCACAAGGGTTATGATCAACATTCATTCACAAACTCAACACTTGCAAACTTCTCTCCCTCCTCCTTCCTTTGGTTTCGGCAGCCACACCACACCACCATATCACCACCATCCAACTTCCATACAAGCATTCTATACACACACAAAGGTGCTAGAGACCGAACAAACAAGCTTGGTGCACTCGGAAGCTCAAGGACCGCTCTCGTTTTCTTTTATCCATCACTTTTCTACACTCGAACTCCCCTAGCCTTGTGCTAGTAGTAAGTGCCTTAGATCCTTGTGTTTTACTTGTTATTTAGGTGGTTAATGATGTTTAAAGATCAAAAACATCAGAACATTAAAGAACATGAACAAGTCTTGAGCATAAACTAGTCTAGTGATAAAGTAGTGTTAAAATGATGATGAAATATGATAATGCATGATGAATCTGAGATATATGAACTATAATCTGCTGTAAATAACTTATGACCTGTTGTCAATCGTTATTAGAAAGTATGGTTGTCGTATGTGTGCGTTTTAGTAACCTTTAAACTAAAAACAGCATGCTGAGTTGTATTTTCAGCCGACTTTAACTGACTGTAACAGGACCCAAATAAAACGAAAAATGTATTTTCTTGAGTCTGAAACATGATATTATGAAATACGGTTCTAATGGCACCAGAATCATAAATTTTGGACCCCATTTACTATTTTTAAAGTGTCTTTTCGTAACAGCAGCTAGAGCTGCATTTTTGCTGCTGAAAATGTGCGTCCTGTTTTCTGTCATAACTTGTATTCTGTGTGGAGTCTGATCACGAAATTTATACCATAGTTGACCACTGATGTATTTGTAATTCTCCCACTGAAATTTCGTAAATCGGACTAACGGTGAATTTTTAATTAATTATTTTGTAAACTGCAATCAGAAAGCGACAAATCTGATTGCAGCCCGGTAAACGATTTTCTATAAAATATTGGTAACGAACTGGACCCCGATATTTTTACACAATAATACTTGGATCGTTTAAGACTTTCTGTAAAATTTTGGGAATTTTTGGAATAAGTTAACTATTTTATTTAAATGTCCGAAAACAGTCCAGTTTCATATATATTAAAACAGAAATGACATAAGTAGTATCTTGCATGTCAAAGTGTGGGTTTTGATTATTAAAATCATTCTTATTTAACTTAGGGCGGATAAAAAATTGAGGGATTCTGTTAACATTTAAAAACGCACCCGAAGGTGAGTACATAGACCCCCTCTTTTACTGTTTTCGATTGTTTTGGGGTGATTCATATGTATCAAAACGAATTCAATATTCTAACGATGGTTTCAAAACGATTGAGATGGTTTATACAAAACTAATAACGATTTTGATAATGTGAACGAACTTGTTGGTGGTAGTTACATAACGAATGACATTCATTAGCATTGATCAAGCCGACCAATATTAGGTTATGGTACCATAGGATCTGACAAATCCCGTTATCAGACCGCACCCATGGTTATGTGTGGGTTAGGTGGGTAACGAATGAATCTGATGATTGTTAACTTACCCTTTGGAGGTTTGTTAATGCGAAAACGAGTTGAACAATAGACGAGTCACAAAGGTTTGAATGTTATTAGCGAGACGACCAAAAGTAGTTTCACGATCTAATACGAGAATGATTTAAACGACTAAGGCGATTATTAACGAATTAAACGATTTGGGTAAACAATTGGAAGCGATGTCACACAAACGAGGTTTTCGAAACGATATAAACCATACGAGTTTTACTACAAAAACAATTTACGACTTGGTTTACATAAACAAATGTTTTGGGTTAAGATTCATGGCATCGAGGTTTATAAATTATGACCAATCTATTTTGACTTGGTTATTCATTTGCAATAACAAATATTTTACCAAACAAGGTTTTTCTAATATCAATTAACAAAGCCATACAAGTTTTTTCAACATACAAACGAGCCATGAATCTGATACTCACGCAAAAACTATGTACTTGCCAGCATTTCTTTGCTGACTTTGTTTTTACATATGTTTCAGGTGAAGTTGCTTAGTGTTGATTGCAAGTAGGATGCATGCTCACTTAGGACCGGACGAGGCCTTAGTGATTTAATAACGATAATAGACTGTGTTTGACTTATTGTTTAACTTAAGACAATGTTTAATATGTAATAAAACGAAACTCTTTACAACACTCCCCGACGTTTCCGCCACGGTTTGTTGTTTTACGTGGTCGAGGTGTGACAATCCCCTTGATACCCTTAAAATGTTGTAGCGTGTTTTTCATCAAGTGACATAATTACGAAGTCCCGGAAATGCTATATTACGGATTCGGACGCGTTAAAAGTGTTATATTTTTAGTCAAAATGGACATTTTTGTAATTTGGGCGTTATACCGGAAAGTCTTGTATCTTTGCAAGATATGTTTTCATAATAGTGTTTTCTTATAAAAATGGACTCAGTTATGTTATCTGTGTGTCGTTTTTCAGTGTTTCGTTCTGTTTTCACGGTTTTGCTGGCATGAATAGTGTAACCATGAATAGTGCGCGTAGCACTTTTTACCAACACTTTTAGGACATTGTTTGCTTGGTTTCGTAATATGACGAAAACCAACATATGTTTTAGCGTTGTTTTCTTACCCTAACACTGTTATCTAATAAACGAAACAGTCAAGTAATTAAATTACGCTAAATGCATGAGATTATGTAGATAAAATAGTGATTAGTTTGTAGGGAATTGTCGGTTAATTGCCATTTGTCACATTCTCCCCATGTTAAAAAGAATTTCGTCCCGAAATTCACGTTGAGTTATCTTTAAAGGACTCTTCCCGAATAGGTGGGGGTACTTTGTCTTGATCTGATCTTCACATCCCTAGGTATACTCGGGTTCATGATGTGAATTCCAGCGGACTTTAACCAGTTTGATCCGGCATCGTCTTGTCACGTGGACTTTCCAGTCCATAACCTCAACAGTTTCTTCTGTAAACTGGTGCTTGTCATCAATATGTATTTCATCCGCTGGGATGATAACTGTTTTCGTTGGTTGGACTTTTCTTGAGATTCGACACATGAAATGTGTCTTGTATGCTATTGAGTTCCTCTGGCAATTTCAACTTGTAAGCGACAGTACCTACTTTTGCCAGAATTTTCAAAAGGTTCAGTGTATCTCGGGTTTTGTTTCCCTCGCTTTCCGAATCCAGCTACGCCTTTCTAAGGTGAGACTTTTAGTAATTACTTTGTCTCCGACCTCGAAGGATAATAGTTTACGTCATTTGTCCGCAGACGACAAAGACAACATGTTCGCATGAGCCTATAACCCACCTCATGCTAGAAAGTGCCTCACCAAACCGCTTACTCAAGACGGTAGACTAGCAGGCGATTATAGTTCTGATATGTAGCGAGGGCTTCACTGTACAGTTTTAGGCGACTTTACGACCCTTAGTGTTGAGCAGAGGACATTCCAGTCCTTGTGTCTATAAGCAGGACCAACCAGTCCCCTTATTCATATGTAGAACAAACCAGTCCAGGTGTTGTCTGTGGTTTCTTGGACTAGTTCAGGATCGATGAGTTGTTTGTCACCGATTTCCGCCCAGCATAGTGGAGATCGGCACTGCTGTCTATAAAGTGCTTCAAATGGCACGGCCTTTATACTTGTGTGATAACTGTTATTGTAGGAAAACTCTACCAATGGTAAATGAGTATCCCAGTTTTCGCCTAAATCCATCACACAGGCGCTAAACATGTCTTCCTATGTTTGGATGGTCCGTTCGCTTTGGCCATCAGTCTGCGGATGAAACGCCATGATTAGATCTTATCGAGATCCAAAAGAGGCTTGAAATGACTGCCATTTCCGCGACATAAAGCGGCCATTCCTATCAGAGATTATTGAAACATGCACTCCATAAAGTGCCACAATCTCTTTGAGATATAGCTCAGATAACTACTCTGTACTGTCTTTCTCACGAATCGGTAATAAGTGAGCACACTTGGTTAATCGATCAACGATAACCCAAATCATGTCATGACCTCAAGAGGTCCGTGGGAGTTTTGTAATGAAATCCATTGATATATGTTCCCATTTCCAAACTGGATTCTCGGGTCATTGTATTAAGCTAGGCGGCTTTTGATATTCAGCCTGGACCTTTGAAAAAGTTAGGCGTTTCCCAACATAGGTCGCAATATCTCTCTTAAGATTAGGACACCAATAGTATTCTTTTAGATCCTGATACGTCTTATCAGATCCTGGGTGTATTGAGTATCTGGACTTGTGTGCTTCATCCAACACTAAGTCTCGTAGGCCACCAAAATAAGGAATCCAGATTCTTCCCATGAAATACAAAGTGTCATCCTTGTTCTTCTCCATTTGTTTCTCTAATCCTCTCAAGGATTTTGATTGAATATTCTCCGTCTTTAGAGCTTCTAGCTGTGCCTCGTGCACACGCGTAGTAAAGTTTGTTTGAATTGTCAACTCTAAAGCTCGTACCCGCAATGTTTTGACTCGTTCCTTCCGGCTCAAAGCATCTGCTACGACATTTGCTTTGCCCAGATGGTACTTGATTTCACAATCATAGTCATTCAACAATTCTACCCATCGCCGTTGGTGCATGTTTAATTCCTTTTGGTCGAATATATGTTGAAGACTTTTATGATCAGTGAATATGGTACACTTAGTACCATAGAGATAGTGACGCCAAATCTTTAAAGCGAACACCACTGCGCCCAACTCTAGGTCGTGAGTGGTATAATTCTTTTCATGAACTTTCAACTGTCGTGACGCGTACGCGATGACTTTTTCACGTTGCATTAATACACAACCCAAGCCTTGGTGCGATGTATCACAATACACCACAAAGTCATCGGTGCCATCAGGGATTGATAAGATTGGCGCTTGGCATAATTTATCTTTGAGTGTTTGGAATGCCAAATCTTGTTTTTCACCCCAATCGAACTTCTTATCCTTTTGAGTGAGTGAGGTTAGCGGTTGAGAAATTTTAGAAAAATTCTCAATGAATCCTCGATAGTATCCCGCTAAACCCAGAAATTGTCTTGCTTCTGTTGGGGTCTTTGGAGTGTTCCAGTTCTTTATGGCCTCTATCTTAGCTGGATCAACATGTATTCCGTTCTCATTCACCGCATGACCGAGAAATTGTACTTCACGAATCCAAAATTCGCATTTTGAGAACTTGGCGTACAATTGTTCTTTCTTAAGCAACTCCATAATAGTTCTCAAGTGTTGTTCGTGTTCCGCCTCTATTTGTGAGTATATTAAAACGTCATCAATGAATACGATCACGAACTTGTCGAGGTATGGTTTACATACCCGATTCATCAAGTCCATGAATACGGCGGGATCGTTTGTTAAGCCGAAAGGCATAACAAGGAACTCGTAATGCCCATAACGAGTCCTAAACGTTGTTTTAGGAATGCTTTCCTCTTGTATCCTCAGCTGATGGTATCCAGATCTTAGATCGATCTTGGAATAGAAGCTGGAACCTTGTAATTGATCGAACAAGTCGTCGATCCTTGGTAAAGGATACCGGTTCTTGATAGTTAGCTTGTTTAGTTCTCTGTAATCGATGCACGTTCGAAAGGTTCCGTCCTTCTTCTTGAGAAATAGCACCGGAGCTCCCCAAGGTTAGAAACTCGGTCTAATGAATCCTTTGTCAAGCAGCTCCAGAAGCTGAGTAGATAATTCCTGCATCCCCAAGGGCACCTGTCGATACGGAGCTCTCGCCACTGGTGCAGCTCCTGGCACTAGATCTATATGGAATTCCACTTGTCGATGTGGAGGCAGTCCCGTCAAGTCTTCTGGAAAGACTTCAGGTTATCCCCTTACCACAGGTATGTCCTCCACCTTGCACTCCTCGGCCTTCTTGTCAGCCACACGGGCAAGAAGGGTGATGCATCCTTTTCTCAGACTCTTCCGAGCTTTCATGCAATTAATAATTCGTAGTAGCGTGTCTTGATTCTCCCCGTGCACTAAAAGATGTTCTCTCGTGGACAGGGGGATGCGAACGATCTTCTCGTGACATATGATTTCGGCTCGATTATCGGATAACTAGTCTATGTCAAAAACTACGTCGTAACAACCCAATTGGACGGGTAAGATGGTCAATGTTAAATTTATGTGCTCAAAGTTCGAGTGTGCATCCTTTAATGCCTTCTCCCGACTCAACTAATTTACCGTTGGCCAATACTATAGAATGAGGGGAACGTCTAGCTTACTTGACTCTTGGCCAAGTATATTTCGAATTCTAGGGGGGTGAAACTAATACTGACACCGGTATTAACCAAAATGGATGCAATGGGTCGGTTGGTTGGAAACGTATCGACGACCCTTAATGACCTTACATGACTCCGCTAATTCCCCTTTAGCTAACTTGCTAGAGTAAAACATGTCTAACCTACATGACTCTAACTTGTATATAGATATGCTCAGTATCTAAAGACACTAAGCTAAGCCGACGTTGGTATTCAAGGGATTGATACATGCTGGTTGTAGAGTAGAACGTACCCATGGCAACAATGGGATTTTGGGGAGTATTCATAGTTCTACCCATACACTTACTTATTCGCTTGCATGATTCGTCATTAAACATCCATGCTTGTAGTGATCTCTTTGCCACAATTAAAACCTACTCGTTCATTCTTGAATATAACTAACTCATTAGTTTCCATTTTGTGCCCAGTCTCACCACACTGTTACTGTTGGCACTTTTGCAAGTGCCCTCATGGTGAGAGTTTCACTTTTCTCACTCAAAAATTTTGGCAAGTTATTAGCATACTTTTTGATGTCAGCTTCGTATCTCATGGCTAAACCCCAAATGTAACGCCCAGTGCATTTGAATTCGGGTGTTATCTAGTATGCAACAATCTTTTAGAGATCATAGAGGTTTCGGGGTAACCAGCTACGTTCGCTCTAATCATAATCGAGTTCTAGAGTTCGGTTCCCATCCTTGGAAATTACCACTAGCGAACAATATTATTCTCGCTTTAGATCCTTGAGTTCTTCCCACAATAACCTCTTTGTTGTATTACTCCCTATAGTTTGCACTTGGAGACTCCACCAACTTATCGTCTCCCTCAACAGATGACTATTCGTTTACCAAATCGTTTACTTAGGAGTACATTTATTAGCACGGTTAACTGACTTCATTGTCTTTATTTAGCGGACATAACTTACTGCACCTCTCGTATCGATGGGGTCTCGCGGCTTGTAATCCGGAGATGCCTTAGAATTAAAATCTGGTGTGATTGCATCTCCAAGTGTGGCTGACGTGTGCGCGACTACACATATTTTTACAATGAAATTACACACGATTAGGTTTTAAATTTATAAAAGTGATTATTACTTTTACATCAAAACACACACGAAAGAGGCAAGTGTACCCCGTCATATATGTAGTAAAGTATCGGTAAGAACCAAGTATCGATCCAAGGAAATGGGCGGAGAATTAATACTAGACCTTTGTCACTAAACTACCGGTAAAAACATAAGTTTTGTGATTTCTAAAAAACTAAAGTAAGCATAAATAAATACTTATAAAAACATAGTAAAATATAGATAAAAAGCCTTGCTTAATACATAACCAAAGCATGTCAACTAAGTCGGTTTTGGCACTAGAAGCATTCGGTCAATTTTCCATTTTAAGACAATTAGTATCCCTTTTGGGAATCCTAACATGACAATCATTCGGAAAGCTCAAACGATAAACTCACTTTAACCACCTAAAACTGTTCTTTAACGTGCAATTGATAAATGTCTATGAAAATCTCTTAAAAATAAGTTAGTCATCCGTTAGGAGTTTTCTAACCGCACTTAATCAAGGAAAGCGACACCGATAAACACAATGCAACCACCGAGACAAGCATAAACTAGATTAAATCACAACCGAGTTCATTTTACAAATCTTACACATAAATTCACCAAGATAGCAATTTTGGCCTAAACTACTAACTAAGTTAACAAATCATGGCAAGAATTCATAACGACACCATTTAACCCGTTTAGGTCCTTACGTGACGGCAAGCTTTCTTGATTAACAATAATTACATTTTATTAAACCACTAACCATTTCTAGTATCATGATGCACACATTTTAACCAAGCTAAACTAGTTAACAAAGTTTAAAGTTTACTAATACAAGATTAATTAAGCTTCATTTTTCAACTATCTTAACTAACCAAGCACCAATCATCCAACACAATTACTTATAATCAAGAAATCAATATCAATAACAAGGTTGCAAACTAATCATCAAAGATTAACATAGAAAATACTTCAAAATGTCATTACAAACAAAGATTAACACACTAATGGTTATAATCAAGCAAGGGATTGTTGTGTTTTTGCCCAAAGGCTACAATAATACATAAACATTATTCTAAATGCTTGAAAGATTAACAAAATCATGGAAAGATTAGAAAACCAAACCATAAACAAGCATAAGATTAAGAGTCCGGATAGTAATGGAGCTAAACGGCACAATGTGGCTTGAATCCGGGTCAAAAGCAAAGCCTCCGGAGCCTGTAAAATCGCCTGTGAAGCTCCCAAAATTCCAGAATATCGAGCAGAATGTTTCTGCAGGTTTTTATATTTTTTTCGATGTCGCACGGTCGTGCGTCCTGTTGCACGACCGTTCACTTTAAGCAATTATTGTAGGTATGGTGTGCCATACTGCATGACGTCACAGATCTTGACTGGTCTTCGGTCTCGCACGACCGTTCTTCAGATGGCACGACCGTGCGTTTCCGAGTTCTCGTTGCACGCCTAGTCGCACTGGTCGTTCAGTTCCGAGGTTTGGCTGGATCATCGGATCAGCACGGGGTGTAAGATCTGGAACGACTGTGCATCACCGGGATGGTCTTGATTTCCTTGCATGCCGAGTTGCACGTTCGTTCAATGCCGGACAGACTTGCATTTGTCGGAGATGCACGGTCGTGCATCAGGTCGCACGACCGTTCCACATGCCCAGTTCAGTTTTCTAACAGAAGGTTCGCAGCTTCATCGTTTTGTCTGGAAAGTCCTCGTTTTCACTATCATCTTGTCTGGTATGCTGTTTTAGGCCTGTAAACAAAAGTGTAGATGATTAAGCATCCGAATGACGGTTTTACGGCCGAAAACGCATAAAATAGGGGTAAAACAGGGGACTAAAATATGTGTAAATTAGAGAATATCAAATCTCCCCACACTTGAACCTTGCTTGTCCTCAAGCAAGCTAAACTAAAATGCAATAAAAGATAGAATCAAACAATAACGATAATTTACACAATATTTTATTGAAACTACTACAAACGGTTAGCCGGTTTTTCGAAAGACAACCTCAAAAGACTCAAACCCAACAAGCATATGCAAATATATAGCAACAACCAAAAAGCCGTGACTTCACATTTAATTGACTCAATATGTTAGTCTTCACACAACTCACAATGTTCACACACACTAGGTTTTATTTATGAAAATACATAAAATGTGTACGTGCAAACACTCAATGCCTCGTCAATGAAATGTGTAATATCATAAGCTTGTCATAAGATCTCGTCTCCACTAACTAACATGCGAACAAGTGTAAATCAAGAGGTCTTTACGGGTTGTAACGTTAGGCTTGGGCGAAGGGTACGGAAATGGATATTTAAAGTGGCGAAAATGGTTAAAACTCGGTAGTAGCGTTTAACTAGCAACAAACAATACAACTATACATACAAATGGCTTAAAAAGGCGACTATTGCGCAATCGAGCTAATCAACGATATTTTAACATTTAAGCATTCAAAATTGCTCGATTTTCCTTGCACGCCGAGTTGCACGTTCGTTCAATGCCGGACAGACTTGCATTTGTCGGAGATGCACGGTCGTGCATCAGGTCGCACGACCGTTCCACATGCCCAGTTCAGTTTTCTAACAGAAGGTTCGCAGCTTCGTCGTTTTGTCCGGAAAGTCCTCGTTTTCGCTATCATCTTGCCTGGTATGCTGTTTTAGGCCTGTAAACAAAAGTGTAGATGATTAAGCATCCGAATGACGGTTTTACGGCCGAAAACGCATAAAATAGGGGTAAAACGGGGGACTAAAATATGTGTAAATTAGCGAATATCAGTGGCATTGCTACTCGTTCTCGTCCCTTCGGAATTTGAGCCACTTGAACTACCGGTACCATCAGTACCATCACTAGTGTCAACTCATCAACCTCATGTTGTGCAATAAAACTCTAGTTCGACTTTAATAGCAGGGCGTTGATTAAATGCCCCTTTTGGGCGTAGATTTTCTTTATGTCGCCATGTTATTTTGATACATAGTATCAAAGGATCTAGACTTGTATTTGGACAGATATAGCCTACCATGCGTCCAAGAATTAAGAATGTAATTGGTCATGGAAACCTCAAGATCGCATTTTTCGTACATTTTTTTTGAAACAATGATAACATGAATAACCACAATCCAAAATGCGTAATACCTCTTGCGTGTATTGGCCATATGCCTAAGTGGGAAAGGAGGTAATTCGGTGAGGAGGAGAAACCAATTGGTCGTCTCCATCCTTACAGTATGTATTTCCTACCTTGTGGACCTCGACCGTCCCATGTAGGAAAATCCTTCGCCGCACTAACACGTGTGACGAATACGCTGATATCCCTTGAGCTCCACGAGCTTCTACAAATTTGTTATAATTCCCATAGAAGTCGAATAATGCAATGAAGGGGTTGTAGCATGGCTCATGCTATATCATCCTTTGGAATAAGACAAATGTCAAACGACACAGTTTAATGTAATCATTTCCAATAACTAAGATAAGGTAAGGTGTCATAGACACCAAAGAACCAGCCTATGTACAATAATTCTGAGAATGTTGAGGGAAATTCTCAATGAGTGGCTAGCAAGTTCCGTGTGCTTTCGATGACTAGTCTCGTACGACTCGTGTTATAGATCGAATGTTATGTGCGAACAATAGGTGTGGTCTTCCTGTATTATAGAGTGTTATAGTAACCATTCCGGTTAGCGTTCTACTAGATAAAAACTTGAACAACTTAAGAATTTTTAATGGATTAGTGATCATTAGCTTGACCCGTAGAGCCCACCAGGATTCCCCATGCAATACAAGTTGTTATTACGTGGGCCCCCGTAATAATAAATTGTCTTGCATGGTCACCCTAGCATTCTCTCGTTCAAGCAGACGATCAGTCAAAGAGAGGACATTGTTGTCTATATACCCTCAACATAGGAGGGACCTTCGTGATGGTCCACATGCTAACGCCCATTGTCATTATTCGTGAAAGGGCACAATGTTAGCCAAAATAGAAATAGAAAGAATTCGTAGCAATAACAACTGGAGGGGCACCTTTAAGATGAGTACTTCATCTTCCTTGTCTGGAGGAGAGTGTCATCAATCACGATTAGTATGAGTCTCAGGGACCTCGTCCGACTAATAGAGTTGTTGTCCAAGGCCGCCACCTCCGGCTCGTCGTCACTACCTAAGCCAGGCATATACCACCCGAGGGTAAGCAACCATATTCCATGGGATCAATGCTTTAGGTTCTCTCTCAGGTTCACGCCCGCCATAAGCTTCGTAATAGCCGTGAGGTCGTCATTCTCATCGCGTAAGTCAATTGTAATAATAGAATTCGTAGTCGAAGGTATTTTCATCCTTGGAAAATATTCCGTACAATACATATACAAAGACATTATATATATAATCACTAAATCTCATGTTGTTTTTGTTTCTCATGTTTCACATGTAATCCTTAATGTTTTCAAGTCTATTCCTCATAGACTAACCATGTATTGATCCTTCTTTGTTACTTATGATTGAGCGCGCGTGATAGATCCTCATGTTATAGTGACACAATGAAAACCTTTTGTCATTTTTGTCATACTTTTGAAATCACTTTTATAATGTTATTGACATTGTATTCATGTATGAGCCCTTCGGTGATTGTAGACCAAACTTTGTAAAAGTTTTTCCCCGGTTCACTACAATCGGAGCTCTGATACCAATCTGTCACACCCTGCTAGTAGCAGAAGCGTATTGTGTGTGACGTAAGAAAGGTAATCATTGCATCCAAATGAGTAAACACATAAACAACAACGATGCCATATATATAATGATTTTAACAAAAGATCACTAGTTTTCCAACATAGTTTCAAGTTTACCAACGTTCACAACGTTAACCATGACATAGATTAAGTTATATTACACAACACAAAAGCTAGTGTTTGACATAAATCATAGTGAGGTTTTGTCCCCTATATACCCATACGAAGTTGGGATATAAAAGAAAAACCCTCCAAAAGTGGCCATCGTTGTCATTGACTTTCCCGTTACCCGTAGTGTATCACCGGCTCAAGACCTATTTCCTGAAATACATGTAGTTTCAAAAAGTTAACAAAAGTTGAGCGCGTTCATGCAGTTATTGTTATCATATGAAATCTCATAAATGTTATCTTGTAATCATGGTATGTTCTGATTCATACATGGAGTCTGTTTAAGGATCTATCAGCGGGTAGCGAGCCCCCTGAAAAAATGTACCATAAGTAAATAACCAAACCGAGAACACTTTGTTATCATTTGGGATCACAAAAGCACTCCACGGTTAACAACTAGGAGTGGGGCGTGTCTCAAGCCCAATAGATCTACACCTTTAGCACATTGGTCACTATGTGATTAATGGTTACTAATGTTATCATCCTACTTATGCACATTGATCATGTTATCTTCTACTCCGTAACTAACATACCAATAGTTTTAGCTTGTATTTCCCCTCGATGTTTTTGAAAACAAAACATTGAAATCAGTGAAAGGAGGGACATGAACTCACAAGTTTGCGTTTCGTGTATTATGATATCAAAGTGAGCGTCCGTACGTGTCAATAACCTACATGTGTACTAATCTCGTTAGACACTAGGTCTTTCGGACCTCGTACAAGTTGTTCATCTTGAATTCTTTATTATGTTCTCGTTTGTCATCTTTGGAACAACTTTGTATTTTAGAGCGTTGATAGTTTACTCGCTCGATTGTTATGTATATACATGTATTCTATACATATTAAATTATAGATGAACGGGCTTCACCCTTCATATGTCTTCATGCCGCGCACGCGTGTAATTGAGCCCTTGCTCATGCCATTGGGCCGAGCCCATGTCATCTATGTTATCGTATCTAAACCATGTTTTAATGTTATTGGGCTGAGCCTATGTCATTGGGCCGAGCCCATGTTATCTTGTCATTGGGCCCTAGCCCATGTATTAAGGAATTTAGGCCTATCCCATTACTAGCTTTGATAGGCCCAATTCTAACTTTATGAGTCCATTAACATAATCTTGCAATTTTTTTTACCAAAATGTTACCAAGTAGTAAACTTTAAATAAGTTCATTTCTCCTATGAAAAGTACTTGGTAATTTGTATAGTTTTCGACTTTCCGGATTCTTGTTATCGACCGTTTAGATATGTGCTCGTTTTAAATGTCTAAAATATGTTATTTTAGACTCGACTTTGTAGTAACTTGTTCACGATGTCGATACGCCCAATTTGTTGTCGTCAAGTGTTATGTATTTTCATTTCGGCCATTTTATTTAATTGTCCGATTTACTAGCATTTCTTGGACCATGTAGGAACATGTATGTGTATTTATTTTGATCACCCTATAGGTATCTAATACATACATATATAGCACATATTACATGCACTTGACAAGTTTCCAAAAAAAATATAATTTTTACCAAAAATTATATATACATATATGGTTACATTTTTAACCATTTATTTTTGTAAAAGAATAAGTTTTAGTCCATAAAACTTATTGAATATTTAAGACTTAAATATTCTCCTTAGGGTTTCCAAAATGACGTTTATGACCACTAATCACGTTTAACATTGTTAATCACCCTTTAATCCCCTCTTTAATCGCGATTAGATTTTTAGAAAATTCGCCATAGTTTCCCCTAAAACTATGACGTTTCCCACGATATAAAAACGCGTTTAAATCATAATCAATTTCCAAATCACCATTATCCACCAAGTTATCCAAATATGTATTCTAAACAACATAATTCCACCTTTCATGAACTTACATTTATACACTTTTTATACTAAAAAAAATGAGACTTTTATGGGGACTTTTTATAATAACCAAGTCTTTTTAACATATCTTGTAAAATCAAAGTTTACTAAACCTTCAAAATTAAGTTTTAAACCCATTTAAACACTTGTTTCTTTATGAAATCTAAAAACTATATAGTTAGTTCATGAAAGTGAGGATGATGATCTTTCAAGATTTTAACATGTCCATGTTTAAATCATATATTTATGTTCATCATGGTAAGATGAACATAAGTCTTGAATACTACATGAATCTATTCATAAGATCATCATAAACATAAACAAAAATCATAAATAACAAGATCATACAAACTAACTACACTAATCTACACATATCAACACATAATATAGTTAGATTTAGTGTTTATTAGCTTTGAGATTAGGGGTTTTTTTTTGTTCATGTTTAACTTTAAATTCAAGATCATCAACTTGTACTTTTGAGATTAACTAGTAATATGAAGCTTAAAAATGATGTTTAGGAGACTTACAACTTTGCACAAGCCAAAATAAGAAAATAAGAAGAATATTAGCTCCAAGAAAGCTCCTAATGTAGCTCCATGTATAACCCATGTATGAGTGATCTTAGGATGGTTAGATTTAGTGAAAAAAATGGAGTGTTTATGGAAGATTGAAGGTGGTTCTTGGGGGGAATATAGCTGCCGAAATTTTAAGGTGAAAAAGGAAGAGTTTTTATGCTCAAAATTGTGATAAGAATATGATAGAAAATGTAGACTTTTAGTGTATGGTGAAATGATGTTATAAGTCACTAATTTCAACAACAACTACACGTGCCATGCCTCCAAGACTTGTAAACTTCAACAAAATTAATGTGGATGGGACCCACTTAACCGATTTTATATAAATTAGGGGGGGGTAAAGTGTAACTTTTTATAAAAGTTATTAAAAATCTAGATATTTTGGTAATTAACCAAAGTATGGTGATTAGAGGTAATCTTTCACCATTAGGGGGTAATTAGGGATTCGGAACCAAAATTATTATTAACTAGTTCACTAAACTAGTAGAAATTGCATTTCGACGCTTTAGATGTCTTCCGTTTGGTCGTCGACGAGTTTACGACACTTTTGCGTCGTACCGACGAAACTTCGTCGCAAGTCATCATTTTGCCGTCAAGCGATGCATGAAGTGATTCCGAGTCCCAAAATAATCTTAACTAGTTTACTAGCTTCTTCGTTTGGTTGTTTTATGGCGAATATACTGCTTACTAGTTCACCGGATTGATATCGGACTAGTTTAATGCATAGCGATATAATATCGAAAGCTTATGGTTTTGGTCATCCCCTTGATACCCTTAAAATGTTGTAGCGTGTTTTTCATCAAGTGACATAATTACGAAGTCCCGAAAATGCTATATTACGGATTCGGACGCGTTAAAAGTGTTATATTTTTAGTCGAAACAAACATTTTTGTAATTAGGGCGTTATACCGGAAAGTCTTGTATCTTTGCAAGATATGTTTTCATAATAGTGTTTTCTTATAAAAATGGACTCAGTTATGTTATATGTGTGTCGTTTTTCAGTGTTTCGTTCTGTTTTCATGGTTTTGCTGGCATGAATAGTGTAACCGTGAATAGTGCGCGTAGCACTTTTTACCAACACTTTTAGGACATTGTTTGCATGGTTTCGCAATACGACGAAAACCAACATATGTTTTAGCGTTGTTTTCTTTGTGACAACTGTGCCTCCGTGACCATCAAACTAATACCAAATCAATGAGATATTGTGTTTCATACGTAGGATTTGTAAAAATATGTGTATCGTTTGCACATATCATTTCTTGTTCGATTTCGGGCTTTAAATCGCTTACTCGAAGGTTATACGCGATCTGATGCGTAAATATAACTAGTTTAAGGCAACGAACACTCCAGAATAGTGAAATAGGCTTAACATACCTTAAATAACCTTTACATAACTTAGAAATAAGTTTTGGATGGTTAGGTATGCCGAAATCAAGTTAATTCGCTTACAGGGACTAAATTTGACAAACTGCGAAAGTATGCCAATTTGAACTGTAACAGGCATTCCGGAACATGACCATAAGTTAAACATACCCTAAATATCCTTTACTTAGCTTAGAAATAGGCTTTGATGGGTTCGGTGTGCTAAAATAAACTTTTGGCTCATCCAGGGACTAAAAGCGTCAAAAAGTGCACAAGTTTGCACTTTCGCGCATAACTTACGTTCTGAATACATCCGGACATCCAAAAATTTATGTAAGCACTAAAATATTTTATTTTAGTGTTTGGCATGAGAAAAATCCATTCGTCGCGCAATTTGGATCGTTTTTCGCGCTTATGCGCATTTCGTCGTAATTAAGCGAACATCGCGATCATACGACCAAACGAACCGACATCCGGCATACTTCTTAGCATGTTTCATGTCAAAAATGTTTAGGCATCATTTTAGGGCCTTAAAGTTGGCTTAACGGGCCTTAAACATGTCGAAATGAGCTCAAAACACCAACAGGGACTGAAACTGTCATTTCTGCAAACTTGTTGTCTGATCAGGACCTCCAGGCGGGGCGCGTAAGCTTTAACCATTACTTACGCGGGCCGCAAGGTCCTCCCAGATCAGATTAAATTGTTTAAACAGCTGTTAACAGCTGTTATGCACCCATCTCCTCACCCACACTTGTCATTTCCTGATCATGGGGGGGGGGGGGGCAATTTGGGTACCAAGGTGTTGCAACAAATGTAGGGATGAGATTGAAGCACGTTATTCGATAAACGATCTTAACGGTTCCATCAATCCTATAAATACCCAACCCTTTCATTTGCAAAAACCCACACCTTTGAAATCTGAATTTGCTCTCTAAGTTGTTGTGTTTAACACTTCATACCTGAGAGTATTCGGATTCAAACCTTCCGTTCTTGGACCCTTTGTAAGTGTTCATTCGTTCTTTTATTCTTTTAGCGTTAAAGTCAAACTTTGTTTGACTTTCTGCATTGACCAGTTTATGGTCAATGCGAAGTTCGTTTGAACTTCATAACGTGAGCGTAATCACGATGGTTATAGTCCCTAGTGACTATACCTACTGATTACCACGTTATCTAGGCTCAGTGATGAGTCGTAGTTTCGGCCAAAATGCGTATTCTTGCGTATTTTGTAACCAAACTACTCTTAGGTATCAAAACCGTTTGTTTTGATACCAAACATGTTTTCTAAACTCAGTTAAGCATGTTTTAACATGCTTAGCTCGTCACTTTTAGTTTAGTGCTTATATAGGGTCGTAAGGTAAGCGATCTAAACAATCGTTTATACTTTCGAACCCGACCCGTTTGGTCGATCATTAGGATCCGACCAAACACATTAGGTGACCATAGTTGTATAGGGAATAACCTTCCGAGGTTATACCTTATGGTCACGACGTTTAGTTAGTTGTATGATAGGTAGTATATATGCCTTAGGTAAATTACCAAAATACCCTTTTTATGCCAAAATTCATTTTAAGCATATGTAACATAACTTTTGGTATCTAAACTGACTTGGTAACAATATTAGACATGTTAAGGCATATATTACTTGTCATAGGACTAGTTAAGCGGTCCGAACGCGTATCACGCGAACGACGCGTTAAAGTAGCATAAGCTACCTAAACGGGTAGTGATGGGTCGTAAGCACTTAGGTTAGGTTTCATTTTAGTATGTAGGCTTTGTTAAACCATATTACATGAGTTTCCATGCTCATTTGGTTTACGAACCTTCATTCTATCCGATCCTCCGATATAGGTCCGTTTATTAATGTAGATACCTATATTAGGTGCCGTTTGATTTCCGTGATCTCTAGCATTGTTTGGTTGTTACTCAAGGACTACTAAGCAATCTCAAGTGAGTACATAGACCCCTCTTTTACCGTTTTCAAACTGTTTTGAGGTGAAACACATGTGCCTACTTGTTATTTTCATGCTTTCCATGTTTTCACATCATATACTTGATATGTTCATTAGTACATTTATAGTACATGATTTACATTACATTTCATGCTATATATGTCCATTATGTGCATACTTCGTACATTGTTTTACATTACATTTCATGCTATGTATGTCCATTGTGTGCATACTTAGTACATTGTTTTACATTACAATTTGTTGCATATGCTCATCCAGCATATGAACACATTATATTACATTATGTGAACCATTTGTATCTATTGAACCATGTGAACCATTTGACAATAGACATTTGACTATACCTAAACATTTCCACAATTGTTAAACATTACATCTTGATGGTTTGGTTTGAGTAAGTAATTTAAGTAACGAGGCGTGTGTAATATGATACAAGCATGGTGGATACGCCGCTGGTACTTCCTATATATAAGTGTTTGTATGGTATTACATATCGTAGCGTTATTTGAATCATTTCAATTTGAGACATATAACATTTTATACAAATAACATACTTTTCACAAAACATTGTTTTACAAACAACTTATCTTATACAAACTCATTTTACTTGGTTATTCATTTAACCATACGTTATTCTCTTATTTATACATATCATCTGGTCTTATTGCTTTTCAAATGATTTACAAAAACAAATCAATTTACAAGGTCCATGGCTAAATTTTATTAAACATTTTCTTAAACTTAAGTCATGAATCTTATTTTCACAAAACCTATGTATCTCACAGGCATTTTTATGCTGACGTACCTATTCACATGTGTTTTCAGGAATTGATGCATAGGATTGATCAAGATACACCTAGGCAGACTTGTGCCTTAGTGACTTAAAACAAAGCAAGAACTAGTTAATTTGTGTTATGTACTCTTTGTTTCTTGTTTAAAACGATGTAAACTCTCTTGTTTGATTATTAAAATGAAACTTTAATTGCCATGGATTTGAAACAATTAATTCTGTTACAACACTCCCCGACGTTTCCGCCACGTTTCGTTGTCTCACGTGGTCGGGGTGTGACAGAAAAGTTGGTATCAGAGCCAATGGTTATAGGGAATTAGGTTATTAGTAATGCTTTGACCTAGACTATAACCTTTCTAGGACCCCAACGCAAGTTATCTTGTGTTTAGATCTTAAAACATGCACGTCACCTATCCTTAGGTGATAACCACGACGAGAACATTAATTCCGAATCTGCTTTGAAAATTAATCATCTGTTTTTGGATGATTGATTACTAGGTTTTGAACCCTCTATTGTAAGGCTTTGAACCCTCTGTTATAAGGTTTTGAACCCTCTGTTATAAGGTTTGAACCCCTTTGAGTTTTCAAAATCTCGTCAAAGTTTTGGGTCCTAAATAGTGTGAACACGTGCAAACTGGAAGAGTGAATGCCTGTACCCTGAGTTTTCTGTCTAAGGCTAGAGTGTTCATACAAATCCACATAATCGGACCATTCACTCTTACCTGGGAACTCTTGGGGTGAGTGTCCACTTATAGGCGAGCATGTCTTCGCGATACATTATAAGGATCTATTTGCTTTGATTCAGCCTTTGTGTGTCGTTTGTTTGCTTCATGGTTCAAACAAATGACCACCACCCATGATTTTGGTCGGTAATTGTAACATCCTATTCTTACCCAATGCCATTTCATTTGTTTTTCTCTCTTGTTTCCCCTTTTAGAATGCCTCCACGACGCGAAAATCAGGTATCTATTGAAGAGCTGGCAGCTGTTATTACACAGCAAATGACTGCTGCAATCCCGAACATCGTTGCTCAATGTAACCAAGCTCTCAACAACAATAATGCCCCCTGCAACTTCAAGACGTTCAACTCGGCTAAGCCATCAAAGTTTTCTGGGTCTCAAGGAGCGACTGCACTTCTGAAATGGTTCGAGAGTTTAGAGAGCACCTTCAGACATATTCAATGTCCAAACGAGCGAAAGGTAGATTTCGCATCTAGTGTCTTTGAGAAACGAGCTTTGACGTGGTGGAATGGTGTGATGAGAGATAGGGGTGCCGATGTGGCACTGGCCCAAACGTGGGAAGAACTTCGAGCTCTGATGATGAAGGAATTCTGCCCTCGTCACGAGATCAGGGCCTTAGAAAGGGAATTCGACGATCTTAAGCAAGACAACGGTGAACATCGAGCATACACCGATCGATATGAGGAGCTGAGCCTGTTGTGTCCTACCATGGTTACGCCTTTGGATAAGGCGATCGAAAAATACATTGATGGTCTCCCTGACTCAGTTCAGGACATTGTTACTAGTAGTAACCCCACTACGGTTAGGTAGGCCATTGAGCTATCTGTTACCTTGACTGAATCTCAAATCAGGAAAGGTAAACTTTTCCGAAAAGATGATAAGAAACCAATCGAGGAATCAATGACCATGGATGAACAGACTGGATCCCCTAAGAGGTCAAAGAAGCGAAAGGCTTCTCAGAACTTCGCCGTGGTCGCTCACAATGGTCAAGCCGTCCCCAACCAACCAGCTCAACCCCCTGCTAGGAAGCCATACAATGGAACTTCACCCTTATGCAACCAATGTAACCTTCATCATCATGCTAGTGTGAAGTGCCGTGAATGCCAAATTTGTGGACTTAAAGGTCATACAGCAAAAGTTTGTCGAGCAGCAGTTGCACCAAATCAAGCTGACAACAATCCTGCTCAAGCTCGCTTTCCACCAGGTTCTTGCTACAATTGTGGAGAGATGGGTCATTTCCGAAGAAATTGCCCAAAGCTTGCTAATGCAAATCCAGCACAGGGATGAGCATCTGACCGACTAGAAGACAACACCCTTTAGAAATAATCACGTCTTATGTATTATTTTCTTTTGTTGTCAAGGTCCATGAAACAGTTGTTATCATGGTTTATAAATAAATCTTTTATTTACATTGCAATGTATTTATGTGGTTATATGTATAAACAACATATCCCCTACAATACCGACAATCAAGGAATCGTATTCCTTGAAAAGCAAACTACCCCCCAAATTTTTTTTCCATTTTATGATATCTTGCGTTTCCACGAAATTCCTAAGTACCCGTTTCTTCTAAGGAAAAACGAAGTACAAGGCGCAAGTTACAACAATGGACGAATACCCAAAGTACCACTATAAATCCTTAATAGGGTACCTAAGGGTATTTCCGTAAATCCTAAAATTGTTGTGTTCCTTAAATTCGAATATTACGTTTCTTTGAAAACAAAATTGAAATTTTGGGAGATCATCCTATCTTTTCAGATAGATCCTAGAGGACATTGAAGCCCATCTACTGGTTTCCTGGTGTACCTTGAATATCCATATTCAATCGATAACAAGTTGATAACAAATTAATAACCAAGTTAAACAACTATGTGTTTATGTGCTTATGTATTTCCTTTTATGTTTTTGTGTAATCCAAGTTTTGTTATCCAAATTCTCGTAGAATCTTCCATATCTTCGTATAAGGGATTCATAGTAGGATATCCAAAGGTACTATATTAAATCCTCAATAAGCTTTTATGTAATAGTAAAGACCCTTGGATTATATTGTACTATTCCATAATTAGACCCCTTGAGTGGTCTAGTTAAACAGATTGATCCAAAAATCTGGTTAGGAATATCATGTGATGAAATAGCTGAAAAGACTCCTTGGTGGTCTAATTAAAAGAGATCATTTGTCGATCTAATTAAAAGGACCCTATGATAGTCTAGTCACACTCATCACAGGTTTAATTTTTTCTTCCCCTTCACATTACAAAACAAATTGTGCGGACTGTGCAAGGAATTGCGTAATTATGGATGCATACATAATTATGGAATTTAGTGCACAGAAACCACAGCAAGTTTGGTCGTGTGTCTAGAGTTGACTCAGTGCATTTTCGTTTCTGAAGAAATTGTGGAAAATGACTCATTCCGCTCATTTTTCGTTTCTGAAGAAATTGTGGAAAATGACTCTTTCCGTTCATTTTCGTTTCTAAAGAAATTGTGGAAAATGACTCATTCCGTTCATTTTCATTTCTGAAGAATACCCATTAAGGAAAATGACTCATTCCGTGCATTTTCGTTTCTGAAAGATACCCAGTAAGGAAAAAGACTCATTCCGTGCATTTTTCGTTTCTGAAAATTTCCCATCGAAGGGAAATGAATATCCCTGATTCTTCCTTCATTTCCATTTCTGAAAAATGTCCGTTAAAGAGGAATATCAGGATTATGCCTTATCTTTGATGGTTATTTAACACAAAGTCACAGACAGACTCCTACAAATAAATTTCGGGACGAAATTTCCTAAAGTAAGGGAGACTGTGACAACTGTGCCTCCGTTACCATCAAACAAATACCAAATCAATGAGATATTGTGTTTCATATGTAGGATTTGTAAAAATATGTGTATCGTTTGCACATATCATTTCTTGTTCGATTTCGGGCTTTAAATCGCTTTCTGGAAGGTTATACGCGATCTGATGCGTAAATATAACCAGTTTAAGGCAACGAACACTCCAGAATAGTGAAGTAGGCTTAACATACCTTAAATAACCTTTACATAACTTAGAAATAAGTTTTGGATGGTTTGGTATGCCGAAATCAAGTTAATTCGCTTACAGGGACTAAATTTGACAAACTGCGAAAGTATGCCAATTTGAACTGTAACAGACATTCCGGAACATGACCATAAGTTAAACATACCCTAAATATCCTTTACATAGCTTAGAAATAGGCTTTGAGGGGTTCGGTGTGCTAAAATAAACTTTTGGCTCATCCAGGGACTAAAAGCGTCAAAAAGTGCACAAGTTTGCACTTTCGCGCATAACTTACGTTCTGAATACATCCGGACATCTAAAAATTTATGTAAGCACTAAAATATTTTATTTTAGTGTTTGGCATGAGAAAAATCCATTCGTCGCGCAATTTGGATCGTTTTTCGCGCTTATGCGCATTTCGTCGTAATTAAGTGAACATCGCGATCATACGACCAAACGAACCGACATCCGGCATAATTCTGAGCATGTTTCATGTCCACAATGTTTAGGCATCATTTTAGGGCCTTAAATTTGGCTTAACGGGCCTTAAACATGTCGAAATGAGCTCTAAACACCAACAGGGACAGAAACTGTCATTTCTGCAAACTTGTTTTCTGATCAGGACCTCCAGGCGGGGCGCGTAAGTTTTAACCATTACTTACGCGGGCCGCGAGGCCCTCCCAGATCAGATTAAATTGTTTAAACAGCTGTTAACAGCTGTTATGCACCCATCTCCTCACCCACACTTGTCATTTCCTGATCATGGGGGGCCAATTTGGGTACCAAGGTGTTGCAACAAATGTAGAGATGAGATTGAAGCACGTTATTCGATAAACGATCTTAACGGTTCCAACATTCCTATAAATACCCAACCCTTTCATTTGCAAAAACCCACACCTTTGAAATCTGAATTTGCTCTCTAAGTTGTTGTGTTTAACACTTCATACCTGAGAGTATTCGGATTCAAACCTTCCGTTCTTGGACCCTTTGTAAGTGTTCCTTCGTTCTTTTATTCTTTTAGCGTTAAAGTCAAACAAAGTTTATGGTCAATGCGCGACGAATGGACCCTTTGTAAGTGTTCCTTCGTTCTTTCTACATTGACCAGTTTATGGTCAATGCGAAGTTCGTTTGAACTTCATAACGTGAGCGTAATCACGATGGTTATAGTCCCTAGTGACTATACCTACTGATTACCACGTTATCTAGGCTCAATGACGAGTCGTAGTTTCGGCCAAAATGCGTATTCTTGCGTATTTTGTAACCAAACTACTCTTAGGTATCAAAACCGTTTGTTTTGATACCAAACCTGTTTTCTAAACTTAGTTAAGCATGTTTTAACATGCTTAGCTCGTCACTTTTAGTTTAGTGCTTATATATGGTCGTAAGGTAAGCGATCTAAACAATCGCTTATACTTTCGAACCCGACCCGTTTGGTCGATCATTAGGATCCGACCAAACACATTAGGTGACCATAGTTGTATAGGGAATAACCTTACGAGGTTATACCTTATGGTCACGACGTTTAGTTAGTTGTATGATAGGTAGTATATATGCCTTAGGTAAATTACCAAAATACCCTTTTACGCCAAAATTCATTTTAAGCATATGTAACATAACTTTTGGTATCTAAACTGACTTGGCAACAATATTAGACATGTTAAGGCATATATTACTTGTCATAGGACTAGTTAAGCGGTCCGAACGCGTTTCACGCGAACGACGCGTTAAAGTAGCATAAGCTACCTAAACGGGTCGTGATGGGTCGTAAGCACTTAGGTTAGGTTTCATTTTAGTATGTAGGCTTTGTTAAACCATATTACATGAGTTTCCATGCTCATTTGGTTTACGGACCTTCATTCTATCCGATCCTCCGATATAGGTCCGTTTATTAATGTAGATACCTATATTAGGTGCCGTTTGATTTCCGTGATCTCTAGCATTGTTTGGTTGTTACTCAAGGACTACTAAGCAATCTCAAGTGGGTACATAGACCCCTCTTTTACCGTTTTCAAACTGTTTTGGGGTGAAACACATGTGCCTACTTGTTACTTTCATGCTTTCCATGTTTTCACATCATATACTTGCTATGTTCATTAGTACATTTATAGTACATGATTTACATTACATTTCATGCTATGTATGTCCATTGTGTACATACTTAGTACATTGTTTTACATTACATTTCATGCTATGTATGTCCATTGTGTGCATACTTGGTACATTGTTTTACATTAGATTTCATGCTATGTATGTCCATTGTGTGCATACTTAGTACATTGTTTTACATTACAATTTGTTGCATATGCTCATCCAGCATATGAACACATTATATTACATTATGTGAACCATTTGTATCTATTGAACCATGTGAACCATTTGACAATAGACATTTGACTATACCTAAACATTTCCACAATTGTTAAACATTACATCTTGATGGTTTGGTTTGAGTAAGTAATTTAAGTAACGAGGCGTGTGTAATATGATACAAGCATGGTGGATACGCCGCTGGTACTTCCTATATATAAGTGTTTGTATGGTATTACATATCGTAGCGTTATTTGAATCATTTCAATTTGAGACATATAACATTTTATACAAATAACATACTTTTCACAAAACATTGTTTTACAAACAACTTATCTTATACAAACTCATTTTACTTGGTTATTCATTTAACCATACGTTATTCTCTTATTTATACATATCATCTGGTCTTATTGCTTTTCAAATGATTTACAAAAACAAATCAATTTACAAGGTCCATGGCTAAATTTTATTAAACATTTTCTTAAACTTAAGTCATGAATCTTATTTTCACAAAACCTATGTATCTCACAGGCATTTTTATGCTGACGTACCTATTTTCACATGTGTTTTCAGGAATTGATGCATAGGATTGATCAAGATACACCTAGGCAGACTTGTGCCTTAGTGACTTAAAACAAAGCAAGAACTAGTTAATTTGTGTTATGTACTCTTTGTTTCGTGTTTAAAACGATGTAAACTCTCTTGTTTGATTATTAAAACGAAACTTTAATTGCCATGGATTTGAAACAATTAATTATGTTACAACACTCCCCGACGTTTCCGCCACGTTTCGTTGTCTCACGTGGTCGGGGTGTGACAGTCTTGCCCTGACACTGTAATCTAATAAACGACACAGTCACGTAATTAAATTACGCTATATGCATGAGATTATGTACATAAAATAGTGATTAGTTTGTACGGAATTGTCGGTTAATTGCCATTTGTCACATAAGCGATATGTATAAATTGAATTCTATAGGCAATTTGGGTGGAACCTCAAGTAATTAAGGCGGAGCGGATAATCGTCTAAAAGGAAAGCTTTGAAAGGTACGTAGGTTTATGGTTCGTAGAATTTCGCTAATATTTTGTATTGATGTACGTTGAATAATGAAGATACATTCATGAAATTTGGTTCATTCTTAAGCGGTGGATTCCGTATGAATGAACTGAATGGATAAATACGATTAACGATAAGTTTGGTTGTTGAAAGTGATGGATTTCACTAAAATGTCCAAACGGGTCAAAATAATAAATATATGAAAGGTTTGTTTGTTTGAAAATGATGGACTTCACTTGAACATTCACATGGGTCAAAATGATGAAATGATAAAGTTTTGGTTGGATAAAAGCGATGGATTTCGCTAAGGGCAAACCAAACGGGTCAATTAAAGGTAGGTGCAAACCGGGTAACGGGAGCACTTATTCCATAAATGTAAACCCGAGTGACGGGTAGTGATTGGTTAAACACGCAAACCGGTAATGGAAGCGTGAGTGTCGTAAGTAATGAACCCGGGTAAATGGGTTGTAGATGAAAAACAAATAATTCCATGAAAGGAATGTGAATGATTCAAGTTTATGAACTTGAACATCAAACGGGTTGAATATGTGTTCTCGCAAATCGAGTATTGGGAGCGTGGAACATAAAGTTATTAATCCCGGGTAATAGGTATAATCGTGGAAAATAATCCCACTAAAAAGTTATGGATGATTTGAGCTTAGGTGCTTAAACATCAAAACGGGTCAAAATAAAGTAAAACGCAAACCGGGTAACGGGAGCGTAAACTATATGAATTATGGATCCGGGTAATGGATTACAGCTTAGATATGTTAAGAAATGAACCCCAAGCGATTAAAATGAGTTTGGATGTAAAATGGGTGAAAAATAAACGTGCAGAGCTGACACGGCGGTTCTGTGAAAAATATATGTTTAGCTGACATGACCAGGTGGACACTTGACACGGCCGAGTGAAGGGGCTGAAAAAAAATATAATTTCTTGTGTTTAATTATTTTGTTCAAATGCTTTGATTTCTAATCGTTTGAATGAAATTGTATGATAGGTACTGATGCACTTTAGACCTCAGAGGATGATCAAGCCATGTCAAGAACAGAACACACAATCTAACGAAGCTTCCGCTACTTTAATAGTCTCTTTTGTTACTAAACTTATGTAAAACTATTATAACCATCTTTTGGATGTTTTAAACTTTTGTAAATATCGTTTGAAGGTTTTGAACTCTATGTAAACGTTGTTTCATCGATGTTTTGGAAAAACGGCGTTTAAAATGCACTATATATTATATGAAATATTCAATAAATGTAAGGGTCTTACATGTACGCATGCATCATTCTACTCAACATGATTTTAGAGGATGTAGGGCGTGCAATAGTTGAATATTATGGCGAGGAGCCCGAATCAAATAACGAAGATATTAGTGACGAAGAGAGAACACAAAACCAATATTTAATCGAGTCAAGACAAATAAATTCAAACCTTCAAGCTGATTTGGTAGAATATGTTTCGACACTTCCTAGATTCGACTTCAATGAAGATAAAGATGTTTGTTTTTTTTTTTGGTAATGTAATGTATTTTTTTTATTTTAGTTATTTAATATAAATAAAAGAGTGAATTACAAGTTTTGTCCTATATCTTTATATCAAATTCCAAGCGCTGTTCTTTGTCTTTAAAACTGATGAGTTTTGTATTTAATGTTTGAAAATCTTACACGTTAGGTCACATGCAAGGCACATGGGAACATTTTTATCAATTCACCTTTTTAGGGACTAAACGTGTAATTTACATAAAAAATTTCTCTCTCTCTCTCCAACTTACCACCACCATCCACCCATCTTCAAAGGAATCAAACTAATCAAATAACATATCATGAAAATCGTCAAATATATCTAGTTCAATAACAGATCCATATCATGTCCAATTGTCCATTCTATCATTAAAAACCATTATATTTAAAAATTCTGGATTTACTGCTAACATGTTTACTTGAACTTGAACAACTTTAAATCCTTATATATAAAATTGCAAATCGTCTCTCTAGGAGTAATTGTAGATGATGATGTGTCCCAAACATATTCAAGTATTTCAAAAACTCCAATTATACAACACCACTGCCGCTGATATAATTAAAAGAAAATCAAACTAGATTCACTTGAACTTTAATAGTAACGAGAACAAATTCTCAATTAAACAAATCTAAGAATAGCCCACATATAATTTGGGGTTTTATTTGACGGTTTCTGTTTTGGGTTTTATTTTGAAAAAGCACAACAGTAAGTATAGCCCACACCGATTTGCAAATAGAGAAAAAAACATCGATTGCTCATTTCTACTTTGACAGTTTTATTTGGGGGTTTTAAGAAACATGTCCGGCAAGTGTTAAGACGGTTTCCGACGATCTCTATTGTTTAATATTCGGCGATCTCTACTTGATTCAGACCCACCCGGATCTCTGCTTGAATTACACCCGAATCTGTTCTTGTTACCATCGCTATTGGAGCTCACCATGGTTGTCGATGACTACAACACCAGTCGACACTATTTCGTAGATGGCCGTCGGAAAAACGGCTCTTTCCGGCCCTTAAGCTCTCCTACTCGGCGTCGTCTTTAGAAATTCGACCACCCTCCTCGTGGTGTGACAGTGGTGGTGTGGGCGTGTGCGGTGGTGGTGCTGGTGTGGGGGTGGTGGCGGTCGGTGGTGGTGTGGGTGGGAGTTTGCAGAGGAAGAGAGTGTAAAGAGGAAGGTGGTGTTTGTTTTTTGGCCAGAAGTGCTTCTGGCCACTTATGTCTGCGTCACGCAGACGTTTGATGTCTGCAGCTTGTTTGTTTTCCGGAAGCACTTCTCACAAAAAGGTCTTCCCCACCTCTTTTTCACACAGATGTTGCCATAAGTCTTCTAGGCTCTGCACAAAACTTCTCCTTCACCAAAAAAATAAACCCTAATCTTCTCTCCTTCCTCTCCAGCCGACCCACTCCTCTCCCACGCTCTCCACCTTCGCTGATACATCTCCGGCGCCGGTCACCACATCCCTGTTCGCCGGTCACCACAGCTCTGTTCGCCAGTCACCTTCGCCGGTCACCACAGCCCTGTTCGCCGGTCACCACAGCTCTGTTCGCCAGTCACCTTCGCCGGTCACCACAGCCCTGTTCGCCGGTCACTTTCGCCGGCTTCAACAACATCGACCACAGCCCTCTTTGTCCCACAGCCGATTAAAAGCCGAGAACTACATAACCGGTCCGGCATCAGATGCAATCGTCGCCGCCGATGATCCGAAGATAGACGAAGCCGATTCAAAGCCGAGAACCGGTGCATTAGTTTAACGCTATAAATTTGGGGCTATTGTTGAGGCTTATTTCTCGTCATAAGCTCCGAGTTGCTGCTTCGATTAGGTGGTGGTGGTTGTCTGCGAAGTAAGACGGTGGGGGTGGTGTTGGTGGGTTTCCGGTGACGGTGCTGGTGGTGGTTGTGATGGTGGACGGTGGTCGTCTGAGGTGGTGGTGGTGGATGGTTGTGGTGGTGGTAAATCAGCAGAGGGGAGAGAGAAGTGTGGTGTGAGTTGTGTACTTGTGTGTGTGTGTTAGAAGAGTTTTTATATAAAAAAAAAACAAACCCTCTTCTCCTTGCAGACTGCAGACATTTGGTCCACCTCTTCTCCTGCAGATGTCTGCAGATGTGGTCCGCAGACTGCAGACCTTTTCCTGCAGAAAAAACAAACAGCACCGAAGTGTATGTTTGGTGAGAGAGTGTTATATATAATTCATTTTGTTTTAGTTATTAAATTATGAAATGGATATTAAAACCTATATAAATATATAAATTAGGAAACTTTTTGTGCATAAGGACTTGTAAGTTGTGCTTTGGGTGTTTTTAAAAAAAAACTTGATTTTTTAGTTTTAACCCAAAGGTTTGTACCTTTTTCAATTCTAACCCTACATAATTTGTTTTTTTAACTTTAACCAAAAACTTTTCATTATTTGCAATTTAACTTCACAACTTTTGTCACTTATACTTTTCATCTTTCGCAAGTTTTCGTTTTACGTATAGTTCTAAATTTTTCGAGTTAATACGACGCAACGTGCATGTGTGGTTCAACGTTTTTACCTCTATTTTTCCATGTTTGACAGGTTCGTCGCAATACGCATATTATAGGTCGAGTTAGTGTTGGTTGTCAATGACGGTTGTGTGACATTAGTACTATTTGACACCGCTTTACGCCCCGCCGCAACGCGGGGTGTGCTTTGGGAATTTTCAAAGAAAAAATTGTTATGCATATGGTTGTCGTAACGTTGGCTTTGGGGGTTTTCCAAAAAAAAATTGATTTTTTTTTTTACTTTTCACCCAAAAGTATTTCATAAATTACTTTTAACTCAAAACTATTTGTTTTTTACTTTTAACTCAAAACTTTTTATCTTTTACAATCTATCCTCATAACTTTTTTTACTTTCAACTTTGGTCCTTTATAGTTTTCATTTTCCGCAAATTTTGCGCTCTATGCTTGGTTCTAAATTTTGTGACTTAACACATCACAGCGTGCGTCTTTGGCTTAACGTTTTTACGTTTCGTTCTAAATTTTGCGAGTTAACACGACGCAACGTGCGTGTGTGGGTGAACGTTTTTACATCGTCTATTTTTACCCCGTTTGACAGGTTTAACATAACGTGTGGGTCGTAGATCGACTTAGTTATAAATAAAGAATCTTCGCCGCATTGCGGCGGGTCGTAATCCTAGTTTAAATAAACAAGTAAAAAGACCAATTTCCCTTCATTTAACAGTTAAAATTAATTGAGTTAGGGCTAAATGACATATTGTGTAAGATTTTGAAACAATAAGTACAAAACTTGTCAATTTTAAAGATAAAGGACACCGGCTGAAATTTGGTATATAGATAAAGGACAAATTTGTAATTCACTCCAAATAAAATGTGGTTTTAAAATTACTTTACTAAATTCTATGATTAATATAAAAAAAAATAGGGGCCGCCTAGCCACACCCCTTCTTCTACACACATTTTTTTGGGTGTGGACTGGTGAAGCCCACACCTACCACGTGTCGAGCAATGTCCCCAACCCAAGCCCCTCTACACCCCGTTGTCTAGGTATCCAGACTTCATCATGAACGGGAATCTTCTATATATATAATAAACGAATAAGGTTTGGGACACGTGTCGCGTTGTGGTGCAACCTCACTATATTTTTTGCGGGAAAATGTGGGAATCCTTATATTTTTACACGGGATCCGAATTGGGACAACCATACCCGCATAGTTTGACCCGGGTATATAATGAACAAAAAACCCTAATCATTCTAATCCCTTATTTTCACACCATCGTCTGAAGAATTCATCACAGCCGCTCTATTCTTCTCCGTCTTCTTCTTCGATCTTCATCTCCACGTTAACGGTAGAATCTTCTCTTCTTATTTGTTTGTATGTTTTTATTTTCTCATTCAAGTGTCTTTGATCATGTCACACCCCAACCGATGCTGGAAACATCGGGGCGTGGCACTGAGCGAAACAGATTGTCCAGAAGTTTCCATAACAACTATGATTACCAATTATTTAGAGCATCACGTCCCATACCATGACATAAAGAGTAACATAATTATTACAGACAAAATCTAGTCAAATTGTTATGTTCCGACAACTCAGATTTCAAATAAAGACAATTCGTTTATTTGTTTCTAGACCTTTCCTAGCCTCGATTTCACAGCAAGCCAAGCATCTAAACATCTTAAGCACCTGCCACATACGTTAAAGTAAAAGTCAATACACATAGTGTAAAGATGAGCATACAAGTTTGATAGATATAATAGAGTTCGAAAATCGTTTACGCATAACCAGCACGTACACAGTGTGAAATGAAGCACGTTAGTTATCGACATGAACCTATCGATACCAATGACTGCGGGTTGACTACCCAAGGCAGTTCGTAATACACACTCACCACTGTGAGCCATGCAATTAATTGTCCTTAACAACCCCTGAGTGAACAGGTGATGAGTCCAAACTATAGTACTATCGTTGCTAAGGCAGGTAGACAACATTCCATGTGTAAACATAACAAACAAGCATTCATTAAGTCACGTATAACATGCAGTAATGGTTAGCGTTAAAGTATTGCGTAGTGTGTTCGATGTGATTTAGTATAAGTAACGTATGTAACACCCAAAACTGAGTTAAAGCAAAAGGGGTTCAAGTATACTCACAGCGATGATGGATTGAAGGGAGCACTAGAGCGGAAATTAGCCTGATCAGAACGATAGCAATAATGATAAGCGACGCGTAAAAACGGTGTGATGTGTTAATGGATCGGACGGTAATCCGATCGGGTGGCAATCCGATCGGGCGGCCGGTCGATCGGGTGACAATCCGTTCGGACGGTCATCCGATCGGGTGACCGTGTGAGTGGATTGTTACCTCGTTTGGATGGATGTGTTTGTGTATGATGGCTTGTCTTTTGAAGTTTTCATTGTAGCATTTTGAAAATAGAGAAGTATCTCTACCTTTCAGGTTGGTCGATCGAACGGCCATTCGATCGGGTAGCAATCCGATTGGCGAGACTTCTCAGATTGAGAACAAGTTCACAGCAGGACGGTCACTCGATCGGATGGCTATCCAATCGGGTGGTAATCCGTACGTAATGAACATGTTGAAAGTTGTTTAAGTGTTGAAGTCAAACATCACATGGTCGGGTGGCAATCCGATCGGATGGCAATACGATCGAGTGGCAATCCGTTCGATGTTCAAACCTCACAAGTGGGAATAATAGTTAAGTGTGGGACCCTAGGTGCAAGCCGATCGGGTGGCTGTCCGATCGGACGGCAATCCGTCCTAGTTGACCTGATCGTCTTCATACTTGGTTGTTTTGATAGTTTGAAGTTTTCTCGAGTCTGCACGATAACGTGTCAAGCAATAGAAACTTCGTCAAGACTTAGTGACCCGATCGAACAGGAGCCACCCTAGTCCGACCAGTTAAGTGTTCGAGACGGTGTTTCATGTTCAACCCGAAATCAGTATTCTCGTGGATAGAATCCAGATCTTGAACCAATGCATCAACAAGAAGGAGTAGAAGGTTAGAACAAGCTCCGATTCTATCGGTTTTTGAGTGCATTGAGTGTAAAAGAGTTGAAAGAAAGCTTGAAAACCATCTTTTAATCCTTTTCATCATGAATATGTTCAGATCTATGAAAGATCTTTGTTTATTCATGTGGAAATCGTTCAGATCTGAGTTGTTCTTGGTGGACTGAGGCCAAAACATGAAGTTCTTATGAACACCATGATGACATCATCCTTGAACACCCCAAATCTAGTGATTCCATGGTTAAAAGTTAAGATTCAAAAGATAGAAAGGTGTAGGAGTGTGTGTAGATCAAGAAAGTACAAGATTTAGGTTGAAAACTTACAAGATTTACGAGAAATCGGAAGAAATAGCGGCTAGAGCGAGTTGAGGGGGAGAGAGCTGTCAACATCAAGAGATGTTGACATATGAGGGTATTTATAGGGTTTCCATAAATGGAAAGGGGGAAAGGTGGCTGGTCGATCGAGTGGCAACCCGTTCGGGTGGCAGCTCGATCGAGTGGCACCTCGATCGGGTGGCAGCCCGATCGAGTGCCACTTCGATCGGGTGGCAGCCCGATCGGGTGACCACTCGATTGGAGTGATTCGCGCGACGAGTTTTGCAGTTTCGATTTGTGTGTTGAGCGTTGCGATGCGATAGAGTTCCTCATCAAATTACTTTTAATCCCAACTACTATATCTAACATACAATCACTATAATCACTGCGTTTAGCATTTCGATTCGATTGTGATGCGATAGATTTGCGATTGCGATTAACACCTCAAAATAAACATAACATGCACAGGTAACACATAAATAGCACACACACGTAAAACCATATCCAATACACATAATTCGAGTTGCGAAGGCGATAGCGATAAGTGATAAATTGATTAAACATGCGATAAACATCGATTAGTAATAAATACTCCACATAATACAACTAACGTAAAAGCATAAAAGACTATCTACAAGTCAAAGAAGCCAAAACAGGAATTGTGCAAGGAGTGGCAGATCACAATTAGCAATCTTGTCTCCCTTTGACTTCAACCTTGACTTTGACTTTGACTTTCGAAACACGGGGTGTTACAGATCATGTAGTCCTCTCCAGATCTCTCCTGCGAACTCATAGATCTTGGATTCCATTATCATCGTTTCGTCTCAACCAAAAAAAAACCGAATACTTGATTGTTCGAACAAAAAAAATGGATGAACTCAGATCTGCTATTACTTTAGTGTAGTTATTCGAACAAAAACAAAAATCAGAGTTGTTTCTATTATTTTGTAAAAAACGAATACTTGATTGTTCGAAGAGTATTGCTGCATTGCTTAACGTCATCATTATATCATTACGTTCTTGTGTATCATCGAGATTTCAAATCTGAGAGGAATAGAGGTGTTTTTGAATAAATCTGAGTCTGAGAATTCTTAGATCTGTTTTAAGCTGTAATTGTTGTTAACAGCAGCTTCAGCGAACCAGATTTGTAGCATATCATACAATTCGGATCTTATTTCAAGTTGGCTTTAAAACGAATCTGAGTTGTTGATGATTTCACTATGAAAGAAACTTATGATCCTTTGCGTGTTGGGTAATTCAACTTCCATCATTTTGTTATTTAATTGTTATTATTATTATCATTCATTTTTTAATTTAATTTATTGTATGTTGTAATTTAAATTATTGTTTTAGGCTTTATTATACAAAAGTCCAGTTTGGTTCTCCTGTAAAGGACTATTATCTACAAATTGACACAGGAAGTGATGTGTTATGGGTTGGTTGTACACCTTGTGATGGTTGCCCTACATCAAGCAGTTTGCAAGTATGATTATTATTATTATTATTATTTGTTATGATTAAATAGAATATTGTGAAATGATGGCTGTTAAATGTTTTTTTTGTGAAACAGATTCCTATGGAGTTTTATGATCCATCAAGCTCATCAACAAGTCATGCAATTAGTTGTGCGGACCAACAGTGTTCTCGAGCGGTCGAATCGTCTGATTCGGGCTATTTAAACGACCAGTGCACTTATAAGTTTAAGTATGGAGATGGTAGTGGGACTTCAGGTTATTATGTATCTGATTTAATGCATTTAGAAACGATTGTTGAAGGTTCAAAGGAATTAAGTTCTTCGGCTAATGTTGTGTTTGGGTGAGTTAGTTAGTTATTAGCAAGTCTATGTCGTTTTTTAAAGTTGTATATTAATTGAAGAATTGAAATGTTGTTAGTTTACTGTTTTACTGATGTGTGCAACAGTTGTAGTACAACTCAGACGGGAAAATTGACTAAATCTGACCGAGCTGTTAATGGGATCTTGGGGCTTGGTCAAAACGGGTTGTCGATAGTATGAGATTGCTAGATGTCCAAGTGTTCCTGTTGCAAAAGGTTGACCAGAACCACTAAAGTTCTATTTAATCCATACAATCTTAATGATTTGTTTCAATCCATATGAATTGGTAAACCTTTATTGTTTATTTATGTGATAAAGTTGTGTTACTAAAAGTTTAGAGAGTAAAATGCCCTTTTTGTCCCTGTGGTTTGGCCAGTTTTGCGACTTTCGTTTAGTTTTCATATAACCTGCGTTTTAATTTATATTATGTGCTAGAAACCGGAGTAAACCCACAACTGTTTCTATTCATGAAGGGGGATAAGTCAGCTGATGTGGCGTGTTTTCTTCACATCTGCAGTAGTGGCGGTAGTAGTCCGTACTGCTATGGGGTGGTGTAAGAGTGGCAAGTGTGGGCATTTCGGTTTTGGAGGTTTCATTATATGGGACGTTTCAGAGTGAGAACCTGAACCTCATGTTTTCTCTTTTTAAATTCTTTTCTTGTTCTTCCTATCGATTTCTCATTAAATCCAATTTAGTGGTCAAGAGGACTACTCATTTGCAAAACTGTTACCAATGGCCACTATAGGTGTTATAAGCGGTCTTCTTGGTACGTGATACGTCACTTATAAACTTTTTCCACTAGCAAAAAAGACTATTTCTATCATGTTATATTGGTAATCACTTATGAACTTTTTCAGGAGCATTATTTAACCAGCTGACACTATATATAACACATTGGCGTCGGCATTATCTACAAAAGATAGGAAACTGGGTCAAAGTAAGTTTTTTTTAATCTTTCAAAAGTTCTATTTCATTTGAATGTCGTTGGAATATATTATATATGGTATTATTATATTAATCTCTGACTTGTTTTAATCTTTATATGAACTTACTTTCTTACCCTATTTCACGACTAATCTTTTTACGTCAAAATCCAAATTACAACTGCAGCCAGTTAGAGAAGCTGATGACACAAAGTCGATGTATAAGGATGTCGTGCTAGGGGGAGAGATGTGTGGGATCTTTTGGATGAATTAATGATTTACATACGGAATCCTATGCAATATTATTAAAAAGAAGTGAAGTTTGTTCGGGTAATCTTTCTTTTCTGAAAGAAGCGAAATGGGCTATCTGGTTCAGGGCAAAATGTGTAGGATCGAGTTGATTTACATATAGTTTTTGTCCTTTTTTTGGTTTCGCAAATGATTTATTTGTTACATATTGTTTAATAAAAAACATTATTATAGTTTGGAGATTCCCGACCCGCTTAGTACATTTTACGGGCTTCTATATTAGCTATTGTGTTAGGTTACCATTCAACCCGTTAGGTGTTAATACCCCGAAACAATCGGTTCACATACAAATGAGTCAAAATTTTCACCTCTATGCTTTTCGCATTATAAGATTTTGATGGATGCTTTATCGGTTTTGGCAGGAAAACTGATGTGTGCAAAATGCAACATATAACTTACATCAATTGTGGCATAAAACTAACCCTTTTTTAGTACTAATGTTGGAAAAAGTGTGCTTTTGTCTTCCTTTTGTATTTTCAGGATTAAATGAGCTCAAATTAACAAAAGAAGCAAAAAAACAGCAAAATCCAACATAAATACAAGAAAATGAACAAACGTGACAAGCCCGACCCCACGAAAGCATCTTCCCAAGCAAAACAAGAAGACAGAAGACTGAACACGCCCCGTGCTCAGCCAGCACGGGGGCGTGCCCAAGTGTCAGCAGAAAAGACAAAGTGGTAGAAGCTTCTATTGCCCACCACGGGGCCGTGCTCAGCGGACACGGGGCCATGGTCAACTATAAGATTCGCACAATCCAAGCAAATCTTCATAGTACAAAGATTCTTCTACACACGGGGTCGTGCTCAGCGGACACGGGGGCGTGGTCAACTAATAAGACAAGCTGCATTAAATGAAGAAAGAGAAGGATGTGGACACGGGGCCGTGCCCGAGCTTCTGTTCAGCCTATAAATAGGAGTGCTTGGCTCAAGCTCAAACCATCCCTTAGCAGACCACCTCTCTCACACTTCACCCACCACCCACCACCACCATAACACCATCATCCATTGTACATCATAGAGTGTGTGAGTCGTCTCGGGATCCAAGATTGATCGTAAGAGTTCTTGACAATCAAGGCCATGTTTGCCTAAGTCTCTTACATCACTTGGTGAAGACAAGTGTCTAGTGTAATACTTTTTATTTTTAATCTTTTCGCACTTTTTACTTGGTTTTGTATTAATAACTTTAATAACTAGTTTCTTATGTTGAAGGTGATTCTTCCTTATCGTTTGTCTGTGGTGTCTTGACATTATTTTACTGTCTATATAAAATAAAAGATTTTCACCATTCATATCTCCACGGTCTATATGGAGGTATGTTGGCTACCTGGTCGGGGGTTAAGGGAACGGTTTGGTAAGAGTCTTGCCATTGTTCAGCGTTTAGAGGTCCTGTAATGGACCTGGGTCAAATTTAGTAGGACCTCCTTCAATACTTAACGGTATTGGATGGCGGGGGTCCAAACTCTTTGATCCCCTCATAAGTTAAACTACTATTAATACTATAACCCGTCTATTTAGGACTGTATCCCTGCTGACTCAGACTACTTAGTCGAGGGTAACGTCACCTCCAAAAGAGGGGCCTACCATAATTTGCATTAATAACTTAATTAATTATCTTTCAATAATCCGACCCTTTAGGATTGTATCCTTGCTGACTCAAACTACTGGGTTGAGGGTAACGTCACCTTCAAAAGAGGGGCCTACTACAATAACTAAGATAATCTATTAAATAAGTGCAAAAGTGCGGAAATAATCAAAGGTTACACTATACACGAGTCGGAACCAAGTGATTCATCTTGTCTATCTGTTTTTCTTTTATTTTTATTTTCAGCATTTTAGTTAGTTTTTATTTTTCTTAGCTTAAAACATTTTTCTAAACTTTTCTTGATTTGATTAGACGTTGAGGATAAACCGGTACTAAAAGCTCTTGTGTCCTTGGACGACCTCGGTATCTTACCAACACTATACTACGCTCACGATGGGTGCACTTGCCCATATGTGTGTTTAGTGTTAGTAAATATCGTGTTTTATAAATTTAAAACTTGGCTAAAAAAGTGTTAAAGGGCTTAAAATATACACCTAATATATATAACACTTCACACGCATCAAGTTTTTGGCGTCGTTGCCGGGGACACAAGGATTTTAAGAAAGTTAGGAATCAACGGCCTAATCGTTTTTCTTATTTTTCATTTTTTTTAGGATTTTTCTTAATTTTTCAGCTTCTGCAGAACTCAGCACGGGTCGTGCTCGCTGAACACGCCCCGTGCCCAATCATTGGAACTGGCAATCCTGTTTTAAGTCAGACAGTAGCTGAACACGGGGTCGTGCCCACTCAACACGCCCCCGTGCCCAAGTTTCAGTTACTGAAAACAGAACCGTAAGATCCCGACGGTTGGTAATTTCTGACACAAACATGAGTGATACTGATACTTTTTACTTTCGACACTCTTATGGTACTACGTGGTGTCAATTATGTGGTGGTAACCATAAGGAATTAGAATGTTATTTTCTAAATTATAAGCCCCACTATATAGACCCATAGTTTCCTAGTATCCTTAAGAGGGGCGAAAATAAAAATAATCCTCCTTGAATGCTCCCAACCAGATTTTCTAGGAGAAATGCTTCTCGATGAATTATTTCAATTAGAAGATCTAATTCTTAATTGGTTAAAAGAACTTAGGAAAGATTTCAATGATCTTTTCCAAGACAATAGCCAAGAAGAAGTGTTGGAACCGCATTCAAACAACTTCATTGTTCCCGACGATACTTCTAACTCTAGTGAGGACTTGAGCGATAGTCGTCCCTGTGTCGATTGTGCCGTGAAGGACTCCCCATCGACTTCGTTCGATGCATACATAGACCAGAGCGATTCGGCATACACCTTCTTTAACGAGAGCCCGGGAAAGGGTTGGACTTGTCCACCTACATATAGCATAGGAATCACCCTCACCGACAACCTCTTGCGTTCTCGTCTTAATCTAGAACAATTAAGGTATCTTAGGCACTTTGGGGATGTTCCATCCAGTAAGGAACCACCCGATCCGGAAAAGTTCCTTGAAAATAAACAAACTTCATAGACAGCCTCTAGACACGGGGCCGTGTCCAGGTCAGCACGCCACCGTGTCCACCCAAAGATTCCCTTCTGATTTTGTCAGAATGCGGACACAAATGTGTCAGGATTCCATCAGCGCACGGGGCCGTGTCAAGCCAACACGGGGCCGTGCGCAACGTACTGTCGTTTTCTATAAATGCAGCAAAGAATCCTGCACATTTGAACCATTCCAGGGACAGAGATTTGGGGAATATTCTCACATACCATCCTAGGTATTTTCTAAAAGAAGTTTCTCAACTATCTTCTTGTCCTTTCCTCTTTTATCCACTATCATCTTCTTCAATTTTTCTCATACTTCCATTAAAGCTTGAATCTTCCATAATTTCAAGCCTTATTGTGATGTTTGTTAGATTTTTGTTCATGGAATCTTGTTAAAAATAAGTTCTACAACAATGTTTTAAGTTGTTTATGTTCAAAAATGCTTTAAAAATCATAAAAACAATTTGAAACTCCAAGATTCCTTGTTCCTAAATCCTGCAGATATCTGAACACGGGGCCGTGTCCGAAGTACTGGTCCCATAAAATTGAACTCTTTTCGGTATGTTTTCTCAGAATGGCAAGCAGAACAAGCGGAAACTCTTCGTCGCATTCCAGAAACAACCGGCAGGGGAGAAGATCATCAACGGTTGAAGATTCTCTTGTAAACTATGTTTACGCCTTAAGAGAAGCCCTTGATGAAATGACAAGTGTGGAGGAGGCATTGGTTGACCGTATTAATCATTTGACGGTGGGACTAGAAGGATGTCTCCGGGAAGTCAACCTTTTGCACCAAAGGTTGAACCTTCTCGCCTCTCCTCCTTTGGTTCCGATTATCACCCAAAGGGCATGGAATGTGGTACCGGAAGTCATCATTCCGGCTGAATGGTACGCCTTACATCCGGAGCCCCCTCGAGACATACTACAAGGGGTTCCAATTGGTGTCGCTCCTCCTCCACAAGATGTTGAGGAACATGAAGCCGCCTCCCTTATCCCGAGGGAGATAGAAGAATGGCTCTAGCAACATCTAGGGGACACCGTTCGGCTTGGAGTTCTACAAGGCTTTTAGACCAGAAATCTATTTCCGGAATTTTGGTTCTTATTGTAGAAGTAGAGCTCCTTAGGAAGATTTTACGGATCACTTGACCTATCTAATATTAGGACTTTTATTTTCTGCTTTATTTTTCATTTTTAGGACTATTATGTAATTCTCTCTATGACTTAATGAATGATGGTTTTAGTTAATTTGGTGTTTGGATGGTGTTGAAATGAATAAAACACAGTTGAGATGACAAAGGATACAAGGGAAACTTGAACCAGCACCCCATGCAGGAAAACAGGACCATCCGACAGAAATTCTTCGTTTACAGTAAGTTCGGCATGGGCCGTGTCCGCCCAACACGGCCCCGTGCTGCACAGTCTGCAGAAATACCCAGTTCAGGTAAACTGGACACGGGTCGTGTTCACCCAACACGCCCCCATGTCCAGGCTTCTGTTTCTCTTGAGTTAATTTTGTTACTGGCACTTTAACACGGGGTCGTGCCCGGACAACACGGGGCCGTGTTCAGCGCCCAGTAACACAAAATTTTTGCTTTTTACACCTTTTTATACATTCAATCAACCTAAAAACTTATTTTTGGGACACATTGAGGACAATGTGTAATCTAAGTGTGGGGGGGGGGGGATGCTAAAACCTTGAATCTTGCAAGTCCTAAATACAAGCCTTACACAAAACTCTATTGGAACCGCTAATCACCCCAAATTTTTTCAAAAATTTTCATTTTTTTTACTTGTCTAGGTTTAACTTGGGAATTTCAAGTTCTAAAAAGGTTATATTTTTACAAATTTACAACCGATAGCGTCGTGATAAAAAGAACCAACATAAGAAAATTATGAAAAGGCATGGCAAACTTAATTAAAATTTGATTATATATACTTGATCACATAAAAACCCATTCCCACAAAAGTGAGTTTTGAGCCTTTATTGAGCATACAATTACATATCATTAAACTAAATGCTCATTTTTCGTTTCTTATGTGAATAGCCGCTTGGTTCTTACGACTCTAGAACTTGCCACGACGATACATTCCCGGTCCTTACCAACTTAAACCCGAGTAAGTAAATGATGGAGGCAATAGGACTAACCCTTTTTATTTCTACACCATTATTTTTCTTTTTTTTTACCACCTACCCAAAATCCCCCTAGTTAGCCCCTTTGAGCCTAAACCTTTTCATTTCATAACCCAAACCAAACACCCTTTTACCCACCAAAACCTTTTTCATTTTTAACCCTTTGTTTTAGTAACTAGCTCGGTTTTTCGTATGACTTTTCAAAAAAAAAAGTGTGTTGATTATGAAGCAAAAGAAAATAAACAAACAAGTTCATCAAAAATAACTTTGTATGAATAATAGCTTCATCAAAATAAAAGTTACGAAAATAAAAAGTCTTACGAAAACCGACGCTTGTTACGCTTTTCGCCCTTTTTCTACTAACCACTAACCACTAACCCAACCACCTACCTTTAACCCAAGCCTAACCCTTCACCCAAAAAGTCCTCTTGATATTTACAAAGGTATACAAGTTAAAAAGGAGGAGGATTGATTGTTTGTCAAGCCTATGGTAGGAGTAAGTTCCATGCCGCTCTCGAGTGATCCACTAAAATACATTTTCGGCCGAGTGTTGAGTGATCCCCGTGAGGTATGTGAACTTGTATATAAAGAAAATTTTAAAAAAGGCATGTTATGCCCTAATAAGTAATTTGTCTTATGAAAAGTTTTAAATAAATCATGACGAATAGGATTGTAAATAAATAAAAATAAAACTTAATAAAAGAATCTTGGAAATCCCGACACTCTATGACAAGCCCAAAAACGTTCTCTTCAACCCATTCCATTTGGGTGTGTAAAGCCACATTATAAAGAGTTTTGCTTGAGGACAAGCAAAGATTCAAGTGTGGGGGTATTTGATGTGTGCAAAATGCAACATATAAATTACATCATCTGTGGCATAAAACTAACCCTTTTTTAGTACTAATGTTGGAAAAAGTGTGCTTTTGTCTTCCTTTTGTATTTTCAGGATTAAATGAGCTCAAATTAACAAAAGAAGCAAAAAGACAGCAAAATCCAACATAAATACAAGAAAAGGAACAAACGTGACATGCCCGACCCCACGACAGCATCTTCCCAAGCAAAACAAGAAGACAGAAGACTGAACACGCCCCGTGCTCAGTCAGCACGGGGGCGTGCCCAAGTGTCAGCAGAAAAGACAAAGTGGTAGAAGCTTCTATTGCCCACCACGGGGCCGTGCTCAGCGGACACGGGGCCGTGGTCAACTATAAGATTCGCACAATCCAGGCAAATCTTCATAGTACAAAGATTCTTCTGCACACGGGGTCGTGCTCAGCGGACACGGGGGCGTGGTCAACTAATAAGACAAGCTGCATTAAATGAAGAAAGAGAAGGATGTGGACACGGGGCCGTGCCCGAGCTTCTGTTCAGCCTATAAATAGGAGTGCTTGGCTCAAGCTCAAACCATCCCTTGGCACACCACCTCTCTCACACTTCACCCACCACCCACCACCACCATAACACCATCATCCACCACCATCATCCATTGTCCATCATAGAGTGTGTGAGTCGTCTCGGGATCCAAAATTGATCGTAAGAGTTCTTGAAAATCAAGGCCATGTTTGCCTAAGTCTCTTACATCACTTGGTGAAGACAAGTGTCTAGTGTAATACTTTTTATTTTTAATCTTTTCGCACTTTTTACTTGGTTTTGTATTAATGACTTTAATAACTAGTTTCTTATGTTGAAGGTGATTCTTCCTTATCGTTTGTCCGTGGTGTCTTGACATTATTTTACTGTCTATATAAAATAAAATATTTTCACCATTCATATCTCCACAGTCTATATGGAGGTATGTTGGCTACCTGGTCGGGGGTTAAGGGAACGGTTTGGTAAGAGTCTTGCCATTATTCAGTGTTTAGAGGTCCTGCAATAGACCTGGGTCAAATTTAGTAGGACCTCCTTCAATACTTAACGGTATTGGATGGCGGGGGTCCAAACTCTTTGATCCCCTCATAAGTTAAACTACTATTAATACTATAACCCGGCTATTTAGGACTGTATCCCTGCTGACTCAGACTACTTAGTCGAGGGTAACGTCACCTCCAAAAGAAGGGCCTACCATAATTTGCATTAATAACTTAATTAATTATCTTTCAATAATCCGACCCTTTAGGATTGTATCCTTGCTGACTCAAACTACTGGGTTGAGGGTAGCGTCACCTTCAAAAGAGGGGCCTACTACAATAACTAAGATAATCTATTAAATAAGTGCAAAAGTGCGGAAATAATCAAAGGTTACACTATACACGAGTCGGAACCAAGTGATTCATCTTGTCTATCTGTTTTTCTTTTATTTTTATTTTCAGCATTTTAGTTAGTTTTTATTTTTCTTAGCTTAAAACATTTTTCTAAACTTTTCTTGATTTGATTAGACGTTGAGGATAAACCGGTACTAAAAGCTCTTGTGTCCTTGGACGACCTCGGTATCTTACCAACACTATACTACGCTCACGATGGGTGCACTTGCCCATATGTGTGTTTAGTGTTAGTAAATATCGTGTTTTATAAATTTAAAACTTGGCTAAAAAAAAGTGTTAAAAAGGCTTAAAATATACACCTAATATATATAACACTTCACACGCATCAAAAACTCAAGCATCAACTCAAATACAAAACTTGGCTGTTTATGGTCAAGGACTTCTGAGGTTGAGCGGTCGGGGTGATGCAATCAAAGCGCAAAGACTTTCACAGGTTGTACCAGGTTCTAAATCTTGAAGCCCCATTAAATGATGACCAGAGTAAAAGCATGTGAGTGTAACCTTCTAACCAATAACTATTTTGGCATTTTTATAGCGTAACACACACAAACAATGTATCAGCAATTCTAATTACCCTTTTGTTTTGACAGGGTAACAATATCCCATTGTGAGAATCGAACATGCCCAACGGATTTGATTTATCCCCCTGACGATTGTCATGTTAACGACACACTTTCGTTTTCACTACAAGTAAGAAACACGTAACACTTTAAAACTTTTGAAATTGGATAAACTTGGTACTGATTTTGGTGGTTACATTTTAACATTTCGCAGATTTGTCGTGTTGAAGACATAGTTGTGGATGACAAGTTAAACGGGGAATCATTCAGATACACAGAGCAGTGAGTGTCATCGTCAGCACAGAAGGCATGATAACCTAAAGGACAAGGTGTTATAGGCCAATTCAGTTGTCAAGAGGACTACTCATTTGCAGAACTGTTACCAATGGCCACTATAGGTGTTATAGGCGGTCTTCTTGGTACGTGATACGTCACTTATAAACTTTTCCACTAGCAAAGAAGGGTATTTCTGTCATGTTATATCGGTAATCACTTATAAACTTTTTCAGGAGCATTATTTAACCAGCTGACACTATATATAACACATTGGCGTCGGAATTATCTACACAAGAAAGGAAACCGGGTCAATGTAAGTTTTTTTTAATCTTTCAAAAGTTCTATTTCATTTTAATGTCGTTGGAATATATTATATATGGTATTATTATATTAACCTCTGACTTGTTTTAATCTTTATATGAACTTACTTTCTTACCCTATTTCACGGCTAATCTTTTTACGTCAAAATCTAAATTACAAACGCAACCAGTTAGAGAAGTTGATAACACAAAGTCGATGTATAAGGATGTCGTGATAGGGGGAGATGTGTGGGATCTTTTGGATGATATGTTGATTTACATGCGGAATCCTATGCAATATTATGAAAAAGAAGTGAAGTTTGTTTGGGTAATTTTTCTTTTCTGAAAGAAGCGAAATGGGCTCTCCGGTTCAGGTCAAAATGGGTAGGATCGAGTTGGTTCACATATAGTTTTTGTCCCTTTTTTTGATTTCGCAAATGATTATTTGTTACATATATTGTTTAATAAACAACATTATTACAGTTTGGAGATTTCCGACCCGCTTAGTACATTTTACGGGCTTCTATATTAGCTATTGTGTTGGGTTACCATTCGACCCGTTAGGTGTTAATATCCCGAAACAATCGGTTCACATATAAATGAGTCAAAATTTTCACCTCTATGCTTTTCGCATTATAAGATTTTGATGGATGCTTTATCGGTTTTGGCAGGAAAACTCAAGCATCAACTCAAATACAAAACTTGGCTGTTTATGGTGAAGGACTTCTGAGGTTGAGTGGTCGAGGTGATGCAATCAAAGCGCAAAGACTTTCACAGGTTGGACCGGGTTCTGAATCTTGAAGCCCCATTAAATGATGAACAGAGTAAAAGCATGTGAGTGTAACCTTCTAACCAATAACTATTTTGGCATTTTTATAGCTTAACACACACAAACAATGTATCAGCCAATCTAATTACCCTTTTGTTTTGACAGGGTAACAAAATCCCATTGTGAGAATCTAACATGCCCAACAGATTTGATTTATCCCCCTGACGATTGTCATGTTAATGACACACTTTCGTTTTCACTAAAAGTAAGAAACACGTAACACTTTAAAACTTTTGAAACTTGATAAACTTGGTACTGATTTTGGTGGTTACATTTTAACCTTTCGCAGATTTGTCGTGTTGAAGACATAGTTGTGGATGACACGTTAAAGGGGGTATCATTCAGATACACAGTGCAATAAGTGTCATCGTTAGTACAGAAGGCATGATAACCTAAAGGACGAGGTGTTATAGGCCAATTTAGTGGTCAAGAGGACTACTCATTTGCAGAACTGTTAAAAAAGGGTATTTCTGTCATGTTATATCGGTAATCACTTATAAACTTTTTCAGGAGCATTATTTAACCAGCTGACACTATATATAACACATTAGCGTCGGAATTATCTACACAAGAAAGGAAACCGGGTCAAAGTAAGTTTTTTTTAATCTTTCAAAAGTTCTATTTCATTTGAATGTCGTTGGAATATATTATATATGGTATTATTATATTAACCTCTGACTTGTTTTAATCTTTATATGAACTTACTTTCTTACCCTATTTCACGGCTAATCTTTTTACGTCAAAATCTAAATTACAACCGCAACCAGTTAGAGAAGTTGATGACACAAAGTCGATGTATAAGGATGTCGTGCTAGGGGGAGATGTGTGGGATCTTTTGGATGAATTAATGATTTATATGCGGAATCCTATGCAATATTATGAAAAAGAAGTGAAGTTTGTTCGGGTAATTTTTCTCTTCCGAAAGAAGCGAAATGGGCTATCCGGTTCAGGTCAAAATGGGTAGGATTGAGTTGGTTCACATATAGTTCTTGTCCCTTTTTTTGGTTTCGTAAATGATTATTTGTTACATATTGTTTAATAAACAACATTATTACAGTTTGGAGATTTCCGACCCGCTTAGTACATTTTACGGGCTTCTATATTAGCTATTGTGTTGGGTTACCATTCGACCTGTTAGGTGTTAATATCCCGAAACAATCGGTTCACATACAAATGAGTCAAAATTTTCACCTCTATGCTTTTCGCATTATAAGATTTTGATGGATGCTTTGTCGGTTTTGGCAGGAAAACTCAAGCATCAACTCAAATACAAAACTTGGCTGTTTATAGTCAAGGACTTCTGAGGTTGAGCGGTCGGGGGGATGCAATCAAAGCGCAAAGACTTTCACAGGTTGGACCGGGTTCTAAATCTTGAAGCCCCATTAAATACTGAATATAGTAAAAGCATGTGAGTGTAACCTTCTAACCAATAACTATTTTGGCATTTTTATAGGTTAACACACACAAACAATGTATCAGCTAATCTAATTACCCTTTTGTTTTGGCAGGGTAACAAAATCCCATTGTGAGAATCCAAAATGCCCAAGAGATTTGATTTATCCCCCTGACGATTGTTGTGTTAACGACACACTTTCGTTTTCATTACAAGTAAGAAACACGTAACACTTTAAAACTTTTGAAACTGGATAAACTTGGTACTGATTTTGGTGGTTGCATTTTAACCTTTCGCAGATTTGTCGTGTTGAAGACATAGTTGTAGATGGCACAGTTAAAGGGAGTATCATTCAGATACATAGAGTAATGAGTGTCATCGTCAGCACAGAAGGCATGATAATCGCTTCCGAGTTAGCTAATTTTTCTTTAAATTTTTGAGCGAGATCTACTTTATCCAAACTGCATGTATATTGACATAATAAATACTTGAGATCGTTTCTGCAGGTTGTTGAAATGGTTTCGGTTTGGGAAACTATTCAAATGGTGCTGGCGGTGGTAAGAAAGTATTGGGGGCAGAGGGGGTACTGGGTTGTACCATGGAAGGTTGAGTGAAGATGGTAACGTTTATGGTAAACCGGATCTTCCCTGTGAGTTAGGAAGTGGAAATATTGGCCCTAATGAGTCTGTTGGTCGGGTTGCTGGTGGAGGAATGATCGGTACTCTTTACTTTCTAAAATAAAACTATGACATCATTTTTCAAATTTAAATCTAGCTATGTGGTTATAATAGTAGTAATGATAGTGATGATAATAACAGTAGTAGTAGTAGTAATAATAATAATAATAAATCATTATATTAATATAACATTTAATATATAATTATGTTATTTTCTATGTACATGATAATTGTACCATAACCCAACCGGTTAATTGGATGTCATTAACCATATAATGAAAATGGAATATAACCGAATGGGTCAGTTCTATTATATTATCATGCCGACACATTTGGTTATGGGTCAGTCATAAAGCAAAGACTTTTTGAATGAATGTTTATAATCGGAGGATCATTTGATTAAGGAAGCTGCTGAGTGGGCCAAACAGGCCATAAGTCGCGCTATTTCTATTTGAGCGTTCTGCTATTTGGTACACACTTTTCCCTCTTTTTGAATGAAATATTGCTCGATTGGAATGAAATTGCGCAAGAACATGGTAATGAGAATTTTTGGGACTATTTGAATTTAAAAAACAATAATCATATATTTCCTTTTATAACTTTTTGTAAATTCCTTACTTGCAAGGTAAGTTTATGTGGGCTTTTCATACCCGAGACGCAAGATTATAATATATGTTTAATTTTTAGATGATTGTTATAAATATTTTTTGCTCTTTTCATTCCATGTTACTTTTGAGGAACGACATATTGGATGCGTATTCTGGGATCTTTCAGGGTTTTAAGTACTCTCCTAAAACTCAGTTGTTAATTCCTTATGCTCCACATATCGTTCAGTTTCTACATCTGATCTACATGGAGAACGACATGTGAGTAATTGCTTTTACTTGTGATCTTCACTTATTTTTATTTTGTGGGTCAAAACTATGGGTGTGAATTTCTGACACGACACGAACCTAATACAAAATTCGCGTGTTTGGGTTCAGTCTAAATGAGTTCGGGTCAGTTTCAGGTTGAACATGTGAACCTGTTTAGCTAAACATGTCGGGTTCGGGTCAACACAGTCGGGTTGGCGGGTTGATATGTTTAACCCATTTATATTATATGATATTTTTAACAATATTTTTATGTTAAAATAAACAAGCATAAACTGGTTGACGTCTACAACTCTCCAACTTCAAGTAACATCAAGGATTCGGAGAAAGTTAGCAAGAAAGAGATTGAGCTTCGTATATCTACGAATTGAAAATTAGTTTTTATGTTTCTTACGTCTGAAACATTATTTTTTTTGTTATTTCTGTTTGTTGAGTTTACTGTTTGATGTTTATTTTGTTTTCATATGTGTGAATAACTCTATCATTTTTAAAGCAAATAATTTTGTTTTTATTTAAGCTAATCGTCCTTACATTTGACGTTAAGGCTTTTATCACATTGGTCAAAATACTATATTTAACATAAATCAATGAATCTTTATAAAAGAAAAACCAAAACCAATTACATAAGATTTAAAAAAAACCGTTTATTATAATTCCTTTATTAATGTATTTCGTTGCAAATTCAACTAATAACGTATTCTAATATAATTTTAAAAAACATGTTTAGGAAAACTTGAGATACTTATGAAACCAAAATTAAAATTTCTTGTGGAGAAGGGAAAGAGGATATTAAATATGTTGAAAGTGTTGTTTATGTACTTTTTATTATTGAAAACTAAAGTTTCCTATCCCGGGATGTTTCCGGGTGATAGCCTAGTAATAAAATATGTCTAGAAGAATTCGAATTATCTAAAAATGAAGTTGGTGAGCCGATATTGCGTAAACAAAAAAACAAATTTGATGTACGATGATGATTTATGAATGTAAAATAATTCTATTACGACCTCCTAAAAATATTTATAGTTCGTTTATGACATGTTTTCAAATATCTCACGACATGGCTATCTATCATTGGGTCATAAGTTTTGAGTCGAGTCCATCCTAAACGTGGTGAAGCTCAAAGATGATGATTGTTTTTTTTATGAAAAGTACTCCATAGCCTCTTATGTCTATGTCTGCCCCACACAGACGTTTATATCGCGTGTTTGTTTTTTGAATTCCTTATATTAACATGATGTTATCTCTATCATTCTCTCTTAATCCTTCCGATTTGGAAGGAAACAAATGAGACATAAAATCCCCTTCGCTTCTTTTCCTTTCTCCCAAAAAAAAAAAAAAAAAAAAACACTCTGTAACATCAAATTCTTTCAAATCCTTTCCCTTCCCTTCCTTTCTATAATTAAGGGGGTGTTTGTTTTTGCTTATTACATCTGCAAAAAGCTTATGTCTGCCCCCCTGCAGACATAAGGCCTTAAAGACCGTTTTTTTTCTTCAAACAGATCTTATATTAGCTTCAAACATCTTAAAAAAGAAGCTTTGAAACAAAGCTTCAAACATCTGCACATCTCTTCTTCTTCCCTTCTCACCTGCCACCGCCACCACCGCACCTCCGCCACCACCGCACCACCTCCGCCACCACCGCACCACCGTAGAGAGAGGGAGAGATCTGTGAGAGAGAGAGAGTTTCTAGAGAGAGAGAGAGATCTGTGAGAGAGCTGTGAGAGAGAGAGCAGTTTCTAGAGAGAGAGAGAGAGTTTCTAGAGAGAGAGAGCAGTTTCTAGAGAGAGAGAGAGAGAGTTTCTAGAGAGAGAGAGAGCAGTTTCTGTGAGAGAGAGAGACCTGTGAGAAAGAGAGAGAGACATGTGAGAGAGAGAGACCTGCGGTGGTGGTGCGGTGGTGGTGGTGGTTGTAGAGAGAGAGAGTTTCTAGAGAGAGAGCAGTTTCTAGAGGGAGAGAGCAGAGAGTGTGTTTTGTGGGTGAAGTTGTTTTTGAATAAAAAAAACAAACCTTCTTCTCCTTGCAGACGGCAGACATTTGGGCCACATCTTCTCTTGCAGATGCCTGCAGATGTGGTTCGCAGACTACAAACATTTTACATCTGGAGTAAACTGCCATTTTGGTCCCTGTGGTTTGGCCAGTTTTGCCACTTTAGTCCAAATCTCAAACTTATTACATCCAGGGCCCTGTGGTTTGCATTTTGTTGCCATTTTAGTCCAAAATCCAAAAAATCCCCTTTTTGACTGTTGAGAGCTGCCTATTTTGTCCTTTAGTGCAGGGGTATTTTGGTCATTTATGTTTTATTTAAAGCAATTCAACAACAACAACAACAAAACCCAGAAAATCAAGAACATCTTCTTCAACAACAACAAAACCCAGAAAATCAAGAACATCTTCAAAGTTCATCATCAAAACCCAGAAAATCAAGAACATCTTCAAGAAAAAACGAGGCTCAGATCTGTAAAACCGCCATGGCTGCAAACAGAGGTTGCAAGCGCACTTGCCCTCCTCCGATTCTGCCACGCCAAGCTCGGATTACATAAAAATCATCACAGCCTCATGGTGAACAAGCATAAAAATCATCACAGCCTCATGGTGAAATATTTCGATTTCGATTCAGATCTGAAACAAAATGAAACAAAATACCGATTTCGATTTCAATCAAACTCAAACAATCAAACAACATCAGAATACCGATTTCGATTTCAATCAAACTGAAACAAACTGCCTCTCTCTCTTCTCTCTCTCCTCTTTCGATCAAACTGCCTCTCTCTCAAAAAACTGAAACAAAATACCGATTTCGATTCAGATCTGAAACTCAAAGCTCAAAACCCTAACTGACTCTCTCTCTTCTCTCTCTCCTCTTTCGATTCAGATCTGAAACTCAAAGCTCAAACCCCTGATTTCGATTCAGATATGAAACTGCCATGGTGTGAAGATGAGATGATGGTGATGAAGATGGAGGCGATGGTGGTGTTGGCGGCGACGGTGGTGAGATGATGGTGATGAAGATGGCGGGGACGGTGATGTTGATGATGAAGATGAGATGATGGTGATGAAGATGGAGTAGACTGATGATGGTGATGAAGAGAGAACAGTGGAGAGAGAGAGAGAGATGTCTAGATGAAGATATGTTGAAGATGTAGATGATATGTTGAAGATGATGATAATCAGGCATTATATTTATTAAATTTGAGATATAATATTACAAAATACCCAAAATACCCCTGAGGATAAGGACAAAACAGGGGGTCAAAAGTGGGAAATCTGGTCAAATTTGAGTTTTGGACTAAAATGGCAACAAAATGCAAACTACAGGGCTCTGGATGTAATAAGTTTGAGATTTGGACTAAAGTGGCAAAACTGGCCAAACCACAGGGACCAAAATGGCAGTTTACTCTTACATCTGAAAAAACAAAGAGCACCTAAGACTCTGGAACACAGCGTACATCTTCAATCCTTTCAAGACTCTTCAAAACACAAATCTTCAAACCCTAGGTTCCTTCTCCAGCCGCACATCCACCTCCTCCTCCACGACCTCCACCTCCGCCGCCCCCCACGTTCTCAGTCGACCCTGCTCCGCCTCCTCCGCCCCTCCACTCCAGCCGACACCCACCTCCATCGCGACTCCACTCAGCCGACTCCCTCCACTCCAGCCGACTCCCACCTCCTCCGCCGTCTTCTCCACCACGGCAGCCGACTCCCACTTCCATCAGGTATGTTTTAAGTTCTATTTTTTTTCAACTCTTTGTTAATTTAATTTTGTTAATTTACTTTTGTTAATTTAATTCTGAATTTTTGTTAATTTAATTCTGAATTGGTTGATTATTTTGTTAATTTAATTCTGAATTTTGTGTATAATTGTTAGTTTGTTTGTTTGATTAGTTGTTCAACTTGAAGAATCGGTTGATTAAAAATTGTGTGATTAGTTTATAATTGTAAAAAAACAGTCTTCTTCTTGCAGACTTTGGTCCAGCTCTTCTGCTGCAGATGTCTGCAGATGTGGTCTGCAGACTGCAGACTTGCCCCTGAAAAAACAAACAGCACCAAAAACATATGTATTTAATTATTCGGGTTTGAGACCAAAAACCCAGGATGGAGGAACAGCCGAAAAGCTTTAGCCGGAAGGAGAAGCGTAAGGCGTTGAAGAAGGAGAAGCGGAAGCAAATACGGAAGGTGATAGCCGAGAAAGCTCGTGCCCAGGAAGAAGCTCGCCTCAATGATCCTGAACTGCAACGACAGATTCAGATGGAGGAGGAGAGAGAGAAAGAGAGGTTAGAGAGGGAAAGAAAGGACTTTGAGGAGAGAGAGAGGATCTTTCTAGAGAACAAGAACAAGGAAGAAGAATTAGAGCGGATCGAAAGAGAATCAAAGCTACAGCTGGTACGTCATGTATGACCTAATTTAATCAAGTAGCTCTAGAAGCATGTGTACATTCACTGGATGGGGTTTTTTCTAATAACTTTAACTAGGACCAACCAAATAAGACATGGTCCGTATAGAAGCCTCTGAAGGGCCAGGCCAATGCTTGTGTTGAATACTACGTTCCTGGTCTATACTCATGATCAAGCTCAATTCAACTAAACATCTATTACAAAACAAGTTTAAGGTTTTATGAATATGCTTCAGCTTGTATTTAAGTCATGGGCTTTCTTTGTCTCTGGATCTGCAGCCACTATTACAACTTACACGTTCACACATACATTTTTGGTATCCGCAAATGTCTTATGCATATGAGCTTGAGGTGTTTCAAATAATATATGAAATTGTCTTAGCATAATATGTGACGCTTCCTGATAACAACATGGGCTGTAGTACTTTATTTTAATGGATAGAAAATAATCAGGATACTGCCTACAACTTGACAAGTATCTAGCTTACATAATGGACAAGTAATCTTCGTAACGGGTAATACGATAAAGGAAACTAGTTACAAACAATTAAATAAGTAAAATAACTCCTATGCCCTATGTAAAATCATGTAAGTGCCTGGATCCATATGGACAGTTTAACTTGTTTGTTGCTGTGGTTATGATGTTCATATGCTGTGTAATGTTTCAATATAAGCTTGGTCTTTTGTGTCCTGGGGAAGTCTGATTTGCCCAACACTGTTGTTTGATTTGTTCCCACAAATATCTCTGGATGCTTGCAGTTCAATCCATTAACATGTTCGTGTGCAGAACACATTGTGATGATTGTGTGATTATTCCTTTTTCAGTCACTGACTGACTCAAATAGCAAGCTTAGATAATGAATCTTCATGTGGTTTAAGCTATCATGTATAATCTTACTGCAATTTGTTAGCATTGTGTTGACCGCTTGTGGCATTCTTGAGTTGCAGAGCCTGTAAAGATTATATTACTTTATAATTATAGTAAAGTAATGTAATGTGTGTGTGTATATATATATATATATATGAGAGCAAAGTTGCTTAAAAGGTAGTGAATAAAGTTGTGTATATCTAAAATTGTTATACTTATATAGGAAGGAGCTGAGGAAGGTCGTAATGAAGATGATGAATGGGAATATGTAGAGGAGGGGCCTCCTGAAATCATTTGGCAAGGAAATGAGATAATAGTTAAGAAGAATAAAGTCAGGGTGAAGAAGAAAGACGTCAATCAAGAAACGAAAGAAGAGGTATGAAAGTCAAGCCTCCATTGAGTTATCCTTTTTTTTGAGTTTGTTGCTATGCACAAGTGGGAATTTAAGCCCTTATTTTATTTTTCTTCCGCAGGATCCTAATAGACCTACATCAAATCCACTTCCTCCACAACACGAAGCCTATGCTGCTTTCAAGAATGCACCCATGACATCAGCAGAGTTGCTGAACACTGTTGCCCAGCAGGTCCCAAACTTTGGTACAGAACAGGTTGGTCTTTGGTAGCCACTTTCAGTTGGGTCACAACAGGTTCTGTTTGAAGTGGGTCATTTTTAGTACTGGTCCAAACAGGTGCTCAGGTTGGGTTGACCATGTTACTTAATAATCTAGTAAGATGATTTAGTAAGTTGGATGCTTTAGACCGGGCCAGTCGAGCGAATTCACCCGTTCGACCCACTCTCCGTTTAGCTATTTTTTATTTGATCTGTTTTGACCTTTGAAACAAAACACAACACAATGGGTCGAAATTTCGGCCTCTTCTGTTCATAATATTGTACCGAAAACAGTTTTGTGGACATCTGTTTCTTGATTTTGCAGGATAAAGCTCATTGTCCATTTCACATAAAAACCGGAGCATGTAGATTTGGGTTGCATTGTAACAGAGTTCATTACTACCCAGATAAATCTAACACGTTGCTCATCAAGAATATGTACAATGGACCTGGCCTTGCTTGGGAACAAGATGAGGGACTTGAGGTCTGTTGTTGGGTTCAGGCTGTGATTCTAGTATCCTAATCATAAATATGATGAACATATAATTATCTTTATTAGAGTGGATTCTTATAACTAGTGGTGATTGATAAAACTAACTTAAGGGGTCATGGCTATGCAAAACTGTTAATTCACACACACATAAAAAATGAGTTGCTGTATGCATATAGAAATCTGTTACAGTAACCTTAAAAGAACATTTTCATATCGAAATGTCATTTTTCATAAGTTAACACTTTCATGTTTCTGGTACTCTCTCTCTCTCTCTCTATATATATATGCGTGTACGAGTTGTTTCAAGTATATGTGCAATTTGAGTGTAACTTCGATTCTTTAGTACAAACCGTGATTTACTGTTGCTTGCTTCTGTTGTTCTTGACATTATGATATCAGAATTTTCCCAAGATCCACAGTGGAGGTTCGTGGTTTGAGGATCGGAGATGAAACGTTACTAGCAATTTGTATCCTACCGTGTAACTTGATTATTTTGTTTATTTGTTTTCCGTGGTGATTCGTTGATCTTAATAACATTACCATACAAGTAATTGCTCATATAAACTTCTGGTCATTTCTGTACCTAGTGCATGTATTAAAATCGCTTCTGGATAATTAACATACGAGTTTCCCATCCTAATACGGTTTCTTAGTGTTAAGTTTCACAGGATCAGAGATATGGACATATTGTTTGTGTTAAGGAGTCATATTTTTCCATCTGCCATTCCTGACAGTGTTTTATATGTGTTTTTCCTTAAATTCAGTTATGTGATGACGCATCTTAGAAAGACAGTTTATGACTGATGGAATTCAGTATGGTTAAGTTAAGCTCAATTGATATTTGCCATATTATGTGTACAATGGCTATTGATTAAGGTCTACTTTATAAAGGTGGGAAGATCTACCAATTATATTTTAAGTTTGTATGTGCTTGCCTCATACACACGTGACACACATTAGTATGGATACTATATATGTATATCTGATATATGTATATAATTGCATATGCATCTATATGTGCTTATATATGTGTGTGAGTGTGTGCGCGTGTGTGAAATCGTCCTTGATCCATCTTTTAGACCTGCAGTATCTAAGATTGATTTCTAGCTCTCTTGTATAGATGGTTCTACTCGTGAGTATGCACCCTTGATGTGTCTAATTAAAACTCCCTTAGATCTTGACATAACTTCACTTTTCATGAAGGTGATAAAGAATTAGGTTAGGTAAATCTGTTATTAAACATTCATATTAAACGGTAATGTGTATTTGGTTTGTATGTTATTGGACCATGCTCATTATATATATAGGTACCATTTTAAGTTATTAGACCCAACTACCAAGTAAGTTGTGATGTAATGATATAAATTTGCATAAGAATAAAAAATGATGTTAAGTTTTATTTTTGGTCTTACTGTCTTAGAATATGATTTCTATTGATGTCTATTGGTTTTGTGGTGTTTTCGTAGTTTGCAATAGCTTATTTTCAAATCATATGAACATTTGTTATTTTCCTCACTTTTCTTTTTTACAATCAACTATTATTAATAATGTACTCCTTGGATTTTCTGACCATACAGTATACAGAGGAGGAAGTGGAGCGCAGTTATGAAGAATTTTACGAAGATGTGCATACAGAGTTTTTGAAGTTCGGAGAAATTATAAATTTCAAGGTCTAAATGAATGTATCTCTTTAAAACCCACATGGAGTAGTTAATATTCTTGGATTTTTCTTTTTATTTTTTATTTTTTTTTGTTAATAGCATGTCTGAATTTACAAAAAGTAGATTAACTGGAGTAGTACTGAACAGTTAACATGTCAGACCCATTTACGTATGAATGGGTCCGCAGGTGAATTCGGTCTTGCGGGTTGAAGGTTCCCAAATCTTGTTTTTTTAATGAATAAAGCAACCTTCTAAATATTTTATTCAAAATCATTATGTTATTACTGAGATATTGTAACTTTTGTAATCATATTTGACGCATGACTTGTATGTAATAAAATTGGACGAAGAGTGCTTTGGGTCAACCCACCGACCCTCAACAAGTTTTCACCCAAATTCGTTTTGACCCGTTAATCCACCCATCCATTTTGCCACATCTAAGTGGAGCTATACTTGTTCCTGCTTTATGAACTGACATCCGTCACTTTCTTCCCAATATGAGAATTTACCCAGTTATAAAAATCAAGTTCAATCATGTTGAACAGCTCTGAATCAGCTACAGAGAACATATGTATGAGACCTTTGGTAACAACATTAAATATGGCAGGATTTTTTTATGGTTACTTGCTATGTCGTGGTTGATGATGTTTGTTTGCAGGTGTGCAGAAATGGTTCTTTCCATTTGCGAGGCAACGTATATGTCCACTATAAGTCGTTGGATTCAGCTGTGATGGCTTACAGTTCTGTACATGGTCGTTATTTTGCTGGCAAACAGGTATGATGCGTTTTTTTCCCTGCTCAAGTTGCATAATTTATGTTTAACCTTATATATGTATGCAACTTCTATTATAGGCAGATACTGGTATTCAACTTTATTTTTATTTATCTTAAAGTGGCTAATCATAGGATTTTAGGGTGAAAGCCACTTTTCTATTTATGCCATTTTTGGAACACAAAATTGAAAGTCAGAAATGTAACGAGATGGCCTAATAGACTTGGCCCTCATAAAGAAATATTTGGCTTTAACTATTGGTTTTCATGTCCAAATCATGAATGCATATTGCCGTTTTTATCCAGTTCTAGTCTGTTAATGATTTGTATAATGAAGCAAATTCTCAAGTTAGTCTCCATTAGATTTGGTAGTTATTGAAGAGTACAGAGTATGTGGATTTGTTCATACCTAAATAAAACTGAGATTAAACTTTTCTTCGGTGAATACATGAATCTAGATGTCAAGGTTTTTTCTCTTTGTTCTTTCTATAGGTTATTGATCGTTTATCACTCAGGAGTCTGTGGAAATTCAATAGGATACATAGAGATAATGGGGCGAGTCTTGTTACATGCAACGAAAAAAACCTTAAATGGGGGGTGGGGTGAGGAAAATGATACCAATCAATAAAATTAAATGGTTTGATCTGGGTGACTGGGTCATGATAAGTTGGTTCATGGGTCCGATCAAGATCTAATAGCTAGTGGGCCAGATCTAGATTCATTTAGTTGGATCATGGGAAACGTCAGATTTGTTTTTTGAATGGCAAAATTCCTCATTTTGAGCCACCCCAAGACTCGAACTCCCACCACTTGGTTGGGAGGAGCACACCTTTACCACTCCACTGTCCTCATTGGGACGGGCGACGTCAGATCATTGGCAAATCTGGTCTGATCCTTCCCAGTGACTGGCCTAATCTATTAGTTCTATCCATTGTTACATTCAAAGATATTTTTCTAAAAGCAGAGGAAGAAGTAGCATTTATATGCTCAATTGAAGTTATTACAAAAGAACGTTTCTCTTTTTATGTGTTAGCTTATATTTGCTTGTAAAGTATGAATTTAAGTGATCTATATCACTGAATCATTGATGTGCTACTGGATTTGGCTTTAGTTACTTTGGATTGCTATTGATAGGTTAAATGTGAGTTCGTTAGTCTAACTAGATGGAAGGTTGCCATATGCGGGGAGTACATGAAATCAAGGCTCAAGGTAAGTCAATCTATTAACTGACTTCTATAGTATGTTGATTAAAGGTGGCAATATCCACCCATTCAGACATAAAAGGGCTGATTTGGATTATGTTATATCTCTAACGGGTTGAACGGGAAGAACAAAAAAAAACTGTAGCTAAAATGGAAACAGGTCAAATGGGTTGAAAAATTCCAAAGCATATTTGTAATGCATGCAGTCCCTAAAATCGTTCTATTCAATATATCTAGATACTTGTTATAGCACACTTATTATAGTCATATTTCACACTTACTTTTTTGCAAAAAAAAATGAAAAAATTTGGAAAAAGTTTCTCGAATCAACCCAAGCCACCAGACCTGATGCCCTGAATCAAGGCATTTTTTGTTTTGACCCATTACCCAGCTGACCCAAACCCCATTTTTCCACCTCTAAAGTTGATATATCTTCGATTCACTTGTTTTTACAGTTAAAAGTGTTTTTTAACTGAAAGTTTGTGATTAGTATTGATATCTGGTAACCAGAATCTCATTTCTCTATTTTTATTAATGTTTTGTGCCTGTTACCAGACATGTTCCCGAGGGTCTGCTTGCAACTTTTTACACTGTTTCAGTAACCCTGGTGGAGACTATGAATGGGCTGATTGTGATAAAGCGCCACCTAGATATTGGGTCAACAAGATGACTGCTTTGTTCGGGTATTCAGATGAGAGTCCAAAGGACCAGCAACACTCCACGATATTTAGATCAGACAGAGACAGGTTTGCTTTTATATTTCATCACATAACTGTCCAAGCTCATTACTGTATACTAATCTTATTGATCCAATTATAAAAATTAATATTAAGTATACCCATTCAAAATATCTATAAAAATTGTAGTTAGCCATTTCATTCAAAAATAGTATGACCATCATATTTTTTTTTCTTCTTACACTACAAATTCTCATATCCTAATGCAACTTTTAAGGGACGGGTATAAATCTCTAAATTGGAATATGGGTATATTTGATACCATGATTTTTTTTGTTGGGTAATTATTATATCATACCAAGTTTTGAGAGAGGGGGGGGGGGGGGGTGGTGAAAGTGCACCAACTTTAACGTTATTTTACTAATTTCGTGAAAATAACGTTAAAAGCGGGGGACGGTTAACCATGCATCATGTGGTGGCTTTGATAGCCGAAAGACAAGGGGGTACATGCATTAATCAGCCTTTTGCTGAGTGTTATGTGCCTTATGTCCAAGGCTTGATGCAAAACTACTATCGAGCCGGGGGTCTCACTGGAAGCAGCCTCTCTATTCCTACGGGGTAGAGGTAAGGCTGTCTGCATCTTACCCTCCTCAGACCCTACCTTAGCTTTGCTATTGGTGGGATTTACTGAGTATGAGGACGATGATGATGATCTAAATACTTTCTGTTCAAAGGAAATATAGTTATCCAAATATTTTTTTTTTCAATGGTAGTATTTGAATAAACTGATAAAAAACTATCAGACTTTCTTATTTCGCATGAAAATGTTTTTCAAATTTCAACCTGATTTTGACCCCAAACTCATATAAAATACATGGAAATGTCCCTCAACCCAACTTGTCTAGAATGCACTTGTGATTTTTATTTTTAAATTATGACTTTACCTTTTAATTTGGTCAAAAACTGAGATACTTATTTAGTGTAATCTACTATTTTTGCTAGTTTAGGTACTTTAATATTATCAGAACTTGGGCAACCTTTGACCATTTGGCCTGTTTTCTTTCAGTTTCGGTTTCAAGTTATGTATGTATCTATTGTTTTTTCTTTCTATTGGAATTTGTTTAGATTTGAACTTTGTTGGTTGACAGTTATCACTACAAAAGACATCGGTCTATTGACTCGAGTCAACACAACGGAAATTCCAGTAGAAGCTACCGTGAAGAAACTCATGCACGAAAGAGCAGACGCCGTGAACGCCAAGAAGATGACAACGTTTATGAAGATGGAACGGAATATATAAATAATCACAACCCGGAAACTGATTCTGATGGAGACCGGTTGGACAGGAAGAGGCACGGTGATCGTTCAGAAATACACACCCGGAAAAAGAGTAAATCGAGAGATCATCATAGGAGAACTCCTGTCTCTCGTGGCAGTAGTTCTGATGAAGATTTATGCACACACGCTCACACTAAAAGGAAGTCACGACACAGAAAGAACATCGCAGAGTCATCTAAAGATGTGAAAACCGAGCCTAGTGAAGGCGACTTGTTAAGACAGAAAACCAAATCCACCTGTCGAAGATCGCGGCATGATGATCGCGTTGAGGTGGACTGCCAAGAATCTAAGAAAGCTGAGGGCCATAGACAGCATCGGCCCAGGTCACATGAAAGTGCAGACAAAAATGACACAAGTGATCGTTGGCAGCCGCACATTGAACATGATTATGATTATGAGATATCTGATGGTAGGAAACCGAAAGACAGGATGATAGATCATGAAACACCTTCGGGTAGTGTTGTGGAAGACACATCAAAAGAAATGCAGCATAGTTGTGAGCGTGATGACAGAACAAGGGAGAAGAGAAAACGAATTTGAGAAAAGTCGGTCTTGACTGACAAAACTGACTGACCAGACTGGAACTGGCTATGTTCGGTTTGGTTTTCGGCTATAGAGTCTGAATTAACTTGAACATGTAATTACTTTTCAAATCTGAGACGATGTCGTTTTATGTTTATTTTCATATAAATTAGAATATTCCGAGTTCAAGTTTGACAACTTTTACTTATAGGGCCGCATTGGTGGGGCGGAAAAGGTGATAGAGACCATATTGGTCCTATCATTGTCACATCAATCATTTCTTGTCAGGTGAAAAAGTGACACGGGCCATATTTGTCGGCAAAAAAAGTGACATGGACCGTATTGGTGGGGGAAAAAGTGATACGACCTGTACCACACTATCACTTATGGTGTTAGCAACCTAATTTAATTATACACTTCAAAACTTTTAGAACTGATCATAAACTCTGTTATCATCTTTTCAAATAATCATACAGTATACACGTGTAAGTAAAATCAACATATATATTCGACATGTATCTGGAATTTATTTTTATAAACTTTAATTAGTAAAAGGATTTAAACATTGAAATTATGCTGGACATCTCTAATGCGAAAACAGGGGAAGAAGCAGCTGAACAGATGAGCACCGATATTAAACACACATCCAACGGCACCCGCAGACCTCTCTGTTTCTGTTGACTGCAGCACAGGCACTCCGTAAACTGGATTCTCAACCATATATTGCTGATAAGAACAACCAGTTTCCACATCGCCAGATGAAGATGATGGATGCACATTGCTGATGTCATGTTCTTTTGGCAATGCAGAGAACTTTACATCAGCTGTCAACAGATGTTGAGTGTAGGTCTGCTGTTCGTAATCTAACCACGAGGGTAATGGCGGAGCTGACGGCTGAAACGCAGGGCTGCAGCTGTTGTGGTGGATGTGGCTGCAGCAGCATGGTGGTGGAGAATGGTGGTGGATGGTTGTGATCCTTTTCTTCTTCTTCTTTTTGGACCAGAACTTGAGGGATTTTAGGTGTTTCATCACTTTCATGGTGTTGATGAATTGGGTTTTTTGAGAGATAAAAGTGTGTTGTGAATGACTTTTGAAATTATGCAGATTATAAATTCAAAATTGTAATCATTTTTCAGATCACATAGCCGTTGCTAAAAGGAGGGGTGGATAATTTAAAAGGTAGTGGAGCTGCTTTGAAAATGAGTTAATCATATCATTTCAATTTTAATTATGGTTCAGTTTTATTATACAAAAAGGGTTGTGGCATTAGTGGCGGAGTTTGAACGAATAATCAGTGGACACTAGACTCTCAAAATCTAAATTAGTGAGGGCTACACTCTAAAAAATCCAATATATTACACTATAAAAAAATTCTGAAATTTTCAGTAAAATTAACACCGCTGAGCGAAAAATCAGTAGGAGCCGGGACAACCGAGGCCACAAGAAACCTCCGCCACTATGCGGCACACTTGTTTGTAATTGGTTATTTTTGCATGAATTTAAATATATAGTTTTAAAAATAATTCTCAACCCAAAGAACGCTGAAAAGTAAAAATAAAATTATTAAAATAGGTTTAAGGGATTCAGATTATACTGTGTAAGGTTAATTTAAACTTTTATTTACTTTTTTTAAGTGGTTCTTTCAATAATTGAAGCCAAACAAGATCAGATCGAGATCTTACAATCATATAAAAAGACCTTGTCGAGTTCAAAAAAAAAAAAAAAAAAAAAAAAAAAGAAGAAAACTTCATCTTCACCACCCATTCAACTAATCTGTGGTGGAGATTGACAGAGTACAAAAAAGGTGTTTTCAATGACTGTAACATGTCTGGCACACAAGTGTAACAACTTTTACACCTTCTCTCTCCTTGTCAACATGTCTGTAATTTTTACACAAAAATCTTTCTATAAAATATATAACATATTTGTTACATGTGCTGCAAAATTAAGCACTTCGTAAATTATAGGTTCTAAAATCTATACACTTCATATAAATTCTGAAAAACTACTATCAAAACCTATAAAAAGTGTAATAGCTGAAATTGTAACATGTTCTCTCTCCTCTGACACAAAAGTGTAATGGTGTCAGACAAAAAGTACATGCGGCATGTTTGTGTCCACCCATTGAGTTTCATGAGTTTTATTTAACTCTTAAGCGATTTCTCCAAGCCCCTAACGTGTGTGTGTGTATATACATAGTGGCAAAATCTAGGGAAAATACCCCAAAGTGTGAAAACAGTGAGAACGTTTCATAGCTGTTGGAACAAAACAATATACGAACTAAATTGACGTGGTGGCGTTTTCGTAAATATTTATAACTTTCGAATGTGCGCGGGCTTCATTAAGGGTAAAAAGGTAATTGTGCATATACATAACCTTACAAACAACACCGTAACATATAAACTTCCCACAAAACCTCCCCAACTTCTACGGAAAACGCTAAAACCCTAAATGAACACGAAGACTTATATTATGGCGTCTGAAGATCAATCACGATCCAAAAATGGAAAACAAAATGAGTTAACTGGGTTGTAGATTATACTAGTTATTTGATGTTGTTGACATTTTAATTTCAAGAATATTTGTGCAGTTTCTAGAGGAAAGGAAACCAGAAAGTCACCTCATCGTAAACGCCAAAGTACTTACGAACAAATGAAGAAGGCAACATCAAAACAAGGTTATAGTTGTTACATTTTGTGTCATTTAAAACACAAACATATCGTTACTATGAAGCATGTACATGTTAACTATCTTGTGTGTTTGTAAACGCCATATAAAGGATAACTTTGAAATATATTTGACCTAAAAATGCCAACTACTGCTATGATGTATTGTATAAATTTTGAACGCCATATAGGATGTGTTATGGAACAATGAACTGAAATAAATTTACCTTTTACATGTATACTTTCAGTCAACTTTGAAAACACCATATAAGTCATATAAAGCTAATGTAAAGATGTTTGTGAAAACGCCAATGAATTTTATCTTGCTTTTAGGCAAAGACCGTTTGAAAGTCAAGATAAAGATGCATACAAATGAGGCCCAAAACTCCAAGAAAAGAAAGGCTTTGAGCCAAGATGTTGAGGTTCAAGAAGAACCTTATTATCAGTTCAGTGGGGCTAGAGTTTTATTAAGGGTGGAACATACTTGATTGTTTGGTTTGTCAATTTTAATGCTGTTGATGCATGAGAATGTCTGTTGACTGCATCTTCATCAAGTCTTAAATTAAGAAAGTCAAGATTGGATCTTAAAAGTCAAAATTAGGGTTTTATACTTGATTTCGCTTTAATGTACATGATGTTAGATGGGATTTCGCTTTAAGGTACATGTTGATTTCGCTTTAATGTACTTGACATATAAGCGAAATCAGATTCATGTTGATTTCGCTTATATGGCTTGACATTGAAGCGAAATTAACATTAGTATAAATACCTAGCATGTGTTCATTCATAGAGACATTGGAGCGAAATCAAGTCATTGTTACGGTACTGAAACTCTGTCAAATTGATCTCAGAAAGCTAATAAAGTGAAGGAATTGAAAGGATAAGCTGCTGTTACATTACGTATTCTGATTCCGCCTTTATACGTAATGATGAACTTTCTCAACTGATCGTTTAGGGTCACGACACGGTCCAACAAGTGGTATCAGAGCTTCAGGACGAGAAGTTCATACTACATCAGCTGATTCGACACTTTTCTCATCTTTCTACTCAATTTCTTTTTTATATTTTCGGTTTAAACAAGTTCCTACGGACAAAATGAGCTGAAAGTTGAGTATATTGAGCGAAACTAGTTGTTAAACAATCCGTAAAAGTATCAGCCTTTAAAACAAAGTAAAACTCATTCAATTTTATCAAAAACACGATCGGTTCACGGACAGAATTTTCAAACTCAGATCTGGAACGAATTTGCGGTCAAATTTGAACAATAATCATATCATTGTGATCGGAATTAAGTGTATTACAATCCTTGAAAGTTTCAGATTAAAATTCAGCGTAAAAATGAGTAAAATTGTGATTCCGCTTTAGTGTACATCGAAAGTTAATCAAGTTAATTTCGCTCCAAGAGACACAAGTTAATTTCGCTCCAAAGGACAAAGTCTGATTTCGCTTATACAGACATTGTGATTTCGCTTTTAGTGACATCCTGATTTCGCTTATACGAACAAATCAGATTTCGCTTTTGTGTCACTTTAAGTGATTTCGCTTATCAGTCAATCTGACTGATTTCGCTTCAGTGTCAGTGTTTGTCAAAAATTTCAAAATTTGTCTAAGTGTTTGATAATCTTGCAGGTACATTCACAATGGATGATATTTTCATGAACCCGTTCAGTGACATGTACGCGTTTGCTGGAAACTCGGGAGACGTTTCATCTACAAGCAATGAGAACGAGAATCCACCAAAAGAGAGGAAAAAGGAAGCTTGGGAATCGGAAAGTGCTTTTGGAACATTCAATAAACCCCCAAAGCTAATGGCTATCGAGGAGTATAGTCGTTGGTCCAGAAAGTTTGAAGATTGGATGATGGCATTCGCATTTCCAAGTTGGAAAAGTCTGAAGAACGGTTATGAACAAGGAAACAAGAATGGGGAAGTTTTAACAGCATCTGATGAGATTGATTCATTCGTAGCCGAACAAAAGTGTGTGGCGTTGTTATTTCAGTCTGTTCGGGAGGATATCATCTCATTGATAGAATATTCAAATGCTAAAGATCTTTGGGCAAAGTTAGAAAAGAAAATTGTCGGTAGTCAAGAAATTAAGAAAAACAAAAAGAAACTTCTTAGAAAAGAATTTGATCTGTTTGGATGTTTAAAGAACGAGTCAGTGTGTAAAATGATAGAAAGGTTCGGTCATCTGAAGCTGGAATTAGTAAGACATGATATTGACATTCCTGAAGAAGATCTTATCGACAAATTGTTCGATTCGTTGCCTGACGAGATGGATTGGAGATATTATGCGCTGATGCTGAAGAATACCATCAAAGAACCAGAAAAGCTGACATTAGATTTGCTGATTGAAAAACTCGAGAGTCATGAGTTGGAGTTAAAGAAGACGTACAAAGTTAATCATTCATCTTATCAACAGAATCTGGATCTATACTATCCAAAGAGCATGATGCCGAAAGCTATTTCACCAAAAACTGCATTTTCTGCTGAAAATGTGTCGACAGCCGGCAAAGAAAGTCAAAGTGGTCAAAGCAGTGGAAGTCACAGTGGTTTTCACAGTGGATCTTCATCTTCTGGAAATGCTGATGCAAAGAATCGTTTTCAATGCAACATTGCAATAGACTTGAAGAATGCTCAAAATTTTGATGAAGAGTCGGCAAAGCAGCAAATGATCTTTCTAGCATCGGTGTTGGAATCGTATGAAGGATTGGTAGCTGGGAAGATTGGCAATACAAATCTGACGAAAGAAGATTACGATCAGATTGATCCGGAGGAAATGGAACTGATCGATATTCGTTGGGCTATGGCAAGTGCTGTTCGTCGTGCACAAAGATTCATGGAAATTACTGGCAGAAAAACAATTGGTGGTGCTTCTACTAAGCTGGGGTTCGATAAATCCAAAGTGACATGCTTCAAGTGTAAGCAGAAGGGTCATTTCAAACGAGAATGCCGAAATGCTTATGTTGATGAGTCGGAGAATCCTTTCAGAGATGATTACTACAAGAAGGCGATTTATCACCAGAATAAATCCGAGCCGCCTAGATTGAAGCAGGTTGAAGACAACAGAGAGAAATCTAGAGCTCTTGCAGTGATTTATGATGATGAGGGATATGATTGGAGTCAAGAGGTTCTACCAGAAGAAGATGCGGTTGGTTACGCATTCATGGCGAAAAATGAACCTATTCCATGGAAAGATGAGAGAACTGAAGAGCAGAAGTATAAATACAGAAAGATGATTTCGGAAAACAAAATTACTAGACTTTCTAGAATTTATTTGGACGCAAAAAGAGCCAAAAGATGGGATCCAGACAGAGAGTGTTATCTTGATGAGTATGGAAATATTGCAATCGATCACAAAACTCTTGATCTGGAAGTCTTAATCAAGGAAATGAAAGAAAATGATGAGTATTGGCAACACAAATGGTGGGGAACTCCAACTTCGAAAATGATTGAAGAAGAGAAAGAGAAAGAGAGAAAGGAGAAAGAGGAGAAAGAGAGAAAAGAGATAGAAGGAAAAGAATCCAAGAAGATTGATACTGGAGTTATCGATACTACGCAGGAGTTGACTGCAGAGAACCTGGGAAAAATGGCTGACAAAGTGCTGGCTGCTAAGGCACTTGAGGTAGACTCTAACTCCGTGTCTGAGTCAAAAAGCCAGGTCAGTTCAGATCTGTCAACAAATGCGTCAGGTAAAAAGATCGAAGGAAATGCTGATTGCAAAAATTGCAACAAAGAGTGCAAATTTTGTAATACTGTCACGTATCTCAACGGTGAGAAAATTAAAGATCTGACAGCAAAGGTCAGAAACGTTGAGAATCAGATTCTTGGTCGTGACAAAACAGTTAAAGCTTCAACTGAACGGATAAGAGAATTAACTGCTCAAATTGAAACTGATAAAATTGATCATGACAAAATTAAACAAGAAAATGAAAAGTTGATTCTTGAAAACCGTCAGATTTCTGAAAAATTTGAAAAACTCAAAAGCACAATGAAAGATTGTGATGATCGAAATGGTAAAACTTTTAAAGAAAATGAACATTTAAAAGCAGTGCTTAGAGTTAAAGAAGAATCAATCAACAAACAACTGGATGAAATCGCTAAATTGAAACTTAAAGTTCAAGAGGCTGTAATCGAAAACGAGCGAATCCAGTTGAAGCTTAACAGTTACAGCTCCGCAAGCTTTGTTTTGCAACATATCATTCCCAAACCCATAGGGAAAGACAAAGCGGGCGAAGATGTGTATTCTGATGGAACTGGGGTGGGTTTTCATCAAGTACCACCACCTGTTCTTCATAATTACACTAAAAAGCAGTCTGGGTTGGTTGAAATTGAGGAAGAAAAAGAAGTTATACTTCCGGAGAACATTGATGTTACTTTTTCTACATCATCTGATGATAGTGTTCAGACAGAGATTGTTAAGAGCACAGCTGAAAGTGTTTTGAATAGTGATTCAGCTAAAGATGATGGGTGTTTCTTGGACAAATACATTCAGAAATCAAAGTCCAAAAACAACTTAAGTGATGAACCGGGTCTTGTGATGTACAAGATGGCTGGATCTGATAAGTTGTATTCGGATTCTGAGTTTCCAATTGAGAATGTTAATGTGAAAAAGTTGACAAATGTTTTCAAATTGGTTGAAGTTGAGTTGTCAGAAGTGAACAGTTTGTGTCAAACAAAAAGGCAAATGAATTTTGAGAAAGATAAAGCTTATTACAAAAAGCCTGTTGTTCCACCACGTTTTTATAATAACAATCGAAACAATTGGTCGGGTGGTTATCGGGGTGGTAATAGTTATCAGAAAAAGAGTTTTCAAAACAAAAGGTTTGCTGAAAAGAAGGTGTTTGTGAACAGTTCAAGTTCACTTGCTGATGAAGAGAATGAAATTTTTTCAAAATCAAATAAAGAGTTCTTTGAGAAGAGGGTTTCACAACCTAAGTCTGAAGGCACAAGTCGAGTTGATGATACTCGTACATGTTTTAGATGTAACAAAGTTGGTCACATAGCAAGAAATTGCACCAACTCCAAGCCTAAGACTGAAGCTGTTAATAGACAAAAGAAAAAAGTTGATGTGAAGGGTAAAGCACCAATCGTTGTTGAGAAAAAGAGTGTGAAAAATGACAACATCAAAGTGAAAAATGAACCTGTTAAGAAAGTGGTAACTAAAAATGACAAGTTTTACAAACGGGTTGCATTATCTCAACAAGTTTGGAAACCAAAAACTGAAATGAAAATTTCAACTTCTGAAGTGAAAAAGGCTGAAGAATCAATTTCGGTTGATTATGATGCTAATTTTCCACCTTTGAAGGCTGAAAATTTCAAAATTCAAATTGCGAGAGTCAAGGTTACACCTAAGGCTGATGAGGCCTGGGTGGACACCATGTTCGAATAAGCAGTTTGAATTGCCGGAGCTTCCTGGATCGCGAAGCATGAATCGGCATCTTTATTGAAATGTTTTAAAATCAACTTGTGGTATGTGCAGGATCTTCCAAGAGCCATTTCAAGATGGATCATGGATAGTGGCGCATCTCGACTTATGACAGGAAAAACTGCATTGCTATATGATGTGAGGAATATAAATGGTGGTTATGTGGGATTTGCTGGTCATGAAGGTGGTAGAATTGTTGGTGAAGGAACGTTATCCAATGGGATTGTGACGTTTGAGAGAGTTAACTACATCACTGAGCTGGAGAACAATCTGCTTAGTATCTCGCAGATTTGTGACAATCAGTATACTACTCACTTCACTGATAAAGAATGTTTGATTTTGAAACCTGGTTTTGTTATCCCTGAAGATTGGATTATCATGAGGGCACCTAGAGTGAATGATTTATATGTGTTAGATATGTCTGTAGCAACTACAACTACTGGTCAAGCACATTGTTTCGTGTCTAGAGCAACTGAGAAAGAATCAAGATTGTGGCACCGAAAGATGGGGCATATACATCTTAGAAAAATGAATCATTTGGTGCACAATGATTTGGTATTGGGAGTTAATATCAAAGGTTTTCATCTGGAAGGGGAGTGCATTAGCTGCATCAAAGGCAAGCAGAAGAAAAAGTCACACCCTACAAAGCAAGTCAATTCAGTTTCAAGACCGCTGGAAAGACTTCACATGGATTTGTTTGGTCCTGTGAATGTCAAAAGTATTACAGGAGATTACTATTGTTTGGTCGTTACTGATGATTATTCCAGATTTTCGTGGGTTTCTTTCTTGAAGACGAAAGATGAAACATTTGACAGTTTGATGGGGCTGTTCCGGAAGATTGAGAATTTGTACCAAAGGCGTATCAAGAGAATTCGAAGTGATAATGGTACTGAATTCAAGAACAGCAAGATGGAAGAATTTTGTGATGAAAGAGGTATTTTGCATGAGTTTAGTGCTCCGTACACTCCGTAGCAGAATGGAGTCGCAGAACGCAAAAACCGGACACTAATCGAGACGGCTAGAACTATGCTCGCAGATTCAAAGTTACCGATTAATTTTTGGGCTGAAGCTGTTTCCGCCGCATGCTATACGCTCAACAGGGTTCTCACTGTCAAAAAGTTTAACAAAACATGCTTTGAGCTAATCAATAACCGCAAACCGAATTTGAAGTATCTAGAACCGTTGGGGTCACCTTGTACGGTTATAGAGCCTTTTGGAAAGTTTGGTCCGAAGTGCATTGAGGGTATATTTGTTGGTTATGCAAATCCGTTACGACGTGTCTTCGTTCCAAGTGAGAAGCGGATTATTGAAGCTGCAAATGTTGAATGTCAAGGTTATACTATGCCGTCGCAGAATCCTGGTGATTCATGGCGTTATCATTATGACAAACTTTGGGATTCGTTTGACATGAGAGAAGAATCAGAGGAAGATGAAGATTTCTTTGATGAGTTGGATATTTTGCGTGAATATGAGTCACAGCTAAGGTTTCCAGCTGAGTATTCGAGAAGAACACGGGAAACTTCAAATGACGATGAAGCAGGTCCAAGTAATGCTGGTGAACATGATGATGTCCAACAGAATGAAGTTGCTCAGGATAATCAGTCGGCTCAGAATGATAATCTAGAAGCTGAAAATATGCCAGTATTTGATCATGGTGATTCAGATTCTGAGGGGGAGCAAATTCAGTTTTCAAGTCAAACAAACCAAGTTGGTGAACAAGATGTAGAACAGAATGTTACTAATCTGGAGGGAAATGTAGATGTTCCAAGCGAAGTGATGCCGCGAACTTTTTCATATCATCCAGAGGAGTTGATCATAGGAGAATTGCAGACAGGCGTTCGCACTCGAAATCAGATTGATAAAGGGCTTACATGTTTTTATACAAAAGTTGCTCCTTTGCAAACTGAATTCTCATTGAGTTGTTTTATCTCGCAGGTTGAGCCAAGAACTTACAAAGAGGCGCTTACTGAAGACTCTTGGGTCAATGCAATGCAGGAGGAACTTAGTCAATTCGAGAAATTGGGAGTGTGGAAGTTAGTTGATTTGCCGGATGGTCAGAGAAAGATTAACACCAAGTGGGTGTTTAAGTGTAAGAGAGACGATAGAGGAGTTGTCGTAAGGAACAAAGCTCGACTCGTTGTTCAGGGCTTTAGTCAACAGGAGGGAATTGATTTTACCGAAGTCTATGCTCCTGTAGCACGACTAGAGGCGATCAGAATTTTCCTAGCATTTGCGTCTTGGAAGAACTTCAAAGTTTATCAGTTAGATGTTAAATCGGCTTTTCTCTATGGGAAGGTTAAAGAGGAGGTTTATGTCGGTCAGCCACCGGGCTTTACCGATCCAATCCACAAAAACAAGGTCTACTTATTGGACAAAGCGCTGTATGGTTTACATCAGGCCCCGAGAGCCTGGTACGAGACTTTGTCTCAACACCTACTAGCCAACAAGTTCATTCATGGAAAAGTGGATGCCACTCTCTTCACTAAAGAGGTCGATGGTCATCTTCTGATAGTTCAGATTTATGTGGACGATATAATCTTTGGGTCGACAAATGAAAATCTATGCAAAGATTTTGAATCAGTGATGAAGCAGAAGTTTGAAATGTCATCAATGGGGGAGATGAAATTCTTTCTGGGATTACAAGTTGAACAACTTCCTGAGGGAATTTTCATTCATCAGTCAAAGTACGTTCATGATATTCTAGAGAAATTTGGGATGTCAAGTTCTACTCCAGCTGCTACCCCACTTGCAACAAATCATGGGATTCACCCAGATCTCACCGGAGACAGGGCTGATGAAACGTTTTACCGATCCATGATAGGTTCTTTAATGTACCTAACTGCTTCACGTCCTGATATTATGTACCCAACGTGCCTCGCAGCAAGATTTCAGTCTAACCCGAGAGCATCGCATATGATCATTGTGAAGAGGATATTGCGCTACCTGAAAGGAACTCCTTCATTGGGGTTGTGGTATCCTAGAAAAGGCGATTTTACGCTCGAAGGGTATTCCGATTCGGATTTCGGATGCTGCAAAGTCAATTCAAAATCAACAACTGCAGGATGCTAGTTCTTTGGTCCTAGATTGGTTACCTGGCAGTGTAAGAAACAAACGTCTGTGGCGTTATCTACTTGTGAAGCGGAGTATGTTTCTGCTAGCAGTTGCTGCTCTCAGATCTTGTGGATACAGCAACAGATGCGCGACTACGGTTTGCAGTTTCTTAACACACCTCTTTTTGTTGATAATGAGGCCGCTATAAATATAACTAAAAATCCAGTACATCACGCTAAAACTAAACACATAGAAATTCGTCATCACTTTATTCGTGATTGCTTTGAGAAAAAGTTGATACGAATTGAGAAAATCCACACTGACGAACAGAAAGCTGATTTACATACCAAAGCTTTTGATAAAAATCGGTTTAAATATTTGTTAAAACTGAATGGTATGAAGCTTTTGTCGGTGTCGGATGGCATAATTGGCGTTGATGAGAGTACTGTTGCGGATGAAGACGAGAAACAATCTGCAATGGTTTGTCGAATTTTTACTTGTTTTGGTATTTAGGGGGAGTAGATGTTTGTACATAGTTTATTTTTTAGAAAATACAAAAACAGTAAAAAATGCAAAAATAAAAAAAAAACATGATAAAGTCTGAAAAAGAGATTGTCTATATAGGGAAAATGATAGTACATCAGCTAGACGATTACAGTATGCTAAAGATTTGTAAAGTATAAATGAGTTAAACAATCTCACTGATGATGTGTCGATAGGTTTTCACACATTTAGTAGATTTATTCGGGATATAAACCTAAATTCAAACTTGTGAATTCGTGGGGAACACTACTTGGATATATAGGTAACCCTTGAAATCTCGTTTGAAAGGTCTCTTAATCTGATATACTAGGTCTTTATACTCTATGATATCTGGGGTATTATTCCGGGACTTCTGCTGAACGGTGGTTCTGACCTAGTCCCTGGCTAATACTTGCTGCAATGCTTGAAACACAACATTAAACCCTCAGCATGCTGAAACAATAAAATTGATAAATGCTGCTGTTGTAAGCAAAAAGATCCTCTAAAGGGGACACACCGAAAAATCGAAGCTGATATCTCTCTGCGTATACGGAAGTATCGACCTGAGATCCCTCGGCCCTCGCATACCTAAATTATATACAGATATCATTGTAGTATACTCACCTGTAAGACTGATTATTGGGATTCTGGATACGGGAGTATATTCAAGAGGTGGGACACATGAATGATCTAAGTTCTTAATTCATCTAAATCGTATCCTGAATAAGTTGAAATTTGTGTGAGAATTTAAGATGGATCAGTATATCGACAATCAATGTGAATTGTTTAAGTCTGAGTATGAAATGAAGCTTAACGGTACTTGTGATTTGTCTAAATAGCTGATATGATTCCCTGACACGCTCGCCAAAAATATGTTTGTAAATAGTTTACTTTGTTTACTTTCTGCAATTTAAGTTTTCTGTATTTCATTTCTTAGTTTAGATCACTTTATAAAATCCAAAAAGATTTTATTTCTGCTTTATTTTTTCGACAAATCAAAGTGGAGAGTTGATTGTTGGATTCTCAGATGTTTGAAGCAGATGCAGGAGATTCTGGACTGAAGAATGAGGAGAGCTTACTTTGATGAAGTTTGAAATTGTTTGAAAAGTTAAAAACAAGTTCATTAATTTGATACTTGTTATTTTCAGAAAATGTTTTCAAAATCAGTTTGTTTCGTCAAATGATCAACCAAGGTCATTAATTTGGACTTGGTAGATTAATCAAGTAATCAGGGTCATTAACTTGGACCTGAATACTTGAGTGGATTTCTAAAACTGTTTAAGTTTGTGTTTTAATGTTGAAAAGATAAGTTTGTAATGAATGATGTTTGAGTAACAGGTTTGGATTTCATAATTCCCAATGGAAGCTAATTGTCAAAGCTTGAACCAGATTTCTCAGATTCTAGCATATCGAGAGAGGGAGTCTGTGAAAGGGGGAGTCTGGATCAACATTCAAAGGGAAGAAAGAAGTTAGAGCCAGGAGGACAAGATTCTGAAACCTGTGAAGATAGAGTGCTTATGATGAGACGACAGAGAGTTAGAGAAAAGACTAAGACTGAAGACTCAGGATCTGAAGACTACGTCAACATCCAAGGGGGAGTCTGTTGATGCATGAGAATGTCTGTTGACTGCATCTTCATCAAGTCTTAAATTAAGAAAGTCAAGATTGGATCTTAAAAGTCAAAATTAGGGTTTTATACTTGATTTCGCTTTAATGTACATGATGTTAGATGGGATTTCGCTTTAAGGTACATGTTGATTTCGCTTTAATGTACTTGACATATAAGCGAAATCAGATTCATGTTGATTTCGCTTATAACATTGAAGCGAAATTAACATTAGTATAAATACCTAGCATGTGTTCATTCATAGAGACATTGGAGCGAAATCAAGTCATTGTTACGGTACTGAAACTCTGTCAAATTGATCTCAGAAAGCTAATAAAGTGAAGGAATTGAAAGGATAAGCTGCTGTTACATTACGTATTCTGATTCCGCCTTTATACGTAATGATGAACTTTCTCAACTGATCATTTAGGGTCACGACACGGTCCAACAAATGCAAATCAAATACAAACAGTACAAAACATGGGATTTGGTGCTGCCCTGAAAATGAAGATACACAGTATACCAACAATGCTTGGGTACCGGCTTGTAGAAAATTACAATGCAGAAATAAACAATTTAAATGTCGGCAACCATACGATACGTATGAATGCGGAGTTGATACACTCTTTAACGGGTATACCAAATGGAAACATCTCCGTGACGACCAAGAGATCATCAAAGAATGACAAAGTAGTGGCTGAATGGAGAAGACAATTTATAAGGACAACCTAGATTAAACGACCAGGTGTGAAGGCATACTTTGATGACATTTTACTTGCGATGAATGATTATGGGAGAAACTTTTGTCTAAATTTTCTTGTTGCATTCTTCACTATCATTGGGCATGCAAGTGATAACGCTGCTGTAAACCAACAATTTTTGCACAACGTTAAACCAAACATTCAAATCAACCATCCACCATGTCCTTATCAAATTTCATCGGCTTCGTTATCCGATTTTGATTGGTTTTATGCGACAACTCGAACTAAAACCTACTTACTAAATAAACATAACCATAACTACGACACTTGAGTCTCTAACCTAAAAAGGGCGTAACTAATGATGGCAGTAGCTACATCCCATAATCATGAGAGAAAGGTCAGTATAAGAAAGTGAGACGATACCCACATCCCATGGTATGAGGTGTGACAACTGTCAAAATTTCAGGTATCCGTACAACTATTAAATCATGATTAGTGCTTAATGATTGTGCTGAATTACAATTAATGCCTTGAACTGCTTTCTGATTACTATTTTATACATACATGTGCATCACATATTGCATAATGTCTTATCATTATTGCATGCAAACCTTGTTGATTCAAATGATGCACGAAACACAGTTAGCACAGTTATCAGACAAATCAGAAAAATGCTGACGGAGTTCAGTACATAGACAGACAATGTGTTGAGACACAGAATGAGCCAGAAACCAAGTATTACACTAGTATAGTGTGTAGGAAAGTAAGGATCACAAAACTGCCTTCCTAGAGATAGTTTAAGTGCCAGAAAGTGCCTAAAACTCATCTAAACTGCAGAATTCTGCAGGAAATCAGCAAATTCAGCATTTTAACACTCTAGTATCATGCATAAATATGGTTAAATGGTCCTGAATGCTTTCCTAAGTGTCGGGAATCAAAGTGTCACAAAAGATAACATAAAGCACACTAAACTGCATAGTTTAGCACCTTAACAAACTGGTAACCAACCGAACAACCGGACACTACCCGAAACACCAAATTCTCACTAGAAACACTGTTTTAACATTACCAAGCTAGTTATGGTCCCCGAACATCATAACACACTATATAAATATCTAATAACTAGATCCCTAACCGAATACTTGATGTCTAACCATGAACTAACTTACTAGATACAACCTACACCTATACCCCCACCTATGGGACGGCCCAACATGGCCCCCACTCTTTGATTTGTTTTAATATTTTGGTAGATCATGTTTTTACTTTCCTAAACTTAAGAACCAATGGAGAAACTCATGAAATGGATTTATAAGTTAACCATAAGCTTCATTTCTCATTCATCACAACACACCACACTTCTCTCTTCTCTCTTGCTTGTTCACGGCCGAGAGCAACATCAAGCACCATCATCATCATCATTCATCTTCATCCAATTCCAAGTATACTCAAGGGTGTTAGAAGGTGCACAAGGAAGCTAGGAGCTTTCGGAAGTTGAAGGACCTTCACCATTTGCTTTTATTCTCTTCTTTTCTTCTCTTTATCATCCCTAGCCTTGAGCTAGTGGTAAGAACACTAATCTCTTCATTTTACATCTTGTTTAAGTGGTTAAAGAATGATAGATACATAATGTTAATCTTGAAGAACACTAAGAATCAAGAGAATGAAACATGAACATAAGCTTAAATCATGAAGAAATCATGTTGTTTATGTGTTGTTATACTTGTTGATTGTTGTTTACTTATGTAAAAGATGTAGATCATCATATGATCTTGCTAGATCACGATTAAAAACATAATCTAGCAAGATGAGAGGATGAAAGTGTTAAAGATTAATAGATCATCCTCATGAAAGACATGAACTTGAAAGAATATATTGATTTCTTGTAAAATGATGATTCAAGTGAGTTGTAAGTCTTGTAAATCTAAGATTTCAAGAAACCAAGTTAAAAATACAAAGTTTGCTAAATCTTGGTTCTTAAAGAAAAAACCATGTTTTTAGAGGTTAAACAAGTGTAGAAACACTTATGTAACAAGAAAAATCCAAGGAGAAGCATTTTTAGAAAATGTGATTGTAAGTTGTAAAGAACTAACTTCTTTAAAAATGATGTTTTTAAGGAATCAACCACACTTTAAAGGGTAACTAAGCTTACTAAACACACTAGTAAGTTACTACACATTTTTATAAATTTTCAAGTTCATGAAGTGGTAGTCTATGCTTGTTTTTGGCAAAATTGGTAAGTATAGATTGTTTATTGTTGATTGTTAATTGATTGTGTTGATTTACAAAAGAAAATGATATGCCTTCAAGGTATGGAAACCTCCATTTTTAGGGGAAACTATGGCAAAATTTTTCTAAAAATTAAACACTTAGAAAAATATATTTAAACAAATATTTACAAGTATATTTCAAACCATGAATTTTTACATAAACTTTGCTATAATTTTTGTTACAAAAAGTATAAATATTGGAGGTTGGTTTTTATAAATAAAAGTGACTAAATATGTATTTAGGAAAATATATATTTAGATGTCACCATGTGTGTAATTATTTATATATTATGTGTATTAGTTATATTATTTTAGGACTTGAAATAATATAATTCATCAAAATACCAAGAAATTACAATCCAAAATATTACCAAAATTCCAAGGAATAAATATACAAAGAATACCCAAACTATTGGAGAAACCAAACAAGGGAATATAACTTACAAAATATTCCGGAAAATTTATTCACAAGTATATTTTGGTAAATAATATTTTGGACACCGAGTGAATGAAAATGTGATTTTCACAATTATTACAAATTTAAATCATATTTTTAACAAGAAGAAAATATATTATTTTTGGGTGAATGAATATATATATATATATATATTCTTGGAATTAATAGAAGATATATTATTTTCGAAAAAAAATATATATTTTCTCAAACAAACTTGAAATATATTATTTTTGGAAGAAAAATAAGTTTATATATATATTTTCCAAGTTAGACTTGAAAATATATTATTTTTGGGACTTATATGGAAATACAAATATTTTTGCCAAAGGAAAATTATAAATAATTTTTCTAAGTAAATAATTCTTAAAATATATATTTTTGGAAATATATATTGATGAAATTTTGTTAAACATATTATTCTAGAAAAGTAATACAAAGTTAAGTATAAGGATACTTAATAATTACAAGAAAATACGTATTTTCGTACGTATGAATACACTCCAGAATACGACACTAATACATGGCAAAAATATACAAGTATAAGAATACGAATACAAATACACCCATCCTTGGGAAGGATACACATGATTGAGCACTTAAAAGATAACAAGTTAAAATATATAATTTTAACGATTATTCCAAATTTAATAAATATAATTTAAGTTAAAATATTTATTATTTTAACAAATAATTATATAACTTGGAATAATATTGAAGACACGAAGAACGTAGCTCAAATACACTAATTAATATGAAGTCAAGGCACGACCCGCTCGTCTAATAAATCATAGTACGTTGTAGGTAGTCGTGTACATCCGAAGGAGCTTTGAGTTACTGAGATTACGAAGAACGCAAGACTGTGAGTTCATGTCCCCCTTTTCTTTTTACTGTTTTCAGTTTTATAACTTTGGGGGTGAAGTACATGTTACAAACTGTTTACAAACGTTTATATGTGGTATGGTTAGCTAAGGAAGGGTACTGCTAGATCATGTGAGTGGTGGGTATAACGCTTAAGACCATTAATCCTCGTTGTAGGACCGAGGGACATGAGTGATAGATCTATTTGGTTGTAGCGAGCCCCGCCCATGTGGACCAGGGTTTGGCCCATGGGATGACTATGTCTTACAGCCGGAAGCCCGGTGCAAAGTTTGTTAGGTTTGAGCCTTCCTGCATCACGTCACACATATTGATGGCCTTGCAAACCATTAATGGATCTGTTTTCCTTGTTGCTTTCATACCAGGGTTTACAAACATACATACATACTTACAATGATTTCAAAGGTTTATTCGCGCACACAAACAGACACATGAACTCGCTCAACTTTTGTTGATGTTTTCAAACTACATGTATTTCAGGGAATTAAATGTGGATCTGGCGAGTGGTTGGAAGTTTCAAGAAATGTTGAGAATAAAAGATGTCATCTGATGTCTGAGGATTTGGATAGTGTGTCTTATCCTAGATAAGACACATCTTTCAAAGCCTGGTTTTATTTAATGTCTTTTGTCGAGTCCTTGTGAACTCTAAAGATAAGTTGCATGGTTTGTACTCGAATTTGAAGTCTATGTTTCAAACAATGTTTTTATGATTTTAAACTTAATGAATGGATGATCATCTTTAGTTTATCATATAGATGTTTGTTATGGTTGGATGCAATGATATTAAGCAAGTCACACATAATCCGCTTCCGCAAAAGTCAGGGTGTAACAGTTTGGTATCAGAGCTTCGATTGTAGCGAACTAGGATTCTTTCTCGAGTCTAGACTACAATCATTAGGGTTCTCACGAAAATATTTTTACAACATGTTTTCATTGCATACACGAAATGCCCAGATCCAGGGAAAGAAACATTTTTACAAACAGAAAGACACGGAACACAATGCAAGGTTACATTTATGGTTTAGTCTGGGAGACTAGGTGGTTTAGTCTGGGAGACTAGGAAAGATAGAAAGGGTTCGTGAGGAATCACGAGGATACATGATTTCATGATACGTTGTCTTTGGTTGCATACTAAATGTTAGTGGTTAATATATGTGCATATGTTGTGATTGTTCTGTTACAGACACTATGTCTTCATCCGAGAGCGGACTGTCCGACGCCGATGACCCCATGGCTATTGTTTCTGACGACGAGATCGTCCCAGAGCCTGAGATCTTGACATCCGATACTGAGAGCGACCCAGATATGCTATCAGACGACGACGACGGCTTTCAGCCGTTTGCGTTGCCTGATTTTGGAGTTGACTTACCGCTTGCTGATGGTATCCCAGACGAGGATCCTTTTGTTATTCCCATTCCAGTCCATGATTATCTTATCATCGGTCATCCCGATGGTAAGCATATTGTGGCACCGATCCTCGCTCCTGTTCCTTTAGTGGTCATCCCTCCTGAGGATTGGCCTTTTGATGATCTGTTTGACGATGATGTTGATCTGTTTGTTGATGGTCCTCCCGATGTCGCTCATGGCGATGGAGAGCTAGATGAGGACGTTGTTGCTAGTCCACCTCTCGAGGTTCCAGTTATTGAGATTTCCTCTGATACTAGTTTGCACTCTGTCTCAGATTCCTTTGAGTCTGTGACGTCTTCAGCCTTGCAGGCAGTTGGATTACGACGCTATGCCACTGATTCTGATGATGATACAACCATGTCAGCTGCACCATCCCCTCTACACGATCCCGAGCTTGATCTTGAGTTAGATTTCGTTCCTATCGATCAGCCCGATGTTGCACCTGCTGATCCTGAGCCTTTGCTTGATCATGACCCTATTCCTTTTGGCTTACCTGACATTGCACCCCTCATACCTGATCCAGTTCCTGCACCCATTGACCCTCCCGTTGTTGAGCCGTTCATTCCCCCGCCTACACCCGCACCCGCTAATGTTGCTCCTTTTCACCCAGTGGAGTCTGATGTTCATCGTGTTGATCTACCTATTGTTTTCTTGCAGGACATACCCGCACCTCGTCCAGGGGAAGGCACTTCAGGCCAGCAGCCTAGTCATGACCCTCATGTTTCAGCAGCTTTTCCACACATACCCCAGTCTGCACCTTCTGCTACTTTTACCACTTCACCACTTGATGAACCACTTCGATGGTTCCCACCGTACACCATGCCGATTTCAGATCCCTACCATCCCTCACAGTTTGTTGGTTAAACACGGGATGAGTTACTTTTATCCTTTCAGCTCTAGTATGAGATTATGAGTCACAGGATTTTGGAGCTTGAGATGACACCGCGTCCTTTACCATGTCCTTGTCAGCCTACTTTTGTTCCCCCTCATTCATCACCATCTCCATTTTCACATCCACCTGCACCTCTTACTCCTTTTCCCGAGTTTGATGCTCGATTTCTCACTGTCGAGCAGCAGATCAGTTATCTGCTGCGTCATGTATATGAGCTTGAGGAGGAGCTTGCGCATGTGCGTAGCTTGCTTTTCTTTCCTCCACCTCCTCCTCAGCCACCACCATCAGCATAGTTGGTTTTTGGTTTTATGTAGGTTGCATTGCTTTTGATGAGAGCACCACTATTGAGCCTAGCTTGTGAAGCCTTTTGGAGACCACCTTTTGATTATACGACTTTTGTAAACTGATAGACTTGTTAGACAAGGGTAGTGTGACCCTGTGTTCCTTCTGATATGATACATTTTGTAAAACATGTAACAATATTTGTGGTCGATGATTAATGAAAGCTCAATCGTCATGTTCTCATTAAATACGTTGTTGAATTACATGTTGTGCTATGATTGAGATGTTATATGTTTGCTTGCTATGATAACTGCTATTATACATACATACTATATTTATTATACGAATAAGGCCTGACCTATACAATCTTCTTTTAGAAGATGCCTCCTCGAAGGAACACTCAGTTGCCCACAACAGAGGCAGAACTGCATGAACGGATTTCACAGGCAATCACACAACACGAGGCCCTACGCTCTGAACACAGCGGAGGTACCTCAGGAAATAACCCACCTCATGGTAATGTTTAAGTCACTTAAGACACATCACAATACGTTTGGACATTTCGATGAGCGTTTTGCTAATTGCTTTCTGTGAATGATGTTGCTTGTACAGGCTGTACTTACAAGCAGTTCCTCGACTGCAAGCCTCTGAACTTTGACGGCATTGGAGGTGCTGTAGCTTTTGTAAGATGGGCTGAGAGGACAGATTCTGTGCTACGGATGAGCAAGTGTGCGCCAGAGCACCAAGTCACTTACATTTCTGGACTATTCCTAGATGGAACTCTGTCATGGTGGAACCTTCAGGTTCAGACTCTAGGCGAGGCTGCAACATATGCTATGACGTGGGATGAGATGAAAGAGCTAATGCGCAAGAAGTACTGTTCAAGGGCTGAAATTCAGAAGTTGGAAACCGAGTTTTGGAATCCGAAAATGGATGGTCCTAAGATCACGGAGTACGTGCAAAGATTCCATGATTTGTCTCGTGTTGTCCCCTACATGGTAGAACCGGAGTTCAAGCTAGTCGAACGTTTCATTTGGGGATTGGCACCCAAAATACTGAGCATGGTGACTACTTCTAAGCCTCCAACGATCACTGAAGCCATTGACTTGAGCGTGGCCTTAACCGAAGAAGCGGTCAGATTGAACAAGTTCTCGATTTCTGAGGGAAAGAAGAAAGAGACTCATGTGGAGTCATCTGGAGAGAACAAAAGGAAGTTCTTGAATTTCAAGAAGGGTACCCAAGGAAACAACAACAGTGCTTGTAAGCGAAGAGATGCGAACCCACCAGCCGAGGTCAGGACTGGTGCTGTAGGTTCAGAAAACAAGGGGAAGGGATACATGGGCACCCTGCCCAAGTGTGATGTATGCCAGTTTCATCATGCCGGCCAGTGTAAGTTTAGGAAATGTGAATCCTGTGGAAAGAATGGTCATTCAAAGGAAACGTGCTGGGCTGGTACTGGTCGTGGGAATGGTGGCCAGAGAGGAAATGGAAATGGCAATGGAAACCGTGGTGGAAACAGTTATGGGAATGAGAACCAATGTGGAAACAATAATCAGGGAGGTAATGGAAATCATGGTGGTTCTGGAAATCAAGCTGGTAACGGAAACCGCGGAGGAAACAACAACCAGGGCGGAAACAGAAATGGAAATGGTCGTGGCCAAGGTTGTTTTGGTTGTGGTGATGTAGGGCATTTCAAGCGAGATTGCCCGAAGAACAACCAAGCTCAGGGAAGAGTCTTTAACATTGGAGCTAGGGAATCTCGTCAGGATCTGAACGTAGTCACTTGTACGTTCCCTATCAATCAACATTTTGCATCTGTGCTATTTGATACCGGTGCCGACTATAGTTTCGTGTCCCTAGAATTTAAGAATATACTTGGGTTAGTTGCAAGTAAGTTAGATATCCTGTACTCGATAGAACTAGCTAATGGAAAGCTAGTAGAAGCAAATGAGGTGATTAGAGGCTGTGTGATAGAGCTTGGAGAGCGAGAGTTTACGCTTGATCTACTACCAGTTGAATTGGGAAGTTTCGACGTGGTAATTGGAATGGATTGGTTGTCAAGCAATCGAGCTGAGATCGTATGCCATGAGAAGATTATCCGCATCCTGATGGCGAATGAAGAGACGATTGTGGTACACGGAGAAAAGCATGATACGCCTCTACGAATTATTAGCTGTTTGAAGGCACGAAAGTTTATGCAGAAAGGCTGTGTTGCCTTCTTGGCTCACATTGTTGATAAAGAAGCCAAAGAGCCGAAGCTGGAAGATATCCCTGTGGTAAGGGAATATCCTGAAGTCTTCCCATAAGACTTGCCAGGATTACCACCCCAACGACAAGTAGAATTCCATATTGACTTGGTTCCAGGCGCCGCGCCTGTAGCCAAGGCACCCTACCGACTTGCGCCTTCAGAGATGCAAGAGTTGTCGACGCAGCTTCAGGAGCTACTGGATAAGGGATTCACTAGACCAAGCTTCTCGCCTTGGGGAGCTCCAGTTCTGGTTGTTAAGAAGAAGGACGGTAGTTTTCCTATGTGCATTGACTACCGGGAGCTGAACAAGTTAACCATCAAGAATCGGTATCCTTTGCCGAGGATTGATGACTAATTCGATCGACTTTAGGGTTCGAGTTACTACTCCAAGATCGATCTTCGATCAGGTTATTACCAGCTGCGGATTCAAGAAGAGAGTATACCGAAGACTGCCTTCAGAACTCGATACGGACATTACGAGTTTCTAGTAGTGCCGTTTGGTCTGACAAACGCACCGACAGTGTTTATGGACTTGATGAACATAGTTTGCAAGCCATATATCGACAAATTCATGATTGTTTTTATCGATGATATTTTGATCTATTCCTGGTTGAAGGAAGAGCATGAACAACACCTTAGAGCCATCTTAGAGCTGCTTAAGAAGGAAAAGTTCTATGCTAAGTTTTCGAAGTGCGAGTTCTGGTTACATGAGGTACAGTTCCTTGGTCACGTGGTAAACGAAGATGGAATTCATGTGGATCCCACCAACCGAGATCCGACAGTTTTTGGGTTTAGTAGGGTATTATCGCAGATTCATTGAGGATTTTTCAAAAATCTCTCAACCGCTGACCTCCCTTACTCAAAAGGATAAGAAGTATGAATGGGGAGACAAACAAGAGGAAGCCTTTCAGCTGCTCAAGAATAAGCCTTGCGATGCACCTATTTTGTCCCTACCCGAAGGCACCGATGACTTCGTGGTATACTGTGACGCCTCGCGTCAGGGATTGGGCTGTGTGTTAATGCAGCGACAGAAGGTTATCGGTTATGCTTCGCGCCAATTGAAGGTTCATGAGAAGAACTACACCACACATGATTTGGAATTAGGCGCAGTGGTGTTTGCTTTGAAGATTTGGCGGCATTACCTTTATGGTACCCAATGTACGATCTTTACAAATCACAAGAGCCTTCAGCATATATTCGACCAGAAAGAGCTCAACATGAGACAGCGACGTTGGGTAGAGCTATTAAATGATTATGATTGCGAAATCAAATATCATCTAGGAAAGGCGAATGTGGTGGCAGACGCCTTGAGTCGAAAAGAGAGGATTAAGCCCATAAGGGTTAGGGCTTTGGAGATGATTATTCAGACAGACCTCTCGTTGCGTATTCGTGCTGCACAGAGAGAAGCTCTTAAGAAAGAAAATCTGAAGGCTGAATATCTCCGTGGGATGGAGAAAAAGTTTGTACCCAACGAGGAAGGAACTTTGTATTTTATGGGACGAATTTGGGTTCCTCTTTTTGGTGGTCTTAGAGATGTTATTTTTGATGAAGCTCATAAATCAAGGTACTCGATCCATCCAGGATCAGACAAGATGTACCAAGATTTGAAGGATTATTACTGGTGGCCAGGACTTAAGGGCGATGTGGCTACTTATGTTGGGAAGTGTTTGACCTGCGCCAAAGTGAAGGCCGAGTATCAGAAGCCTTCAGGTCTTCTATAGCACCAGAGATACCCATGTGGAAGTGGGAGCAGATCTCAATGGATTTCATAACCAAGTTGCCCAAGACTCCCAGAGGTCATGATACGATTTGGGTAATCGTCGACCGATTGACGAAGTCTGCGCACTTTTTGCCAATTAGAGAAAAGGATAACACAGGTAAGGTAGCTGAGCTGTACCTAAGAGAAATAGTCGCACGTCATGGAGTGCCTATCTCGATTATATCTGATAGAGATGGAAGATTTGTGTCAAGGATTTGGCAATCCTTTCAAGAAGCGTTTGGTTCTCAGTTGAATCTGAGTACTGCTTTCCATCCACAGACGGATTGTCAGAGTGAGAGAACGATTCAAACGCTAGAAGATATGCTTCGTGCTTGCGTAATAGACTTGGGTGGCAGTTGGGACACTCACCTACCTTTGGTAGAGTTTTCCTATGACAACAACTACCATATAAGCATTCAAGCTACACCGTTCGAGGCTCTCTACGGACGCAAGTGTCGATCACCGCTATGCTGGGCAGATGCAGGTGATAGACAGTTGGTTGGTCCCGAACTGGTCCAAGAAACGGCAGTTAAGATTATACAGATCCCAGAGCGCATCAAGGCGGCTCGTGATCGACAGAAGAGCTATGCGGACCAAAGACGAAGACCTTTGGAATTTGAAGTGGGTGATATGGTTCTGTTAAAAGTCTCACCTTTGAAAGGTGTGGCACGCTTTGGGAAGCATGGTAAGTTAAACCCATGATTTATCAGACCGTTCAGAATCTTAGAGAGGATTGGTCCTGTAGCATACAAGTTGGAACTACCAGCAGAACTTAATGGTGTTCATGATACATTCCATGTATCTAATCTGAAGAAAAGTCTAACACAAGAAACAGGGGTTATTCCTGCTGACGAAGTTCACATTGACGACACACTTCACTTTACCGAAGAACCCGTTGAGGTTACAGATTGGAAAGTTAATAAGACTCGGAGGAGTAGTGTTAAACTCATCAAGGTTCGATGGAACGCGCGCCACGAACCAAAGTTTACTTGGGAACGTGAAGACCGCATGAAAGCAAAATACCCGCATTTGTTCCCCAACTCCCCTGCTGCTAGTAGTAAGGCTTAAAATTTCGGGACAAAATATTCTTAACAGGGGGAGAATGTGACAACTGTCAAAATTTCAGGTATCCGTACAACTATTAAATCATGATTAGTGCTTAATGACCGTGCTGAATTACAATTAATGCCTTGAACTGCTTTCTGATTACTATTTTATACATACATGTGAATCACATATTGCATAATGTCATATCATTATTGCATGCAAACCTTGTTGATTCAAATGATGCACAAAACACAGTTAGCACATTTATCAGACAAATCAGAAAAATGCTGACGGAGTTCAGTACATAGACAGACAATGGGTTGAGACACAGAATGAGCCAGAAACCACGTATTACACTAGTATAGTGTGTAGGAAAGTAAGGATCACAAAACTGTCTTCCTAGAGATAGTTTAAGTGCCGGAAAGTGCCTAAAACTCATCTAAACTGCAGAATTCTGCAGGAAATCAACAAATTCAACATTTTAACACTCTAGTATCATGCAGAAATATGTTTAAATGGTACTGAATGCTTTCCTAAGTGTTGGGAATCAAAAGTGTCACAAAAGATAACATAAAGCACACTAAACTGCATAGTTTAGCACCTTAACAAACCGTTAACCAACCGAACAACCGGACATTACCCGAAACACCAAATTCTCACTAGAAGCACCGTTTTAACATTACCAAGCTAGTTATGGTCCCCTAACATCATAACACACTATATAAATATCTAATAACGAGATCCCTAACCGAATACTTGATTTCTAACCATGAACTAACTTACTAGATACAACCTACACCTATACCCCCCACCTATGGGACGACCCAACATGGCCCCCACTCTTTGATTTATTTTAATATTTTAGTAGATCATGTTTTTACTTTCCTAAACATAAGAACCAATGGAGAAACTCAGGAAATGGATTTATAAGTTAACCATAAGCTTCATTTCTCATTCATCACAACACACCACACTTCTCTCTTCTCTCTTGCTTGTTCACGGCCGAGAGCAACATCAAGCACCATCATCATCATCATTCATCTTCATCCAATTCCAAGTATACTCAAGCGTGTTAGAAGGTGCACAAGGAAGCTAGGAACTTTCGGAAGATGAAGGACCTTGACCATTTGCTTTTATCCTCTTCTTTTCTCCTCTTGATCATCCCTAGCCTTGAGCTAGTGGTAAGAACACTAATCTCTTCATTTTACATCTTGTTTAAGTGGTTAAAGAATGATAGATACATAATGTTAATCTTAAAGAACACTAAGAATCAAGACAATGAAACATGAACATAAGCTTAAATCATGAAGAAATCATGTTGTTTATGTGTTGTTATACTTGTTGATTGTTGTTTACTTATGTAAAAGATGTAGATCATCATATGATCTTGCTAGATCATGATTAAAAACATAATCTAGCAAGATGAGAGGATGAAAGTGTTAAAGATTAATAGATCATCCTCATGAAAGACATGAACTTGAAAGAATATATTGATTTCTTGTAAAATGACGATTCAAGTGAGTTGTAAGTCTTGTAAATCTAAGATTTCAAAAATGATTTTTCAAGAAACCAAGTTAAAAATACAAAGTTTACTAAATCTTGGTTCTTCAAGAAAACAACCATGTTTTTAGAGGTTAAACAAGTGTAGAAACACTTATGAAACAAGAAAAATCCAAGGAGAAGCATTTTTAGAAAATGTGATTATAAGTTGTAAAGAACTAACTTCTTTAAAAATAATGTTTTTAAGGAATCAACCACACTTTAAAGGGTAACTAAGCTTACTAAACACACTAGTAAGTTACTACACATTTTTATAAATTTTCAAGTTCATGAAGTGGTAGTCTAGGCTTGTTTTTAGCAAAATTGGTAAGTATAGATTGTTTATTGTTGATTGTTAATTGATTGTGTTGATTTACAAAAGAAAATGATATGCCTTCAAGGTATGGAAACCTCCATTTTTAGAGAAAACTATGGCAAAATTTTTCTAAAAATTAAACACTTAGAAAAATATATTTAAACAAATATTTACAAGTATATTTCAAACCATGAATTTTTACATAAACTTTGCCATAATTTTTGTTACAAAAATTATAAATATTGGAGGTTGGTTTTTATAAATAAAAGTGACTAAATATGTATTTAGGAAAATATATATTTAGATGTCACCATGTGTGTGATTATTTGTATATTATGTGTATTAGTTATATTATTTTAGGACTTGAAATAATATAACTCATCAAAATACCAAGAAATTACAATCCAAAATATTACCAAAATTCCAAGGAATAAATATACAAAGAATACCCAAACTATTGGAGAAACCGAACAAGGGAATATAACTTACAAAATATTCCGGAAAATTTATTCACAAGTATATTTTGGTAAATAATATTTTGAACACCGAGTGAATGAAAATGTGATTTTCACAATTATTACAAATTTATATCATATTTTTGACAAGAAGAAAATATATTAATTTTGGGTGAATGAATATATATATATATTTTCTTGGAATTAATATAAGATATATTATTTTCGGAAAAAAATATATATTTTCTCAAACAAACTTGAAATATATTATTTTTGGAAGAAAAATAAGTTTATATATATATATTTTCCAAGTTAGACTTGAAAATATATTATTTTTGGGACTTATATGGAAATACAAATATTTTTGCCAAAGGAAAATTATAAATAATTTTTCTAAGTAAATATTTCTTAAAATATATATTTTTGGAAATATATATTGATGAAATTTTGTTAAAGATATTATTCTAGAAAAGTAATACAAAGTTAAGTATAAGGATAGTTAATAATTACAAGAAAATAAGTATTCTCGTATGTATAAATACACTCTAGAATACGACACTAATACATGGCAAAAATATACAAGTATACGAATACAAATACAAATACACCCATACTTGGGAAGGATACATATGATTGAGCACATAAAAGATAACAAGTTAAAATATATTATTTTACGATTATTCCAAATTTAATAAATAAAATTTAAGTAAAAATATTTATTATTTTAACAAATAATTATATAACTTGAAATAATATTGAAGACACGAAGAACGTAGCTCAAAGACACTAATTAATATGAAGTTAAGGCACGACCCGCTCGTCTAATAGATCATAGTACGTTGTAGGTAGTCGTGTACATCCGAAGGAGCTTTGAGTTACTGAGATTACGAAGAACGCAAGACTGTGAGTTCATGTCCCCCTTTTCTTTTAACTGTTTTCAGCTTTATAACTTCGGGGGTGAAGTACATGTTACAAACTGTTTACAAACGTTTATATGCGGTATGGTTAGCTAAGGAAGGGTACTGCTAGATCATGTGAGTGGTGGGTATAACGCTTAAGACCATTAATCCTCGTTGTAGGACCGAGGGACATGAGTGATAGATCTATTTGGGTGTAGCGAGCCCCGCCCATGTGGACCAGGGTTTGGACCAAGGGATGATTATGTCTTACAGCCGGAAGCCCGGTGCAAAGTGTGCTAGGTTTGAGCCTTCCTGAATCACGTCACACATATTGATGGCCTTGCAAACCATTAATGGATCTGTTTTCCTTGCTGCTTTCATACCAGGGTTTACAAACATACATACATACTTACAATGATTTCAAAGGTTTATTCGTGCACACAAACAAACACATGAACTCGCTCAACTTTTGTTGATGTTTTCAAACTACATGTATTTCACGGAATTAAATGTGGATCTGGCGGACGGTTGGAAGTTTCAAGAAATGTTGAGAATAAAAGATGTCATCCGATGTCTGAGGATTTGGATAGTGAGTCTTATCCTAGATAAGACACATCTTTCAAAGCCTGGTTTTATTTAATGTCTTTTGTCGAGTCCTTGTGAACTCTAAAAACAAGTTGCATGGTTTGTACTCGAATTTGAAGTCTATGTTTAAAACAATGTTGTTATGATTTTAAACTTAATGAATGATGATCATCTTTAGTTTATCATATAGATGTTTGATATGGTTGGATGCAATGATATTAAGTAAGTCACACATAATCACGCTTCCGTAAAAGTCAGGGTGTGACATGAGGAAAGGTAGCCGTTGTCACACCCCAAAAACAAACGTGGCGGTGACGGAGGTTGGTACCCATAAATGTCTTAGTGGTCGATGCAATATTTATTTTGGACGTTTAACTTATTTAAAACATGTAGTTTAGAGTTTCAAACATACACCTCAACCATGACATAGTTGTTTGGCCTTTATGGGCCTTAGTACACACGGTCCCAAAAGTAGTTTTAAAAGTGTCCGAACGTTATTTATTTAACAATCACATCAAACAACCAAATGATAACACAAGCCAAAATTCCCGAAGCCGAACTCATGTACTTGAAGAACACGTAAAAATCAAGTGTCAACACAATGAAAGGTGAGTTCACATATTCTAATTTGTAACAAATTGTTTATGGAAATCTTTCTTACAATAATTTTTTAATGGGAACAAGCATCCATACAAAATTAAGAAAGTAAGTTTTATTTTCTTTATTAAAATCCGAGGGTAAATCATCGTGAGTTATTTATTTGAAAAGCCTCCGATGAGATTTCTACCCATGGTTTGAATATAAATATTTGTCATTCGTTCAGTTTCGTAAGTTTGCAAGACGTTACGAGCTATATACCATAATTGAGGTTCTAATTTATTTAGAATCTTTTTGTAATAACCCTAAATTTAAAAAATCATTATTCTAAAAATAAAAGAATAATAATAAATTAACAATTATCTTATAATCCATCTTTCTGTATATCAACCAAAACTATTATTAGTATTTATAAATTACTCACTAGGAAACCCTAATTAAGACACCCAAGTGATTCTGCACCAACCCTAAAATTTTCAGAATTTTCAGAATCAGGATCAGGGCCCCTAAAACTCAGGGGGGGTATTTTCTAGTGATGATTATCCATTTAACTCGCTGTCTAAATTGAATATTATAAAACTGTCGACTCAGCTGAGCTAGTCCCACACGTGGCCACCCTATACGAATTACATGACCCTTACGGACCGTAAGCATTATTTGTTACGGTCCGTAAGCTATGCCAAAAATTGTGTATAAATAGCAGACATTGGCACTTGCTTCTGGACGCTGAAACGACGAAAGAATTCATAAAATTCTTCGAGTTATCGTCTGATTATCACAATTAACACACACGAAACACTAATTAAGTATAGCGTGGTGCTGCAGAACAGGGTAATAACTCGATCGCTATTACGATTCATTGTCCGATCGATCAATGTACTCAATGGATGTTTAAGTGCTGCCCACATTAGGGTGATGTTTTGTCATTAATTGTGATTCCGACCGGATGTTGAGTGCCACCCGAATACGGGGAATACTCTGTCCTTCGTTGTGAATCCGATGGATGTTTAAGCATAGCACTTTGTCATTCGTTGTGAGGGTTGATCTCGTGAGTTATCGTAAATGCTGTATTAAGTTACTAACCTAGTTGTGTGCATGTTATTAAAATTAGGTTAAAAGACTAATCAGTAGTCTAAACTCTGCCCGTATAAATCTGAAATATTATCACAAGGTAGCTTCACTTTGGAATTATTAAGGTACGGATCCTTACCCCACTCCTTATTGCTTCATATTCAAATTGTTATAAACCATTAAATTCGTAAACTCCTCACGTCTTTGATTATCGATTCATTTGACAGTCCGTTGAATTCCTATTCTAAACTTTGAATTTAGCTTTCCTGTCATGCGATAGTTTTCTGTTAAGTTGTACTCATTATCGCATGTTTCTAATATAAGTTACGTTTGGTTATGAAAAGTATTTTGATAAGTTATGTAAATAAGACTATTTGTACTCTGATACCCTGAGTATCGCTTCTCATGGAGTGTCCCACGAGCATGTTGTTGCGGCATCGACATCATGTGCTCCATCCGTGACGGAGAGATCAGTTCACGGCGTCTCTTAAGTACAAGTGTGGTACATATAAGCTATTAGGGGGCGTATGGATCGATCCTAGGATTTAAGTATAAGGAGGTGGATAACGGGTATGCCAATTCGCCATCTCATGTGATAATTATTCAGGAGTAGCTACCTGTGTATTGTCACGTTTTAAGTTTGCTCATGGGTACATCCGTAAGATATGATTTTGAAAATTCGTTATTTGCATCGTGTTTCATCCGAATAAAGTGCTATTTGTTATTTGAGCCTAATATTCCGTACTGAGCATTCGGCTCATTCCATAAATTTTTGTATATATACAGGTACGCAGGTTACTTGGGGCAGGGAAAAGAGAGAAGAATAAAGCTTAGGAATAAATCTGAAGATGTTAGTAAATCAAGTCGAATATGTTCGCTTGTATATAAACCTTAAGTTTAGTAGTCGTGTGGTTGTATCCTTGTCCAATAAATAAATAAAGGAAATTATTACTTTTGTTTATGATACTGTTATTGTGACACATCAGCCCTTCCGGGTTGGGGTGTTACAGCTATGGTATCAGAGCAAAGGCTCTTTCCTGTAGAAAACTTGAAGATAGTAATAAAAACCTGTGAGGAATGGGTAGATATCTATGATAGGATTCAACTTGGTCTCTTATTTGGTTTAATTCCTATTTCTATTCGTATAGATATGCCTCCTCGTCGTCCGCTACGTAGGAGTACTCGTACTAACCATGTACGTAACAACACTTCTTCGAATGAGACTCCAGTTGATCCAAACGTAATTAATGCCATCAACCAGGCTGTTGCCGGGTTGCTTCCAAACCTTGTTGCTCAAACAGCTGAGGCCGTTATTCAACAAACTCGTCATCCAGAACGCACTAACACTAATCCAACCTCTGGTGGTGAAACTCGTGAGAATACCACGAACAATACTACTTATAGTATAGACATATGGATTAGTAAATTCCAAAAACAAAAGCCGAAATCCTTTAGTCACGCTACTAATCCAGTCGAAGCAAGAAACTGGATAGCTCATGTTGAAAAGATCTTCGGAGTTCTTGGAGTTCCGGAGCAATACAAAGTTAGATTGGCTACCTACAAACTTGAAGATGACGCACAAACTTGGTGGGAAGGATATAAGCAAGTCAAAGGAGGGGATGATTTTGACGCTAATCTTTCATGGGTCGACTTTCGTAACATCTTTTACGACAAGTATTTTTCGATCGCTGATAAAGAAGCTTATATCAGGGAGTATGCAGTGATTCGACAGGGGAATGATGAACCAGCCTCTGAGTTCATTACTCGATTTGCAAGGTTGGCTAGTATTGTAGGAAACGTTGTAGGATCAGCAGAAGCCCAGGCAGAAAAATGCAAGTGGGCAGTCAATGATCGAATTCGGAAGTCGATCATGTACATGAAATTTAAGGATATCACCAAAGTTGCTGATGCAATCAAAACTTTTGAATTCGAAAGGAAAGAATTTTTATCTCGAACCGGGGATAATAAGAAGAGAAATAGGGAAGGACAAATTAAGCAGGAAAACGGCCAATCATCCACTAAGCCACAGCATCAAGATCCCAAAGTGCAAGGAAATCAAAACTCTGGAAATCAGGCACGTCCATGGCAACCTAGACTGCAAAACCCGAAGCCTGCTCAGAACCAGATTCAGTTGTATGCAGAACCTATTAGAGCTCAACCACTGAATCAACATGTAAACCCAAATCAAATTACATATCTTCTATGTAATATTTGTGGTAAGAGGCATCAAGGCGTATGTCACCGGAGTACAGGAGCATGCTTTAGATGTGGCCAAACTGGACACATGATTAAGGAGTGTACAAAGAAAGATACTAAGAAGAATAACCGACCAAACGTTGCACCACCCAATGTTGGAGGAAGAGTTTTCACACTTTCTGCTACTGATGCTGCTAATGCCCCAGGTACTGTGTCGGGAACCCTTCAGCTTGGTAAACATAGTATCTATGTGTTATTCGACACAGGAGCGACTCATTCTTTAGTATCCCACTCGTTTACTAAGTACCTTCCGATAAAACCAACTCTCTTAAATCATACCTTAATCATTTCCACTCCCATGGAAAATTCATCCGCAATCACTTACGTATATAAAGATTGTCCGATCAGTATTGAATCTATGGTGTGTGAGGCAGACCTATTTCCAATACATATGTGTGACTTTGATGTTATTCTAGGAATAGATTGGTTGTCTAGACATCGCGTAACTATAGATTGTCATTCTCGCCGTGTTATTTTCGGTGATCTTCATCATCCTGATATTATATATCAGGGAACTCAAGCTCATAAATCTCTTAAAATTATCTCTGCGCTCAAGGCTCGAAAATTCATATCAAACGGTTGTGCTGGATTCCTAGCATCGATTAGGGATACTTCTGCTAGTGTTAAGAGTATCGATAACCACTCCGTTGTTCGTGAATATCCTGATGTATTTCCGGATGAACTACCGGGATTACCACCCGACCGTCAGGTAGAATTCACCATCGACTTGATCCCTGGTGCCGAACCTATTTCTAAAGCTCCATACCGTATGGCCCCGATGGAACTGAAGGAGTTGAAGGAACAATTGCAAGAATTGTTAGATCTAGGATTCATAAGACCCAGTGTTTCACCTTGGGGTGCTCCGGTCTTATTTGTGAAAAAGAAAGACGGTAGTATGCGCTTATGTATTGACTACCGAGAGCTGAACAAGATTACTATTCGTAATCAGTATCCTCTGCCTCGCATTGATGATCTCTTTGATCAACTTCAAGGGGCTCAGTTCTTTTCAAAAATCGACCTGAGGTCAGGATACCATCAGCTAAAGATCAAAAATGATGATGTTCCCAAGACCGCCTTTCGTACTCGTTATGGTCATTACGAATTTTTAGTTATGCCCTTTGGGCTAACTAATGCACCCGCAGTCTTCATGGATTTGATGAATCGCGTATTTCACAAATTCCTAGACAAATTCGTTATTGTCTTTATCGATGACATTCTGGTGTATTCTAAGAGTCGTGAAGAACATGAAGCACATCTACATACGGTACTTGGAACCTTGCGGCATGAGAAGTTGTACGCGAAGTTTTCCAAATGTGACTTTTGGCTTAGCCAAGTGGCATTTCTAGGTCATGTCATATCAGCAGAGGGAATTATGGTAGACCCAACAAAGGTTGAAGCTATTACAAAATGGCCAAGACCTACTTCTGTCACCGAAATACGAAGTTTCTTGGGTCTTGCTGGCTATTACCGAAGATTTGTTGAAAGATTCTCGGTAATTGCTTTACCACTCACAAAACTCCTAAGGAAAGGGGTGAAATACTCATGGAATGAGGAACAAGAGAAAAGCTTTGAAGAATTGAAGAAACGACTAGTATCCTCTCCAATACTCGCTCTCCCTTCTGGATCAGGAGGTTATCAAGTCTATAGTGATGCCTCAAAGAAAGGATTAGGTTGTGTGCTAATGCAACATGGGAAGGTTATCGCTTATGCCTCCCGTCAGTTAAAACCTTATGAAGTTAACTACCCTACACATGATTTAGAACTAGCCGCAGACGTCTTTGCACTTAAGATTTGGCGACACTATCTGTATGGTGAAAGTTGTGACATTTTTACCGACCATAAGAGCCTCAAGTACATATTCACCCAGAAAGAGCTAAATATGAGGCAAAGAAGGTGGTTAGAACTTTTAAAAGATTACGATGCAAATATTCAATACCATCCAGGCAAAGCCAATGTTGTAGCTGACGCGTTGAGCCGAAAGAATTCCGGGACTATATCTTGCTTACAAATTCAGCCTCGTATTAGGAGGGATCTCGAAAGAATGAACATTTGGTTTCAGGTTGGTAAATCTGATGGATATCTAGCTAGAATGCAGATTGAACCCGACCTCATATCACGGATCAAAGATGCACAGAAGCAAGATGGAGAACTTTGGGCAATTGTGCAAAATCTTGAGGTGGGTAAGCAATCTGAATTTCGTATAGACCATCATGGGGTGATTTGGTGCGGTAAGAGACTTTGTGTACCCGATGACTCCACCCTTCGTGAGTCATTGTTAGCCGAAGCTCACAGCTCACCATTTTCAATTCACCCAGGATCTACCATTGAGATTTAAGACAGAACTTTTGGTGGAATGGCATGAAGGAAGACGTTGCTCGATACGTAAGTAAATGCCTCACTTGCCAACAAGTGAAAATTGAACACAAACGAGCAAGCGGTCTGTTGCAGCCATTAGATATTCCCATATGGAAATGGGATGAGATCACAATGGATTTTGTTACCGGTTTGCCTAAGACATTCAAGAAGAATGATGTTATATGGGTTGTTGTCGATAGATTGTCGAAGTCAGCACATTTTCTACCAATTCAGCAAGGATTTTCGGTTAATAAGTTATCCGAAATATTTCTTCAAGAAATTATTCGACTCCATGGCACACCATCTTCCATTGTTTCCGATAGAGACCCACGTTTCACCTCACGATTTTGGAAAGGTTTTCAGGCAGCTTGGGGTACACGACTGAAGTTTAGTACGGCTTTCCATCCACAAACAGATGGGCAGTCAGAACGTACGATTCAGACCTTGGAAGACATGCTCCGAGCATGTGCACTTGAATGGTCTGGAAACTGGGATGAATATCTATGCCTTGTTGAGTTCGCTTACAACAATAGTTAGCAAGCAAGTATTGGCATGGCACCTTTTGAGCTTTTGTACGGTCGGAAATGTCGAGCACCGATATGCTAGGATGAAGTTGGAGAAAAGATTATTGAAGGGCCAGAACAAGTTCAGATTACAAATGAAAAAGTCACTATGGCCCGAGAAAAACTGAAAGAAGCTCAGAGCAGACAAAAGAGCTATGCAGATCAAGATAGACGACCACTCGAATTTAAAATTGGCGACCACGTTTTCTTAAAGGTATCACCTTGGCGTGGCGTTCGTAGATTTGGAATTAAAGGAAAGCTTAGTCCCCGTTTCATCGGTCCGTTTGAAATCCTTGAAAGAGTTGGAGAAGTGTCATATCGACTGGCTTTACCTCCTCAGCTCTCTCACGTTCATAACGTTTTTCATGTCTCCTCGTTAAGAGGATATAATTATCATCCACTCCATGTCATTAGTTATCCGTTACTTACAATTCACGAGGATTTGTCCTACGAAGAGGAACCAGAAGCCATCTTAGATCGACAAGAAAAGGTTTTGCGTAGGAAAGTAATTCCGTTTGTTAAAGTCCTTTAGAAAAATCACTCTGAACACGAAGCAACATGGGAATCTGAAGAATCAATTCGCTCTCTATACCCTAATCTATTCTAGTAATAGAATTTTAGTCGAGTAACGGTAAATCTTGCTCTTTGATATATGTTCAATTGTTTCTGTTTACGGTCATTTATGCTTTACCTTATGTGAATATATCTTAGCTATGATTAAGCATATCTATGTAGGAAATATCAGTATCAATAGTCACTCTAGTATCTGTAAGTCTCTATTGACTTATCGTACGGTAAGATATTTTATTAAGATACGTTATAGAAGGACCATTAGGGCACATATATAAGGTAATTGACAATTATAGTCATGAACGTAATTATGAATTTCAGATACACATGTGTGGTTAGGAGATTCTGGTTATATAAGTTAGTAACTCTGCTATGAAAGTTTCGTTTCTGTTACTTATGCGATATGTTTGAAAAATTTCGAGGACGAAATTTCTTTTAAGGGGGTAATAGTTGTAATGACCCTAAATTTAAAAAATCATTATTCTAAAAATAAAAGAATAATAATAAATTAACAATTATCTTATAATCCATCTTTCTGTATATCAACCAAAACTATTATTAGTATTTATAAATTACTCACTAGGAAACCCTAATTAAGACACCCAAGTGATTCTGCACCAACCCTAAAATTTTCAGAATTTTCAGAATCAGGATCAGGGCCCCTAAAACTCAGGGGGGGTATTTTCTAGTGATGATTATCCATTTAACTCGCTGTCTAAATTGAATATTATAAAACTGTCGACTCAGCTGAGCTAGTCCCACACGTGGCCACCCTATACGAATTACATGATCCTTACGGACCGTAAGCATTATTTGTTACGGTCCGTAAGCTATGCCAAAAATTGTGTATAAATAGCAGACATTGGCACTTGCTTCTGGACGCTGAAACGACGAAAGAATTCATAAAATTCTTCGAGTTATCGTCTGATTATCACAATTAACACACACGAAACACTAATTAAGTATAGCGGGGTGCTGCAGAACAGGGTAATAACTCAATCGCTATTACGATTCATTGTCCGATCGATCAATGTACTCAATGGATGTTTAAGTGCTGCCCACATTAGGGTGATGTTTTGTCATTAATTGTGATTCCGACCGGATGTTGAGTGCCACCCGAATACGGGGAATACTCTGTCCTTCGTTGTGAATCCGATGGATGTTTAAGCATAGCACTTTGTCATTCGCTGTGAGGGTTGATCTCGTGAGTTATCGTAAATGCTGTATTAAGTTACTAACCTAGTTGTGTGCATGTTATTTAAATTAGGTTAAAAGACTAATCAGTAGTCTAAACTCTGCCCGTATAAATCTGAAATACTATCACAAGGTAGCTTCACTTTGGAATTATTAAGGTACGGATCCTTACCCCACTCCTTATTGCTTCATATTCAAATTGTTATAAACCATTAAATTCGTAAACTCCTCACGTCTTTGATTATCGATTCATTTGACAGTCCGTTGAATTCCTATTCTAAACTTTGAATTTAGCTTTCCTGTCATGCGATAGTTTTCTGTTAAGTTGTACTCATTATCGCATGTTTCAAATATAAGTTACGTTTGGTTATGAAAAGTATTTTGATAAGTTATGTAAATAAGACTATTTGTACTCTGATACCCTGAGTATCGCTTCTCGTGGAGTGTCCCACGAGCATGTTGTTGCGGCATCGACATCACGTGCTCCATCCGTGACGGAGAGATCAGTTCACGACGTCTCTTAAGTACAAGTGTGGTACATATAAGCTATTAGGGGGCGTATGGATCGATCCTAGGATTTAAGTATAAGGAGGTGGATAACGGGTATGCCAATTCGCCATCTCATGTGATAATTATGCAGGAGTAGCTACCTGTGTATTGTCACGTTTTAAGTTTGCTCATGGGTACATCCGCAAGATATGATTTTGAAAATTCGTTATTTGCATCAAGTTTCATCCGAATAAAGTGTTATTTGTTATTTGAGCCTAATATTCCGTACTGAGCATTCGGCTCATTCCGTAAATTTTTGTATATATACAGGTACGCAGGTTACTTTGGGCAGGGAAAAGAGAGAAGAATAAAGCTTAGGAATAAATCTGAAGATGTTAGTAAATCAAGTCGAATATGTTCGCTTGTATATAAACCTTAAGTTTAGTAGTCGTGTGGTTGTATCCTTGTCCAATAAATAAATAAAGGAAATTATGACTTTTGTTTATGATACTGTTATTGTGACACGTCAGCCCTTCCGGGTTGGGGTGTTACACTTTTGATATTTTTTTATATCTCATATAGTATTTAATACTTTTTTATATGTTATATAATATATGGACCCAATTGTGATAGGACCGAGCCTTTTCTAATCATATATACTAGTCGATTTCAATGATATATTCTTTTAGCTTTTGTAAATAACCATAACACAATAAAAAATTGGTCTATTTCTGCAACTGAATGTCCACAGGATAAAAAAAGGCACTTTTGACGGACTTCTTTTTATCAACAAATTTAGGATAAATGAATAATATCCTAATTGAATATTTTTTTATAAATAAATAAATAAAGGCGAATATTTGTTAAATGAGTATATATCTTATCTTATCTTACTATATAATAAAAGAAACCATTTAGGGACACTTGTCATCATATTAGGCCATCACTTATAGATAATTATTATTTTAGTTTAATCTCCTTTAATTAATTATAGATAACCATCCTATTAAATATTATTTAGTTTAATATCTTATATTATAGATAACACTACTACTAAATATTATTAGTTTAATATCTTATGGAAAATTATTATTTAGTTTAATCACATTCTCATTTATAATATTATTTATTTGAATTAATTATATTTGAACGTTTTGTTTAGTTTGGTATCAAATAGATTTTACGAAACTTAAAATAAAACTAACTAATATTATTTATCATTTATACATCTACGGAGTTTTAAATAAATGGTTAAATTTATTGAGATTTCGATAACAAATTTTGCAACTAACAGAATAATCTATTTTTATCATGAAAACCAAACTTTGTATTAATATATTAAATATTTTTATTTTCACTGTACAAAATTACATTTACTCGACCCATGTAATACATGAGGTTTTTTAAGATATAACTTTTTTATTATTTGATATATAAAATTAGATTTATTCAATTCGTACAATACACGGGGTTTTTTTAAGGATATATATTTTTTATTATTGAGTACAAAAAATTACATTTATTCAAACCGTGTAATGCGCATATTTTTAAAGATATAATTTTTTATTATTTGGTATATAAAATTACATTTATTCAACCCGTGTAACAAATAAGGTTTTTTAAAGATGTATTATTTTATTATTTGATAAACAATATTACATTTATTCAATCTGTGTAATACACGTGGTTTTAAATATATAACTTTTTTATTTGGTATATAAAATTATATTTATTCAACCCGTACAATATGGTTCTTATAAATATAACTTTTTATTATTTAATATATAAAAATAAATTTATTTAACCCGTACAATAAATGAGGTTTTTAAAGTTATATTCTTTTATTATTTAGTTTATAAAATTTATATATTCCACCCCGTGTAATACACGAGGTTATAACCTAATTTTTATATAATATATTAAGGCTACAGGACTATATATCCAAAATCTTTGCATGCTTTAATAGAAACCTTGTTCTATCATTTGTAACAAGTGTAAAATTGGTAACGTAATGGTTAAAATATATAATTAAAAAATATAAACTATATAACAAAAATAATAAAAGCTGCAATTTTGGAAGCATGAATTTAAAAGTGACATTAAAACACAATTATAAGGTTCTTTTATTCACCAAATCACAATTAAAAAACTGGCACACGTAACAAAACCACAAAGGTAAACATATATATTTTGTGTATCACAACAAAGCCAATCTCATATAGGGTTGATCGATCTACTCGTCCATTGCCAAATCCTCAATAATACTCATCTTGTTGAGTGGATTGTTAAAGGCTTGGAAGTCACAATACTTGCAACTAGAAGGCAAGATGGATCCCATCCCGAGTTTTTGATGATGATCAAGATGCTCAACTTCCAACCGTGATGAATACTTATGTGCGATGACAACCGAGTTAATCACCTCATCTTGAGGGTGAAAGATTGACAAAACCTCAAACCCATGAAGATCTTCCGGTTTAACAACCGGATAAAGAAAAGCACGAGCGCCATGCGCGCTCCTTAGCATCAACATTGCCCCAGGTGCCATGTACTTAGCCAGATGTTCAATCACTTTAACCTTATCCTTGATGTCCATCCCCACAAGCGCAGCCAAGAAAACCACATCATACTCCTTCAAATCATCAGTCACTTCCATTATATCGGTCGTGTGAAAGAACATCCTTTGGGACAAGTCAGGATCAGGTGAAACAAGCCTCGAAGCCATTGAATTTGCCGAATCATCTATGTCATAGTTGTGAAATTCAGTGTTCTTGAGATGATACAATGCTAGGACAATTGAAGTGAGAGGGAGGGGGCCTGACCCCACAAATGCAACGCGCTTGGGAGCAACATCTTGTTCAACCGAGTAGTGTTGGTTGAGGATGTCGAATTCGAGCTGGCTAAGTTTGAGGTAGTTGGAGTAATAAGGAAACACATCAAGATGATGAAGAGGGTTTGGAAATGTGGCTAAAAGAGTGGAGAAATGAGCCTCTAAATAGCCTTCAGCCTCACCACAAAGTTTAATGAGTTTAGACCTTGTTTCTTGAATGTTTTGTGGAAGAGTGGCTACGTTGATGGAAGATGGTGGGATGCATGCGACCACGAGCTCGGTGAAGAGACTATTAACGTCTGGTGATGGCTTGAGGGTTTCTAGTTTGGAGATTTTGGCATAGATTTCGCACACTTTAGTGACCAAACCGGACTCTTGGTGAAGTGAACCCATGAGGTCTGGTCAAGAAAAAAAGAAAAGATTCTGGTCAAGTGGGCAGTTGTCAAGAAGAAGAAGGAATTAGAGATTTGTGTGGCGTACGTTATCGAGAGGAGTGTGGCCTATTTATGGACGATATAGTGGTCCCAAATAATTTGGAGACAAGGGGTGAACCTTGCTTTTTTCTCATTTAACACATATAATTAATAAGTTTGAAGGAATATATTTTATTTTCATCCTGGTTAAATTTAAAATAAGAGCATGCAAGATTTAAGAAATTTCCAAATAATATATTTCTTGTTGCACCTATTATAGTTATAATTTTAAATGGAGGAAATATTAAATTCAATGGAAAATCACGTTTGTTGACCAAGAAAAACAATACAAAAATACCATTGACTTTTGTTTTCGCAATAGTTCTATCCAATGAAAGAACTACAAGTTCTATGTGTCACTTAGTGCACTTTTCATATACTCTACGCTCTAGCCATCCAATGAGGTGTTGGCACATGAACATTGGGTGTAAATGAGCCGAGTCGACTTCGGACTCAATTAGGTTTGAGCTCATACATTTAACTAACAAGAGCGAGAGAGTTTGACTCGTGAGTAACTTTAAGCAATTTTTTTTCTTTTTTTGTAATAGAATTAATGTTTTTAGAACCGGACCGGACATCAAACCAGACGTCTTACCGGTTTAATGGTCGGGCCGGTCGAACTGGATTTAAGAACCGGATAATTTTATAATTAGTTTAATAATTTTGAAAAATGAAATATAAATTAATACTACAAGTTAACTAATTATAGATTAAATTATAATAAAAAATAAATCATTGTATAAGTTGTGTTACCATTTTATAACTAAACAAAGCATAAGGGCTGAAAACATAAATTAAGAAAAAAAAGTCAAATGTTGCTAGGAAAACACAAAAAAAGGGAAAAAAAAAATTTAAAAACCCTCCACCGACATAGCCTTTTTATAGGTTATATAATAAGTAAAAAGTATGGTTAGCGTGTGTATACATATAATAAAAATAAATTTTAATGTATCTTAACAACAAAATAAATGAATATATTAGGAAATATTTAAATGTATAACTTGTTTTAGGAATGGGGTGTGATAAATACACCCAACATATGGATTAATATACCAAATTAGTCAAATTTGATAATGATTAAGTACTTTAATACATTATTTTATTCTAAAGTCAAAAGTTGTTGGACCATTTACGTGACCCAAAAAGTCAATCCGAGTAGCTCATCTTCATGTATGAAGGCGGAATCAACATATATGAAGTTACAACAGCATATCCTTTCTAATTTCTATCTTTTTATTGCTTTCTGATGATATTTTGACAGTATATCGTCCCACAAGCAATGACCTAGATTCGCTCCAAACGTTACAAATGAACACAACATCAGGCTATATATAGTGTGTGTGGTTCGCTTATGTGAACTGCCACAAAAGCGAATCAGCCACATTGACATAAAAGCGAACCAGACCTAATGACCTATAAGCGAACCAGACCTAACATGGTCACATAAGCGAACCTGTCAACATTTTTCATGATTTCGACATTCTAAACCCTATGTTGACCCATATTGACCTAAGACTTGATGTAGACGAAGTCAACAGACATTCCGTGCACTAACAGACTCCCCCTTGGATGTTGACGTAGTCTTTTAGCATCTTCAGATCCGTAGTCTTCAGTCTTAGTCTTTTCACCAACTCTGTCTATCTTCACAAGCATTCTTCACAAGTTTCAGCATCACCTTGCTCTAACTTCAACTTCCCAATAACTGTTGATCCAAACTCCCCCTTTCACAGACTCCCCCTCTCAGTATGCTGGAATCTTAAGATATCTGGTTCAAGCTTTAACATTTAGCTTCCGTGGGAATAATGAAGTCCAAAACCTGTTACCCTGCACATCCTCTACCTCAACATAAGTTTTACAAATTTATAACAATTGAATTTAAGAAACTTACTGGTAGACATCATTAATTCAACAAACATACTAGTTACATCAAGTTCAAATGAATGACCTTGATTAACTAAAACCCTCAATCTTTCAAAAACATTTGTATATAACATTCAAAATTTTCAACATATTCTCCCAAACCAATTCATCATGTTTAGCATTTGAAATTTTGAATATCTGCTCTTCAACATCAGTTGTCGAAAATCTTTTTGAATTTTCAAAATTTTATGCTAAAACACTCCGAAAATCTTTTTGGATTTTTGATCTTGACTGAAATGCAGTAAACAAATATATACAAACAATATTTTTGTGAGTTTGTGTAAGAGGATCATATCAGTTTCTGAAAACAAATCACTAGCACCGTTAAGCTTCATTTCATACTCAGACTTAAACAATTCACCTCGATTATCGATATACTGATCCATCTTAAATTCCCACACAAATTTCAACTTATTCAGGATACAATTTAGATGAATTAAGAACTTAGATCATTCATGTGTCCCACCTCTTGAATATACTCCCGTATCCAGAATCTCAATAATCAGTCTTACAGGTGAGAATACTACAATGATATCTGTATATAATTTAGGTATGCGAGGGCCGAGGGATCTCAGATCGATACTTCCGTATACGCAGAGAGATATCAGCTTCGACTTTACGGTATGTCCCCTTTAGAGGATCTTTTTGCTTACAACAGCAGCATTTATCAATTTTATTGTTTCAGCATGCTGAGGGTTTAATGCTGTGTTTCAAGCATTGCAGCAAGTATTAGCCAGGGACTAGGTCAGAATCACCGTTCAGCAGAAGTCCCGGAATAATACCCCAGACATCATAGAGTATAAAGACCTAGTATATCAGATTAAGAAACCTTTCAAACGAGATTTCAGGGGTTACCTATATATCCAAGTAGTGTTCCCCACGAATTCACAAGTTTGAATTTTAGGTTTATATCCCGAATAAATCTACTAAATGTGTGAAAACCTATCGACACATCATCAGTAAGATTGTTTAACTCTTTTATACTTTTCAAATCTTTAGCATGCTGTGATAGTTCACTGATTTACTATCATTTCCTCTTTTTCACAACAAAACTCATTTTTTGCTTTTTCAATGTTTTTGACATTTTCAAAATTTCTAATTTTTTTAAAATTTTCTCCCCCTAAAATCAAAATATGTTTCAATTTTGATTTCCTGGGAAAATTTGAAAACAAACTATTCAAGAAAACGTGACAAACTGATATCGAATCGCTTCAATTCGCCATTCTCTTGGCATAAACAATCAGAACTCCCCCTGACAACAAACTATTTTCCCATTTAGATTTCAAAACACTTAAGTTTGTTTTAATCAAATGGTTTTTCCGGAAAATTAGTTTTGTTTGTCTTTCTACAAACTCGGGGTTTCATCACATTGTTCTTTTTCAACCATTTTAAAAAAATTAACAATTAAGACCCTTGTCAACAACAAACACTAGTAGAAAATCAAGTACAACTTAATGTCCCTGATTTACCACTTGTAAATCGAAATATCACAGTTACCATCCTGTGAATTTCTCAAGAATAATGCCGATACCTGCTTCACGCTTACCAACCTGGAAGCTCCGGCAAGTCAGGTTTTTCTTATTTGAAAAGATTCACCCAAGCCTGACCAGCCTTGGGTTTAACAGTTTTTACCTCAACAGATAGCTCTTCTGGTTTTGACAAACCAGAATCATTGCCTGAATATGGCTCTTTTGACTTTGACAAGTCAAATTCATCGCCTGATGGTGGCTTGTCTGACTTTAACGCATCAGATTCATCACCAACCATTTTCTTCTTCTCCTTTTTCTCCTTTGTCCTCAGATTTGCATCTGAAGAATTCAATTTATTTGGCTTTGCAGTCGAGTGAGTTGATTCATCAGAACTTTTATTTAATCTGTCCGGTGAACCTGAAGACAAAATTTTCTCGAGATACTCTCTCGCCTTCTTCCTTTTCTTTCGCAGTCTGTCTTTCTGCCCCTGTGAAAGTTTAACTTTCTTTTCTTGAATTGTCTGATCCTGAACTTTAGGTTTTAGAACCTTCTGTTCATGGTGCTTGACATTGACTGGTTTCTTTGCCATTCTTTGAGATTCAACCCTCGATCTTCCCATTGATCTCCTTGGGCAATCTTTGGCAATATGTCCTCTGATTTGACAATTATAGCATCTTCTCGTCTCATAACTCCAATTCTGGCAGTTAACAGCAATGTGTCCTCTCACACCACAGGTGTAGCACACTTTGTTATCGTACCATTCACCACTTTCACACCATATGCTTGATCATAACATTGTCTGGCTTTGTGGTAATCATCACTCTTCTTGAAAACTGATTTTGGCTTTGAAGCACTGTGGTCAAACCTGCACCACTTATTACCAACATTTTGTGAGTTTTCATTTTTAGATTTTTGTGATTTTTGACAATGATTGGATGACTTATCTGATGAGCTTTTATTTTCATTTTTAGAATTTTTCAAATTTTTATCTTTTTGATTCTGTTCTACACTCTTCTTAACAGGTTTTTGTTTAGAACATTCACCTGTTTCAGTAGATTGCAAAACAGTATTTTTAAATTTTTCTTGTAAATCTAAAAATATTTTTCTTTTCTTTTCTTTTTCATCATCAGATATTTCATCACAATCTTCAATTTTGACTTTGACTTTGTCAAAATTTGTGACATTGTCACTTATTGGAATAGAATTGATCGGTTTTGGACACTCATATGGTGCCGAAGTCACAAAACCTTTCAATTTCACTTCAAGCTCTTTGATTTTCATCCGAGCTTTTTCAGCTTCTTTTTCAAGCTGAATGATTTTAGCAAGATGAGAATTGATTTCAATTTGTTTTTCAAGATTATTTTTACCAAAAATATCTCTCTCATCTTCTAAAATCTTGATTTGATTTTGAAAATCTTTTTCTTTTTCTTTCAAAACTTTGTTTTCCAATGTCAAACTGTCCACTTCATTCAACAGTTTGACATTTTCAGTTTTCAGCTTTTCACAGTTCAAGCTCAACTCCAAAATATGTTCACCATCAACTTTCTTTTCAGCTTTCAAAATCTGAATATCTTCAACCTGTTTCTTCTCTTTCTGAACAACCTCAAAGACTAGTGTGTCTTCTGCAATCTTTTTCTTAAACACTGGTTCAGATTTCTCAGATACAGATTTTTCAGATTCTTCTTTCTTTGAAATTACTTCCTCAAAAACCTGCTGTTTTTCCGTAACAGCTTCTTGCTTAATTTCTTCAACATCTGCTGCCTTTTGATTTACCTTTTTCGCAGCAAGTTTATTCTTGAGCTCATCAATTTGTTCTGCAAAAGAATCATTAACCATTTCAGATGAAAATAACTGTTTATAAAACTCAAGTTTCTCAAGTTCTTTGCTATCATCATCACACTCTTCATCAGATGAGTATGAATGATCAAAAACTGGAACTTTTTCTGAAATAACTTCTGAAACTTTTTCATCTTTTTCAGAACTAACTTCAAAACTCTTTTCTATTTTATCCACACCAATTTTTGAATCCTTGTTTATTGAAAATGATTTTCTAGTATTTTGTTTTCCAGCAAGAATATCAATAATATCCATTGAATTATTGTTAAAAATATCATTTCCAAAGTAACCATATTCATCATCACTATCCATATTTAGATAACAGTTTTCACAATGTCAATCACTTTCAAATGAAATTATCCTGCTCAAACAAAATCGCCTTGAATCACCCAACTATGTTCGTTCGAGCGAACCAGAAAATGATCGTTCGAGCGGACCAGATAGTGTCCGTTTGAGCGGACCAGCTAATGTTCGTTAGAGCGAACCAACAGATGTCCGGATAAGCGGATCAAACAATACCAAGATGTTCTTTCGAGTGGACCACAAAATGTCAGAAAAGCGATCAAACTATGTCCGAATATACGGACCAAATAAGCGAGTCAACAATGTCCGTTCGAGCGGACCAGACTTGTTCGAATAAGCGAACCTAACCTGCAATTTTGACAGCGAAATCGAACTAAAAATCTTAGATTTCTCCTAAACGGTTAGGAATTTGGATCTGAAACTTTCAAGGATTATTCTATACACAATTCCGATCACAATGATATATATAATATCCAATTTCGTCCACTAAAATGCCGTAGATCTGAGTTCAAAGTTTCTGTCCGAAAACTGATTGAATTTTCTTAAAATTGATTGAGTTTTACTATGTTTTAACGTCTGATACTGTTACGGATTGTTTAAAAGACAAATTCGCTCAAAATACTTGAACTTTAGATCATTCTGACCGTAGGAACTATTGAAAACCGAAAAAGTATGCAAGAAAAAGAGTAGAAATCAGAGATTTTTGTAGATCTAAGCTGTAGTAGTATGAACTCCTCGTCCTGAGCTCTGATACCACTTGTTGGACCGTTTACGTGACCCAAAAAGTCAATCCGAGTAGCTCATCTTCATGTATGAAGGCGGAATCAACATATATGAAGTTACAACAGCATATCCTTTCTAATTTCTATCTTTTTATTGCTTTCTGATGATATTTTGACAGTATATCGTCCCACAAGCAATGACCTAGATTCGCTCCAAACGTTACAAATGAACACAACATCAGGCTATATATAGTGTGTGTGGTTCGCTTATGTGAACTGCCACAAAAGCGAATCAGCCACATTGACATAAAAGCGAACCAGACCTAATGACCTATAAGCGAACCAGACCTAACATGGTCACATAAGCGAACATGTCAACATTTTTCATGATTTCGACATTCTAAACCCTATGTTGACCCATATTGACCTAAGACTTGATGTAGACGAAGTCAACAGACATTCCGTGCACTAACAAAAGTAATAATAATTATGTTTTTTATGTTATTTTATTTTATAATACTTTTGTTACTTTTGTTACTTTTTTATATTTTGTTATTCTATTATTAGTATTAATATCAATATTAATAAATATATAATCTAGACACTTTATTATAAACACGAAAGTGAAAAAGATCATCATAAATAAATAATGTAACACCCCAAAAAGATTTACTAGACATAAAAGTTAAATCAATTAAAGATTTAACTTAGTTAATGGAAATGATACAAATATTAGTAATGTAATGGAAAAGGTATAAGATAAATAAGAAAATAAACTAGAAGGACCAAAGGTGTAAATTACTAAAACTCAATTTATAAAAAAAAGAATTAAACCCAAAACACACACAGTGTGTGTGTCTGGGGATCGAACAAGAACAGGAGCACAAGGGTTACAAGGGGAAACCCTTATTTCAAAGAATCAAGCAATTAAACTTGAAATTGAAGGATAATCCACTGCATGAACATCAAATAACGCTCTACTGAACTCGATTATTGAAGTGGCGTAAAAGAAAAGCTCAAACGCTAGGAAAATTGGAATACTCGCAAGATCGAGGTATGTTGTTTTATGCATACAAACTTTATTTTGTAACTTGTCGTTTTATATCAAAATCATAATTATGGTAGTCCGTAGTAGTTATGTTATAGATAGCATGACCCGTCATAAACGGGTCATATGAAAAGAAAGTTTATGAATGATATTGTGTTATGATCGGTTTGTCTCGAATAGACCGTATATTGAAAGTTATGTATGAAAGGAATGTAATTACTCGAACCATTATAAACGGATTAGAGTTGATGAAAGTACAAAAGATGAAAGGAATGTATTCGTCCGTGGTAAACGGACCGAATGGAAGTTTATGTTACGAATGTAATTACCCGTTTCTAGCGGGTTAATAAATGTATGTTTTATCTCAGTAATGAGATAGTATGATTTGACCCGTTTCAACGGGAAAATAATGAATGGTATGTTTTATCTCTATTTTGAGATAAGTATGTTTGACCCGTTTCAATGGGTAGTAAGTGCAAGAACAATGTGAAGACATGAAAATAATGAATGGTATGTTTTATCTCTATTTTGAGATAAGTATGTTTGACCCGTTTCGATGGGTAGTAAGTGCAAGAATAATGTGAAGACACGAAATAGATGAATTGGTTTATTAGATAAAATGTAACATAGTTAATGGAATTTAACTCTTTCAATTTGTTGTTTGATGTAGGTAAATTCTCTGCATAATGGCTTGGCGACTTGGAATGAACACACACGAATCATGTCCATCATGCGCTTCCGCTACTTTGTAATTATGTTATGGGTCAAAAATACTTTTGTGGTATATAACTTTTGTTTAGTAACTAGACCTTAAAGCTTAACATGTTATGTCTTTTGAACGTGTCGTAGAATTTCTTGAAATGATGATGCTTGTTAAAAAAACAGGAAACCGCTCATGTTACGGACGGGTCATGCCCAATTTTTGTTAGAAATAGTATGTCATTAATAATATTTCCGAATGTGCATTAAGGGTGTTTCAAATACTTTTGTTACAAATAATTTATGTTTAGTTGTTAAACTTTAAATCTTAGTATGCCACGTCTTACGTATAAATCTAGTTGGTTGCGAATGTCTAAACGGAAATGGTTTTTGTATGAACAATTAAGTTTATTTCTAAAGGTATGTAAAAAGTTCAAATTGGGTCGTGATTTTCGACAATAAAGTATTGAGTTTAGACCTTATGGAAACTGGACGTTTCAAATAGATAAAAAGTCTCTAATAAAAAAGTAAACGTACAAACATTAAAACAGTAAACGTGGCACTTCGTTCAAAAATCTTCTTAAAATCTTCAAATAACATGTGATTTTAATAATTATAGTTGTATTTGATAAAACAAATATGTTATTATATTTATTTTATTAACCCCTGAGATAAAGATTAAATTTGAACTCACGAACTCTTTCGTGGTAGTTAAATCAACAACTTTGTTTTTATTAAAAACAAAGAAAATCTTATAGTAGGAAAGTATTTATTTATTTTTACCAATTAAATAGTACATTTTTGTTTTGATAAAAAAATTGTCTGTCAAATATTTTTACATGTTTCATTCAATTGAAGATATCTTATAACTAATGTTATTAGTTTTATAAAATTATACTGTATTTTGTTATTTATATAAAAAAAGTAAATACACCAATTACCGTATATAAATTTGACTGATTATTAAAATAAAATTTTAACTTTTTTTCCAAAAAATATTCAAATCAATTTTTTAAAAACAAATACGTCTTTAAAGTTGTCTTTCAATTTTTATAAGATTTGCAGCAAAAAATTAAAATTAATAATTGAGGCTAATGATTGAGTAATAAATAGTTAGATAATAATTAATGACTACTATTACATTTTCTCTCTCCTGCCCATCTCTTTAAAAGTTGACTTTTGAGTGTATTTAACACAACTCTTTAAGAATACAAATGGACTTTTTAATGATAATACATATTGGGAACTTCAAATATATAGTACATTTTATGGGGAATGTCATGATTTTTTTTGCATATATGAGGCAGGTTATTGACTTTTTTTTCTACATAGAAATCGTAAATTGTTTCATCAGTAATCTTCATCTAAAAGAACTAGTGTCCCTAAATTGTTTTGAATATAATAGATCAAACTGGAAGAACTAAACTCAAGATTCATCGTTTGGGTCTTCTAGATGTGACAACCGGTAATTTACGGCTCTTAATTTCACGCAAAACGAACATTAGACGATTATAAGTATAGTTTAAGACTCAAATTAACCTAATTAGGCCTTTGGAGTGTCTAGGAACGACGAACAGGCTTTACAATGCGCGAAAGGTGGCTTACGGAAAAACCACTGAATATTAAATGGTAACGAACTGAAATCGAACAAAATACTGACAAAGCTGACAAATACGAATTTTATATTTTATTCTTATAAATTTAGTTTGGCGAATTTATCGTGCTTCCGTACGTCACAAAGCGCAAACGTGAAAGAAAAACGCGACTGCAGGAACGCACCGACGACGAGACGGAAGCCTTGGAGACGCGTAATACCTTCAAAACTAAAATTTTACGATATATTTAGCTTCGTAATTAAATTTTAATAACCGCAATCGAAACGGGATCGAAAAACGGATTAAAAACGGCAAACAACGTAATTTACGCGATTGTTAGCGCAACAGGCGAACAAACGCGCAAACACTGACTACCGACCCCAATTTATGTGTTATTGACTTTAAATACAGACATTACTATATTTCACGAGGATCGGGTGCTTTAACGGGCTCTAGAAAGGGGATTGGGCCGCTTGGGAGACACACATGTACTAACGGGCCTTAGGCCCGACCCACTCCCAAACCCTACCTATATAAAGCCCTTAAACCCTAATGTTCCTCATTTGTATCAGCCGCTTAACAAATCCTTTTTCCCTCCCACACTTTTCTCTGCAGATCTAAACACACACCTAGAAACCTTATCCTCACTTTCATATCATCTTCAAAACACACAACAACAATAGTAGCTCTCACTCCCTCCCTCTCGATTTCCTGTCCAGGCAAGCATGTCGGCCGGCTACCGGCCGTATTACCGGCAACGGTACCTCCGACTTCTCTAGCGAATACCCCACAACTTCCCTTCTCATACCCTATCATACCTACATACCTCAGAGTCGCAAGAGAGAGAGAGAGAGAGAGAGAGAGAGAGGGGGAGAGGGAGAGAGATAGAGAGACCAGGAAGAAAGAGAGAGAGACACAGCTACGGGGTGATGACGTTGATTTTTCGACAAAGATTCACGGCGGCGGCGGTGGTTTTGAATTCAAACTCCGTCAGCTGCGTTTCTCGGAGACCGACATAAAAGTCGGCAACAAAAAGGCAGCGGCGGCGGGTGAAAGAGAAGACGGCGGAGACGCCGATTTTTTCGGCGACTGCTCGTCAGCGTGGCGGCACATCTTGTTTCGGCGACATCAACGACAGCCGCATATGTTGAAGATTGACGACAAAAAGAGGGTGCTGATGTTGGAGGTACTCGACGGTGACAACAGTCACCGGGGCCACGCCGTTCCAAACACGGGTCAGGTTTGTTTGGTTCAGACTAAACTCGAGTTCGGGTGTTTCACTTCAAAGTGTGGATTCAAGATTTTGTTTCGGGTCACGTCAGAATTGTTGCAGCTCGGGTAATCTTTGGGAGCTTCGGGCCTTTTCGGGTTAAGTTCGGGTTCGGGTTCGGGTGAAGTCCAGTCAAACCGGGTCAGAGATTGTTCGGGTCAAGCTTGGTTCAGTTATGGTTCAACGAGTCTGGTCAGATTGGTTATGGGTTCAGGTCAACAAAGTCAACCTTGGTCAGCGGCTCGGTCAACTGTGGTCAACGGCTTCGGTTCGGGTCTCGGGATTCGGGTCAGTTTTGGAACTCGGTCAGCTTCAACTTCGGGCTCGGTCGACTCAGCGAGTCAACTCGGTCAACTCAGTCAACGTCTTGACACGAGGATTGGTAAAGATTTTACGGTGCGATTTATTTCGTTATTTTTATAGTTCTATTTATTTTCTTGAAAACGAGCTCGAACCGATTCGATTAAAGTATAGTTACGTTTTGATATAGTTGACAAAAATTGATATATTGTGATTGGTTATTGAATTTTGAAAATTATAACGACAACTTTTGTTGTCGGGGCCGTCCAAAAACAGAGGAAACTCTACCAGTTTTTCGAGAAAATCCGAAAACAAAACGTGTTTTATCGTAAAACGACAACTATCGATATCAAGCGACTTCTATGGAAACCAATACAAATGTATATATTTTCTTCGACGACACCTTATAACGTACAAGAACAACGATAACGCGAACCCTTTTTTTTTATAAAAATAAATATAGTTTATATATTTATTTCAAATATCAAACAACACGAAATCTTTTATCAAAATAAAGATAGTTATAGATTTATTTCAAACACCAAACCTTTTGAAGACCACTTTTCTTTTGATTTTATGACTGTTGTAGTTGGATAGACGATTTGGACAAGGGTGATGTGACCCTGTAGTCCCTTTTGATGTATGGTACGTTGTAGAACATGTAAAACTGTAATTGTGGTCATTGATATATGAAAGCTCAATCGCAACATTCTCATTATATACGTTGTTGAACTACTTGTTTGTGTTATGATTGGGATGTTATGTGTTTACTTGTGTTGATGAATGTTATTACTTACACGTACTACATATTTATATGCACAAGACCTGACCTATACAATCTTCTTTAGAAGATGCATCCTCGAAGAGACAACACACTGCCTACGACTGAGGCTGAGTTACAAGAACGGATTTCACGGGCGATAGCACAACACGAGGCCCTACGCTCCGAACATAACGGAGGTACCTCGGGAAGCAACCCACCTCTTGGTAATGCTTAAGTCACTAAAAGACACATTACATTACTTTTGGGTATTCCATGTGCGATCGCTAATGCTTTATATGAACGATGTTGCTTATACAGGCTGTACCTATAAGCAGTTTCTAAACTGTAAGCCTCTAAATTTCGACGGCACCGGGGGTGCTGTGGCTTTTGTTCGATGGATGGAGAAGACTGATTCTGTGATAAGAATGAGCAAATGTGCGCCGGAGCACCAAGTTACCTATATCTCTGGATTGTTCTTAGATGGAACGTTATCATGGTGGAATCTCCAAGTCCAGACCTTGGGAGAAGAGGCCGCATATGCCATGACATGGGATGAAATGAAGGAACCCATGCGCAAGAAATATTGCTCCAGGGCTGAAATTCAAAAGCTGGAAACTGAATTCTGGAACCTCAAGATGGATGGTCCGAAGATTGCAGAGTATGTGCAGAGATTTCACGACCTATCTCGCGTGGTACCATACATGGTTGATCCGGAATTCAAACGCATCGAGCGTTTTATTTGGGGGTTGGCACATCAGATTATGAGTATGGTGACGACGTTAAAGCCTGCCACAATCACCGAGGCTATTGACCTAAGTGTGGTATTAACTGAGGAAGTGATCAGGTTAAACAAGTTTTCGATCTCTGACCAGAAGAAGAAGGAGACTCATGTTGAGTCATCCGGTGAGAACAAAAGGAAGTTCTTAAATTTTAAGAAAGGTACCAGTGGTGCAAACAAGAAGAAAGGAACAAACCCACCAGCTGAGGTCAAAACTGGTGCTGAAAACAAAGGAAAAGGGTATATGGGCACCTTGCCCAAATGCGATGCGTATCAGTTGCATAACAATGGACGATGCCGACACAGAAGATGTGAATCATGCGGAAAAGTTGGCCATGCCAAAGAAACATGCTGGGTGGGTGCCGGTCGTGGAAATTGTGGTCAGAGAGGTTATGGTAGTGGGAATGGAAACGGTAACCGCGGTGGTAATGGGTATGGAAACCGCCCTCAAGGAGGAAATGGCGGTAATGGTATTCGTGGTAATTTTGGGAATCAAGCTGGTAGTAGGAACCGGGGAGCGAATAACAATCAGGTTAACGGGAATGGAAATGGTCGGGGACTAGGTTGCTTTAACTGTGGAGACGTGGGGCATTTCAAGAGAGAGTGCCTAAAGCTCAATCAAGCTCAGGGAAGGGTTTTCAACATCGGGGCGAGGGAAGCTCGCCAAGATCCAAATGTGGTCACTGGTACGTTCCCTATCAACCAACGCTTTGCATCTGTACTATTTGATACCGGTGCTGATTATAGTTTTGTATCCCTAGAATTTAAGAATATACTTGGGTTGGTAGCTAGTAAGCTAGACATTCCGTATTCGATAGAACTAGCAAACGGAAAGCTAGTAGAAGCGAATGAAGTAATCAGAGGTTGCGTAATAGAACTGGGAGAGCACAAGTTTACACTTGACCTTCTGCCAGTCGAGTTGGGAAGCTTCGACGTAGTAGTGGGGATGGATTGGTTGTCAAGCAACCGAGCAGAGATCGTATGTCACGAGAAGGTCATTCGCATTCCGATGGTGAATGGAGACACAATTGTGGTACATGGAGAGAAGCACGATACGCCTCTAAGGATCATTAGTTGCTTGAAAGCCCGCAGATGGTTGTAGAAAGGATGTGTCGCCTTCCTGGCACCCATTGTGGACAAGGAATCCGCACAGCCAAAGTTGGAAGACATTCCCATCGTGAAGGAATATCCTGAAGTCTTTCCCGAAGACTTGCCAGGATTGCCACCGCAAAGGCAAGTCGAGTTTCACATTGACCTAGTTCCATGTGCTGCGCCTGTAGCTAAGGCACCTTATCGACTTGCGCCTTCAAAAATGCAAGAGCTGTCAACGCAACTTCAGGAGCTATTGGACAAGGGATTTATCAGACCAAGCTTCTCGCCTTGGGGAGCTCCAGTTTTGTTCGTTAAGAAGAAATATGGTAGTTTCCACATGTGTATCGACTACCGGGAGCTAAACAAGTTGACCATTAAGAATCGGTATCCTTTGCCAAGGATTGATGACCTGTTCGATCAATTACAAGGTTCGAGTTTTTACTCCAAGATCGATCTTCGATCAGGTTATCACCAGTTGAGAATTCAAGAGGAGAGTATTCCAAAGACGGCCTTTAGGACTCGCTATGGACACTACGAGTTTCTGGTTATGCCGTTTGGTCTGACGAACGATCCAGCAGTATTCATGGATTTGATGAATAGAGTTTGTAAGCCGTACCTCGATAAATTTGTGATCGTGTTTATCGATGATATTTTAATCTACTCGAAGACGAAGGAAGAACATGAGCAACATCTAAAAGCTATCTTAGAGCTGCTCAAGGAAGAGAAATTATACGCAAAGTTCTCAAAGTGCGAATTCTGGCTGCGTGAGGTTCAGTTCCTTGGTCACGTGGTTAACGGAGATGGAATCCATGTGGATCCTGATGTGTGTAAAATGCAACATATAAATTACATCAAATAAGGCATAAAACTAACCCTTTTTAAGTACTAATATTGGAAAAAGAGTGTTTTTGTCTTCCTTTTGTATTTTCAGGATTAATTGAGCTCAAAAACGCAAAAGAAGCAAAAAGACAGCTAAATCCAACATAAATACAAGAAAAGAAACATTAGTGGACTGCCCGACCCCTCAACGGCACCTTCCAAAGCAAATTAGAGAAGTCAGAAGACTGAACACGCCCCGTGCTCAGCCAGCACGGGGCCGTGCCCAAGAAGCAGCAGAAAAGACAAACCTATAGAAGCTTCTATTGCCCACCACGGGCCGTGCCCAGCGGACACGGGGGCGTGTCGAAAGTACAGCAGTCACATTTATTGTAATTGCGAATTACAATTAATGAGGAGAGGGAGTGTCAGACAGGCACGGGGCCGTGCCCAGCGGACACGGGGCCGTGCCCAGCTCTCTGTTCAGCCTATAAATAGGAGTGCTTGGATTCATTTCATCTCATCCCTTGGCACACCACCTCTCTCACACTTCATCCACCACCCACCACCATCACAACACCATCATCCACCACCATCATCCATTGTCCATCGTAGAGTGTGTGAGTCGTCTCGGGATCCAAGATTGATCGTAAGAGTTCTTGACAATCAAGGCCATGTTTGCCTAAGTCTCTTACATCACTTGGTGAAGACAAAGTGTCTAGTATAATACTTTTTATTTCTAATCTTTTGCACTTTTTATTTGGTTTTGTATTAATGACTTTAATAACTAGTTACTTATGTTGAATTTGATCTTTCCTTATCGTTTGTCCGTGGTGTCTTGGCATTATTTTACTGTCTATATAAAATAAAAGATTTTCACCATTCATATCTCCACGGTCTATATGGAGGTATGTTGGCTACCTGGTCGGGGGTTAAGGGAACGGTTTGGTAAAGGTCTTGCCATTGTTCAGCGTTTAGAGGTCCTGCAATGGACCTGGGTCAAATTTAGTAGGACCCCCTTCAATGCTTCACGGTATTGGATGGCGGGGGTCCAAACTCTTTGACCCCCTCATAAGTTAACTACTATTAATACTATAACCCGGCTATTTAGGACTGTATCCCTGCTGACTCAGACTACTTAGCCGAGGGTAACGTCACCGCCAAAAGCGGGGCCTACCACAATACTGCATTAATAACTTAATTCATTATCTTCCAATAATCCACCCTTTTAGGATTGTATCCTTGCTGACTCAAACTACTGGGGTGAGGGTAACGTCACCTTCAAAAGAGGGGCCTACTACAATAACTAAGATAATCTCTTAATTATGTGCAAAAGTGCGGAAATAATCAAAGGTTATACTAGATACGAGTTGGAGCCAAGTGATTCATCTTGTCTATCTGTTTTTATTTTTATTTTTATTTTTATTTTCAGCATTTTAGTTAGTTTTTATTTTTATTAGCTTAAAACATTTTTTTCTAAACTTTTATTTTGATTAGACGTTGAGGATAAACCGGTACTAAAAGCTCTTGTGTCCTTGGACGACCTCGGTATCTTACCAACGCTATACTACACTCAACGATGGGTGCACTTGCCCATATGTGTGTTTAGTGTTAGTGAAATATCGTGTTTTATAAATTTAAAACTTGGCTAAAATAAGTGTTAAAAAGGGCTTAAAATATACACCTAATATATACGACACTTCGCACGCATCAATCCTACAAAGATTGAAGCGATCAAGAATTGGGAAACTCCGAAGATGCCAACAGAGATCTGTCAGTTCCTAGGTTTGGCAGGATATTACCGCAGATTCATTGAGGATTTTTCGAAAATCGCACAACCGTTGACCTCCCTTACACAGAAAGACAAGAAGTACGAATGGGGAGACAAGCAAGAAGAAGCATTTCAGTTGTTGAAAAACAAGCTTTGCGATGCACCCCTCTTATCCCTACCCGAAGGCACTAACGACTTCGTGGTATATTGTGATGCCTCGCGTCTGGGATTGGGATGTGTATTGATGCAGCGACAGAAGGTTATAGCTTATGCTTCACGCCAATTGAAGGTTCATGAGAAGAATTACACCACACATGATTTGGAACTAGGCGCTGTGGTGTTTGCTTTGAAGATCTGGCGACATAATTTGTATGGCACGCGATGCGCAATCTATACTGATCACAAGAGCTTACATCATATATTCGATCAGAAAGAGCTTAACATGAGACATAGACGATGGGTAGAGCTGTTAAATGATTATGATTGTGAAATCAAGTATCACCCAGGGAAGGCGAATGTGGTTGCTGATGTCTTGAGTCGGAAGGAAAGAATCAAGCCCATAAGGGTTAGGGCTTTGGAAATGGTTATTCAAACGGACCTCTCGTTGCGCATTCGTGCCGCGCAGAGAGAAGCTCTTAAGGAAAAGAATCTTGAGGATGAGTATCTCCGTGGGATGGAGAAACAGTTGGTACCAAACGAGGAAGGAACGTTGTGTTTCATGGGAAGAATTTAGGTTCCCCTCTTCGGTGGTCTACGAGACGTTATTTTTGATGAAGCTCACAAGTCACGGTACTCGATCCATCCAGGATCGGATAAGATGTACCAAGATTTAAAGGATTTCTACTGGTGGCCGAGATTGAAAGGCGATGTTGCAACGTATGTTGGCAAATGTTTGAATTGTGCCAAGGTAAAGGCCGAATACCAGAAGCCTTCAGGTTTTCTGCAGCAACCCGAAATACCCATGTGGAAATGGGAACAAATTTCAATGGATTTTATCACGAAACTACCAAAGACACCCAGAGGTCATGACACGATTTGGGTAATCGTAGACCGTCTGGCGAAATATGCATACTTTTTGCCAATCAAGGAAAAGGATAACACTAGCAAGCTTGCTGATCTGTACCTCAGAGAGATAGTTGCACGACATGGAGTGCCTCTCTCGATTATCTCTGATAGAGACGGAAGGTTTGTGTCAAGGATTTGGCAATCCTTCCAAGAAGCGTTTGGTTCTCAGCTGAATCTGAGTACTGCTTTTCATCCGCAGACGGATGGCCAGAGCGAACGAACGATTCAAACATTGGAAGACATGTTGCGAGCTTGCGTAATGGATTTGGGTGGTAGTTGGGACACTCACTTACCCTTGGTAGAATTCTCGTACAACAACAGCTACCATGCGAGCATCCAAGCTGCACCATTTGAAGCTCTCTATGGACGCAAGTGTCGATTACCGTTATGCTGGGCAGACGCGGGTGATAGACAGCTTGTTGGTCCCGAATTGGTTCAAGAGACGACTGATAAGATTACACAGATCCGAGAGCGCATAAAGGCGGCTCGTGATCGACAAAAGAGTTATGCGGACCAAAGGAGGAAACCTTTGGAGTTTGAAGTGGGAGATATTGTTTTATTAAAGGTTTCACCCTGGAAGGGTGTAGCACGCTTTGGGAAGCGTGGGAAGTTGAACCCGCGATACATTGGACCGTTCAAAATCCTAGAGAGGATTGGTCTTGTAGCTTACAAGTTGGATCTACCCGCAGAACTGAATGGAGTTCTTGATACATTTCACGTATCTAATCTGAAAAAGAGTCCAACTCAAGAAACAGTTGTCATTCCTGCCGATGAAGTCCACATTGACGACACACTCCATTTTACTGAAGAACCTGTTGAGGTTACTGATTGGAAGGTTAACAAGACGCGAAGGAGTAGTGTCAAACTCGTCAAGGTTCGTTGGAACGCGCGACACGGCCCAGAATTCACTTGGGAGCGTGAGGATCGCATGAAAGCGAAATACCCACATTTGTTCCCCAAGACCCCTGCAACTAGTAGCAGAACTAAAATTTCGGGACAAAATTTTCTTAACAGGGGGAGAATGTGACAACCGTAAAAAATACAGGTATCCGTATAATTAATTAATATTGATTAGTGCTTAATGACTGTGCTGAATTACAATTAATGACTTAAACTGATTTCCGATTACTGCATCATACTTACATGTGCATCACATATTACATGATGTCACCTCATTATCGCATGCAAACTTTATTGACATACATGATGCACAAAGCACAGTTAGCACAGTTAGCGGATAACTCAGAAAAATGCTGACAATGTTCAGTACATAGACAGACAGTGTTTTGAGACCCCGTATGGGCCAAAGACAAGGTACTACACTAGTATAGTGTGTAGGAAAGTGAGGATCACAAAACTGTTTCACTAGGTGATAGTTTAAGTGCCGGAAAGTGCCTAAAACCCACTTAAAGTGCTGAATTCAGCATATTTCAGCAAAATTCAGCATTTTAACAAGCTTTTTACATGTAAAAATATGACAAAATGGTCCTGAATGCTTTCCTAAGTGTCGGGAATTAAAAGTGTCACAAAAGGGTACTTAAAGATCACTAAACGGAATAGTTTGACACTTTAACGAACCGGTATCTAACCGAACAACCAGACACTACCCGAAACACCAAAATTATACTAGAAGCATTGTTTTAATGTTTCTGAGCTAGTTATAATCCCCGAACACCCTAACACACCATATAACATAACATATGCATGACACCTAACTAATACATTTGAAATCTAACTTAATCATTTAACTTACCATTTAAACCCAACCAAGACCCCCCCCCCCCATGGTGGACGGCCACCTTAGTGGCCCCACCTTTGATCTTGTATGATCTTGCTAAATCTCCTAAGATTTGTGAAGATATATTTAGAGATATGCATGGTACTTAAGAAACACATAATCCATTGGGTAAAAGCCTAAGATGGTTATATGTAGGACTAAAGCACATTACATCTTTCACACAACAACACATCATCTTCCTCCTCCTCTCTCTCCTTGGCTCTCGACCGTAAACAACAACAATACCACCACCAACATCATCTCACTTCCAAGCAAACAACATACTCACAAAGGTGAAAGGAGCCATACAAAGAAGCTTGGTGGTCTTGGATCTTGAAGGATCTCTCCCATTAGCTTTTATCCTCCACATTTGTCATCTACAACATCAAGTGTTCTTCCCTAGCCTTATGCTAGTAGTAAGGCCCTCATAACCCTTTGTTACTTCATATTTTGATGAATAAAAGATGATATACATTGTTAATCATGATGAACACTAAGAAACATAATCATAAATCTCTAACATAAGCTTATTTACATATGAAATCATGTTGATTTGTGTTTATTTGCTTCTTGATGATTGATGATTTGTGTTAGTGATCTTAGACATCATAAGAAACCTACTAGATTGTGATTAAACACATGATCTAGTGAGTTAAGGTGATGACCTTGTGAAAGACCAAGATCATCATGCTTTATATTTTCATGAACTTGAAAAATGAACATGATTTTATGAATGATGAAACATGTAACATGATTACTAGACATAAATTTGGATGATTACAAAAATAGTTTTCCAATGAAACCAAGTTAAATAACAAGATTTACATGAACATTATTTTTAAAGAAACTAATCATGTTTCTAGTGGTGAAACAAGTATAAGACTACATTGTTTACAAGAAAAATTCAAGAGACTGATTTTTTGGAAAAATCATCTAGTAAGTTGTAAACACCTAAATCTTCCAAGAATGAGATTTTTAAAGAAGTAAACACACTTTAAGGGGTAACTAAACCTACTAAACACACTACCAAGTTACTACAAGTTTTTTATGAGAGTTCAAGTTCATGATTATTATGTAGATAGCTTTGTTTTAGCACTTGGTGAGGGTAGATTGATTGTTGATTGTTTGTGATGATTTTTGAAAAGAAAATGATATGCTTTGATAGCATGGACACCTCCATTTTTAGGGGAAACTATGACAAAATTTTCTAAAAATATAAACACTTAGAAAAATATTTTCTAAACAAATACTTACAAGTGTGTTTTAACTATGGTTTTCAATATAAACTTTGCCATAGACTTTGTTACAAAAATACAAGTATTGGAGGTTGGTTTTTGTAAATAAAAATGGATAAATATGTATTTAGAATATATATTTACATTAAAGACACATTGTGTGTGATTATTTGTATACTTTGTGTATTAGTTATATTATTTTAGGGTTAAAATAATATAACTTAACAAAATACCAGGAATTTACAATCCAAAATAATACAAAAAATCACAAGGAATAAATATATAAGTTACACACATAATATTGTGGAACCGAACGATAGAACGTAACTTATATAATACTCCGGAAAATACCGTTATAAATATATTTTTGGTAATTAATATTTTGGATACGAAATAAATGAAAGTATGATTTTTATTACAAAGTATATCATATTTTCAACAAGGAGAAAATATACTATTTTTGGGAAGTAAAAATATATTTTCTTGGAAATTTTAGAAGATATAATATTTTTGGGAAAAATAAATATATTTTCTTGGAATACATTAATTATGGATAAAAATAAGTTAAATATATTTTCTAAAGTTAGACTTGGAAATATATTATTTTGGAATTACAAATCCAAGAATACAAATACACATGTATAAGATACCCCCATCCTTGAGAAGAAAATACGAAAATAAATACTTGAGAAGTATTGTTACAAAAATATTGTTTAACAATTATTCCAAAATTTAAATATAATTTAAGTTGAAATATTTATTATTTTAACAAGTAATTATAACTTGGAATAATATTGAAGACTTAAAAGAAACGTAACTCCAAAACATTAATACCAAGCAAAGGCACAACCCGTTCGTCTAATAGACATTAGTACGTTGTAGGTAGTCGTGTTGCTTACAAGGTTTGAGTTGCGAGTACCGAAGATTCAATACGGTGAGTTCATGTCCCCCTTTTCTTTAAACTGTTTTGTTTATTTACTTCGGGGGTGAAATACATGTTACAAAAGGATTATATACAAATACAATTGGTATGGTTAGCCTAGGAAAGAACCATAGATCATGTGAATGGGTAGGCGGATACTTGAGATCATTAATCCTCGTATAAGGACCGAGGGGCATGAGTGATAGATCTATTTGGGAGTAGCGAGCCCACACCCATGAGGACCAGGGTGGCCCATAGGGTGACTATGTCTTCCAGCCGGAAGCCCGGTACAAATTTGCTAGGTTTGAGTCTTCCTACACCGTCACACATATCAGTGGCCTTGCAAACCATTGGTGATCTTTTCCTTGTTTGCTTTCATACCGGGATTTACATACATACTTACAACATACTTTAAAGGTTTATTCATACACAAAACACATGAACTCGCTCAACTTTTGTTGATGTTTTTAAACTACATGTATTTCAGGGAACTAAGTGGATCTGGCAGGTGTTGCATGTTTTCAAGTTGCATTATAAATAAAAGATGTCATCCAAGTCTTTAGGGTTTAGGAGATGTATCTTACTCCTGGACGAGATACATGGTTCTAAGCTCGGGTTGGTTTAAGTTATGTTGTCGAGTCTTCGTGAACTCATTAAAACATGATATGGTTTGTAATTTGAATCCGGTGTCAACGTTTCAGACAATTTATGTTGTGCTATTTTCAAACTTAATTTATGGATGAACATCTAATGGTTTTATCATATAGCGTTGTTATGATTGAATGCTATGGTATTAAGTAAGCCACACCAATAACCACGCTTCCGCAAAAGTCAGGCTGTGACAGCAAAAGCTAAGATTATGAAAGACTAGTCTAGAAGACATCCAGTTCCAAAGAAACCATGGATATCTCTTGTCTATCCTCTGATAGATGTTATGGAAAAGGCTCCTCTCTACAAGATCAAGCAAGACTTGCTCGTCAATGATTTCAAACGTTGGTGGTACGATGGGAAAACAACTGAAGCAATTTTTGAATTAAACATACAAGGAGAGGTCTTCACTTATTCGACCATGTTAACTTGATAAATTTCTCAAGGAAAGATCTGCTGATACTTAAAGAGAAGAAGATCTTGTATGACAGACAAGAAACACAAAAATGAAGCAATGAATTTCCAAAAGCTTGTCAAAATCTGTATTAAGAAATGGGTTCATACAGAAAGCAATGCATCTTTTGGATGGATCAGACAGACGTATCAAGCTAATGTCAAAAGGGAGTTTGTTGATGCATATTTCATAATTAGCTTAATTAGTCATTTTGGTTTATTTGTAATTATCTTATAATTAAAGGTTAGGCTACAAATTGTATTAGGGCCTAATGGTGAGTTAAGCCCATTAGGGAGCCTAATAGTCTTTGCCCATACCTATATATAGTTCAAAGATAGAACTTTTAAACTCAAAGATTTTCTTTGGGTTCTAAGCATTCTTGAATCGTTTGTAAGAAAACCATTCGGTGTGTTTTGGGTTTATTAGTGATTAATAAATCTAGGAAAGTTTAAGTAACACTTGTATGATCTTATTCATCTTGTTTATCTACCCAAATGATAGGTGTTTTGGCGATTTCCGCAACATCGCTGATCCGTTATCTCATGTTACTTCTTCCATCCATTGGTCTTGCAAATGTTTTAGGAATTAACTTGACAAAATTCATAAATGTCACATCAAAGTTCAATTTCTTAAAGACATATCTAGGCGACTTTAGGTCTTAACAGATGATATTGTTTTCTATTCAACCAGTCATCCCGTTCAATACACAAGTTTTCTAAAGACATTCTAAAATACCTTATATTTAGATATCTTTTCTCATTAAATTAAGTTGTGAAAACAATTAGTTGTTTATATATATATATATATATATATGTATGTATGTATGTATATATATGTATGTATGTATGTATATTTAAAGATGAAAATATTAACATGTTACGTGATTACTATTGTCTGTTTTTCCGCGGGCATCGCCAACATGGCCGGCCCTAGGGGTGGGCGAGCCGCACCCCTGGCGAGGCCCGTTTTTTCCAAGGGCCTTAAATTTTTATATATTATGTATATATGAATGCAGTTTGTAGCTCATAAGTGTGATGGTTAGTGCTCTGGTGATTTTAGTTTCTTTTGTTTACATGCTAGGCATGGGTTTGATCCATGCTTCTTTTATTTTTTGCTTCTTTTTTCTCTTACTCTGTTTTCATTTTGAATGTTCTAGACTCCCTCCCTCCATAATAGCCTCTACATTACTGGAAATTAAGTTACATGCATGAAATAAACAGAACAAAGTATATTCATTTAACATAGTTTTAAAGTCATAGAATCTCACCGGGTGATTCTTATGATCATGTTTTTCATTCCTTTCATATGTAATAAGTCATTTACTTTGGGTTTGATTTTTATTTTACTTATTTAACTAAATAATTTATAATGATATTTGAAAGGCTTTTTCTTTTTATTATCTAACTAATATTTAATAAGAAAAAATAACGAACTGAACACGTCTCAATGCCTTTTTTTTTTGCGTATTACGACTATATTTTTTGAGCATTAATTGTTAGAATTATGTGTTTTGTTAAGCCCTAAATTGCGTGTTTTGTTTTACGTAAATTTTAATCATTCAAATTTAGTAATTGTTAATGATTTTTTATTTTTTACAATGTCACTCTACCACTGTTATTTTGCTATGTTTATATCAATAACGTTTCGTTGTTTAAAAAAAAATAGTTTATATAATTCGTGAGGGCGGGTCTTTTTTCGGCTCGTACAGGGCACTTAAATTCTCAGGACCGGCCCTGATCGCCAAGCACCTCTAGTATTTATGTGTGTGTGTATATATAGTACCTGATAAATAAAAAATCTTTCCAGACGCATAACATAATTATAGGCCATCTAAATTTTTGTTTTTCCGCCCACTCTCCGGTTAAATCTATATATTTATGTATTATCTAATAAATTAAAACTTTAGTGGACACATGATATAATTTTATATCATAGCTCATCTAAAATTTTGCTTTCCCACCCTCTAATTTTCAGAACTCTAAATAACTACAGAACTCCTAATAAACAATCATTTCATATATAAGTTTTTGTATTTAGAATCTTTTTATCATCTATTATATGTATTTTTTTGATTACATACATGTTAAAAGTAGTTTACATATGTTTAATTGCCAAAATTATATAAATGTGTCATAACTAATTACATATATGTAAAAAAATTAGTTTACATATGTGTAATTATAAATTACATATAAAAAATGATAAAATTACTCTTAACATTTATGTAATCGTAAAAATACATATAATAAATGATAAAATTATCCTAAACATAAAAATATATAAATAAAAAGATTGTTTATTAGGAGTTCTGCGAGTTCTGTAAATATTTATAGTTCTGAAATGATCCTGGCCCTATATATATATATATATAATAAAATAAAAATCTTAATGGACACATGACATAATTGTAAGTCATTTAATTTCTTGTTTTTATCGAGCCTCTCTCTTATTAAATAGTGATATTAAAAAATATATTGTTTTGGTTTTTTATAAGTTTAGTATGGATATTTATTATATTATTAACCAATAAATTTAATATAAATTAATTATAAAAAACTGTACGCTAAAAATATTAAAGAAAAATTAATAATAAAAATAATACATTTATTAATCTCGTGTAATATTGGAGATTGTAATATATTTGTAACAAAGAATTACACGTAAAGTAAATGGTTTTACGAAATCTATATGTAATAAATTTAATATAAATTAATTATAAAAAAACTGTACGCTAAAAATATTAAAGAAAAGTTAATAATAAAAATAATACATTTATTAATCTCGTGTAATATAGGAGATTGTAATATTTTTGTAACAAATAATTACACATAAAGTAAATGGTTTTACGAAATGTATATGTAAATTGTTTATCAAGAGCTGACAAGCAGTGCTCTAAATCAATTGTTTTAGCTTCAAACTAAAAAACAAGAAAAAAATTAAAAATTGATGTCTTTGGTAAAAGCTTTTTAATTTAATACATTATTCTATTACATTATTATAATTAAAATTAGTTTTTTATATGATATAACATATGTTTTTAATCTTTTAACTCTTTTTACAAATTTAATTTTCTCCCAAAGCTAAAAAACGAAAAATCTTAAAAAATGATGTCTTTGGTAAAAGTTTTTAATTTAATACATTATTCTATAACATTATTAAAATTATAATTAATTTTTTATCTGATATAACATACGTTTTTAATCTTTGAACTCTTTTTACTAATTTAATTTTCTCCGAAAGCTAAAAAACAAAAAAATATTAAAAATTGATGTCTTTGGTAAAAGTTTTTTTTTTTTAATTTTATACATTATTCTATTACATTATTGAAAGTCCAGGAACCGGCGGGTTTAGACGGAAGTTTGGGTAGAAAAGAATGGAGTAGAAGCAGAATAATAGTCATAAGTCATAAGCTTCCATTCATACTGAAAGAGTATACATCTTGACAAGCTGGAGCATTTCCCCTGTGGGAACTCCAAAACTTAACAACTGATGAACACACGAACACTATATATACTAGTTTACCTTCGTACGAAGGTAGTCAGTTATCTTCGTACGAAGGTGTTACATTCTCACCTTCGTGTCATGTGTTCGTTTTTCTCATTATACTATACAATATTCAACACACGCGCTAACTAGACTATTGGTACAATGACGGACACACGAAATATGCATCAACAATTCCCCCTTGTACGTCACTGTCGAATCTTGATCTTTAAATATAAACGCCGTGTTTGAACATTCTGTAACTTCAATTAGGAATCTTGAAATCTTCAGATAATTCTTCCTTGATTGATGATTCGGGCTTGCATTATTTTCATTATCCACAAATCCCCCCTGGAATGAATCTTCACACGCTTCCCGACCTCATCTGATTTGCTTAACTGCAATCTTCACGAATAAATACTAACTCGAAACTAATCAATGCAGCATCTCTGTTTCTACGTTAACCACATCCGCTTTCGGTTTTAGCGCACCCCACTGCTTGATCCTCTGATCTTCAAAAACCTTACCGGCAAGTGAAAGAAACTTCGAATCACCACATCAGTAAACTTCAAGTTTATGAATACCCACAAAAATCTGAAATCCCGTTTTTCGTAATCACTTTTAAGCTCACTCCTGAATGATAGATCAGCAAAACGGTAATCTCTTTAATCAGCAAATCTTCATCGGATAACAAATCATCTAGTAATACATTCAGATCTCATAAACATTCTTCCATGACCAGATTCACATTCTTCATCTTCAGTCACAATAACAGATGTTTAGTCTTCTCCGTTAGTCCCGCCAGCAACTTAATCAACAAACATAACCATTTCACGTCGGTTAGTCTGAAAAACAATTCCTCTGCTTGAAGATTAACCATTCTGACACTTTAGACTATATCCTGCTAACCGGCTTGACGAAGACCCAGGACTCAAACCCTAAGACATCAATCTGTATCACTATCTGAAAATTCTGAACTTCCTGTGATCACGAACCAACGAATCCAAATTAAATGCATCCCCGAACAATATGAAATCAAAACCACCCGAATACTGTTGCATGACACGAATTTCAAAAATGCCGGAATTTCAATAAATTTTTATTCCCCCTCATTTTTGCAAATTCTGACTTCTCTAATCTTCATCACTGAATTTCCCCCTTAAACTGGCAAATTCAGTCCTTTCTAATCACTGAAAAACTCCACTATGCAGAAAATGTGTCATTTTGGTCCACAAAAGTGTGTTTTTCCATCGATACGGATTTTACATTTTAGACCATTAATAGTCATTTAACCCAGATGATAAACATTCTGCATTGGTATCATGACTACCCTATTATCTTCACCAATCTGTGATCGCATCATCATATCTGTTCTCTGAAGCCCTCGACGATTTCCCCGAACAACCTGTATTTTTCGTTAAAATCTGGAAAAAAATTTCAATCACCAAATTTTTCTAGACATTCGTCTCATCGCCACGATCAAAAATGCCCTTTTTATGCATTTCGGGTTACCTTCGTACGAGGGTAATCTACCTTCGTGCGAAGGTAGCTATCTTCGTGCGAAGGTAATCACAGTTTTCGATCCAAAATCTTTATTTCTGCGAATTTCATGATGATTCTTGCGCAGATATGGTCGAAATTCATTTCTAAACAATCCTATGGTTTCAATTTTAATTTTTGTCCGTGGATTGTCCATTTATTTGATGATTTTCGTCTAAAAACACTCTAAAGTCCATAATTCATGAGCATAGGTGATTCAATCAACTGTTAGATCGATTGAATCGGTACCGTAGCTCTGATACCACTTGAAAGTCCAGGAACCAGCGGGTTTAGACGGAAGTTTGGGTAGAAAAGAACTAATTCGGTAGAATATTATTAAGAATGGAGTAGAAGCAGAATAATAGTCCTAAGTCATAAGCTTCCATTCATACCGAAAGAGTATACATCTTGACAAGCTGGAGAAATTTCTCCAGCATTTCCCCTCTGAGAACTCCAAAACTTAACAACTGACAAACACACGAACACTATATATACTAGTTTACCTCCGTACGAAGGTAGTCAATTACCTTCGTACGAAGGTGTTACATTCTCACATTCGTGTCATGTGTTCGTTTTTCTCACTAAACTATACAATATTCAACACACGCGCTAACTAGACTATTCGCACAGTGATAGACATACGGAATAAGCATCAACAATTATTATAATTATAATTAATTTTTTATCCGATATAACATACCTTTTTAATCTTTTAACTCTTTTTACTGATTTAATTTTCTCCGATAACTTGCGTTCGTTGACTTAAAAAAACTAAATACGTAGTTGTGTTTGATTTAATTTCTTGACGTTCTTATATAAATTTTATTGAAAACAAAGTTGTATTCGAAATAGTGTATTTTTTTGTAGTAGGCTAGATCAAGTGCCGGCGTCATAGCGGTATTGTGACGACCAAAACGAATACCGAACGAACAAGTTGATACCGGTATCGCTATATACTTAAAGATTTATATATAATTTGATTTTCTTTCGATAACTCACGTTCATTACCTTTTTATATAAAGTTAAATATGCGACTTTTTTAAACAATTTTTTTCTTATCGTTCCTTTATTAACTTTGTTGAAAAATATTTTTTTTCTTATTAGTAACGTGAGTTCGTGACAGGCCGACCAGATACCGAAATCGGTACCAGTGTAGTTATTATTGGAATCTTTTTTTTCTCATCATCCCTTTGTTAACTTTGTTGAAAAAGTTTTTTTTCTTATTTTTAATTAAAATGCATTCTTTTAGATATATCATGATTTTAAATTAAGTGTTGTCGGGTTCAGTGAACAGTTTGTGAACCGTTCGGCGACATGTTCATTTATGTTCGTTCGTTTAGTAAATAAATGAAAACGAAAAAGAAATTTTGTTCCTTAAGTTAAACGAACGAACATGAACAGAGGTTGTGTTTGTTCGTTTATGTGTGTGAACGTTCGGTAATGTGTTCGTTTATGTTCGTGAGTGTTCGGTAATGAGTTTATTTATGTTCGCTCGTTAATGTTTAGTTGTGTTCTTTCGTTTACAGTTTTTTATATGTTGTATTTTGTCTTATTGTTTGTAGTTTTTAAAATTTTGGAACCCTAGTTATCTTATATGCCTCTCACAATATCCCTCATTTCACTATTTTAATTTTAGTTTGTATTATAGCTTGATAACTCTTAATTTTGTGTAAATCGTGTTTCTGATAATCATGTCAATTGTGTTCGGATAATTATGTTAAGTTTTATTTATTTTTTGTGGATTCTTCGTAATGTTTGTGATGAAAATGTGAATTGTGTTTGGATAATTTCTTACAGACCCGGCGGAAGGGAGGTCCACCCTATGCCCGGCTGACGTGCTAGTTTTTGGTTGGGAGGGCGGGAAACATGCTTGTGTCGATCTCACAGGTGTATCCCCCCTAGCTTGGTTCCGGGAAATGGGTTTGTGGCGGGGCAAGCGGTACTGAAAGCAGAGTCAAAGAAGGTGGAAAAGCACGCGGAAGCTTGTGAGGATAATCAGCACGCCTTTGCCCCCTGGCATTTGACACGTTTGGCTCCTTGGCGCCGGAGGCGGTTCGGTTCTTGGCTATAGTTCAGCGTGTGGTCCATAACAACTTTTCGACCCCTCAGGGGCGAGACTTTGTTTTTAGTAGAAAAATCCTAATTTAAAATTAAAAAAAAGTTCAGATAATTATGTTAAGTTTTATATATTTTTTGTGATTCTTCGTAATGTTTGTGATGAAAATGCAGATGTATTCTAAAATGAATACTGTATTCATTTGTGTTCATAAACATAAGAGTTAATTGCCAAAATCGTCCCTGAGGTTTGGGCATGTTTGCCATTTTCGTCCAAAATGACACTTTTGTACCAAATTGCCCCCAACGTTTGTAACTTTTTGCCATTTTCATCCAAACCACTAACTTAGTTTATTTTTTCTATTAAGTTAAGGATATTTGGATGAAACTGGCAAATATAAACCACAGGGACGATTTTGGCAATTTACTCAAACTCTTTTAAATTTCTTTTATTTAATTAATTAATTTTGTTACATATATAATAAAAAAGAATATACATGCAATTTTTATATGAAAAAAATAATAGCTTTGTCACATAATTTTTATAAATTTTCATCCAACCACTAACTAAGTTAATTTTTCTATTAAGGCGAAGGATGTTTATAAACTAAGACAAAAATTAATTTCTAACTTTTTATATAGATCACTTTTATAAAAATAAAATCTACTTAAACCTCTAAATTTTATAAAACTAAAATGCTGGTTACCTTATTGAAAAAGGTCAAATAATTTTTTTTTATCATATGTACCAAGTTTATAATTCATCTTCTACTCCTTTAAACTCGCTCCTAAGGAAAAACAGAAGCCAATGCCCCCTATCAAACAACGTATCGTTACCAAACCTTTAAATTACCCACCAAATTGTAATTATAATGCTATGAACCAAAAGTTTCTTTATGTAACGCTCCGCATTTTTGTAATCGTATATCCATTGTATTCGTATTATATTCCTATTCAATCATTGTAATCCGAGGCTTTGATCGTAATAAAACTTGATCATTATACATGAATTATACTTTAAATTAAACATATCATACATTCGTTCCATTTATGTGCAAACTTGATACATTGGCGTTACACGCAAACTCGTACCAAATTTTTACAAACAAACAATCGTAAATACGTATTTTAAATACGTGAACATTGTGATTTGACGTATAATTACTTATACGTACATCTACAATACTTGAATTATGCATTTATACATATTATATACTCAATAAATACCAAAGATTATACCAAACACTTTTACAACTCTTTTCTTCTCCAATCACCTTTTCCATCTCCTTCAATCACCTTTTCCACCTCCTTCAATCACCTTTTCCACCTCCACTCTCCATTATAATTATTTTTATTTATTTATCTTTTCCATTTATTTTTTTATTATTATCTCCACCAATCACCTACCACCTTCTTCACCTATAAATACCAACCTTCTCCTACCATTTTCTTCACACCATTCTTTTCTTAATCTTCTCTTAATCTCTCTAAATCAAGAATTCTAAAAGAACACTAAGTGTTCTAACCATTCTTGTGACAACCGTCGTAATTCCATGTATCCGTACAATTTATTAATGATAAATAAAGTGCTTGATGACTGTGCTGAATCATTTAACTGCTCTCTGATTATTGTGTTATACTTACATGTGCGTGTTAACATACTAGTAGTATACAGAAAAGTTACTAAATAGTCCGGTATGCTTTCCTGAGTGTTAGGAATTAATTGTGTTACAAAAATATATATAAAAGACACCTTGCGGAATAATTAAACACTTTAACGAAACGGTGTTTAACTGAACAACCGGAAATTACCCGGAACAATAAATTTTTGTCAAATACATTGTTTTATTATTTTTGGCTAGTCGTGATCCCCTAACACCCTAACACCCACTAAAAATCAAACTAACTAACATATATAAGAGTATGCTTGAATTCTAACTAGTAGTTACTTGCTAGTTGGAAAATATTTACCTTAACCCCCCCCCCCCCAACCGATTTTCGGTCCCAATGGACCCCACCCAAAATCTTCACCATGCTTCATATGTTCTACTAGATTTTATTGCATTTTTATAATAGATCTTTGCTTGTAGACATCACCATAAAATGTGAAGTAATCTTATAAGTATGGAACTCTAAGATTCATCATCATCACTCCAAGATCACTCTCTCACTCCACTCTCTCTCTCTCTTTCGGCTCCACCCCAAACCGCCACCATCACCACCACTTTCATCCACTTTCAAGTCTCATTCAAGTATAGAAGAAGGGCTATAGGAGCTTGCATCTTGTGGTGCTTCAAAGGAGCCTTGTTCTTGCTTGTTCATCATCTTTTTCTCATCATCTTCCTCACTAGATTCTACCCTAGCCTTGTGCTAGTAGTAAGCTCTTGTCAAACCTTTGTTCATCTTGTTTTTATGGCTAAAACTTGTAGTATGATACTTATATTTAAATCACTAAAGAAACAAGAACATTAAAAAGATGAAACATGATCTAATAATGTTAGTATGAAGTTGTTTTGATATGTGCTGATTACTTGCTGATTTACTTGTTAATATTGATGTTAATGGTTGTTGTTAATCACTAAACATGATAACGGAATCAATCGAATATGTGTTAGAAAGTAGGGAACTAAAAAACAGAAAGCTGGTTGGTATTTACAGCCAACTTCAGTTGGCTGTAACCAGACCTTAATAAAACGAAAAATGCATTTTCTGAAGTCTAGGTTTATGTATTATGAAATACGGTTCTAATGGCACTGGAATCGTAATTTTTGGACTTCATTTACTATTTTTAAAGACCCTTTTTGTAACAGCAACTAAAGCTGAGTTTTACTGCAGTAAATGGGTGATATGTTTTTAGTCATAACTGGAAATCTATGTTGAATCAGCTCATGAAATTTGTACAGTAGATGACCACTGATGTATTTGCAATTCTCCCACTTGAATTTCGTAAATCTGACTTACGATGAATTTTTAATAAATTATTGCGTGGACTGCAGTCAGAAAAAGATGAATCTGATTGCAGTCCGGAAAATGAATTTTTATAAAATATTGGTAATGAGCTGGATCCTGAGATTTTTACATAATAATATATGAATCGTTTAAGACCTTCTGTAAAAAGTTGGGAATATTTGGAACATGTTAACTATTTTATTAAAATCCCCGAAAACAGCCCGGTTTTGAAGATTAAAGCTGAAACGACATAAGTAGTGATTTGCGTGTCTAAATGTCGGGTAGGTTATCTGAGAATGATATAACATGTTATATGTCAATAAAAGTGTTATGTGCAATGTCGTATGTTTGTTTATGAGTGGGGAATAGATGGGAAGTTTATATGGGCATGAACCATTAAAGTGATGCATGTTATGTGATAGATACGTGTAGGAACTTTGTGTTCTATTTGAAGTCACTAATAAACTAAGTGGTAATCATACTAGGATGTGATTGACCGACCTTGACTGTTAGCTATATTTGAGAGTCAAACCGAGCAACCGAGGTGAGTTCACACTTTCTACAAGGCATGGGATTCCTGGTGGTTGGGAATGGGTTAAAGAATTGAAACGGAACCTACATATCCTCCTTGGGTAGGATATGTACGGCCATCCTCCTTGGGTAGGATGCCAATATTTAATCCTGCGTATTCTCCTTGGGTAGAATACGTACGTTCGTCCTCCTTGGGTAGGACAACAACCTTAAAACTTACTAGACAAAACTCAATCATTAAGTCCCCCATTACATATCGACTTAATCGCCGAGGCCGATGGCGAGCGGGTCATTAGTTAATAGCGCTATTAGGTTTAACAAACCTCACACCGTGTCGTCCGAACGGGCGTGTACTAATGGACTATGGCAAACTGTCAATGATGATAGAACATTGACGTAGGGCACAACTATTGATCGTAGTAGTCGATATCATACAGTCTAGTAGTTTACATGGGGAAGCCCCCACTAATTATGGATATGGTTTGGGTAATAAAAAGGATCTAGTTAAACATACTTTCAACTATGGGGTAACCCCCATGGCAAATATGCCAACGAAAGTCAAACCACGTTTTCAGAAACAACTTAAAACTAATCAACCAATCGTGAACTCACTCAACTTTGTCGTTGACTCGTTGTTACATGCCTTACAGGTCGCTAGACGCTTATGGAGCTTGCACGAGGAGGAGGTCGTTGTGGGATACAGACTGTTATGTCCCATGCTTATTAATTAAACTTTATAAACTTATGTTTTGAACTTACGTTTTACGCTTCCGCTGTTAACTTAAAGTCGGTTACTTATCTTTATATCTCCAATTGTATTGTGGTTGGCTTTATTAACTTAATTACGTTGTTCAATATGATTGGTGGCTCGATCCTGGTCATGTCACGCCTCCAAGCGGTGGAACTCCGCATGGTGGATTTTGGGGGTGTGACAGATTGGTATCAGAGCCATTAGTTATAGTGAACTTGGTTTTAAAAGGGGAAAAGCTTTTTGATAAAACCAGACTATAACCTGTACAGTGCTCAACGATCCACAACGACGCTTCGCTCCACGTGCAAGACTCAACACTATATGTAATATGGTTTATGTTTGTATTGCCTACCTGCTAGTAGTGCATTTGATCATGATATGCTTAGTTAGCGTAACAACTATTGCTTGAAACCCTGTGTGTTTGCTCTCTTCTGTCACTCCACACTTACGCACTTTCGCGACACCACTTCTTACTTGTGTTCTCTGAATGGTGAAGATCATGAGTGGACGAATCAACCTCACACAAGCCCAGCTGACGGCTTTGATCAACGAACAAGTCACTGTGGCACTTGCAGCCGCTCAAGCAGGAGGCCAGCATGCCCAGCCGCCTGTGTGCACGTTCAAGACTTTTATGGACTGTCGTCCTAGTACTTTCAGTGGCACTGGTTCGAGAAGCTCGAGTCGGTCTTCAAAATGTGTGAATGCCCAGAGGATCGTAGGGTGAAATATGCTACTGGAACACTAGAAGGTGCTGCGTTAACCTGGTGGAAGGCACATGTTCAACTACTAGGGCTGGCGGTTGCTAATGCCACCCCATGGAATGGTTTCAAGGAATTGATCAAGTAAGAGTACTGTAGTCGGGACGACATCCACAAGCTAGAGGTGGAATTTTTCAATCTGAAGATGACGGGGTCTGAGATTGAGGCGTATACGAAAAGGTCAAACGAGCTGGCCATCTTGTGCCCTACCATGGTGGACCCTCCCATCAAACGAATTGAGCTGTACCTCAAGGGTCTTGTACCAGAGATTCAGAGTCATGTGACTTCAGCTAACCTGGGTACCATTCAGCAAATCATTAAGTTGGCCCATTCTCTCACCGATCAAGCAGTTGAACAGAACAGACTGCCCAAACGTATCAATGCCACAGCTGCTCCTGATGTTCCTAGCGACAACAAGCGAAAATGGGATGGGAATTCCAGTAAGGGTTCTACTTCAGTTCAGTCTCAGCAGCGAAAGACTGATGACTACCAGAGTCCTGGTCAGCAATCTTCCGGTAATCAAGGACAGGGTGGATACCGAGGGAACCACCCCAAATGCAACTGGTGCCACAAGCATCATAGCGGGCAGTGCAACAAGGGTCGTTGTCTGAGGTGTAACAAGTTTGGTCATGAAGCAAAGGATTGCAGGAGCTCACGACCAGCAAATCAGAATCGCCAACAACAACAAGCTCTACAGAACCACCAACAGCAACAACAACAGGGCAATAAAGGATGCTTTCAGTGTGGCGCTGAGGGCCACTTTAAGAGAAACTGTCCTCAGCTGAACCAGAATCAGAACAACAACAACCAAGGAAACGGGAACAACAATGGAGGCAACAACGGGGGTAACAATAATGTCAATGGTGCCAGGGGACGTGTCTTCGTGCTGGGTCAGGTTGATGCAAGGAACGATCCCAACGTTGTGATGGGTAAGTTTCTTCTGGATGATTTCTTTGTTACTGTTTTATTTGATTCGGGTGCCGATACTAGTTATGTGTCCTTAAAAGTTAGTAAAATGCTTAAGCGCACTCCAACACTTTTGACCACCAAACACACGGTAGAACTAGCAAACGGTAAAAGTCTCGAGGCCACGCATATAGTTAAGGGTTGTAACCTCGTCTTAGCTGGTCAGACCTTCTTTATCGATCTTATTCCTATCGTTCTGGGTAGTTTTGACGTTGTTATTGGGATGGATTGCTTATCTCATCAACAAGCGGAAATTCTTTGCAACGAGAAGATCGTCCGTATTCCTCGTTCTAGTGAAGAACCTCTCGTGATTCAGGGCGATAAGAGTGGTGCTGTTGTAGGCATTATCTCTTTCCTTAAGACCCAGAAGTGTTTGCGAAAGGGCCACACTGCCATTCTAGCACTCGTTACTGACGCATCAACGGAAGAGAAGAGAATTGAAGATATCCCTATTGTGCGCGATTTTCCTGAGGTATTTCCTGAGGAATTACCAGGTCTTCCACCTCATCGTCAAGTCGAGTTTCAAATCGAGCTAGCTCCTGGAGCAGCGCCCATAGCTCGTGCACCTTATCGACTAGCTCCGTCAGAACTTGAAGAACTGTCCACACAATTACAAGAACTCTTGGAAAAGGGTTTCATACGTCCTAGCTCTTCGCCCTGGGGAGCTCCAGTCTTGTTCGTAAAGAAGAAGGACGGTACTTTTAGAATGTGTATTGACTATCGCGAACTTAACAAGGTGACCGTGAAGAATCGTTATCCTCTTCCAAGCATTGATGACTTATTCGACCAGCTGCAAGGGTCGAGCTATTATTCTAAGATTGATTTGAGATCGGGATACCATCAGCTGAGAGTCCGAGAGGAGGACGTCTCCAAAACAACATTCAGAACTCGTTATGGGCATTACGAGTTTCTGGTTATGCCTTTTGGATTGGCGAACGCGCCAACGGTCTTCATGGATCTCATGAACCGAGTATGCAAACCTTACCTGGATAAGTTCGTTATTGTATTCATCGACGACATCCTGATCTATTCTAAGAGTCAGGAGGAACACGAGCAGCATCTACGACTTATGCTGGAACTTCTTCGAGCAGAGCAACTGTATGCTAAATTTTCGAAATGTGACTTCTGGCTTCGCGAAGTCCACTTTCTAGGCCATGTGGTAAACAAGGATGGGATTCATGTTGATCCATCCAAGGTAGACTCGATCAAGAACTGGCATGCACCCCGTACACCAACAGAAATCCGCCAATTCTTGGGTTTGGCAGGATATTACAGAAGATTTATCAAGGATTTCTCAAAGATTGCGCAACCTCTCACTTCACTAACTCAGAAGGGTGTCACCTATCATTGGGGTGATGCACAGGAATCTGCATTTCAACACTTAAAGGAGAGGCTTTGTAGCGCACCTATTCTTTCGTTGCCTGAGGGCACAGATGATTTTGTGGTTTATTGCGACGCCTCCATCCAAGGACTTGGTTGCGTGTTGATGCAACGTGACAAGGTCAATGCCTACGCATCATGCCAACTTAAAGTTCACGAAAGGAACTACACTACGCACGACTTGGAATTGGGAGCAGTTGTTTTCGCAGTTAAGATATGGAGACATTACCTGTACGGTACCAAGTGCACCATTTACACCGATCACAGGAGTCTCGAGCATATCTTCAAGCAAAAGGAGTTAAACATGCGACAACGCCGATGGGTCAAGCTCTTGAATGAATACGAATGTGCGATCAAGTACCATCCGGGCAAAGCCAATGTGGTGGCCGACGCCCTCAGTCGAAAGGATACTATACCTAAGCGTGTACGTGCGTTACAACTTACCATTCATTTTAGTCTTCCTGCCCAAATACGAGATGCTCAGGTTGAAGCATTGAAAGCAGAGAACATCAGGGCTGAGTCCTTACGAGGATCGAGGCAGCGGCTAGAACAAAAGGAAGACGGCGTTTACTACGTAACGGGGCGCATCTGGGTCCCACTTTGCGGAAACTTACGCGAGCTTGTGATGGATGAAGCACATAAGTCTCGTTACTCAGTACATCCTGGTTCGGATAAGATGTACCACGACCTAAAGACTACATACTGGTGGCCTGGCATGAAAGCCCACATAGCAACCTACGTCAGTAAATGCTTGACTTGTGCGAGAGTCAAGACTGAATATTAGAAACCATCAGGCCTACTTCAACAACCAGAGATACCTAAATGGAAATGGGAGCAAATTTCCATGGATTTCGTTACTGGCCTGCCGAGATCTCAACGCGGAAATGACACTATTTGAGTGATAGTGGATCGATTGACTAAGTCTGCACACTTCTTGGCTATTAAGGAAACCGAAAAGTTTTCTACTCTAGCAGACTTCTACCTAAAGGAAGTAGTATCAAGGCACAGAGTGCCAACCTCCATCATTTTGGATCGTGACTCACGTTTTACATCGGAATTATGGCAAGCTATGCACAAGTCTTTTGGCTCTCGACTAGACATGAGCACGGCATATCATCCACAGACGGATGGGCAATCTGAATGCACCATCCAAACCCTTGAAGACATGCTTAGGGCATGTGTAATCGACTTTGGTAATGGCTGGGAAAAACATCTCTCGTTAGTGGAGTTTTCGTATAACAACAGTTACCACACCAGCATCCAGGCCGCTCCGTTTGAGGCATTATACGGACGGAAGTGCCGATCACCTCTTTGTTGGGCAGAGGTTGGCGACAGTCAAATCACAGGCCCAGAACTTGTGGTAGACACAACTGAGAGGATTACTCAGATACGACAGCGAATGGTGGCAGCTCGTGACCGTCATAAAAGCTTGCTGATAAGCGCAGGAAACCACTCGAGTTCCAGGTTGGGGATCGGGTGCTACTCAAAGTCTCACCTTGGAAAGGTGTAGTTCGTTTTGGCAAACGAGGCAAACTCAATCCGCGCTATGTCAGACCATTCGAAATCATTGAAAAGATTGGCAAAGTCGCCTACAAGTTGAATCTACCTGAAGAACTCAGCGGAGTTCACATTGTTTTCCATGTGTCAAATCTGAAGAAGTGTCTGTCAGATGAGACCCTCATAGTTCCCTTAAAGGAGCTCACTATCGACGACCAGCTGCGATTCGTCAAGGAACCAGTGGAGATTACTGATCGAGATGTTAAGATTCTCAAACATACCAGGATACCTCTTGTTCGAGTTCGTTGGAATTCCCGTCGTGGCCCAGAATATACCTGGGAACGAGAAGATCAAATGAAGCTCAAGTACCCCCAACTGTTTAAGAAAAATGCAACCACTACTGAGGCTGAAGCTACTGCAGAATTTCAGGACAAAATTCCAAATCAACGGGGGGATGATGTGACACCCCAGGAAAAGCCAGTAAACACCGCAACTTAACTAGCTTCCTCAGTAACTACACACTAAATTTCGGGACGAAATTTTCTTAACAGGGGGAGAATGTGACAACCCTCGTAATTCCATGTATCCGTACAATTTATTAATGATAATTAAAGTGCTTGATGACTGTGCTGAATCATTTAACTACTCTCTGATTACTGTGTTATACTTACATGTGTGTGTTAACATACTAGTAGTATACATAAAAGTTACTAAATAGTCCGGTATGCTTTCCTGAGTGTTAGGAATTAATTGTGTTACAAAAATATATATAAAAGACACCTTGCGGAATAATTAAACACTTTAACGAAACGGTGTTTAACTGAACAACCGGACATTACCTGGAACAATAAATTTTTGTCAAATACATTGTTTTATTATTTTTGGCTAGTCGTGATCCCCGAACACCCTAACACCCACTAAAAATCAAACTAACTAACATATATAAGAGTATGCTTGAATTCTAACTAGTAGTTACTTGCTAGTTGGAAAATATTTACCTTAAACCCCCCCCCCCCCAAACCGATTTTCGGTCCCAATGGACCCCACCCAAAATCTTCACCATGCTTCATATATTCTACTAGATTTTATTGCATTTTTATAATAGATCTTTGCTTGTAGACATCACCATAAAATGTGAAGTAATCTTATAAGTATGGAACTCTAAGATTCATCATCATCACTCCAAGATCACTCTCTCACTCCACTCTCTCTCTCTCTTTCGGCTCCACCCCAAACCGCCACCATCACCACCCCTAAACCACCACTTTCACCCACTTTCAAGTCTCATTCAAGTATAGAAGAAGGGCTATAGGAGCTTGCATCTTGTGGTGCTTCAAAGGAGCCTTGTTCTTGCTTGTTCATCATCTTTTTCTCATCATCTTCCTCACTAGATTCTACCCTAGCCTTGTGCTAGTAGTAAGCTCTTGTCAAACCTTTGTTCATCTTGTTTTTATGGCTAAAACTTGTAGTATGATACTTATGTTTAAATCACTAAAGAAACAAGAACATTAAAAAGATGAAACATGATCTAATAATGTTAGTATGAAGTTGTTTTGATATGTGCTGATTACTTGCTGATTTACTTGTTAATATTGATGTTAATGGTTGTTGTTAATCACTAAACATGATAACGGAATCAATCGAACATGCGTTAGAAAGTAGGGAACTAAAAAACAGAAAGCAGGTTGGTATTTACAGCCAACTTCAGTTGGCTGTAACCAGACCTTAATAAAACGAAAAATGCATTTTCTGAAGTCTAGGTTTATGTATTATGAAATACGGTTCTAATGGCACTAGAATCATAATTTTTGGACTTCGTTTACTATTTTTAAAGACCCTTTTTGTAACAGCAACTAAAGCTGAGTTTTACTGCAGTAAATGGGTGATATGTTTTTAGTCATAACTGGAAATCTATGTTGAATCAGCTCATGAAATTTGTACAGTAGATGACCACTGATGTATTTGCAATTCTCCCACTGGAATTTCATAAATCAGACTTACGATGAATTTTTAATAAATTATTGCGTTGACTGCAGTCAGAAAAAGATGAATCTGATTGCAGTCTGGACAATGAATTTTTATAAAATATTGGTAATGAACTGGATCCCGAGATTTTTACACAATAATATTTGAATCGTTTAAGACCTTCTGTAAAAAGTTGGGAAATTTTGGAACATGTTAACTATTTTATTAAAATCCCCGAAAACAGCCCGGTTTTGAAGATTAAAGCTGAAACGACATAACTAGTGATTTGCGTGTCTAAATGTCGGGTAGGTTATCTGAGAATGATATAACATGTTATATGTCAATAAAAGTGTTATGTTCCATGTCGTATGTTTGTTTATGAGTGGGGAATAGATGGGAAGTTTATATGGGCATGTACCATTAAAGTGATGCATGTTATGTGATAGATACGTGTAGGAACTTTGTGTTCTATTTGAAGTCACTAATAAACTAAGTGGTAATCATACTAGGACGTGATTGACCGACCTTGACTGTTAGCTATATTTGAGAGTCAAACCGAGCAACCGAGGTGAGTTCACACTTTCTACAAGGCATGGGATTCCCGGTGGTTGGGAATGGGTTAAAGAATTGAAACGGAACCTACATATCCTCCTTGGGTAGGATATGTACGACCATCCTCCTTGGGTAGGATGCCAATATTTAATCCTGTGTATTCTCCTTGGGTAGAATACGTACGTTCGTCCTCCTTGGGTAAGACAACAACCTTAAAACTTACTAGATAAAACTCTATCATTAAGTCCCTCATTACATATCGACTTAATCGCCGAGGCCGATGGCGAGCGGGTCATTAGTTAATAGCGCTATTAGGTTTAACAAACCTCACACCGTGTCGTCCGAACGGGCGTGTACTAATGGACTATGGCAAACTGTCAATGATGATAGAACATTGACGTAGGGCACAACTATTGATCGTAGTAGTCGATATCATACAGTCTAGTAGTTTACATGGGGAAGCCCCCACTAATTATGGATATGGTTTTGGGTAATAAAAAGGATCTGGTTAAACATACTTTCAACTATGGGGTAACCCCCACGGAAAATATGCCAACGAAAGTCAAACCACGTTTTCAGAAAGAACTTAAAACTAATCAACCAATCATGAACTCACTCAACTTTGTTGTTGACTCGTTGTTACATGCCTTACAGGTCGCTAGACGCTTATGGAGCTTGCACGAGGAGGAGGTCGTTGTGGGATACAGACTGTTATGTCCCATGCTTATTAATTAAACTTTATAAACTTATGTTTTGAACTTACGTTTTACGCTTCCACTGTTAACTTAAAGTCGGTTACTTATCTTTAGGTCACCAATTGTATTGTGGTTGGCTTTATTAACTTAATTACGTTGTTCAATATGATTGATGACTCAATCTTGGTCACGTCACGCCTCCAAGCGATGGAACTCCGCATGGTGGATTTTGGGGGTGTGACAATTCTTCTCACAACCCCTCTAATTCTCTTAAGATCTTCCAAGCAAGGAAGAGAACTCGAAGAGTTCTAAATAAAACATTAAGTGTTCTAAGGAAGCTTTGAACCTCCAACTCTTCACGGGATTACCAAAGGAACAACTTTGAGAAACCGTGAGTACACTTGATCCATTTCCCTTTTAAATACACTTTGGGTGCAACATGTTTTACTTGTTAAACCGCACAATTCACAAACATGCTTTTATTCATTCGATCCGTATACATGCTTTGTTATGCTTAGGTTCATGCTAGAATATATACTACTCGTTAACTCGGCTTAAACAATTATAGCGCTATAGGAGTAGCACACCACCCGACGGGGTTTTGTTGAGTCTTTATTCTATAACGGTCTCGATTACTTCGGTATCGATGGATGCTATTTATTATACATAAACGGTCTCGTCATTTTTGTGGCGAGGGATGCTAAATACTAAATACTAGTGGACACTAGAGTTGACATATTGTATTACATGATAGTTTGACTTTGTATACCAAATGCTATGTTGGATTGAAATACTTTTTATACACATGACACGAGTCTAAAACTTGTGTACTCGCCAATACCTTTGTATTGAACTATGCTTTTTAAAACATGTTGCAGGTTTAGCGATGATGTTGGTGATGCATGGAATCTAGTAGGATACTTAGATACACACTTTAATTTGTATTCTTATTGCATTGTATTTCAATACTTATGATGTTGTATTTGCTTCAAATCGTTGTAATTGATTCTTTAGAAATGGAATGAAATTTATTATTTAAATACTTATCACAATTTAGTGTTATGATGTCTCGAGCAATCTATTTCGTCTCACTCCGATGTTTCCACCATCGGTTGGGGTGTGACAGATTGGTATCAGAGCCATAACTATAGGGAATTAGGAAAAATTGCCATGCTTTTTACCTAGTCTATAGTTCTAGAGCTTTATTCTCATGCCTTGCTTGAATTACTTGCATGATACTTTATTTGTTCATTATTTATTCTCTTTTGACCTTTAAGCATGTATGTCACCTATATGTTAATACTGGACATACTATTCTTATGTGTTAATATTTGTTTTAATACTTCATTCTTTATGTGCCATTCTTGACATGTTTATACTTGTCTGCTTAATCTTCAACATACGCTTTCCTCATACATTTTACTCGACTATTCTAAATCCGCAAACACTCGTATTATACAAACGAGACAAATTCACCAAAATAGGCGTGAAACCCACAATTTGGTGAACGACTCTCAATCTACCTATTATTTTTATACAAGATTCATCATCAAGCTAGGAGTAAAGTCCTCATCTTGATGAAGAATTTCAATTTCAAATTCTAGTGGACCCTCGTCAACGTGTCGAAATTAAATTTTGACCCGACGAGTAACAACCACACTTAGGGTACGAAATCGCCAAGCAAGGGGTGAAACCCGCACCTTGTCGACTAGTTCCACTCCTTGATTTTTATAAATCTTGCCAAAGTTTCAAATTTTCGATCAAATGGAAACATGTAGTAACTGGAAGGGTAAGTACCGGTAGTCGGGACGTCCTGTCTAGGCTGGCAATTCGTACAAATCCAAATTAATGGACCAGTTTGCCAACCTGGGGACTATCGATGCGAGTACAAAATGCCTATAGGCCAAAGCACGTTTCCCTAATTCGAAAGGACTCTTGATTTATTTCGGTTTAGTCAAAATTCCATTTTGGAACAATCCAAGTTTTAATCAAACCTACGCTTTACTATTATCAATTTTATACGATACAATCCCCTCTTTTCAAAATTCAAATTATTTTCAAGATCATACATTCTCAAATTCAAATTTTCAAAATTCAAATTATTTTCGAGATCATACATTTTCAAATTCGAATTTTCAAACTAACTATAGTAAGCTGTTTTAAAACGTATCATGGAAGCCTTAACCGATCGTATGGTGTAAGCCGAAATTTCCTTATCTATATAAGAAACTCACTACTCGAGCTAATCTACACAAGAACTACAACTTCTGATATAATTCAACACATACCCAAAATAACCCATACCCAAACTTTTCCTAGTTCAACAAAACCCAATATTCAAATGGCAAATTTCCCAGTAGCATATGCTGAATCTTCAAATGCAGCAGAAATTCATCCATTCCTTCGGTTTACTGAATTACCCACTCGTGAGAGATATCGAAAACTGAAGGATCTTGAAGTTTTTACTATTAGCGGTATTGGTTGGCATCGAATGGAAATGTTTGATTCCAGTGGTTTACTGGCAGGATTACTACCACATAATACGCCCTGGCGCCGTTTCTTCGACATCCTAGAACCGTCATACGATGAACTGGTATATGAGTTCTTGTCCGCTTTCTATTTCAAATATAAGAAAAGTCTTACCGATGAATCCATTCATTTTCGACTTTGTGGACAACCTCATAATATGTCATTAACAGAATTCGCAGTTCATCTGGGCATATATACAGATGAAGAAGTTAAACAACCCATTTTTACGGAGGCATCAACCTCTTATTCCTTTGTGAAAATGACAGAATATTGGCGATGCCATTCATCAAAAGAGTGGTGTGGCAACAATAATTCTATGAACTTCACAGACCCTCGTTATCGATATATGCACCGTGTTTTAGCCAACACTATCACGGGGCACAAGTATAATCAACAAAGGGTTAGTTCAACCGAACTTTTCCACCTGCATAGTATTTTTGAGCAAGTTCCTTGTAATATTTCCCACGAGCTTGCTACATATTTTTTTAGTCAACAAACAAATCCTCTGAGAAGTCTCATGGGAGGGTCTTACATTACAAAAATAGCAAAATCATTAGGTGTCTTAAGTGATCAGATTATCCAAGGATTATCTCCACCAAAGGCACCTGGGATTGTAAATTTTAACACCATTAGGCTAACCCCTGTTCATATTTATACACCAACTCAACCATTCCAGTCGGAGGGAGCTCCAGTTATCTTAGAAAGTACATCCACACAAAATTTACAACAATCATTGTTGCAGCTTCCTCAATCGTCTTTTTATCGATTTGATCTGCAACCACAGCTGCCACACATACAAGAACATATTACAACTAACCTATCCCAACCATTAACACCGAACGTCTTACAAAGCTTCTCACCGTTAGTTTTCGAGGAGGATTCAACGGTGCAAGGAACTTTGTTTGATGAAAACATGATGATCCAAGAACAGTTAGCATCGGAAGCATTTTTGCAATCACCATTACAGCCACAGTTTTTCCAGTCACTATTAAACGAAGTAGAACAACAATTGCCACCAACTAATATAGCAGGCCCAAGTACGGTGCCTCAAATGAATCTACCTCCAGATTCAATGGGAGTCGAAGTGACTAGGTTAAAAGATCAGGTTCGAAATTTGTCTCAACAAATAAAACGGCTGATAGAAAGAAATAAATGGTTGGAAGACATGCTAAGACAATTAGCTGCTCACATGCAACTGACTCTACCACCTCCACCACCTTATAGTTCTGAGTCTGAATTTGATTCATTACATGATTTATTTCAAATGTAAATTTGTTCACATCATAATAGACTATCAAATTTTTATCATAAATTTAGTATAACAAAGTGATATGCAAAACAATCTCTATATGCTCAATGATGCTCATAGATTCTTCAAAAACTATCAACACCACACAATGCTCTAGAAACTAACACTTTGCTCATCTATTCAAACCTTACAATTACATTCTATGGTCTCTTTCGAATAAATTTCGGGACGAAATTTTCTAAAGTAGGGGAGACTGTAACGCTCCGCATTTTTGTAATCGTATATCCATTATATTCGTATTCAATCATTGTAATCCGAGGCTTTGATCGTAATAAAACTTGATCATTATACATGAATTATACTTTAAATTAAACATATCATACATTCGTTCCATTTATGTGCAAACTTGATACATTGGCGTTACAATCAAACTCGTACCTAATTTTTACAAACAAACAATCGTAAATACGTATTTTAAATACGTGAACATTGTGATTTGACGAATAATTACTTATACGTACATCTACAATACTTGAATTATGCATTTATACATATTATATACTCAATAAATACCAAAGATTATACCAAACACTTTTCCACCTCTTTTCTTCTCCAATCACCTTTTCCACCTCCTTCAATCACCTTTTCCATATCCACTCTCCATTATAATTATTTTTATTTATTTATCTTTTCCATTTTTTTTATTATTATCTCCACCAATCACCTACCACCTTCTTCACCTATAAATACCAACCTTCTCCTACCATTTTCTTCACACCATTCTTTTCTCAATCTTCTCTTAATCTCTCTAAATCAAGAATTCTAAGAATTCTAAAAGAACACTAAGTGTTCTAACCATTCTTCTCTCAACCCCTCTAATTCTCTTAAGATCTTCCAAGCAAGGAAGAGAACTCGAAGAGTTCTAAATAAAACATTAAGTGTTCTAAGGAAGCTTTGAACCTCCAACTCTTCACGGGATTACTAAAGGAACAACTTTGAGAAACCGTGAGTACACTTGACCCATTTCCCTTTTAAATACACTTTGGGTGCAACATGTTTTACTTGTTAAACCGCACAATTCACAAACATGCTTTTATTCATTCGATCCGTATACATGCTTTGTTATGCTTAGGTTCATGCTAGAATATATACTACTCGTTAACTCGGCTTAAACAATTATAGCGCTATAGGAGTAGCACACCACCCGACGGGGTTTTGTTGAGTCTTTATTCTATAACGGTCTCGATTACTTCGGTATCGAGGGATCCTTGTTATTATACATAAACGGTCTCGTCACTTTTGTGGCGAGGGATGCTAAATACTAAATACTAAATACTAGTGGACACTAGAGTTGACATATTGTATTACATGATAGTTTGCCTACATGATAGTTTGACTTTGTATACCAGATGCTATGTTGGATTGAAATACTTTTTATACACATGACACGAGTCTAAAACTTGTGTACTCGCCAATACCTTTGTATTGAACTATGCTTTTTAAAACATGTTGCAGGTTTAGCGATGATGTTGGTGATGCATGGAATCTAGTAGGATACTTAGATACACACTTTAATTTGTATTCTTATTGCATTGTATTTCAATACTTATGATGTTGTATTTGCTTCAAATCGTTGTAATTGATTCTTTAGAAATGGAATGGAATTTATTATTTAAATACTTATCACAATTTAGTGTTATGATGTCTCGAGCAATCTATTTCGTCTCATTCCGATGTTTCCGCCATCGGTTGGGGTGTGACACTTTACTCAAGTCACTCAGAATAAGTATTACTTAGTTACCCTCATAATCTTAATTAAATAAATATTTTTTTCTCTACCAACATATTTCCTAGGTGCTCAACACATTTAAAAAATATGTAACGTTTTACAATTTTTTCTATCTCTACAACTGATAAATACTAAAAGTTGTAATCGATTGTTATGTGTTGCACACCAATGGCGTTTTCTCTTTATAAAACTGATTTATATAAAGAAGCTGTAAATTAATTTCTGTCTTAATTTATAAAATTTAAAACATCCTTCACCTTAACAGAAAAAATAAACCGAGTTATTGATTTGGATGGAAATTTATAAAAATTATGTGATAAAACTATTAAGTTTTTTTTTTTCTTCTAAAAACTGCATGTATATTCTTTTTATTATATATGTAACAAAAATAATTAAATAAAAGAAATTTAAAAGGGTTTGAGTAAATTGCCAAAATCGTCCCTGTGGTTTTATATTTGACAGTTTCATCCAAATATCCTCAACTTAACAGAAAAAATAAACTAAGTTAGTGGTTTGGATGAAAATGACAAAAAGTTACAAACGTTGGGGGCAATTTGGTACAAAAGTGTCATTTTGGACGAAAATGGCAAACGTGCCCAAACCTTAGGGACGATTTGGCAATTAACTCTAAACATAATTTTTGTGTATTTTTCGTGTTCGTTCGATTTGTTTACACCCCTAAGTGCCGGTACCAACTGAATTCCTTTGTATAACGAACTGAACCGATACCGACCGAGTTCCCACCGTATCACGCGAGCAAATCCACCTAGTTTTATATCAACTATAAATTATATAAATGGCGAGGTAAGAAGATCCTCATGTTTCCAACGCGTTCACATTTGCCTGCACATCATTGTATAGACTAATTAACTAAAAAAATCATGAATCTTGTTTAATCTAATTTATAGCTACCAACCCTTCCAAAATGATGATTAACGAATACACATATTTTGCATCTCATGCATTTTTAGTGTTTAATTAATATTAATCGGGTTTTAGAAACAAACTATAAAAACACCGATATGAAAAAAAAAAAAAAAAAAGCTGAACAAAATTTTGGCCATTCAGTTTTTTTTTTTCTTTTTCTTTTCAAATTCCGTTTTGGCGGAACTGAATACGTAATCAGCTTGATCTAAGTATTATTATTCCTTTAAAAAAAATAAAAAAATCACTAATTATACCAGATTGTTGATCACCAAAAGAAATAAAACAATACATCTTAAAAAGTCAAGATATTTATAATAATGCTCACCAGGTACAAACAAAGGCAGTGCATGACTAAAATGAAAGTGATATGGTTGAGTTCAGTTGAGTGTTCTCTTATAATTCGCATATTTTTCTGTTCACACTCATATTCTAAAAGGATAACAACATGGCGGTTTAATGCACATCTTGTGGTTCACAACAGTCCATCACAAAATTTGGCAATTTGGTCTTCATTAGATAAGGAAATCCAAAAGTATAATGCAAGTTGTAACAAAAGGCTATATTTCTCTTTCTTTTTCTCCCATACATTACATGATAGGTGTATAAATTCCCTCCCGATATATGGACACAAAATAGGACCTTTTAAGTTAAACGTGCATCTTTATGTTTCTAATGATTTTGGGAGATAGACATGCTTATCTTATATTGTTTATGAATTTGTTAGCCTCTTTGATTATAGCAAAAATAGTAATAATTTGCCCAATAACTTATAATCCTTGGAATATTATAAAAGATGCAATTCCTTATAAAAGTTTCTTGCCGTTTTGCAAATTATTTTGTAGATAGTCCCAATAATAGATGTAACAAATGATTATAGGATATGGGTTACAATTTTAATAAAAAATATATAAATAAAAATAGTAAACACACTTCCTTTAAAACAAGTGTTGACGGTTGTGGCTGAGGCACGTGTTCAACACACTTCCCTAAAAATAGATTTCGTGCCTCTACTAAAGGCGACACGTCTGTCTCACAGGGTACAACAGTCAAAGCAGTGTGTACTGCCAGAAATGGCCACGCGCCCGAGGTTACACTGGATAAAATTATAGAGTTAAAACTTGTCAGCATAAAAATGACTGTGAGTAACATAGGTTTTGTGATTTAGATTCATGGCTTTGGATATTTTAAGAAAAGAATATATGTTTTAAAAAATAGCCATGAATCCTTGTAAAAAAGTTGGTATATAAAATACTTTGCTTTTTGATAAAAAGGATTGGTAGTATATGCAAAAATATACTTTGGTTTTGAAATAATAGGATTGATATTATATCAAAATATAGTTTGGTTTTCGGATAACAAAATCAGTAGTATATTGAACTATACTTTGGTAAATAATATCACATTGGTAGCATATCAAACTATGCTTTGGCAGTATATCAGAATATACTTTGGTTTAGGAAATAACAGAATCGGTAGTATATCAAACTATACTTTGGTAAACAATATCACATTGGTAGCATATCAAACTATGCTTTGGAAGTATATTGAAATATACTTTAATTTGTGATTTGGTAGTATATCAAAATATACTTTGGTTTAGGAAATCAATAAAAGATAATTTTTTTGGGCTTAACTGGAAAACCTTTGTAATAACACATTGTGGTCGTTTGGCAATACATTCAAACCTTAGTATATCAAACTATACTTTGGTGACTATAGATTTACCACAAAGGCACATCTATTTGGTTTAAACTTGGTTTCTGACATTCCCTAAAACGGGAATGAGGTGTCAAGTCCTATAGCGCTATATCGTACTACCAATCGGCTTGATCATTGTTAATGAATGTATATGAATATAAATACGCACCAACAATAGTCTTACAAACTTTGAAAATCATTATTTAAGCCATAGGTAACGGTTTCAATTTGTTAAAGGATAAGTACTATGTATGCGAAATCATATAGCTTTGAAATCATGAAAATAGTGAAAAGGCACATATGAATTACCCCAAAACATTTGAAAATGTAAAAAAGGGGACTATGCACTCACTTGGGATTGCGTATAAGCCTTGTATGAATGCGTAAACAAAGCCCAAGAGATCAAGGAATCAAGTGTGTCCTAACATCGAGTAACTATGTTAAAGTACGGGACATAATTGGGGGAATCGGATAGAATGAGGTTTTGTAAACCAAATGAGTGTTGGAACTCATATGAAATGGTTTAACAAACTCAACATTCTGATTTGGAATGAATCCTAAATGCTTTTGACCCGTTACGACTCGTTAAGGTAGTTTATGCTACTTTAACGTGTCGTTTGCGTAAACGCGTGTTCGAATGGTTAAACATGTCCAATGATAAGTCTTAGATGCCCAAACATGTTTGAAAATGTTATTACATCAGTTTATGTGTGAAAAATTTAATTGCTTATGCTTAAAACGAGTTTATGCGCAAAAAGGGCATTTTGGTCATTTTTAGGCATTTATAAACGACTTATCATATAACTAAGCAAACGAAGTGACCATAAGGTATAACCTTAGTAGGTTATTCCCTATACAACTATGGTTACAAACACGTGTTTGGTCGGATCCTAAGATCGACCAAACGTGTAGGATTCGAAAGTCAAAGCGGTGGTCAAGACCGCTTGGCTTACGACCCTAAATAACCACTAAACTAGAAATGATGAGTTAAACATGTCAAAACATGTTTAACTAAGTTGCAAAACTGATTTGGTATCAAAACTTAGTGTTTTGATACCCGAAAATAGTTCCGTCGTAAATGCACAAAATGTGCATTTTTGACCGAAACTTTGACTCGTCACTTCGACTAGTATACGTGGTAATCAGTAGGTATAATCGCAAGGGATTATAACCATTGTGATTACGATCACGTTGCAAAGTTCAATTGAACTTTGACTTGACCAATTCATGGTCAAAACCGAAAGTCAAACAGTAAGTCAAACAATTTGACTTTCAGCTCAAAATAGCTAAAAGAATTAAAATAGACTAGGGTGAGAACTTACTTGTGTTTGGTAACACTTAAGATCTCAGGTGGGAGGCCTCCAAGGATGGAAGCAAGCTCCAAATAAGTGGGAGATGAGAATTAGAAGGAACGAGCACGGAGTGAAGAAGTATGGATGGCTATATATAGTATTCTTGATTATGTAGGATCATGACATGTGCATTGTGTGTTGCCCAAGGATTAATATGATCAATACAAGTGTTTGGACCAGGTTGAAAGGCTTGGAGAACACATAACTTGATCCCCAAACATACAAAACAATCAAACAATACAAGGTGCAATGAGCTGTGTTTGTGAAACAACTTTCTCTCCAGGGGAGCGGCTTGCGCCCCGCGACCGAGACAGCTAAGGGCTGTCGCGCCCCGCCACCCTTTGTGGCTTAGTTTCAGAAAATGGCAAAAATGGTCCCTAAAGCTTATTTTATGTGTTTTTGACGCGTTTAACCCCCGTTAGCCCAATTTTTAGGATTTATAGGGATGTTATAGCATAAGGGACTTGAATTATGCCTGGAAATGTCATGGATGTTGGTTCATTCGGTTGTACGGTCGCGTTTTTCGCTTAATTACGACGAACGCTTTAACGGACGTGAAAACGACCGAAATTGCGTAACGAATGATATTTTTGCATTCTCATCACTAAATTACAAGATTTTAATGATTACAAAAATTTTTGGATGTGTGTACGCATTCCGTATTAAGAAATACGCGAATCGGCATACTTTCGCAGTTTGACGCAAATAGTCCTTGAGCACGAATAAACATGTTTTTGCCATACCGAACCCTTCAAAACTTATTTCTAAGTTATGTAAAGGGTATTTAGGGTGTGTTTAGCTTATTTCATTGTTCCAGAATGTATGTTGCGTTAAACTGATTATGTTTGCGTAACAGTTTACGTATAACTTCCAAAAAAACTTTGAGAGGTTGAAATTGTACATGGACTAAAATGTGTGAACGTCACATGTAGTTATACAATTCCCGGGAATGAAACACAAGATTTCATTGGATTCGAAATTGTTCAGAATTGTACAATGGTTGTAAAGGAATAAGTGTCACACAATACATTTTAAGTCATCTGAATTCGATGACCAATTGTTGCAACTAAGCAATTGATTATTTTTGGTGTTTAGTACCAAGCTTCTGAATATGGCATATTCGGATGAAGCAAATAGCGGTTGCAACAATAATAATGATGCAAATATAAACCGCAATGCCGATGGAGTTGATCTCCAGTCTATGATCGCCGCTGAAGTTGGCAAGGCCATTAATGCGTTCATGGCCAATTCTAGGGAATCGAGTGGTACTCATCCCAAGTCCTAATCAATTCCACATTCATTAGCTCGTTGGGAGAGCTCGGTTCACTCTTCAGCTGTGAAGAGTGAACCCAAGAAGCTAGTGCTTCAAGATAGGTCTCATTCTTCTAGGGACGGTTGTACCTACAAGAACTTCGTCTGCTACAAGCCCAGAGACTTCAATGATGAGAAGGGGGTGATAGATGCCATGAGATGGATAGATGAAATGGAGATAGTAGTAGACATCAGCGGTTGTACTGAAGGGGATATTGTAAAGTTTGTTTCACAATCATTTAAGGGCGATGCCCTGACATGGTGGAAGGCCATGATCCAGTCTACGGGGAGGATACCCCTATACCACCTTGGGTGATCCAAGTTTGTGGACCTGATTAAGGAGACTTACTGGCCACCGCATGAGGTGGAGAAGGTGGAGTCAGATTTTCTGACTCTCACCATGAAAAGCTTGGACTGTCGGAAGTATGTTACCGACTTTAAATCTTTATCAAGTTTAGTACCTTACTTGATCACTCCAGAATCAAAACGCATTGCGCGTTTCATAGGTGGTTTGGCACGTGAGATCAAGGGAGTGGTTAAGGCTTCGAAGCCTACTTTCAATAGGTCATCTGTGGACCTAGCACTGTCTCTCACCTTGGATGCGATGAGACAAAGATCGGTCAAAACTGAGACCGATGGAAATAGGAAGAGGGAGGAGGACAACTCCCCAAAGTCCAAGAAAAAGAAAGGTAAGCCTGGGTTCAATAAGCACCAAAGTAAGTCTAATGAGATACCAACTTGCAAGACCTGCAACAGGAGGCACTGGGGACAGTGTCTCTCAGATCAACAGGCAAAACCTTGCGGGATTTGCAAGAAGACATGCATAAGACCTTAGAGTGTAAAGATCTTAAGGATGCTGTCTGTTATGGTTGTGGCGAAAAGGGCCACATTAAGACGAACTGCCTGAAGGCCGCTAAGGAAGACACTTCTAAGCCTGGTGGGGCAAAGAAGGGAAATGTTCGAGCCTTCCAAATGAATGCAAGAGAGGCGGTCAATGACAATAACATCATAACGGGTACATTCCTAATCAATATCTTTGCTAGAGTTCTATTTGATTCGGGTGCTGATAAGTCTTTTGTAGACCTTAAGTTTAGTAAACTATTAAACTTACCAATAAGAACTCTAGATATTACTTATGAGGTAGAACTTGCCGATGGAACCATAGAAACCGCATCTTCCATTCTTGATGGATGTTTCATATCCATTAAGAATCATACTATTCCTATATCTCTTCTGCCAATGAAATTGGCGGGGTTCGATGTAGTTTTAGGCATGGATTGGTTATCGCATAACCAAGCCTGCATTGCCTGCGACAAGAAACTCATCGAGATTAAAACCCCTGCTGGTGAAATGATCACCATCCAAGGAGATATACACTATGGATTGCCTGAGAAGGTGTCTCTACTAAAGGCATCCAAGTGTCTGAAGAGTGGATGTGACATTTATATGGCATAAGTGACGGTAGACGAGCCAAAGCCCAAAATAGAAGATTTCTCTGTCATTTCCGAGTACCCTGATGTCTTCCCTGAAGAACTACCCAGTCTACCTCTGGAGAGGCAAGTGGAGTTTAGGATCGACATCCTACCTAGAGCTGCACCGGTTGCAAGAGCTCCTTATCGATTGGTGCCAACGGAAATGAAGGAATCGAGAACCCAACTTGATGAGCTATTGGAGATAGGCTTCATACAGCCTCGCTCATCACCTTGGGGAGCTACAATCTTATTTGTTAAGAAGAAAGACGGTTCAATGCGGATGTGCATTGATTACAGCGAGCTTAACAAGATAACGATCAAGAATCGTTATCCGCTGCCCAGGATCGACGACTTGTTCGACCAACTGCAAGGGGCTAGCTACTTCTCTAAGATCGACTTGAGGTCGGGTTATCATCAGCTGAAGGTCAGGAGTGAAGACGTTCCAAAGACTGCCTTCAAAACGAGATACATACACTATGAGTTCCTAGTGATGCCTTTTGGGCTCACTAATGCACCTGCAGCATTCATGGATCTCATGAATAGAGTCTGCAAACCGTTTCTAGATAAGTTTGTCATTGTCTTCATAGACGATATACTTATCTTTTCTCGTAATCAAGCTGATCATGAGAAGCATCTTCGGTGCATCCTTGAGTTATTAAAGCAGGAAAGGCTTTATGCTAAGTTCTCCAAGTGCGACTTCTGGCTTTGAGAAGTCCAATTTCTAGGACACGTGGGAAGCGAGCGTGGTATCCATGTAGATCCCACCAAGATTGAAGCCATTATGAACTGGGAAGCACCAAAGACACCTTCTGAAATCCGTAGTTTCTTAGGATTGTCCGGTTATTAAAGGAGGTTCATTGAGAACTTTTGAGGATAGCCACTCCTTTGACTACCTTGACCCATAAGAATATTAAGTTCAACTAGGGTCCAAAACAGCAAGAATCCTTCGAGATTCTAAAGTACAAGTTGAGCAATGCTCCAGTGCTAACTCTACCTGAGAGTATTGAGGATTTTGTTGTCTATTGTGATGCATCGCACACTGGCATGGGCTGTGTGCTGATGCAGAGAGGCAAGGTAATTGCCTACGCATCACGACAACTAAAGGTGCGAAAAGAGTTACACCACCCACGACTTGGAGTTGGGTGCTGTTGTATTCGCACTTAAGTTATGGAGACATTACTTGTATGGCACGAAGTGTATTATATACACGGACCATAAGAGTCTCCAACACCTGTTCAAACGGAAGGATCTAAACATGAGACAACGCCGTTGGATGGAAACATTGAATGATTATGACTGCGAGATACACTATCATCCCAGCAAAGCAAATGTAGTTGCTGATGCACTTAGTAGCAAAGAAAGGGTTAAGCCAATGCGGATTAACACCAAGAGCATTGAGCTCAAGAACAGCTTGAATGAGAAGCTATTAGATGCGCAAAAGCAAGCCCTTTTGGAGGCTAACCTTCCTAGTGAAGGATTAGGTGGAACTATTGATTAGTTGTCGCCAGGAAAAGATGGAATTCTTAGATTCAATGGTCGAATCTAGGTTCCAATATTTGGAGGACTTAGAGATCTAATCCTCCAAGAAGCGCATAGTTCCAAATACTCTATTCACCCTGGAGGTGACAAGATGTATCAAGATCTGAAGAGGAACTATTTGTGGATGGGTATGAAGAAATCCATAGCCACCTATGTAGCTAAGTGTCTGATGTGTTCGCAAGTTAAAGCTAAACATCAAAATCTGTCAGGAATTCTACAACAACTTGAAATTCCCACATGGAAGTGGGATACGGTAACTGTGGATTTGATCACCAAATTACCTAGGACCAAACATGGCAATGACACGATATGGGTCAACTGTGACATTTGTGCCTTTTCAACCATTGTACAATTCCGAACAATTTCGTATTCAATGAAACCTTGTGTTTTATTTTCGGGATTGTATAATTACATGTGACATTTGCACGTTTTAGTCCTTGTACAATTTCAAACTCTCAAACCTTTTCTGGAAGTAAAATTGTAAACTATTACACTAACGTAATTAGTTTAATGCGATGTACACTTCGGAACAAGGACATAAGCTACACATATCCTAAATACCCTTTACATAACTTAGATATAAGTTTTGAAGGGTTCGGTATGGCAAAAACATGCGTATTCAAGCTCAGGGACTATTTTCGACAAACTACGCAAGTCTGCTGATTCTCGTATTTTTTAATACGGACCATGCATACACATCCAAAAATTTTTGTAATCATTAAAATATTTTATTTTATTGATAAGAATGCAAAAATATCAATCGTTGCGAAATTTCGGTCATTTTCGTGTTCGTTATAGCGTTTGATGTAATTAAGCGAAAAACGTAACCGTACAACCGAACGAACCAACATCCACGACATTTTCGGGCAAAATTCAAGTTACATATGCCTTAACACCTTTATAGAGCCTAAAAATTAGGTTAAAGGTGTTAAAAGTGACAAAACACGACGTAACAAGTCTAGGGGCCAAACCTGCCAAATATGGAAAGTCTGCCCGTGCAGATTGTAGGATCGGTTTTGACTCCCGAACGATTGCGAAATGACACGTACGATGTGTGGAATCCGTGCACGTGTGTGGACCGAACACAAGAACTAATATAATGATGATTCTATTGATCGTATGACAAGATACAATCACCGTGAATCACCTTTATGCTACTTTCTCTCTCTAAGATCCAAAGCTCTCCCAAAAGTAACAAGATGCAAAAGTTCTAAAATGAAACCTATCAAGGCCTATTTATAGGCAAAGCACTTAATGAAGTTCTCATTAATTACAATAATGCCACCTTGCCACTAAAAAGCCTTTCCTCTGTATTTTACAATATAAAACCTTGTTTCATTCCAATTCTGCTACGATTCAGAATTGACGGAGGCGATAGACATTCGTGCACTCATAGAATCCCCCTTGGATATTGCCTCAGTCAATCTCGTAGCATCTTGTCTTTTCTCTCTCTCTAAGTCTTTAAGAAGCTTTGACATCTTCAGCAACCACAGACTCCCTCTTCAAGCTTTTCTTGATTCTGTGTTCTGAATCAGCTCCCCCTTTCGTTAGACTCTTTTCCTCAGGCTCTCCCTTTCGTAAAGCTTTCGTGCTTTGGGATCGACACTTGGTTCTTTTGTTACAAGCTCCCCCTTGCGATGAGCTCGTCTTCAGACTCCCCCTTAGACTCAGTTATCGGGATCATAATCTGGCTTAACATCTGCAACATCTCAAACTTTTATAAGAAATATGACAATTTAAGATTGAAAACCTAACTATTGGCATAAGCTGGAGCATTTCAAATTTAAGATTTTGTTTCTACTTTATTTTCAACAACCGATGTTTTAAGTTTTAGGTTTTTCCAGGAATGATGACCTGGCACTTAAATTTTTTTTGGATCGAGAACCTGGCTCTATTGCACAAATGTGACAATATGAATTTATCCAGGATTACCCGACTCTACTCCCCCTATCAAATGACTTTATAAATTTGACAGTTTTAAGCATCCAAAACTTTTATCAAGTAATCATCCAAGTCCAAATTAATGACCTTGGAGATTTCACAAACTGTTTTTGATTTTTGATTTAAAAATTCAAGTTTCAACTTAATGAACTTGTTTTATTTTCAGAAACACGTTCAACATACTTAGATTTTGAAACTCAACTCTCAAACATCGGTTGTCGAAAATAAAGTAGAAACAAAATCTTTTTGTATTTTTCTGAAACATAATGCAGTAAAGAAATATTTAAAGACAATATTTTTGTTTGAGTTTGTGTCAGAGGATCATATCAGTTTTTGACAAATCACTAGCACCGTTGAGCTATAAACACTTTAAGTTCTAAACGATTCACTTAGATTGTCAGTATACTGATCCACTTAAATTTTCACACAAAGTTCAACTGATTCGAGATACGAGATTAATATTTTAAGCACTTAAACTTATTCGCGTGTCCCACCTCAGAATATGCTCCCGTATCAAGATTCCCTAGATTTAGTCTTACAGGTGAATATACCATATTGATATTTGTTCTCTGGGTTAGTGTGAAACCTTGAGAGCTCAGGTATGAACTACCGTTCAGTCAAATAGATGAAGGCTCGACTTGAGGTGTGTCCCACTTAGGGATATTCTTTACAATTGCAATTGATTTATATCTTTCGATATTCTTTAATTTGTATGCAGAGGGTAAGATTTAAGCGCGTAAAGTATTATACGAAGTCTAGGCCATTGCTTCTGCAATATCAGAAGACCAGGTATAATACCCCAGATATCAAACAGTATAAAGATCTAATATCTCAGAATCTGGTAATCTCTCAAACAAGATTTCGGGGGTTACCCATATATCCGAGTGATATTCCCCACGAGATAAGTAAGTTATTTATATTTAGGTTTATATCTCGAAATCAATCTACTAAGCGTGTAAAAAACCTACTGGCATATCATCAATGAGACCGTTTATCACATTTTAACATTCCATTTCTTTAGCATTCTGTGATTGTCTACTGATGTACTATCATTTCCTCTTTTACACAAAAAACTCATTTTTGAATTTTCTATTGTTTTTGGCTTTTTCAAATTTTCAAATGTTTTTGTATTTTTTGAAAATATTTACTCCCCCTAAAATTCAAAACATTTAAAGAAATTTGAAAACCGATGTAGATAGCTTCATCTCGCCATCTATTTTCTGCTTAGACATGCTCTGTCTTACATAAAGTAACCCCATGATTTACAACATATTGATTTTGACAGTGTTAAAACCATTTTCAATCACATGTGAATATAATCATGTTTGTTCAGCCGTGAGGGTTTCGGCATATTCAATCAACATATTTTTTTCATTTTTAAAATTTTGACAAAATTAAAACATATTTTTGGTTTTTAAAATTTTCAATTTTTAAGGCTTTTAATATGGTTTATTTATGTACAGAAATGAACAAACTCCCTGATTTCAGTTGCAGGGTTCAACAGCCTCCTCTTGTGCCAGGCTGCTCCTCTGTTTCTTCTGACATTCAACCATCTTTGGGAGCACCTGCACATACAATTAATTCAATAATTTGAACAATGTAACCCAAGCCTGTTTAGACTCAGGTAGTTGAACATGAATCTTTCCAGGTAAAACTGGATAGTTTCGTTCATTCTTTTCAATAACATTTTCATTTTGATTGTCACTCACAGAAGTCATTTGTTTCTTAACCACCCAAATTTGACCTTTTGAAACATTCCTTTTCTAAAATTTTGACTCATTTTGAATGTTTTAATGTTGAACAACAACTTTTGGCTTCCAAAACTGATTTGGTTTTGTTGCATCAACAATTGTTTTCCAACTTTGTGTTGTTCTAAATCTGGGTGTCACCGGTTTCCCAGTTTGTTATGATTCAGCCTCTGACATTTTCGGCTTCCAAGTTTGTTTTGATTCAAACTTGGTTGATTTCTGATTCACAACATCAAACTTCTTTTTCTCAACACCAACAGGCTTCGGATTTGGACACTTGCGTGCAAGATGTCCAGTTTGATCATATTTAAAACATATTCTTTTTGAAACATCTTTAACCTGTTGTTGTTTCTTTTAATTTTGAGCATAGAACTCTTCATTAGACTGTCACCTAAATTGGAGTTCTTTCTCTTCCCCAGAACTTGTTCCGTGAACAAAGTTCATCTTTTTCTGATAGTTTGGATTTTCAAAACCATTTCTGATTTTGTTTCTTCTTATAACCTAACCCAACCTTCATGTTTTTCTTTTTATAGTTAGGTTTGTTATAAGAATTTTTCTTGCTCTTGCCAGCAAATTTTGAAATTTCAGACTTTTCAATCTCTAGCAGTTTGAAAACTTTGTTGATTTTATCTGAAATCACATTTTGAATTGGGAATTCATCATCCGAGAATAGTTTTTCCGATCCAATTATGGTATAAACCAATCCTTTTGAATCATCATTCACAACTTTCTCAGATTTTGAATGTTTAAGATAACTATCATGAAAACTTCCCTCATTTTCATCCTGTGACTCAGACTTATCTGTTTTAGAAGACTCCTTTGACAAAACGCTTTAAACAACCTTACCAACCACCTCTGAATCACTGATGTCATCAGATTTGGTGTAAGTCACATCGATGTTGTCGGGTAATTGGTCAACCATGTTTCTTGCTTTTTCCACCTTTTCACCATCATAGAATGTACAATTATCCTCCAACGGTGGTGGAACCTGATGGTATTCTGACCCAATTCCCTTTTTGTTCGTTTCTGAATCTTTTCCATCAGGCGTGATGTTGAAAATACGTTCAAGAATATATGATGAAGCATGATAACTTTGATGTTTATTAACTAAGATAAATGTAATGAAATGATTGGAAAAGATTAATGTAAAATATATTTATCTGGATCTTAGACTGTTATCCTTTTCTGTCACACCCCGACCGCGTTAAAACAACGAAACCGCGGCGGAAACGTCGAGGAGTGTTGCAACAGAATTATCGTTTCACAACCATAGATACAAAAGTTTTATTTTATTAGAATATTTACATTAACATTGTCTTAAAACCAAAACAAACAAGTTACACATCGACTATCATTGTTATTATGTCACTAAGGCCTCGTCCAGATCCTATGTTAACATGCATCCTAGCAAATCAACATCATTCAACACCACCTGAAACATATGTAAAAACAAAGTCAGCAAAGAAATGCTGGCGAGCACATAGGTTTTATGAGAGTATCAGATTCATGGCTCGTTTACATGTTGCAATACCTTATTAAAACCTTGTTTTGAAAAGTGTACAGTATTGCAACATAATTAACCAACTCAAATCAAGTGGGTTATAGTTTATAAAATATCGTAGCCATGATTCTTAACCCCAAAACATTTGTTTTAGTAAACCAAATTGTAAAACATCTCGTAAAAACTCGTTAGTAAAACTCGTATGGTTTATATAACTTAGAAAACATCGTTGTGTGACATCATTTCAAATCGTTTACCCAAGTGAACTAAATAACGCCACGGTATGTAACATGATGAAAACATTTATATATAAGAAGTACCAGCGGCGTATCTACCATGTTTTCATCACATTACACCCGTCCCGTTATCTAAACACTATCCAAAAACCAATCGTTTGTTCAATTCGTTTAACTCGTTTAAATCGTTTAAATCATTCTCATTTTAATTGTGAAAACTACTTTTGGTCGCCTCGCTAATAACATCCAAAACTTCGCAACTCGACTATCTCGAAACTCGCATTAATAAACCACCAAAGGGTAAATTAACAATCACAGATTCAGTCGTTACCCACACAACCCCCACACATAACCATGGGTGCAGTCTGATAACGGGATTTGTCAAATCCTATGGTACCATAACCTAATACTAGTCGGCTTGATCAATGTTAATGAATGTCATTCGTTATATAACTACAACCAACAAGTTTGTCCACTTTATTGAAATCGTTATTAATTTGATATAAACCATTTTAATCATTTTCGAAACCATCGTTAAAACATCGAAATCATTTAACACATATGAATCACCCCAAAACAATCGAAAACAGTAAAATAGGGGAACTATGTACTCACATTGAAGTGAAAAGTATCCTCAATCAAAAGAACACAACAAACTCAAGCAAATCAGAGAAACCATGCAGTACCTAGTAATCGGATCACTAGATAAATAACCGACACCTAAATCGGAAGATCGGATAGAATGAGGTTTCGTAAACCAAATGAGTATTGGGACTCATGTGATATGGTTTAACAAAGCCTACATCCTAAATCGGAACCTATCCTAAGTGCTTACGACCCGTTACGACCCATTAAGGTAGCTTACGCTACTTTAACACGTCGTTCGCGCAAACGCACGTTCGAGACGCCTAACTAGTCCTATGACAAGTATTATATGCCTAAACATGTTTAAATATGTTGCATAATCAGTTAAGTGACAAAAGTTTAAGTTACATATGCTTAAAATCCAATTATGCATGAAAAAGGCATTTTGGTCATTTTCCTAAGGCATATAAACTACCTATCATACAACTAATTAAACGAAGTGGCCATAAGGTATAACCTCGGAAGGTTATTCCCTATACAACTATGGTCACTAAACATGCTTGGTCGGATCCTAATGATCGACCAAACGGGTCTAGTTTAAAAGTCTAAGCGGTTGTTAAGACCGCTTGACTTACGACTCTACACAAGCACTAGACTAAGAGTGACGAGCTAAACATGTTGAAACATGTTTAACTAAGTTAGAAAACAGGTTTTGATATCAAAACAAAGGGTTTTGATACCCAAGAATAGTTTGGTTGCAAAATACGCATAAATACACATTTTGGCCGAAACTATTACTCGTCACTACACCTAATCAATGTGGTAATCAGTAGGTATAGTCACAAGGGACTATAACCATCGTGATTACGCTCACGTTGTGAAGTTCAAACGAACTTCGTGTTGACCATAACCTGGTCAAAGCAGAAAGTCAAACACAGTTTTACTTTCGTGCTTAAAAACGCATAAAAGCACGAAAGAATACTTACAAAGGGTCCAAGCTAGGAAGATCTTGATCAAACTACCCAGGTATGAAGTTTTTGAACTCCAACTTAGAGTAATTCAGATCAAGGTGTGCAGAAAATGGAATGAGAGTTTGGGTTTATATAGTTTTCGGTAAACCGTTAGGATCGTTTCTCGCATTTCGTGCTTTGATATAGGCCTTACACTTGGGCACATGGTTTTCAAAACCATGGGAACACTAAAAACTATCAAATACCAGCCCATAGCATCCAAAATCAGTGGTTAAAAACCATCAAAACATCAAAAATGGACTAAATTCAATGTTTTTGAGCTGGTTTCTGTCACGCCCGTGAGAGAGAGAGGCCTCTCTTACGCGGCCCGCGAGAGTCCAGTTTCCAGAAATGTCAAAATGGTCCATGCACTTGAAAAACTTGATTTTGATGCATATTTGACATGTTTAAGCTCCGTTAACCCCATTTCAAAGCTCTAAAATGATGTTAAAGTATAGGGAACTCAAAACATGGTCAAAAACATCTCGGATGTCGGTTCGTTTGGTCGTACGGTTGCGTTATTTGGTTAATTACGATGGAAATCGTAACGGACGCAAAAAACGATCCAAATTACGCGACGAATGGAATTTTATCATGCCAATCACTAAATAAAATATTTTAATAATTACATAAACTTTTGGATGTCTGGATATATTCAGAACGTAAGATATGCGCGAAAATGCAAACTTATGCACTTTTTGACGCTTTTAGTCCCTATTGATCAATAAAGTTTATTTTTGCGTACCAAACACCTCAAAGACTATTTCTAAGCTATGTAAAGGATTTTTAGGGCATATTTAACTTATGATCAAGTTCCGGAATGTTCGTTACTATACAAATCGGTATAGTTTCGCAGTTTGACACAAAAAGTCCCTGCGATCGAACAAACTTGATTTTGACACACCAAACCATCCAAAACTTATTTCTAAGTTATGTAAAGGTTATTTAAGGTATGTCAAACCTATTTCACTATTCCGGAGTGTTTTTCGCGTAAAACTGACTGCGTTTACGCACCAGTTTGCGTATAACTTTCCAGAAAGTGATTTAAAGCTTGAAATCGAACTCGAATCAAATCGTAAAATCATCAAACACAAACACTCACATAATAACACCAAAACACATATAATAACACCAAAAGACATTTTTTTATTGATAATCAACATTGTTTTACATTATACATTGATTTACAGAGCACAGTTGTCACAGTCTCCCATACTTTAGGAAATTTCATCCCGAAATTTTAACTAGAGGAAACTTGTGAGAAAAATTGCGGATATTTCGCCTTCATTTGGTCCTCACGTTCCCAAGTAAACTCTGGGCCACGTTTGGACTCCCAGCGAACCTTGACCAATCGAATCCGTTTGTTCTTCAACTGCTTAACAGCACGGTCCGTTATCTCCACAGGTTTCTCGACAAAGTGGATCGTCTCATCAACTTGAATCTCGTCGAGTGGAATGTGAAGATTAGCATCAGCTAAACACTTTCACAAATTGGACACGTGAAAAGTCGGATGAATATTTCCAAGCTCTGGAGGTAGCTCTAGTCGATAGTAAACCTTCCCAATTCTTTGCACAATCTTAAATGGTCCAACATATCGAGGTGCAAGTTTTCCTTTCTTTCCAAATCTCTCCACTCCCTTCCAAGGTGACACCTTGAGTAGGACATGGTCTCCGACTTGAAATTCTAAGGGCTTGCGTCACATATCCGCATAACTCTTTTGACGGTTTCTAGCTGTCACATGATTATCGCGAATTTTCTTGATTTTGTCTGTTGTTTCCAGAATGAGCTCAGGTCCAGTAAGCTGAGCTTCACCGATCTCATTCCAACAGACAGGTGAACGACATTTTCGACCGTAGAGAGCTTCAAATGGTGCCATATTAATGCTAGCATGATAACTATTGTTGTAAGAGAACTCGATCAATGGCAGATGAGAATCCAAATTACCACCAAAGTCTATCACGTATGCTCTAAGCATATCCTCCAAAGTTTGAATCGTCCTCTCAGATTGTCCATCTGTTTGGGGATGATAAGCAGTGCTTAGATTTAGTTGGGTTCCCATAGCAGACTGCATGGTCTTCCAAAAATGAGATGAAAATCGAGCATCACGATCAGATATGATATCCAAAGGAACACCATGTCGAGATACAATCTCATCAAAATAAATCTTTGCAAGTTTATCAGCTGATAGATCCTCGCGAATCGAAATAAAATGAGCTGACTTCGTTAATCGATCGATAACAACCCAAATAGCATCATGACCCTTAGATGTATGCGGTAACTTAGTGATGAGATCCATCACAATGTTCTCGCACTTTCAAACCGGTATCTCTGGTTGTACAAGAAAACCAGATGGTCGTTGATGTTCAGCCTTGACTTTGAGGCAAGTTTGGCATTTCGATACATACAAGGCAATATCCTTTTTCATACCAGGCCACCAATACTGAGTACGAAGATCCTTGTACATTTTGTCAGCACCAGGATGGATAGAATATCGAGACTTGTGAAATTCATCCATTACCAAAGTGCAAAGATCGTCTTGTTTCAGAATCCACAAACGATCCTTGAAATAGAGTAACCCATCGCCCTACGTTTCGAGCTTAAGCTCAACTTGAAGTGGTAATTCCTTACCTATAAAATTTTGTGAAACACAAAATTGTTGAGCTTGAGAGACACGAGTTTGAAGATCAGATAGAGTTCGAACAGAATGAAGCTTGACTCACTCCTTTCGACTAAGCGCATCGGCTACGACATTCGCCTTAGCAGGATGGTAGCGAATCTCGCAATCGCTCAAGAGCTCAACCCAACGTCGTTGCCTCTTGTTCAGCTCCTTCTGATTAAGAATGTGCTGGAGACTTTTGTGGTCTGTGAAAACCACACACTTCGTGCCATAAAGATAGTGTCTCCAGATTTTGAGTGCGAAAACCACAACACCTAACTCAAGATCATGGGTTGTGTAGTTCTTCTCGTGAACTTTCAGCTGTCTTGACGCATAAGCTATCACTTTACCTCGTTGCATAAGAACACAACCAAGGCCAAGATTTGACGCATCACAATAGACAACGAAATCATCATTTCCATCAGGTAGAGATAGAACAGGAGCATCACATAGCTTCCGTTTCAGCGTTTGGAACACTTCTTCTTGCTTGGGTCCCCACCCAAAAGGCTTATTCTTTTGAGTCAAAGCAGTGAGTGGAACCACAATCTTTGAGAAGTTCGAAATAAACCGTCGATAATAACCAGCAAGACCAAGAAAAGAACGAACTTCTGTGGGTGTCGTTGGTATATTCCAATCCTTAATTGCAGCAATTTTGGATGGATCCACATGAATACCCTGCTCGTTGACTATATGACCCAAAAACTGAACTTCTTTAAGCCAGAATTAACACTTGGTGAATTTAGCAAAAAGTTGTTCCTTCTTTAGGAGTTCCAGTGTCAAACGAAGGTGTTGCTCGTGATCGGCTCGAGACTTTGAATAAATGAGAATATCGTCGATGAACACAATGATGAACTTGTCTAAATAAGGTTTATAGACCCTATTCATTAACTCCATAAAGATACCCAGAACGCAAATCGATCTTGGAAAAACATGAAGCACCTTGCAGCTGATCAAAGAGATCATCAATTCGATGTAGGGGATATCGATTCTTGATGGTAAGCTTGTTAAGCTCACGATAATCGCTACATATTCGAAAAGACCCATCTTTCTTCTTCACAAACAGGACATGAGCACCCCAGGGTGAAACGCTCGGACGGATAAGGTGCTTTCGCAATCGGGTTGGCATTGGGAACAAGATCAATATGAAATTCGACTTGACGAACTGGAGGCAAACCAGACAGTTCATCAGGAAACACCTCTTGATAATCTCGAACAATCGGAATATCTTGAATACACTTGCTCTTGCCTTTATCCTCGGTGACATGTGCCAGAAAAGCAACATATCCTTTTCGTAAACAACTCTGGGCTTTCGTACACGACATGGGTTTCAAACCACCAGATGGTTTCTCGCCACGAACTTCCAGAACATCGCCAGACGGAAGAGGAATACGAACGATCTTGTCAAAACAAACCACCTCAACATGATGTTTGGTCAACCAATCTATCCCAATAATAATGTCGAAACTCCCAAGTTGCATCGGTGTGAGGTCAATAGGAAAAAGATGGTTATCAAGGTTCAACTGACAATCACGAATAACAGAATCGAGTACGAGCGGTTTACCAGTAGCAACTTCGACTGATAAGGGTTTCCTTAGTTTAGTTCTAGGTATCGCAAGCAAAGGCTCAAATGATAATGAAACAAAACTTCTATCGGCACCAGAATCCAAAAGAACAGATGCAGGTCGATTGTTAACAAGGAACGTACAACCTCGTTGTCAGCTCTCGCCTTGTTAGTATTCAGAATGTACGCTCGTCCATGAGCAGGATTCACATTCGCGTTTACATTCACATTTGCATTTGCATTTGCATTTGCATTTGCATTTGCATTTGCATTTGCATTTGCATTCGCGTTCACCAACCTCGGACAGTTGTTGCGGAAATGACCCATTTCACCGCAATTGTAACACGAACCAGGTGGGAATCTAGCAGCATTCCCCTGAACTTGTGCTGGATTTTGCGCAACTTGATTTTGACCCAAACGGCAGATGTCGACCAGGTGCCCAAGTTTACCACAATCAGTACACTGTTTACAAGCTCGTTGTGCCACATGATGACCTTTGCACCTTGTACAGTGAGGTACAGTACCAACATACTGTTTCTTCGCAGGGGGTTGAGATGGTGGGTTCTGAGCAGTAACAACGAAATTTTGGGAAGCCTTGCGCTTCCTCGAATTCTTAGAAGATTCTCCCTTCTTCTTAACCTTATCTTGTGTGGAATCAGCTGACTTCTTCTTGTCACTCTTTCGGGTCAGTTTACCTTTTCTGACCTGAGACTCGGTCAGAGTAGCATCTAATTCAATGGCTTGACGAACAGTGGTAGGATTACTGCCAGTCACAATGTCTTGCACCGAATCGGGTAAACCATCGATATACCTCTCAATCGTCTTCTCCAACGGGGTAACCATAGTAGGACACAACAAACTCAGCTCTTCATAATGATCCGTATACGCATGGTGTTCTCCCCCATCTTGTTTCAAATCATCGAATTCTCATTGTGTTCTCATTGTGGTTATCACCTAAGGATAGGTGACAACTTTGTTTTAAAATCTAAATGCAAGAAGACTCGCGTTAGGGTCCTAGAAAGTTATAGTCTAGGTCAAAGCATTACTAATAACCTAATTCCCTATAACCATTGGCTCTGATACCAACTCTTCTATCACACCCCGACCGCTTTAAAACAAAGAAATCGCGGCGGAAACATCGGGGAGTGTTGCATCAGAATTATCGTTTCACAACCATGGATAAAAAATTTCGTTTTATTAGAATATTTACATTAACATTGTCTTAAAACCAAAACAAACAAGTTACACATCGACTATCATTGTTATTATGTCACTAAGGCCTCGTCCAGATCCTATGTGAACATGCATCCTAGCAAATCAACATCATTCAACACCACCTGAAACATATGTAAAAACAAAGTCAGCAAAGAAATGCTGGCGAGCACACAGGTTTTATGAGAGTATCGGATTCATGGCTCGTTTACATGTTGCAATACCTTATGAAAACCTTGTTTTGAAAAGTGTATAGTATTGCAACATAATTAAACAACTCAAATCAAGTGAGTTATAGTTTATAAAATCTCGTAGCCATGATTCTTAACCCCAAAACATTTGTTTTAGTAAACCAAATTGTAAAACATCTCGTAAAAACTCATTAATAAAACTCATATGGTTTATATTACTTAGAAAACATTGTTGTGTGACATCGTTTCAAATCGTTTACCTAAGTGAACTAAATAACGCCACGGTATGTAATATGATGAAAACACTTATATATAAGAAGTACCAGCGGCGTATCTACCATGTTTTCATCACATTACACCCGTCCCGTTATCTAAACACTATCCAAAAACCAATCGTTTGTTCAATTCGTTTAACTCGTTTAAATCATTCTCATTTTAATTGTGAAAACTACTTTTGGTCGCCTCGCTAATAACATCCAAACCTTCGCAACTCGACTATCTCGAAACTTGCATTAATAAACCACCAAAGGGTAAATTAATAATCACAGATTCATTCGTTACCCACACAACCCCCACACATAACCATGGGTGCAGTCTAATAACGGGATTTGTCAGATCCTATGGTACCAATGTGACAACCCGAGTTTTCAAGGTCCTTCCCGACACGTTGCTTGCTTTCACAGCTATGTTTTATAATTCGTTGGATTGTAGCGGATACGCGTTTGCTATGTGATTATTTTGTTATTAATTGGTTTCATGATTAATGAATTGGATTTAGACTTTGCAAACCCATTAACTGTTTGATAGATTTAACCCTTACAATCTCTCATTTGACGAAACGTTGGACCCTCGTTGCAACCCGAACTCGACGAAACATGGTTAAGTTTCGTCATCACCTTCACTCGATAAAACTTAGGGAGTTTCGCCGAGCCATTGATGTTTCGTCGTTGCTGAGTGGGCTTGTGGCCCAGGTGAGGCCCAAGCACATGCCAGTTATATTTAACCCCCATCATTCGCATAACCGTACGTACAATCACAACCAGTGAAACCCTAGGCATTTTCTCCACTCCTTTGCACCCCACGGCCGTTACCAGTCACCATCTTTCCTGAATCTCTTGCTAGCTTCATCTTGTAATCGGTTAGTATGCGTATATCCGTCTTGATCTGCTCGATGCACTAATTGATTGTTGTTGTCACACCCCGACCACGTAAAACAACAAATCGTGGCGGAAACGTCGGGGAGTGTTGTAACAGAATTATCGTTTCATAACCATGGATACAAAAAGAGTTTCGTTTTATTGATAATATTAATCATTTACATTGTCTTAACACACACAACAACCAAGTACATTGTTGGACTCTGTATGCCCAAGACACATATTAAATTGATGTGGCTAGTACGTTATGATCCAAGTCGAGTCATACCCAATAACAAGCTAGACAAACACTTACAATATTTATTTATTTATGATATGATCAAATAAATAAATATCAACACTTAGAATATTTAGAAATTGGTTTTCTAAATAATTGCACTTGACAAACTAATAAATTATATGGATAATTTATTTTGAGAGAATATTTTATTTTGTTATTTAATGGGTTAAATAACATAATAAAAATAGCATAAGTCTTATAACATATGATGTTATATTTTTTTAGAAAAGTTATAAAATATATATATGCAAGACTTATATTTTATATAAAAGAATTTGGATTTTTTTTATATAAAAGCTAGGCCGCCCCCCCCTTCCCAAGACATAAATGGCCAATAATCTTACATGCATGTTGTCATAGTTAGAAGCCTCTTGATTGGATGGTCTTTCCAAGACCATTGTGGTCCAATGAGGATTCATGCAATTGTCATAACTAGACATCTTGTAATTGGGCAATGGGGGTGGCAAAATCTCTCATGTCTTTTATATTCATTTTGATGAATTTTGATAAAAAAAACTTGAAGAAGATAGTAAAAATTGGCTGAAAATTTTCGGCCATTACATGCTCATCCAAGAGAGTTTTTTCAAGTTGAGAAAACAAGTGTAAGACTCTCTAACAATCGGGTCATGTATGGTTGATCAAGTAGGCTTTTTCAAGTTCATAAATCAAGTGCAAGAACTCCACAACCTCCTCTCATATTTTCGGCCATGAGATGGTTGTCAAGAGGGTTTTCTAGTGAGTTCATAAGTGTAGAAATCCTAGCTAAACATGAGGTGTTTGTTGGAAGCTTGGGGTATACAAGCTTGAGGTCTTCTACTCTTGAAGACAACCATTTCAAGAAGCATCATCCGTTTCATAATCCTTGTACTTCAAGAAGGTAGTTTTCTAAACATCCTATGGTTGTGTTTGATAGTATACATCTCATATATGGATCCGGGTTTTGGGATTTTGCATATAAAATGGTTTTATATCTTATAAAAGTAACATGTTTTAAACATTATTTCCGCTGCGTTTTTATTTCATATGGATGAAATTGCTTTGATAAACATGTTAAAATCCCATCAATGGTATCAGAGCCGCTTATATGAGTGCATGCTTCAATAGACTTAAAATTTTCGGGTTTCGGGTTTGGTGAAAACCCTATGGCCGAAATTTTAAGTATGGTTATCCCTTTGTTTTTCAAGATTATATTCTTACATGCATAAATGAATCTTGAAAAATTATTTCATATGGATGATTTGTTTGTTTGGACAAAACTAACCTTTTTGGTTTTTTGGACATAGCCGAAAATGGTTATTAAAAGGGAACCATTTTTTATGCTTCTTGAAATTAATATATATATATTTGGATATATATATTTTGGTGCATATAACCTAGCCATGACCTTGTGTTGAATAAATGTGTTGTGTTTTATTATTCAATGGGTTGTAATAATTATTATTTTTGTTCTTCCATTTGTAAAGTTATGTAATTTATTTATTTTCATTTGGTATGTAAAATAAATAGATTAGGTGCATTTTATTTTACTAGAAAAAATGTATTAGGATATATTTTGTAAAAGAAGATGCACACAAAAATGCGGTTTTGGTTTTGCCAATTTCGGGCATAAAGGACTTCATAGTTCTAAACGGGATTTTAGCCCGATAACCAAAACACATTTACGGAGCCCAAAGGAGTTTGGAGCTGAATTAAAGTACATTTTGGAAGCTCAAAGAAAGTGGAGTAATCACAACACAAGAAGGAGACTTGAAGCATTTGGATGCGGGATCAAGTGGGAGTTCAACGACACATTATTTGTGTCAATATTCACCCTTTAGGAAGGACCTTTTGGCACACTTGTTTCGGCTAACAAGTGTGGTCAAAATAGTTGGCTATGGTTATGCACCTAATGATATATGTGTTGTGCTTGTGTGGTTGCTTATTTATATTGTTTTGATGATATTTGGATATGCATGCTTAACAAACTAATAATCAACAACAAGCGTAAAATTGGTTCTTTACAAGATCATTAAAATTGGTTAATAAAAGGTTATTAAAAATTAATGATTTTATAATAAAATGGGTTTTATTAAAAAGAACCTTAAAAATTGATTTTCACTAAAGTACCAAGGATTTGAATGCATGCAAATATATGGTACATAAAGTTTTCTAAACTAGAATTTTGAAAGCTCAAAATCCCTTTTATAAAACAAGTCAAACACCATCCTTTTATACAACACTCGAATCACTTGGGAACTCTTTTGTGGGATAAAGGTCACCTAACCATATTTGAGGGAACTTGTATATTCGAGGTGGGTTTACCATGTTTGTGGGATAAAGGTCACCTAACCACTTATGTGAATAAACTCACACGTGTGTGTAAGTTGGACGATTTGATTTGGAAACCATGAACTTAGGGTCACCGAAGCATGGAGAACAAAAGGTGTTGATGGGATTAAACATGCCAACTAAACATAAAGATGTTTAACCGATCCCATATGACTAGAAGTTGCAAAGAGTTGCAATTGTCAAACGTTGACTACCTTGTTAATTTAAATAAAGGGATAAAGGTCACCTAACCGATATTTAAATGTAACGTTGGATTCTAGATTTTAATTATTAATTGTCTATGAGACATAAAAGGGTATCAATAATTAAATTTTAATAATATCGAAAATACTAAAATTGAACCTTGTTAAATTTTGTAGATGGCCGCTAACAATATTACCCAAACCGTCCGTAACCTATCACTAGAAAACGATCATAATCCCGATGAAAATCTTATGGAAGATAAGGATGCCTATATCGATTGGATTAAGTATATCGAGAATACTATGCAAGCCTCTTGCCTCATGTTAGGAATTATGATTTCCGAGATTCAAAAGGTTTTGAACATCATGAGCATACGACATGATTACCCAATTGTAGGAAATGTTCCTAAGGGTAGAACACTTCGAAACAGTTCGAGCGCTTCATGCATGTCGAATGGAGGAAACCCAATCGGACTCATCTTATGTCTTTAAGATGAAAAACCATATTGATCACCTCGAAAGGCTCGATATGGATAAAAGGATTTTATCCATTGTAACGATCAATGAGGGTGGCAACAAGAAAGGGCATCACCCCGACACCAAAGCAAATGTTGCAAATGGAAACGGGTAATTCAAAGGGAAATGATTAGAAAGACTAAAGCGAAACCACCAAAACCAAAAGAGAAGAAAGAAAAGGTTGCCATAAATGATCCATGCTTTGAGTGTGGTGAGATAGGGCATTTAAATAGGAATTGTCCAATCTATCTCAAAGAGTTGAAAAACAAGAGGGATGCTAGGCAAACCTCAGGTACAATCTTAATAATACATATTGACCTTAAATGTTATCTCTTCTAACACATGGGTATTAGATACCGGATGTGGAACTCATGTTTGCAATTCGTTGCAAAAGGTTCAAAAGAAATAAACATTACAAGAAGGGAGACTATGTTTTGAAACTTCCAAATGGTTTGGGAATTGTTTTAAAATGTCTTGAATGCTCCTAGTTAGACTAGGAACATTATTCAAGTTTCCCTTATAAGACAATATGGTTTTGACTTAAAGTTTGCAAACATTGACATTTATATTTTGATGAATGACATGTTTTACTTTAAAACTATGCCTTCAAATGGTAGTTATGAATTGGTTCATAATAATACATCATTTGATAGTTCAATGTACCAAGCAATCACCAACAAACTCAAAATGGATTTGAGTGAGACTTATCTTTGGCATTATCGCCTTGGTCATATAAACAAATGTCGCATGTAAACATTTCGAAAGAATTGTTTTTTTTTTGAAACAAATGAAATTGGTTCATTTGATACATGCGAATCTTACTTAAAATGACTAAGTAATCCCTTAGTGGGAAAGGGTAAAAGATTTATTAGGTATCATACATTCCGATGTATATGATCCTTTTAAGCCAATGACTAGGAATGGTGAAAGATACTTCATTAAGTTTACCAACAACTATAGTAGTTGTGGTTATGTGTACTTGACACAAAGAAGAAGTTTTGAAACGTTCAGAATCTTCAAAAAATGAAGTACAAAATCAACTCTTTTAAAGTTCTTCGTTTTGATAGAGGAGGAATCAAACTCTATTAGATATGGTTCGATCTATGATGGCTAGGAGCGCATTATCTCTATCACTTTGGGGTTACGCTTTGCTCTCCGTGGCCCATATGGCCCCAACCAAGAAAGTGGATACGACGTCTTTTGAAATATGACATGGAAGGGCTCCATCATTATCATATTTAAAAAGTATGTGTTGTGAAGCTTATGTGAAGCAATACACCCCAAACAAGTTGGAAGTACGATCCACTAAGTGTATCTTCGTAGGATATCCTAAAGATGATATAGGATATTATTTCTACGATCCAACAGAGCAAAAGTATTTGTTGCTCGAAAGGCAAAGTTCTTGGAAGACAAGTTCCTAATGGAAGGAACTAGTAGAACAGTGGAACTTGATGAGGATCAGGAACCAAAAGCCGATACACGTTTGGTTGATACTAGCACTCAACAAGAGGTTGTTGAAAATAATCAAATGGTTGATTAATAAACACAAAACGTTCGCAGATCTGGTAGAATTAGTAGTCCACCTGAAAGATATGGATTTTTCATGGATGGATTCTACGTGGTAGTTCGGGTGAACCTACCACATACCATGATCCAATGTCAAAATCTGATTGCGACAAATGGCTTGAGGCTATGAACGTAGAGATGCAATCCATGTTTGACAACCAAGTATGGGAATTGGTTGTGCCACCACTTAACTCTAAAGTAGTTGGAAGTAAGTGGGTTTTCAAGAAGAAAACTGTAATGCATAGTAACTTGGATACTTGTAAAGCGAGACTTGTAGCAAAAGGTTTCACTCAAACTCAAAGGGTTGATTATGATGAGACCTTCTCGCCCGTGGCGATGCTAAAGTCAACTAGGATATCATTTGCCATACTTACACAATATGATTATGAGATTTGGCGAATGGATCTCAAAACGACTTTCCTTAATAGATATCTTGAGGAAGATGTTTATATAGTTAAGCCTGAAGGTTTTGTTGATCCAAAACATCCTGACAAAGTATGCAAGTTAAAGAAATCAATCTATAGATTGAAACAAGCATCTAGAAGTTGGAATCACCGTTTTGATGAAGAAATTAGGGAATATGGATTCATCAAGAACGTCGATGAAGCTTGTGTGTATAAGAAGGCTAGTGGGAGCATCATCACTTTATTAGTATTATATGTTGATGACATTCTACTATTTGGAAATAACATTCCAACCGTGGAAGGTGTAAAAGCCTGGCTTGGAAGTTGTTCTTCCATTAAGGATCTTGGTGAAGTCGCCTATATTTTGGGAATAAAGATCTATAGGGATAGATCAAGGCGATTGATAGGTTTAAACTAAAGTGCATACATTGACAAAGTCTTGAAAGGGTTCAAGATAAAGAACTCAATGAAAGGTTTGGTACCTATTCAAGAGAGGACAATATTGAGTGCATCTCAATGTCCAAGCTCAAAGGATGAGCAAGAAAGAATCAAAGGAATCCCATATGCGTCAGCTATAGAATTCATTATGAACGTAATGATATGCACTAGACTGGACAAGTTATGCGCTTTAAGCATAACGAGAAGAAACCAGCAAGAAACGGTCATTGGGTGACTGTTATATATATATATATATATTGAAATACCTTAGAAGGACTAAGGATATGTTTCTAATATATGGATCTGGTGAAAAAGAACTCGTTGTAAAAGGGTTACAAGGATGCGAGTTTCGGAATTCGTTGTAAAGGGTTACATGGATACGAGTTTCCAAACTGATCAAGATGGTTCTCGATCACAAACAGGGTAGCATTGTACACTACAGAATCAGAATACATCGCCGCTTCATTGATCGAGATAATTCATATGGATCTGCCACTTGAATTATTACCAATCTAGGGGTAGTCCCTACCATTCAGGACCCTAGTGATCTTTGTGATAACGATGGTGTGATTGCTTAAATCACGGAACCTCGTGTACATCAAAAGACTAGGCACATTGAGCGGAGTTTCAACTACATAAGGGATGAAGTTGAAAAAGAGAAAGATATGTATTCACAAAGTTCACACTGATCAAAATATTGCGGATCCACTCACGAAGCTCCTTGAATGGGCAAAGCATGAAAGGGTCATACTTGTGCCTTAGGACTTCGATATTCTAGTGATTGAATTTGATCTATTTTTTATTTGGATATTGGAACAACTGTTATTATAACTCATTATGGTATTTTGAGTTATGTTCCATTTTAGCATGTTTAAATCCGTGAATAAGTTACTTATTCTAAATGTCCGTAGTCGATCATACTTGTGGGAACAAATATGAATGTAAGACTATTATGAACTTGGATTGGTAGATATTCATGAAGTATGAATATAGAGCAAGGCGTTGCTGCCAAGGTTCATAGATATTTGTGGGATACAAATATTGGACTGACTCGCTCTCAAATATTACTGCATGGAATCATTTGTGATTGATCATAAGTACATTTGAGTAAAGGAGAATATCATAGTATCCTCAGACCTGAGATACATATTGGGTCTTGATATTCACCAAATATTATACCTTGACTTTTTCTTCGCTGTCAATAATATAACAGTACATAAGGCTAAGCTCAGGTGTGGTACAAGGTGATTGTGAGAGACGTATGTAGTCAAGATGGGATTTGTTCCTCTTATTCGTTGAGAGTAAGATGTCTAAGGCCTGCTAAAGTTAAATCAACAGAGAGTGATCACTCTGTGTCTCTGGATTTGACATGACATCTGTAACGAAAGGATAAATGATAGATTCACCTAAATCATGTTCAAGTAAGGGACTTGAAGGGGATGATGTTATTGAATGGCACATATAGTCATACGTATTAGGGGTAGTAAACCGTAGTTAGGCGTTATTTACTGCTTGCATCAATCTTCTATGTATCTTGTGCAAGTGGGAGATTGTTGGACTCTGTATGCCCAAGACACATATTAAATTGATGTGGCTAGTACGTTATGATCCAAGTCGAGGCATACCCAATAACAAGCTAGACAAACACTTACAATATTTATTTATGATATGATCAAATAAATAAATATCAACACTTAGAAAATTTAGAAATTGGTTTTCTAAATAATTGCACTTGACAAACTAATAAATTATATGGATAATTTATTTTGAGAGAATATTTTATTTTGTTATTTAATGGGTTAAATAACATAATAAAAATAGCATAAGTCTTATAACATATGATGTTATATTTTTTTATAAAAGTTATAAAATATATATATGCAAGACTTATATTTTATATAAAAGAATTTGGATTTTTTTTATATAAAAGCTAGGCCGCCCCCCCCCCTTCCCAAGACATAAATGGCCAATAATCTTACATGCATGTTGTCATAGTTAGAAGCCTCTTGATTGGATGGTCTTTCCAAGACCATTGTGGTCCAATGAGGATTCATGCAATTGTCATAACTAGACATCTTGTAATTGGGCAATGGGGGTGGCAAAATCTCTCATGTCTTTTATATTCATTTTGATGAATTTTGATAAAAAAAACTTGAAGAAGATAGTAAAAATTGGCTGAAAATTTTCGGCCATTACATGCTCATCCAAGAGAGTTTTTTCAAGTTGAGAAAACAAGTGTAAGACTCTCTAACAATCGGGTCATGTATGGTTGATCAAGTAGGCTTTTTCAAGTTCATAAATCAAGTGCAAGAACTCCACAACCTCCTCTCATATTTTCGGCCATGAGATGGTTGTCAAGAGGGTTTTCTAGTGAGTTCATAAGTGTAGAAATCCTAGCTAAACATGAGGTGTTTGTTGGAAGCTTGGGGTATACAAGCTTGAGGTCTTCTACTCTTGAAGACAACCATTTCAAGAAGCATCATCCGTTTCATAATCCTTGTACTTCAAGAAGGTAGTTTTCTAAACATCCTATGGTTGTGTTTGATAGTATACATCTCATATATGGATCTGGGTTTTGGGATTTTGCATATAAAATGGTTTTATATCTTATAAAAGTAACATGTTTTAAACATTATTTCCGCTACGTTTTTATTTCATATGGATGAAATTGCTTTGATAAACATGTTAAAATCCCATCATACATATCGTCTATCATTATTATTATGTCACTAAGGCCTCGTCCAGATCCTATGTGACGCATGCATCCTAGAAATCAATCAAGCAACAACACCTGAAACATATGTAAAAACAAAGTCAGCAAAGAAATGATGGCGAGTACATAGGTTTTATAAGAGTATCAGAATCATGGCTTCGTTTACATGTTGCAGTACTTTATTAGACTACAGGAGTCAAAATACAAACCTCGTTTTGAAAAGTGTATTGCAACATAGCTAACCAACTCAAATCAAGTTGGTTATAGTTCATAAAATCTCGTAGCCATGATTCTTAACCCAAAAACATTTGTTTTAGAAAACCAATTTCTAAAACATCTCGTAAAAACTCGTTAATAAAACTCGTATGGTTCATATCTTTTAGAAAACATCGTTGTGTGACATCGTTTTAAAATCGTTTACCCAAGTGAACTAAATAACGCCACGGTATGTAATATGTTGAAAACACTTATATATAAGAAGTACCAGCGGCGTATCTACCATGCTTTCACTACATTACACCCATCCCGTTATCTAAACACTTAACCAAAAACCAATCGTTTATCCAATTCATTTAACTTGTTCAAATCATTTCCAAATCGTTTCCTAATCGTTTACTCGTTTAAATCACCCTCGTTTTAATTTGTGAAAACTATTTATGGTCACCTCGCTAATAACATTCAAACCTTCGTGACTCGACTATCTCGTTTCTCGCTTCTCACATTAACAAACCACCAAAGGGTAAGTTAACAATCACATATTCAGTCGTTACCCACAACACCCACACATAACCATGGGTGCAGTACAATAACGGGATTTGTCAGATCCTATGGTACCATAACCTAATACTGGCCGGTTCGGCCAAAATTAATGAATGTCATTCGTTATGTAACTACAACCAACAAGTTTGTTCACATTATTGAAATCGTTATTAGTTTTGTATAAATCGTTTAAATCGTTTTTGAATTATCGTTTAAATCTTGAAATCATTTTTGTACATATGAATCACCCCAAAACAATTGAAAATAGTAAAATAGGGGAACTATGTACTCACATGTAGTGCAAAGTATCCTCAATCAATAGAACTTCAACAAACTCAAGTAAACCAGTGAAATCAAGCAGCACCTAGTAATCGAATCACCAGTCAAACAATCGACACCTCAATTGGAAGATCGGATAGAATGAAGTCTTGTAAACCAAATGAGTGTTTGAACTCATGTGATATGGTTTAACAAAGTCTACATTCTAGATCGGAACCTAACCTAAGTGCTTTCGACCCATCGCGACCCATTAAGGTAGCTTACGCTACTTTAACGCGTCGTGCGAGAAAATGCGTGTTCGAGACGTCTAACTAGTCCCATGACAAGTATTATATGCCAAAACATGTTTAAATATGTTACATAATCAGTTACGTGACAAAAGTTTAGGTTACATATGCTTAATTACCAATTACGCATGAAAAGGGCATTTTGGTCAATTACCTAAGGCATATAAACTACCTACCATACAACTAATTAAGCCTAAGTGACCATAAGGTATAACCTCGGAAGGTTATTCCCTATGCAACTATGGTCACTAAACATGTTTGGTCGGATCCTAGTGATCGACCAAACGGGTCGTGTTCGAAAGTCTAAGCGGGTGTTTAGTCCGCTTGACTTACGACTCTACACAAGCACTAAACTAAAAGTGACGAGTTAAACACGTTTATCGAATTTAGAAAACAGGTTTGGTATCAAAACAAACGGTTTTGATACCTAAAAGTAGTTTGGTTACAAAATACGCAAAAATACGCATTTTGGCCGAAACTACGACTCGTCACTAAGCCTAGATAACGTGGTAATCAGTAGGTATAGTCATTAGGGACTATAACCATCATGATTACGCTCACGTTATGAAGTTCAAACGAACTTTGCATTGACCATAAACTGGTTAATGCAGAAAGTCAAACACAGTTTGACTTTTACGATAAAAACGAATGAAAAGAACGAAGGAATACTTACAAAGGGTCCCCGCAAGCTTTGATTTTCCAAGTATTCTCAGGTATGAAGTGGTTAGCACTTCAACTTAGAGAAATCTCAGAAAAATCAAGTGGGTTTGAGCAAATGAAGTGGGGGGGGGGGGGTATTTATAGGAAAATTAGAACCGTTAGGATCGTTTATCGGGAAACGAGCTTCGATCTAGACCCTCCACTTGGGCCCACTGTTTTCTAATACCATTGGAGCCCGTAGTATGAGCCCATAGTAAGTTTAAAACCATTTGCAAGTGGAAAATATGGCTGGAACAGCTGGAAACAACAAGAAAAATGATTTTTGCAGTTCTGACAGTTTTAGGCGGGCCGCGTAAGAGTAAGGGTGATCTTACGCGGGCCGCCTGAGCCTCTGATCAGCAAATAAGTTTCAAAAGCTGCAGTTTTGGTCCCTGCATGCTTCTAAGATCATTTTCGACATGTTTAAGGCCCGTTAAGCCAACTTTAAGGCCCTAAAATGATGCCCAAACATTGTGGACCTGAAACAAGCTCAAAAATATCTCGGATGTCGGTTCGTTTGGTCGTACGGTTGCGTTGTTCGGTTAATTACGACGGAAATCGTAACGGACGCAAAAACGATCCAAATTAAGCGACGAATAGAATTTTATTAAGCCAATCACTAAAATAAAATATTTTAATGATTACATAAATTTTTGGATGTCCGGATATATTCAGAACGTAAGATATGCGCGAAAATGCAAACTTATGCACTTTTTGACGCTTTTAGTCCCTATTGATCAATAAAGTTTATTTTAGCATACCAAACCCCTCAAAGCCTATTTCTAAGCTATGTAAAGGATATTTAGGATATGTTTAACTTATGATCAAGTTCTGGAATGTTCGTTACTATACAAATCGATATAGTTTCACAGTTTGACACAATTAGTCCCTGTGATCGAACAAACTTGATTTCAACACACCAAACCATCCAAAACTTATTTCTAAGTTATGTGGAGGTTATTTAAGGTATGTTAAGCCTATTTCACTATTCCGGAGTGTTCGTTGCATTAAACTGGTTATATTTACGCATCAGTGTGCGTATAACCTTCTAGAAAGCGATTTAAAGCTTGAAATCGGAATCGAATCGAATTGAAAAATCACCAAACACTATACACACATATAATAACACCAAAGCACATTGTTTTATTAATAATCATCATTGTTTTACATTATACATCGATTACAGAACACAGTTGTCACAGTCTCCCCTACTTTAGGAAATTTCGTCCTGAAATTTTAACTAGAGGAAGCTTGTGAAAACAAATGCGGATACTTCATCTTCATCTGGTCCTCACGTTCCCAAGTGAACTCTGGGCCACGTTTGGAATTCCAGCGAACTTTTACCAATCAAATCCGTTTGTTCTTCAACTGTTTGAATGCACGGTCCACTATCCCCACATGTTTCTCGACAAAGTGCATCGTTTCATCGATTTGAATCTCGTCGAGAGGGATGTGAAGATCAGCATCAGCTAAACACTTTCGCAAATTGGACACGTGAAAAGTCGGATGAATATTCCCAAGCTCTGGAGGTAGCTCTAGTCGATAGGCAACCTTCCTAATTCTTTCCACAATCTTAAATGGTCCCACATATCGAGGTGCAAGTTTTCCTTTCTTTCCAAATCTCACCACTCCCTTCCAAGGTGAAACCTTGAGTAGGACATGATCTCTGACTTGAAATTCTAAGGGCTTGCATCGCATATCCGTATAACTCTTTTGACGGCTCCGAGCTGTCATAAGATTATCACGGATTTTCTTGATTTTGTCTGTTGTTTCTAGAATGAGCTCAGGTCCAGTAAGCAGAGCTTCACCAATCTCATTCCAACAGACAGGTGAACGGCATTTTCCACCGTAGAGAGGTTTGAATGGTGCCATATTAATACTAGCATGATGACTATTGTTGTAAGAAAACTCGATCAGTGGCAGATGAGAATCCCAATTACCACCAAAGTCTATCACGCATGCTCTAAGCATATCCTCCAATGTTTGAATCGTTCTCTCAGATTGACCATCTGTTTGGGGATGATAAGCAGTGCTTAGATTCATTTGGGTTCCCAAAGCAGATTGCATGGTCTTCCAGAAATGAGATGAAAATCGAGCATCACGATCGGAAATGATATCCAAGGGAACACCATGTCGTAATACAATCTCATCAACATAAATCTTTGCAAGTTTATCAGCATATAGGTCCTCGCGAATAGGAATGAAATGAGCTGATTTTGTTAATCGATCGATAACAACCCAAATCGCATCATGACCTTTAGATGTACGCGGTAATTTAGTGATGAGATCCATCGCAATGTTCTCCTACTTCCAAACCGGTATCTCGGGTTGTACAAGCAAGCCAGAAGGTCGTTGATGTTTAGCCTTGACTTTGAGACAAGTTAGGCATTTCGATACATACAAAGCAACATCCTTTTTCATACCAAGCACCAGGATGGATAGAATACCGAGACTTGTGAGATTCGTCCATCACTAAGGTGCGAAGATCGTCTTGTTTCGGAATCCACAAACGATCATTGAAGTAGAGTAAACCATCGTCTTTTGCTTCGAGCTTGAGCTCGAGCTGATGTGGTAATTCCATACCCATCAAATTTTGTGAAACACAAAATTGCTGAGCTTGAGAGACACGAGTTTGAAGATCAGATAGAGTGCGAACAGAATGAAGCTTTACTCGTTCCTTTCGACTAAGCGCATCGGCTACGACATTCGCCTTACCAGGATGGTAGCGAATTTCACAATCGTAATCATTTAAGAGTTCAACCCATCGCCGTTGCCTCATTTTCAACTCCTTCTGATTAAGAATATGCTGGAGACTTTTGTGGTCTGTGAAAACCACACACTTCGTGCCATAGAGGTAGTGTCTCCAGATTTTAAGCGCGAAAACCACAGCTCCTAACTCAAGATCATGAGTTGTATAGTTCTTCTCATGAACTTTCAATTGTCTAGACGTATAAGCTACGACTTTACCTCGTTGGATAAGAACACAACCAAGTCCTAGATTTGACGCGTCGCAATAGACAACAAAATCATCATTTCCATCGGGCAGAGATAGAACAGGAGCATTACACAGCTTCTGCTTCAGCGTTTGAAATGCTTCTTCTTGCTTGGGTCCCCACTCAAAAGGCTTATTCTTCTGAGTCAAAGTAGTGAGTGGAACCACAATCTTTGAGAAATTAGAAATGAATCGACGATAATAACCAGCAAGACCAAGAAAAGATCGAATCTCTGTAGGTGTCGTCGGTGTACTCCAGTCTTTAATAGCAATAATCTTGGATAGATCCACATGAATACCCTGCTCATTGACTATATGACCCCAAGAATTGAACTTCTTCAAGCCAGAATTCACACTTGGAGAATTTAGCAAAAAGTTGTTCCTTCTTCAGGAGTTCCAATGTTAAGCGAAGGTGTTGCTTGTGCTCGTCTCGAGACTTCGAATAAATGAGAATATCGTCGATGAACACAATAATGAACTTGTCTAAGTAAGGTTTACAGACCCTATTCATTAAGTCCATGAAGATAGCTGGGGCATTCGTCAAACCAAAAGGCATGATAGTGAACTCGTAATTCCCATATCTCGTGCGGAAAGAAGTTTTGGGAATATCTTCTTCGAGAACACGAAGTTGATGATACCCAGAATGCAGATCGATCTTGGAAAAACAGGTAGCACCTTGCAGCCGATCAAAGAGATCATCAATTCGAGGTAGGGGATATCGATTCTTGATGGTAAGCTTGTTAAGCTCACGATAATCGATACACATTCGAAAAGACCCATCTTTCTTTTTCACAATGAGGACAAGAGCTCCCCAAGGCAAAAATCTTGGACGGATGAATCCTTTATCAGATAACTCTTGAAGCTGTTTTGATAACTCTTGCATCTCAGATGGTGCAAGACGATAAGGTGCTTTCGCAATCGGGTTGGCATTGGGTACAAGGTCAATATGAAACTCGACTTGACGAACTGGAGGCAAACCAGGCAGTTCATCGGGAAACACCTCTGGATAATCCCGAACAATCGGAATATCCTGTATACTCTTGCTCTTGCCTTTCTCCTCGGTGACATGTCCTAGAAAAGCAACATATCCTTTTCGTAAATACCTTTAGGCTTCCATACACGACATAAGCTTCAAACCACCAGATGGCTTCTCACCACGAATTTCCAGAAGATCGCCAGACGGAATAGGAATACGAACAATCTTATCCAAACAAACCACCTCAGCATGATGTTTGGTTAACCAATCCATCCCCACGATAATATCGAAACTCCCAAGTTGCATCGGTGTGAGGTCAATAGGAAAAAGATGGTTATCAAGGTTTAATTGACAATCACGAATAACAGAATCGAGAACAAGAGGTTTACCAGTAGCAACTTCGACAGACAAGGGTTTCCTTAGTTTAGTTCTAGGTATTGCAAGCAAAGGTTCAAATGACAATGAAACAAAACTTCTATCGGCACCAGAATAAAAAAGAATAGACGCAGGTCGATTGTTAACAAGAAACGTACCGTTAACCACCTCGTTGTCGGCCCTCGCTTCATTAGCATTCAGGTTGTATGCTCGTCCACGAGCGGGATTCACATTCGCGTTGACATTCACGTTCGGATTCGCATTTGCATTCACCAACCTCTGCCAGTTGTTGCGGAAATGACCAAACTCTCCACAATTGAAACATGAACCCAGTGGGAATCTCGCAACATTCCCCTGAACCGGAGCTTGATTTTGAACAATCTGATTCTGACCCAAACGATAGATGTTGGCCAGATGCCCAAGTTTACCACACGTTGTGCATTGCTTACAAGCTTGCTGTGCAACATGATGACCGTTGCAGCGAGCACAATGAGGTGCGGTACCAACATACACCTTCTTCGCAGGCGGTTGAGCCGGTGGGTTCTGCGGGTTCTGAGCAATCTATGCTATAACAGCAAAATTCTGAGCACCTTTTCGCTTTCTCGACTTTTTCGACGACTCACCTTTCTTACCCTTACCCTTTTCCTTGTCAGAATCGGTTGACTTCTTTTTATCACCTTTGCAGGTAAGTTTACCCTTCCTGACTTGAGACTCAGTCAGGGTAGCAGACAACTCGATCGTGTTACAAACGGTAGAAGAATTAACACCAGTCACAATATCCTGTATGGAATCGGGTAAACCATCAATATATCTCTCGATTGCTTTCTCAAGTGGGGTAACCATAGTGGGGCACAATAAACTGAGTTCTTCAAAACGATCCGTATACGCATGGTGTTTACGCCCATCTTGCTTTAAATCGTCAAACTCTCGTTCCAAAGCTCGAATTTCGTGACGGGGACAAAACTCTTTCATCATAAGAGCTCGAAGCTCTTCCCATGTTTGTGCTAATGCCACTTCGGCACCCCTATCACGCATAATACCGTTCCACTAGGTAAGAGCTCGCTTCTTAAACACACTCGATGCAAATTCAACCTTTCGCGCATTCGGACGCTGCACATGTCTGAATGTGCTCTCGATACTCTCGAACCACAGCAGGAGCGCAGTTGCTCCTTGCGACCCAGAAAACTTTAGCGGCTTAGCAGAATTGAAATTCTTGAAATTACACGGTGCGTTATTGTTGTTATTATTGGTGTTATTGTATAGCTCGTGGATTTGAGTCACAACACTTGGAAGCACAGCATCCATTTGCTGAGAGACAAGGGCTGCGACTTCTTCAGCAGTAAAAGTTTGAGCATCGCGTCGAGGAGGCATTGTCTAACAAGGAAACAGGAGAATCGAGTGAGGTTGAAAATTAGGAAAAACAAAAAAGGTATCGACAAAACACAAGGAAGGCGATCATTTGTTCGTTACCTCGAATAAACAAACGACACGCGGTGACTAATCAAAGTAAATGAATCAAAATAATGTATCGCGAAGACATGCTCGTCTATAAGTGAACACTCACCCCAAGAGTTACCAGGTAAGAGTGACTAGTCTGATTATGTGGATTTGTACGAACACTCTAGCCTTAGACAGAAAACTCAGAGTACAGGCACTCACTCTTCTAGTTTGCACGTGTTCACACTATTTAGACCCAAACTTTGACGAGATTTTGAAAACTCAAAAGGCACTAAGCCAAATATGAGTCAAACTGGAAGGGTTCAAAACATTATAATAAAGGGTTCAAAACCTAGAAATCAATCATCCTAGAACGGATGATTAATTTTCGAAGCAGATTCGAATTTGTGTTTTCTCGTTGTGGTTATCACCTAAGGGTTGGTGACGGTTTTGTTTTAAAATCTAAACGCAAATCAACTCGCGTTGGGGTCCTAGAAAGTTATAGTCTAGGTCAAATTATTACTAATAACCTAATTCCCTATAACCATTGGCTCTGATACCAACTCTTCTGTCACACCCCGACCACGTAAAACAACAAATTGTGGCGGAAACGTCGGGGAGTGTTGTAACAGAATTATCGTTTCATAACCATGGATACAAAAAGATTTTCGTTTTATTGATAATATTAATCATTTACATTGTCTTAACACACACAACAACCAAGTACATATCGTCTATCATTATTATTATGTCACTAAGGCCTCGTCCAGATCCTATGTGACGCATGCATCCTAGAAATCAATCAAGCAACAACACCTGAAACATATGTAAAAACAAAGTCAGCATAGAAATGCTGGCGAGTACATAGGTTTTATAAGAGTATCGAAATCATGGCTTCGTTTACATGTTGCAGTACTTTATTAGACTACAAGAGTCAAAATACAAACCTTGTTTTGAAAAGTGTATTGCAACATAGCTAACCAACTCAAATCAAGTTGGTTATAGTTCATAAAATCTCGTAGCCATGATTCTTAACCCAAAAACATTTGTTTTAGAAAACCAATTTGTAAAACATCTCGTAAAAACTCGTTAATAAAACTCGTATGGTTCATATCTTTTAGAAAACATCGTTGTGTGACATCGTTTCAAAATCTTTTACCCAAGTGAACTAAATAACGCCACGGTATGTAATATGTTGAAAACACTTATATATAAGAAGTACCAACGGCGTATCTACCATGCTTTCACCACATTACACCCATCCCGTTATCTAAACACTTAACCAAAAACCAATCGTTTATCCAATTCGTTTAACTTGTTCAAATCGTTTCCAAATCGTTTACTCATTTAAATCGTTTAAATCATCCTCGTTTTAATTTGTGAAAACTATTTATGGTCACCTCGCTAATAACATTCAAACCTTCGTGACTCGACTGTCTCGTTTCTTGCTTCTCACATTAACAAACCACCAAAGGGTAAGTTAACAATCACATATTCAGTCGTTACCCACAACACCCACACATAACCATGGGTGCAGTACAATAACGGGATTTGTCAGATCCTATGGTACCATAACCTAATACTAGTCGGTTTGGCCAAAATTAATGAATGTCATTCGTTATGTAACTACAACCAACAAGTTTGTTCACATTATTGAAATCGTTATTAGTTTCGTATAAATCGTTTTAATCGTTTTTGAATTATCGTTTAAATCTTGAAATCATTTTTGTATATATGAATCACCCCAAAACAATTGAAAACAGTAAAATAGGGGAACTATGTACTCACATGTAGTGCAAAGTATCCTCAATCAATAGAACTTCAACAAACTCAAGTAAACCAGTGAAATCAAGCAGCACCTAGTAATTGAATCACTAGTCAAACATTGGAAGATCGGATAGAATTAGGTCTTGTAAACCAAATGAGTGTTTGAACTCATGTGATATGGTTTAACAAAGTCTACATTCTAGATCGGAACCTAACCTAAGTGCTTTCGACCCATCGCGACCCATTAAGGTAGCTTACGCTACTTTAACGCGTCGTGCGAGCAAATGCGTGTTCGAGACGTCTAACTAGTCCTATGACAAGTATTATATGCCAAAACATGTTTAAATATGTTACATAATCAGTTACGTGACAAAAGTTTAGGTTACATATGCTTTTACCAATTACGCATGAAAAAGGGCATTTTGGTCAATTACCTAAGGCATATAAACTACCTATCATACAACTAATTAAGCCTAAGTGACCATAAGGTATAACCTCGGAAGGTTATTCCCTATGCAACTATGGTCACTAAACATGTTTGGTCGGATCCTAGTGATCGACCAAACGGGTCGTGTTCGAAAGTCTAAGCGGGTGTTTAGTCCGCTTGACTTACGACTCTACACAAGCACTAAACAAAAAGTGATGAGTTAAACATGTTAAAACATGTTTAACGAATTTAGAAAACAGGTTTGGTATCAAAACAAACGGTTTTGATACCTAAAAGTAGGTTGGTTACAAAATACGCGAGAATACGCATTTTGGCCGAAACTACGACTCGTCACTAAGCCTAGATAGTGTGGTAATCAGTAGGTATAGTCATTAGGGACTATAACCATCGTGATTACGCTCATGTTATGAAGTTCAAACGAACTTCGCATTGACCATAAACTGCGTTTGACTTTTATGATAAAAACGAATGAAAAGAACGAAGGAATACTTACAAAGGGTCCCCGCAAGCTTTGATTTTCCAAGTATTCTCAGGTATGAGGTGGTTAGCACTTCAACTTAGAGAAATCTCAGAAAAATCAAGTGGGTTTGAGCAAATGAAGTGGGGGGGGGTATTTATAGGAAAATTAGAACTGTTAGGATCGTTTATCGGGAAACGAGCTTCGATCTAGACCCTCCACTTGGGCCCATTGTTTTCTAATACCATTGGAGCCCCTAGTATGAGCCCATAGTAAGTTTAAAACCATTTGCAAGTGGAAAATATGGATGGAACAGCTGGAAACAGCAAGAAAAATGATTTTTGCAGGTCTGACAGTTTTAGGAAGGCCGCGTAAGAGTAAGGGTGATCTTACGCTGGCCACCTGAGCCTCTGATCAGCAAATAAGTTTCAAAAGCTGCAGTTTTGGTCCCTGCATGCTTCTAAGCTCATTTCCGACACGTTTAAGGCCTGTTAAGCCAACTTTAAGGCCCTAAAATGATGCCTAAACATTGTGGACATGAAACATGCTTAAAAATATCTCGGATGTCGGTTCGTTTGGTCGTACGGTTGCGTTGTTTGGTTAATTACGACGGAAATCGTAACGGACGCAAAAACGATCCAAATTAAGCGACAAATGGAATTTTATCAAGCCAATCACTAAAATAAAATATTTTAATGATTACATAAATTTTTGGATGTCCAGATATATTCAGAACGTAAGATATGCGCGAAAATGCAAACTTATGCACTTTTTGACGCTTTTAGTCCCTATTGATCAATAAAGTTTATTTTAGCATACCGAACCCATCAAAGCCTATTTCTAAGCTATGTAAAGGATATTTTGGGTATGTTTAACTTATGATCAAGTTCCGAAATGTTCGTTACTATACAAATCGATATAGTTTCACAGTTTGACACAATTAGTCCCTATGATCGAACAAACTTGATTTCAACACACCAAACCATCCAAAACTTATTTCTAAGTTATGTGGAGGTTATTTAAGGTATTTTAAGCCTATTTCACTATTATGGAGTGTTCGTTGCGTTAAACTGGTTATATTTACGCATCAGTGCGCGTATAACCTTCTAGAAAGCGATTTAAAGCTTGAAATCGGAATCGAATCAAATTGAAAAATCACCAAACATAAATACACACTTATAATAACACCAAAGCACATTGTTTTATTAATAATCATCATTGTTTTACATTATACATCGATTACAGAACACAGTTGTCACAGTTGTGATGATCTCCTGTGTATGTAGGGCACTTCTAGAAACTGTGATTTTATGTTATGATGAATTAGGGATGGATACTTGTGTTAATCAAATAGATAAGATCCTGTTTAAAGGGAATTCGGTGTCTTGAATTCATACATGATTCATCCTATGGATTTAATGATTCTGTGGGTAGTGTGTACATTATATGGTTTATAAATGATCTGATTGATTATCATCTGCAGTGACATAATTAGGGTTCTTAGTAAGCATGATTAGGGGTAATAATTAGACGATGATTGAACCTTGTATAGTAGAGAATGTGGTAACTGCTGAAACTCATATCTTGACGAAACCCAGGTCGAGGAAACCCACTGTCACACCCCAACCGATGGCGGAATCATCGGGGCATGCACTGAGCGAAACAGATTGTCCAGAAATTTCCATAACAATTATCAATACTATTCAATTGAAATAATACGTCCCATACCGTATCTTAAACAGTAAATCAATTATTACAGAAAAAATCTAGGCAAATATTCTGTTCCGACAACTCAGATTTAAATAGACAGCAATTGTTTATCTGCTTCTAGAGACCCTCGATTCGTTATCTACAGACAACTATTTGTTGGGCTCTAAAGCTTTATTCTAGCTTCAATTTCCTACCACATATGCGTCCTAAGCACCTGTCACATACGTTAAAATAAAGTAAATAAATAAAATGTAAAGGTGAGCATACAAGTTTGATAATAGCATATAGAGTTCGAATTCGTTTACGCATAACCAGCACGTACACATAGTGAAATGAAGCACGTTAGTTATCGACATAGATCCATCGATACCAATGACTGCGGGTTGACTGCCCGAGGCAGTTCGCAATACATGATTACCACCGTAATCCATGCAAGTAAAAGATCCTTAACAACCCCCGTGTGAACGGGTGCTGAGTCCAAACTATAGTACTATCGTTGCTAAGGCAGGTAGACAACATTCCATGTGTAAACATAACAAACAAGCATTCATAAGCCACGTATAACATGCATTATCGGTTAGCGTTCAAATAGTATTGAGTAGTGTGATCGTTGTAGTTTGAATATTCGTAACGTATGTAACACCCAAAAGTGCGTAAAGCGAAAAGGGATCGAGTATACTCACAGCGATTAATGGATTGAAGGGAGCGCATAGCGAGTAAGGTTAGCCTGAATAGATTCGGTAGCATAACGATAAGTGAAACGTAAAACGTTACAAAGTATGAAAGGGTCGGTTAGTGGTTCGATCGGATGGTAATCCGATCGGACAGCAATCCGTGCGGATAACAATCCGTTCGGGTGGTCATCCGGTCGGACAGTGATCCGGTCGGATGACGATTCGAGTGGATTGTTTCTTCCTATAAGAAGTATGTGTTTGTGTATGATGGCTTGACTTTTGAAGTTTTCGTTGTAACATTTGAAAACATTGAAGTACCTTTACCCTTCAGGTCGGGCGATCGGTCGGCAACCCGATCGGTTAGGCATTCAAATGACTTGCAATGTTGAGTCTTTGGATCGGACAGGTGTTCGATCGGACAGATGTTCGATCGAACAGGTCAACAAGTCAAAGACTTTAAATGAAATGCAAAGTATGGTGCAGTGGATCAGATAGTTGATCGATCGAATAGCACGAATGCTGTTCGATCGGACAACATGCATGATCAATCATGACGAGTTCTCAGCAGGGTGTCACCTGATCGGATGGCTGTTCGATCGGGTGGCACTTCTGGTGCATCGAACATGTTGAAAAATCGATTAAGTATTGAAGCATAGTATCTCATGATCCGAGGAGTAATTCGTTCGGACAGTAGTTCGATCGAATTATAGCCCGTTCAATACTATTCTTCAAAATAGGTTAATTGATTGTGTGGGACCATGTGTTAACCGATCGGCTGGCCGGTCGATCGGCTGACTATCCGATCGGCTGGCTGTTCGTTCGGACAACAGTCCAATCGGTCAGCATCTTGACCTGATCAGCCTTTTCGTCTAACACTTGGTTGTTCTGTTCGTTTGTCATTTTATTGAGGTATTTTGACAACGAGTAGAACCATAGATCCCTCGTCCTTACTTGGTTCCCCTGGTCGGACAGGAATCACCCAAATCCGGTCGGTGGACTGTTCGGAACGAAGTTTAACGTTCAACCTGAAATTCGGTTAACCTCGTGGATAGAATCCGGATCTTGAACCATGCAACCACCGGAGTGATTTGTAAGCCGGCTCAGGCTCCGTTTCTATCGGTTCGAAGTCATTGAGTGAAAAAGAGTTGAAAGAAAGTTGGAAAACCATCTTTCAATCCTTTTTCACCGTGTATATGTTTAGATCTACTAAATATCTTTGTTTGTTTATGTGGAAATTGGCTAGATCCAAGCTATTCTTGGTGGATTGAGGCTAAATCATGAAGTTCTTCAAGAACCCATGATGACATCATCCTAGAACACTTGATTCTTGATGATTTCACGGTTAAAAGTTAAGATTTGAAAGATAGAAAGATGTAGGAGTATGTATAGATCAAGGAAGTACAAGATTTAGGATGAAATCTTACCGGAATCGAGAGGAATCTACGAAAAGATGAGTTGAGCGTGCTGGTCGGTCAGAGGTTTCCAAAACTAGAAAGAATGACAATGACAGGGGCATTTATAGGATGCCAAAAGAGGTAAGTGCCGGCCGATCGGCCAGGCAGCTTGATCGGACAGCCTGTCCGATCGGATAGCAGTCCGTTCTGCTGGCTGTTCGATCGGCTGGGAGCCTGATCGATCAGTCGCACGTTTCGAGTGTTTTGCGCGACGATTTTTTTGATATTCCGATTTTGGTTGCGAGCAGTTCGATGCGATAGGGTTTCCTAGTCAAATTACTTTTAGTCCCAACTACTAAATACCATAGTTCGATTGCGATTCGTGTTCGAGTTCGATTGCATTCGAGTTTCGATTGAGTTCGATTGAGTTCGATTGATTTCCACAACATATATATATATATATATATATATATATATATATAGCACGCACAAGTAACACATAAGGCACACACACACGTATAATAACCAAATTAAGTCGAGTTGCGGTTCGTATCACGATTCGATGTCATAGTTTGATTATCGATTTGTTAACTTTATCGCATTGTTACTTCCTATATTTCACAGTCGTAAGTCGATTAGATATTGTTGGGATTGAACCCTACCAGAGGAACAGATAATGTAAAGCCAAAACCAGGTCACAACAGTGGATTCACAATAAGCAGCGGTTTACACTTTGCTCTCCCCTTGAAAGTGATTTATAACAACTGATGGTCTCTATCTGCTGCTCATATTCAACTGCTGCTGCCCTTTCAACTGCTGATGAAAACCCTGAAGTATCTAACACTGCTGGTTCTATCTACTGATGATAAAGCACTGCCCAGTCAAGGACTGATCAACCTTGAGGAAAGCACTGACATAAAGGAAGAGCAGTTGTTTAGTAAATTGTTTGTTTTATGTATAGTCAGTGGTTAGGTTAGCAGTGTTTGTGTAAGGACAGTAGATACAGGTTGTTAGGCTGTTAGACGTCGCTTTCATGGTGACGTCAGCTGAGATACCTCAGTGGTTTGGTTTTGCCTATAAATGTAACAGTGCCCTGTACTGTTACATTTGATTGACTGAGCGAGTTCTTCTCCTCATGTCTAATCCTTTCATCTTGTGTGCAACCAACCTTGGGGCATCAGGCTGAGGGGGAGTATAGTTTGTAAGCATGACTGTAATCCTTTGCTTTGTTTTGTAATCTTTTGACTCAATGTGAAGCAATTGTTTATCAAACTATTTCTTCCTTTGATTGTGTTTACAAAGTTTGTTTTCATTTCCGCTGCACCTAACATGTTTTCATATTCATTGATCATTCATTTCAAACAAACAAACACTATCATGAGAGCCTCCGATCCTAACAATTGGTATCAGAGCCTGGACAGTCAAATTCGATCTAACAATCAATTTGACGTAACCGTTCGGCTCAAAATTCATTGATACTAAGGTTGGTTGTATTTAGTTGAAAAACAGAGTACTGTGTGAATCATGTTCAAAATGGTTATTTGAAAACTCTGTAAATCAACCAAGATGTCATATGACACACAAATTTCACACAACAAGTAAATTCATGCACAAGACACTCATGGTTTCTAGATCTGTAAGCCATATCTGTCAAACCATGAGATTATTCTTATTTTCTAAATTGATTTAAACTGTTGATGTGGAATATGTGATGTTTTCATTAAATAACTAAAGTACAAACCTCAGATTAACAAAACCTATGTTCATAAAAGCATTGTTGTTTTGTTAACACAAAAAGAGGGAAATTAAAACTTTAGTTATCTAGATCTTATGTGTTGAAAACAGGTTGAGTTCCTAAAAAGGACAAAATCAACTATGTTCAAATACATTAAGAAAACAGGGGTCAACATAGTCCGCATCATATGTAATGTGAGATTGGATGAAAAACCTGTGAAAACATGACCAAGTCTCTCAAAACATTACTGCAAAATGATTTTGGACTAATATTCACAAAACTCAGAAGTGTGTTTATCTCAAAACTTTTTGAAGTCAAAAGAAAAGAGTATAAACATAAAACACTTATGAGTCAAAGTTTAGGGTAATAATGGTCAATTAAGCAACTACTTGTGTTCATTGATTCAAGGAAGTTCAGGTGACATTTGTGTTCCCAGTGATTGTACTTACAAAAGGACTAGACAAATGTGTCCATGTGTCCTCATGTTTGCAATCAACTGACACAGAAAATGGTACCAAACAGTGGTCAAAATATTCTACCACTGCTGTCACACCACTGACCATTTTCATAAAACTTGAGAATGATATGATTATGTCCTCTTTTGAAAATACACCAGATCCTTTTTTATACTATTCTCAGAAAATCCTTTAACCATTTTTTTTTTCAAAGGATTTTCTCGAATAACCAGGATATATTATTCATTTTTTTTTTGGAATAATATATTTGAAACTCTTGCTTGTTTTTGTTGGCAATTAGTTTCAGCTCCTGTCAGGATGTAATACCTTATTTTGGTGGTATCTGTGTCCTCATAAATGGGTCAAAAGGAAATGGTACATATGTCATGATCATGTCATACTCAGGCTTGCTCCTAAATTTTCATCAAAAATTGATTGCAAACTGTGCTTGAATTACTAGGGTACTCATGTTTTAATTGAATATTAAACGAAAAATGAGTTGCCTTAGTAAAAAGTTTTCATCATCTGGGGTACTAAACCATTGTCATTCAAAATTGACATGTGGCAAAACCTTGAATGAAAATCTTCAAAACTGTTGCTGAAACATCTGTCTTTCAGAATTGTACCATTTACCCTAACCACTGTTCTGTTCCAACGTCTGATCTCTAAACACTGTCCACTGCTGAAAGTTAACCACTGATCTTTCATTTTCTTAAAAAGCACTGATGCTCAAAATCAGTGTCTTATCCACTGATATGCTATCCACTGACAGTAAAAATCATTCACTGCCCATAATTTTTACCGTTGTAACCACTGATGCCTGATACGTCAGTGGTCCTTAAAACAACTGTTCTCCATACTTCATCAACTCCATCAGTGTTTGACACGTGGTCAGTTTTTAGCCCCCAGATCTTAATAACCGCTACTACATCAGCGATCATTTTTAAATAAAACCCTGCCCTAAACCCCAAACAGGGTTTTACACTGTCGAATTGAATTCCAAAATTCTCTTCTCATAGCAGTTTCCAACACTTTTTCTCAAAATCTCCAAAATCCTTCTTCGTTCTTCTCCGCAACAATGACAAAATCAAAATCAAAATCTAAATCACCATCACCTTCCAAAGAGGTCGCTCAAACGGCCGAAGAACCCATCGAAATACCATTCAAACAATCTCACAACTATCTGGGTTTACTCACAAAACCTACAGATAATCACACCTTTGACACCATCATTGATACATTATCTGCATCAAAGTACAAAACTTTGTTGACGACAAATGCTCCCATCTATCTGCAAACCCAGAGAGAGTTTTGGAAAAAGGCGTTGCTTGAAAAACAAGACGGAAAAGTCATAGCCATTAACTCCTTAATACAGGGTAAAGCAGTTCAAATAACCCCAAAATCGATCTCCGAAGTCTTTAATCTCAACGATCAGAAAGGTAAACTCTCTTTTGAGAAAGCCGAGATGAAAACTGATTTCGTAAACAGGGGGTATGCAGAACAATCAAAGGTTGATACCTTACAAAAAGGTTATTTTCCTTCTGCTCCAAGATTTTTATTTGACACACTTCTGATGTGTGCCTCAAATAAAACAACATCTTTTAACGAAATACCATTGAAAATTCAATGCCTGGGTTACGCTATTTTAAATAATAAGGACTACAACTACTCCCAGGAGATTTTCAATGACATGGTGAAAAACGTTGAAAGTAAAGCATTTTTACTTTTTCCAAGATTTTTGAGTTACTATTTTGAACAAAAATTTGAAAAGGAAAATTTAAATTTGCTAAAACAAGGTGTTCATTGTCAAATAAAAAGCTTAACAAAAGAAACATTTTCAAGGATGATGGCACCAATAAAAACAAAAGCAGGGGTACCTGAGCAGATTTTAGTGGTTACAACTGCTCCTCAGGTATCAGCTGCTGAGCCCACTGCTCCAGGTGATCATAGCAGCACAACCACTGCTTTGAAACCCACACCTGACATAACCAAAAAGACCAAAAGAAAAACATCCAGAAAACCCACCAAACCCAAAACAAAGGCAACTCTGGAAGATGAGATCCCAGAGGAAATGCTTGTGATAACACAAAAGTCACCACAAACCACTGCTGCTACTTCCTCACAACAGTTGGAAGAAAGATCTCAATCCATGCCTAAAACTCCTCCTGCATCCTCACAAAAGGATCAGGTTGTAAGCACAGGGACACCACAATATGAAGCTCTGAATCCACTCGGATCCATCTTCCTCAGTCCTGATCCCAAGGACATGTCTCTTTCAACCCCCATCCCCTCACCAATAATAATGCCACAATCCATGCTACCTTTGTTGCATGCAGCTGCTATAGCTCAGACACAAACCAGTTCCTCTCTATCACCTGTCACTGAGAGTATACCCCCACAAGTGACTGGGTCTGATGCTACTACTCCTGCTATCCCAGCAACAACTGAGGAGGTTACACCCCCTGAGTTACAAGTAACTCTCGGTGGTAGTTCAAGTGGAGCAGCAACTACAACTGGTGGATCAATAGGTCTCCAGTTGGCCAGTTGTTTCATAAATCAGACTCCCTTGAAGGCAATTTCTTCAATAGCACCAATGTTAACCACTAGTGAGCCTATTTTGACCACTAGTAACATCAAAGGTTTATCAAGTGCTGAAGAAAGAAGTCCCCAGTACTGAGAACAAGGGGCATGAATGGGTGATTTTTGGGACTCTGTTCCTAAGACACACATTGATATAACCACTGCTAGTGGGGATTCAGATGATCCTACTAAAGTAGGTGATGATTCAAAATATCAGGAATTGACGGGCAGAGTTGACAAACTTGAAGAATCAGTTGCTGAAATAAAGGAGATGGTGCAAGAGATTTTAAAAGCTCAGAAAGCACAAGCCACTGCTATTCCTGCTCAAGCACCTGCACAACATGCATTTGCTGAAAATGAGCTTTGGAATATTTTTCAACCAATGCTTGAAGCACAGCAACTTATGGCTGACAAAAAGCATGCTATTCAAGTACAAATGCTGACCAACATGGTTGAATCAAGGTTCAAGGACACTCAAGAAGATATCAAGGCCATAAAGGCAAGCATTCAAAGTGTCTCTGGCAAAGCTCATTCTTCCATATCATTCCTTGATAACCACCCTTCAGATAATGCCAAAAAGGGGGAGAATATCAAGCTGTTGAGAAAACTGAATACGAAGGGAATAGAGCATGGCCTCCATATTGAGCCTGAAAAAGAAAAAGAAAAGCAGGTCTCAAAACCTGTTAGCCAAACAGCTGATACAGCAGTAGTTACAAAAACTGCTGTCAGTAGCCAAACAGCTGCCATCTCATCAACACACACACCTTCAACACACACCACTACAACTACTGCTCCACCATCATCATCTACAATCATACCATCACCACTGCCTCCTGTCATAAAACAGAAGACAACAGATGTTACAACATCTGTTGTAATGACAACAGTGATTGAAACACAAGTTGTTTCAACCACTGTCAGTCAATCACTGCCACAAACCACTGCTATCCAATCTACCACCACTGATCCACCCAAAACATCATCTGCTCCTTCTTCATTAAAAAAGGAGAAGAAATCTCATATCAGATGATGATTCACCACCATCACCACCAACATCACCACTTCCATCCCCTGCTCAAAAGCAGAAGACAACAGCTGACATATCAGCAGTTGTAATGACAACAGATGTTGAGACACCAGTTGTCTCAACAGCTGTTAGTCAGTCATCCACCACTGCTCTCACCTTTTCTACTTCACAGCCAAAGCTCTTCAACAGAATAAGAAAACCAATAACTGCTGATGAGGGTACATATGATCCTAATGCTGCACAACATCCACTGGAACTTGAAGCTATCAAAAAATGAGATGAGGCAATTCTATACAGAAAAAGATCCTTCAAAAAGGAGATTCTCCTCACTCATAGGCTACATGCCTACAGAGGATATGGATGATTACCTCAAACTCAAGGCAAGGCAGGCTAAAGCAAAAGCAAAATTTGAAAGTGAACGTGATCATTTAAGCGAAGTTGGCATTGCTAAAAGACTGGAGTTCTACTTAACAAAAGTAAAGCAGATAGAAGAATTTGCACAAGAACTAAACAAAGAAAAGGCTGATCAAAAGAAAGAATTAAGAAAACAATATCTAGCTTACATCATGAAAGAAAAATTCTATCCTGCTGAAGAACAACAGTTCAAAGAATGGCCAGTAGTAGCTCTTAAGCGTGAAGCAGAAAGGATTGAGAAGATTAAAAATGATCCTACGAAGAAGAGAAATGCTCCTAACTGGAGAAAATATGAAAAGCTCATTGCTGACTTAACTGCTGAATATAAGAGAAAGAAAAAGGAGCTGGTGGATGCAAAAATGGATACTGCTGATGCCATATCAAAATGGTCAAAACAGCAGACTGATGAAGCCTATGAAAGACTGAAGAAAAGAAAGATAACTGTTTCAGGCACTTCTAAAAAGCAAGAACAAATGATGAAGCTTGAACAGAAGATGGGAAACCTCGACACACTGTTCCGGTCTACTTTTGTAACAAATCAAGAAGAGGGAGAACAGCTGACTGAAGAAGAGGTAATAGAAAAGGAAGCAGAGTACTTCAAAGATACCATCACGAAAATGGGTCTAAAAGAAGAAACCTCAACAAAGCTTCAAAGCCTTTTTAAGGCATTAAACAAACCTGCGTCTCCAAACACTGCTAAACATAAGACTGAAACTGAAAGACAAGAACTTATTGAACAAGAAACTGCAGAAGATATAGCTGCAGCAGACAAAGTCATTGAAGAAGCTTTCAAAAGAATGTCTGAAAGTCTGCAGGTGTTTTCAAGGCCATTATCCCTCAACTCATCTTCAAATAAATCTCTCCCAAGAAATCCATTGGGTTCGAAAGTACTAAAGTGGATGTCTGACCAAAAGACCCATGTATTGACTATTGTCAGATCCAATGGAAATGTGAAGTACATATCAAGGAAAGAAGCACTAGGCCTTAGTGTTCAAGATTTGCAGGATCTCCTTGAAATTTCATTGTGTAGGGATGAGGATGACCAGAGTGCAAAGGAATTTGAAGCTGAATTCAAAGAACAAGCTAAGGCACTCTTGATGAGTAATAAAGGTCCTGAATAATGACAGGTTTTGGCATTATCTGTTCCAGGGGGAGATTGTTGGGATTGAACCCTACCAGAGGAACAGATAATGTAAAGCCAAAACCAGGTCACAACAATGGATTCACAATAAGCAGCGGTTTACACTTTGCTCTCCCCTTGAAAGTGATTTATAACAACTGATGGTCTCTATCTGCTGCTCATATTCAACTGCTGCTGCCCTTTCAACTGCTGATGAAAACCCTGAAGTATCTAACACTGCTGGTTCTATCTACTGATGATAAAGCACTGCCCAGTCAAGGACTGATCAACCTTGAGGAAAGCACTGACATAAAGGGAGAGCAGTTGTTTAGTAAATTGTTTGTTTTATGTATAGTCAGTGGTTAGGTTAGCAGTGTTTGTGTAAGGACAGTAGATACAGGTTGTTAGGCTGTTAGACGTCGCTTTCATGGTGACGTCAGCTGAGATACCTCAGTGGTTTGGTTTTGCCTATAAATGTAACAGTGCCCTGTACTGTTACATTTGATTGACTGAGCGAGTTCTTCTCCTCATGTCTAATCCTTTCATCTTGTGTGCAACCAACCTTGGGGCATCAGGCTGAGGGGGAGTATAGTTTGTAAGCATGACTGTAATCCTTTGCTTTGTTTTGTAATCTTTTGACTCAATGTGAAGCAATTGTTTATCAAACTATTTCTTCCTTTGATTGTGTTTACAAAGTTTGTTTTCATTTCCGCTGCACCTAACATGTTTTCATATTCATTGATCATTCATTTCAAACAAACAAACACTATTATGAGAGCCTCCGATCCTAACAGATATCGATTAACATATATCGATTTTAGCAATTAACAACACTTACTCCACATAATACAATTAAAATAAAGAAATTTCTACAAGTTAAATTCGTATATCCGGTCGTTGACTTTGACCTTGACTTTGACTTGTGAAAAAACGGGGTGTTGTAGTTCAGCCTCCCCTTGTTTAGGGAATTTCGTCCCGAAATTAAGCTGGAAGCTGTACGACACCGTGAATCACGTTTAAGGACTTTTCTGCTCGGACCGGTTTTGACTTTGAAACGATTGCGAACCGAACGTGTGACGTGCAGATACCGTACACGAACGTGACTGAACACACAAGAACGTACTATAATCGGTGGTTCTATTGATTGATATAAAATCGTACAAAGCACATGAATCACGATGTTACTTTCTCTCTCTAGCTTCTTTCTTTAAACAACTGCGGGTACTTAGCCTTCATGTCGCTTTCGAGTTCCCAAGTGAACTCTGCGCCTCGTTTGCCTTCCCATCGGACTTTCACAATAGGGATGCGTGAGGGTCTGAGCTGCTTGGTTTGGCGATCCATGATTTCGACAGGCTTTTCCATGAAGTGTAATGTTTTGTTCACTTGTAGATCATCGAGATGAACGTGTAAGTCGTGGTCGGCTAGGCACTTTCGGAGGTTTGACACGTGGAAAGTCGGGTGGACATTACTAAGTTCCTCCGGTAGTTCGAGTCTGTAGGCGACTTTTCCGATCCTTTCCAGAATCTTAAAAGGTCTAACATATCGAGGCGCGAGTTTTCCCTTTTTGCCGAATCGGACTACACCCTTCCAAGGTGATACCTTTAGGAGTACGTAGTCACCAACGTCAAATTCACGGGGCTTGCGCTTTTTATCGGCGTAACTTTTCTGTCGATCCCGAGCTTTCACCAGATTGTCTCGAATTTGGAAAATTTTGTCTGTCGTTTCTTGTAATAACTCAGGATCGGTTAATTGCGAATGACCGATCTCGTGCCGCACAATAGGTGATCGACATCTTCTTCCGTATAATGCCTCGAATGGTGCCATTTGGATACTAGAATGATAGCTGTTGTTATACGAGAATTCGACTAACGGCAGGTATTTATCCCAATTACCACCGAAGTTTAAGACACACGAACGGAGCATCTCTTCAAGAGTACGAATTGTTCTTTCAGTCTGACCGTCGGTTTGAGGGTGGAAAGCGGTACTTAGATTAAGCGTTGTACCGAGTGCCGTTTGAAACGTTTCCCACAGTCGCGAGGTAAACCGAGCATCACGATCAGAGATGATGTCACGAGGCATCCCATGATTACAAATGATCTTGTCGGTGTAGATTCGAGCTAATCGTTGTACCTTGTAGTCTTCCCGTATCGGCAGAAAGTGAGCTGATTTAGTCAAACGGTCCACCACAACCCAAATGCTGTCGTGACCTGATGACGTGTGCGGCAGCTTGGTTATAAAGTCCATGGCTATACTTTCCCACTTCCACATGGGAATTGGTGGTTGTTCAAGTAAGCCAGGGGGTCTTTGATGTTCGGCCTTGATTCTAGCACAAGTTAGGCATTTTCTGACGTAGAGAGCGATATCCCTTTTCATACCCGGCCACCAGTACTTATAACGAAGATCCTGGTACATTTTGTCGGCACCGGGATGTATAGAATACCGAGATTTATGGGCTTTGTCCATCAGAATTTGTTGCAAATTGGTTCGCTTGGGAATCCAAATTCGGTCTAGAAAGTGGAATATCCCATTCGATTTGCTTACAAGTTGGGCTCCATCGTGGTAGATTCTTTCTTTCTTCAGGGTGCGTTCGTTAAAACACGCATGTTGAGCGTCGCGGATGAGGGTTTCGAGATCGTGTTGGGCTTGAACATTACGAGTGCTAAGCAGATAGCTCCGTCTGCTAAGTGCGTCGGCAACAACATTTGCCTTGCCTGGGTGATAACGGATCTGAAAGTCGTAATCGTTGAGAAGTTCTACCCATCGGCGTTGACGCATATTAAGTTCCTTCTGATTAAAGATATGCTGCAGGCTTCTATGATCGGTGAAGATCGTACACTTGGTACCATACAGGTAGTGTCGCCAAATCTTTAATGCAAAAACAACCGCGCCTAGCTCGAGATCATGGGTTGTATAGTTCTTCTCGTGGATTTTGAGCTGACGAGATGCGTAAGCTATAACCTTGTCCCGCTGCATAAGGACACAACCAAGACCAAGGTTGGAAGCATCACAGTAGACAATGAAATCGTCGTTTCCTTCAGGCAATGTGAGAACAGGAGCATTGCAGAGCATGTGCTTGAGGGTTCGAAAGGCAGACTCTTGTTCAGCTTTCCAAACAAAAGGCTTGTCTTTATGTGTGAGAGAGGTAAGCGACACAACAATCTTCGAGAATCCTTTGATAAATCATCGATAACAGCCCGCTAGTCCGAGAAAAGAGCGGACCTCAGACGGGTTCTTAGGCGTAACCCAGCTCTTAACTGCTTCAATCTTCATAGGATCGACGTGAATGCCTTGACTATTAACAATGTGACCCAGAAATTGAACTTCCTCCAACCAGAATTCGCACTTGGAGAACTTTGCATAGAGTTGGTTCCCTGGAGTAGCTCGAGAACCAAACGTAGATGTTGCGCCTGTTCGGCTTTCGATTTGGAATAGATCAAGACATTGTCGATGAATACGATGATGAAACGGTCGAGATATGGTTTACACACGCGATTCATCAGATCCATGAAAACCGCTGGTGCGTTGGTTAAACCAAAAGGCATAACAACGAATTCGTAATGACCGTATCGGGTGCGAAATGCGGTTTTGGGTATATCCTCCCCTTGTATACGCAGTTGGTGATATCCTGAACGTAGATCGATCTTTGAGAAACACGTAGCTCCTTGTAGTTGATCAAACAAATCGTCGATGCGAGGTAGGGGATAGCGGTTCTTGATAGTTAACTTATTCAATTCCCGATAATCGATGCACATCCTGAACGACCCGTCCTTCTTTTTGACGAAAAGGACTGGCGCGCCCCAAGGAGAGGTTCTCGGGAGAATGAATCCTTTCTCAAGTAATTCCTGGAGTTGGGTTGAGAGTTCGCGCATTTCGGACGGCGCGAGTCGATAGGGAGCTTTGGCAATAGGGTTGGCTCCAGGAATGAGGTCGATACGAAAGTCGATATCACGACTTGGTGGTAAACCTGGAAGATCATCAGGAAACACATGAGGAAATTCATGAACCACAGGAACGTCTTTCACTTCTTTCTTCTCTTTCTTTTCCTTTTCCGCTACTACAATGTTGGCCAAGAAAGTTGTCACACCCCCAAAATCCACCATGCGGAGCGTCACCGCTTGGAGGCGTGACGTGACCAGGATCGAGCCACCAATCATATTGAACAACGAAATTTAGTAAGTAAGACCACCCACAATACAATTGGTGACCAAAAGACAGTAACCAGTTTTAAGTTAACAGCGGAAGCATAAAACGTAAGTTCAAAACATCAGTTTGTAGTTCACAAGTTTAAAGACCCCAAACATTAGTTTCATAAGTTTATAACGTTTATTTAATAAGTACGAGACATATTAGTTCGCATTCCACAACGACCACCTCCATGTGCAAGCTCCAAGCGTTTGGCGACCTGTAAGGCATGTAACAACGAGTCAACAACAAAGTTGAGTGAGTTCACGTTTGGTTGTTTAGTTATAGCATTCGTTTCGTAAATCATATGTTCGTTTTGTAAACTAGGTATCGTGTTAATTCGTATCGCGGTCTCCCAGGCATGTTTGCGAAGATTAGTGGGGGCTTCCCATGTGGATAGTATTAATCCGTATCGCGATTTCCCAAATATGTTTGTGATGATTAGTGGGGGCTTCCCATGTTGTAGACTAGTCGTGTGTGTACATGCCCTTCTTGATCCAAGGACTGTAGTAAGTATGAGTGTACGTAGGTTTTACGTACATGCCCTTCAATCCGAGGACAGTAGTAAGTATGAGTGTACGTAGGTTTTACGTACGTGTCCTTCGATCCGAGGACAGTGAGAAGTAGTTTAATAGTAATGATAGTACGAGTAGTTATTCAATCCCATTCCCAACCCAGCGGGAATCCCATGCCTTAGTAAGGCCGTGAACTCACCTCGGTTGCTCGGTTTGACTCTCAAAAAATAGCTCAGAGTCAAGGTCGGTCAATCACGTCCTAGTATGATTTACCAGTTAGTCATTTAGTGGTTTTCAAATAGAGCACAAAATTCCTACACGTATCTATCACATAACATGCATCACTTTAACGGTTTACGCCCATATAAGTTTCCCATCCATTCCCCACTCATAAACAAACATACGATATTGCACATAACACATATAACATGTTAGATCATTCACAGATAGCATACTCGACGTTTAGACACGCAATTTACAACTTATGTCATTTCAGCATTAATATTCAAAACCGGGCTGTTTTCGGACATTTTAATAAAATAGTTAACTTATTCCAAAAATTCCCAAATTTTTACAGAATATCTTAAACGTTCCAAAATTTATTGTGCAAAATATCGGGGTCCAGTTCTTTACCAATATTTTACAAAAAATTATTTTCCGGACTGAACTCAGATTTATCTTTTTCTGACCACAGTCCACGGAACAATTTATTAAAATTCATCGTAAGTCCGATTTACAAAATTCCTGTGGGGTAATTACAAATACATCAGTTATCATCTACAGTACAAGCTTCATGATCTAACTCAACACAGAACTCAAGTTATGACAGAAAACAAAACGCATATTTTCCGCAGAAAAATGCAGCTCTAGCTGCTGTTACAAAAAGACGCTTTAAAAATAGTAAACGAAGTCCAAAAATTATGATTCTAGTGCCATTAGAACCGTATTTCATAATAACACGTTTAAGACTCAAAATATCAGTTTTTATTAAGTTTATGACCTGTTTACAGCCAACTGAAGTTGGCTGTAAAGGCATGGACAGATTCTGTTTTTCAGCCTTTAGCTTTCTAGTTCGTGTTCGATTGATTCCGTTAACATGTTTAGTGAGCACAACAACATTAAACATCAATATTAACCAGCAAATCATCAGAAAATCAATCAAGAATCATAACAACATCATTCTAGCATCATTTCATCACTAGATTAGTTTATGTTCAAGACTTGTTTAAGGTTCTTTAGAGTTTCATGGATTCTCATCATCAAATAACTATTAACCACTTAAATAACATGCAAAATGAACGGATCTAAGTTCTTACCATTAGCTCAAGGCTAGGGGAGTTCGAGTGTAGAAAAGTGGTGGTTAATAGCGTATAGAGAAGGTCCTTCCACTTCCGAACGCACCGAGCTTCGTTGTTTGCACTTTAACACCTTTGTATGCTCTTATATTAGTGGAAGATGATTGAATGATGATGATGGTGAGGGTGGTTGAGTTCAGCCAAAACAAGGAAAGAAAAAAGAAAGAAGTTTGTTGATTTTTTGAGTGGATGATAAACTAGAATGATCCAAGGGTTTTTTATAAACAAGTCTTCCAACAAGGTTTAATCCACTAGGTAATATGCTCCTTAAGTACATAGCATGTCCAATAAATAAATAAAGAAAATCAAGTGGTGGTGTCCTACCTGACAAATGGTTTTGGGAGGAGGGTTTGGTTTAGTTGAGTGGTGATGGGTGGTTAGGGGTTATGGTTAGGTTCTAAGTGTGTTGGTTAGTTATTTAGATGTTATGTAATAGTATAGTGTGTTAGGGTGTTCAGGGACCCTAACTAGCTCAGAAAAATAGAAATAATGTGTTTGACAATATTTTTGTGTTCCGGGTAAAGTCCGGTTGTTCGGTTCGATACTGTTCCGTTAAACTGCTTAATTAATCCGTAAAGCGTCCTATATATATATTTTTGTAACGTTTTTAATTTCTAACACTTAGGAAATCATAACGGACTATTTAATGACTTTTCTGTACACTACTAGTATGTTACCAAGCACATGTAAGTATAATACAGTAATCAGAGAGCAGTTAAGTAATTCCACACAGTCGTCAAGTACTTTAATTGTTATTAATAAATTGTACGGAATACATGTAAATTTGAGGGTTGTCACATTCTCCCCCTGTTAAGAGAATTTCGTCCCGAAATTTAGCGCGTGTTTACTGAGGAAGCTAGTTAAGTTAAGTTGCGTTGTTTTCCTGATTTTCCTGGGGTGTCACATCATCCCCCAGTTGATTTGGAATTTCGTCCCGAAATTCTACAGTAGCTTCAGCCTCAGTAGTGGTTGCGTTTTTCTTAAACAGCTGGGGGTACTTGAGTTTCATTTGGTCTTCTTGTTCCCAGGTATACTCTGGGCCACGACGGGAATCCCAACGAACTCGCACGAGAGGTATTCTTGTGCTCTTGAGAATCTTAACATCTCGATCAGTAATCTCTACAGGTTCCTCGACGAATCGCAGCTGGTCATCGATAGTGAGTTCCTTGAGAGGAACTATGAGGGTCTCATCTGACAGACACTTCTTCAGATTCGACACATGGAAAACATTTTGAACTCCGCTGAGTTCTTCAGGTAGATTCAACCTGTAGGCGACTTTGCCAATTTTCTCGGTGATTTCAAAGGGTCCAACGTATCGCGGGTTGAGTTTGCCTCGTTTTCCAAAACGGACTACGCCTTTCCGAGGAGAGACATTGAGTAGCACTCGATCCCCAACCTGGAACTCGAGTGGTTTTCTTCCCTTATCAGCATAGCTTTTCTGACGGTCACAAGCTGCCGCCATTCGCTGTCGTATTTGAGCAATTCTCTCGGTGGTATCTACCACAAGTTCTGGGCCAGTGATTTGGCTGTCACCAACTTCTGCCCAACAGAGAGGTGATCGGCATTTGCGTCCGTACAATGCCTCGGATGGAGCGGCTCGGATGCTGGTGTGGTAGCTGTTGTTATATGAAAACTCCACCAGCGGGAGGTGCTTTTCCTAGCCATTACCAAAATCGATTACACATGCCCTAAGCATGTCTTCAAGGGTTTGGATGGTGCGTTCAGATTACCCATCCGTCTGTGGGTGATAAGCGGTGCTCATATCTAAACGTGAGCCAAAGGACTTGTGCATTGCTTGCCACAGTTCAGAAGTAAAACGCGCGTCACGATCAGAAATGATGGAGGTTGGCACTCCGTGCCTTGATACCACTTCCTTTAGGTAAATGTCTGCAAGAGTAGAAAACTTATCCGTTTCTTTGATAGCCAGAAAATGTGCAGACTTGGTCAGTCGATCTACGATCACCCAAATGGTATCGTTTCCGCGTTGAGATCTAGGCAGGCCAGTAACGAAATCCATGGAAATTTGCTCCCATTTCCATTTCGGGATCTCTGGTTGTTGGAGTAGGCCTGATGGTTTCTGGTATTCGGTCTTGACTCTCGCACAAGTCAAACATTTGCTAACTTAGGTTGCTATGTGGGCTTTCATGCCAGGCCACCAATACGTAGTGTTGAGGTCGTGGTACATTTTATCTGAACCCGGATGTACCGAATAACGAGACTTATGTGCTTCATCCATCACAAGCTCGCGTAGGTCTCCATACGGTGGAACCCAGATGCGTCCGTTAACATAATAGGCGCCGTCTTCCTTTTGTTCTAGCCGCTGCCTCGATCCTCGTAGGGACTCAGCCGTGATGTTATCTGCTTTCAACGCTTCAACCTGAGCATCGTGAATCTGAGCGGGAAGGCTAGAGTGAATGGTAAGCTGTAACGCATGTACACGCTTAGGTATAGTATCCTTTCGGCTGAGGGCGTCGGCCACAACAATTGCCTTGCCCGGATGGTATTTGATAGCGCATTCATAATCGTTCAAGAGTTCGACCCATCGACGTTGATGCATGTTTAACTCCTTTTGCTTGAAGATATGCTTGAGACTCCTATGATCGGTGTAAATGGTGCACTTGGTACCGTATAGGTAATGTCTCCATATCTTAAGCGCGAAAACCACTGCTCCCAGCTCCAGATCGTGAGTAGTGTAATTTCTTTCGTGAACTTTGAGTTGGCGTGATACGTAGGCAATGACCTTGTCACGTTGCATCAACACATAACCAAGTCCTTGGATGGAAGCGTCGCAATGAATCATAAAATCATCTGTGCCTTCAGGCAATGAGAGGATAGGCACGCTACAAAGTCTATCTTTTAAGTGCTGAAATGCGGACTCCTGTGCATCACCCCAACGATAGGTGACACCCTTCTGAGTCAGTGAAGTGAGAGGTTGCGCAATCCTGGAGAAATCCTTGATAAACCTTCGGTAGTATCCTGCCAAGCCCAAGAATTGGCGGATTTCTGTTGGTGTATGGGGTGCAGGCCAGTTCTTGATCGATTCAACCTTAGATGGATCCACATGAATCCCGTCCTTGTTTACCACATGGCCTAGAAAGTGGACTTCGCGAAGCCAGAAGTCACATTTCGAAAACTTGGCATACAACTGCTCTTTTCGAAGAAGTTCCAGAATAAGCCTCAGATGTTGCTCGTGTTCCTCCTGACTCTTAGAATAGATCAGGATGTCGTCGATGAACACTATGACAAACTTATCCAGGTAAGGCTTGCACACTCGGTTCATGAGATCCATGAAGACCGCTGGTGCATTCGTTAACCCGAAGGGCATGACCAGAAACTCGTAATGGCCGTAGCGAGTCCTGAATGTTATTTTAGAGACGTCATCCTCTCGGACTCTCAGCTGATGGTATCCCGATCTCAAATCAATCTTAGAGTAATAGCTCGACCCTTGCAACTGGTCGAACAAGTCGTCAATACGTGGAAGAGGATAACGATTCTTCACGGTCACCTTGTTGAGTTCGCGGTGGTCAATAGACATTCGGAAGGTACCGTCTTTCTTCTTCACGAATAACACTGGAGCTCCCCAAGGTGAAGAGCTAGGACGAATAAAACCTTTTTCCAAAAGTTCTTGTAATTGCTTGGACAGTTCTTCCAGTTCGGTTGGGGCTAAGCGATAAGGTGCTCGAGCTATGGGCGCTGCTCCAGGAGCTAGCTCGATTTGAAACTCAACTTGACGATGAGGCGGAAGACCAGGTAATTCCTCAGGAAATTCCTCAGGAAAATCGCGCACAATAGGAATGTCTTCAATTTTCTTCTCCTCCGTTGATGTATCAGAAACGAGGGCTAGGATAGCAGTGTGGCCCTTTCGCAAACACTTCAGGGCCTTAAGGAAAGAGATAATGCCTACGACAGCACCACTCTTGTCACCATGAATCACAAGGGTTCTTTTCCAGAACGAGGAATGCGGACGATTTTCTCCTTGCAGACAATCTCCACTTGATGATGAGATAGCCAATCCATCCCAATAACGACGTCGAAACTACCAAGTATGATAGGAATAAGGTCGATTGAGAAGGTCTGACCAGCTAAGACGAGGTTACAACCTTTAACTATGTGTGTGGCTTCAAGACTTTTACCGTTTGCTAGCTCTACCGTGTGCTTGGTGTTCAAAAGTGTTGGGGTACGATTAAGCATTCGACTAACTTTTAGGGACACATAACTGGTATCGGCACCCGAAGCAAATAGAACATTAACATAAAAGTCATCCAGTAGAAACTTACCCATCACGACGTTGGGATCATTCCTAGCATCACCCTGACCAATCACGAACACACGGCCCCGGGCGCCATTGTCTCCATTGTTTCCCCCGTTGTTATTCCCGTTGCCCTGATGATTGTTGTTGTTGTTATTCTGATTTTGATTTAACTGGGGGCAGTCCCGCTTGAAGTGGCCTTCAGCACCACACTGAAAGCATCCCCTATTACCCCGCTGTTGCTGCTGCTGGTTTTGTGGAGCTTGCTGCTGCTGCTGACGATTCTGATTTGTAGGCCGTGAGCTCCTGCAATCCTTGGCTTCATGACCCATCTTGAGACACCTCTGACAACGTCCCTTGTTGCACTGACCACTGTGGTTTCTGTTGCATTTGTTGCACTTTGGGTGGTTTCCTCGATATCCACCCTGCCCTTGTCTACCAGAAGATTGCTGACCAGGACTCTGGTAGTCATCAATCTTTCGCTGCTGCGCCTAGGATGAACTGTAGTCGAACCCTTGCTGTTGGCTCCATCCCATTTTCGGTTGTTGTCGCTGGGAATAGCAGAAGTAGTAGTAGCAGTAGCACCTATACGCTTAGGCAGCTTGTTCTGTTCTACTGCCTGGTCTGTGAGGCGATGAGCAAGACGAGTAACATCCTGGATGGTAGCAAGGTTAGCAGCAGTCACATGGCTTTGTATCTCTGGTACTAAGCCTTTGAGGTACAGCTCAATGCACTTGATGGGAGGATCCACCATAGTTGGACATAACACTGCCAGTTCGTTGGATCGCTTCGTATACGCCTCTATCTCTGACCCCGTCATATTCAGGTTAAAGAACTCCACTTCCAACTTGTGGATATCATCACGATTACAGTATTCTCGCTTGATCAGTTCCTTGAAGTCGTTCCATGGGGTGGCATTAGCAGCTGCCAGCCCTAACATTTGGACTTGCGCGTTCCACCAAGTCAGCGCAATGCCTTCGAGGGTACCAGTGGCATACTTCACCCTACGAGCCTCAGGGCATTCACACATCTTGAAGACCGACTCGAGCTTCTCGAACCAGTGGAGGAGTCCGACGGCCCCTTCAGTGCCACTGAAAGTACTAGGACGACAGTCCATAAAAGTCTTGAACGTGCATACTGGTGGCTGAGCGTTCTGACCTCCTGCCTGGGCAGCTGCGAACGCTGCAGTAACTTGTTCCGTGATCAAAGCCGCCAACTGAGCTTGAGTTAAGTTAACGCGTCCACTCATGATCTTCATATCAGAGGAAAACATGGGTGAGAGAGGTTCGCGAAAGTGCGACGACAGAAGAGAGTAAGCACACATGTGTTTTCAATCAATAGTTGCTACGTTCATCTAAGCATACCATAAGCAAAGTTCTATGTAACTAGCAAGTAGGTAATATAAACATAAATCATATCACCTATCGTGTTGAGTCTTGCACGTGGAGTGAAGCGTCGTTGTGGATCGTTGAGCACTGTACAGGTTATAGTCTGGTTTTAACAAAAAACTTTTTCCCCTTATTAAAACCAAGTTCACTATAACCAATGGCTCTGATACAAATTTGTCACACCCCCAAAATCCACCATGCGGAGCGTCACCGCTTGGAGGCGTGACGTGACCAGGATCAAGCCACCAATCATATTGAACAACGAAATTTAGTAAGTTAGACCACCCACAATACAATTGGTGACCGTAAGACAGTAACCAGTCTTAAGTTAACAGCGGAAGCATAAAACGTAAGTTCAAAACATCAGTTTGTAGTTCATAAGTTTAAAGACCCCAAACATAAGTTTCATAAGTTTATAACGTTTATTTAATAAGTACGGGACATATTAGTTCGCATTCCACAACGACCACCTCCATGTGCAAGCTCCAAGCGTTTAGCGACCTGTAAGGCATGTAACAACGAGTCAACAACAAAGTTGAGTGAGTTCACATTTGGTTGTTTAGTTATAGCATTCGTTTCGTAAATCATATGTTCGTTTTGTAAACCAGGTATCGTGTTAATTCGTATCGCGGTCTCCCAGGCATGTTTGCGAAGATTAGTGGGGGCTTCCCATGTGGATAGTATTAATCCGTATCGCGATTTCCCAAATATGTTTGCGATGATTAGTGGGGGCTTCCCATGTTGTAGACTAGTCGTGTGTGTATGTGCCCTTCTTGATCCAAGGACCGTAGTAAGTATGAGTGTATGTAGGTTTTACGTACGTGCCCTTCAATCCGAGGACAGTAGTAAGTATGAGTGTACGTAGGTTTTACGTACGTGTCCTTCGATCCGAGGACAGTGAGAAGTAGTTTAATAGTAATGATAGTACGAGTAGTTATTCAATCCCATTCCCAACCCACCGGGAATCCCATGCCTTAGTAAGGGCGTGAACTCACCTCGGTTGCTCGATTTGACTCTCAAAAATAGCTCACAGTCAAGGTCGGTCAATCATGTCCTAGTATGATTTACCAGTTAGTCATTTAGTGGTTTTCAAATAGAGCACAAAGTTCCTACACGTATCTATCACATAACATGCATCACTTTAACGGTTTACGCCCATATAAGTTTCCCATCCATTCCCCACTCATAAACAAACATACGATATTGCACATAACACATATAACATGTTAGATAATTCACAGATAGCATACTCGACATTTAGACACGCGATTTACAACTTATGTCATTTCAGCATTAATATTCAAAACCGGGCTGTTTTCGGACATTTTAATAAAATAGTTAACTTATTCCAAAAATTCCCAAATTTTTACAGAATGTCTTAAACGTTCCAAATTTTATTATGTAAAAATATCGGGGTCCAGTTCTTTACCAATATTTTATAAAAATTCATTTTCCGGACTGAACTCAGATTTATCTTTTTCTGACCACAGTCCACGGAACAATTTATTAAAAATTCATCGTAAGTCCGATTTACAAAATTCCAGTGGGTTAATTACAAATACATCAGTTTTCATCTACAGTACAAGTTTCATGATCTAACTCAACACAGAACTCAAGTTATGACAGAAAACAAAACGCATATTTTCAGCAGAAAAATTCAGCTCTAGCTGCTGTTACAAAAAGACGCTTTAAAAATAGTAAACGAAGTCTAAAAATTATGATTCTGGTGCCATTAGAACCGTATTTCATAATAACACGTTTTAGACTCAAAGTATCAGTTTTTCGTTGAGTTTATGACCTGTTTACAGCCAACTGAAGTTGGCTGTAAAGGCATGGACATATTCTGTTTTTCAGCCTTTAGCTTTCTAGTTCGTGTTCGATTGATTCCGTTAACATGTTTAGTGAGCACAACAACATTAAACATCAATATTAACCAGCAAATCATCAGAAAATCAATCAAGAATCATAACAACATCATTCTAGCACCATTTCATCACTAGATTAGTTTATGTTCAAGACTTGTTAAAGGTTCTTTAGAGTTTCATGGATTCTCATCATCAAATAACTATTAACCACTTAAATAACATGCAAAATGAACGGATCTAAGTTCTTACCACTAGCTCAAGGCTAGGGGAGTTCGAGTGTAGAAAAGTGGTGGTTAATAGCGAATAGAGAAGGTCCTTCCACTTCCGAACGCACCGAGCTTCGTTGTTTGCACTTTAACACCTTTGTATGCTCTTAGATTAGTGGAAGATGATTGAATGATGATGATGGTGAGGGTGGTTGAGTTCAGCCGAAACAAGGAAAGAAAGAAGATAGAAGTTTGTTGATTTTTTGAGTGGATGATAAACTAGAATGATCCAAGGGTTTTTTATAAACAAGTCTTCCAACAAGGTTTAATCCACTAGGTAATATGCTCCTTAAGTACATAGCATGTCCAATAAATAAATAAAGAAAATCAAGTGGTGGTGTCCTACTTGACAAACGGTTTTGGGAGGAGGGTTTGGTTTAGTTGAGTGGTGATGGGTGGTTAGGGGTTATGGTTAGGTTCTAAGTGTGTTGGTAAGTTATTTAGATGTTATGTAATAGTATAGTGTGTTAGGGTGTTCGGGGACCCTAACTAGCTCAGAAAAATAGAAATAATTTGTTTGACAATATTTTTGTGTTCTGGGTAAAGTCCGGTTGTTCGGTTCGATACTGTTCCGTTAAACTGCTTAATTAATCCGTAAAGCGTCCTATATATATATTTTTGTAACGTTTTTAATTTCTAACACTTAGGAAATCATAACGGACTATTTAATGACTTTTCTGTACACTACTAGTATGTTACCAAGCACATGTAAGTATAACACAGTAATCAGAGAGCAGTTAAGTAATTCCACACCGTCGTCAAGTACTTTAATTGTTATTAATAAATTGTACGGAATACATGTAAATTTGAGGGTTGTCACAAAAGCCATGTATTCCTTGCGGAGATACTTGCTGGCTTGTACGCATGACATAAGCTTGAGCCCCTTTGAAGTAGTATCACCATATACACACAATAAGTCACCATTTGCAAGCGAAAAACGAATCATCTTGTCGAAGCACACAACTTCAGCATGGTTTTCTCGAAGAAAGTCCATGCCTACTATGACGTCAAAACTTCCGAGTTGCATCAGAATAAGGTCAATTGGGAAGATGTGATTGTTGAGCTCAAGAGTACAATCACGAAGGACAGAATTAACGGCGACGGTTCTTCCGGTAGCAACTTCAACATCGAATGTCGAGGAGAGTTGGGAGCGTTTACGACTAAGGAGTTTCTCAAACTCGAACGACACAAAGCAATTATCGGCTCCAGTATCAAACAAACAGGAAGCATAAATACCATTCACAAGGAACGTACCATTGACCACGTTGTTGTCGGCCTGGGCTTGACGCACGTTGAGGTTGAAAGTTCTGGCGCGTGCGGCCTGTTGTTGTTGTTGCTGCTGTTGTTGCTGGTGTTGCTGCTGCTGTTGAGGTGGTTGCTGCTGGGGCTCTTGTTTCACGACCCTGTTTGGGCACATGTTGGCGAAGTAGTTCGGGTCGCCACATGCGAAGCAGACTCTGGCTTTGACTGCGGGTGCCGGAGGAGCTTGCTGACCCTGTGGGGCGGTGAGTAGAGCTTGGTGAGCAGGAGTTTGTCGAATACGGCAGTTGGCAGTAAAGTGGCCGTATACATTGCAATGAGCACAAAAACGGCAAGCAATGGCAGTTGGGTGATGGTAGGTACAGGTAGGGCAGAGCGGATGTGGCCCAGTGTATGCACACTTGGCGAGAGGTGCATTGGCCACAGGCGCTGCCACTTGGCGCTGTTGAGCTGGTACTGATTGAACTGGTGCAGTAGTGATCGCACAGTTCTTGTTGCTGGAGCTGTTCTTTCTCTTGTTCTTCCTCTTGTTGCTCGATGAGGTGGTTTCAACAGTCGGTGTGGTGGCGATAGCTTGATGCAGATGCTTTGAAGTCTTATCCCAAACACCAGCCTTAACCCGCTTGTCGTTGATTTCAGCGGTCAGTAAATAAGTTTCCTCGATCGTCGTAGTCTTAGCCGCTTGCACGAAATCAGCAACGCAGTCGGGCAGGGCCCAGATGTACTTCTTGATTGTCATGTCGGGAGTCTTGACTTGATCGGGACAGATAATGCTGAGCTGTTTGAAACGAGCAGTGAGACCAGCATTGTCACCATCCTTTTGCTGTATGTGCCAAAATTCATCTTCTAGCTTTTGACGTTCGTGAGAAGGGCAGAATTCCTCTAGCATAACTTCCTTGAGCTCGTCCCACGACAGACCGTAGGCTGCATCGTTCCCTCGCTTGTTCCTCTCGGCCGTCCACCAGTCTAGTGCACGGGACTGGAAAACGCCGGTAGCATTCAGAGTACGGAGGTCATCAGGGCAACCACTCTGTCGCAGAGTAACCTCAATGGAATCAAACCAGTGGAATAGTGGAGTGGGACCTCCCTCGCCAGTGAATTCTTTTGGCCCACACGACTTGAATTGATTGAAACTGAAGGTCTTTGCGGTAGCTTTAGGAGCTTCGGTTCTCGATTCCTCAGACGATTTGCTGGCATTCTCATAAACATCGCTCATGGCCTTTGCTACACTTTTAGCGATGATGGAAGCAAGGCGTTTGTCTCTCTTCTCCTGTCGAGAAAGTGCGTGACGGGATCCAGACGACATTGTCTGCAATAGACATCGCCACGGAACTCAACACATTGTATTCGAATCTCACCTCACACGTCTACTACTTACTAAAGCTCAGGAACATGTATATTCACGTAAACATATAACACATAGCGCACAAAATTACATATATACATAAGCACGTAGGGCACATAATCACATAACACATAAGCACGGAATCACAGAAACATTTTCAACACAAGAGGCAGTCAGAATACAGAAACCTATCATTCAAAGTCGGCGATTGCTCGAGAGTAGCGTAGTATAAGCGTACATCGTAGCATAAAGTCATCCAAAGTTCCGCGATGTGTGGTATGTTGTGTGAGTGGCGAAAGCAAGAGCGTTAGATCGAACTAGTTATGCCTCAAAACGTTAACAAGTAAGCATAAAACACATAAAAACACATAAAATCAGTGAATCATGCATAAAATTCGAGGTGTAGATTGTCTGCGGCTAGTAGACTTCGACTAACCAAAGTGATTCAACTATTCATGAGGACTTGTCATCTACGTCTGACTTTCAGGACTGTGTCCTCACCTCGATTCTTGGGCGTTGGGCACACACCCCGTTAGTCATGTCGTGACTTCAGGTCGTTGGAGTCCGTCGAGACTTTGGTGGGAATCTTGTAAAATGTGCGGAACAAGTCATCAAGGTTAGGGTTTCACCCCTAGCTCAACAACTTCGTCCCTGTTTTAGATAAGATAGAGGAGATTATTCATCAAAATACGGATTTCACTCCTGACTTGGTATAATTTCCCCCATTGAACAAGCGTTTGTTTTTGAAAAAGAAGAAATCATTGATAAGTTGACAAAACAGCCTTAATTCAAGCATTTTAGTCAAGAGTTTGTGGTTTTCACCCCTAATCTCGACCTTATCGCTCATTCATAGCTGTAAATTCGAGTGCAGTGATAGTGTAGCATAAGAATAGCGAGAAGTAAGCTCGTACATAGTCCCTACTGGTTATGCACAAGTCGGTCTGCTGGTTCTTAACTATAGTCTAGGTATCTAAGACTTCAACCCGGACTAGGTCGAGTCTTGCCTAATTCCCTATAGTTATAGCTCTGATACCAATCTGTCACACCCCAACCGATGGCGGAATCATCGGGGCATGGCACTGAGCGAAACAGATTGTCCAGAAATTTCCATAACAATTATCAATACTATTCAATTGAAATAATACGTCCCATACCGTATCTTAAACAGTAAATCAATTATTACAGACAAAATCTAGGCAAATATTCTGTTCCGACAACTCAGATTTAAATAGACAGCAATTGTTTATCTGCTTCTAGAGACCCTCGATTCGTTATCTACAGACAACTATTTGTTGGGCTCTAAAGCTTTATTCTAGCTTCAATTTCCTACCACATATGCGTCCTAAGCACCTGTCACATACGTTAAAATAAAGTCAATACATAAAATGTAAAGGTGAGCATACAAGTTTGATAATAGCATATAGAGTTCGAATTCGTTTACGCATAACTAGCACGTACACATAGTGAAATGAAGCACGTTAGTTATCGACATAGATCCATCGATACCAATGACTGCGGTTGACTGCCCAAGGCAGTTCGCAATACATGATTACCATCGTAATCCATGCAAGTAAAAGATCCTTAACAACCCCCGTGTGAACGGGTGCTGAGTCCAAACTATAGTACTATCGTTGCTAAGGCAGGTAGACAGCATTCCATGTGTAAACATAACAAACAAGCATTCATAAGCCACGTATAACATGCATTATCGGTTAGCGTTCAAATAGTATTGAGTAGTGTGATCGTTGTAGTTTGAATATTCGTAACGTATGTAACACCCAAAAGTGCGTAAAGCGAAAAGGGATCGAGTATACTCACAGCGATTAATGGATTGAAGGGAGCGCTTAGCGAGTAAGGTTAGCCTGAATAGATTCGGTAGCACAACGATAAGTGAAACGTAAAACGTTACAAAGTATGAAAGGGTCGGATAGTGGTTCGATCGGATGGTAATCCGATCGGACAGCAATCCGTGCGGATAACAATCCGTTCGGGTGGTCATCCGGTCAGACAATGATCCGGTCGGATGACGATTCGAGTGGATTGTTTCTTCCTATAAGAAGTATGTGTTTGTGTATGATGGCTTGACTTTTGAAGTTTTCGTTGTAGCATTTGAAAACATTGAAGTACCTTTACCTTTCAGGTCGGGCGATCGGACGGCTGTTCGATCGGCCGGCAACCCGATCGGTTAGGCATTCAAATGACTTGCAATGTTGAGTCTTTGGATCGGACAGGTGTTTGATCGGACAGATGTTCGATCGGACAGGTCAACAAGTCAAAGACTTTAAATGAAATGCAAAGTATGGTGCAGTGGATCAGATAATTGATCGATCGAATAGCACAAATGCTATTCGATCGGACAACATGCATGATCAATCATGACGAGTTCTCAGCAGGGTGTCACCTGATCGGATGGCTGTTCGATCGGGTGGCACTTCTGGTGCATCGAACATGATGAAAAATCGATTAAGTATTGAAGCATAGTATCTCATGATCCGAGGAGTAATTCGTTCGGACAGTAGTTCGATCGAATCATAGCCCGTTCAATACTATTCTTCAAAATAGGTTAATTGATTTTGTGGGACCATGTGTTAACCGATCGGTTGGCCGGTCGATCGGCTGGCTGTCCGTTCGGACAGCAGTCCGATCGGTCAGCATCCTGACCTGTTCAGCCTTTTCGTCTAACACTTGGTTGTTCTGTTCGTTTGTCATTTTATTGAGGTATTTTGACAACGAGTAGAACCATAGATCCCTCGTCCTTACTTGGTTCCCCTTGTCGGACAGGAATCACCCAAATCCGGTCGGTGGACTGTTCGGAACGAAGTTTAACATTCAACCCGAAATCGGTTAACCTCGTGGATAGAATCCGGATCTTGAGCCATGCAACCACCAGAGTGATTTGTAAGCCAGCTCAGGCTCCGTTTCTATCGGTTCGAAGTTATTGAGTGAAAAAGAGTTGAAAGAAAGTTGGAAAACCATCTTTCAATCCTTTTTCACCGTGTATATGTTTAGATTTACTAAATATCTTTGTTTGTTTATGTGGAAATCGGCTAGATCCAAGCTATTCTTGGTGGATTGAGGCCAAATCATGAAGTTCTTCAAGAACCCATGATGACATCATCCTAGAACACTTGATTCTTGATGATTTCACGGTTAAAAGTTAAGATTTGAAAGATAGAAAGATGTAGGAGTATGTATAGATCAAGGAAGTACAAGATTTAGGACGAAATCTTACCGGAATCGAGAGGAATCTGCGAAAAGATGAGTTGAGCGTGCTGGTCGGTCAGAGGTTTCCAAAAGTAGAAAGAATGACAATGACAGGGGCATTTATAGGATGCCAAAAGGGGTAAGTGCCGGCCGATCGGCTAGGCAGCTTGATCGGACAGCCTGTCCGATCGGACAGCAGTCCGTTCGGCTGGCTGTTCGATCGGCTGAGAGCCTGATCGATCAGTCGCACGTTTCGAGTGTTTTACGCGACGATTTTTTTGATATTCCGATTTTGGTTGCGAGCGGTTCGATGCGATAGGGTTTCCTAGTCAAATTACTTTTAGTCCCAACTACTAAATACCATAGTTCGATTGCGATTCGTGTTCGAGTTCGATTGCATTCGAGTTTCGATTAGTTCGATTGATTTCCACAACATATACATATATATATATATATATAGCACGCACAAGTAACACATCAGGCACACACACACGTATAATAACTAAATTAAGTCGAGTTGCGGTTCGTATCACGATTCGATGTCATAGTTTGATTATCGATTTGTTAACTTTATCGCATTGTTACTTCCTATATTTCACAGTCGTAAGTCGATTAGATATCGATTAACACATATCAATTTTAGCAATTAACAACACTTACTCCACATAATACAATTAAAATAAAGAAATTTCTACAAGTCAAATTCATATATCCGGTCGTTGACTTTGACCTTGACTTTGACTTGTGAAAACACGGGGTGTTACAGCCTCCCCTTGTTTAGGGAATTTCGTCCCGAAATTAAGCTGGAAGCTGTACGACACTGTGAATCACGTTTAAGGACTTTTCTGCTCGGACCGGTTTTGACTTTGAAACGATTGCGAACCGAACGTGTGACGTGCAGAATCCGTACACGAACGTGACTAAACACACAAGAACGTACTATAATCGGTGGTTCTATTGATTGATATAAAATCGTATAAAGCACATGAATCACGATGTTACTTTCTCTCTCTAGCTTCTTTCTTTAAACAACTGCGGGTACTTAGCCTTCATGTCGCTTTCGAGTTCCCAAGTGAACTCTGCGCCTCGTTTGCCTTCCCATCGGACTTTCACAATAGGGATGCGTGAGCGTCTGAGCTGCTTGGTTTGGCGATCCATGATTTCGACAGGCTTTTCCACGAAGTGTAATGTTTCGTTCACTTGTATATCATCGAGAGGAACGTGTAAGTCATGGTCGGCTAGGCACTTTCAGAGGTTTGACACGTGGAAAGTCGGGTGGACATTACTAAGTTCCTCCGGTAGTTCGAGTCTGTAGGCGACTTTTCCGATCCTTTCCAGAATCTTAAAAGGTCCAACATATCGAGGCGCGAGTTTTCCCTTTTTTCCGAATCGGACTACACCCTTCCAAGGTGATACCCTTCCAAGGTGATACCTTTAGGAGTACGTAGTCACCAACGTCAAATTCACGGGGCTTGCGCTTTTTATCGGCATAACTTTTCTGTCGATCCCGAGGTTTCACCAGATTGTCTCGAATTTGGAAAATTTTGTCTGTCGTTTCTTGTAATAACTCAGGATCAGTTAATTGCGAATGACCGATCTCGTGCCACACAATAGGCGATCGACATCTTCTTCCGTATAATGCCTCGAATGGTGCCATTTGGATACTAGAATGATAGCTGTTGTTATACGAGAATTCGACTAACGGCAAGTATTTATCCCAATTACCACCGAAGTCTAAGACACACGAACGGAGCATGTCTTCAAGAGTACGAATCGTTCTTTCAGTCTGACCGTCGGTTTGAGGGTGGAAAGCGGTACTTAGATTAAGCGCTGTACCGAGTGCCGTTTGAAATGTTTCCCACACTCGCGAGGTAAACCGAGCATCACGATCAGAGATGATATCACGAGGCATCCCATGATTACAAATGATCTCGTCGGTGTAGATTCGGGCTAATAGTTGTACCTTGTAGTCTTCCCGTATCTGCTGAAAGTGAGCTGATTTAGTCAAACGGTCGACCACAACCCAAATGCTGTCGTGACCTGATGACGTGTGCGGCAACTTGGTTATAAAGTCCATGGCTATACTTTCCCACTTCCACATGGGAATTGGTGGTTGTTCAAGTAAGCCAGAGGGTCCTTGATGTTCGGCCTTGATTCTAGCACAAGTTAGGCATTTTCTGACGTAGAGAGCGATATCCCTTTTCATACCCGGCCACCAGTACTTATAACGAAGATCCTGGTACATTTTTTCGGCACCGGGATGTATACAATACCGAGATTTATGGGCTTCGTCCATCAGAATTTGTCGCAAATTGGTTCGCTTGGGAATCCAAATTCGGTCTAGAAAGTGGAATATCCCATTCGATTTGCTTACAAGTTGGGCTCCATCGTGGTAGATTCTTTCTTTCTTCAGGGTGTGTTCGTTAAAACACGCATGTTGAGCGTCGCGGATGAGGGTTTCGAGATCGTGTTGGGCTTGAACATTACGAGTGCTAAGCAGATAGCTCCGTCTGCTAAGTTCGTCGGCAACAACATTTGCCTTGCCTGGGTGATAACGGATCTCACAGTCGTAATCGTTGAGAAGTTCTACCCATCGGCGTTGACGCATATTAAGTTCCTTCTGATTAAAGATATGCTGCAGGCTTCTATGATCGGTGAAGATCGTACACTTGGTACCATACAGGTAGTGTCGCCAAATCTTTAATGCAAAAACAACCGCGCCTAGCTCGAGATCATGGGTTGTATAGTTCTTCTCGTGGATTTTGAGCTGACGAGATGCGTAAGCTATAACCTTGTCCGCTGCATAAGGACACAACCAAGACCAAGGTTGGAAGCATCACAGTAGACAATGAAATCGTCGTTTCCGTCGGGCAATGTGAGAACAGGAGCATTGCAGAGCATGTGCTTGAGGGTTCGAAAGGCAGACTCTTGTTCAGCTTTCCAAACAAAAGGCTTGTCTTTATGTGTGAGAGAGGTAAGCGGCACAGCAATCTTCGAGAATCCTTCGATAAATCATCGATAACAGCCCGCTAGTCCGAGAAAAGAGCGGACCTCAGACGGGTTCTTAGGCGTAACCCAGCTCTTAACTGCTTCAATCTTCGCAGGATCGACGTGAATGCCTTGACAATGTGACCCATAAATTGAACTTCCTCCAACCAGAATTCGCACTTGGAGAACTTGGCATAGAGTTGGTTCCCTGGAGTAGCTCGAGAACCAAACGTAGATGGTGCGCGTATTCGGCTTTCGATTTGGAATAGATCAAGACATCGTCGATGAATACGATGACGAAATGGTCGAGACATGGTTTACACACGCGATTCATCAGATCCATGAAAACCGCTGGTGCGTTGGTTAAACCAAAAGGCATAACAACGAATTCGTAATGACCGTATCGGGTGCGAAATGCGGTTTTGGGTATATCCTCCCCTTGTATATGCAGTTGGTGATATCCTGAACGTAGATCGATCTTTGAGAAACACGTAGCTCCTTGTAGTTGATCAAACAAATCGTCGATGCGAGGTAGGGGATAGCGGTTCTTGATAGTTAACTTATTCAATTCCCGATAATCGATGCACATCCTGAACGACCCGTCCTTCTTTTTGACGAAAAGTACTGGCGCGCCCCAAGGAGAGGTGCTCGGGAGAATGAAGCCTTTCTCAAGTAATTCCTGGAGTTGGGTTGAGAGTTCGCGCATTTCAGACTGCGCGAGTCGGTAGGGAGCTTTGGCAATAGGGTTGGCTCCAGGAATGAGGTCGATACGAAAGTCGATATCACGACTTGGTGGTAAACCTGGAAGATCATCAGGAAACACATGAGGAAATTCTCGAACCACATGAACGTCTTTCACTTCCTTCTTCTCTTTCTTTTCCATTTCCGCTACTACAATGTTGGCCAAGAAAGCCCTGTATTCCTTGCGGAGATACTTGCTGGCTTGTATGCATGACATAAGCTTGAGCCCCTTTGAAGTAGTATCGCCATATACACACAATAAGTCACCATTTGCAAGCGAAAAACGAATCATCTTGTCGAAGCACACAACTTCAGCATGGTTTTCTCGAAGAAAGTCCATGCCTACTATGACGTCAAAACTTCCGAGTTGCATCGGAATAAGGTCAATTGGGAAGATGTGATTGTTGAGCTCAAGAGTACAATCACGAAGGACAGAATTAACGACGACGGTTCTTCCGGTAGCGACTTCAACATCGAATGTCGAGGAGAGTTGGGAGCGTTTACGACTAAGGAGTTTCTCAAACTCGAACGACACAAAGCAATTTTCGGCTCCAGTATCAAACAAACAGGAAGCATAAATACCATTCACAAGGAACGTACCATTGACCACGTTGTTGTCGGCCTGGGCTTGACGCACGTTGAGGTTGAAAGTTCTGGCGCGTGCGGCCTGTTGTTGTTGTTGTTGCTGCTGTTGTTGCTGGTGTTGCTGCTGCTGCTGTTGAGGTGGTTGCTGCTGGGGCTCTTGTTTCACGACCCTGTTTGGGCACATGTTGGCGAAGTAGTTCGGGTCGCCACATGCGAAGCAGACTCTGGCTTTGACTGCGGGTGCCGGAGGAGTTTGCTGACCCTGTGGGGCGGTGAGTAGAGCTTGGTGAGGAGGAGTTTGTCGAATACGGCAGTTGGCAGTAAAGTGGCCGTATACATTGCAATGAGCACAAAAACGGCAAGCAATGGCAGTTGGGTGATGGTAGGCACAGGTAGGGTGTCACCTGATCGGACGGCTGTTCGATCGGGTGGCACTTCTGGTGCATCGAACATGTTGAAAAATCGACTAAGTATTGAAGCATAGTATCTCATGATTCGAGGAGTAATTCGTTCGGACAGTAGTTCGATTGAATCACAGCCCGTTCAATAGTATTCTTCGAAATAGGTTAATTGATTGTGTGGGACCATGTGTTAACCGATCGGCTGGCCGGTCGATCGGCTGTCTATCCGATCGGCTGGCTGTCCGTTCGGACAGCAGTCCGATCGGTTAGCATCCTGACCTGATCATCCTTTTCGTCTAACACTTGGTTGTTCTGTTCGTTTGTCGTTTTATTGAGGTATTTTGACAACGAGTAGAACCATAGATCCCTCGTCCTTACTTGGTTCCCCTGGTCAGACAGGAATCACCTAAATCCGATCGGTGGACTGTTCGGAATGAAGTTTAACGTTCAACCCGAAATCGGTTACCCTCGTGGATAGAATCCGGATCTTAAGCCATGCAACCACCAGAGTGATTTGTAAGCCGGCTCAGGCTCCGTTTCTATCGGTTCGAAGTCATTGAGTGAAAAAGAGTTGAAAGAAAGTTGGAAAACCATCTTTCAATCCTTTTTCACCGTGTATATGTTTAGATCTACTAAAGATCTTTGTTTGTTTATGTGGAAATCGGCTAGATCCAAGCTATTCTTGGTGGATTGAGGCCAAATCATGAAGTTCTTCAAGAACCCATGATGACATCATCCTAGAACACTTGATTCTTGATGATTTCACGGTTAAAAGTTAAGATTTGAAATATAGAAAGATGTAGGAGTATGTATAGATCAAGAAAGTACAAGATTTAGGACGAAATCTTACCGGAATCGAGAGGAATCTGCGAAAAGATGAGTTGAGCGTGCTGGTCGGTCAAAGGTTTCCAAAAGTAGAAAGAATGACAATGACAGGGGCATTTATAGGATGCCAAAAGGGGTAAGTGCTGGCCGATCGGCCAGGTAGCTTGATCGGACAGCCTGTCCGATCGGACCGCAGTCCGTTCGGCTGGTTGTTCGATCGGCTGGGAGTCTGATCGATCAATCGCACGTTTCGAGTGTTTTGCGCGACGATTTTTTTGATATTCCAATTTTGGTTGCGAGCGGTTCGATGCGATAGGGTTTCCTAGTCAAATTACTTTTAGTCCCAACTATTAAATACCATAGTTTGATTGCGATTCGTGTTCGAGTTCGATTGCATTCGAGTTTCGATTGAGTTCGATTGATTTACACAACATATACATACATATATATATATATATATATATATATATATATATATATATATATATATATATATATAGCACGCACAAGTAACACATAAGGCACACACACACGTATAATAACCAAATTAAGTCGAGTTGCGGTTCGTATCACGATTCGATGTCATAGTTTGATTATCGATTTGTTAACTTTATCGCATTGTTACTTCCTATATTTCACAGTCATAAGTCGATTAGATATCGATTAACACATATCGATTTTAGCAATTAACAACACTTACTCCACATAATACAATTAAAATAAAGAATTTTCTACAATTCAAATTCGTATATCCGGTCGTTGACTTTGACCTTGACTTTGACTTGCGAAAACACGGGGTGTTACACCCACATCATGGCGAAACTCCTTTCCCAACGTAACCCATGCATGTCAACGAAACATGGAGGTTTCGTCGATGGAGGATCACGACGAAACATGGAGGTTTCGTCGATGGGAGGGTTTCGTCGAGAGGGCAAACGAAAACAGGGAACTAGGTTGATTTTTGTGATGGATGTTTATGATCATGCTAATAAAACAATGATGCCTACTGTTACTGATATTTATTGTTAATGATATCTACTGTTGATGATGTCTACTGATAATGATGTTTACTGTTAATGATGCTCACTGTTAATGATGTTAATTATGATCAAGTGGCATGGGTAGGCTTTTACATCTAGCACACTTAACTGTTAAGCGTTATTACGGAGCATACATACAAACTGTGGACTTGTTGGAGTCATATAACTGCTGTGTGTTATTCAGAAACTATTATTTGAATGCATGCTACGATTATAAGCGCAAACTTGTACATTGTGAACGCAAACTGATTACATGTACGTGAATACCATAGGATTCGATTAACTGAGTGTGAACAAGTAATTAATCAAACCGAGCAAACCAAGGTGAGTTCACTGCTCTGTTTCCAAGCATGCATCCTGGGGAGGGTGATGGAGAGTGTAAAGCATGAGTGTTAGTTGTGTTAAATTACGTATTTTATGGTGTTTTAAGTGATTACGCGTCGTGAGTATGATAACTATGGTTATTTATGATTCTACAGGTAAAACGCGTAATATGGCGAGGTTAGAGACGGCGCGGAACGTCCGAAGTTGATAAACAAGGTAAACGACGAAGTTCAGGACGTGTTTCGAATTAAGATTCAGCTTAGATGTATGAGAAATATGAAAGATGGAAGTTCAGGGGTTATGGAAACTACAAACAAAGGCAGCCATCAAATTTGGAGTTGAATTATCATATCATCAAATGTTATCATCTTGCAATGTCACATGAAGGGTGTTATCATAAAAGTCAACATAATCATCATTCATCGGGAGGACTTTTGGTTTTTTTTTGTTTTTCATAAAAAAACATCACATCTCAACATCAAGACATAATTCTCAATACATGTGCATAGAGATTGGGAGAAGTTGGGGAGCATATTTCGAGAGCCAACAACCACAAAAACTTGCGCAGACAAAGGGAATTATTATTGTAATAATAAAATCAATTTATGTCACTTTTATGGTTGGAGGTGGTCAACGAAAACAACAAAAGAAACAGTGGCTTTGAGTTGAGGTTTACAGTTTTCAGATGGGGCCTATGGATTGACGAGGATAGCAGATCAGTGTGCACGTGAGTTATTCATGGGACGAATTAAGGGTTTTCATAAAATGGCACCGTCGCCGACGGTTTGTGTAAAATTTCGTCGCGAGAATTGTCCGTAGACAGTGGAATAGCACGTCAGCTATAACAGTTTGGAAGTCATTATTTCGGGAGTTACACATTGTTTGAAGTTGAATATCATTCTTGGAGCCTATTTTCATTATCATTATCAATTCCATTCCACCTACCATTATCTCTATCACCGAAATCAACACCCGAATCATTATCACTTTCATTCACACAACCCTAATTCCATCAATCATCCATCTTTTCATCACCACCATTCCAATACAAACCCTAACCACCATCCCATCGCTCTTCAAGCTTCAAGATGATACAAATTGAGTTCCAAGTATCCGTTGATCAAGCCTTGTTCAGCATGTGTGGCTAATTCCTTGGAGGTTTCACCCCGGTGTAGGTTATTGTAAGTTTAGGGTTTGAACAATGTTTTAATTTGATGTTGTGACAACTTGAATTGTATTTGAATTGATTTACAATTGTCTTGCATTTGAACTATATTTTTGAATTGTCGAGTGAGTTATGAAATTTGACTTTGCGAAATAAGTTTGTGCAATTATGCCTTGTCATTCAAAAGGTTTTACTTGTCTGAAGTAACGAAGTGCATTGTGGTCCGTGATATGCGTTGATAGCAATTGGCACCTAAGCTTTGATGATAGAAATCCGTTAATAACATATTCAAGTAAATCAAATTTAAAACGTGTACGAACCCTAGGATTGCAATTACTGAACCGGGTGTGAGCCTTGTTTTCTCTATCTTGTTTAAACCTTTAATTACATTTTTGCAATTGTTAAACATTAGTAGTTATCAACCCAATTACTCTAGTAATTTCAATTCACATCTTTCAATCAAACAAAAATACACAAAAAACAAGATAACAAGCTTCATAACTGTGACATCTTTTGAGAATTCATTCAAATCCATTCGCAAACCACATACTCTTCGTGCTTCGACCCCTTGCTAGCACTAGCTATTTGTTAAGGGTAATTTGGGACTATAAATATTATCTTTGACCGGAGCGCGACACTCCGATCAAATTTTGGCACCGTTGCCGGGGAGTGCGTGCGCTTTGTGTTTGGATTATTGTTTGAATTTCGTGATTAGCTGTTTAATTTGCATAGTTTCTTATCTTGTACTTTGTCTTTTTCCTTGTTACGTGGGTTGTGTTACTTATGCAGGTTACATGTAGTGCATGCATACGCGGAACTCCGGGAGGACTTCACCGTTTGTCTACGAACCGAAAATTGAAAGAGTTGCAAGAAGGAACCTAGCAAGCCGGTTAGAAGCAACCCTTGTTTCTAACCAAGCCACCCAAACATCACAATCCACACCATCCATTGAAACCTATTCAATGGCAAACCAAAACTCCAATCACCCAAACCTCAATCAAAACCAATTCCAATCCCGAGGAACCTTTCACCCCGCCCAAAACATTCAACCTATACCTCAAGAGCAACCGGGTGGCAATAACAATTCTAGATCACCCACACCACATTTCCGAAACCAAAATCCCAACAACACCCAAAGAACACCCCAACAACAAAACCTTCACCGACAAAACTCCTTACCCCTTAACCTTGATGATCGGAATGTCAATTCCGACCGTAGAGGCAATCGAGATCATGGCAATCCCGCGAATGAAGACCCGCTCTTTAACATCGACGATTTGAGAAACGCTATTCCCGACGACGAACCGTATAGTGTTTCCAGTTATCAATCGCCGGAACACGTGAGTGTTCATACGGAATATTCGGATGATGGGGGATATTACGATGATCAGGCTAATGATGATGAAGATTGGGGGTATGTGAATCAAGGCAACATCTACAATGCAAGAGGGTTTGAAGATGATGAGTTTGGCTATCAAAACGCCAACTTTGTGGGGAACGAGGATTACGGTTATGGGAATAGAAGAAATGACGGTTACGAAAACAACCGCCAACCACGGAACAACAACCAAAGGAACCGGAATGATGGGTTTTACAATAACAATAACAATGCTAACCCTAACCGGATTCCTCGTTTCATGGGAGGTGGCAATCAAGGGGGTAACCAAGGTGGAAATCGAAGAGGCGATAGAGGAGGTGATAGAAGGGACAATCGAAGACCGGTCGATCAAGAAGTTAACGGTCCGCATCGTCGTCAACAACCTCCGCGGGGAGTGAATGACCGTTTTCGACCGGTAGTTACCGATAATGATTCTCCAATAGTGTGTGAAAGGAGAATGTTTGACTGCAAGCCCCACTACATCAATATACTTCCCCATTTCAATGGGAGGTCTAATGATGAACCGTACACGCATTTGGCGGAGTTTTCCTCCATTTGTAACACTATCGGGGGGTACAACTTTGCATTGGAGGAGGTCAAGCTTCAATTATTCCAGTTTTCATTAAAAGACAAGGCGAATCAATGGTTCCTTACACTTCCGGCGAATAGTATCCGGACATGGGGTGAGATGCAACAAGTCTTTCTTGATGAATACTATTCAATGGCGAAGACTGATGATGCACGGGAAGAAATAAGGTCGTTTCGGCAACTATCGAGTGAACCGTTGCATGAAGCGTTCACCCGATACAAAGAGTTGATTCGGAAATGCCCACATCATCAAATAGAGAAGTGGTAATTAGTGAAGTGTTTTGTACGTGGTTTGGATGATGCGACATGGAATCGCCTTGAGTCAACGACCAATGGAACTTTATTGAGCAATCATGAAGATGATGATTGGGAATTCCTCGAGCGGATGAGCAAGCGATCTAAAGAAAAGGAATCGGCCGATAGAGCCAAGAAACATCCCTTTTCCCGATCACTTTCCGATCTTGATTCTAAGGATCGCATTTCTAATTTAGAACGAGAAATGGCTCGTATGAAAAAGAAGGAGGTGAATGCGGTACAATTCGCGGTGTGTGAAGATTGTGGGGATATCAGCCATAGAACCGAGCAATGTCCAACGGGGCAGAGTGATTACACCGAGGAGGTAAATCAAGTGTATGGGGATCGAAAGCAATACGATATGAATTCCAACACTTACCATCCGGGGTTGAGAAATCACCCTAACTTTCGGTATGGTAATGCCTCGAATCAAATGAACCCGAATTTTCAATCGGGTAATCAAGGTGGTCAAGGAGGTTCCTCGTATAACAATCGTCAAGGTGGTACCAAGGGGGTTACCAAAGGAATTACAATCAAGGGGGTAACCAAGGGTATCAAAACCGTGAAGGTAATTATCAACGTGGTTACAACCAAAGTGGAAATGGGGGTAATGCTTCTAACTCTCAAGGTGACGACTCATTCAATTCTAAAATGGATGCTCTCATGAATGCTATGAGTACCCTTACAACCAAAGTGAGGAAAAAGTTTGAAGTAAGGGATAAATCTCATAAGGCGCTAGAGAAGCAAGTGGGGCAACTTGCACAAGAAATGGCTCAAATTCGTGGAAGTGGAGGAGGACTTCCAAGTGACACCACGGTGAACCCGAAGCATCAAAGTTCAAGCACGGGCAATGTGAGGAATATGCACATTAGCGCGGTAAGTCTTCTTTCAAATAATGAGGTTTGTAGTAGTGTTGAAAGCATTTCGCCACCACAATGTGTTGATGGTGTAGTGGGAAATACAAGAGACGAGTCGGAAAATAAAAATGAACAAGAAACGATTTCACAAGTTAAAATTGAAAAAATGAATAAAAATTCTTTTTGTGAAAATTGTTTAAATCAAATTAAACCGATTAATGCATCACAAGTTGAGGAACGGTACCCACCGAAGGACGAGGGGTGGGAAAATTTTAAACAAGCAAAAATTAATTTACCATTACTAGATGACATTTAAAAGGTTCCGGCTCATGTGGAATGCTTAAAGGAGTTAGGCATCAAAAAATGGCACAACAAATTACCCAAACCGGTTGATTTGATATCTCATGTTAGTGCCGTTTTATCGAGTGCCCTTCCTCAAAAAGCTCAAGACCCAGGAGATCCTCTTATTTCAATTCAAATTGGAACATTTAAAATCGAGAGGGCGCTCCTCGATCTTGGAGCTTGTGTGAGCATTTTACCAGGGAGTTTGTATGACCAATATGATTTTGGTCCATTAAAAAATTTTGATACTCCCGTGGTGTTGGCCGATCAGACTCCCACGCATCCGAGGGGGATGGTGGAGGATGTAATTGTTAAAGTGGATGATTGCTACTACCCAGTTGACTTTTTGGTAGTAGACTATGTCGGGTATGTTGAGGACACCCAACCGATAGTTATCTTGGGTAGGCCGTTCCTGGCAACTGCTAATGCTATAATAAATTGTGCAACGGGAACGGTAAGCATGAAGTTTGGGGACCAGGAATTAAATTAAAATGTTTTTCCTAATTTCACTAACCCGCTCGGTGAGGATAAGTGTCCTAAAAAGGACATGAATCCAAACAAAAAGGTGTGCGCAATGGTTGGTAGGTTTGGAGAAACAAAGAAGAAAACGGTCAAGAAGAAAAAGACGAAAAAGTCACCTCTAGAAAACAAGAAGGAAGAGGAGGTGAGGAAGTTCGGACCGTTTGGCAACAAATGGTACAAATCACCGGTGGGTGATTTCGAGGAGCTCGTGGACGGCAAGCACGCCATTCGACCACCATGAGGTGGTAAGTCAATTGTTGTTGTATATTTTATTTCACATTTCGTTTTAGTTTTCTTTGTAGTCTAGTTAGTATTGTTGTTGTTGTTGTATAATTTTGTTATTTTATTTTAGTAGTTAAATGAACGTTGTGGGTGTGTTCCCTATATAACCCTCACGAGACCTCTCGTCCTCCCAAACTATTGGGGGGTTTAAAAGGGCTTGTTGCATAAGCTAAATGCAACCGTGATTCCTATGAAAGTGAGTTAGGTTTGTTATTGTTGTAAATTATTTTCCACATAAATCAAAGTGAAATAACGTATGGCTTGGTAATATTTTCATAAAAGTGGTAGAACTAGGTGACTAACAAATTTTGATGGTTGTGAGAAGCATGCTTCTACACAAGGGTTAAGATTTGTAGGTACATTATGTTCGTGGGACGACCGCTTTCTTGAAGAGAAGAGGAGCACACGAGGAATGAGCTCAAAAATCAGGTGCATACGTTTCTTTTTTACTTTTGATTTTTAGTTAGCAAATAAGTGGATTGTAAATTGTATTTTATTTTCCAGGGTGAAATTTTTGGGAAGTTAGCCGTGTCACATCCCTTGAGCGTTTTTAAAACTCTAGTTCTTACACATCGAGGACAATGTTTACCTCAAGTGTGGGGATGGGGGAGTAGTAAAAGTTTTCGATTTTGACCCGTTCATTTAAACACTACACATTGAGGACAATGTTTACCTCAAGTGTGGGGATGGGGGAAAATTTCAAAATTTTTTTCAAAAATGTCTTGTTTCGAAAGCGATCTTAAAGCACAAGTAACTAAGTCAACGTGACACAATCCATTTGGTCTTTTGTCATGGTCAAGTTCAAATTAATAACATGACGGGTATTTAGCGGGTGGTTATTTGGGAATAATCCGCCTAAGAAACTAGTATTTTATGCATGTCACATACCATACCCTTTAGATATGTGAGGATTTGAGCCACTTCTAAATCATAGAATTACATATGCATGTTTCTTTGTTTGAGTGGACCATTAGTCATGTATTGTAGAACTTGCAACTCTTGATACGTTTGAGACCATAAACTGAGTACAAGCACGAGAATGATTAAGGCATTAGGTAAACCTTTTCCGTTTTACACCATTTATATATCCTTACCCAAAAATTTATCCCTTAGTCGCCAATTTTGAGCCTAATCCTTTCGTTTGATCACCCTATAGCCCATAACCTTAAACCTTTTATTTTTAACCCGTGTGATGAAAATTCGATTTTGCGATTATTTGTTTGTATAGTTGTGGTTTATATTTGAAAAAAAAAATGCAGAGAAATTGTGAAAAAGAGAAAAAAAATGTTGAGAAAAGCAAAAAAATATGTGTTTATAGTTTGATTGAATAAAAGGCGAAAAATTGTTGCCTTCTAGTCGATGTTTGTAGATAGTTGTGTTTAGCATAGTCATTTTGTAATAAAATATCGAGTTTTCATCACCTTAGTCACTTAAAAAAAATCCTATTCCATACCCTTAGCCTAGCCCCGTTACAACCCTTTAAAACCCTTTTGACTTGTGCTTAGTATTCGTGTTCGGTGGTGGAGAATGATTGAGTTGCAAGCCTATGCGGGTACATGTTCTAATCGGTTTTGAGCGATTACTTTAAAAAAAAAAGTGCTAATACATCATGAAAATTAGCCAACTTGTAAACCGAGGGGAGTGAACATTGTGAGGGATATGCATGAAATGTGAGTTTCACGGGCGGGTTAATCTTGGATAACCACTTTTACATGATTAATTATTTATTGCTAAATATGTGAAAATTGTAAAAAGTTTGAACTTAGGCATGACAATTGAACTTAAAGTTAGTCTCGGGAATGGGATCTGTGTTTTTCGTTCGACCCACGTGAAAGTGAAAAACAGATTTGCTTGAGGGCAAGCAAACGACAAGTGTGGGGATGTGATGGAGAGTGTAAAGCAAGAGCGTTAGTTGTGTTAAATTACGTATTTTATGGTGTTTTAAGTGATTACGCGTCTTGAGTATGATAACTATGGTTATTTATGATTCTACAAGTAAAACGTATAATATGGCGAGGTTAGAGACGGCGCGGAACGTCCGAAGTTGATAAACAAGGTGAACGGCGAAGTTCGGGACGTGTTTCGAATTAAGATTAAGCTTAGATGTATGAGAAATATGAAAGATGGAAGTTCAGGGGTTATGGCAACTACAAACAAAGGCAGCCATCAAATTTAGATTTGAATTATCATATCATCAAATGTTATCATCTTGTAATGTCACGTGAAGGGGGTTATCATAAAAGTCAACATAATTATCATTCATGGGGAGGACTTTTGGTTTTTTTTTTGTTTTTCATAAAAAAACATCACATCTCAACATCAAGACATAATTCTCAATACATGTGCATAGACATTGGGATAAGTTGGGGAGCATATTTCGAGAGCCAACAACCACAACAACTTGCGCAGACAAAGGGAATTATTATTGTAATAATAAAATCAATTTATGTCACTTTTATGGTTGGAGGTGGTCAGCGAAAACAACAAAAGAAACAGTGGCATTGAGTTGAGGTTTACAGTTTTCAGATGGGGCCTACGGATTGACGTGGACAGCAGATCAGTGTGCACATGAGTTGTTCATGGGACCAATTTAAGGGTTTTCATAAAATGGCACCGTCGCCGACGCCCATATGGGCCGTCGCCGACGGTTTGTGTAAAATTCCATCGTGAGAATTGCCCGTAGACAGTGGAATAGCACGTCGTCCCATTTACACATTATACAGGGCGTCGGCGACGGGCATCCTAGCCGTCGGCGACGGCCCTCAGAACATGATGTCGCGTTTTTTTTTGTTTATTTGTTCTCGGGACGAGTTATAACAGTTTGGAAGTCATTATTTCGAGAGTTACACATTGTTTGAAGTTGAATATCATTCTTGGAGCCTATTCTGATTATCATTATCAATTCCATTCCACCTACCATCATCTCTATCACTGAAATCAACACCCGAATCATTATCACTTTCATTCACACAACCCTAATTCCATCAATCGTCCATCTTTTCATCACCACCATTCCAATACAAACCCTAACCACCATCCCATCGCTCTTCAAGCTTCAAGATGATACAAATTGAGTTCCAAGTATCCGTTGATCAAGCCTTGTTCACCATGAGCGGCTAATTCCTTGGAGGTTTCACCCCGGTGAAGGTTATTGTAAGTTTAGGGTTTGAACAATGTTTTAATTTGATTTTGTGACAACTTGAATTGTATTTGAATTGATTGACAATTGTCTTGCATTTGAACTATATCTGTGAATTGTCGAGTGAGTTATGAAATTTGACTTTGCGAAATAAGTTTGTGCAATTATGCCTTGTCATTCAAAAGGTTTTACTTGTCCGAAGTAACGAAGTGCATTGTGGTCCGTGATATGCATTGATAGCAATTGGCACCTAAGCTTTGATGATAGAAATCCGTTAATAACATATTCAAGTAAATCAAATTTAAAACGTGTACGAACCCTAGGATTGCAATTACCGAACCGTGTGTGAGCCTTGTTTTCTCTATCTTGTTTAAACCTTTAATTACATTTTTGCAATTGTTAAACATTAGTAGTTATCAACCCAATTACTCTAGTAATTTCAATTCACATATTTCAATCAAACAAAAATACACAAAAAAACAAGATAGCAAGCTTCATAACTATGACATCTTTTGAGAATTCATTCAAATCCATTCGCAAACCACACACTCTTCATGGTTCGACCCCTTGCCACCACTAGCTATTTGTTAAGGGTAATTTGGGACTATAAATATTATCTTTGACCGGAGCGCGACACTCCGATCAGAGGGATATCGGGTAACGTTCCGGGGAGGAATGTCAGGGTATTGGGATGTCTGTTATTATACTCAGGTTCTATCATATAAGACCCCTTACATCTACCAATAGTTGTCGGGGAGGCAACAAGGTTATTAGTTGATAGCGCTATTAGGATTGGCACCCTCACACCGTACCGGGGAGGACGGGCGTGAACTAATTACCTTGACCACTTGATCAATGCTTTGATAGAGGCATTGGGGTTGGGCAAATAACAACATCAAAACAAATAGTTGAACTGTTTTATACACATATATGGTAACTAAACGCGTTAACAAAACTTTGAACTCACCCAGCGTCGTCTGACACACTTGTCTGCATGCTTGTAGGTCGATAGATTTCTGATTATGGACTTGCTATCTGGGAGTGCGGGAGTGGTCATGGATCGAGACTCTTGGATACTAGTTATCTTGGTTTTGAACATTTGAATTGAAACAGTTGTTTAACAATTTACTTTATGCTTCCGCTGAATGTTTTCTCTGGTTTTAACTCATGACTTGGATTTACCTTACGCAATGAAATGAATGTTTTATTTAAATATTTATTATTGGTTCTATATGATTAGTGGCTTGGATCCTGGTACGTCACACGTCCCGCGGTGTTTCCGCATGTGGTATCTTGGGTGTGTGACAGTTTGGTATCAGAGCCACTGGTTATAGTGAACTAGGTTTTAAAACGTTTTTTTAAACCAGACTATAACCGAACAACTTCGAAAATCGGCCATGACACTCAGCTCCAGATTGCAAGGTTCGTCTTCTATTTACTTTATGCATTACTTGTTTAGTAGTCACACACTCACAGCTTGCATGAAACGATATATTAGATACTATGGTGATTTGATAGTGTGACACTAGTCTTCGACTCTTGCGATTCGTAATCCTGTAATGCCTTCTGTTATGCTACTTGAATACGGGGGAAACTTTTAACGCAAGTTAAGAGGCACTGAGATGAGCATGCAAACTGCCTTATTATTATGGGTGCACACATAATAAGAACGTGAGGTGCATGTAAGTCCCAGTGAGGCTTAACGAGTGTGAGAAGGGATCGGCCCTATTGTGTGTAAACTTGATAGTTTGTAAACTTCAACGTGATACTTGACTTTTACCTCATCTCGACTCTTAAATTTGTTCCCTCTCCTTATATAGAATCATGAGTGGACGAGGTCATGGATGTGGTCACATCGCGATGACCCAAGCTGAGCTGACAAACTTAATCAACACACGTGTGGCTGAGGCTTTGGCAGCCTACCAAGCTGGTACGATATGTGCCACTTACCTTTTGTTCTTGTGTCGCATACACAACTCTTACCCTTGTAATGTGTTTTCTTACATCTATTAGGTCGGTAAGCACAAAACCAAAACAATCTACCTGCTTGTACGTTCAAGACGTTCATGGATTGTAAGCCACAGACCTTCAGTGGGACTGAAGGGGTTGTAGGACTCCTGCGTTGGTTTGAGAAAAATGAATCCGTGTTTGTGATGTGTAACTGTCCTGCTGGGGACAGAGTGAAGTATGCTTCGGGCACACTCGAGGATGGTGCCCTGACATGGTGGAATGCCCAGGTTCTGATGTTGGGCATTGAGGCGGCAAATGCCACTACTTGGGACGATTTCAAAGAGTTGATAAGGTAGGAGTATTGTCCTTGTGATTAGATTCAGAAACTAGAGAATGAGTATTATGATCTGAAGATGGTGGGATCCGAAATTGAGGCATATGTGAAACGGTCTCATGAGTTGGCTATCATGTGCCCGAACTTATCCCGACCTCCGCACCGAAGAATAGAACTGTTCATCAAAGGATTAGCTCCACGGGTGAAGGGTTTGGTTACTGCAGCGAACCTCAACAACTTACCTCAGATTGTCCGTTTGTCTCACAAGATCACCGATCAGGAGGTGGAGAGTGGCTCGCTGCCACCGCGTGTTTCTGCCACTACTGCTGCCACCACCACAACTACTACGCCTACTAGTGATAACAAGGAAATGGAACGATACCGACAAAGTGACCAGTGCGAGTCAATCTCAGAAAAGGCCTAACAACAGCAATAACCGTAGCTTCAGTCAGTCGTCCTCAGTTAATCAAGGCCAGGGCAGCAATCAGAATCAGGGCTCCTATGTTGGGAAGAAGCCACAGTGCAACAAGTGTGGCTATCATCACTATGGGCAGTGTGTCCAGGCTTGCCGTAGGTGTGAAAAGGTGGGCCATGAGGCCAAAGACTGTAGAGCCCCGCAGCCAAAGCAGCAGCAGCAGCAAAACCAGCAGCATCAGCGACAGCAAAGGAAACAACCCCATCAGAACCAGGGCTTTAAGAAGGGGTGTTTCCAGTGTGGGGATGAGGGCCACTTTAAGCGGGATTGCCCTCAGTTGAATCATAATGTTAACGACAACAACAACCGCTAGAACAACAACAATGCTGGAAACAACAACAACAATGGCAACAATGAGGGCAATGGTGCTCGTGGAAGGGTATTCACGATCGGTGCTGGTGATGCTAGGAACGACGGCAATGTCGTAACTGGTACGTTTTTTGTGAAAAATCTTATTGCTTCTGTGTTATTTGATTCCGGTGCCGATTGGAGTTATGTGTCCCTAGAGTTTAGTCAGTGTTTTGGGTTAACTCCAACACCTTTAGAGGTTAAGCAAGTAGTAGAATTAGCCGATGGCAAAACGATTGAAGCTTTGCATGTTCTTTTTGGGTGTAAAATAGATCTCGTGGGTCAAGTATTTGATATTGATCTCCTTCTTGTTACCCTCGGTAGTTTTGATATAGTGGTGGGTATGGATTGGCTGTCTAAACACCAAGCTGAGATTTTGTGTCAGGAGAAGATTGTATGTATTCCTCTCCCTACGAAAGGGGTATCCTGCAATTCTAGCACTAGTTACTGATACTCCATCTGAAGAAAGAAAGATCGAGGATCTGCCAGTTGTACGTGAATATGCCGATGTATTTCCTGAGGAACTTCCTGGTTTACCTCCTCACCGTCAAGTAGAATTCCAGATTGATCTTGCGCCAGGAGCAGCCCTGATAGCTCCTGCTCCTTATCGTTTAGCACCTGGAGAGTTGCAGGAGTTGTCTAATCAACTGCAAGAGTTATTGGACAGGGGATTTATTCGACCGAGTTCTTCGCCTTGGGGAGCCCCAGTTTTGTTCATAAAGAAGAAAGACGGGTCCTTTGGCATGTGCATTGATTATCGGGAGCTCAACAAGGTGACTATCAAGAACCGCTATCCATTGCCACGCATCGATGACTTGTTTGACCAGTTACAAGGGTCGAGTTTTTATTCGAAGATCGACTTAAGATCGGGCTATCATCAGGTGAGAGTCCGAGAGGAGGACGTTCCTAAAACGGCCTTTCGAACGCTTTATGGATACTATGAATTTTTAGTTATGCCGTTTGGGTTGACTAACGCGCCAGCGGTCTTCATGGACCTCATGAACCATGTATACAAACCATATCTCGACGATTTTGTTATAGTATTCATTGACGATATTTTGATCTACTCGAAGAGCAAGGAAGATCACGAACGGCACCTACGTCTTATTTTGGAACTCTTAAGGAAGGAGCAGCTCTATGAGAAGTTTTCTAAGTGTGACTTCTGGATTCGTGAGGTACACTTTCTTGGGCACATTGTTAATGAAATGGGGATACACGTGGATCCTGCAAAGGTTGATGCTGTTAGAAATTGGCCGGCACCAAAGAATCCTTCGGAGGTGCGACAATTTCTTGGTCTCGCTGGGTATTATAGAAGATTTATCAAAGACTTTTCGAAGATCGCACAACCTCTTACCTCGTTGACACAGAAAGGTGTTGTGTATTCTTGGGGAACGAAGCAAGAGGATGCCTTCCAATTGCTGAAACAAAAACTTTGTAGTGCACTGATCTTGTCTCTACCCGAAGGTACAGAAGACTTTGTAGTATACTGTGATGCTTCCATACAGGGTCTCAGTTGCGTGCTGATACAATGCAACAATGTGATAGCTTACGCCTCTCGACAGTTGAAGGTTCACGAGAGGAATTACACGACACACGACTTGGAGTTGGGGGCCGTAGTATTTGTGCTCAAGATCTGGAGGCATTACCTGTATGGTACTAAATGCACTATTTATACCGACCACAGGAGCCTCCAACATATTTTCGACCAGAAGGATTTGAATATGAGACAGCGTCGCTGGGTAGAGCTTTTAAACGATTATGATTGTGCAATCAAGTATCATCCGAGTAAGGCCAACGTTGTAGCAGACGCCCTCAGTCAAAAGGAATCAAAACCCAAGCGTGTTCGCGCCTTGCAGCTTACTATTCATTCTAACCTACTTGATCAGATTCGCGCTGCACAAACAGAAGCATTAAAAGAGGAAAACATTGAAGCAGAATACTTAAGGGGCATGGAGAAACAATTTGTAAAGAGATCGGATGGTATTCTCTACTTCATGGAGCGTGTATTGATTCCTTTGTTTGGTAACCTTAGAGAACTTGTGATGGATGAAGCACACAAGTCTCGGTTGAAGAACACAAGTCTCGGTACTCTGTACATACAGGATCGGATAAGATGTATCAGGATCTCAAAGTCATGTATTGGTGGCCAAAGATGAAAGCTCACATCGCGACCTACGTGAGTAAGTGTTTGACCTGCTCGAAGGTTAAAGTTGAATATCAGAAACCGTCTGGATTGCTTCAACAACCAGAAATACCCATGTGGAAGTGGGAACGGATCGCAATGGACTTCGTCACAGGTTGGCCGAGAACTCAAAACGGAAACAATACCATTTGGGTAATCGTTGATCGTCTCATGAAGTCAACACACTTTCTGGCAATCAAAGAAACAGATAAGTTATCACAACTAGCTGCTGTCTATCTCAAGGAAGTGGTTTCCAGGCACGGGGTGCCGATATCTATTATTTCTGAGTGTGACCCGTGTTTCATTTCAGATTTGTGGCAGTCGATGCATAAATCGTTTGGTTCGCAACTCAGCATGAGTACTGCTTATCACCCGCAGACGGATGGTCAAAGTGAACGAACCATCCAGACACTAGAAGACATGTTGCGGGCGTGCGTCATCAATTTTGGCAAGGGTTGGGAGAAACACTTGCCTTTGGTGGAGTTTTCTTACAACAATAGCTACTATACCAGCATTCAGGCAGCCCCATTCGAAGCATTGTACGGACGAAAGTGTCGTTCACCTCTCTGTTGGGCTGAGGTGGGTGATAGCCAGGTCACAGGCCCTGAACTTGTGTTGGAGACTTCAGAAAAGATTGTTCAGATCAGGAATAGGATGGCAACAGCGCACGACCGTCAGAAAAGCTACGCTGATTAGCGTAGGAAGCCCTTGGAATTCGCAGTTGGTGATCGTGTTATGTTAAAGGTCTCACACTGGAAGGGTGTGGTGCGTTTTAGGAAATGCGGCAAGCTTAACCCTCGTTATGTTGGACCATTTAAAATTCTGGAACAAATCAGTAAGGTGGCATACAAGCTCGAGTTACCCGCTGAGTTGGGTAACGTCCACGATGTTTTCCATGTTTCATAGTTGAAGAAGTGTTTGTCTGATGAAACACTTGTAGTACCGTTTCAAGAGCTCAAAATTGACGATAAGTTGCAATTTATAGAAGAACCAATAGAAATTATGGACCGGGAGGTCAAGGTCCGTAAGCACAGCCGTATTCCGATAGTGAGAGTTCGTTGGAACTCAAGACGTGCACCGGAGTTCACGTTGGAACGCGAGGATCAGATGAAGCTCAAGTACCCACATTTATTCCCAGAGGACAAGTCCAAGCCTGGTAAATCTAAATCTAATGCAACTAGTGAATTTCAGGACGAAATTCCCATTCAAGTTGGGGATGATGTGGTACCCACGGAAAACCCATAGTCATCCTAAGTTAACGCCTTGCTGCATGTTTTGGATTGCTTATCAAATTTCGGGATGAAATTTCTTTCAAGTTGGGGATGATGTGATAACCCGAGTTTTTAAGGTCCTTTCCGACACGTTGCTTGCTTTCACAACTATGTTTTATAATTCGTTGCATTGTAGCGGATACACGTTTGCTATGTGATTATTTTGTTATTAATTGGTTTCATGAATAATGAATTGGATTTAGACTTTGCAAACCCATTAACTGTTTAATAGATTTAACCCTTACAATCTCTCATTTGACGAAACGTTGGACCCTCGTTGCAACCCGAACTCGACGAAACATGGTTAGGTTTCGTCATCACCTTCACTCGACGAAACTTAGGGAGTTTCGCCGAGCCATTGATGTTTCGTCATTGCTGAGTGGGCTTGTGGCCCAGGTGAGGCCCAAGCACATGCCAATTATATTTAACCCCCATCATTCGCATAACCGTACGTACAATCACAACCGGTGAAACCCTAGGCATTTTCTCCTCTCCTTTGCACCCCACGGCCGTTACCAGTCACCATCTCTCCCGAATCTCTTGCTAGCTTCATCTTGTAATCAGTTAGTATGCGTATATGTCACACCCCTTTCTAAGGCGGAAGCACGAGGTGTGATCATGAAAGGTTTTCATTGCATACGATTGGTAAACGTACTACATGCTCATAAATATAACTTCAAACACCATTAACATTTCACAACGGAAAACATAACTTAAGTGTTTACATCATGAGATAACACGTTGTTTGAAAGTTTACAACTTTATTTAAGGATAAACATAAACGACATCCAAGAGCATGAGTAAGACCGCGCGCACATCCACTTTTAGTTACCTGAAATACATGTGAGTTTTGGAAAAAAAAACGTCAACATAATGTTGGTGTGAATTCATGCAATTTTTGTATTTCATGCTAGTATACTTTGTATGAAAACGTGATATGTGTCTTGTAAAAATAAAGTATTCTTGTGTAAATAAAGCATTCTTGTATAAATAAAGCATTCTTGTATAAATAAAGTATTCTTGTATAAATAAAGTATTCTTGTGGTATGAACCATAAAGTATTCTTGTATATATCAGGGTTGTTAATGGGTTGCAAGGCCATTAACATGTGACACGACATAGGAAGTCACCAAACCATAGGCATTTTTCCAGTTGTCGATTCACGACGGAGACACAAAAGCACTACTCGATACTAGTTTTCACCAAGAGTGTGGCTGCCCGGACACCCGTTAGATCTAACCTTTTGTTCTGCGGTCTAAGTATGTACACGATTAATGGTGCTTATGGTACCCTATTCGTGACACGATTTCTCGTATCATTCCTCAAAACGCATCATACTTGGTACTAGTTATCACCAAGAGTGCTTCTTGTTTTTGTATCCATCATACCATTTATAAATATTGTAACATTTGTGACATGTATTTCACCCCCGAAGTTATAAAACTGAAAACAGTTAAAAGAAAAGGGGGAGCATGAACTCACAACTTTGGGTTCCTTGCGTCGTAAACTTCACTGGTTTTTGCTTATCTAGCGTCGTGACCTAAACGTGTTTTATTAACGTTAGTCACTAGACTTGTACCGCACAAGTACAGTCACTATCTTTTGTATATGTTTTCTTGTGTTAAAAATAATTTATATTTTTAACTATGTATCTTACTTATATTATTTTCTCAAAAACAAATATAAGTATCTTGTATTTTGCACCCGAATTATGTATTTTGTTCAATACTTCATTTAATGTTCATAACTTGTCCAAGTTATTTATTCTATCAAGTAATATATTTTCATAAATATATTCTCTTGTATTTGTCTAAGTATGTTGGATGTGTATTTTTTGTATCTTCACTCCATAGGAGTATTTAGTGTATTTTCAAGTCCTAATACACTATCACGAATATTACATACTACATACACTTAGCACAAAATTTGGTGATCAATAAATATATATATTTTTCTCAAAAATATACATACTTAATATCAATTTTAATCTTGAAGAATCATCATTTCTTAACACAAAAATTGGGGAAACCTTGGTAAATGTTTTTAGATACATTTTTAGGGGATAAGTTTTTCAAACACTAATATTTTTCTAAGTGTCAAAATAGAATTTCCCCTAAAAATGGAGGTTTCCCCATGTTTTCAAAACATGTGTTTATTTCCTTTTAAATCATCATCAAACATCAACAACTTATTCTACACTTATCAAGTGCCAAAATCAAGTAATTCACACTACCTCATGAACTTGAAGTTTTGTAAAAACTTGTAGTAACTTACCATGTTATTTAGTAGGTTTAGTTACTCTTAAAAACATGGTTGTTTGTTTGTAAATCACATTATTAAAAGATTTGGTCGTTTACAACTTATAATCACATTTTACAAAAATGTTTATTTGTAACATCTTCTTGTTTCTCTAGCATCTTTACACTTATTTTATCACCCAAAAATAGTGTATGTTTAAGTAAAACCAAGATCTTCTAAAATCATATTTTAAACTTGGTTCTTTTAGAAAAGCCACTCATGAATCTTAGATTCACAAGATTACTAGCTTGCTTAGTTTAATATTTTTCCAAGAAATCATTCATTCATCAAGTTCATGATTTAACAAGAAGATGATTATTCTAGGTTGTTACATAATCATCCTCCCACTTGCTAGATTAAGTGTTTAAACATCATCTAGCAAGCTTCATGTGATGGTTAACATCATCAACTCAAGAAATCAACAAGTAAGTAACATACACTCACTAAACAACATCATTTTAGCAAGATTCCATTAGGTATCATCTTATATTTCAAGTTTCATGTGTATGTCTTTTAGTGTTCTTATGATAAACAACATGTTATATCTTTTAACCATTCAAAATATGAAGTAAACAAGATCAAGAGAGCCTTACCACTAGCTTCAAGCTAGGGAAGAATACTAGAACTTAAAGATGACAAAATGGTTGGATAAAAGCAAACGAAGAAGGTCCTTGAAGATCTGTGAGTTCCACACTTCGTTAGTGACCTTCTTACACCTTAAGTGAGGCTTGGAATGGATGGATGGTGATTGGAATATGGTGATGGTGGTGGGACTACTTGCGGCCAAGAGCAAGGGAGCAAGGGGAAGGTATTGTGGTGTGTTGCAATGTTGGTGATCATGTTCTTATAACTCCCTAATCCTTATTAACCAATGGTCATTATGTCTTCTCTAGTACATACACATCTTTGCCAAATCCCAAGGAAATATTATGGAAGATTTGTGAAGATTTAAGTGATCTTGGTGGGGCCACCTTATGTGAACCGTATACATATATGGGGGGGGGGGGGGGGGGCAAAGTGTAATTTCATTTCCTAATTACATGAATAAGTAAGCTTTCAAGTATAAGGTTTAGGGATTAATGTGTTATTATGTTATAAGAGATGTTATGGTGTTCGGGAACCATAACTAGCCAATAAATAATTAAACAATGCTTCTAGTAATATTTTGATGTTCCGGGTAATTTCCGGTTATTCGGCTAGATACCGGTTCGTTAAAGTGCTAAATTGCGCCGTTTAGAGTCTTTTAAGTATTCTTTTGTGACGCTTTCAATTCCCAACACTTAGGGAAGTATTCTGGACCATTTAGTCATGTTTCTGCGTGGTAATATCTTGTTATATTGCTGAATTTTGCTGAATTATATAAAATTCAGCTTTTAAAGTGTATTTCGGGTGCTTTTTAGTGCGTATTTTAGCTTCCGGAAAGTCTATATATAAACCCTTGTATGAACTCTTGGGTTTTAATGTATTCTTGTCGTTGGACCTACACCTAGGCTCCGATTCTATTGTCTAACTGCTTTCTGCAGATTTGTTGACATGACGTGTCTTACCGGTGAGTTTACTAGTATTTCTGACGCAACGCTGTTCATTAATGCATAAAGTAATTCTTGTAGTATAAAACGTGCATGAATTCACTTGTATAGTATGTAATCAGACAATGTTGACATTTAAGCACATAATTGCAGTCATTAAATAATAATTAAAGTGTACGGAAATTACCGGTTTGGTGCCAGTTGTCACAGTCTCCCCCTGTTAAAAGAATTTCGTCCCGAAATTTAGGCTGATCTATCTCTCACAAGAGTTTTCTTGAACAGGTGGGGATACTTTTCTTTAAATTGGTCTTCACGTTCCCACGTGTATTCGGGTCCGTGCTTAGAGCTCCAACGTACTTTGACAAGTTTGACACTACTCCTTCTGGTCTTGTTGACTTTTCAGTCTGTAACCTCAACGAGTTGTTCTGTAAATCGGAGGGTGTCATCAATATGCACTTCATTCGCGGGGATGATCACGTTTTCTTGTGTTGGACTCTTCTTGAGGTTGGATACATGGAACGTATCATGTACTCCATTAAGTTCTTCCGGTAATTCCAACTTGTATGCCACGGTACCAATTCTTTTCAAGATCTTGAATGGTCCGATGTATCGTGGATTCAGCTTTCCACGTTTTCCAAATCTTACTACACCCTTCCAAGGTGAGACCTTCAACAAAACTTTGTCTCCCACCTAGAATTCTAATGGTTTTCGTCTTTGATCAGCGTAGCTTTTTTGTCGATCTCGAGCCGCCTTAATGCGCTCTCGGATCTGAATAATCTTGTCGGATGTCTCTAGTACCAGTTCAGGACCAACCATACGTTTATCTCCTGCGTCTGCCCAACATAAGGGCAATCAGCACTTGCGGCCATACAGAGCTTCGAACGGTGCGGCTTTTATACTTGTATGATAGTTGTTATTGTAGGAAAACTCAACTAAAGGTAGATGAGTATCCCAGCTGCCGCCTAAGTCCATAACACATGCGCGAAGCATATATTCTAACGTTTGAATAGTTCGTTCACTATGGCCGTCTGTTTGTGGATGGAAAGCCGTGCTTAGATCTAACTGATATCCAAAGGCTTCCTAAAAGGATTGCCAGATTCTTGAGACAAAGCGTCCATCTCTGTCTGAAATTATTGAGATAGGCACTCCATGACGCGCCATGATTTATTTTAAGTATATCTCAGCAAGCTTTCCAGTGCTGTCTTTCTCTCGGATCGGTAGGAAATGCGCAGATTTTGTCAGTCGATCAACTATTACCCATATCATATCATGCCCTCTAGGGGTCTTGGGTAATTTTGTTATGAAGTCCATCGAGATTTGCTCCCACTTCCACATGGGTATCTCTGGTTGTTGTAGTAGGCCGGACGGTTTCTGATATTCAACCTTAACCTTAGCACAGGTTAGGCACTTTCCAACATAAACAGCAACGTCGCTCTTGAGTCTCAGCCACCAATAATATTCTTTCAAGTCTTGATACATTTTGTCCGATCCTGGATGGATCGAGTATCTTGATTTGTGCGCTTCATCAAGGATGATTTCTCGTATACCTCCATAGAGCGGAACCCAAATACGCTTCTTAAAGTATAAGGTTCCCTCTTCATTTGGCACCATGTATTTCAACATACCCTGGAGGTATTCAGCTTTACGGTTTTCCATCTTAAGGGCTTCTTGTTGCGCGTCATGAATGCGTGCAGTGAGGTTCGTTTGAATAGTCATTTCTAATGCTCGAACCCTTAGGGTCTTAACCCTTTCTTTTCAGCTTAATGCGTCTGCTATAACGTTTGCCTTTCCAGGATGGTACTTAATCTCACAGTCGTAATCGTTTAGCAGTTCGACCCATCGTCGCTGACGCATGTTCAATTCCTTCTGATCAAATATGTGTTGTAAGCTTTTGTGATCTGTGAAGATTATACATCGAGTACCATATAAATAGTGTCGCCAGATCTTCAAGGCGAATACTACTGCGCCTAGCTCCAGGTCGTGAGTGGTATAGTTTCTTTCATGTACCTTCAATTGTCTTGAAGCATAAGCGATGACTTTCTGGCGTTGCATGAGCACGCAACCCAAACCTTGTCGTGAAGCGTCGCAGTATACCACGAAGTCTTCAGTGCCTTTGGGTAATGATAGTATTGGTGCATCGCATAGCTTATTTTTAAGTAGTTGGAAGGCTTCTTCCTGCTTATCACCCCGGTCGTACTTCTTGTCCTTCTGTGTAAGGGCGGTCAATGGTTGAGCTATTTTTGAGAAGTTCTCGATGAATCGCCGGTAATAGCCCGCTAAGCCCAAAAATTGTCGAACTTCAGTCGAGGTTTTGGGAGCTTCCCAATTCTTTATGGCTTCTATCTTGGATGGGTCTACATGAATGCCCTTCTCATTCACAACGTGACCCAGGAATTGTACTTCGCGAATCCAGAATTCGCACTTTGAGAACTTCGCATAAAGTTTCTCTATCTTCAGTAGTTCCAAAATGGTTCTGAGGTGCTGCTCTTGTTCTTCTTTCGTTCGCGAGTAAATCAAGATATCATCGATAAATACAATCACGAATTTATCGAGATATGGTTTGCATACACGGTTCATTAGATCCATAAATACTGCTGGCGCGTTCGTCAGTCCGAATGGCATCACAAGAAACTCGTAATGCCCATAGCGTGTTCTGAATGCAGTCCTTGGTACGCTTTCCTCTTGAATCCTTAACTGATGGTATCCAGATCGAAGATCGATCTTGGAATAATAGCTCGATCCTTGCAACTGGTCAAATAAGTCATCAATCTTTGGTAGTGGATACCGATTCTTGATAGTGAGCTTGTTCAATTCTCTGTAGTCGATACACATCCGCAGGGTTCCATACTTCTTCTTTACGAACAATACTAGAGCTCCCCAAGGTGAGAAGCTCGGCCTTATGAATCCTTTATCCAACAACTCCTGGAGTTGTGTAGATAATTCTTGCATTTCGGATGGTGCAAGCCGATAGGGATCCTTAGCTACAGGAGCGACTCCTGGAACCAAGTCTATATGGAATTCGACTTGTCGTTGCGGAGGTAGTCCTGGCAGATCATCGGGAAAAACATCAGGGAATTCCTTCACTACAGGAATGTCTTCAAGTTTCGGCTTCCTGGCAGATCATCGGGAAAAACATCAGGGAATTCCTTCACTACAGGAATGTCTTCAAGTTTCGGCTCCACAACATTCTTATCTACAACGTGTGCTAGGAAAGCAACGCATCCTTTCCTTAAGCACTTCTGTGCCTTCATACAACTGATTATTCGCAGAGGCGCGTCTCATTTTTCTCTATGCACGATAAGTGTTTCATCATTCGCTAGAGGGATGCGAATGATTTTCTCGTGACAAATAACTTCAGCTTTGTTTTTGGACAACCAGTCCATTCCGACCACTACATCGAAGCTACCCAATTGAATAGGTAAGAGATCGATGCTAAATCTTCGTTCACCAAGTTCTAACGTGCAGCCTCTAACAACTTCGCCCTACTCAACAAGTTTACCATTGGCTAGTTCTATAGAATAGGGAATATCTAATCTACTAGATTCTATTCCAAGCATGCATTTAAATTCCACAGACATGAAGCTATAGTCGGCACCAGTGTCAAAGAAAATGGATGCAAAGTGATTGTTAACGAGAAACGTACCGGTGACCACATTAGGGTCCTCGCGTGCGTTCCTTGCACCAATCACAAATGCTCGTGCCTGAGCGTTGTTTCCCTTTGGGCAGTTCTTCATGAAATGATCCTTGCTTCCACAACTGAAGCATCCTTGGTTCTGCCCATTTCCGTTACCATTCCTGTTACCAGCACCATTGCGGTTTCCATTCCCGTTCTTGTTTCCTTTACCCCAACAGTGCTCAGTACGGTGACCCAGTTTTCCACACTTGTCTCATTTTGGAATGCGACAAACCCCTTCGTGATGACACTTGCAATTGTTGCAAATGGGCAGAGTGCCCAGATATCTTTTGGCAGGAGCGTCATTCATAATTGCAAGAGTTTTCTCCTCCTGAGGCGGGTTGGGGTCACGTTTCTTGTTGTTCAAACCCTTGTTGCTACGTGTCGCTTGATTCAGGTTTGCATGTTTTCTTTTCTTGTCACCAGACGACTCAGCATGTGTCTCGGTCTTTTCGGTTGGGTTCAGTGATAACTTCTTCATACGAACACAATCTTCAGTAAGGCTGACAGCCAGAGTTACAGCCTCAGTGATTGTTTGAGGTTTGGCCGAGGTTACCATGCCGCAAAATTCTGAGGCTAATCCCCAGATGTAGAGTTCAACGCGCTTAAATTCGGGAGTCACCATGTAAGGGATCACCCTTGACAGATCGTGGAACCTTCGAGTGTAACCAGTGATATCAGCACCTTCCATGGTCAAATGCCAGAACTCAGTCTCCAACCTTTGGAGTTCAGCACGTGAGCAATACTTCTCTCTCATTCTTTCTTTCAGTTCATCCCAAGTCAGGCCATAAGCGGCATCATCACCCAGGGTTTGGACTTGCAAGTTCCACCAAGTCAGGGCTTCATCAACAAACAACCCAGTAGCAAAAGTGACTTGCTGATCTGCGGTACACTAGCTCATACGGACAGTGGCTTCAGTCTTTTCCGTCCAGTGTACAAACGCCACTGCACCTCCAGTGCCGTCATAGTTCAGCGGTTTGCATTCGAGGAACTGCTTGAAAGTGCATCCTTGAGCTGCGTTTCCTCCAGACGAATCTACATTCCCATTACGTCTAGCATTGCTTGGTCCTCCACTGTCTTCAGTACGGTTCGCCTCGTACTGGGCGATAGCTGCTAAGATTCTTTCTTCCAGTAGAGCGTTAAGCTCTTCAGCAGTTCTTGGTAGTGGGGGAGGAGGAGGTTGATCAGAATCTCGATTGTTCACAATTCTCCTAGGTGCCATGTTCTGACAGAACACAACACAATAGGGTTAGTCATTTGTTTGATATCGACATGTGAGACAGTAGTAGTATATATATACAGACATATACCACATAAGTGACATCAAACAATTATTACTCCAGCAGAGTACTTAATAGGCTGGAGGAGGGGTGTTCACGTTTGACTTTTTCTTGTACTGAGGGAATCTATACGTGACAACACTTGCTGTGGTTCCTGTGCACTGAGTTTCATAATTATGTATGCATCCATAATTACGTAACTCCTTGCACAGTCCGTACAGTTCGTTTCATCCTCGTATCTCTTCCTTCAGATAGGCCATTATTTTCAGGTAAAGTTATGTATACCTGTGACATTCTATTTCTAGTATATGTATATATCAATTATCACACATAATTGCAAGTAATTCTTAACCACAGACAAGTACTACTCCAGTGCACCATAAGTCTCGTAGTGTCTTTTCTTGACTCTTGTAAACAGTTTCAGGTAGTGGATGTTGCGGTGTTGGTGCATTCATCTGTCGTCTTCGTCTTATGTCGAGTCTCGAGTTCATTGCGAAGTCGTTCAAGCATGATGTCATGATGACATCATCATCATGACATCATCACTGCATCATCTACACAAGAGGACAAAACAAATTTCAAGATTGCATGAAAGTTTCGCTTGAAATCAGAAAGTTATTTTGATAAGGATTTCGCTTGAAGATATTATGAGGATTTCGCTTGAATTGTTAACAATTGGATTTCGCTTGAAGTGTTTCCAAGCGAAATCTGAATAGTATATATAGGCTTGTGTAGATTTCTTTTGTAACGTTTCTGAAATTCCATACCGAGGTGCTGCCGGTGTGAGGACTGATTGTAAACGATAGTATATCAATATAATCAGTGTTAAAGTGATACGCAAGCTGTTTCGCAATCGGTTTCTTAGTTTCCGCCTCTAAAACTGATAAAATCTCTTCTGAACGACTCGTTCGGGTCGCAAACCGATCCTACAAGTGGTATCAGAGCTCAGGAGGAAGAGATTTCGCCAAATCAGCTCGTTTTTGTCACTTTTTCTGATTTTCTACACCTTCTTTCAAAATCGAACAAATTTTTACGGTTAAAATCGGCTCAAATTCTCACATATTGTACGAAAACATGTTTTAACAAACCCTTGAAAGTTTCAGAACTTAATTCGATCATTTACTTGTTCAATCGGACCAAAATCAGATCGAAATGATGATGTCATTATGATTTCGCTTGAGTTTATGGGTTGATTTCGCTTGAGTGTTGACATTTTGATCATGTTTTCGCTTGAAAATATTTGAGGTTTAGCTTGAAACATTGTGATAATTTCGCTTGAAAGTCAATAGTGTCTACCACGTGATTATCATCAGCCAATCTTATCGCTTGAACTGTTTTTTGTTTTTCACGAGAAAGTGCATCGTGTGTTGGGTGAAAAATTAAACAAAATTATGTGACTTGTGTCAGGATTGCATAGATTTGATTAAGTGAACAAAGTTGTGCTTTGAGTAGTGTGAACGGATTGAAAGTTCTCGATTTTTGTAAATCATTTTACGAGGTTGTCAGGTATTGAGAAAAGAGAGCATGTGAATATGCATTGGAACTGATAATTTGCAGACTTGTGAATTCTTTGCTGATTGACTTGAACTTTCCGGACATATATTAAAAAAAATCGATCAATTAGGAATTGATATTGTCGGCAATACATTGAAAATTGTATCAATTAATTTGAGTTCGATTCTTGCATGTGTGATTGTCAAACATTTAAGTGTTGCATGTGATTGCTGATAAGCCCAAGGTCTCGGTTATATCATTGTGTATAGAGGTGGTCACTTACATTTCGGTCAAATAAAAAAAATCATTTTTTTTAAAGTGTTGAGGTCCAATCAGAATTTTAATAAAAAAAACACTTGAAGTTTGTCGTTTTAGTGGGCTTGGATCAAAGCTTAGTGGGTTTGAGATTTGCGATTGCATGTAATCATCATCGGCAAAATCATTGTTGAGTGCAATCCACTTTATACTTTAAAAATGGAAGTGGTATTTGATGAAAAAGAAAACCATGATCTTGAAAGTTTAAATAGTTGGTATATGAGAACTGTGGATAACAATTATAGAAATGTGAGTACGGACATTTGGATTAAAAGTTTTGAACATTTCATGTGTCAAAAGGATGAAACGTTGGATGAGTTGGCAATACGGTTTAAAATTTTAATGGACAATTTGAGAAACAAGAATATTAGAATATCAAATGATGAACAGATATCGAAATTGGCAAATGCATTACCTGCTAAATGGGATGAATTCTTGGTTGAGCTAAAAAGGAAAGATTTTTTTCAAGAACTTTATCCAAAACAGTTCTTTAATGAGGTTAATGCGGAGTTTCGTAAGGAATTTAAGAAAAAGAAGGAATTTTTGACCGAAATGGAAAAGAATTTACAAAAATTGGAATTGGATGTAATTACTGAGATTGATAATAGAATTCGTGTGTGTCTTGCAACAAAGAGTATTCTGAAATATGATATTAAAAGGAAATGTTATATTGATGAAAGTATGAATCCTTTTGATTTCGTTAAACTCTTTTGTGCAGGAACATATAAGATGGAAACAAAGGATATTCCAAAGAACGAAGAATCTTTGAAGCTTGGATCTTCAAGTTCAGAATCAGTGTGCTCTAAATGTGATAACTTTAAGACTGACAATGACAAATTTTTGAAGGACGTGGAAAGTTTGAAATCGGAAGTCGAGAAGTTGAAAGATGAGAAGCAAACTGATGTAAAAAAGATTCTGGATTTACAGGGAAATTGTGAAAAGATGAAAGCTGAAAATGACAAACTGTTAAGTAGTTTGAACAGTTTGACATTAGAAAACAAAATTTTGAAAGAAAATGAAAAAGGTTTTGAAAATGAAAAAGTGAAAATTGAGAAAGATTTTCAAAGTCAAATAAAAATTTTAGAAGATGAGAGAGATATGTTTGGTAAAAACAATCTTGAAAAACAAATTGAAATCAATTCTTATCTTGAAAAGATTATTCGACTTGAAAAAGAGGCAGAATGTGCTCAAAAGAAAATCAATGAATGGGAAGAAAAGTTGAAGGTGTTTGTGAATACTTCAACTATTCCTTGCCCAAAACCTTTAAATTCTGTTCCAATAAGTGACAATGTCACAAACTTTGACAAAGTCAAAGTTAAAGATTGTGATGAGAAATCTGATGATGAGAAATCTGATGATGAAAAAGATAAAATTGAAAACCAAAAATTGTTTTTGAAATTAAAAGAAAAATTCCAAGAAACTGTTACACAATCAACTGAAAAGGGAGAATGCTCTAAGCAAAAACCTTTGAAGAAGAAAGTGGAACAGAAACAAAAAAATTAAAATTTGAAAAATGTTCAAAAAGAGAATAACAGCTCATCAGATCGATCATCCAATCGCAATGAAAAATTACAAAAATAAAAAAATGAAAACTCTAAAATTGGTGGTAATAAGTGGTGCAGGTTGGACCACAGTGCTCAAAAGTCAAATCCAGCAAACATGAGGAAGGAATATCACCAAGCCAAACAATGCTATGATTTGAGCATTTGGGCTAAAAATGGTGATTGGTATGATAACAGAGTGTGTTACCGATGTGGTTATCAAGGACACATTGCTGTTAACTGCCAAGGTTGGAATTATGAGACGAGAAGATGCTTTAATTGCAACATCAAAGGTCATATTGCCAGAGATTGCCCAAGGAGATCAAATGAAAGATTGAGGGTTAATTCTCAGAAGATGGCAAAGAAATCAGTCAATGTCAAGCCCAAAGAAGAGAAGGTTCAAGAACCTAAAGTTCAAGAAAAGAAAGTGAAGCTTTCTCAGGGGCAAAAAGACAGACTGAGGAAGAAAAGGAAGAAGGCCAGAGAGTATCTGGAGAAGATTTTGTCCTTGGGTTCATCTGTTAAAAATAAGAGTTCTGATGAATCGACTCCCTCGATTGCAAAGTCAAGCAAGACGTATTCATCATATACAAATCTGAGGACGAAAGAAGAGAAGAAGAAGAAGAAAATGGTCGGCGATGAATCTGACGTGTCGAAGTCAGACAAGCCACCTTCAGGCGATGAATCTGACAGGTCAAAGTCAGACAAGCCATGTGCAGGCAATGATTCTGGTTCGTCAAAGCCAGAGGAGCCATTGGTTGAGGTAAAAGTTGAGAATTCTGGTCTAACAATGGATGATGCAAATTTCCCATCATTGTTGAACAAGAATTCAAAATCACCCAAGGACCGTCAGGCTTGGGTGAATCTGTTTAAATGAAAAACCTGACTTGCCGGAGATCCCAAGTTGGTAATCGTGGATCATGAATCGGCATCATTCTTTATCATGTTTGTATAATGTGTTTTTTGAGAAGTTTTGCAGGACTTGCCGGAACTCCCAGGTATGTAAGCGAGGAGTAGGAATCGGCACCTTGAGAATTCAACCAAAAGATGGTAAATTGGTTGAAAAGCAGGTTTAAGTTGTATGGTTGTGATTTTTACAAGTGGTTTAGAAGTTGAATTGGATTGATTTTACAAGTGGTAAATCAGGGACATTAAGTTGTATCTGATTTCCTACATATGATTGGTAAAACAATGTGATGATTTGATCCCCAATTTTACAAGTGGTAAAATCAACAAAACTTATTTTCCGGAAAAACTATTTTGATTAAAACAAACTTAAGTGTTTTGAGATCACAATGGGAAAATAGTTTGTTGTGAGGGGGAGTTCTGATTGTTTATGCCAAGTGGATGACGAATTGAAGTGATTCGATATCAGTTGTCATGTTACTTGTACAGTTTGTTTTCAAATTTCCTAAAATGTGTTTGCATTTTAGGGGGAGTAAATTTTTAGAAAATCCAAAAACATTTGAAAATTTGAAAAAGCCAAAAACATGATAAAATTCAAAAATGAGTTTTGTTGTAAAAAAGAGGAAATGATAGTAGATCAGTTGGACTGTCACAGCACGCTAAAGAAATGGAAAGTTATAATGTGATAAACGGTCTCACTAACGATGTGACGATAGGCTCAGCTAGACTAGTAGATTTGCGATAACGACACAAACTTAAATGAAAAAGCCTAGTTCTAGTGGAAAACATGGTCAAAAGCATAGTACTTAGTTTTGTCCTTCTTGATTGTGTGCTTACTCAGTAATCGCTGATTGTCGAAAGACATAAAACTGGTTAAGTTTGTGAACTTTTACAAACTTTGCTGAAAAGTCGCTGTGATTGTGCATTTTATTTTGCAAAGATTTAAACTTGTTTTATTTCTTTATTTTGTTTAAGCATCGGACATCCTCTGCGTATACGTGAGTATCGACCTGGATGTTGTTGCCTAAACGTTCTGCTTTATTTTCTTTGGTGTTTCGTTTAAGCTTTGGACCTCCTTTGCGTATACGTGAGTATCGACCTGGTGGTTAAAGCCTAAACAACTTCAACTTGTTTTATTTTTATTATTTTGTTTAAACATTGGACTTTCTCTGCGTATACGGAAGTATTGACCTGATTGTTAATGTTTAAACATTCTGCTTTGTTTTCGCACAAATCACAGTTGATAAAGTTTAAAGGCATTACTTGAGTTAGTGTATTGCATGATGAGGGGATATGCTGAGATCGTGGGGTCCATAAGAATTTAGTGCAAAATTAATATACCTTAACGTATCGGTAAGCATTTCGAAAGTTTTTAGATTGAGCTTAAGAGGACAAATATATCGTCAATCTACGTGAATCGTTTAGAGCATAAAATGAAATCAAGCTTAACGGTGCTAGTGATTGGTCACATAAATTGATATGATCCTCTTTCGCAAACTCACAAAAATATGTTTGTACATATTTTATTTCTGCAGTTAATTTCTGTTATTGCATTCATGTTTCATTATTTTGAAAAATTCAAAAAGATTTTCGACAACTGATGTTGGAAAACTGATTTTCAAAATTCCAAGTGCTGAACATGATGAACTGGTTTGGGAGTGTGTGTATTGAATTGAGAAATTTATTTTGAGAAAGAAGTTTGATTAGTTAATCAGGGTCATTAATTTGAACTTGATGTAACTATTACTAGTAAGTTTTGCTTATTGATTTAAATAAAAACTTATGAGTTTGTGAGAAGATTGTGCAGAAGATGAGCTGATCAGAGATAAAGCCAGGAATTGATCTCTAGGTGATAGCTAATTCCAGACAGCGATCCCATCATGATGAGAGGGGGAGTCTGACGAGGTTAGAGCCAAAGAGAAGATCTTGGTATATGCTAATAAAGAAAAAGACCGATAAAGACTGAAGATTGAGAATACTCGACATTTAAGACTCGTCAACATCTGAGGGGGAGTCTGTTGGTGCATTCATCTGTCGTCTTTGTCTTATGTCGAGTCTCGAGTTCATTGCGAAGTCGTTCAAGCATGATGTCATGATGACATCATCATCATGACATCATCACTGCATCATCTACACAAGAGGACAAAACAAATTTCAAGATTGCATGAAAGTTTCGCTTGAAATCAGAAAGTTATTTTGATAAGGATTTCGCTTGAAGATATTATAAGGATTTCGCTTGAATTGTTAACAATTGGATTTCGCTTGAAGTGTTTCCAAGCGAAATCTGAATAGTATATATAGGCTTGTGTAGATTTCTTTTGTAACGTTTCTGAAATTCCATACCGAGGTGCTGCCGGTGTGAGGACTGATTGTAAACGATAGTATATCAATATAATCAGTGTTAAAGTGATACGCAAGCTGTTTCGCAATCGGTTTCTTAGTTTCCGCCTCTGATAAAATTTCTTCTGAACGACTCGTTCGGGTCGCAAACCGATCCTACACGCGGAAAGTTTTATGCAATGAAAACTTTTTGAAAAATTGTTTTCGTGAAAGGATCCTTGAGATTGTAGTCTAGACTCGAGAAGGAATCCTGGTTCACTACAATCGCAGCTCTGATACCAATCTGTCACACCCCTTTCTAAGGCGGAAGCACGAGGTGTGATCATGAAAGGTTTTAATTGCATACGATTGGTAAATGTACTACATGCTCATAAAAATAACTTCAAACACCATTAACATTTCACAACGGAAAACATAACTTAAGTGTTTACATCACGAGACAACACGTTGTCTGAAAGTTTACAACTTTATTTAAGGATAAACATAAACGACATCCAAGAGCATGAGTAAGATCGCGCGCACATCCACTTTTAGTTACCTGAAATACATGTGAGTTTTGGAAAAAAAACGTCAACATAATGTTGGTGTGAATTCATGCAATTTTTGTATTTCACGCTAGTATACTTTGTATGAAAACGTGATATATGTCTTGTAAAAATAAAGTATTCTTGTGTAAATAAAGCATTCTTATATAAATAAAGCATTCTTGTATAAATAAAGTATTCTTGTATAAATAAAGTATTCTTGTGGTATGAACCATAAAGTATTCTTGTATATATCAGGGTTGTTAATGGGTTGCAAGGCCATTAACATGTGACACGACATAGGAAGTCACCAAACCATAGGCATTTTTCTTGTTGTCGATTCACGACGGAGACACAAAAGCACTACTCGGTACTAGTTTTCACCAAGAGTGTGGCTGCCCGGACACCCGTTAGATCTAACCTTTTGTTTTGCGGTCTAAGTATGTACACGATTAATGGTGCTTATGGTACTCTATTCGTGACACGATTTCTCGTATCATTCCTCAAAACGCATCATACTTGGTACTAGTTATCACCAAGAGTGCTTCTTGTTTTTGTATCCATCATACCATTTATAAATATTGTAACATTTGTGACATGTATTTCACCCCCGAAGTTATAAAACTGAAAACAGTTAAAAGAAAAGGGGGAGCATGAACTCACAACTTTGTGTTCCTTGCGTCATAAACTTCACCGGTTTTTGCTTATCTAGCGTCGTGACCTAAACGTGTTTTATTAACGTTAGTCACTAGACTTGTACCACACAAGTACAGTCACTATCTTTTGTATATGTTTTCTTGTGTTAAAAATAATTTATTTTTTTAACTATGTATCTTACTTATATTATTTTCTCAAAAATAAATATAAGTATCTTGTATTTTGCACCCGAATTATGTATTTTGTTCAATACTTCATTTAATGTTCATAACTTATCCAAGTTATTTATTCTATCAAGTAATATATTTTCATAAATATATTCTCTTGTATTTGTCTAAGTATGTTGTATGTATATTTTTTGTATCTTCACTCCTTAGGAGTATTTAGTGTATTTTCAAGTCCTAATACACTATCACGTATATTACATACTACATACACTTAGCACAAAATTTGGTGATCAATAAATATATATATATTTTTCTCAAAAATATACATACTTAATATCAATTTTAATCTTGAAGAAATCATCATTTCTTAACACAAAAATTGGGGAAACCTTGGTAAATCTATATACTATATATAAGCATCTCCTATGTCTACAAATGTAATTTACTATCATATTTTTAAGATGGCATACCAAAAGCTAGAACAAATTCCTATATTTTTACATTTTTCTTCCTTTTCTACCCTTATTTTACCACAAATACAAGTTTTGAAGCATCATTTACAAGACAGTAGAAGAAGCCAATACAGATTTGGCTTTCAGTTTCTTCAACTCAATCGTTCTCTTCAATTAGAGTTTAAAACTGAATCTATACAGCCGCATAAGGTCATCTATGAATTACGCCAACTGAAATCAATTACCCCATACGTTTCATTCCTGCAATTATTTAACACCTTGGGTAGGGTTTTCACCCCTGCCCCAACTCATCGGCCTTGTTATGGGCTTCTTCTTCGATTTATGGGACATTGCACAAAATCAAAGAAGGTGTAATCGGGAGAACGGAATCCACGACTGTAAGTTTTAAATCATTAGGTTTGTTGATTCCAAACAAACGATTTCACTTCTAATTTACAACAGATTTCATGGTATTGTTTGCTAAATGTTGTGTAAAGTTGTCATCTCATTCCACTTTGGATTTCGATTACTCTTCTTATTCAACTGTTTTGAGTTAATAGACGATTATGTGATTTTAGTTTAGGTTTATTGATGGCGATTTTGTAATTAGGGCTTTTAATTGATGTCTATGATGTTGAATTTCGGATTTTTTTTTATTTAGGTTTGAAGGTCGGTTACCATTGATGATATATTTGATACTGTTTAGCTTTTGGTTGACTCTGGATTAAAGCTCAGACAATTTCAAAGATCAGTTGTTAGTATCGCTAGGTTTGTAATTCTTGTCTAAGTCGCTTTCTAATTTACAAGGGATTTGACAGTAGTTGATAATTGATTTTAATGAACAGAATCGCACAATTTTGAAGCCCATTTTTATTAGTTATTTCATCATCTCTGTATGGCTATAATAATGTTGACGCATATCCTAACCTCTATTGTTTTTGCTTTGATTTGTATTTGATCTTCTTAACAATCGAGGTTTGATATCTTGAAAATTCATTCAAGAAAAATGAATTTAATGCGCGGCATTGATCTGAAAAAAATTGCTGAGAAAATGAACGGTGCTTCAGGTTCTGAAGGTTAGTTATTGACTTGATTCTTAATAATAATCCATTTCTTTTTAAAGTTATATTATATTTGATTATTATAAATGCGTTATTATTTTGTAGGCGGTGTGCACAGAGGCAGGGATGTTTGCATTGAGCATGAACAAGCCTACCTATGCTGCCATATGTACACATTCACCTACGAAACCAGTTCTAATTTTTGTTTCATCTCGACGGCAAAGACGCTTACTGCATCAAACAAGACCTGATATAGGTAAGTCAATTGGTTTTCATGATATGCAGCTCATCTATGTGACAACTCGAGTTTCCGAGATTTCCATCTTCGCATTTAGTGTGCGTTAATTTTTTTTTATGTTTACGTTATGTTGTTTGTTAATACGACTTGTTTCTTTCACAACGCTTACATTTGTAAAAACGTTAATTAGTATTGCGATTGATATTTGATAGTTGGGGTGCATATTATATTATATGATGATAGTGTAATTTGTGCTAATTGGGATTGTATAATTTATTATGGAAGTTTGGCCTAACACCCCTGCTATTATGAAAACACCACCTCCCTGGTGAAATCACCCTAGTGGTGAAAACACCTTATTGTGTTTTCGTCCATGTGGCTGACGAAAACAGAGATGGGCTTGGCCCATGGCCCAGTATTTTGAGATATTTTATTTAAGCAGTTTATAAACAAATCTTCTCCGAGACGTTACCCACTTACCAAACCTTATCACTTTGTTCTCTCTCTCTACCTCTGAAACCCACAATCAGAATTCCTCATTTTGAAGCCAAACCTCTGTTTAAATCCTTGGTTAGTAATTTCATGATTCAGTTGTTTCTTGTTGCATATCGAATGATTATTGGATGTTTAATCATGATGTATGTATATATTTATATATGTGATTATGTGATTTATCATTGTGTGCTTGCTAGATAATTATCATCCACGAAGTGCCTGTATCTTGGATGTTTTGATCAACAGTGGGTATATGTTAATGAATGATAAACTGATTGATTTATGTTCTTGATCTCACAAAGTTTTGGTAGAGTATTTGTTTCATATCAATGATTTATGATATGACTTGTAAATGATTAATCATGTAACTGTGATTTTAGTGCTGGGTTTATGTTACAGTAAGTGTTGATGATGATGATGAATAGTAACGAAAACCCCCCCACAAAAGAAAGTGGACGAAATCACTTATGTGATTTCGGCCCACATAGTGAGTTTGGCCCAGATGGGTTTTCGGCCCACACATAAGGGTTTTCGGCTAGTATAGTGTTTTCGGCCCAAGTTGGTTTTCGGCTCTAAAGGGGTTTTCGGCAACTTAAGGATTTCGGCAACTTAAGGATTTCGGCTATAGGTGATTTCGGCTAAAGTGGATTTCGGCCCATAGTGTTTTCGGCTCATATGTTCTGTGTTGTAATTAATCTGTTAGTTTATTAATTCAGTTAGTTTTTGATGCAGTTAGTTGTCAACTCTGTTAAGCTAACAAGTTGTTAACTTTTATGGTTTGTTAACCTTGTTAAGTTGTTAACTCTATTTATTTAATTTACACAGTTAGTTATTAAACTTGTCTGTATGTAACTCTGTTTGTTCTTAACTACATTTGGTTGTTAATCCAGTTACATATGTTAACTCTGTTAGTTCTGATCCAACCATGTTATGGCTCATTAACTATGCCAAGTCAGTAACTGTATTAAGTATGTTATTGAATAATATGCTACAATAAACTGTGATTAACTGTTATGTGATGTGTGATTAACTGCCAAACACACTTTGTGATATTACTGTGATGATAGTTACATGTGAAATATTACGAACGTGAACTGATTGAGTATACGTGCACTATAGGACTTGACTGATTAATTGTGAGCACTTAACTTAGCATACCGAGCAAACAAGGTGAGTTCACACTCTTACCAAGGCATGGGATTCCCGGGGTTGGGAATGGGATTGAAGGAATGGATTTGTACTTACAATGTTACTAGACTATCTACCATCGTCCTCGGATGCGAAGGACACATACGTAAAACCTACGTATACTTGTACACATCACTGTCCTCGGTTGTGAAGGGCACTTACGTAAAACCTACGTAAACTTATACTCATTACTGCCTCGGGTTGTGTCAGGCACTTACGTAAAACCTACGTAAACTTATACTCATTACTGCCTCGGGTTGTGTCAGGCACTTACGTAAAACCTACGTAAACCCCCGCGTACCCCTGTCCTCGGTTGTGAAGGACACTTACGTAAAACCTACGTAAACTTTGTACGTACTACTGTTCTCGGTAAGAAGAGCACTTATGGTTGCGAATAGTCTAGTGTATATGCAAACATGGGAAGCCCCCACTAATAGAACATACTATTGGCCCAGTATAGCCGCACGTTACGAAACGAACTTGCATTTACGAACCTACTTACTGTGAACTTGCTCAACTAGTTGTTGACTCTCTGTTACATGCCTTGCAGGACTTTAGGTACCTTTGGAGCTTGCACGGGAGGCACGGTCGTTGTGGACATGGATCGTGAATGTGTTGTTAAACATTATGACATTTTGTACTTAAACTTATGTTGGGTTTTACATTATTGCTTCCGCTACACACTTGTTTATATTTGGTTTTGGAAACACCTATCGTATTGATGAATGACTTTTACTTATACTTATGTTCAATATGATTGGTGGCTTGATCCTGGTCATGTCACGCCTCCAAGCGGTGGTACTCCGCGTGTGGATTTTGGGGGTGTGACAGATTGGTATCAGAGCCATTGGTTATAGAGAACTCGGTTTTAATAAGGGGAAAACATTTTTATTAAAACCAGACTATAACCAGTACAGTGCTCAACGATCCACAACGACGCCTCGCTCCACGTGCAAGACTCAACATCCTAGGTAATATGGTACATGTTTTATTGCCTACTTGCTAGAAATACATAGAACTTTGCTCATGGTATGCTTAGATAAACGTAACAACTATTGCTTGAGAATACTAGTGTGCTCATTCTCTTCTGTCATTGCACTTTCGCGAACCTCTCTCAGTCATGTTCTCCTTGATATAAAGATCATGAGTGGACGCGTTAACCTAACTCAAGCCCAGTTGGCGGCTTCGATCACTGAACAAGTTACTGCAGCACTCGCAGCTGCCCAGGCAGGAGGTGTAACCTGCCATCACCACTTACTCTAGGATCTTTAGATCCTACTCCCGTAAACCAACACTCGTGCTCAAGTATGTTTACTCTTACGCACACGACAGGTCAACACGCTCAGCCACCTGTGTGCACGTTCCAAACTTTCATGGACTGTCGTCCTACTACTTTTAGTGGCACTGAAGGGGCCGTTGGACTCCTCCACTGGTTCGAGAATCTCGAATCGGTCTTCGAAATGTGTGAATGCCCTGAGGCTCGTAGGGTGAAGTACGCCATTGGTACTCTCGAAGGCACTGCGCTAACTTGGTGGAACGCGCAAGTTCAGATGCTGGGGCGGGCGGTTGCTAATGCCACCCCATGGAATGATTTTAGGGAACTGATCAAAAGTGAATATTGTAGTCGTGATAACATCCACAAGCTGGAAGTGGAGTTCTTTAACCTTAGAATGACGGGATCAGAGATAGAAGCGTACACGAAACGATCCAACGAAGTGGCAGTGTTATGTCCAACTATGGTGGGTCCTCCTATCAAACGCATTGAGCTGTACCTCAAAGGCTTAGTACCAGAAATTCAAAGTCATGTGACTTCTGCCAACCTTGCTACCATTCAGGATGTTACTCGTCTTGCTCATCGTCTCACAGACCAAGCAGTGGAACAGAACAAGCTGCCTAAACGTATCGGTGCTACTACTACTACTACCACTCCTGCTACTCCTAATGATAACAAGCGAAAGTGGGACAGAACCTCTAGCAAGGGTTCGACTACGGTTCAGTCCCAGGTACAACAGCGAAGGACTGATGACTACCAAAGTTCTGGTCAGCAATCTTCTGGTGGTCAAGGGCAGGGTGAATATCGAGGAAACCGCCCAAAGTGCAATAGATGCAACAGACACCACAGTGGTCAGTGCAACAAGGGTCGTTGCCAGAGGTGTCTCAAGATAGGTCATGAAGCTAAAGATTTCAGGAGTTCACAACCAGCACATCAGAATCACCAGCAGCAACAGCAAGCACCGCAGAACCAGCAACAACAATAATCAGGGTAACGGGAACTATAGTGGAGACAACAACGGGGGTAATAACGACGGCAATGGTGCCAGGGGTCGAGTGTTCGTGATTGGTCAGGATGATGCCAGGAATGACCCCAACGTTGTGATGGTTTCGACATCGTTATTGGTATGGATTGGTTATCCCAACAACAAGCAGAGATCCTATGCAAGGAGAAGATCATTCGCATTCCTCGTTCTGGCAAAGAACCTCTCGAAGTTCAAGGCGACAAGAGTGGTGTCGTGAGTGGCACCATCTCCTTCTTGAAGGCTTAGAAGTGTCTGCGAAAGGGCCACATAGCTATTTTAGCACTCGTTACAGATACATCGAAGAAAGAGAAAAAGATTGAGGATATTCCTGTAGTACGCAATTTTCCTCAAGTGTTTCCTGAAGAGTTACCTGGGTTACCGCCCCATCGCCAGGTCGAGTTTCAAATCGAGCTAGTTCCTGGAGCAGCACCCATAGCTCGAGCGTCTTATCGCTTAGCACCAACAGAACTGGAAGAACTGTCTAAGCAATTGCAAGAACTCTTGTAAAAGGGTTTCATACGTCCTAGCTCTTCGCCCTGGGGAGCTCCAGTATTATTTATGAAGAAGAAAGACGGTACCTTTCGTATGTGCATAGATTACCGCGAACTAAACAAGGTGACCATAAAGAATCGCTATCCTCTTCCACGCATCGGCGACTTATTCGACCAGTTGCAAGGGTTGAGCTATTACTCGAAGATTGACCTGAGGTCAGGTTACCATCAATTGAGAGTCCGGGATGAGGACGTCTCCAAAACAGCATTCAGAACTCGCTACGGCCATTACGAGTTTTTGGTCATGCCATTCGGGCTAACGAACGCGCCTGCGGTTTTCATGGATCTTATGAACAGGGTGTGCAAACCTTATCTTGACAAGTTTGTCATTGTTTTCATCGACGACATCCTAATTTATTCGAAGAATCGGGAGGAACATGAGCAGCATTTACGACTTATTCTGGAACTCCTTCGAACGGAACAACTGTACGCCAAGTTTTCAAAATGAGACTTCTGGCTTCGTGAAGTCCACTTCTTAGGCCACGTGGTAAACACGGATGGGATTCATGTTGATCCATCCAAGGTAGATTCGATCAAGAACTGGCCTGCACCTAGTACACCAACCGAAATACGCCAATTCTTGGGTTTGGCGGGTTATTATAGACGGTTCATCAAAGACTTCTCAAAGATTGCACAGCCGGTTACATTACTGACACAGAAAGGTATTGCTTACCGTTGGAGTGATACACAGGAAACAGCGTTTCATCACTTAAAGGATAGACTCTGTAGCGCACCTATCCTCTCATTGCCTGAAGGCACGGACGATTTTGTAGTCTACTGCGATGCATCTATCCAAGGTCTTGGATGTGTGTTGATGCAACGGGATAAAGTTATTGCTTATGCTTCACGTCAACTTAAGATTCACGAACGGAATTACACTACGCACGATTTAGAGCTTGGAGCTGTTGTTTTTGCGCTCAAGATATGGAGACATTATCTGTATGGCACCAAGTGCACCATCTACACCGATCACAGGAGTCTTGAGCATATCTTCAAGCAGGAAGAATTGAACATGCGACAACGTCGATGGGTCGAGTTACTGAACGATTACGAATGTGCTATAAAGTACCATCCGGGCAAAGCCAATGTGGTGGCCGACGCCCTCAGTCGAAAGGATACTACACCTAGGCGTGTACGAGCGTTACAACTCACTATTCAGTCTAGTCTTCCTTCACAGATACGAGATGCTCAGGTAAAAGCATTGAAACCATAAAACGTCAGGGCTGAAGCCCTACGCGGCTCAAGGCAACGGTTAGAACTAAAGGCATACGGCGCCTACTATGTAACAGGACGCATCTGGGTCCCACTCTATGGAAACTTACGCGAGCTTGTAATGGATGAAGCTCATAAGTCTCGCTACTCAGTACATCCTGGTTCGGATAAGATGTACCACGACCTCAGAACTACATATTGGTGGCCTAGCATGAAGGCCCACATAGCAACTTATGTTAGCAAGTGTTTGACTTGTGCGAGAGTCAAAGCGGAATATCAGAAACCCTCAGGCCCACTCCAACAACCTGAGATACCACAATGGAAATGGGAACAAATTTCCATGGATTTTGTTACTGGCCTACCTAGATCTCAGCGCGGAAATGATACTATTTGGGTGATCGTGGATCGACTCACAAAGTCTGCTCACTTCTTGGCTATCAAGGAAACGGATAAGTTCTCCACTCTAGCAGACGTATACCTTAAGGAAGTTGTCTCGAGGCACGGGGTGCCCACCTCTATTATCTCCGATCGTGATGCACGTTTTACTTCAGAACTGTGGCAAACAATGCATAAATCCTTTGGCTCTCGATTAGACATGAGCATAGCTTATCATCCTCAGACAGACGGGCAGTCTGAGCGCACTATTCAAACTCTTGAAGACATGCTTCGGGCGTGCGTAATTGACTTTGGCAAGGGCTGGGAAAAACATCTGCCACTTGTGGAATTTTCGTACAATAACAGCTACCACACCAGCATTAAAGCTGCACCATTTGAGGCATTGTACGGGCGTAAATGCCGATCACCTCTTTGTTGGGCAGAGGTGGGTGACAGTCAGATCACTGGTCCATAAATGGTAGTTGATACTAGTGAAAAGATTGCTCAAATACGACAACGCATGGCGACAGCTCGTGACCGTCAGAAAGCATACGCCGATAAAGACAGGAAACTACTCGAGTTCCAAGTTGGGGATCGAGCGCTACTCAAAGTTTCACCCTGGAAGGGCGTTGTTCGTTTTGGCAAACGAGGCAAGCTCAATCCACGATACGTTGGACCATTTGAAGTCATAGAGAAGATAGGCAAAGTGGCCTACAGACTGAACTTACCAGCTGAACTCAGTGCAGTTCACAACGTTTTCCACGTGTCGAATCTGAAGAAGTGTCTGTCAGATGAGACCCACATAGTTCCTCTGAAGGAGCTCACTATCGACGAACGGTTGCATTTCGTCGAGGAACCAGTTGAAATCACGGACCGGGATGTTAAGGTCCTCAAGAATACCAGAATACCTCTTTTTCGAGTTCGTTGGAACTCCCGTCGTGGCCCAGAGTTCACCTGGGAACGCGAAGACCAAATGGAACTCAAATATCCCCAGTTGTTCGAAAACAATGCAACTACTACTGAGGCTGAAGCTACTACAGAATTTCGGGAAGAAATTCCAAAGCAACGGGGGGATGATGTGACACCCCAGGAAAACCAGTAAACGATAACTTACCTAGCTTCCTCAGTAACCGCATGCTAAATTCCGGGACAAAATTTCTTTCAAGTTGGGGATAATGTGACAACTCGAGTTTCCGAGATTTCCATCTTCGCATTTAGTGTGCGTTAATTTTTTTTTAGGTTTTACGTTATGTTGTTTGTTAATACGACTTGTTTGTTTCACAACGCTTACATTTGTAAAAACGTTAATTAGTATTGCGATTGATATTTGATAGTTGGGGTGCATATTATATTATATGATGATAGTGTAATTTGTGCTAATTGGGATTGTATAATTTATTATGGAAGTTTGGCCTAACACCCCTGCTATTATGAAAACACCACCTCCCTGGTGAAATCACCCTAGTGGTGAAAACACCTTATTGTGTTTTCGTCCATGTGGCTGACGAAAACAGAGATGGGCTTGGCCCATGGCCCAGTATTTTGAGATATTTTATTTAAGCAGTTTATAAACAAATCTTCTCCGAGACGTTACCCACTTACCAAACCTTATCACTTTGTTCTCTCTCTACCTCTGAAACCCACAATCAGAATTCCTCATTTTGAAGCCAAACCTCTGTTTAAATCCTTGGTTAGTAATTTCATGATTCAGTTGTTTCTTGTTGCATATCGAATGATTATTGGATGTTTAATCATGATGTATGTATATATTTATATATGTGATTATGTGATTTATCATTGTGTGCTTGCTAGATAATTATCATCCACGAAGTGCCTGTATCTTGGATGTTTTGATCAACAGTGGGTATATGTTAATGAATGATAAACTGATTGATTTATGTTCTTGATCTCACAAAGTTTTGGTAGAGTATTTGTTTCATATCAATGATTTATGATATGACTTGTAAATGATTAATCATGTAACTGTGATTTTAGTGCTGGGTTTATGTTACAGTAAGTGTTGATGATGATGATGAATAGTAACGAAAACCCCCCCACAAAAGAAAGTGGACGAAATCACTTATGTGATTTCGGCCCACATAGTGAGTTTGGCCCAGATGGGTTTTCGGCCCACACATAAGGGTTTTCGGCTAGTATAGTGTTTTCGGCCCAAGTTGGTTTTCGGCTCTAAAGGGGTTTTCGGCAACTTAAGGATTTCGGCAACTTAAGGATTTCGGCTATAGGTGATTTCGGCTAAAGTGGATTTCGGCCCATAGTGTTTTCGGCTCATATGTTCTGTGTTGTAATTAATCTGTTAGTTTATTAATTCAGTTAGTTTTTGATGCAGTTAGTTGTCAACTCTGTTAAGCTAACAAGTTGTTAACTTTTATGGTTTGTTAACCTTGTTAAGTTGTTAACTCTATTTATTTAATTTACACAGTTAGTTATTAAACTTGTCTGTATGTAACTCTGTTTGTTCTTAACTACATTTGGTTGTTAATCCAGTTACATATGTTAACTCTGTTAGTTCTGATCCAACCATGTTATGGCTCATTAACTATGCCAAGTCAGTAACTGTATTAAGTATGTTATTGAATAATATGCTACAATAAACTGTGATTAACTGTTATGTGATGTGTGATTAACTGCCAAACACACTTTGTGATATTACTGTGATGATAGTTACATGTGAAATATTACGAACGTGAACTGATTGAGTATACGTGCACTATAGGACTTGACTGATTAATTGTGAGCACTTAACTTAGCATACCGAGCAAACAAGGTGAGTTCACACTCTTACCAAGGCATGGGATTCCCGGGGTTGGGAATGGGATTGAAGGAATGGATTTGTACTTACAATGTTACTAGACTATCTACCATCGTCCTCGGATGCGAAGGACACATACGTAAAACCTACGTATACTTGTACACATCACTGTCCTCGGTTGTGAAGGGCACTTACGTAAAACCTACGTAAACTTATACTCATTACTGCCTCGGGTTGTGTCAGGCACTTACGTAAAACCTACGTAAACTTATACTCATTACTGCCTCGGGTTGTGTCAGGCACTTACGTAAAACCTACGTAAACCCCCGCGTACCCCTGTCCTCGGTTGTGAAGGACACTTACGTAAAACCTACGTAAACTTTGTACGTACTACTGTTCTCGGTAAGAAGAGCACTTATGGTTGCGAATAGTCTAGTGTATATGCAAACATGGGAAGCCCCCACTAATAGAACATACTATTGGCCCAGTATAGCCGCACGTTACGAAACGAACTTGCATTTACGAACCTACTTACTGTGAACTTGCTCAACTAGTTGTTGACTCTCTGTTACATGCCTTGCAGGACTTTAGGTACCTTTGGAGCTTGCACGGGAGGCACGGTCGTTGTGGACATGGATCGTGAATGTGTTGTTAAACATTATGACATTTTGTACTTAAACTTATGTTGGGTTTTACATTATTGCTTCCGCTACACACTTGTTTATATTTGGTTTTGGAAACACCTATCGTATTGATGAATGACTTTTACTTATACTTATGTTCAATATGATTGGTGGCTTGATCCTGGTCATGTCACGCCTCCAAGCGGTGGTACTCCGCGTGTGGATTTTGGGGGTGTGACAGATTGGTATCAGAGCCATTGGTTATAGAGAACTCGGTTTTAATAAGGGGAAAACATTTTTATTAAAACCAGACTATAACCAGTACAGTGCTCAACGATCCACAACGACGCCTCGCTCCACGTGCAAGACTCAACATCCTAGGTAATATGGTACATGTTTTATTGCCTACTTGCTAGAAATACATAGAACTTTGCTCATGGTATGCTTAGATAAACGTAACAACTATTGCTTGAGAATACTAGTGTGCTCATTCTCTTCTGTCATTGCACTTTCGCGAACCTCTCTCAGTCATGTTCTCCTTGATATAAAGATCATGAGTGGACGCGTTAACCTAACTCAAGCCCAGTTGGCGGCTTCGATCACTGAACAAGTTACTGCAGCACTCGTAGCTGCCCAGGCAGGAGGTGTAACCTGCCATCACCACTTACTCTAGGATCTTTAGATCCTACTCCCGTAAACCAACACTCGTGCTCAAGTATGTTTACTCTTACGCACACGACAGGTCAACACGCTCAGCCACCTGTGTGCACGTTCCAAACTTTCATGGACTGTCGTCCTACTACTTTTAGTGGCACTGAAGGGGCCGTTGGACTCCTCCACTGGTTCGAGAATCTCGAATCGGTCTTCGAAATGTGTGAATGCCCTGAGGCTCGTAGGGTGAAGTACGCCATTGGTACTCTCGAAGGCACTGCGCTAACTTGGTGGAACGCGCAAGCCCACCATCTCCGGTTCCGGGGAAAACCACCGCCCAAAGGCCCACTGCGGTAAAACCAGGTGGGATCGGATTCTTTGAACTTGAGACCTAGGGCCTCAAACCCAAATCTTCACTTCACCAATGCGAATTAAGCTATAGCTCATTAGCGAAAAACCTTGTGTGTAGTGACTCAATTTTGTGTAAATGTGGTGTTATGTAGGCTGCCTGAGCAATGTGGGTTGTGTCCATCTGCTCTGCACACTGCGACATGACACGAGCCATGTGCTTATGTGGTGAAGGAACCAAATACCCGAATCGTCCTGTTGCTGAGTCATGCGGGTTTCAAATATAGTAAGCCTATGAATTATAGCTTTCCGTTCTGGGCGGGTTGGGTTTGGGTTGACCCACAAACACTTTTTCCATTAAAATAATATGTTAAGTATATATTTGATTCATCTGAGATATGATGCGACTCAAATCGACCCATTCATAAGTAGGTGACTCAGAATTGCCACCTTTACTGATTCATAAAACCAACCCTCTTAACCAGCTTACCTTCTGAACTTGGTGCACCAAAGGCCGTTAACTGGTCAAAAGCTGACGATGAAAATATCTTCTCAACAAACAAAAGCGTGCTTGGATGGTGTAATATAGATCCGGTTGAAGCTTATAATTCGAAGGTGAAATTCAAAGAAGAGTGTGATTGCAAATACGATGGTCTTTGAAGTTGCGTGGGGATGATATTCGTGTTTATGAAACAGATAAAGAGCATACCTTACGAATACGAGAAGACCTATTTTATAAACAGTTGGCTGCTGATTCACAAAACACCAAGTTGCAGTGAATATATGCATTTAGTGACGACTATACTGATATAGCCTCATTAGGTATGTAACGATAGGGAACTTCATAGTTTATTCTACGCTAACCTAGAATCCTAGGCGCAACAATTTTGACCATTTACTATAAACGGGTCAAAAGTTTTATGTCTAACAGGACAAGTGGGTAAATTTCTGAATAATAATTTAAAAGGAAATGCATCATATGCGTTGAAGGGGTTGGCTGTCGTCGATAGTGTATTCATATGCATAAAATAACCTAATTCGTTTTATTAAATAGAGATAAGATTTTTATTACTATACTATAGTTTTATAATGATATTTTACTCATTACATGTTAAAAGTGTTTGCCGGTCGACACAACTTGGCTAAAACTAAATTACCCACTTTGACCAAGTAGTTTATTCTCATAAACTTGTTGTTATATCAGTTTTATGCCTTTAAAAGGTCAACAATATTTTATCAATTTATATTTACATGTAGTACTATAGCAAATTACACTGGCGGCCAGGTGTATTTTTGTCCAAGCTTTATTTTCTGCCATTCACAGAGACAAGTTGAGGCATGAGTTGGCTAGAGATCTCACTACACAAACTGCTTGGGAAGCTGTAATACACATCACTAGAGATCTAACTCAAATATTTGCCCTTATATGGATTATCACCATGTAAATCAACAACACTTCATGATGGTTATGCTGATGCACAACTTGATGAACGGTGTGCAGCAGGCTTCATCGTAATGGCTTTACCTGTTAAAAAATGGTAAAGCTCTTATATCCTAGCTTTTCAAGAGTAGATGAGAGTATCTTGTCAAGGTAAGTTGTATTCTCAGATATTGAGCTTCTTGTTTGCTCTGTGGAAAGGTGGTTTGCCAATTGTTTATGATTTATAAATGAGTAAATGCGGGTTATGTTTTTTTTATAACAAGCCATCTGAGTCAAAATGTATAGCCTAAAACGCAATGGGTAAAATGGGCCTAAGGATTTGCTTTTTTAACATATATGATAATGACTGCAAAATAACATGTTTTGACCGTTACTGACCCATGCCCCCCGAGCGCCCACGCATATATACATTATATGAGCATACCGCAAGCGGGGCGTACACAAGTTGATAGCCAAAAGACAAGGGGGTGCATGCACTAATCGGCGTTTGTCTCAATTGCTGAGTGTTATGTGCCTTATGTCCAAGGCTTGATGCAAAACCACAATCGAGCCGGGGGTCTCATTGGAAGCAGCCTCTCTATTCCTACGGGGTAGAGGTAAGGCTGTCTACATCTCACCCTCCTCAGACCCTACCTTAGCTTTGCTATTGGTGGGATATACTGAGTATGATGATGATGATGATGATATATCAACTTGTGCCTCAATATTGAACAATTTGTTTACTTGTAGACGCCTGCTGCAGATGATGAATTTTATAGTGTTTGTAAAAGGCTGCCACTTTTGCTGGGAGCTTAGATTCTAGAGGACTTTATATATTTGATGACGACTTTAGTTTTGTTGTCTGGTTTGGCAGATGATTTACCTTTCGTTCCGTTTATTGGTTTTGTTTTTTTAGCATAGGGTATAATGAACCCAGTTAACTGAAAAAGTTAACACCATCCACCATCAAGCTCTGCCGTTTTCTATACGATGTGTTCTCGACCGAGTAGTTTTCAAAAGTTTGTTGATAATTTGTTTCTGATATCTGCTTTTGATTCGGGTTGAAACCCGTCCCGTGCGGAAACTCGTGTCGGCCTAAAACCGTCCCGTGCAGAAACTTATGTGTCTTTTGATGACAGATTTCGTAAAAGTATATTTGTCATTCTGTAACTTTTTTATTAGTAAAATATATTTGATAAGATCTTTCTATGAATATATTGAAAAATTATATTTGCAACAAGATATAAATTTTGTTATTTTCTCCTTGCAGATGGAAATTCGGTGCCTAACACCAAGAGCAAATATGAGGTTTGTTTTTTAACATATAATCTTGATATTGATTCTTTAATCACTGGCATACATGCTAAAATGCTACATGTTTCGGAAATGACAGATGGACAGACATTGATTCTTTTGTAAAAGATGCAAATGCTTCAGATGACCTGGATACCACATCAGATGTGTCTGATGGTAGAACCCCAAAGAGTGTAGAATCTTCAATGAGCAGTAACTTCATGTATACCTCTCAAGCAGGTGGACCTGGTAGCAAGGTACTTTTTCAGTAAACTTGATATGTATTCTTTTAAATCTGTGGATAGGCTTGTTAATGAACCGAACGAACACGAATATGGTCATGTTCTTGTTCGTTCATTTCACTTTAACCGAACACGAACATATAATCGAGCGATTTTTTTTTGTTCATGTCCGTTCATTAAGAAAATCGGTATAAACGGACATAAAGTTCTCGAACATAAATTTGATTGGATAAGTACAGAGATTGGGATTAGTGGTTTCAATAGGATTCAGATTCTTGTTGGGAAAATCTACATGTAGGAATTAGGAATATTATATTGAGCTTTATTTTTGAACGTTGGCCTCTAGAACATAAGCCATTATGTTGTTCTTCAAAATTGTGATTGCTTGATAGTTATACTTTTCATCTCTTGCAAAATAAAATTCACGTCATGCTCATTCATTACTGATTCTGGTTCCATGTTAATTCAGGCTACAAGCTGGAAGCTTGAGGAAGCTATTCAACTTTTTTATGTAGGAAAGCCGCAACAGCTGCATCATCTCCTTATGTTCCGCCACTAGGTAATGAAAGTGGTAACGAAATCACTCTGAGACTTACGGAGACATCTTTTGTTAACTTTACCCAATGGTCTTGTGTACCGGCCGGTGTGTGATTTCTTCACTTACAAAATAATCTTGGTTCATTTGCAGGTATGCGATTTCATCATTTTGTTTACTGTATAAACGAAAAACGACTAATGTAGATATGCTTTATATATATTCATTGGCAGCCAATAATTAATAGTTCATTTTCATTTTTCTGGACTACATACTTGAGTTTTTATTTATATATTATTGAAATGAAATCATATGCTTGATTTAAATCCAAACCATTGTTGAAATTTAAGCCATCGTAATTGTTCAAAGGAACTAATAGAGCTATCTCATAAATACAACGATCTCTTATTTTTAGCCTCATTATTTTTTTGTTTCCGTATTGTACGGATTTTGTGGTCTCTTCTTTTAACGTAATATTGTTTTCATAGTTATCGTAGTGTATGGATTTTGTGGTAGCTTACTTGTAGCGTAATATAACTAAAGACCCCTCTAAATACCAAAGTGTATATAAAACGCAACATGTTATCATTTAGTTGTCCTGTGTAACCGTTAAAAACTTACCCTGACACAAAGCGCGGGTGCTTATATATATACACGCACAACTTATATATGACTTTTATATCGTTTCAAGGTGTGAGTTATGTTCCTACCCTGTGTCGACTCCGCTGCAACGCGCGGGTTCCCTACTATGTTTTTAGATACATTTTTAGGGGATAAGTTTTTCAAACACTAATATTTTTCTAAGTGTCAAAATTTATAGAAATATTGACAGAGTTTCCCCTAAAAATGGAGGTTTCCCCATGTTTTCAAACACATGTGTTTATTTCCTTTTAAATCATCATCAAACATCAACAACTTATTCTACACTTATTAAGTTCCAAAATCAAGTAATTCACACTACATGATGAACTTAAAGTTTTGTAAAAACTTGTAGTAACTTACCATGTTATTTAGTAGGTTTAGTTACTCTTAAAAACATGGTTGTTTGTTTGTAAATCACATTATTAAAAGATTTGGTCCTTTACAACTTATAATCACATTTAAAAAAAAATGTTTATTTGTAACATCTTCTTGTTTCTCTAGCATCTTTACACTTATTTTATCACCCAAAAATAGTGTATGTTTAAGTAAAACCAAGATCTTCTAAAATCATATTTTAAACTTGGTTCTTTTAGAAAAGCCACTCATGAATCTTAGATTCACAAGATTACTAGCTTGCTTAGTTTAATATTTTTCCAAGAAATCATTCATTCATCAAGTTCATGATTTAACAAGAAGATGATTATTCTAGGTTGTTACATAATCATCCTCCCACTTGCTAGATTAAGTGTTTAAACATCATCTAGCAAGCTTCATGTGATGGTTAACATCATCAACTCAAGAAATCAACAAGCAAGTAACATACACTCACTAAACAACATCATTTTAGCAAGATTCCATTAGGTATCATCTTATATTTCAAGTTTCATGTGTATGTCTTTTAGTGTTCTTATGATAAACAACATGTTATATCTTTTAACCATTCAAAATATGAAGTAAACAAGATCAAGAGAGCCTTACCACTAGCTTCAAGCTAGGGAAGAATACTAGAACTTGAAGATGACAAAATGGTTGGATAAAAGCAAACGAAGAATGTCCTTGAAGATCTGTGAGTTCCACACTTCGTTAGTGACCTTCTTACACCTTAAGTGAGGCTTGGAATGGATGGATGGTGATTGGAATATGGTGATGGTGGTGGGACTACTTGCGGCCAAGAGCAAGGGAGCAAGGGGAAGGTATTGTGGTGTGTTGCAATGTTGGTGATCATGTTCTTATAACTCCCTAATCCTTATTAACCAATGGTCATTATGTCTTCTCTAGTACATACACATCTTTGCCAAATCCCAAGGAAATATTATGGAAGATTTGTGAAGATTTAAGTGATCTTGGTAGGGCCACCTTATGTGAACCGTATACATATATGGGGGGGGGGGGGGGGGGGCAAAGTGTAATTTCATTTCCTAATTACATGAATAAGTAAGCTTTCAAGTATAAGGTTTAGGGATTTAGTGTGTTATTATGTTATAAGAGATGTTATGGTGTTCGGGAACCATAACTAGCCAATAAATAATTAAACAATGCTTCTTGCAATATTTTGATGTTCCGGGTAATGTCCGGTTATTCGGTTAGTTACTGGTTCGTTAAAGTGCTAAATTGCACCGTTTAGAGTCTTTTAAGTATTCTTTTGTGACGCTTTCAATTCCCAACACTTAGGGAAGTATTCTAGACCATTTAGTCATGTTTCTGCATGGTAATATCTTGTTATATTGCCAAATTTTGCTGAATTATATAAAATTCAGCTTTTAAAGTGTATTTCGGGTGCTTTGCGTATTTTAGCTTCCGGAAAGTCTATATATAAACCCTTGTATGAACTCTTGGGTTTTAATGTATTCTTGTTGTTGGACCTACACCTAGGCTCCGATTCTATTGTCTAACTGCTTTCTGCAGATTTGTTGACACGACGTGTCTTACCGGTGAGTTTACTAGTATTTCTGACGCAACGCTGTTCATTAATGCATAAAGTAATTCTTGTAGTATAAAACGTGCATGAATTCACTTGTATAGTATGTAATCAGACAATGTTGACATTTAAGCACATAATTGCAGTCATTAAATAATAATTAAAGTGTACGGAAATTATCGGTTTGCTGCCAGTTGTCACAGTATATCCGTCTTGAGCTGCTCGATGCACTAATTGATTGTTGTTGTGATGATCTCCTGTGTATGTAGGGCACTTCTAGAAACTGTGATTTTATGTTATGATGAATTAGGGATGGATACTTGTGTTAATCAAATAGATTAGATCCTGTTTAAAGGGAATTCGGTGTCTTGTATTCATACATGGCTCATCCTATGGATTTAATGATTCTGTGTGCAGTGTGTACATTATATGGTTTATAAATGATCTGATTGATTATGGTCTGCAGTGACATAATTAGGGTTCTTAGTAAGCATGATTAGGGGTAATGATTAGATGATGATTGAACCTTGTATAGTAGAGAATGTGGTAACTGCTGAAACTCACATATTGACGAAACCCAGGTCGAGGAAACCCACATCATGGTGAAACTCCTTTCCCGACATAACCCATGCATGTCGACGAAACATGGAGGTTTCGTAGATGGAGGATCACGACGAAACATGGAGGTTTCATCGATGGGAGGGTTTCATCGAGAGGGCAAACGAAAACAGGGAACTAGGTTGATTTTTGTGATGGATGTTTATGATCATGCTAATAAAACAATGATGCCTACTGTTACTGATATTTATTGTTAATGATATCTACTGTTGATGATTCCTACTGATAATGATGTTTACTGTTAATGATGCTCACTGTTAATGATGTTAATTATGATCAAGTGGCATGTGACACCCCAGGAAAACCAGGAAACCAACGCAACTTAACTAGCTTCCTCAGTAACCACGCGCTAAATTTCAGGACGAAATTCTCTTAACAGGGGGAGAATGTGACAACCCGCAAATTACATGTAACCGTACAATCTATTAATGTTAATTAAAGTACTTGATGACTGTGTTGAATCATTTAACTGCTCTCTGATTACTGTGTTATACTTACATGTACTTGTTAACATGCTAGTAGTATACAGAAAAATTTCTAAATAGTCGGGTATGCTTTCCTGAGTGTTGAAAATTAAAAACGTTACAAAAATATATATATATATATATAGGACGCTTTACGGATTACTTAAGCAGTTTAACGAAACAGTATCGAACCGAACAACCGGACTTTACCCAGAACATAAAAATATTGCCAAAGTCATTGTTTTGACTTTTCTGAGCTAGTAAGGGTCCCCGAATACCCTAATACCCTTTATATTAATAAACACACTTAACCTCCTAACTAAACCTTTAGATTTCAACTTAAACCTAACTATACCATTATAAACCAACCCTTACCCCCCCCCCCCCTCATTTTGACGGTTCCAAGGGGTGACCCACCCCTTGCCATTACTTTGATTATTTTAATCACATATGTTTAGTATCTAGCTAGCACATTACATGTTGGATATTAGGAAATGAGATTATAAGTAAACACCATTGGATATAACCTTTCTCTCACTTCAAACCATCAACACCAAAAATTGCTCTCTCCTTCCTTCTTGCTTGGTCTCGGCCAAACACCATCACCACTACACACCCATCATCAAGCTTTTATCCAACCATTTTACATATATACAAGTGTGCAAGGGATCATACAAGAAGGCTCGGTGCTTTCGGAGTCTCAAGAACCTCTCTAGATTTCTTTTATCCACCTTGTTTACGTCTTGTTTCTTCCATAACCTTGAGCTAGTAGTAAGTGCTTCTAAACATCATCTTGATCTCGTTTAAAGTGGTTAATAGTAGATGTAATGGTTAAAAATCAAAAACACACATGAACATAACTTAAAGTCTTGAACGTAAGGAATAAAAGATGGATAAAGAGAAGATAAGTGTGTAAATCATGTAGATCTTGTGTTGTTATGATTCTTGATTGATTTCCTGATGATTTGCTAGTTAATATTGATGTTTGATGTTGTTGTGGTCACTAAACATGTTAACGGAATCAATCGAACACGAATTTGAAAGCTAAAGGCTGAAAACAGAATCTGTCCAGGCTTTTACAGCCAACTTCAGTTGGCTGTAAATAGGTCATAACTCAATGAAAAACTGATATTTTGAGTCTATAACGTGTTATTATGAAATACGGTTCTAATGGCACCAGAATCGTAATTTTTGGACTTCGTTTACTATTTTTAAAGTGTCATTTTGTAACAGCAGCTAGAGCTGCTGTTTTTCTGCTGAAAATATGCGTTTTGATTTCTGTCATAACTTGAGTTCTGTGTAGAGTTAGATCATGAAACTTGTACTATAGATGACCACCGATGTATTTGTTATTCTCTCACTGGAATTTCGTAAATCGGACTCTCGATAAATTTTAAATAAATTATTCCGTAGACTGTGGTCAGAAAAAGATAAATCTGAGTTCAGTCGGGAAAATGATTTTTTATAAAATACTAGTAATGAAATGGACCCCGATATTATGACACAATAAAATTTGGAACGTTTAATACATTCTGTAAAAATTTGGGAATTTTTGGAATAAGTGAACTATTTTATTAAAATGTCCGAAAACAGCCCGGTTTTGAATATTAATGCTGAAATGACATAAGTTGTAATTTGCATGTCTAAATGTCAGGTAGGTTATCTGTGAATGATATAACGTGTTATATGTGTTACGTGCATTATCGTATGTCTATTTATGAGTGGGGAATGGATGGGAAACTTATATGGGCATAAACCGTTAAAGTGATGCATGTTATGTGATAGATACGTGTAGGAACTTTGTGCTCTATTTGAAACCACTAAATGACTAACTGGTAATCATACTAGGACGTGATTGACCAACCTTGATTGTTAGCTATTTGTGAGAGTCAAACCGAGCAACCGAGGTGAGTTCACACTTTTCTACAAAGCATGGTAAATTCCCGGTGGGAATGGGTACAGGAATAGGGATTCCTCATCCTTTGGGATGCGTTCAGGAATGTGAATTCCTCGTCCTTGAGACGTGTTCAGGAATGTAAATTCCTCGTCCTATTGGGACGTATTAGACTTACTGGACTAGAACTCTATCAGCGAAGTCCCTCCCTTTTTGTATCGACTTAATCGCCGAGGCTATGGCGAGTGGGTCATTAGTTAATATAGGTTTAACAAACCTCACACCGTGCCAGTTGGACGGGTGTGTACTAATGGACTATGGCACGTCGGTGATGATAGACACCGACGCTAGGGCACAATTAATTTTCGTTAGTAGTCGATATGATAAACGAGTCTGGTAGTTTAAAATAATGGGGTAGCTCCCCACGGCCGGAGTGCCGGGCTGAGTAGCCAGGGAAGGTGAACATGGGATGGTTACCAAATAAACGTTTTTCAAACTATGGGGTGACCCCCATGGCTAGATAGCTGATTAAGATTAAACTACGTTTTTTGGGAAACAACTCTAAAATGGACAACCAACCGTGAACTCACTCAACTTTGTTGTTGACTCGTTGCTACATGCTTTGCAGGTCGCTAGATGCTTTTGGAGCTTGCACGAGGAGAAGGTTGTTATGGAATATGGATTGTTAAGTCCCGTACTAAACTTCTAAACCTTATGAACTTATTAAACCTACGTTTGGACTTTAAACATATGAACTATGGGACTTATGTTTTGAACTTACATTTTTTGCTTCCGCTGTCAACCTAAAGTCGGTTTACTTCCTTTTGGTCACCAATCCTATTGCGTTTGGTTTTATTTACTTAATTGTGTTGTTCAATATGATTGGTGGCTCGATCCTGGTCACGTCACGCCTCCAAGCGGTGGTACTCCGCATGGTGGATTTTGTGGGTGTGACAGATTGGTATCAGAGCCATTGGTTATAGTGAACTTTGTTTTAAAAAGGGGAAAAAGATTTTTGATAAAACCAGACTATAACCTGTGCAGTGGTCAACGATCCACAACGACGCTTCGCTCCACGTGCAAGACTCGACATCTTAGGTGATGTGGTTTATGTTTATATTACCTACTTGTTAGTTACATGGTACATTGTTCATGGTATGCATTAGTTAATGTGATAACTGCTATTTGAACCTTGTGTGCTTACTCTTTTCTGTCACTCCACACTTACGCACTTGCGACACCTTTCTTACGTGTGTCCCTTCGATGTGAAGATCATGAGTGGACGTCTCGACATGACCCAGGGTCAGCTGACGACCTTGATCAACGAACGGATTGCTGAAGCCCTAGCAACCCAAACGGGGAGTCAACCCATGCACCCTCAAACACGCATGGGCACCTTCAAGGCGTTCCTAAAATGCAAACCTCCCACTTTCGACGGCACTGGAGGGACAATCGGCCTTCTACACTGGATCCGGAGAATCGAATATACATTCGAAGAGAGTGAAAGCCCTGCCAGCAAACGAGTTGAGTACGCTACTGGCATGTTGCAAGGGAAAGCGTATTCTTGGTGGAGCGCACAAGTTCAGATGCTCGGATTGGCAGACGCGAATGCCATTCTCTGGAGCGACTTCAAGGATTGGATTAAGGAAGAGTTCTGCCACCTGGATGACCTTCTGAAACTTGAGATAGAGTATTATAGTTTGAAGATGGAAGGATCAGAGATTGAGGCATACACAAAGAGGTCCAACGACTTGGCTGCCTTATGTCCTAACATGTCACAACCCATATCTAGGCGAATCAAGCTATACCTCAGAGGCTTAGTCCCGGAAATCCAAGGGTCTGTAAGTGCGGCCAACCTTCCCACAATCCAGCAAGTCATTCGTTTGGCACACCAGCTCACCGATCAGGCGGTGGAAGGGGGCAAGCTTCCCAAGCGTATTAACGCTACTACTACTGATGCTCCCAGTAACAACAAGCGCAAGTGGGATGGAAATTCGGGCGAGGGTTCTACTCTAGTTCAGTCTCAGTCCCAGCAGCGAAGGATACAGGAACCCTAGTCAGCAGCCTTCTGGAAATCAAGGTCAGGGTAGATACAGGGGAAAACACCCTAAGTGCAATCGATACAGTTTGCACCACAGCAGGCCGTGCAACAAGGGTCGTTGTCAGAGATGTAACAAGTTTGGACATGAAGCCAAAGATTGTCGGAGCTCACGACCCATGAAACAGAATCGACAACAGCAGCCACAAGCTCCCCAAAACCAACAGCAACACCAGCAGGGTAATAAGGGATGCTTCCAGTGCGGTGCTGAAGGTCACTTCAAGAGGTACTGTCCACAGCTAAATCAAAATCAGAATCAGAACAACAACCAAGGAAATGAGAACAACAATGGAGGCAAAAACGGGAGTAACAATAATGGCAATGGCGCCCTAGGTCGCACCTTCGTGATTGGTCAGGCTGACGCAAGGAATGATCCCAACGTTGTGATGGGTAAGTTTCTTCTGGACGACTTCTTCGTTACTGTTTTGTTTGATTCAGGCGCTGATACTAGTTATGTGTCTTTAAAAGTTAGTCAAATGCTTAAGCGCACTCCAACACATATGAACACCAAACACACGATAGAACTAGCCAACGGTAAAAGTCTTGAAGCCACACACATAGTTAAAGGTTGTAACCTCGTCTTAGCTGGTCAGACTTTCTCTATCGATCTTATTCCTATCACACTGGGTAGTTTCGACGTCGTTATTGGGATGGATTGGCTATCTCACCATCAAGCGGAGATTGTTTGCAAGGAGAAAATCGTCCGCATTCCTCGTTCTGGTAAAGAACCTCTCATGATTCATGGCGACAAGAGTGGTGCTGTCGTAGGCATTATCTCTTTCCTTAAGGCTCAGAAGTGTTTGCGAAAGGGCTACACTGCCATTCTGGCACTCGTTACTGACACATCAACGGAAGAGAAGAGAATTGAAGACATTCCTATTGTGCGCGATTTTCCTGAGGTATTTCCTGAGGAATTACCTGGTCTTCCGCCTCATCGTCAAGTTGAATTTCAAATCGAGCTAGCTCCTGGAGTAGCACCAGTAGCTCGAGCACCATATCGTCTAGCTCCATCAGAACTTGAAGAATTGTCCACGCAACTACAAGAACTCTTGGAAAAGGGTTTCATACGTCCTAGCTCTTCGCCTTGGGGAGCTCCGGTGTTATTCGTGAAGAAGAAGGACGGTACTTTCAGAATGTGTATTGACTATCTCGAACTTAACAAGGTGACCGTGAAGAATCGTTATCCTCTTCCACATATTGACGACTTGTTTGATCAGCTGCAAGGGTCGAGTTACTACTCCAAGATTGATTTGAGATCGGGATACCATCAGCTGAGAGTCCGAGATGAGGACGTCTTCAAAACAACATTTAGAACTCGCTACGGCCATTACGAGTTTCTGGTTATGCCTTTCGGATTGACGAATGCACCCGCAGTCTTCATGGATCTCATGAACCGAGTGTGCAAGCCTTACCTGGATAAATTCGTTATTGTTTTCATCGACGACATCCTAATCTATTCTAAGAGTCAGGAGGAACACGAGCAGCATCTACGACTTATGCTGGAACTCCTTCGAACAGAGCAGTTGTATGCCAAATTTTCGAAATGTGATTTCTGGCTTCGCGAAGTCCACTTTCTAGGCCATGTGGTAAACAAGGATGAAATTCATGTGGATCCATCCAAGGTTGAATCGAGCAAGAACTGGCCTGCACCCCGTACACCAACAGAAATACGCCAATTCTTGGGTTTGGCAGGATATTACAGAAGGTTTATCAAGGATTTCTCCAAGATTACGCAACCTCTCACTTCACTGACTCAGAAGGGTGTCATCTATCGTTGGGGTGATGCACAGGAGTCCGCATTCCAACACTTAAAAGATAGACTTTGTAGTGCGCCTATTCTTTCATTGCCTGAAGGCACAGATGATTTTGTGGTTTACTGCGATGCTTCCATCCAAGGACTTAGTTGCGTGTTGATGCAACGTGACAAGGTCATTGCCTACGCATCACGCCAACTCAAAGTTCACGAAAGAAATTACACTACTCACGATCTGGAGCTGGGAGCAGTTGTTTTCGCCCTTAAGAGATGGAGACATTACCTGTACGGTACCAAGTGCACCATTTACACCGATCACAGGAGTCTCGAGCATATCTTCAAGCAAAAGGAGTTAAACATGAGACAACGCCGATGGGTCGAACTCTTGAACGATTATGAATGCGCTATCAAGTACCATCTGGGCAAAGCCAACGTTGTGGCCGACGCCCTCAGTCTAAAGGATACTATACCGAAGCGTGTACGTGCGTTACAGCTTACCATCCAACCTAACCTTCCCGCTCAGATTCGCGATGCTCAGGTTGAAGCGTTGAAAGCAGAGAACATCAGGGTGGAATCCTTACGAGGATCAAGGCAACGGCTAGGACAAAAGGAAAACGGTGCCTACTATGTTAACGGACACATCTGGGTTCCACTGTATGGAGACCTACGCGAGCTTATGATAGAGGAAGCACACAAGTCTCGTTATTCAGTACATCCTGGTACGGATAAAATGTACCACGACCTCAAGACTACGTATTGGTGGCCTGGCATGAAAGCTCACATAGCAACCTACGTTAGCAAATGTTTGACTTGTGCGAGAGTCAAGACCGAATACCAGAAACCATCAGGCCTACTTCAACAGCCAGAGATCCCGAAATGGAAATGGGAGCAAATTTCCATGGATTTCGTTACTGGTCTGCCTAGATCTCAACGCGGAAACGATACCATTTGGGTGATCGTAGATCGACTGACCAAGTCTGCACATTTTCTGGCTATCAAGGAAACGGATAAGTTTTCTACTCTAGCAGACATCTACCTAAAGGAAGTAGTATCAAGGCATGGAGTGCCAACCTCCATCATTTCCGATCGTGACGCGCGTTTTACTTCTGAACTGTGGCAAGCTATGCACAAGTCTTTTGGCTCACGTTTAGATATGAGCACCGCTTATCATCCACAGACGGATGGGCAATCTGAACGCACCATCCAAACCCTCGAAGACATGCTTAGGGCATGCGTAATCGACTTCGGCAATGGCTGGGAAAAACACCTCCCGTTAGTGGAGTTTTCATATAACAACAGCTACCACACAAGCATCCAGGCCGCTCCGTTCGAGGCATTGTACAGACGCAAATGCCTATCACCTCTCTGTTGGGCAGAAGTTGGTGATAGCCAAATCACTGGCCCAGAACTTGTAGTAGATACAACCGAGAGAATTGCTCAGATACAGCAACGAATGGCGGCAGCTCGTGACCGTCAGAAAAGCTATGCTGTTAAGGGAAGAAAACCACTCGAGTTCCAGGTTGGGGATCGAGTGCTACTCAAAGTCTCACCTTGGAAAGGTGTAGTCCGCTTTGGCAAACGAGGCAAACTCAACCCGCGATACGTTGGACCCTTCGAAATCATTGAGAAAATTGGCAAGGTAGCCTACAGGTTGAATCCACCTGAAGAACTCAGTGGAGTTCACAACGTATTCCACGTGTCAAATCTGAAGAAGTGTCTGTCAGACGATTCCCTCATAGTTCCCCTAAAGGAGCTCACTATCGACGACCAGCTGTGATTCGTCGAGGAAACAGTAGAGATAACCGATCGAGATGTTAAAATTCTCAAGCGCACCAGGATACCTCTTGTCCGAGTTCGTTGGGATTCCCTTCGTGGCCCAGAGTATACCTGGGAACGAGAAGACCAAATGAAACTCAAGTATCCCCAGCTGTTTAAGAAAAACGCAACCACTACTGAGGCTGAAGCTACTGCAGAATTTCGGGACGAAATTACAAATCAACGGGGGGATGATGTGACACCCCAGGAAAACCAGGAAACCAACGCAACTTAACTAGCTTCCCCAGTAACCACGCGCTAAATTTCGGGACGAAATTCTCTTAACAGGGGGAGAATGTGACAACCCTCAAATTACATGTAACCGTACAATCTATTAATGTTAATTAAAGTACTTGATGATTGTGTTAAATCATTTAACTGCTCTCTGATTACTGTGTTATACATACATGTACTAGTTAACATGCTAGTAGTATACAGAAAAATTTCTAAATAGTCCGGTATGCTTTCCTGAGTGTTGAAAATTAAAAACGTTACAAAAATTTATATATAGGACGCTTTACGGATTAATTAAGCAGTTTAACGGAACAGTATCGAACCGAACAACCGGACTTTACCCGGAACATAAAAATATTGCCAAAGTCATTGTTTTGACTTTTCTGAGCTAGTTAGGGTCCCCGAATACCCTAATACCCTTTATATTAATAAACACACTTAACCTCCTAACTAAACCTTTAGATTTCAACTTAAACCTAACTATACCATTACAAACCAACCCTTACCCCCCCCCCCCTCATTTTGACGGTTCCAAGGGGCGACCCACCCCTTGCCATTACTTTGATTATTTTAATCACATATGTTTAGTATCTAGCTAGCACATTACATGTTGGATATTAGGAAATGAGATTATAAGTAAACACCATTGGATAACCTTTCTCTCACATCAAACCATCAACACCAAAAATTGCTCTCTCCTTCCTTCTTGCTTGGTCTCGGCCGAACACCATCACCACTACACACCCATCATCAAGCTTTGATCCAACCATTTTACATATATACAAGTGTGTAAGGGATCATACAAGAAGGCTCGGTGCTTTCGGAATCTCAAGAACCTCTCTAGATTTCTTTTATCCACCTTGTTTACGTCATGTTTCTTCCCTAGCCTTGAGCTAGTAGTAAGTGCTTCTAAACATCATCTTGATCTCGTTTAAAGTGGTTAATAGTAGATGTAATGGTTAAAAATAAAAAACACACATGAACATAACTTAAAGTCTTGAACATAAGGAATAAAAGATGGATAAAGAGAAGATAAGTGTGTAAATCATGTAGATCTTGTGTTGTTATGATTCTTGATTGATTTCCTGATGATTTGCTGGTTAATATTGATTTTTGATGTTGTTGTGGTCACTAAACATGTTAACGGAATCAATCGAACACGAATTTGAAAGCTAAAGGCTGAAAACAGAATCTGTCCAAGCTTTTACAGCCAACTTCAGTTGGCTGTAAACAGGTCATAACTCAACGAAAAACTAATATTTTGAGTCTATAACGTGTTATTATGAAATACGGTTCTAATGGCACCAGAATCGTAATTTTTGGACTTCGTTTACTATTTTTAAAGTGTCATTTTGTAACAGCAGCTAGAGCTGCTGTTTTTCTGCTGAAAATATGCGTTTTGTTTTCTGTCATAACTTGAGTTCTGTGTAGAGTTAGATCTTGAAACTTGTACTATAGATGACCACCGATGTATTTGTAATTCTCTCACTGGAATTTCGTAAATCGGACTCTCGATAAATTTTAAATAAATTATTCCGTAGACTGTGGTCAGAAAAAGATAAATCTGAGTTCAGTCCAGAAAACGATTTTTTATAAAATATTAGTAATGAACTGGACCCCGATATTTTTACATGCGCAAATGCCTATCACCTCTCTGTTGGGCAGAAGTTGGTGATAGCCAAATCACTAGCCCAGAACTTGTAGTAGATACAACCGAGAGAATTGCTCAGATACAGCAACGAGTGGCGGCAGCTCGTGACCGTCAGAAAAGCTATGCTGATAAGGGAAGAAAACCACTCGAGTTCCAGGTTGGGGATCGAGTGCTACTCAAAGTCTCACCTTGGAAAGGTGTAGTCCGCTTTGGCAAACGAGGCAAACTCAACCCGCGATACGTTGGACCCTTCGAAATCATTGAGAAAATTGGCAAGGTCGCCTACAGGTTGAATCCACCTGAAGAACTCAGTGGAGTTCACAACGTATTCCACGTGTCAAATCTGAAGAAGTGTCTGTCAGACGATTCCCTCATAGTTCCCCTAAAGGAGCTCACTATCGACGACCAGCTGTGATTCGTCGAGGAAACAGTAGAGATAACCGATCGAGATGTTAAAATTCTCAAGCGCACCAGGATACCTCTTGTCCGAGTTCGTTGGGATTCCCTTCGTGGCCCAGAGTATACCTGGGAACGAGAAGACCAAATGAAACTCAAGTATCCCCAGCTGTTTAAGAAAAACGCAACCACTACTGAGGCTGAAGCTACTGCAGAATTTCAGGACGAAATTACAAATCAACGGGGGGATGATGTGACACCCCAGGAAAACCAGGAAACCAACGCAACTTAACTAGCTTCCCCAGTAACCACGCGCTAAATTTCGGGACGAAATTCTCTTAACAGGGGGAGAATGTGACAACCCTCAAATTACATGTAACCGTACAATCTATTAATGTTAATTAAAGTACTTGATGATTGTGTTAAATCATTTAACTGCTCTCTGATTACTGTGTTATACTTACATGTACTTGTTAACATGCTAGTAGTATACAGAAAAATTTCTAAATAGTCCGGTATGCTTTCCTGAGTGTTGAAAATTAAAAACATTACAAAAATATATATATATAGGACGCTTTACGGATTAATTAAGCAGTTTAACGGAACAGTATCGAACCGAACAACCGGACTTTACCCGGAACATAAAAATATTGCCAAAGTCATTGTTTTGACTTTTCTGAGCTAGTTAGGGTCCCCGAATACCCTAATACCCTTTATATTAATAAACACACTTAACCTCCTAACTAAACCTTTAGATTTCAACTTAAACCTAACTATACCATTACAAACCAACCCTTACCCCCCCCCCCCCCCCTCATTTTGACGGTTCCAAGGGGCGACCCACCCCTTGCCATTACTTTGATTATTTTAATCACATATGTTTAGTATCTAGCTAGCACATTACATGTTGGATATTAGGAAATGAGATTATAAGTAAACACCATTGGATAACCTTTCTCTCACATCAAACCATCAACACCAAAAATTGCTCTCTCCTTCCTTCTTGCTTGGTCTCGGCCGAACACCATCACCACTACACACCCATCATCAAGCTTTGATCCAACCATTTTACATATATACAAGTGTGCAAGGGATCATACAAGAAGGCTCGGTGCTTTCGGAATCTCAAGAACCTCTCTAGATTTCTTTTATCCACCTTGTTTACGTCATGTTTCTTCCCTAGCCTTGAGCTAGTAGTAAGTGCTTCTAAACATCATCTTGATCTCGTTTAAAGTGGTTAATAGTAGATGTAATGGTTAAACATAAAAAACACACATGAACATAACTTAAAGTCTTGAACATAAGGAATAAAAGATGGATAAAGAGAAGATAAGTGTGTAAATCATGTAGATCTTGTGTTGTTATGATTCTTGATTGATTTCCTGATGATTTGCTGGTTAATATTGATTTTTGATGTTGTTGTGGTCACTAAACATGTTAACGGAATCAATCGAACACGAATTTGAAAGCTAAAGGCTGAAAACAGAATCTGTCCAAGCTTTTACAGCCAACTTCAGTTGGCTGTAAACAGGTCATAACTCAACATAAAACTGATATTTTGAGTCTATAACGTGTTATTATGAAATACGGTTCTAATGGCACCGGAATTGTAATTTTTGGACTTCGTTTACTATTTTTAAAGTGTCATTTTGTAACAGCAGCTAGAGCTGCTGTTTTTCTGCTGAAAATATGCGTTTTGTTTTCTGTCATAACTTGAGTTCTGTTTAGAGTTAGATCTTGAAACTTGTACTATAGATGACCACCGATGTATTTGTAATTCTCTCACTGGAATTTCGTAAATCGGACTCTCGATAAATTTTAAATAAATTATTCCGTAGACTGTGGTCAGAAAAAGATAAATCTGAGTTCAGTCCGGAAAACAATTTTTTATAAAATATTAGTAATGAACTGGACCCCGATATTTTTACACAATATAATTTATAACGTTTAAGACATTCTGTAAAAATTTGGGAATTTTTGGAATAAGTTAACTATTTTATTAAAATGTCCGAAAACAGCCCGGTTTTGAATATTAATGCTGAAATGTCATAAGTTGTAATTTGCATGTCTAAATGTCGGGTAGGTTATCTGTGAATGATATAACGTGTTATATGTGTTATGTGCATTATCGTATGTTTTTTTTATGAGTGGGGAATGGATGGGAAACTTATATGGGAATAAACCGTTAAAGTGATGCATGTTATGTGATAGATACGTGTAGGAACTTTATGCTCTATTTGAAACCACTAAATGACTAACTGGTAATCATACTAGGACGTGATTGACCAACCTTGATTGTTAGCTATTTGTGAGAGTCAAACCGAGCAACCGAGGTGAGTTCACACTTTTCTACAAAGTATGGTAAATTCCCGGTAGGAATGGGAATGGGTACAGGAATAGGGATTCCTCGTCCTTTGGGACGCGTTCAGGAATGTGAATTCCTCGTCCTTGAGACGTGTTCAGGAATGTAAATTCCTTTTCCTATTGGGACGTATTAGACTTACTGGACTAGAACTCTATCAGCGAAGTCCCTCCCTTTTTGTATCGACTTAATCGCCAGGGCTATGGCGAGCGGGTCATTAGTTAATAGCGCTATTAGGTTTAACAAACCTCACACCGTGCCAGTTGGACGGGTGTGTACTAATGGACTATGGCACGTCGGTGATGATAGACACCGACGCTAGGGCACAATTAATTTTCGTTAGTAGTCGATATGATAAACGAGTCTGGTAGTTTAAAATAATGGGGTAGCTCCCCACGGCCGGAGTGCCGGGCTGAGTAGCCAGGGAAGGTGAACATGGGATGGTTAACTAATAAACGTTTTTCAAACTATGGGGTGACCCCCACGGCTAGATAGCTGATTAAGATTAAACTACGTTTTTTGGGAAACAACTCTAAAATGGACAACCAACCGTGAACTCACTCAACTTTGTTGTTGACTCGTTGCTACTTGCTTTGCAGGTCGCTAGATGCTTTTGGAGCTTGCACGAGGAGAAGGTTGTTGTGGAATATGGATTGTTAAGTCCCGTACTAAACTTTTAAACCTTATGAACTTATTAAACCTACGTTTGGACTTTAAACTTATGAACTATGGGACTTATGTTTTGAACTTACATTTTATGCTTCCGCTGTCAACCTAAAGTCGGTTTACTTCCTTTTGGTCACCAATTGTATTGCGTTTGGTTTTATTTACTTAATTGTGTTGTTCAATATGATTGGTGGCTCGATCCTGGTCACGTCACGCCTCCAAGCGGTGGTACTCCGCATGGTGGATTTTGGGGGTGTGACATGGCATGAGTAGGCTTTTACATCTAGCTCACTTAACTGTGAAGCGTTATTACGGAACATACATAAAAACTGTGGACTTGTTGGAGTCATATAACTGCTATGTGTTATTCAGAAACTCTTTTTCCAAGCATGCATCCCGTGGAGGGATATCGGGTAACGTTCCGGGGAGGAATGTCAGGTTATTGGGACGTCTGTTATTATACTCAGTTTCTATCATATAAGACCCCTTACATCTACCGATAGTTACCGGGGAGGCAACGAGGTTATTAGTTGATAGCGCTATTAGGATTGGCACCCTCACACCGTACCGGGGAGGACGGGCGTGAACTAATTACCTTGACCACTTGACCAATGCTTTGATAGAGGCATTGGGGTTGGGCAAATACATCTTGTAGCCATTTGTGGTAATCGAGTTAATAACAACATCAAAACAAATAGTTGAACTGTTTTATACACATATCTGGTAACTAAACGCGTTAACAAAACTTTGAACTCACCCAGCGTCGTCTGACACACTTGTCTGCATGCTTTCAGGTCGATAGATTTCTGATTATGGACTTGCTATCTGGGAGTGCGGGAGTGGTCATGGATCGAGACTCTTGGATACTAGTTATCTTGGTTTTGAACATTTGAATTGAAACAGTTGTTTAACAATTTACTTTATGCTTCCGCTGAATGTTTTCTCTGGTTTTAACTCATGACTTGGATTTACCTTACGCAATGAAACGAATGTTTTATTTAAATATTTATTATTGGTTCGATATGATTAGTGGCTTGGATCATGGTACGTCACACGTCCCGCGGTGTTTCCGCATGTGGTATCTTTGGGGTGTGACAACCATAACCTAATACTGGTCGGCTTGATCAATGTTAATGAATGTCATTCGTTATGTAACTACAACCAACAAGTTTGTCCACTTTATCGAAATCGTTATTAATTTGATATAAACCATTTTAATCATTTTCGAAACCATCGTTAAAACATCAAAATCATTTAACACATATGAATCACCCCAAAACAATCGAAAACTGTAAAATAGGGGAACTATGTACTCACATTGAAGTGCAAAGTATCCTCAATCAAAAGAACTCAACAAACTCAAGCAAATCAGAGAAAACCAAGCAGTACCTAGTAATCGGATCACTAGATAAATAATCGACACCTAAATCGGAAGATCAGATAGAATGAGGTTTCGTAAACCAAATGAGTATTGGGACTCATGTGATATGGTTTAACAAAGCCTACATCCTACATCGGAACCTATCCTAAGTGCTTACGACCCGTTATGACCCATTAAGGTAGCTTACGCTACTTTAACGCGTCGTTCGCGCAAACGCGCGTTCGAGACGTCTAACTAGTCCTATGACAAGTATTATATGCCTAAACATGTTTAAATATGTTGCATAATCAGTTAAGTGACAAAAGTTTAAGTTACATATGCTTAAAATCCAATTATGCATGAAAAGGGCATTTTGGTCATTTTCCTAAGGCATATATGTGACAACTGTCAAATTTGCATGCATCCGTACGTTTAATTAATAATGATTTATGCTTAATGACTGTGCTTAATTACAACTGTTGATTAAACTGCTTTCTGATTTCTGATACATACATACACATGCATCACATTCATACTGTCACTCCATTTATTATACACAAACTTTAGTGACAAACTTGATGCACAAAGCACAGTTAGCACACTGAACGGATAATACAGAAACATGGTGACAATGCCAGCACATCGACAGACATTGTTTTGAGGCCAGCACGAGCCAGGGATAGGATACTATGCTAGTATGATGTGTAGGGAAGTGAGGACCATAAGACTGTGTCACTAGGTGATAGTTTGAGTGCCGGGAAGTGCCAAAAACTCATTTTGAGTATAAAATTCTGCATTCTCAGCAAAAAATCAGCTTTTAACATACTCATATTGTGCAGAGAATTGACTAAATGGTCCTGAATGCTTTCCTAAGTGTTAGAAATTAATTGTGTTACAAAAGATGCATAAAAGACGCTATACGATACAATTTAACACTTTAACGGAACAGTACCTAACCGAACAACCGGGCTTTACCCGGGACACCAAAATTTTGTCAGAAACATTATTTTATTATTTTTAACTAATTATGGTCTCAAAAATCCCAACACACTATAAAGATATGTCATACACTTAATACCTTAGATAATTCACTAAACTTCCTAAGTAATCACCTACTTATATTAAAAACTTACAATTAACCCCCCCTCCATATTTTCGGTTCAAATAAGGGGACCCACCCCATCATCACAAAATCCCCTACTAAATATTCCTTTTAATTTTGATTGGGAGGTGATCTTGCCAAGAAATCATCATGATGGTATATAGGTTGGGCTAGAGATTAACCTCATCATTTCATCTTCACTACAAGTTCACTCCACCATTTTCTCACTCCCTCTCTCCCTCTCTCCCTCTCAGCTGCATATAACCGCCACCACCACCATCACTTCAACACTCATTCATTTGTTCCATTTTCAAGTCCAAATCAAGTGCTAGAAGAAGTCTTGCGAAGCTTGGAGCTTGGAGGTCTTGAAGAAACATCACACCTTGCATTATCATGCCATTTTCATCACCATTCTTTGTTCACAAGTTCATCCCTAGCCCTCGTGCTAGTTGTAAGTGTTCGATTTAACTTTTGGTCACTTCTACGTTGATTATTCGAAAGATTGTAGTTGATATTTAACTCGAGAACATAAAAAGAACATGAACAAAGAATATGAACATAAGTTTGCATGAAGTTGAAATCTGGTTGGATTAAGTTTGGTTAAAGCATGCATGATGTTTGATCGTTGATTTCTTGATAAACCCGTTGTTAGGACATTTGTTGATGCGTTTTAGTAACATTTAAACTCTAGAAAGCATGCTGATTAGCATTTTCAGCCAACTTCAACTGGCTGTAACTGGATCATTATAAATCGAAAAACTGACTTTCTGAAGCCTAAATTATGTGTTTTCGAAAAACGGATCAAATGGCACTGGAATCGTAATTTTTCGAGGTCGTTTACTATTTTTAAAGATCTATTTTTGGACAGCAGCTCAAGCTGCGTTTTTACTGCAGAAAATGTGTGTTGTATGTTTCGTCATAACTTAAAACCTGAGTAGAACTACCTCATGAAATTTATACTGTAGATGATCACTGTTGTCACTATAATTCTCCCACTGGAATTTCGTCAATCGGACTTACGATGAATTTTAGATGAATTAATTCGTAGACTGCAGTCAGAAAGTAATGAATCTGATTGCAGTCAGGTAAATGATTTTTTTGTAAAATATTGGTAAAGAACTGGACCCCAATATTTTTACAAAATAATATTTGGGTCGTATAAGACATTCTGTAAAAATTTGGGAATTTTTGGAATAAGTTAACTATTTTATTAAAATGCTCGAATACAGTCCAGTTTTGAACATTAAAGCTGAAACGACATAAGTAGTATTTTGCATGTCTAAATGTCGGGTTGGTTACTTGAGAACAATCTAACGTGATATATGTAAAAGAAAATGATATGCTTTTCAGCATGGACACCTCCATTTACAAAGGAGACTATGGCGAAATTTTCCGAAAAACCTAACACTTAGTAAATATTTTCTAGACAAGTGTTTACTAGCATATTTTAGACTATGTTTTTCAAACATAAAACTCGCCCTGATTTTTGTAACAAGATACTAAGTATCGGATGTTGGTTTTATACATGAAAATGGTTAAATATATATATTCTCTAAAAGGGACTTAAAAATATAATTTCAATACGAGCATAGATGTGTAAAATATCCCATCCTTGGGAAGGAAACGCGTATATAAAATACTTTAGAAGTATTAATACAAGAATATTGAATGAAAAAATATTCCAACACGACATATGATTAAGTTGAAATATTAATTATTTTGACAAATAATTGTCACTCGGAATAATACAAGAAACATAACTCAAAACCTTAAACTCTAAGCCAAGGCACGGCCGTTCGTCTAATAGACATTAGTACGTTGTAGGTTGTCGTGTAGCTGACAGAGTTTGAGACGGTACAAGACGCACTACTGTGAGTTCATGTCCCCCTTTTCTCTTAACTGTTTTCAGTTTTTATACTTCGGGGGTGAAATACATGTTACAATTATTACAGACACTTTATACATGGTATGATTAGTTTAAGGAGGGTTTACTACTTAGATCATGTGAGTGGGTAGGTAGAACTTAAGGCCATTAATCCTCGTTGTAGGACCGAGGGACATAAGTGATAGATCTATTCGGGTGTAGCGAGCCCCACTCCTGAGTCCGCTGAGTGGACCATGAGGTGACTATGTGCCTGACGCCAAAATCTGCTAGGTTTGGGTCTTCCTGCATCACTTCACACATATCATTGGCTTTGCAACCCAATGGTGATCTCTTTTTCCTTAATTGCTACATACCAGGGATTTTCATACATACAGACACATTACAAAGGTTTATACATACTCCTTACACATGAACTTGCTCAACTTTTGTTGATTTTTCAAACTACATGTATTTCAGGAAATTAGTAAATGGATCTGGCGGGCGTTGGAGTTTTTAAGCTGCGTTGTGAATAAAGATGTCATCCAAGTCATTAGGGCTTAGGAGACGTATCTTAATCCTGGACGAGATACGTGGTCCTAAACACGGGTTTGTTTTAAAATCTTTTGTTGAGTCTTTTTGAACTCCTTAAAACATGTTATGGTTTGTAACTTGAATTTGGTATCGACATTTCAAACAATTATGTTGTACTACTTTTAAACTTAAATTAATGGATATACATCTATTGGTTTTATCATATAGTGTTGTTATGATCGTATGCAATGGTATTAAGAAGTCACACCAATAATCACGCTTCCGCAAAAGTCAGGGTGTGACGATATAAACTACCTATCATACAACTAATTAAACGAAGTGGCCATAAGGTATAACCTCGGAAGGTTATTCCCTATACAACTATGGTCACTAAACATGCTTGGTCGGATCCTAATGATCGACGAAACGGGTCTAGTTCGAAAGTCTAAGCGGTGGTTAAGACCGCTTGACTTACGACTCTACACAAGCACTAGACTAAGATTGACGAGCTAAACATGTTGAAACATGTTTAACTAAGTTAGAAAACAAATTTTGATATCAAAACAAAGGGCTTTGATACCCAAGAATAGTTTGGTTTCAAAATACGCATAAATACGCATTTTGGCCAAAACTATTACTCGTCACTACACCTAATCAACGTGGTAATCATTAGGTATAGTCACAAGGGACTATAACCATCGTGATTACGCTCACGTTGCGAAGTTCAAATGAACTTCGTGTTGACCATAACCTGGTCAAAGCAGAAAGTCAAACACAGTTTGACTTTCGTACTTAAAAACGCATAAAAGCACGAAAGAATACTTACAAAGGGTCCAAGCTAGGAAGATTTTGATCAAACTACTCAGGTATGAAGTTATTGAACTCCAACTTAGAGTAATTCAGATCAAGGTGTGTAGAAAATGGAATGAGAGCTTGGGTTTATATAGTTTTCGGTAAACCGTTAGGATCGTTTCTCGCATTTCGTGTTTCGATCTAGGCCTTACACTTGGGCACATGGTTTTCAAAACCATAGGAACACTAAAAACTATCAAATACCAGCCCATAGCATCCAAATCAGTGGTTAGAAACCATCAAAACATAAAAAATGGACTAAATTCAATGTTTCTGAGCTGGTGTCTGTCGTGCCCGCGAGAGCCCAGTTTCCAGAAATGTCAAAAATGGTCCCTGCACTTGAAAAACTTGCATTTTGATGCATATTTGACACGTTTAAGCCCCGTTAACCCCATTTCAAAGCTCTAAAATGATGTTAAAGTATAGGGAAATCAAAACATGCTCAAAAACATCTCGGATGTCGGTTCGTTTGGTCGTATGGTTGCGTTATTCGGTTAATTACGACGGAAATCGTAACGGACGCAAAAACGATCCAAATTACGCGACGAATGGAATTTTATCATGCCAATCACTAAAATAAAATATTTTAATGATTACATAAATTTTTGGATGTCCGGATATATTCAGAACGTAAGATATGCGCGAAAATGAAAACTTATGCACTTTTTGACGCTTTTAGTCCCTATTGATCAATAAAGTTAATTTTTGCGTACCAAACACCTCAAAGCCTATTTCTAAGCTAAGTAAAGGATGTTTAGGGCATATTTAACTTATGATCAAGTTCCTGAATGTTCGTTACTATGCAAATCGGTATAGTTTCGCAGTTTAACAAAAAAAGTCCCTGCGATCGAACAAACTTGATTTTGACACACCAAACCATCCAAAACTTATTTCTAAGTTATGTAAAGGTTATTTAAGGTATGTCAAGCATATTTCACTATTCCGGAGTGTTTGTCGTGTTAAACTGACTGCGTTTAAGGACCAGTTTGCGTATAACTTTCAAGAAAGCGATTTAAACCTTCAAATCGAACTCGAATCAAATCGTAAAATCATCAAACACAAATACACACATAATAACACCAAAACACATATAATAACATCAAAACACATTGTTTTATTGATAATTAACATTGTTTTACATTATACATTGATTACAGAGCACAGTTGTCACATTTTCAGTACAAGCTTTGCACGTTTCCATGCACTTCTTGCACTTATCATCAGTTTTAAGCATAGATTTATGTAACATTTCAGAAGATTTAGATTGAATGTTTACCTCAGCATTAGGCACCATGACTTCTTCTGCCTTCTGATCATCCTCATTCTTCTGTTGTTTCTCTGCAACAGCTTCCTCTGATTTCTCTTCACTAGCTATCTATTTCTTCACATCCTTCACTAACTTCTCACTCTCAACCACAATCTCTTCAACTGTCTTCTTCTTTTTTTCTCCAAACTTGCATACATCACTTTGTAAATTTCTTCTTCAACCTTTTCTCTGTAATTTCGAATTTCTCTAAGCCCTCGAAGCCAAACACTTTCAATTGGTATAACAGTAACTAGTGCTTCAAAATCAACCTCATCTGGATCCACTGTCAGATTTCCTTTCGGATCAACGTTACATTCATACTCAGAATCCCATCTTCTTGACCATCTTGCTTCTTTGTGAGCATCGTACATACTGTCCAAATAACCTTGAGCTTCTATTTCCTCTCGACTCTTCTTGATTTTAGCAACCATTTCCTTGACTTTTCCATATTCTTTATCATGTTTACTCCAATCATACCCTTCATCATCATGAATTATACATCTCTTATCATCTACTTTGATGTAATCATCCCAATTAAATTTTTCATTTTGATGAATACTGGATTCACTACGATAACGAATTGTCAATACAGCATGTTTCTTTTCTTTAGAAGATCCTTCATCAATCTGCTTTCTTGTTGGTTGCTCGTTATTCTGATGATAGTTGGACTTTTTGTAGTAATCCTCATGAAAAGGATTCACGCTATCATCAACTTTGTTGTTCGAGCATTCCCTCTTGAAGTGCCATTTTTGTTTACACTTGAAGCAAGTTATCTCCATGAACCTTTGAGCTCTCTGGATCACACTAGCCATGCACCAGTGAATTTCCATGAGTTCCAACTCTTCTGGATCGACCTGATCGTAATCCTCCTGCGTCATGTTCGGATTACCGATCTTACCTGCAATTAAACCTTCATAAGATACCAGGATAGAAGCAAAAAAACTCATGTGTTGTTGAGCAAACTCATTGTTCAAATGTGGAGAATTTTTCCAATCTTGACTTGAACCAAACTTAGATGAAGTAGAAGAAGAATGATATCCTGGATAAAAGCTTGAAGATTTGTTGTTTGATGAATCACCAGTCTTATCTGCACTGAAAGCCGTTTTGATCTTTGGCGATTCATTGCTTTGTGGCATACCTCTTCTGTAATACAAATCAACATTCTGTTGATAACTAGAGTTAGACATTTTGTTTTGTTTTTGCAATAATAGATCATGTTCCTTTAGTTTCTCAATCAAACTCTCTAACGTCATCTCATTGAATTTAGCATCATTTTTTAACACAATCACATAGGTTTTCCAATCTTCCTCATGTGGCAATGCTTCGACGAGTTTATCAACCATCTCTTCTCTTTCTTTGTAGATTCCAAAACGCTCTAACTCAATTTTCAAATGACAAAACCTCTCAATCATTTGTCGAACACTCTCTCCTTTCATACAATCAAACAAATCAAACTCTTTTTTCAGTAACGCGATTTTGTTTTTCTTAATATCTTTTCCCCTTCAGCTTTTAAATTTAACGCTTCCCATATTGACTTAGATGTTTCACCAGGCTGAAGCAAAGTAAAAATATCCTCTCTAATGTCACCATTCTTAGCTCTTCATAATGTTTTTCTTTGAGTTTTTGAATATTGTGGAACTAAAAGTAAAACATTTTGTTCATTCACAGGTTTTTCATAACCGTAAATCATCGAAACCCAACTTTCATAAGCATAACCCTTCACCTAGTTTTCAAAACGTGTACTCCACCAATGATAATCCTCAATGTTCATTAGTTTAGGTGGTCGTTGGTGATTTCCGTAAACATTATCATGATTTATGTTTTCAGTTATGGTTTTTGAAATGCTTTTCGGGGTAACATTTGTGGTTTCTGATGTCTCGGAAGTGAACGCATTATAGAATTTGTTGTAAAACTCTCCAGCCATGATTCCTTTATTATCGCACCTTTTATTTTTTTACCTGCAAACAATTAAACAAACTACAAGCAAAGATTTTTAAACCAAACAATTAAACCATTTGAAGCGTATGAATGATGATCAATGGGACTCTTTGAGAATATGTATGGACTCCACACATGATTCCTTTATTATCGCACCTTTTATTTTTTTACCTGCAAACAATTAAACAAACGTACAAGCAAAGATTTTTAAACCAAACAATTAAACCACTTGAAGCGTATGAATGATGATCAATGGGACTCTTTGAGAATATGTATGGACTCCACAAAATGACCCGGATAACCACTTGATAATTTCTTGGATGGACGCCCAATATCAACCAATGGTCTGGATGGATTTTTAAGTCTATATCCGGATGGGATTAATTGTACACCGCGGATGGACAATGATATGAATAATATTTGTTCGGATGAACTTAGGACTCAAATGAGCGGATGGATATAATAACACATCATCCGAGCGGATGGCATCAATCACAACAATAAAACTGCTCGGATGAGGATCTTTATATTAATAAAATAACTTCTTATTGGACTAACCAATAAAACTGTTCCAAATAGCCCATGAAATGATATTCATTGAAAATCTGCTTTATTGTAATTGGACCAACTTTTATGTCAGAAAATTTCTCTTTAAGATTATAGTGGGCTCGAAAAACACTACACAATTGATAATACAAATCAATACCCACTATACTCAATTTCTATTGGACCACAAACTTATACAATAAAATTCTTCAACTCATCAGATCACATGTAATTGTCTCGAAAATGCTTGTATGCTTGAAAATGGAGTAATCTGTTTGTTGTTTTTTTTTTCTCAACAAATGATTTTCAATTTTATTGAACCAAGACTCCTGATTGGACCGAATGACTAGCCAATAGGCTTTCACAATTCATGTGACTATTCGGAACTCACTGAATATTTTCAAGATCAAGGTGTTTTAATTCAAGTCGCCTGACTTTTCATTAATTGTGAGATATTCTTATTGGACCTCCTAATAGTACCTCTTTAATTAGGCCGGATACCTTTCATATACTTATGAGACTTAACGTGACATCTCTGATCAACAATTAATGTTCAACAATTGTCATTAATTGTCATTAACTATTATGTGTTTTTATTTTACCAATGTATTATATCAAATTATTGGACCGTTTTAAAAGTGCTGAAGATTATTGGGCCGCAGTTATCTCATCCGGATGAGTTATATTGTTTACGAAAGGTCAAATACCCATCCGATCGGATGGGTCAAAGACTTGTTCCGGATGGCTGACAAATTGTACGAATGACTGAAATAAGGTCCGGATGACTTACTTTGGTCCGGATGGACACTAATCTCATTCGAATGGGCTGAATAAAGGTTCGGATGGCCTAAAAATTACCCATCCGGGCGGATGGTCTCAAAAATGATGAACACAACAACGAAAACGATCAGATTTTTATTGGTTTGACCTCGAAAAACTTTGAATTTTGTTACGAAACTTTGTAGGATTATAAAACCATGTTTTGCGCACAACATATCAAACATTCAGCCATTTTTAACTGTAAAATCGTTGTTAATTTTGAGATTTTGGTTAAAAAAAGTGAAGAAAATGAGATGAAGAAGAAATGTGACAAATCTGATCCGAATTTCACTTTGAATCTGATGAAATTTTGTAGAATCCTTGCGTATCTGATCCGAGCAATCGATCTCCTGCTCGGATACCACTTATAGGATCGGTTTTGACTCCAGAACGAATGCGAAACGACACGTACGACGTACGACGTGCGGAATCCGTGCACGTGTGTGGTCCGAACACAAGAACTAATATAATGATGATTCTATTGATCGTGTGACAAGATAAAAGCAACGTGAATCACCTTCTTGCTACTTTCTCTCTCTAAGATCCAAAGCTCTCCGAAAAGTAACAAGATGCAAAAGTTCAAAAATGAAACCTATCAGGGCCTATTTATAGGTAAGGCACATAATGAAGTTCTCATTAATTACAATAATGCCACCTTGCTACTAAAAAGCCTTTCCTCTATATTTTACAATATAAAACCTTGTTTCATTCCATTTCTGCTACGATTCAGAATTGACGAAGGCGATAGACATTCGTACACTCACACAGACTGTACACGGACCGTATACCTAGGACCTCTACGGTCTGTAAAGCTTGCCCAGTAAGCAGATTTTGGACAGCAGCTGGTTTTTTATGTCTTGGATCCTAAGATTTCGTATTCTCCAAGCTTGTACCTGCATTTGACACTTGTTAGGAACTCCTTTGATCAATGCCACCTCATGGGACACTTGTGATCATCTTGTGGCATCCAATTTACTAAAAATAGCAAGCATCTTCCACCATTTTCATTTGCTCATTTCATCTTTTCTTTCTCCCTCACAATTGGAGCTTGTTTCCAGTCATTGGAAGCCTCCTAATTTGAGTTCTTATAGTGTTCTTTAACACAAGTAAGTACTCTTCCTAGTTCTTTCATTATTTTAGCTATTTTGAGCTAAAAGTCAAACAGGTTGACTTTCTGTTTGACTTTCGGTTCTGACCATAATTGGTCAAGTCAAAGTTCAACTGAATTTTGCAACGTGATCGTAATCACGAAGATTATAATCCCTTGCGATTGCACCTTCTGATTACCACGTTTACTAGTCAAAGTGACGAGTCAAAGTTTCGGTCAAAGATGCACAAAATGTGCATTTTATGATGAAACTATTTTCGGGTCAAGTTTTGATACCAAATTAGTTTTTATAACTTAGTTAGACATGTCTAACTCATCACTTCAAGTTTAGTGCTTATTTAGGGTCGTAAGCTGAGCGGTCTTGACCACCGCTTTTATCTTTCTAATCCGACTTGTTTGGTCGATCTTAGGATCCGACCAAACACATATTTGTGACCATAGTTGTATATGGAATAACCTACTAAGGTTATACCTTATGGTCACATCGTTTGGTTAGTGTTATGATAAGTCGCTTCAATCTTCTTTAAAAATGACCAAAATGCCCTTTTTGCGCATAAATCCATTTTAAGCATATGTAACCCAATTTTTGACATATAAACTGATGTTACAACATTATTAAACATGTTTTGGCATATAAGACTTATCATAAGACATATTTAACCATCCAAACATATGTTTATGCAAATGACCCGTTAAAGTAGCGTAAACTAACTTAACAAGTCATAACGGGTCAAAAGCACTTAGAATCCTTTCCAAATCAGAATGTTGAGTTTGTTAAACCATATCATATGAGTTCCAACACTCATTTGGTTTATAAGACTTCATTCTGTCCGATCCCCCGTTTAAGTACCCACATATTAACATAGTTATCCGATGTTAGGACACACTTGAATCCTTGATCTCTTGAGCATTGTTTAATCATTCGAACAAGACACTTACGCAATCCCAAGTGAGTACGTAGTCCCCTCTTTTATGTTTTGCAAATGTTTTGGGGTGATTCATATGTGCCTAACATTATTTCATGATTTTGAAACTATATGATTTCATATACATAGTACTTATTCATAAACGATTTGAAAGTATTACCTATGGCTTAAATAATGATTTTCAAAGTTTGTAAGACTATTGTTGGTGCGTATTTGTATTCATGCCTAAAATACATTCATTAACAATGATCAAGCCGATTGGTAGTATGATATAGCGCTATAGGACTTGACACCCCATTCCCGCTTCATAGGTTTGTTTGGAAGTTTAGTTAGGGAATGTCAGAAACCAAGTTTACACCAAATAGATTTACCTTCATGGTAAATCTATAACGTTAGCGAATAAGGTTTGAATGTATTATCAAATGACCACAATGTGTTTTTGCAAAGTTTTCCAGTTAAGCCATATAGTTTATCCTTTATTGATTGCATAAACCAATGTCTATTTTGATATACTACCAAAGTATCGTTTGATATACTAACGATGCTCTCATTTTTAAACCAAAGTATATTTTGATATACTACCAAAGTATAGTTTGATATACTAATAATGCTTTCATTCTAAAACCAAAGTATAGTTTGATATACTACCGATTCTCTTATTCACGAACCAAAGTATATTTTGATATACTATCAAATCTCTTATTCATAAACCAAAGTATATTTTGATATGCTATCAAGTTAACTATTTCAAAACTAAAGTATATTTTGATATACTATCAACTCTATTATTTCAAAACCAATGTATAGTTTGCATATACTACAAATCCTTTTCATCAAAAAGCAAAGTATTTTAGATATCAAATTTTTATCAAGGATTCATGGCTATTTTTGAAATCGTTTAATCCTTTTGTTTTAAATATCTAAAGCCATGAATCTTAATCACTAAAACCTATGTTACTCACAAGCATTTTTATGTTGACGTTTTATTTTCACATATGTTTCAGTTACTGTTATGTGATGATTGTTAACGCATGCTACACATAGGATGGACTTGGGCCTTAGCTTGCCTTAAAACTTGAAAGACGATTATTTGTATTTGGTTGATTGTAACAAAATAATGTAACTTATTAATTCAATAAAACAAAACTTTAAATACCATATGTTGTGAAACAATTTCCTGTAACGTGATTCCCTGATATTTCCGTCATGGTTTGTTGTATTACGCGATCGTGTTGTTATATCATCGTTGATAGGCTGACAAAGTCAGCACATTTCTTGCCCATAAAGGAGATGTATAGCTCCAACAAGTTGGCAAAGTTGTACGTGGACGAGATTGTGTCCCTGCATGGTGTGCCAGTATCTATTTTATTTGATAGGGATACTAGATATACTTCTCATTTCTAGAAAAGTTTCCAGCAATCCTTTAGCACCAGATTAAACTTGAGTACGGCTTACCATCCTCAGACAGATGGATAGAGTGAGCGTACAATCTAAACGTTGGAAGACATGCTTAGGGCATGCATGATCGACTTGGGTGGTAGTTGGGATGACCATCTCCCGCAATTGAATTCTCCTATAACAATAGTTATCATACGAGCATCAAGGCTGCTCCTTTTTGGCCTTGTATGGGAGAAAATGTCGAATGCCCGTTTGTTGGGCTGAAGTTCGGGAAGCCCAACTATCAGGACCGGAGATTGTCCTCGAGACCACAAATAAGATAATACAAATCCGTGATTGTCTCAAAGTTGCTAGAGATAGGTAGAAGAGGTACGCTGACAAGAGGCGTAAGCCTCTTAAGTTCCAAGTAAGGGACAAAGTTTTGCTGAAGGTATCCCCCAGGAAAGGTGTGATGCGCTTCGGAAAGAAGGGCAAGTTAAGCCCAATATATATTGGACCATTCGAGATAATCGAATGTGCCGGGTCTTTAGCTTGTAAGCTAAACCTGTCGGAGGAGCTTAGCGGAATTCACAATGTGTTCCACATCTGTAATTTAAAGAAATGTCTAGCCGATGAGTCGCTAGCAATGTCACATCATGATGTGCAGATTGATGAAAACCTGAGGTTTGTTGAGAAACCAATTTCGATCGAGGATCGACAGGTTAAGAAGCTCCGACAGAAGTATATACCTATTGTAATGGTTAAATGGGATTCCCGTAGAGTCCCCGAATATACATGGGAGGTTGAGTCCACTATGCGACAAAAGTACCCCCATCTTTTTGAATAAAATCTCAATGTCGAGATTTCTTTTAAGGGGGTGAGGATGTAACACCTCATAAAATCGTGAACAGTAATGTACTGGCACGTGTCCATACTCCCAATTGTGCCTAATGTTGGCCGGGAGGGACTAATTTTCCAAACATTGAAAGTATGAATGTGGAGGGACTAAAGGCATCAACATGCTGAAACTATGCCTCTGAGTGACCCTTTATGAACTGCAAGCTTGATGCTATACAATCGTGTATATACTCTCAAAATAAGCCAAATATTGGACGAGAGGGACCATTATTGACAACATATAAAAGTTAGAACTTGGAGGGACTAAATTGTCACACCCCGAAATATCAGAGCATTGGCGTGACTGGACTGGTATCTTCATTGCACAGCGGAAGCAAATATAGCAAAGACTTTCTAGAAATTAAACGCCCGCTAAGTACTCGACTCCAGATGGTTCTCCTATTCCAACCGTGCCCTGTCTTAGAACTGTAACCTGAGAAAGAAACATGCGAAAAATCAACATAAAGTTGAGCGAGTTCATAGTTTGTTCGTAAAAGATTTGAGATAAATCTTTTGAGTTGTGAAAGGTTTGAAATAAATCTTTGGAATAACCGGTTTTTGAAATAGTATTGAGAAAATGAATTTAAAAATCATTTTCTTGCCAAGTTATATGGAAACGTTGTGTTTGTAACACGTTATGTTCATAAAACCATGTATTTGTAATGTTCGCATAACCGTCAATGCCCACCCTGACTTTGACTCCATACCCGCATAATGCTTTGAATTTGTATAAAACATGGTAGTTAATTTGTATGAACAAGAAGTTCCGTAAGTATAAAATCCCTAGTATGTAGCAGATAAGGAAAAAGAGATCACCAATGGTTTGCAAGGCCATTGATATGTGTGAAGTGCAAGTAGGAAGACTCAAACCTAGCGGATTTTGCGTTGGGCACAAAGTCACCCCGAGGTCCGTTCTGCTGGGCCTGGGGTTGGGCTCGCTACACCCAGATAGATCTACCGCTTACGTCCCTCGGTCCTACAATGAGGATTAATGGCCTCCAGTTCCCGCCTACCCACTCACATGATCTAAGTAGTAAACCCTCCTTACGCTAATCATACCATGTATAAAAATCCCTGGTCTCCCCGACCCAATCCCTGGTCACCCTGACCGAAAATCCCTGGTCACCCTGACCGAAAATCATTCACATTTCAAAAATAAGCATTTGCATCATACTTGGTACTCGTTCTCACCAAGAGTGCTTCTTGTATTTACCCGTAGTTTAGAAAACTAGAATTCGTGGGTATGCATATTCTGAAAAATACGTTTGTTTGAAAACCGGTATGTTTAGTATAAACCTTTCGTAAATCATTGGTGTTCCTCGAAATCCCTTCGTAATATGATTTAGAAATACGAGTTTTGCGTTTGTTAAAAACTTTGTATGTTTTTGCAAAACGTGCATGTCTTTCCACCCCGAAAACATTTACAAAAATGTAAAACCGTAAAAAGTGGGGTTATGAACTCACCTGAATATTCCCTGTGCAAAGCTAGCTAATTACGACTTCGATGATGTCGTTTCCAAAGTGAGACTCGCTAGCGTGCATTCTACAATATTCCTAACAGGGAATATCTAATAAGTTTCTAAATAAAAGCGGTAACTAGTCTACGTGTCACTGAGCTCTACCGAATCGTTAATCGAATGATTCAACGGTAAGTTGTTAACTTAATGGAAAAGATTAAGTTATACGTGTTAAGTCTCGTTTAATGTCAGTAGCAGTTTAGTAAGTCTTGCAAAAGACTTGGTTTCCGAGAGACTTAAAATGAATAAATATTTATATAAAAATATATAAATATATCGTTGTAAGTGTGTTAGCCATCTCGAGTAGTCATACGTGTATAAAAGAATATTTCTATGAAAATATCATATAACAAACTAGTATCATATATCGCGTTTCGTATGAAAGTAATATATAATAACTTGTATTATATATATCACGTCTTGTGTATATTTGCCAAAAATATACGTATATGCCGTTTCGGCGCTTGAAATAAATATAAAAACTTATATTTATTTAATGGAGTTTTAGCGTTGAAGTCGTTTAAAATAAATATAATAGTTATATTTATTTTATAAAAGAAGTCATATGGTTTGTTATCTGAAATAAATATACCGACTATATTTATTTTTATAAAAGAGTTGTTGAAATATCCAAGTTTAAAATAAATATAAATACTATATTTATTTTTGTAAATTACTTTCTGAATCGTCGTTTTCGAAAATCGCGAAGTGTTGTCGAAAGTAATTATATGCTTTTGCTAGTTTTCATAAAAGTCGCCTGATATCACTAGTCGTCGTTTCTCAATAAAACATGTTTTGTTTTATAAATAAACGCCCCTTTATTTTACGGATTTTCTCGAAAAACGGGCAGAGTTTCCTCTGTTTCTGGACGCCCCCGACAACACAAGTTGTCGTTATTTTTCACAATTCAATCAATATATATGTAATGTTTGTCACTAAATCAAAACGTGTACTATAATTAATTTGGGTTCGAGCTCGTTGTCACTAAATATTAAAACTACATAAAAATAACATAATAACTTTCATCGTTAAACCTTTACCATTTCTCGTGTTGTTTCGTGAAAAAGTTGCCTGAGTTGATCAACGGACCGAGTCAACTCACTGTGTTGACCTGAGTTGACCGAGTTGACTCGGTTTGACCGAGTCAACCGAATTGCTTCATAATCTGACCCGCACCAAACTGTTTGACCCGCACCCATAATGAATCTGACCTGAGTTGACTCGAACCCGACTGAGTCGCGGAACCCGAAACAAACATAACTCGAACCCGAACCAAAACATCACCCAACTCGAACCAAAACTATCATCTAACTCGAGACTTGAACCGTATCTGACCCGAGACCGAACCGGGTTGGATCGAAGCCGTCTGCAACTGACCCAGACCCCTCACGAGAGTTGAACCAGTCACGAACCCGTTGAGTCTGACCCAAAACGTTACGAAATTTGACCGCTGACCTGCGGAATCCACCGTCGCCGCCTCTTCCGCCGCCGCGAGCGGCGTTGGTCGCCGGTGACGTCGCCGGAGACGGCACTTTGCCGTCGATATCTCCCTTTCTCTACTCTCTCTCTCCTCTCTGCTCGATTGTCGCACCACCGCTCACCACCACCCGATGATGGTGGTGTGGGTGGTTGTCGGAAGTCGCGGCCGGAAGGGCATGGCCGGCACCGGCCGATGTTCGGCCTGAACAGGAACTCGAGAGGGAGAGAGGGATGAATAGAGGGTCCATAGGTGTGTGGTTCATGTTTAGGGTTTCTCTCAAAGGAGGTGAAGAGGATAATAGCCAGTGGTTTGTTTGTGTAGATGGGGGCTTGTGTGTTAAAGACAAGTATATATAAATAGAAAAGAGACATGAGATCTAAAAGAAATCTTGTATATCTATTAGAGATTTTACAAATCTCTTGTAGAGATTTACTAGGATTTTTGGAAAGATTTTTAGATCTAATATATTGTATGTGCGGGTTTAGGCTTGTGGGTTTTGGGCTTGGGCCCAGGGCCCACAAGCCCGTCTCGTGTGTAAGTGGCCCGTAATTCCTACGAGACCCGTTGTCAAAACTTGAGCTCCGCAAAACGTCGTAAATCAAAATACACAAAAATACGGTCGGTAGTCGTTGTTTGCGCGCCTGTTCGTCGGTCACGGTAATAATCGCGGAAAATTGTATCGTTGCCGTTTTTAATCCGTTTTTCGATCCGGTTTCGACTGTAATCACTAAAATTTTACGGAGCTAAATATAGCGTAAAAATTTAATATTTGTCGGCGTTGTCAGTATATCGTACGGTTTCGTTTCGTTGCCGTTTAACGTTTCACAGGCTTCTCTGTAAACCACCGTTCGCGCACTGTAAAGTCGGATAAACGTTCCTAGGCATTCCCAAGGCCTAATTAAGTTAATTTGTGCCGTAAACACTATTTATTATCGCGTTAATTACCTGTTAATCACGTAATTAAGAGCCGTAAATTACGAGTTGTCACATAAATATGACTACTTGTGGAATTTTCTGATTTTTGGTAATCATATACGGGCCATAGACTTGATGTCTCTACGGTCCGCAAGGAAGGGCGGAGAAATCTGGTGCACCAGGTCTCTACGGACCGCAAGGAGGAACCCTCTACGGTCCGTAGAGGGGTGCCAGCGACCAAAAATGCCTTGGAGCCCAAACAAAAAAGTGTTAAACCATTAACTCGAAACAAGGGGCTGCATGGCTGCTTGTGACACGTTAAGGGACATGTGTACTGATCTCTAACACTCTCTAAACACCTCTGATCATCCCATGAATCCTCCACAAGGTTAAATATGTGACATCTGTGCTTGTGTAATCATTGTACTAACTCTGAACAATTCAAATATCAATAAAACAATGTATTTTGATCCCAATGTTTGTTATTTATGTTTGACATTTTACACGTTTTGATTTTTGATCGATTTTAAACTCTATATCTCTTTCTGGAAAGTTATACGCAAACTGATGCGTAAACGTAATCAGTTTAACGCGACAAACATTCCGGAACAACAACATAAGCTTAACATACCTTAAATAACCCTTACATAACTTAGAAATAAGTTTTAAAGGGTTTGGTATGGCAAAAACAAGTTTATTCGCATACAGGGACTATTTGCGTCAAACTGCAAAAGTCTGCCGTTTCGTATGGCAACGTACATTTCGAAACATGATCATAAGCTAAACATACCATAAATAACCTTAACATAGCTTAGAAATAAGCTTTGATAGGTTCGGTGTGCGAAAATATGCTTATTTGATCTTACAGGGACTAAAAGTGTCAAAAATGGCGTAAGTTTGCATCTACGCGCATATCTTACGTTCTGACCACATCTGGACATCCAAAATTTTTGTAGACACTAAAATATTTTTATTTTAGTGATCGGAATGCAAAAAATACCATTCGTCGCTTGATTTGGATCGTTTTCGCGTCCGTTCGAGTTTCATCATAATTAACCGAACAACGTGACCGTACGACCAAACGAACCGACATACGTGATATTTCCGAGCATATTTTGTGTCCCCTATACTTTAACGTCCTTATAACACCTGAAAAATGGGTTAACGGATGTTAAAAACGTCAAAAACAAGTTCAAATACGTGCAGGGACCATTTCTGCCAAACTTTGAAACTTCTGGCCTACCCCTCGCGTCGCGCCATAGCCTAGGGGCTGTGCTGTGGTGCCACGCCACCCCCTGATCTGGGCAGAAAAGTTGTTTTGGCAATACAGCTGAAATCCTTGGTTTTGTTTGGTTATTTTAAGTACTTAATGATCAATCAAGTTAACACCTCTCCAAGGCTTTAAACCTGCACCAAGCACTTGTGTGGACCAGATTATTGCTTGGGCAATACCTAACACACATGGCATGATCTTGTTCTTCATCCAAAACTATAAATAGCATGGCCATCTTCTTGTTTCATTGCTCATTTCATATTTTGGAACTCTAAGTGGAGGAATCCCTGCAAAGGAGCCACCTACCTGAGTTCTAAGATCATCCTTCTAGCCTTTGAACACCAAGTGAGTGTTCTGTCATGGCTTAAGTAGTGATTTTCAGCTTTGTAGAGCTGAAAGTCAAACTGTTTGACCAACAGTTTGACTTTTGGTTTTGACCATCAATTGGTCAAGTCAAAGTTCAATTGAACTTTGCAACGTGATTGTAATCACGATGGTTATAATCCTTAGCGATTATACCTACTGATTACCACGTTGACTAGGTGTAGTGACGAGTCAAAGTTTCGGTCAAAATGTGTTTTAGCGCGCATTTTGCAACGGAACTACTTTTAGGTATCAAAACACTTTGTTTTGATACCAAATCAGTTTTCTAAGTTAGTTAAACATGTTTTGACATGTTTAACTCATCACTACTAGTCTAGTGCTTGTTTATGGTCGTAAGTTAAGCGGTCTAAACAACCGCTTAGACTTTCGAACCCGACCCGTTTGGTCGATCATTAGGATCCGACCAAGCATGTTATGTGATCATAGTTGCATAGGGAATAACCTGCTGAGGTTATACCTTATGATCACATAGGTTGGTTAGTTATTCGTTAAGTAGTTTATGTGCCCATAGAAAATGACCAAAATGCCCTTTTGAATCATAAATCCATATTTTACATATGTAATCAACTTTTTGACATATAATCTGATTTAGTAACATGTTTAGACATAATTGGGCATGTAAGACTTGACATAGCACATAGTTAACCATCCAACCTTAGATTTACGCAAACGACGCATTAAAGTAGCTTTAACTACCTTAACGGGTCGAAACGGGTCAAAAGCACTTAGGTAGACTTTCAAATCAGAATGTTGGGACTATTGAATCATGCCATATGAGTGCCAATACTCATTTGATTTATAGAACCTCGTTCTATCCTATCTCCCGATTTAGGATCCGTTTATTAACGTAGTTACCTATATTAGGTGTCGTTTGAATTCGTGATCCTTGGAACTTTAGTTTGTCTTATTCTCAAGACTAATAAGCAATCCCAAGTGAGTACATAGATTCCCATCTTTTACCACTTTCAAATACTTTGGGGTAATACACATGTGCATACATTGTCAGTTTTGTGTTTTTCATGATTTTATGACATAGACATGCTAGTTTCACCTAGTACACATATAGTACATGATTTCAACTATGTTTTGCTATGTATGTTGACTAAGCATGCTAGCACATTGATTTCATAGATACCTTTGTTGCATATGTTTACTCAGCATATGGATACATTGTTTTACATGACACTTCTGCTATGTATGTTTACTAAGCATGCTAGCACATTTATTTCATGAACATTTCTACTAGGTATGTTTACTTAGCATACTTAGTACATGGTTTTCATAGCATGATTACATTGGTATGACATTTGGTATGTTTAACGGGACAACAATACATTCATTAACACTGATCATGCCGCTCGGTAGTATGTAATGGTACCATAGGACTTGACAAATCCCGTTTCCGACTTCCTAGGTTTGTTTGGAAGTTGGGAATGACAGAATCCGATATACATAATTTAGATAAACCTTTAATTTGTTTAAGGGTTTATCGCCACAGTCGCAAGGCTTGAATGTATGCGTTTTAACATTACTGCATAAATGTTCGTATCCATAAAGCATGGTTTTCTGCAAAACATATCATTTGATTTAAACTTAGGTTTATTTAAAAACGTTGTTTTGTACATTTTCCTATTGGGTTGAGTAAATGCTGTTTATTCACCATACATGACATTGTTTTCACATTGACATTATCATATAGTTTGAGTAGATACTTTCTACTTGCTATACATTACATTTGGGTTTACATGATACAGTTTACACATGACATTGAACATGGTTTACACATAAACATTTTGACATTGAACAAGACATTTTAGTTGATTATTGATAAGTGACTTATGTAATGGGGCTATGTGTTATATGATAAAAGCATGGTGGATACGCCGCTGGTACTTCCTATATATAAGTGCTTTTATTGTATTACACATTGTTGCGTAATCTAAACCACTTGACAAAGACATGAAACATTTTATACAGGACACGACATTGTTTTACAAATTACATATTTTATACAAATTCATTTATACTTGGTTATTCATTTAACCACATATATTCTTTTATATTATCTGAATTTCATATCGATTTTCAAATGATTTTATAAAGGAAAACAATATTACAAGGTTCATGACTACATTTTTGTTAAACACTTCTTTTAACTACAAGTCATGAATCCTGCATAAACAAATCCTATGTATCTCACAGGCATTTTTATGCTGACGTACCTATTTTTACATGTGTTTCAGGTGCTAATGCATGATGATGTTTGTGCTTCACTTAGGCGGACTTGGGCCTTAGTGACTTAAAAGACAGTTAATTATGTTATGTTTCTATTAAATTCCAAGACAATGTAAACTTTAATCTTAATAATACAAAAATTTATTTACCATGGTTGTTGAAACAATAATTCTATCGCTCCACTCCCCGACGTTTCCGCCGCGGTTTGTTGTTTTACGCGGTCGGGGTGTGACAAAATAGGTGCCATTTCTTACACTTGAACTTGCACCTTCTTGAATTCACTTCTTAACTCCTCTCTGGAAGTTCGTGGTCCTTAGGAACATCCAAGTCAAGTTCATTTTCATCAAAGGATCACTTGTAAGTGTTCCTTTCTTCTGCATTTTCGTTTTATAGGCTTTAATGGCCAAAAGTCAAGCAATTTTGATAATTGCTTTGAATTTCGATTTAGACCATTATGGTCCAGCCATTGTTCGAGTCAAACATGGCTACATGATTGTAATTAGGTAGGTGCTAATCCCTCAAAAGGGCACCTCCTGAAAATCAGGTTAACTAGGGCAATTTACTGGTCAAAGTTTAATTGTTTAAAAAGTCAAACGGGTCAGTTTTTGTAAATGTTATAATCTGATCACATGTATGTTATTAATCATGTTTTGACACTTAAACAAGTTGGTAATTAATATTAGAACATGTATGAACATGTTCAGCCCGTCAATTCCAGTTTTAAGGACGGTTCACAACCGAAAGTCGAGCAGTTTGACTTCTACTTTGACTTTCGATTCTGACCCGATTTAGCTTAGGTAGCTACTGAAATAAAGTTGCATTATGATCATAACATGATGTAGCATAACCCTCTGAGGTTATATTACATGATCATAATCAGATTCTGAGTTTATATGCAAGTTTCTATATTTTGCCAACTTTGACCAAATGCCCTTTTTGCAATAAACAAGGTTTTAATCAACAAAGAACTTGCAAATGATTTACCTACTGATATGTTAATATAATTAACATATTTTGATATTATGAAACTGATCATAACCTGAGTTTTGACTAAAGATCGTAAATTACGTTATTAAACGACCGAAACGCCCTTTTGGCGCCTAGTATGGTTTTAAACCATAACTATCAATCAAAACTTGATACCTACTGATATTATAACATATTTAAAATGTTTTCACAGTAGGTACTTGGTCATAACTCATATTTTCAAGTAAGTTTTCAAACTATGTATGTAATTACCAAAATGCCCCTACGGTGCATAGTTTTGGTCCTAAATCATAAAACCCATACATGTTTGATTACTTACTGATATTATATCATAAATAAATTATTTTTACAGAATGATCGTGTTCATAATTTCAGTTTATACGCAAGTTCTTATATTATGTCGCATAATGACTAAAATGCCCTTATGAGGCATATTTTGATTTTAAAACCTTCATGAGCATATAAGTTGCTAACCTTGTGATGTTACAAAAAGTATACTGGCATATAGAACTTGTTCATGACTCACCCGGTTACCCAATATCGCTTATATGCGTACAATTAAGCTTATGTAACTAGTTTATGGAAGTTTACCGAAACGGGTCAAACCTTATCATTTTTACTTCAAATTCAAGAATGTTAATTGTTTACCCATATTATACAAGTCTTAGTACTTGTTGGGTTTAAACTTGTCACACCCCGACCGTGTTAAAACAACAAACCACGGCGGAAACGTCGGGGAGTGTCGGAACAGAATCATTGTTTCACAACACATGGATTGAAGTTTCGTTTTATTGAATTAAGTTTATTACATTGCATTGAAATCAGAAACAAAACATGAACAAATTGTCTTTCATTGTTATTGAGTCACTAAGGCCTCGTTCATTCCTATGTGAGCATGCATCATAATCATCGTCAAACATCATCAAACTACGGTACCTGAAACATATGTGAAAATACGTCAGCATAAAAATGCCGGCGAGTACATAGGTTTTGTGAGTGTGTCAGATTCATGGCCTTGAGTTCATATTGCAATACCTCGTCCAACTACGAGAGTTCTCGAGTATGTACCTTGAAAACAAATGAGTTTGATATTCCAGTATGTTTCTATCAACTTTTACAAGTTGATATATGTATAAACCAAAACCATTGAAGCCATGAATCTTAACTAAAAACATTTGTCTTTGTAAACCAACTAGAAATTCGTCGTTGAAAGTAAATATTGTACGGTTTATATTGTTAAGAAAACCTTGTAGTGTAACTTCGTTTTGAAAACATTCATCCAAGTGATATAGATAACGCAACGACATGTAATGTGTTAAAAGCACTTATATATTGGAAGTACCAGCGGCGTATCCACCATGCTTTTATCACATTACACCCGCCCCGTTACCTAATCACTTACCATAACCCAATCGTTCAATAGTTCAAACAGTTCCAATCGTTCAAATAGTTCACATAGATCAAATAGTTCCAATGGTTCAATAGTTCAAATCGTTCACATAGTTCAGATAGTTCCAGTGGTTCAAATAGTTCAAATAGTTCACATAGTTCAATAGTTCCAGTGGTTCAAATAGTTCAAATAGTTCAATAGTTCCAGTGGTTCGTGTTTAAATTGTGAAAACTAACTTTTGGTCGTTTCATTGAATACATTCAAACCTGTGTGACCCGTCCTAATCGTTTAACTTGTATTAACAAACCACCAAAGGGAAAGTTAATAATCATCAGGTTCTGTCGTTACCCACATTATCCCCATAACCATGGTGAAAGTCCGATAACCGGATTTGTCAGATCCTATGGTATCATAATATCATATGGCACCATAACGTACTACTGGTCGGCTTAAACATAGTTAATGAATGTCATTCAATTATCTTTCGACCAATATCCCAACAAGTTCGTTTATAATATTAAAATCGTTGTCTTTAACATAAACCATAGCAAATTTTTCGAGACCTCGAAAATCGTTTAGCACATAAGAATCACCCCAAAACATTCGAAAACGGTAAAAGAGGGGAACTATGTACTCACATTGAATTGCAAGATATCCTAGATTAAATGAACTTAACAAAGCTCGGGCAACCAAGGAAATCAAGTGGTACAAAAGGTCCAAGCAAGGAAGAATTGTTCTAAAACACTAAGGTATGAAGCCTTAGCTTCAACTTAGAGTAGATTAGAATTAATTGTGCAAGGAATGAGAATGAACAAGGTGGGTATTTATAGAAAGTCATGATCCATCAAGATCTTTACAAGTGTTTTTACAAGAATCAAAGCTTGATCTAAGCCATACACTTGTGCCTATAGATTAGAATACAATGGGAGTTCAAAAACAAGCAAATGGTATGCTAAATCAGGGGTTAAAACCATGAGAATAGGCTGTTTCAACCAGATTCAATGTTTCTGTCCAGATAGGGGCCTCGCTGTACGCCATGGGCACCGTCGCCATACACCTAGCCCCCCTTCTGAAGTTTCAAAAATGGCAGAAGAGGTCCCTGCACATGATTTTGATGTTTTTTGATGTTTTTAACACCCGTTAACCCCATTTCAAGGCTCTACAATGAAGTTAAAGAATAGGGAACATAAAATATGCTTGAAAACATCTCGGATGTCGGTTCGTTTGGTCGTACGGTCACGTTATTCGGTTAATTACGATGAAAACTCGAACAGACACGAAATCGATCCAAATTACACGACGAATGGTATTTTTGCATTCCAATCACTAAAATAAAATGTTTTAATGATTACAAAGTTTTTGGATGTCCTGATATGTTCAGAACGTAAGATATGCGCGTAAATGCAAACTTATGCACTTTTTGACGCTTTTAGTCCCTATTGATCAAATAAGTTTATTTTCGCATACTGAACCCCTCAAAGCCTATTTCTAAGCTATGTAAAGGATATTTATGGTATGTTTAACTTATGATCAAGTTCTGGGATGTTCGTTACTATACGAATCAGCATACTTTCGTAGTTTGACGCAAATAGTCCCTGCAATCGAATAAACTTGTTTTCGACACACCAAACCATCCAAAACTTATTTCTAAGTTATGTAAGGGTTATTTAAGGTATGTTAAGCCTATGTCACTGTTCCGGAGTGTTTGTTGCATTAAACTGGTTATGTTTACGCATCGGTTCGCGTATAACTTTCAAGAAAGCGATTTAAAGCTCAAAATTGAACAAGAATCGATATTTGCAAATGATACACGTATTTATACAAATCCCAAGTATGAAATACAAGATCTCATTGGTTTTGTATTTTTATGATGGTCGTAGGGGCACAGATGTCATAGTCTCCCCTACTTTAGGAAATTTCGTCCTGAAATTTATTCGTAGGAGTCTGTCTGTAACGTTGTGTTAAACAATTGTCTTGCATGGAATCTAGGGTGTTATCTATTTGCATAGAGTAACCCATCAAAGATTTCCAGGTAAGGCATAACTTTGTTATTCCCCAGTGGATATACTTTGAAGCGAAAATGAATGGATGATTCATTTTCTCCAACGGATTCTTCGTCAGATATGGAAATGAAAGATGAATAGGTTATTCATTTCCAATGGGTATTTCTTCAAAAGCGGAAATGAATGGAAAATTCATTTTCTCCGATGGATATTTTTATCAGAAATGGAAATGAAGGAACGCATAAGCTGTTTATTTCTCGATGGTTATTTCTTCAGAAGCAAAAACGAATGGATGATTCATTTTCCGCAGTGGATACTTCGTCAGAGGTAGAAATGAAGGATTGTCGCAAAGAATATTCATTTCCCCGATGGATTTTTCTTCAGAAGCGAAAATGAATGGATGATTCATTTTCCTCAGTGGGTACTTCGTCAGAAGTGGAAATGAAAGATCATCACAAAGAATATTCATTTCCCCGATGGATTTTTTTTCTTCAGAAGCGAAAATGAATGGATGATTCATTTTCCTCAGTGGGTACTTCGTCAGAAGTGGAAATGAAAGATTAAGGGTATTCATTTCCCCGATGGATATTTCTTCAGAAGTGAAAATGAATGGGTAATTTATTTACCGCAGTGGGTACTTCGTCAGAAGTGAAAATGAAGGAATCGATACAGGATTATTCATTCCACAATGGATTTTTCTTTAGAAGTGAAAATGAATGGATAATTCATTTCCTCAGTGGATACTTCGTCAAAAGTGGAATGGATTTATTTATTTTCCTCAGTGGATATTTCTTCAGAAGTGAAAATGAACGGATGGTTCATGTTCCTCAGTGGGTACTTCATTAGAAACGAAAATGACAAAATTAATGCAGGATTATTCATTCCCTCAGTGGGCATTTCTTTAGAAGTGAAAATGAGCGATCAATTCATTTTCCTTAGTGGATACTTCACTAGAAATGGAATGAATTTATTCATTTTCCTCAGTGGGTATTTCTTCAAAAGTGAAAATGAACGGATAGTTTATTTTCCTCAGTGGTTACTTTATCAGAAATGAAAATGAATCTGTTCATTTTCCTCAGTGGATATTTCTTAGAAGCGAAATGAATGGATAATTCATTTTCCTCAGTGGGTAATTCATAAGAAACGAAAATGAACACGGTTCATGAATAGATTATTCATTTCCCTCAGCGGATATTTCATTTAGAAGTGAAAAATGAATAGCCAGTTCAGGATCTAACATTCGTATTAAGGCACACAAAGAATCCAATTAAGGACTTTGGTTATGCGCTTTAAACATCCACAAGGATCTAACTATGAAGAAGATCCTATAAGGATTTGAAATTTGTTGCGGGATTTGTTTAGGAACCTTGTACTAGGTATGCTAAGACAACATACGAAGTATAGTGTTTATGAAATCAAGGTGCTAGATATGCCAAGACTGTCACACCCCGAAATATCAGAGCTGGCGTGACTGGACTGGTATCTTCATTGCACAGCGGAAGCAAATAAGCTAAGACTTCTAGAAAATCGAACGCCCACTAAGTACTCGAATCTCAATGGTTCTCCTATTCCAACCGTTCCATTGTTTGAAAAGTAACATGAGAAAGAAACATGCGAAAAATCAACATAAAGTTGAGCGAAGTTCATAGTTTGTTTTGGGAAAGATTCAAAACAAAACTTTTTGATAACCGGTTTGTGAAATATTATTGAGAAAACGAATTTAAAAATCATTTTCTTGTCAAGTTATATGGAAACTTTGTATTTGTAACGCATTATGTTCGTAGAACCATGTATTTGTAGACTCTTGTGTTTGTAAAGTTTGTATAACCGTCAATGCCCACCCTGACTTTGACTTCATGCCCGCATAATCCTATGCTTTGAATTTGTATAAAACATGGTATGTAATTTGTAAAACCCTGGTATGAAAACAATAAGGAAAAAACAGATCACCAATGCTGCAAGGCCATTGATATGTGTGACGTGATGTAGGAAAGCTCAAACCTAGCAGATTTGCACCGGGCTTCTGGCTGTAAGACATAGTCACCACATGGTCCACTCCCCGGACTCATGGGTGGGGCTCGCTACACCCAAATAGATCTATCAGTCATGTCCCTCGATCCTACAATGAGGATTGATGGCCTTAAGTGTTATACCCACCACTCACATGATCTAAGTGTACCCTTCCTTAGCTAACCATACCAATTTAATAGTGTTTATAAATAGTTGTAACATGTACTTCACCCCCGAAGTTATAAAACTGAAAATAGAAAAAAGGGGAACACAAAACTCACTGGGTTGTCTCGTTTTACGTACGCAGACCAACCCAGTCCCATTATTATAACTAGGACAATCTCGTCCCTAATCATGAAAAGCATTCACGTTTCGTAAATACGCATTTGTTTTGTAAAACCGGTATCTTTAGTATGAACCATTCATAAACCATTTGAGTTCCTTAAAATCCATTCGGGACATGATTTAGAAATATGAGTTTTTGTTTATTCAAAAACCTCGTATGTTCTTGCAAAATGTGCTCTGTCTAAAATATGCAATCTTTGTTTATCGAAAACTTTGTATGTTTCTGAAAAAACGTGCATGTCTTTCCACCCCGAAAACATTTATAAAAATGTAAAACCGTAAAAATGTGGGGTTATGAACTCACCTGAATTGCCTCGTGCAAAGCTAGCTATTTACGACTCCGTGATGTCGTTTCCAACACGTGACTTGCTAGCGTGCATTCTACAATATTCCTAACACGGAATATCTTATAAGTTTCTAAATAAACGCAGTAACTAAACTACGTGTCACCGAGCTCTACCGAATCGTTGACCGAACGATTTGACGATAAGTTATTATCTTGAAGGAAACGAGGAAGTTATACTCGTTAAGTTTCGTTTATTGTCGGTGATATTTTTCTAAGTCTTTGAAAAAAACACTTAGTTCTCGTGAGATTTTAAAATATATAATATTTATATAAAAAATATAAATATTTCGATAAAATCTCATTAGTCGTCTTGAGAAGTCGTTTTGTATGTAACAAATATTTGTATAAAAATAACATGTAACAAAATCGTACGCGATATATATGATTTATAGTGTGCCGTTTAGGCGTTTTGAAATAAATATAAAAGTTATATTTATTTAGTAAAAGAATCGTCGAGTTATTTGAAGTCTGAAATAAATAGATAAACTATATCTATTTTATAAAAGAACTCGTGATGTACGATAATTAAAATAAATATATAAGCCATATTTATTTTTATAAAGCGAATTCGTGTCGTTTAATATTTCAAATAAATATATAATCTATATTTATTTTATTAACACCATCGTCGAGTCGTTTGATATTCGAAATAAATATATAATCTATATTTATTTTTATAAAAGGAGTCGTGTTGTTCGTTTACGGAAATAAATATATAACTATATTTATTATTATAAAACGAATCCGCATTTGAAATAAATACATAACTTATATTTATTTTTATAAACGAATTGACGAGATTTCAAAGTTTTTAGTATAAATATAAGAACTATATTTATTGTCGCAAAAATTGTTCCGAATTGTCGCTTTCGAAGGTTGCAGAGTGTCGTTGAAAGTAATATTCTTTTGTGTTTGCTTTCATAAAAGTCGTTTAACTTAGATAGTTCTCGTTTTTCAATAAAAACACATTTTGTTTTCGGGTTTTCTCGAAAAACGGGCAGAGTTTCCTCTGTTTTTGGACGCACCCGACAACACAAGTTGTCGTTATTTTTCAAAATTCAACATTTTTTCAATCATCAATATCTATATATTTTTGTAAAAATGAAAAAATGTAAATTAAATACTAATCCGAATCGGTTCGAGCTCGTAACCTTAAAATAAACATTATAATGTAATTAAGTGTTTAAACCATTACCAAAATTTTCGCGTCGAGACGTTTGACTGAGTTGACGGGGTCAACTGAGTTGACCGGGTCAACTGAGTTGACCGGGTTAACTCATGTTGACTGAGTTGAGGCGTGATGAACTGAGTCAAGCCGAGTTGGACCGAGTCGAGCCGTATAGGACTGAGTCGAGCTGAGTCATCTATGTTGACCCGAGTTAACTCGGGTTTGACCGAGTTGTCTAGTGAGTTGACTGGGTCTAACTATGTTGACTCATTTGAACCGTAACTAAATCGAGTCAAGCCGAAACGCGAAAGCTGAACCGGAATTCCGAAAACTTGAACTAGACTATACCCAAAGAAGAATAGCAATAACCACCGCTGCTGAGTTAGAGCTCCGACGGTCTCCACCGTCGTCGGCCGTCGCTCACCATCATTTTTACAAACATCTTCCTCATCACCTGAAACAACGACACACCCGGAGAAAGGACGTGGATCGAAGTAGATCTGAACAGAAAAAGGTGAAAAAGGAAGGAGTAGATACGATTACCGGAATATTTTGTCGGAAACAGAGCACCACCTCCGCTGCTGACGGTCGCCGGAGCTCCTTCGCTGGGACTTGTTTGCTGTTGTACTAATGCCGGCTCCTCTTTTGCTTCGATCTCTTTCTCTCTCGTCGTCTCTCTCTCCGCACGACGCCACGCGCCGCCGCACGCCATAGTCATCATCATCATCATTTGCAGCAGCAGTGGCCGGAAGTCACTCCCGTGACCTGTTGTGTCGAGAGAGAGACGAAAATTAGGGGGGGTGTTGTCGGCCTGTTACCTGCGCCGGATGTGTTTCACCGGAGAGAGAACAGAGGGCGTCAGAGGGTAGATCGGAGAAAAAGGGGGCCGTACGTGCCGTGACGCGCCGAAAATCAGCCGTTGAACCACCGCCGACGCGGCTCCGCCGATGGCCGGCCGGCTCCGCTGAGGTCCTTCCCCGGATGGAGAGAGAGAATTCAGGGGTGTGTGTGTGTGTGTGATTCATTTGTTGCAAATGACTGAATAAATGAAGATCACAGGGGTATAGACCCTTTTAGACTTAGGATCTTGTTAATGGGCTTTGGGCTTGGGCCCAAGGCCCACAAGCCCGATTCATGCGTTTATGCGGCCCAAAATTCTCTACGAGACCCGTTTTCGCTCCCGCACGTCGTAAAACGTCATAATTCGTCATTTTAGGGTCAAAATATGTAAAAATAGTGTCGATAATCGTTATTAACCGCGTACGTTCGTCGGTTTTGTTAAAATCGCGTAAATGCCTCGTTTGCCGTTTTTGATCCGTTTTCTGATCCGGTTTTGACTGTAGTTACTAAAATTTCATTACGGAGCTAAGTGTAGCGTAAAATGTAAGTTATGAAGGTGACAGGCGTCTCTGTCGTTTCTGTTTCGTTGCCGATGCGTTTCCTGCTATCGCGTTTTTAGTTCACGTTTGCGTTTGCGATGTACGGAAGCGAAATACATTCACAACATTAAATTCATAAATATAAAATATTCGTAGAAAATCCGTATTTGTCGGCGTTGTCAGTATTTTGCACAGTATCAGTTCGTTGTCGCGTAGTATTCAGCAGATTCCCCGTAAATCACCATACGCGCACTTTAAAGTCGGATAGTCGTTCCTAGGCACTCCAAAGGCCTAATTAAGTTAATTTGCGTCTTAAACACTATTTATTATCGCGTTAATCACCTGTTAATCATGTAATTAAGAGCCGTAAATCACCAGTTGTCACATTCTCCCCCTGTTAATGAAATTTCGTCCTCGAAATTTAGACTACGTTAACTCCTTTGAGTTACGTTATGTGTAGGTAAATATGAATAGTATCAAAGTGGATGACCACAAAATCGGACCAAGACTTATTCGAATCATGTGAATTCAAGGACATACTACAACAATAAGAACCCAATGGTTAAAATAAATGTTTTTTTTAGAAATTGACGTCAAAAGAAACAAGACGTACTGATATAGTCACCAGGGGGACTAAGTTAACAGGGGTCCAACGAAGAATAGGAACTTCGACCAATCGAATTCCGTATGAATGTTCAAAATACGTTAATGAGTTCTAGAAGCAATAACGTCCACTAGATGAACTTAGAATCAACAATCTCAAATGTAATAGTTTGCATGAAACGCTCGATCGTGATCAGCGCAAGCTGCAAGTTATACCGACGCCACAAGGTGTCGTAGAGAATGAAACAATTTCAATATAGCGGTGATCGAACAAGTATCACCTGTGTTTTGCATGAAACGCTCAATCATGATTAGCCCAAGCTACAAGTTTACACCGACACCACAAGGTGTCGTATCGATTTAAATAATTTAATGATAGCGGTGATCTAACAATTTCACCTTGTTTGAAATCAACTGAAAGCGCAACGAAGTGAATCAGGAAATTTGTTTCAAACCACCTCATGGGATTTTCAATTGAAAATTGAACATCAAAGAAATAATGTTTTCGATCGAAGATGAAAAAGCAATGAATATTGCAAAACATTCGATCGATAATGAAAGAACTGTTAGTAGGTACACCGGAACTGGAATATAAAATGAATTTGTGTACCATTGTCTTAACACACGATTGTATTAAGACTGTTGTAATGTGATAAATCAAAGCGGATTTAGTCTAAATCAATAAACAAATAATTAAATCTATGCATGACATATGTAAACAAGTTTAGCGCAAGCTTCAAATAAGTGAAAACATCACCACAAGGTGTCGAAATCAACAAACGACTTAATGGAGTCGTAGAGCAAACAAGTCCACTACGACTCAGAACAAATGAAACGCTTGTTAAAACGAATTTGAATATGATGTTTTCAATACATCATATGGTGTCTTGAATTGAATATGTGTAATGAACAAGTTCAAAAAATTGAACTTGGCTTTGGCGCAAGCCGACAATAAATACATGTATCGACAAGAAATCTTTCGGCATGGTCACAACGAAAAACCATGTATGTAACTTGAAAAGAAGAGAATTTTCAAGAAAATGTGTTGACTTGATAACAAAGGAGCCAACAATTACAATAATGCGATTCATTCGAATCACAAATCAATAATTAGGTTTATCGAAATAATATTTGAACTTTGAAGAAACGCTTATTCAAAACGAAACCACATGCGTAACAAACGATGCATGCGTAACATATGATTTTTTCAAGAAATGAAGCAAATGAGTATTCGCTGTAATGAAAGAAGTTATTGTGATGCAATGACCATTAAGAGGAGTAGGGATGTAAAATCTACTCATTAGATGCAAAAGTCGGAATTTCAACAAAGGAAATTTAAGGACTTTACCTGGGGTTTCATGTGATGTCCGGTTGTTAGTTAACATTACCATGGAATGTCGAACATAGCGTATTTGTCGTTAATAAGATAGGGGGAATACGAAGGCATGTGTCTTCTCCTTAGCATGACTCGTGTCGTTTGCAGGACCGCGTGCCAAACCGCCGCTTCCTGATCGATAGTTTTCGTGCTGACAGGATTAGCATCATCGTTGAAATGCTTCATAGTGTCTTCTCGGTGACTCCACCTCGAAAGTCGTATGTGACGTACTTCAACCTTCGTTGATGTATAACTTAAGTTTCTCGTACACCTGTGCACTAGTGTTTCGTTCCGCGTAGAATGTGATGTACTCCGACATCCTTTGACGTAAAATTTGAGTTCCATGTATTCTCGTGCACTAGCGTTTCGTTATGCGTAGGCTGCCTGCTCGGGAAGTTAAAATATCATAGACAATATGGATAATAGTGTGTGCCCGAGTTAATATTCGTGGTTCCTACGTGATAACCTTTAATGATCTTCAACATAAGTTTTCCGAAGGTCCTAATGCATGTTTTCTATTCTCTCAGAGTTTTGTGCACTGTATGCGACTGTTTTGTGTACCGTGTGTGAAACACCACAATAGCATATGTTTGAAAACAAAATTTTGACTGTTTGTTTTTCGGCAATGGTTGGAGACCATATTCGAGTCTTAGGCGTTCTGTATGTACTCAAAGTCTTAATAGTCTAAGTCCCAGATAAAGGCGAGGTTAGAGCCTAGGTATCTATACAGAAAACCCTATTCGCTGTAACCTATAGCTCTAATACCAATCTGTCACACCCCGATATATTAGAGCTGGCGTGACTGGACTGGTATCTTCATTGCACAGCGGAAGCAAATAAGCTAAGACTTCTAGAAAATCGAACGCCCACTAAGTACTAGAATCTCCAATGGTTCTCCTATTCCAACCGTTCCATTGTTTGAAAAGTAACATGAGAAAGAAATATGCGAAAAATCAACATAAAGTTGAGCGAGTTCATAGTTTGTTTTGGGAAAGATTCAAAACAAAACTTTTTGATAACCGGTTTGTGAAATATTATTGAGAAAACGAATTTAAAAATCATTTTCTTGTCAAGTTATATGGAAACCTTGTTTTTGTAACGCATTATGTTCGTAGAACCATGTATTTGTAGACTCTTGTGTTTCTAAAGTTTGTATAACCGTCAATGCCCACCCTGACTTTGACTTCATGCCCGCATAATCCTATGCTTTGAATTTGTATAAAACATGGTATGTAATTTGTAAAACCTCGGTATGAAAGCAACAAGGAAAAACAGATCACCAATGGTTTGCAAGGCCATTGATATGTGTGACGTGATGTAGGAAAGCTCAAACCTAGCAGATTTGCACCGGTCTTCCGGCTGTAAGACATAGTCACCACATGGTCCACTCCCCAGACTCATGGGTGGGGCTCGCTACACCCAAATAGATCTATCACTCATGTCCCTCGGTCCTACAACGAGGATTGATGGCCTTAAGTGTTATACCCACGACTCACATGATCTAAGTGTACCCTTCCTTAGCTAACCATACCAATTTAATAGTGTTTATAAACAGTTGTAACATGTACTTCACCCCCGAAGTTATAAAACTGAAAATAGAAAAAGGGGGAACACGAAACTCACTGGGTTGTCACGTTTTACGTACGCAGACCAACCCAGTCCCATTATTATAACTAGGACAATCCCGTCCCTAATCATGAAAATCATTCACGTTTCGTAAATATGCATTTGTTTTGTAAAACTGGTATCTTTAGTATGAACCATTCATAAACCATTTGAGTTCCTTGAAATCCATTCGGGACATGATTTAGAAATATGAGTTTTTGTTTATTCAAAAACCTCGTATGTTCTTGCAAAACGTGTTTTGTCTAAAATATGCAATCTTTGTTTATCGAAAACTTTGTATGTTTCTGAAAAACATGCATGTCTTTCCACCCCGAAAACATTTATAAAAATGTAAAACCGTAAAAAGGTGGGGTTATGAACTCACCTGAATTGCCTCGTGCAAAGCTAGCTATTTACGACTTCGTGATGTCGTTTCCAAGACGTGACTTGCTAGCGTGCATTCTACAATATTCCTAACACGGAATATCTTATAAGTTTCTAAATAAACGCAGTAACTAAACTACGTGTCACCGAGCTCTACCGAATCGTTGACCGAACGATTTGACGATAAGTTATTATCTTGAAGGAAACGAGGAAGTTATACTCGTTAAGTTTCGTTTATTGTCGGTAACATTTTTCTAAGTCTTTGAAAAAAAACACTTAGCTCTCGTGAGATTTTAAAATATATAATATTTATATAAAAATATATAAATATTTCGATAAAATCTCATTAGTCGTCTTGAGAAATAACATGTAACAAACTCGTACGTTATATATATGATTTATAGTGTGCCGTTTAGGTGTTTTGAAATAAATATAAAAGTTATATTTATTTAGTAAAAGAATCGCCAAGTTATTTGAAGTCTGAAATAAATAGATAAACTATATCTATTTTATAAAAGAACTCGTGATGTACGTTAATTAAAATAAATATATAAGCCATATATATTTTTATAAAACGAATTCGTGTCGTTTAATATTTCCAATAAATATATAATCTATATTTATTTTATTAACACCATCGTCGTGTCGTTTGATATTCGAAATAAATATATAAACTATATTTATTTTTATAAAAGGAGTCGTGTTGTACATTAACGGAAATAAATATATAACTTTATTTATTATTATAAAACGAATCCGTATTTGAAATAAATACATAACTTATATTTATTTTTATAAAAGAATTGACGAGATTTCAAAGTTTTTAGTATAAGTATAAGAACTATATTTATTGTCGCAAAAATTGTTCCAGATTGTCGCTTTCGAAGGTTGCAAAGTGTCGTTGAAAGTAATATTCTTTTGTGTTTGCTTTCATAAAAGTCGTTTAACTTAGATAGTTCTCGTTTTTCAATAAAAAAACATTTTGTTTTCGGGTTTTCTCGAAAAACGGGCAAAGTTTCCTCTGTTTTTGGACGCCCCCGACAACACAAGTTGTCGTTATTTTTCAAAATTCAACAATTTTTCAATCATCAATATCTATATATTTTTGTAAAAACGACAAAATGTAAACTAAATACTAATCCGAATCGGTTCGAGCTCGTAACCTTAAAATAAACATTATAATGTAATTACGTCTTTAAACCATTACCAAAATTTTCGCGTCGAGACGTTTGACTGAGTTGACCGGGTCAACTCATGTTGACTGAGTTGAGGCGTGATGAACCGCATCAAGCCGAGTTGGACCGAGTCGAGCCGTATAGGACTGAGTCGAGCTGAATCGTCTATGTTGACCCGAGTTAACTCGGGTTTGTTCGAGTTGTCTAGTGAGTTGACTGGGTCTAACTGTGTTGACCCATTTAAACCGTAACTAAACCGAGTCAAGCCGAAACGCGAAAGCTGAACCGGAAATCCCAAAACTTGAACTAGACTATACCCAAAGAAGAATAGCAATAACCACCGCTGCTGAGTCGGAGCTCCGACGGTCTCCGGCATCGTCGGCCGTCGCTCACCATCATTTTTACAAACATCTTCCTCATCACCTGAAACAACGACACACCCGGAGAAAGGACGTGGATCGAAGTAGATTTGAACAGAAAAAGGTGAAAGAGGAAGGAGTAGATACGATTACCGGAATATTTTGTCGGAAACAGAGCACCAGCTCCGCTGCTGACGGTCGCCGGAGCTCCTTCGCTGGGACTTGTTTGCTGTTGTACTAATGCCGACTCCTCTTTTGCTTCGATCTCTTTCTCTCTCGTCGTCTCTCTCTCCGCACGACGCCACGCGCCGCCGCACGCCATAGTCATCATCATCATCATTTGCAGCAGTAGTGACCGGAAGTCACTCCCGTGACCTGTTGTTTCGAGAGAGAAACGGAAATCAGGGGGGGTGTTGTCGGCCTGTTACCTGAGCCGGAGCTGTTTCACCGGAGAGCGAACAGAGGGCGTCGGAGGGTAGATCGGAGAAAAAGGGGGCCGTACGCGCCGTGACGCCGCCGCGGCTCTGCTGGTGGCCGGCTCCGCTGAGGTCCTGCGCAAGAGAGAGAGAGAGAATTCAGGGGTGTGTGTGTGTGATTCATTTGTTGCAAATGACTGAATAAATGAAGATCAAAGGGGTATAGACCCTTTTATACTTAGGATCTTGTTGATGGGCTTTAGGCTTGGGCCCAAGGCCCACAAGCCCGATTCCTGTGTTTAAGTGGCCCGAAATTCTCTACGAGACCCGTTTTCGCTCCCGCGCGTCGTTAAACGCCATAATTCGTCATTTTAGGGTCAAAATATGTAAAAATAGTGTCGATAATCGTTATTAACCGCGTACGTTCGTCGGTTTCGTTAAAATCGCGTAAATGCCTCGTTTGCCATTTCTGATCCGTTTTCTGATCCGGTTTCGACTGTAGTTACTAAAATTTCATTACGGAGCTAAGTGTAGTGTAAAATGTAAGTTCTGAAGGTGATAGGCGTCTCTGTCGTTTCTGTGTCGTTGCCGATGTGTTTCCTGCTATCGCGTTTTTAGTTCACGTTTGCGTTTGCGATGTACGGAAGCGAAATACATTCACAACATTAAATTCATAAATATAAAATATTCATAGAAAATCCGTATTTGTCGGCGTTGTCAGTATTTTGAACAGTATCAGTTCGTTGTCGCGTAGTATTCAACAGATTTCCCGTAAATCACCATACGCGTACTGTAAAGTCGGATAGTCGTTCCTAGGCACTCCAAAGGCCTAATTAAGTTAATTTGCGTCTTAAACACTTTTTATTATCGCGTTAATCACCTGTTAATCACGTAATTAAGAGTCGTAAATCACCGGTTGTCACAAAGACAACATATGAAGCAAATGGATCCTTGAAATCATCGTGCTAAGCATGCTGAGCCAGCATACGAAGCAGGGTGTTCTTGAAAATCGTGTACCACGTATGCTAAGACAACATACGGGCAGATTGTTTTTGAAAGCTATGTTTGTAATCGTTAAAAATATGTTTTTGAAAACCTTTTGTAATGTTTTTGAAATCATGTACTAAGTATATTAGGTAAACATTTTTATGAAATGTTTTGAAACCATGTTAGATGATTTTGAAAACATCTATGAGGTTTTTGAAAACATGCATAATCTTTTGAAATCATATGTTGTGCAAAATATCGTGAAGTCGGGAAGATATGATATGTAAGACCAATCAAGGGCTTACGGAAGTACCCTTGGGTATCTTATTAAGGATTTAAAGTGGTACTTTGGGTATTCGTCCAGAGTTGTAACTTGCACCTTGTACTTCGTTTCTTAGAAGAAACGAGTACTTAGGATTTTTGTGGAGATCGCAAGCGATCACAAAATGGAAGATTTTCGAGAGTAGTTTGTCACACCCTGACTTTTGCGGAACCGTGATTATGTGTGACTTGCTTAATATCATTGCATTCAACCATAACAAACAACTATATGATAAAACCATGGTGTTCATCCATAGATAGTTTTAAAAACATTACATGCAACATTGTTTTAAATCCCAAAACACATACTTCGCGTTCAGAATACAACACCAACAAGTTTTAAGTTCCATAAGGACTTCACAAAAGACACTAATGAAAACGAGGCTTTGAAATATGTATCCTACCCAGGATAGGATACACACTCCAAACCATTCGACACCGGATGACATCTTTTATTCCAAACAACACTTGAAGACTTCAACGCCCGCCAGATCCATACTTAATTTCCTGAAATACATGTAGTTTGAAAACATCAACAAAAGTTGAGCGAGTTCATGTGCTTAGTGTGTGAGCTCGAATAAACTTTGTAATAATTATAAGTAAGTATGTATTTGTAAACCCTGGTATGAAAGCAAACAAGAAAACAAATCATTAATGGTTTGCAAGGCCATTAATATGTGTGCAACGGCGTTGGAAGACTCAAACCTAGCAGATTTTGTACCGGGCCTCCGGTAGTAAGACATAGTCACCTCATGGGCTAAACCTCGGTCCACATGGGTGTGGGCTCGCTACACCCAAATAGATCTATCACTCATGTCCCTCGGTCCTTATACGAGGATTAATGGTTTTAAGAGTGCGCCTACCCATTCACATGATCTAACAGTTCATTCCTTAGCTAACCATACCAATTATAATCATTTGTAAACGATTTGTAACATGTACTTCACCCCCGAAGTTATAAAACTGAAAACAGTTAAAAGAAAAGGGGGACATAAACTCACGGTTTTGCGTCCTTCAATCAAGTAACCTAAAGCTTCCTTTAGAGTGCACGACTACCTACAACGTACTACGGTTTATTAGACGAGTGGGTCGTGCCTTAACTTAGTCTTAATTAGTGTCTTTGAGTTACGTTTCTTTGTGTCATCAATATTATTCCAAGTTATATAATTATTTGTTAAAATAATAAATATTTTAACTTAAATTATATTTACTAAATTTTGGAATAATGGTTAAAATAATATATTTTTAACTTGTCATACTTATGTATTTGTACATGAATAATTCCCCAAGGATGGGTGTATTAGTATTCGTATTCTTATACTTGCATATTTTTGCCAAGTTTCAGTAGCGTATTCCAGTTTGTATTTATACGTACGAGAATACGTATTTTCTTGTAATTAATGAGTACTCTTATACTTAACTTTTGTATTATCTTTTTCGGAATAATATTTCTAATAAAAAATACATCAATATATATTTCCAAAATATATATTTTAAGAAATATTACATAGAAAAATTACTTATAATTTTTCCCTTGGCAAAAATATTTATAAATTTCATATAAATCTCAAAAATAATATATTTTCAAGTCTAACTTAGAAATTATATATAAACTTATTTTTCACCCAAGAATAATGTATTTCATGTTCATTCGCGAAAATATATATTTTCTCCAATAATATATCTTCTAATAATTTCAAGAAAAAATATATATGTTTTCTTTTCCAAAAGTAATATATTTTCTCATTGACAAAAATATGACATATTTTTTTAGTAATTATAAAAATTACATTTTCATTCTCTTGTTGTCGAAAATACCAATTACCAAAATATACTTATGAATTAATTTTCCGGAATATTTTGTAAGTTATATTCCTTGTTCGGTTTCTCTAATATTTTGGGTATAAATTACGTATTTATTTCTTGGAATTTTGGTAATATTTTGGATTGTAATTTTTCTTGGTATTTTGGTGAGTTATATTATTTCAAGCCCTAAAATAATATAACTAATACATGTAATATTCAAATAATCACACACATGGTGACATCTAAATATATATTTTCCTAAATACATATTTAGTCACTTTTATTTACAAAAACCAACCTCCAATATTTATAATTTTTGTAACAAAAATTATGGCCAACTTTATATAAAATTTCATGGTTTAAAATACACTTGTAATTATGTGACAACTGTCAAAATTCCAGGTATCCGTACAACTATTAAACCATGATTAGTGCTTAATGACTGTGCTGAAATTACAATTAATGACTTGAATTGTTTTCTGATTATTGTCATACACATACATGTGCATCACATATTGCATAATGTCGTATCATTACTGCATAAGAACTTTATTGACTCAAATGATGCACGAAACACAGTTAGCATAGTTATCAGACAAACCGGGAAAATGCTGACGGAGTTCAGTACATAGACAGACAATGTGTTAAGACACAGAATGGGTCAGAAACCAAGTATTACACTAGTATAGTGTGTAGGAAAGTAAGGATCACAAAACTGTCTTCCTAGAGATAGTTTAAGTGCCAGAAAGTGCCTAAAACTCACATAAACTGTAAAATTTTGCAGAAAATCAGCAAATTCAGCATTTAAACACTTATAACATGCAGAAATATGGTTAAGTGGTCCTGAATGCTTTCCTAAGTGTCGGGAATCAAAACTATCATAAATGGGTACATAAAGCACACTAAACTGCATAGTTTAGAACCTTAACAAACCGGTAACCAACCGAATAACCCGACACTACCCGAACACCAAATTTTCACTAGAAGCACTGTTTTAACATTACCAAGCTAGTTATGATCCCCTAACATCATAACACACTGTATAAATATCAACTAACTAAACATCTAACTATATACTTACATTTCAACTAATAACTAACTTAATGGTTATAACCTAAGCCTAGTACCCCCCCCCCCCACCTATGTAATCGGCCAACATGGCCCCCACCATAAGATTTTATTTCAATATTATATTGGATCTTGTTTCTTTATTATGAACATAAAAACCATAAGTTAAAGCTTCTAAATGGATTATAAGTAAACACATCAAGTTCATAACCTCATTTCATCATTCACACTTCAACACACTTTCTCTCCTCTCCCCTTGCTTGCTCTCGGCCGAAACCAACACCACCATCATCACCTTCATTCAATCATCTTCCATATATTCCAAGCTTATACAAAGGTGTTAGAGGTTGCATAAGGAAGCTAGGAGCTTTCGGAAGTTCAAGGACCTTCTCTATTTGCCTTTATCCTCCTCTTTTCTTCTCTTGATCATCCCTAGCCTTGAGCTAGTGGTAAGAACACTAATCTTTCCATTTTACATCTTATCTAGGTGGTTAAAGAATGATACATGATGATAAACTTGAAGAACACTAAGAATCAAGAGAATGAAACTTGAACATAAGCTTAAATCATGAAGAAACCATGTTGTTTATGTGTTGATTTACTTGTTGATTATTGTTTGCTTATGAAAATGATGTAGATCATTATATGATCTTGCTAGATCATGATTAAAAACATAATCTAGCAAGATGAGAGGATGAAGATGTTAGAAATTCATAGATCATCCTCACATAAAGCATGAACTTGAAAGAATATAATGTTTTCTTATAAAGTGATGATCAAAGTAAGATGTAAATCTTGTAAATCTAAGATTTCATGAGTGATTTTTCAAGAAACCAAGTTAAAAATACAAGTTTTACTTAATCTTGGTTCTTAAATAAATAAACCTCATTTTTGGTAGTTAATAAAGTGTAGAAACACTTATGTAACAAGAAAAATCCAAGAATAAACATTTTTAGAAAATGTGATCACAAGTTGTAAAGATCTATTTTCTTTAAAAATGATGTTTTTAAAGAATCAACCACACTTTAAAGGGTAACAAGACTTACTAAATACACTAGTAAGTTACTACAATTTTTTGTAAATTTTCAAGTTCATGAAGTGGTAGTTTATGCTTGTTTTTGGCAAAATTGATAAGTGTAGATTGTTTATTGTTGATTGTAGATTGAATGTGTTGATTTACAAAAGAAAATGATATACCTTCAAGGTATGAAAACCTCCATTTTTAGGGGAAACTATGGCAAAATTTTTCTAAAAATTAAACACTTAGAAAAATATTTCTAAACAAAAATATTTACAAGAATATTTTAAACAATAAACTTTTACATAAAGTTTGCCATAATTTTTGTTACAAAAATAATAAATATTGGAGGTTGGTTTTTATAAATAAAAGTGACTAAATATGTATTTAGGAAAATATATATTTAGATGTCATCATGTGTGTGATTATTTGTATATTATGTGTACTAGTTATATTATTTTAGGACTTGAAATAATATAACTCATCTGTAAGACCCTAACATGTTTTAACCAAAAAGACGCAGCGGAAATACGAACCATAAATCTTCTTTCACAATAATGCTCTAACATTCTTGAACATCATTTAAAATGACTCTTATCAAAGAGGGACATCATTCGTTATTAATTGACTCCTCCTCCCGTACAATCCGCGCTCTTTGACTCGATCTTCAACCTCTTAGACTTCATAATGATGTTAAAACCGTGCAACCTGCAATCACCACATACATGCGCATCATTAATATTTGGTGACATCATTCATAATCTAAACATATGTAATTAGATGACCACATCAGATTCATTCTATTTATAGTAATCCTTTTGAATTAACTTCCTAAGTAAAATCTTGTATCCCAACGTCAAATCTTCGTAAGGTCAACATTAGCGTACCTGCACTTTCATTTCATTCTCAAGACACATGATTAGTAACGTTAACTTTCAAGCGTATTAAAACTAAGTATATATATACATGTTCTATTCTTTCGTATACATTCAATCCCACTTCATATATATACATACACACATACATACATACATACATACATACATACATACATACATACATACATACATACATACATACATACATACATACATACACACATCCATATCCAAACTCTCATATACCTTTCATATCCAATATGAACATACTACAAAATCTTAAACACGAACATCCATAAATATATATGTATAGGTCTTATACATACAACCTACATTCATAGTCATACCATTCATTCTTACCTATGGATTTTATCATTTGCAACTTCTTTTGACCCGTTTCACATATTTTTCGATTAAACCGGCCCCGATACGTCCCAACACGCATTTAACTAATATCTTAGTTGATTTTCCTTCTATCCAAACCTTCCCTTAACATTACCACATCCCTATACTGACCGTCATAAAATCTTTTGATTAAAAGTTTTGACCCATTAACCCCTATAATGAGGTTTTACCGGTTTTACATCATACCGACCATTTGAACGAATCTTACCTTAGCATTTCTCATTTGTTTGTATGTTCCACTTTGATCTTAATTATTCAAATATGTGTATATTCATGTAACTAAATACGAAGTGATTCCAGAAATCACTTACCTCGTGCGACCGAGTTCGTGCATAACTTCCGTATTTACCTTTGACCCATTGCCCTTCCATGCTCGTGTCCATGTTGACATGGCTCCTACGCTTTCAGGTTATCATCAACACATTCTTGTTAGCATACATCATTGTACTTGGTAACGGGCATACATTTGCATAATTTCACATTCAACTTGCATTAATCATTCCTAACAAGCATACGACATGTACCCTGTCACACCCTCCAAAAACCCCACCCCGCCTTGGAGGCGTGACATGCCCAGGATCATAGCCACCAATCATACTGAACAAAGCATGTAAGTAATTTTTATAAAATCCAACACAATACAATTGGTGTCAAAACATAGTTTGAGTTTACAGCGGAAGCACAAAACATAAGTTTAATATTAATTGAAATGTTTTCCCACAACGACCACGCCTCCTCGTGTAAGCTCCTTAAGCTAGGGATCTAACGACCTGCAAGGCATGTAACAACGAGTCAACAACAAAGTTGAGTGAATTCACGGTTTCTGTTCTCTGGCTTACTAGCCCGTAGGATTATCCCGAAGTTTTGTTTTGTTGTCCTACCCAGGACGAACGTACGTTATTCTGCACTCTGGAGAATTCGTATGTATCGCGGTCTCCCAGACATGTGTGCGAAGATTAGTGGAGTGGCATCCTACCTACTGAGGATGGCCGTGCCTTGTAGAAAGTCTGTGAACTCACCTTGATTTAACAAGCTTCCTGATTCTAACTCTTCTGAGAATTAGCATCTACTTTGGTATGAGGTAGAGTTTAGCCTACTGATAAGCTTAATAACCTAATTTGCACACGAAACTAGGTAAGTAACTTAATACAGCTTTTACGATAACTCACGAGATCAAACCCTCACAACAAATGACAAAGTGCGATACTTAAACATCCAGCGGATTCACAACGAATGACAGAGTATAGCCCGATTTTGGACAGCACTCAAACATCCTGTCGAAATCACGACGAATGACAAAGTATAAACCCAATTTGAGCAGCACTTAAACATCTATCGGATAGTTTCAATCGATCGGACATTGAATCGTAATAGCGATCGAATTAATACCCTGTATCGTAGCATCAATTAGTGATCGTGTGTGTTAATTGTAGTAATCGGACCAAACTCAGAGAATATAACGAATTTTCTCGTCGCTCAAACTCAAGAAACTAAGTGCCAATGTCTGCTATTTATACACCGATTTTGACTAGCTTACGGACCGTAACACTATTCCCTTACGGTCCGTAAGGGACACTTAATTCTTATAGGGTAGCCACGTGTGAGACTAGGCCTGCTAAGTCGACAGATTCTTAAAATTCTATTATGACAACGAGATAAGTGGATAATCGTTCATAGAAAATAACCCCCCCCTTGAGTTTTAAGGGCCCTAATCCTGATTCTGATTGTTCTGGAAATTTTAGGGTTTCTGCAGAATCTCTTGGGTTTCTCAATTAGGGTTTCCTATTAGACTAATTAAAATAATAAATAGGACTTTTAGTGAGAGTTGCTACATACCCGATTTCACATCCTTTCAAACCCATATAATCTATCATGTCATTCCATTTATCACATATTTATTTACCATGTACCATACGATTATCTATAATCTTATAATCACAACAACAAGTCTAGCCATGTTCCTAATGCGTAGTTGACTTTCAGAGTCAACTATTTATCATTTAACTTTTGGCTTAATCTCATACACTCATGACATCATAATAGGCTGTTTTGGGATGTCCGTTTACTGTACTTACGAGCTTGAAAAAATTACAATCTTTCTATGTGACGTGCCCATCGGAGGGGTTATCCTTGTGTTAAATTTTTAGAGTCTAACTCTCTACCAAAAATTTATAAAAATTCATTTACTAAGCTGCAATCAGATTCGTCACTTCTGAATGCAGCTTACGGAAAAATTCATTTAAAATTCCTCGTTTATCCGATTGACGAAATTCCAGTTAGAGATTTTTGGAATCACCTGAAGTTACCTACAGTAAAAATTTGAGATCATAACACAATTCCTAAATTGAGTTATGACATTCGTAATGGGCTGCAAATTCTGCCAGAAAACGCAGCCTGAACCTTCGTTTGGAAAATTTCATAAAACGTTCATTTTTCGTTGAAAAAATGCAATTCCAGTTGGGTTTGAAAGGTTTTTCCTGGAAGTTCATCACAAACTTAATAAACATCAGTTTCTTACAAGATTTGACCCGGTTACAGTCGATTAAAGTCGGCTGTAACTTTCTGGACAAATTTAGTTTCATCAAATCTTTTCTAATAATCTCACATTCTAACTTCCCCTAGACATTTCATCAAACACTTGGTGTGCATACAACATACTAAGCACATAGTATAATTATCATATGTCTATTCCTACTAGTTCATGACATGGATCATAAAAATTCAACTAAACTCACATGTCTTTCATTTTACATCTAATTCATTCAACAAATACTCAATACATATAACTACATAAATCAACATTACATCAAATTTTGCCTTCATAATCATCATGTTTCAATATAGTTCTGCACCAAGTGGGTCTTACTTCAAATCATTCAAATGACCAAAATTAAACACAATTCATCTTCTATATGGTGATTCTAACCAATACTCATACCTAATTTTACATAATTTCACGGATTAAGTATAACCCACTTCACCAAAGATCATCAAATCATACAATTCAACTTACCACTTCGATAAACAAGCTTAGAAAATCAAGAATTGGAGTTCATGCAGTTGATTAGCCTTGTAATTCCTTTCCAATTGATTGTATTTTAGACGGCTAGGGTTCTTCCCTGGTTCTTATGTTCTGGTCGATCCCAGACACACACATATGTGTGTGTTTTTGGGTTTCATTCACTTTAATACCTTAACTTCAATTTCTATCATATTTAACCCTTCTAGTATTTGATTTGTTTTATTTTAGACATTCTCTATCATTAAGCTAGTATTTCAACATATTTACTAACTTAGTTATTTTTTTATTTAATTTAACTTATATACATCATAAATCTTTTTGGGGTGTTACATCATCAAAATACCAAAAATTACAATCCAAAATATTACCAAAATTTCAAGGAATAAATATACAAAGAATACACAAAATATTGGTGAAACCAAACAAAGGAGTATAACTCACAAAAATATTCTGGAAATATTATTCACAAGTGTATTTTTTTGGTAAATAATATTTTGGACACTAAGAGAACAAAAATATGATTTTTACAATTATTACAATATATATCATATTTTTGACAAAGAGAAAATATATTATTTTTGGTGAATAAAAATATATATGTTTTCTTAGAATTATTAGAAGGTATATTACCTTTGGAAGAAATATATATCTTCTCAAATAAGTATGAAATATATTATTTTTGGAGAAAAATAAGTTTATATATATATATATATATATATTTTCTAAGTTAGACTTGAAAATATATCATTTTTGGAACTTATATGAAAATACAAACATTTTTGCCAAAGGAAAATTATAAATAATTTTTTCTAAGTAATATTCCTTAAAATATATTTTGGAAATATATATGGATGGATTTTTATTAAAGATATTATTCCGGGAAAAGTTAATACAAAATTTAGTATAAGAATACTTAACAATCACAAGAAAATACGTATTTTTTTACTTATAAATACACTCCGGAATACGACACCAATACATGGCAAAAATATACAAGTATAAGAATACAAATGCAAATACACCCATCATTGGGAAGGAAATACATGTATAAATACTTGAAAAGTATCAAGTTAAAATATATTGTTTTAACTATTATTCCAAAAATTTAATAAATATAATTTAAGTTAAAATATTTATTATTTTAACAAATAATTATATAACTTGGAATAATAATGAAGACACTAATTTATACTAAGTCAAGGCACGACCCGCTCGTCTAATAGACATTAGTACGTTGTAGGTAGTCGTGTACGCCAAACGAAGCTTTGAGTTACTGTGATTACGAAGAACGCAAGACTGTGAGTTCATGACCCCCTTTTTCCTTTAACTGATTTGTTTTATAACTTCGGGGGTGAAGTACATGTTACAAAATGTTTACAAACAATTACAATTGGTATGGTTAGCTAAGGATTGCATAGTAGATCATGTGAATGGGTAGGCGCACTCCTAAGACCATTAATCCTCGTGTTAGGACCGAGGGGCATGAGTGATAGATCTATTTGGGTGTAGCGAGCCCGCACCCATGTGGACCGGGATTTGGCCCATGAGGTGACTATGTCTTACAGCCGGTGGCCCGGTACAAAATCTGCTAGGTTTGAGCCTTCCTACGTCGTTGCACACTTGTTAATGGCCTTGCAAACCATTAATTGATCTGTATCCTTGTTTTGCTTTCATACCGGGGTTTACAAACACACATACATATTTACAATGATTTCAAAGGTTTATTCGCGCACACAAACAAACACATGAACTCGCCCAACTTTTGTTGATGTTTTTCAAACTACATGTATTTCAGGGAATTAAATGTGGATCTGGTGGGCGTTTGGATGTTTCAAGTTGTGTTAAGAATAAAAGATGTCATCCGGTGTCTTAGGGTTTGGATAGTGTGTCTTATCCTGGACGAGACACATCTTCCAAAGCCTGGTTTTATTTAAAGTCATTTGTCGAGTCCTTATGGAACTCTAAAACAATTTGTATGGTTTGTAATTCGAATTTGAAGTCTACGTTTCAAGACAATGTTGTTATGTTTTTAAACTTATTCAATGGATGATCATCTTTAGTTTTATCATATAGTTGTTGTTATGATTGAATGCAATGATATTAAGCAAGTCACACATAATCACGCTTCCGCAAAAGTCAGGGTGTGACAAATTATTTGTTTAAAAATATTTTTCTAAGTGTTTAATTTTTAGAAAATTTTTGCCATAGTTTCCCCATAAAAATGGAGGTTTCCATGCTTTCAAAGCATATCATTTTCTTTTATAAATCAACACAATCAACAACAAATCAATCTACACTTACCAATTTGGCAAAATCATGCATAAATTACCACTTCATGAACTTGAAAGTTTAAAAAAATTTGTAGTAACTTACTAGTGTGTTTAGTAAGCTTAGTTACTCTTCCAAGTGTGATTGTTTATTTAAAAACATCATTTTTAAAAGAAATTAGTCCTTTACAACTTGTAAATCATTTTTTCTAAAAATATTTCTTCTTGGAATTTTCTTGTTAAATACATGATCCTACACTTGATTAACCACTAAAAATGTGGTTAATCAAGTATAGGATTTCTTGAAAAATCATTCTTGAAATCATAGATTTACAAGACTTTATGTTTACTTTTATCATCACTTAACAAGAAAAAAACAACTTATACTTTCAAGTTCATGATTTACATGAGGATGATCACTTTGATCTTAACATAATCATCCTCTCATCTTGCTAGATTATGTCTTTAATCACTATCTAGCAAGATCATATGATGATCAACATCAATAACATGAGCAAACAACAATCAACAATCATAACAACACTTAAACAATCTTGTTTTCTTATGTATTTACTCTTATGTTCAATTTTCATGTTCTTGATTCATTGTGTTCTTTAAGATTAACAACTTGTACCTTCTTTTAACCACCAAAACAAGATGTAAAATGAAGAGTAGAATGATCTTACTACTAGCTCAAGGCTAGGGATGATCACTAGATGAAAATGGAGTGGATAAAAGCTTGTGTGAGAGGTCCTTTAGCTTCCAAAGGCTCCAAGCTTCCTTATATGGCTTCTAACACCTTTATATATGTGTGGATTGAATGAAGAATGAAAGATGATGATGGATGTGTGGGTGATGGTGTTCAGCCGTAGGTAGAGGAAGGGAAGAAGAGAAGAAGTGTGTGTTGTGAATGTGAAAGAAATGTGAGGGTTATGATCTTCGGTTATTCTTATAACACACCAACTCATATTAACTAGTGGTTTTTATGTTTAGTAAAGTTAGACAAGATCCATTTTTATAAACAAATAAAATCTCTAGTGGGGGCCACATGTTGGCTGATTGTAGGTGAGGGGGGGGGGGGTCTTAGGCTAGGTAGTAACTATAAGTTAGTTTAGTTGGTTAAAATTCAAGTATTAGTTAGGTTGGTTAGTTACTAGTTGTTATATGATGTGCTATGATGTTCGGGGACCATAACTAGCTTGGTAATGTTAAAACAATGCTTCTAGTGAAAATTTGGTGTTTCGTGTAGTGTCCGGTTGTTCGGTTGGTTACCGGTTCATTTAGGTGCTAAACTATGCAGTTTAGTGTGCTTTATGTTACCTTTTATGACAGTTTTGATTCCCGATACTTGGGAAAATATTCTGGACCATTTAACCATATTTATGCATGATTTTACAGTGTTTAAATGCTGAATTTTGCTGATTTCTGCTGTTTATGTGAGTTTTAGGCACTTTCCGGCATTTAAACTATCTCTAGGAAGGCAGTTTTGTGATCCTTACTTTCCTACACACTATACTAGTGTAATACTTGGTTTCTGGCTCATTCTGTATCTCAACACAATGTATGTCCATGTACTGAATCCCGTCAGCATATTTCTAATTTATCTGATAACTGTGCTAACTGTGTTTCGTGCATCATTTGAATCAACAAGGTTTGCATGCAATAATGATATGTCATTTGCAATATATGATGCACATGTATGTATATGGCAATAATCAGAAGGCAATTCAAGTCATTAATTGTAATTTAGCACGGTCATTAAGCACTAATCATTGTTTAATAGTCGTACGGATACCTGGAATTTTGACAGTTGTCACATTCTCCCCCTGTTAAGAAAATTTCGTCCTTGAAATTTAACCTACATTAACTCCTTAGGGTTACATTATGCGTGTATGGATATGAATAATACCAAGGTGATTTACGACGAAACCGAATCAAGACTTATTGAATCAGGTGAATCCAAGGACATATTACAACAATAAGAACCCAGCAGTTAAAAGGTATGTGTTTCAGAATTTGATGTCAAGAGATACGAGACGTATAGATGTATAACCTAGCGTAACTTAGTTAACATGGGTTCAACAAAAGAGGAGTTTCGACCAATAGAATTCCAAACGATCGTTTACAACATGCAAATGAGTTCTAGAAATAATAACATCCGCTAGATGAACTCAAAATTAGCAAACTCAAATGTAATAGTGAGATGAAAATGATCCGTCAACTTTCGAACAAATAATGAATAAAATTAGGGTGTTGACATTATTGAATTGCGAGAATACACCGAATGAAATACAACCGAATCTGGTGTATCATTGTCTTAATTCGTAGTTGCATTAAGAATGTTTAAATGACAGGTCAAACAAAAGTATGTGTAGTTTCGTATGAACAGTTGACCATGACTAGCACAAGCTGCAAGTTTGTACCGACACCACAAGGTGTTGTAATGACATAGTTCGATAATAGCGGTGACCGAACAAGTTCACCGTGTTTGAAATCAAATGAAAGTGTAATGAAGAAAACCTGAAAATTTGATTCAAACGACATCGTAGGATTTTTCAATTGAATATAGAACATCAAAGAACTACTGTTTTCGACCGAAGATGACAAAGTAATAAATATCGCAAGGCATTCGATCGATAATGAAAGAACCGTTAGGAGGTACACTGGAATATAAAATGAATTTATGTACCATTGTCTTAACACACAATTGCGTTGAGACTACTTAAATCATGATAAAACAGAACGAATTTAGAGCAAACCATTGAATTAAATCCGTGCATGAGATGCGTAAACGAGATTAGCGTAGGCTTCAAATAATCGAGACACCACCACAAGGTGTTGGAACCAACAGATGACTTACTGGAGCCGTAGACCAAACAAGCCTACTAAGACTCGGACAAAAGAAACACTTGCAAAAATGAATTTGAATATGATGCTCTCAATACATCATATAGTGTTTTGAATTGAATATGCGAAATGGACAAGTTCAAACAAATGAACTTGGTTTCAGCGCAATCCGACAATAACTACATATATCGACAAAGGAATTTCGTCATGGTTACAAGGATGACCCAAGTATGTAACTCGAAGGAAAAGAAATTTCAAGAAGGTTTTGTTGACTTGATATCAAGGAGTTGATTCTTACAGTGATGCAGAATATCTGAGTCACAAAGCAATAACTGGATATAACGAAATGATATTTGTAACTTTGATGAAAACGATCATTCGAAGGGAAGCCACATGCATAGCAAACGATGCGCGTGTAATATATGAAATGATCAAGAAATGAAGCAAATGAGTGTTTGCTTTAATGAAGAAATTATCGTGATGCAACTACCATTAAGAGGAGTAGAGATGTAAAAATCTACTTGCTAGATGCGAAAGTTGAAATTTCAATATAAGAATTTCGAGTACTTCACCTGTTCGGTTAACTAAAATAGCATATAGGACAGAATAATGGTGTTTTCTCAAGTTAATGGACGTGGTTCCTATGTGATAACCTTTAACGAACTTTGACATAAGTTCCCGGAGGTCCTAAGTACATGTTTCCTAGATTCTCAGAGTTTTGTATTCTGTGTATAACTATTTTGTGCACCGTGTATAAAACATAATATTAGCGTATGTTTAAAACAAATTGTTAACTCACTATACTTCGATATACTCCCCCTGAATCCGCAGCTGGCGATCCCTAATCGAAGATCGATCTTGTAATAGTAGTTGGATCCTTGCAGTCGATCGAATAAATCAGTAATCTTCGGCAAGGGATACCGATTTCTTGATGATTAGCTTGTTCAGCTCCCGGTAGTCGATACACATTCTAGAACTACCGCCCTTCTTCTTGATGAACAGAACTGGAGCTCCCCAAGGCGAGAAGCTTGGTCTAATAAATCCCTTGTCCAGTAACTCCTGAAGCTGCGCTGACAACTCTTGCATCTCTGAAGGCGCAAGTCGGTAAGGTGCCTTAGCTACATGCGTGGCGCCTGGAATCAAGTCAATATGGAATTCGACTTGTCGTTGAGGCTGTAATCCTGGCAAGTCTTCAGGGAAGACTTCAGGATATTCCCTTACCACAGGGATATCTTCGAGCTTCGGTTCTTCGGCTTCCCTGTCCACGACATGAGCCAAGAAGGCAACACATACTTTACGCAAAAACTTTCGTGCCTTCAAACAACTGATAATCCGTAGAGGCGTATCCTGCTTCTCCCCATGAATCACAATCGTCTCTTCATTCGCGATCGGGATGCAGATAATCTTCTCATGGCAAACAATCTCAGCTCAATTACTCGACAACCAATCCATCCCAACTACTACGTCGAAGCTTCCCAACTCAACTGGTAGAAGATCTATCGAGAACTCACGCTCTCCAAGCTCTATAACACAACCTCTAATCACTTCGTTGGCTTCTACTAACTTCCCATTAGCTAGTTCTATCGAGTACGAGATATCTAACTTACTTGCTATTAAACCAAGGACATTTTTAAACTCTAGAGATACGAAGCTATAGTCGGCACCGGTATCAAATAGCACAGATGCAAAGTGTTGATTAGTAGGGAACATACCAGTGACCACGTTCGGATCCTGGCGAGCTTCCCTAGCTCCAATGTTGAGCTCTCTTCCATGAGCTTGGTTATTCTTAGGGCAATCTTTCCTAAAGTGCCCCACGTTCCCACATTTGAAGCAACCTGGAACTCTACCATTATCGTTTCCGTCTAGGTTGCCGTCATCATTTCCTCCTTGTCTAGGATACTTCGCCCAATAGGCATCCTTGTCGTGTCCTTCCTTTCGGCACCTATCGCACCAAGGCCTCAGACATCGACCTTCATGGTGAAACTTGCACTCATCACATCTCGGCTTAGTCCCCAAGTAAACCTTTCTGAAATGCCCTATGCCACCACAGTTAAAACAACCTTGACCTTGTTCTCGATCATTACGGTTTCCGTCCTGATGGACGTTATTGTTGTTTCTTTCGCGATATCCGCTACCATCTTGACCTTCATTTCCATGTCCAGCACCGTGCCAACACGTCTCCTTGGTATGCCCCACTTTGCCACAATTATCACATTTTCCATACCTGCATAGCCCAGTATGATGACGTAGAGAGTTTTCACACTTAGGCAGGGTACCCATATACCTTCTTCTTGTTGGTGCAGTAATGTGTATCGCCTCCGTCAATACGAGTCGTAGCTGAAACAATTTAAATCTAGTGCTTATATTGTAATATGTAGTAAAAGGCAAGGTGACAATTCTGTAAATAATGAGTTCTCTCATTCTATCCCTTGGCCTATAAATAGAGGAGTTAGTGTTAGAGATTAAGACTTTTGGCCATTTGAGATCTTGGAGCTTGGTGCTTAGAGAGAGAAAGTCTAGAGAGAGAAAGTGTTCGTAGGTGATTCTTGGAGCTTGTATTTGTCATACTGACCAATAAGAATCACGTTAAAATTGTACGATCTTGTATTCGGTCACGTTCTTGTACGGATTCCGCACGTAACACGTGTCGTTACGCAATCGTTCGGAGTCAAAACCGATCCAACAAGTGGTATCAGAGCAGGAGCTCGGTTGCGAAGATGAAACGCCAGAATCGTTCACGAATTGATCAGAATCAGATCCAAAATCATTCAGATTTGTCGAGTTTCTCATACTTTTCTTGTTCTTCAAGCTTTTATCCGAAAATTGCAAAATTAACACGGTTTTTACGGTTAAAATCGAGTAATTTTTGGATATTATATGCGAAAACACTTGATCTACAAGCCTTCAAAATTTCAGATCTTAATTCGAAGTAGTTTGGGAGAAATCTTGATTTTTGTGTTCGAAAAAGTTCAAAATGCTTGCTGTTATTGATATTGTTCTAGAAGGTGTTGACCGGTCGGATGGCAATCCGACCGGATGACCATCCAACTTAAGTTCCACCATATCATTTCATTAAGTGATTGACCATGTTGAACTGTTCATGTTTGCTGACGTCATCCACTCGCTCGGACAGCTGTCCGAACGGATTGGACTAGACAGTACCTGTTAGTTGCTTGCTTGTGACAACGCTCACAATTACAGGTATCCGTACAATTAATTAATATTAACTTTGTGCTTAATGACTGTGCTAGAATTACAACTGACGAATTAAACTGCTTTTTGAGTTCTGCATCATACATACATATGCATCACATTCATACTGTCACTCCATTTATTGCACACAAACTTTAGTGATAAACTTGATGCACAAAACACAGTTAGCACAGTGAACGGATAACTCAGAAACATGCTGACAATGCCAGCACATAGACAAACAATTGGTTGAGGGACCTATTTGACATTGATGTACTGTAAAGTACATATGTTTATAGTGTATATTTTGGTCTATTTTCAGTCGTTTCGAGTCTGTTTTAGGTTAGAATTGTGATACTGCTGACGTTAAGCTTTGATTTCAGGTCCCGTAGCTTAAAGTGATGAAAAACGAGTCAAAACGAGCAGTTCGGAAGAAAAACGGGATTCGTACGCGCGTCGGAGAAGCTGGAAATTAATTTAAATAAAAAAATTCAGAAAAATCACCTTTGGAGGCGCCGCGCGACGCGACACCCCCTAGGCGTCGCGCGAGGGGTCTTAATTCGTGTGTATTGTTTCCAATTAGGGTTTGGTTTTGATAATTCCCAAGAAACTGAACTTTGAAACCCTAATTACGAATTTGGGAGTTCTTGGAGCAATCTTGGAGCATTCTTGGCAAACAATTGGAGATTTCAAGGCACGGGAATCATTGGTACGAGTCGAGAGCGAAGAATCGAAGAATTAATCGGGTTTTCTAATCCCTTGTTTTGTCGATTACTTTCTTGGAACTTTGTTACAATGAATTCTGTTTTAGACATCTTTGTTTTGTTTTCATTTACTGAGATGCTTGGCTAATTTCATAAACCACCTAGACTATGATGAATGGATTAATATAAAGATTTTACCGTTTTTGTTATTTGCATAATTGTTATGGGTGATTGTGTTCTACTAGTCCTAATACCTGGGAAGTGAGGGGCTATTGGTAGGTCTTACCCGGCGAATTGCTTTAGATAGGCCTTGGGAAAGGTTATGTCTTGGTTTACCTGTCGGTCTTATTAGTCTATCAAGTCAAATTAATTATTTCAAACTACCCTAGATCTAGGATTGGGAAAGAATAGGTCAACATTAGGGTACTTACACAATAATTAGACAACTGGGAAGGCGTCTAATAACCGGTAGAATTAACGGCCTAGGTAGTGCCACAGGTTTCTCCTTGAGAAGTGTCGAGGGGCCTCGATGGTTCTTAATAGGTTTAGTACTTTAAGATCCCGGTTCCATAACTCATGCACTTAACTTAATCGGTAATCTCTTAAAAACAATCCAGGATTCTTATCTAGGTGGTCTCATTCTCATATAAGAAAAGTCCTCAGTCGTCATTCGTTTTTAGTCTAGTTCTAGTTTAATTTAGTAGTCTAATATAGATTTCCTTAGTTTTCAGTAAACCCCCCCCCCCCCCCAAACAACTAAACAAGTTAAGTCCTGTCTGTCAGAGTCTATTAAAGTCTAATTTACGTGATTTATAGAGTCTCGTGGTTCGATATCCGGACTTCCTAGGTTATACTACATTGATCGGTACACTTGCCGATTATGTGGTTTTAGGTCGAGTCTAGAATTAAAGCTTTTTAGTGTCTAGTCTAGAGAGTCTAACATTGTTTATTTTTATAGTCTGTTTAGCACACATCAAGTTTTTGGCGCCGTTGCCGGGGACTCTTTGGCAATTGCGTTGATTACTTTATCTGGACTTAATTGACATCATACGTGCTACTTGCTTTTGTATATTGAGTCGTAGGAGTCTAATTGTCCGTGTCTTTTAGTTTTGTTTTTTATTTTTTTTAGAAAATATGTGTGAAATTTGTGGAGGACCCCATTTTACAGTTAAATGCCCACAATATGAGGGGTCCTCTGCACATTATTATGCTAACCCCTACGTGCAGCCGTAGTCATATTTTTCACAGGGGTATTCCTCGTACCAGTATGAGGAACCGTATCACCATCCTCAACAGCAAAATTTTGGAGTAAATGAGCAGGACCAGCTGAATAGGATAATGGGGTTGTTAGCTCAACTGGTAGCTACGGATGAGACTACTCCGAAAATGTTTCAAGAACATGAAGTCCTGTTTCAAAATCACGAGTCTATACTCTCAGACATTCGATGTTCAGTAGAAGAAATGTCTAGGAAATTAGAAGAAGTAGAAGAAACGGAGAAGAAGGGCATCATTGATTTTGGCTGTGAAGAAGATGAGATTAAGATGCAAATGGCTAATTGCGGGATATTGAGAGAGAGTGTGGAAGAAGTAGACGAGTGGCAGGTCTACCAGGAATCATTAGTTAAGGAAGTAGATGTTGAAGAGGAATTAGATTTAGGAGATTCCTTAGGTAGTCTGTTTGATGATGAGGTAGAAGTTGAACCTGAGAAAATAAGTGAACCCACACCGCACGTAGAAATTAAGTGTGGGGATCTTCCCAAGGAAGTAGAGGAAATGGTGGAAGATGAAGAACATCATAGCTGGCCCGTGGTAGGGGTAACTGAAGATTTAAGGCCACGGGAAAGGGCAAGAAAGAAAGAACCTGGAAACCGGAGATGGTTCTGGGTCGGAAGATGGGCGAAACAGAAAATGGAGCAATTAAAGTGCAAGCACGACCACTCTTATCGTTACATGCCACGCATCCGGTCCATTCCAAGTAAGTTTAAATATTGGTGGTCTGACCCGTTTAAAATTTTCAAGTTTAAAAATTTCAAAATATTTCGTTATTCCGCCCTTAAATGTTTAACTGTTTTCAAGGATCGGGTGGAATTAAATGGGTTAGACCGGGTTCAAATCAAAGAGAAACCTCCTGATTAAGTTCAAGTGTGGGGAGGTTTTGTAGAGTTTGTATTTTTGAGTCTTTTATTTTGTATATTGAGTCTTATTTAGTAGTTTTTGAGTCATTTTTTAGAGTCGGTATTGCGTTGGGTTTTGTTTTGCTGTGTTTGTGCAGGTTTGGATTGTACCACCCGTACTCAATTTCCATTCGGGTGATTTCGGAACCGCCATATTGATAAACCCAAGCAGACTAGGCAACGATCGCGAATGAAATGCTATACGATCGTTCGTTGGATTCAAGATTCGTACGGCTGGCACTGACTTTTATCCTAATAAGCTAAGTCGTTTCCCTTTCTTTTTGTTGTTGTTGTATATTTTTTTTTCGTATGCAGTTTTTATTTTTAGGTAGTTGTTGAGTCGTATTTACGTTCTTGCATTAGGGACAATGCAATCTCTAAGTGTGGGGATGGGAGTACTTGTAAATATTTGAGTCATAAATATGAAAAACACAAAAAAATTAAAAATTTGAAAAAATCCAAAAAAATTGAAAAATCAGAAAATGTCTTTCGAATAAAAAAAGAAGTTTGCAATTAAAACGGAAAATGATAGAAAAAATGATTTTTTTCTCGGGGTCGAATAATAATAATTTGAGATTATAATAAACCGAGTTTGCGTCTAGTTTGGGATATATGGATAGGCCCTGGTTTGGTTTTAAGTCCCTTTGAGCTAATATACCTTAATTGTCGGTCTGCTAGTGGGTTTTCGCCTGGGAAATATGGGAAACTAAAACTGCCAATAAGAGTATAAGGGGCACCGTTATAAGTTAAAACCGTTAGAGTTTGTGATCTTGCGAAAAAAAAAATTATTAGAATAAAAAGTGAGCTAGAAACTAAATGAAAGTAACACAGGTCTATGTAATCCGAGTTGGGGATAGCGACTCTACAGCCGGAATGCCTCTGGGATGTGTGAAATCGACTTGCCGAATAAAAGTACCGAAACCTAAGTAATCTGTGGTTGGGGATCACGACTCTACAGCCGGAATACCTCTTGGTTAGGGAAAGCATCGTCTAGACTCACGAACGAAAGGAAAAAAAAAGCAAAAAGCAAAAATAGAAAAAAAAATGAAAAAAAAAATTGATTGTAAACTCTCTTGGTTTTGATATAAGACGGTTAGGAATTGGTCCAGTGATCGTTTCTTTAGTCCTATAAGCTTGAGGTGGGAGTAGGTGGACCGTAGATTCTAGTGTGAGACCCTAGGTAGACTGACCGCACTTAAATTAAATTCACATGATAAGGGCTTAGGATTGGATTCGGGTTTAAAGGGATAAGTATATTCGGAATCGCGGCTAACGCAAATCTTGGTTTTTAATTAATTATATCTATATTTTTGGCCCGAGTGATTATTTGTTTCTGATTCCGTTGCATAATTCTTTTTCGAGGACGAAAAAAGAGTAAGTGTGGGGATGTTAGATGTACTGTAAAGTACATATGCTTATAGTGTATATTTTGGTCTATTTTCAGTCGTTTCGAGTCTGTTTTAGGTTAGAATTGTGATACTGCTGACGTTAAGCTTTGATTTCAGGTCCCGTAGCTTAAAGTGATGAAAAACGAGTCAAAACGAGCAGTTCGGAAGAAAAACGGGATTCGTACGCGCGTCGGAGAAGCTGGAAATTAATTTAAATAAAAAATTCAGAAAAATCACCTTTGGAGGCGCCGCGCGACGCGACACCCCCTAGGCGTCGCGCGAGGGGTCTTAATTCGTGTGTATTGTTTTCCAATTAGGGTTTGGTTTTGATAATTCCCAAGAAACTGAACTTTGAAACCCTAATTACGAATTTGGGAGTTCTTGGAGCAATCTTGGAGCATTCTTGGCAAACAATTGGAGATTTCAAGGCACGGGAATCATTGGTACGAGTCGAGAGCGAAGAATCGAAGAATTAATTGGGTTTTCTAATCCCTTGTTTTGTCGATTACTTTCTTGGAACTTTGTTACAATGAATTCTGTTTTAGACATCTTTGTTTTGTTTTCATTTACTGAGATGCTTGGCTAATTTCATAAACCACCTAGACTATGATGAATGGATTAATATAAAGATTTTACCGTTTTTGTTATTCGCATGATTGTTATGGGTGATTGTGTTTAGTAAGAGGTTTGATCTAATGGTTTGATGTGTATGCGTACTTTGAATTGGTTTATTGTTATTACTTGCTTCATATGATTCTTAGTGACGGTCTTTATCACAACGTAGAGTCATATTAGGGTTTAGGGTTTCGGTGAGTGTCTATATCACGTTAGAAAACCTTCACTCTTTAGGGAGAATCGGCTGATAACCTCTAGAAGTAAGTGGTAATAATTTGCTAAGTCTTAGTGTTCTACTAGTCCTAATACCTGGGAAGTGAGGGGCTATTGGTAGGTCTTACCCGGCGAATTGCTTTAGATAGGCCTTGGGAAAGGTTATGTCTTGGTTTACCTGTCGGTCTTATTAGTCTATCAAGTCAAATTAATTATTTCAAACTACCCTAGATCTAGGATTGGGAAAGAATAGGTCAACATTAGGGTACTTACACAATAATTAGACAACTGGGAAGGCGTCTAATAACCGGTAGAATTAACGGCCTAGGTAGTGCCACAGGTTTCTCCTTGAGAAGTGTCGAGGGGCCTCGATGGTTCTTAATAGGTTTAGTACTTTAAGATCCCGGTTCCATAACTCATGCACTTAACTTAATCGGTAATCTCTTAAAAACAATCCAGGATTCTTGTCTAGGTGGTCTCATTCTCATATAAGAAAAGTCCTCAGTCGTCATTCGTTTTTAGTCTAGTTCTAGTTTAATTTAGTAGTCTAATATAGATTTCCTTAGTCTTCAGTAAACCCCCCCCCAAACAACTAAACAAGTTAAGTCATGTCTGTTAGGGTCTATTAAAGTCTAATTTACGTGATTTATAGAGTCTTGTGGTTCGATATCCGGACTTCCTAGGTTATACTACATTGATCGGTACACTTGCCGATTGTGTGGTTTTAGGTCGAGTCTAGAATTAAAGCTTTTTAGTGTCTAGTCTAGAGAGTCTAACATAGTTTATTTTTATAGTCTGTTTAGCACACATCAGACATTCTTGGAAACCTGCTAGGAATCTATTACTTTTAAGTCCAAGGACTAAATTGTCATTTTTAAAACTATATAAATACAAGGGTTAAAGTGCAATTATTTCAAACTACAAGTTTAGGGTTCTTTTTGCAATTTTTGAAACTTATTTAATAAAAAAAAGAAATAAATATAAATTGTTTTAAAAAGTCTAGGGTTAATTTGGCCATTTTCTGAAACTTAGACTTCAGGGACTAAAACTGACTTTTAGAAACTTATTTAACTGAATATCCTAACCAGGTTAACTTTTATATAAATGATTCTTCTTTAAACACTAACTCAGTTAACACTAACTCAGTTAGTGAAACTAACTGAACAGTACAGGGACCATTTTTGTACACAATGAAACTTGAGGGGCCAAAGTGTAAATATTCAAAAATTCGGTAAAGGGGGGGGGGGGGGGGGTGAACCGGCCACAGAGAGAATCGAACTCGAGACCACCCACTTAACAAACGAACACGTGACCGGTCGGGCTAAGCCCTCATTCAGTTAATATATGAAACTGGGCTACCAGCTTGGTTGTGTTAATTTATGATTTGTATTATATTTAAATACACTTTAAAATCGAATCTGAATTTATATTCAGCAACAGTAGCTCGTGGCCTTGAACAAAAAACACCAAAAATCGATCTTGATCCATTTTTTTGACCTGTAAAGTTACCCACATGATTCCCAACCCATCCCAACTAATCCCAATCATTCAAACGACACATTATGGTGCCAAAACACTCAAAAGAAAAAGAATTTTTATAAAAATAAAAGTAGATCAAATCCACTAATTTGTGTCGAATCTGAGATCCAAACTTCGTGTATTTAAGTTCCCTACATTCCTAGCAACATTCCACACCATTTACAAACACTTAAACACCCGAAATCGTCGGATTAAAACCTGCAACTCGCTGGAATACTCACTTTTTCGCCGGAATTTTTCAATTCGATCATCCTTTCAATACCGGTTAGTTTTTATCCGTCCAATTAGTTTGTTTACACTTATGCAATGATTCCCTCGAGTTAATCTTGATATAACACAGTTTTCCCGTAGAATTGAAAGAGTTGACTTTCTGTTTGACTCCAATTGGAGAAGATGACCAGTTCCTGTTTGGTTATAAGTTTAGCAGTCCTAAACCAAACACAAACAGAAGCTTAGCCCAGTGGTTAAGACTCTGTTTGGTTACAATATAGACCCGGGTTCTAACCCAGGGGTCTGCATTTCTTTTTAATCGTTTCATTTTTAATATTTTCAACATTCCAATAATTTTTATAAGATTATTAACCACTGTTGCTTTTATTAAAAATGTGAAATTAGTCAATTTATCTATAAAACTAATTTTTACAATATTAAAACAGTTTATTATTAAATAATTATTAATAAATAGTTTTTTAGGAATTAAATTTTGAAATTTTCAGATTAATTATTTTAAGTGTTGATCTTTACAAAAATAATGTTGCTACTGATATTTTATATAATTTCGATATTTATATAATTAAATTAGTAATATTCAAGTTAAATAATTAAAAATGTTATTTTTAATTATTCTGATATAAATTAATTATATCACTTGTACTATATTTTGCCAATAATCATTATATTTAATTATGTTATTTGATTATACTAATTAAATATATTTGATTTATTATTACAAATGTTTATATTAAATCAATTGTACATTATTACAATTTTATTATTTATGATAAATAAATATTTTTCATAAATAATTCCTTTATATCATGTTCATTTTTCCGAGCCCTCTAAACATATAATTCACAAGATCCTTCTGTTAATCTAAACACTATCAAATACAATAAATGCTCAACAAATCCCGTCAACACTATACGACCTCAATATTGATACATTATTCTTGTTCATGCGCGATTCATTGGGACAACTTTGAGTTTCCTTATTATCAGACACCTTAATCTTGACTTGCGTATTCGGAATCACTTGCAAAATAAGGTGAGTTCATGTTCCCCCTTTTCTCTTAACTGTTTTCAGTTTTATACTTCGGGGGTGGAATACATGTTACAATTATTACAGACACTTACATACGCTTTTATACATGGTATGGTTAGCTTAAGGAGGGTTTAGACGCTTAGATCATGTGAAAGGTGGGCACAACACTTAAGGCCATTAATCCTCGTCGTAGGACCGAGGGACATGAGTGATAGATCTATTTGGGTGTAGCGAGCCCACACCCATGAGGCCGGGGCGGCCCATAGAGGTGACTATGTCTTCCAGCCGGAAGCCCGGTACAAATATGCTAGGTTTGATTTCACACATACTAATGGCTTTGCAAGCCATTGGTGATCTCTTTTTTTCCCCTTAATTGCTACATACCAGGGACATTTATATACACAAGACATATTGTAAAGGCTTATATACACAGACTTACACATGAACTCGCTCAACCTTTTTGTTGATTTTTCAAACTGCATGTATTTCAGGGAACTAGCAGGATCTGGCAGGGTATGCATGTGTCTAGCTGCGTTGGATAATAGATGTCATCTGTCTAGCTGCGTTGGATAATAGATGTCATCCAGAGTTGTGAAGTTTAAGAGGTGTAACCTATTCCTGGACGGGTTACATGTCTCTAAACCTCGTCTTATCTAAAGTCTTTTGTGTGTCTTATGAACACGTTTTAAATAATTTATGGTTTGTAACTTATTTCAAATGTCGATGTTTCTAAACAATGTTATGGAGGTATTTTCTCACTTTTATTAATGGATGAACATCTCGTATTTTTATCATATAGCATTGTTGTGATTGTTGCTATGGTATTAAGAAGTCACACCAAATAAACCCACGCTTCCGCAAAAGCCAGGGTGTGACAGCTTGGTATCAGAGCCTCGATCATAGCGAACTAGGATTCTTTCTCGAGTCTAGAATATGATCATCAGGGCTCTCAGAAAAACATTTTTACATTGCATATACAAGTTTCCAGATCTAGGGTACAAACGTTTCTTTAAAAACCTGTGTTCTTCGTGTCAGACATGTAGTAACTGGAAGGGTTAAGTATCAGTAGTTGAGAACTCCTGTCTAGGTTGGCATTCGTACAAATCCAAATAAAAGGACCCGTTGCCTACCTGGGGACTATCAAAGAGAGTACCGATACCTATTAGGCCAAAGCATGTCAAAAAGTTTAGTTTTTGAGTCTGTCTTTATTTAACCATTTTTACAAGTTTTTAACATACCGCTTCCTACACATCAAGTCTTAGAGACTGAGGGGTTCAATCTTAGAGATTGAGAAGGTTTTGGTCTTAGAGACCAGGGAGTTAGTCTTAGAGACTGGGAAGGTTTGGTCTTAGAGGCCAGGGAGTTAGTCTGAGAAACTAGGGAGTTCAGTCTAAGAGACTGGGTGGGATAGTCTGGGGAAGACTAGGATGATTACTTGCTTACATTGATTGTGACTTACATGCGTTGTTGGATTATTATGTGTTATGACATGGGATGTTATGAGTTATTGTGTTATTACATACGCATATTACTTACGTACTATACTTACTATAACCGGACCAATATGATCTTTCTTTTAGAATATGCCTCCACTAAGAGACACACGTTTGCCTACCACTGAGGCAGAATTACAAGAACGTATTTCAAAGGCAATAGCAGATTATGAGGCCTCGCGCCCCGAAACAAGCAGGAATAACTCAAACAACAACAACAACTCATCCAATGGTTGTACCTACAAACAATTCCTAGATTGTAAGCCCTTAAACTATGACGGCACTGGGGTGCTGTTGCTTTCGTCAGGTGGACGGAAAAGACGGATTCGGTAATAAGGATGAGCAAGTGTTCTCCTGAAAACCAAGTTACTTACGTCTCAGGACTCTTTCTTAATGGTGCTTTATCCTGGTGGAACCTGCAAGTTCAAACCCTGGGAGAGGTGGCGGTGTATGCACTAACATGGGCTGAGCTGAAGGAGCTCATGAGGAAGAAATACTGTTCACGTGCCGAAATACAGAAGCTGGAAACTGAATTTTGGAACCTAAAAATGGACGGCCCAAAAATTGCTGAGTATGTGCAAAGGTTCCACGACTTGTCACGCGTTGTGCTGTATATGGTTGATCCTGAATTTAAACGCATTGAGCATTTCATCTGGGGATTGGCACCCCAAATTATGAGCATGGTGACGACATCCAAGCCTTCAACCATTACTGAAGCCATCGACCTGAGTGTGTCACTTACTGAAGAAGCTATCCGGCTAAACAAGTTTTCAAACTCTGACCTCAAGAAGAAAGAAACTCACGAGGAATCCTCAGGAGAAAACAAAAGGAAATTCTCCAATTTTAAAAAGAGTACTGGCAGCGCAATTAAGAAGAACGTGAACCCACCAGAGGAAGCTAAAACTGATGCTGAAGCAAGAGGGAAGGGATACATGGGCACTTTGCCCAAGTGTGATGTATGCCAATATCATCACCCCGGGCTATACCGATTCAGGAAATGTGAGTCATGTGGGAAGACTGGCCACACAAAAGAAACCTGCTGGGTTGGTAATGGTGCTGGTAATGGTGGTCGGCAAGGATATAGAAATGGGAATGGAAACTGCCAACAGGGAGGAAATGGCGGGAGTGGAAATCGAGGAAACCGTGGGAATCAAGCTGGTAACCAGGGAGCAGGCAATAATCGAACTGGTAATGGGAACGGAAACGGTCGAGGACCGGTATGCTTTAACTGTGGGGACATCGGGCACTTCAAGCGAGAATGCCCAAAGCTTAACCAGGCACAAGGAAGAGTTTTCAATATAGGAGCGAGGGAAGCTCGCCAAGATCCTAACGTTGTTACTGGTACGTTCCCTATAAATCAACGCTTTGCATCTGTACTATTTGACACTGGTGCCGACTATAGTTTTGTATCGCTAGAATTTAAGAAAATACTTAGGTTAACTGCTAGTAAGTTAGACGTTCCGTACTCAATTGAACCGGCTAATGGAGAGCTAATAGAAACGAATGAAGTCATCAGAGGATGCGTGATAGAGCTGGGAGAACACGAGTTTACATTAGACCTACTGCCAGTCGAGTTAGGAAGCTTCGATGTGGTAGTAGGGATGGATTGGTTGTCAAGCAACAGAGCCGAGATTGTATGTCATGAGAAGACCATTCGCATCCCAATGGCGGATGGAGAAACGATCATAGTACACGGAGAGAAGCGTGATACGCCCTTAAGGATCATTAGTTGCTTAAAGGCTCGAAAATGTTTGAAGAAGGGATGTGTTGCCTTCCTGGCACACATCGTGGATAAGGAAGCCGCTGAACCAAAACTTGAAGACATCCCAGTCGTGAAAGAGTATCCTGAAGTCTTTCCAGAAGACTTGCCAGGATTGCCACCACAAAGACAAGTCGAGTTTCATGTTGACTTAGTTCCAGGCGCCACGCCTGTAGCTAAGGCACCTTACCGACTTACACCTTCAGCGATGCAGGAGCTGTCAACGCAACTCCAGGAGTTGTTAGACAAGGGATTTATCAGACCAAGTTTCTCTCCTTGGGGAGCTCCAGTTTTGTTCGTGAAAAAGAAGGATGGTAGTTTTCGCATGTGTATAGACTACCGGGAGCTGAATAAGTTGACAATCAAGAACAGATATCCTTTGCCAAGGATCGATGACCTGTTTGATCAATTCCAAGGCTTAAGTTTTTACTCAAAGATTGATCTACGATCAGGTTATCACCAATTAAGGATACAAGAGGAAAGTATTCCAAAGACGGCCTTTAGAACTCGATATGGACATTACGAGTTCCTGGTTATGCCGTTTGGTTTAACGAACGCGCCAGCAGTATTCATGGATTTGATGAACAGAGTCTGTAAACCGTACCTCGATAAGTTTGTGATCGTGGTCATTGACGACATTTTGATCTACTCGAAGACGAAAGGAGAGCATGAGCAACATTTAAGAGCTATTCTAGAGCTGCTTAAAAGGGAGAAGTTGTATGCGAAGTTCTCGAAGTGTGAGTTTTGGTTACGCGAAGTTCAGTTTCTTGGCCATGTAGTCAATGGAAATGGAATCCATGTGGATCCTACAAAGATTGAAGTAATCAAGAATTGGGAGACTCCGAAGACGCCAACCGAAATTCAATAGTTCCTAGGTTTGGCTGGTTATTACCGTAGGTTCATTGAGGATTTCTCGAAAATCGCTCAATCTTTAACCTCTCTCACTCAGAAAGATAAGAAGTTTGATTGAGGAGACAAGCAAGAAGAGGCTTTTCAGCTGTTGAAAAACAGACTTTGTGACGCGCCGATCTTATCCCTACCCGAAGGCACTGACGACTTCGTGGTATAATGCGATGCTTCGTTTCAAGGTTTGGGATGTGTGTTAATACAGCGTCAGAAGGTTATAGCATATGCTTCTCGCCAATTGAAGATCCACGAGAAAAATTACACCACCCATGATTTGGAATTAGGCGCGGTGGTGTTTGCTTTGAAGATATGGCGACATTATTTATATGGCACACGATGCACTATCTACACTGATCACAAGAGCCTGCAGCACATATTCGATCAGAAAGAGCTTAACATGAGGCAAAGATGTTGGATAGAGCTGTTAAATGATTATGACTGTGAAATCAAGTATCACCCAGGGAAGGCGAATGTGGTCGCTGATGCTTTAAGTCGGAAGGAAAGGATCAAGCCCATAAGGGTTAGGGCTTTGGAAATGATCATACAAACATACCTCTCATTGCGCATTCGTGCCGCGCAGAGAGAAGCACTCAAGGAAAAGAATATTGAGAATGAGTATCTCCGTGGGATGGAGAAATAGTTGGTACCAAACGGGGAAGGGACTTTGTGCTTCATGAAACGAATTTGGGTTCCCTTGTTTGGTGGTCTGAGAAATGTTATTTTTAACGAAGCTCACAAATCTCGGTACTCGATTCATCCAGGAGCGGATAAGATGTACCAAGATCTTAAGGATTTCTATTGGTGGCCAAGAATGAAAGGCGATGTTGCGGTATATGTTGGCAGATGTTTAACTTGCGCCAAAGTGAAGGTCGAATACCAAAGGCCTTCAGGTCTCTTGCAACAACCTGAAATACCCCAATGGAAATGGGAACATATTTCTATGGACTTCATAACGAAATTACCAAGGACGCCCAAGGGCCATGATACGATTTGGGTAATAGTAGACCGATTAACGAAATCTGCACACTTTTTGCCAATCAAGGAGAAAGATAAAACGAGTAATCTTGCTGAGATATACTTGAGAGAGATTGTTGCACGGCATGGAGTGCCTCTCTCAATTATCTCTGATAGAGACGGAAGATTCGTATCAAGGATTTGGCAATCCTTCCAAGAAGCTTTTGGTTCTCAGTTGAATCTGAGTACTGCCTTTCATCCGCAGACAGACGGACAGAGCGAACGAACGATTCAAACATTAGAAGACATGTTGCGAGCTTGTGTAATGGATTTAGGTGGAAGTTGGGACACTCACCTGCCATTGGTTGAATTCTCATACAATAACAGTTATCATACAAGCATTCAGGCCGCACCATTCGAAGCTCTCTATGGACGCAAGTATCAATCACCATTATGTTGGGCTAACGCGGGTGATAGACAGCTTGTTGGGCCGGAATTGGTCCAGGAAACGACCGACAAGATTTACAGATCCGAGAGCGCATTAAAGCGGCTCGTGATCGACAAAAGTGTTATGCGGACCGAAAAAAGAAACCTCTGGAATTTGAGGTGGGAGATATGGTTTCGTTGAAAGTTTCACCCTGGAAGGGTGTAGCACGCTTTGGGAAGCGCGGGAAGTTGAATCCCAGATACATTGGTCCATTAAAAATCATGAAAAGGATTGGTCTGGTAGCATACAAGTTGGATTTACCTGCCGAACTAAATGGCGTACATGATACATTTCATGTATCTAATTTAAAAAAGAGTCCAACTCAAAAGATAGTAGTCATTCCTGCTGACGAAGTTCATATTGACGACACACTCCACTTCACTGAAGAACCCATTGAGGTTACTGATTGGAAGATTAACAAGACGCGCATGAGTAGTGTCAAACTCGTTAAAGTTCGATGGAACGCACGACATGGCCCGGAATTCACGTGGGAGCGTGAGGACCGTATGAAAGAAAAATACCCACATTTATTCCCCAAGACCCATGCATCTAGTAGCAGAACTAAAATTTCGGGACGAAATTTTCTTAACAGGGGGAGAATGTGACAACGCTCACAATTACAGGTATCCGTACAATTAATTAATATTAACTTTGTGCTTAATGACCGTGCTAGAATTACAACTGACGAATTAAACTGCTTTATGAGTTCTGCATCATACATACATATGCATCACATTCATACTGTCACTCCATTTATTGCACACAAACTTTAGTGTTAAACTTGATGCACAAAACACAGTTAGCACAGTGAACGGATAACTCAGAAACATGCTGACAATGCCAGCACATAGACAAACAATAGGTTGAGGGACCTATTTGACATTCTTGGAAACCTGCTAGGAATCTATTACTTTTAAGTCCAAGGACTAAATTGTCATTTTTGAAACTATATAAATACAAGAGTTAAAGTGCAATTATTTCAAACTACAAGTTTAGGGTTCTTTTTGTAATTTTTGAAACTTATTTTATAAAAAAAAAAAGAAATAAATATAAATTGTTTTAAAAAGTCTAGGGTTAATTTGGTCATTTTCTAAAACATAGACTTCAGGGACTAAAACTGACTTTTAGAAACTTATTTAACTGAATATCCTAACCAGGTTAACTTTTATAAAAAGGATTCTTCTTTAAACACTAACTCAGTTAGTGAAACTAACTAAACAGTACTGGGACCATTTTTGTACAAAATGAAACTTGAGGGGCCAAAGTGTAAATATTCAAAAATTCGGAAAGGAGGGGGGGGGGTTGAACCGGCCACAGAGAGAATCGAACTCGAGACCACCCACTTAACAAACAAACACGTGACCGGTCGGGCTAAGCCCTCATTCAGTTAATATATGAAACTTAATTTTATATATATACTATTTAAGATTTTAATAAATTAATTAAATAAATTCAATATTTAAAAAGGTTTATTATAAAACCTTAAAGAACCGGCCCCAAGCAGGAATCGAACCCGCGACCTCCACAAAGCACAAGCACGCGCAAAACCAGCTGGGCTACCAGCTTGGTTGTGTTGATTTATGATTTGTATTATATTTAAATACACTTTAAAATCGAATCTGAATTTATATTCAGCAACAGTAGCTCGCGACCTTGAACAAAAAACACCAAAAATCGATCTTGATCCATTTTTTTTGACCTGTAAAGTTACCCACATGATTCCTAACCCATCCCAACTAATCCCAATCATTCACACGACACATTATGGTGCCAAAACACTCAAAAGAAAAAGAATTTTTATAAAAATAAAAGTAGATCAAATCCACTAATTTGTGTCGAATCTGAGATCCAAACTTCGTGTATTTAATTTCCCTACATTCCTAGCAACATTCCACACCATTTACAAACACTTAAACACCCGAAATCGTCGGATTAAAACCTGCAACTCGCCGGAATACTCACTTTTTCGCCGGAATTTTTCAATACGATCATCCTTTCAATACCGGTTAGTTTTTATCCGTCCAATTAGTTTGTTTACACTTATGCAATGATTCTCTAGAGTTAATCTTGATATAACACAGTTTTCCTGTAGAATTGAAAGAGTTGACTTTCTGTTTGACTCCAATTGGAGAAGATGACCAGTTCCTGTTTGGTTATAAGTTTAGCAGTCCTAAACCAAACACAAACAGAAGCTTAGCCCAGTGGTTAAGACTCTGTTTAGTTACAATATAGACCCCGGGTTCGAACCCAGGGGTCTGCATATCTTTTTAATCGTTTCATTTTTAATATTTTCAACATTCCAATAATTTTTATAAGATTATTAACCACTGTTGCTTTTATTAAAAATGTGAAATTAGTCAATTTATTTATAAAACTAATTTTTACAATATTAAAATAGTTTATTATTAAATAATTAATAATATATCGATTTTTAGGAATTAAATTATGAAATTTTCAGATTAATTATTTTAAGTGTTGATCTTTACAAAAATAATGTTGCTACTGATATTTTATATAATTTCGATATTTATATAATTAAATCAGTAATATTCAAGTTCAATATTTAAAAATGTTATTTTTAATTATTCTGATATAAATTAATTTTATCACTTGTACAATATTTTGCCAATAATTATTATATTTAATTATGTTATTTGATTATACTAATTAAATATATTTGATTTATTATTACAAATGTTTATATTAAATCAATTGTACATTATTACAATTTTATTATTTATGATAAATAAATATTTTTCATAAATAATTCCTTTATATCATGTTCATTTTTTCGAGCCCTCTAAACATATAATTCACAAGATCCTTCTGTTAATCTAAACACTATCAAATACAATAAATGCTCAACAAATCCCGTCAACACTATACAACCTCAATATTGATACATTATTCTTGTTCATGTACGATTCATTAGGACAACTTTGAGTTTCCTTATTATCAGACACCTTAATCTTGACTTGCGTATTCGGAATCACTTGCAAAATAAGGTGAGTTCATGTTCCCCCTTTTCTCTTAACTGTTTTCAGTTTTATACTTCGGGGGTGGAATACATGTTACAATTATTACATACACTTACATACGCTTTTATACATGGTATGGTTAGCTTAAGGAGGGTTTAGACGCTTAAATCATGTGAAAGGTGGGCACAACACTTAAGGCCATTAATCCTCGTCGTAGGACCGAGGGACATGAGTGATAGATCTATTTGGGTGTAGCGAGCCCACACCCATGAGGCCGGGGCGGCCCATAGAGGTGACTATGTCTTCCAGCCGGAAGCCCGGTACAAATATGCTAGGTTTGAGTCTTCCTGCACCATTTCACACATACTAATGGCTTTGCAACCCATTGGTGATCTCTTTTTTTTCCTTAATTGCTACATACCAGGGACACTTATATACACAAGACATATTGTAAAGGCTTATATACACAGACTTACACATGAACTCGCTAAACCTTTTTGTTGATTTTTCAAACTACATGTATTTCAGGGAACTAGCATGATCTAGCAGGGTATACATGTGTCTAGCTGCGTTGGATAATAGATGTCATCCAGAGTTGTGAAGTTTAAGAGGTGTAACCTATTCTTGGACGGGTTACATGTCTCTAAACCTCGTCTTATCTAAAGTCTTTTGTGTGTCTTATGAACACGTTTTAAATAATTTATGGTTTGTAACTTATTTCAAATGTCGATGTTTCTAAACAATGTTATGGAGGTATTTTCTCACTTTTATTAATGGATGAACATCTCGTATTTTTATCATATAGCATTGTTGTGATTGTTGCTATGGTATTAAGAAGTCACACCAAATAAACCCACGCTTCCGCAAAAGCCAGGGTGTGACATTGCTGACATCATCAATGTTACTCGCTCGGATTACCATCCGAGTGGTGTGACTTTGATTGTTCAAATTTATTTGTCTACCTCATCATCCCACCCGGTTGGACAACAATCCGATCGGATAGGATTTGGAAGTTCTTGTTTTCAGTTACAAAAATTAACCTGTCATCCGGTCGGATTACCATCCAAGCGGTGAAAGGTTAAAAGTCAAACTTTTCAAAGTTTAAGTGAGTCACTCGAACGAACGACCACTCGACCGGATCACCATCCGGTCGGATAGCCTTTTCACAATAGTACAGTTGATTACTTGTGTCACTCGTTCGGATTGTAACTCGACCGGATCACCATCCGATCCAGGTGCTTTTGTTTGAAATCTTTGAAATTTGTGAAAATTTGTCTAAGTATTTGTAAATTGTTTCAGGTACTCTAAAATGGGAGACGATTTTCTCAATCTTTTCAGTGACATCTTTGCTTACACCAGCAACACAGGAGACGCTACATCAAGCAACACAAACACTACTGCTCCTAACCCGAATCCAAAGAAAGCCAATATCGACTCATTGAGCGTGGATAACGCATATGGCACATACAACAAACTGCCCAAGCTAATGGCTATCGAGGAATACAGTAGGTGGGCAGGAAGGTTTGAAGACTGGTTTAAGGCTTTCGCCTACCAGAGTTGGAAATGCTTGAAGAGCAGGTTTGACATTGGTAGAAGTGACTATGAGAACTTAGTTGAAAATGAACAAGAAAATTTCATCGCTGATAAAAAATGTATCGCATTGCTACATCAATCAGTGAGAGATCATATCATATCTCTAATTGATTACAAAAATTCCAAAGATTTATGGGCAAAATTAGAGAAAAAGTGTGTGGATGGAGAAGAAATTGTTAGAAACAAGAAAAAAATTGTTGAAAAAGGAATTTGATTTGTTTGGAAGTATGAAAAGTGAATCGATCTCAAAGATGATCGAAAGGTTTTGTCATTTGAAGATCGAGCTGACTAGACATGGGTTTACGTTCACAGAGGAAGAATTAGTTGATAAGATGATGGATTCACTGCCTGATGAAAAGGATTGGATGTACTTTGCTCTGTTGTTGAAAAACACTGTGGAGAAGAAGAATCTGACAGTTGATTTTCTGATCGAGAGGCTTGAAAGTCACGAGTTGGAAATCAGGAAAACAAACAAAGTCAACAGTACTCAGTATCAGCAGAACGTTGATTTGTATTATCGAGGAAGTATGATTCCAAAAACGATATCACCCAAGACTGCTTTCTCAGCAGAACATCCAAGTTGGCCAAATCAAGAGAATCAAAACAGCAGTCCTGCTCCAAGCAGCGGATATCATGGAGGATCGTCTTCATCGACTCCAAGTCAACAGCAACAACAATCTGTTCCGAAAAACATTTTCCAGTGCAACATTGCTGTAAATCTCAACAACGCACAAAATTTCAGCGAAGAAGCAGCAAAACAGCAGATGGTTTTTCTAGCATCCATCTTGGAGTCTTACGAAAGTCTCGTAGCAGGAAAAATCAGAAACACAAACCTCACCAAGGAGGACTATAATCAAATTGACCTAGAGGAAATGGAGTTGATTGACATTAGATGGTGTATGGCGAGTGCGGTTAGAAGGGCTCAGAGATTCATGGAGATAACATGCAGGCACTCCATTGGTGGACCATCAACTAAATTAGGGTTTGACAAATCAAAAGTTACTTGTTTTAAGTGCAAGCAAAAAGGGCACTTTAAACGAGAATGTCGAAATGCACCTGCTGATGAAACGGCCAATCCATTCCATGAGGACTATTATAAAAGGGCCATCTATCATCAAAACAAAGCAGAATCTCCCAGAATGAAGCAGTTAGAAGATGCTCCAAAAGAAAAGTCGAGAGCATTAGCCGTTATGCATGATGATGAAGGTTATGACTGGAGTGATGTGCTACCAGAAGAAGATGCTGTGGGTTTTGCATTCATGGCAAAGATTGTGCCTTTCAAAGATACCCGTACTGAAGAAGAAAAATATCGTACTAGGAAGATGTTAGCCCAAAACATGAAAGATAAAATTTATCGAACATGGAAAGAGGCAAAGAGTGCAAAAAGATGGGATGCAACTTGGGAATGCTATTTGGATCCTAAAGGGAATATAGTTGTTGAACCATCTTTAATCAGTGTTGAAACCCTCATAGAGCAAATAGCAGAAGAAGAAGAGGAAAGGCAGAGAATGTGGGCAAGAGAAGCTGAAGAAAAGGAGAAAGAAAAGGAGCTACAGTCAAAGAAGGTCGATGATGGGATAATCGACATGACCAAAGAGTTCACTGCAGATAATTTGAAGAAAATGGCTGATAAAGTTCTTGCAGCAAAAGAATTAGAGGTAGATTCTAAATCCGGACTGAGTCACAGAGCAAGGTCAGTTCTAATGATTCAACAAATGGGTCAGGTAAGACTGATAAAGCCAAGATCGACAGTGACTGCAAAAATTGCATGAAAGACTGCAAGATTTGTAGTACACATGCTTATCTCAGTACTAAAAAGACTGAAGAACTGACTGAAAGAGTCAGAGAAGTTGAAAATCAAATTTTAGGCCGTGACAAATTGGTAAAAGCTTCAAATGATCGAATCAAAGAATTAACTGAGAAAATTGAAAATGATAAAATTGACGTAGAACGAATCAGGAAAGAAAACGAAAAGTTAATTCATGAAAACCGTCAACTTTCTGAAAATCACGAGAAGCTAAAAAGAACGATAAATGATTCTGATGAGAGAAACAGTAAAACAAGCAAAGAAAATTTTCAATTGTCAGGAGTCCTTCAGTCGAAAGAAAAGCAAATCAACCAACAGTTAAATGAGATTGCTAATCTGAAGCTTCAGTTTGAAGAAGCTAAGATTGAAAATGAACGAATCAATCTGAAACTCAACAGTTACAACTCCGCAAGTTTTGTTCTTCAACACATCGTTCCCAAACCCATTGGGAAGAACAAAGCTGGTGAAGATGTTTATGCTCATGGAACATGGGTTGGGTATCATCAAGTTCCACCGCCAGTGTTGAATATTTTTTCAAAAAAGAAATCTGGGTTGGTTAACAATGATGAAACAAATGAAATCAAACTTCCAGAAACAATTGACATCACATTCACTTCATCATCTGATGAAGACAACGTTCAGTCTGAAGTTGTTAAAAATGTAGTTGAAAATGTTTTGAAATCTGATAATGATTCAACTGAAGACGAGGAATGCTTTTTGGACAAATATATTCCGAAACCAAAATCTAAAAACAACTTAAGTGAAGAACCTACTCTTGTAATGTACAAGATGTCGGGATCGGATAAGTTGTATTCGGATCTTGAGTTTCCACTAGAAAATGTGAATGCCAACAAATTGAAAAATGTTTTTAAACTGGTCGAGATCGATGTGTTTGAAATCGAAGGTTTGAAACGTTCCGAGAGACAATTGAACTTTGAAAAAGATAAATATTACTACAAAAAACTTGTAGTACCGCCATGGTTTTCTCACAACAACCAAAACAAATGGTCGGGTGGTTATCAGGGTGGTAAGAATAACCAAAGTAGGAACTTTCAAAAAAGAAATTTGTTGAGAAAAAGGTGTTTGTGAAAAGCTCGAGTTCACACTCCGAGCAAGAATCTGAGATTTTTTCGAAAACCAATGAAGAATTCTTTGAGAATAAAGCCTCGCAACCCCAGACCGAAGGCACAAGTCGGGTAGTTGACACCCGAACATGCTTCAAATGCAATCAAGTTGGACACATTGCACGAAAGTGCACCAACTCGAAGCCTAAGTCTGTGGTTGTCGAGTATCCGAATAGAAAAGATGATGTAAAGGGAAAAGCTCCAATGTTTGTTGAGAAAAAGTTTTTAAAGAAGGAAAATGCCAAAGTTAAAACTGAATTTGCAAAAGAGTCAGTTAAGAAAACCGAACCCGTAAAGAAGTTGGTAACTAAAAATGACAAATTTTACAAATGGGTTGCGTCATCCCAACAAGCATGGAAGCCAAAAACTGTTGAAAAGAAAGCTAGTTCTCCAAAACCAAAGGTTTCAGAGTCTGCAAAACAACCATCTTCTACTACACCGGTAAAGATGAATGTTTCTTTGGATTACTTTGAGAAACTTGAGAAACAAACTTCTACCCCACCCGGGAAGAAGTATGTTCCGAAGAAAGACCAACCATCTGGTCAACCTCAAAAAGAAGAATTTCTGTTGATGCATGAAATGTCTGTTGACTACGTCTACATCATGTCTTAGGTCAAGATAGGTCAACATAAGGTCTTGAAAGTCAAAATTAGGCTTTATGTTGAGGTTTCGCTTGAATGTACATGTTGTAAGTAGTTTCGCTCCAATGGTCTTGATGGTTTCGCTTTTATGTCATAGATGGTTTCGCTCTTAGGGTAACTTAGAGGTTTCGCTTATTAGTCATGTCCATATAAGCGAAACCACATGCACTATATATAGTCATTAGAGCGAAACCTGATCATTATTCGTGTATGTTGGAGCGGAACCTTGTCATTGCTTGTGTAATCAAACTCTGTCAAAATCAACACAGAAAGCAATAAAAGAGAAGGAATTAAATAGGAAAAGCTGTGTAACTTTGCGTGTACTGATTCCGCCTTTATACGTGAAGATGAACGTCCTTAACTGACTTTTCGGGGTCGCAAAACGCTCCAACAATTTCTCTTATACAAAGAGGTTGAGCTTGGGACTGAAGAAAGTTTAAAGATGAATGACAAAAATTTCCCACCATTGTACACCAAAACCACAATTCTGAACGTCAAGCTACCTGAGTCGAAAGAGGCTTGGGTTGCTTCAAAATCTCACTAAATGTTTTTGAAATGTGCAGGAGCTTCCGAGATTCATCTCACGCTGGATAATGGATAGTGGAGCTTCTCGGCACATGACGGGAAAGAAAACCCTACTGTATGATGTTCGAGGGTTTAATGGAGGATATGTGGGATTTGCAGGCAATCAAGGTGGTCGTATAGTTGGTGAGGGAACTTTATCGAATGGAATTGTATTGTAATGAAAGAGGTATTCTGCACGAATTCAGTGTGCCATATACTCCGCAGCAAAATGGAGTAGCAGAAAGAAAGAATAGGACGCTGATTGAAACGGCCAGGACGATTGCTGATTCAAAACTACCTGTCAATTTCTGGGCAGAAGCAGTGTCAGCCGCTTGCTATACGCTCAACCGGGTTCTTACAGTGAAAAAGTTCAACAAGACATGTTTTGAGCTCATTAATCTACGCAAACCTAACCTGAAGTATTTGGAACCATTTGGGTCTCCCTGCACAGTTCTAGAACCTTTTGGTAAATTTGGTCCAAAGTGCATTGAAGGTATATTTGTGGGATATGCAAGCCCATTGAAAAGAGTCTTTGTTCCAAGCATGAAGCGGATCATCGAAGCACAAAATGTTGAGTATCAAGGTTATACGATGCCACCTCAGAATCCCGGCGACTCATGGCGTTTCAATTACGACACTCTGTGGGATTCATTCGATATAGAAGAAGAATCAGATTTCTATGACTAGTTGGATATTCTGAGAGATTATGAAGAATCACAAGAAAGATTCCCAGCAGAACCTTATAGTCGTCAACGACAAGCTTCGAACGATGATGAAACTGGTCCAAGCAATGCTAGAGAGAATGATGTTGTTATGCAATCTCCGATATCTTCAGAACGCGAACAAGCTCATATCGATCAGACGGGAATCAATGATAATTCAGATTCTGATTAAAGGCCAACATTCGATTGTGTTGATTCAGAGTATGAGGGGGAGCAAATCCAGTCTCAAGATCAAACTATTCCAGTCAGTAAACAAGTCGCAAACCAGAACATTACGAATTTGGAAAGTGAGGTAGATGTTCCAGGCGAGGTGATGCCAAGAACTCTTTCATACCATCCAGAAGAGCTAATCATTGGAGAGTTACAATCAGGCGTCCTCACCAGACGACAAATTGACCAAGGCCTTACTTGTTTTTATTCTACAGTTGCTCCTTTACAAACAGAGTTTTCACTTAGTTGTTTCATTTCGCAGATTGAGCCGCGAACGTACAAGGAAGCACTAACTAAAGATTCATGGGTTAACGCTATGCAGGAGGAACTAAGTCAGTTTGAGAAGTTGGGTGTCTGGAAACTGGTGGATCTGCCTGATGGTCATAGGAAGATTAACACCAAGTGGGTGTTCAAGTGCAAGAGGGATGATCGAGGGGTTATTATTCGCAACAAAGCTCGACTCGTTGTCCAAGGTTTCAGTCAGCAGGAGGGGATAGATTTCACTGAAGTGTATGCTCCAGTTGCTAAACTTGAAGCAATCAGAATCTTCCTAGCATTTGCATCTTGGAAAGGATTTAAAGTTTTTCAGCTAGATGTGAAGTCGGCATTTCTCTATGGCAAGGTGAAAGAGGAGGTATATGTCGGACAGCCACCGGGCTTTACCGATCGAATCCATAAAGATAAAGTTTATCTCTTGGATAAGGCGTTATACGGCTTACATCAGGCCCTGAGAGCCTGGTATGAGACCCTGTCTCAATATCTGTTAGTCAACAACTTCATCCGAGGAAAGGTAGACGCCACTCTGTTCACAAAAGAAGTCGACGACCATCTTCTGATAGTCCAAATTTATGTGGATGACATAATTTTCGGGTTAACAAATGAACAACTCTGCAAAGATTTTGAAAAAGTTATGAAGCAGAAGTTTGAAATGTCATCAATGGGTGAGATAAAGTTCTTCTTGGGGCTTCAGGTTGATCAACTACCTGAGGGAACGTTCATACATTAGACAAAATATGTTCATGATGTTCTGGAGAAATTCGGGATGTCAGGAATGTCACCAATGTCCACCCCGTTAGCGACAAACCATGGGATAAACCCTGAACTCACCGGAGATAAAGTGGATGAAACGTTGCATCGCTCCATGATCGGATCGCTGATGTATTTGACAGCTTCAAGACCTGATATTATGTATCCAACTTGCCTCGCAGCACGGTTTCTGTCAAGCCCCAGAGCTTCGCATATGGTAATTGTGAAAAGGATATTACGCTAGCTGAAAGGAACTCCATCACTGGGGTTGTGGTATCTAAATGAAGGCGATTTCACGCTTGAGGGATATTCTAATTCTGATTTCGGATGCTGCAAAGTGAACGCTAAGTCAACAACAGTGGGGTGCCAATTTTTCGGACCACGTTTGGTCACCTGGCAATGTAAGAAGCAGACCTCTGTCGCTTTATCCACATGTGAAGCCGAATATGTATCTGCTAGCAGCTGCTGCTCTCAGATCTTGTGGATCCAGCAACAAATGCGAGACTACGGTTTGCAATTTCTTAACTCCCCTATCTTTGTTGGTAACGAGGCAACTATAAACATAACAAAAAATCCTGTTCATCACGCTAAAATGAAACACATTGAAATTCGTCATCACTTCATCCGAGACTGTTTCGAGAAGAAGTTGATACGAGTAGAAAAAATCCACACCGATGAACAAAAAGCTGACTTATATACCAAAGCATTTGACAAAACTCATTTTCAATATCTTTTGAAACTTAATGGTATGAAGTTACTATCGGTTGCGGAGAGGATTATTGGCGTCGATGAAGGTACCACTGTAGATGATGTTGAAAAGCAATCTGAAATGGTTTGTCGATTTTTTACTTGTTTTGGTATTTAGGGGGAGATAGGTTATTTTTCAGAAAAATACAAAAACAATAAAAATTTTTCAAAAACCCCAAAACATGAGATATTTCAAAATCCAAAAACAATAGAAAACCGAAAAAAGAGCTTGTGTAAAAAGGGAAAATGATAGTACATCAGCTAGACAGTTGCAGTATGCTAAAGAAATGTAAAGTTTTAAAGTGTTAAGCAGTCTCGCTGATGATATGCCGATAGGTTTTTACAAATTTAGTAAGTTTGTTCGGGATATAAACCTAAATCACAACTTACTTTTAACGTGGGGAACATCTCTCAGATATATAGGTAACCTCTGAAATTCTGTTTGAAAGGCTCTATTTCTGACATACTTGGTCTTTGTACATGATGATATATGGGGTATTATACCTGGACTTCTGATTTTGCGGGAGCAATAGCGTAGTCCTCGTATAATACTCTGCACTGCTTTATTCTTAAAGCCCCCCCTCAGCATAAAAAATGATGAAACATTGAAAAATGCTAATCATGTGCTGTTGTAAAAGAAGATCCCCAAAGGGGACCCACCTAAAGTCGAGCCATCTTCTATCTGATTTTGAGGTAGCAATAGCCTGAGCTCTCATGGCCTCGCTCTTAACCCCCTCCAGATATCATTAGTGTGCACTCACCTGTAAGACTGAATATAGTAGTCTGGATACGGGAGTATATTCTGAGGTGGTACACTCGTAAAAGTTAAGATCTTAAAACACTAAATTCGTATCCTAAACAGATTGAAATTTGTGTGAGAACTTAAGTGGATCAGTATATCGGCAATCTAAGCGAATTGTTTAATTCTGAGTATGAAATCAAAGCTTAACGGTACTTGTAGCTTGTCGGTAGCTGATATGATTTCCTAACACGCTCACCAAAAATATGTTTGTAAATAGTTTACATTTACTGCATTTCATTTCTGTTTAACATTCAAAACTCAAAAAGATTTCATAGCTTTTTAGTCTAGAAACTTTCTTAAATCTAAAAAGATTTTACAATTCTATTTTGTTTTATCGACAATCCAAATCGGAAAGCTGATCTTCAGACTCACAGTTTGAGGCAGATGCAGGAAGTTTCTGTGTTGGACAGAAAAGTTGGGAGCTTATTATGTTAAACCTGTGAAAATGAAAAGTCATAACAAATTCATTAAATTGAAACTTGTAATTTTTAGAAAAATGTTTGAAAAAGAATGAACAAAATGTCAGTATGCTTTGTTTCGGGTCAACCAAGGTCATTAAGTTAGACTTGGTCGGAAAATTAAGTGCCTAGGGTCATTAACTTGGACCTAGATACTTAAGTGGATTTCTAAAAACTGATAATATCTGAGAAAATATCAAAAGGTCAAAATGTCAAAGACTTGAAAGTCATTTGTGTGCCTCGCTCGGATAGCAATCCGGTCGGACAGCCATCCTACTTAAATGTCACTATATATAGAGGGTCAATGGTTCAGTCAAAGGGTTACTCGCTCGGACTGCCATCCTACTCTCTCACACTTTTGATTTTCTGATCTTGTTTTCTTCATACTTCTTTGCACAAATCGTTGGATCGTTGGTTAGCACAACTTTTACAATGGCAAAGGTATGTTTTTCTTGCTCAAATCTGATATAAATTGATGTTTGTTGTTTGTTCTTGACCGATGATGTCATTGTCAGAGCTTCTAGGTTAGATCTAGGAAGATTTAGTCAGTTTTGATGAGATTCAAGAATAGGGTTTTGTTCACAATGATCAGATCTACTAGTCTACCGTTTCAATTTGTGCCAAATCTTGTTAGAATTTATAGATCTGAGATCTTAGTCGAGTCAGCATTCAGTAGGGTTTTTCACAAATTAAACCCTGATTAGGACGAGCTAGACAATTATGAACATAGGGTTTTGATCGCGCTGAAATTTTCTACGTAGATCTGTGCTCAATTTGAAGTTTAGACTTAGAAAATTTTGATGTTGTGTTCATGATTGTTCTTCACATATTTTTGACTCGGATGACAATCCGGTCGGATGGCAATCCGGTCGGATGGCAATCCGAACGGGTGACCATCCAACCCATAGCATGTTATTGAAAACTGTGCCTTTTAGCTGTCAAAATGTTTTGAATAGTTTGGCAATCCGGTCGGATGGCAATCCGACCGGGTGGCAATCCGATTCTTAGCTTTTCATAAAATTTGCCTAGGGATATGTGCCTTCACTAAATGACTTGGAATGATTGACAACCCTGTCGGATGGCAATCTGACCGAGTGGCAATTCGTTTCAAATACACTCCTTCAACTGTTCATCTCTTGTCATGACTCGGATGTCAATCCGGTCGACCGGACAACCAATTCATTCACATAACTTGAGTGGTGATCCGATCGAATAGCAATCCGACCGGACAACAAATTCACTCTCATGACTCGAGTGGTGATCCGATCGGATAGCAATCCGACCGGACAACAAAGTCATTCACATTTCAAAAGGCAATCCGGTCGGATGACAATCCGGTCGGATAGCCATCTGAATCACTGTACTATGTATAGAGAGATCTTTAGAGTTAGAAAAATTTTGAGAAATTTCAAGGTTTTCCTTATCGGTCAAAATCTTTCTGCAGGACTGGGAGAAAACGCATAACATCTACTGTCTGTTAGAAAAAGAATATACAGAAAAAACTGTAGTTGAAGATATTGCAAAATTCTTGAAGGAAAGCAGGATTGCTAAGGCGCTAACTGACAAAACCATAGTCTACGAATCACATGTCAGACGATTTTGGAACTCTGCAAGATACGAAGAGAAAGATAAGACGATCTACTCTGCTGTAACAAAGAGAGATGAGAATGGACAAAATGTTGATTTGGAGATTAAGATAAGTGTTGGTGATGTGAGACGTGTGTTAAATTTAGGTGATTCTGATAATGATCCAACTATTATTCCCAAACGTCTAGCTAAAGGATTGTGGTTCAGAATGGGATTCTCAGGGCACATAAATGGAAGAATCTTAAAAACAAGCTTCAGTCATGCTTACAAGTTTTTAGTACATTGTGATGTGTATGCGTTATCACACATGAAGGGTGCATATGATGAAACATCGGACTACATCATGAACATTATCACTTGCTTCGTTTTGAATAGGCCATATAATGTTTCTCAAGTGATATTTGATTACATGGCTGAGAATACAAAAGCTTGAAACAAGAAGTACATCATGTATCCTCGCTTTGTACAAATGTTGATTGATGATCAGTTCAAGGACCTTGAGAAGAGTAATGATGATATTTTAGGTCTAAGGCACATGACAGCAGAAACCTTAAGCAGACTAATTAAGGGTCCTAATCCAGGAGCGAAAGGAATGATATGCAGAATCAGCAGACCAGCATATGTTGCTCCAGAAAACGATGCTTGGAGACACCAAAATAGTGATTCTAACAATGAAGACGAGAGGATGAGTGAGATGGCTGAGAAGAAAACCAGATGGTGGTTCGTAAGAGATGGAAAGAGAAAAAGAACACCGAAGACATCCCCTGCAGTTCCTATTCCAAAGGAACCAGTTCCTAAGATTGTGATTAAGGGTACAGTGAGAGGGGGAGTCCTAAGGTAGTTAGATCTTTAATCTGTTAATAGTTTCTAATGAATTTGTAAATGTTTGTTTTGCAGGGCCTTCTGTAGAGCCACAACAAAGATTGGTGGATGAAACAATATTAGATCCATCTGAGGTTGTTCAACAAGGAGCTGATTTGCTGAAGCATTCACTTGAAAGCTATCTGAAAAAAGAATGAAGAAGTTGCTGCACAGAAAGAACAAAGCTCAAGTGTTCAAGCTGAAGGTATCATAATAACAGAGCCTGAGGGTGTTGCACAAGATGATTCAAGTGAAGATGATTCTGAGGCTACTGAGTCAGAGTCAGAGCTCGACCCAACAACACTTGGCAGAGGTAAAGCTTAACTGAAGAAAAAGCCTACAAATAAGCAGAAATCATCGGATGAAGAAGACTTTACCTATACACCTGATGAGCCAAAAAAAACAAAGAGGGAACTCTGTCATTGTCTGAGTTCTACAGGCGCTTTTGTACTTTCATAACAGTTGAATAGAAAGATCAGACTGCGTTTAATCGTTGAATACTTTGTCATACATCTGTGATTTGATCAAATGGATTCCGCCCATTAGTCAAAGTCGATTCATCTAAGTTCCTGACGAACAGATCCTGTACAAAGGACCAACACTTCTCTTTTTAGCATTGTTGTTGTAATTCGCCCGAGTACCCTTCTGGAAATTAGTGAGCTTCCTTTTGTTCTCCCCAGATGACTCCGCCTGAGTCTCCTTCTTCTTTTCAGAGGTTGAAAAATTTCCCAATCTAATCGCTTCTTTAGTGAGCGCCACACTTAAGTCAATCGCATCGGTAATTGTTGGAGGATTCGATGCTGTCATCTTAAACTCTGGTTCCACCAGGTATGGAATAACTCGCGATAAATCATGAAGTCTCTGCACATATTCCGTCACCTTTAGACCTTCCATCTTTAGGTTCCAGAATTCAATTTCCAGCTTCTGGATTTCCGCCTGAGAACAATACTTCCTACGCATCAATTCCTTCAACTCATTCCATGTCAAAGCATACGCAGCAGCCTCGCCCAACGTCTGAACCTGAAGGTTCCACCATGACAGAGCCCCATCTAGAAACAGTCCAAAAATGCACATGACTTGTTGCTCTGGAGTACATTTGCTCATTCGCAAAACAGAATCCGTATTCTCGACCCATCTCACAAAAGTTACGTCACCTCCAGTGCCATCGAAGTTCAGAGGCTTGCAGTCCAAAAAGTGTTTGTAGGTACAGCCTGCAACCCAAGCATCATTCACAGAAAGCATTAACAAAGCACACTCAGAAATGTCCGAACGTATTCTAATGTGTCTTAGGTGACTTAAACATTACCGTTAGGTGGGTTATTCCCTGAGGTACCTCCGCTGTGTTTGTAGCGAAGAACCTCGTGCTGTGCGATGGCCTGTGTGATGCGCGCTTGTAATTCTGCCTTGGTCATGGGCAGCTGAATGTTCCTTTGAGGATGCATCTTCTAAGAAGAAGATCGGATAGGTATGGTCTTATTTGTAAGTAAGTAATTGTCTAGAGGTCGTATGTACACATATATATAAACAATCATCATATCAAACAATCATGCAACCGCACAATTATAACATAAATTTGTATCCTAGCAATGGGTTTAGTGTGAACATGATGATTGAACGTTCATTACTTTCCAACCACAGTTACATTGTTTACAAGGTGTATCACATCAAAAGGGACACAGGGTCACACTACCCTTATCCAATAAGTCCGTCAATATACATAAGTCACATAGTCAAAAAGTGGTCTTCAAAAGTCTTCACATCCTCGGCTCAATAGTGGTGCTCTCACCAAAAGTAATGCAATCTGCATAAAACCAAAAACCTACTGTACTGATGGCGGGGGAGGAGGAGGGAGGAAAAGTAAACCGAGAACATGTGCGAGCTCCCCCTCGAGCTCGTGCACATGGCGAAGCAAGTAACTAATCTGTTGCTCGACAATAAGGAGACGAGCATCAAAAACCTGAATGGGTGTGGTAGTAGATGGATGTGCAAAAGGGGATGACGATAAATGTGGAGGAACAAAAGTAGGCCGACAAGGACACGGTAGGGGATGCGGAGTCAGCTCAAGCTCCAAAACTCTGTGACTCATAATCTTAAACTGAAGTTGAAGTGAATAAAGCAACTCATCCTGCGTATAGCCAACAAAATGGGAGGGATGATAGGGATCTGAAATCGGCATAGAGTATGGTGGGAACATCGGAATGGCTCATCAAGTGGTGAAGAAGTAAAAGGAGCAAAAGGTGTAGACTGAGGGTCCTGAGAACAAGCTGCTGAAACAAAAGGATCATCACATGGGTGCTAACCAGAAGCACCTTCCCCTGGACGGGGTGCAGGAATGTCCTGTAAGAAAACGATAGGTAAATCAACACGATGAACATCGGATTCCACAGGAGGGAGAGGAGCAACATCAGCGGGTGCGGGTGTAGGTGGAGGAATAAATGGCTCAATAAAAGGAGGGTCAATAGGTGCAGGAACTGGGTCAGGTATGAGGGGTGCAATGTCTGGTAAACCAAAAGGAACATGGTCTGGATCAGGTATCGGCTCAGGATCAGCAGGTGTAACATCAGGCTGATCAACAGGAACAAGATCTGGCTCAGGACCAGGCTTGGGGTCATGTGGAGGAGATGGTGCAGCTGACATCGTAGTATCATCATCAAAATCAGTGGCATAGAGCTGTAATCCAACTGTCTGCAAAGCTGAAGACGTCACAGACTCAAAGGAGTGTGAAACGGAGTGTAAACTAGAATAAGAGGATAACTCGATAACAGGAATCTCAGGAGGTGGGACAGCAACAACGTCCTCATCTATCTCTCCATCACCATGGGCATCATCAGGGGGACCATCAACAAACAGGTCAACGTCATCATCAAACAAATCATCGAAAGGCCAATCCTCTGGAGGGATGACCATGAGAGGAACGGGAGCGAGGATCAGTGCCACAATATGCTCACCATCGGGATGACCGATGATAAGATGATCATGGACTGGAATGGGAACAACAAAAGGATCCTCTTCTGGAATACCATTAGCAAGGGGTAAGTCATCTCCAAAGTAAGGTAACACGAATGGCTGGAAGTCGTCGTCGTCGTCTGATAGCATATCTGGGTCGCTCTCAGTATCTGATGTAAAGATCTCCGGCTCTGTTGCGATCTCATCATCGGAGACAATAGCCATAGGGTCATCGGTGTCGGACAATCCACTCTCGGATGAAGACATAGTGTCTGTAACAGAACAATCATAACATATGCACATACATTAACCACTATCATGTAGTATGCAATCAAAGATAATGTATCATGAAATCATGTATCCTCGTTGTTCCTCACGAATCCTTTCTATCCTTCCTAGTCTATCCCAGACAAAACCACAAATGTAAAACTTGCCATCATGTTTCTTGTCTTTCCTTTTTGTAAAAATGTTTGTTCCCTGGATCTGGGCGTTTCGTGTATGCAATGAAAACATGTTGTAAAAATATTTTCGTGAGAGCCCTAAGGATTGTAGTCTAGACTCGAGAAGGAATCCTAGTTCGCTACAATCGAAGCTCTGATACCAAACTGTCACACCCTGACTTTTGCGGAAGCGTGATTATGTGTGACTTTCTTAATATCATTACATTCACTCATAACAAACAACTATATGATAAAACCAAGATGTTCATCTATAGATAGTATTAAAAACATTACATGCAACATTGTTTTAAATCCCAAAACACAGACTTCGCATTCAGAATACAACACCAACAAGTTTTAAGTTCCATAAGGACTTCACAAAAGACACTAATGAAAACGAGGCTTTGAAATATGTATCCTACCCAGGATAGGATACACATTCCAAACCATTCGACACCGGATGACATCTTTTATTCCAAACAACACTTGAAGACTTCAACGCCAACCATATCCATACTTAATTTCATGAAATACATGTAGTTTGAAAACATCAACAAAGTTTATGTGCTTAGTGTGTGAGCTCGAATAAACTTTGTAATCATTATAAGTAAGTATGTATTTGTAAACCATGGTATGAAAGAAAACAAGGAAACATATCATTAATGGTTTGCAAGGCCATTAATATGTGTGCAACGGCGTAGGAAGGCTTAAACCTAGCAGATTTTGTACCGGGCCTCCGGCTGTAAGACATAGTCACCTCATGGGCCAAACCCCAGTCCACATGGGTGTGGGCTCGCTACACCCAAATAGATCTATCACTCATGTCCCTCGGTCCTTATACGAGGATTAATGGTCTTAAGAGTGAGCCTACCCATTCACATGATCTAACAGTTCATTCCTTAGCTAACCATACCAACTGTAATCATTTGTAAACGATTTGTAACATGTACTTCACCCCCGAAGTTATAAAACTGAAAACGGTTAAAAGAAAAGGGGGACATGAACTCACGGTTTTGTGTCCTTCAATCAAGTAACCCAAAGCTTCCTCTAGAGTGCACGACTACCTACAACGTACTACGGTTTATTAGACGAGTGGGTCGTGCCTTGACTTAGTCTTAATTAGTGTCTTTGAGTTACGTTTCTTTGTGTCATCAATATTATTCCAAGTTATAGAATTATTTGTTAAAATAATAAATATTTTAACTTAAATTATATTTACTAAATTTTGGAATAATGGTTAAAATAATATATTTTTAACTTGTCATACTTATTTACTTGTACATGAATAATTCCCCAAGGATGGGTGTATTAGTATTCGTATTCGTATTCTTATACTTGTATATTTTTGCCAAGTTTCAGTAGCGTATTCCGGTGTGTATTTATACTTACGAGAATACATATTTTCTTGTAATTAATGAGTACTCTTATACTTAACTTTTGTATTAGCTTTTCCGGAATAATATTTCTAATAAAAAAATACATCAATATATATTTCCAAAATATATATTTTAAGAAATATTACATAGAAAAATTACTTATAATTTTTCCCTTGGCAAAAATATTTATAAATTTCATATAAATCTAAAAAATAATATATTTTCAAGTCTAACTTAGAAAATATATATAAACTTATTTTTCACCCAAGAATAATGTATTTCATGTTCATTCGCGAAAATATATATTTTCTCCAATAATACATCTTCTAATAATTTCAAAAAAAATATATATGTTTTCTTTTCCAAAAGTAATATATTTTCTCCTTGACAAAAATATGACATATTTTTTTAGTAATTATAAAAATTACATTTTCATTCTCTTGGTGTCCAAAATACCAATTACCAAAATATACTTATGAATTAATTTTCCGGAATATTTTGTAAGTTATATTCCTTGTTTGGTTTCTCCAATATTTTGGGTATAAATTATGTATTTATTTCTTGGAATTTTGGTAATATTTTGATTGTAATTTTTCTTGGTATTTTGGTGAGTAATATTATTTCAAGCCCTAAAATAATATAACCAATACACATAATATACAAATAATCACACACATGGTGACATCTAAATATATATTGTCCTAAATACATATTTAGTCACTTTTATTTACAAAAACCAACCTCCAATATTTATAATTTTTGTAACAAAAATTATGACAAACTTTATATAAAATTTCATGGTTTAAAATACACTTGTAATTATTTTTTTAAAAATATTTTTCTAAGTGTTTAATTTTTAGAAAAATTTTGCCATAGTTTCCCCTTAAAAATGGAGGTTTCCATGCTTTCAAAGCATATCATTTTCTTTTATAAATCAACACAATCAACAACAAATCAATCTACACTTACCAATTTGCCAAAATCATGCATAAATTACCACTTCATGAACTTGAAAGTTTACAAAAATTCGTAGTAACTTACTAGTGTGTTTAGTAAGCTTAGTTACCCTTCAAAGTGTGATTGTTTATTTACAAACATCATTTTTAAAGAAATTAGTCCTTTACAACTTATAAATCATTTTTTAAAAAATATTTCTTCTTGGATTTTTCTTGTTAAATACATGATCCTACACTTGATTAACCACTAAAAATGTGGTTAATTCCTTTAAGAACCAAGATTAAGTAAACTTTGTATTTTTAACTTGATTTCTTGAAAAATCACTCTTGAAATAATAGATTCACAAGACTTTATGTTTACTTTGATCATCACTTAACAAGAAAAAAACAACTTATACTTTCAAGTTCATGATTTACATGAGGATGATCACTTTGATCTTAACATAATCATCCTCTCATCTTGCTAGATTATGTCTTTAATCACTATCTAGCAAGATCATATGATGATCAACATCAATAACATGAGCAAACAACAATCAACAATCATAACAACACTTAAACAATCTTTTTTTCTTATGTATTTACTCTTATGTTCAAGTTTCATGTTCTTGATTCATTGTGTTCTTTAAGATTAACAACTTGTATCTTCTTTTAACCACCAAAACAAGATGTAAAATGAAGAGTAGAATGATCTTACTACTAGCTCAAGGGTAGGGATGATCACTAGATGAAAATGGAGTGGATAAAAGCTTGTGTGAGAGGTCCTTTAGCTTCCAATGGCTCCAAGCTTCCTTATATGGCTTCTAACACCTTTGTATATGTGTGGATTAAATGAAGAATGAAAGATGATGATGGATGTGTGGGTGATGGTGTTCGGCCGTAGGTAGAGGAAGGGAAGAAGAGAAGAAGTGTGTGTTGTGATTGTGAAAGAAATGAGAGGGTTATGATCTTTGGTTATTCTTATAACACACCAACTCATATTAACTAGTGGTTTTTATGTTTAGTAAAGTTAGACAAGATCCATTGTTATAAACAAATAAAATCTCTAGTAGGGGCCACATGTTGGCTGATTGTAGGTGGGGGGGGGGGGGTCTTAGGCTAGGTAGTAACTATAAGTTAGTTTACTTGGTTAAAATTCAAGTATTAGTTAGGTTGGTTAGTTACTAGTTGTTATATGATGTGTTATGATGTTCGGGGACCATAACTAGCTTGGTAATGTTAAAACAATGCTTCTAGTGAAAATTTGGTGTTTCGGGTAGTGTCCGGTTGTTCGGTTGGTTATCGGTTCATTAAGATGTTAAACTATGCAGTTTAGTGTGCTTTATGTTACCTTTTATGACAGTTTTGATTCCCGATACTTAGGAAAGTATTCTGGACCATTTAACCATATTTCTGCATGATTTTAGAGTGTTTAAATGCTGAATTTTGCTGATTTCTGCAGAATTCTGCAGTTTATGTGAGTTTTAGGCATTTTCCGGCATTTAAACTATCTCTAGGAAGGCAGTTTTGTGATCCTTACTTTCCTACACACTATACTAGTGTAATACTTGGTTTCTGGCTCGTTCTGTGTCTCAACACAATGTCTGTCTATGTACTGAACTCCGTCAGCATATTTTTGGTTTATCTGATAACTGTGCTAACTGTGTTTCATTCATCATTTGAATCAACAAGGTTTGGATGCAATAATGATATGTTATTTGCAATATATAATGCACATGTATGTATATGGCAATAATCAGAAAGCAATTCAAGTCATTAATTGTAATTTAGCACAGTCATTAAGCACTAATCATTGTTTAATAGTCATACGGATACCTGGAATTTTGACAGTTGTCACATAGTTTGCTTGGCAAGGAACACGGTCCCTTGGTGTCGGTATCGAAGGGATATGTCATTCATACATGTAACCATACTTGTTTTCGTACATCGTAATGCAAATAAATGTTTATTTCTAAACCAAAATATTTGTTTCACAGTTCTAGGATTACAAAAAGGAAAATAATACATAAAGTTCGATTGTTTCTAAATAGCATTGTCTTCCAGTCAGGCGAATGCTCATCCTCGGGCTGGATTTGCATTACCAAGCTTTGGGCAATTGTTTCTGAAATGGCCCATCTTGCTACAGTTGTAGAAAGAACCTGGTGGAAAACGAGCTTGTGCTGGGTTGTTGTCAACTTGATTTTGTGCAGCTACAGCTCAGAAAACCCTAGCTGTATGACCAGTAAGTCCACAAACCTGGTGGAAAACGAGCTTGTGCTGGGTTGTTGTCAACTTGATTTTGTGCAGCTACAGCTCGGCAAACCCTGGCTGTATGACCAGTAAGTCCACAATTTAGGCATTTGCGGCATTGTACACTAGCATGATGATGAAGGTTACATTGGTTGCACATAGGTGCAGTTCCGTTGTATGGCTTCTTAGCAGGGGATTGAGCTGGTTGGTTAAGGACAGCTTGATTGTTTTGAGCAACCAGGGCGAAGTTCCGAGAAGCTTTACGCTTCTTTGACTTCTTGGAGGATTCAGTCTGCTTATCCTTTGGTTTCGTTTCGTCAGTTGGTTTCTTGTCGCTTTTTCAAAAAAGTTTACCCTTCTTGATCTGGGATTCAGTCAGGGCAGCAGATAGCTCAATGGCCTATCTAACTGTGGTAGGGTTGCTACCAGTAACAATGTCTTGTAGTGAGTCAGGGAGGCCATCAATGTACTTTTCGATTGCCTTTTCCAAAGGCGTAACCATGGTTGGACATAACAGACTTAGTTCCTCATATCGGTCTATGTAGGCTCGATGCTCACCACTATCTTGCTTAAGATCGTCGAATTCCCTTTCCAGTGCCCTGATATCATGACGAGGACAAAATTCCTTCATCATTAGAGCTCGAAGCTCTTCCCAGGTTTGAGCCAATGCCACATCGGCACCCCTATCCCTCATCACGCCATTCCACCATGTTAAAGTTTTGTTCTAAAAAACACTAGATGCGAATTCAACCTTTCGCTCATTTGGACACTGAACATGTCTGAATGTGCTTTCCAGACTCTCGAACCATTGTAGGAGCGTAGTTGCTCCTTGAGACCCAGAAAATTTCGATGGCTTGGCTGAATTGAACGTTTTTGAAGTTACACTGAGCATTGTTATTATTGTTATTCGCCTGGTTTATCCGAGTAATGAGATTCGGAATCACAGCAGCCATCTGCTGAACGATTGTGGCTGCGAGGGCAGCATTCTCAGTTTGATCGCGTCTAGGAGGCATTTTTCTATAAAGAACAAGAAAACATGAGAAACGAGTGAGATTGACATTTGAATGGACAAAGGAGGTATCGAAGATGTGACAACCCGAACTTCCAAGGTTAGTTTTGTAATCATGATTCCATGTTACTTCTCTTTCACGTGCTTGCCTCGATTAATTGCTGAACGTAAACGTGTCGGGTTATACTTGAGCGAGTTATTGGGCCATCTTTGTTATTGGGCCGTCCTTGGTATTCTGTGTATTTGGGCCGAATGTTTAATTTATACACACTCTACATTGGGCCGGTTATCAAGTTATTCACACATTGGGCCACACATGAAGTCATCGGCCCAAGTATGCCTCTTCTTGCTACATCTTAGTTCGCAGTCCAATACAAACCCACGTAGAAGCCTGTTATGGCTTGGTGCTTTTATACCCTTAGTGTACGTATGTAGGTATGTTCTCATAGCTTGCAAATAATTGAATTACATATGATCTGTTGATGTATGCCCCATATGGGCTTTAAGAGTTCGTAGTACTGGGCCTGTTTTAATAACCGGATCACACAAGGAATGGGCTGGTAATGTTTGGCCCACTTGTTCATGAAACCGGTATTATATGTTGTGGTACGTAATCTCCCTACACTTATCATAATATCAAGTCACAACAAACCCTATTCCCTCTTGATTGTTCGTCGGCAGTGGAGGTGCCCCCCCCCCCCCCCCCTCCGAGGCAACATCATCTTCTTCGATTGAGTCTTTTGGTTAGTGAGTTCGGACCTATGTATTGCTTAATTGTTTGTTTTCTTATACATGAATTTCATTAACAGTTGGAGTGTGTGTATGTGATGATTAGTATGCTTTTTCTTGTCGATGATAGTCTTGATCGATGCTATTCATTGTTAATTATTAGAATACACGGTTATAATTGTATGTATTAATTCTCCTTGATCTTGATCTTGATTTGTGTGACTCAATGAACAAATAAAGTGTCTGGCCCACTAAATGCAGTATTCGGTCTAATTGAAATTAAGTTTCATTGAACTTGGCACAATAATTCAACTACTCAGTTTGCATGTGATCTCATTGATAATTGTGACCCAATGGTGTTAGGGTTAGGGGTTTAGTTGTCGGCCATATAACCTATAATAGTTGAATACCGATGATAATGATGATATGATTTTCTTTTTATATATATACAGCTTATATGTCAATATGGTAGGAAGTCTGATGGTTTGTTTTGACCGATTTGGTGGTTTTAAAAGTGCAAAGTGAAGATGTGATTTTATTATATTAAATTGTCAATCGTGATAACTGGTACATGTGCTGCACTTGTCATCTTCATGTGTTGTTGTGAATATTATAGTTAAATTCCAAATTAGAAATTGGGGATTTGTTTAATAATGTAAACCATGTGATCTCTTAAATATATTCATATGTTGTACATATGTGTTTAACATAAACAGTACACTATATATTAATTTATATATATGCTTTTACATACTCATACCCTATTGCACTTATGCTTTGTTTATATTATGAAGTCAGTAATATATTTAAGTGCATAATAGTGTGCTCATTTAAAGCATGATGGGTCTCGCAGTAGTATATAATTGATTTGTATATATATATCATGACGTTTATAAAATACTGGATGATATTGAGTTGTTAGATATATTTTAAACCTAGATCCGTTTGATGATGCTTAAATGATAACTGATTTATAGGATCGATAGAATGAAATATCTGATGATTATTGTGGACATATATAAATGTTAGTATTATATACAATGACTGTTACTTGTGCACTACTTGATACGTGTTAGATACGTGTGGTTAATACGTGATTACTTGAAAATGAACCTAATCAATATTAATAACCATAATAGGATACGGTTGACCAACATAAAACAAGTAAAATGCTTTACCTACCGAGCAAAGCAAAGGTGAGTTCACTGCTCTTTTCCAAGCATGCATCCCGGGAAGGGATATCGGGTAACGTTCCAGGGAGGAATGCAGGTTAATGGGATGTTTGTTATTACTTAGTTTCTATTATGTAAGACCCCCTACATCTACCGATTGTTGCCGGGAAGGCAACGAGGTATTTAGTTGATAACGCTATTAGGTTTGGCACCCTCACACCGGGCCGAAAGGACGGGCGTGAACTAATTACCTTGACCACTTAACCAATGCCTAGATAGAGGCATTGGGGTTGGGCATTCACATCGTGTATATATAAGACCCCTTACATCTACTCGAGGTTATTAGTTGAGCTAATTACCTCGACCACTTGACCAATGCCTTGATAGAGGCATTGGGGTTGGGCATTCATATCTTGTAGCCATTTCGGTAGTCGAGTAATAACAACATCAAATCATCAAAACTACGAAACAACATATCATCTTGTTAACTGTTTTACACATGTGACTGGTAACTAAAATCGGCAACAAAACTTTGAACTCACCAGCGTAGTCTGACACACTTGTTTGCATGCTTGTAGGTCGTTAGCTGAGATACTTTAGGACTTGCTATCTGGAGCAGCTGGAGTGGGCATGGTCTTGCTGGACGTATTTATTTTATTGGTTTAATGATACATTACTTTGGTTTTAAAACTGGTTGACTTTGCTTCCGCTGATACTTTGGTTTTCATTTAAACTCACATACAGTATTTCATTTACAATTAAGTACTTTATCATTTAATTGAATGCGTTTGATATAATTAGTGGCTCGTTGTTGGATCGTCGCACTCCTAGTAGGGACATACCCTAGGTGGGAATTTGGGGGTGTGACAGAAGATGTCGACGAAACATAAAGAAGGCGAATATTCATTCGTTACCTCGAACAAACAAATGACTCACAGTGGCTGAACAAAGTATATAGTTCCTTATAATGTATCGCGAAGACATGCTTTAGCCTATAAGTGGACACTCACCCCAAGAGTTCCCACGTAAGAGTGACTGGTCCGATTATGTGGATTTGTACGAACACTCTAGCCTTAGACAGAAAACTCGGGATACAGGCACCCACCCTTCCAGATTGCACGTATTCACATTAATAAGACCCAAACTTTGACGAGATTTTGAAAACTTTGAAGGTTCTAAACCTTATAATAAATCATCTAAGAAGAGATTATTAGTTTTCAAGTCAGATTCGTAATTTGTGTTCTTGTTATGGTTGTTACCTAAAGATAGGCAACGATATTGTTTTAAGACTAAACACAAGGTAACTTGTGTTAGGGTCCCAGGAAGGTTATAGTCTAGGTCAAAGCATTACTAATAACCTAATTCCCTATAACCATGAGCTTTGATACCTACTCTTCTGTCACAACCCGACCGCGTTAAAACAACAAACCACGACAGAAACGTCGGGGAGTGTCGTAACAGAAACATTGTTTCACAGCACACGGATTGAAGTTTCGTTTTATTTAATTAAGTTTATTACATTACATTGAAATCAGAAACAAAACATGAACAAATTGTCTTTCATTGTTATTGAGTCACTAAGGCCTCGTTCATTCCTATGTGAGCATGCATCATAATCATCGTCAAACATCATCAAACTACGATACCTAAAACATATGTGAAAATACGTCAACATAAAAATGCCGGCGAGTACATAGGTTTTGTGAGTGTGTTAGTTTCATGGCCTTGAGTTCATATTGCAATACCTCGTCCAACTACGAGAGTTGTCAAGTGTGTACCTTGAAAACAAAAGAGTTTGATATTGAAGTATGTTTCTATCAACTTTTACAAGTTGATATATGTATAAACCAAAACCATTGTAGCCATGAATCTTAACTAAAAACATTTGTCTTTGTAAACCAACTAGAAATTCGTCGTTGAAAGTAAACATTGTACGATTTATATTGTTAAGAAAACCTTGTAGTGTAACTTCGTTTTGAAAACATTCGTCCAAGTGATCTAGATAACGCAACGACATGTAATGTGTTAAAAGCACTTATACATAGGAAGTACCAGTGACGTATCCGCCATGCTTTTATCACATTACACCCGCCCCGTTACCTAATCACTTACCATAACCCAATCGTTCAATAGTTCAAACAGTTCCAATCGTTCAAATAGTTCAAATAGTTCACGTAGATCAAATAGTTCCAATGGTTCAATAGTTCAAATTGTTTACATAGTTCAGATAGTTCCAGCTGTTCAAATAGTTCACATAGTTCAATAGTTCAATAGTTCCAATGGTTCAAATAGTTCAAATAATTCACATAGTTCAATAGTTCCAGTGGTTCGTGTTTAAATTGTGAAAAATAACTTTTGATCGTTTCATTGAAGACATTCAAACTTGTGTAACTCATCCTAACCGTTCAACTTGTATTAACAAACCACCAAAGGGAAAGTTAATAATCATCAGGTTCTGTCATTACCCACATTACCCCCATAACCATGGTGAAAGTCCGATAACAGGATTTGTCAGATCCTATGGTATCATAGTATCCTATGGTACCATAACGTACTACTGGTCAGCTTAAACATAGTTAATGAATGTCATTCAATTATCTTTCGACCAACGTCCCAACAAGTTTGTTTATAATATTAAATTCGTTGTGTTTAACATAAACCATAGCATTTGTTTCGAGACCTCGAAAATCGTTTCGCACATATGAATCACCCCAAAACATTCGAAAATGGTAAAAGAGGGGAACTATGTACCCACATTGAATTGCAAGATATCCTCGATTAAATGAACTTAACAAAGCTCGGGCAACCAAGGAAATCAAGTGGTACAAAAGGTCCAAGCAAGGAAGAATTGTTCTAAAACACTCAGGTGTGAAGCCTTAGCTTCAACTTAGAGCAGATTAGAATAAATTATGCAAGGAATGAGAATGAACAAGATGGGTATTTATAGAAAGTCATGATCCATCAAGATCTTTACAAGTGTTTTTGCAAGAACAAAGCTTGATCTAAGCCATACACTTGTGCCCATAGATTAGAATACAATGGGAGTTCAAAAACAAGCAAATGGTATGCTAAATCAGGGGTTAAAACCATGAGAATAGGCTGTTTCAACCAGATTCAATGTTTCTGTCCAGATAGGGGCCTTTCCGTACGCCACGGGTACCGTCGCCATACACCTAGCCCCCCCGTCTGAAGTTTCAAAAATGGCAGAACAGGTCCCTATGATTTTGATGATTTTTGACGTTTTTAACACCCGTTAACCCCATTTCAAGGCTCTAAAATGAAGTTAAAGCATAGGGAACATAAAATATTCTTGAAAACATATTGGATGTCGGTTCGTTTGGTCGTACGGTCACGTTATTCGGTTAATTATGACGAAAACTCGAACGGACACGAAATCGATCCAAATTACACGACGAATGGTATTTTTGCATTCCAATCACTAAAATAAAATATTTTAATGATTAAAAATTTTTTTGGATGTCCGGATATGTTCAGAACGTAAGATATGCGCGTAAATGCAAACTTATGCACTTTTTGACGCTTTTAGTCCCTATTGATCAAATAAGTTTATTTTCGCATACCGAACCCCTCAAAGCCTATTTCTAAGCTATGTAAAGGATATTTATGGTATGTTTAACTTATGATCAAGTTCCGGAATGTTCGTTACTATACGAATCGGCATACTTTCGCAGTTTGACGCAAATAGTCTGTGCAATCGAATAAACTTGTTTTCGACACACCAAACCATCCAAAACTTATTTATAAGTTATGTAAGGGTTATTTAAGGTATGTTAAGCCTATGTCACTGTTCCGGAGTGTTTGTTGCGTTAAACTGATTACGTTTATGCATCGGTTCACTTATAACTTTCCAGAAAGCGATTTAAAGCTCGAAATTGAACAAGAATCGATATTTGCAAATGATACAAGTATTTATACAAATCCCAAGTATGAAATACAAGATCTCATTGGTTTTGTATTTGTATGATGGTCGTAGGGGCATAAATGTCACAAAACTACATTCTATTCTGGTCATTGTTTAATCAAGTGTATCGTACCGTTTTTGATATTTTAAGTTAACCGGTCTAAGTCTACGACTTGAATAGGACCCATTAACATTCTAATTGGTTATTTATACCATCATTATAGACTAGGGCCATCCAGTAAATTGCACCTACCTTAGTTAATTGATAAATGGTTGTGCTATTAATAATTCTTGCATATTAAGACGAGTTTTAGCCTAGGTAAATACACTTAACCTATTTTCTCTATACGGGCTTGGGATACGGTAAATTATTACCGCTTGATCAGGTATGGGATCATATGTCGGATTGTGACTGTCACACCCCGACCACGTAAAGCAACTAGACGTGGCGGAAACGTCGGGGAGTGTTGTAACAGAATCATTGTTTCATAACCATGGAATAAATAAATTCTGTTTTATTGAATAAATGAACTCATTGTTTTAATACAATCAAATAAGTACAACTATGATCTTCCAAGTTTTAAAGTTGCTAAGGCACGAGTCCATCCTAAATGTAGCATATATCAACAATCATTGCAAAGAAGTACCTGAAACATGTGTAAAATAGGTACGTCATCATAAAAATGCCTATGAGATACATAGGTTTTGTGAAAATAGGATTCATGACTTGTAAGTTTAAGAAAATGTTTAATAAAGTTTAGTCATGAACCTTGTAAATTGATTTGTCTTGTAAATCGCTTGAAAAAAACAATAAGTTCAGATGATATGTATAAATAAGAGAATAATGTATGGTTAAATGTATAACCAAGTAAAATGAGTTGTATAAAGTAAATTGTTTGTAAACCAAAGTCTTGTGAAAGTTGTGTTACTTGTGTAAAATGTATAAGTCCAAATTGAATGATTCAAATAACGCTACGATATGTAATACCATACAAACACTTATATATAGGAAGTACCAGCGGCGTATCCACCATGCTTGTATCATATTACATACGCCTCGTTACTCAAGTCACTTACTCAAACCAAACCACCAATATAGAATGTTCATGTTTAAACCATGTAATGTGTAAACAAAAGTTATGTATGGTAAGTAAGATGAGACTACTTAAACCATAAGTAAAAATGTACAAATCAAAAGTTATGCTCTGTAAAATAATGTAAGGTTAAACGAATAACCTCATAGTAGCATATCGAAAGTATACTTTGGATTTGTAAGTAACATTTTAAACTATGTTTTGGTTTTGTAAATAACATATCAAAATACGCTTTGGATGATTAACAAAATATATGTTGGTTTTGTACAATACCACACATGAGAGTATATCAAACTATACTTTAAAAGTGTGATTTAAGAATTCATTCAGACCTAGTGCATCAAAATACACCTTTGAGACTATAAGGATACCACAAAGGCAATCCCTATTTGGATGGAGAAACAAATTGGTTTCAGACATTCCATGACAACAGGAATGGGGTGTCAAATCCTATAGCGCTATATCATACTAACAATCGGTCTGGTGAACAAAATAAGTACAATTAAACAATTATTGTTATAGTCTTTGAAAAATCAGTGTTTAAACCATAGATAGTCATTCAGTTTGTCAACAGATAAGTACTAACATGTATAATTAATTATACTTTTTGAAAACATGAAAATAAAAGATAGGTACACATGCTTCACCCCAAAACAGTTTGAAAACAGTAAAAGAGGGGTCTATGTACTCACTTGAGATTGCTCAGAAGTCCTAAGATTACCACCAAGCAATGCTAGAGATCACGGAATCAAACGGCACCTAATGTAGGTAACTATGTTAATAAACCGGACCTAATATCGGAGGATCGGATAGAATGAGGGTTCGTAAACCAAACGAGTATGGAGACTCGTGTAATATGGTTTAACAAAGCCCACATACTAAAACGAAACTTAACCTAAGTGCTATCGACCCATTACGACCCGTTTAGGTAGCTTATGCTACTTTAACGCGTCGTTCGCGTAAAACGCGTTCGGAACGCCTAACTAGTCCTATGACAAGTAAAATATACCTTAACATGTCTAATATGGTTGTCAAATTAGTTTAGATGTCAAAAGTTATGTTACATATGTTTAAAACGAATTTTGGCATCAAAGGGGTATTTTGGTAATTTACCTAAGGCATATAAACTACCTATCATACAACTACTTAAACGAAGCGACCATAAGGTATAACCTCGGAGGGTTATTCCCTATATACTATGGTCACCTAATGTGTTTGGTCGGATCCTAATGATCGACCAAATGGGTCGGGTTCGAAGGTATAAGCGATTTATTAGATCGCTTACCCTTACGACCCTAGACAACGTGGTAATCATTAGGCATAGTCACAAGGGACTATAACCATCGTGATTACAATCACGTTGCGAAGTTCAAACGAACTTCGCATTGACCATAAACTGGTCAACGCAGAAAGTCAAACAAAGTTTGACTTTTGGACTCGAAAAGCAATAAAGGACGAAAGAATACTTACGAAGGGTCCCCGAATGCTAATCTAGATCAAAATAGCTCAGGTATGAAACAAAGGTTTCAACTAAGAGCACATTAGATCAGATTCTAGTGAGTTTGAAGCAAATAGGGGTGGGGTATTTATAATATTTCCCAAACCATTAAGATCGTTTCTTGAATAACGTGATCGAATCTCGTGCGTACACTTGTTGGAAAGTTGTGGTAACTAAAAATGACCCCTAATGAGCTGAAAGGGCAAGTGCGGGTTTGTAGTTGTGGGTTAAACAGCTGTAATCTGCTGACAAATCGATCTTATCTGATCTGAGACCCTGACGCGGGCCGCGTAAAGATGCACACAAACCTTACGCGGGCCGCATGGCCATGTCTGATCAGAACCAAGTTTGTTAAATGACAGTTTCAGTCCCTGTTATGTGTTTATGCCATTTCCGACACTTCTAAGGCCCGTAGAGCCAACTTTAAGGCCCTAAAATGATGCCTAAACATTGTGGACATGAAACATGCTCAAAAACATGCCGGATGTTGGTTCGTTTGGTCGTACGATCGCGATGTTCGCTTAATTACGACGGAATGCGCATAAGCGCGAAAAACGATCCAAATTGCGCGACGAATGGATTTTTCTTATGACAAACACTAAAATAAAATGTTTTAGTGCTTACATAAATTTTTGGATCTCCGGATGTATTCAGAACGTAAGTTATGCGCGAAAATGCAAACTTGTGCACTTTTTGATGCTTTTAGTCCCTGAATGACCCAAAAGTTTATTTTAGCACACCGAACCCCTCAAAGCCTATTTCTAAGCTATGTGAAGGATATTTATGGTATGTTTAACTTATGGTCATGTTCCGGAATGTTTGTTACAGTTCAAATTGGCATACTTTCGCAGTTTGTCAAGTTTAGTCCCTGTAAACGAATTAACTTGTTTTTGCCATACCAAAGCCTTCAAAACTTATTTCTAAGTTATGTAAAGGTTATTTAAGGTATGTTAAGCCTATTTCACTATTCCGGAGAGTTCGTTGGATTTAAAATGGTTATATTTACGCATCAGAGCGCGTATAACCCTCCAGAAAGCGATTTAAAGCTTAAAACCGAACAAGAGTTGATATGTGCAAACGATACACATATTTTTACAAATCCCAAGTATGAAATACAATATTTCATTGGTTTGGCATTTGTTTGATGGTTGAAGTGACACAGGTGTCACAGTGACTACAAAATCTCCATGACTCGTTTTAATCTGTTTTGTATGATAACTTAAACATTGGGGGTTAACGCGACCGTGTCCTGGATATCCTTGACTCATTTAAATTGCTAATGGCCACGACCGAGCATGGGGTGTAGGCATACACCTGATAGATGCTAATTCTATTATAAAATGTTTTTTTCTTACCCACTACGTGGGGATACCCCTTTGTGGGTTTAAGTGGCATGTCGGTTAATCATGTCTCGGTGTTTAGTACTGGGCCCCATATGTATTGACAGGCATGTAAAACTGTATACAAGATCATTTTGAATTGTCCCAAGTTATTTATAAAATCATGTTCCTTGTGCAGTTAAAATGTTTTCAAAATGAGTAGGTTGATTATATTTACCGGTGTAAACTGATGTATTTTCAAAAGACTAAGTTACAGGTGCAAGGATACGTAAATAAGTTGGAAATCGCTCGGTAATGCTAGAAGAGGAATTTACAACTCCTTTGCATAAAGCCTAGTAGTCTGTTGATCTCACTTTTGTATAATTTACGATCCGCCTGTGGATCTTTTATTATGAACGGTCTGTAATTATTATTTTGAACTTTCGAACACTTTCGTTTGTAATAATATTTTAAACTCCAAGACTTTCGTTATGCTATATGTGTTTGTGTCTATGATGATACCAATCTTACGTTACGATACTCCCCTCCTGGGCCCACCGGGATTTGGCTGTAATTATCGGGGTGTGACATATATAATCTCTAGCAGTTGATTCTGACCCTCTGGGTTTACTGTTGGTTAACCATTCCCAATGAGGTGATTGTATCCATGAGGGTGCTTATTGACTTTTGGATTTTGGGGCATGTGAACATGTTCTTTATACCTATAAGTTACCCTGGTGCATAGTGGTTGCCCCTAGCCTCTTGGAGGTATGTTGTCACACCACAACCGAAGGCAGAAACATCGGGGTAAGGCACTGAGCGAAACAGATTGTCCAAGAGATTCCATAACAACTATAATTACCAAATATTTAAGCATTACGTCCCATACAATAACATATAAAGTAACATAGTTATTACAGACAAATTGTTCTCAAAGACGAATAAAACTGTTCCGACAACTCATAAATTATTAAATGATGTTTCTAGACTCTCCTAGCTTGATTCCACAAAAGCTAGCATAGCACAGCATCCTAAACACCTGTCACATACGTTAAAATAAAGTCAATACACATAGTGTAAAGGTGAGCATACAAGTTTAATAGTATAATAGTAGCGAAAGAGAGTTTACGCATAACCAGCAAGTAACACGTAGTAATGCGAAGCAAGTAGGTTATCGACAATGAAATATGCATAGACATGACTGCGAGTTGTAGAATGCGTAACACATATCACCACTGTGACACGTGAAGAAATAACCTTAACAACCCCCGTCCACGACAGGTGCTGAGTCCAAACTATAGTACTATCGTTGCTAAGGTGTCAGCAACAATCACTGTGTAAACATAACATACAAGCATTCATCAAATAACACGTATAACATGCAGATCGGTTAGCGTATAAAAAGTGTTTGCGTTATGTGATCGATGTGATTTGATATAGATACCGTATGTAACACCCAAAAGTGCGTTAATCACAAAGGGATCGAGTATACTCACAGATCATGTTAAATGAATAACACAGTCTTGGATTGAAGGGAGCGCTGGAAAGTTAGCCTGGACAGATAATGATAGTATAAGCGTTGAACGGTGCGTTGGAGTGACGTGGGACAGATAGTGATCCGATCGGATGACCTTCCGGATGGATGGTCATCCGAACGGATGGCCATTCGCTGGGAGGGTTGTCCATTTGGGATGGATGTGTTTGTGTATGATGTGACTTTGAAGTTTTCGTTGTAGCATTTTCAAAATTGAGAAGTATCTCTACCTTTCAGGTCGTCCGGTCGGACGGATGGCCGTCCGCTCGGATGGCAATCCGGGTGGAGGCTAGCATCTTGAAATTTGGAAATTGTTTAAGTGTTTAAAGTCATAGGTCATCCGATCGGATTTTCGTTCGATCGGATAGCGATCCGATCGGACGGCAGTCCGCTTGGAAACCTGTTTGTTTGTAAAACTAGTAAAATATGCTAAGTAGTAAAGTTTGTGGTTGCACCGAGACGACATGACAACGTGTTAAACAACGAAACTCTACCAAGTCCAAGTCGTCCGATCAGATGGGAATCACCCCGTCCGATCAGTAACTGTTCTTGACGGAAGTTCATGTTCAACCCGTGAGTCGATTGTCTCTTTGATAGAAATCTATTATAGGACCGACATTTCATTAAAGGATAAGTAGAAGGCCTGAACAAGCTCAGATTCTATCGGTTTTCGAGTAAAAAGTTAAAAACATTGAATAAAATGGAAATCAGTAGGAAAATTTTTAGATTATGACGAAATCAGTGTTTAAACATGTCAAAATCTCTTAGATCTGAGTTGTTCTTGGTGGAATGAGGTCACACTTTGAAGTTCACGAGAACCCATGATGACATCATCCTAGTACAGCCCAAATCAGCCGATTTCATGGTGAAAAGTTAAGATTCGATGGTGAAAATGACGAGAAAGTGTGTGTAGATGATAGAAGTACAAGATTTGAGTTGAAAACTTACAAGAATCGCGAGGAATCGAGAGAAAAGTGGCCAAAAGCGTGCTGGTCGAACGAGAGCTGTCACATCACATGAACAGTGATGTGACAGGTGCTATTTATAGGTGAAGATGAGGGAAAGGCGGTGTAGGGTTGTGCGATCGGAGGGCCTTCTGATCTGATGGCCATCCGATTGGATGCTCATCTGAACAGATGACCATTCGATCGAATGGTCCTTCGATCGGATGGTTGGTGCGAGTTGGTTTCCGACTTTCGTTTCGTGCGTTGAGCGTTGCGATGCGTTTAAGCGAGTGTCGATTAAGTGATGCGATAGTTTTAATAGTAGTTACTCAATTAACATAACTAACATACAAAAATATACGTAAACTTGCGTTTCCAATCCGCGTTGAGATTGCTTTGTGTGACAACCGTCACTTTTCCGTACATTCCGTACACGAAATGAACAGTAATTTGGGCTTAAATGACTATGCATGATCTGGTTTACCAGACAAATAAATTTCTGAATTCCATACAAGTGAATTCATGCATGATATATGCTACAAGAATTACGTTATGTTAGCGTTGCGTCAAAAATATTAGTAAACTCACCGGTAAGACACACTGTGTCAACGGAACTGCAGAAAGCAGTCAGACAATAGAATTAAGGCCTAGGTGTAGGTCCGACGACAAAAGTACATTAAAACCCAAGAGTGCATACAAGGGTTTTTATTATAGGCTTTCCGGAAGCTAAAATACGCACAAAAAAGCACCCGAAACGCACTTTAAGTGCAGAAATTTATAAAATTCAGCTATAAATCAGCTTTTAACACATAAATATCATGTAGAGGTCATGATTTATCATCCAGAATACTTCCCTGAGTGTCGGGAATTGAAAGTGTTATAAAAGGACACTTAAAAGACACTAAAAGGTGCAATTTAGCACTTTAACGAACCAGTATATGACCGAACAACCGGACATTACCCGGAACACCAAAATAATGCTAGAAGCATTGTCTTTATTTTTCTAAGCTAGTTAGGGTCCCCGAATACCCTAACACCCGTTGTAAATTACAACACACTAGTAACTAATTTTAAATCTCTAAACTAACTAACTAAACCTTAACTTATTAGTTAGGAATCAACCATGGAACCCCCCCCCCCCCATAACCGAATCGGTTAGTATGAGGGAACACCGACCACATGTTTGAATATAATAATCTTGAGTGCTAAATATCTAGAGGACATAGAATCCATTGGGTAAATGAGATAAATGGGCTATAAATATGTTTAAGGGATAATCACAATCATTCTCCTCACTTAACAAAAATTCACTCCTCTCTCCCTCTCTATAAACTCTCGGCCGAAAACCCCCTATATCATCCATCCATCTTTCGATCTTGATCATCTCATTCCAAGCTTATACAAGGGTTAAGGATCTCATACAAAGGAGCTCGGTGCATTCGGAACGCGAATGACCTCACCCTATTGCTTTTATCCACTCATTCTTCGACTAGTTTCTTCCCTAGCCTCGAGCTAGTAGTAAGTTGCTTTAAACACACTCTCGATCTATTTTAAAGTGGTTAAAAAGAACTTTGTCGGTTAAAATATATGAATGTACAAGATGACATGGTAAAAGTCTACTAAAATGATGAACATGATGGTTAAAAGCTAAGTTGTTGTGTAAATCTTGTAAGATTTGTTTTGTGTAATTATTTAGTGCCGATCTATGTTGTGGTAGCTCGGATCATCGTCTAACCCGGATTGGTCGTGATCATGGATCATGACATAGAGTTTGTTTAAGTGTACAAAGGGTTAAATGATGAAACTCTACCACACACTAAACATGAACTTGTGTAAAATCGACTTTACTTACGAAATAGTGTTTAAAACTAGTAGATCTACGGATCTACAAGTGGTATTTTCGAAGAACCAACTGTAAGACAAAACCATGTTTTAAAACCGGATCTTTCCTAAACTAAAGGTGTTTTTGAGAACCAAAAAGTGTGCAGACACTTGTGTAACGAAAGAATTTAACAAAGAAATATTTTCGTAAATACCGACTAGAAGTTGTAAAACTTCATATTCTTTAAAAATAAAATTTGCGAGATAATGATTCTATTTTTAGAGATGGAAAGACCCACTAAATGTGTTGAAAAGTTACTACATAATTTTACACAACTTGCAAGTTCATGTGTATGCGATTTATGATTATTTTGACTAGTTTGATATTTGAAGATGGTATTTTGATGACAGAAAATTGATTGGTTGAATTTTTAAAAGAAAATAATACGCTAGTAAGCGTGGCCACCTCCAGTTACAGAGGAAGAAACTCTGGCGAAATTTTTCCAGAAAATAACACTTAGAATATTTTTGTGACAAGTGTTATGAACATATTTTTGACTGGTTTTCCAAACAAACTTCGCCATGATTTTTGTTATCAAATGACCAAGTATTCGGAGGTGGATTTTTGTAAACAAACTTACTAAATATATATTTAGAATATATATTTATCGCTTGTGTGATTATGTGATTATTTTGTGAAATAGGTATATATTATTTTTAGAGTAAAAATAATATGACTTAGAGATACTCGTAACGAATAAAAATACAAAAATACGCATACAACATACAAGATACATAATTCGGGTGAAAGTGCAAAACACGAGATACTTATATTAATTTTTGAGAAAATAATATAAGTAAGATACTTAGTTAAAAATATAAAATATTTTTAACACAAGAATATATATACAAGAGAGAGTGACTGTACTTGTGCGACGCAAGTCTAGTGACTAACGTTAAGAAAACGCGTATAGGTTACGACGTTAATTAAGCAAATCCGGTGAAGTTTACGACGCAAGGAACGCAAAAATTGTGAGTTCATGCTCCCCCTTTTCTCTAACTGTTTTTGGTTTTATAACTCTCGGGGGTGAAATATATGTTACAAATATTATAATTTTTACAAAGGTTAAAAATACAAGAAGCACTCTTGGTGAGAACGAGAACCGAGTGCAATATGATTTGAGAATACAAGAAGCACTCGTGGTGAGTGCAATATGATGTGCTTTAAGAAAAGCCTAGAAAATACTAGATCATGTGAGCTTAAACTAGATATTGAGATGCCATTAAAACTTAATTAGGGACGAGGGTTAGATCTAACGGGTACGGCCGAGCCCCACTCATGGTCCTTATGTGACCTCTTGAGTGCTTCGGTGTCCCAGTCGAGGGAAATCGACACAGTCGAGGTTAATTGACACAGTCGAGGGTAATCGACACAGTCAAGGGAAATTGACACAGTCAAGGGAAATTGACACAGTCGAGGGTAATCGACACAGTAAAGGAGCCAACACTAATGCTCCATATGCTCACATGCCTTAAAGGAGCCAACACTAATGCTCCATATGTCCTCACATGCCTTAATGTCCTTGTACAAACATTCAATTAGTACGTGGTGTACACAAGAAAACTTGATTTATACATGAACACTTTATTTATACAAGATACATACAATGTTTTCATACAAGATATGCAAAATGCATGAACTCGCTCAACTTTATGTTGATGTTTTCCAAAATTACATGTATTTCAGGTGATAGGATGGATCTTGGGCGCAAGTGTCATAACTAGAAGTAGACCACAAGTTTAGATGTCATCCACTTTTGTTGAATTGTAACCTTGTCAAAGGTCGTGTTTCGAAAACTTAAATAACACGCGTTTGTATTACTCAAATTTTCATGAATGGATGAACATCGTTTTGATCATGTAGTTGTTTATTACGATTGAATGCAATGATAACAAGCTAGTCACACATCATACGCTTCCGCAAAACACAGGGTGTGACAGTTTGTGTCACGACCCCCTACCCACCCTGGACGGAATCGGGTGCCGTGAACAGTCCAGCGGTACCGGTGATTATTTTGAAAACGTTGCAGCGGAAATTTCATCAGGACCGTGAGTTAGGAAAAATATCAGAGTTTAGAAACACCGGATTTTATTTATTAAATAGATGGGATAAACCCATGTTTTATAAGATAAATTTGTTTACATAAAACAATATTTCTTAATTTGATTTAATTAATAAAATAAGCCACTTCTTGAAGCCTTTCAGTGTTGAATCCAGCTCTTATTCCAATCTACTGTAATTCCTTGAAAATGTTTGAAAAAGGTTTTGTCAGCGAAAATACTGAGTGAATTCATTCCTATTTTTATAAAATATATTGCTATACCTTACAGTATTAAGGTTTTTATATTTTATTTATATTTACCCAATTCAATCAGTATTTGTTACATAGCGGAAGTTCCAATATGACATTAATCATATCACCTATTGGCTCATGTTAGTCCAATAGTGAATTTATCAAGTAATTATATTTTACTATTATTCAATTTATCTGTCACTAGGCGATTCCTGTGACTATAATCATATCATTGTTGATTATTCTTTCAACTAATGATTCTGGTCATATCACTGTTGATCATTCTTTCAACTAGTGATTTTGGTCATGTCACTGTTGATCATTCTTTCAACTAGTGACTCAAATCATATTACTGTTGATCATTCTCTCAACTAGTAATTTCTATTCATAACACTGTTGATCATTCTCTCAACTAGTGTCTTTGGACATGTCACTGTTGATCATTCTCTCAACTAGTGACTCCGGACTTAATTTTGTCCCGTGACATTTCTTTGTCAAATATATTACTTATGGCATAAAACCATTTAATCCAGAAAATGACATATATCATGTTATGTCAAACTACCATAACTTTATCAAATATCATATGTCAACTAAATAATTGTAGTATCATTATTTAATATATTAACGTGACTATAATTTTAATAAAATGCATAATTTCCACTGTTATTGTAGTCATGTTAATATTGACTAACTTTTTGGAAAATAATAATGAGAATCCCATAATATATGAAATCTTTCATACCAGCAGTTAATATAAAAACTTAATTACTGTAAGTATAACTGGTAACCGTTTAGGATTCTGTAAAACCTTTGTAAATATAATTGTATCACAAAAAGGTGATAAAACTGTGAGAAAATAGAGTGGACTCACAAACTGTGAGAAAAGAGAAATGAACTCACATTGCAGATTTCTACGGGCAAAGCTTAGTTTATAGATAATCCTTGATATATTGCAGATTTAATTTGAGCAGAGCTTAGCCTATTTCTTATCCTTGTAACCTAGTGCATACAAACTAGGTAATTAACTAATATAACATTTACGATAACTCACGAGATCAAATTCTCACAACGAACGACAAAGTGCGATACTTAAACATCCATCGAATTAACGACGAACGACAAAGTACGATACTTAAACATCCAGCGGATTCACAACTAAGGACAGAGTATAGTCCGATTTCGGACAGCACTCAACATCCCGTCGAAATCACGACGAATGACAAAGTATAACCCTAATGTGGGCAGCACTTAAACATCCATTGGATATATTGATCGATCGGACAATGAATCATAATAGCGATCGAGTTAATACCCTGTGTAGCAGCACCCCGCTATACTAATTAGTGATTTAGTGTGTGTTAATTGAAGTAATTGGACGATATCTCCGCGCCTGGGTTGAATTTTATCGTCGAACGAACGCACAGAAGCAAGTCCCAAAGCCTGCTATTTATACACCAAATTGGCATTTGTTACGGACCGTAACAAATATTCCTTACGGTCCGTAAGGAATACTTTTTCTCCATATTGTTGCCACGTGTGTTTGAAGTGCAGGTGAGTCGACGTTTCGATTAAATTCGAATTCTATAATAAGTTATAAAGATAATCGTTGAGTAGGGAATGCCCCCCCTGAGTTTTAGGGGCCCTGATCCTGATTCTGATTGTTCTGAGATTTGTAGGTTTTGCGTAGAATCACTTGGGTCTCTCAATTAGGGTTTCCTATTTAATAAAATAATAATATAAATAGGACTTTTAATGAGGGTTGTTACAGTTTGGTATCAGAGCTTCGATTGTAGTGAACTAGGATTCTTTCTCGAGTCTAGACTACAATCACTAGAGTTCTCTCATGAAAACATTTTTCAAAAAGGTTTTCATTGCATTCACAAAAGCGCCAAGATCCACGAGTCAGACACTTTACAAAGAAAATACAAGGCAAGGACATTAGTGAGGAATACCTTTAAAATAAGGTGCCAATCAAAGCGTAGTCTACACGAGTTAGACTTGCCAAAAACAAAATGACCCCCAAAAACGAGAGTTATACGTAATATAATGCATTAAATTGCTTGATTATGCTAAGTAGCATATATGTTATTGATATACATACATACAAATAAGTGTACGAGGTGATTATTGACGTGAATAGGATACTTTCGACTCTGACTCCTATTACTGTACGTGACTCGTACGATGAAGCTACCGACCTCGCGTCCCTTGCAAAGCTCATGGCTGGGAGTGATTACCAAACAAGGTGCTGAGCTTGCTTCCGTAGGAGATGGCTGCTCTTCCCTCTCGATCGTGAAGGTGCCTAACTACGGTGATGATGACGAGGCAGAGGCGGCAACCTTGAACGAATTCTCAATCAACGGGACGAGATCCCTGCGGCTTATGTGAAGTAAGATTGACGACATACTTGACCAGAAAAGGAAGATGAAGTATTCATCATGAAGGTGCCCCTCCAACTACTAGGAATGCTCCCTATTCCTATTCCATCTAATCATCGTGCCTATACGCGCGTAACGATAACGAATGTTAGCGCGTGGACCACCGCAATGGTCCTTTCCATGACAAGAGGTATAAGGACAGTAGTGTCCCCTCCTTGACTGATCATCTGCTTGGACGAGAGAAAATTTGGGGTAACTGTGCAAGACAATTTATTATTACGGGGGCCCACGTAATAACGACTTGTAGTGCACAGGAATCCTGGTGGACTCTGCGGGCCGAGCTAATGAAAACCATACAAAATTAATCTATAGGTGTCCTCACCTTCATCTGGTAGAACAACACATAGATCAGTGCTTTAGCACGTTAGAAAGTAGGAAGCCTGCCTTAGCCTACTTCGTGACTGACACTTCTACCTGCATACGAGACGTTTGAGAAAACGGCATTTAAGCAAGAGAGGTGGAATGACATTTAAAAAGGATCAGCGACGATACACTCCCCATCACCTCCACACCAACAACCCCATCAAAGGGGAAATATACGCACCAGTAAAGCTAAAGACCGAAGAAAACCAGTGAAGCAGGAAATAACTGAAACTTGAATGACCAAGGCGATGTAGCCTCGAGTTCATTCCAAACAATAAGCCAAGTTGGCAAGCCTATGTGAAGGCTCAATAACTGTTTCCTCGCTTATACACTGATTTTATATACGTGTGAAATTGGGTGATTACATAATGGGTGATTACATAATGGCTTATGGTGCTATGTATCTCATAGACAATTGGAATGTTGTCTAACCTACTTCATACCATTTTGGCAGAAGAGAATGCCGCCCAGGCGAGACACAAACACCAGTACGCTGCCAAGAACAGAAGCCGAGCTGCAAGAACGCATCTCACAGGCGATTGCTCGACATGAAGCCCTCCGCTCTAAGCACAGCGATGGCACTACTGAAAATAACCCTCCAACTGGCTGCACCTATAAACAATTCCTGGACTGCAAGCCATTGAATTTTGATGGCACAGGAGGTGCCGTTGCATTTGTTCATTGGGCAGAAAGGACTGACTCCGTTCTAAGAATGAGTAACTGTTCGCCCCGACAGAGTGTTACTTATATCTCAGGGTTATTCGTAGATGGCGCACTCTCCTGGTGGAACCTTCAGGTTCAAACCCTTGGTGCGGATGCTGCTTATGCACTAAGCTGGGACGAGCTCAAGGAAATGATGGGAAAGAAATACTATTCTAGGGCTGAAATCCAGAAGATTGAGGTGGAGTTCTGGAACTTAAAAACGGACGGACCAAAGATTCCTGAATACGTTCAACGATTTCACGACTTGTCTAGGGTCGTCCCCTACTTAGTCAAACCGGAATTCAAAAGGGTTGAATGATTCATTTGGGGACTTGCACCTCAGATCAGGAGCATGGTTACTACCTCAAAGCCCTCAACCATTGCAGAGGCTATTGATATGAGTGTCGCCCTTACTGAAGAAGCTCTACGCGCGGGAAAATTTTCGGAATCTGAGGATAACAAGAAAGAGACTCATGTGGAGTCGTCAAGCAACAAGAAGAGGAAGTCCTCAAACCTAAAGATGAGCACCCAAGTCAACTATGGAAGCTCTAAAACAGGCAAAAGAAAGAAAGTAAAACCGCCACATGACAGGAAAATTGATGAAGCCACTAATAAGGCCGGTGGTAGAATATACTCGGGGACTAAACCGAAGTGCGGAGAATGCAATTTTCACCATGATGGTCGATGTCTGAGGCCTAAGTGCGGAAAGTGTGGAAAAGAAGGGCACAACAAGGATGCCTGTTGGGCAAAGGACCCAGATGGAAGAAATAAGAGAATATCAGGTTGTTACAAATGTGGTGAAGCAGGGCACTTTAGGAAAGATTGCCCTAGGAAGAAACAAGCAAGGAAGGGTTTTTACGATCGAAACTCGTGAAGCACGCCAGGATCCAGATGCGGTTACGGGTACGTTCCCTGTTAACCAACCTAATGCATCTACTTTTAGTTAATACTGGCATCAACTTTTACCTTGAATGCTTAGAACTTAAGAGACTGCCTGGCCTAGTTTCAAATAAGTTAGACGTTCCGTATTCTTTAGAAACGGGCATATAGAAGGCTAGTTTGAACAGTTGAAGCAATTAAGGATTGCAGTTAGGGACTCAGAAGGTCGGAACCTTCTGTTACCATTAACTTGAGAAGTCTTGATATGATAGTCAGCATGGATTGGATATCCAAGTATAGAGCCTGAGGACATCCCCGTTATGGAAGAAGTTCCAGTAGCGTTTTCGGAGGACTTGCCAGGAATACCTCCACAGCGCCAAGATGAGCTTTGATAAATCTCATGCCAGGAGCGGTACCAGTGCCGAATGACACCATACCTACTAGCTTCACCAGCAAAGCATGAACCTCTGATATAACTGCAAGAGCTGCTAGATAGGGGAAATTAAGGACATAACATCCTTAGTTAAGGAGACAAGGAGAAAGTTGGTAGTCTCCACTTTACATAAACTTCAGAGAATTAAAAATCAGAATCCTTTGTCAAGGACTGATGACATAAAACAGACAAATCATAAGATCCTAGTTACCACTCAAGGATCGATTTGAGGACAAGATATCCTCCACTGTGAATACAAGAGGAAATATCCCTAAAACGACCTTTAGGACTTGCTTCGAGCATTACGAGACCCTTGTCGTATCATTTGGCTTAACACATGCATCGACAATATTCATGGACCTCATGAATCGAACGTGTGAGCCATACCTGGATAAGTCATATACTTATTGACTACATTCTTATATGGCCAATGACCAAGGAAGGTCGCGAGCAACAGCTGCAATTTACCTTGCAACTCTTAGATAAAGCACAGTTATGTGCAATGATGACGAAAAGCGGATTTCGAGTTCGCGAAGGGGGAACTGAAGATACATGGTGGATAAGAACGAAATTCATGCCAACCCTACAACCAAGAGCTAAGGAGCTAGAGTTGCAATTATGTGACGTCTCTCGACAAAGTCTCGATTGTATGTCGATGCAACGAGACCACAACATTGCGTACGCGGCACACTGATTAAGGAATCATGAGAAAAGGACCTTGAGATAGATACAGTAATTGCGCGCCGCAAACTGGACGTCATTACCTGAAAGAAAACGCTACACGATCTTTATTGATCACAAGGGTTGCAACACACCAATGATCGTAAGAACTTGAATATGAACTGAGCTGCTGAACCATTGCAGACGGTATGAACAGAATACGTGCTTGTGTGATAAACTTTAATGAAAAGTCGGAACACTCACTTGCCCTTAGTGGAGTCTTCCTACAACAGTATTTATCACACTGCCGTCTAAACCGCTTCTTGTAAAGCTTTAGACGGAACATAATGAGTCAATTCCCGTCATATTGAACGGATACCAGAAATAGACAGTCAACTGGCCCGGGATGGCCCAGGAAAAGTAGAGGCCGGATCGTTCAGATATGTGATCATATCACGACAACCCGCAGAATACAGAAAGATAGCGCCGATAAGCGGCAGAAGTCAAAAGAATTTGGGACAGGAAGTATGGCCTTGATGAGAGCCTCGCCTAGAGAAGGCGTAGTGAGAGTTGGAAAACGAAAAGGTTGAATCCCCGGTGTAGGGATCAGAACCATCGTCCACAAGATGAAACTCCCAGAAAAAGATCAGTAGTGATCGCGACGCATTCATGTGTCTAGTCTCTAGAGGAGTCTGACTTGAGGAACGGTCATTGTTCCCATAAATAAAATTCACGTCAACGACAAACGACAAGAAATACTATAGAAACCTGTTGAGGTTGTGGACCAAGAGTCCGTGATACTATAGAAACCTGTTGAGGTTAAGGACCAAGAGTCCACAAGATACATAAAAGTCATGATCGACTTACTTGAGTACGATAGAATTCATGACCTGGCCCAGAGATTTCATGGGAACATAAAGACAAATCATGAATCTAAGTGACCATATTGGTTTCACAACTCCCCTGCGACCGATGGCATCGCTTGAATTTCGGGACGAAATTCTTTTAACGGGGGGAGACTATGACAACCGTCACTTTTCTGTACATTCCGTACACGAAATGAACAGTAATTTGTGCTTAAATGACTATGCATGATCTGGTTTACCAGACAAATAAATTTCTGAATTCCATACAAGTGAATTCATGCATGATATATGCTACAAGAATTACGTTATGTTAGCGTTGCGTCAAAAATATTAGTAAACTCACCGGTAAGACACACTGTGTCAACGGAACTGCAGAAAGCAGTCAGACAATAGAATTAAGGCCTAGGTGTAGGTCCGACGACAAAAGTACATTAAAACCCAAGAGTGCATACAAGGGTTTTTATTATAGACTTTCCGGAAGCTAAAATACGCACTAAAAAGCACCCGAAACGCACTTTAAGTGCAGAAATTTATAAAATTCAGCTATAAATCAGCTTTTAACACATAAATATCATGTAGAAGTCATGATTTATCATCCAGAATACTTTCCTGAGTGTCGGGAATTGAAAGTGTTATAAAAGGACACTTAAAAGACACTAAAAGGTGCAATTTAGCACTTTAACGAACCAGTATATGACCGAACAACCGGACATTACCCGGAACACCAAAATAATGCTAGAAGCATTGTCTTTATTTTTCTAAGCTAGTTAGGGTCCCCGAATACCCTAACACCCGTTGTAAATTAAAACACACTAGTAACTAATTTTAAATCTCCAAACTAGCTAACTAAACCTTCACTTATTACTTAGGAATCAACCATGGAACCCCCCCCCCCCCCCCCATAACCGAACTCGGTTAGTATGAGGGAACACCCACCACATGTTTGAATATAATAATCTTGAGTGCTAAATATCTAGAGGACATAGAATCCATTGGGTAAATGAGATAAATGGGCTATAAATATGTTTAAGGGATAATCACAATCATTCTCCTCACTTAACAAAAATTCACTCCTCTCTCCCTCTCTATAAACTCTCGGCCGAACACCCCCTATATCATCCATCTATCTTTCGATCTTGATCATCTCATTCCAAGCTTATACAAGGGTTAAGGATCTCATACAAAGGAGCTCGGTGCATTCGGAACGCGAAGGACCTCACCCTATTGCTTTTATCCACTCATTCTTCGACTAGTTTCTTCCCTAGCCTCGAGCTAGTAGTAAGTTGCTTTAAACACACTCTCGATCTATTTTAAAGTGGTTAAAAAGAACTTTGTCGGTTAAAATCTATGAACGTACAAGATGACATGGTAAAAGTCTACTAAAATGATGAATATGATGGCTAAAAGCTAAGTTGTTGTGTAAATCTTGTAAGATTTGTTTTGTGTAATTATTTAGTGCCGATCTATGTTGTGGTAGCTCGGATTATCGTCTAACCCGGATTGGTCGTGATCATGGATCATCACATAGAGTTTGTTTAAGTGTACAAAGGGTTAAATGATGAAACGCTACCACACACTAAACATGAACTTGTGTAAAATCGACTTTACTTACGAAATAGTGTTTAAAACTAGTAGATCTACGGATCTACAAGTGGTATTTTCGAAGAACCAACTGTAAGACAAAACCATGTTTTAAAACCGGATCTTTCCTAAACTAAAGGTGTTTTTTAGAACCAAAAAGTGTGCAGACACTTGTGTAACGAAAGAATTTAACAAAGAAATATTTTCGTAAATACCGACTAGAAGTTGTAAAACTTCATATTCTTTAAAAATAAAATTTGCGAGATAATGATTCTATTTTTAGAGATGGAAAGACCCACTAAATGTGTTGAAAAGTTACTACATAATTTTACACAACTTGCAAGTTCATGTGTATGCGATTTATGATTATTTTGACTAGTTTGATATTTCAAGATGGTATTTTGATGACAGAAAATTGATTGGTTGAATTTTAAAAAAAAATGATACGCTAGTAAGCGTGGCCACCTCCAGTTACAGAGGAAACTCTGGCGAAATTTTTCCAGAAAATAACACTTAGAATATTTTTGTGACAAGTGTTATGAACATATTTTTAACTGGTTTTCCAAACAAACTTCGCCATGGATTTTTGTTATCAAATGACCAAGATTCGGAGGTGGATTTTTGTAAACAAACTTACTAAATATATATTTAGAATATATATTTATCGCTTGTGTGATTATGTGATTATTTTGTGAAATAGGTATATATTATTTTTAGAATAAAAATAATATGACTTAGAGATACTCGTAACGAGTAAAAATACAAAAATACGCATACAACATACAAGATACATAATTCGGGTGCAAAGTGCAAAACACGAGGTACTTATATTAATTTTTGAGAAAATAATATAAGTAAGATACTTAGTTAAAAATATAAAATATTTTTAACACAAGAATATATATACAAGAGAGAGTGACTGTACTTGTGCGACGCAAGTCTAGTGACTAATGTTAAGAAAACGCGTATAGGTTACGACGTTAATTAAGCAAATCCGGTGAAGTTTACGACGCAAGGAACGCAAAAATTGTGAGTTCATGCTCCCCCTTTTCTCTAACTGTTTTTGGTTTTATAACTCTCGGGGGTGAAATACATGTTACAAATATTATAATTTTTACAAAGGGTAAAAATACAAGAAGCACTCTAGGTGAGAACGAGAACCGAGTGCAATATGATTTGAGAATACAAGAAGCACTCGTGGTGAGTGCAATATGATGTGCTTTAAGAAAAGCCTAGAAAATACTAGATCATGTGAGCTTAAACTAGATATTGAGATGCCATTAAAACTTAATTAGGGACGAGGGTTAGATCTAACGGGTACGGCCGAGCCCCACTCATGGTCCTTATGTGACCTCTTGAGTGCTTCGGTGTCCCAGTCGAGGGAAATCGACACAGTCGAGGTTAATGGACACAGTCGAGGGTAATCGACATAGTCAAGGGAAATTGACACAGTCAAGGGAAATTGACACAGTCGAGGGTAATCGACACAGTAAAGGAGCCAACACTAATGCTCCATATGCTCACATGCCTTAAAGGAGCCAACACTAATGCTCCATATGTCCTCACATGCCTTAATGTCCTTGTACAAACATTCAATTAGTACGTGGTGTACACAAGAAAACTTGATTTATACATGAACACTTTATTTATACAAGATACATACAATGTTTTCATACAAGATATGCAAAATGCATGAACTCACTCAACTTTATGTTGATGTTTTCCAAAATTACATGTATTTCAGGTGACAGGATGGATCTTGGGCGCAAGTGTCATAACTAGAAGTAGACCACAAGTTTAGATGTCATCCACTTTTGTTGAATTGTAACCTTGTCAAAGGTCGTGTTTCGAAAACTTAAATAACACGCGTTTGTATTACTCAAATTTTCATGAATGGATGAACATCGTTTTGATCATGTAGTTGTTTATTACGATTGAATGCAATGATAACAAGCTAGTCACACATCATACGCTTCCGCAAAAGACAGGGTGTGACACTTTGCGATAGAGTTGCGATTGCGCTTGCGATTAATCACCTCAAAACATATAATAAACATGCACAATTAACACATAATAGCACACACACGTAAAACAATATTCAGAACGTGCGATTCAAGTTGCGATGCGATAGCGATGGGATTAGCGTTAAATAGGTTAGGCGATTAAACTGCGATTATTGCATTTACTCCACATAATATAACTAACGTAACATAAATTAAAGTATTGGTCAACAAGTCGAAGAGTACAAGTAATAATCAAGCAAGAAATGACAGATCGAATTAGCAATCTTTTCTTCCTTTGACTTTGACTTTGACTTGTACTTTGACTTCAAAAGTCAGGTTGTTACAACCTCCCCTACTTTAGGGAATTTTGTCCCAAAATTAAGGCGCATGCGTAACGAATAGCTGTGGATACTTAGCCTTCATGTCACTTTCGAGTTCCCAGGTGAACTCGGCGCCGCGTTTGCCTTCCTAGTCAACCTTCACGATGGGAATGCGTGAGCGTCGAAGCTTCTTGGTTTCTCGATCCATGATCTCGACAGGCTTTTCCACGAAGTGTAATGTTTCATCCACTTGTGGATCATCAAGTGGTACATGTAAATTCTGCTCGGCCAGATACTTTTTGAGGTTCAAAACATGGAAAGTCGGGTGAACGTTGTTAAGTTCCTCCAGTAGTTCGAGTCTGTAGGCCACTTTGCCAATTCTTTCTAGAATTTTAAAGGGTCCATCATATCGAGGCGCAAGCTTTCCTTTCTTGCCGAATCTGATCACCCCCTTCCAAGGTGAAACCTTTAGAAGTACGTGATCGCCAACATCAAATTCAAGGGGCTTGCGGCGTCTATCGGTGTAACTTTCCTGATGACTCCGAGCTTTCAGCAGATTGTCTCGAATTTGGAGGATTTGTCAGTCATTTCTTGCAACAGCTCAGGATCGGTAATTTGTGCATCTCCGATCTCGTGCCATACAATAGGCGATCGACATTTTCTTCCATACAATGCCTTAAATGGTGCCATCTGAATGCTAGAATGATAACTGTTATTGTACGAGAGTTCGACCAAAGGTAAGTGCGCATCCCATTTACCATCGAAATCTATGACACACGAGCGAAGCATGTCTTCAAGGGTACATATCGTTCGTTCAGCCTGACCGTCGTTTGGGGACGGAACGCGGTACTTAGATTGAGAGTAGTACCGACATCAGATTGAAACGTTTCCCAAAGACGCAAGGTAAACCGACCATCGTGGTCAGAGATGATATCACGAGGCGTCCCGTGTCGACATATAATTTCGTTGGTGTAGATCCATGCTAATCGTTCTACCTTAAAGTCTTCTCGTATCAGCAAAAAATGAGCAGATTTAGTCAGACGATCAACGATAACCCAGATGCTATCGTGACCTGATGGCGTGCGTGGGAGTTTCGTTATGAAGTCCATAGCTATGCTCTCCCACTTCCACATAGGAATCTTGGGTTGCACGAGTAAGCCAGAGGGTCTTTGTTGCTCAACCTTGACTTTCGAACAAGTCAGGCACTTCGAAACATAGATAGCGATATCCTTCTTCATTCCAGGCCACCAATACTGTAGATGAAGGTCATGGTACATCTTGTCGGCACCAGGATGAATAGAATATCGAGACTTGTGAGCTTCAGTCAACAATATCTCCCGTAGGTTATTGCGACTTGGAATCCAGATGCGATAGAGATAGTAGAGAATACCGTTCGATTTGCTTTCCAATCGGCTTTCGGAACCAATAATTTGTTCTTCCTTCAAAGTGCATTTGGTGAAACAAGCATGTTGGGTATCACGAATTAGAGCTTCGAGGTCATGCTGGGCTTGTATATTACGAACGCTATGCAAATAGCTTCGTCGACTTAGAGCATCGGCAACGACATTTGCTTTGCCAGGGTGATAACGAATCTCACAGTCGTAATCGTTGAGAAGTTCTACCCATCGGCGTTGGCGCATATTCAGTTCTTTTTGGTTCAAGATGTGTTTTAGGCTCTTATGGTCTGTGAAGACCGTACACTTGGTACCGTAGAGGTAGTGTCGGCAAATATTCAATGCAAAAACAACTGCACCAAGCTCAAGATCATGGGTTGTATAGTTATTCTCGTGGATCTTGAGCTGACGAGAGGCGTAAGCGATAACCTTGTCCCGCTGCATGAGAACACAACCGAGACCAAGGTTTGAGGCATCGCAGTAGACTACGAAGTCATCATTTCCGTCGGGTAAAGCGAGAATGGGAGCATTGCATAGCATATGCTTGAGAGTTTGAAAAGAAGTCTCTTGTTCAGTTCCCCAAACAAAAGGCTTGTCTTTTGTGTGAGAGAAGTAAGCAGCACAGCGATTTTCGAGAAATCAGCGATGAATTGACGGTAATAACCCGCCAATCCGAGGAACGAACGAACTTCGGATGGGGATTTTGGTGTACCCAAGTCTTAACAGCTTCGATCTTCCTGGGGTCGATGTGTATACCTTGACTATTGACGATGTGACCAAGGAATTGAACCTCCTCCAGCCAAAATTCACACTTGGAGAACTTGGCATAGAGTCGATTCCCTTGGAGTAATTCGAGAACCAAACATAGATGTTGCGCATGTTCGGCTTTCGACTTTGAATAAATCAGGATATCATCGATGAACATGATGACGAAGCGGTCGAGAAAGGGTTTACACACGCGATTCATCAGATCCATGAAAACCGCGGGTGCATTGGTTAACCTAAAGGGCATTACGACGAATTCATAGTGGCCGTATCAGGTTCGGAAAGCAATTTTGGGTATATCTCCCTCCTGGATTCGTAACTGGTGATAGCCTGAGCGTAGATCGATCTTTGAGAAACACGTAGCACCTTGTAACTTATCAAATAAAACATCGATTCGAGGCAAGGGATAGTGATTCCTGATAGTTAGCTTATTCAACTCCCTATAATCGACGCACATCCGGAACGATCCATCCTTCTTCTTAACAAAAAGGACAGGTGCGCCCCAAGGAGAGGTGCTAGGGCAAATGAAGCCTTTGTCAAGCAATTCCTGGAGTTGACTCGATAGTTCACGCATTTCAGACGGAGCGAGTCGATAGGGAGCTTTGGCAAAAAGATTTGCTCCAGGAATGAGGTCAATGCGAAAGTCGATATCATGAGATGGCAGTAAACCAGGTAAATCATCAGGAAAGACTCGAGGAAAATCACGAACCACAGGCACCTTATCTATTGCCTTATCTTTCTTTTCCTTCTCCGCTACTACGATATGTGCCAAGAAAGCTTTGTATTCCTTGCGGAGATACTTGCGTGCTTGGATACACGACATGAGTTTGAGGTCTTTCGAAGGAGTTTCGCCATACACACAAAGTTGATCACCATTAGCGAGAGAAAAACGAATCATCTTATCGAAGCAAACGACTTTAGCACGATTTTCACGAAGAAAATCCATGCCTACTATGATATCAAAACTACCAAGCTGCATCGGAATAAGATCGATAGGGAAGACGTGATTGTTGAGTTCAAGCGTACAATCACAGAGAACATAATGAACAGTGATGGTTCTTCCAGTGGCAACTTCAACGTCGAACGTCGTAGAGAGATGGGCGCGTTTAGTTTTAGGAGCTTTTAGAATTCTAACGATGCAAAACAGTTATCGGCTCCAGTATCAAATAAACACGAAGCATATATACCACTGACAAGAAACGTACCATTAACCACGTTGTTATCAGCTTGGGCCTGGCGGACGTTGATGTTGAAAGTACGTCCACGGGCTGCTGGTTGTTGCCGCTGCTGAGGCTGCTGCTGTTGATGTTGTTGCACTGGCTGCTGCTATGGCTCTTGCTTCACCACTCTGTTTGGGCAGACGTTTGCAAAGTGGTTGGGATCACCACATGCAAAGCAGGCTCTTGCGTGAGCAGCGGGGGCAGAAGCTGCTTGTTGGCCTTGAAGAGCAGGAAGAGGAGCTGGCAGTGCAGGAGCTTGAACTTGAGCTTGAGCTTGGTGGGGACCAGTATGGTAGTTGGCAGTAAAGTGGCCGTACAGGTTGCAGTGAACACAAAATTGACATGCGATCCCAACAGGATGATGGTAGGTACAGGTAGGGCAGAGCGGGTGTGGACCAGTATATGCACCAGGAGGTGCATTGGTCACTGGTGCTGCTACCTGACGGTTTTGGTTCTGGGGTTGCGGTTGAGCAGGGACAGCTTGGAGTGGAGCGGCGGTAATAGCACAATTCTTGTTGTTGTTGTTGCTACTCTTGCGTTTGCAACGGGAAGACTTGGAAGCTTCCAGTGCGGTGGTTTCAGAGGTGGGAGCAGCGGTAACTTGATGGAGACTTTTGGTGGTGGTGTTCTTTAAGTAACCAGCCCGAACTCGCTTGTCGTTAATCTCGGCAGCGAGCAGGAAGGTCTCCTCAATGGTTGTCGTCTTAGCAGCTTGCACGAAATCAGCAACACAATCCGGTAAAGCACAGATGTATTTCTTGATGGTGATATCCAAGGTAGAGACTTGGCTGGGACAAATGATACTCAGCTGCTTAAAGCGGGCAGTTAGACCGGTATTGTCGCCACCCTCCTGCTTGATGTTCCAAAACTCGTCCTCCAGCTTCTGAAGCTTATGGGGAGGGCATAATTCCTTCATCATGATCTCCTTCAACTCATCCCAAGTGAGCCCATAGGCTGCATCATTACCACGCCTGTTCCTTTCGGCGGTCCACCAATCCAGAGCCCTGGAGTGGAAAACGCCAATTGCGTTGACAGTGCGGAGGTTATCAGGACAACCGCTTTGGCACAGGGTGAATTCAATTGAATCGAACCATTGAAGCATGGCAGTACGCCCGTCTTCTTCGGTGAATTCTTTTGGGCCGCAGGCCTTAAACTGCTTGAAGCTAAAAGTAGACTTCGGCAAGTCAGTCCTTGATTCCTCTGAGGACTTGCTAGCGTTTTCATTAAACTCGCTGACAATTTGCGGAATGACCTTAGCCATCTGCTTTGCGACTAGAGCAGCAATGCATTTGTCTTCGTGGCTGCGTCGGGCAGCGCGAGAAGTGTGTGATCCAAATGACGACATTGTCTGCAACAGATATCTCCATAGGACTCAGACGCGATATAGTCAATCTCACCTCACAACACGCGTAATACTACTAATGCCCAGTAACACGTCTACACATAAGCACGTAATCAAGTAGGCACATAAACCACATAGGCACGTAAACACATAGGCACATAAGCACGTATACACATAAGCACATAGCTCGCCGAAACCACATATTACATTATATTTTGCACGTATTCACCTACATATATTGCATGTAGTCACCTATCTTTCAAAGCTGCGTAAAGCGATCGAGAGTTGCGAATGCGATTAGCGAGTAGCGATTGCGAGCAACATAGCTAGTAGTATAGCGTGCGATTTGTTAGCGGGTTGAGATAAACGTGTAGTGCGAGTCGTGCGTGTTGATCGAAGCGAAAGGTGAAAAGTGTATAGTCTCCAAAACCGAAACATATAAACACATAAATCCATACAAATCACATAAAATCGCACATAAAAGCGAAGAATCCACAGAGTCAACGGTAGCGAGTTCAGAATCGAAACACATAAAATCAGCGATTGGAGTGTCTGGGTGTTTAGACATCGACTAACCAAAGCAATTCGACTATTCTCAAGGACTTTGAGTACACGCTTTGGCCTAATAGACTAAGCCCTCTCACCGGCATACGGTGAACGACATGCATCCTTTCAGCTATCACGCGACTCGAGTCATTGGAATCCATCGAGACTTTGGTGAGAGTTCTTGTAAAACCAACATAAAGAACGGAAACAAGTTATCAAGATTCGGGTTCCACCCCTAATTTAACGACTGCGTCCCTGTTTGTGTGATAGAATCACGAGAGATAGAGAGGGAGATTTGCGTCGAAGTATGGATTTCACTCCTGATTCAACGCAAATTCTCGTGTTTATAGCAAAAGTCGCGTCGGCGAGCGATTTAATCGAGATTTTGCGGTTTTCACACCTAATCTCGACCAGATCACTTGTTCACGCGAGTAATTTCGAAATTCTTGTGTGCGTTGCCAGCCTTAGGAAAGGCTGACCTCGCGCGAAGCTGTAGTATGCAATGTTCACGCAAGAGTGTAGTATTCCAGCGAGTTCGAGCGAGAATATCAAATAGGCTTGTATAAAACCCCTATTGGGTTCGCACAAGTCGGTCTATTGGTACTTAGACTATAGACTAGGTCGTTTCTAAGACATCGACCCGGACTAGGTCGAGTCTTGCCTAATTCCCTATAATTATGGCTCTGATGCCAATCTGTCACACCCCAACCGATGGCGGAAACATCGGGGTGAGGCACTGAGCGAAACAGATTGTCCAAGAGATTCCATAACAACTATAATTACCAAATATTTAAGCATTACGTCCCATACCGTAACATATAAAGTAACATAGTTATTACAGACAAATTGTTCTCAAAGACAGATAAAACTGTTCCGACAACTCATAAATTATTAAATGATGTTTCTAGACTCTCCTAGCTTGATTCCACAAAAGCTAGCATAGCACAGCATCCTAACCACCTGTCACATACGTTAAAATAAAGTCAATACACATAGTGTAAAGGTGAGCATACAAGTTTAATAGTATAATAGTAGCGAAAGCGAGTTTATGCATAACCAGCAAGTAACACGTAGTAATGCGAAGCAAGTAGGTTATCGACAATGAAATATGCACAGACATGACAGCAAGTTGTAGAATGCGCAACACATATCACCACTGTGACATGTGAAGAAATACCCTTAACAACCCCCGTCCATGACATGTGCTGAGTCCAAACTATAGTACTATTGTTGCTAAGGTGTCAGGAAACAATCATTGTGTAAACATAACATACAAGCATTCATCGAATAACACGTATAACATGCAGAGCGGTTAGCGTATAAAAATTGTGTGCATTGTGTGATCGATGTGATTTGATATAGATAACGTATGTAACACCCAAAAGTGCGTTAAGCAAAAAGGGATCGAGTATACTCACAGACCGTGTTAAATGAATAACACAGTCTTGGATTGAAGGTAGCGCTGGAAAGTTATCCTGAACAGATAACAATAGTATAAGCGTTGAACGGTGCGTTGGAGTGACGTGGGATGGATAGTGATCCGATTGGATGACCTTCCGGACGGTTGGTCATCCGGACGGATGGTCATCCGGATGGATGGCCATTCGCTCGGAGGGTTGTCCGTTTGGGATGGATGTGTTTGTGTATGATGTGACTTTGAAGTTTTCATTGTAGCATTTTCAAAATTGAGAAGTATCTCTACCTTTCAGGTCGTCCGGTCGGACGGTCATCCGGACTGATGGCCGTCAGCTCGAATGGCAATCCGGGTGGAGGCTAGTGTTTAAAGACAAAGGTCATCCGGTCGGATTGTCGTTTGATCGAATGGAGATCCGATCAGACGGCAGTCCGCTTGGAAACATATTCGTTTATATAACCAGTAAAATTTGCTAAGTTGTAAAGTTTGCGGTTGCACCGAGACGGCATGACAACGTGTTAAACAACGGAACTCTACCAAGTCCAAGTCGTCCGATCGGATGGGAATCACCCCGTCCGATCAGTAACTGTTCTTGACGGAAGTTCATGTTCAACCTGTGAGTCGATTGTCTATCTGATAGAAATCCATTCTCGGACCCACATTTTACTAAAGGATGAGTAGAAGGCCTGAACAAGCTCAGATTCTGTCGGTTTTTGAGTAAAAAGTGAAAAACATGAATAAAATGGAAATCAGTTGGAAAATGTTTAGATTATGACGAAATCAGTATTTAAACATGTCGAAATCTCTTAGATAGGAGTTGTTCTTGGCGGAATGAGGTCACACTTTGAAGTTCACGAGAACCCATGATGACATCATCTTAGTACAGCCCAAATCAGCCGATTTCATGATGAAATGTTAAGATTCGATGGTGAAAATGATGAGAAAGTGTGTGTAGATGATAGAAGTACAAGATTTGAGTTGAAAACTTACAAGAATCGCGAGGAATCGAGAGAAAAGTGGCCAAAAGCGTGCTGGTCAAACGAGAGCTGTCACATCACATGAACAGTGATGTGACAGGTGCTATTTATAGGTGAAGAGGAGGGAAAGGCGGTGTAGGGTTGTGCGATCGGAGGGCCTTCCGATCGGATGGTTGGTGCGAGTTGGTTTCCGACTTTCGTTTCGTGCGTTGAGCGTTGCGATGCGTTTAAGCGAGTGTCGATTAAGCGATGCGATAGTTTTAAATAGTAGTTACACAATTAACATAACTAACATACAACAACATACGTAAACTTGCGTTTCCAATCCGCGTTGAGATTGCTTTGCGATAGAGTTGCGATTGCGCTTGCGGTTAATCACCTCAAAACATATAATAAACATGCACAATTAACACATAATAGCACACACATGTAAAACAATATCCAGAACGTGCGATTCAAGTTGCGATGCGATAGCGATGGGATTAGCGTTAAATAGGTTAGGGATTAAACTGCGATTATTGCATTTACTCCACATAATAAACTAAAGCAACATAAATTAAAGTATCGGTCATCAAGTCGAAGAGTACAAGTAATAATTAAGCAAGGAATGACATATCGAATTAGCAATCTTTTCTTCCTTTGACTTTGACTTGTACTTTGACTTCAAAAGTCGGGTTTCTACATATGTTGTGTGGCGCAACAAATACTTAATCATCCCTATGTGTAGGGTATTGGTTCAAGTTTTGTGTGACATGTGATTGAATGGATTCAACTCTTTTGGGAAATGATTGTGGATCCTTATTGATATCATAGGTTTTAAGAAAAGAGCATTGTTAGGTCAAATGATTGAGTTTTTTCACAGATGGTGCACCCACGTGTGGACTCATAGAAGTTGTTTCCTCTGTTTATATCAAAAGCTCTTACCTTGAAACAGTCTTTTGTCAAATGATGTTTCTTTCCACAAAACTCACACAGCAGATCTAGAGTTTTAACTTCCTGTACCCTTATCTCTCTTTTCAGCAACAAATGTTTTAGCATCTGTTTGAGAGTTGGTAACAGGAACTATTTTTATCTTGGGTGGCTTAAGACCATCTGGGTTGGTGAAATCAACTACTTTGAAGTTTTCAAGAACATCACACTCATCTGACCAAGTTGATTTAAATTCATACTTTTGTTTTTCAGATTGAATGGAACCTTGTGCCTTTTCAAGAATGATTATCTTGCCACTAGGTTCAGTGGTCTTGATTTCCTCGCCAGTTGATGTGGTTGGTATGATCTTTCACAGATCATATTTTCGGAATCCAACACCAAACTTCACATTGCTTTTTCTTTGTTTTTTTTCCAAAAGCATCTCTTAACCATTATATGATTTAACGATCTTTCATAGGCGATCTGTGTGGATTCCAACTCATTTTTATAATTTTGATACCTTTCTATCGTTTTTTGGAGTTGACCCTTGGTTATGGTTACTTCATGTTTTAGACTGCTTATTTCAAGGTCTTTTTCAATAATTCGTGTTTTAAAATCTCTTTTTAGTTTTTCAAGAATTATTTCACTGACTTGTACCTTTTCTATTAGGTTTTCATTCACCTATTTGATATTAGCAAAAACTATAATACATTTATCAGAACATAACTCTTTTAGAGTTTGAGGTGATACCTTAGAGGCAGCCATTTCAACTTGATCCACACTGTTGCAATCAGTGGAACTTCTTGGATAATTGTCATCCATCCTTCCTGCATGCTCCAAGTCATCAACAGTTGTTTCACCTGGGCTTTCAGCAGTATCACCAGCAATTCCTTCACCATCAGTTTTTTGAATTTTATCTTCTTCACCTGAGATATGTTCAAGTGCCATGAAATAGAAATTTGCATGTTCATCACAATCATTTGCGTATAAAGAAAAATTATCATCAGTTAAGTTTTCAGGTAAGCTACTCCAATCAACATAGCTTCAAGTAAAAACACTTTGTTGATTAGGCTATGCAGGTGCAGGAGTAGAAGCAGGAGCAAATTGTAGTGCTTGAACATGTGCCACAATCATATGAACATACTAAACCTGAGGAACTTGTGGTGCTTGAACATAATGCACTGGCACATGATTGATGCTTTGTGAAAAGTGGGTTGTGTTTTGCACAATTGGTTCAGGGGTATTTTTGGGATAAAATTATTGTTGTGTATTAGATTGGGGTCTTTGATTAAGATATGTGATCAATGATGCAGAGTTGTTTGATTGACTCTTGCCCTCTCTTGCAAAGTGACCTAATCTATAACACTTGAAGCATTTCATTTTAGATTTATCCAACCCCACTTTGACCTCCACTTAATCCTAGATATGTCCTACTAGTCCTTTTGTAAAAGTTATTTGCTCTTAGGCTTAGTAGTTCCACTTGATGCAATATATCCATTTCCTCTAGCTCAGTTGGGTCTATGTGCTTGAGATCATCAAGTACAAACGACAGACTATCAAGACCATGACTATCCATTGTTGCTTTAATCCAAACATCTGTTTGGCCAGACAGATTTTGGTCTTCTTCATCAAACCTTTGCTCTAACAGACTTTAGACTTCAACATACCTTGTTTCTTCATGAACAACAGTTCCAAGGCTTTGATCAGATGTTTGCTAGTCTTTAACAGATGCTTTGATTTAGGTATTCAGGATTCACTATCTTTGGGGAGAATCTGGTTCAAGCTTCTGTTTATTTTTTTATCACTTGATCATGTTTTGTTTTCAGATATCATATGTTCTTTTGTAGGTCCAACATGAAAACATGTTACCTAAACTGTAAGTCCCATATCGGTTGAGGAGGAGAACGAAGCCTTCCTTATAAGGTGGTGGAAACCTTCTCTACCAAGACGCGTTTTGCCTGCGCAAGCAACTCATCGGGTGAAAACAAAAGCGTGAGTTCCTGGATGGGCAACCCATCGGGGGCAAAGCGAAAAATATCTTGACACAGTTTACTTGGACTGTTACATAAACATCTTCATTCTCACCAACATGAATCCAATATAAATGTATTATACAAATGCTGACAAAACCTTAAAAAAGACATGCAAAAAGATGTTCAAATGAGAATACACCCATTGTTACCAAACTAACGAAGCGTACAAAAGCATCAAACAAATCCGACAACGTTAAACACATTCTATCCAAACAACCTGAAATATTAACCAGAAGGTAAAAACCCTAATGATTACAAAAATCATATAGCCGTAAAAAGCAAAGAAATCAAACCTGAAAAAACAAAATGGTTATTCGGAGCCGGAACCATGTAGGAGAACATGAATGTCACAATGAACAGGCTGAAGCGAAAGCATAGAGCTGCGTAGTGGATCATCAGCGGTGGCAACAGTGTAAGGTAGGAGGAAGGTGAAGCGGTGGTAATTAGTCTTTAGGCGTTTAAAGATAACCGATCATCAAAACAAATGGTCAGGATATAAAGAAGGTAGTGCCGGAGATGTTAAGTAGCGCAATAGGTGAGTGGTAAAGCGTTTAACCGGTAGTGGTTGGTGAAGCGGTGGGACAATTTGGAAAAGAAGCAAGAAATGAAGGTTTCAACTTACATACCCATCACATGTACAACAACACAAAAGGCAAGTATAACACCAAAATACATAAACCCTTAAAGCTAAGTGTTCAACCCCATAAAGGGAGCACCACTTACAAATTAATAAATATATAAAAAGATGCATAAAAAGTTGTGGCTTTCTAATCTTACTTGTTAATTATGTTTCGAATCCATTTATGAAATACTTGAGTGTTGAATTTCATTTACATTGTTTGTAAGTGTGTGTGAGCATTTGTTGTTGAACTTGATTTGCATTTGTTGTTGTACGCTCATGAGGTAACCATAATTTAGTGAAGATGATGTTGTAGGACCGGTTTTGATTCCGTAACGATTGCGTGTGAGCATTTGTTGTACGGATAGTGTCATTCTTATAGCATCTCAAGATGGATAAAAGTTACCATAATTTAGTGAAGATGATGTTGTAGGACCGGTTTTGATTCCGTAACGATTGCGTGTGACACGTTCGACGTGCGGAATCCGTGAATGTGCGTGACCGAACACACGAGACGTACTCTAATCTGTCATTCGATTGATAGATTTGAAAAGTTACAAGTCACATGAATCACCTTTTGCCTTTCTCTCTCTACTTTCTCTCTCTAGCTCCAATCTCCTCAAATGTAGCAAATGGCAAAAGTTCCAAAAGTTTTAAACTCTAACCCTAATACATCTATTTATAGGCCAAGGCTTATAAGAGCTTTCCTCTTATTTACAATATTGCCACCTTGTCTTTTACTCTAGATATTACAATATAAGGCTAGATTTAAACTGTTTCAGCTACGGTCTTGAGATGACGGAGGCGATAGACATACTGCACTAACAGACTCCCCCTTGGATATTGCCGCAGTCAATCTCAAACATTTAGTCAGACTCGTAGCTTCTGGTCTTTCTTTCTCTCACTGAGTCTTCTTGAAGCTTTAATACGTTTTCTGTTGGGTTTTGTACATGTTTATCAAAGCTAATTTTATCCGAATAAAATTAAAACGCAGTGGAATGAGGATTTAAAACATGTTACTTTACAAGATTTAAAACTCTTTTAAATGCAAAAACCCAAAATCGGATCCATATATGACATACATGCTATCAAAATACAACCATAGGGTGTTTGAGAGTTCAACCTTTCTTTGGAGCAAGGAGATGGAAGATGATGATGAATCTTGAATGGTAGCTTCCAAACGAGAAAGCCTCAAGCTAGTATACCCGAAAGCTCCAACAAACACCTTGAGATTGCTAGGATTTCTACACTTGAAGCTCACAAAATTCCTCTAAAATTCAGCTCTTGGCCGAAAATATTAGAGAGAAATAGGAGTTCTTACACTTGAAAAAATGTTATCTATTTTTTATGAGAGAGAGTGTTGCATCTTTATTAAATCAAGTGCCTTGTAATTTGAGAAGTTTGCATGTAATTTTAGTGGTTGGAACCTCTTGGGAAGAGCCATAGGGGGCGGCCCAAGCCACCCCCCTTTTCACCCAATCAAAAAAATTAAGCTTGTCTCCATGTCTTTAATTTAAGTATTTATAACTTTTATAAAACTTAATATAACATTTTATAAACAATATGCAACCTTTTAATTGTTATTTAACCTATTAAATAACAAAATAAAATATTCTCTCAAAAATAAATTATCCATATAATTTATTAGTTTGTCAAGTGTAATTATTTAGAAAACCAATTTCTAAATATTCTAAGTGTTAATATTTATTTGTTTGATCATATCATAAACAAATATTGTAGGTGTTTGTCTAGCTTGTTATTGGGTATGACCCGACTTGGATCATATCGTACTAGCCACATCAATTTAATATGTGTCTTGGGCATACAGAGTCCAACAATCTCCCACTTGCACAAGATACATAGAAGATTGATGCAAGTAGTAAATGACGCCTAACAACGGTTTACTACCCCTAATACGTATGACGAAGTGCCATTCAATAACATCATCCCCTTCAAGTCCCTTACTTGAAAATGATTTAGGTGAATCTATCATTTATCCTTTCGTTACAGATGTCATGTCAAATCCAGAGACACAGTGTGATCATTCTCTGTTGATTTAACTTAAGCAGGCCTTGGTCATCTTACTCTCAACGAATAAGAGGAACAAATCCCTTCTTGACTACATACGTCTCTCACAATCACCTCGTACCATACCTGAGCTTAGTCTTATGTACTATCTTATTACAGACAGCGAAGAACTAAGTCAAGGCATAATATTTGGTGAATATCAAGACCCAATATGTATCTCAGGTCAGAGGATACTATGATATTCGCCTTTGCTCAAATTTACTTATGATCAATCATAAATGATTCCATGCAGTAACATTTGAGAGCGGGTCAGTCCAATATTTGTATCCCACAAATATCTATGAACTTTGGCAGCAACACTTTGCTCTATATTCATACCTAATGAATATCCACCAATCCAAGTTCATAATAGTCTTTCATTCATATTTGTTCCCACAAGTATGATCGACTATGGACATTTAGAATAATTAATTTATTCACGGATTTAAACATGCTAAAATGGAATATAACTCAAAATACCATAAAAGAGTTAAAATAACAATTGTTCCAATATCCAAATACAAAATAGATCAAATCCAATCACTAGAATACCGAAGTCCTAAGGCACAAGTATGACCCTCATGTTTTGGCCGTTCAAGGAGGTTCGTGAGTGGATCCGCAATGTTTTGATCGGTGTGAACTTTGCGAATACATATCTTTCCTTTTTCAACTTCATCCCTTATGTAGTTGAATCTCCGCTCAATGTGCCTAGTCTTTTGATGTGCACGAGGTTCCTTGATTTAAGCAATCGCACCCTCGTTATCACAAAAGATCTCTAGGGGGTCTTGAATGGTAGGGACTACCCCTAGGTCGGCAATGAACTTCTTTAACCACGCAGCTTCTTGTGCTGCCAATGAGGCGGTGATGTATTCTGATTCCGTAGTGGACAATGCTACAACATCCTGCTTCGAGCTCTTCCAAGAGACTGCAGCTCCATTCAAAATGAAGATATACCCAGATTGTGATCGAGAACCATCTCGATCAGTTTGGAAACTCGCATCCGTGTAACCTTTTACAACGAGTTCCTCTTCACCAGATCCATATATTAGAAACATATCCTTAGTCCTCCTAAGGTATTTCAATATGCTCTTAACAGCCATCCAATGACTGTTACCTGGATTTTGCTGGTATCTACTTGTCATGCTTAAGGCGCATGACACGTCCGGTCTTGTGCATATCATTGCATACATTATGGATCCTATAGCAGACGCATATGGGATTCCTTTCATTCTTTCTTGCTCATCCATTGAGCTTGGACATTGAGTCACATTCAATATTGTCCCCTTTTGAATAGGTACCAAACCTTTCTTTGAGTTCTCCATCTTGAACCTTTTCAAGACTTTGTCAATGTATGCACTTTGGTTTAAACCTATCAAGCGCCTAGATCTATCCCTATAGATCTTTATTCCCAAAATATAGGCAGCTTCTCCAAGATCTTTAATGGAAAAACATCTTCCAAGCCATGCTTTTACACCTTCCATGGTTGGAATGTCTTTCCAAATAGTAGAATGTCATCGACATATAATACTAAGAAAGTGACGGTGCTCCCACTAGCTTTCTTATACACACAAGCTTCATCCCCGTTCTTGATGAACCCAAAATTCCTAATTTCTTCATCAAAACGGTGATTCCAACTTCTCGATGCTTGTTTCAATCCATAGATTGATTTCTTTAACTTGCACACTTTGTTAGGATGTTTTGGATCGACAAAACCTTCAGGCTGAACCATATAGACATCTTCATCAAGATATCCATTGAGGAAAGCCGTTTTGACATCCATTTGCCAAATCTCATAGTCATAATATGCAGCTATGGCAAATAATATCCTAATCGACTTTAGCATTGCCACTGGCGAGAAGGTCTCATCATAATCAACCCCTTGAGTTTGAGTGAAACCTTTTGCTACAAGTATCGCTTTATAAGTATCCAAGTTACCATGCATATCTGTTTTCTTCTTGAAAACCCACTTACTTCCAACTACTTTGGAGTTAAGAGGTGGCATAACCAATTCCCAGACTTGGTTGTCATACATGGATTGCATCTCTACGTTCATAGCCTCAAGCCATTTGTCGCAATCGGACTTCGACATTGCATCATGGTATGTGGTTGGTTCATCTGAATCTAACACATAGCATCCATCCATGAAAAATCCATATCTTTCAGGTGGATTACTAATTCTACCAGATCTGCGAACGTTTTGTGTATGTTGATCAACCATTTGATCATTTTCAACAACCTCTTGTTGAGTGCTAGTATCAACCAAACGTGTATCGGCTTGTGGTTCTTGATCCTCATCAAGTTCCACTGTTCTACTAGTTCCTTCCATAAGGAACTTATCCTCCAAGAACTTACCCTTTCGAGCAACAAATACCTTTTGCTCTGTTGGATCGTAGAAATAATATCCTATATCATCTTTAGGATATCCTACGAAGATACACTTAATGGATCGTACTTCTAACTTGTTTGGGGTGTATTGCTTTACATAAGCATCACAACCCCATACCTTCAAATATGATAATGATGGAACCGTTCCATGCCATATTTCAAAAGGTGTCTTATCCACTTTCTTGGTTGGGGCCATATTTAATATACGAGCCGCGGAGAGCAAAGCATAACCCCAAAATGATAGAGGCAATGTGCTTCTAGCCATCATAGATCGAACCATATCCAATAGAGTTCGATTCCTCCTCTCAGACACACCATTATGTTGTGGTGTTCCAGGTGGAGTAAGTTGTGAGATGATCCCACAACTCCTAAGATGATCTTGAAAGGCATCACTAAGGTATTCACCTCCTCTATCGGAACGAAGAACTTTGATTGTCTTGGTGAGTTGATTCTCTACTTCGTTTTGGAAGATTTTGAACGTTTCAAAAACTTCATCTTTGTGTCTTAGCAAGTACACATAACCATAACGACTGAAGTCGTCGGTAAAAGTTACGAAGTATCTTTCACCATTCCTAGTCATTGGCTTAAAAGGACCACATACATCCGAATGTATGATGCCTAATAAATCTTTTGCCCTTTGGTTTGTGCCACTAAAGGGTTTCTTGGTCATTTTACCTTGTAAACAAGATTCACATGTATCAAATGAACCAATTTCATTTGTTTCCAAAAGACCATTCTTTTGAAGTGTTTGCATGCGATTTCTGTTTATATGACCAAGACGACAATGCCAAAGATAGGTCTCATTCAAATCCATTTTGAGTTTCTTGGTGTTTGCTTGGTACATCGAATTATCAAATGATGTATTATCATGAACCAATTCATAAATACCATTTGAAGGCGTAGCTTTAAAGTAGAACATGTCATTCATCAAAGCATAAATTTCATTGTTCACAAACTTCAAATCAAATCCATATTGTCTTAAAAGGGAAACAGAAATAATGTTCCTAGTCAAACTAGGAGCATACAAAACATTTTTCAAACAAATTTCCAAACCACTTGGAAGTTTTAAAACATAGTCTCCTTGGGCTTCAACTTGAACCTTCGCTCCATTGCCCATGAAGAGACTAGTGTCTCCCTTCTTGTAATGCTTATTTCTTTTGAACCCCTGCAACGAATTGCAAATATGAGTTCCACATCCGGTATCTAATACCCATGTGTTAGAAGAAATAACATTTAGATCAATATGTATCATAAAGATTGTACCTGAGGTTTGCCCTGCATCCCTCTTGTTTTTCAACTCTTTGAGATAGGTTGGACAATTCCTTTTCCAATGCCCTATCTCTCCACACTCAAAGCATGGATCGCTCGTGGCAACCTTTGCCTTCTTCTCTTTTGGTTTTGGTGGTTCTGCTTTAGCCTTTCTTTTTCCCTTCCCTTTGACGTGCCCCTTTCCTTTGGCAACATTTGCCTTGGAGTCGGAGTGATGTCCCTTCTTGCCTCCCTCATTGATCGTTAGAACGGGTAAAGCCTTTTTACCCATTCCCGCTTCGGCCGTTTTGAGCATTGCATGAAGCTCACCAATGCTCTTGTCCCATCCATTCATGTTATAGTTCATAACAAAGCTTTCAAATTTCTTTGTTAAAGAGTTGAGGATCAAATCCGTAGCCAACTCTTTAGAGACGGGACAATTGAGCCTCTCGAGGCGATCAATGTGGCTTTTCATTTTAAGGACGTAAGATGAGACCGATTGGGTTTCCTCCATTCGACATGCATGAAGCGCTCGAACCGTTTCGAAGCGTTCTACCCTTGCTTGTTGTAGGAACATTTCCTTTAATTGGGTAATCATGTCGTATGCCCCATGATGTTCAAAGTCTTTTTGAATCTCGGGAATCATAGTTCCCAACATGAGGCAAGAGGCTTGCATGGAGTCCTCGGTATACTTAACCCAATTATTATAGGCTTCTTCATCTTCCTCGTCAGGTTGATCGGGAATAGGATCGTCCAACACATAGGATATCTTCTCTTGCTTGAGAACAATTCTCTAGTTTCGAAACCAATCCATGAAGTTGTTATGGTTGAGACGATCCTTTTCAAGGATGGTTCTTAGTGATAGGTTACGGACGGTTTGGTTAATCGGGTTTGCATTGTTAGCGGCCATCTATAAAATTTAACAAAGTTCAATTTTAGTATTTTCGATATTATTAGAATTTTTAATCATTAATACCCTTTTAACGTCTCATAGACAATTAATAATTAAAATCTAGAATCCAACGTTACATTTAAATATTGGTTAGGTGACCTTTATCCCATTATTTAAATTAACAAGGTAGTCAACGTTTGACAATTGCAACCCTTTGCAACTTCTAGCCATATGGGATCGGTTAAACATCTTTATGTTTAGTTGGCATGTTTAATCCCATCAACACCTTTTGTTCCCCATGCTTCGGTGACCCTAAGTTCATGGTTTCCAAATCAAGTCGTCCAACTTACACACACGTGTGAGTTTATACACATAAGTGGTTAGGTGACCTTTATCCCACAAACATGGCAAACCCACCTCAAATATACAAGTTTCCTCAAATGTGGTTAGGTGACCTTTATCCCACAAAGAGTTCCCAAGTAATTTGAGTGTTGTATAAAAGGATGGTGTTTGACTTGTTTTATAAAAGGGATTTTTATTTTTCAAAATTCTAGTTTAGAAAAATTTTATGTACCATATATTTGCATGCATTCAAATCAATGGTACTTTAGTGAAAACCAATTTTCAAGGTTCTTTTAATAAAACCCATTTTATTATAAAATCATTAATTTTTAATAAAACCTTTTATTAATCGTTTTAATGATTTTGTAAGAACCAATTTTAAGCTTGTTATGAGTTATTAGTTGTTAAGTATGCATATCCAAATATCATCCAAACAACCATAAATAAAATATAACCATACAAGCACACAACACATATGTTAAAAGGTGCATAACCATAGCCAACTATTTTGACCACACTTGTTAGCCGAAACAAGTGTGTCAAAAGGTCCTTCCTAAAGGGTGAATATGGACACAAAAAAGTGTCGGTGAACTCCCACTTGATCCCGCATCCAAATGCTTCAAGTCTTCATCTTGTGTTGTGATTTCTTCACATTTTTTGAGCTTCCAAATGTCTTTTAAATTCAGCTCCAAACTCCTTTGGACTTCAAAAAAATGTGTTTTGGTTATCGGGCTAAAATCCCGTTAAGAACTATGAAGTCCTTTTTGCCCGAAATTGGCAAAAACCAAAACCGCATTTTTGTGTGCATCTTCTTTTACATAAAAGTATCCTAATACATTTTTCTAGTAAAATAAATGCATCTAATCTATTTACTTACATACCAAATGAAAATACATAAATTACATATTTTTACAAATGGAAGACAAAATAATAATTATTACAACCCATTGAATAATTAACTAAAATCACAAACACAAACATATTCATACAAGGTTATGGCTAGGTTATGAACACCAAAATATATATCCAAATATATAAAATTCAAGAGCAAAATGGTTTCCTTTTACAACCTTTATTTTTCGGCCAAGAATGAAAAACCGAAAAATGTGGGTTTTTGTCCAAACAAAACAAATCATCAATATGACATAATTTTTTCAAGATTCCTTTATGCATGTAGGAAATAAATCTTGAAAAATAAAAGGAGAACCATGGTCAAAACTTTCGGCCATAGGGTTTAACCAAACCCAAAACCCGAAATTTTTTAAATCCAATGAAGCATGCACTCATATAAGCGGCTCTAGATGCCATTGTTGGGTTTTGTACATGTTTATCAAAGCTAATTTTATCCGAATAAAATTAAAACGCAGCGGAATGAGGATTTAAAACATGTTACTTTACAAGATTTAAAACTCTTTTAAATGCAAAAACCCAAAATCGGATCCATATATGACATACATGCTATCAAAATACAACCATAGGGTGTTTGAGAGTTCAACCTTTCTTTGGAGCAAGGAGATGGAAGATGATGATGAATCTTGAATGGTAGCTTCCAAACGAGAAAGCCTCAAGCTAGTATACCCGAAAGCTCCAACAAACACCTTGAGATTGCTAGGATTTCTACACTTGAAGCTCACAAAATTCCTCTAAAAATCAGCTCTTGGCCGAAAATATTAGAGAGAAATAGGAGTTCTTACACTTGAAAAAATGTTACCTATTTTTTATGAGAGAGAGTGTTGCATCTTTATTAAATCAAGTGCCTTGTAATTTGAGAAGTTTGCATGTAATTTTAGTGGTTGAAACCTCTTGGGAAGAGCCATAGGGGGCGGCCCAAGCCACCTCCCTTTTCACCCAATCAAAAAAATTAAGCTTGTCTCCATGTCTTTAATTTAAGTATTTATAACTTTTATAAAACTTAATATAACATTTTATAAACAATATGCAACCTTTTAATTGTTATTTAACCTATTAAATAACAAAATAAAATATTCTCTCAAAAATAAATTATCCATATAATTTATTAGTTTGTCAAGTGTAATTATTTAGAAAACCAATTTCTAAATATTCTAAGTGTTAATATTTATTTGTTTGATCATATCATAAACAAATATTGTAGGTGTTTGTCTAGCTTGTTATTGGGTATGACCCGACTTGGATCATATCGTACTAGCCACATCAATTTAATATGTGTCTTGGGCATACAGAGTCCAACATTTTCAGCAATGAAGACTCCCTCTTGCTTGAACAGAATCCCGGTGGATCTGTTTTCAGCTTCAACTTCTCCTTTCTGTAGACTCTTTTCTTCATCAGGCTCCCCTTTTCGTCAAGCTTCCGTGCTTTTGGGATCGACACCTTGCTTTTCGGTTACAAGCTCCCCCTTGCTTTGAGCTCGTCTTCAGACTCCCCCTTAGACTCAGCTTCCGAGATCGTAGTCTGGTATCACATCTGCAATCACTCAAACATTTATAAGTAACAATGTTTTGATTGACCAATTGTCCAGGAATTGTATCCTGGCTCTATTAAACTTTCTAAATCAAGATCCTGGCTCTAAGATATAATAATATGAAAATATCCAGAATTACTTGATTCTCTCCCCCTATCAACAATCTATAAAGATTTGGCAATATTAAGCAAACAGGATTGGAAACTAGCTCTTATACAACTGATTTTAACAGTATAAGCATCCAAATCCCTCACAGTTAATCATCCAAGTCCAAATTAATGACCTTGGAGATATCACAAACTGTTTTTGATTTTTGATTTTTAATTCAAGTTTCAAATTAATGAACTTGTTTTATTTTCAGAAACACAATCAGCTTACTTAGATTTTGACACTCAGCATCTCAGACATCGGTTGTCGAAAATAAAGTAGAATAAAAAATCTTTTTGTATTTTTCTGAAAATATAAAGCAGTAAAGAAATATGTACAAACATATTTACAGACCATATTTTTGTTTGAGTTTGCATCAGAGGATCATATCAGTTTCTGACAAGTCACAAGTACCGTTGAGCTTAGTTACACATTAAGAATTAAACAATTCACTTAGATTGCCGATATACTGGTCCACTTAAATTTTCACACAAACTTCAATTGATTCAGGATACGAATTAAGTGTTTTAAGAACTTAAACTCATTCATATGTCCCACCTCTTGAATATACTCCCGTATCCAGATCCCAATATTCAGTCTTACAGGTGAGTATACCTAGATGATATCTGTAAGGGGAATAAATTATAGTATGAAACCGTGAGAGCTCAGGTCAGAACTTCCGTTCGGCAGAGAGATGACGGCTCGACTTTTGGTGTGTCCCCTTTAGAGGATCTTTTTGAATTACAACAGCAATGACTATCAATTTTATTGTTTCATCAATTTGCTGAGGGCGGCGCTATATTTCAAGCAAGCAGAAAGTATTATACGGGGAGTAGGCCATTGCTTCCGCAAAATCAGAAGTCCCGAGATAATACCCCAGATATCACTAAGTATAAAGACCTAGTATCTCAGAAAGAGGGGCCTTTCAAACGAGATTTCAGGGGTTACCTATATATCCAAGTAGTGTTCCCCACGAAATAAGCAAGTTTAAATTTAAGTTTATATCCCGAAAAAGTTTACTAAATGTATAAAAATCTACCGACATATCATCAGTGAGACTGTTTAACGCTATATAATCATTACATTTCTTTAGCATACCGTAACTGTCTACTGATGTACTATCATTTCCTCTTTTTTCACAAAAACTCAATTTTGAATTTTATCATGTTTTTGGCTTTTTCAATTTTCTAATGTTTTTGGATTTTCTGACAATTTCTTAGTCCCCTAAAATTCAAAATCATTTAAAGAAAATTTGATAACCGATGTAGATAGCTTTGTCTCGCCATCCATTTTCTGCATCTCATGCTCTGTTTTGCAGAAAATATAACGTACCCCCATGATTTACAACACATTGATTTTCGACAGTTTGAAAACCGTTTTTCAATCTTGTGAAAGTAATCATGTTTGTTCAGCTGTGAGGGTTTCGGCGTATTCAATCAACACATATTTTTGTTTTTTATGAATATTTGACAAAAATAAAAACATATTTTTGGTTTTTCAAAATTTTCATTTTTTAGGGTTTTTGAAATATTGTTTATTTATGTACAGAAACCAAACAAACTCCCTGTTCAACCAAACCAGGGACCAGCAGCCTTCTCATCTCGTGCCAGGCTGCTTCGATTCTCCGTTGGATGACATTCAGATTTCTTCGGAAGCACCTGCACATTCAAATTACTCAATTACTTGAACAATTTAGCCCAGGTCTGTTTGACCTTAGGCATTTCAACACAATATGCATCAGTTAACTTCGGAAAATCTTTGTCATTCTGTACAAAGACTTTTTCATCTTTAACTTCAATTTTTTCATCTTTTACAGAAATCATTTGTTTCTTAACATTCCATGTTTGACCTTTAGGAGTACCTCGTTTGTAAAAATGTGACTCTTTTTGAACATTTTGATTTTGAACAACAGTTTTTGGTTTCCAAAACTGGTTTGGTTTTGTTGCATCAACAGTTGTTTTCCAACTTTGTGTTGTTCTAAGTCTAGACGTCACTAGTTTCCATGTTTGTTGTGAGTCAGCCTTTGACATTTTCGGCTTCCAAGTTTGCTTAGAATCAAACTTGGTTGACTTTTGAGTCACAACTTCAGATTTCTGTTTTTCAACATAAACAGACTTCTTTTTTGTCTCAACATCAACAGGTTTCAGATTTGGACACTTGCGTGCAAGATGTCCTTTTTGATCACATTTGAAACATGTTCTCTTTGACACATCCTTGACATGTTGTTGTTGTCTTTTCTTTTGAGCACAAAACTCTTCATTAGACTGTTGTCTAAATTTGAGTTTTTCCTCTTCTTCAAAACTTTTTCTTTGAACAAAATTCATCTTTGTCTGATAATTTGACTTTCATTTCTTTTCCAACTTTGTTTCTTCTTATAACCCAACCCAACCTTCATGTTTTTCTTTTTGTAACCAGGTTTGTTATAAAAAGTTTTGTGACTTTTTCCAGCTAACTTTGGAATCTCAGACTTTTCAATTTCAACCATTTTGAAAACTTTATCAACCTTTTCTGAAATCACATTCTGAATCGGAAATACAACATCTAGGAATAATTTGACCGATCCAATCATGGTATAAACCAATCCTTTTGAATCATCACTCAAATTTTTCTCGGATTTTGTGTTTTTCAGATATCCCTCATGAAAATTACCTTCATTTTCATCCTGTGATTCAGATTTACCTGTATCACCAGACTCTTCTTTCAATACACTCTCAACGACTTTACCTACCACCTCTGAATCATGAGAATCATCAGATTTGGAATAGGTTATATCGATGTTGTCTGGTAATTGATCTACCATGTTGAAAGCTTTTTCAACCTTTTCCTCATCATAAAATGCAAATTTTCCCGGTGATGGAACTTGATGAAACTCTGAGCCAATGCCTTTCTTGTTTTGCTCAGACTCACCATCTCCCGGTTTTATATTGAAAATACGTTCAAGCACATATGACGACACGTGATAACTCTTTAACTTGTTATTATCCTGTTCTAGATCAGCAATCTGTCGCTTTAGCTTAGCAACATCCTCAATATAGGAATTAACAACACCTTGTTTTATTTCATACATACGTTTAAGCTCTTTAGTTGTTTTAGAAAGATAATTCATTCTTGATTGAGCAAATTTCATTTCATCCTTCACTTTTTCATATGATTCTTTTGTAATGTGATATGCCAATTTTATTGAATCATATTCCTTTTTCATTTCTTGACAAATAATTTCCTTTTGGTCACATTCTTCTGTCTTTTTCAAAACATTTTCTTTCAAAACTTCATTTTCCTTTTCTAAATTTTTACATTTTTCCAAAAGTTTTTCTTCATTATCTTTCAAAACTTTTTCGTTTTCTAACATTTCTTTGCATTTACTTTTGAAAACTTCTTCAATTTTATTGAATTGTTTGTCTTTTTCAGTACAAGCACTGCACGTTTCCATGCATTTCTTGCACTGTTCAATGATTTTGTTTTGAGTTTTAGAATTAGAATTTACCTCAGTGATTGGCACTTCGCTGTTTGCTGCATCTGTCTGATCAGCATTATTCTTCTTTCCTTCAACACCAACTTCTTCACCAACATCACCAGTTTCCAAATTCTCATTCTTCACTTCTTCTTTCTTCTTAGTTTCTTCAACTTGCTGCTCTTTAGTAACAACTTTCTCAACTTCTACATTCACCACAACTTCTTCTTTCACTTCAACAACTTCAGCTTTAATCTCTTCAGCTACCTTCTTCAATTCTTCAACCATACACTCAACATTCTTCTTTCATTCTCTCTTCATCTCTCTTCTTCAAACTCGATATCATGACTTCTCTTACGAGTTTTTCCAGTTTTTCCTCATAATTTTTGTCTTTTATAGCATTTGAATAAAATTCGCCGACCCGAGGAATTACTAGAAGAACATCATCAAAAACTATGTCCTTTTTGGAAACAACAGGTTCACCATCTTCGTTGACATAACACTCTCGTTTCTTATCCCATCTTTTGTATCTGACAGCTTCATCATATTCTCTTTGCATATCATTCATTCTGTTTGCAGCCATTCTTATTTCTCTGTCTGTTTTTTCACTCAGAATTTCTTCTCTGGTTTTCTTTTTAGCCTCAGCAACAACCTTTTCTTCTTTGTTTTCATCTTTGATTTCAGTAACAAAGGCGTAATGGTTGTTCTTTAATATAGCTTTGCAATGAGCTGTTTTCTGAATATCAACACGATCTTCTTCTGGACAAATCTGGCTCCAATCATATCCTTCATCATCGTGAATCACAGCATAAGCTCTTGACTTCTCTCTGGGTTTGTCTTCAATCATCTTTGGCTCTTCTCTGCTACGGTGGTAAATTGCCTTTCGGTAGTAATCATCATTGAACGGATGTTCATTTCCACCAACCGCAGAATTGTTGCACTCTCTTTTGAAATGACCTTTTTGCTTACATTTGAAGCAGGTCACTTTGGACTTATCAAATCCAAGCTTTGTAGATGCACCACCGAGAGATTGCTTCCCAGTAATTTCCATATATCTCTGAGCTCTGCGGATGCAGCTTGCCAAACACCAACGAATGTCAATGAGTTCCATCTCTTCCGGATCAATCTGGTCGTAGTCTTCTTTGGTTAACTCAGAGTTACCAATCTTACCTGCAACTAGACCTTCATACGATTCCAGAACAGATGCAAGGAAACTCATTTGTTGCTTACCTGCATTTATGCTCATTGTCGGGGAATTTTCCAATTTGAGAGCAATATTGCACAGAACTTCTTCAGATTCTTCAGAACTAACTTTTGAAGCAGATGAATGATAACCCGGATCGTAACTTGATGAGCTTTTCTGAGGTTCTTTTGTCCTCTCACCACTGAATGCTGTCTGTGGTGATCTATCAGCTTTCACCGAAGGTATATTGCCTTTATAATAAAGACCAACATTTTGCTGATGCGAAGAACTGCTCATCTTGTCCTACTTTTGCAACTCAAGTTCATGACTCTCTATCTTTTCTATCAAGACATCAAGAGAAATTGTATCATATAAAGCATCATTTTTCAGGATAAAAACAAACGTTTGCCACTGATCAGCTCGTGGTAACGCTTCTATAAGTTTGTCTATTATTTCTTCTCTTGTTTTTTCAATCTTAAATCTTTCTAGTTCGATTTTTAGATGACAAAAACGTTCAATCATTTGACGAACTGATTCACCGTTAAGACTATCAAACAAATCAAATTCCTTTTTTAATAAAGCAATTTTGTTCTTCCTGATTTGTTTACCACCCTCTGCCTTAACCCGTAAAGCCTCCCAAACCGATTTTGAAGTTCCGTCATGTTGCAGTAAAGCAAACATGTCATTTCTGATTGCCAACTGGATCAAAGCAATCATTCTCTGTTCTGCTGAGAATTCTACTTTGTCATCTTTACGTAAGTCTTTGAGTGGAAGCTCTTCTCCTTTATTATTAGTCGGCCTTTTGTACCCAAACTCCAAACAAAACCAGCTCTCGTGAGCATAGGCTTTTGCCCAACCAATGAACCTCTCTTTCCACCACGTGTAATCTTCAATGCTTTCCAGAGTTGGTGGCTTCGAGTGTGTTCCGTAGAAGTTATCATGCTTAATGTTTTCATTGATTGCTTTTGTAATCGACTTTGGTGTGACCGTTGATGTTTCGGAAGATTCGGTTGTGAATGCATTGTAAAACGTATTGTAGAACTCTTCAGCCATGATTTGAAATTCTTGATTCATCAGAATCACAAACAGACAAACACAATTAGTTTAAACAATTTCAAACCAATGAGTCGGACGGGTATCCGATCGAGTGAGTCAACACAAGTCAACTGTGAAAATAATCAGTGCTGTTTGATCGGGCGGGAAAGCTGTTCGATCGGACAGGGTGTAGATCAATTGAGTCAACGAAAGTCAACTTGTTGTCCGATCGGCTGGGATTCTTGAATCGGTTGGTTGTCCGTTCGACCCTCTGTTCGATCGGTTGACACAAAACGACAAAAAATTATCCTGTTCGATCGGTTTGCCTATTTTGAATAGAGTGGGTTGTCCGATCGGCTGACGCTACACGAAAAATATGATGTCCGATCGGTTAGCTCAAGTGACTTGGAATCAACTGACAACCCGTACGACCCTCTGTTCGATCGATCAGCACTACACGACAAAAATTTATGCTGTTCGATCGGCTGACTATGCTTTGAATAGAATGGGTTGTTCGATCGGCTAGCACTTCAAGCAATGGCACAAAAAGACAAAAGATGCTTGATCGATCGGCTGCTACGTTGACTCTTTTACCTTAATCAATGAGATTTTATCTTTCAAAACAATATCACATGCTAACTGACACCTATAACCTGCACTACATCAATGGTCGACAAGAATGATGAGTGCTTCACATGCAAACTGAACTTTCAAAGGAATTTCTCATGCAATTTGTCAACATTAAATGATCTGACACAATTCTTTTAAATGTTGCAATATGATAGGACCGTTATTATGAATCTATTTATTCAAGTACATCACGTGAATGAACAGATGTATGTTATCAAGAGTCCTAGAATAGTTGATTGATCTATTGCAGAAAATGTTGTCCTATTGACACGTATTGTCGACCGATCGGTTGGAATGTTAGCCGTTCGGCCAGCTGTCCGTTCGGCTAGGTTAACAATAGTCAAAGTTTAAATGTATATCAATGGAACGAACAGGTGTTCGATCGAACAGCTGTTCGATCGATCAGCAGTCAACAAAGTCAAACAATTTTTAATGAATGAGTGATGTAATGATACGGTGTACTGACCGTTCGGCTGGGATGCTAGCCGATCGGCTGGCAAGTCAAAGAAGGTCAACAATCTAAAGAGTGATGTAATGGATCGTAGCAGCTGTTCGATCAAGTGATGATGTTGACCGATCGGTTGGCATTCATTCTAAGCTCAACAATAACAGTAAGCATGTTCATACTTTTTCGAACAGAAAATTCAAGATTTCTCTCAAACCGTTAGGAATTAGGATCTGAAAATTTGTAGGCTTTTAGATCAAAGGTTTTCGCATAACATATTAAAAAATCAGCAATTTTGAACCGTTAAAACCCGTTTAATTTGACGATTTTCGATTAAAAACATGAATAGATGAAAAAGTGAAGAAATTTTGACAAATCTGTATGAAATTGACTCTAAATCTGCTGAATTCAAGTGCGTAATTGTGTGTTTGATCCGTGCAATCGAGCTCCTGCTCTGATACCACTTGTAGGACCGGTTTTGATTCCGTAACGATTGCGTATGACACGTTCGACGTGCGGAATCCGTGAACATGCGTGACCGAACACACGAGACGTACTCTAATCTGTGATTCGATTGATAGATTTGAAAAGTTACAAGTCACGTGAATCACCTTTTGCCTTTCTCTCTCTAGCTCCAATCTCCTCAAATGTAGCAAATGGCAAAAGTTCCAAAAGTTTTAAACTCTAACCCTAACACATCTATTTATAGGCCAAGGCTTATAAGAGCTTTCCTCTTATTTACGATATTGCCACCTTGCCTTATACTCTAGATATTACAATATAAGGCTAGATTTAAATTGTTTCAGCTACGGTCTTGAGATGACAGAGGCGATAGACATACTGCACTAACAGATGTTAACTTCAATTTAATATTTTTATAATTAGGTTTTTGAGTTCTAATATTTGTTAGTATTTTAATATATAATGTAACATGTCCGCGTATTCGGAGATAGAGAGTGTTATATTGTTATCTGTTAGAATCTGAGTTTGATTGTTGTGACAGTTTAAGATGGAAATAATGAATGAAGATAAAACAAAAATGGAAATATGCAGCGGAATAAAAAACTTTTGAATCACAACATTGAGAAAAATGCTTTCATCATCTTGCTTTTATAAAGATTGCAATTACGATGTTTACGTATGCATGTGAATTACAAACTCCCCCTTAGTCTGATCACTCCTAGTTTGTTCGTACAAAAATGATAAGAGGAAAGTGATAAATAGAACAGTACAAGCACTGTTCTATTTATAGTACAAACCAAACATCTAAAGCATCTAAGCTGACGTTACCTAGACAGCGACATCTAACAGCCTAACAAACTCCTAACATCTCCTAAGCACTGTAACATTGATAACCTCTATTGATCAGCATATGTTGAATGATCATCTATTGGTCTTTAACATCTGTTGATCCTTAGCAGACCTTTGCTTCAACAGACTTTGTCTTCATCAGCAGAGGTTCACTTTGGCAGACATTTGGTTCAATAGATTTTGTCTTCAAGTAGATGTTCTCTTTGGCAGACTTTTGGAGTAGCTGATGTTAAGTCTTTGCTTTGGCACTGTTATTCATAATCAGATGTTGTAGACTATTTTGGCTTTCTAATCATCTGTTCTTATGTGGGGTCCACTAGATCCAACAGTCTCCCCCTAGAACAGATGATGACAAAACACTTCTTTATTTCTGATCTTTATTTGGCCTTTGAATTGTAACTCAAAGTTCATGGAGACCATATCTTCAAAATCCCTTTCAAGTTCAAGTTTCAACAGATCTTGGAGGTCACCTACATCCAGACCATATGCATCCTCCATTTTTAGCCTTTGGACACTACCATCTGATCTAAGAAAAGTCAATTCGTGGGTGTTTGAAGATGACTTCCACTTTAGAATTTTTGGATCAAATGGTTTTCTTGGGTGAAGAGTTATTCTTGATGAGTTGGGTGATTGTGGCCTGCTGACAAGATTTGCAATTGTTTCTCTTAGTTTGTTACTTGCAGGATCTGTGTTATATAACAACTGGTTTTTGATTCCCTCTTTCTTGTATTAGTCAAACCTCTATTCATCAGCCTCAACCATCTGCTTCTGCCTTTTTGCTTGATTCAAGGAAGCTATGGACAAGTCAGATGCTGAGGACAGCTTTTTAGATGTATGGGTCTGTTGAGGGACAACCACTGTTGGATATACTAGCTTTTTAGGAACTGTAGGATCCATTGCTCTTAGCTGTTCCAGTCTTTTGTATGTTTCAATAATTTTTTATTCTGACCATCTGGCAACATACCTTGCATTACCATAATTTGTAGCAACAAGCTCTGCTCTCATTTTCTTCAACTTTAATGCCTTGTTTTGATCAATTTGTTTGCCTTTCTTCCAGTCTGGTGGAGTTGGCTTTTGTGAAGGGTCATTGAGCATCTTTTGAATTCTTTCAATTTCTTCTTTGAGAGCATTTGTTGACTAATCATTGAATTGTGCTCTTGTTGCTTTGTATGGTTTATTTTGAATGATGTGATCAGGGTAATCCTATTTCAGTTCCTTATCAAGCTCAGCATTAATTGGCTTCTTAGAGATGGACTTGCTCAGGTCCTTAGCATAATTGTGACAACTCGAGTTTCCAAGGTTTCTCCTCTATACGTTACTTGTTTCATACTGTGTTTTGTGGTTCGTGGCATTGAAACTGTGCACTATGATTTGTTTATAAGTTGTTTATGTGATATATGATTTGTGTTAGTAATAAGAGTAGTGAACCTTTTAATTTAGAGGAGACTTATCATCCTCACTTCCCACCCGACGAAAACACCCCCCCCCCCCCTAGCGAAAACACTTTCTTGCGAAAACATGGGACTTTTCGTCAAGAAGCAGGCCGGCGAAAACATTTAATGGGCCTTTGGCCCAGTAACGAACAGTTATAGTGTTTTGTTCACAACCTTTATGTGAAAAATTATAACCCGCAAACCCTAATCACCTCTCACATTCTCTCTCGCTCTCCTTTGAACCCGACGGCAGATTTGTCAACGCTCAAGATCTCCTTCGCTCAAAACATTCGATACGGTTAGTGTCTTGTTAATAACCGTAAGTTATCGATCGATACGTGCTGATGCTTGATCCTTCTGTCAAAGGTTGATAGTGGTAGATCCACATGAAGTAGGGATTGTTTGCAATAATGTTTGTGCTATAAAACTGTACACTAAGAAAGTTGTTGCTAATCTAATATAGAGACATGTGAGGAATGGTGTTTTTAGGATGATATATGCATATTATTAGATGAATCTATGGTGATGGTAATGTTGAACTGTTCATCATAAATAAAACTGATCGAATGACTGTGTGGATTCAAGAATTGGATAGGTTGATTTTCCTGTGTTGTAGATGATGCAAACTGTTAATTGAGTAATTTAAGTGATTGTATGAATTGATATGATTGAACGATTGATTGATGAAGCCGGTGTAACTGCTAGATGATCATTAGGGTTTTCTGGGTTACGAAACTGTTATTGATGATCATGCTCTACTCGACGAAAACCCAGGGCCGACGAAGATTCAATCACGACGAAAACCCTGTGAGATTTCGTCGCTCAAGGGATTTCGTCGCCTGGGGTTTTCCCCGAAGGGAGATCGCGACGAAAATAGGGGTGTTCGTCAAGTTGGGAAACAATCACAGTAACTCAGTTAAGTCTGTTAAGTCTGTTAATGGATAACTATGTTAGAATAGACTGAGAAATCAGTTATGTGAAGCATGAATTGTACGTACTTGAAATAACAGATATGTGTTACTTGATAATAATTGCCTAAGCACATCTTGTGATGTTAGATTTCATGTGAAACCTTACAAACATAAACTGATTGTGTATACGTGCATGCTATAGGCTTTGACTGAATATTTGTGAGCACGTAATTTAGCAAACCGAGGTGAGTTCACACTCTTTAAAAAGCATGGGATTCCCGATGGTTGAGAATGGGGTTAAAGAACTAAAATGGGACCTACATATCCTCCTTGGGTAGGATATGTACCGCCATCCTCCATGGGTAGGATGCCAATATTAATCTTGTGTATTCTCCTTGGGTAGAATACGTACGTTCGTCCTCCTTGGGTAGGACAACAACCTTAAAACTTACTAGACAAAACTCTATCATGAAGTCCCTCATTTTTATATCGACTTATTCGCCGGGCCAATGGCGAGCGGGTCATTAGTTAATAGCGCTATTAGGGTTGACAAGCCTCACACCGTGCCGGTAGGACGGGCATGTACTAATGGATCTGGGCACTCAGTCAATGATGATAGACATTGACTTAGGGCATAACTTACTTTCGTCAGTTGTCGATATGGTAATGGTCTAGTGGTTCACATGAGGAAGCCCCCACTGATTATGGATATGGTTTGGGAAACAAAGATACTGGTTAACTCGTGGTTTATGAAACAACTTATGGTTTTCAGAATAAACTTTTAAAACTAAACAACCAACTGTGAACTCGCTCAACTTTGTTGTTGACTCGTTGGTACATGCCTTGCAGGTCGTTAGGTGCTTATGGAGCTTGCACGAGGAGGAGAGGTCGTTGTGGGATATGGAATGTTATGTCCCGTGTTTAACATTTGAACTTTAAACTATGTTTTGGTTATTTGAACATTACTATGCTTCCGCTGATTACTTAAACATATTTGGTTTCTTTTGAACATCAATTATATTGGGTTTGGTTTTATTTACTTAATTGCATTGTTCAATATGATTGGTGGCTTGATCCTGGTCAGTCACGCCTCCATGCGGTAATACTCCGCTTGAGGATTTTGGGGGTGTGACAGATTGGTATCAGAGCCATTTGTTATAATGAACTTGGTTTTAAAAAGGGAAAAGCTTTTTGACAAAACCAGACTATAACCTGTACAGTGCTCAACGATCCACAACGACGCTTCTCTCCACGTGCAAGGCTCAACACCATAGGTGATATGATTTATGTTTATATTGCCTACTTGTTAGTTACATAGTACAATATTCGTGGTATGCTTGGTTAACGTAGCAACTATTGTTAGAATCCCATGTGTGCTTACTATCTTCTGTCATCGTACTTTCGCGACACTTTTCTCACTCATGTTTCCTTTGATATGAAGATCATGAGTGGACGTATCAACCTAACTCAAGCCCAGCTGACGGCTTTAATCAATAAACAAGTTGCTGCAACACTCGCAGCCACTCAGGCAGGAGGTATAACCTGCCATTGCAACTTACTCTAGGATCTTTAGATCCTACCCCCGTGAACCAACACTTGTGCTTAACTTTGTCTCTTCTTACTCACACGACAGGTCAACATGCTCAGCCTCCTGTGTGTACTTTCAAAACTTTTATGGACTGGCGACCTACTACTTTCAACGGCACTGAAGGAGCTGTAGGTCTCCTCCACTGGTTCGAGAAGCTCGAATCTGTTTTCAAGATGTGTGAATTCCCTGAGGCTCGTAGGGTGAAGTATGCTACTGGTACTCTCTAAGGTGTAGCACTCACGTGGTGGAACGCTCAGGTCCAAATGCTGGGGTTGGTTGCTGCTAATGCCACCCCCTGGAACGACTTCAAAGATTTGATCAAGGAAGAGTACTGCAATCGTGATGATATCCACAAGCTGGAAGTAGAGTTCTACAACTTAAAGATGACGGGGTCGGAAATTGAAGCGTATACGAAAAGATCAAATGAGCTGGCTATCTTGTGTCCTACTCTGGTAGATCCTCCTATCAAAGCGTATCGAGCTGTACCTCAAAGTTTTAGTGCCAGAGATCCAGAGTCATGTGACTGCAGCGAACCTCGCCACAATTCAGCAAGTTATTCGTTTGGCTCATCGTCTCACTGATCAGGCATTCGAGCCGAACAGGCTGCTCAAGCGTATTGGTACTACTACTACTACTTCTGATGCCCCCAACGACAACAAGCGCAAATGGGATGGAGTCTCAAGCAAGGGTTCAACATCAGCTCAGTCTCAGTCTCAGCAGCGAAAGACTGATGATACAAGAGCCCTGGTCAACAATCTTCTGGTAGTCAGGGGCAGGGTGGATACAGAGGTAAGCACCCCAAGTGCAACCAATGCAACATGCATCATAGTGGGCCGTACAATAAGGGTCGTTGTCAGAGGTGTAACAAGCTTGGTCATGAAGCTAAGGATTGCAGGGGCGCATGACCGGCAAATCAGAATCGTCAACAACAGCCACCAGCTCCATAGAATCAGCAGCAGCAACAGCAGGGTAACAGGGGATGCTATCAGTGTGGTGTTGAAGGTCACTTCAAGAGAAACTGCCCCCAGTTGAACCAGAATCAGAACAACAACAATAATCAGGGGAACGGAAACAATAACGGGGGTAACAATGATGGCAATGGTGCCAGGGGACGTGCTTTCGTGCTGGGTCAGGGTGACGCGAGGAACGATCCCAACGTTGTGATGGGTAAGTTTCTTCTGGATGACTTCTTTGTTACTGTTTAATTCGATTCGGGTGCCGATACTAGTTATGTGTCCTTAAAAGTTAGTCAAATGCTTAAGCGCACTCCAACACTGTTGAACACCAAACACATGGTAGAGCTAGCAAACGGTAAAAGTCTCGAGGCCACACACATAGTTAAGGGTTGTAATCTCATCTTAGCTAGTCGGACCTTCTCTATCGATCTTATTCCTATCGTTCTTGGTAGTTTCTTATTGGGATGGATTGGCTATCTCAACATCAAGCGGAGATTATTTGCAAGGAGAAAATCATCCGTATTCCTCGTTCTGGTGAAGAACCTCTCTTGATTCTTGGAGATAAGAGTGGTGCTGTTGTGGGCATCATCTCTTTCCTTAAGGCCCAGAAGTGTTTGCGAAAGGGCCACACTGCTATTCTAGCCCTCGTTTCTGATACATCCTCGAAAGAAAAGAAGATAGAAGACATTCCTATTGTGCGCGACTTTCCTGAGGTATTTCCTGAGGAATTACCTAGTCTTCCGCCTCATCAACAAGTCGAGTTTCAAATCGAGCTAGCTCCTGGAGCAGCACCAATAGCTCGTGCACCTTATCGTCTAGCTCCATCTGAACTAGAAGAACTATTCGCACAGTTACAAGAACTCTTGGAAAAGGGTTTCATACGCCCTAGCTCTTCGCCCTGGGGAGCTCCAGTGTTATTTGTGAAGAAGAAAGACGGTACCTTCAGAATGTGTATTGACTACCGCGAACTCAACAAGGTGACCGTGAAGAATCGTTATCCTCTCCCACGCATTGATGACTTATTCGACCAGTTGCAAGGGTCGAGTTTCTACTCAAAGATTGACCTGAGGTCAGGCTACCATCAACTGAGAGTCCGAGACGAGGATATTTCTAAGACAGCATTCAGGACTCGGTACGGGCATTACGAGTTTCTGGTTATGCCTTTTGGATTGACGAATGCACCTGCGGTCTTCATGGATCTTATGAATAGAGTGTGCAAGCCTTACCTGGATAAGTTTGTTATTGTTTTCATTGACGACATCCTGATCTATTCTAAGAGTCAGGAAGATCACGAGCATCACCTGAGACTTATTTTGGAACTCCTTCGAACAGAGCAGTTGTATGCCAAATTTTCGAAATGTGACTTCTGGCTTCGCGAAGTCCATTTTCTAGGCCACGTGGTAAACAAGGATGGGATTCATGTTGATCCATCCAAGGTAGACTCGATCAAGAACTGGCCTGCACCCCGTACACCAACAGAAATCCGCCAATTCTTGGGTTTGGCGGGCTACTACAGAAGGTTCATCAAGGATTTCTCAAAGATTGCGCAACCTCTCACTTCACTAACTCAGAAAGGTGTCACCTATCATTGGGGTGATGCACAGGAGTCCGCGTTTCAGCACTTAAAGAATAAACTTTGTAGCGCACCTATCCTCTCATTGCCTGAAGGCACATATGATTTTGTGGTTTTTTGCGACGCGTCCATCCAGGGACTTGGTTGCGTGTTGATGCAACATGACAAGGTCATTGCTTATGCATCGCGACAACTTAAAGTTCACGAAAAGAACTACACTACTCACGATCTGGAGCTGGGAGTAGTGGTTTTTGCTCTTAAGATATGGAGACATTACCTGTACGGTACCCAGTGCACTATATACACAGATCACAGGAGTCTCTAGCATATCTTCGAACAGAAGGAGTTGAACATGCGACAACGTCGATGGGTCGAGCTCTTGAATGATTACGAATGCGCGATCAAGTACCATCCGGGCAAAGCCAATGTTGTGGCAGACGCCCTCAGCCGAAAGGAGTCAAAACCTAAGCGCGTGCGAGCGTTACAACTTACCATCCAATCTAGTCTTCCTACTCAGATACGAGATGCTCAAGTTGAAGCATTGAAAGCATAGAACATTAGGGTTGAGTCCTTATTAGGATCAAGGAAACAGTTAGAACAAAAGGAAGACGGCGCCTACTACGTAACAGAGCGTATCTGGGTCCCACTTTATGGAAGCTTACGCGAGCTTGTGATGGATGAAGCACATAAGTCTCGTTACTCAGTACATCCTGGTTCGGATAAGATGTACCATGACTTAAAGACTACATACTGGTGGCCTAGCATGAAAGCCAACATAGCAACTTACGTCAGCAAATGTTTGACTTGTGCGAGAGTCAAGATCGAATATCAGAAACCATCAAGCCTACTCCAACAACCAGAGATCCTGACATGGAAATGGGAGCACATTTCCATGGATTTCGTTACTGGCCTGCCTAGATCTCAATGCGGAAATGACACTATTTGGGTGATAGTGGATCGATTGACTAAGTCTGCACACTTTTTGGCTATCAAAGAAACAGACAAGTTCTCTACTTTAGCAGACGTTTACTTAAAGGAAGTGGTTTCAAGGCACGGGGTGCCAACCTCTATTATTTCCGAGCGTGATGCACGTTTTACTTCTGAGCTGTGGCAAGCTATGCATAAGTCCTTTGGCTCACGTTTAGACATGAGCACCGCTTATCATCCACAGACGGATGGGCAGTCTGAGTGCACCATCCAAACCCTTGAAGACATGCTTTGAGCATGTGTGATCGATTTTGACAATGGTTGGGAAAGACACCTCCCTTTGGTGGAGTTTTCGTATAACAACAGTTACCACAGCAGCATCCAGGCTGCTCCGTTTGAGGCATTGTACGGGCGTAAATACCGATCACCTCTTTGTTGGGCAGAGGTTGGCGACAGCCAAATCACGGGTCCAGAACTGGTAGTAGACACGACAGAAAAGATCGTTCAAATACGACAACGAATGGCGGCAGCTCGTGACCGTCAGGAAAGTTACGCTAATAAACGTAGGAAACCTCTAGAATTCCAGGTCGGGGACCGGGTTCTACTTAAAGTCTCACCCTGGAAGGGTGTAGTTCATTTTGGTAAACGAGGCAAGCTCAATCCGCGTTATGTTGGACCTTTTGAAATCACTGAACGAATTGGCAAGGTCGCTTACAGATTGAATCTACCTGAAGAGCTCAGTGGAGTTCACAACGTATTTCACGTGTCAAATCTGAAGAAGTGTCTGTCTGATGAGACCCTCATAGTTCCTTTGAAGGAGCTCACAATCGACGATCAGCTGTGATTCATCTAGGAACCAGTAGAAATCATAGACCGAGATGTTAAGGTACTCAAGCGCTCCAGAATACCTCTTGTCCGAGTTCGTTGGAACTCCCGTCGTGGCCCAGAGTTCACCTGGGAACGAGAAGACCAAATGAAACTCAAGTATTACCAGTTGTTCGAGAAAAGTGCAACCACTGCTGAGGCTGAAGCTACTGCTGAATTTCGGGACGAAATTCCAAACCAACGGGGGGATGATGTGACACCCCAGGAAAACCAGGAAACCACGCAACCTATCTAGCTTCCACAGTAACTACGTGCTAAATTTCGGGACGAAATTTCTTTCAAGTTGGGGATAATGTGACAACTCGAGTTTCCAAGGTTTCTCCTCTATACGTTACTTGTTTCATACTGTGTTTTGTGGTTCGTTGCATTGAAACTGTGCACTATGATTTGTTTATAAGTTGTTTATGTGATATATGTTTTGTGTTAGTAATTAGAGTAGTGAACCTTTTAATTTAGAGGAGACTTATCATCCTCACTTCCCACCCGACGAAAACACCCCCCCCCCCCCCTTAGCAAAAACACTTCCTGGCGAAAACATGGGAGTTTTCGTCAAGAAGCAGGCTGGCGAAAACATTTAATGGGCCTTTGGCCCAGTAACGATCAATTATAGTGTTTTGTTCACAACCTTTACGTGAAAAATTATAACCGGCAAACCCTAATCACCTCTCACCTTCTTTCTCGCTCTCCTTTGAACCCGACAGCAGATTTGTCAACGCTCGAGATCTCATTCGCTCAAAACATTCGATACGGTTAGTGTCTTGTTAATAACCGTAAGTTATCGATCGATACGTGCTGATGCTTGATCTTTCTGTCATAGGTTGATAGTGGTAGATCCACACGAAGTAGGGATTGTTTGCAATAATGTTTGTGCTATAAAACTGTACACTAAGAAAGTTGTTGCTAATCTAATATAGAGACATGTGAGGAATGGTGTTTTTAGGATGATGTATGCATATTATTTGATGAATCTATGGTGATGGTAATGTTGAACTGTTCGTCATAAATAAAACTGATCGAATGACTGTGTGGATTCAAGAATTGGTTAGGTTGATTTTCCTGTGTTGTAGATGATGCAAACTGTTAATTGAGTAATTTAAGTGATTGTATGAATTGATATGATTGAACGATTGATTGATGAAGCCGGTGTAACTGCTAGATGATCATTAGGGTTTTCTGGGTTACGTAACTGTTATTGATGATCATGCTCTACTCGACGAAAACCCAGGGCCGACGAAGACTCAATCACGACGAAAACCCTGTGAGATTTCGTCGCTCAAGGGATTTCGTCGCCTGGGGTTTTCGCCGAAGGGAGATCGCGACGAAAATAGGGGTGTTCATCAAATTGGGAAACAATCACAGTAACTCAGTTAAGTCTGTTAAGTCTGTTAATGGATAACTATGTTAGAATAGACTGAGAAATCAGTTATGTGAAGCATGAATTGTATGAACTTGAAATAACTGTTATGTGTTACTTGATAATAATTGCCTAAGCACATCTTGTCATGTTAGATTGCATGTGAAACCTTACAAACATAAACTGATTGTGTATAAGTGCATGCTATAGGATTTGACTGAATATTTGTGAGCAGGTAATTTAGCAAACCGAGCAAACCGAGGTGAGTTCACACTCTTTAAAAGGCATGGGATTCCCGATGGTTGGGAATGGGGTTAAAGAACTAAAACGGGACCTACATATCCTCCTTGGGTAGGATATGTACCGCCATCCTCCATGGGTAGGATGCCAATATTAATCATGCGTATTCTCCTTGGGTAGAATACGTACGTTCATCCTCCTTTGGTAGGACAACAACCTTAAAACTTACTAGACAAAACTCTATCATGAAGTCCCTCATTTTTATATCGACTTAATCGCCGGGCCAATGGCGAGCGGGTCATTAGTTAATATCGCTATTAGGGTTGACAAGCCTCACACCGTACCGGTAGGACGGGCGTGTACTAATGGATTTGGGCACTCAGTCAATGTGTTCTGAAAACATAGACATTGACTTAGGGCACAACTTACTTTCGTCAGTGTCGATATGGTAACGGTCTAGTGGTTCACATGGGGAAGCCCCTACTGCTTATGGATATGGTTTGGGAAACAAAGATACTGGTTAACTCGTGGTTTACGAAACAACTTATGGTTTTCAGAACAAACTTTTAAAACTAAACAACCAACTGTGAACTCGCTCAACTTTGTTGTTGACTCGTTGTTACATGCCTTGCAGGTCGTTAGGTGCTTATGGAGCATTTTCAACCACATTTTTCACAACCTCATATTCAACACTATCCTTATCGAATGGTTCACTAAATGTGATGTCTATGTTATCAGGCAGGTTGTCAACTTCACCTTTAACATTCATGTTCAATTCTTTTTCCGCCCTAAACTGTTTCTTTGTGAAGTTATTGTTCATGGGTGGTGGAACTGTTTGATACCCGACCCCAGTTCCTATTTGATAAACATCTTCACCATCTTTGTTCTTCCCGATGGGTTTCGGGACAATATGTTGAAGAACAAAGCTGGCGGAATGATAACTTTTCAACTTCAGATTGATTCTTTCATTTTCAATCTTGACTTCTTTGATCTGAAGTTTTAAGTTTGCGATCTCATCCAGTTGATTATTAATTTGTTTCTCTTTTTCTTGAATGACAGTTTTTAATTGTTTGTTTTCTTGCTGAGTTTGAAAATCTCTTGAATCAGAATCTTTAATTGTTTGTTTTAGTTTTTCAAAAGCCTCGGTTAATTTTCTGTCTTCAAGAACAAGTTTCTCATTTTCTTTTCGAAAATTCTCAACATCTTTTTCATCATTCTTTATCTTTTCTGTCGATTCATTAATTCTTTCTGTTGAACTTTTCATAAGTCTGTCTTTCAAAACCATATCATTCTTTAAAGTGTTGATTTTACTGGTTAAGTCCTGGATGTTCGATTTTAACACAAACTCATTCGTATTACAGACTTTGCATGACTTCATGCAATTTCTGCAATCACTCTTAGTTTTTGTATCATGAGACTTACCTGTTTCAACCTTATGACCGACCAAACTGACCTTGCTAGATGACTTAGACTTAGAAGCGGATTTGGTATCTACCTCAAGCGCTTTTGCCATCAAAACTTGATCAACCATTTTCTTTAAGTTCTCGGCCGTCATCTCTACATTCACATCAATAATTTCTTTTGCCACCTTCTCAGAATTCTATCTCCTCTCCTTCTCGGCCTTCGGTTCGGCTTCTCTTTTCAATATCTCCTCCTCTTCAGTTGGGATAGACTTCATTAGAGCATCAAAATCAATTGTTTTCGGGTCTGTGCAAACATTTCCCTTCGGATCTAGATAGCATTCTCCGTCAGGATCCCATCTTTTTGCGTTTACAGCTTCTTTGTACGCTCTGTGAATTTTGTTCATTCTTATATGTGCAAGTTCTCTTTCTCTGTTGAATGTCACCGGTGTTACATCAGCCTTATACATTTTCTTAAACTTGAAAGTTATTGAAAACTCGGTTAAAAAATATTTGTATCTCAAAGTCTACCAATTTCAACTTCCACGAAGCCCACTAAAAGTTTATATCCCAATTTTAATCAACAAGCTAGCGGCCCACTAATCAAACCCGGTTTAAAACTCGCAACAAACTTGATTCAAACTTGGCCCAAAACAATCTTTAAACCAATCCCACACTGAAATTAATTTGACCAAAACAAATCTTGATTCAGCTCACTATCCAATTTCGGCAAAAGTTATGCAATCCAAAATTTTTGCTCCAAAAAAATTTCAGTTGTAGCCCACGAAAAAACTTTGCACTAGAATCCCAAACACTTGACCCAAAATCACCTTTTATACTAGCCCACGAAAAAACTTCTGTCCACCAAACAAATTTGTAGTCCAACAAAACGTTTTTCAAACTTTTCTATTTTCTCCTTTTTTTTATTTTTAAATTTCGAGACCTTTTAATGCCTACTATAAAATTTCACTTTCAAAACTAATAAAACCTCGTTGGACTTTAATTCTTTTAGTTTCTCAAATCTTGAAACTTGGGTAGCGTTTGTTACGAAGGAATAGAAGGCGGAATGGAATGGATCATTCTATTGGAATGAAAAGAAACATTTTTGGTTGTCAATTGGTAATGGAATGAAGCATTCAACAAGGAATGTAAACCTTCCAAATATAATAATTTTCATTCCTTGGTAAGATGGTGTTTTTTTTCATTCCTTCAAGGAATGGAAAGATATATTATTATTATTATTATTATTATCAATATTTTTATTATTATTTTTTTACCATTATTATTATTATTATTAATAATATTATTATTATTCTTATTGGTTTTAATAACTCACCCACGGGTGACACCACTACTGCCATAGCTGCCGCTGTGACTACCGTCGCCGCCGTCACCCACTTCCGCCGCCACCACCACCACCACCCACCTCCACCCCAGCTGTCTTCCGCCACCACCCACCTCCACCCCAGTCGTTACCCACCTTCGCCGCTACCAACCGTCACCCACCATCCACACCTCCGCCCCCGCCGTCACTCTCCACCACCCACCACCCCCGACACCAACGCGCCACAGCTGCCACCCACCCCGCCTTCGTCGTCAGCCGCCACCCACCTCCACCACCGACCACCACCGTCGCTATCACCCACCACCGTCCCCGTGACCCACCACCATCGTCGTCGTCGCCACCACCTACCTCTGGCCCCGCCACCACCCACCGCCGCCACCAATCACCGCCACCCACCCACCACCACCGACTACCGTCACTCATCACCGATTTTATTCCTTCGTCTATTCTTTCCTACCAAACAACACAAAGTAATTAATCATTTCATTCTCACGTGGTAACCAAACATGGTAATGATCCATTATATTACATCGTCCATTCCATTACCTCGTACATTTCATTCACCCGTCTATTCCATTACGCCATACCAAACAGACCCTTGATTTTTTATAATTGACTTTTCAATACTCACATTCTGTCAATTCAAATCGCATTAACTATCAACTTTAGAATTTGATTTGATTAAAACCCTCTTAATTGTTTTATTATTTTTGTTTTATCTCTAAAATGCAAACAACCAACAGCTTCACTTGAAAGTCTTTTACCAATTTAGCTATAAAACCTGTAACTGTCGCAAATATATCTTCTTCTTCTTTGTTTTCTTGAAAACTCAAACAACTAATATCAAACAACTATCTGCAACTAAAATGTTTGCGACACATCAACCGTCGCAAATATCAATTATTGTATCGTCTTACTTCTTCTTCAATGACAATAACTTGCAATCAGATTCTTCTCTACCACAACCAAGACTAACAATCTTCAGCTCAAGTAATCGATTTAGTTAATTGATTCAGAACTACTCTTGTTATCACAATATAACCAGCAATTCAGATTTAGATCTAAAATTTCGATACAAACTCAATCACTCAAACTTCAGTTCTTCACTACCAAATCAAATCTGACACTTGATTATGAACTCAGATTTGTTCGTGAATAGTCAGAACGAACTCAAAACATCAGCTTCAAGTTAATAAAAACTCTGTTTCGTCTAACATTTAAATCAATCAAACATCATCTTCTTTTCGATGAAGAACAACAAACACACTTACTCTATTCAGATTTGTGAATCAAACGCAACCTGCAAATGATATCTCTTGTATTGTCTCAATCCGAAACAGAAGAAATATGTTGAAGAAACACGGAACTAATTTTAGGGTTTATTAGTTGGGTTTATGTTTCAAACATGAGGTCTAATCTTCTTAATCCTTCCTGAGCTCGAGTGTGATCCTTCCTGCAAAACAGTAACACCGTTAAGCTCGTTAAGAGGGGAATATGAGGGTTTCCCTCTTAACCACTCTCCAGCGTGAGAATAAGTAACTGGTTTGAGGAAAATAAGTGTGTGTTAAGAGTGAGATTAGAGAGAGCAGAATGTTCAACCTGTGTATGAAGGTACCTATTTATAGTCGGAGTGGTGTAGAAGGAGATGGGCTGATGGGCCTTGGGCCTGAAGACGACGACAAGGAATATCTGGTTTGCCTCACTGGTGACGACCATTGGTGTCTTCTAGAAGATCCTCGGTGCTGGCACACCTTGATTGTAGCCAGTGTCCAGGTTGTCATCCCTGTCGCCCTTCTGACATCAGAAGGTGAGTGGAGATCATGGGGCAGTTGTCGATGCCCCCTGATTGGTGCCACGTAGGCGTCCTTGCGTACCTTTTGTCTTCTGCACGATTGTTAATTGTGGAGCACGATGGAGTACAGCCTGCTGGACGCTGATTGGCTCGCACTTCTGCCACTCGTACCTTTGGCAGTTCCTAAAATGGCCCTGCGCCGTAACTCTCGCGCGGCCTTTGTTGTGTGTACAACTAGCCGGCGCAAGGTTGTAGGAGTTGAGGGCTCTTACTTAGGTTTCTAAATGTGAAACTGATGTTATCTCATATTTGGGTCTCGCGCGGAGCTCAGTTTTTACCTAAGTAGCCCGCGCGGGGGCTGCAGATTAATCAGCTTATTGAGTAAGGAGTATGGTCCAGCGCGCGACCTGATTGGCCTGCGCAGCTTTTTGGGACCATACCCCTTCAAGTCCCCCCCAGTCTAGTGCTGCTTCCATGCGCATAGTAAATGGTTGGAGCTCTGGACTTAGAAAAAAGTGTGCTGGTCTTTTAAAGCGTTTGCTATGTCCTGATGCCCCGCGCGCGTGTAGTTGCTTGTCGACTACTACGACGCTATCGGACTTGCTTGCTAGAAGATTTTGCTTTTGAGGATTAGCACACGGGCTTATTGGCTAATGAGGTATGCGGCGCAGTCCCTGCTAACTTCTACAGTTTTATAGTAAATTTAGGCGGGAAAACCTTCGAAATTTGAATTCTAACAGGTTTGTGCAAATGTCGTTGATAGCGACGGTTAAGTTGACTGCTGACACGACGATCATCATGCTGTCCCTGACGGTTTGGCTCTCTGTCAGGCGAGTGAGGACCACACGCACGTGTTAACCGTCACTCCGAGAATCCGCCTTACGTGGCGATTGCTGATTGGATACGCGTGCGGTGATCTCGGCACGTTTACCCATCGCATTAAATGCGATGGGTATATATATCCGATTGTAGAGAGAGAAGTAGACATCCTTTCCTTTGCAGTTTCTTCTTTTCTCTCTCTGATCTTCAAATCTCCTTCAAATCTTCAAGATTTTCTTGAGTTGTCTGTAAGTTTTCCAGAATTTCGAAGATCATCATCTGACTTTTGTATTTTTATACACATGGCTGAAGACGAAGCGGTTCAGGTTGAAGAAGGTCCACTCCCAGTTCTTAAGTGGGATCAAGGGTTGTTTGAGAAAATCACGAGAGGATTTCAAATTCCACCGGAGTGGGATGCATGTTATCCCCGGCAAGATCAGACGGCCGTCGACGCACCACCAGGGTACATAACACTGTTTGAAGATTTTTTCCTCCAAGGAAACTTCTGGCTGCCGGCGACTGAATTTATGGCATCTATTCTACATTTCTACGGTTTCCATATTTCTCAGATGAGTCCGACAGGGATGGGGAGGGTTAGGCACTTTGAATTTTTATGCCGGTCTCAGGGATGGAACCCACTATTGAGAAGTTCCGGGCCATCTACCAGTTGATAAGGAATATTGGGTCCTATTCCTTCGGTAACCATGGTGCTGCTAAGAAGATTTTGATAGGCCCTCCGAAGAGTTTTCACGACTGGAAAATGAATTTCTTTTTCATCAGGGAGGAGGTGATACCGATCGTGATGATCTTTCATGAGTCGAACAAGATTGAGAAGGAGGAACTCCCTATCCCAAAAGGGGCTGATTGGTATATGAATTTACTTACGACACCTAACCGAATTTTTGGTGAGCAGGTGTTAGTCGCGGCGCAGATGAGTGATAAATGGCCGGAGCGTAGTGAAGAAATACTAGTTCTAAAATTTAATGGCGAAGGTATGTGTTATTTCCTTTTTCTTCTATTGTAATGTACCTGCGCCTGCTTGTTGTTTTTTATCGCAGAGGCGCATCATTATCAAGCAGCCTTCCCCACTTTTGGTTGGTCTATGGGCGTGAGCCCGCTACAATCTGGAGAGGCTTATTGGTATGAACAAATAAAGGGTAACTTCCTCTATCCCCTAGCTAGAGTCTTTGCCAATTCTCCTTCCGCTACTGAAGGTGCGCAACTTCCCAAACCAAGACCCTTACGCGGCGTGACTTCTGTTGGAAAGGAGATCTTGTTCCTTTTCAGCGAGAAGTCTGTAGGCTCGTCGCAAGAAGGGTTGAGCTCATGGTCTTACATATTTGCAGGTGTGTTGCGCTACCTGGGGATAGACCCAGAGGAGAGACCAAAGAAGGATCAGAAGAAGAATACCTCCAAGAAGGTGACTGTTGACAGTGGTGTGACCCGTAAGAAAGGTGGGAGTAGCCGCGCCACTGTTGCGGCTCATGATAAAGGTACCCTTCGATTTCGATAGAGTAACCTTGAGGATTACGTTGTCGCTAGTGACTCACTAGAGGGTTTGTCCCGTATAGGTGAGAAGAAGAAAAGCAGCGCGACTGCGTCTAAAAGTTCTGGGAGCGCTGGGTCTAGGGCTCTTGAGTCTGGCGCGACTCCGTCTTCGATACCAGTGGATGAAGAAGAAGAACATGAAGAAGCTTCTAAGCTAATAACCAGGAAGAGGTCGAGAGAGGAGACTGTTGCTGGGGCCAAACCGGCGCAGAAAGTTGTAGGCCCGGTGATAGGAAAGCAGAGTAGCTTGCGCTCTCTTTACAAGTTTTCACCAGGTTAGTGTTATGACACCCATACTCTTTACGTTTTTCTTCCTTACTAAAATTCCTAACTTTTTTTTTCTGCAGAGGCGCTGAAGAGGGCCCCCGAGAAGGTTAAGGATACTGGACTAGAGAAGCCTAAAGAACCAGTGGCGAAGAAAACCTAGTTTATTATCAAGCCACCTAGGACAAGTGAAAAGGAGGTTGAGAAGACGATTGAAGAGCCTGCTGGCGATGTAATACCTAAAAAGGAGACGACGGGGACCGAGACTGCCGCAACCGCTCAACACGACGAGGCGTAGGGTCCGGAGGTTGTACGTATCACAGGGCTTGACCAACCCTTCAAGAGAAAAGAGCTGGAGGTTGATAAGCCTACTGAACATGCGCAGCCTGACCCTCCCACCCAAACTGTTCAATTGACAACCGATGCTGGGGGGTCCGCTGTCCGGGCGCAGGTGCTGGTGGTTCTGGTGCTGGTTGCCAGAAAGGTGTAGGAAGCAAGTGGACGATGCCAAAAACTCCCATAGGTCCGAAGGATACCTTGGGGGATATCTATTATAAGATTTACACCGAAGAGGCTCGCGACGATGCTCCCCACCGGCCTGTTTGGGGTTTGAAGCAGAAGGATACATTTGTTGAGTTCGGAGGTTGCCGAGACTGGTTCCTAGGTTCTTTTCCTTCTGGGGAAGTGAACCGTCAAAGGGCACGAAACCATGAAGGTTTGTATCGTGCCTATGTTATTGGGGAGGCCAAATCCCGCTCTGCTAACCACCAGATTGTGCGCGAATGGCGCACCATGTATAAAGAGCGAGCTGATTGGGAGAAGTACCGGGAGCGTCTGGTGAAAGAAGTCCAGGATTTTGAGCAAGTGAGAAATAAATTTGAAGAAGAGAAGGCCTCTTTCGAGGCGGAGAAGAAGGCGGAAGAGTGGGGACGCGAGGGGTTGAAGAACAAGCTCCAAGCTACCGAGGAGCTTTTGTCAAAGGAGCAGGCTGAATGGAAGAAGGTATTTGAGAAAGACAACCAACGCATGTATGCTTCGTGCTCCAAAATTACCAACCTCGAGGCTGAAATCGCCACTCTTAAAGGGAAGGTTGAGGAAGCTCAAGCAGACAAAGAGCGTGTTGAGGTTCAACAGGCTAACTCTTTTTCCTCTTATATATTTTTGCTTGCCGCAATATTTCTAACTTCTCTTTTCACGACTTACTGGCTGAGCTGAATGTGCGGGTTGAGAATAGGGATAAGGATTTGGCTGCAAAGGATGTGGAGATTGTAGAGTTGAAGCGTCGATTGTTTGAGGCCTATGATAAGAATGAATCGTTAGGGATCGATCTAGAGGCCGAAAGGGTGAAGGCTGAGACCGCCGAAGAGGCGAAGAGAGCGGCCGTTGAGGCATGCGGCATCAGTACTTCTGCCCTGAATGTGGCTCAGAATAATTATGCTGAGGCCCAAACAATCGTGGATACGCTTGTTTCTGAGTCTGAATGGATGCACAACAGAGGGGTAGCTGCTGTGAGTTTCTCCTCCTTTGCCTTAGGCTTTTATTTATTGTTGACTTTTTTTCATGATTTTCTTCTTTTGTATAGATTGCCAACTCCATATTGAATCCTACTGAGCTTGATGAAGCTATTGCCGTGTTGACAGATGTTGCGCGTGCCGTTGGGCATCGTGGTGGCTATTTGGAGTGTGCTCGACATGTCAAAGAGGCGCTTGGACAGCTGTTCGATACTCGCCACTGCTCAGTGTCTGATCAGGCTGACTCTATGCTATCTCACGCTGAACATGTTTATGACCATCTTTCATTACCTGTTATGGAGTTGGTCATCGATGTGTTAAAGCACAATGATTGGAGTGCACGGCTGAAGTCCATTCTTGATCCTCCAGAGACTGTGGAGTTAACAGATGAATAGGAAGAAACCAGAGGTGATGGTGATGGTGATGGTTATGAATAGATGGTAGTTTTTATAGGCTGTTGCCTTTTAATGTTTCTTGTCTTAATCCCATGTAATCGTTGCGTGGTGGCGCCTTTTGTTAATGGAGTCTAAGTTTTTATTTCTTATTTTGCCAAGTTTCAATTATTGCATTATTGTTGGAAACTTTGGTTAAGTTAGCTCGAAAAAATGTAAGTGTGGCTCGTTAATGAGTCTTATTGCCTGGTCTCGCGCTATGTTCGCGGAGGACCTAGGAGGCTTAACTCACGAGCTCGTAATTTACTGAAGTGTTTTCATGTTAATCAAAAGTTTAACATGCATTTGTAACGTAGAAGACATATGATGATAATCATAAGGCATAGCCAACATTTGCATTAAGTACCTAGAAACAGGCGCAAGGCCATCATACATAATCGAAAAAGAGAAAAGGCGTGTGGTCAACATAGATAAGTAAAAGGCGCGTGGCCAACATAACTTATAGAAAAGGCGCGTGGCCAACCATATGTTTAGGGTATTCACATGTAGCACTTGTGCAATTGTTGCGCATTCCGTGTGCGCAAGATGATATGGCCATCTAAAGTGCGCAGTTTGTACGCCCCTTTTCCTAGCACTTCGTGAACCAAGTATGGGCCTTCCCATTTTGGTGCTAGTTTTCCAGGGTGCTCGGCATTAGAGGCTTCATTGCCCCTGAACACATATTCTCCTGGGGTATACGTACAGATGCGCACCCTCACATTGTAGTATCGCTCCAGCTGGGTCTTGTATTTGGCCTCTTTGATTCACGCAATCTCGCGCCTCTCTTCGAGTAGGTCCAAGTTTAAATGGCACTCCGCCTCGTTATCAATTTTGTTGACTGCTGATAAGCGCAGCGAGGGGAGGCCTATTTTTGCTGGGATAACCGCCTCTGAGCCGTTGACAAGGCTAAAGGGGGTTTCGCCATTACTTGTTTTTGGCATGGTTCGATGAGCCCACAAAATGCTAGGAGGCTCATCGACCCAGCCTCTTCTTTTGGTGCCCAGACGGGCCTTTATCCCTTCAACAATGCTTTTGTTGACACTTTCTACTTGGTCGTTGCCTTGAGGATGCGCAACGGAAGAGAAAGTGTGCTCAATGTTCAGCTCCTTCATCCATTTCTGAAGATCTTTAGAGGCGAAATTGGTGCCATTATCAGTCACGATCTTGAGTGGGAGGCCAAATCTGCAAATGATGTACTCCCAAATGAATTTGCGCACCATCATGGCGGAGGTTGAAGCAAGGGCCTTTGCCTCAACCCACTTGATGAAGTAATCAACAGCCACAATTATGAACTTTACAGTGCCTGGGGCTTCAGAGAATGGTCCCACCATGTCAATCCCCCACTGCTGGAAGGCCCAAGTTGTTGATACAGGGATCAGATCATTCTTTGGGCGTAGGGTCTTTGGCACGTGCCTTTGACAGGCATCACATTTGCGTAACCCTTTCAAAGCGTCGACGTGCATCCGTGACCATGCGCGGGCCTGCATGAATGCCTCAGATGCCTTCATGAATTTCCCTGATCAAATAGCTTTCATCTTGGGGGTCTACACATCGTAGTAGTGGGCCTAAAAAGGATCTTCTGTAAATAATGCCCCCATTCATTTCATAGAACAACGCCTTGTTTTGGATCTTTCTCGCGTCTGCCTTGTTTTCTCGGAGAATTCCCTCTTTTAGATATTAGATGATAAGGGTCATCCACGAAGGTGGCCCTACCTCAATAACATTCACCTGGCGCAGCAGGACTGACGGGTTTTTCAAGACTTCAATTCTTACATCTTTGCCGAGGTGTTGGAATGTTGTTGAAGCAAGCTTTCTTAGCGCGTCAGCTGGCTTGTTCTCTGATCGGCTGATATGAACTACCTTGTATGATTTGAACTTTTGGAGTAACTCATTTTCTTGTTCCAAGTACAAAGCCATGATCTCGCCCTTTGCATTGTACAACCCGTTGATTTGACTCGTGATCAGAAGAGAGTCGACATGCGCTTGTAAATTATGTGCTCCCATCTTGATGGCCAGGCGCAAGCCTGCCAAGAACGCTTCATATTCTGCCTCATTGTTGGTATTTTTGAAATCCAACTTGATGGCATAGGTGAACTCAAGCTTCTCTGGGCTTACAAGGCGCAAACCAGCTCCTGCGCTGTCTTCATTTGAGGCCCCATCGGGGAATAACAACCATAATTCATCCGATGTGTCTTTGATGGGAGTATCTAGTGCTTCACATTCCATGATCTTGTCTTCTGGGACTTCAGTGATGAAGTCTGCTAATACTTGGCCTTTGATAGCTGGGCGCGGCCTATACAGGATGTTGTGACCCCCGAGTTCAATTGCCCATTTCGCCAAACGGCCTGATGTCTCCGGTTTTTGCAAGATGGTACCAATATGGAAGTTAGTGAGTACCGTGATGATATGCCCAGTGAAATACCTACGCAACCTCCTGGAGGCGTGTAGTAGTGCTAGCACTAAATTCTCCATAGTTGAATAGTGTTGGTGCATCCGTCTGTCGTCTACGTCTTCAGTCGAGTTTCGTGTTCGTTGCGAAGATTGTTCGAGCATGATGTCATGATGACATCATCAGAATGACATCATTCATGACATGATCTCACTAAAGACAAAAGGTTTAGTGTGTGAAGATTGAATTACGGTCAACATGCAAACAATTGTGATTCCGTTCATGTGACTAGATTAGATTCCGCTTTTATGTCCTAGGTCTTATTTCGCTTATATGACATTTATGGGGTATCGCTCATATGGTAGTGACATATGAGCGAAATCAACACTCATATAAATAGGTCTAGGAGCGAAATCATAAGGGAGTTAGAGGTGTGTTCTTCCGGTGAGCCACGAAGTGCTGCCGAAGTGTTGATTTGCTTGTAAACGTCTTTCATATTAATAGAATCAACAGATTAAATTGAATTCTCACTGAATTGTACTCGTTTTGTATGTTTCCGCCATTCAAAATGAGATAAACTCTTCTACGCGACTCGTTTAGGTCCGAATTCGATCCTACAATTGGTATCAGAGCCAGTGAAGAAGAGTTTTATATAATTCAGCCGAAAATTCTTTTTCTACACCATTCTTTTATGAAAATCAAAAATTTTTACGGTCAGAATCGCCTCAAATTTGCACAGTGTGTTCGGAATTAACAGTGAACAAATCCTTGAAATTTTCAAAGTTAAAATCGATCTAGAACATAGGAATTTTGAGATTTCGCTTTTACGGTCTCGTACAAAAAGTGACATCATCAGTTAATTTCGCTCATATGAACAAGTTAATTCCGCTTATTTGGACACTCTGATTTCGCTCGTTAGTACATTGATAATTCCGCTCATAAGTCATCGTGTTTCAGCTCCAAAATTGATTCAGTAGGTTTTTGTGATACATGTCTCTATCTGATTAATTGTCATCATTTCATGAGTATTAAAATCGGTTGCATGTGAATTTGAAGTGTCATCATATTCTTTAAAGATAAGATACATATTTTGAGGTCCAATGAGATTTAAGTGGTAATCAATGTTGTCTGCCATATATACAAAGTTCGAGATTGTTTGTTATATTCCCAAGTCATTGATATTGATGTGAAAGTGTGTCAGTAGTTGATATAAGATCATGTGAAAATACATTGGATTTGAGGATTGTCAGTTGGTCACGTTTAGCTTCATTAAAAAATTACATGTGAAAGGGTGATAATTCATTGTTCTAATTCATGTGATATGTGTAAGTTGACGGTCCAATCAGATTTTAGTAAGTATTAAAATTGTCAGCATATGAATATTATTACATGTGATTATCATCTTTACATGTGAGTGTGTCAGACCATGTATTTTCATTGATAAAATCAATTCGGTGTTGTTAGCCCAAGTAATTCAAAGGCCCAAGATTCATAAAGTGTTGGAGGCCCAATGAATTAAACTTTGTGTGAGGTATTGTTGTTATCAGCCCACCATATATCTTCGACCCAAGAATTACCGAAACATGGATTTTGAAGAGGAAATAGCGTATTATTATTATGAATCTCAGCAGCATTTTCCGATAAAGAAAGAAGAAGAAACAGTCTTAGCAAAAGAAGTTGTTGAAAAAGTTCCGGTTTTTGATCATTCGTCTGATGAAGAGGGTGACAATTATGAGGAAGAAATCCAAAGACTTGAAAATCTTAAACAACAACTTTCATCTGATCAACGTAGTGGAAAATTATTTTATGCCGATAAAATTGAAAAATTGAAAGGAAAACAAGATGCAAAAAGAAAGAATCAAAAAGCAGTTATTGTTAAAGAAGAGATCAGAGCTGAGCAGATTGAACAAGTTCCAGCTGTCAAGGTTGAGATAGGAGAATCTGAAAAACCTGTGTCTGTGAATCCTGAACCAGAGTTAAAGAAAGAGGTTGCAGAAGACGCACCTATCTTTGATCATTCATCAGAAGAAGAGAGTAAGGATGAAAGTGTTCATGAGGAAAAGAAACAGGTTGAAAATATTTCAGCTTTAAAGGTTGAGACAAAAGCTGATGATAAACATATTCTTGTTTTGCTGAAAAATTGTGAGATGTTGACATTTGTTAATGACAAACTCTTGAAGGATGTTGAGAGTTTGTCATTAGAAAACACAAATCTTAAAAAATCAGAAAATGTTTTGAAAAATCAAATTCACAATTTGGAAAAAGAGAAAGAAAAAGACTTTGAAAGCAAAAAGAAATCTTCAGAAAATGAAGATTTCTGGGTAAAACTGGAAAACAAGAATTTGAAAGCAAATGAAACAAAATTTCAAGAACAGTTAAAAGTTTTGGAAAATGAAAAATCTGTTCTTGAAAACATGAAGAATGAAAATGAAAAATCAATCAAGTCTCATCTTGAAAGAATATTTCAGCTTGAAAACGAAGCTGAGAATTCAAGAAACAAGATTGATGAACTTGAAAAGAAATTGAAAGGTTTTGTGACTTCATTAGACAGTTTGAATTTTCCCTGTCCAAAACCAATCAATTCAGTTCCAATAAGTGACAATGTCACAAACTTTGACAAAGTCAAAGTTGAAGATTGTGATGAGAAATCTGATGATGAAAAAGATAAAAGTGAAAAACAAAAATTGTTTTTGAAATTAAAAGAAAAATTTCAAGAAACTGTTCTGCAATCGACTAAAAAGAGAGAATGTTCTAAGCAAAAACCTTTGAAGAAGAAAGTGGAACAGAAACAAAAAATTAAAAATGAGAAAAATATTCAAAAAGATAATAAAAGCTCATCAGATCGATCATCCAATCACAATGAAAAATTACAAAAATCGAAAAATGAAAACTCAAAAATTGTTGGTAATAAGTGGTGCAGGTCGGACCACAGTGCTCAAAAGTCAAATCCAGCAAACATGAGGAAGGAATATCACCAAGCCAAACAGTGCTATGATCTGAATGTTTGGACTGAAAATGGTGATTGGTACGATAACAGAGTGTGTTACAGATGTGGCTATCAAGGACACATTGCTGTTAACTGCCAGAGTTGGAGGTTTGAGTCAAGGAGATGCTTTAACTGCAATATCATTGGCCATATTGCTAGAGATTGCTCAATGAGATCAATGAGAAGATCGAGGGCTGAATCTCAGAAGCAGGTGAAGAAACCAGTCAACGTCAAGCCCAAAGAACAGAAGGTTCAAGAACCTAAAGTTCAAGAAACGAAAGTGAAGCTTTCTCAAGGGCAAAAAGACAGACTGAGGAAGAAGATGAAGAAGGCCAGAGAGTATCTGGAGAGAATTTTGTCCTCGGGTTCATCTGTTAAAAATAAGAGTTCTGATGAATCAACTCCCTCGATGGCAAAGTCAAGCAAGACGAATTCATCGGATACAAATCTGAGGACGAAAGAGGGAAAGAAGAAGAAGAAAATGGTCGGCGATGAATCTGACATGTCGAAGTCAGACAAGCCACCTTCAGGCAATGAATCTGACAGGTCAAAGTCAGACAAGCCATGTTCAGGCAATGATTCTGGTTCGTCAAAGCCAGAGGAGCCATTGGTTGAGGTAAAATTGGAGAATTCAGGTTTAACAATGGATGATGAAAATTTTCCATCATTGTTGAACAAGAATTCAAAATCACCCAAGGACCGTCAGGCTTGGGTGAATCTGTTTAAATGAAAAACCTGACTTGCCGGAGTTCCCAGGTTGGTAAGCGTGGAACATGAATCGGCACATTTCTTGAGAAATTCACAAATGTGATATTTCGACTTACAAGTGGTAAATCAGGGACATTAAGTTGTACTTGATTTTCTACATGTGATTGTGTTGTTAAAATCAATAAATGTTAAATCTTACAAGTGATTGAAGAAGAACAAGGTGATGGATGAAACCCCGAATTTGTGAATAGACACACAAAACTTATTTTCCGGAAAAACCATTTTGATTAAAACAAACTTAAGTGTTTTGAAATCACTATGGGAAAATGTTTTGTTGTGAGGGGGAGTTCTGATTGTTTATGCCAGGTAGATGGAGAATTGAAGTGATTTTCATCATGTTGTCAAGTTTGTACAGCTTGTTTTCAAATTTTTCCAGAAAATCAAAATTGAGACATATTTTGATTTTAGGGGGAGTAAAAATTTTTAAAACATTTGAAAATTTGAAAAAGACAAAAACATGATAAAAAATTCAAAATGAGTTTTGTTGTCAAAAAGAGGAAATGATAGTAGATCAGTTGGACTGTCACAGCATGCTAAAGAAATGTAAAGTTAAAATGTGATAAACGGTCTCACTAACGATGTGATGATAGGCTCAGCTAGACTAGTAGATTTGCGAAAACGATACAAACCTAAATGAAAAAGCCTAGTTCTAGTGGGAAACATGGTCAAAAGCATAGTACTTAGTTTTGTCCTTCTTGACTGTGTACCTACTCGGTAATCGCTGATTGTCGAAAGACATAAAACTGGTTAAGTTTGTGAACTTTCACAACTTTGCTAAAAAGTCGCTGTGATTGTGCATTTTATTTTGCAAAGACTTAAACTTGTTTTATTTCTTTATTTTGTTTAAGCATCGGACATCCTCTGCGTATACGTGAGTATCGACCTGGATGTTGTTGCCTAAACGTTCTACTTTATTTTCTTTGGTGTTTCGTTTAAGCTTTGGACCTCCTCTGCGTATACGGGAGTATCGACCTGGTGGTTAAAGCCTAAACAATTTCAACTTGTTTTATTTTCTTATTTTGTTTAAACATTGGACTTTCTCTGCGTATACGGAAGTATCGACCTGATTGTTAATGTTTAAACATTCTGCTTTGTTTTCGCACAAATCACAGTTGATAAAAGTTTAAAGGCATTACTTGAGTTAGTGTATTGCATGATGAGGGGATATGCTGAGATCGTGGGGTCCATAAGAAATTAGTGCTATCTAAATATATCTTAACGTATCAGTAAGCATTTCGAAAGTTTTTAGATTGAGCTTAAGAGGACAATTATATCGTCAATCAACGTGAATCATTTAGAACTTAAAACGATTAAAAGCTTAACGGTGCTAGTGATTGGTTACATAAACTGATATGATCCTCTTTCGCAAACTCACAAAAATATTGTTTGTAAATATTTCTTTATTGCACTGTATTTCATTCCATTCAAAAATCCAAAAAGATTTTTAGTGTGTTTTAGCATAATTTTGAAAAATTTAAAAAAAAATTTTCGACAACTGATGTTGATAAGCTGATTTTCAAAATTACAAGTGCTAAACAAGATGAACTGGTTTGGGAGTGTGCGTTTTAAAAGAAGAAATTTGTTTTGTGAAAGAATTGTTTGATTAGTTAATCAGGGTCATTAATTTGAACTTGGTGTAACTATTACTAGTAAGTTTTTCTTATTGTTTTAAGTAAAAACTTATGAGTTTGTGAGAAGATTGTGCAGGAGATGAGCTGAACAGAGATAAAGCCAGGGTTTGATCTCAAGGTGATAGCTAATTCCAGACAGCGATCCCATCATGATGAGAGGGGGAGTCTGACGAGGTTAGAGCCAAAGAGAAGATCCTGGTATATGCTGAAAAAGACTGATAAAGACTAAAGATGCAAAGACTCAACACTGAAGACTCCGTCAACATCCGAGGGGGAGTTTGTTGGTGCATCCGTCTGTCGTCTACGTCTTCAGTCGTGTTTCGTGTTTGTTGCGAAGATTGTTCGAGCATGATGTCATGATAACATCATTCATGACATCATCTCACTAAAGACAAAAGGTTTAGTGTGTGAAGATTGAATTACGGTCAACATGCAAACAATTGTGATTCCATTCATGTGACTAGATTAGATTCCGCTTTTATGTCCTAGGTCTTATTTCGCTTATATGACATTTATGGGGTATCGCTCATATGGTAGTGACATATGAGCGAAATCAACACTCATATAAATAGGTCTAGGAGCGAAATCATAAGGGAGTTAGAGGTGTGTTCTTCCGGTGAGCCACGAAGTGCTGCCGAAGTGTTGATTTCCTTGTAAACGTCTTTCATATTAATAGAATCAATAGATTAAATTGAATTCTCGCTGAATTGTACTTGTTTTGTATGTTTCCGCCATTCAAAATGAGATAAACTCTTCTACGCGACTCGTTTAGGTCCGAATTCGATCCTACAAATAGCGTGTTTCTAGATCGGTGAGCACCCTACTAACATAGTAGATCAGAGTTTGGACTCCATCCCTTTCTACCAATAATACCGACCCAATTGCCTTGTCTGAAGAGGAAGAGGACAAGTACAAAATGAGTGGTTCTTTCTCGAATGGTGCGGTTAAAGTAGGGAGCTTAATCAAGCACTCTTTCATCTGTTGGAAGGCTGCTTCCGCTTCTGGTGTCCTTTTAAATTCTTGCTTTTTTACGCAGTTGGGCAATGTACTAATGAAAGGATAAGACTTTGCTGCGTGATTTAACAAAAAACGATTAAGCGCGGCTAGGCGGCCTGCTAATATTTGCATTTCTTTAATCGTGCGCGGCGATGGAATTCGTTCAATGGCTTGAACTTTTTCGGGGTTGACCTTAAAACTGCCGTTAGTAACCACGAAGTGTCACACCCCGACCACGTGGAACATACAAAACGTGGCGGAAACATCGGGGAGTGTTGTAACAGAATTAATGTTTCAAATCCATGGCAATTGAAATTTCGTTTTATTCATTAGAAGTGTTACAATGCCTTAACAAACAAGGAAATACAACATAATTAACTAGTCTGCATCTTTTATTGTCACTAAGGCCCATGTCCGCCTAAGTGTATCTTGATCAATCCTATGCAACAGCTCCTGAAAAACACATGTGAAAATATGGTACGTCAGCATAAAAATGCCGGTGAGATACATAGGTTTTGTGAAAATAGGTTTCATGACTTATGTTTGAGGAAATGTTTAGTCATGAACCTTGTTATTTGCTTTGTTTTGTAAATCATTTGAAAAACAATAAGATCAGATGATATGTATAAATAATGTATGGTTAAATGAATAACCAAGTAAAATGAGTTTGTATAAGATAAGTTGCTTGTAAAATAATGTATTGTGAAAAGTATGTTATTTGTATAAAATGTTATATGTATCAAACTGAAATGATTCAAATAATGCTACGATATGTAATACCATACAAACACTTATATATAGGAAGTACCAGCGGCGTATCCACCATGTTTGTATCATATTACACACGCATCGTTACTTAATCACTTAATCAAACCAAACCAACAATGTAAATTGTCCATGTATAAATGAATTTGTCAAATGTATTGAATAATATGTCAAAATGCATGATCAATGTAAATCATGTAATGTGTAACCTAAATGATATGTATGGCTAGTGAAAACGCATCAACTAAACCATAGGTGAAATGCACAAAAACAAAGTATTGAAGTAAAACTGTGTTTAAATCAACGTTATGTTTTGTGTAAATGCATGATCAATGTAAATCATGTAATGTGTAAATGCATGATCAATGTAAATCATGTAATGTGTAAATGCATGATCAATGTCAATCATGTTAAAATGTCTATGTCTAAATGTCTATGTCAAATGTCTATGTCAAAATGTCATGTATGGCTAGTGAGATGTCTCAACTAAACCATATGCACAAAAGCAAAGTATTGAAGTAAAACTGTGTTTAAATCAATATTATGTCTTGTGTAAATGCATGCTATACTGATAATGAACATTTATGCGGTGTTGTTATAATGCATACATCCAAGCCTTGCGACTGAGGTGATAAACCCTTAAACAAATTAAAGGTCTATCTGCGTAAATATCATCGAATTCGGTCATTCCTTTCTGTCCCCTTTCCCTGGGATGTCCGGAACGGGAGTTGTCAATTCCTATGGTACCACTACCTACTAACGAACGGCGTAGCTAATGTTAATGAATGTATTGTCCCATTTAAACAAACCAAATGTCATACCAAAATGTAAGCATGTGATGAAATGAATCTGTACTAAGTATGCAACAAATGAACATACATAGCATGTGATGTGATGTGATGTGATGTAAAACAATGTACTAAGTAATGCACACTATGGGCACACCTAGCATAAAAACAATGAAATCATGTACTATAATGTACTAACAAACATAGCATGTATATGATGTGAAAACAGGAAAGCATGAAAGTAACAAGTAGGCACATGTGTTCCACCCCAAAACAGTTTGGAAAACAGTAAAAGAGGGGTCTATGTACTCACTTGAGATTGCTCAGTAGTCCTTGAGTAACAACCAAACAATGCTAGAGATCACGGAAATCAAACGGCACCTAATATAGGTAACTATGTTAATTAACCGGACCTAAATCGGAAGATTGGGTAGCATTAGGGTTTGTAAACCAAATGAGTGTAGGAACTCATATGATATGGTTTAACAAAGCCTACATACTAAATGAAACTTAACCTAAGTGTCTACGACCCATTACGACCCGTTTAGGTAGCTTATGCTACTTTAACGCGTCGTTCGCGTGAAACGCGTTCGGACCGCCTAACTAGCCCTATGACAAGTGTTATATGCCTAAACATGTTACATAATCAGTTATGTGACAAAGGTTTAGGTTACATATGCTTAATTACCAATTATACATGAAAAGGGTATTCTGGTAATTTACCTAAGGCATATAAACTACCTATCATACAACTACTTAAACGATGTGACCATAGGGTATAACCTCGGAAGGTTATTCCCTACCTACTATGGTCACCTAATGTATTTGGTCGGATACTAATGATCGACCAAACTGGGTCGGGTTCGAAGGTATAGGCGATTTATTAGATCGCCTACCCTACGACCCTAGACAACGTGGTAATCAGTGGGCATAGTCCCAAGGGACTATGACCGACGTGATTACACTCACGTTGCGAAGTTCAAAAGAACTTCGCATTGACCATTACTGGTCAACGCTGAAAGTCAAACAAAGTTTGACTTTCTGACTCGAAAAGCAGTAAAATAAGGAAAAGAACGAAAGAATACTTACGAAGGGTCCCCGAATGCTAATCCCGATTCAAGAATCTCAGGTATGAAACAATGGTTTCAACTTAGAGGTTCTCAAATCAGAATTCTAGTGATTTTAGCAATGGGGGGTATGGGGTATTTATAGGAATACCCGAACCGTTAAGATCGTTTCTTGGAAAAGGGGAAAAGATCTAGTCCGTACACTTGTTGAAAGGTTATGGAAGCTAAATTCCATCCTTATCTAGTGACTAAGCAAGTTAGAACATGTGGTGGTGGATCAAACATGTGCAACTTGTGATTAAATACACTTAATCTGGTCAGAAGGTGGGAAGCGGCCCGCTTTAGGATCAGCCAAACACAATGCGGGCCGCCTGAGGCTTCTGATCTGCATATATGTTTCAGAAATGACAGTTTCAGCCCCTGCACGTGTTTAAGGCCATTCCCGACACTTCTAAGGCCCGTAAAGCCAACTTTAAGGCCCTAAAATGTTGCCTAAACATTGTGGACATGAAACATGTTCAAAAATATGCCGGGTGATGGTTCGTTTGGTCGTACGAACGCGATGTTCGGTTAATTACGACGGAATGCGCATAAGCGCGAAAAACGATCCAAATGACGTAACGAATGGATTTTTCTTATGGCGAACACTAAAATATAATGTAGTCATGCTTACATAAATTTTTGGGTGTCCGGATGTATTCAGAACGTAAGTTATGCGCGAAAATGCAAACTTGTGCACTTTTTGACACTTTTAGTCCCTGAATGACCCAAAAGTTTATTTTAGCACACCGAACCCCTCAAAGCCTATTTCTAAGCTATATAAAGGATATTTAAGGTGTGTTTAACTTATGGTCATGTTCCGGAATGTCTGTTACAGTTCAAATTGGCATACTTTCGCAGTTTGTCAACTTTAGTCCCTGTAAGCGATTTAACTTGATTTTGCCATACCAAAGCCTTCAAAACTTATTTCTAAGTTATGTAAAGGTTATTTAAGGTATGTTAAGCCTATGTCACTATTCCGGAGTGTTTGTTGCATTAAAATGGTTATATTTACGCATCGGTGCGCGTATAACCTTCCAGAAAGCGATTTAGAGTTTGAAATTGAACAGAGATTGATATGTGCAAATGATACACATATTTTTACAAATCCCAAGTATGAAATACAATATTTCATTGGTTTGGTATTTGTTTGATGGCCGTGGAGGCACAGGTGTTACAGTCTCCCCTACTTTAGAAAATTTCGTCCCGAAATTTATTTAGAGGAAACTTGTGAGAGTTTAAAGCATGAAGTTGAAAAGATCGAACAACATTGGTTAGGGTTCTTGAACTTCTAGTAACCTTAATAACATTATGTTTGCAATGTAAGAGGGACACTTATATACAAGTATATGAAGCGTCATTGGTGCGTCCACCATGCCTCCATTACATCGTTCTCATTTTGTTATTGTTGTCACTATCGGTTCTTACACATAATAAACCTTACTAGGTTTCTGTGCACTAAATTTCATAATTATGTACGCGTCCATAATCAGACAATTCCTTGCACAGTTCACACAGTCTATTTTATAATGTGTAGGGGAAAACCAAATGAACAATCCTATGATGAGTGTGACTAGACCGCCATAGAGTCCTTTTGACTAAATCAATAAATGATCTAAATAGACTATCAAGGAGTCTGTCCAGCTACATCATTAGATGTCGTCTTTTAACCAAATTGTGAATCAATCTTTTTGACTAGACCACTAAAGGGTCTCTTATGAAACATGGAGCGGTACTTATATAATCCAAGGGTCTTAACTATTACATAGAAGCCCGTTAAGGATTTAAGGTAGTACCTTTGAATATCCCTCTACGAATCCCTCATATGAAGATATGAAAGATTCTACGAGGATTTGGATAACGAATATCCAGAGTATACCAAAAACACAAAAATGTATAAATGGAAAACACCAAATATGTAAACACATAATCACATAACCACAAAATTGTTTGTTAATTTGTCTTGTTACTTGCATACATGCATTTAAAGCACACTAGGAATCCATTCAGCGGATTTCATTCGGTACTTTAAACGTTATCAAGAATCTAACTATAAGGATAGAAAGATTTTTGAAGAGAAAATTCGATTTCGATTATAAAGAACCGAAATGTTCGAATTAAGGTACATAAGGAATCCAATTAAGGACTCTGATTTGAATGATGATCATCCACAAGGTCAAATCGTGGAGATAAAAAGATCCCATATGGATTTTAGAAGTTGAAGATGTTTTGAAACCTTGCACTGGATGTGCTTATGTCAAAACATGAAGTAAGAATGCTTATGAAGTTGAGATGCTAGATATGTCAAGGCGACATATGAAGCAGAATTTGAAGGTTAAGTCAATGAATAGCGAAAATTGAAAACTATGCATGGGGTTCCTTTAAGAAAACGTGTTCAATGTTTTTGAAACCTTATATATAATACTTTTGAAATCATAAAGTAGGTGTACTAGGTAAGTATATTTATAAAAATGTTTTAAAATCATGCGAGATGAATTTTGAAATTATGTATAAGGTTTTTGAAAAAAATTAAATGATGCTTTTCGAAATCATGCACTTGATAAGAAAATGTATTGTGTTAATATTGTCTTCAGACTATATGAAATATTTTGAAATTTGGAAGGTTGGTTTTGATAACATGGCCAATGTTTTTGAAATAACATAGACAATGCATATAGAAAAATTGTTTTCAAACTATATGAAATGTTTTGAGATCATGAAAATTGTGTTGAAATACTTGTACTGTGAATGTTGAAAAATCAAAACGTAATGGGTATGAGATTTGAAAATATCCTTAGTTATCCAACCAAGGATTCAAAAATACAGATGTGTCAAAAGCACGATTACTCATAATTTCACTTTATTTCCTGTACTTCGTTTCTTAGAATAAAACGAGTACTTAGAACTTTCGAGGAAATTATGAGCGATCACTTGAAAGTGAGAATCACAAGAGTAGTTTGTAAGGAACATAGTTCCTTAATGCAGGTATTATAGGGAAAAGTCATAAACACATGTAATGATACTTGTATATCAGAATTGCGAACAACAACTTTTATTTATGAACAAGACATATTGTTTTACAATACACGAGAACAAAAGAAACAAAGGCATAAGACAGTAACATCCTTTGTTCAGCCGAATGCTCATCCTTGGGTCGGATTTGCATTAGCTAGCTTTGGGCATTGGTTTCTGTAGTGGGTCAGATCCCCACAATTGTAACAGGCACCAGGTGGGTAGTGTGGTCGTGCAGCTTGACCCTGTTGCTGAGCAAGAGGCTGAGCAACTTGTTGAGCCGGGTTCTGAACCGCAGGATTCTGAGCAGACCGACAAAAATTGGCAAGATGGCCTGACTTCCCACAGTTAGTACAGAAACGGCATGGAAGTTGCTGCTGGTGGTGACTGTTGCATCTATTGCACAAAGGTGCATTCCCTGAATAGGGTTTCTTCGCTGGAGGCTGTGCGGGTTGGTTGGGAGCTGCCTGGTTAGCTTGGGCAGTGACAACATAGTTTTGGGAAGCCTTACGCTTCTTTGCCCTCCTCGAAGAACCAGAGTCCTTTCCATTCTTGTTTTGACCCTTCTTGCTATCCCCGTTGTCAGCCAACTGTTTCTTGCCCTGGTCACCCTTCCGGTGTAGCTTTCCCTTTCTAATCTGCGACTCAGTCAATGTCGCTGATAACTCGATCGCCTGACGGAGTGTGGCAGGTTCACTACCAGTAATGATGTCTTGTACTGTGTCAGGTAGGCCGTCGATGTATCTCTCGATAGCCTTGTCAAGTGGGGTAACCATAGTCGGGCAAAGCAAACTCAACTCTTCAAACCGATCAGTATAAGCCCTGTGCTCACCACTATCTTGCTTCAAATCATCAAATTCCTTCTCCAAAGCTCGCTGCTCATGACGAGGACAGAATTCCCTCATCATAAGGGCTCTAAGTTCAGCCCATGTCTGTGCAAGAGCAACTTCTGCACCCCTGTCTCTCATAATCCCGTTCCACCATGTCAAAGCCCTCTTCTGAAATACGCTCGAAGCAAACTCGACTTTGCGATTAACCGGACATTGCACGTGGCGGAAAGTATTCTCACTGCTCTGATACCATCTTTTCTGTCACACCCCGACCACGTGGAACATACAAAATGTGGCGGAAACATCGGGGAGTGTTGTAACAGAATTAATGTTTCAATTCCATGGCAATTGAAATTTCGTTTTATTCATTAGAAGTGTTACAATGCCTTAACAAACAAGGAAATACAACATAATTAACTAGTCTGCATCTTTTATTGTCACTAAGGCCCATGTCCGCCTAAGTGTATCTTGATCAATCCTATGCAACAGCTCCTGAAAAACACATGTGAAAATATGGTACGTCAGCATAAAAATGCCGGTGAGATACATAGGTTTTGTGAAAATAGGTTTCATGACTTATGTTTGAGGAAATGTTTAGTCATGAACCTTGTTATTTGCATGGAACATTGTTGTTGTTGTTATTGTTGGCTTGGTTCCATTGAGCAAAGAGATTTGGAAATTGAGCAGCCATCTGCTGCGCAATAATTTCTGCCAGCTCGGCAGTCTCTATCTGGCTTTCGCGTCGAGGAGGCATTCTGAAAGAGGAAACATGAAAGGAAACGAGAGAGAGAATTAGACGAAAAGAATGAGATGAAACAAATCTGATGAAAGCAAGGATAGTGGTCATTTGTTTGTTACTACAAAGCAACAAACGACACACAATGACAAATCAAAGTAAATGGGTCGAAAATAATGTATCGCGAAGACATGCTCGCCTATAAGTGAACACTCATCCCAAGAATTCCCAGGTAAGCACAACTGGTCTCGCGTCTGATGAGCTGTATACGAAGTGCTTGCCTAGACAGAAAACCCAGAATACAGGCATTCACCCTTCCAGTTTGCACGTGTTCACATTATTTAAAACCCAAAACCTTGACGAGATTTTGAAAACCCAAAGGGGTTCAAAACCATATAACAGAGAGTTCAAAACCTTATAACTGAGGGTTCAAAACCTAGTAATCAATCATCCTAGAACAGATGATTAGTTTTCAAAGCGGTTTTGAATTTTATGTTCTTGTTGTGATCGTCGCCTAAGGATAGGTGACGGTATTGTTTTATGACTAAACGCAAGTAAACTCGCGTTAGGGTCCTAAGAAGGTTATAGACTAGGTCAAAGCATTACTAATAACCTAATTCCCTATAACCATTGGCTCTGATACCATCTTTTCTGTCACACCCCGACCACGTGGAACATACAAAACGTGGCGGAAACATCGGGGAGTGTTGTAACAGAATTAATGTTTCAAATCCATGGCAATTGAAATTTCGTTTTATTCATTAGAAGTGTTACAATGCCTTAACAAACAAGGAAATACAACATAATTAACTAGTCTGCATCTTTTATTGTCACTAAGGCCCATGTCCGCCTAAGTGTATCTTGATCAATCCTATGCAACAGCTCCTGAAAAACACATGTGAAAATATGGTACGTCAGCATAAAAATGCCGGTGAGATACATAGGTTTTGTGAAAATAGGTTTCATGACTTATGTTTGAGGAAATGTTTAGTCATGAACCTTGTTATTTGCTTTGTTTTGTAAATCATTTGAAAAACAATAAGATCAGATGATATGTATAAATAATGTATGGTTAAATGAATAACCAAGTAAAATGAGTTTGTATAAGATAAGTTGCTTGTAAAATAATGTATTGTGAAAAGTATGTTATTTGTATAAAATGTTATATGTATCAAACTGAAATGATTCAAATAATGCTACGATATGTAATACCATACAAACACTTATATATAGGAAGTACCAGCGGCGTATCCACCATGTTTGTATCATATTACACACACATCGTTACTTAATCACTTAATCAAACCAAACCAACAATGTAAATTGTCCATGTATAAATGAATTTGTCAAATGTATTGAATAATATGTCAAAATGCATGATCAATGTAAATCATGTAATGTGTAACCTAAATGACATGTATGGCTAGTGAAAACGCATCAACTAAACCATAGGTGAAATGCACAAAAACAAAGTATTGAAGTAAAACTGTGTTTAAATCAACGTTATGTTTTGTGTAAATGCATGATCAATGTAAATCATGTAATGTGTAAATGCATGATCAATGTCAATCATGTTAAAATGTCTATGTCTAAATGTCTATGTCAAATGTCTATGTCAAAATGTCATGTATGGCTAGTGAGATGTCTCAACTAAACCATATGCACAAAAGCAAAGTATTGAAGTAAAACTGTGTTTAAATCAATATTATGTCTTGTGTAAATGCATGCTATACTGATAATGAACATTTATGCGGTGTTGTTATAATGCATACATCCAAGCCTTGCGACTGAGGTGATAAACCCTTAAACAAATTAAAGGTCTATCTGCGTAAATATCATCGAATTCGGTCATTCCTTTCTGTCCCCTTTCCCTGGGATGTCCGGAACGGGAGTTGTCAATTCCTATGGTACCACTACCTACTAACGAACGGCGTAGCTAATGTTAATGAATGTATTGTCCCATTTAAACAAACCAAATGTCATACCAAAATGTAAGCATGTGATGAAATGAATCTGTACTAAGTATGCAACAAATGAACATACATAGCATGTGATGTGATGTGATGTGATGTAAAACAATGTACTAAGTAATGCACACTATGGGCACACCTAGCATAAAAACAATGAAATCATGTACTATAATGTACTAACAAACATAGCATGTATATGATGTGAAAACAGGAAAACATGAAAGTAACAAGTAGGCACATGTGTTCCACCCCAAAACAGTTTGGAAAACAGTAAAAGAGGGGTCTATGTACTCACTTGAGATTGCTCAGTAGTCCTTGAGTAACAACCAAACAATGCTAGAGATCACGGAAATCAAACGGCACCTAATATAGGTAACTATGTTAATTAACCGGACCTAAATCGGAAGATTGGGTAGCATTAGGGTTTGTAAACCAAATGAGTGTAGGAACTCATATGATATGGTTTAACAAAGCCTACATACTAAATGAAACTTAACCTAAGTGTCTACGACCCATTACGACCCGTTTAGGTAGCTTATGCTACTTTAACGCGTCGTTCGCGTGAAACGCGTTCGGACCGCCTAACTAGCCCTATGACAAGTGTTATATGCCTAAACATGTTACATAATCAGTTATGTGACAAAGGTTTAGGTTACATATGCTTAATTACCAATTATACATGAAAAGGGTATTCTGGTAATTTACCTAAGGCATATAAACTACCTATCATACAACTACTTAAACGATGTGACCATAGGGTATAACCTCGGAAGGTTATTCCCTACCTACTATGGTCACCTAATGTATTTGGTCGGATCCTAATGATCGACCAAACTGGGTCGGGTTCGAAGGTATAGGTGATTTATTAGATCGCCTACCCTACGACCCTAGACAACGTGGTAATCAGTGGGCATAGTCCCAAGGGACTATGACCGACGTGATTACACTCACGTTGCGAAGTTCAAAAGAACTTCACATTGACCATTACTGGTCAACGCTGAAAGTCAAACAAAGTTTGACTTTCTGACTCGAAAAGCAGTAAAATAAGGAAAAGAACGAAAGAATACTTACGAAGGGTCCCCGAATGCTAATCCCGATTCAAGAATCTCAGGTATGAAACAATGGTTTCAACTTAGAGGTTCTCAAATCAGAATTCTAGTGATTTTAGCAATGGGGGGTATGGGGTATTTATAGGAATACCCGAACCGTTAAGATCGTTTCTTGGAAAAGGGGAAAAGATCTAGTCCGTACACTTGTTGAAAGGTTATGGAAGCTAAATTCCATCCTTATCTAGTGACTAAGCAAGTTAGAACATGTGGTGGTGGATCAAACATGTGCAACTTGTGATTAAATACACTTAATCTAGTCAGAAGGTGGGAAGCGGCCCGCTTTAGGATCAGCCAAACACAATGCGGGCCGCCTGAGGCTTCTGATCTGCATATATGTTTCAGAAATGACAGTTTCAGCCCCTGCACGTGTTTAAGGCCATTCCCGACACTTCTAAGGCCCGTAAAGCCAACTTTAAGGCCCTAAAATGTTGCCTAAACATTGTGGACATGAAACATGTTCAAAAATATGCCGGGTGATGGTTCGTTTGGTCGTACGAACGCGATGTTCGGTTAATTACGACGGAATGCGCATAAGCGCGAAAAACGATCCAAATGACGTAACGAATGGATTTTTCTTATGGCGAACACTAAAATATAATGTAGTCATGCTTACATAAATTTTTGGGTGTCCGGATGTATTCAGAACGTAAGTTATGCGCGAAAATGCAAACTTGTGCACTTTTTGACACTTTTAGTCCCTGAATGACCCAAAAGTTTATTTTAGCACACCGAACCCCTCAAAGCCTATTTCTAAGCTATATAAAGGATATTTAAGGTGTGTTTAACTTATGGTCATGTTCCGGAATGTCTGTTACAGTTCAAATTGGCATACTTTCGCAGTTTGTCAACTTTAGTCCCTGTAAGCGATTTAACTTGATTTTGCCATACCAAAGCCTTCAAAACTTATTTCTAAGTTATGTAAAGGTTATTTAAGGTATGTTAAGCCTATGTCACTATTCCGGAGTGTTTGTTGCATTAAACTGGTTATATTTACGCATCGGTGCGCGTATAACCTTCCAGAAAGCGATTTAGAGTTTGAAATTGAACAGAGATTGATATGTGCAAATGATACACATATTTTTACAAATCCCAAGTATGAAATACAATATTTCATTGGTTTGGTATTTTTTTGATGGCCGTGGAGGCACAGGTGTTACACGAAGCCTAGAAACTTGCCTTCCTCCATTCCAAAAGAACATTTCGCTGGGTTCAGCTTCATGTTCACGCTTCTTAGAGAATTGAACGTTTTCTCTATGTCTTTCAGCATCTGATCCTCTTCAGGACTCTTGATCACAAGATCATCAATGTATACTTCGATATGTTTTCCAATGTCATCACCAAATATTTTGCCCATTAGTCGCTGGTAGGTTGCGCCTGCGTTTTTGAGCCCGAAGGGCATTTTTGTGTAGCAGAAGATACCGATGTTAGTGTGAAAGGCTATTTTATCATCGTCTTCCAGCTTCATCTGGACTTGGTGATACCCCTTGTAACAATCCAAAAAACATTTCTACCTGAATGGGGCGAGAGAGTCTATCTTCTTATCGATCTCAGGAAATGAATAGCAATCTTTGGGGCACGCCTTATTGAGATCTGTGTAGTCGAAACACATACGCCATGCTCCTGTAGACTTCTTGACCATTACGGGGTTTGCAACCCAGCTTTGGTAGTGCACCTCCCTTAGTATTCCTACCTTCAGCAGTTCACAAACTTGTTCATTCATAGCTTTTGTCTTATCCGATCCTAGGCTGCGCTTTCTTTGGACCTTCGGCTCGACGGATGGATAAGTATTTAAACAACGTTCAGTGACGTCACGTGGGACACCTGTCATGTCAGACGGGGTCCAGGCGAAGATGTCCATGTTTCTAAACAATAATTGCTTGAGGTGCATCCTGTTACCTGGTGAGATTGCATGGCCGATCGTCACCGTCTGTTCTGGGTACTTGCGGTTCAAGACCCATTTTTTCTGGCTCGGAAGGTGAAATCTTGGCTGCTTTTATCGGGTGCGCATCTTCTGTTGTCATTACTTCTTTCTTTGAGTAGATAATCACCACCCCCATTTCAGTTGGAAAGCCAATGGCTGAATGGGGCGTGGAGGTTACCATGTTCATTTCTCCCTAAGTTTCTCTTCCAATTAAAACGTCATATTTTGACTTGACCGACATTACCATGAAGTTAACATTCATGGTTCTGGAATGCTTCCTGTCAGACAGCGTGACGGGGAGCTAATTTGGCCCAATGGGAAGACAGTCTCATTGCAAAATCTGGATAGAGGATAATCAACAGGCTCGAGGCACGCATTGTCTTCTTCATCAAACAGGTTGAAACATTGTTCATAAATGATGTCAGCTGTGCTTCCTGGATCGATGAAGACGTACTCTGTTTCATAGTGGCCTATGATGCCGGTAATGAAAACGGGGCGCATGGCGCGTGGTCCCAAGCACACTACCGGAAAGATGGCTTGTTGTTCCTGCCATGCTGGTTTAAATAGGCGCTTGCCCTTGTTCCTTGCGCTGTGCCTTGGTCCATTGTCCATGTGAGTTTCTAGGCGCCTAACCTTCTTCTGGTTTCCATCATCATTCCTTTGAATCTGGCGTGTTTCCTTGCGCACGTTCTTAACCAGATGGCTTAACTTGCCGCTCTTCAAAGCCTTCTCGATTTCTTGCCTTAGACTAATACGGTCATCTGTCAAATGACCTGTATCTTTTTGAAAATCGGAGTAAAGATTTGGGTCTTGCCCTTTCTTGTTGGTGATTGGCTTAGGTGCTTTAAAATCGTGGTTCTCCATCATAAGCACCTCCTTCGGTGTCTTAGTGAGCGGAGTCCAATGCTTCTCTCGATTTTCATTCTTGACGGCCTTGCAGTAGCTGATACGATCGATTGTGTCTCACGCATCTTCTTTGAAGCGAGGTCTTTCATCATAACCGCTAGATTGCCCTGCCTTCCAGCCAGTGTTTCTGTTTTTGTTGCGCCTTCCATTGTCGTGCGAGTTCCCTCTTGAGTAACGATCGTCAGTGTAAGAGTTTTTGGCTCCTGCCAATGATTCTTCGATCTGCGCAACGATCTTTGCTGCTGCCATGAGTTTGTCCCATTCTTTGGGCATACCGTCTTTTCCCGTGATAGTCCTGATTAGGCTATCACAACGGATGGCCTTTTTGAAGTGGGCGCGCATTAAGTCTTCGCTTACTCCTCTGATCTCTAAGCATTCCTTGTTGAAGCGAGTGATGAAGTCTTCTAACCCCTCATTTTATCTGCGCCAGATGTCTGTGACTTCGGACGCATCGCGCTGATAGCGTCTCTGTTGGCTGAAATGCGTTACAAATTGATCTCTGAAGTCGACTCATGACTTGATTTTTTCCAGATGGGAGGCTGTCGAACCATGCGTGAGCAGCCCCCATGAGCGTTTGGATGAACAGATGGAACCACATTAGCATGGTCCATTGTCCTAAAACGCCAACGCTTGTAAATAATAGAACATGATCGTTGGGGTCAGTGAGACCGTTGAACTTTCCCACTGTTGAGGGTAAGTTTGCTTTTTCTAGCGGGCTAGAGCGATGCTTCGGACAAACTTCGAGTGTTCAGCAGCCTCTGCTGGTCTATAAACGAGACTGAAATCACGCTCTGCTTCTTCGTTATAGACGGCGCGCGACCTTGGTCTGTAATGTAACACCCCAAAAATATAAACCTTTTCATTTAAAAATTGGACGTCGGTAATAAATAGAATGAACTAACTAGGGGTAAAAATAACCTAGTTAGAGGAAAGCCTTGTAGTAACATGTTAGTGTGTTGAAAACACCTAAAATAAAAACCTAATGATAGTTGGAGGGTTAAAGGTGTCAAAATTGAAATAAGTTTTATTAAAAAAAAACCCAAACACACACAAGAGTGTGTGTCTGGTTCGACTAAAACACATGGGCGACCAAGAGCTCTCCTCAAACCCTAGTTCATGCTAAAATTGATCAATTGAGGGCACAAATCTGACTCAAATCGAAACCCAAGCAAAGATTAGTGATCCCCTTCGTAAAGGGATCATAAGGTATGCAAAAACTTCGTTATTTGATTCAATCCAAAATTCTGAATGAACAATTATAATTTGAAATTAGTGTTGCATGAATGTTGTTTGGATGAAATTAGAATGAAATAGTGTCTAGGAATAAACCTGTTAGGACCGGAGGCCTCTCATAATTGTGTTTGTTTGTGTAATAATGAGTGAGTATGAAACAATGTAAAGTGCAGCGGAAATGAATAACAAACTTTGTAACACAATCAAAGGAGAAAATAGTTTTGAAAAGGCATATGCAATTCATTTAGTCAAAAGATTTACAATACGAATCAAATGATTACAAACATGCTTACAAACTAAGCTCCCCCTCAGCCTGATGCCCCAAGGTTGAATTGCACAAGATGAAAGGATTGAATTGAGGAGAAGAACTCTCTCAAAACGAATCGAATGTAACAGTACAGAGTACTGTTCCATTTATAGACAATCCAAACCTCTGAGGCATCTCAGCTGACGTCACCATGAAAGCGACGTCTAACAGCCTAACAACCTATATCTACTGTTCTCATACAAACACTACTAAACCTAACAACTGACTATGCATGAAACAGATGATATACTAAACTACTGCTCTCTCTAATCATCAGTGCTTTCCTCAAGGTTGATCAGTCCTTGATTGGGCAGTGCTTTGTCATCAGCAGTTTTTACCAGCAGTTCTTAGTTTCCAGCAGTCTTCTAGGCTTCATCAGTAGTTAGGCAGAACAGCAGCAGTTGTATTCGGGCAGTGGATATAAGATCATCAGCTGTTATAATCACTGTCAAGGGAGAAGACTTAGTGTAAACTGCTGCGTATTGCGAATCCACTGTCATGATCTGGTTTTGGCTTTCATTATCTGTTCCTCTGGTAGGGTTCAATCCCAACAATCTCCCCCTGGAACAGATAATGCCAAAACCTTTCATTATTCTGGATCTTTATTCCTCATCAGAAGTTCCCTTGCTTGTCTTTTAAATTCTTCTTCAAATTCTTTGGAACTTGTGTCATCTTCATCCCTGCACAGTGAAAGTTCAAGGAGATCCTGCAAATCTTCAACACTAAGGCCTAGTGCTTCTTTCCTTGATATGTACTTCACTTCGCCATTGGATCTGACCAGGGTCAATACGTGGGTCTTTTGATCAGACATCCACTTTAGTACTTTTGAACCCAATGGGTTTCTTGGGAGAGATTTATTTTCTGATGAGCTTTGAGATTTTGGCCTTGAGAAAAATTGTAACGCATTATCTTTAACTTCAGACATTCTTTTGAAAGCTTCTTCTATGACTTTATTTGCTGCAACTATATCTTCTGCAACTTCTTCGTCAATTTGCTCTTGAATCTTTTGTTGATCAAGCTCTTTGTCTGAGATATCTGCTGAAGTTTCTGTTGATGCAGGTTTGGTTAATACCTTTTTGAAAAGGTTTTGAAGGCTCACTGAATTATCTTCTTTTAGACCCATTTTCTTGATGGCTTCTGTGAAGTACTCAGCTTCCTTTTTTTTTTCTTCTTCACTGGTCAGCAGTTTCCCTTTCTCTTGGTTTGTCACAAGGCTTGGGCTAACTTTTGATGTGATCAGTGTTTTGAGGTTTTCAATCTGCTGTTCAAGCTTCATCATTTGTTCATGCTTCTTTGAAGTGCCTGAAACAATTATCTTCCTTTTCTTTAGCCTTTCATAGGCTTCATCAGTTTGCTGCTTTGACCATTTTGATATGGCATTGGCTGTGTCCACTTTTGCATCCACCAACTCCTGTTTCTTTCTTTTGTACTCAGCTGTTAGGTCAGTGATGAGCTTTTTGTATTTACTTCAATTTGGAGCATTTTTCTTCTTTCTAGGATCGTTCTTGATTCTATCAATCCTATCAGCTTCATGCTTTAAAGCCACTACTGGCCATTCTTCAAATTGGTTTTCTTCAGCAGAATTAAATTTTTCTTGCATGATGTATGCAAGAAGTTTTCTTCTCATCTCTTTTCGTTTATCTGCCTTTTCTTTGCTCAACTCTTGTGCAAAATCTTTTATTTTTTGACTTTTGTGAGCAGAAATTCCAATCTTTCAGCAATGGCTTCATCACCTTGACCTTCACATTCAACCTTTGCTCTTATCATTGCTTGTCTTGATTTGAGCTCAAGATATTCATCCATGTCTTCTAGAACTAGGAAGCCAACGAGTGAAGGAAATCTTTTGTTTGAAGGATCATCATCAGTGTAGAATTGTCTCATCTCATTTTTTATAGCTTCTAGTTCCAACGGATATTTTGCAGCAGTGGGATCATATTTATCCTCATTTGACTGAGTAAGTTTTCTTTTTCTGGTGTAGAGCTTTGCGGATGAATAGGATTTTGATTGTGATGTAGGAATGATGAGAGCAGTGGTGGATGGTTAACTAACAGTTGTTGAAACAACTGGTGTTTCAACCTCTGTTGTCATTACAACTATTGATGTGTCAGTAGATGTCTTCTGCTTTTGAGCAGGGGTTGAAGGTGGTGAAGTGGTTTTTGATGGTGGTGATGGTAGTGGTGACACATCATCAGGAATGAAAACCTTCTCCTTTTCATTGTAGGAGAGGCTGATGATGTCTTGGGTGGCTCAGTGGTTTGAATGGTGGAAAGTGTCTGACAAACAGTTGTTGAAACAACTGGTGTTTCAACCACTGTTGTCATTACAACAGATGTTGTAACATCTGCTGTCTTCTGCTTTATGGCAGGAGTCAATGATGGTGATATGATTGTAGATGATGATGATGATAGAGCAGTGGTTGTGGTGGTGTGTGTTGAAGTTGTGTGTGTTGATGAGATGGCAGCTGTTTGGCTACTGACATCAGTTTTTGTAACCACTGCTGTATCAGCTGTTTGGATGAAAGTTTCAGATGTTGAATCTTTTGAGATTTTAGATGGTTGTTTTCCTTGTTCTGGTTCAACATACAGACCATCTTCAATTCCCTTTTTCTTCATCTTTTTGACATTCTCCCCCTTTTTGGCATTATCTGCAAGGGGGTTATCCATGAAAAGGATAGTAAATGGAACTTTTTCACCATGAGTAGTGTATTGTATATGAGCCTTGATAGCTTTAATGTCTGCTTGAGTATCTTTAAATCTCGACTCCACCATGTTTGTCAGCATATTTACATGTATTTCATGCTGCTGATCAGCCATCTGCTTTTGTTGCTCAAGTAAGGGCTGGAAAATATTCCAGAGCTCATTTGCAGCAAATGCTTGTGGTGGAGCAGATGCTTGAGGTGGAACAGGTGCTTGTGGTGGAACAGCAGTGGATTGTGCTTTTTGAGCTTTTAAAATCTCTTGCACCATATCCTTTATTTCAGCAACTGCGGTTTCCAGTTTTTCAACTCTGCCCGTCAATTCCTGATATTTTGAATCATCACCCACTTTAATGGGATCATCTGAATCCCCACCTGTAGTGGTTATATCAATGTTTGACTTAGGAACTGAGTCCCAAAAATCACCCATTAATGCCCCTTGTTCTTGGTACTGGGGACTTCTTTCTTCAGCACTTGATAAACCTTTGATGGTACCAGTGGTTAGAACCAACTCACTGGTGGTTACCGATGGTGCTATGGAAAAAATTTCCTTCAAGGGAGTCTTATTAATGAAACAACTGTCCAACTAAAGATCTGTTGATCCATCAGTTGTAGTTGGTGCTCCACTTGAACTAGCACCGAGAGTTACTTGTAACTCAGGGGGTGTAACCTCCTCAGTTGTTGCTGGGATAGCAGAGGTATAAGCATCAGACCCAGTCACTTGTGGGGGTATACTCTCAGTGACAGGTGATAGAGAGGAACTGGTTTTGTCTGAGCTATAACAACTGCATGCAACAAAGGTAGCATGGATTGTGGTAATATCATTGGTGAGGGTATTGGAGTTAAAAGAGACATGTCCTTGGGATTAGGACTGAGGAAGATGGATCTGATTGAATCCAGAGCTTCATATTGTGGGGTCCATGTGCTTACAACCTGATCCTTTTGTGAGGATGCAGGAGGAGTTTTAGGCAATGGTGGAGATCTTTCTACCAACTGCTGTGAGGAAGTAGCAGCAGTGGTTTGTGGTGACATTTGTGTTGTCACAGGCATTAGCTCTGGGATCTCATCTTCCAGAGTTGCCTTTGTTTTGGGTTTTGGGGGCTTTCTGGATGTTTTCTTTTTGGTCTTTTTGGTAGTGGCAGGTGTGGGTTTCAAACCAGGGGTAGTGCTGCTATGATCACCTGGAGCAGTAGGCTCAGCAGCAGATGTCTGAGGAGCAGTGGTAACTGCTAAATTCTGCTCAGACACCTCTGCTTTTGTTTTTATTGGTGCCAACATTCTAGTGAATGTTTCAGGTGTTAAACTTTTTATTTGAAAATAAACACCTTGTTTTGGCAAATTTTCATTTTCTTTTTCAAATTTTTGTTTAAAAAAGTAGCTTAGAAACCTTGGAAAGAGTAAAAATGTTTTGCTATCAACATTCTTTACCAAGTCATTGAAGATTTCCTGGGAATAGTTGTAATCTTTATTATTTAAAATAGCATAGCCCAGGCATTGAATCTTCAATGGTATTTCGTTGAACGCTGTTTTTTTATTTGAAACACACGACAAAAGTGTGTGAAATAGAAATCTGGGTGCAGAAGGAACATAACCTTTTTGTAAGGTATCTACCTTTGATTGTTCTGCATACCCTCTTTTCAAAAAGTCAGTTTTCAACTCGGTTTTGTCAAAAGAAGTTTTACATTTCTGATCATCGAGTTTAAAGACTTCTGAGATTGTTTGTGGAGTGATTTGGATCGCTTTACCCTGTATCGAGGAGTTGATGGCTACTACTTTATCGTCTTGTTTCTCAAGAGTAGCATTTTTCCAGAACTCTCTCTGGGTTTGCAGGTAAATGGGAGCGTCTGCTATCAACAAAGTTTTGTACTTTGATTCAGATAGTGTGTCTATGACGGAATCGAAGGTGCGGTTGTTTGAGGGTTTTGTGAGGAGACCCAAGTAGTTGTGCGGTGATTTGTATGGGATTTCAATGGTTTCTTCGGCCGTTTGAGCGACCTCTTTTGAAGATGATGGTGATTTTGGTTTAGATTTTGATTTTGATTTTGACTTCATCATTTTGATGAAGAAGAATCAGAGAGTGATTTGGGAAGAAAGGTTGGAAACTGCTTTGAGAAGAGAACTTTGGAATTCAATTCGACAGTGTAAAACCCTGTTTGGGGTTTTGATCAGGGTTTTATTTAGGGAAAAAGTGATCGCTGATGTGGCAGCGGTTATTATGATCTGAAGGCTAAAAACTGACCACGTGTCAAACTCTGATGAAATGGATGAATAGCAAAGGACAGTTGTTTTGAAAACCATTGATGAAGCAAACATCAGTGGTTACAACGGTAATAATGTGACATCAGTGGATGATTTTTACTATCAGTAGATAGTACATCAGTGGATAAGACACTGATTTTGAGCATCAGTGCTTGCCAGGAGAAATGATGGATCAGTGGATGACTTTCAGCAGTGGACAGTATTTAGTAAAAGATGTTTGAACAAGACAGTGGTTAAAGGTAATATAATGGTAATGATTTGAGAGATCAGTATATCAGCAACAGTTTTGAAAATTTTCATTCAGGGTTTTGCCACATGTCAATTACACATTTTGAAGCCTTTACAACTCCTTGACAGTGGTTTAGTACCCCAGATAATGTGAACTTTTTACCAAAGTTACTCATCTTTGTAGTAATATTTGAATTAAAACATGAGTACCCAGGTATTTTAAGATCTGTTGACAATCAATCCTTTTCAAAGATTAAGAACAAACTTGAGTTTGACATGACCATGACAAATATACCATTTCCTTTTGATCTGCAAGAGGATAAATTAACCAACAAAAATAACAGTTATCTATCCTGACAGGAGATTGAAACTTTTACTATCAAAAACCAGTAAAAGTTCAAAATATATCATTCCAAAAAAAAAAATAGAAAATAGTATATCCTGCTTTATTCGAGAAAATCCTTCTTAAAAAAAATTAAAGGATTTTCTAAAAACATCACCAAAGGAACCTGGTAAAACAATAATAAAGCACATAATCATCTCATGCTCAAGTTTATGAAAATGGTCAGTGGTTGAAGACAGTGGTATGAATTTTAACTGCATTTTGTCCACTGTTTGGTACCATTTACTTGTTGATGATTGACAACAGAATTGAGGACACATGTTCACATGAGTTTTTGACAACTCAGTTGTAGAATTTGTTACCATGTGAAGATTCTGAAAATTTGTCTAGTCCTCTTTTAAGTAAATTTACTGGGAATACAATTGTTCCCTGAATTTTCTTAAATCAAAGATTGCATATAGTTTCTTAATGACCACAATTACCCCAACCTTTGACTCTAAAGTGTTTTATGTTTATACTCTTCCCTTTTGACTTCAAAAGTTTTGAGATAAACACACTTCTGAGCTTTTGTTAATTTTCTTCTTCCCCTTTCACCCTTCCCATTTATAAGTAATGAATTACTTACTGTGAGATCTTTGTTGAGAAAAACCTTAATCCAATATCATTTTGTCGTAATGCTTTGAGAGAATTGGTCATGTTTGCACAAGTTTTTCTGCCAATCTCACACTACATATGATATGGACTCTGTTGATCCCTGATTTTCTGAATGTATTTTAACATAGTTGAATTTGTCCATTTGAGGATCCTCAACCTGTTTTTCAGCACACCAGATCTTATGACTAAAGTCTTAATTTCCCTCTTTCTTTATTACTAAAAACACTAATGTTTTTAAGAACATAGGTTTTGTTCGTCTGAGGTTCATACTTTAGTATTAAACATGATGAAACAACACAAATTTCACAACAATAGTTGAAATCAATTTTGAAAATAAGAGATAATCCTATAGGTTTAACAGATATGTTTTCAGATCTAGAAACCATGAGTGTCTTGTGCATGAAATCACTTGTTGTGTGAAATTTGTGTGTCATATGACATCTTGGTTGATTTACAGAGTTTTTGAATAACCACTTTGAACATGGTTTACTCGGTACTCTGTTTTTCAACTAAATGCACCCAACCTTAGTATCAATGAATTATGAGCCGAACTGTTATGTCAAATTGATTGTTAGATCGAATTTGACTGTCCAGGCTCTGATACCAATTGTTAGGACCGGAGGCCTCTCAAAATTGTGTTTGTTTGTGTAATAATGAGTGAGTATGAAACAATGTAAAGTGCAGCGGAAATGAATAACAAACTTTGTAACACAATCAAAGGAGAAAATAGTTTTGAAAAAGCATATGCAATTCATTTAGTCAAAAGATTTACAATACGAATCAAATGATTACAAACATGCTTACAAACTAAGCTCCCCCTCAGCCTGATGCCCCAAGGTTGAATTGCACAAGATGAAAGGATTGAATTGAGGAGAAGAACTCTCTCAAAATGAATCGAATGTAACAGTACAGAGTACTGTTCCATTTATAGACAATCCAAACCTCTGAGGCATCTCAGCTGACGTCACCATGAAAGCGACGTCTAACAGCCTAACAACCTATATCTACTGTTCTCATACAAACACTGCTAAACCTAACAACTGACTATGCATGAAACAGATGATATACTAAACTACTGCTCTCTCTAATCATCAGTGATTTCCTCAAGGTTGATCAGTCCTTGATTGGGCAGTGCTTTGTCATCAGCAGTTTGTACCAGCAGTGCTTAGTTTCCAGCAGTCTTCTAGGCTTCATCAGTAGTTAGGCAGAACAGCAGCAGTTGTATTCGGGCAGTGGATATAAGATCATCAACTGTTATAATCACTGTCAAGGGAGAAGACTTAGTGTAAACTGCTGCTTATTGTGAATCCACTGTCATGATCTGATTATGGCTTTCATTATCTGTTCCTCTGGTAGGGTTCAATCCCAACAAAACCCTAGTCATTAGATTGTTGAAATTATGCTCAATGCTTGAGAATTCCATAATCACCATTGAAGGTGATTAATGGGTTTTGTAGAAGCATGTTAAACACTAGGGTTATAGTTATCATTCTAGTGTATTTTGAACTCTATAAAGTAAATTCAGATTTATTGATGTAAAAAATTGATATGAACTTGCCTAGTTGATGTTAATCTTGGCTAAATGACAAGTTATGAACTTGATTGTAGATGTGTAAAAATCATGCCCACAAGGTGTTTGTTAAAACGCCTAAATGAATGTTCATATGTTGAAACTATGAATGAAACGCGTAATTTTCTAATTGATTTAATTAGGGGGTTATATGTGATAATACGGAATCCAATCATAATGTAGATTTTAATTAATTTCACGTATCATATGATTAGAGGTAGTTAATTAGTAGAAAGTTAAACTAACTAATGATGAAGTCGAATAATGATTTAGACATAGAAAATACGTAAGGTGGAATAGTCGTATTTGTTAATGACTAATCTAACCACCTTGTGAATGATGATGTTAGTTTGACGCTAAACGAGCTAGGTGGAAGCTTGAGGACGAAACGGGTCAAACGAATCAATAAGGAAAAGTAAAGCATAGTTTGGATGCGAGGTAAGTTAACCTTACACCCTTTTTAATTACAGTACACTTACTTATAAATATTGATTTTGAATTATGTTAAGTATTTGGAATATGAAGTTCCGACATGGTGCAATGCAAGTCGGAATAAGTGAAACTGGCGAGAAACCATAAGTTATGGTAAAAGGGGGTAAATTAGTAAACTAGTCGGGTGAAGACTAGTAAATAAGGAATTTTGAACAATACGTTATTGGGTGAATTGTAACGGGTAAAAGTGGTTAAATAAATATCCGGACATGAGTTGACGGATAGTATAAAAGATGTGAAAAGACACAATTGGATGTAAGTCTTAATGGGTCAAATAATTTAATAAATGTCTTCTAAATAATAAGAACTCACAGTGTAAACCAGGATAGGTTCAAGGGGGCGAGATGGTGTCAAAAAGCCATTTTATTAAGATAAATGGTCATTTAGACTAAACAGGTCAAATGGTGTTGTTAACACCATTCGACTATAATAACTGATGATCACCTTATGAGTTTTGTGATCACAAGGAAGAGCTATAAAGTTCGTGAAGCTGTTAATTAGTGATTAATAGCAAAAGGTATTTTAACCGGGTTAATACTTTGACCCGAGCCAGGTATGTATAAGTAAGATTATGGCTAAAATGTGAAATTTTGGTCAAATATATTGATAGAAGTCCTTCATCGTAAACGAGAGACTAAAGTTGACCAAAACACCCTTGATGGGTAAATAGGGCAAACGAATATGGGCCATTAGAGACATGAATTATGGTAATGTAAACTTTAGATAGGCATGTAAGTTTTAGGCATAAACCTTCTCGGATCAAATGCCAAAAGTGATTCTTTTGCTGTATAGTGGCTAACCGAAGGGTAGATTTCGGAATAAATATTTGTTACACGTAAAACCCACTACAATAATAGTTGTGGTGGAAGACCACTCAATGAATAATGTGAAAATATGATGTTAGAAGGGAATTAGAGTAGTTTTGCGTAAAAGCTCTTAAATACCCTTAACGGGTCAAAGTAAGCGTAAAATCATAAACGGGTTAAGGATAATATGATAACCCGTGGATTGAACTTGGTGTGTTTGAAATCATTTAATATATGATGCCCATAGGAATTAGACGTAAGAAACAAGTTGGTTTGACAAAAGCATAATCGGTTCAAAAGCTTTGATAGAAAGTTTAATAATTAAATTTTAAGCCGAGGGCTTAAAATCTAGAAAATTTGTAATGCGAGTGTCGGATTAATACTCCATGTGATGGAGAATAAAATTACGATCACGTAGGAAAAAGAATCGCGAAAAACGGATTCGTAAAATGAAAGTTATGTGCGTTTTAGTGCATAACAAGTTTGAGTTAGTATAGTTGGGAATGTGCAGCACCAGCTAAAGATCAGCCTGTCGAAACAGGGGCGTCGCGTCATGCGACGAATTATGAAGTTCACTGTCGCGCAACGCGACTGCGGTCGTGGGCCACGAAAGAAAAAATCAACCTGTCGCGCCACGCGACATGCTCAATAACTGGCAAAAATCTGTTTGTTGTTCGTTTTTGATATTCAGACTTGATTAAATACGTTATAAACTCGTACGACTAACCATTTCATGATCTATGAAATGTAGGTACATCTTGGAATGCCGAATGACGATCAAGCAAAAAGAAGGACCAAACACGATCAAGTTACAAGCTTCCGCACATAGTTTTTGTCGTTATTTTTAAACGGAGAATTTATACTAATCATGATGTAATATTTTAAAATCTCTAAAAGATTTAATTTACCTGTATTTTCCATGTATATGAAACTAATATTACATGTTCGTTTTCATAAATTATTCGAAATAAGTAAAATAACAGCAAGGGTGTTACAAGTTGGTAATCAGAGGCCAAGGTTAAAGGGTAAAGTGTTCGGTTCGAGGCTTGATCAGAAATCCGGTAAGTACACGTATATTAATGGTTAACATGATTAAAGTTTTGTGAACAACACATAGGGTTATCATGTAATACACGTTACCTCAAGTAAATGATAAACATAGTTGACAAAATTACGGCGTTGACGCGTATAGTAGAAAAGCCTTGTATTATAATACGGGCAATTATTGAAGTTGATATTACTAACTCTTGTAAATGTTTTAGTTGAAGGACACTCGTATTTGAAGATAGCGGGAGTCTAACAAATTGCAGATTTGACGGAGGAACGGTCCAAAAGTATGACAAGTAGAACATGCTCACCAAGGACTTAAATTGCGTAACGATCGCGAATAAATTAATGGCAAGGAAGGCCCGTTAGGGCAAGCATTTACCAGGTACACGTTTTAAATTAACTGCATGAATAGTAATATGCAACAAATACGTAGAGACTGATAGTTGCATATGTAGATTAAAAACTTGGAAAACCTGAATAGAATAACTATCCAGGATATTGTTTCCAAGAGAAATAAATAGAGGCATTACTTACATGGGGTGTAATGTGAAAATTATAAAAGGTCATGTATGCCAGGTGTTGATCACTTACTCTGGCCAAGTAAGTAGTGAACACGTGGTACCATGAACTTTTTATGTTGGACATATTTACACCCGATGTTGTAAGGATGGGGTGAATGGGACAAATTAAAAAGGGTACCCAAATGAATCAAATAAGTAGGATGTTTGATAATAAATGTAAACGTAAGTCAGATGACGGAAGCGTATTACATAAGAATAATGAGCCCGAGAGAAGGGACAAAGATTAATGTAAATGAAGATATAAATGAATAACCTAAGGAAAATTCCCGAAAATAAGTCATTATAGACGAAAGAGCCATGGTTGACAGAAGGGGCAAGTAAAACCAAAGTATAGATGACCCGCAGGGTCATAAAAACGAAGGCAATGCCCACATGAAAAGACAATCGAGGTCGTTAACTTTGGTCGGAGTAAAGTAAGGACGACGATGATAATCGCCACTCATAATCTATAAGGCCGTCAAGGATGGTCACATAAAGAATAAAAGACATGATTGAACAAAAGCGATAGATTTTGCTAAGACGATCAAATGAAGCAAAACGAAGCCTTAATGCATACCGAAAGGTTTGCAATAATGATGACTTCAGTAAAACACCCGGTTGATGGGTAAGGATATAGACTCATGCGTAGACCAAGAAACGGGAACGCGGATGAAAGTCAAAAGACTCGGATTATGAGTCATGACTATAGGACGATGTGATTTTGCAAACAACAATTTCGATAACTATGTTCAACTATTTTAAAGCTGAACGGGTCAAACAAAGAATGAAGTTTGACCTTCATAAGTGATGAAATTTCACAAGAACAAGTTAAACGAGTTAAATAAAGGATGACGCTTGCTAATGTAAGTAAGCGCGAACTGAATAAATAAAAGCACAAAATGTTAATAAACCTATGCAAAGGGTTATGGGTGTTAAAAACATTAAGATAAAAGACCCCGGGTAATGGGTTGTAAAGTAGTATAAGTATGAACCGGGTAACGGTAAGCGTAGAACAAACCGACGTGTGCATGACGTAAGGAGTCATAAAGTCAGAAGATTAGTCCGAAAGTAAACGAATGAAGCCTTAGACTAAGGTCAAGGCCAACTAAAGCTCAAAAGCGAAAATAAATGATTCCAAACATAACAAGGGATGCCTTAACGCTATATATGGATATATATACATTTGAATAAAGACACGAATAAAAGATGATCTACGGGATCATCATAACCTACGGAATTAAAGTAGTGTTAAGGCCTACAGGGCCAAGAAGACCCTTGGGTCATAAATAAAAAGAAACGAACTGTTAGGGTTTCACCTTAAAAAGGTGAAAATCTAAAGAAATAGCATATGAGGCTAAATGAAAGAACTTACGGGTCAATAGCGTAAGATAGGGAACTTGTTACGATTCCCCGTGTAAAACGAGAACGGAAAGGAATAAATTATTGGTTGTCAATTTCCTTGATGTGAGTAATTGACATAAGATAAAGAAAAAAAACGTTAAACTAAAATTCGGTTTTAGTAAGAAACAACATTTCAACAAATATGAATATTATGTGACGAACTCGGAAATAGTTAATATTAAAGAATATAGGTTTTAACACCGATAGGTGTAAAATGATACATTCGAAGGAAATATTTTTGACGATGAAAAGTCGACATAAACTTAAACAAGATGTGATGTGATTACGGTCACTAGAAAGGCGACATAGAATGTAACCATGTTGTAACGTGACTTACGAGATATGAAATTAGAAATACGCAAAAGGCCGGGATGGAAATATGATATACCCGAGTGACGGGGTATAAAGTGACGGCGAAAAATCAGTGTAGCCGGTAAAAAACCATTCAAAGTCAAAATAGTGTTACAACTTAGGCAAAGCGCTTGTCAATATAAAAATTAGCTAGAAGTAAACATGTTGAATAATAAATACGACCGAGTAATCAGATGACAACTCGGTCAGATAAGTGACCAGAATAAGAAATGCAAGCTAAAAGTAATGGCCTACGAGGCCTTACAAGTGAAAGGCGCATACGCCTTCAAACCAAAAACACATTACCATACTTTTTGGTAAGATTATTATATGCGAGCAATGCTCAAGTGATCACCGAAACTAAGGTTCAGATAATCGAAACTAATAAAGTACATGAGAAAGGTTTCGGGGACGAAACCTCTTTAAGGGGGGTAGACTTGTAACACCCCGAAAATATAAACCTTTTCATTTAAAAATTGGACGTCGGTAATAAATAGAATGAACTAACTAGGGGTAAAAATAACCTAGTTAGAGGAAAGCCTTGTAGTAACATGTTAGTGTGTTGAAAACACCTAAAATAAAAAACCTAATGATTGTTGGAGGGTTAAAGGTGTCAAAATTGGAATAAGTTTTATTGAAAAAAAAAATAAAAGCCAAACACACACAAGAGTGTGTGTCTGGTTCGACTAAAACACAGGGGCGACTAAGAGCTCTCCTCAAACCCTAGTTCATGCTAAAATTGATCAATTGAAGTCACAAATCTGACTCAAATCAAAATCCAAGCAAAGATTAGTGATCTCCCTCGTAAAGGGATCATAAGGTATGCGAAAATTCGTTATTTGATTCCATCCAAAACTCTGAATGAACAATTATAATTTGAAATTAGTGTTGCATGAATGTTGTTTGGATGAAATTAGAATGAAATAGTGTCTAGGAATAAACCCTAGTCATTAGATTGTTGAAATTATGCTCAATGTTTGAGAATTCCATAATCACCCAAGGTGATTAATGGGTTTTGTAGAAACATGTTAAACACTAGGGTTATAGTTATCATTCTAGTGTATTTTGAACTTTATAAAGTAAATTCAGATTTGTTGATGTAAAAATTTGATATGAACTTGCCTAGTTGATGTTAATCTTGGCTAAATGACATGTTATGAACTTGATTGTAGATGTGTAAAAATCATGCCCCCAAGGTGTTTGTTAAAACGCCTAAATGAATGTTCATATGTTGAAACTATGAATGAAACGCGTATTTTCCTAATTGATTTAATTAGGGGCCATATGTGATAATACAGAATCTAATCATAATGTAGATTTTAATTAATTTCACGTATCATATGATTAGAGGTAGTTAATTAGTAGAAAGTTAAACTAACCAATGACGAAGTCGAATAATGATTTTGACATAGAAAATACGTAAGGTGGAATAGTCGTATTTGTTAATGACTAATCTAACCACCTTGTGAATTATGATGTTAGTTTGATGATAAACGAGCTAGGTGGAAGCTTGAGGACGAAACAGGTCAAACGAGTCAATAAGGAAAAGTAAAGCATAGTTTGAATGCGAGGTAAGTTAACCTTACACCCTTTTTAATTACAGTACACTTACTTGTAAATATTGATTTTGAATTATGTTAAGTATTTGGAATATGATGTTCCGACATGGTACAATGCAAGTCGGAATAAGTGAAACTGGCGAGAAACCATAAGTTATGGTAAAAGGGGGTAAAATAGTAAACTAGTCGGGTGAAGACTAGTAAATAAGGAATTTTGAACAATACATTATGGGGTGAATCGTAACAGGTAATAGTGGTTAAATAAATATCTGAACATGAGTTGACGGATAGTATAAAAGATGTGAAAAGACACTATTGGATGTAAGTCTTAATGGGTCAAATAATTTAATAAATGTCTTCTAAATAATAAGAACTCACAGTGTAAACCGGGATAGGTTCAAGGGGGCGAGATGGTGTCAAAAAGCCATCTTATTAAGATAAATGGTCATTTAGACTAAACGGGTCAAATGGTGTTGTTAACACCATTCGACTATAATAACTGACGATCGCCTTATGAGTTTTGTGATCACAGGGAAGAGCTATAAAGTTCGCGAAGCTATTAATTAGTGATTAATAACGAAAGGTATTTTAAGAGGGTTAATACTTTGACCCAATCCAGGTATGTATAAGTAAGATTATGGCTAAAATGTGAAATCTTGGTCAAATATATTGATAGAAGTCCTTCGTCGTAAACGAGAGACTAAAGTTGACCAAAACACCCTTGATGGGTAAATAGGGAAAACGACCCATATGGGCCATTAGAGACATGAATTATGGTAATGTAAACTTTAGATAGGCATGTAAGTTTTAGGCATAAACCTTCTCGGATCAAATACCAAAAATGATTCTTTTGCTGTAAAGTGGCTAACCGAAGGGTAGATTTCGGAATAAATATTTGTTACACGTAAAACCCACTACAATAATAGTTTTGGTGGAAGACCACTCAATGAATAATGTGAAAATATGATGTTAGAGGGGAATTAGAGTAGTTATGTGTAAAAGCGCTTAAATACCCCTAACGGGTCAAAGTAAGCGTAAAAACATAAACAGGTTAAGTATAATATGATAACCCGTGGATTGAACTTGGTGTGTTTGAAATCATTTAATATATGATGCCCATAGGAATTAGACGTAAGAAACAAGTTGGTTTGACAAAAGCATAATCGGGTCAAAAGCTTTGCTAGAAAGTTTAATTATTAAATTTTAAGCTGAGGGCTTAAAATCTAGTAAATTTGTAATGTGAGTGTCGGATTAATACTCCATGTGATGGAGAATAAAACTACGATCACGTAGGAAAAAGAATCACGTAAAACGGATTCGTAAAATGAAAGTTATGCGTGTTTTAGTGCATAACAAGTTTGAGTTAGTATAGCTGGGAATGTGCAGCACCAGCTAAAGTTCAGTCTGTCGAAACAGGGGCGTCACGTCACGCGATGAATTAGGAAGTTCACCGTCACGCAATGCGACTGCGGTCGCGGGCCGCGAAAGAAACAGATCAACCTGTCGCGCCACGCGACAGGCTCAATATCTTGCAAAAATCTGTTTGTTGTTCGTTTTTGATATTCAGACTTGATTAAATACGTTATAAACTCGTATGACTAACCATTTCATGATCTATGAAATGTAGGTACATCTTGGAATGTCAAATGACGATCAAGCAAAAAGAAGGACCGAACACGATTAAGTTACATGCTTCCGCACATAGTTTTTGTCGTTATTTTTAAACATCGAATTTATACTAATCATGATGTAATGTTTTAAAATCTCTAAAAGATTTAATTTACCTGTATTTTCCATGTATATGAAACTAATATTGCATGTTCGTTTTCGTAAATTATACGAAATAAGTAAAATAACAGCAAGGGTGTTACATCTAAGATTCATGATTTCTTTGCAAATGGTTGAAAACTGAGGAACCTTCATCGTCTTGCCAAGTAGGATCATCCTGGTCTGTGTCGTCCCACTCGTTGTTCATGTTACGCGGCCTTAGCCGGCTATGCAGTGGGCGCCTTTGTTGCACGTTTGATGGATGATCATAGTAACTTCATGTCTCCCCATATGTATCGCGCGTGTCATGCACGCTTGGTCATTTCTGAGGGGGAGGTCTGCTGAACTTCCCTTGAAGGTTTTGGTGAGGGGGTGCCTGGCGGTCATTTCTGAGTTGGTGTAACGAGGTGCTGCTGGATTTTCATGTGATTAATGAATGAGAAACAAGTGTTAAAGTGATATACTTCTGTTTTCTACTTCATTCTCTCTGATTCTAATCTGTTTGAGTGTTTCCGCCACTCAAATAGTGTGTATTGACTCATATTGACTCATTTGGTCGGTCAAATCGATCCTACAATTGGTATCAGAGCCAGTTATGAGTAAATACACCTGAATCAGTTGGTTTTTCTACACAAAATTTGATTTCTGGACTTTTGGCAGGATAAAATGGACTGAATTTTGGATAGTGTGTGTAAAACTGAGTTTTAACAAACCCTTGAGAATACCAGATCTAAACTCAAAGTAAAACTGGTAAAAATGGCTTGAAAATCTGTTTCCGTTTGAACGAAGCCCTGGTTTTCCGTTTGAAAACTGACATTTCGTTTGAAATTGGTGATATTTCCGTTTGAACAACACAATCTCGTTTAAAAATTGCAAAAGTCTCAAACGTAATCTCTTGTATCGTTTGATATGAGGGATTCCGTTTGAACTTCTCATTTGAAGGAAGTTTGTTTTGGTGATTTCGTTTGAGGAATACACCTATTCCGTTTGAGAGTGTGATCACGTTTGAAAAGTGTTAAAAGCCAATTCCGTTTGAATGTCACCTGTTTGAAACTTAATTCCGTTTGAGGATCTGATTTTCTCATAAAAGTCCATAGTGTTCGTAATATTGTCCGAAAACCTGATTTTGTGAAAGACTTGTGTTTGAAAATTTGAAAACTATTTGGTAAAATTCTTAAAATGGAAAATCAAGATTTTTATAACTTCTTCACCGGCAGTGGTATAACAGCAGGGCAAACATCGGGTAGTATTGTTCAAAACGTGAATATGGAGAACGAGTTAGGGACGATGCAGAAACCACCTAAACTGATGAATATCGATGAGTATTCGGGTTGGGCAGGAAGATTTAAAACATGGGTTCAAGCAAACCACTTTGAATGCTGGTTGAAGATTGAAGAGAAATATGATCCTCCATTAGATGCTATGGGTCATCCAAAAGTGATTGGGAGTTTGACACAAACTGAGCAAGCAGATTTCAAAGCTGAAAAGAAGACGATGAGTATTCTTCAACAGGCAATTAAAGAGGATATCTTGGTGTTGTTACAGCATGATGATAATTCAAAATCTATTTGGAATAAACTGCAAACAAAGTTTGAAGGGAGTGGAGAGATGTTGAAAAGCAAGAAGGCTTTGATAAATAAATAATTTGACATCTTCACGGGTATGAAAGGTGAAACTACAAAACAATTGATTGAAAGATACTGCCATTTAGTTCTAGAGATGGGAAGATTGAAGATAACCAAGACTAATGAGGAGTGGATCGATAAATTGGCAGACACATTTCCATATGATGAGTGGGGAACTTATCTGCTGGTGTTAAAGAACAAAACAAGTTTTGAGAATATGAATCTTAGTGGTTTCATAGAGAAGATCGAAGCACATGAGTTAGAGTTAACAAAGATTAAACAGATGAATTCTGCAAAGATTCAACAGGATGTTTCGCTGTATTACAAAGGTAGTTCTCCGGCAACAACGAATCTAAGTCCGAAGATTCAAATAGGGTTTAGTGCAGATGTAACATCCGGTGCTTCATCTAGTACTTCAAGCAACAACAAGTCTTCACCATTTGCGAGTTATGAGCCAAACTACAAAGCTTCTGAACAAGCTACTCCACAAAGCTTTTCAAGCTCAAACAATCAGAGTCAAGGTCCAGGGATAATGTGCAACATTGCAGTAAACATTAAGAATGCTCAAGATTTTACAGAATCTTCTGCCAGACAGCACATTGCACTACTCGCATCAGTACTGGAATCGTACGAGAGTTTGGTGGCGAAAGAGGACTATGATCAAATATATCTGGAGGATCTCGAGTTGATAGACATCAAGTGGGGTATGGCTAGCTTGGTTAGAAGAGCTCAACGATTCATGGAGATTACAGGTCGAAACAATTTGTTAGGACCTGATCAAAAGCTTGGATTTGAAACTTCTAAAGTGACGTGTTTAAAGTGTAAAGAGAAAGGGCATTTTAAGAGAGAATGTCCAAACAGAGAGATCAACAATCACCAAAATCCTTTTACCAATGATTACTACAGACAGGCGATCTATCACAAGACAAATCAACAACCTGTCGTTCAAAGACCACAGATCGAGAACAAGCCAGAAAAAGCTCTCATAGTCAACCAAGATGATGAAAAGGTAGCTGAAGGATTCAGTTGGGATAAATACATCCCTGGCAGTGAGGGTAGAGGTTTGATTACTGAGATTGTGAAAGAACCAGAGAATGTTGCTGAGACAGAGGTTGTTTGTGAAGATGTGTCTGAGGAAAGTTCGGTTGATCTTGAAGAAGTTGCTGCAGAAATCTACTACTATTAATCCGAACAAGAGGTTTTAGCTAGTACTTTAAAATCAATTATACCTCCTAATGTGGTTGATTCTTTTGCAGGTATATTTAGCGAGCCAACAACCAGATTTTGCCCACAATACAAGGAGGAGAAAGCTCAGGTTGAAGAGATTATTGGTGTCTCAAAAGAAATGACTGAAGAGACATTGAAAGAGATTGCAGACAAAGCTTTGATGGCAAAATTGAAAGAGGTAGACACAGAATCTGTAAAACCAGAGTCTGTTGATACTGAGTCGGTCAAAGCAGAGTTAGGTCAAAAGGAGTCTGATGGGAAATTGGAGAGTCAGGAGGTCAAAACAGAAGGAGTGTCTGAGTCAGAGTATGATAATGTCGGTAAATAGGATGTTAACTTTGAACAAGAGTTAAAGGTTGTTGAAAAGATTGATTCAATCTCTGAAACTTCATGCGAAAACTGTTCAAAACCCTGCATGGAGTGTCTTGAAAAGGACACAAAGTTTCAGGAATTGAAACAATACACTGATGCACTGAAATTTGATCTGAATGAAGTAAAAGAAGCGTATGACAAGTTGGCTAAATCTATCAAAATGAGAGTCTTGAAAACGATAAAGCCACAAAATTGCTAAAATCAACAGTTCTTGAAAAACAAAAGGAAATCAACTTTCATTTGGACACGATAGCTTCATTGAAAAAGGAATTGGAGTTAACAAAAATTGAGAATGAAAGAATTGATAAAAAGTTGATGAGTTACGTTGCATCTTCATATGTGATTGAACAAAATGTCCCGCGACAACCAGATGCAACACCTGTGTTTAACAGTGTTCCACCCCCAATGTGGAATCATTATATTCAGAAGTATCCAGATGGGGTGGAAGCTGCTTTGAACCTCAAGTTGAGAACCATTGATGATGAGTTACCTGAGAGTATTGATGTTACATTCTCTCCGTCCGACACTGACAATGAGTCACATGTGATCAAGACCGTTGTTGACCAAGTGTTAGACGAAGAGAGTGATAACTCAGACTTTGAAACTGTGAAAACACATTTGGAAAATTCCAGTTCTGAATGTGAAGATGATGGTAACTTTTTGGACAAGTTTATACCAAAATCAGAAAAGGTTACGAATGATGATCCAATTATGGTGGTTTACACTATGATTGGAACTGACAAACTCTATTCTGATTTTGAGTATCCAATCCAGAATGCAAACATGAAAAATATTGAGAAGGTGTTTAAGCTTGTTGAGATTGATATTTCTGAAGTTAACAAAAATGAGTTCTTTTCAAAACCTAAAAAACCTTTTGTGAAACAAAGTAACCTTGGGAAGAATGCTTGGGTGGTTAACGATGGGTCAAACAAGAAAAATGGAAACAATTTTAAGAACAAAGGTATTGGGTTTGAAAAGAAGATGGCTAAACAAGAGGTTAAGCCAAAGGAAAAGATAAATGATGTGTTTGTCACGGGAATGAATTTTGTTGATGAAAAGGAATATATTTTCAGTCAAAAGGCCATTGATGATTTCAATGCAGCGAAAAAGTTGAAAGAAGAGACCTACAAATCTATTTTTGTTGAATATGACAAAAGAGTTTGTTATTGCTGCAGTGAGATTGGTCATATGGCGAAGCAGTGTACCAAAAAGTTTGAAAAACCCATTTTCAAGAAACCTATTGTGCAAAAACGAAAACTAAAAAATCGAACTGATGTTAAGGGTAAAAAACCCATGGTTCCCCCTGTTCGAATCTTAAAAAGAGGTAAATCATTGAAGTCCGAAGAAAAACCGAGATCAACTTTTGAAATTGGTGAATCTTCGAAAACTCAAAAGACTTCAAAGATTTACCCAAAAATGAAAGTTTTTGAAACTCAATCATGGGTGGCTAAAACAAAACAATCGGTTGAGGTAAAGAAAATGGAGAATGTGTTAAAATCTGAATAAAAAATGGTTACTAATGATGGTCAGAAATTTGAATTTGAATTGGACAAGTTTCTTGCAGAGTTTCCACCAATCAAAGAGAAAATTTCAAAACTAAAAGTTGAACCTGTTGTTCCAAATGTGATTTTCAGTATTCCGAAAGTTGATGAGAAGTGTGATATAGTGTTTGGTAGTGTTCCACAAGAAAAGAAGTCATGGGCTTCATTGTTTGAATAAATTTTCTATGATGAATGCAGGGGCTGCCGAGGTCGTATATCTCGAAGTGGATAATGGACAGCGGAGCGTCAAGACATATGACAGGAATGCTAGCATTGCTTTATGACGTTAAATCCTTGAACGGAGGATACGTGGGATTTGCTGGGAATCAGGGAGGAAGGATTGTTGGTCAAGGAACTCTAACGAATGGAGTCATTTCATTTGATAAAGTGAACTACATAATAGAACTTGAAAACAATCTATTGAGTATCTCACAGATTTGTGACAAGTCTTTCACCGTACATTTCACTAAAAATGAATGTCTTGTCTTAAAACCTGGTTTCAAAATTCCTGAAGAAATGGTGTTGTTGCGAGCTCCACGCGAAAATGACTTGTATATTCTTGATATGAGTGTCGCAACAACAACAGATTATCAAAAACAATGTTTTGTGTAAAAAACAAAAGCTTCTGAAAAAGAGTCGATAATGTGGCATCAAAAGATGGGCCACATTCATGTTAGGAAAATGAACTTTCTTGTACACAATGATTTAGTTGAAGGGGTAAATTTGAAAAGTTTTCATTTAAATGATGATTGTGTAGCTTGCAAGAAAGGAAAGCAAACAAAGAAGTCGCACCCACAGAAGTTGCTGAATTCAATCAGAATGCCTCTGAGAGACTCCATATGGATCTCTTTGGACCAGTTAATGTGCAAAGCATCAACGGTGACTTATACTATCTAGTAGTCACTGATGACTTTACTAGATTTTCTTGGGTGGTGTGCATGGAGAGAAAGGATCAAACGTTTGAGTCTTTGATGATCCTATTCAAGAAGATGGAAACATTGTATAAGGTGCCGATTAGAAGAATCAGAAGTGATAATGGTACGGAGTTCAAGAATAACCGCATGCTCGATTTCTGTAACGAGAAGGGAATTCTTCATGAATTCAGTGCACCATACACTCCACAGCAAAATGGTGTAGCTGAACGAAAAAACCGTACTCTAATTGAAACTGCTCGAACCATGTTGGCCGATTCAAAACTACCGATCCATTTCTGGAGTGAAGCTGTGGCAGCGGCATGCTATACATTAAATCGAGTGCTTACTGTGAAGAAATACAAAAAGACTTGCTTTGAACTTCTGCATAGATATAAGCCGAATCTGAAGTTTCTTGAGCCGTTTGGATCACCATGTACTTTCATTGATCCTGATGGCAAGTTTGGCGCAAAAAGCAATGAAGGTTTCTTTGTGGGATATGCAAGTCCGCTCAAGAGGGTGTTCGCACCATGCTTGAAGAAGGTAATTGAAGTTTAGCATGTATACTGTCAGAAGCATACGGCTCCACCTCAACTTCCCGGAGAAAGATTGCTTTTCGATTACGACAAACTCTGGGAGTCGTTCCAACTACCGACAGAGCCGAGTGAAGAGGAACTTGCTTACTTATACCAACAACAACAATCCATGGTACAAGATCAGATACCTAGACCGTTGGTGGTTTCTCAACCAGATGTGGATACAAACATTTCTACAACTAGTGCAAACGATCACGAGGCAGGTCCCTGTGGAACAGCTCACGAACCACCAAAGGAACTAGCTCCATCATTTGATCAATCTGATGACTCAGATTCAGAGAACGGTCCGATATTTGATGAGGATCCAAATGTTGCATCGACTGAAGCTGAGGATCACACCGGTGATCTAGATATCACAAATCTGCAATCGGAAGTTGTTGTGCCTGACACTGTCATGCCACGAACTCTTTCTTACCATCCTTCAGAGCAAATTATCGTAGATCTTCAGAGCGGTGTTAAGATGAGAGACCAGATTAATAGAGCACTTACTTGTTTTTATACATCTGTTGCTCCTTTACAGGAGGAATTCTCACTTAAATGTTTTATCTCGCAGATTGAACCTAGAACTTATAAAGAAGCTTTGACTGAAGATAGCTGGGTGAATGCTATGCAGGAGGAGCTGCAGCAATTTGAGAAGTTGGGTGTTTGGAGATTAGTAGATCTTCCTGAAAACCAGAAGCTGATCAAGACAAAATGGGTCTTTAAGTGCAAAAGGGATGATAGAGGCGTGATTGTGAGGAATAAAGCACGACTGGTAGTATAGGGTTTCAGCCAGCAGGAGGGGATTGATTTTACAGAATTATATGCCCCTGTAGCTAGGCTCGAGGCGATAAGAATCTTCCCAGCATTTGCATCGTGGAAAGGATTCAAAGTATACCAGCTAGATGTGAAGTCTAAATATGTTAAGTATGTATAGTATAGGGGGCTAGAATGTAATTTTATGGTGTTTACATGTAATTTCATTTGAAGGATGGCATGTCATCTTCAAACGTAACCCTAAGTAGTGATTCCGTTTGAACTGGGTCATGCCAGTTTCAAATGAAATCTTGTACCCTATATATATGGGTGTTTAGTTTCTCATTTGTAACGGAATAGCAGTTGGTGTAACGAGGTGGTGCTGGATTTTCATGTGATTAATGAATGAGAAACAAGTGTTAAAGTGATATACTTCTATTTTCTACTCCATTCTCTCTGATTCTAATCTGTTTGAGTGTTTCCGCCACTCAAATAGTGTGTATTGACTCATATTGACTCATTTGGTCGGTCAAATCGATCCTACATGAGTGATATGTGTGATGCTCGCGCGGGGTCCCCCATTGTTTGTTGCTTCGCCTTCGATGAACTCGTCAGTAGGATGGGGTTGGACGTGCGAGTTGTCCTCCCCCGCTCCTACTTGAGAGTGTGTACCGAAGCCGAAATCAGGTATTCCTTGACCAGCCATGATCAAGAGAACAGAAAAAAGCTCAGAAAAAATAAGATGAAGTGATTGTAAAAATCGGTGGGATCCAATGAAGAAACACGGAACCTATTTAGGGTTTATTAGTTGGGTTTATGTTTCAAACATGAGGGTTAATCTTCTTAATCCTTCCTGAGCTCGAGTGTGATCCTTCCTGCAAAACAGTAACACCGTTAAGCTCGTTAAGAGGGGAATATGGGGGTTTCCCTCTTAACCACTCTCCTGCGTGAGAATAAGTGACTGCTTTGAGGAAAATAAGTGTGTGTTAAGAGTGAGATTAGAGAGAGCAGAATGTTCAACCTGTGTATGAAGGTACCTATTTAAAACTGGAGTGGTGTAGAAGGAGATGGGCTGATGGGCCTTGGGCCTGAAGGCGACGACAAGGAATATCCGGCCTGTCTCACTGGTGACGACCGTTGGTGTCTTCTAGAAGATCCTCGGTGTTGGCGCACCTTGATTGGAGCCACGTGTCCAGGTTTTCATCCCTGTCGCCCTTCTGACATCAGCAGGTGAGTGGAGATCATGGGGCCGTTGTCGTCACCCCCTGATTGGTGCCACGTAGGCATCCTTGCGTACCTTTTGTCTCCTGCACAATTGTTAATCGTGGAGCACGATGGAGTACAGCCTGCTGGACGCTGATTGGCTTGCTCTTCTGCCACTCGTACCTTTGTCACTTCCTGAAATGGCCCTGCGCCGTAACTCTCGCGCGGCCTTTGTTGTGTGTACAACTAGCCGGCGCAAGGTTGTAGGAGTTGAGGGCTCTTATTTAGGATACTAAATGTGAAACTAATATTATCTCTTGTTTGGGCCTCGCGCGGGGCTCAGGTTTTACCTAAGTTGCCCGCGCGGGGACTGCAGATTAATCATTGAGTAAGGAGTATAGTCCAGCACCTAACCTGATTGGTCTGCATGGATTTTTGGGACCATACCCCTTCTGAAGTGTAGTTTATGAATTATATAACATTCAAGTTTCAAACATTTTTTTTCATCTTAGATTCTGAAACTTCAAAGATTAATGATTTGTTTTGAACAATATAATCTGATTTCAGCCGATTAAAACACAGAAAACAGTTCGAAAATGATGGGACAAATCTAAAATGTTCAAGTTTTCAACCATATCACACCAAAATCAACCGATTTCAACGAAAACCAACTGATTCAGTCCTAAAAATGTCAAAATTATTCCGATTTGTTTCATGATTACTTTCAGAGCATCCGTAGCTCTGATACCACTGTGAGGACCATGATCGCTCTTTGACTAATGCGCTCCAACCCGTTTTGGTAAACCTACACGCTACGTGCAGAATCCATGTGTGTAGTAGACATGAAGATCAAGCATACACCGTTAAAGTATGTTCTCATTGATGATTTAGCAAAATACAAAGCCAGGAGAAATTTGGCAGCAGTTCGGATCAGAATGCCAAATGTTACAATTGGTGAGAACCCAGTGCCCCTATATATAGACCTCAAGTGCCTTCGTACTAAGATATGGTGGCTTTCTTACGAAGCCAGGGCATGGTCTCACTTCAAACAAACTACACTAACATACCTCCCTTCGTATGAAGGTAGTCATACAAAATCAAACAAACATGTTCAAACATAAACATATACACATAAAGACTCAATACTTGACGAGGGCTACAGACATTTGCATCTACATGGGTTCAGTAGAGGATGCACCTTTTGTAGACCCAGCAGTGGTTTTAGGAGGGGTGATGATTGGTTGTCTAACATTTCTTGTTGACTTTCTCCTTTGTGAAGTGCCAATGTCCTCCTTTTTCTTCTGCTCAGTCTGTTCTTGTGTCTAAAGCTTTTGTCAACACATCTGCCAACTGCTCCTTAGTTGGAACATGATGCAGAGAAATCAAACCTTTTTCATAGCTATCCCTCACAAAGTGATGTCTGATGTCAATATGCTTGGTTGTTGAATGAGAAACTAGATTTTTAATGATGTTTTTAGCTACTTGACTATCCAACATGAGAGGAGTCTTTAATGCAGTTACACCAAAATCCAGCAACTGATTTTGAAGCCACAGGATTTGGGCTGTACAGCTTGCAGCAACAATGTATTCAGCCTCTACTGTTGATGTTGAAACCGCTGCTTGCTTTTTTCTTTGCCAAGAAACCAAGCAATTGCCTAGAAATTGGCACCCTCCTGAAATGGACTTCCTTGTAGTATGACAACCAGCAAAGTCACTATCTGAATAACTTGAAAGATCAATATTCCCATTAGCAGGATACCAGATACCAAGTGTGGGAGCACCTTTTATGTATCTGAATATCCTTTTCACATCTATAAGATTTAACTTTCTAGGTGCTGACTATGAACTTGCACAGACACATGTTGCAAGCATGATGTTTGACCTAGATGCAATTAGGTATAATAAAGATCCAATCATGCTTCTGTAAAGTGTTTGATCAACCAAGTCATCTTTGTCATCAATAGTGATCAGCTTTGTGGTGGCAATGGGTGTACTACATGACTTACAATCATTCACATCAAATTTTGTTAAAAGTTCTTTGACATATTTGCTTTGATGAATGAATGTACCAATTTGCAATTGCTTAACTTGGAGACCAAGAAAGCATTGAAGTTCACCCATGGTACTCATCTCAAACTTTTCTGTCATGAGTTTCCTAAACTCTTCACACATGGAATTGCATGTGGATCCAAAAATGATGTCATCTACATAAATTTGGACAATCATCAATTCCTTTCGTTTCCATTTTAAAAATAGTGTTTTATCAATTTTACCGTTTTGTGAAGCCTATGGATAAAAGAAAGGTGGAAAGAGTTTCATACAAGGCCCTTGGTGCTTGTTTCAAGTCATACAAAGTTTTATTAAGCTTGTAGACATGATCTGGATAAATGGCATCTTCAAAACCAGGTGGTTGCATACATATACCTCTTCCTGAATCTTATCATAAATGAATGCACATTCATTTGATACACCTTGTTGTTGTGGTTGACAGCAAAGGCTAAGAACAATCTGATGGCTTCCAATCTTGCTACAGGAACAAATGTTTCATCATAATCAATGCCTTCTTTGTAACACCCCGTGTTTTCATAAGTGAAAGTCAAAGTCAAGGTCAAAGTCAACGACCGATTTCGCGCGACTTGACTCGTAGAAATGTCTTTATTTTAATTATATTATGTGGAGTAAGTGTTGTTACTTGCAATAATCGAATCGTGTTAATCATATTTTAATCGACCCACGACTGTGAATCATAGGCAGTAACAATGCGATAAAGTTAATCAACTAATAATCAAGCTATGCTAATCGAATCAACATCGAATCGCAACTCGAGCTATGTATTTTACTTGTCATTTATACGTGTGTGTGTGCCTTACGTGTTACCTGTGCATGTTTATTTATGTTTTGTTGTGGTAATCAAGCGAACCCAATCGAACTCGAAGTCTAACTCGAATGTAAACGAACCCGAACCCGAATTCCGAATCGAACCATGTTATATACGAAGTAGTTGGGACTAAAAGTAATTTGACTAGGAAACCCTATCGAATCGCTCGCAATCGAAACCGAAGCGTCGTCGCACCGAACGCACCCTTCAGTCGACATCCGGACGGATGGTCCATCCGCACGGATTGACAATCCGCACGGATTGCCAATTCGCACGGATGACCCATCCGCACGGATAAACAATCCGGGTGACCTGCAATCCGCACGGATCACCCTTTCCCCTTTTGGCACCCTATAAATAGCCGGGTCACTCTCCAAACTTTCCACTTTTGGCAAGTGACGTCCGACCTGCACGCATTCTTCACCTTTTCTCCGATTTCTCTCAATCCAGGTAAGATCTTGCTCTAAATCTTGTACATTCTTGATCTATACACACATCTACACCTTTCTATCTTTCAAATCTCAACTTTTAACCATGAAATCATCAAGATTTGAGGTATTCTAGGGTGACGTCATCATGAAGTTCTCATGAACTTCAAGTGTGACCTCATTCCACCAAGAATAACTCGGATCTGAATGATTTCCACAAGATTTCACAACAACTTCACCTAAATCTAAACTTTTCTAAGGATAAAAGGGTTGAAAGAAATAAACTCAAGTTTTCTCCTTCTTTTACCCTCAAAAACGGTACGAATCGGATCAGTTCTAGTCTTCCACTCAATATTAGTGATGCACTAGCCCTAGATCTGGATTCTACCCACAAGACACCTGATTTCGGGTTAAACCGGAATGACCATTCTGAGTCACCGACAGGCCTCGAGTTAGGGTGGTTCCTAGCCGACTTAGTCATGTGAGTAAGAATACAATTCCAAGTGGTTGCCACGTAATCAGAACGTCTTGATAAAACGACAACAGAAACCAAGAGTAGACGAATGGAACAACCAGAACGGGAGGCTGTCCGCACGGACAAGTTATCCGCACGAACAAGTTATCCGCACGGACAGACGATCCGGACGGGTTGTCACCCGGACGAACTACACTTGGGACCCACATCCAAAACGAGGTTTGAGTATCGACGAATGAATAATCCGGACGGACGACCTCTGAATGGATTACTCTTCGGATCATGAGATACTAAGACCTTAAACAATTTCAAACAATGTTCATCCGCACGGGCAAGTTGTCCGCACGGACAGACTATCCGGACGGATTGTCTTTGTCCATACGAACAAACTATCCTGATGGATTACCATCCGGATGGATTCCACTAATTTCATCAAGTGACTCAGCCTTAGAAACGTGTCCGCACGGAATACCATCCGGACGGATTGTTGTCCGCGCGACCGGCTTGAAAGGCCTATACTTAAATGTTTTCTAAATGCTACAACAAAAACTTCAAAGCACAAGCCATCATACACAAACACATCCTTAGGAAGAAACAATCCACTGGAATAGTTATCCGCACGGATAAACCATCCACACGAGTGACCAATCCGGACGGATTACCATCCACACGGATTACTCACTCGCACGGATAACTTACTCGCACGGATAACTAATCCGCACGATCAGCTATCCTACCCGCTCTCACTCTATATCGTTTTACGCGCCACTTATCATTTCGTTATCAAATCTATTCAGGCTAACCGTACTCGCTGAAAAGCGCTCCCTTCAATCCATAATCGCTGTGAGTATACTTGAACCCCTTTTGCTTTTAGCACTTTTGGGTGTTACATACGTTACGAATATTCAAACTACAATTATCACACTACTCAAGCTATTTTAACGCTAACCATTAATGCATGTTATACGTGGCTTATGAACGCTTGTTTGTTATGTTTACACATGGAATGCTGTCTACCTGCCTTAGCAACGATAGTACTATAGTTTGGACTCAGCACCCGTTCACACGGGGGTTGTTAAGGATCTTTTACTTGCATGAATTACGGTGGTAATCATGTATTGCGAACTGCCTCGGGCAGTCAACCCGCAGTCATTGGTATCGATGGATCTATGTCGATAACTAACGTGCTTCATTTCACTATGTGTACGTGCTGGTTATGCGTAAACGAATTCGAACTCTATATGCTATTATCAAACTTGTATGCTCACCTTTAGATTTTATGTATTGACTTTATTTTAACGTATGTGACAGGTGTTTAGGTTGCTTGTATGTTCTTTGTGCTGTGATGAAATCGAAGCTAGGAACTGGAGTCCTAGAAACCAATAAATAAAATTAGTCATGTTTAAATCTGAGTTGTCGGAACAGAACACTTGTCTTGATGTTTGTCTGTAATAATTATTTAACTATTTGAGATACGGTATGGGACGTATTATTTAAATTAAATGGTAATGATAGTTGTTATGGAGACTTCTGGGCAATCTGTTTCGCTCAGTGCCATGCCCCGATGATTCCGCCATCGGTTGGGGTGTGACAGATTGGTATCAGAGCCATAACTATAAGGAATTAGGCAAGACTTGACCTAGTCTGGGTCAAAGTCTTAGAGACCTAGACTATAGTTAGGAACCAACAGACCCACTCGCGCGTATGCATAAACTCGCCACTATCACTCGCTCTTTTCGCTTATTCTACACTCGAAATTTTAATTATGAGCAAGCACGGAGGCCGAGAATAGGTGTGAAAACCACAAACTCTCGGCTAAAGTCGCTTAATCAACTTGCATTTTAACTACAAACGGGGAGAATTATGCCAAATTAGGAGTGAAATCCATATTTTGATGAATAATCTCCTCCATTCTATCAAATTAGGGACGAAATTGTTAAGCCAGGGGTGAAACCCTAACCTTGACAACTTGTTCCGCGCATTTTACAAACTCTCACCAAGGTCGCAACAGACGATCTGTAGTCACCATAAAACTAACGGGATTCCCGCCAGACACCCAAGAATCGAGGCTAAGGCACGATCCTGAAAGTTGAAAGTGCATAACAGATCCCCTGTGAATAATTGAACCACCTTGGTTAGTCGAAGTCTACTAGCCGCAGACAATCTATTCTTGATTTTATGTGTTTCAAGTTCTGAGTCAAAACTATTGACTCTGACGATTCGTCAATTTTATGTGAATTACGTGTTTTATGCTTATTTGTTAGCGTTTTGAGATACTACTGGTTTCGATCTAATGCCTTTTTGCTTACGCTACCCACACAACACAGTACACATCGTTAACAAATCGCTCACACTATACTACATTCGAACACTCGCGAACTTTGAATACTAGGTTTCTGTTTTCTGAATGCCTCTAGTGACTAAAAGCGTATGTGTTTTTTTTTCCTTGCTTCTGTGCTCTGAATGCTTAGGAATTATGTGATTATGTGCTCTACATGCTTATGTGACTATGCACCGTGTGTTACGCTGTTACGTGAATGTACGTGTTACTGAGCTTTAGTAAGTAGTAGACGTGTGAGGTGAGATTCGAATACAATGTGTTGAGTTCCATGGCGATGTCTATTGCAGACAATGTCGTCTGGATCCCGTCATGCTCTCTCTCGTCAGGAAAAGAGGGACAAACGCCTTGCTTCCATCATCGCGAAAAGTGTAGCTAAGGCCGTGAGTGATGTTTACGAGAACGCCAGCAAATCATCTGAGGAATCGAGGACTGAAGGTCCAAAGGCTGTCACAAGGCCTTTCAGTTTCAAACAATTCAAGTCGTGTGGGCCGAAAGAATTCACAGGCGAAGGAGGTCCTACTGCACTATTCCACTGGTTTGACTCAATCGAGGTTACTCTGTGACAAAGTGGTTGCCCTGATGACCTTCGAACTCTGAACGCTACCGGCGTCTTTCAGTTCTGTGCTCTAGACTGGTGGACGGCCGAGAGGAACAAGCGAGGGAATGATGCAGCCTACGGTCTGTCGTGGGATGAGCTCAAAGAAGTCATGCTAGAGGAATTCTGCCCTCCTCACGAACGTCAAAAGCTTGAAGATGAATTTTGGCACATACAACAGAAAGATGGTGACAATGCTGGTCTCACTGCTCGCTTCAAACAGCTCAACATTATCTGTCCCGACCAGGTCAAGACTCCCGATATGACCATCAAGAAGTACATTCGAGCCTTGCCCGACTGCGTTGCTGATTTCGTGCAAGCGGCTAAGACTACCACGATCGAGGAAACCTATCTACTAGCCGCTGAAATCAATGACAAAAGGGTTAAGGCTGGGGTATGGGATAAGACCTCCAAGCATCTGCATCAAGCTACCACTACCGCACCGACTGTTTGATGTGTGTAAAATGCAACATATAAATTACATCGAATGAGGCATAAAACTAACCCTTTTTAAGTACTAATGTTGGAAAAAGGGTGTTTTTGTCTTCCTTTTGTATTTTCAGGATTAAATGAGCTCAAATTCACAAAAGAAGCAAAAAGACAGCTAAATCTAACATAAATACAAGGAAAGGAACATAAGTGGACTGCCCGACCCCTCAACGGCAACTTCCCAAGCAAAATAGAGAAGGCAGAAGACTGAACACGCCCCGTGCTCAGCCAGCACGGGGCCGTGCCCAAGAAGCAGCAGAAAAGACAAACTTATAGAAGCTTCTATTGCCCACCACGGGCCGTGCCCAGCGAACACGGGGGTGTGTCGAAAGTACAGCAGGCGCATTAATTGTAATTGCGAATTACAATTAATGAAGAGAGAGATTCTCAGACAGGCACGGGGCCGTGCCCAGCGGACACGGGGCCGTGCCCAGCCCTCTGTTCAGCCTATAAATAGGAGTGCTTGGTTTTATTTCAACTCATCCCTTGGCACACCACCTCTCTCACACTTCATCCACCACCCACCACCACCATAACACCATCATCCACCACCACCATCCATTGTCCATCGTAGAGTGTGTGAGTCGTCTCGGGATCCAAGATTGATCGTAAGAGTTCTTGACAATCAAGGCCATGTTTGCCTAAGTCTCTTACATCACTTGGTGAAGACAAAGTGTCTAGTATAATACTTTTTATTTCTAATCTTTTGCACTTTTTATTTGGTTTTGTATTAATGACTTTAATAACTAGTTACTTATGTTGAAGGTGATCTTTCCTTATCGTTTGTCCGTGGTGTCTTGGCATTATTTTACTGTCTATATAAAATAAAGGATTTTCACCATTCATATCTCCACGGTCTATATGGAGGTATGTTGGCTACCTGGTCGGGGGTTAAGGGAACGGTTTGGTAAAGGTCTTGCCATTGTTCAGCGTTTAGAGGTCCTGCAATAGACCTGGGTCAAATTTAGTAGGACCTCCTTCAATGCTTCACGGTATTGGATGGCGGGGGTCCAAACTCTTTGATCCCCTCATAAGTTAACTACTATTAATACTATAACCCGGCTATTTAGGACTGTATCCCTGCTGACTCAGACTACTTAGCCGAGGGTAACGTCACCGCCAAAAGCGGGGCCTACCATAATACTGCATTAATAACTTAATTCATTATCTTCCAATAATCCACCCTTTTAGGATTGTATCCTTGCTGACTCAAACTACTGGGGTGAGGGTAACGTCGCCTTCAAAAGAGGGGCCTACTACAATAACTAAGATTATTTTTATACTAGATACGAGTCGGAACCAAGTGATTCATCTTGTCTATCTGTTTTTCTTTTTATTATTTTTATTTTCAGCATTTTAGTTAGTTTTTATTTTTCTTAGTTTAAAACATTTTTCTAAACTTTTTATTTTGATTAGACGTTGAGGATAAACCGGTACTAAAAGCTCTTGTGTCCTTGGATGACCTCGGTATCTTACCAACGCTATACTACGCTCACGATGGGTGCACTTGCCCATATGTGTGTTTAGTGTTAGTAAAATATCGTGTTTTATAAATTTAAAACTTGGCTAAAAATAAGTGTTAAAAGGGCTTAAAATATACACCTAATATGTATAACACTTCGCACGCACCAAGTTTTTGGCGCCGCTGCCGGGGACACAAGGATTTTAAGAAAGCTTAAAATCGACGGCCTAATCAGTTTTTCAAAACCTTTTTAAACGCTCGCACATTTTTTTTTTCTGCATTTTAGTTTAGATTTGCATTTACAGTAACCTGTACACGGGGCCGTGTTCACTGAACACGGGGCCGTGCTGCACATTTTCATAAAAATACCCAGTAACAGTAGCTTGAACACGGGCCGTGCTCACTGAACACGCCCCGTGCTCAATGAAATCAGTAAATTTAATTAAAACGCCCAGATACAGATCCTGAACACGGGGCCGTGCTCACTGAACACGGGGCCGTGTCCAGCCTCTGTTTCCGTTTTTCTTATTGTTTTCTGATCTCGAGACTCGGTTGTGGTCTGCTGAGTGATTCTTATGGATCAATACTCAGGAGGGTACAACTACACCTATGAGGAGGATGATTATAGAGGTAATTATTGCACTAATTGTCGTAATGCACGCTCGATTCAAAATAATCACTCATATCAACCATCCAATTCATACACCTACTATGAGGAGCCCAGGTACGAGCCATCAACTTCATACACAACCTATGAAGACCAAAGGTATGAACCTCCTCCCTCATACTCATATTTTGATGAACCAAGGTATGAGCCTTCTTACTCATACTTTGAGGAACCAAGATATGAGCAACCACCTTCATATGCTTATTATGAGGAACCATGGCGTGAACAACCCACCTCATATAAGTATTATGAAGAACAAAATTACGAACCTTATCCATCATATGCTTACAATGAAGAACAATGGTGTGAACCATCTACTTCATATGGGTATTATGAGGAACAAAGGGTCGAACAACCGGATTCAAGCTTAGAAAATTCCGATTCTTTTTCTATAAACGAAGTGACCGATAGGATATTAGAACACATTAGAGTTATCGATCGATGTATAAAAGAAGCTCGCGCAAGGGAAGAGGAGTCCCGCGCAAGAGAAGAATTAAAAAAGGAAGAGATAACTGAAAATGTAAAAATGGAAGAACAAATAAGTGAAAAACCGACACATGTGATAAACAACGAAAAAGGTGAGTCCGACAACGTTAAAATTCAAGAAGAGTCTAATTTTGAAGAAATTAATCTCTTGTCACCTTCTTTCGAAAACCATTGTTTAGTATCCACTCATGCTAAGTTTTTAAAAGAGTTAAACACTAACACTAAAATTGACGAAAGGGTAAGTGTTAAGTTAACTAATGATCAAACTTCACTAATAAAAGAAGACCCATTTGAAATTAACATTACACCGGTTCCATGTTTCTTTCAAAATTCGTTTATTAGTAATGTCACAATCGATAAAGATCTTTATGTTAACATAATGCCTAACTACATTTTCGAAAAATTAAGTATTAGTGATTTTTCTCCACTTCAAATACCCATTTTTCTATCCAATCGGAAAGTAATAAAATCAATCGGTATAGTTGAAGATGTCTTGGTTCAAGCAAATCAAATGGTGACCCCAACCGGCTTTGTCATCCTCGATGACGCTCCTCTAGTGTTGGGACGACCATTTGTAAAAACACACGAAGCTTTGAAAAACCGGAAGTTCAAAAATCTACCTCTTCAATTAGGGGCATTTAAAAGAAGTGTCGATCTCGAACGATCAATGAAATATCCATTCGGAAATAATGACCCCCTAATTGAAGATGAAGATGAACCACCCGATACAAGTGAAGAAATTGACCACGTTGTTGAAGAAGAGGTCGCCATAGAACAAACTTTTAAAGTTCTTGATCGAAATGAGCAACCAAATAAGGAGTCTCCCAAAGACCCACCACTTGAGCTCAAAGAACTTCCAAAAGGTTTGGAATATGCTTTTCTAGACAAGGATGGTAATTTACCTGTAATTATTTCGTCTAAATTAGGTAACTTAGAAAAAGAAAAATTAATTAATCTTTTGAAAAAAACACAAAAATGCAATAGCTTGGAAACTTGTAGACATAAAAGGAATTAGTCCTTCTATGTGCACACACAAAATTTTGATGAATGATGACTACAAATCGGTCATACAACCACAACGTCGAGTAAATCCAAATGTTCAAGAAGTGGTTAAAAACGAGGTCATCAAACTACTTGACGCCGGACTTATCTATCCTATCTCCGATAGTCCTTGGGTGAGTCCCGTCCAAGTAGTTCCAAAGAAAGGAGGTATGACGGTAATAACTAACCAGAAAAATGAACTAATACCAACGAGAACCGTCACAGGATGGAGAGTATGTATAGATTATAGACGATTAAATGAAGGAACAAGAAAGGATCACTTTCCTTTACCCTTCATTGATCAAATGTTAGAAAGATTATCCGGTCATAAATTTTATTGTTTCTTGGATGGTTTTTCAGGTTACTTTCAAATCCCGATAGCGCCCGAAGACCAAGAAAAGACAACTTTCACATGCCCCTATGGAACTTTTGCTTATCGACGCATGCCGTTTGGTCTATGTAATGCCCCAGCAACATTCCAACGTTGCATGGTAGCTATTTTCCATGACATGATAGAAAAGACAATGGAAGTCTTTTTGGACGACTTTTCTATCTTTGGGGATTCATATGACCAATGCCTCGATAACCTTGAACGAATGCTATCCCGATGTGAGGAAACTAACCTCGCCCTTAATTGGGAAAAATGCCATTTCATGGTAACGGAGGGAATAGTACTCGGTCACAAGATCTCAAGCGAAGGAATGGAGGTGGATCGAGCCAAAATAGATACCATTTCTAGATTACCACCTCCATCCTCCGTACGAGCTATCAGAAGTTTCCTAGGGCATGCCGGATTTTATAGACGGTTTATCAAATATTTTTCAAAAATCTCAAGACCTCTAACAAAATTACTTGAAAAAGATGCTCCTTTCATCTTTGACAATGATTGCAATCAAGCATTTCTCACCTTAAAAGAAATGTTAGTCAATGCACCTATCATGATAGCACCTGATTGGAAATTTCCTTTCGAAATCATGTGTGATGCTAGTGACTTTGCAGTTGGAGCTGTCTTGGGACAAAGAAAAGAAAAGAAAAGCATTTCCACCCAATTTATTATGCTAGTAAAACACTTAATGATGCACAAGAAAATTACACAACAACTGAAAAAGAATTACTAGCTGTGGTATTTGCTTTTGATAAATTTCGTTCTTATCTTGTTCTTTCTAAAACTATAGTCTATACAGACTATGCAGCCATTCGATATCTCTTCAAAAAGCAAGACGCAAAACCACGTTTGATTAGGTGGATTCTACTCCTCCAAGAATTTGACATTGAAATCAAGGACAAAAGAGGAGCAAAAAATACCGCAGCAGATCATCTTTCACGCTTAGAAGACCCAGCTTTGGAAGCAACCAGGGACGAGCAAATCAACGAAAAATTCCCTCTTGAGTCCCTGGAAATGGTGGAATACAAGGAAGAACCATGGTACGCCGACTATGCTAACTACCTAGCTAGCGGTATAGTCGCAAAAGGGTGGCCACATCATCAAAGAAAAAAATTCTTTGCCAATGTGAAACACTACTTTTGGGAAGATCCATATCTTTTCAAAATGTGTGCCGACCAACTCGTCCGACGATGCGTACATGGTAGTGAAGCACGAAGAATTCTCCGCCATTGTCATGAAGGTCCATACGGAGGACATCATGGTGCTGCTAGTACCGCACGAAAGGTATTCGATTCAGGATTTTATTGGCCAACCATTTACAAAGACGCCCAAAGTCTTGTAAAAACATGTGATGCTTGCCAAAGAACAGGTAATATTTCTTCCAAAAACGAAATGCCACAAAATGGCATTCTTGTTTGTGAATTTTTTTATGTGTGTGGACTCGACTTTATGGGACCTTTCCCACCATCGAAAGGAAACAAATATATACTTGTGGCAGTAGATTACTTGTCTAAATGGGCCGAGGCCGAGGCACTTCCAACAAATGATGGAAGGGTCGTGGTAAAATTTCTGAAAAAATTATTCTCTCGTTTTGGCACACCTAAAGCTTTAATAAGTGATAGAGGTACCCATTTTTGCAACCATCAACTTGAAAAAATTTTAACAAGATATGGGGTCTATCACCGGGTCTCAACAGCATATCACCCTCAAACAAACGGACAAGCCGAAGTGACTAATAGAGGTTTAAAACGAATACTCGAAAAAACTGTAGGGTTAAATAAAAAGGAATGGGCTGATAAATTAGATGATGCTTTATGGGCTTTTCGAACTGCTTATAAAACAACAATAGGTACAACCCCGTATAAGCTAGTCTATGGAAAAAGTTGTCATTTGCCAGTAGAAATTGCACACAAAGCCTACTGGGCAATCAAAAATGTAAACTTGGATTTAGAATTTGCTGGTAAAAATCGATTTTGTCAATTAAATGAATTAGACGAGCTTAGGAATTATGCATACTCAAACTCTGAAATTTATAAGGAAAGAATGAAAAATTTGCATGACAAACATATTAAACCTAATGAATTTCGGGTAGGGGATCTAGTTCTTTTGTTTAATTCACGACTTCGATTGTTTCCTGGTAAATTAAAGTCTAGGTGGTCAGGACCTTTTTCCATCACCCATATTTTTCCACACGGTGCAGTAGAAATTAAATCTCGAAATGGGCCACCATTTAAGGTCAATGGCCAACGGCTGAAACTCTATCAAGGGTTCATTGAGGATGAGGAAGAAGAGATCTCGCTTCAAACAGTGGAAGAATAAAAACATCATGCCTGGTAAGTTACGAACGATTGAGACGACAAAATAAAGCGGTAAGTTTTCTAACCATAGCTCATGGGAAAACGGGGCACTCACACGTGCACTAAAAAAAAAAAAAAACTTGCTCGGCACGAGGCCGTGTCCGCTGGACACGGGGCCGTGTTCGCGCTGCAGACGGGATAAAACCCCTTTTCAAAACAGTTTCTTCATTCCACACGCCCCGTTTCCCCACAAAAGCTCTGGTTCCAGGCGATTTTTCGCAAAATTTCAACGTCTCCTATCGATCTAACAACATCAAGGTATGATTCTATCACTTTTAGTAGTTAGATTAGTTACTTGCATGTAGTTAAAACACCAAAAATTTGGGGAAAAATCTAGGGTTCTTGAAGTTCATCCGGATCAAACCTCAAATTTTTGTTTATATCTGTTTGCATTTAGTTAGATTAGTGTTAAGGAAAGTAAATACACTTAATTTGTTCATAGATTCACCCGATTTCTTGCAAAAACCCCAAACCCTTGTCCTTGAACCGAAAAAGATAAAATTAATAGGGTAAACGGGTTATTTTGGGAAAAACAGCACTTAGGGTTTCATTTTCGGGGGAAACCGCACCTATTGGACCAAAAATTTTCAAGTTTTCGAAACCGGGTCGAAAAATGGGATTTTTGAGTAACAGACCCCTGGACACGGGGCCATGTCCGCTGGACACGGGGTCGTATCCAGCTCGCTGTTTGCAGTTTTATCCGAAAACATTTCTGTTTCGTGCTAACTTTTGGTGTATTCTTGCAGATGGCCAGGAAATTCACAAGATTCAACGCCAATGAGCTAGATGCAAGAGCTCGATACGAGCTTCTTCAAACAAGGCCCGAGGAATACCCGAGGCAAGCTTGCACAGAATTGCTAACCATGGTGAATCAAATTGACCGTTTCAACAACATCGTCACGGGACCACTCAGAGTCGCCCTAACAACTCGACTCCGTTCCGTTCATGAATGCACCTTAGAATTTTACAACACCTTTGCATTCACTTCAAGGTGCGACCCGTTCGATAATGACGGGGTGTCATTCCGGTGTGGCGGAACAAGGTATTCGATCTCTATGGCACAATTTGGGTCGATTATCGGGTTGTATGCGGAAGAGGAAGCGGGAAACGAAGAAAATACTGGGGGATTAAGAGAGATCGAAGACAACGAACGCCAAGCCATGTGGGCTCAAATTGGAGAAGGATTTTACAATCCGAGCAGCACTAAGAGTACAAAGCTGAGGGATCCGCTCTACAGATACATCCATAGGCTCCTCGGCTATTCTCTTAGCCAAAGGCATGAAAGTAGTGGCGTCGTTGGGTTAAGAGATTTGCTTGTCCTCCACTGCATCCACAACCGCAGGCTGCTCGATGTTCCATTCCTCATGCTCCGAAACATGCATCACAACCGCCTTGCTAGTGCACCGACTCCTATTTTCTTTGGGGGATGGGTGTACCGTCTCTTCAAGCACTTCGCCCACATACCTAGGTCATTTGAGAGAAGCCCATGGTCGGGTACGGTGGATATTCACATATGCCACTCAATGAACCTAATTTATGAGGCCGAAGACGGGACGGTAACCTTTCAAAGGATGCAAGGTCATGCATGGAACCCACAAGAAGCGCTTGACCTCCCAGCTCCGCAACATCATCAGTACCAGTACCAACCCCACGGTGATCCGGGCCAATCATCCTCCTCGGGAGGCGGTTTTCCTAACTTTCAAAGTTTGCATGATTTGTTGCAGGAAAACCTTATGTGTACTAGGAACACCTACAACATGGCGAGCAACACCTACCACCGGGTCGGAGCTATCGAGAGAAACCTATCCGAGATCCAAGACGATGTTGGATACATACGAGACCACATTGCACGCCATGGAGGGGATGATGACGATGATGATGATGACGATGCTATGGAGTAGGTGAGAGGAGCAGAGGAGGAAGTGGTTGGTTGATGACTTCCCAGGTTAACCCTTTTTCACTATCGAACAATTGGTGGCCTGCGTGCCAAATGTTGAACAATTTACTTTCCTTGACTTCTTTTATTTTCCGTTTTATTTTTCTTTTTCTACTTTATGCTTGGAACAATTAACTATGGTAATGTAGGATGTTTGTGTTACTTGGTGTGGTAGTAAGTGATGACACAGGTACAAACCGAGGCTTGGAATGCTAAGCCTCAGCACTTATAGGACCAGGATGGAAAAGACGGGGGAAGAAACCTGTTTTTCAGGCTTACAGACTGTCCACACGGGGACGTGTCCAGCCAACACGCCCCCGTGCTCACCTCCTAGACCTGCTGTTGGGTTACTGACCTGCAGATTTTTGTCAGACACGGGGCCGTGTCCACCCAACACGCCCCCGTGTTCACCTTCTGTAAGTTTTCGTTACTGGCATCTGAACACGGGGTCGTGCCCACTCAACACGGGGTCGTGTCCAGGCTGCCAGTAACACAATTTTTTTTTTGCTTTTTACACCTTTTTACACATTCAATCAACCTAAGATTTATTTTTGGGACACATTGAGGACAATGTGTAATTTAAGTGTGGGGGGGATGCTAAAACCTTGAATTTTTTCAAGTCTTAAATACAAGCCTTACACAAAACTCTATTGGAACTGCCAATCACCCCAAATTTTTTCAAAAATTTCATTTTTTTTTTCTAGGTTTAACTCGGGAAATTCAAGTTCTCAAAAAGGTTATATTTTTACAAATTTACAACCGATAGCGTAGTGATAAAAAGAACCAACATAAGAAAATTATGAAAAGGCATGACAAACTTAGTTAAAATTTGATTATATATACTTGATCACATAAAAACCCATTCCCACATAAGTGAGTATTGAGGCTTTATTGAGCATACAAATTTACATATCATTAGACTAAATGCTCATTTTTCGTTTCTTGTGTGAATAGCCGCTTGGTTCTAACGACTCTAGAACTTGCCATGATGATACATTCCCGGTCCTTATCAACTTAAACTCGAGTAAGTAAATGATGGAGGCATTAGGACTAACCCTTTTTTTTTATTTCTACACCGTTATTTTTCTTTTTCTTTTACCACCTACCCAAAAAAATCCCCCTAGTTAACCCCTTTGAGCCTAAACCTTTTCATTTCATCACCCCAAAAAAAAAAAAAAAAAAAAAAAACCCTTTTACCCACCAAATTTTTTTTTTATTTTTAACCCTTTGTTTTAGTAACAAGTTCGGTTTTTCGTAGGATCGTTCAAAAAAAATGTGTTGATGATGAAGCAAAAAGAAAATAAACAAACAAGTTCATCAAAAATAACTTTGTTTGAATAAAAGGTTCATCAAAATAAAAAGTTACAAGAATAGAAAATCTTACGAAAACCGACATTTGTTACGCTTTTCGCCTTTTTTCTACTAACCACTAACCACTATCCCAACCACCTACCTGTAACCCAAGCCTAACCCTTAACCCATAAAGTCCTCTTGATATTTACAAAGGTATAAAAGTTAAAAAGGAGGAGGATTGATTGCTTGGCAAGCTTATGGTAGGAATAAGTTCCATGCTGCTCTCGAGCGATTCACTAAAAATACACCTTCGGCCGAGTGTGAGTGATTTCTCCCGTGAGGTATGTGAACTTGTATATAAATGGAATTTTAAAAAGGCATGTTATGCCCAAATAAGTAATTTTTCCTATGAAACGTTCTAAATAAATCATTACGAATAGGATTGTAAATAGATAAAAATAAAACCCAAAAAGATCTTGGATTCCCGACACTCTACGACAAGCACAAAACCTTCTCTTCTACCCATTCCATTTGGGAGTGTAAGCCACATATTAAAGAGTTTTACTTGAGGACAAGAAAAATTTCAAGTGTGGGGGTATTTGATGTGTGTAAAATGCAACATATAAATTACATCGAATGAGGCATAAAACTAACCCTTTTTAAGTACTAATGTTGGAAAAAGAGTGTTTTTGTCTTCCTTTTGTATTTTCAGGATTAAATGAGCTCAAATTCACAAAAGAAGCAAAAAGACAGCTAAATCTAACATAAATACAAGGAAAGGAACATAAGTGGACTGCCCGACCCCTACACGGCAACTTCCCAAGCAAAATAGAGAAGGCAGAAGACTGAACACGCCCCGTGCTTAGCCAGCACGGGGCCGTGCCCAAGAAGCAGCAGAAAAGACAAACCTATAGAAGCTTCTATTGCCCACCACGGACCGTGCCCAGCGAACACGGGGGCGTGTCGAAAGTACAGCAGGCGCATTAATTGTAATTGCGAATTACAATTAATGAAGAGAGAGATTGTCAGACAGGCACGGGGCCGTGCCTAGCGGACACGGGGCCGTGCCCAGCCCTCTGTTCAGCCTATAAATAGGAGTGCTTGGTTTCATTTCAACTCATCCCTTGGCACACCACCTCTCTCACACTTCATCCACCACCCACCACCACCATAACACCATCATCCACCACCACCATCCATTGTCCATCGTAGAGTGTATGAGTCGTCTCGGGATCCAAGATTGATCGTAAGAGTTCTTGACAATCAAGGCCATGTTTGCCTAAGTCTCTTACATCACTTGGTGAAGACAAAGTGTCTAGTATAATACTTTTTATTTCTAATCTTTTGCACTTTTTATTTGGTTTTGTATTAATGACTTTAATAACTAGTTACTTATGTTGAAGGTGATCTTTCCTTATCGTTTGTCTGTGGTGTCTTGGCATTATTTTACTGTCTATATAAAATAAAGGATTTTCACCATTCATATCTCCACGGTCTATATGGAGGTATGTTGGCTACCTGGTCGGGGGTTAAGGGAACGGTTTGGTAAAGGTCTTGCCATTGTTCAGCGTTTAGAGGTCCTGCAATGGACCTGGGTCAAATTTAGTAGAACCTCCTTCAATGCTTCACGGTATTGGATGGCGGGGGTCCAAACTCTTTGATCCCCTCATAAGTTAACTACTATTAATACTATAACCCGGCTATTTAGGACTGTATCCCTGCTGACTCAGACTACTTAGCCGAGGGTAACGTCACCGCCAAAAGCGGGGCCTACCATAATACTGCATTAATAACTTAATTCATTATCTTCCAATAATCCACCCTTTTAGGATTATATCCTTGCTGACTCAAACTACTGGGGTGAGGGTAACGTCGCCTTCAAAAGAGGGGCCTACTACAATAACTAAGATAATCTCTTAATTATGTGCAAAAGTGCGGAAATAATCAAAGGTTATACTAGATACGAGTCGGAACCAAGTGATTCATCTTGTCTATCAGTTTTTCTTTTTATTATTTTTATTTTCAGCATTTTAGTTAGTTTTTATTTTTCTTAGTTTAAAACATTTTTCTAAACTTTTTATTTTGATTAGACGTTGAGGATAAACCGGTACTAAAAGCTCTTGTGTCCTTGGACGACCTCGGTATCTTACCAACGCTATACTACGCTCACGATGGGTGCACTTGCCCATATGTGTGTTTAGTGTTAGTAAAATATCGTGTTTTATAAATTTAAAACTTGGCTAAAAATAAGTGTTAAAAGGGCTTAAAATATACACCTAATATATATAACACTTCGCACGCACCACTGTTGAACCCACCTCATCAAGCAACAAGAGAAAGAACAAGAGAAAGAACAGCTCCACCAGCAAGAACTGTGCGATCACTGCTGCCCCAGTTCAAACAGTACCATCTCAGCAGCGTCAAGTAGCGGCGCCTGTGGCCAATGCACCGCCTGCGAAGCGTACATATACTGGGCCGCACCCGCTCTGCCCTACTTGCACCTACCACCACCCGACAACTATTCAATGTCGCTTCTGTGCTCACTGCAATGTATACGGCCACTTTACCGCCAACTGCCGTATTCGTCAAGCTCCTGCCAATCAAGCTCTACTCACTGCCCCACAGGGTCAACAAGCTCCTCCGGCACCCGCAGTCAAAGCCAGAGCCTGCTTCTCATGTGGCGACCCGATTCATTTCGCCAACATGTGCCCGAACAGGGTAGTGAAACAAGAACCGCAACCACAGCAGCAGCAACAGCAACAACAGGCCGCACGCGCCAGAACTTTCAACCTCAACGTGCGTCAAGCCCAGGCCGACAACAACGTGGTCAATGGTACGTTCCTTGTGAATGGTATTTATGCTTCATGTTTGTTTGATACTGGAGCCGATAATTGCTTTGTGTCGCTCGAATTTGAGAAACTCCTTAGTCGTAAACGTTCCCGACTCTCCTCTGCATTCGATGTTGAAGTCGCTACCGGAAGAACCATCGCTGTTAATTCTGTTATCCGTGATTGTACTCTCGAGCTCAACAATCACATCTTTCCAATCGACCTTATTCCGATGCAACTCGGAAGCTTTGACGTCATAGTAGGCATGGATTTTCTTCGAGAAAACCATGCTGAAGTTGTGTGCTTTGATAAGATGATTCGTTTTTCGCTCGCAAACGGTGATTCATTGTGCGTTTATGGTGATACTACTTCGAAAGAGCTCAAGCTTATGTCATGCCTGCAAGCTAGCAAGTATCTCCGCAAGGAATACAGGGCTTTCTTGGCTAACGTTGTAGCAGCGGAGAAGGAAAAGAAAGAGAAGAAGGAAGTGAAAGACGTTCCTGTGGTTCAAGAATTTCCTAATGTTTTTCCAGAGGATCTTCCCGGACTACCGCCAAGTCGTGATATCGACTTTCGTATTGACCTCATTCCAGGAGCTAATCCTATTGCCAAAGCTCCTTATCGACTCGCGCCGTCCGAAATGCGCGAACTCTCAACCCAACTCCAGGAATTGCTTGAAAAAGTCTTCATTCGCCCGAGCACCTCTCCCTGGGGCACGCCGGTCCTCTTCGTCAAAAAGAAGGATGGGTCGTTCCGGATGTGCATCGACTACCGGGAATTGAATAAGTTGACTATCAAGAACCGCTATCCTCTGCCTCGAATCGACGATTTGTTTGATCAGCTACAAGGCGCTACGTGTTTTTCGAAGATCGATCTACGTTCAGGTTACCATCAGCTACGTATACAAGAGGAGGATATACCCAAAACCACGTTTCGCACTCGATACGGCCATTACGAATTCGTTTTCATGCCTTTTGGCCTAACCAACGCACCAGCGGTTTTCTTGGATCTGATGAATCGCGTGTGTAAACCATATCTCGACCGTTTCGTCATCGTGTTCATCGACGATGGCTTGATCTATTCCAAGTCGAGAGCCGAACACGCGCAACATCTACGTTTGGTTCTCGAGTTACTCCAGGGGAACCAACTCTACGCCAAATTCTACAAGTGCGAATTTTGGTTGGGGGAGGTTCAGTTTCTGGGTCACATTGTAAATAGTCAGGGTATTCACGTCGATCCTGCGAAGATTGAAGCTGTTAAGAGCTGGGTTACGCCTAAGAACCCGTCTGAAGTCCGCTCCTTTCTCGGGCTAGCGGGCTATTATCGATGATTTATCGAAGGATTCTCGAAGATTGCTGTACACTTACCTCTCTCACACATAAGGATCAGCCTTTTGTCTGGGGAACCAAACAAGAGTCTGCCTTTCGAACCCTCGAACACTTGCTTTGCAATGCTCCCGTTCTCACATTGCCAGACGGAAACGATGATTTTATTGTCTACTGTGATGCTTCCAACCTTGGTCTTGGTTGTGTCCTCATGCAACGAGACAAGGTCATAGCTTACGCATCTCGACAGCTCAAAATCCACGAGAAGAACTATACAACCCATGATCTCGAGCTAGGCGTGGTTGTTTTTGCATTAAAGATTTTGCGACACTACCTGTATGGTACAAAGTGTATGATCTTCACCGATCATATGAGCCTACAACACATCTTTAATCAGAGGGAACTAAATATGCGTCAACGCCGATGGGTAGAACTTCTCAACGATTACGACTGTGAGATTCGTTATCACCCAGGCAAAGCGAAAGTTGTTGTCGACGCCCTTAGCAGACAGAGCTATCTGCTTAGCATTCGTAATGTTCCAGCCCAGCACAACCTCGAAACTCTCATCCGCGACGCCCAGCATGCGTGTTTCAACGAACGCACTTTGAAGAAGGAACGAATCTACCACGATGGGGCCCAGCTTGTGAGCAAATCGAATGGGATATTCCACTTTTTAGACCGAATTTGGATTCCCAAGCGAACCGAATTGCGACAGATTATCATGGACGAAGCCCACAAATCTCGGTATTCTATTCATCCCGGTGCTGACAAAATGTACCAGGATCTTCGTTATAGGTACTGGTGGCCGGGTATGAAACGGGATATCGCCCTCTACGTCGGAAAATGCCTAACCTGTGCTAGAATCAAGGCTGAACATCAAAGACCCTCTGGCTTGCTCGAACAACCACCAATTCCCATATGAAAGTGGGAGAGTATAGCTATGGATTTCGTAACCAAGCTTCCAACCACGTCATCAGGTCACGACAGCATTTGGGTTACAGTCGACCGTTTAACTAAATCAGCTCACTTTTTGCCAATACGAGAAGACTACAAGGTGGAACGATTAGCCCGAATCTACACCGACGAGATCATTTGTAATCACGGGATGCCTCGTGACATCATCTCTGATCGTGATGCTCGGTTTACTTCACGATTGTGGGAAACGTTTCAAATGGCACTCGGTACAACGCTTAATCTAAGTACCGCTTTCCACCCACAAACTGACAGTCAGACTGAAAGAACGATTCGTACTCTTGAAGACATGCTCCGTTCGTGTGTTTTGGACTTCGGTGGTAATTGGGATAAACACCTGCCGTTAGTCGAATTCTCGTATAACAACAGCTACCAGGCTAGCATTCAGATGGCACCTTTCGAGGCATTGTACTGGAGAAGATGTCGATCGCCTATTGTGTGGCACGAGATCGGTCACTCGCAACTAACCGGTCCGGAGCTGCTACAAGAAACGACAGACAAAATTTTCCAAATTCGAGACAACCTAGCGAAAGCTCGGGATCGACAGAAAGTTTACGCCGAAAAAAAGCGCAAGCCCCGTGAATTTGGCGTTGGTGACTACGTACTCCTAAAGGTATCACCTTGGAAGGGTGTAGTCCGATTCGGCAAGAAGGGAAAACTCGCGCCTCGATATGTTGGACCTTTTAAGATTCTGGAAAGGATCGGAAAAGTCGCTTACAGACTCGAATTACTGGAGGAACTTAGCAATGTCCACCCGACTTTTCACGTGTCAAACCTCCGAAAGTGCATCGCCGACCACGATTTACATGTCTCTCTAGATGATCTACAAGTGAACGAAACATTACACTTCGTGGAAAAGCCTGTCGAAATCATGGATCGCCAAACCAAGCAGCTCAGGCGCTCACGCATTCCTATTGTGAAGGTCCGATGGGAAGGCAAACGCGGCACGGAGTTCACTTGGGAACTCGAAAGCGACATGAAGACAAAGTATCCACAGTTGTTTAGTTAGAGAAGCGTTAGAGAGAAAGTGGCTTTGTGATTCTAGTGTTTTGTACGATCTCATACTAATCAATAAGAATCACGTATTAATACGTTCTTATGTGTTCGGTCTCGATCATGTACGGATTCCGCACGTCGCACGGTTGGTTCGCAATAGAAACGGAGTCAAAACCGGGACCTACACAATCCACGCACGATCACGGATTCCGCACGTCGAACGATCGTTGCGCAATCGTACGGTGTCAAAACCGATCCTACAATGGTCACGTTCGTGTACGGATTCCGCACGTTACGCGAGTCAAAATCGGTCCAATCGAAAAGTGCTCACATGTGATTCACGGCTTTGTTACGGCTTTCAGCTTAATTTCGGGACGAAATTCCCTAAACAAGGGGAGGCTGTAACACCCCGTGTTTTCATAAGTGAAAGTCAAAGTCAAGGTGAAAGTCAACGACCGATTTCGCGCGACTTGACTCGTAGAAATGTCTTTATTTTAATTATATTATGTGGAGTAAGTGTTGTTACTTGCAATAATCGAATCGTGTTAATCATATTTTAATCGACCCACGACTGTGAATCATAGGCAGTAACAATGCGATAAAGTTAATCAACTAATAATCAAGCTATGCTAATCGAATTGACATCGAATCGCAACTCGAGCTATGTATTTTACTTGTCATTTATACGTGTGTGTTACGTGTTACCTGTGCATGTTTATTTATGTTTTGTTGTGGTAATCAAACGAACCCAATCGAACTCGAAGTCTAACTCGAATGTAAACGAACCCGAACCCGAATTCCGAATCGAACCATGTTATATACGAAGTAGTTGGGACTAAAAGTAATTTGACTAGGAAACCCTATCGAATCGCTCACAATCGAAACCGAAGCGTCGTCGCACCGAACGCACCCTTCAGTCGACATCCGCACGGATGACCCATCCGCACGGATGACCCATCCGCACGGATAAACAATCCGGGTGACCTGCAATCCGCACGGATCACCCTTTCCCCTTTTGGCATCCTATAAATACCCGTGTCACTCTCCAAACTTTCCACTTTTGGCAAGTGACGTCCGACCTGCACGCATTCTTCACCTTTTCTCCGATTTCTTTCAATCCAGGTAAGATCTTGCTCTAAATCTTGTACATTCTTGATCTATACACACATCTACACCTTTCTATCTTTCAAATCTCAACTTTTAACCATGAAATCATCAAGATTTGAGGTATTCTAGGGTGACGTCATCATGAAGTTCTCATGAACTTCAAGTGTGACCTCATTCCACCAAGAATAACTCGGATCTGAACGATTTCCACAAGATTTCACAACAACTTCACCTAAATCTAAACTTTTCTAAGGATAAAAGGGTTGAAAGAAATAAACTCAAGTTTTCTCCTTCTTTTACCCTAAAAAACGGTACGAATCGGATCAATTCTAGTCTTCCACTCAATATTAGTGATGCACTAGCCCTAGATCTGGATTCTACCCACAAGACACCTGATTTCGGGTTAAACCGGAATGACCATTCTGAGTCGCTGACAGGCCTCGAGTTAGGGTGGTTCTTAGCCGGCTTAGTCATGCGAGTAAGAATACAATTCCAAGTGGTTGCCACGTAATCAGAACGTCTCGATAAAACGACAACAGAAACCAAGAGTAGACGAATGGAACCACCAGAATGAGAGGCTGTCCGCACGGACAAGTTGTCCGCACGAACAAGTTGTCCGCACGAACAAGTTATCCGCACGGACAGACGATCCGGACGGGTTATCACCCGGACGAACTACACTTGGGACCCATATCCAAAACGAGGTTTGAGTATCGACGAATGAATAATCCGGACGGGCGACCTCTGAATGGATTACTCTTCGGATCATGAGATACTAAGACCTTAAACAATTTCAAACAATGTTCATCCGTACGGGCAAGTTGTCCGCACGAACAGACTATCCGGACGGATTGTCTTTGTCCGTACGAACAAACTATCCAGACGGATTACCATCCGGACGGATTGTTGTCCGCGCGACCGGCTTGAAAGGCAGAGATACTTAAATGTCTTCTAAATGCTACAACGAAAACTTCAAAGCACAAGCCATCATACACAAACACATCCTTTGGAAGAAACAATCCACTCGAATAGTTATCCGCACGGATTACATGTCCGCACGGATAAACCATCCGCACGAGTGACCAATCCAGATGGATTACCATCCGCACGGATTACCATCCGCACGGATTACTCACTCGCACGGATAACTTACTCGCACGGATAACTAATCCGCACGATCAGCTATCCTACCCGCTCTCACTCTATATCGTTTTACGCGCCACTTATCGTTTCGTTATCAAATCTATTCAGGCTAACCGTACTCGCTGAAAAGCGCTCCCTTCAATCCATAATCGCTGTGAGTATACTCGAACCCCTTTTGCTTTTAGCACTTTTGGGTGTTACATACGTTACGAATATTCAAACTACAATTATCACACTACTCAAGCTATTTTAACGCTAACCATTAATGCATGTTATACGTGGCTTATGAACGCTTGTTTGTTATGTTTACACATGGAATGCTGTCTACCTTCCTTAGCAACGATAGTACTATAGTTTTGACTCAGCACCCGTTCACACGGGGGTTGTTAAGGATCTTTTACTTGCATGGATTACGGTGGTAATCATGTATTGTGAACTGCCTCGGGCAGTCAACCCGCAGTCATTGGTATCGATGGATCTATGTCGATAACTAACGTGCTTCATTTCACTATGTGTACGTGCTGGTTATGCATAAACGAATTCGAACTCTATATGCTATTATCAAACTTGTATGCTCACCTTTACATTTTATGTATTGACTTTATTTTAACGTATGTGACAGGTGTTTAGGTTGCTTGTATGCTCTTTGTGCTGTGATGAAATCGAAGCTAGGAACTGGAGTCCTAGAAACTATGGCTGGCAATTGGGTACCTGTTAAGACACGATTAGACCTGTTTGACTGAAAAATACACCCTTTGACTTTTTTAATTTTTAAAATAATTAAAATTACAATGTTAGGATCTATCATTTATTCATCTTTGTACATAAAACATAAAACTGTTTTTTAAACATAAGGTAGAAAGTAGTTAAACGAGTCGTAATCATGTTTGAAACTTATGTTGTGCGCGCCGTCAGAAACCTGTTAAACCTGTTAAGACACGATTTGCCAGCCTTGCTAGAAACCAATAAATAAAATTAGTCATGTTTAAATCTGAGTTGTCGGAACAGAACACTTGTCTTGATGTTTGTCTGTAATAATTATTTAACTATTTGAGATACGGTATGGGACGTATTATTTAAATTAAATGGTAATGATAGATGTTATGGAGACTTCTGGACAATCTGTTTCGCTCAGTGCCATGCCCCGATGATTCCGCCATCGGTTGGGGTGTGACATTCTTCTTGTCTAAAACCTTGAACCACAAGCCTAGCTTTGTTTTTTACAACAATGCCCCTTTCATCTGTTTTGTTCTTGAAGACCCATTTTGTGCCAATTGGACATACATCCTTAGGTAATGGTACAAGTTCCCATACTTGTTATCTCTTGAACTATTGGAGCTCTTCCTGCATGGCCTCTACCCAACTATTGTCTTTCAGTGCCTCTTGGTACTTGTAACACCCGTGTCACTCCAACCATCAGACAAATTCCAAACCAATGAAATATAGTATTTCATACTTGGGATTTGTAAAAATATGTGTATCGTTTACACATATCAATTCTTGTTTGATTTCAAGCTTTAAATCGCTTTCTGGAGGGTTGTACGCGCTCTGATGTGTAGATATAACCAGTTTAATCCAACGAACACTCCGGAATAGTGAAATAGGCTTAACATACCTTAAATAACCTTTACATAACTTATATATAAGTTTTGGAAGGTTTGGTGTGGTGAAATCAAAGTTTTTCGTCTACAGGGACTAAAGTTGACAAACTGCGAAAGTATGCCAATTTGAACTGTAACAGACATTCCGGAACATGACCATAAGTTAAACATACCATAAATATCCTTTACATAGCTTAGAAATAGGCTTTGAGGTGTTCGGTATGCTAAAATAAACTTTTGTGTCATTCAGGGACTAAAAGTGTCAAAAAGTGCACAAGTTTGCATTTTTACGCATAACTTACGTTCTGAATACATCCGGACATCCAAAAATTTATGTAAGCATGACTATATTATGCTTTAGTGTTTGGATTGCCAAAAATCCATTCGTCGCGTCATATGGATCGTTTTTCGCGCTTATGCGCATTTCATCGTAATTAAGCGAACATCGCGTTCGTACGACCAAACGAACTGACATCCGACATATTTTTGAGCATGTTTCATGTCCACAATGTTTAGGCAACATTTTAGGGCCTTAAAGTTGGCTTTACGTGCCTTAGAAGTGTCGGAAATGGCCTTAAACACGTGCAGGGACTGAAACTGTCATTTTTCAAACATATGTGCAGATCAGAAGGGCCATGCGGCCCGCATTGTCTTTGGCTGATCCTGAAGCGGGCCGCTTCCCACTATCAGACCAGATTAAGTGTATTTAACAGCTGTTTGCAGCTGTTTTGCACTCCCTAACCCCTTGCCAAGTGTTGATTCCTTATGGTGGTGAGCATTTTGAGGCACCATAACTTTCCGACAAGTGTACGGCCTTGATCGTGCCCTCTTTTCCATGAAACGATCTCAACGGTTACCCGAAAACTATATATACCCATCCACCCCCATTGCATTTTCTCACAAGAATCTTGATTTGAGAGCTCTAAGTTGAAACCATTGTTTCATACCTGAGTTCTTGAATCGAGATTAGCATTCGGGGACCCTTCGTAAGTATTCTTTCGTTCTTTTCCTTATTTTACTGCTTTTCGAGTCAGAAAGTCAAACTTTGTTTGACTTTCAGCGTTGACCAGTAATGGTCAATACGAAGTTCGTTTGAACTTCGCAACGTGAGTGTAATCACGTTGGTCATAGTCCCTTGGGACTATGCCCACTGATTACCACGTTGTCTAGAGTCGTAGGGTAGGCGATCTGATAAATCGCCTATACCTTCGAACCCGACCCGGTTTGGTCGATCATTAGGATCCGACCAAATACATTAGGTGACCATAGTAGGTAGGGAATAACCTTCCGAGGTTATACCTTATGGTCACGGCGTTTAAGTAGTTGTATGATAGGTAGTTTATATGCCTTAGGTAAATTACCAGAATACCCTTTTCATACATAATTGGTAATTTAGCTTATGTAACCTAAACTTTTGTCACGTAACTGATTATGTAACATGTTTAGGCATATAATACTTGTCATAGGACTAGTTAGGCGGTCCGAACGCGTTTCACGCGCACGATGCGTTAAAGTAGCGTAAGCTACCTAAACGGGTCGTAATGGGTCGATAAGACTTAGGTTAAGTTTCATTTAGTATGTAGGCTTTGTTAAACCATATCACATGAGTTCCTACACTCATTTGGTTTACAAACCCTCATGCTACCCAGTCTTCCGATTTAGGTCCGGTTTATTAATGTAGTTACCTATATTAGGTGCCGTTTGATATTCCGCGATCTCTAGCATTGCTTGGTGGTTATCCTAGGACTTCTGAGCAATCTCAAGTGAGTACATAGACCCCTCTTTTACTGTTTTCCAAACTATTTTGGGGTGGAACACATGTGCCTACTTGTTACTTTCGTGCTTTCCTGTTTTCATATCATATACTGGTTATGTTCATTAGTACACTATTAGTACATTGATTTACATGACTTTTCTGCTTTGTATGTTAACTTAGCATACTTAGTACATCGTTTTACATTACATTTCTGTTGCATATGTTTACTCAGCATATGGACACATTATCTCAGTTCACATGCTATGTATGTCTGTTGTTGCATACTTAGTACAGATATTTCAGTTCACATGCTATGTATGTCTGTTGTTGCATACTTAGTACATATATTTCAGTTCACATGCTATGTATGTTTGTTGTTGCATACTTAGTACATATATTTCAGTTCACATGCTATGTATGTTTGTTGTTGCATACTTAGTACAGATATTTCAGTTTACATGCTATGTATGTATGTTGTTGCATACTTAGTACACTTATTATTCATTACATGCTTACATTTTGGCAATTGGTTTAAACATAGACATTGTACATTGTTGGTTTGGTTTGAGTAAGTGATTAAGTAACGAGGCGTGTGTAATATGATACAAGCATGGTGGATACGCCGCTGGTACTTCCTATATATAAGTGTTTGTATTGTATTACATATTGTAGCGTTATTTGAATCATTTCAGGTTGAGACATAGAACATTTTATACAAATAACATATTTTTCACAAGACATTGATTTACAAACAACTTATCTAATACAAACTCATTTTACATGGTTATTCATTTAACCATACATTATACATTATTTATACATATCATCTGATCTTATCGATTTTCAAATGATTTACAAAACAAAGCAAATAACAAGGTTCATGACTAAACATTTTCTCAAACATAAGTCATGAAACCTATTTTCACAAAACCTATGTATCTCACCGGCATTTTTATGCTGACGTACCATATTTTCACATGAGTTTTTCAGGAACTGTTGCATAAGATGATCAAGATACACATAGGCAGACTTGGGCTTTAGTGACAATAAAAGATGCAAGACTAGTTAATTATGTTGTATTTTCCTTGTTTGTTAAGACATTGTAACACTTTTAATCAATAAAACGAAACTTCAATTGCCATGGATTTGAAACATTAATTCTGTTACAACACTCCCCGACGTTTCCGCCACGTTTTGTATGTTCCACGTGGTCGGGGTGTGACAGAAAAGATGGTATCAGAGCCAATGGTTATAGGGAATTAGGTTATTAGTAATGCTTTGACCTAGTCTATAACTTTCTAGGACCCTAACGCGAGTTTACTTGCGTTTAGTCATAAAACAATACTGTCACCTATCCTTAGGCGACTACCACAACAAGAACATAAATTTCAAAACCGCTTTGAAAACTAATCATCTGTTCTAGAATGATTGATTACTAGGTTTTGAACCCTCTATTGTAAGGTTTTGAACTCTCTGTTATATGGTTTTGAACCCCTATGAGTTTTCAAAATCTCATCAAGGTTTTGGGTTTTAAATAATGTGAACACGTGCAAACTGGAAGGGTGAATGCCTGTATTCTGGGTTTTCTGTCTAGGCAAGCACTTCGTATACATCTCATCAGACGCGAGACCAGTTGTGCTTACCTGGGAATTCTTGGGATGAGTGTTCACTTATAGGCGAGCATGTCTTCGCGATACATTATTTTTGATCCATTTACTTTAATTTAGTCACTGTGTGTCGTTTGTTGCTTTGTAGTAACAAACAAATGACCACTACCCTTGCTTTCATCAGATTTGTTCATCTCATTCTTTTCGTCTAATTCTCTCACTCGTTTCCTTTCATGTTCTTCTCTTTTAGAATGCCTCCACGACGCGAAAATCCTGTATCTGTTGACGAGCTGGCAGCTGTCATTACACAGCAAATGACTGCTGCAATCCCAAACGTCATTGCTCAATGTTACCAAGCTATCAACAACAATAAGGCTCTCTGCAGTTTCAAGACGTTCAACTCAGCTAAGCCATCCAAGTTTTCTGGGTCTCAAGGAGCGACTGCACTTCTGCAATGGTTCAAGAGTCTAGAAAGCACCTTCAGGCATGTTCAATGTCCAAACGAGCGAAAGGTAGATTTTGCATCTAGTGTCTTTGAGAAACGAGCTTTGACGTGGTGGAACGGTGTGGTGAGAGATAGGGGTGCCGATGTGGCACTGGCTCAGACATGGGAAGAACTTAGAGCACTGATGATGAAGGAATTCTGTCCTCGTCACGAGATCAGGGCATTGGAAAGAGAATTCGACGATCTTAAGCAAGACAGTGGCGAACATCGAGCATACACTGATCGATATGAGGAGCTGAGCCTGTTGTGTCCTACCATGGTTACACCTTTGGATAAGGCGATCGAAAAATACATTGATGGTCTCCCTGACTTGGTTCAAGACATTGTTACCGGTAGTAACCCCACTACGGTTAGGCAGGCCATTGAGCTATCTGCAACCCTGACTGAATCTCAGATCAGGAAACGTAAGCTTTTCCGAAAGGGTGACAAGAAACCGCTCGAGGAATCAAAGACCATGGATGAACAGACTGGATCCCTTGAGTGGTCAAAGAAGCAAAAGGCTCCTCAGAACTTCGCCATGGTCGCTCACAATGATCAAGCCGCCCCCAACCAACCAGCTAAACCCCGTGCTAGGAAGCCATACAACGGAACTTCACCCTTGTGCAACCGATGTGGTATACATCATCATGCTAATGTGAAGTGCCACGAATGCCAAATTTGTGGACTTAAAGGTCATGTGGCAAAAGTTTGCGTTGCAGCAGTTGCACCGAATCAAGCTAACAACAAACCTGCCCGAGCTCGCTTTCCACCGGGTTCGTGCAACAAGTGTGGTGAGATGGGACATTTCCGAAGAAATTGCCCAAGGCTTGCTAATGCTAATCCAATACGGAGATGAACATCTGACCGACTAGAAGACAACACCGTTTAGAAATAATCATGTCTTATGTATTATTTTCTTTTGTTGTCAATGTCCGTGAAACAGTTGTTATCATTGTTTATAAATAAATCTTTTATTTACATCATAATGTATTTAGGTGATTGTATGTATAAACAACATGTCCCTTACAAATACCGACAATCGGGGAACCGCATTCCTTGAAGAACAGACAAACCCCAAAATTCTTCCATTTTACAATCTCTTGCGTTTTACACAAAGATCCTAAGTACCCGTCTCTTGCAAAGAGATGAGGTACAAGGTGCAAGTTATAATTCTGTACGAATGATGTGTGTAAAATGCAACATATAAATTACATCAAATGAGGCATAAAACTAACCCTTTTTTAGTACTAATATTGGAAAAAGAGTGTTTTTGTCTTCCTTTTGTATTTTCAGGATTAAATGAGCTCAAAAACGCAAAAGAAGCAAAAAGACAGCTAAATCCAACATAAATACAAGAAAAGGAACATTAGTGGATTGCCCGAACCCTCAACGGCACCTTCCAAAGCAAAATAGAGAAAACAGAAGGCTGAACACGCCCCGTGCTCAGCCAGCACGGGGCCGTGCCCAAGAAGCAGCAGAAAAGACAAACCTATAGAAGCTTCTATTGCCCACCACGGGCCGTGCTCAGCGGACACGGGGGGCGTGCCGAAAGTACTGCAGGCGCATTAATTGTAATTGCGAATTACAATTAATGAAGAGAGAGAGTGTCAGACAGGCACGGGGCCGTGCCCAGGCCTCTGTTCAGCCTATAAATAGGAGTGCTTGGTTTCATTGCAACTCATCCCTTGGCACACCACCTCTCTCACACTTCATCCACCACCCACCACCATCACAACACCATCATCCACCACCATCATCCATTGTCCATCATAGAGTGTGTGAGTCGTCTCGGGATCCAAGATTGATCGTAAGAGTTCTTGACAATCAAGGCCATGTTTGCCTAAGTCTCTTACATCACTTGGTGAAGACAAAGTGTCTAGTATAATACTTTTTATTTCTAATCTTTTGCACTTTTTATTTGGTTTTGTATTAATGACTTTAATAACTAGTTACTTATGTTGAAGGTGATCTTTCCTTATCGTTTGTCCGTGGTGTCTTGGCATTATTTTACTGTCTATATAAAATAAAGGATTTTCACCATTCATATCTCCACGGTCTATATGGAGGTATGTTGGCTACCTGGTAGGGGGTTAAGGGAACGGTTTGGTAAAGGTCTTGCCATTGTTCAGCGTTTAGAGGTCCTGCAATGGACCTGGGTCAAATTTAGTAGGACCTCCTTCAATACTTCACGGTATTGGATGGCGGGGGTCCAAACTCTTTGATCCCCTCATAAGTTAACTACTATTAATACTATAACCCGGCTATTTAGGACTGTATCCCTGCTGACTCAGACTACTTAGTCGAGGGTAACGTCACCGCCAAAAGCGGGGCCTACCACAATACTGCATTAATAACTTAATTCATTATCTTCCAATAATCCACCCCTTTAGGATTGTATCCCTGCTGACTCAAACTACTGGGGTGAGGGTAACGTCACCTTCAAAAGAGGGGCCTACTACAATAACTAAGATAATCTCTTAATTATGTGCAAAAGTGCGGAAATAATCAAAGGTTATACTAGATACGAGTCGGAACCAAGTGATTCATCTTGTCTATCTGTTTTTATTTTATTTTTATTTTCAGCATTTTAGTTAGTTTTTACTTTTCTTATTTTAAAACATTTTTCCAAACTTTTATTTTGGTTAGACGTTGAGGATAAACCGGTACTAAAAGCTCTTGTGTCCTTGGACGACCTCGGTATCTTACCAACACTATACTACACTCAACGATGGGTGCACTTGCCCATATGTGTGTCTAGTGTTAGTGAAATATCGTGTTTTATAAATTTAAAACTTGGCTAAAATAAGTGTTAAAAAGGGCTTAAAATATACACCTAAAATACAACACTTTCACGCACATCAAGTTTTTGGCGCCGCTGCCGGGGACACAAGGATTTTAAGAAAGTTAGGAATCAACGGCCTAATCATCTTTTATTTTTCTTTTTATTTTTTTAGGATTTTTCTTAGTTTTTCAGCTTCTGCAGAGCTCAGCACGGGCCGTGCCCGGTCAGACACGGGCTGTGCCCAGCATCATCACTGGCAGTTTTTATTTTCTGAGTTACAGAGAGCTGAACACGGGGACGTGTCGGTGCAACACGGGGTCGTGTCCAACTCCCAGTAGCTGGGAATCCAGAAAACAATTACTGTATCTCTCAACACGGGCCGTGCTCACTGAGCACGGGGCCGTGGTAAACATTCTGACCAGTGTTCTTTTCTGTTTTTGTTGCAGGACTCGGAACCCAGGCGCCACATTTGAACCTCCTACGTAGTGCATGAGCTCCAGTTCTAGTAGAGACATAAAAGAACCCCTAGAAGAACCCGAGCGCTTTCTCAGAAAAAGACTAAAAGCTAAAAATCAAGAGAAAGCTTCGAGGGACCCACTTCCAATGGCGGACCAACGTACCCTCATGGATTACCTACGGCCTACCGTGGGCAATCTTGGCGCTGCTATCAATGCACCGAATGTCGAGGCCAACAACTTCGAACTTCGGCCGCATTTGATACAAATGCTCCAAAACTCCGCAACCTTCCACGGGCTTGCGGACGAGGATCCCCATCTACATATTACTAACTTTTTAGAAATATGTGATACCTTTCGGATCAATGGAGCATCAAATGACGCCATCCGCCTTCGAATGTTTCCTTTCTCACTAAAAGACCGGGCCAAGGCTTGGCTTAACACCCTCCCAGTTGGATCGGTAAACACCTGGGATGAACTCGCCCAAAAGTTTTTGTATAAGTATTTCCCTCCTGCTAAAACGGCTAAATTAATGACTGAAATTAATACATACTCACAAGAGGATGGGGAATCCTTATATGAAACTTGGGAAAGGTTCAATGAGCTTCTAAGAAAGTGTCCTCACCATGGTCTAGCGGTATGGCAACAAGTATCCACTTTCTACAATGGATTGTTGCCACACACAAGACAAACACTTGATTCAAGCTCCGGGGGACTCTTAGGTAATCGTCGCCCAAATGAAATATATAACCAAATTGAGGAAATTGCTCAAACCAATTTTCAATGGCACACTCCCCGAGGTAATAAATCTATTGCCCCGGGCGCCCATAAGGTTGATGAAAGCACCTCTTTACAAGCCCAAATCGAGGCCCTCTCTTCAAAAATCAAAAGGCTAGAAATGACAAAAACGGCCTCGGTTATGGCTTGTGAAGGGTGTGGTGGGTCACATGAAAATTGGAGTTGTATGAAAGAAGTAGATGAACAAACTGAAATGGTAAACTACATGGATAATAGACCTAGGCCGTCGGGTCCTCCAACGGGTACCTACAACCAAGGATGGCGTAACCACCCAAATCTTGGTTGGAGAGATCCCGGCAATAGTAGTAACCAACAAAATCAACGAACTAATTTTCAACAACCGCAAAATTTTCCTCAACAACAAGGTGGAAGAGAAAGGCTTGAAGATACTGTATCTCGCCTCATCTCTGACACTGAAAAGAAAAACGCGGATCGATTTCAACAATTGGAATCAAATTTCAGAAATCAACAAGCTAGCATTCAAAACGTTGAAAAACAATTAAATCAGCTAGCTCAAAATTTCTCCGAGAGACCGCAAGGCGCATTACCCAGTAATACCGAAACGAACCCAAAAGCACAAGTACATCTCATCACATTAAGAAATCGAACCGTGGGTCCCGAGGATGCTCCATTGACGCCAAATGAAAGAAGCCATTCTAGTCAGCCTGTAACTCCTCCTGCACCAGAAAAAGCTTCTTCACCAAATCAAGGGCCCACCAAGACTCCTCCAATCCCGTACCCCGGTAGGTTAAATCGTCAAAAGACCGATGAGCAATTCGCAAAGTTCGAAAGCTTACTAAAACAATTGCATGTCAATATTCCTTTTATTGAGGTCCTAACCCGAATGCCTAAATATGCAAAATTCATGAGGGATTTCCTCACTCACAAAAAGAAAATTGAATCATTGCAATTAGTTAACTTAGGCGAAGAATGCTCAGCTCTAGTACTCAACAAACTTCCACAAAAGAAAATCGATCCCGGGAGCTTCACAATCCCTTGTTCGATTGGGAAATCCCCCGTCCGAAATGCTTTAGCCGATCTTGGAGCTAGCATCAACCTCATGCCCACATCAATGTTCAAGAGACTCGGCCTAGGAACAACAAGCCCCACAAAGATGAGCATACAACTCGCCGACAGGTCCGTCAAGTTCCCACATGGTGTCGCCGAAAATCTGCTAGTCAAGGTTGACAAATTCGTCTTTCCAACCGACTTTGTCATCCTAGACATGGAAGAAGACACCGAGGTCCCCCTCATCCTCGGGAGGCCATTCCTAGCCACCGCCCAAGCATTGGTGGATATGAATGAGGGAACTCTAACATTGAAGTTTGGGAATGAGGAGGTGAAATTTGAATGTGGAAGGCGAGTAGAGGAAGAAGATCCGGTCAACTACATGAAGGTCATAGACTCAAGTTTGGATGACGCTCTCCGACGGTGTAACATGGGATGCAACACATCCCACTTGGGAAGCATATGACCAGGCTTTGGGTCTAGCCAAGGACCCTTATAAACGTGGCGCACCATGGAGGCATTCCACGGAACTATCCTTAGTTTAATTTAGATTAATTTTTATGTTTTCTAGTTAGTTTAATTTTCAGGAATAAAACACACTCATGGTGGTAAAGGATGAAAAGGGGAACGAGAAAAATGATCCCATGCACAAGAACAAGGCAACCCGACAATTTTTCTCCCTTTCAGAAGGTTCAACACGGGCCGTGCCCAACCAACACGGCCCCGTGTTGAACCACCTGCAGAAAACGCCCAGTACAGGTAACTGGACACGGGCCGTGTTCACCCAGCACGCCCCCGTGTCCAGACTTCTGTTTCTCTTATTTCAATTTTGTTACTGGCACTTGAACACGGGGCCGTGCCCGGATAACACGGGGCCGTGCTCAGTGCCCAGTAACACAAATTTTTGCTTTTCAAACACTATTTTACACATCTAATCAACCTAAAAATTTATTTTTAGGACACATTGAGGACAATGTGTAATTTAAGTGTGGGGGGGATGCTAAAACCTTGAATTTTGCAAGTCCTAAATACAAGCCTTACACAAAACTCTATTGGAACCGCTAATCACCCCAAATTTTTTTCAAAAATTTCATTTTTTTTACTTGTCTAGGTTTAACTCGGGAAATTCAAGCTCTCAAAAAGGTTATATTTTTACAAATTTACAACCGATAGCGTAGTGATAAAAAGAACCAACATAAGAAAATTATGAAAAGGCATGACAAACTTATTTAAAATTTGATTATATATACTTGATCACATAAAAACCCATTCCCACATAAGTGAGTTTTGAGCCTTTATTGAGCACTCAATTTCATACCATTTGACTAAATGCTCATTTTTCGTTTCTTGTGTGAATAGCCGCTTGGTTCTTACGACTCTAGAACTTGCCATGACAATACATTCTCGGTCCTTATCAACTTAAACCCGAGTAAGTAAATGATAGAGGCATTAGGACTAACCTTTTTTATTTCCACACCATTATTTTTCTTTTCTTTTACCACCTACCCAAAAATCCCCCTAGTTAGCCCCTTTGAGCCTAAACCTTTTCGTTTCATCACCCAAAACAAAAACCATTTCAACCACCAAAACCTTTTTCATTTTTACCCTTTATTTTAGTAACAAGTTCGGTTCTTCGAAAAAAAAAAAAAAAAAAAATGAAGCAAAAAGAAAATAAACAAACAAAGTAATCAAAAATAACTTTGTTTGAATAAAAGCTTCATCAAAAATAAAAGGTTGAAAAAAAAAATACGAAAACCGACACTTGTTACGCTTTTTAGCCCTTTTTCTACTAACCACTAACCCAACCACCTACCTTTAACCCTAGCCAACCCTTAACCCACAAAGTCCTCTTGATATCTACAAAGGTATAAAAGTTAAAAAGGAGGAGGATTGATTTCTTGGCAAGCCTATGGTAGGAATAAGTTCCATGCCGCTCTCGAGTGATTCACTAAAAATACACCTTCGGCCGAGTGTGAGTGATTTCCCCGCGAGGTATGTGAACTTGTATATAAATAGAATTTTAAAAAGGCATGTTATGCCCAAATAAGTAATTTCTTTTATGAACAGTTCTAAATAAATCATTACGAATAGGAGTGTAAATAAATAAAAATAAAACCCTAAAAAGATCTTGGAAATCCCGACACTCTATGACAAGCCCAAAACCTTCTCTTCTACCTATTCCATTTGGGAGTGTAAGCCAAATATTAAAGAGTTTTGCTTGAGGACAAGCAAAAGTTCAAGTGTGGGGGTATTTGATGTGTGTAAAATGCAACATATAAATTACATCAAATGAGGCATAAAACTAACCCTTTTTTAGTACTAATATTGGAAAAAGAGTGTTTTTGTCTTCCTTTTGTATTTTCAGGATTAAATGAGCTCAAAAACGCAAAAGAAGCAAAAAGACAGCTAAATCCAACATAAATACAAGAAAAGGAACATTAGTGGATTGCCCGAACCCTCAACGGCACCTTCCAAAGCAAAATAGAGAAAACAGAAGGCTGAACACGCCCCGTGCTCAGCCAGCACGGGGCCGTGCCCAAGAAGCAGCAGAAAAGACAAACCTATAGAAGCTTCTATTGCCCACCACGGGCCGTGCTCAGCGGACACGGGGGGCGTGCCGAAAGTACTGCAGGCGCATTAATTGTAATTGCGAATTACAATTGATGAAGAGAGAGAGTGTCAGACAGGCACGGGGCCGTGCCCAGCGGACACGGGGCCGTGCCCAGGCCTCTGTTCAGCCTATAAATAGGAGTGCTTGGTTTCATTGCAACTCATCCCTTGGCACACCACCTCTCTCACACTTCATCCACCACCCACCACCATCACAACACCATCATCCACCACCATCATCCATTGTCCATCATAGAGTGTGTGAGTCGTCTCGGGATCCAAGATTGATCGTAAGAGTTCTTGACAATCAAGGCCATGTTTGCCTAAGTCTCTTACATCACTTGGTGAAGACAAAGTGTCTAGTATAATACTTTTTATTTCTAATCTTTTGCACTTTTTATTTGGTTTTGTATTAATGACTTTAATAACTAGTTACTTATGTTGAAGGTGACCTTTCCTTATCGTTTGTCCGTGGTGTCTTGGCATTATTTTACTGTCTATATAAAATAAAGGATTTTCACCATTCATATCTCCACGGTCTATATGGAGGTATGTTGGCTACCTGGTAGGGGGTTAAGGGAACGGTTTGGTAAAGGTCTTGCCATTGTTCAGCGTTTAGAGGTCCTGCAATGGACCTGGGTCAAATTTAGTAGGACCTCCTTCAATACTTCACGGTATTGGATGGCGGGGGTCCAAACTCTTTGATCCCCTCATAAGTTAACTACTATTAATACTATAACCCGGCTATTTAGGACTGTATCCCTGCTGACTCAGACTACTTAGTCGAGGGTAACGTCACCGCCAAAAGCGGGGCCTACCACAATACTGCATTAATAACTTAATTCATTATCTTCCAATAATCCACCCCTTTAGGATTGTATCCCTGCTGACTCAAACTACTGGGGTGAGGGTAACGTCACCTTCAAAAGAGGGGCCTACTACAATAACTAAGATAATCTCTTAATTATGTGCAAAAGTGCGGAAATAATCAAAGGTTATACTAGATACGAGTCGGAACCAAGTGATTCATCTTGTCTATCTGTTTTTATTTTATTTTTATTTTCAGCATTTTAGTTAGTTTTTACTTTTCTTATTTTAAAACATTTTTCCAAACTTTTATTTTGGTTAGACGTTGAGGATAAACCGGTACTAAAAGCTCTTGTGTCCTTGGACGACCTCGGTATCTTACCAACGCTATACTACACTCAACGATGGGTGCACTTGCCCATATGTGTGTCTAGTGTTAGTGAAATATCGTGTTTTATAAATTTAAAACTTGGCTTAAATAAGTGTTAAAAAGGGCTTAAAATATACACCTAAAATACAACACTTTCACGCACATCAACGAATACCCCAAGTACCACTATAAATTCTTAATAGGGTACTCAAGGGTATTTCCGTATGTCCTAAATTATTGTGTACCTTAATTCGAATATTGCGTTTTCCTGAAAACGAAAATCGAATTTTTGGTAGATCATCCTATCTTCATGAATGGATTCTTGAAATGATTAAAGTGCCAAATGAAATCCACGAATTGGATTCCTGGTGTGCTTTAAGTATCCGCGTCCAAAGATAACAAATTAATAAACAAGTCAAACAACTATGTGATTATGTGCTTATGTGTTTCCTTTTATGTTTTTGTGTGATCCAAGTTTTGTCATCCAAATCCTCATAGAATCTTCCATATCTTCGTATAAGGGATTCATAGTAGGATATCCAAAGGTACTATATTAAATCCTCAATGGGCTTCTACGTTGTAGTTAAGTCCCTTGGATTTTATTGTACTATTCTATAATTAGACCCCTTGAGTGGTCTAGTTAAACAGATTGATCCAAAAATCTGGTTAAGTATATCAAATGATGATATAGCTGAAAGGACTCCTTGGAGGTCTAATTAAAAAGATCATGTGTTGATCTGATTAAAAGGACCCTATGGTAGTCTAGTCACACTCATCACAGGTTTGATATTTTCTTCCCCTACACATCATGAAATGCACTGTGCGGACTGTGCAAGGAATTACGTAATTATGGACGCGTACATAATTATGGAAATTCAGTGCACAGAGACCACAGCGAATTTTGTCATGTATTCCGTTCATTTTTGTTTCTGAAGATGTAAAATGACTCATTCGGTTCATTTTTGTTCCTGAAGATGTAAAATGACTATTCCGTTCATTTTTGTTTCTGAAGATGTAAAATGACTCATTCGGTTCATTTTTGTTTCTGAAGATGTAAAATGACTATTCCGTTCATTTTTGTTTCTGAAGATGTAAAATGACTCATTCGGTTCATTTTTGTTCCTGAAGATGTAAAATGACTATTCCGTTCATTTTTGTTTCTGAAGATGTAAAATGACTCATTCGGTTCATTTTTGTTTCTGAAGATGTAAAATGACTATTCCGTTCATTTTTGTTTCTGAAGATGTAAAATGACTCATTCGGTTCATTTTTGTTTCTGAAGATGTAAAATGACTATTCCGTTCATTTTTGTTTCTGAAGATGTAAAATGACTCATTCGGTTCATTTTTGTTTCTGAAGATGTAAAATGACTATTCCGTTCATTTTTGTTTCTGAAGATGTAAAATGACTCATTCGGTTCATTTTTGTTTCTGAAGATGTAAAATGACTATTCCGTTCATTTTTGTTTCTGAAGATGTAAAATGACTCATTCGGTTCATTTTTGTTTCTGAAGATGTAAAATGACTATTCCATTCATTTTTGTTTCTGAAGATGTAAAATGACTCATTCGGTTCATTTTTGTTTCTGAAGATGTAAAATGACTCATTCGGTTCATTTTTGTTTCTGAAGATGTAAAATGACTATTCCGTTCATTTTTGTTTCTAAAGAATGCCTGTTGAAAACAACTCCGTTCATTTTTCAATTCTGAAGAATGTCCGTTAAAGAGAAATAACAGGATTATGCCTTTCATATCTCTGGTGGTTATTTGACACAAAGCCACAGTTAGACTCCTACGAATTAATTTCGGGACGAAATTTCCTAAAGTAGGGGAGACTGTAACACCCGTGTCACTCCAACCATCAGACAAATTCCAAACCAATGAAATATAGTATTTCATACTTGGGATTTGTAAAAATATGTGTATCGTTTACACATATCAATTCTTGTTTGATTTCAAGCTTTAAATCGCTTTCTGGAGGGTTGTACGCGCTCTGATGTGTAGATATAACCAGTTTAATCCAAAGAACACTCCGGAATAGTGAAATAGGCTTAACATACCTTAAATAACCTTTACATAACTTATATATAAGTTTTGGAAGGTTTGGTGTGGTGAAATCAAAGTTTTTCGTCTACAGGGACTAAAGTTGACAAACTGCGAAAGTATGCCAATTTGAACTGTAACAGACATTCCGGAACATGACCATAAGTTAAACATACCATAAATATCCTTTACATAGCTTAGAAATAGGCTTTGAGGTGTTCGGTATGCTAAAATAAACTTTTGTGTCATTCAGGGACTAAAAGTGTCAAAAAGTGCACAAGTTTGCATTTTTACGCATAACTTACGTTCTGAATACATCCGGACATCCAAAAATTTATGTAAGCATGACTATATTATGCTTTAGTGTTTGGATTGCCAAAAATCCATTCGTCGCGTCATATGGATCGTTTTTCGCGCTTATGCGCATTTCGTCGTAATTAAGCGAACATCGCGTTCGTACGACCAAACGAACTGACATCCGACATATTTTTGAGCATGTTTCATGTCCACAATGTTTAGGCAACATTTTAGGGCCTTAAAGTTGGCTTTACGGGCCTTAGAAGTGTCGGAAATGGCCTTAAACACGTGCAGGGACTGAAACTGTCATTTTTCAAACATATGTGCAGATCAGAAGGGCCATGCGGCCCGCATTGTCTTTGGCTGATCCTGAAGCGGGCCGCTTCCCACTATCAGACCAGATTAAGTGTATTTAACAGCTGTTTGCAGCTGTTTTGCACTCCCTAACCCCTTGCCAAGTGTTGATTCCTTATGGTGGTGAGCATTTTGAGGCACCATAACTTTCCGACAAGTGTACGGCCTTGATCGTGCCCTCTTTTCCATGAAACGATCTCAACGGTTACCCGAAAACTATATATACCCATCCACCCCCATTGCATTTTCTCACAAGAATCTTGATTTGAGAGCTCTAAGTTGAAACCATTGTTTCATACCTGAGTTCTTGAATCGAGATTAGCATTCGGGGACCCTTCGTAAGTATTCTTTCGTTCTTTTCCTTATTTTACTGCTTTTCAAGTCAGAAAGTCAAACTTTGTTTGACTTTCAGCGTTGACCAGTAATAGTCAATGCGAAGTTCGTTTGAACTTCGCAACGTGAGTGTAATCACGTTGGTCATAGTCCCTTGGGACTATGCCCACTGATTACCACGTTGTCTAGAGTCGTAGGGTAGGCGATCTGATAAATCGCCTATACCTTCGAACCCGACCCGGTTTGGTCGATCATTAGGATCCGACCAAATACATTAGGTGACCATAGTAGGTAGGGAATAACCTTCCGAGGTTATACCTTATGGTCACGGCGTTTAAGTAGTTGTATGATAGGTAGTTTATATGCCTTAGGTAAATTACCAGAATACCCTTTTCATACATAATTGGTAATTTAGCTTATGTAACCTAAACTTTTGTCACGTAACTGATTATGTAACATGTTTAGGCATATAATACTTGTCATAGGACAAGTTAGGCGGTCCGAACGCGTTTCACGCGCACGATGCGTTAAAGTAGCGTAAGCTACCTAAACGGGTCGTAATGGGTCGATAAGACTTAGGTTAAGTTTCATTTAGTATGTAGGCTTTGTTAAACCATATCACATGAGTTCCTACACTCATTTGGTTTACAAACCCTCATGCTACCCAGTCTTCCGATTTAGGTCCGGTTTATTAATGTAGTTACCTATATTAGGTGCCGTTTGATATTCCGCGATCTCTAGCATTGCTTGGTGGTTATCCTAGGACTTCTGAGCAATCTCAAGTGAGTACATAGACCCCTCTTTTACTGTTTTCCAAACTATTTTGGGGTGGAACACATGTGCCTACTTGTTACTTTCGTGCTTTCCTGTTTTCATATCATATACTGGTTATGTTCATTAGTACACTATTAGTACATTGATTTACATGACTTTTCTGCTTTGTATGTTAACTTAGCATACTTAGTACATCGTTTTACATTACATTTCTGTTGCATATGTTTACTCAGCATATGGACACATTATCTCAGTTCACATGCTATGTATGTCTGTTGTTGCATACTTAGTACAGATATTTCAGTTCACATGCTATGTATGTCTGTTGTTGCATACTTAGTACATATATTTCAGTTCACATGCTATGTATGTTTGTTGTTGCATACTTAGTACATATATTTCAGTTCACATGCTATGTATGTTTGTTGTTGCATACTTAGTACAGATATTTCAGTTTACATGCTATGTATGTATGTTGTTGCATACTTAGTACACTTATTATTCATTACATGCTTACATTTTGGCAATTGGTTTAAACATAGACATTGTACATTGTTGGTTTGGTTTGAGTAAGTGATTAAGTAACGAGGCGTGTGTAATATGATACAAGCATGGTGGATACGCCGCTGGTACTTCCTATATATAAGTGTTTGTATTGTATTACATATTGTAGCGTTATTTGAATCATTTCAGGTTGAGACATAGAACATTTTATACAAATAACATATTTTTCACAAGACATTGATTTACAAACAACTTATCTAATACAAACTCATTTTACATGGTTATTCATTTAACCATACATTATACATTATTTATACATATCATCTGATCTTATCGATTTTCAAATGATTTACAAAACAAAGCAAATAACAAGGTTCATGACTAAACATTTTCTCAAACATAAGTCATGAAACCTATTTTCACAAAACCTATGTATCTCACCGGCATTTTTATGCTAACGTACCATATTTTCACATGTGTTTTTCAGGAACTGTTGCATAAGATGATCAAGATACACATAGGCAGACTTGGGCTTTAGTGACAATAAAAGATGCAAGACTAGTTAATTATGTTGTATTTTCCTTGTTTGTTAAGACATTGTAACACTTTTAATCAATAAAACGAAACTTCAATTGCCATGGATTTGAAACATTAATTCTGTTACAACACTCCCCGACGTTTCCGCCACGTTTTGTATGTTCCACGTGGTCGGGGTGTGACAGTACTTGACAGGTTGTGTGAGTGATAGAAAACCAGTAAAAAGACATATGTTTTGGGATTGACTTCTTGTGAGCACCCTTCATTGATGTTTCCAATAACTTGATCTGGTGTATGACTTTTAAGGTAGAGTAGATCTCCCTTGTATGGAATGATAGTATTTAGAGGTGAAGGCTATAGATGTGAATCATCTGAGCTAACATATGTTGGCAATATTGAAGAGCCAACATTTGTTTGGAGTGGAGGTGGAAGTATGGGTGGAATGGGTGTGAATATAGGTTGAGTTTTATCCACAGAGGATGGACTTTTGTCAGTAGTGGTTTGACTAGATGAGGTGGCAGAGGTTTGAGGATCAACAACTGTTGATGCAGTTGTGGCAGAGTTTTGAAAACATTTTTGAACATCTGTTTCTCCTATGGTGGAAGTGACTTTATATTGTGGGATCACAATGTCAAATCCATAATCTTCATGGGAAGACTGTGGCGTACCTGAATAGTTAGTCTTGACGGACACATCTTCAAATGTAAATTTATCTAAGTCAAACAATTTAGTAGGATTTGCTTGGATTTTCAAAGAAGAAAGTTCATTGAACTTTACATTCAAAGTCACTTCTACACACCTAGTCATTGTGTTAAACACTTTGTAGGCCTTGGCAATGGTTGAGTATCCCAGAAAATAACCACAATCTACTTTGGCTGCAAATTTTGAAATTGAATCTTTTAAGTTTAAAATGAAACATGGGCAACCAAAGATTTTGAAATAAGAGATCAGTGGTTTGATCTTGAACAAAGTTTCATAAGCATTCTTTTAATGTCTAGGGTTGATTAAAACTCTGTTTGCACATAGCAAGCAGTGTTTACAGTCAGTGCCCAAAAAGACTAAGGTAAACCTAAGTCCGCAAGCATTGTTCTTGGAGCCTCAATTAAGGTCCTGCTCTTTCTTTCAACCACCCCATTTTGTTCTGTTGTTCTTGCGATGTTGTACTGCCTTACAATCCCTTTTGACACACAGAAGTCATCCAACTCCTTATTTTTAAACTTTGTTCCATTGTCACTCCTGAAGATTTTTACTGGCAGATCAAATTGCTTGTCAACTTTTCTTACAAATTCCTTCAAAATACATGTAGTCTCATCTTTGGAGTGCAAAAAGTAAGTCCATGTAAACCTTGATAAATCATCAATTATGACAAGACAATACCTCTTCTTTTTAAGACTCGTGATTTTAACAGGGCCAAACAAGTCCATGTGTAACAATTATAAACACTGACTAGTTTTGGACTCATCAATGGATTTGAATGAACTTTTATGTTGTTTACCTTTTAGAGAAGAAACACAATGTTCATCACATGTGAAAAGTTTTGGTGGAAGGCCTCTTACAAGACCTTGTTTTGAGAGTGTGGTGATAGTTTTTGAGATTTGTGTGACCAAGTCTTCTATGCCATAGTTCTGTCTCTTTGATAGAGACAGCTGAGAACAGACAAGCATCAAACATTGGATTATCTTTCAACATATCAACCACATACACATTGCCACTCCTTTGAGTAACAAGCTGTGTTTTGCTCCCGGCTATGATTTCTTCAATCTTCTTCACCACATCTGGCCCAACAATCTTACAAGTTTCCTTAGTGAAGAATGACCCATAGCCTTTTTCACTCAATAGAGGCACACTAAAAAGATTAAATTTAAGATTGTCAATAAGATTGACATGTTCAAACTTGAGTTTCCCTGTTTGGATTGTCCCTGATCCCAACACTTTCCCTTTTGAGTGGTTACCAAAAGATATATCACCCCCCTCCATGTTTTATGAAGTCTTTGAGAAGGGCTCTACATCCTATCTACATACCATAAATTATCAAGACAAGTAGAAGCTCCCTGCACATCAATAAACATATTAGTTTTGGTGAGTGTCTAAAGCCAAAATTGCCACACCCCGACCGCGTAAAACAACAAATCGCGTCGGAAACGTCGGGGAGTGTCGTAACAGAATCATTGTTTCATAACACATGGATTGAAGTTCTGTTTTATTGAATTGAATGTATTACATTACATTGAAATTTAGAAACAAAACATGAACAAATAGACTTTCGTTGTTATTAAGTCACTAAGGCCTCGTCCGTTCCTATGTGAGCATGTATCAATATCATCATCAAATATCACCAACTATGGTACCTGAAACACATGTGAAAATACGTCAGCATAAAAATGTCGGCGAGTACATAGGTTTTATGTGAGTGTCAGATTCATGGCTCGTTTATGTTTTGAAAATATAACTTGAACACCTCTGTTAATTGATAATTAGAAAACCAAGTTTTGTAAAATGTTTGTAATGTAAATTGGAAATAACCAAGTCAAAACAGATTTATAAAACCTCGATACCATGAATCTTACTCAAAACATTTGCTTAAGTAAACCCAAATTGTAAATCTTTTTTGAAATAAAACTCGAATGTTTTATATTGTTAAAAATACCTTGCAATATAACTTTGTTTTGAAAATCTTTCCCAAGAGATTTAGATAACGCAACAATATATAATGTGTTAAAAGCACTTATATATAGGAAGTACCAGCGGCGTATCCACCATGCTTTTAACACATTACACTCGCCCCGTTACCTAATCACTTCCCTAACCCAACGGTTCAAACAGTTCAAACGGTTCACACAATCAATCAATTTCAAACAGTTCACATAATCAATCAGATTCAAACGGTTCACATAAATCAACAGTTTCAAACGATTCACATAATCAATCAGATTCAAACGGTTCACATAATCAATCAGATTCAAACGGTTCACATAGACCAAATAATTTCAACGGTTCAAACAGTTCAAAATGTAAAACAATGTGTCCATATGTTGGATGAACATATGTAACAAATGTAACATATGAAAAATCAACGTGCTAGCATGCTAAGTGAACATACATAGCAAAACAAAATGAAATCATGTACTATAAGTGTACTAATGAAGATAACAAGCATATGATGTAAAAAACATGGAAAGCACGAAAGTAACAAGTAGGCACATGTGTATCACCCCAAAATGTTTGAAAAACAATAAAAGAGGGGACTATGTACTCACTTGAGGATGCTTAGAAGTCTTGACTAACAACCAAGCAAAGCTAGAGGGATCACGGAAATCAAACGGCACCTAATATAGGTAACTATGTTAATAAACCGGACCTAAATTGAAAGATCAGATAGGATGAGGTTTCGTAAACCAAATGAGTGTTGGAACTCATATGATATGGTTTAACAAACCCTATATACCAAATCGAAACTTAACCTAAGTGCTTTTGACCCGTTACAACCCATTAAGGTAGCTTGCGCCACTTTAACACGTCGTTCGCGCAAAGCGTGTTCGAGACGTCTAACTAGTCCTATGACAAGTATTATATGCCTAAACATGTTTAAATATGTTGCATAATCAATTAAGTGACAAAAGTTTAAGTTACATATGCTTAAATACCAATTATGCATGAAAAGGGTATTTTGGTCATTTTCCTAAGGCATATAAACTACCTATCATACAACTACTTAAACTAAGTGACCATAAAGTATAACCTCGAAAGGTTATTCCCTATATAACTATGGTCACTAAACATGATTGGTCGGATCCTAATGATCGACCAAACGGGTCGAGTTCGAAAGTCTAAGAGGTGGTTTAGACCGCTTGACTTACGACTCTACACAAGCACTAAACTATTTAACTAAGTTAGAAAACATGTTTTGATATCAAAACAAAGGGTTTTGATATCAAAACAAAGGGTTTTGATACCCAAGAGTAGTTTGGTTGCAAAATACAAATAAATGCGCATTTTGACCGAAACTACGACTCGTCACTACGCATAATCAACGTGGTAATCAGTAGGTATAGTCACACGGGACTATAACCATCCTGATTACGCTCATGTTGCAAAGTTCAAACGAACTTTGTGTTGACCAAAGACTGGTCAAAGCAGAAAGTCAAACACTGTTTGACTTTCACGCTTAAAAAGCAATAAAAGAACGAAAGAAGCTTACAAATGGTCCAAGCGAGGGAGAACTTGATCTATAACACTCAGGTATGAAGCAATGGCTTCAACTTAGAGCATTAATCAGATCAACGGTGCAGAAAGTGGAATGAGGGCATGGGTATTTATAGTTTTCGGTAAACCTTTAAGATCATTTCTTGCTAAAGAGGGATCAATCTTGGCCATACATGTGGGCAAATGGTTTTAGAAACCATGGGGACATGATAAACCATCAAAAAACAAGCAGATGGTAATGAAAAACCATGAATAAAACCATCAAAAACAAGCCCAAAGTCCAGATTCAATGTTTCTGACCTGTAAGTCTGACGCTGGCTGCGTAAGAATAGGCTTATGTTGGATTCTGTATACCCAATACACATATTAAATTGATGTGGCTAGTACGTTATGATCCAAGTCGATTCATACCCAAATACAAGCTAGACAAACACATATAATATTTATTTATGATATGATCAAACAAATAAATATTAAACACTTAGAATATTTAGAAATTGGTTTTCTAAATAATTGCACTTGATAAACTAATAAATTATGTGGATAATTTATTATGAGAGAATATTTTATTTTGTTATTTAATGGGTTAAATAACATTTTAAAAGTTGCATAAGTCTTATAACATGTGATGTTATAGTTTTATAAAAGTTATAAATTTAATCAAGACTTAAATTATTTTATAAAATAATTTTTTTTATAAAAATTAAAAGGTGGGCCGCCCCCTTCTCTTCCCAAGACCAAGTATGGTCCAATCAAATAACATGCATTTGCATGTGTTAGAAAGCACTTGTGTAACATCTGTGTCTGAAATCATTGTAAACAATTCGGTTATCAATAAAACAATGTTATTTGTTCCCAATGTTTGTTTGGTTATGTTTTACATTTTTCATGTTTTGACTTTTGTCCAATTTCAAACTGGTGCGTAAACATAATCAGTTTAACGCGACAAATACTCCGCAACATCAACATATACTTAACATACCTTAAATAACCTTTACATAACTTAGAAATAAGTTTTAAAGGCTTTGGTATGGCAAAAACAAGTTAATTCGCCTACATGGACTAAATTTGGCAAACTGCGAAAGTATGCCAATTTGAACTATAACAGACATTCCGGAACATGACCATAAGTTAAACATACCATAAATATCCTTTACATAGCTTAGAAATAGGCTTTGAGGGGTTCGGTGTGCTAAAATAAACTTTTGGCTCATTCAGGGACTAAAAGTGTCAAAAAGTGCATAAGTTTGCACTTTCGCGCATAACTTACGTTCTGAATACATCCGGACATCCAAAAATTTATGTAAGCACTAAAATATTTTATTTTAGTGTTTGGCATGAGAAAAATCCATTTGTCACGCAATTTGGATCATTTTTCGCGCTTATGCGCATTCCGTCGTAATTAAGCGAACACCGCGATCGTACGGCCAAACGAACCGACACCCGTGATATTTTTTAGCACATTTTAAGTTCCCTATACTTTAACTTCATTTTAGAGCTTTGAAATGGGGATAACGGGGCTTAAACGTGTCAAAAGTGCATCAAATAGCAAGTTTGGAGCTTCAGGGGCCTGTTCTGCCATTTTTGAAAGTATCAGACCTGCAAGGTCCTTGCGCACCGCAAGGTTCTAAGTCTTACAGTGCACAAGCAGGGGTCATATGCGGAAAATTGTTTTGGCTGCTGATTAACGGCTTTTAAACACTCCAAAGGCCAATGCCACATGGTAATCTCTGATGGTGGGGGCAAAATGAGTTACCATAGCATTCCAACACATGTACGGATGAGATTCGATCACGTTATTCGATAAACGATCCTAACGGTTGTCCATTTACGATAAGTACCCAACCCATCTCAACCCCAAAACCCACAAATCTGATCTCAAAGCTCTAAGTTGAAGTCATTGCTTCATACCTGAGCTATTTGATCAAGTTTTACTAGCGGGGACCCTTTGTAAGTGTTTCTTCGTTCTTTTATCGATTTTCTAGTCCGAAAGTCAAACTATGTTTGACTTTCTGCGTTGACCAGTTTATGGTCAACACGAAGTTCGGTTGAACTTCATAACGTGAGCGTGATCACGATGGTTATAGTCCCTAGTGACTATACCTACTGATTACCACGTTATCTAGGCTCAGTGACGAGTCGTAGTTTCGGCCAAAATGCGCATTCTTGCGTATTTTGTAACCAAACTACTCTTAGGTATCAAAACCGTTTGTTTTGATACCAAACCTGTTTTTCTAAACTTAGTTAAGCATGTTTTAACATGCTTAGCTCGTCACTTTTAGTTTAGTGCTTATATAGGGTCGTAAGGTAAGCGATCTAAACAATCGATTATACTTTCGAACCCGACCCGTTTGGTCGTTCATTAGGATCCGACCAAACACACTAGGTGACCATAGTTGTATAGGGAATAACCTTCCGAGGTTATACCTTATGGTCACATAGTTTGAGTAGTTGTATGATAGGTAGTATATATGCCTTAGGTAAATTACCAAAATGCCCTTTTTACGCCAAAATTTATTTTAAGCATATGTAACATAACTTTTGGTATCTAAACTGATTTGGTAACAATATTAGACATGTTAAGGCGTATTTTACTTGTCATAGGACTAGTTAGGCGTTCCGAACGCGTTTTACGCGAACGACGCGTTAAAGTAGCATAAGCTACCTAAACGGGTCGTAATGGGTCGTAAGCACTTAGGTTAGGTTTCATTTTAGTATGTGGGCTTTGTTAAACCATGTTACATGAGTCTCCACACTCGTTTGGTTTACGAACCCTCATTCTATCCAATCCTCCGATTTAGGTCCGGTATATTAACATAGTTACCTATATTAGGTGCCGTTTGATATACGTGATCTCTAGCATTGTTTGGTTGTTACTCACGGACTACTAAGCAATCTCAAGTGAGTACATAGACCCCTCTTTTACTGTTTTCAAACTGTTTTGGGGTGAAACACATGTGCCTACTTGTTACTTTCGTGCTTTCCTGTTTTCACATCATATGCTTGCTATGTTCATTAGTACACTTATAGTACATGATTTACATTACATTTCATGCAATGTATGTCCATTGTGTGCATACTTAGTACATTGTTTTACATTACATTTCATGCTATGTATGTCCATTGTGTGCATACTTAGTACATTGTTTTACATTACATTTCATGCTATGTATGTCCATTGTGTGCATACTTAGTACATCGTTTTACATTACATTTCATGCTATGTATGTCCATTATGTGCACACTTAGTACATTGTTTTACATTACATTTCTGCTATGTATGTTGACTGATAGCATGCTAGCACATTGATTTACATGACTTTTCTGCTTTGTATGTTAACTTAGCATACTTAGTACATTGTTTTCATATAACATGTTTACATTTGCTATAACATTTGGTTTGCACAAACGAGACTTATATACGTTCATTAACATTAGCTACGCCGCTCGGTAGTAAGTACTGGTACCATAGGACTTGACAAATCCCATTCTTGACATCTCGGATTTGTTTGGATGTAAGGAATGACTGAATCCGAAAACATTTCTTTTGATAACCTTGACTTAGGGTTATCCGACTGTCTCAAGGCTTGAATGTATGCGTTAACTTACCATATAAATGTTTGTATCAATGTAACATGCATTACTTTGCAAAACATAACTTTTTGATATATTCAAAATACTTTGTTTTGTACATTCTTACATTTGGATTACGTAACAACACACTACTTACCAGACATAACATTTGCTACACATTACTTGACTACATTTGGACTATTAACATTTGATACGATTTATACAAGGACTTTTGACAATTGGTTTAAACATAGACTTTATACATTGGTGGTTTGTTTAAGTGACTTAAGTAACGAGATGTGAGTAATATGGTACAAGCATGGTGGATACGCCGTTGGTACTTCCTATATATAAGTGTTTGTATTATATTACATATCATAGCGTTAATTAAATCATTCAATTTGGACTTATACATTTTACACAAGTAACACGATTTTCACAAGACTTTGGTTTACAAACAATTTACTTTATACAACACATTTTACTTGGTTATACACTTAACAACACATTATTCTTTTATTTATACATATCATTTGATCTTATCGCTTTTTAAATGATTTACAAAACAAAACAATTTACAAGGTTCATGACTGACTTTTTCTAAACAACTTTTTCTAAACTTATAAGTCATGAATCCTATTTTTACAAAACCTATGTATCTCACATGCATTTTTATGCTGACGTACCTATTTTCACATGTGTTTTCAGGAGCTGTTGGTTAGGATGATGATCGTGACACTAGGGCGGACCTGTGCCTTAGAGACTTAAAATAAAGATAGAACTAGCTTAATTATGTTCTGAACTCTTTATTTCCTGTTTTGAGACAATGTAACACTCTTGTTTGATAAATAAAATATAACTTTGTATGCCATGGTTGTGAAACAATAATTCTGTTACAACACTCCCCGACGTTTCCGCCACGTTTTGTTGTTCTACGTGGTCGGGGTGTGACAGAAAAGTTGGTATCAGAGCCAATGGTTATAGGGAATTAGGTTATTAGTAATGCTTTAACCTAGACTATAACCTTTCTAGGACCCCAACACAAGTTATCTTGTGTTTAGATTTTAAAACATGCACTTCACCTATCCTTAGGTGATAACCACAACGGGAACATCAAGTTCGAATCCGCTTTGAAAATTAATCATCTGTTTTTGGATGATTGATTACTAGGTTTTGAACCCTCTGTTGTAAGGTTTTGAACCCTTCCAGTTTGATTTTAGGTCTTGTGCCTTTCAAATTTTCAAAATCTCGTCAAAGTTTTGGGTTCTAAATAGTGTGAACACGTGTAAACTGGAAGAGTGAATGCCTGTACCTTGGGTTTTCTGTCTAAGGCTAGAGTGTTCGTACAAATCCACATAATCGGACCAGTCACTCATACCTGGGAACTCTTGGGGTGAGTGTTCACTTATAGGCGAGTATGTCTTCGCGATACATTATTTTTGACCCATTTACTTTGATTAGTCACTGTGTGTCATTTGTTTGCTTTGTGATGCGGAGAAATGACCACCATCTTTGCTTTTGTTGATTTTTTTTCATCTCATTCTCTTCATCCAATCATCTCACTCGTTTCCTTTCATGTTTCCTCTTTTAGAATGCCTCCTCGACGCGAAAACCAGATAGCGACTGCCGAACTGGCAGAAATTATTGCGCAGCAAATTGCTGCTCAATTCCCAAACCTCTTTGCTCAATGGAACCAAGCCAACAACAACAATGCTCCATGCAAATTCAAGGATTTTAACTCGGCTAAACCACTCAAGTTTAGTGGTTCTGAGGGAGCGAATGGGCTTCTTCAATGGTTCGAGAGCATTGAGAATACTTTCCGTCACGTGCAGTGTCCTGACAATCGCAAGGTCGAGTTTTCTTCGAGTGTGTTTCAGAAGAGGGCTCTTACGTGGTGGAACGGGGTTATGAGAGATCGTGGTGCAGAAGTTGCTCTAGCACATACATGGGCTGAACTTAGGGCCCTGATGATGAGGGAGTTCTGTCCTCATCATGAACAGCGAGCTTTGGAGAGAGAGTTTGATGACATGAAGCAAGATAGTGGTGAGCACACGGCGTATAATGATAGGTTTGAGGAGTTGAGTCTGTTTTGCCCAACAATGGTTACCCCACTCGACAAGGCTATCGAAAGGTACATCGATGGCCTACCTGACTCAGTACAAGACATCATTACTGGTAGTAACACTACCACACTCCGTCAGGCGATCGAGTTAGCAGCGACATTCACTAAGTCGCAGGTTCGAAAGGGAAAACTGCACAAAAAGGGTGACAAGGGTAAGAAGCAGGCATCTGACAAAGAAGATAGCAAAAAAGGTCAAAACAAGAAGGGGGAGAATTCTGGTTCCTCAAAGGGTTCTAGGAAGCGAAAGGCTTCCCAAAACTATGCCGTTACTGCACAGGCTCAAGCTGCACCAAATCAGCCTGCGCAACCACTAGCCAAGAAGCCTTATCTTGGCAATGCACCTTTGTGCAACAGGTGTAACGGCCATCACCTACCACATCTCCAATGTCGTCATTGCACTAACTGTGGGAGAATTGGTCATCTTGCCGCTACATGTCGCATTCCTGTTAACCAGAATCAGGCAGTTCAGAACCAAGCCAAACAAGTTGCTCAGCCTCTTGCTCAGCAACAAGGTCAAGCTGCACGACCTCATTTTCCTCCTGGTTCGTGCTACAATTGTGGGGATCTGACCCACTACAGAAACCGGTGCCCAAGACTAGCTAACGCAAATCCAAATCAGAATCAGGCTCAGGCTCGAGGTCGAGTCTTCAATATGAATGCACAAGAGGCACAAGCGGACAATGAAGTGGTGAACGGTACGTTCTTTATTAATAATCAGCCTGCATCTGTTCTTTTTGATTCGGGTGCCGATAAGAGTTTTGTGTCATTATCTTTTGAGCCATTACTTCGCGTGTCTAGAACGAAACTAAGTAAACCCTTGACAGTAGAAGTTGCTAGTGGTGAACCCATTGTTCTTGATTCTGTTCTTCGCAACTGCCAATTGAACCTTAACGACCATCTTTTTCCTATTGACCTCATGCCTATGCAACTTGGAAGCTTCGACGTTATTGTGGGTATGGATTGGTTAGCCAAGCATCGCGCAGAGGTAGTTTGTTTTGAGAAGATTGTTCGTGTGCCGCTTTCGACAGGCGAGATCCTACAGGTTCGTGGTGAGAAGCCTGCTAGTGGTCTCAAACTCATGTCTTGTTTTAAAGCTCGGAAGTATCTGCGAAAGAATTATGTGGCCTTTTTGGCACATGTTGTAGCAGATAAGGGCAAAGGTAAATCTATTCAAGATATTCCTGTTGTTCGGGATTATTCTGAAGTATTCCCTGAAGAGTTACCTGGTCTACCTCCAGCACGCCAAGTCGAGTTCCGTATTGATCTCGTACCTGGTGCAAACCCCATTGCCAAAGCTCCATATCGTCTTGCACCGTCTGAGATGCAAGAGTTGTCTAAGCAGCTTCAGGAGCTCTCTGACAAAGGTTTTATTCGTCCTAGCTTTTCACCTTGGGGTGCTCCCGTTCTTTTTATCAAGAAGAAGGATGGATATTTTAGGATGTGTATCGATTATCGTGAGCTTAACAAGCTTACCATCAAGAATCGATATCCCCTACCTCGCATCGATGATCTCTTTGATCAGTTACAAGGTGCTTCTTATTTTTCGAAGATTGATCTGCGATCTGGATATCATCAACTTCGGGTGCATGAGGAAGACATTCCCAAGACAGCGTTCCGCACACGTTATGGGCATTATGAGTTCACAGTCATGCCATATGGTTTGACTAATGCTCCTGCTGTTTTCATGGACTTAATGAATAGGGTCTGCAAGCCTTATTTGGATCAGTTCGTCATTATTTTTATTGATGACATTTTGATATACTCTAAGACGCGAGCTGATCACGAGCAACATCTTCGTCTTACTTTGGAACTCCTAAAGAAAGAGCAACTTTTCGCCAAATTCTCCAAGTGTGAATTCTGGCTTAAAGAGGTTCAATTCTTAGGACATATTGTCAACGAACAAGGTATTCATGTAGATCCCTCCAAGATCAGTGCGATTAAGGATTGGGATACGCCTACTACTCCTACTGAGGTTCGTTCTTTTCTTGGACTTGCGGGTTATTATCGCCGCTTCATTGAAAGCTTCTCAAAGATTGCCGTTCCTCTAACTGCTCTAACTCAGAAGAACAAACCCTTTGATTGGGGATTCAAGCAAGAGGAAGCGTTTCTGACTTTGAAACAAAAGCTTTGCGACGCGCCTGTTCTGACTTTGCCTGAGGGCAATGATGATTTCGTCGTTTATTGCGATGCATCTAAACTGGGTCTTGGCTTTGTTCTGATGCAAAGGAACAAAGTCATAGCATATGCATCGAGGCAGTTGAAGATACATGAGAAAAACTACACCACTCATGATCTTGAGTTAGGTGCAGTTGTCTTCGCTCTTAAGATCTGGAGACACTATTTGTACGGTACAAAATGTGTGGTTTTCACGGACCACAAAAGTCTTCAGTATATCTTCAATCAGAAAGAACTCAACATGAGGCAACGACGTTGGGTTGAGCTTCTAAACGACTATGACTGCGAAATTCGCTACCATCCTGGTAAGGCAAATGTCGTAGCCGATGCATTGAGTCGTAAGGAACGTACTAAGCTTCATTGTGTTCGTGTTCAATCTGTTATTCAAGCTCGGTCTGATATCCAAGCACGCATTTCTCAGGCTCAACAATCTTGTGTTTCACAAGGTTTAATGGATAAGGAATTTCCCTGTCACATAACACCTGATCTGGAACTGAAGGACAATGGATCGTACTACTTCATGGATTGTTTGTGGGTCCCAAGCCAAGATAACCTTCGCACCTTGCTTATGGATGAAGCCCATAAGTCTCATTATTCTATTCATCCTGGCTCATATAAGATGTATAAGGATCTTCGTATTCAGTATTGGTGGCCTGGTATAAAGAAAGACATTGCCTTATATGTATCAAAATGCCTTACTTGTCTTAAGGTTAAGGCTGAACATCAGCGTCCTTCTGGTTTACTGGTGCAACCAGAAATCCCAGTTTCGAAATGGGAAAACATTACTATGGATCTCATTACCAAACTTCAGCGCACAAAGAAAGGTCATGATGCCATCTGGGTAGTTGTTGACCGGCTTACTAAGTCAGCGCATTTCTTGCCAATCCGTGAGGATTTTTCTGCTGACAAACTTGCTAAAATCTACGTGGATGAAATTGTAGCTCGACACGGTGTTCCTTTGAACATCATTTCTGACAGAGATGCTCGTTTCACTTCTCACTTTTAGAGAACCATGCAGTCTGCTATGGGGACCCAACTTAATCTAAGCACAGCTTATCATCTGCAAACGGATGGTCAATCTGAAAGAACAATCCAGACTCTGGAGGACATGCTTAGAGCTTGTGTGATCGATTTTGGTGGTAGTTGGGATTCACATCTTCCATTAATTGAATTCTCCTACAACAACAGTTATCACTCCAGCATCAACATGGCTCCTTTCGAGGCTCTCTATGGTCGAAAATGTCGTTCACCAGTCTGCTGGAATGAGATCGGCGAGGCTCAGCTTACTTGACCTGCCCTCATTTTAGAGACAACTGATAAGATTAAAAAAGTTCGTTATAACCTTCAGACAGCTAGAAGCCGTCAAAAGAGTTACGCGGACCCAAAACGCAAGCCATTGGATTTTCAAGTCGGTGATCGTGTATTACTTAAGGTCTCACCTTAGAAAGGTGTGATCAGATTTGGAAAGAAAGGAAAACTTGCACCAAGGTACGTTGGACCATTCAAGATCGTCGAAAGAATCGGTAAGGTAGCCTATAGACTTGAGTTACCTCCGGAACTTGGAAATGTTCATCCAACCTTTCACGTGTCCAATCTCAAGAAGTGTTTAGCTGATGAGAACCTCCACGTACCACTTGATGAAATTCGTGTTGATAAAACACTGAAATTTGTTGAGAAGCCAGTGGAAATCATGGAACGTGAAGTCAAGTGCCTCAAACGCAAGCGCATTCCTTTGGTCAAAGTTCGCTGGGAATCAAAGCATGGACCCGAGTTTACTTGGGAACGCGAAGATCAAATGAAGGCGAAGTATCCGCATCTTTTTCCACGAGTTTCCTCTAAATAAATTTCGGGACGAAATTTCCACAAGTAGGGGAGACGGTAACATCTGTGTCTGAAATCATTGTAAACAATTCAGTTATCAATAAAACAATGTTATTTGATCCCAATGTTTGTTTGGTTATGTTTTACATTTTTCATGTTTTGACTTTTGTCCAATTTCAAACTCTATATCGCTTTCTGGAGAGTTATACGCAAACTGGTGCGTAAACGTAATCAGTTTAATGCGACAAATACTCCGGAACATCAACATATACTTAACATACCTTAAATAACCTTTACATAACTTAGAAATAAGTTTTAAAGGCTTTGGTATGGCAAAAACAAGTTAATTCGCCTACAGGGACTAAATTTGACAAACTGCGAAAGTATGCCAATTTGAACTGTAACAGACATTCCGAAACATGAACATAAGTTAAACATACCATAAATATCCTTTACATAGCTGAGAAATAGGCTTTGAGGGGTTCGGTGTGCTAAAATAAACTTTTGGCTCATTCAGGGACTAAAAGTGTCAAAAAGTGCATAAGTTTGCACTTTCGCGCATAACTTACGTTCTGAATACATCCGGACATCCAAAAATTTATGTAAGCACTAAAATATTTTATTTTAGTGTTTGGCATGAGAAAAATCCATTTGTCACGCAATTTGGATCGTTTTTCGCGCTTATGCGCATTCCGTCGTAATTAAGCGAACATCGCGATCGTACGGCCAAACGAACCGACACCCTTGATATTTTTTAGCACATTTTAAGTTCCCTATACTTTAACTTCATTTTAGAGCTTTGAAATGGGGATAACGGGGCTTAAACGTGTCAAAAGTGCATCAAATAGCAAGTTTGGAGCTTCAGGGGCCTGTTCTGCCATTTTTGAAAGTATCAGACCTGCAAGGTCCTTGCGCACCACAAGGTTCTAAGTCTTACGGTACGCAAGCAGGGGTCAGATGCAAAAAATCGTTTTGGCTGCTGATTAACGGCTTTTAAACACTCCAAAGGCCAATGCCACATGTTAATCTCCGATGGTGGGGGCAAAATGAGTTACCATAACATTCCAACACATGTACGGATGAGATTCGATCACGTTATTCGATAAACGATCCTAAAGGTTTTCCATTTACTATAAATACCCAACCCATATCAACCCCAAAACCCACAAATCTGATCTCAAAGCTCTAAGTTGAAGTCATTGCTTCATACCTGAGCTATTCGATCAAGTTTTACTAGTAGGGAGCCTTTGTAAGTATTCCTTCGTTCTTTTATCGCTTTTCTAGTCCGAAAGTCAAACTATCTTTGACTTTCTGCGTTGACCAATTTATGGTCAACACGAAGTTCAGTTGAACTTCATAACGTGAGCGTGATCACGATGGTTATAGTCCCTAGTGACTACACCTACTGATTACCACGTTATCTAGGCTCAGTGACGAGTCGTAGTTTCGGCCAAAATGCGCATTCTTGCGTTTTTTGTAACCAAACTACTCTTAGGTATCAAAACTGTTTGTTTTGATACCAAACCTGTTTTTCTAAACTTAGTTAAGCATGTTTTAACATGCTTAGCTCGTCACTTTTAGTTTAGTGCTTATATAGGGTCGTAAGGTAAGCGATCTAAACAATCGCTTATACTTTCGAACCCGACCCGTTTGGTCGATCATTAGGATCCGACCAAATACACTAGGTGACCATAGTTATATAGGGTATTACCTTCCGAGGTTATACCTTATGGTCACATCGTTTGAGTAGTTGTATGATAGGTAGTATATATGCCTTAGGTAAATTACCAAAATGCCCTTTTTACGCCAAAATTCATTTTAAGCATATGTAACATAACTTTTGGTATCTAAACTGATTTGGTAACAATATTAGACATGTTAAGGCACATTTTACTTGTCATAGGACTAGTTAGGCGTTCCGAACGCGTTTTACGCGAACGACGCGTTAAAGTAGCATAAGCTACCTAAACGGGTCGTAATGGGTCGTAAGCACTTAGGTTAGGTTTCATTTTAGTATGTGGGCTTTGTTAAACCATATTACACGAGTCTCCATACTCGTTTGGTTTACGAACCCTCATTCTATCCAATCCTCCGATTTAGGTCCGGTATATTAACATAGTTACCTATATTAGGTGCCGTTTGATATACGTGATCTTTAGCATTGTTTGGTTGTTACTCAAGGACTACTAAGCAATCTCAAGTGAGTACATAGACCCCTCTTTTACTATTTTCAAACTGTTTTGGGGTGAAACACATGTGCCTACTTGTTACTTTCGTGCTTTCCTGTTTTCACATCATATGCTTGCTATGTTCATTAGTACACTTATAGTACATGATTTACTTACATTTCATGCTATGTATGTCCATTGTGTGCATACTTAGTACATTGTTTTACATTACATTTCATGCTATGTATGTCCATTGTGTGCATACTTAGTACATTGTTTTACATTACATTTCATGCTATGTATGTCCATTGTGTGCATACTTAGTACATCGTTTTACATTACATTTCATGCTATGTATGTCCATTGTGTGCATACTTAGTACATTGTTTTACATTACATTTCTGCTATGTATGTTGACTGATAGCATGCTAGCACATTGATTTACATGACTTTTCTGCTTTGTATGTTAACTTAGCATACTTAGTACATTGTTTTCATATAACATGTTTACATTTGCTATAACATTTGGTTTGCACAAACGAGACTTATATACGTTCATTAACATTAGCTACGCCGCTCGGTAGTAAGTACTGGTATCATAGGACTTGACAAATCCCATTCCTGACATCCCGGGTTTGTTTGGATGTAAGGAATGACTGAATCCGAAAACATTTCTTTTGATAACCTTGACTTAGGGTTATCCGACTGTCTTAAGGCTTGAATGTATGCGTTAACTTACCATATAAATGTTTGTATCAATGTAACATGCATTACTTTGCAAAACATAACTTTTTGATATATTCAAAATACTTTGTTTTGTACATTCTTACATTTGGATTACGTAACAACACACTACTTACCAGACATAACATTTGCTACACATTACTTGACTACATTTGGACTATTAACATTTGATACGAATTATACAAGGACTTTTGACAATTGGTTTAAACATAGACTTTATACATTGGTGGTTTGTTTAAGTGACTTAAGTAACGAGATGTGAGTAATATGGTACAAGCATGGTGGATACGCCGTTCGTACTTCCTATATATAAGTGTTTGTATTATATTACATATCATAGCGTTAATTAAATCATTCAATTTGGACTTATACATTTTACTCAAGTAACACGATTTTCACAAGACTTTGGTTTACAAACAATTTACTTTATACAACACATTTTACTTGGTTATACACTTAACCACACATTATTCTTTTATTTATACATATCATTTGATCTTATCGCTTTTTAAATGATTTACAAAACAAAACAATTTACAAGGTTCATGATTGACTTTTGCTGAACAACTTTTTCTTAACTTATAAGTCATGAATCCTATTTTCACAAAACCTATGTATCTCACAGGCATTTTTATGCTGACGTACCTATTTTCACATGTGTTTTCAGGAGCTGTTGCTTAGGATGATGATCGTGACACTAGGGTGGACATGTGCCTTAGAGACTTAAAATAAAGATAGAACTAGCTTAATTATGTTCTGAACTCTTTATTTCCTGTTTTGAGACAATGTAACACTCTTGTTTGATAAATAAAATATAACTTTGTATGCCATGGTTGTGAAACGATAATTCTGTTACAACACTCCCCGATGTTTCCGCCACGTTTTGTTGTTCTACGTGGTCGGGGTGTGACAACTTGATTGGGTCTTTTGGTGGCAACTTCTCTCATGTCTTTAATAAGAATTTTATGACAAATTTAAAAAGAGAGAACTTGATTAAAAACTCTTGAAAATGCTCTCAAAATTTCAGCTAGCATAAGATGGTCAAAGAGAGTTTTCGGTTTTGATTTTTCAAGTATAAGACTTGTAAAAATACTCTCTAGAAATCGGCTAACATGGGTGTTCCAAGAAGTTTTTTCAAGTTTAACATTCAAGTGCAAGAACTCTCAAAATTCCCTATATGATTTCGGTCAAGAGTTGGTCTTCATAAAGTTTTTTTTCAAGTGAGTTCATAAGTGTAGAAATCCTAGCTAAACATAAGGTGTTTGTTGGAAGGCTTGGGGTATACAAGCTTTAGGTCTTCTACACTTGAAGGCAACCGTTCAAGAAGCGTCATCTTCTTCATATCCTTTACTCCTTGGAAGGTAGTATTCTAAACACTCTATGGTTGTGTTTTAATTTTTGATAGCATGCATGTTCGTATATGGATCCGGTTATTGGGTTTTTCATATAAAATGGGTTTTATATCTTGTAAGTAACATGTTTTAAATAATATTTTCCGCTGCGTTTTTATTTTATATGGATAAAATACTTTGATAAACATGTGAAAAACCCAACAATGGTATCTAGAGCCACTTATATGTGTGCATGCTTCAGAGGATATGAAATTTTCGGGTTTGGGTAAAACCCTATGGCCGAAAATTTTCATCATGGTTCTCCTTTTGTTTTTCAAGATTTTAATCTTACATGCATAAAAGTATCTTGAAAAATTATGTCATTTGGATGATTTGTTTGTTTGGACAAAAACCCACTTTTTCGGTTTTTTCATTCTTGACCGAAAAGTAGGTTGTAAAAAGGAAACCATTTTGCTTCTTGAATTTTATATATTTGGATATATATATATATATATATATATCTCGGTGTTCATAACCTAGGCAAGACCTTATGTGAATATGTTGAATATTTGTGGTTGTGATTTGTGTTTAATTATTTCAAAGGTTGTAATAATTAATTATTTTTGTTCTTCCATTTGTAAAGTTATGTAATTTATTAATTTTTATTTGGCATGTAAATAAATAGATTAGGTTCATTTTGTTTTTACTAGAAAAATGTATTAGGATAAATTTTTGTAAAAGAAGACGCACACAAAATGCGGTTTTGGTTTTGGCTAATTTCGGGCCTAAAGGACTTCATAGTTCTTAACGGGATTTTAGCCCGATAACCAAAACACTTTTTTGAAGTCTAAATGAGTTTGGAGCTGAATATAAAAGACATTTGGAAGACCAAAGAATGTGAAGAAATCACAACACAAGAAGAAGACTTGAAGCATTTGGATGCGGGATCAAGTGGGAGTTCAATGACACATTATTTGTGTCAATATTCACCCTTTAGGAAGGACCTTTTGACACACTTGTTTCGGCTAACAAGTGTGGTAAAAAATAGTTGGCTATGGTTATGCACCTATTGTTATGTATGTTGTGCTTGTGTGGTTGCTTATTTTATTGTTTTGATGATATTTGGATATGCATGCTTAACAAACTAATAATCAACAACAAGCTTAAAATTGGTTCTTTAAAGATCATTAAACATCTATACCGTATAATAAAACAAAACAAACTTATGCCATTTGTCCTATTCTTAAAAAGCTTATTGCCACGTGTCATCTGATTGTATGTCTGATTTTTCTTTTGAGCGGCAATGTATTGGAGGTCTTTTGGCATCTCGCTTTTCACTTTCAATTGACAAACTAATATTTTCCTAAATCTATACGCATATATCAGTTTCCATCCTTCTCTCATATTATCTCAAATAATCCTACCAGAGATCCGAATTCCATCTTTCTCTATGATCATCTTCCAAAATATGAATGAGTTTCCATATTTAAGGATCATTGGTTGCATAAACCCTAGATCTATAAATCCATATGTATTCAGTCGTTTCTTCACATCGATTCGGCTGTTAATCGATTTATCAATCATCCTCTGTTTCTTCACATCGATTTGGTTGTCAATCGATTTGTCAAGCATTGTTTAAGGTACGATTCTTTAATCTGTATGCATATTTCTCTGGTCGTTGACATCTATGTTGTTATCAATCATTATCTGTGTTCGTTATCAATTCTTCTGATATGTATGCAGGTCTTATAATTTCTTCTGATTCGTTATCAATTTTTTTATGAATCTGTTTTTGTATCAATCTCTGATTTTGTATCGATTTCCACTGAATAACATAAGTAAACATATGAATCTTTTATGAAGCTTCTGATTTGTATCAATTTTTAGGGCTCTTATATTAGGGCTTTCTTATCTTGACTTATTCGACTGAATGATATAAGTAAACATATGAATCTGTTGTGAAGCTTCTGATTTTGTATTAAATTTTAGGGCTTTTATTTGTAGGCTTTTTATCTTGACTTATAAGACTGAATGATTGGTAGCTAACTTAATGTTTTATGTGATTTGTTGATTGAGTGATGTAAATCAATGTGATTGTTTACTTAATATGCTATAGTTCTATATATTGTGAGCGAATTTATTTGGCCTTTATTTCTGACATTCAAATCTGAGCATTAGACACTTTGTTTATGTGATATGTAAGGGATTGTTTTATGTGATTTGTTAAATATGTTATTCGTAGCCAACTGTTCAGATTTATAAGTCTTATAAATATAAACATGTTGGAAATTGCTTTTAGATCTTTTTCAGTAATTAAATCCATTTTCTGTTGTTATATTTTATTGACTCAAGTGGTTTTCCGGTTCTATTTGACTCATTTATTATTCACTCTTTGATATACCATGTAGCTTGTGAACATACTTTTCAGAGGTGAAAAAATGACAGGTCTGGTACGGGTCAAACGGGTAATTTTTTTGGTGCAGGTCAAAACTGGTTTGGTCTAGTTGGGTTAAACACACACATGTTTGTCTAAGTTTCTTGTAGATAAATAGTATGTCAAATACTATTACAAAATGTGTTATTCCAGTTATAGCGGAATATTTTGAATAAATTCAGCCATGCTGTTTTATGCATTAAAAAACACTTTTTGTGACTTTCATACCCTTGATCTATTTTTCAACTGTATATTATTTGTTCTTCATGGAGTTCATAAAGTTAATTAATAAGTACTGATGTATACAGGCTTGAACCTGTGACAATTTAACTATTTCTTTTATGAAATCCAACATTTAGTGTAAATATTGTGTTCAATCTTATGGCATTTTGAACATGTTTGGTGTAATGGATACTATATCTAATGTGTTTTTCTATTCAAGTTAGGCTGTGAAGAAGCCAACACATCGCCAGCTTTAACGAGAGCTTTTCCAAGAAGACATAATAGCACTTGAAACGGGTAGTAATTTTGTGCTTATTTATTCATTTTATTAATTTATATTGGGGTTGGTGTGGTCGGGTGGGGAACGGGTTTGAATAGATAAAGATCAAAACATGTATTGTTTCTTATGCGAGTCGGGGTTAGATTGGCTTGAGACACATTTTTGTACAAATTTAGCCCTAAATTTTCATACGGCTATTAAACTGAATATTAAAACCTTCAACATTACAGTTAGTAGACCTTCCCTTAAGGTAAATTATACCAAAAGGTAGATTAAAATTACTTGTGTGCCCTTACTTTGCTTGCTACTTCATTATATAATCACATTTTACCAAACACTCAACACCATTGAGAGTGATCCATTACAATTTCAAGCAGCCTAAGCGCATCCAGATATTATTTCTTTCGTCACGTTTTCACGTTTTATCGCTAATGATTTGATTCCGATTATTCAATAACCAATACAGATTTATAAATTATGTTAAGAATGCCTTTTCAATTATGCTTAATGAGATAAGTTGACAAACAATATGTATTGTGTTATTCTATCTACCATAATCAATACGGGTTGCAAAATAGTTCGGTCGGGCAGGTTGGATAACAGGTCAATTTGAGTTATTTATGCTATTGTCAGAATGGGTTGAACCGACCCCAATATTTTATCTTCAGAAGATCTTTCAGGTAATTGCCTACAAATTTAAAATCACACACATACATGCTTTTAACTCAAATTTTCACCATTTTAGATAAATGGGACAATTTTTAGCTAAACGGGTCGATTTAAGGAATACTTGTGGTTTACGTCACGCTATTGCCTCTACATCACGCCAGAATCCTTCTTCGAAGATCCGAACAATTTCAGCACTAATATTCTACCAATACCAACAATTGTGAGTATCAAAACCCAATCTTCATGTAATAAATTGTTTTAAGTGTCTTAATATTATAATAATCTGAAAGGTTTTTGGCGGTGGGGTGTAAAAATATGTGTTTAGAAATCGATTGTCATTATTGTGACTTGTACTTGCTATAGTAAGTTTTTAGTGGTCATTACATTGTGGATCAGACTATGTGGTCAAATAATTAGTTTCAAAAAGGATTATCAAAGGGTGTAAAAAATGGTATTATGATCTAACAAAATGGTTGTCTAGATTAATTACTTCATTTATTAGAATTTGTCAGACATTTGAATTTCAAACCACAAATACACTCCTAGCACCAGAGCCCACGACATTTTATTACATTTTTCTGATTTATTATCCGATTATCTTCATTTTTCTATCTCCACTTTTTTCCAGTTAATAAGCCCACTATAAAATAGAGAGAGGACCGATACTTTTTGATCTATGACAATTGAAGAAATCATTGTACTATTTGTGTTGTTTACCAATACATGTTGTTTACCGATACATTAAAAATTGCTCTAATTTATTTCTTAAAAAGACATGTTTGGGTTTACACATATGTAAGTATAGTTTTATATGAACTAATATGAATTTAAATAAGAATTTAGATATTGATGTCAATCAAAAGATGAAAACCATGACCTTTCGTTGATCTATTAAAGGTTCGCTGGTATGTAACAGGTTTTTGGAGAGGGAAGTGATCACTCTGTTCGGTTATGAGTTTGTACCGGTTAGGGTCGTGTATTGTCTGTTTGGGACATGTTTCAACCCTTAGACGTGAAGCCTAACTTTGGAAAGGCCTAGAACAAAAATGATGATCTACATAGGCTTCAATGCCAGTAGATATTATATATTTGTGTTAAGCCACCCGCGAAACTCGCGGGATCTTAGACTAGTGGTTAATAAAAGGTTATTAAAAATTAATGATTTTATAATAAAATGGGTTTTGTTAAAAAGAACCTTGAAAATTTGTTTTCACAAAAGTACCAAGGATTTGAATGCATGCAAATGTATGGTACATAATGTTTTCTAAACTAGAATTTTGAAAACTCAAAATCCCTTTTATAAAACAAGTCAAACACCATCCTTTTATACAAGACTCGAATCATTTGGGAACTATTTTGTGGGATAAAGGTCACCAAACCACATTTGAGGGAACTTGTATATTCGAGGTGGGTTTACCATGTTCGTGGGATAAAGGTCACCTAACCACTTATGTGTATAAACTCACGCATGTGTGTAAGTTGGACAACTTGATTTGGAAACCATGAACTTAGGGTCACCGAAGCATGGGGAACAAAAGGTGTTGATGGGATTAAACATGCCAACTAAACATAAAGATGTTTAACCAATCCCATATGGCTAGAAGTTGCAAAGGGTTGCAATTGTCAAACGTTGACTACCTTGTTAGTTTAAATAGAGGGATAAAGGTCACCTAACCGATATTTAAATGTAACGTTGGATTCTAGATTTTAATTATTAATTGTCTATGAGACATAAAAGGGTATTAATGATTAAAATATAATAATATCGAAAATACTAAAATTGAACCTTGTTAAATTTTGTAGATGGCCGCTAACAATATTACCCAAACCGTCCGTAACCTATCACTGAAAACGATCCTAATCCAGATGAACCTCTTATGGAAGATAAGGATGCCTATAATGGTTGGATTAAGTATATCGAGGATACTATGCAAGCCTCTTGCCTCATGTTAGGAATTATGATTCCCGAGATTCAAAAGGATTTTTGAACATCATGGGCATACGACATGATTACCCAATTATAGGAAATGTTCCTAAGGGTAGAATGCTTCGAAACGGTTCGAGCGCTTCATGCATGCCGAATGGAGGAAACCCAATCGGTCTCATCTTATATCTTTAAGATGAAAAGCCACATTGATCGCCTCGAAAGGCTCAATATGGATAAAATGGCTTTATCCATTCTAACGATCAATGAGAGTGGCAACTAGAAAGGGCATCACCCCGACACCAAAGCAAATGTTGCCAAAGGAAGGGGCAATTCAAAGGGAAAAGAAAAGAAAGACTAAAGCGAAACCACCGAAACCAAAAGAAAAGAAGGCAAAGGTTGCCATGAATGATCCATGCTTTGAGTATGGTGATATAGGGCATTTGAAAAGGAATTGTCCAACCTATCTCAAAGAGTTGAAAAACAAGAGGGATGCGGGGCAAACCTCAGGTACAATATTAATGATTCATATTGACCTTAATGTTATTTCTTCTAACACATGGGTATTAGATATCTGATATGGAACTCATATTTGCAATCCGTTGCAAGAGTTCAAAAGAAATAAGCATTACAAGAAAGGAGACTATGTTTTGAAACTTCCAAATGGTTTGGAAATTGTTTTAAAATGTTTTGAATGCTCCTAGTTTGACTAAGAACATTATTTAAGTTTCCCTTTTGAGACAATATGTTTTGATTTAAAGTTTGTAAACAATGACATTTATATTTCGATGAATGACATGTTTTACTTTAAAGCTATGCTTTCAAATGGTATTTATGAATTGGTTCATAATAATACATCATTCGATAGTTCAATGTACCAAGCAATCACCAAGAAACTCAAAATGGATTTGAGTAAGACCTATCTTTGGCATTATCTCCTTAGTCATATAAACAGATGTCGCATGTAAACACTTCAAAAGAATGATCTTTTGGAGACAAATGAAGTTGGTTCATTTGATACATGTGAATCTAGTTTACAAGGTAAAATGACTAAGAAACCCTTTAGTGCGAAAGGGCAAAAGATTTATTAGATATCATACATTCGGATGTATGTGATCCTTTTAAGCCAATGACTAGGAATGGTGAAAGATACTTCATGACTTTTACCTACAAGTATAGTAGTTATGGTTATGTGTACTTGCTGAGACACAAAATTGAAGTTTTGAAATGTTCAAAGCCTTCAAAAGGTGAAGTACAAAATCAACTAAATTAAAGTTCTTCGTTCCGATAGAGGAGGAATCGAACTCTATTTGGATATGGTTCGATCTATGGTGGCAAGGAGCACATTATCTCTATCATCTTCTTCATATCCTTTACTCCTTGGAAGGTAGTATTCTAAACACTCTATGGTGGTGTTTTAATTTTTGATAGCATGCATGTTCGTATATGGATCTGGTTATTGGGTTTTTCATATAAAATGGGTTTTATATCTTGTAAGTAACATGTTTTAAATAATATTTTCCACTGCGTTTTTATTTTATATGGATAAAATACTTTGATAAACATGTGAAAAACCCAACAATGGTATCTAGAGCCGCTTATATGAGTGCATGCTTCATAGGATATGAAATTTTCGGGTTTCGGGTTTGGGTAAAACCCTATGGCCGAAAATTTTCATCATGGTTCTCCTTTTGTTTTTCAAGATTTTAATCTTACATGCATAAAAGTATCTTGAAAAATTATGTCATTTGGATGATTTGTTTGTTTGGACAAAAACCCACTTTTTCGGTTTTTTCATTCTTGACCGAAAAGTAGGTTGTAAAAAGGAAACCATTTTGCTTCTTGAATTTTATATATTTGGATATATATATATATATATATATATATATATATCTCGGTGTTCATAACCTAGGCAAGACCTTATGTGAATATGTTGAATATTTGTGGTTGTGATTTGTGTTTAATTATTTCAAAGGTTGTAATAATTAATTATTTTTGTTCTTCCATTTGTAAAGTTATGTAATTTATTAATTTTTATTTGGCATGTAAATAAATAGATTAGGTGCATTTTGTTTTTACTAGAAAAATGTATCAGGATAAATTTTTGTAAAAGAAGATGCACACAAAATGCGGTTTTGGCTTTGGCTAATTTCGGACCTAAAGGACTTCATAGTTCTTAACGGGATTTTAGCCCGATAACCAAAACACATTTTTGAAGTCCAAATGAGTTTGGAGCTGAATATAAAAGACATTTGGAAGACCAAAGAATGTGAAGAAATCACAACACAAGAAGAAGACTTGAAGCAATTGGTGCGGGATCAAGTGGGAGTTCAATGACACGTTATTTGTGTCAACATTCACCCTTTAGGAAGGACCTTTTGACACACTTGTTTCGGCTAACAAGTGTGGTCAAAAATAGTTGGCTATGGTTATGCACCTATTGTTATGTATGTTGTGCTTGTGTGGTTGCTTATTTTATTGTTTGGATGATATTTGGATATGCATGCTTAACAAACTAATAATCAACAACAAGCTTAAAATTGGTTCTTTAAAGATCATTAAAAATGGTTAATAAAAGGTTATTAAAAATTAATGATTTTATAATAAAATTTGTTTTGTTAAAAAAACCTTGAAAATTTGTTTTCACAAAAGTACCAAGGATTTGAATGCATGCAAATGTATGGTACATAATGTTTTCTGAACTAGAATTTTGAAAACTCAAAATCCCTTTTATAAAACAAGTCAAACACCATCCTTTTATACAACACTCGAATCATTTGGGAACTATTTTGTGGGATAAAGGTCACCTAACCACATTTGAGGGAACTTGTATATTCGTGGTGGGTTTACCATGTTTGTGGGATAAAGGTCACCTGACCACTTATGTGTATAAACTCACGCGTGTGTGTAAGTTGGACGACTTGATTTGGAAACCATGAACTTAGGGTCACTGAAGCATGGGGAACAAAAGGTGTTGATGGGATTAAACATGCCAACTAAACATAAAGATGTTTAACCAATCCCATATGGCTAGAAGTTGCAAAGGGTTGCAATTGTCAAACGTTGACTACCTTGTTAATTTAAATAGAGGGATAAAGGTCACCTAACCGATATTTAAATGTAACGTTGGATTCTAGATTTTAATTATTAATTGTCTATGAGACATAAAAGGGTATTAATGATTAAAATATAATAATATCGAAAATACTAAAATTGAACCTTGTTAAATTTTGTAGATGGCCGCTAACAATATTACCCAAACCGTCCGTAACCTATCACTGAAAACGATCCTAATCCAGATGAACCTCTTATGGAAGATAAGGATGCCTATAATGATTGGATTAAGTATATCGAGGATACTATGCAAGCCTCTTGCCTCATGTTAGGAATTATGATTCCCGAGATTCAAAAGGATTTTTGAACATCATGGGCATACGACATGATTACCCAATTATAGGAAATGTTCCTAAGGGTAGAACGCTTCGAAATGGTTCGAGCGCTTCATGCATGTCGAATGGAGGAAACCCAATCGGTCTCATCTTATATCTTTAAGATGAAAAGCCACATTGATCGCCTCGAAAGGCTCAATATGGATAAAATGGCTTTATCCATTCTAACGATCAATGAGAGTGGCAACTAGAAATGGCATCACCCCGACACCAAAGCAAATGTTGCCAAAGGAAGGGGCAATTCAAAGGGAAAAAGAAAAGAAAGACTAAAGCGAAACCACCAAAACCAAAAGAAAAGAAGGCAAAGGTTGCCATGAATGATCCATGCTTTGAGTATGGTGATATAGGGCATTTGAAAAGGAATTGTCCAACCTATCTCAAAGAGTTGAAAAACAAGAGGGATGCGGGGCAAACCTCAGGTACAATATTAATGATTCATATTGACCTTAATGTTATTTCTTCTAACACATGGGTATTAGATACCTGATATGGAACTCATATTTGCAATCCGTTGCAAGAGTTCAAAAGAAATAAGCATTACAAGAAAGGAGACTATGTTTTGAAACTTCCAAATGGTTTGGAAATTGTTTTAAAATGTTTTGAATGCTCCTAGTTTGACTAAGAACATTATTTAAGTTTCCCATTTGAGACAATATGTTTTGATTTAAAGTTTGTAAACAATGACATTTATATTTCGATGAATGACATGTTTTACTTTAAAGCTATGCTTTCAAATGGTATTTATGAATTGGTTCATAATAATACATCATTCGATAGTTCAATGTACCAAGCAATCACCAAGAAACTCAAAATGGATTTGAGTAAGACCTATCTTTGGCATTATCTCCTTAGTCATATAAACAGATGTCGCATGTAAACACTTCGAAAGAATGATCTTTTTGAGACAAATGAAGTTGGTTCATTTGATACATGTGAATCTAGTTTACAAGGTAAAATGACTAAGAAACCCTTTAGTGGGAAAGGGCAAAAGATTTATTAGATATCATACATTCGGATGTATGTGATCCTTTTAAGCCAATGACTAGGAATAGTGAAAGACACTTCATGACTTTTACCTACAAGTATAGTAGTTATGGTTATGTGTACTTGCTGAGACACGAAATTGAAGTTTTGAAATGTTCAAAGCCTTCAAAAGGTGAAGTACAAAATCAACTAAATTAAAGTTCTTCGTTCCGATAGAGGAGGAATCGAACTCTATTTGGATATGGTTCGATCTATGATGGCTAGGATCACATTATCTCTATCATCTTCTTCATATCCTTTACTCCTTGGAAGGTAGTATTCTAAACACTCTATGGTTGTGTTTTAATTTTTGATAGCATGCATGTTCGTATATGGATCCGGTTATTGGGTTTTTCATATAAAATGGGTTTTATATCTTGTAAGTAACATGTTTTAAATAATATTTTCCGCTGCGTTTTTATTTTATATGGATAAAATACTTTGATAAACATGTGAAAAACCCAACAATGGTATCTAGAGCCGCTTATATGAGTGCATGCTTCATAGGATATGAAATTTTCGGGTTTCGGGTTTGGGTAAAACCCTATGGCCAAAAATTTTCATCATGGTTCTCCTTTTGTTTTTCAAGATATTAATCTTACATGCATAAAAGTATCTTGAAAAATTATGTCATTTGGATGATTTGTTTGTTTGGAAAAAAACCCACTTTTTCGGTTTTTTCATTCTTGACCGAAAAGTAGGGTGTAAAAAGGAAACCATTTTGCTTCTTGAATTTTATATATTTGGATATATATATATATATATATATATATATAATAAACAAACAAAGTGTGGGACACATGGCATCTTGTGGTGCAACCAATTGTGATTTTTGGCGGGAAAATGTGAGAAAAAGTTATGTTTTCTATACGGATCCCGCTTCATGAATCCATACCCGTGTTTTCGACCCAACTATATAAACCTTCTAAACAGCCTCTTTTCTTAACCCTAGCTTCTTCCTTCATTCCTCTTCTGGATCTATCATCGCCGCTACATAAAATATCACCTTATAATCGTCGCCACATCAAATATCACCTTATAATCATTGCAACTATCACAATCGAAGGTATCAAGATGTTGATCGACAACTCCAGAAATGATGGTTGTGGTTCGACTAAGAAGAAGATGTTGATGGTGGTTGTGGCCTGAATAAAAAGATGACTGCTACAAGGATTGGTTTTGGGTTTCGCCGGTTGCGATAATGTGATGGTGTGGTTCAAGGAAGCGAGGACAAGGCGGCGGCTAGGGTTTCACCAGCAGCACGTATTCTTATGTTGCCGGTTTGATTATAGAACCTTATCGGTATTATTTCTTGACGAATCATTTATAATCTTTTCTAATTTTAACATATTCTTTGACTTAGGTATATTGATTTTTGTCAATAGTTCTTGCTTATTCTGATGAAATTGTTGTTAAAGTTTAGATTTTTTTGATGGGTATTAGCGATTTCACGATCTTTGATGTTATTTAGTCGTCGTTTTTGCTTATTGTTATGAAATTGTTGTTAAAGTTTGGATTTTTATGTATGGAAATTAGCGATTTGATGATGTTGGATGTTGTTTACTCATCGTTTTGGTCTCATTTGTTGTTTTTTCAGATCGGTTGAAGAAGAGATACGACCCAGGTTTCCATGCCCATATTGCTATGCGGATTTTAAAGAATTAACATATTCTTTCTTAGAGAATTCCCATTCTTCACGACTGCCATGTTCAAGTTAGCATTAAATGTCATTCCTTTGAGTTTGATCGAAATCTTTGAACACTTAAATTTCTTGACCATTTTTTTTCTAACTTTAATCTATACTTTTACTTTGGTAAATTGATTTGGCAAATTTTGGCATCGGTTCTTTGATTTCATCTTTTGTGACAAACAATTCGATTCAAATGCTCGGTTTTGTTTGACAAACAATTCGATTCGAATTGAGTTATTACACACTTACTTTACTTTATTTTACTTTTCTTTCTTTTATTTCATGATAAGCATTAATTTGTTTGATTAATCAGGAATTTTGTTTTTCTATCCTCTATCTTGCCCAAATAAAGGTTAGTATACCTTTTCATAACTTATACTTGATGATTTCAGTTCATAATACCATCAATTTTGTTTTGCAGATTAGCTTTTCTTCTTCTTTTTCCAACCAAGTTATGTGTATACATCATCCACCAGTAAGGTCATGGATCGTTGGGCGTGCGAGTAAGGTCAGAAGCCAAATCCCAAAGGTCTAAATTCTGGTTGTTCCGTTGGGATAAAAGCACCACCAACTGCAGTTCCATTTTGTTGACTCTTATTGTTTATAGTTGTAAAACAACAATATTGTATGTGCAAAATGCAAGTATATCATAAAAAAACTTGATTTGTGTTTCAGATCTGTAAATGCTCGCTGGTTCATGAGTTGTGGATGAATCGCCAGTCAACAAAATGACATTTGAGAAATTGCGCTCAGAGGTTTGGTATGCTTAATTTCTACGTTTGTCAATAAAAGGTAGAATAACGATTTTATGCTGTTAGATAAACGTTAATTATTTTGGATTTTATTTAGGTTGGTTGCGTATGCTCTTGAAAACTGGCATTGGAAAAAAGGATCTACGATCGCGATTGATATGCCGATGGATGTTAAATCGGTGGTGATATATCTGGCAATCGTTTTTTCAGGCTATGTGGTTGTATCTATTGTGGATAGTTTTGCTGCAAGTGAAATTTCAATGAGACTTGTACTATCAAAAGCAAAAGCAATTTTTACTCAGGTAATTTTTTATTTATTTTTGTTTTATAAGGAACTGGGATTATATTTTCATATGCTTTTGCTATGTCATTTCATTAGTAAATCTTTTTCTCAGGATTTGATCATTAGAGGTGACAGAAGCATTCCCTTATACAGGTGTTGTTCTTATAATTATTTATACTACGTTATAACAGAACTATTTAGGACAATTGGCATTTCACTTAATTTTAAGACACCTATTAGGTGCATTTTTGGTAATAATTTTGGTATTTATGACATAATTTTGGTTTTTAATGAAATTTTGGTATTTAATCTTATATATATATATATATATATATATATATATAGGGGAAGGTTCAAATGAAAACCACTAGTTAACGCGAAAACTCGAAAACTAACTAAAAAAAGCCTAAAAAACACACAAATTTTTTTTTTTTGCAAACCAAATTTCGCAGGTTTTTTTATATAAAAAAAAATTTTCAAAAAAAAAAAAAAAATTTTTGTAGTGCACATGTGTAATACTACACATGTGTATGTGTACTACACATGTGCACTACACAAATTTTTTTATTTTTTTTGAAAAAAAGTTTTTTTTATATATATAAAAACCAGCGATTTTTATTAAAAACATTGAAAAAAAAAATTTTGTGTGTTTTTTAGGCTTTTTTTAGTTAGTTTTCGAGTTTTTGCGTTAAAAGTGGTTTTCATTTGAACCATCCCCTATATATATATATATATATATATATGCTTCAAGATTTAACGATGTTCACAATGTGGTCAACATTTCTGGCCGGTTTGATCTGAAAAGAGGCATTGAGGGCCGATTGGGTAAAGCTTACTTGCAGCGGATTAAAAAAGATGGATTCATTGATGTTGCCAATAGAAAGTGTAAGTTTCATGCTCCATATTTTAAAATGTTCTATAGATAATTAAGTCATGCATTATGATTTAACCTTTTTAAATTTTCTCTATTGCCGGCTCTGGGCCCGGCAAACCCGTGCTGACGCCCGAGGCCCAAAATTTCAAAGGGCCCGATAATTCTTTATAAGCTTGTATATAGTTATTAAAGTATATAGTTATTAAAGTATATATTTAGTATATTTATCCGTTTATTATGCAAAAAAGTATTTGTGTTGTGGCAAATACCATCTCAAAATAATGTAAAGGTCTCAAGTTCAAGTCTTTGCTCTATCACTAAGTTTTTATTTTTGTAATTCATTTACTATTAACCATAATTTTGGGCCCAATTCTTTTCGTCGTCCGAGGCCTAAATATTTTCAAGAGTTTTCGGGGACGGCTCTATATGACCCATGTAACCCATAAATAATATATATTTAAATAAACTAATCAGCCCATGCATAAGCAAATGGGCCAAATTGACATCTCTAGAATTGTGCATATCATTGATCTCACCTGAAGTTGTGAATATTTATAGGGAACATAGAGTATTTTGTGAGTGAAGAAAGTTTAATGGACCGTTTAAATACCTATACAAGTGCAGCATGCCAACTGATTCCCCAAAACTGCAGGTTTGTATCTTTTATCAGCTGTCTTGCTTTCTTTTCGCCTTTCAAATTTATATTTCCATAATTTGTCCCAAACCATTCATTCTTGCATCATAACCTATTAGTTTTTTTTTTTAAATTTAATGATTAATTATTCATAGACGCGTTAATTTTGACCGAGTTGGTGCTTTAATAGGTAGGTTAGGTTGATTTGGGTTTATTTTATATCAAACAGGTCAAGTAAAAAAAATAGCTAAACAAAGGTTTGTGTCGAACGGGTTGAAATCGTTTGAAGTCTTTTCTTTAAGGTAAAGTACATAGATGGTCCCTGTAGTTTACCAAAGTTTTTCTTTAGGGTAAAGTACATAGATGTTTTTCTAATCACAAACTCATTGATTATTAGAATATGGTGATGGGTGCTTAAGGTCTTTAGATTGATTTGCAATTAAAAAGAGGGGTGCTTTTGAAAACTACTTGATGAGGAGAAGCAGTTCTTTTGTTTAAAAGACAATATTGTTTTTTTTTCATTGTTGAAAACTGATTTGATTCTTGGGAAATAAGTTGTTTTCGCACGGGTCAAAATGACCTGTATGTTATACAGGGCAAAATAATATCAAATTTATGGAATTATTTTTTATGCAATTGTTGGGTATGGTGTATTCTTATCTAGACGAGCAAAAGTACTAACCATCCAAAATATAGATCTGTGAGATAACTCTCAAGTGCAGTATTGCTCTTACACATCAAACATTAAAGCCAAGTGTTTGTATTTCCTTGAGAAAATATTTGTTATTCAGTTCAATAAATCATTCAATAGGTTGCTTTATAAGCTTTATACATTTCAAAAGTACTATGTATTTCAAAACATGTATGTATATAAAAAAAGGGAAATGGGATATATACATTTCAAAATAGCCCCTTTTAATGAACGAACTATTTTTTTTTAACTGATGATAATAGTACTGTGACAATTTTTGTAAAATTAATTTCCGATTGTTGGATAATCTTGATGTTTCCGGTTCGGGTCATGGATACGGGTCGGAAATGGAGCTTCGTAGGTCAAATGGGTTGGATAATTTTAGTTAATTAGTCACTTGTTTTATTGTTTTAAATAGAACATGGGTTAGTGTTTGTTAGTTGAGTCAAGTAATGGAGAAGTGGTCATAGTTGGTTAGGTTTTCCTTTATTTACGTTTGCATGAGTTGTATATATATTAAACTTTGAGAATGAATAAAGTGTGGGTATTCAAGCAGTAATATAAGTTTCATGTTCGTGAGTTTGTTTTGAGTGTAATTGAAGCTTGAAACCTAACACCGATATGATGAATAATATTATAGAATATTACTAAGTCCTTCACTAAATTGCCAAATAGACCAGCTATTGCAAAAAATGACCAGTTTAGGACATTTGAGCATAATTACAAAATAGACCAGCTAGCTATCCTATGATAATTGTCCAATTAAATTTAGATTAAGAAGTGTTTTGGCCCAGTCTAACCTGGACCTTTTGACCCATTACCCATCCCATTTGACCCGTCCATTTTTCCACATCTACCATTTTCTTTAAATGGGAATGTGATTTATTACAGTTGAACACACATGCATTGCTGGTGTTGGAAGTTGGATCTGATATAGTTGTTGTGCATGATGCTGCAACCTCCCGGGTACAACGATTAACTAAGGTAATAACACCATAAATGCTTTTGTATGATTGTTATATTTAGGGGAAGTATTTTTGACCCGTTGACGTATAAACGGGTCAATTTGGATTATGTTATAATATGATGGGTCAAACAGGTAAGCTAACTAATTTTAGTTAAATTAAAAACGGGTTTAGCATGTCAAACTGGCTGAAATTCATCCAAGGTGTATTCAAACAGATAAAAACCTCTTTAATCTTTTCACTAAAACAACTCATGAACCTTCTATAGTCAAGAAAGTTGTCAACCATTTCTTATAGGTATGCTTTAAATGGTCTTGTGATTCTTCGTGTCCTGATCGGTGTACGAGATTATGATGAGTGTTATCAAAGCAAACTGTATTTTGGTTTTTGTTTTAATGTAGTTTATGATTTGTGACCAACATATACAGGTGTCAAGTGTGGTTGATCATGCGCAAAGTGCGAACATACCCCTTGAAAAGACAAGCTACATAAAAACACAAGGAAATGGATTTTTTTTGCTATTATGGTTTTGCTCATAGTTATGTAGATCGAATGGCTTCAAACCCAATTCATTTGTAGAGAAGATATCAAGCCTGCTTTTTATCTAGATCGAATGGCCGGACACATTTGGGAATGGGAGATGCTCTTTCATTTGTAGAGAAGGCCCAAGAAGCTGTGAGCATCTGTAGGAAGTAGATTTTGTCTCTTTAGTGGTAAGTTTTTTAATTCGATTAGTAAGTTTTGATATTGAATATGGGATGTGGTAATTAGAATATGGTGATGGGTGCTTAAGGTCTTAGATTGATTTGCAATTAAAAGGAGGGGTGCTTTTGAAAACTACTTGATGAGGAGAAGTAGTTCTTTTGTTTAAAAGACAATATTGTTTTTTTTTCATTGTTGAAAACTGATTTGATTCTTGGGAAATAAATTGTTTTCGCACGGGTCATAATGACCCGTATGTTATACAGGGCAAAATAATATCAAATTTATGTAATTATTTTTTATGCAATTGTTGGGTTAGTTTTCATTGTGCACGATTGAGACACTTGCTTCGGTTAGTTACCCCCTTATTATTTTGTGTATCCCCTTTGTAAGTACCGATGAGATTCGACTTTGAGCTTTAATTTTTGTTAGTTTGATTTGCGATATGATATTAAAAAACCTTTGTTCAAATCAAGACCATAATGTTGTGTCAAACTTTATGATCGATCTCATAGCCATTGAAGAATACCTTTAAAAGCTAGCGGGTATTCAAGCTCGTGCTTTTGATTTCATATATGATAGTCTTGATTTGATTGAGAAAAAGCTAAAATGAGGACGTACTTTAAAACAAATGGACAAGTACTTTGAAACGTACTCAAAATATTATCCTTTTGATGTTTATTAAAATGTGACCAAAGAGTGGAATGTTGAGTTAGTGTTATTGATTATAAAGATTTTTTATGATTCTTTTGAATCGACATGCGATTTTGGTTCAGGCTATTCAGATAATCTATTTATTGGGTCAGTCACATAAGCGAAAAGAGGGAGTGTTTGATGCTAATGCAAATACATCAATTTACTAATTTGTGATTTTTTAATATTCATTTTTTTATTTCAAATTGTATGACAACACTATTAAATATTATATAATTTACTTTGAGTAATCCGTGTAATTTTATACATATCCTTCTCTTGTGTATGGATTTACGTTATTACATAAGCTTGAGGAGAATGAGAAGGGTGTAATTATCATATTATAAATTTTATTAGTTGCCCCTTTTTAATTATGAAGTTAATATCGATTAATGTTATGAATGTATATTGTGGAAACATTTTAGAGGTTAATGGATGAAAACAAGCATCATATTTTACAAGGCTACACATCCATCTGCTCTTATGGGATTCTTTGGATGCAAATTTTTTTCTTTTTTCTATAAAACCATTTGGTGACATAATTACTATTAATTATACCTAAATAAATATGCAAGTTGATGCTTATGCTATATATATGCGCGCATACTATTTAATGTAATAAATTATGTACCTTGGTGCCGCATTTTTAAGTACAGTACATTATTAACATCTTGATGAGGGTGATTGCTTATTATGAACATGTGTAGTGGTCAAGTCTCATTTATATGACAAGTGACAAAATGTGTAAAAGAGGGGTTATATAATTTGAGTTTGTAGTGTAAAGGGGGGTTTTATAACCCCTTCAATTATACATACATATGTATGTATGTAAATATGTGTGTGAGAGACCAACACAAACCCCCCAACACCAAACTCCCGTTATAATTTTCACCGGATTCGCCCATCCCCGCCACATAGCGCCAACGCGAAACGGCGTTATGTGGCAAAATGGCGTTACATCCCGTGCCACAACACACACTAATTGTATGCTTATAAATTGTTGTGATGTATCTTTTTGTTTTTTTTCTTAAATTTTCGTTTCTCCCAATTATTTATGTTTTGAAATTGCCTCAAACCTTAACATACATATGTAAATATAAACATTTTTTTGGGTAAGAGATAACTACTTTTATATAAAAATGGGAAAAGCATTGGGTTATGATTTAAATCCAATTCTAAATTTTATAGATTTATTGCAACATTTCTTTATTTATAGACTTATACATGTTGATACTTATTTGGTATGTTATATATAATCTAAGTCATAAGAAATATTCACATAGTTATGAATTATATTGTTTTGGTTATTAAACCCGTGTTGAAAAAGTCTAACAAAGTCACCCATGGTCTCATGGACAATTGTATGTCGCTTTATCAAGGGTAAAAACAAAAGATGGAGTCAAATTACTAATATTAGAAAACAATGACAAACCTACGGATAAAATAACAAATGTGATGTATAAATAATTTTTAATATAATTTACTTTGAGCCACCCGTGTATTACAATTGGACATTCTATAGGTTCTTTTACATGTGATGCTCATTTAACAGCGTAGTTTTATAATTTTGTTATTATGATAAAGTTTGAGTTTATATATAGTTATTTTACTTCTATGATGAGCGGAAATATATTGTTGAATTAAATAATTGGTGTGATCCAAAAAAGTTATGGGCAATAGGTTCCTTTGGCTATTCATCCACCATGGCGTGTCTTCTTAGGCGTATGGGTTTCGAAAACATTCTTATACAGAGATCTCATTAAGAATTAAAAGGTAATAAGCTTTACACGAAAACTATGAATACACATGGAGACAAAGTTAGGATACTGATGAAACGAAACAAATAAATTATTGTGGGAAGGGAAAGAAGATACTAATGAGTTTGAAAATGTTGTTTATGTACCTTTTATTATTGAAAACTAAATTTTCCTAACCCGGGATGTTCCCGGGTGATAGCCTAGTATATATATATATATCTCTCGGTGTTCATAACCTAGCCATAACCTTATGTGAATATGTTGAATATTTGTGGTTATGATTTGTGTTTAATTATTTCAAAGGTTGTAATAATTAATTATTTTTGTTCTTCCATTTGTAAAGTTATGTAATTTATTAATTTTTATTTGGCATGTAAATAAATAGATTAGGTGCATTTTGTTTTTACAAGAAAAATGTATTAGGTTAAATTTTTGTAAAAGAAGATGCACACAAAATGCGGTTTTGGTTTTGGCTAATTTCGGGCCTAAAGGACTTCATAGTTCTTAACGGGATTTTAGCCCGATAACCAAAACACATTTTTGAAGTCCAAATGAGTTTGGAGCTGAATATAAAAGACATTTGGAAGACCAAAGAATGTGAAGAAATCACAACACAAGAAGAAGACTTGAAGCATTTGGATGCGGGATCAAGTGGGAGTTCAATGACACATTATTTGTGTCAATATTCACCCTTTAGGAAGGACCTTTTGACACACTTGTTTCGGCTAACAAGTGTGGTCAAAAATAGTTGGCTATGATTATGCACCTATTGTTATGTATGTTGTGCTTGTGTGGTTGCTTATTTTATTGTTTGGATGATATTTGGATATGCATGCTTAACAAACTAAAAATCAACAACAAGCTTAAAATTGGTTCTTTAAAGATCATTAAAAATGGTTAATAAAAGGTTATTAAAAATTAATGATTTTATAATAAAATGGGTTTTATTAAAAAGAACCTTGAAAATTTGTTTTCAAAAAAGTACCAAGGATTTGAATGCATGCAAATGTATGGTACATAATGTTTTCTAAACTAGAATTTTGAAAACTCAAAATCCCTTTTATAAAACAAGTCAAACACCATCCTTTTATACAACACTCGAATCACTTGGGAACTATTTTGTGGGATAAAGGTCACCTAACCACATTTGAGGGAACTTGTATATTCGAGGTGGGTTTACCATGTTCGTGGGATAAAGGTCACCTAACCACTTATGTGTATAAACTCACGCGTGTGTGTAAGTTGGACGAATTGATTTAAAAACCATGAACTTAGGGTCATCGAAGCATGGGGAACAAAAGGTGTTGATGGGATTAAACATGCCAACTAAACATAAAGATGTTTAACCAATCCCATATGGCTAGAAGTTGCCAAGGGTTGCAATTGTATAACGTTGACTACCTTGTTAATTTAAATAGAGGGATAAAGGTCACCTAACCGATATTTAAATGTAACGTTGGATTCTAGATTTTAATTATTAATTGTCTATGAGACATAAAAGGGTATTAATGATTAAAATATAATAATATCGAAAATACTAAAATTGAACCTTGTTAAATTTTGTAGATGGCCGCTAACAATATTACCCAAACCGTCCGTAACCTATCACTGAAAACGATCCTAATCCAGATGAACCTCTTATGGAAGATAAAGATGCCTATAATGGTTGGATTAAGTATATCGAGGATACTATGCAAGCCTCTTGCCTCATGTTAGGAATTATGATTCCCGAGATTCAAAAGGATTTTTGAACATCATGGGCATACGACATGATTACCCAATTATAGGAAATGTTCCTAAGGGTAGAACGCTTCGAAACGGATCGAGCGCTTCATGCATGTCGAATGGAGGAAACCCAATCGGTCTCATCTTATATCTTTAAGATGAAAAGCCACATTGATCGCCTCGAAAGGCTCAATATGGATAAAATGGCTTTATCCATTCTAACGATCAATGAGAGTGGCAACTAGAAATGGCATCACCCCGACACCAAAGCAAATGTTGCCAAAGGAAGGGGCAATTCAAAGGGAAAAAGAAAAGAAAGACTAAAGCGAAACCACCAAAACCAAAAGAAAAGAAGGCAAAGGTTGCCATGAATGATCCATGCTTTGAGTATGGTGATATAGGGCATTTGAAAAGGAATTGTCCAACCTATCTCAAAGAGTTGAAAAACAAGAGGGATGTGGGGCAAACCTCAGGTACAATATTAATGATTCATATTGACCTTAATGTTATTTCTTCTAACACATGGGTATTAGATACCTGATATGGAACTCATATTTGCAATCCGTTGCAAGAGTTCAAAAGAAATAAGCATTACAAGAAAGGAGATTATGTTTTGAAACTTCCAAATGGTTTGAAAAATGTTTTAAAATGTTTTGAATGCTCCTAGTTTGACTAAGAACATTATTTAAGTTTCCCTTTTGAGACAATATATTTTGATTCAAAGTTTGTAAACAATGACATTTATATTTCGATGAATGACATGTTTTACTTTAAAGCTATGCTTTCAAATGGTATTTATGAATTGGTCCATAATAATACATCATTCGATAGTTCAATGTACCAAGCAATCACCAAGAAACTCAAAATGGATTTGAGTAAGACCTATCTTTGGCATTATCTCCTTAGTCATATAAACAGATGTCGCATGTAAACACTTCGAAAGAATGATCTTTTGGAGACAAATGAAGTTGGTTCATTTGATACATTTGAATCTAGTTTACAAGGTAAAATGACTAAGAAACCCTTTAGTGGGAAAGGGCAAAAGATTTATTAGATATCATACATTCGGATGTATCTGATCCTTTTAAGCCAATGACTAGGAATGGTGAAAGATACTTCATGACTTTTACCTACAAGTATAGTAGTTATGGTTATGTGTACTTGCTGAGACACAAAATTGAAGTTTTGAAATGTTCAAAGCCTTCAAAAGGTGAAGTACAAAATCAACTAAATTAAAGTTCTTCGTTCCGATAGAGGAGGAATCGAACTCTATTTGGATATGGTTCGATCTATGATGGCTAGGATCACATTATCTCTATCATTTTGGGGTTACGCTTTGCTCTCCGCGGCCCGTACATTCAATGTGGCCCAAACCAAGAAAGTGGATAAGACACCTTTTGAAGTATGGCATGGAAGGGCTCCATCATTATCATATTTAAAGGTATGGGGTTGTGAAGCTTATGTGAAGCAATACACCCCAAACAAATTGAAAGTACGATCCACTAAGTTCCTTGTTGCTCAAAAGGCTGAGTTCTTGGAAGCTAAGTTCCTTGTGGAAGGAATTAGTAGAACAGTGGAACTTGATGAGGATCAAGAACCACAAGCCGATACACGTTTGGTTAATACTAGCAATCAACAAGAGATTGTTGAAAATGATCAAGTGATTGATCATTACACACAAAATGTTCACAGATCTGGTAGAATTAGTAGTCCACCTGAAAGATATGGATTTTTCATGGATGGATGCTACGTGGTAGATTCGGGTGAACCAACCACATACCAAGATGCAATGTCAAAATCGGATTATGACAAATGGCTTGAAGCCATGAACGTAGAGATGCAATCCATGTATGACAACCAAGTTTGGGAATTGGTTGTACTACCTCTTAACTCCAAATTGGTTGGAAGTAAGTGGGGTTTTCAGGAAGAAAACCGATATGCATGGTAACTTGGATACTTATAAAGCGAGAATTATAGCAATAGGTTCCAGTCAAACTCAAGGGGTTGATTATGATGAGACTTTCTCTCCTGTGGCGATGCTAAAGTCAATTAGGTTATTATTTGCCATACCTGTATAATATGATTATAAGATTTGGCAAATGGATGTCAAAACGGCTTTCCTTAATAGATATCTTGAGGAAGATGTCTATATAGTTCAGCCTGAAGGTTTTGTCAATCCAAAATTTCCTGACAAAGTATACAAGTTAAAGAAATCAATCTATGGATTGAAAGAAGCATCTAGAAGTTGAAATCACCGTTTTGATGAAGAGATTAGGGAATATGGATTCATCAAGAACGACGATGAAGCTTGTGTGTATAAGAAGGCTAGTGGGAGCATTATTACTTTCTTAGTATTAAATGTCGATGACATTCTACAATTTGGAAATGACATTCCAACCATGGAAGGTGTAAAAGCCTGGCTTGGAAGTTGTTCTTCCATTAAGGATCTTGGTAAAGTCGTCTATATTTTGGAATAAAGATCTATAGGGGTAGATCAAGGCGCTTGATAGGTTTAAACCAAAGTGCATACATTAACAAAGTCTTGAAAAGGTTCAAGATATAGAACTTTATGAAAGGTGTGGTACCTGTTAAAAAAAGGGGACAATATTGAAAGTGTTTCAATGTCCAAGCTCAAAGGATGAGCAGGAAACAATGAAAGGAATCCCATATGCGTCAGCTATAGGATTCATTATGTATGTAATGATATGCACTAGACCAGACAAGTTATGCACTTTAAGTATGACGAATAGATACCAGCGAGTAACGGTCATTGGGTGACTGTTAAAAATATATTGAAATACCTTAGAAGGACTAAGGATATATTTCTAATATATGAATCTGGTGAAGAGGAACTCGTTGTAAAGGGTTACAGGGATACGAGTTTCGGAATTCGTTATAAAGGGTTATAGGGATACGAGTTTCAGAATTCGTTGTAAAGGGTTACATGGATACGAGTTTCCAAACTGATCGAGATGATTCTCGATCACAATCAGGGTAGCACTGTCCACTATAGAATTAGAATACATCGCCGCTTCATTGATCGAGATGATTCATGTGGATCTGCCACTTGAATTATTGCCGGTCTAGGGGAAGTCCGTACCATTCAGGACCCCTAGAGATCTTTGTGATAACGAGGGTGCGATTGCTTAAATCAAGGAACCTCGTGCACATCAAAAGACTAGGCACATTCAGCGGAGTTTCAACTACATAAGGGATGAAGTTGAAAAAGGGAAAGATATGTATTCGCAAAGTTCACACTGATCAGAATATTGCGGATCCACTCACGAAGCTCCTTGAACGGGCATAGCATGAAGGGTTATACTTGTGCCTTAGGACTTCGATATTCTAGTGATTGTGTCACACCCCGACCACATAAAACATCAAATCGTGGCGGAAACATCGGGGAGTGTTGCAACAGAATTATTGTTCCACAACCAAGGTAATTAAAAATTACATTTTATTCATAAACCAAGGGTGGAATACATTGTCTTAAAACAAGAACCAAAAAGTACACAACATAATTAAACTAAGTCTATCTTTATTTTAAGTCTCTAAGGCACAGGTCCGCCCTAGCGTGTCACGAACATCCTAAGCAACAGCCCCTGAAAACACATGTGAAAATAGGTACGTCAGCATAAAAATGCCTGCGAGATACATAGGTTTTATGAAAATAGGATTCATGACTTGAGTCTAAAGAAATGTTTAATAAAAATAAGTCATGAACCTTGTTAATTATTTTGTTTTATAAATCATTTGAAAAACGTTAGCAAAAATAGATGATATGTATATATAAAAGAATAATGTATGGTTAAATGAATAACCAAGTGAAATGAGTTTGTATAAATTGAGTTATTTGTAAAACAATGATTAAGTGAAAATATGTTGTAAATGTAATATGTATAACTGAAATGGTTTAAATAACGCTACGATATGTAATACCATAAAAACATTTATATATAGGAAGTACCAGCGGCGTATCCACCATGCTTTTATCATACTATATGTCGCCTCGTTATGTAAATCACTTACCCAAACAAACCGTCAAAATGTAATGTTTAAACCGATTGCCAAATGTTTATGAGTAAACCAAGTATATTGTCAATATAAACCATGTAATGTATAAGCAGAAGTCATGTATGGTAAGTAAAATGAGACTACTTAAACCACAGGAAAAAATGTACAAAACAAAGTATTTTAAATAAATAAAAAGTTATGTTTTGTATGATAAATACATGTTTTACGGATACAAACATTTATGCAGTAAGTTAACGCATACATTCAAGCCTTGAGACAGCAGGATAACCTTAGAGTAAAGATTATCAAAGAAAAATGTTTTCGGATTCAGTCATTCCTTACATCCAAACAAACCTAGGATGTCAGGAACGGGATTTGTCAAGTCCTATCGTACCATTACTTACTACCGAGCGGCGTAGCTGATGTTAATGAATGTAATTTAGACCCGTTGAACAAACCAAATGTCATATCAAATTGTAAACATGTGATGAAAGTAAGTATGCTAAGTTAACATACAAAGCAGAAAAGTCATGTAAATCAATGTACTAAGTATGCTAAGTAAACATACAAAGCAGAAAAGTCATGTAAATCAATGTACTAAGTATGCTAAGTAAACATACAAAGCAGAAAAGTCATGTAAATCAATGTACTAAGTATGCTAAGTAAACATACAAAGCAGAAAAGTCATGTAAATCAATGTACTAAGTATGCTAAGTTAACATATGAAGAAGAAAAGTAATATAAAAGCAATGTACTAATAGTGTACTAATGAAGATAGTAAGTATATGATATGAAAACATGGAAAGCATGAAAATCACAAGTAGGCACATGTGTTTCACCCCAAAATGTTTGGAAAACAGTAAAAGTGGGGTCTATGTACTCACTTGAGATTGCTCAATAGACTTTAGATATCCACCAAGCAAAGCTAGAAGGTAACGGAATCAAATGGCACCTAATATAGGGAACTACATTAATAAACGGACCTATTCGGAGGATCGGGTAGCATGAGGGTTCGTAAACCAAATGAGCGTAGGAACTCAAGTAATGTGGTTTAACGAAGCCTACATACTAAAACGAAACTTATCCTAAGTGCTTTTGACCCATTACGACCCGTTTAGGTAGCTTATGCTACTTTAACGCGTCGTTCGCGTAAAACGCGTTCGAACCGCCTAACTAGTCCTATGACAAGTAAAATATGCCTTAACATGTTTAATATTGTTGCTAAATCAGTTTAGATGTCAAAAGTTATGTTGCATAGGCTTAAAATGAATTTTGGCGCAAAAAGGGTATTTTGGTAATTTTGCTAAGGCATATATACTACCTATCATACAACTACTCAAACGATGTGACCATAAGGTATAACCTCGGAAGGTTATTCCCTATACACTATGGTCACCTAATGTATTTGGTCGGATCCTAATGATCGACCAAATGGGTCGGGTTCGAAAGCATAAGCGATTGTTTAGATCGCTTACCTTTACGACCCTAGACAAGCACAAATCTAAAAGTGACGAGCTAAACATGCTAAAACATGTTTAGTTAAGTTAGAAAACAGGTTTTGGTATCAAAACAAACGGTTTTGATACCCAATAGTAGTTTGGTAACAAAATACGCAGAAATACGCATTTTGGCCGAAACTAAGACTCGTCACTGAGCCTAGATAACATGGTAATCAGTAGGTATAGTCACTAGGGACTATAACCATCGTGATTACCCTCATGTTATGAAGTTCAAACGAACTTATTATTGACCATAAACTGGTCAACGCAGAAAGTCAAACACAGTTTGACTTTAACGCTAAAATGAATGAAAAGAACGAAAGAACACTTACAAAGGGTCCCCGCAAGATTTGATCTGATTTTCTCTCAGGTAGGAAGCATATACTTCCACTTAGAGAGCATAAATCAGATTCAAATTGTGGGTTGCAAGTGAACTATGGAGGGGTATTTATAGTTTTTGTAGAACCGTTAGGATCGTTTCTTGAAAACCGAGATTCAATCACAGCCGTACACATCAAGCCCATAGATTTACAAAACCAGGGGAGCCCCTAGAAATGCTCAAAACCATGCGCGTATGGTCATGTTTTGGCACTTCTAACACCCGTCAAGCCCATTTTTAAGCTTCATAAGGATGATAAAGCATAGGGAATATAAAACTAGCTCAAAAATATCCCGGATGTCGGTTCGTTTGGCCGTACGATTGCGTTGTTCGGTTAATTACGACGGAAGTCGTAACGAACGCAAAAACGATCCAAATTAAGCGACGAATGGATTTTTGACAAGCCAATCACTAAAACATATTATTTTAATGATTACATAAATTTTTGGATGTCCGGATGTATTCAGAACGTAAGTTATGCGCGAAAATGCAAACTTTTGCACTTTTTGACGCTTTTAGTCCCTGAATGAGCATAAAGTTTATTTTAGCACACTAAACCCCTCAAAGCCTATTTCTAAGCTATGTAAAGGATATTTAGGGTGTGTTTAACTTATGATCAAGTTCCAGAATGTTCGTTACAGTTTAAATCGGCATACTTTCGTCAAATTTAGTCCTTGTAAGCGAATAGACTTGATTTTGCCATACCAAAGCCTTCAAAACTTATTTCTAAGTTATATAAAAGTTATTTAAGGTATGTTAAGCATAAATTGATGTTCCGGAGTATTTTTCGCGTTAAACTGATTACTTTTACGCATCAGTTTGCGTATAACTCTCCAGAAAGCGATATAGAGTTTGAAATTTGATAAAAGTCAAAACATGAAAAATGTCAAACATAAACAAACAAACATTGGGATCAAATAACTTTATTTCATTGATAACTGAACTGTTTACAATGATTACAAGCACAGATGTCACAGATTGGATTTGATCTATTTTGTATTTGGATATTGGAACAACTATTATTATAACTCTTTATGGTATTTTGAGTTAAGTTCCATTTTAGCATGTTTAAATCCGTGAATAAGTTGCTTATTCTAAATGACCGTAGTCGATCATACGTGTGGGAACAAATATGAATGTAAGACTATTATGAACTTGGATTGGTGGATATTCATTAGGTCAGATCCCCACAGTTATAACAAGAACCTGGTGGGTAGTGAGGTCGTGCAGCTTGACCTTGTTGCTGAGCAAGAGGCTGAGCAACTTGTTGAGCTGGGTTCTGAATTGCCCGATTTTGATTAGCAGGAATGCGGCAGGTGTCAGCAAGATGACCAGATCTTCCGCAGTTGGTGCAATGACGACACTGGAGGTGTGGTTGATGATGACCGTTACATCTGTTGCACAAAGGTGCGTTGCCAAGATAAGGTTTCTTGGCAAGTGGTTGCGCAGGCTGATTTGGTGCAGCTTGTGCAGTAACGGTGAAATTTTGGGAAGCCTTACGCTTCCTAGAACTCTTCGAGGAACCAAAATCCTTACCCTTCTTGTTTTTACCTTTCTTTCTATCCTCTTTGTCAGATGACTGCTTCTTACCCTTGTCACCTTTTCTATGCAGGTTACCCTTCCGAACCTGCGACTCAGTCAATGTCGCAGATAGCTCGATTGCCTGACGGACTATGGTAGGGTTACTACCAGTAACGATGTCTTGTATGGAGTCAGGTAGGCCATCGATATACCTCTCGATAGCTTTCTCGAGTGGGGTAACCATTGTTGGGCATAACAAACTCAGCTCCTCATATCTATCAGTATACGCCCGGTGCTCGCCACTATCCTGTTTCAGATCATCAAACTCCCTTTCTAGCTCGCAGCTCGTGACGAGGACAAAACTCCCTCATCATAAGAGTCCTAAGTTCAGCTCATGTTTGTGCTAAAGCAACCTCAGCACCACGGTCTCTCATAACCCCGTTCCACCATGTGAGAGCCCTCTTCTGAAACACACTGGAAGCAAACTCGACTTTGTGATTATCAGGACACTGAACGTGATGAAACGTATTCTCAATGCTCTCGAACCACTGTAGGAGCCCAGTTGCTCCCTCAGAACCACTAAACTTAAGTGGTTTAGCCGAGTTAAAACTCTTGAAGTTGCATGGAGCATTATTGTTGTTGTTGACTTGGTTCCATTGAGCAATAAGATTTGGGAACGCAGCAGCCATTTGCTGCGCGATGATTTCTGCCAGTTCGGCATTTGGTAGCGGATTTTCACATCGAGGAGGCATTCTAAAAGAGGGAACATGAAAGGAACGAGTGAGATGATTAGATGAAAAGAATGAGATGAAACAAAAATCGACAAAAGCAAAGATGGTGGTCATTCGTCCGTATCACAAAGCAAACAAACGACACACAGTGACTAATCAAAGTAAATGGGTCAAAAATAATGCTTCGCGAAGACATGCTCGCCTATAAGTGAACACTCACCCCAAGAGTTCCCAGGTAAGAGTGACTGGTCCGATTATGTGGATTTGTACGAACATTCTAGCCTTAGACAGAAAACCCAGGGTACAGGCATTCACCCTTCCAGTTTGCACGTGTTCACACTATTTAGAACCCAAAAGTTTGAGGAGATTTTTAAAACTTGGAAGGTACAAGGCCAAAAGAATCATTAAAAAATGGATGGTAAATTTTCAAAATCATTATGAAAAATCAAAGAGTTCAAAACCATTTAATAAATCATTTAAAAACAGATGATTGATTTTCAAAAATCGTTTTAGAAATTGGGTTCTTGTTTTGGTGATCACCTAAGGATAGGTGAATTGCATGTTTTAAGTTCTAAACACAAGACAACATGTGTTGGGGTCCTAGAAAGGTTATAGTCTAGGTCAAAGCATTACTAATAACCTAATTCCCTATAACCATTGGCTCTGATACCAACTCTTCTGTCACACCCCGACCACGTAAAACATCAAATCGTGGCGTAAACGTCGGGGAGTGTTGCAACAGAATTATTGTTCCACAATCAAGGTAATTAAAATTACATTTTATTCATAAACCAAGGGTGGAATACATTGTCTTAAAACAAGAACCAAAAAGTACACAACATAATTAAACTAAGTCTATCTTTATTTCAAGTCTCTAAGGCACAGGTCCGCCCTAGCGTGTCACGAACATCCTAAGCAACAGCCCCTGAAAACACATGTGAAAATAGGTTCGTCAGAATAAAAATGCCTATGAGATACATAGGTTTTATGAAAATAGGATTCATGACTTGAGTTTAAAGAAATGTTTAATAAAAATAAGTCATGAACCTTGTTAATTGTTTTGTTTTATAAATCATTTGAAAAACGTTAGCAAAAACAGATGATATGTATATATAAAAGAATAATGTATGGTTAAATGAATAACCAAGTAAAATGAGTTTGTATAAATTGAGTTATTTGTAAAACAATGTTTAAGTGAAAATATGTTGTAAATGTAATATGTATAACTGAAATGGTTTAAATAACGCTATGATATGTAATACCATAAAAGCATTTATATATAGGAAGTATCAGCGGCGTATCCACCATGCTTTTATCACACTACATGTCGCCTCGTTATGTAAATCACTTACCCAAACAAACCATCAAAATGTAATGTTTAAACCGATTGCCAAATGTTTATGAGTAAACAAAGTCTATTGTCAATATAAACCATCTAATGTATAAGCAAAAGTCATGTATGGTAAGTAAAATGAGACTATTTAAACCACAAGCAAAAATGTACAAAACAAAGTATTTTAAATAAATAAAAAGTTATGTTTTGTAAGATAAATACATGTTTTACGGATACAAACATTTATGCAGTAAGTTAACGCTTACATTCAAGCCTTGAGACAGCAGGATAACCTTAGAGTAAAGATTATCAAAGAAAAATGTTTTCGGATTCAGTCATTCCTTACATCCAAACAAACCTAGGATGTCAGGAACGGGATTTGTCAAGTCCTATGGTACCATTACTTACTACCGAGCGGCGTAGCTAATGTTAATGAATGTAATTTAGACCAGTTGAACAAACCAAATGTCATATCAAATTGTAAACATGTGATGAAAGTAATGTACTAAGTATGCTAAGTTAACATACAAAGCAGAAAAGTCATGTAAATCAATGTACTAAGTATGCTAAGTAAACATACAAAGTAGAAAAGTCATGTAAATCAATGTACTAAATATGCTAAGTAAACATACAAAGCAGAAAAGTCATGTAAATTAATGTACTAAGTATGCTAAGTAAACATACAAAGCAGAAAAGTCATGTAAATCAATGTACTAAGTATGCTAAGTTAACATACAAAGCAGAAAAGTAATATAAAAGCAATGTACTAATAGTGTACTAATGAACATAGTAAGTATATGATATGAAAACATGGAAAGCACGAAAATAACAAGTAGGCACATGTGTTTCACCCCAAAATGTTTGGAAAACAGTAAAAGAGGGGTCTATGTACTCACTTGAGATTTCTCAATAGACTTTAGATATCCACCAAGCAAAGCTAGAAGGTTACGGAATCAAAAAGCACCTAATATAGGTAACTACATTAATAAACAGATCTATTCGGAGGATCGGGTAGCATGAGGGTTCGTAAACCAAATGTGTGTAGGAACTCAAGTAGTGTGGTTTAACGAAGCCTACATACTAAAACGAAACTTAACCTAAGTGCTTTTGACCCATTACGACCCGTTTAGGTAGCTTATGCTACTTTAACGCGTCGTTCGCGTAAAACGCGTTCGGACCGCCTAACTAGTCCTATGACAAGTAAAATATGCCTTAACATGTTTAATATTGTTGCTAAATTAGTTTAGATGTCAAAAGTTATGTTGCATAGGCTTAAAATGAATTTTGGCGCAAAAAGGGTATTTTGGTAATTTTCCTAAGGCATATATACTACCTATCATACAACTACTCAAACGATGTGACCATAAGGTATAACCTCATAAGGTTATTCCCTATACACTTTGGTCACCTAATGTATTTGGTCGGATCCTAATGATCGACCAAATGGGTCGGGTTCGAAAGCATAAGCGATTGTTTAGATCGCTTACCTTTACGACCCTAGACAAGCACAAATCTAAAAGTGACGAGCTAAACATGCTAAAACATGTTTAGTTAAGTTAGAAAACAGGTTTTGGTATCAAAACAAACGGTTTTGATACCCAATAGTAGTTTGGTTACAAAATACGCACAAATACGCATTTTGGCCGAAACTACGACTCGTCACTGAGCCTAGATAACGTGGTAATCAGTATGTATAGTCACTAGGGACTATAACCATCGTGATTACGCTCACGTTATGAAGTTCAAACGAACTTCTTATTGACCATAAACTGGTCAACACAAAAAGTCAAACGCAGTTGGACCTTAACGCTAAAACGAATGAAAAGAACGAAAGAACACTTACAAAGGGTCCCCGCAAGATTTGATCCAATTTTCTCTCAGGTAGGAAGCATATACTTCCACTTAGAGAGCATAAATCAGATTCAAATTGTGGGTTGCAAGTGAACTATGGAGGCGTATTTATAGTTTTCGTAGAACCGTTAGGATCGTTTCTTGAAAACCGAGATTCAATCACAGCCGTACACATCAAGCCCATAGATTTACAAAACAAGGGGTGCCCCTAGAAATGCTCAAAACCATGTGCAAAGGTGGGATCAAGCTGGAAATAGCTGGAAAAAACATTCTGCTGATCTGGGGAAGCCTTACGGACCGTATGGTCCTCCCCTTACGGACCGTATGCTGGTCTGCAGACCAGCAACTTTCAAAGTTGGAAGTTTTAGTCCCTGTGCGCGTATGGTCATGTTTTGGCACTTCTAACACCCGTCAAGCCCATTTTTAAGCTTCATAAGGATGATAAAGCATAGGGAATATAAAACTAGCTCAAAAATATCCCGGATGTCGGTTCGTTTGGCCGTACGATTGCGTTGTTCGGTTAATTACGACGGAAGTCGTAACGAACGCAAAAACGATCCAAATTAAGCGACGAATGGATTTTTGACAAGCCAATCACTAAAACATAATATTTTAATGATTACATAAATTTTTGGATGTCCTGATGTATTCAGAACGTAAGTTATGCGCGAAAATGCAAACTTTTGCACTTTTTGACGCTTTTAGTCCCTGAATGAGCATAAAGTTTATTTTAGCACACTGAACCCCTCAAAGCCTATTTCTAAGCTATGTAAAGGATATTTAGGGTGTGTTTAACTTATGATCAAGTTCCAGAATGTCCGTTACTGTTTAAATCGGCATACTTTCACAGTTTGTCAAATTTAGTCCTTGTAAGCGAATAGACTTGATTTTGCCATACCAAAGCCTTCAAAACTTATTTCTAAGTTATATAAAGGTTATTTAAGGTATGTTAAGCATAAATTGATGTTCCGGAGTATTTGTCGCGTTAAACTGATTACTTTTACGCACCAATTTGCGTATAACTCTCCAGAAAGCGATATAGAGTTTGAAATTGGATAAAAGTCAAAACATGAAAAATGTCAAACATAAACAAACAAACATTGGGATCAAATAACTTTATTTCATTGATAACTGAACTGTTTACAATGATTACAAGGACAGATGTCACAGATTGGATTTGAACTATTTTGTATTTGGATATTGGAACAACTATTATTATAACTCTTTATGGTATTTTGAGTTAAGTTCCATTTTAGCATGTTTAAATCCGTGAATAAGTTGCTTATTCTAAATGACCATAGTCAATCATACTTGTGGGAACAAATATGAATGTAAGACTATTATGAACTTGGATTGGTGGATATTCATTAGGTATGAATATAGAACAAAGTGTTGCTGCCAAAGTTCATAGATATTTGTGGGATACAAATATTGGACTGACTCGCTCTCAAATATTACTGTATGGAATCATTTGTGATTGATCATAAGTAAATTTGAGTAAAGGAGAATATCATAGTATCCTCTGACCTGAGATACATATTGGGTCTTGATATTCACCGAGTATTATACCTTGACCTAGTTCTTCGCTGTCTGTAATAAGGCAGTACATAAGGCTAAGCTCAGGTGTGGTACAAGGTGATTGTGAGAGACGTACGTAGTCAAGAAGGGATTTGTTCCTCTTATTTATTGAGAGTAAGATGTCTAAGGCCTGCTAAAGTTAAATCAACAAAGAGTGATCACTCTATGTCTCTGGATTTAACATGACATCTGTAACGAAAGGATAAATTATAGATACACCTAAATCATTTTCAAGTAAGGGACTTGAAGGAGATGATGTTATTTGTGACAACCCGTACTCTCGTTGTCGAGAGAAGGGCATTTTAGTAATACGCACACTTATTTTTATTATTAATATTATCCTTATTATTATTATTATTATGTATTTACAAAATAATAATCCGCGATGAGAGGGTTGTTCGGGTATTTATTTTATTTACCGTTATCTTACAGATAATTCGGGCCAGTCGGTTGAGTCGCGTAGTCGTTAGATGAACTCGCACACTCGGGCTAAGCCCAAGCCCACTCCCTAAACCTAAACCCTACCTATTTATACACACTTAATCCTCTCCCCCTTCATTTTTCAAAAACACAAAACCCTAAAGTGCACCTAAAGCAGCCGACAAATACTCCCCGTCTCCTCCCTTTAACTCCGGCGGCCGGAGCTGTTCTCCGGCGACTCCACCGATGCCATTTTCCGGCCAGCTACACCTGATTTCCTCATAAAATCTTCTCCATTCCTTCTTTGTCCCTGTAACACACACACACCCCTCTTAATCTGCATATCTAGAGATAAAGCGAGAGAGAGAGAGAGAGAGTCGGAGGTGAGAGAGAGAGAGTGTCGCGAGTGCAGTGTTGGTGTGAAGAACCACCGTTAAGACGACGACAGTACAGGGGCCACTGGCGGCCGCCACAGCCGATGGTGGAGGAGGTGGTTTCGTGGGATTGAGTAGAGGTGATGTGCGGCGCACAAACGCTACCCTCTTCACCCTCCTGCTGTCTTTAGCCACCGGAATTCGAAACACAACTCCAACAGCGATTCTGTTCAGATCTTCATACTCCGGTAAGGTTTCGAATCTGATCCGGTAAGATTGTAAGTGTCCGATGTTGCTTGCTTGCTCTAATCGTCATAATTTTCTGATCTTAAACCCCGTCTCGCATTCTGTAGTGATTCTCATAGGGTTGGCAGTCGTTTGGGTTGAACCCGGGGTCGTAGTCACTGGAAATATAGGAAGCAGTCGGGATGTCGGGTGGCGGTGTCGACAGCCGGCAACGGCGGCAGCTGATGGTCCGTTCAAGCCGCGCAATATTTGGTCAGTAATGTGTTATCTCTAGATGTTCTTGTTTATTTAGGATCTTGGTTGAACCATCCATGTGTGTTAACTGTTTGATTTGAAAGTGAGTTTTAGAACAGTTCATGAGTATTGATGTAGAGTAAATGATGCTTAAGAAAAGGATGATATGATTTATAAAAATTCCTACAAACTGCCATTGTTTGATTTGGGAAATTTAATGTCAAGTTTTGTTGTATAATAATAAATTCATTAATATGGAGGCTGAATGAATGGTGACAAATTAATTAATGAAACTAATTACATGAGAATTGTTGGTGAAACAGTGATTTAACATTATGGAACCAATGATTCCAGATGGCATAGTTGGGTGTTTTCTTTTACTAAGATGATATGTGATTTAATAGAAATATTGATGAAACTGATGGTATAGTGATTAGATAGAAGTATTTTTAGTAAAACTGAATGATCCAAGTATGATTGGTGAAATATCGCTAGACATGATGACAAGAATCATATGATAACTGTTTAGAGAATATGATGCTGTTGATCTGTATCTTCTTTTCATGATGAACTGTTTATGAAAATATTTGAAATGTGTGGATTTGATCTGTTTTGGTAAGTGTACAGTAGAATAAACCTGTTAAAGAAATGTGATTGGATCGTACAAATGGATAAGGTTCTAGAAAGATCCCACAGTGTTTGTGAGTCGAGACCGGTGGATCTATTAGTGGTTTCGACCCAGCAGCTGTTTCATTTGAGATTGCGACTCGAGACTAGGGCAAGCATATCAGGGACTCGAGACCAGCTAGGTTGCGACTCGAGATCTTCTGATCTCGACTCGAGACCTGACTCAAGACCCCGAGGTTCCGACTCATGTATGCACAACTCGAAACCATCTGATTTCGGCTCAGGAACTCGTGTTGCGACTCGAGACCTCGTGTTCTCGAGTCGAGACCCCCCGGTTTCGACTGGACTCCTTTGCTTGGTTATTGGGCCGCACAAACTGATATTATGGACTGTGTGCTACTGTTGTTTAACTACTCACATGCTAGGATAGGCCCAATACGGTATATGCTAGTATAACATGCATGCTATGTGTTAGATTACGTGTAGGATTATACGTGACACTACTTGCATACGAACCTAATGAATATTAATAACCATAATAGGGTATGGTTGGCCAACGTAACACAAGTAATTGTCTGCCGAGCAAACCAAGGTGAGTTCACACACACTAAGAGCATGCGTCCCAGGGAGGGACACGAACAAACTGCCATCTTTGGGAAGAATACTTTCAAACTAATATTTCCGGGGGAAAATACGAATGGGTACTTTTAAATTACTATCTCCAGGGGAGATACGTTTGGATATTATTTATAAATCACAACTAGCCAAACTAAATGAATCTCTATCATGTAAAGTCCCTGCTTACAGTACCGATTAATCGCCGGGGGCGAACGGGTTATTAGTTGATAGCGCTATTAGGTTTGACAACCTCACACCGTGACCGGGGGAGATCGGGCGTGAACTAGTATACCTTGCATCTTGGTCAATGACTATAGACATTGACTCGGGGCACAAAATCTTCTCGTCAATAGTTTCGGTAACGCCAGTTTAGTAGCTTTCATATGGGGTAGCTCCCCATGACGTGATTATAAATGTTTTATCTAAACAACTTACGTTTTCAAAACTAAAACTGGACAACTCGTGAACTCGCCAACTTTATGTTGATACCCTACTGCATGCTTTGCAGGTTGCTCGATACAGTTTAGGACGAACATTGCAATCGGCTGGAGTGCGTGGCTTGTAAGTTCATAATTAATAAACTTGTGGTTTTAAATTACGATATGTTCTCTTTTCCCTTCCGCTGCAAACTTAAACTATGTTTTGAAAATTCAAATTGGTCGCTAATTATACCATTATTTGTAATAATAACTAAACCGTTCAAAATAATTAGTGGCTGGATCCTGGTCATGTCATACGCCTCGCGGTGGTACTCCGCAGGTGGATTTTGAGGGTGTGACAGATTCGTATCAGAGCCATTGGTTATAGTGAACTAGGTTTAAGATATAAAATATTTTTTAAGATGAAAAATGTTTTATATGAAAAACCAGACTATAACCGTTCTTTAATGAAAACCACAACGACACCACACTCCGGATTGCAAGGTTCGTCAGATTCAGGTAGTCACATAGTAATTATAGTCATCGGCATTTACTTGTGCACACATATATGTGTAAATGTGTATGTATATATTTGGCTTATGTGCGTAAATATGTAGTTGTGTAATTAGTACTCGACGCCGTGAATTATACGGAAACTACGCAAACTTGATGTGCGCTAAGGAGTGAATTCTCCTAACCTCGATTCGAAGCCACGACACACTTAAGGCAAGGAACCAGTTATTCCAAGTCCTCGTTCACATATTTCCTGATATCACCCCTGGATTAGAACGAATCGATGCGATGAACGATTACCCGAAATACCTGCTTAGGGGAGGCCTGCAACGGACCACACATAGAAGATACGAGAACGACCCGATGAAGGGGAGCCATTCCTATATTATGTGATGTTAGAAGGAACGATGACGACATTCACATCCTTCTTATTTACGTATTTCCTTTCCTGACTTAAGGGTGAGACTTGTTCCCCCATCTGACAGATCACCTGGATTCTTGAAGCATTCTGATAAGTCACGCTTTTCGAATTTCTGTTTGCACGTCTCGACACGAGAAGCATGCGCAGTGTATGCTTCTCATTGCAGTGCCAACAATCGTATCACATTCCCACCGACCGCGAAGCTACCTCCTCTAATTCCTCGTTACATGGTTAACCCTTATGCCTCAACACGCCCCAAAACCCAGCAAATTGATATCTTCCTTACAAATCTGTGTATTTGAGAGGCGTGACATGACGAAGACACGAACCAGTCAACCCACCGACGAGCACGGTGACCTAGACGCTTACCTTATCCTTCATTTGCCAAAGTTGTTATTCCTTGACGACTTTTCAGATTCTGTGAATAATTTCGCTAGCTTTCGTACGAACCAACAGTTATTGCTTAGGGGCAGTATCCTCGCCTCCGGCGTTTCTTTATCACGACGTCCACGTTTCTTCGTATAGAAACCTTGACTAGATCTCTCTTCAGTTTGATGAATTCAGCAAGATCAACCTTTAGTCGACAAACTTCATAAACCCTGAAATTTGGCAACGTTTACCTCAATCGTGCTTTTCAAAAGCTTGTTTCAGCAGTTTCACATCAAAGCCCCCCCCCCTGACAACGCAAGCGCTACTTCAAACTCATTCGCACGACTCAGACTAATCCACTCGAACTTGATTTCCAACCAATTTGAGAAATCACATCCTGCCAGACGTCTCAGTAGACCCACCGACCCGCACGACGACCATCCCTCTCTAACTACTTTTTGTGCTAACCCCATCGACGTAACATCCCCTATCGGCCAGCGACGTTCTTTATCCTAACCGCCCACTGCTTGGGTACGCCCAACTACCTCATCGACGCCAGATAAATCCTTATTGTCGACCTTAAAGCCTTTTGTGTTTTGTCTCAAGTTGAACGCATCAATTTTGACTATCCTTCTTGCAAGTTCTCACTTCTTGCGTTATGTTTCACGAATTCCATGATTCTGACCCTACTCTATTCTGCACAAATCTCCGTTTGGACGAATTTCTTTCTACGAACGTTACTCTTTGGAGCAACGAGCCAAGGGTACCCTGGAGGTAAAGATACCGCAAGCATTGTTCTTCGAACTTGATACGATCAACACCTAGTCACGACACCTGAATTTACCCCATCCTGTCAAAAGTCGACACTTGTTTCTGTCGACGACGTCCAAACCTATTCCGAAAACCAGTGGGAATCAGGACGACTCCTACGCTCTACCCTGGTACTTCTACGACAAAAACCGCTTGCGTTAAGTTTTCAACGCGCGACTTTTAATGTCGTAAAGCCCGCTTTTCTCGATAGCATACGCAACCCCTCACGGTTTAGACTCGAAAGAGTATCACCTGACATTAGAGAGATGCTCAGCGATCCACAACACCAGCAATTGGAAGATAATCTATGAGGTGCTTCTATTTTATTCTATCCTGCCCAAGCCATTGATGAAATGTCTGCTAGTAATTGCATGCGACCAAAGAAACCGACAAGTTTTCGAACTGGTAACCATCTACTTGAAAGAAGTAGATGTCAGGCATGAAGTGTCAACTTCTATTGTCTATGATCATAATCCACGTTTTGCATCTGATTCGTCGCAAGCTGCGGCCAAACCCTTTGGCTCACTGTTAGACGTGAGCACTGTCTACTACCCGCGGATGGGTGGCCAACCGAACGCACTCTCCGAAACCCTAGAAGGCATGCTGAGAGCATGTGTTATCGACGCTGGAAAACGAGTAACACTTCCCTTTTGAAGAATTCTCTTCCAACAACTGCTACCGCACTAGCATTCAGGCAGCACCATTTGAGGCATTGCACGGACGTAGATGCCGGTCACCTCTGTGTTGGGCGGAAGCCAAATTACCGGCCCAGAACTTGCACTTGACACAACATGTAGGATTGCCCCGAATAGACAACGCATGGCGGCAGCTCCAGACCGTCAGAAAAGCTACGCGAATAAGCGTAGGAAACCTCTAAAATTCCTAGTCGGAGACTGGGTTCTACTTAAAGTTTCACCCTGGAAGGGTGTGGTACGTTTTGGCTAATGGGGCGGACTTAATACGCGATATGTTGGACCGCTCAAAATTAACGAAAGGATCGGTAAGGTAGCTTTGCAGACTAAACCTGCCTGAAGAGCTGAGTGCGGTACACAACGTCTTTCACGTGCCTAATCTGAAGAAGTGTCTGTCAGATGAAACATTCGTTGTTCCTTTTTAGGAACCCGTGATCAGCAACAAACTACCCCTCGTTGAGAAACCAGTTGAGATCGAGGATCAAGAAATCAAAACCCTCGAGCGTAGTGTAACCAACAGACCGAGTTCGTTAGAACTCACGCCGTGGCCCAGAGTTTACCTGGGAATGGGAAAACCAGATGACGTGCATGTATCCCCAGTTGTTTACAAACATTACTTCCAGCACTGAAGCTACCGCTAAATTTCGGGAAGAAATTTCAAACCAACAGGGGGTGATGTGACACCCTACGAAAACATTTAAACACACTAGCTTGTCAGTGATTGCGCGCTAAATTTTGGGACGAAATTTCTGAAACTTGGGGATAATGTGACACTTCGGTTTTCCTGTACGTTTCTTGAATGCTATAGTTAATTTTGTGAAATTCTATACTAAGTGAAATATGTACGAACTCTGTGGATATTGTGCTACGTGATATTTTTCGTACTATGTGATTTTATGTGCTATGTGACTTGCATGTTCGTTTTGGTGGACTTTCGTGAAAATGCTTGTATCTACGTATAGTAATGGAATCTATGTATACATATAGAGCGCATCGTGTGACCTTAGCTTAAATTTCGAGGACGAAATTCCAGTAACATGGGGAGAATGTGACAACCCGTACTCTCGTTGTCGAGAGAAGGGCATTTTAGTAATACGCACACTTATTTTTATTATTAATATTATCCTTATTATTATTATTATGTATTTACAAAATAATAATCCATGATGAGAGGGTTGTTCGGGTATTTATTTTATTTACCGTTATCTTACAGATAAACCGGGCCAGTCGGTTGAGTCGCGTAGTCGTTAGATGAACTCGCACACTCAGGCTAAGCCCAAGCCCACTCCCTAAACCCAAACCGTACCTATTTATACACACTTAATCCTCTCCCCCTTCATTTTTCAAAAACACAAAACCCTAAAGTGCACGTAAAGCAGCCGACAAATACTCCCCGTCTCCTCCCTTTAACTCCGGCGGCCGGAGTTGTTCTCCGGCGACTCCACCGACGCCATTTTCTGGCCAGCTACACCTGATTTCCTCATAAAATCTTCTCCATTCCTTCTTTGTACCTGTAACACACACACACCCTCTTAATCTGCATATCTAGAGATAAAGCGAGAGAGAGAGAGAGAGAGTCGGAGGTGAGAGAGAGAGAGAGAGAGTGTCGCGAGTGCAGTGTCGGTGTGAAGAACCACCGTTAAGACGGCGGCAGTACAGGGGCCACTGGCGGCCGCCACAGCCGATGGTGGAGGAGGTGGTTTCATGGGATTGAGTAGAGGTGATGTGCGGCGCACAAACGCTACCCTCTTCACCCTCCTGCTATCTTTAGCCACCGGAATTCGAAACACAACTCCAATAGCGAATCTGTTCAGATATTCATACTCCGGTAAGGTTTCAAATCCGATCCGGTAAGATTGTAAGTGTCCGATGTTGCTTGCTCTCTCTAATCGTCATAATTTTCAGATCTTAAACCCCGTCTCGCATTCTGTAGTGATTCTCATAGGGTTGGCAGTCGTTTAGGTTGAACCCGGGGTCGTAGTCACTGGAAATATAGGAAGCAGTCGGGATGTCGGGTGGCGGTGTCGACAGCCGGCAACGGCGGCAGCTGATGGTCCGTTCAACCCACGCAATATTTGGTCAGTAATGTGTTATCTCTAGATGTTCTTGTTTATTTAGGATCTTGGTTGAACCATCCATGTGTGTTAACTGTTTGATTTGAAAGTGAGTTTTAGAACAGTTCATGAGTATTGATGTAGAGTAAATGATGCTTAAGAAAAGGATGATATGATTTATAAAAATTCCTACAAACTGCCATTGTTTGATTTGGGAAATTTAATGTCAAGATTTGTTGTATAATAATAAATTCGATAATATGGAGGCTGAATGAATGATGATAAATTAATTAATGAAACCGATTACATGAGAATTGTTGGTGAAACAGTGATTTAACATTATGGAACCAATGATTCCACATGGCATTGTTGGGTGTTTTCTTTTACTAAGATGATATGTGATTTAATAGAATTATTGATGAAACTGATGGTATAGTGATTAGATAGAAGTATTATTAGTAATACTGAATGATCCAAGTATGATTGGTGAAATATGGCTAGACATGATGACAAGAATCATATGATAACTTTTCAGAGAATATGATGCTGTTGATCTGTATCTTCTTTTCATGATGAACTGTTTATGAAAATATTTGAAATATGTGGATTTGATCTGTTTTGGTAAGTGTACGGTAGAATAAAACTGTTAAAGAAATGTGATTGGATCGTACAAATGGATAAGGTTCTAGAAAGATCCCACAGTGTTTGTGAGTCGAGACCGGTGGATCCATTGGTGGTTTCGACCCAGCAGCTGTTTCATTTGAGATTGCGACTCAAGACTAGGGCATGCATACCAGGGACTCGAGACCAGCTAGGTTGCGACTTGAGATCTTCTGATCTCGACTCGAGACCTGACTCGAGACCCCGAGGTTCCGACTCATGTATGCACAACTCGAAACCATCTGATTTCGGCTCAGGAACTCGTTTTGCGACTCGAGAACTCGTGTTCTCGAGTCGAGACCCCCTGTTTCGACTGGACTCCTTTGCTTGGTTATTGGGCCGCACAAACTGATATTATGGACTGTGTGCTACTGTTGTTTAACTACTCACATGCTAGGATAGGCCCAATACGGTATATGCTAGTATAACATGCATGCTATGTGTTAGATTACGTGTAGGATTATACGTGACACTACTTGCATACGAACCTAATGAATATTAATAACCATAATAGAGTATGGTTGGCCAACGTAACACAAGTAATTGTCTGCCGAGCAAACCAAGGTGAGTTCAGACACACTAAAAGCATGCGTCCCAGGGAGGGACACGAACAAACTGCCATCTTTGGGAAGAATACTTTCAAACTTAATATTTCTGGGGGAAAATACGAATGGGTACTTTTAAATTACTATCTCCGGGGGAGATACGTTTGGATATTATTTATAAATCACAACTAGCCAAACTAAACGAATCTCTATCATGTAAAGTCCCTGCTTACAGTACCGATTAATCGCCGGGGGCGAACGGGTTATTAGTTGATAGCGCTATTAGGTTTGACAACCTCACACCGTGACCGGGGGAGATCGGGCGTGAACTAGTATACCTTGCATCTTGGTCAATGACGATAGACATTGACTCGGGGCACAAAATCTTCTCGTCAATAGTTTCGGTAACGCCAGTTTAGTAGCTTTCATATGGGGTAGCTCCCTATGACGTGATTATAAATGTTTTATCTAAACAACTTACGTTTTCAAAACTAAAACTGGACAACTCGTGAACTCGCCAACTTTATGTTGATACCCTACTGCATGCTTTGCAGGTTGCTCGATACAGTTTAGGACGAACATTGCAATCGGCTGGAGTGCGTGGCTTGTAAGTTCATAATTAATAAACTTGTGGTTTTAAATTACGATATGTTATCTTTTCCCTTCCGCTGCAAACTTAAACTATGTTTTGAAAATTCAAATTGGTCGCTAATTATACCGTTATTTGTAATAATAACTAAACCGTTCAAAATAATTAGTGGCTGGATCCTGGTCATGTCATACGCCTCGCGGTGGTACTCCGCAGGTGGATTTTGAGGGTGTGACATTATTGAATGGGACATATAGTCATACGTATTAGGGGTAGTAAACTATAGTTAGGTGGTCTTTACTACTTGCATCAATCTTCTATGTATCTTGTGCAAGTGGGAGATTGTTGGGTTCTGTATGCCCAAGACACATATTAAATTGATGTGGCTAGTACGTTATGATCCAAGTCGAGCCATACCCAAATACAAGCTAGACAAACACTTATAATATTTATTTATGATATGATCAAACAAATAAATATTAAACACTTAGAATATTTAGAAATTGGTTTTCTATATAATTGCACTTGATAAACTTATAAATTATGTGGATAATTTATTATGAGAGAATATTTTATTTTGTTATTTAATGGGTTAAATAACATTTTAAAAGTTGCACAAGTCTTATAACATGTGATGTTATAATTTTATAAAAGTTATAAAATTAATCAAGACTTCAATTATTTTATAAAAGATTTTTTTTTATAAAAATTAAAAGGTGGGCCGCCCCCTTCTCTTCCCAAGACCAAGTATGGTCCAATCAAATAACATGCATTTGCATGTGTTAGAAAGCACTTGATTGGGTCTTTTGGTGGCAACTTCTCTTATGTCTTTAATAAGAATTTTATGACAAAATTAAAAAGAGAGAACTTGATTAAAAACTCTTGAAAATGCTCTCAAAATTTCGGCTAGCATAAGATGGTCAAAGAGAGTTTTCGGTTTTGATTTTTCAAGTATAAGACTTGTAAAAATACTCTTTAGAAATCGGCTAACATGGGTGTTCCAAGAAGTTTTTTCAAGTTTAACATTCAAGTGCAAGAACTCTCAAAATTCCCTAGATGATTTCGGCCAAGAGTTGGTCTTCATAAAGTTTGTTTTTCTAGTGAGTTCATAAGTGTAGAAATCCTAGCTAAACATAAGGTGTTTGTTGGAAGGCTTGGGGTATACAAGCTTGACGTCTTCTACACTTGAAGGCAACCGTTTAAGAAGCATCATCCTCTTCATATCCTTTACTCCTTGGAAGGTAGTATTCTAAACACTCTATGGTTGTGTTTTAATTTTTGATAGCATGCATGTTCGTATATGGATCCGGTTATTGGGTTTTTCATATAAAATGGGTATTATATCTTGTAAGTAACATGTTTTAAATAATATTTTCCGCTGCGTTTTTATTTTATACGGATAAAATACTTTGATAAACATGTGAAAAACCCAACAGCTTAGGCTTACGCCCCAGGCCTAAGAACTTTGACAGAATTACAGTTTTAGCCCCTGTAAGCCCAAAACTTGGTTTTCGATGCATTTTTGGCACTTTAAGCCTCGTTGTAGGATCGTGAGACGACCTAATGAGTTGATCAGAAGAGTGCTCAGACTGAATCAGAGGCGGAATTCGTTGATTCAGTCTTTGTTTAGCTTGATTTCACTATTAAATGTCTCTTTTATTGATCTGCTAACAGTTTACAAGCGCTGGAGACGATTCGGCAGAGTTTCGCCGTTACATACAAGACCTTCACACCTGTTCTCTCTGATTTCGCTCATGGGAACACCTATATATAAGGCTTGTGGTTTCGCTTTTATGAACAAGTACATATAAGCGAAACTTCACTTGTCCAAATAAGCGGAACCTTTAGCCTATGACCATATGAGCGAAACCTCTAGGACCATATAAGCGAAATCCCTATCTAAGGTTCATACATTCTCTCATTTTCTCATAACACGTGCCCTAAACTATATATTTCAAAGTAAGACTCGATACAAGACGAAGTCGACAGATGTAGTGCACCAACAGACTCCCTCTCAGATGTTGACGGAGTCGACTATCGAGTCACGACAATGCTATGTCTTCACTTCTTCAATCTTGATCAATCTCTGGGCTTTTCTCTCTCTATCGGTCTTCTTCAGGAACTCTTCCTGGAATCATGTACCCGGATCTTTCTCTGGTTCTAACTCTCATCAGATATTTCTTTTTATCTTCCGTACTCATTTCTCGAATTGTTAACTGCACATTATTTGTTGTGGGTCTAACATATGGTTCCTCAGTGTGTTCCCACGCATCCAAATGATATGCCTCAACCCAATTTCCAAACCGTTCGGACCATCCATTGTAATCATCAATATCCATGAGTTTAGGCGGTTTTTGAGACGTTCCGGTTTCGTTCTCAAGCAAAGCATTCTGCGTGATTGTGATCGGACTAGCAAAGGCGTTATAAAATTCGTTGTCCATAGTTCAAAGTTCACAAATTTACAAATTTCCAAACTTAGACAAAACTGTTCCTAGGAGCGAAATCCCAAATATCAAGTGTCACAAAAGCAAAACCTTTGTTGTTACTATAAGCGAAATCACTAGTTGTCACTATAAGCGAAACCAGTCTTGATGGTCATAAAAAGCGAAACTCCTGAAGTGTCACAAAAGCGAAACCCTTAAGTGTCACAAGAGCGAAATCACTAGTGTCTCAATAAGCGAAACCTCAAATGTCTTTGGAGCGAAACCAAAATGTCACTAAAAGCGAAACCTTCAAAGTGTCTTTGGAGCGAGATCAACTGATTGTTCAAATAAGCGAAACCCTAAGAACGAAACTATTGATCAATTTGGAGCGAAACCAGCTGAAAAGTGACCGTATGAACGAAATCACAAGTGAACTATGAGCGAAACCTGCTGATGACGTCACTTTTTGCACGAGTCCATACGAGCGAAACCTCAAGAATCCTAAGTTCTAGATCGATTTTAGCTTTGAAACTTTCAAGGGTTTATTAATACATGATTCCGAGTGCAGTGTGTGAATTTGAGCTGGTTTTACCGTAAAAAAATTTAAAATTTTGAAGAAAGTGTAGAAAAACAGAATAAATGCAGCTGAAATGGCAAGAACTCTTCCTCCTGAGCTCTGATACCACTTGTAGGATCGTATTCGGCCCTGATTGAGTCGATCAGAAGAATTCCAATCCAAATCAAGAGGCGAAAACTAATGATTTGGTGCGATTTCAGCCGGATTCACTTTTAATTGTTGTTGTATTGATCTTGATAACATTTACAGACTCTGACAGCACTTCGGCAGCACTTCGTGGCTTGCCGGAAGAGAACACCTACAACTATCTCTATGTGGTTTCGCTCAAACATCCCCTATTTATAGGTGAACAGGTTTCGCTTATTCGAACATGACACAAAAGCGAAACCTGTCACTTGACAGATAAGCGAAACCCCTCACAAGGACACATAAGCGAAACCTATCCAAGGACACATAAGCGAAACCTATTCTATCACATGTTTCTTGGATTTCATACCATATCTAACCTATACATTACTAGACTCGATACAAGACGTAGTTGACAGACGTAGTGCACCAACACTCGTTAACCCCATTTCAAAGCTCTAAAATGAGGTTAAAGTATAGGGAACTTAAAATATGCTCAAAAAAATGTCGGATGTCGGTTCGTTTGGTCGTACGGTTGCGTTATTCGGTTAATTACGACGGAAATCGTAACGAACACAAAAACGATCCAAATTACGCGACGAATGGAATTTTATTTTGCCAATCACTAAAATAAAATATTTTACTGATTACATAAATTTTTGGATGTCCGGATATATTCAGAACGTAAGATATGCGCGAAAATGCAAACTTATGCACTTTTTGACTCTTTTAGTCCCTATTGATCAAGAAAGTTTATTTTTGCGCACCAAACACCTCAAAGCCTATTTCTAAGATATGTTAAGGATATTTAAGGCATATTAAACTTTTGATCAAGTTCCAGAATGTTCATTACAGTATGAATCGGCATACTTTCACAGTTTGTCGAAATTAGTCCCTATAAGCGAATAAACTTGATTTCAACACACCAAACCCTCCAAAACTTATTTCTAAGTTATGTAAAGGTTATTTAAGGTATGTTAAGAATATGTCACTATTCCAGAGTGTTTTTCGCATTAAACTGATTTTGTTTACGCATCAGTTCGTGTATAACCTTCCAGAAAGCGATTTAAAGCTCGAAATCGAACAAGAATTGATATGTGCAAATGATACACATATTTATTCAAATCCAAAGTATGAAACACAATATTTCACTAATTTGGTATTTGTTTGATGGTCGCAGAGGCATAGGTGTCACAGTCTCCCTACTTTAGGAAATTTCGTCCCGAAATTTATTCGTAGGAGTCTGTCTGTGACTTGTGTTAAATAACCATCAAAGATATGCAAGGCATAATCCTGTCATTTCCCTCAACGGACATTCTTCAGAAATGAAAATGAACGGACGGAGTCATTTTCAATGGGTGCTTCATCAAAAACGAAAATGAAGGAATAATCAAAAGGATATTCATTTCCCTCAACGGACATTCTTCAGAAACGAAAATGAATGGACGGAGTTATTTTGAACGGGTGCTTCATCGGAAACAGAAATGAAGGAATAATCAAAAGGATATTCATTTCCCTCAATGGACATTCTTCAGAAACGAAAATGAACGGACGGAGTCATTTTCAACGGGAGCTTCATCGGAAATGGAAATGAAGGAATAATCAAAAGGATATTCATTTCCCTCAACGGACATTCTTCAGAAACGAAAATGAACGGACGGAGTCATTTTTAACGGGTGCTTCATCGGAAACAGAAATGAAGGAATAATCAAAAGGATATTCATTTCCCTCAACGGACATTCTTCAGAAACAAAAATGAACGGACGGAGTCATTTTCAACGGGTGCTTCATCAGAAACGGAAATGAAGGAATAATCAAAAGGATATTCATTTCCCTCAACGGACATTCTTTAGAAACGAAAATGAACGGACGAAGTCATTTTCAACGGTTGCTTCATCAGAAATGGAAATGAAGGAATAATCAAAAGGATATTCATTTCCCTCAACGGACATTCTTCAGAAACGAAAATGAATGGACAGAGTCATTTTCAACGGATGCTTCATCAGAAATGGAAATGAATAGAATTAACTCTAGACACATGACAAAACTTGCTATGGTTTCTGTGCACTAAATTCCATAATTATGTATGTATCAATAATTACGTAATTTCTTGCATAGTTCGCACAGTTTGTTTTATAATGTGAAGGGGATAGAATTTGAACAAGCATGAGACAACTTTGATTAGATCAACACATAAACACAAAATTGTTTTCTTGATTATTAATTTGTTATCAGTTTGTTATTAATTGTTCTTATCTTGTGACCGATTTGAACATGGGTATACAAGGTACATCAGGAACCCAGTCGATGGACTCCAACGTCCTCAAGAATCTATCTGAAAAGATAGGATGATCTTCCAAAAATCCGATTTTGATTACAAGGAAACGTAACGTTCGAATTTAAGGTACACAACAATTAAGGACTTACGAAAATACCCTTAGGTACCTCATTAAGGATTTATAGTGGTACTTTAGGTATTCGTCCAGAGTTGTAACTTGCGCCTTGTGCTTCGTTTCCTTGGAAGAAACGTGTACTTAGGATTTTCGTGGAAAATGCAAAAGATCATAAAATGGAAGAGTTTTGGGAGTAGTCTGTTTTTCAAGGAATACGATTCCTTGATTGTCGGTATTGTAGGGGATATGTTGTTTATACATGCAACCACACAAATACAATGCAATGTAAATCAAAGATTTATTTATAAACAATAACAACAACCGTTTCATAGACCTTGAAAACAAAAGAAAATAATTCATAAAGCTTGATTATTTCTAAATAGTGTTGTCTTTCAGTCGGTTAGATGCTCATCCCTACGCTGGATTTGCATTAGCAAGCTTTAGGCAATCCCTTTGGAAATGGCCCATCTCGCCACAGTTGTAGCAAGACCCTGGTGGAAAACGAGCTTGCGCAGGATTGTTTCCAGCTTGATTTGGTGCAGCTACAGCTGGTCAAACTCTTGCTGTATGACCTATAAGTCCACAAGTTTGGCATTTGCGGCACTTTACACTGGCATGATGATGAAGGCTACATTGGTTGCACAATGGCGCAGTTCCGTTGTATGGCTTCCTAGCAGGGGTTTGAGTTGGTTGGTTGGGAACTGCTTGATCATTGTGAGCAACCACGGCGAAGTTCTGAGAAGCCTTTCACTTCTTCGACTTCTTGGAGGATTCAGTCTGCTCATCCTTTGGTTTTGATTCCTCGGTTGGTTTCTTATCACCCTTTCGGAAAAGTTTACCTTTCCTGATCTGAGATTCAGTCAAGGTAGTGGATAACTCAATGGCCTGTCTAACTGTAGTGGGGTTGCTACCGGTAACAATGTCTTGTACTGAGTCAGGGAGGCCATCAATGTACATTTCGATTGCCTTATCTAAAGGCGTAACCATGTTTGGGCATAACAGACTTAACTCCTCATAACGGTCCGTGTAAGCTCGATGCTCACCACTATCTTGCTTAAGATCATCGAATTCCCTTTCCAATGCCCTAATCTCATGACGAGGATAGAATTCCCTCATCATTAGAGCTCGAAGCACTTCCCAGGTTTGAGCCAGTGCTACCTCGGCACCCCTATCCCTCATCACACCATTCCACCATGTTAAAGCTCGTTTCTCAAAGACACTGGATGTGAATTCAACATTCCGCTTGTTTGGACACTGAGCATGTCTGAAGGTGCTCTCTAGACTCTCAAACCATTGCAGAAGTACGGTTGCTCCTTAAGACCCAGAAAACTTTGATGGCTTAGCTGAATTGAACGTCTTGAAGTTACAGGGAGCATTATTGTTGTTAATTGAGGGCTTGGTTACATTGAGCAATGAGGTTTGGGAGTACAGTAGCCATTTGCTGCGTAATGATAGCTGCCAGTTCTTCATTAGGTATCTGATTGTCGTGTCGAGGAGGCATTCTAAAAGAGGAAGGATGGGAGAAAACAAGTGAAATGGCATTGGGTAGGAATAGGATGTTACAATTACCGACCAAAAGGCATGGATGATGGTCATTTTTTTGAACCACAAAGCAAACAAACGACACACAAAAGCTGAATCAAAGTAAATAGGTCCTCATAATGTATCGCGAAGACATGCTCGCCGATAAGTGGACACTGTGACACCCCAGGGAAAACCAGGAAACCGCTCGATCTCACTAGCTTCCTCAGTGACTACATGCTAAATTTCGGGAAGAAATTTCTTTCAACTTGGGGATGATGTGACAACTCATGTTTTAGAACCCCTTTTGTGTGCTTGATGTAACATGTTTTGGACGTTACGTGATTACTTGATACGTTTATGTTAATGAAATATTATGTTTTGTTATATTATAATGTGAATATGCAAACCTAGTCACACAACACAACCAAATCGCACAAGCCCAAGTTGGGCCGTACATCTCATCTTTGTCACACTTCTCTCGGCCTACATTTGTATTCGAATCCCAAAGGCAGCCCAAGTTGGGATTGGCCCACTCCCTTATATGCATAATCTACAAAACACAACACACACACAAAATCCTACTCCCTCTTTCTCTCCTCTCGAACCCGACGGCAATAACCCTTCATCCTCGAAGCCGACGGCTATCTTAACCCTCTCGAAGCCTTCATGATTTCTACTTTGCTTTCGGTTAGTAACTTGTTTTAGTTTTGGTTGATTACTTAAGGATCGATGCATGATGAGTGTATTATTATGTGTTCTTGCATGATATCTAATGTGTAGTATTGATAAGGGCTTGGATGAACAACTTTATGATAATGAACTGTTGTTATCAATTTGGAAGTACAGCTGATGAACTAGGGTTGGTGTGGTGGTTGATGTTTGCATGATTATTCGCTATGAATGAGGCTTGTAACGGATTGTTATTATTGTTCGATTATGTTATAATTAGAATTGCTTGAACCCTAGGGATTTGATAACAAACCTGTGAAGTAAATGATTAAATTGTTTTAGACAGTTACTTGTAATGATGACTTAGGGCCACATGCTAATGATTGAAATCACAAGTTCTAAGAGTTCAGTTGTATGAGAATTGATTAGATTAATGTTTGATAATAAGTTTGACCACATAACTGCTGAATGATTGTGGTTTGATTCGATCGATACATGCCAAAAAAAACTGTTAGCAATGTTACGGAGATAATTGGCTGTGATTAAGGAAGGTATGAAACTGATCGCATGATTTTAGGAAAACATGTAACTAATCGCACAAGTCTCTTGATCGCACAAGATCAGATCGTACATGATCTGATTGCACAAGAGCTGAACGTACAAGCCCTTGGATCGCACAAGTTATAATCGCACAAGCTAGGATTCCCTAAAGTACAACTGATAAAGCACAGAGTACAATCTAGTCTTGCATGACCGCACAATATACTATGGATCGTACAAGATGGTGCTGATCGCACAATATATTGGGCCACACAACATATTAGACTTTGTTATGTTAGTGGGCCGTACAGCCCAAATCCGAGCGCACATGGTGTTTGAGTCGCACAAGTCCTTTTGGACCGCACAAGATTAAGTGTTTGTTTTATTGTTGGGCCGAATGAGTATTGGGTTACACGTCTTGGGGCGGGTATGTTCTGAGTCGCACAACCCGCGGTGAGTCGCACAAGATTGTGCTGGACGTACAACAGGTTGGGCCGGTTATCTTTTGGGCTTCATCTTTTGGATCGCACAAGAGGATTGGGCTTGCACAACCATAACAGCCCAATCACTCAAAGTCGCACAAGTTGGGTTATGTCTATGTGAACTGTATGCTATTGTTAATATGATCGACGTGTTTGCCATGTTCACTATTTATTGTGACTTGTTAGCTTATGTGTAAACCTACGTGTACTACTTGAACCTAGACCTGACCTGTATGGTAACCATGATAGGACGTGGTTGGCCACTAGCAGCTTGATTGACCTCTTTGTGTATCTGCCGAGCAAACCGAGGTGAGTTCACACTTTCTACAAGGCATGGGATTCCCGGTGGTAGGGAATGGGTTAAGGAATAGGGATTCCTCGTCCTGTTGGGATGTGTTCAGGAATGTAGATTCCTCGTCCTGTTGGGACGGATTTAGATTTACTAGACTAGAACTCTATCAACGAAGTCCCTCCTTTTATATCGACTTAATCACCGAGGCCAATGGCGAACGGGTCATTAGTTAAATAGCGCTATTAGGTTTAACAAACCTCACACCGTGCCACAGAGGACGGGCGTGGACTAATGGACTAGGCACGTCAATGATGATAGACATTGACGAGGGCACATAAACATGACGAACGATAGTAGTCGATATGGAAACGAGTCTGGTAGTTTAAACATGGGGTAGCCCCCACGGCCGGAGTGCCGGGCTGGAATAGCCGAAGTAAAAATGGGTTAACTAATAAACGTTTTCAAACTATGAGGTAACCCCCACGGCTGGATAGCCGGTTAAGATCAAACTATGTTTTTGGAACAACTCTAAAATGGACAACCAACTGTGAACTCGCTCAACTTTGTTGTTGATTCGTTGTTACATGCCTTACAGGCCTTTAGGTGTATATCATTGGAACTTGCTGTCTGGGAGGCTGGAGTGGTCATGGGTCGAGATACATGGAATCGCAAAGCAAGACTAATGGTTTTTACATATGGTTTATAAACTCTTAACGAATGAATTATGCTTCCGCTGTATAGTGTGATTGATTTGTAACGCGTAGCACTTAATGTTAATAAATGAAAGTTTTATTTAAATATACCTATGAGTTCAATGTGATTGGTGGCTAGATCCTGGTACATCACACGCCTTGCGGGGGTTTCCGCTTGTGGTATTTTGGGGGTGTGACAGACACTCACCCCAAGAGTTCCTAGGTAAGAGTGACTGGTTCGATACTGCGAATTTGTACGAACACTCTAGCCTTAGACAGAAAACTCAGGGCACAGGCACCCACCCATCCAGTTTGCACATGTTCACATTATTTAGACCCAAACTTTGACGAGATTTTGAAAACTTTGAAGGTTCAAAACCTTATAATAAATCATCCTAGAACAGATGATTGGTTTTCAAAGCAGATTCGAAATTTGTGTTCTTGTTGTGGTTGTCACTTAAGGATAAGTGATGGTATTGTTTTAAGATCTAAACACAAGAATCTTGTGTTAGGGTCCTAGGAAGGTTATAGACTAGGTCAAAGCATTACTAATAACCTAATTCCCTATAACCATGAGCTCTGATACCAACTTTTCTATCACACCCCGACCGCGTAAAACAACAAATCACGGCGGAAACGTCAGGGAGTGTCATAAAAGAATCATTGTTTGATAACACATGGATTGAAGTCTGTTTTATTGAATTGAATGTATTACATTACATTGAAATTTAGAAACAAAACATGAACAAATAGACTTTCGTTGTTATTAAGTCACTAAGGCCTCATCCGTTCCTATGTGAGCATGTATCAATATCATCATCAAATATCCCCAACTATAGTACCTGAAACACATGTGAAAATACGTCAGCATAAAAATTCCGGCGAGTACATAGGTTTTATGTGAGTGTCAGATTCATGGCTTGTTTATGTTTTGAAAATATAACTTGAACACCTCTGTTAATTGATAATTAGTAAACCAAGTTTTGTAAAATGTTTGTAATGTAAATTAGAAATAACCAAGTCAAAACAGATTTATAAAACCTCGATACCATGAATCTTACTCAAAACATTTGCTTAAGTAAACCCAAATTGTAAATCGTTTTTGAAATAAAACTCGAATGTTTTATATTGTTAAAAATACCTTGAAATATAACTTTGTTTTGAAAACCTTGCCCAAGTGATTTAGATAACGCAACGATATATAATGTGTTAAAAGCACTTATATATAGGAAGTACCAGCGACGTATCCACCATGCTTTTAACACATTACACCAGCCCCGTTACCTAATCACTTCCCTAACCCAATGGTTCAAACAGTTCAAACGGTTCACACAATCAATCAGTTTCAAACGGTTCACATAATCAATCAGATTCAAATGGTTCACATAAATCAATAGTTTCAAATGGTTCACATAATCAATCAGATTCAAATGGTTCACACAATCAATCAGATTCAAACGGTTCACATAGACCAAATAATTTCAACGTTCAAACAGTTCAAAATGTAAAACAATGTGTCCATATGTTGGATGAACATATGTAACAAATGTAACATATGAAAAATCAATGTGCTAGCATGCTAAGTGAACATACATAGCAAAACATAATGAAATCATGTACTATAAGTGTACTAATGAAGATAACAAGCATATGATGTAAAAACATGGAAAGCATGAAAGTAACAAGTAGGCACATGTGTATCACCCCAAAATGTTTGAAAAACAGTAAAAGAGGGGACTATGTACTCACTTGAGGATGCTTAGAAGTCTTGACTAACAACCAAGCAAAGCTAGAGGGATCACGGAAATCAAACGACACCTAATATAGGTAACTATGTTAATAAACCGGACCTAAATCGGAAGATCGGATAGGATGAGGTTTCGTAAACCAAATGAATGTTGGAACTCATATGATATGGTTTAACAAAGCCTACACACCAAATCGAAACCTAAACTAAGTGCTTTTGACCCGTTACAACCCATTAAGGTAGCTTGCGCCACTTTAACGCGTCGTTCGCGCAAAGCGCGTTCGAGACGTCTAACTAGTCCGATGCAAGTATTATATGCCTAAACATGTTTAAATATGTTGCATAATCAATTAAGTGATAAAAGTTTAAGTTACATATGCTTAAATACCAATTATGCATGAAAAGGGTATTTTGGTCATTTTACTAAGGCATATAAACTACATATCATACAACTACTTAAACTAAGTGACCATAAGGTATAACCTCGGAAGGGTTATTCCCTAGACAACTATGGTCACTAAACATGCTTGGTCGGATCCTAATGATCGACCAAATGGGTCGAGTTCGAAAGTCTAAGCGGTGGTTTAGACCGCTTGACTTACGACTCTACACAAGCACTAAACTAAAAGTGACGAGCTAAACATGTCAAAACATGTTTAACTAAGTTAGAAAACAGGTTTTGATATCAAAACAAAAGGTTTTGATACCCAAGAGTAGTTTGGTTGCAAAATACGCATAAATGCTCATTTTGACCGAAACTACGACTCGTCACTACGCCTAATCAACGTGGTAATCAGTAGGTATAGTCACACGGGACTATAACCATCGTGATTACGCTCACGTTGCAAAGTTCAAACGAACTTTGTGTTGACCAAAGACTGGTCAAAGCAATAAAAGAACGAAAGAAGCTTACAAAGGGTCCAAGCTAGGGAGAACTTGATCTATAACACTCAGATATGAAGCAAAGGCTTCAACATAGAGCATTAATCAGATCAAGGGTGCAGAAAATGGAATGAGGGCATGGGTATTTATAGTTTTCGGTAAACCGTTAAGTTCATTTCTTGCTAAAGAGGGATCAATCTTGGCCATACATGTGGGCAAATGGTTTTAGAAACCACGGGGACATGATAAACCATCAAAACAAGCAGATGGTAATGAAAAACCATGAACAAAACCATAAAAAACAAGCCCAAAGTCCATATTCAATGTTTCTGACCTGTAAGTCTGACGCTGGCCGCGTAAGAATAGGCTTATGTTGGATTTTATATGCCCAAGACACATATTAAATTGATGTGGCTAGTACATTATGATCCAAGTCGAGTCATACCCAAATACAAGCTAGACAAACACTTATAATATTTATTATGATATGATCAAACAAATAAATATTAAACACTTAGAATATTTAGAAATTGGTTTTCTAAATAATTGCACTTGATAAACTAATAAATTATGTGGATAATTTATTATGAGAGAATATTTTATTTTGTTATTTAATGGGTTAAATAACATTTTAAAAGTTTCATAAGTCTTATAACATGTGATGTTATAATTTTATAAAAGTTATAAAATTAATCAAGACTTAAATTATTTTATAAAAGAATTTTTTTTATAAAAATTAAAAGGTGGGCCGCCCCCTTCTCTTCCCAAGACCAAGTGTGGTCTAATCAAATAACATGCATTTGCATGTGTTAGAAAGCACTTGATTGGGTCTTTTGGTGGCAACTTCTCTCATGTCTTTAATAAGAATTTTATGACAAAATTAAAAAGAGAGAACTTGATTAAAAACTCTTGAAAATGCTCTAAAAATTTCGGCTAGCATAAGATGGTCAAAGAGAGTTTTTGGTTTTGATTTTTCAAGTATAAGACTTGTAAAAATACTCTCTAGAAATCGGCTAACATGGGTGTTCCAAGAAGTTTTAGCCCCTGCAAGCCCAAAACTTGGTTTTCGATGCATTTTTGGCACGTTTAAGCCCCGTTAACCCCATTTAAAAGCTCTAAAATGAAGTTAAAGTATATAGAACTTAAAATATGCTCAAAAACATCTCGGATGTCGGTTCGTTTGGTCGTACGGTTGCGTTATTCGGTTAATTATGATGGAAATCGTAACGAACGCAAAAACGATCCAAATTACGCGACGAATAGAATTTTATTATGCCAATCACTAAAATAAAATATTTTAATGATTAAATAAATTTTTGGATGTCCGGATATATTCAGAACGTAAGATATGCGCGAAAATGCAAACTTATGCACTTTTTGACGCTTTTAGTCCCTATTGATCAAGAAATTTTATTTTTGCGCACCAAACACCTCAAAACCTATTTCTAAGCGATGTAAAGGATATTTAGGGCATATTTAACTTATGATCAAGTTCCGGAATGTTCATTACACTATGAATCGGCATACTTTCACAGTTTGTCGAAATTAGTCCCTGTAAGCGAATAAACTTGATTTCAACACACCAAACCCTCCAAAACTTATTTCTAAGTTATGTAAATGTTATTTAAGGTATGTTAAGCCTATGTAACTGTTCCGGAGTGTTTTTCACATTAAACTGATTTTGTTTACGCATCAGTTCGCGTATAACCTTCTAGAAAACGATTTAAAGCTCGAAATCGAACAAGAATTGATATGTGCAAATGATACACATATTTATTCAAATCTCAAGTATGAAACACAATATTTCATTGATTTGTTATTTTTTTGATGGTCACAGAGGCACATGTGTCATAAAAATGGCTTTGGACGTGGTTACAAACATTCCAGCCTCAAGTCCAGGAGAATGGTAAGAGTTTTGAGGGGATTTTTGAAACATCTGTTGTGGACCATTTCCTGACAAGTGGTTTAACCATGAGGATGCTTGTTTACTCTTGGTTTTGAAGGTCTTTTGTAGGCCTCATAACCATGTGGTACTCTTTGGTAAAGTGGTTGGCCATATCCTCTTGATAATTGGTTTGCTGGTGGTGCATCTGTTACCTGAACCACTCTGGGAACAGAGGTTGCATTCTGCTATTTTGATTTATACTCATTTCTTTTGACATCAAAATTTCATTTTTCAGTACTAGCCCTTGGACTCTCAAGTGTTTTTTTGATTTATACTCATTTCTTTTGACATCAAAATTTTTGAGATAAACACACTCTTGAGTTTGTGATTTTTCTTACCAATGATTGTGCAATGAGGTGCAGGAGCAATCACACTTGTCTTGTTTATATCATATGCTTTTAAAAGAAAGCAGTTTTTAGTAACATGATTCTTCTTTTCACAAAAGTCACAAAACAAGTTTTTGATCTTCTCTTTCTTCTTCCCTTTTTCAGCCTCTTTGTCAACAGATGTTTTAACATCTGCTTGAAGGTCTTTTAAGGGAATGATTTTCACTTTAGGTGCTTTCACACCCTCAATGGTTGAGAAGTCCATTGGCATAAAATTTTCAAGAATGTCACACTGATGTCATGTAAAATACATCCATTATTCGTGTATAGTTTGTATATATTTCATTTAGTTTGATTCAAGGTTTAGTTAGAATTCGTTACTTTAGTTAGTTCTTGTGTTTTCAGGCCATTTATGCAGAATGTGAAGAAAAACAGTGAATAATCTACTGATTATAAAGCTGAAACGCGAATCAGATCGTCACGTAGCTGAACCGGAACGGAAATCGAATAATTTTGATGAAAATGGGCCATGGCACTATGCGACGAGGATCTGGCTTCACCGTGGCGCGCGTGATAATAAAATAATAATTTCAGGAATTATAAGTCATCGCGTCGTGCGACCACTAATAGGTTTTCCCTTCGCGTAGCATGACGGGGTTGAAGTCGGCAGACACTTCACTGTTGATCAGGGTTACATTATAAATTGAAATTAACTTTGAATCGGTAGCAACTTATGAACCAGCAATCCTTTGAACGAATTTTGGGTATTCTTTCATGCGTTTTTGAGATCTCGGAGCTGCCGGTTAAAGCTTTGAAGCCTCGGAAGTCATCCTTCGCAGTTGTGCAATTCGGGTGTCTTTTATCTTCGTTTCTTTACTTTAACTATGTTTCATTTGATTGAAAATACTTTGTTTTTGATGTATTCCATGAATTTGATTGGCTAAATTGTTAACACTACCTAGACTTGGATGAATGGTTTTGCTAAATTTTTTATTTTTTTATAGTGGATGATTAATATTTATGGTTTGTTTATGAAAGTAGTCGATTTGATTATTGATTAGATGTATATGCATGCTTAAAGTTTCTTGAAAATTGTTTATTAGATCGTATGATTCTTAGTGACGGTCTTTATCACATAATAGAGTCATGCTAGGTTATAGATTTTGGTGAGTGTCTATATCACGTAATAAATTTATAATCTTTAGGGTTAATTGGCCGATATACCTTAGAAGTTATAATCGGTAATCAAATAAATTAAGTGTTCTACTAATTCTCAATAGCTGTGAGGTACGAGGTTATTGTTAGGTCTAAGTCATTAAATCGCAAGGTAGGAGCTTCGTAAGGAGTAACCCTTTTGACTGTTGTCTAACAAGTCTAATCAAAACTGAAGCCTACCCTAGGTTTAGGTCATGCGAGGGAGTAAATCTTGTTGGGGTCCTTTTGTAAACCCGTTAGATGTCCTGTGAGGGAGTCTAACAGACCGGTGTTTGTAACAGGCTCTAGGGTGCCATAAGAGTCTCATTGAGAACGGTCGAGGGTCTTGTTTGGTATCTCGAAAGGTTTAGGATTATAAGATCCTGGTTCCATAATAATTAATATCTTAATAAAAATCATTACTAAAGCAAACCAGGATTCAAATCTCGGTAGTATCTTCACCATCTGAGTAAAATCTAAAACTAGTTCGTGTTGGTTAATTTAGTTAATTAATTTTATTTAATTGCAATTTTTAGGATTTTTAGAACCCCCCCCCCCCCAAACATAAAAACAGTTAAGTGTCATGACAGTGTCAGTCTAAATAAAGTCATTAGCGTAATTAATTAGAGTCTCGTGGGTTCGATATCCGGACTTACTTTGCTTTACTAGAGTCGATCGGTTCACTTGCCGGTTAGTAGTTTAGAGAGTCTAAAGTATTACTTTTGTGTCTAGATTAGAGTAATTTTAGTTACTTTTATTAAACTACTTTTAGCTCATAAAGTTTTTGGCGCCGTTGCTGGGGACTCTTGGCAATTGCGTTGATTACTTTGTTTGGACTTAACTGATATTATACGTGCTATTTGTTTGTTTGTTTGAGTGGTAGGCGTCTAGATTAATTATAGTTTCTTTTATATTTTTTCGAGTCTTTTATTAGAGTCGTCTTACTTGTTTCTTTGTCGGTTTTGCAGTGGGTGCCCCATACGCGTTCACAAGGACTGCCACCGAATCCGAACTTCTCGTCTTCAAGCTTTAAGGTTAGTAAAACTTCTTCCTCATCTTCCACCTCTTCTGACTCTACTCTCCAATCTAAACCACCAGCCATTAACTTCATTCCGAAGTCGTCAGCCCATAATTCCCCACCACCCTCTCATCCTCCGAGTCCATCACCCGAACTCACCCATCACCTTACCCGCCAATGAAGAATCTTGGCAAATCCCTTCGTACATCATGAGCGCTATTACCAACTCGCGTCAATTTCATGGTCGTGATGACGAAGATGTACCTGCTCACATCAACCGCCTTTCCCGCCTGTGTGGTACCTTCTCTATAGAAGATGCCAACCTTGATGCCTGTTTTCTTCAGGTCTTCCCATTCTCACTTGCGAGCCGCGTAACCACATGGCTTGATTCATAGCCCACAGGTATGTTTACCACCTGGGCCACCCTTCGAAATGCCTTCCTTGCCAAATACTTCCCACCCGCCAAAGCAACTAGACTTTGCGATCAGAACCATTCGTTCCTGATGGAGCCTAACGAACCTTACCATCTAGCCTGGGAGAGATTCTAAACCTTGCTATCCCATTGCCCTCAACACGGTCTATCTTATTGGGCACTTGTAGAGAAATTCTACAACGGTCTCACTCCCGAGACTCAAGCCCGGTTCGACACTTCGGCAGGCGGCCACCTCATGGGAATGAAAATTGTGGCTGAATGCAATGACCTTTTTGAGAGTTTCGCACATTCTGACATCGATAATCACGCTACCACCAGGAATTCCATTCCTATGTCTAGTACTCCCTCGGCTGGTCGAGGGATACACCAAGTTAGCTTGGAAACATCGGTAGCCGCTGCGATGGAAAACCTTGAGAGGAACCTTACCAAAGAGATTCATGACTTAAGAGCCAGGGTAGATAGGTGTGAGGTGTGTCGGGGAGGTCACAACATTACTTTTGTGTCTAGGTTAGAGTAATTTTAGTTATTTCATCAAGTTTTTGGCACCGTTGCCGGGGACTCTTGGCAATTGCATTGATTACTTTATTTGGACTTAACTGATATTATACGTGCTATTTGTTTGTTTGTTTGAGCCGTAGGCGTCAAGATTAATTATAGTTTCTTTTATATTTTTGTCGAGTCTTTTATTAGAGTCTTCTTACTTGTTTCTTTGTCGGTTTTGCAGTGGATGCCCCATACGCATTCACAAGGACTGCCACCGAATTCGAACTTCTTATCTTCAAGCTTTAAGGTTAGTAAAACTTCTTCCTCACCTTCCACCTCTTCTGACTCTACTCTCCAATCTAAACAACCAGCCATTGACTTCACTCCGAAGTCATCACCCCATAATTCCCCACCACCCTCCTATCCTCCAAGTTTTCTACCCGTAGTCCAAAATCAAACCGTTCACCAACGCTCTACCGCCGGTTTCACCAAGGCGAACTCACCCATCACCTTACCCGCCATCGACAATGAAAAATATTTGCAAACCCCTTCGTACATCATGACCGCTATTACCAACGAAGATGTACCTGCTCACATTAACCGCCTTTCTCGCCTATGTGGTACCTTCTCTATAGAAGGTGCCAACCTTGATGCTCGTTTCCTTCAGGTCTTCCCATTCTCACTTGCAGGCCACGTAGCCACATAGCTTGATTCACAGCCCACAGGTATGTTTACCACCTGGGCCACCCTTCGAGATGCCTTCCTTGCCAAATACTTCCCACCCGCCAAGACAACTAGACTTCGTGATCAGATCCATTTGTTCCGGATGGAGCCTGACGAACCTTACCATCTAGCCTCGGAGAGATTCCAAACCATGCTATCCCATTGCTCTCGACATGGTCTCACTCCCAAGACTTGAGCCGGGTTTGACACCGGCAGGCGGCCACCTCATGGGAAAGAAAACTGTGGCTGAATGAAATGACCCTTTTGAGAGTTTCGCACATTCTGACATCGATCATCGCGCTACCACCAGGACTTTCATTCCTGTGCCTAGTACTCCCTCGGCCGGTCGAGGGATACACTAAATTAGCTTGGAAACATCAGTAGCCGCAGCGATGGAAAACCTTGAGAGGAAGCATACCAAAGAGATTCATGACTTAAGAGCTAGGGTAGATAGGTGTGAGGTGTGTAAGGGAGGTCACGACACTATTGATTATCCCACACTCACTCTTGAGCAGGTTGAGTTAATAGCAGGTCAAACTTAGGGTCCAATTGGCGTAGTAACAATAATACCTTCCGTTCTTCCGGTAACCCCCTGGTTTCCAAACAGGTTTAAATCAAAACAGGGAGCAGGGTTATTATTCTGGTGGGGGTTCAAATCCGCAGGGTCAGTTTGGTAGCTCAGGGTCAAACACTCTGGTCAGTGTTCTGGTGGGGCTTCACAAGGTCAGTTCAGCTTAGGGGGTTCAAATAGGCAATATCCTAGTGGGGGTACAAACCAAGAAGGTCAAACTAGGACTGGGGTTAGGGTGGTAGTCTAGATAGAATTGAGGAACTTCTTTCTCAATTAGTGATTAAGGATCAAACAACCTAAAGAACATTAGAAGCTAACCAAAGAACCTTAGAAGCCACTCAAAGAACCCTAGAAGATCATGCCACATTCTTAAAGAACAATCTCTCCAACTTTTTGGACCTTCAGAGGCAAGTCGGTGACATATCTCGTCAATTGCAAGAAAGGCCTTCCGGTCAATTCTTAGGAAACACCCAAAAAACCCATCTGGCCAACTAAAGGTAATCACTACTCAAAGTGGTAGGTCGTTAGGAGAGGTAGTTAGAGAGGGAGTTGAGGATGAGGAGGAGGAACAAGTAGATGAGGAGATCGAGATGGAGACTCCCGGTAAGGTGCACATTAGGCGAGACCCAGCAAGTACCGCACACATCGAGGAGCCTCAAGTAGAGAAGAGTGTAGAAAAGCGACCGATAGGGGTTAGGCCGTCACCACTCATAGCTCATTCACACGTCCCATACCCCGCCCGCCTTAAGCATTAAAAATATGCTAAGGAATACGGGCAGTTTCTCGAGATGTTCACGCAATTAAAAGTCAATCTTCCATTCATTGAGGCCCTTCAGTCCATGCCCAAATATGCAAAATTCCTTAAGGACCTTATCATGCGTAAGGATAGGATAGGTGAGCTTTCAAACATTCCGCTGACCGGTGGTTGTACCGTGGTGATTTTGAACAAGCTACCGGAGAAACTAACCGATCTGGGCACCTTCACCATTCCATGCCTATTCGGGGGTGGCGTTACTCCCGCTCATGCTTTAGCCGATCTATGTGCTAGCATCAATTTGATGCCATTCTCTCTTTACGAGAAGCTAGGATTAGGAGAGCATATTCCCACTCGCATGGCATTGTCATTAGCCGACCGCTCGGTCAAATATTCTCGTGGGATCATAGAAAATTTGCTCGTTGAAGTCGATAAGTTCGTTTTACCATAGATTTCATTGTTCTAGACATGGAGGTCGACGAGAGAGTTCCCATCATATTAGGCCGTCCATTCCTTTGCACCGTAAAGGAAATTATAGATGTCTTTGACGACAAGATTTCACTTCGCGTGGGCCACGAGACCGTCACATTTGAGATCGATAAGGCCATGCAACACCCGAGTGGTAGAGATGAGGATAGTGGGCCGTGTCATTCCGTCTACTTTCTAAACTCTTTCATTTCATGCGTCAATATGTATCTTGAGTATATTAGTGGAGCCGACTTGGTGAGTGAGGGAGTTGTTGATAAGGAAGTGGAAGAAGAGACCCTAGAAGAGGAGGATGAGTTGTGGGTTCCTGAGACATTGGAACTCAATGAGATTAGTGAAGAAAGTGCTCCTATGGATATTCCACTCCCCTTAGAGCTTAAGGTCCTTCCATCACACTTAGAGTACGCATTTTAGGAGAGAAATCGAACATGCCCGTCATCATCTCTTCTAAGTTGACGGAGGAGGGGAAGTTGAAATTACTCGATGTGTTAAGAACATACAAGGAGGCGATTGCATGGAGGCTATCGGACATCAAGGGGATTAGTCCCACTTTTTGCACACACCGGATTCTTATGGAGGAGGTTTACAAACCGGTGGTGCAACCGCAAAGGCGCCTCAATCCAAACATGCAAGAGGTGGTGAAGAAAGAAGTGATGAAGTTGTTAGAGGCTGGGTTGTTATGTCCAATTTCCGATTCCGCATGGGTGAGTCCAACTCAAGTTGTCCCGAAGAAGGGAGGGATGACGGTTGTTATGAATAAGAAAAATTAACTCATCCCATCACGCACGGTCACTGGTTGGAGAGTATGCATTGATTATCGAAAATTAAATGACGCCACCCGGAAAGACCATTTCCCGCTCCGTTCATTGACCAAATGCTAGAGCGTCTGGCGAGGCAACCGTTCTATTGTTTCCTCTATGGATTTTCAGGTTACTTCCAAATCCCCATTATACCGGAGGATCAAGAGAAGATGACCTTTACATGTCCTTATGGCACGTACGCGTACCGACGCATTTCGTTTGGATTATGTAACGCTCCGGCTACTTTTCAGCGGTGTATGGTTGCCATCTTCCAAGATATGGTTGAGAGTTCCATGGAGGTCTTCATGGATAACTTTTTCGTTTATGGCAACTCATTCGATCAATGCTTAGGTAACCTCGAGAGGATGATGAAGAGATGTGTGGAGACGAAGTTGATGTTAAATTGGGAATAATGTAACTTTATGGTGACGGAGGGGATAGTTTTAGGTCACAAGATTTCCTGAGCTGGTATAGAGGTGGATAGGGCTAAAATAGACACCATTAGTAGGATTCCCCTACCGATGAGTGTGAAATCAATTCGAAGCTTCCTTGGCCATGTGGGCTTCTATAGGCGTTTCATTAGGAATTTTTCCACAATCACACACCCCATGACCCGACTCTTAGAGAAAGACGTTCCTTTTGTCTTCGACGGGGAGTGTCTCAAAGCCTTTGAATTCCTAAAAGAGAGACTAGTGAGTGCCCCCATTCTTAACCGCCCGATTGGAGCTTACCTTTTGAGCTCATGTGCGACGCGAGCGATTACGCGGTCGGTGCGGTTTTGGGGCAAAGACGGGAGAACCATTTTCACCCGATCTACTATGCGAGTAAAACCCTCAATGATGACCTTGTGCTTTCAAAGACCATTGTGTTCACAGAGAAGGAACTTCTAGCTGTGGTGTTTGCATTCGATAAGATTCGTTCATAGCTTGTGCTTTCAAAGACCATCGTGTTCACCGATCATTCGGCTTTGCATTACCTCTTCTAAAAGAAAGACGCTAAGCCTCGTCTCATACGATGGATTATCCTACTTTCCAAGTTTGACATAGAAATTAAGGATAAGAAAGGAGCGAAGAATGTCGCGGCCGATCATCTTTCACGATTAAAGGATCCAAGTAGAGAGGAGATTCATGAGGAGGCGATAGGAGATAGATTCCCTTGCGAGTCCATTGATTTTATTGTGGCGGAGAAGGAGGGTTTGCCGTGGTTTAGTGATTTGGTGAATTACCTTGTAAACTGGGTTGTGATGAAAGATATGAGTGCTCAACAAAAGAAGAAGTTGTTTCGGGATGCGAGGAAGTACATAGGGGATGACCCATACCTCTTTAGGATAGGAGGAGATCAAATACTTAAGAGATGTCTGCCGATAGAAAAGGGGTTAGAAATCCTTAGGCATGTTCATGATGGATTAACAGGAGGTCACCACGGTCCACACACTACCGCACCAAAAGTCTATGATTGTGGCTTCTATTGGCCTTCGCTGGTTCAAGATGCCTTAGAGTTTGTTAGGAAATGCGATGCATGCCAACTTACCGGCAATATCTCATCCAAGGATGAGATGCCCCAAAATCTAATTCAAGTTCTCGAAATCTTTGATGTGTGGGGCATCGACTTCATGGGACCTTTCCCTTCCTCTAGTGGGAATAGGTACATCCTCGTGGCAATCGATTACGTCTCCACGTGGGTTGAAGCTCAAGCTTTTCCTACAAATGATGCCCGAGTGGTGGTGAGATTCCTTAAGAAGTTGTTCACGCATTTCGATACACCAAAAGCCAATATAAGTGACCGAGGTACTCATTTTTGCAATGTCGTGATGGAAAATGCATTAGAGCGTTATGGAGTTACACATCGTTTGTCTACCGCATACCATCCTCAGACAAACGATCAAGTTGAGAACGTGAATCAAGGGGTGAAGAGGATCTTAGAGAAAATGGCCGGAAAAAGTAGAAAGGATTGGTCGGATAAGCTCGATGATGCATTGTGGGAATTTCTTACCACCTACAAGACACCTTTAGGGACCATTCCGTTCATGATTGTCTATGGCAAAGAGTGCCATCTTCCCATGGAATTGGAGCACCGAGCACTTTGGGCTCTTAAAACCGTCAATTTAGATATTACCGAAGCGGCTAGGAAACATTTCTTCCAAATTAACAAGTTGGAAGCACATAGAGTTGCGGCGTATGAATGTTCATGGAGTATTAAGGAGAAAACGAAGGTGTTGCATGATAGGAGGATTAAAGGGTTGAAGGAGTTTAAAACCGGTGATCAAGTACTTCTTTATAATTCAAGGTTTAAATTGTTTCCTGGTAAGTTGAAACATTACTTAGGAGGGTCGATCGATAGGTTGAAGCATTACTTAGGAGGGTCGATCGATACTTAGGAGGATCGATCGATACCACCGAGAAAGAGGAAACTCCTCTCGAAGACTTACCGAACACCACCGTTTAGAGTCTTGAGAGAATTCTCAAGTGTAGAGTTTGTACCGTTTGTATCGAGTCGTTATTTGAGTCTTTTAGTAGTTAACAGTAGTTTTTTTGTAGATTTTTGTGCCTTTGTTTTATGTCTTTGAGTATTTCACAGGAATCATTACCGGGAAATTCTCTTCTCGCAATTAGGAGTCAGCGGATGACATCCCATTCTACGAGTTTACTAACGGCTGGCGGCATTCCAGGTAAGTCCCAGTGTTAGAAAATATTTGGGGTGACTTTTGGGAGGCTTGGATAAAACATTGAAAATTTTCTAAGGCATGAAAGCCTCAATTTCACAAAACTTTCTGTTAAAAATGGGGCTTCGCGTCACGCCACGACAAATAATCTTCACTGTCGCACAGCGCGATAACCCGGGTCAAAAATCCGCTGAACTATGGGGTTTCGCGTCACGCGAAGCTAAACAACCTTCGCTGTCGCATAGCGCGATGACCCTATTTGACCTGAACCCTTTGACCTTCAGTCCTGGCAGTACGTGATGACAAAACCATTTCATGATCGCGCAGCGCGATGACATATAAAACGAATTAAAACATATCAGCTCCTCGTTTTTTCCCCATTCCACCATACCCTAACCATATGAACTTTTAGCCGAAAACTACCATTACACCACCATATCTTCACCAAAACTCCACCAATCTTCAACCATTTTTCACCCACATAACCCAAATCACTTCCCGAACAATACCCACCATCAGTTTTACCATCTCACCCGCTGAATCGCTCAGATTAGGGACTTTCCGTCATTACTTCAAGTTTCAATTTTTCTCTACCTCCACGTATCTGGTATGTGACAACCCTCAATTTACATGTATTCCGTACAATTTATTAGTGATAATGAAAGTGCTTGATGACTGTGCTGAATCATTTAACTGCTCTCTGATTTCTGTGTTATACTTACATGTGCGTGTTAACATACTAGAAGTATACAGAAAAGTTACTAAATAGTCCGGTATATTTTCCTGAGTGTTAGGAATTAACCGTGTTACGAAAATATATATATAAGACGCCTTACGGAATAATTAAACACTTTAACGGAACAGTATCCGACCGAACAACCGGACATTACCCGGGACACTAAATATTTGTTAAACACATTATTTTATTATTTTTGACTAGTCATGATCCCCGTGTACCATAACACCCACTAAATATCAAGTAACTAATATATGCAAGTGCATACTTGGGATTTAACTAATAATTACCAACCTAGTTACAAAATATTACAATTTACCCCCCCCCCCCCGGGTATGAAATCGGCACCAAGGGGACCCACACCCAAAGATTTGTTTAAATCTTCTTCCAAATCTTCCAAAATATTCACCTTGGACTTTGTTGAGATTTGATTGGATATGGGGATTTATATGCATGGCCAAGATCACACACAATCATTCCATCTCTTACACTCTCTCTCCTCACTACTCTCTCTCCCTATTTTGGCTCCTCCATAACCGAACCCACCATCATCATCACCATATCTCACTTGATCATCATAATCTTTAGAAGATATTTCTTGGATTTGATAAGATCTTGTAATTATTTCTCTTGGAATTACAACTACACAAGATCACCATCATCTTCACAACACAACTTCACTCATCCCTCAAAAACTCCTCTCCCTCCCTCTCGGCCATAGAAGATGCCGCCACCACCACCACCTTGTCACCACCATTGCTCCACTTTCAAGCTTGCTCTGAGTGCTAGAAGGTTATCCTTGAAGGTTGAAGCTTGGAGGTCTTGAAGGAACTTCATACTTTGATCTACACCTCAACTTCATCATTATCCTTTGTTCATAAGTTCATCCCTAGCCTTTGTGCTAGTTGTAAGTTCTCGATTTAACTTTTGGTCACTTCTACGTTGATTATTCGAAAGATTGTAATTGATGTGTAACACAAGAACATAAAAGAGAATGAACTGGAAAATGGACATAAACTTACATAAAATCTAGTTGGATTAAGTTGGTATAAGCATGCATGTTTTTTGATCATTAATTTATTGATAAACCCGTTGTTAGGACACTTGTTGATGCGTTTTTAGTAACATTTACACTATAAAAAGCATACTGATTGACATTTTCAGCCAACTTCAACAGGCTGTAAACAGATCATAATAAATCGAAAAACGGATTTTCTAAAGCCTAAATTATGTATTTTCGAAAAACAGATCCAATGGCACTGGAATCGTAATTTTTCGAGGCCGTTTACTATTTCTAAAGGTTTGTTTTTGGACAGCAGCTTAAGCTGCATTTTTCTGCAGAAAATATGTGTTATGTGTTTCATCATAACTTAAAACCTGATTAGAACTAGCTCATGAAATTTGTACAAAAGATGACAACTGATGTATTTGTAATTACCCCACTGGAATTTCGTAAATCGGACTCTCAATGAATTTTTAATGAATTATTCCGTGGACTGCAGTCAGAAAGTGATGAATCTGATTGCAGTCCGGTAAATGAATTTTTATAAAATATTGGTAATAAATTGGATCCCGAGATTTTACACAATAATATTTGGATCGTTTAAGACCTTCTGTAAAAATTTGGGAATTTTTGAAACAAGTTAACTATTTTATTAAAATCCCCGAAAACAGCCCAGTTTTGAATATAAAAGCTGAAACGACATAATTCGTGATTTGCGTGTCTAAATGTCGGGTAGGTTATCCGAGAATGATATAACATGTTATATGTCAATAAAAGTGTTATGTGCAATGTTGTGTGTTTGTCTATGAGAGGGGAATAGATGGGAAGGTTATATGGGCATGAACCGTTAAAGTGATGCATGTTATGTGATAGATACGTGTAGGAACTTTGTGTTCTATTTGAAATCACTAATAAACTAAGTGGTAATCATACTAGGACGTGATTGACCGACCTTGACTGTTAGCTACTTTTGAGAGTCAAACCGAGCAACCGAGGTGAGTTCACACTCCTAAGGCATGGGATTCCCGGTGGGTTGGGAATGGGATTGAATAACTACTCGTACTATCATTACTATTAAACTACTTTTCACCGTCCTTGGATTGAAGGGCACGTACGTAAAACCTACGTACACTCACATTCGCTAGGGTCCTTGGATCAAGAAGGACACGTACAAACACGACTAGTCGACACATGGAAAGCCCCCACTAATCATCGCACACATGTTTGGGAAACCGCGATACGGCCATTAATCATCGCACACATGTTTTGGAAACCGCGATCCGGCCACTAATCATCGCAAACATGTTTGGGAAACCGCGATACAGATAAATAAGATACTTGGTTTATGAAATAAACAAATGATTCATGAACACTATAACTAAACAACCAACTGTGAATTCACTCAACTTTGTTGTTGACTCGTTGTTACATGCCTTGCAGGTCGTTACGTATCTATGGAGCTTGCATCGGAGTGGGAAGAGTCGTTGTGGGACATGGACAACTGTGTACCATGCTAAACATTTGAAACGTTTAAACTTATGATTTGGTTTTAAACTTTATACTTCCGCTTGTAACTTAAACTATGTTTTGTTTAGACACCAATTGTATTGTGTTGGATTTTACAAACTACTTACATGCTTGTTCAATATGATTGGTGGCTTGATCCTGGTCACGTCACGCCTCCAAGCAGTGGTACTCCGCATGGTGGATTTTGGGGGTGTGACAGATTGGTATCAGAGCCATTGGTTATAGTGAACTTGGTTTTAATAAGGGAAAAAGTTTTTGTTAAAACCAGACTATAACCTGTACAGTGCTCAACGATCCACAACGACGCTTCGCTCCACGTGCAAGACTCGACACAATAGGTGGTATGATTTATGTTATATTTTTGGTTAGATAGTTTACACTGTGCATTAATTAACGTAATAATTGATATTTGAACCTTGTGTGCTTACTCTTTTCTATCACTCCACACTTACGCACTTGCGACACCTTTCTTACGTGTGTCCCTTCAATGTGAAGATCATGAGTGGACGTCTCGACATGACCCAGGGTCAGCTGACGACCTGGATCAACGAACGGATTGCTGAAGCCTTAGCAACCCAAACAGGGAGTCAACCCATGCACCCTCAAACATGCATGGGCACCTTCAAGGCGTTCCTAGAATGCAAACCTCCCACTTTCGACGACACTGAAGGGATAATTGGCCTTCTACACTGGATCCGGAGAATCGAATATACATTCGAAGAGAGTGAAAGCCCTACCAACAAACGAGTGGAGTACGCTACTGGCATGTTGCAAGGGAAAGCGTATTCTTGGTGGAACGCACAGGTTCAGATGCTCGGGTTAGTAGACGCGAATGCCACCCTCTGGAGCGACTTCAAGGATTGGATTAAGGAAGAGTTCTGCCACCTGGACGACATTCTGAAACTTGAGATAGAGTATTATGGGTTGAAGATGGAAGGATCAGAGATTGAGGCATACACAAAGAGGTCCAACGACTTGGCTGCCTTATGTCCTAACATGTCGCAACCCATATCTAGGCGAATCAAGCTATACCTCAGAGGCTTAGTCCCGGAAATCCAAGGGTCTGTAAGTGCAGCCAACGTTCCCACAATCCAGCAAGTCGTTCGTTTGGCACACCAGCTCACCGATCAGGCGGAGGAAGAGGGCAAGCTGCCCAAGCGTATTAACGCTACTACTACTGATGCTCCCAGAAACAACAAGCGCAAGTGGGATGGAAATTCAGGCGAGGGTTCTACTCCAGTTCAGTCTCAGTCCCAACAGCAAAAGACAGATGAACACAGGAACCCCAGTCAGCAGCCTTTTGGAAATCAAGGTCAGGGTAGATACAGGGGAAATCACACAAAGTGCAATCGATGTAGTTTGCACCACAGCAGGCCATGCAACAAGGGTCGTTGTCAGAGATGTAGCAAGTTTGGACATGAAGCCAAAGATTGCCGAAGCTTACGTCCTGCGAAGCAGAACCGACAAGAGCGGCCACAAACTCCCCAAAACCAACAGCAACACCAGCAAGGTAACAAGGGATGCTTCCAGTGCGGTGCTGAGGGTCACTTCAAGAGGCACTGTTGTCACACCCCGACCACGTATAACAACAATACGTGGCGGAAAACGTCGGGGAGTGTTGTAACAGAATCATTGTTTCATAACACATGGAAATTGAAATATTGTTTTATTTATTTAAAGAGTTACAATGTCTTGACAGTCAAAGAAACATAACATAAATAACTAGTCTTACATCTTTTATTGTCACTAAGGCCCAAGTCCACCTATGTGTATCTTGATAAGTCCTATGCATCATCTCCTGAAAACACATGTGAAATTAGGTATGTCAGCATAAAAATGCCTGTGAGATACATAGGTTTTGTGAAAACAGAATTCATGATTATGTTTGAGAAAATGTTTAGTCATGAACCTTGTAATTTGCTTTGTCTTGTAAATCATTTGAAAAACGATAAGATCAGATGATATGTATAAATAAGAGAATAATGTATGGTTAAATGAATAACCATGTAAAATGAGTTTGTATAAAATAAGTTGTTTGTAATTTAATGTCTTGTGAAAAGTATGTTATTTGTATAAAATGTTATATGCCCAAATTGAAATGATTCAAATAACGCTACGATATGTAATACCATACAATCACTTATATATAGGAAGTACCAGCGGCGTATCCACCATGCTTGTATCATATTACACACGCCTCGTTACTTAAATCACTTACTCAAACCAAACCAACAATGTAAGATGTCTATGTTTAAGCCAATTGCCAAACGTATTGAATAATATGTCAAAATGTTTATTGTCAAGATGTAAGTCATGTAATGTATAACCAATGTCAATAATGTTTATGTGTCAAATGTAAATCATGTAATGTGTAACCAATGTCAATAATGTTTATGTGTAAAATGTAAATCATGTAATGTGTAACCCAAAATGATATGTATGGCTAGTGAAAAGATATCAACTAAACCATATGCACAAAAACAAAGTATTGAAGTAAAACATGGTTTAAATCAAAGCTATGTTTTGTGGAACAAATGCATGCTATACTGATATAAACATCTATGCGGTATTGTGATAATGCATACATCCAAGCCTTGAGACTGTGGCGATAAACCCTTAAACAAATTAAAGGTTTATCTAAGTTATGTATATCGAATTTGGTCATTCCTTTCATCCAAACCTACCCAGGATGTCCGGAACGGGAGTTGTCAATTCCTATGGTACCACTACCTACTAACGAACGACATGATCGGTGTTAATGAATGTATATTGATCCATCAAAACAAACCAAATATCTTATCAAAATGTAAGCATGTGATGAATAATAAATGTACTAAGTATGCACACAATGGGCATACATAGCATAGAATGTAATGTAAAATAATGTACTAAGTACGCACACAATGGGCATACATAGCATAAAATGTAATGTAAAATAATGTACTAAGTACGCACACAATGGGCATACATAGCATAAAATGTAATGTAAAATAATGTACTAAGTACGCACACAATGGGCATACATAGCATAAAACAAAATGAAATCATGTACTATGAATGTACTAATGAACATAGCTAGTATATGATGTGAAAACAGGAAATCATGAAAGTAACAAGTAGGCACATGTGTTTCACCCCAAAATGTTTGGAAAACAATAAAAGAGGGGTCTATGTACTCACTTGAGATTACTCAGTAGTCCTGGAGTGACAACCAAATAATGATAGAGATCACGGAATCAAACGGCACCTAATATAGGTAACTATGTTAATAAACCGGACCTAATATTGGAGGATCGGATAGAATGAGGGTTCGTAAACCAAACGAGTATGGAGACTCGTGTAATATGGTTTAACAAAGCCCACATACTAAAACAAAACTTAACCTAAGTGTTTGTGACCCATTACGACCCGTTTAGGTAGCTTATGCTACTTTAACGCGTCGTTCGCGTAAAACGCGTTCGGAACGCCTAACTAGTCCTATGACAAGTAAAATATGCCTTAACATGTCTAATATGGTTGTCAAATCAGTTTAGATGTCAAAAGTTATGTTACATATGTTTAAAATGAATTTTGGCATCAAAGGGGTATTTTGGTAATTTAGCTAAGGCATATAAACTACCTATCATACAACTACTTAAACGAAGCGACCATAAGGTATAACCTCGGAGGGTTATTCCCTATATACTATGGTCACCTAATGTGTTTGGTCGGATCCTAATGATCGACTAAATGGGTCGGGTTCGAAGGTATAAGCGATTTATTAGACCGCTTACCCTTACGACCCTAGACAACGTGGTAATCATTAGGCATAGTCACAAGGGACTATAACCATCGTGATTACAATCATGTTGCGAAGTTCAAACGAACTCCGCATTGACCACAAACTGGTCAACGCAGAAAGTCAAACAAAGTTTGACTTTCGGACTCGAAAAGCAATAAAGGACGAAAGAATACTTACGAAGGGTCCCCGAATGCTAATCTAGATCAAAATAGCTCAGGTATGAAACAAAGGTTTCAACTTAGAGCACATTAGATCAGATTTTAGTGAGTTTGAAGCAAATGGGGGTGGGGTATTTATAGTATTTCCCGAACCGTTAAGATCATTTCTTGAATAACGTGATCGAATCTCGTGCGTACACTTGTTGAAATGTTGTGGTGACTAAAAATGGCCCCTAATGAGCTGAAAGGGCAAGTGTGAGTGTGTGGATGAGGTTTAATCAGCTGAAATCTGCTGACTAATCAGTCTTATCTGTTCTGGGAGCCTGATGCGGGCCGCGTAGACACATACAAAGATCCTACGCGGGCCGCCTGGCCTGCACAGATCAGACAAAAGTTTCAGCAATGACAGTTTTGGTCCCTGTACGTGTTTAAGGCCATTTCCGACACTTCTAAGGCCCGTAAAGCCAACTTTAAGGCCCTAAAATGATGCCTAAACATTGTGGACATGAAACATGCTCAAAAATATGTCGGATGTTTGTTCGTTTGGTCGTACGAACGCGATGTTCGCTTAATTACGACGGAATGCGCAAAAGCGCGAAAAACGATCCAAATGAGGCGACGAATGGATTTTTCTTATGCCAAACACTAAAATAAAATATTTTAGTGCTTACATAGATTTTTGGATGTCCGAATGTATTCAGAACGAGAGTTATGCGCAAAAGTGCAAACTTGTGCACTTTTTGACGCTTTTAGTCCCTGAATGACCCAAAAGTTTATTTTAGCACACCGAACCCCTCAAAGCCTATTTCTAAGCTACATAAAGGACATTTAAGGTGTGTTTAACTTATGGTCATATTCCGGAATGTTCGTTACTGTTCAAATTTGCATACTTTCGCAGTTTGTCAAGTTTAGTCCCTGTAAGCGAATTAACTTGTTTTTTGCCATACCAAAGCCTTCAAAACTTATTTCTAAGTTATGTAAAGGTTATTTAAGGTATGTTGAGTATATGTTGATGTTCCGGAGTATTTGTCGCATTAAACTGATTATGTTTACACACCAGTTTGCCTATAACTTTCCAGAAAGCGATATAGAGTTTGAAATTGAATAAAAGTCAAAACATGAAAAATGTAAAACATAACCAAACAAACATTGGGATCAAATAACATTGCTTTATTGATAAAAGAACTGTTCACAATGATTACAAGCACAGATGTTACAGTCTCCCCTACTTGTGGAAATTTCGTCCCAATTTTATTTAGAGGAAACTTGTGAGAGTTTAAAACGTGAAGTTGAAAAGATCGAACAACATTGGTTAGGGTTCTGAACTTCTAGTAACTTTAATAACATCATGCTTGTAATGTAAGAGGGATACTTATATACAAGTATATGAAGCGTCATTGGTGCGTCCACCATACCTCCTGTACATTGTTCACGTTTCGTTATTGTTGCCACTATCGGTTCTTACACATAATAAATCTTACTGTGGTTTCCGTGCACTGAATTTCATAATTATGTACGCGTCCATAATTAGACAATTCCTTGCATAGTTCACACAGTCTATTTTATAATGTGTAGGGTAAAACCAAATGAACAAACCTATGATGAGTGTGACTAGACCGCCATAGAGTCTTTTTAATTAAATCAATAAATGATCTAAATAGACTATCAAGGAGTCTGTCAGCCATATCACCGTATGTCATTTTTTTAACCAGATTCTGAATCAATCTTTTTTACTAGACCACTAAAAGGGTCTCTTATGAATCATGGAGCGATACTATATAATCCAAGGGTCTTAACTATTACATAGAAGCCCATTAAGGATTTAAGGTAGTACCTTTTGAATATCCTGCTACGAATCCCACATATGAAGATATGAAAGATTCTGCGAGGATTTGGATAACGAATATCCATAGTGTAAAAGCACAAAATGCATAAAAGAAAACATAAGGTGCATAAACACATAGTCACATAACCACAAAATTGTTTAACTAAAAATTTGTTCTGCTAACAGAGCACATGTATTTAAAGCACACTAGGAATCCATCTCGTGGATTTCATTTGGTACTTTAAACATTATCAAGAATCTAACTATAACGATAGAAAGATTTTTAAAAGAAAAATTCGACTTCGATTATAAGGAACCGAAATGTTCGAATTTAGGTATAAAAGGAATCCAATCAAGGATTCTGATTTGAATGATAATCATCCACAAGGGTCTAAATGTGAAGATAAAAAGATCCCATATGGATTTTAGAAGTTGAAGATGTTTTGAAACCTTGCACTTGATGTGCTTAGGTCAAAACATGTAGTAATATGCTTATGAAGTTGAGATGCCAGATATGCCAAGGCGACATATGAAGCGAAATTTGAAAGTTAAGTCAATGTATGAAGAAAATATTTTTGGAAAACTATGCATGGGGTTCTAAAAATGTGTTCAATGTTTTTGAAACCTTATATATATTACCTTTGAAATCATAGAGTGGGTGTATTAGGTAGGTATATATTTTAAAAAAAATTGTTTTAAAATCATGCGAGATAAATTTTGAAATCATGTATAAGGTTTTTGAAAGACATGAATGATGCTTCTTGAAATCATGCAGTTGATAAGAAAATGTACTGTGTTAATATTGTTTTCAGACTATATGAAATATTCTGAAATTATGAAAGTTGTTTTTGAAAACATAACCAATGTTTTTGAAATAACATAGACAATGCATTTGAAAAAAAAATTGTTTTCAAACTATATGAAATGTTTTGAGATCATGAAGATTATTTTTGAAATACTTGTACTGTGTATGTTGAAAAATCAAAATGCAATGGGTATGAGATTTGAAAATACCCTTAGTTATCTAACCAAGGATTCAAAGGCACAGATGTGCAGGAGCATGATTACTCATAATGTCACTTTATTTTTCTGTACTTCGTATCTTAGAATGAAACGAGTACTTAAAATTTTCGAGGGAATCATGAGCGATCATTTGAAAGAGAGAATCACAAGAGTAGTTTGTAAGGAACATAGTTCCTTAATGTAGGTATTATAGAGAAAAGCCATACACACATGTAACTATACTTGTATATCAGAATTACGAACAACAACTTTATTTATGAATAAAACAGATTGTTTCACATTACTAGAAAACGAAAGAAACAAAAGCATAAGATAGCAACATCTTCTACTCAGCCAACTGCTCATCCGTGGGTCAGATTTGCATTAGCAAGCTTTGGGCAATCCCTTTGGAAATGGCCCATCTCGCCACAGTTGTAGCAAGACCCTCGTGAGAAACTAGCTTGAGCAGGATTGTCGCCAGCTTGATTTGGTACAGCTACAGTTGGGCAAACCCTTGCTGTATGACCTATAAGTCTACAAATCTGGCATTTGCGGCACCTCACCCTAGCGTGATGATGAAGGCTACATTGGTTGCACAAGGGTGCAGTTCCACTGTATGGCTTCCTAGCAGGGGGTTGAGCTGGTTGGTTGGGGACGGCTTTACCATTGTGAGCGACCATGGCGAAGTTCTGAGAAGCCTTTCGCTTCTTTGACTTTTTTGGGGATCGTTCATCCATGGTCTTTGATTCCTCGATTGGTTTCTTGGCTGGTGGTGCTGTCACCTGACTAGATCCTGCCTGTCTTGGTGACTCTTGAGTGGCTTCATCCTGGAGACGATACATGGCAGTAGCTAATTCAACAGTCTTCAGGAGTACTTCGTCTATTCGCTGAGCCAATTTGGCAGTCTGCTCGGACATCTGGGCGTCATCGTGATGAAGAGACATTCTAGAAAAAATGAAAGACATAGGAAGAAACAAGTGAAATGTCATCGGCTAAACAAAACATAATGGCAATGCATAAGAATTTGCGATCATTTGTTTGTTACCTAAGGCAAACAAATGAGACGGTGACAAATCAAAGTAAGCGGATCATATTAATTTATTACTGAAGACATGCTCGCCTATAAGTGAACACTCACCCCAAGAGTTCCCAGGTAAGAGTGACTGGTCCGATACTGCGAATTTGTACGAACACTCTAGCCTTCGACAGAAAACTCAGGGTACAGGCATTCACTCTTCCAGTTTGCACGTGTTCACATTATATGACCCAAACTTTGACGAGATTTGAAAACTTAGAGGGTTCAAAACCTTCTAACAGAGGGTTCAAAACCTTACAATAGAGGGTTCAAAACCTAGTAATCAATCATCCTAGAACAGATGATTAGTTTTCAAAGCGGTTTTGAAATTTGTGTTCTTGTTGTGGTTGTCGCCTAAGGATAGGTGACAGTATTGTTTTATGACTAAACGCAAGTAAACTCGCGTTAGGGTCCTAGGAAGGTTATAGACTAGGTCAAAGTATTACTAATAACCTAATTCCCTATAACCATGAGCTCTGATACCACCTTTTCTGTCACACCCCGACCACGTATAACAACAAAACGTGGCGGAAAACGTCGGGGAGTGTTGTAACAGAATCATTGTTTCATAACACATGGAAATTGAAATATTGTTTTATTTATTTAAAGAGTTACAATGTCTTGACAATCAAAGAAACATAACATAAATAACTAGTCTTGCATCTTTTATTGTCACTAAGGCCCAAGTCCACCTATGTGTATCTTGATAAGTCCTATGCATCATCTCCTGAAAACACATGTGAAAATAGGTACGTCAGCATAAAAATGCCCGTGAGATACATTGGTTTTGTGAAAACAGAATTCATGACTTATGTTTGAGAAAATGTTTAGTCATGAACCTTGTAATTTGCTTTGTCTTGTAAATCATTTGAAAAACGATAAGATCAGATGATATGTATAAATAAGAGAATAATGTATGGTTAAATGAATAACCATGTAAAATGAGTTTGTATAAAATAAGTTGTTTGTAATTTAATGTCTTGTGAAAAGTATGTTATTTGTATAAAATGTTATATGCCCAAATTGAAATGATTCAAATAACGCTACGATATGTAATACCATACAATCACTTATATATAGGAAGTACCAGCGGCGTATCCACCATGCTTGTATCATATTACACACGCCTCGTTACTTAAATCACTTACTCAAACCAAACCAACAATGTAAGATGTCTATGTTTAAGCCAATTGCCAAACGTATTGAATAATATGTCAAAATGTTTATTGTCAAGATGTAAGTCATGTAATGTATAACCAATGTCAATAATGTTTATGTGTCAAATGTAAATCATGTAATGTGTAACCAATGTCAATAATGTTTATGTGTCAAATGTAAATCATGTAATGTGTAACCAATGTCAATAATGTTTATGTGTCAAATGTAAATCATGTAATGTGTAACCCAAAATGATATGTATGGCTAGTGAAAAGATATCAACTAAACCATATGCTCAAAAACAAAGTATTGAAGTAAAACATGGTTTAAATCAAAGCTATGTTTTGTGGAACAAATGCATGCTATACTGATATAAACATCTATGCGGTATTGTGAGAATGCATACATCCAAGCCTTGAGACTGTGGCGATAAACCCTTAAACAAATTAAAGGTTTATCTAAGTTATGTATATCGAATTTGGTCATTCCTTTCATCCAAACCTACCCAGGATGTCCGGAACGGGAGTTGTCAATTCCAATGGTACCACTACCTACTAACGGACGACATGATCGGTGTTAATGAATGTATATTGATCCATCAAAACAAACCAAATATCGTATCAAAATGTAAGCATGTGATGAATAATAAATGTACTAAGTATGCACACAATGGGCGTACATAGCATAGAATGTAATGTAAAATAATGTACTAAGTACCCACACAATGGGCATACATAGCATAAAATGTAATGTAATGTAAAATAATGTACTAAGTACGCACACAATGGGCATACATAGCATAAAATGTAATGTAAAATAATGTACTAAGTACGCACACAATGGTCATACATAGCATAAAACACAATGAAATCATGTACTATGAATGTACTAATGAACATAGCTAGTATATGATGTGAAAACAGGAAAGCATGAAAGTAACAAGTAGGCACATGTGTTTCACCCCAAAATCTTTGGAAAACAATAAAAGACGGGTCTATATACTCACTTGAGATTACTCAGTAGTCCTGGAGTGACAACCAAATAATGATAGAGATCACGGAATCAAACGGCACCTAATATAGGTAACTATGTTAATAAACCGGACCTAATATCGGAGGATCGGATAGAATGAGGGTTCGTAAACCAAACGAGTATGGAGACTCGTGTAATATGGTTTAACAAAGCCCACATACTAAAACAAAACTTAACCTAAGTGTTTGTGACCCATTACGACCCGTTTAGGTAGCTTATGCTACTTTAACGCGTCGTTCGCGTAAAACGCGTTCGGAACGCCTAACTAGTCCTATGACAAGTAAAATATGCCTTAACATGTCTAATATGGTTATCAAATCAGTTTAGATGTCAAAAGTTATGTTACATATGTTTAAAATGAATTTTGGCATCAAAGGGGTATTTTGGTAATTTACCTAAGGCATATAAACTACCTATCATACAACTACTTAAACGAAGCGACCATAAGGTATAACCTCGGAGGGTTATTCCCTATATACTATGGTCACCTAATGTGTTTGGTCGGATCCTAATGATCGACCAAATGGGTCGGGTTCGAAGGTATAAGCGATTTATTAGATCGCTTACCCTTACGACCCTAGACAACGTGGTAATCATTAGGCATAGTCACAAGGGACTATAACCATCGTGATTACAATCACGTTGCGAAGTTCAAACGAACTTCACATTGACCATAAACTGGTCAACGCAGAAAGTCAAACAAAGTTTGACTTTCGGACCCGAAAAGCAATAAAGGACGAAAGAATACTTACGAAGGGTCCCCGAATGCTAATCTAGATCAAAATAGCTCAGGTATGAAACAAAGGTTTCAACTTAGAGCACATTAGATCAGATTCTAGTGAGTTTGAAGCAAATGGGGGGTGGGGTATTTATAGTATTTCCCGAACCGTTAAGATCGTTTCTTGAATAACGTGATCGAATCTCGTGCGTACACTTGTTGAAATGTTGTGGTGACTAAAAATGGCCCCTAATGAGCTGAAAGGGCAAGTGTGAGTGTGTGGATGAGGTTTAATCAGCTGAAATCTGCTGACTATTCAGTCTTATCTGTTCTGGGAGCCTGATGCGGGCCGTGTAGACACACACAAAGATCTTACGTGGGCCGCCTGGCCTGCACAGATCAGACAAAAGTTTCAGCAATGACAGTTTTGGTCCCTGCACGTGTTTAAGGCCATTTCCGACACTTCTAAGGCCCGTAAAGCCAACTTTAAGGCCCTAAAATGATGCCTAAACATTGTGGACATGAAACATGCTCAAAAATATGTCGGATGTTTGTTCGTTTGGTCGTACGAACGCGATGTTCGCTTAATTACGACGGAATGCGCAAAAGCGCGAAAAACGATCCAAATGACGTGACGAATGGATTTTTCTTATGCCAAACACTAAAATAAAATATTTTAGTCCTTACATAAATTTTTGGATGTCCGGATGTATTCAGAACGAGAGTTATGCGCAAAAGTGCAAACTTGTGCACTTTTTGACGCTTTTAGTCCCTGAATGACCCAAAAGTTTATTTTAGCACACCGAACCCCTCAAAGCCTATTTCTAAGCTACATAAAGGATATTTAAGGTGTGTTTAACTTATGGTCATATTCCAGAATGTTCGTTACTGTTCAAATTGGCATACTTTCGCAGTTTGTCAAGTTTAGTCCCTGTAAGCGAATTAACTTGTTTTTTGCCATACCAAAGCCTTCAAAACTTATTTCTAAGTTATGTAAAGGTTATTTAAGGTATGTTGAGTATATGTTGATGTTCCGGAGTATTTTTCGCATTAAACTGATTACGTTTACACACCAGTTTGCGTATAACTTTCCAGAAAGCGATATAGAGTTTGAAATTGAATAAAAGTCAAAACATGAAAAATGTAAAACATAACCAAACAAACATTGGGATCAAATAACATTGATTTATTGATAAAAGAACTGTTCACAATGATTACAAGCACAGATGTTACAACTGTCCTCAGCTGAATCAGAATCAGAACAACAACCAAGGAAATGAGAACAACAATGGAGGCAAAAACGGGAGTAACGATAACGGCAAAGGTCGCACCTTCGCGATTGGTCAGGCTGACGCAAGGAACGATCCCAACGTTGTGATAGGTAAGTTTCTTCTGGATGACTTCTTTGTTAATGTTTTATTCGATTCGGGTGCCGATACTAGTTATGTGTCCTTAAAAGTTAGTCAAATACTTAAGCGCACTCCAACACTTTTGAACACCAAGCACACGGTAGAGCTAGCAAACGGTAAAAGTCTTGAAGCCACACACATAGTTAAAGGTTATAACCTCGTCCTAGCTGGTCAGGCTTTCTCTATCGACGTCGTTATTGGGATGGATTGGCTATCTCATCATCAAGCGGAGATTGTTTGCAAGGAGAAAAAAAATCGTCCGCATTCCTCGTTCTGGTGAAGAACCTCTGGTGATTCAGGGCGATAAGAGTGGTGCTGTTGTAGGCATTATCTCTTCCCTTAAAGGCCCATAAGTGTTTGCGTAAGGGCCACACTGCCATTCTAGCGCTTGTTATTGACACATCAACGGAAGAGAAGAAAATTTAAGACATTCCTATAGTGCGCGATTTTCCTGAGGTATTTCTTGAGGAATTACCTGGTCTTCCGCCTCATCGACGCGTCGAATTCCAAATCGAGCTAGCTCCTAGAGCAGCACCCACAGCTCAAGCACCTTATCGCTTATCCCCAACCGAACTGGAAGAACTGTTCAAGCAATTACAAGAACTTTTGGAAAAAAAGGGTTTTATTCATCCTAGCTCTTCGCCCTGGGGAGCTCCAGTATTATTCATGAAGAAGAAGGACGGTACTTTCAGAATGTGTATTGACTACCGCGAACTCAACAAGGTGACTGTGAAGAATCGTTATCCTCTTCCACGTATTGACAACTTGTTCGACCAGTTGCAAGGGTCGAGTTATTACTCTAAGATTGATTTGAGATCGGGATACCATCAGCTGAGAGTCCGAGATGAGGACGTCTCCAAAACAGCATTCAGAACTCGTTACGGCCATTACGAGTTTCTGGTTATGCCTTTCGGATTAACGAATGCACCTGCGGTCTTCATGGATCTCATGAACCGAGTGTACAAACCTTACTTGGATAAGTTCGTTATTGTTTTCATCGACGACATCCTGATCTATTCTAAGAGTCAGAAGGAACACGAGCAGCATCTACGACTTATGCTGGAACTTCTTCGAGCAGAGCAACTGTATGCCAAATTTTCGAAATGTGACTTCTGGCTTCGCGAAGTCCACTTTCTAGGCCACGTAGTAAACAAGGATGGGATTCATGTTGATCTATCCAAGGTAGACTAGATCAAGAACTGGCCTGCACTTCGTACACCAACAGAATTCCGTCAATTCCTGGGCTTAGCAGGATACTACAGAAGATTCATCAAGGATTTCTCAAAGATTGCGCAACCTCTCACTTCACTGACTCAGAAGGGTGTCACCTATCGTTGGGGTGATGCCCAGGAATCCGCTTTTCAGCACTTAAAGTATAGACTTTGTAGCACACTGTTGGTGCATGTTATATGACAACTGCTTTGGATTGGTCTTTGGATATTAAACAGAAGATTGGATCATGAAGACTTAAAGAAAAACGAGTTCTATAAAGCCCAATCAGTCCAAGTTTGTATTAAGTCTATTAGGCCCAAGTTTATGTGACAAATGTAATATGGTCAAAGCCCAAATTCGAGATCTTGGCTGTGTGTATATAAACAGCCTTAGTCTTGAGTTTTAGGGTTAGACACTTTAGACAACTTGAGAGCCTTTTGGAGATTGTGAGAGAGCATTCAAGTTTGAGAGGTTAAGAACAAAACAGAAATCGGCTGTTAGGTTCTTGTAGATCTTAGTGATTGTAAAACGCTTCTAAGGGTTTGATAATCACAGAAGATCAGTTTGAAAGTTTGCGTGTTTGTGTGTTTGTGTGCTCGAGTTCTTGTTCTTCTACAAAATCTTGTTTCTGTGTTCGAAGATCAATCAAGGGGATTCCGCACCCTTGATAGATTAACAGTCTTGTTAAGATCCAACGGGATTCAGGGATCTACAATTGGTATCAGAGCTTTTGCTCTTGTGCGTGGTTCAAGACTGATCGATTGGATTCAAGTTGTTTTTCGGTTGAAGAACTTTTGGTGTCTCATTCATAATTTTCGTGAAGAACAGCAAGAACAAGGAAGAACAGTTCAAAATTCTGAGTTTTGATCTGTTTTGGTAGTTGGTTGTTTGGAAATTTCGAGTTAAAGTTCTGGGTTTTTTTGCGAAGAACACAAAGAACACTTGAAGAACAGTTTAAATTCGTGTATTTTAATCGGTTTTTGATTATTGTTTTGACTGTTTTCGTGTTTGTAGGAAGACTTTGCTTGGATTTCGTGTATGGAAAGAAGTGCTGATTAAGACCTTGCTTGTGCGATCTGGATTGTCAGCTGCTGCTGTTGTCAGCTGCTGCTGTTTCGGGATTGGGTGGCTGGGTGGCCCAATCAGCTCTTGTGCGATCATTTGATATTCAAAATTTCATATTTTGAATCTTGTGCGACCCTGTGTTAACCTTGTACGTTTGGAGATCTTGTACGTTTGAGGATCTTGTGCGTTTGGAGCTCTTGTGCGACCCGAAGTCAGCTTGTGCAAACCAGAAACTTGTGCGATCAGGCCCAGGCCCGTTAAAGTGACTGTTTGGCCCAAAGTTAGTGGACTGTGTGATCCAGAAGACCTTGTGCGTTTCAAAGGGTCTTGTGCGATCCTATCTTGTGTGATTCACTAGTGGTGGAATTTTGAAAGGCAAGCGTAGAAATTTTTTCAGTGTTTCGAGTTTAGAGAACTATCTATAGCTCATCTGAAGAAGCCGTTTGCACCGTTGAACTCGTGGGATTTTTACGACAAAAAAAAAATCCCGAATTCAGTTTTCGACATTATATATCTTTGGATTCGTCTTTTTGAGACGATTCTAACGGTGTAATTTGGTAACCACTGTTTTCGGAAATTTTTGTACGGTTTTATCAGTCTGTTACGTTGAAATGTCGAACATGTCTAAATTGAACGAACTCTTAAGGATGGAACATGAGGTAGGCATGACGAACAAACCACCTAAGATGATGAAGGTGGAGAACTACTTGACATGGAAGGATAGGTTTCAATCTTTTGTTGAGTACCAGGACACGCGTATGTGGATATGCATAGACGATGGGTATGTGAACCCAACTCATGAGTTTGAGGGAAGACAACGTATTACTGCTTATGTTGATATGGATGCCGAACAAAAGAAAATGTATGAGGCTGAAAAGAGAGCCTTGGCAGCCATTAAAATGTCTTTACCTGATGGCATCAAGCATACCTTTAAGAAGTACACTACTTCAAAGGAAATGTGGGATGCGCTTGAGAAGAGATATGAGGGAAATCCTGATGTCAAGAAGAACAAAGTTGACCTACTGAAGAAGCAGTTTGATGTATTCAAGTACATGAAGAATGAGTCACTTGAAGACGTCATCACTCGATACTACTATCTGATGTCATAACTGGATAATTATGATATAGATTGCTATACTGACATTGAGAAAAACGACAAGCTGCTTGATGCTCTACCGGCTAAATGGGATATCTACACTCTCATGATTAAGGGAGAAGCAGATTATGACACGAAGGAATTGGAAGAAGTAGTTGGAAAGCTTAGAGCTTATGAGCTTAGTATGAAGAAAAAGGACACTGGTTATGATCAGGTTCAAGATCCAGGGATATACAATGGGCTTACATCTTCTTCACCTCATGATGCTTCTAGCGACTCTGCAACTGCATTTCTTTCGTGTGATAAGGAGCAGGTCACAGTGAATGAGGATTGAGGATGGTGATGTGTGTTTTGTAGCTGCTGCAGGAGGATCAACAGGAGTCAAGAGAACATCAACTTCAAAGCAAAGTAGTAGTGCAAAGTCAATGCCTATGAGTGTGAAGTCTGCTGAAGAACATCTTGCTCTACTTGCTTCTTTTGTTGCGTCTTATGAGAACTACATTCAAGGGAAAATATCTGATCCTGCCACTTTAGATGAAGATTATGATCAGATTGACCCTGATGATCTAGAAGAGATGGATCTACAATGGCAGATGGCCATGATTTCGAGACGTGTGAAGAGGTTCATGAACAGAACTGGAAGGAAGTTTGTAGGAAAGAGCGTAGGTTTTGACAAGACCAAAGTCAGGTGCTTTAACTGTCAGAGTTATGGTCATTTCGCTAGGGAATGTCAAAAACAAAAGCATGAGAATACGAATCAAAGTTCAAACAATCGGAATGCATCGAACAACTCTAACTCAAGGGCGTTGATATCTACTGCAAGAGAAGGCTCATATGACTGGAGTATTCACTTAGAAGATGATGAAAATGTCACTCAAGCATTCATGGCAGAGATCACTCCAGTCAATGATGGTGAAGCTACAGTAGATGAGGCTAAAGTTGAGAAGAAGAGTGAAGTTAAGGAAGATAAGGCTGATCAGACAACAGATGCTGAAGAGGAAAAGCCAGAGTCTGAGAATGAAATGGAAGCTGATGAGAAAGATGAAATCATCAAAAGAATGGAAGCTCAACTTGCTGCTCTCATGGCCAACTCAGACAAATCGACAGGAGAGGTAAGTAACTCTGCCACTTCTGTTTGTTTAAAGTGTCGTGAACTACAGGGTGAAGTTGACAAATTGTCAACTCAAAACAAAAGTCTTGTGAGCGAAATGTCTAACGTAAAAGAATCAAATTTCTTTGCTAAAAGAAACGAGTCATCATATTTGAAAAAGATAAAAGGCTATGAGGCTGAAATTGAAGTTTTAACCAGCAAACTAAACGAAAAAATTCAAGTCATAGACTTAGCTCATGACATGATGGCTGAGAAAACAAAAGAGATTTCTGAAAAATGCAAAGAGTTGTCAGATGCACAACTCAAAATTGTTGAACTTGAAAAGAAATTAGGTCAATTCAGGGATTCTACTTTTGTTATGAAACACATGATGGGTGGGTTAAAGAAGAGTAATGACAAGACCAGTGTGGGATTCAAGGGATTCAATGAAGTCCCACCTCCTCTTAGTCATGACTATTCTTTCTTACCTGATGAATATGAGTTCACAGACTTCCTGTCAACATCACCAAGTAGTTTCACATCTAGTCAAGGTGATGTGTCTGAAGATAATGATGCTAAGAAGGAAAATAACAGCAAACCTGTTTTGAAAAAGAAAAACTCAAATCCTACGAATAAAAATCCAACTTTTGTTAAAAAGGTTAATTTTGTTCAAGGAAGTGACATGAAAAACGAAACAGCTGTTATTGAAAACGAATCAAATTTAAAGTTTGCAAAAAATAAGAACATAGAAAATCTTGAAACTAAGCAACCTGAACCAAATCCTTCTAAGGCATCATCATCAAAACCAGAATCTAGTTCAAAGGCTTCAGCTGAGAAGTCTTCGAAAAAGAGATCGTGCTTCAAATGTCACACAAAGGGACATGTAGCTAGCTGCTGTCCTAACAAAAAGGTTGAAGCAAAAGTTAGTGAGAAAAAAAGAGGGAAATCACCTGAGAAGCAAGGTGATAATGAGGAGAAAGTCTCAAATTCTCCAAAGAAATCTGATCCAAAGCAACAACCGGGTGTTGCTGGTGGTGTAGATAAGGCTGAAAAAGGAACTCCACAAGTTCCTCGTTTCCAAAGAAATCAACCAAGATTTCAGCCTGAATCTACATCAGGCAGATATGAAAGACCTAGAAGTAACTCACCAAGAATGAATAATCAAAATTCAAATAATTTCAGAAGTCAAGGTCAATATCAAGATCGATACCAAAATAATGGTGGTCGAACTTTTTATAACAATGGCTTTAGAAATTACAATCAAGGTTCTTGGAATCAAAATCAAAATTTTCAAAGGTCACATAGTCCAAACACAAATAGGTACCCTCAGGACCAGAGACCTTATGGAAATCATGCCCCATTTCCATCAACAGGCCCAAGATCCAAGACTCCAGCTAGGAGTGATGGATACTGGATGGATGTTCCTGTAGTTGATGAATCTGGAAGACCCAAGACCATTAAGGCTTGGGTCCCCCAATCTAACTAATCTTTCGGTTGGTGTGTACAGGAGCTGCTAAGGAGGATTATCAACTTATGGTATGTTGATAGTGGCTGCTCCAGGCACATGACGGGGGATGCGAGATTATTTTCTGATTTTGAAGAATACGATGGTGGGCATGTAAATTTTGCTGGTGCTAAAGGTGGTAGGATTACTGGACGAGGAAAAGTGACGAATGGGAAGATCACTTTGGACAAAGTGAACTATGTTGAGCAGCTTAAACACAATCTAATGAGCGTGTCACAAGTCTGCGACAAGGGTCACTCGGTCCATTTTACAAATACTGAGGCATTGGTGTTGAAACCGGGTTGGGTCATTCCGGACGATTGGATAGTTATGCGTGCACCAAGGAAAAATGATACTTATGTCATGGACATGGGTGCCAAGGATCCAACTGCTGCGGTGGCGTGTTTACTGTCAAAAGCATCTGAAGCTGAATCTATGTTGTGGCACAGACGCATGGCTCACATTCACTACCGCAAAATGAATTACATTATTAAAAATGAGCTAGTGAAAGGGGTTCCATTGCTGAGGTTTCAAGTGGAAGATAAATGTCTTCCATGTCAAAAGGGAAAACAACACAAGAAACCTCATAAGTCTAAAACAGTAAATTCCATTAATGCCCCTTATGATTTACTTCACATGGATTTATTCGGTCCAGTGAACGTGAGGAGCATAGGTGGAAAGTACTATTGTCTTGTTGTCACTGATGATTACTCACGTTATTCATCGGTTTTCTTTTTAGGTACAAAAGATGAGACAGCGGAGATGCTGACAGATCTTTTTACGAAATTGGAAAACGTCCATGATGCAAGGATTAAGAGGATAAGGAGTGATAATGGCACGGAGTTCAAGAATCGGATTCTGGATCTCTACTGTCTTCGAAAGGGAATTGAACATCAATATTCTGCTCCTTATACTCCTCAGCAAAATGGAGTCGCTGAGAGGAAAAACAGGACGTTGATTGAAGCCGCTAGGACGATGCTTTAAGATTCAAAGCTACCAGTTCTTTTCTGGGGAGAAGCTATGAATACAGCTTGCTACGTCCTAAACAAAGTTTTGACCGTTAAACGTTTTAACAAAACTTGTCATGAGTTGATGTTTAATGAAAAACCAAACTTAACAGGGTTTGAACCATTTGGATTACCCTACACCATTGTGCGAAACAAAGATAAACAAAAATTCGGTGAGGTGGCAGATGAAGGCTACTTTCTAGGCTACGTGCCTGGCACACCGAATAAAAGGGTTTTTAATCTAAAAACTGGTAAAATTGAGGTTGTTTTCAATGTAGAAATTACTTCTTACAAACCTCAACAATCAACGAGTGGTCCTGCTATATTATATGATTATGATAGTGTGTTTAAATCATTTAATATTCCTGAGGTTTCTGATGCAGATGCTTCTCAGCTGATTCAAACAGTGATTGGTGAAGACGATGAAGGTGAATTTATGCCTAGATCGAATGTAGATATGTCAGATGCTCCGGGAACTTCCCAAAGTGCTGCTGATCCTGATTCAAGCGATAGTGACTCTGAACCCAGTCAGGGGGAGGATTTCATTAATCCGTTTGCAAATCAAAATATTCAGGGGGAGGTTGGATCAAACCTGGGTGATAATCTAGAAGTCGATGCTGTTGCTACTACACGAGCAAATAGAGATCATCCGGTTGATATGATACTGGGAGATCCTACTGTAGGTGTTCAGACGAGAAGAAGCATAGCAGAAAATTCTGGGTTATTTGTTTCGATTGAGAAGACTGGGATAGTGAACGAGTGCTTGTATAGTTGCTTTATTTCCCAAGAGGAGCCGAAGAACATTCATATGGCTTTTAAAGACAATTCATGGGTTGAAGCTATGCAAGAGGAATTGGCCCAGTTTGCTAAGTTGAAGGTTTGGGAATTGGTGGACCTTCCAAAAGGTGAGAGAGAGATTGGCACTAAATGGGTATTTAGGTGCAAGAAAGATGAAAGAGGTATTGTCACACGCAACAAAGCTTGGTTGGTTGTCAAAGGTTTTAATCAGCAAGAGGGGATTGATTACAATGAGGTGTTTGCACCAGTGGCGAGGTTGGAGGCAATTCGGTTGTTTCTGGCTTTTGCTTCATTCAAGGGCTTCAAAGTTTACCAACTAGACGTGAAGAGTGCATTTCTTTACAGAAAAGTCCAAGAAGTGGTGTGTGTCTCACAACCAGATGGGTTCGTTGATCCAGACTATCCAGATCGAGTGTACAAACTTGATAAGGCTTTGTATGGGTTACATCAAGCTCCCAGGGCGTGGTACGAGACACTGTCTACACATCTGGTCAAGAATGGTTTTGAAAGAGGTCAGATTGACGGTACACTGTTCATTAAGAGAAAGAAAGAAGATTTTCTGCTGGTACAGGTATACGTGGATGACATCATCTTTGGGTCATCTGACGAAAACATATGTAAGGAATTTGAACAGGTGATGAAGAGCAAGTTTGAAATGAGTGCTATGGGTGAGCTGTCTTACTTTCTGGGATTACAAGTTGAACAGAAGGAGGATGGGATGTTTATACATCAAACAAAGTATGTGTATGACATTTTGGCTCGTTTCAAAATGAATGATTGCTCTACTTTCAACACACCCATTTGTGAAAACCACAATCTCGGCCCAGATCATGAAAGCACTGAAGATGTTGATCCAACTCAATACAGGGCGATGATTGGTTCTCTAATGTACTTGACTGCTTCAAGACCCGACATCATGTTTGCCGTATGCTTGTGTGCCAGATATCAGGCGAATCCAAAGGAGTCACATATGAAAGCAGTGAAGCGGATTCTTCGTTACTTGAAGGGGAAACCTAAACTTGGGTTGTGGTATCCAGCTGATAGTGATTTGAGGTTCGTTGCTTACACTGATTCAGATTTTGGAGGATGCAAATCAAACAGAAAGTCTACAACAGGTGGTTGTCAGTTCTTAGGAGGCAGGATCGTGTCTTGGCAATTTAAGAAGCAATCCTGTGTGTCTACCTCTATGTGTGAAGCTGAATATATTGCTGCGGGTAGCTGTTGCTCTCAGGTTCTCTGGATCCAACAGCAGATGCGCGATTACGATTTGGATTTCACTCGTACTCCTATTATGATAGATAATAATGCCACTATATCAATCACAAACAATCCCGTAGAGCACAGTAGAACTAAACACATTGACATACGTCACCACTTTATACGGGATTTTGCTGAAAAACGATTAATTGAATTGCACCGAGTCGACACGGAAGATAACCTTGCTGATCTTTACACAAAAGCTTTTGATCGAGCTCGCTTTGAACACTTAGTCGAACTCAATGGGATGAGGAATCCTGAATAACTGGTTTTTCATAAGAATTTTTGTAAATAGTTTACTGTTTTTCTTAAAAATAAAAAATACAAAAACATCAAAAAATTTCAAAAACACAAAAACAATAGAAAAGCAAAAATGAGTTTCCTGGCGAGCAAAAGAGAAAATGATAGTACATCAGTGGTCTGTCTAAACCTCTTTAAACCTTAAATGAAATATGCTAAGCAGCTCTATATAAGATGTATCGGTAGGCTCACAATCATTTTAAAGTGTGCATGGTGATATAAACTTAAATCGACTGAAGACCAGGTGGGAACCATTCATTGGCATATGGTCTTAGTACCGAAATTTCGTTTGAGAGATTGCCGAGGTTCTGAGATATTCGGTCTTTATGCTGCTTATCATCTGGGTATCATGGTTGTATCTTTTACCGAAAAATACCGGGGACACAAGTCTAGATCTTCCATGATATCATACATACGTGTACATATTGCATTCGACCTCAATAAGTGATCAACAATCACATGTCCCCAAAATAAGTGATAATATATCACATTTATCCGGGAGTCAAGTTCATCTCTCTGCTGTACGAAAGTACTGACCTGTTCACGGACTTGCTCCTGTGCCCTCATGCATCTGAAAATCAAGTTCCTCATCAATAAGTGATTCTATCACATAGGGCTTGTTTTCAATCAAAATAAGTGAGTTTCTCACATCATATACGGTCAAACAGATGATAATCGGTATACTCACCGGTAAGATGAACCCTCGTGCATACCTTGATACGGGAATGTGTCGTGATGTGGATGAACACCGGTCGGTAAGTATAAATCATACCTTAACGTATCCCCTCGCCATGATTACATATGATAAGTTGAGCTTATGTGGACAACAATACCGATAATCGTTATAGGATGCTTATCTAAATGTTAACTAATAGAACAACAAGAGCGTTTTGACATGACCGTACACTGATATGATTCTCTTACCCTCGAAACTCGCAAAAAGAATGTCTGTAAATATTTATTTACTGCTTTCAGTCTTTACTTTTGAAAATATAAAAATCCAAAAATAGTGTCTTTTTCTGTTAAAATTCTTAATGTACGGAAAACTGTTATTCTTGGAGGAATTGTTACCGAAAGGGGGAGACTGTGTTAGAAAGTGGGTTCAAAATTTTTTAAATCATGCAGGTTATAAGGTGTTTGTTACAATTTGTGCGTGTTGGTGCTTTATTTGAAAATGCTTAATCTGATATAGTTTAACTATCTCTTGTATAATAATAATTCTTTAACTATGTTGAAAAATTCTTATGGTTTCTCGAGATGTTTGTTTTATAGTATATAGATTGAAGCAGTTTGTTGATGAGTAGTTGCTGTGAAGAGAGGAGGAGTTTGTTGCTGCTTGGTAGAATCCTCCTTCTACAATGCAGAGTGGATGCTGTGAAGACTTACATTGAATGCTGAATCAAAACTTGGAAGATTTGGTGATTGGATGCATCAGCTTAGGGGGAGTCTGTTGCTGACAAAGACAGAATTCATGTTGAAGCTGACGCTATCCAAAGACCAAAGAATGTGAGATTCTGAAGACTAAAGTTTCCTTTGCAAGCTATTGTCAAGGGGGAGTTTGTTGGTGCATGTTATATGAAAACAGCTTTGGATTGGTCTTTGGATATTAAACAGAAGATTGGATCATGAAGACTTAAAGAAAAACGAGTTCTATAAAGCCCAATCAGTCCAAGTTTGTATTAAGTCTATTAGGCCCAAGTTTATGTGACAAATGTAATATGGGCAAAGCCCAAATTCGAGATCTTGGTTGTGTGTATATAAACAGCCTTAGTCTTGAGTTTTAGGGTTAGACACTTTAGACAACTTGAGAGCCTTTTGGAGATTATGAGAGAGCATTCAAGTTTGAGAGGTTAAGAACAAAACAGAAATCGGCTGTTAGGTTCTTGTAGATCTTAGTGATTGTAAAACGCTTCTAAGGGTTTGATAATCACAGAAGATCAGTTTGAAAGTTTGCGTGTTTGTGTGTTTGTGTGCTCGAGTTCTTGTTCTTCTACAAAATCTTGTTTCTGTGTTCGAAGATCAATCAAGGGGATTCCGCACCCTTGATAGATTAACAGTCTTGTTAAGATCCAACGGGATTCAGGGACCTACACACACCTATTCTCTCATTGCCCGAAGGCACAGATGATTTTGTTGTTTATTGCGACGCTTCCATCCAAGGGCTTGGTTGCGTGTTGATGCAACGTGACAAGGTCATTGCCTACGCATTACGCCAACTTAAAGTTCACGAAAGGAACTACACTACGCACGACTTGGAACTGGGAGCAGTTGTTATCGCGCTTAAGATATGGAGACATTACATGTACGGTACCAAGTGCACCATTTACACCGATCACAGGAGTCTCGAGCATATCTTCAAGCAAAAGGAGTTAAACATGCGACAACGCCGATGGGTCGAGCTCTTGAACGATTACGAGTGTGCGATCGAGTACCATCCGGGCAAAGCCAATGTTGTGGCTGACGCCCCCAGTTGAAAGGATACTATACCTAAGCGTGTACGTGCGTTAGAGCTTACCATCCAATCCAACCTTCCCGCTCAGATCCACGATGCTCAGGTTGAAGCATTGAAAGCGGAGAACATCAGAGTTGAATCCTTACGAGGATCGAGGTAGCACCTAGAACAAAAGGAAGACGGTGCCTACTATGTTAATGGACGCATCTGGGTTCCACTGTATGGAGACCTACGCGAGCTTGTGATGGATGAAGCACACAAGTCTCGTTATCCGGTACATCCTGGTTCGGATAAAATGTACCACGACCTCAAGACTACGTATTGGTGGCCTGGCATGAAAGCCCACATAGCAACCTACGTCAGTAAGTGCTTGACTTGTGTGAGAGTCAAGACCGAATATCAGAAACCATCAGGCCTACTTCAACAACCAGAGATACCTAAATGGAAATGGGAGCAAATTTCCATGGATTTCATTACTGGCCTGCCTAGATCTCAACGCGGAAATGACACTATTTGGGTAATAGTGGATCGATCGACCAAGTCTGCACATTTTCTGGCTATCAAAGAAACGGATAAGTTTTCTACTCTTGCAGACATTTACCTAAAGGAAGTGGTATCAAGGCACGGAGTGCCAACCTCCATCATTTCTGATCGTGACGCGCGTTTTACTTCTGAACTGTGGCAAGCCATGCACAAGTCCTTTGGCTCACGTCTAGATATGAGCACCGCTTATCACCCACAAACAGATGGGCAGTCGGAACGCACCATCCAAACCCTTGAAGACATGCTTAGGGCATGTGTAATCGATTTTGGCAATGGCTGGGAAAAGCACCTCCCGCTAGTGGAGTTTTCGTACAACAACAGCTACCACACCAGCATCCAAGCCGCTCCGTTTGAGGCATTGTACGGACGCAAATGCCGATCACCTCTCTGTTGGGCAGAAGTTGGTGACAGCCAAATCACTGGCCCAGAACTTGTGGTAGAAACCACCGGGAGAATTGCTCAGATACGACAGCGAATGGCGGCAGCTCGTGACCGTCAGGAAAGCTATGCTGATAAGGGAAGAAAGCCACTCGAGTTCTAGGTTGGGGAGCGGGTGCTACTCAAAGTCTCACCTTGGAAAGGTGTAGTCCGTTTTGGCAAAAGGGGCAAACTCAATCCGCGATATGTCGGACCGTTCGAAATCATAGAGAAAATAGGCAAAGTGGCCTACAAACTGGATCTACCAACAGAACTCAGTGCAGTTCACAACGTATTCCACGTATCAAATCTGAAGAAGTGTCTGTCAGATGAGACCCTCATAGTTCCTCTCAAGGAACTCACAATCGACGACCAGCTGCGAATCGTCGAGGAACCAGTATAGATTACGGGTCGAGATATTAAGAACCTCAAGCGTACCAGGATACCTCTTGTCCGAGTTCGTTGGGATTTCCGTCGTGGCCCAGAGTATACCTGGGAACGAGAAGACCAAATGAAACTCAAGTATCCCCAACAGTTTAAGAAAAACGCAACCACTACTGAGGCTGAAGCTACTGCAGAATTTTGGGATGAAATTCCAAATCAACGGGGGGATGATGTGACACCCCAGGAAAATCAGGAAAACAACGCAACTTAACTAGCTTCCTTAGTAACCACGCGCTAAATTTCGGGACGAAATTCTCTTAACAGGGGGAGAATGTGACAACCCTCAATTTACATGTATTCCGTATAATTTATTAGTGATAAAGAAAGTGCTTGATGACTGTGCTGAATCATTTAACTGTTCACTGATTTCTGTGTTATACTTACATGTGCGTGTTAACATACTAGAAGTATACAGAAAAGTTACTAAATAGTCCGGTATATTTTCCTGAGTGTTAGGAATTAACCGTTTTACGAAAATATATATATAAGACGCCTTACGGAATAATTAAACACTTTAACGGAATAGTATCCGACCGAACAACCGGACATTACCCGGGACACCAAATATTTGTCAAACACATTATTTTATTATTTTTGACTAGTCATGATCCCCGTGTTCCATAACACCCACTAAATATCAAGTAACTAATCTATGCAAGTGCATACTTGGGATTTAACTAATAATTACCAACCTAGTTACAAAATATTATAATTTACCCCCCCCCCCCCATGTATGAAATCGGCACCAAGGGGCCCCACACCCAAAGATTTGTTTAAATCTTGTTCCAAATCTTCCAAAATATTCACCTTGGACTTTGTTGAGATTTGATTGGATATGGGGATTTATATGCATGGCCAAGATCACACACAATCATTCCATCTCTTACACTCTCTCTCCTCACTACTCACTCTCCCTATTTCGGCTCCTCCATAACCGAACCCATCATCATCATCACCATATCTCACTTGATCACCATAATCTTTAGAAGATATTTCTTGGATTTGATAAGATCTTGTAATTATTTCTCTTGGAATTACAACTACACAAGATCACCATCATCTTCACAACACAACTTCACTCATCCCTCAAAACTCATCTCTCTCTCTCTCTCGGCCATAGAAGATGCCGCCACCACCACCACCTTGTTACCACCATTGCTCCACTTTCAAGCTTGCTCTGAGTGCTAGAAGGTTATCCTTGAAGGTTGAAGCTTGGAGGTCTTGAAGGAACTTCATACTTTGCTCTACACCTCATCTTCATCATCATCCTTTGTTCATAAGTTCATCCCTAGCCTTTGTGCTAGTTGTAAGTCCTCGATTTAACTTTTGGTCACTTCTACGTTGATTATTCGAAAGATTGTAGTTGATGTGTAACACAAGAACATAAAAGAGAATGAACTGGAAAATGGACATAAACTTACATAAAATCTAGTTGGATTAAGTTGGTATAAACATGCATGTTGTTTGACCATTAATTTATTGATAAACCCGTTGTTAGGACACTTGTTGATGCGTTTTTAGTAACATTTACACTATAAAAAGCATGCTGATTGACATTTTCAGCCAACTTCAACAGGCTGTAAACAGATCATAATAAATCGAAAAACGGATTTTCTGAAGCCTAAATTATGTATTTTCGAAAAACAGATCCAATGGCACTGGAATCGTAATTTTTCGAGGCCGTTTACTATTTTTAAAGGTTTGTTTTTGGACAGAAGCTCAAGCTGCGTTTTTCTGCAGAAAATATGTGTTATGTGTTTCATCATAACTTAAAACCTGATTAGAACTAGCTCATGAAATTTGTACCGAAGATGACAACTGATGTATTTGTAATTACCCCACTGGAATTTCGTAAATCGGACTCTCGATGAATTTTTAATGAATTATTCCGTGGACTGCAGTCAGAAAGTGATGAATCTGATTGCAGTCCGGTAAACGAATTTTTATAAAATATTGGTAATAAATTGGATCCCGAGAGTTTTACACAATAATATTTCGATCGTTTAAGACCTTCTATAAAAATTTGGGAATTTTTGAAACAAGTTAACTATTTTATTAAAATCCCCGAAAACAGCCCAGTTTTGAATATAAAAGCTGAAACGACATAAGTTGTGATTTGCGTGTCTAAATGTCGGGTAGGTTATCCGAGAATGATATAACATGTTATATGTCAATAAAAGTGTTATGTGCAATGTTGTGTGTTTGTCTATGAGAGGGGAATAGATGGGAAGGTTATATGGGCACGAACCGTTAAAGTGATGCATGTTATGTGATAGATACGTGTAGGAACTTTGTGTTCTATTTGAAATCACTAATAAACTAAGTGGTAATCATACTAGGACGTGATTGACCGACCTTGACTGTTAGCTACTTTTGAGAGTCAAACCGAGCAACCGAGGTGAGTTCACACTCCTAAGGCATGGGATTCCCAGTGGGTTGGGAATGAATGGGATTGAATAACTACTCGTACTATCATTACTATTAAACTACTTTTCACCGTCCTCGGATTGAAGGGCACGTACGTAAAACCTACGTACACTCACATTCGCTACGGTCCTTGGATCAAGAAGGACACGTACAAACACGACTAGTCGACACATGGGAATCCCCCACTAATCATCGCACACATGTTTGGGAAACCGCGATACAGCCACTAATCATCGCACACATGTTTTGGAAACCGTGATCCGACCACTAATCATCGCAAACATGTTTGGGAAACCGCGATACAGATAAATAAGATACTTGGTTTATGAAATAAATAAATGATTCATGAACACTATAACTAAACAACCAACTGTGAATTCACTCAACTTTGTTGTTGACTCGTTGTTACATGCCTTGCAGGTCGTTAGGTATCTATGGAGCTTGCATCGGAGTGGGAAGAGTCATTGTGGGACATGGACAACTGTGGACCATGCTAAACATTTGAAACGTTTAAACTTATGATTTGGTTTTAAACTTTGTACTTCCGCTTGTAACATAAACTATGTTTTGTTTAGACACCAATTGTATTGTGTTGGATTTTACAAACTACTTACATGCTTGTTCAATATGATTGGTGACTTGATCCTGGTCACGTCACGCCTCCAAGCGGTGGTACTCCGCATGGTGGATTTTGGGGGTGTGACATGGTATATTTTTTGGATTATACTCTCCATATTATTTTTCTAGTGTCTAGTTTGAGTCTTGTTTTGAACCGTAATGTCGGTTAACTGTTGGGTCCAGTTTGCGTTTGTGTCTAGTATAGTTTGTTTAGTATCGTTACTGGGTGCGGATGGCCTGGTTTGGGTTATTGAACACTGAGCTGAGGATTGTTGATTAATACATTGCTATATGCTTATAAAGGTCCAACCTTGCAATTTGAAACTCGGACGACATAACCGGATTAAAACCTCCTTTAACTAGGCGGAATTTTTCGAGTTAAAATCTGTTTTTGACATCAAAAGTTGCTGACTTTAAGTAAGGATTGGACTCAATGTTCGTTTTTGGTAGGCACTTGGTTTTAATTGGGACAATTCGATCGAGCAACTGTTTGTTTGAACCTTGTGAAATCAGTTAAATTAAAAAGTTTTGCGGTTTAACCAAGACGGTGTGAGAACGTGTTAAGAGACGGAAAATACATCAAGTCCAGCTCGTTTGATCGGATGGAAATCACCCCGTTCGATCAGACCCAACTATTCTTGACAGTGTTCCATGTTCAACCCATGAACCGATCGTCTCTTGTCTAGATTTAGTCAAGATTAGTGAAAAAACATGTAGAAATTTTTTAGATCCGAACTGTTCTTGATGAGATGAAGTCATTCAGCCATGTTCATCGGAACCGTTATGACGTCACCCTAGAACAGCCGAAATCAGATGATTTCATGGTGAAAACGCAAGATTTGATGGTGGAAATGATGTGAAAGTGTGTGTAGGTGATAGAAGTACAAAATTTGGAGTGAAATATTTACGATTTGAGCCTTGAATCGAGAGAAAAGTGCGTGAAAGTGCGGGAGAGCGTCTGGATCGGAGGAGGCTGTCACATCAGTGAGAAATGATGTGACAGCGGGGTATTTATAGGCAGGGGAGGGGGGAAGGCGTTGCACAATGATCCGGTCGGAGGGCTTTTCGATCGGATGGCCATCCGATCGGATGGTCATCCGGTCGGATGACCATCCGATCGAATGGTCATTCGATAGGATGGCTTGCTTGGGTTAGTTTTCTGACTTTTCGTTCCATTCGTTAAGCGTATCGATAGTTTGTTTACACATACCCATACGTATATATATTTATAATAATTACCCATCAATAGGTCGTATATAAGTATCCACATTCTCAAGGTTGTATTGCGATAATCGATTTGCGCGTGATCGCGGGTGCGCGTTTGAGACTTGCGTTGCATTACGTCGCATCACGGCTATCGAGGGGAGTAGTTTAAGTCCTCACTCGACGTCATCGTGAGCGTTAGTGTATGCACTATGATGTGTTATAATGATAAAGTACACGTAATATGCGAAAAGATTGCAAAATAGCGTTTTAAGCGATATAGTTACATTATAATCCGAATCTCTGGTGCTAGGCGTAACGAGTAGTAACAATGCACGAATGTGCGGGTTGGTACAGTCTCCCCTGCTTTAGGAAATTTCGTCCTGAAATTAATCCACAAAGAGGGTCACGAGGATTGATGCAAGCGAGGAAGCGATAAGAAGCGTCAAGATAAGGGAGCGATCGATCGAAAATTGACGAGTGAAAGCATTGCGGAGACTAGACGAGAGCGGTGGGTAAGGCGATATGTATAAGAATGGTAACTCACGAATAGGCGATCCAAAAGAATTTTCATTTCTCAAAAAGTTTGATTAATTTGATGCGAAAAGGTTTGAAAAACACTAGTTTTATGAAAATTTCCTCACAGTGCGGTGTTGAACTGTATCGATGTTCACACCAGCGCTTATAAGAGAAGTTTTGTTAAGTTATTAAAAGATTTCAAGGTAATAAAACTCGTTTTATGAAATTTTCTCGTCACGTGGCATTAACTTGAGTCGATTGTTAAACATAGTCACGAGAAAATCTTGTTTTGTCAAAGGTTTCGATTAAAATTTAGGAATTTCTCCCTTTGTTTCGTAAAAGTTTTGTAAGGAAAAGTTTTGTTTACACAAAAGGTTTTAATAATACCACAAATTTCAGTTTTGAGTTGGACCCCACACCTTTCCACAAAAGTTTGACAATATGGCTAAAACACTTATATATAGGAAGTACCAGCGGCGTATCCACAATGCTTTAGCCATATGGACTCCATCCCGTGAAGCAGTGTCACGTGTGTCAACATGGTTCTGATAGATTTTCGTTTCCTCGGTCCTAATGAGGAATGGTTGGACCAAGTTTAGAAGAAGGGTGGGATAAACTTAGTGATGAAGCCGTTTACGAACTCAGTTCAGCGATACGAGCGAGTGCGATAATCGGTAAGCGATGGGCGATAAACGAAAACAAAAACAATAAGCGAAGACGGCGGCGATGAGCGTTAAAGCGAAAAGCGACGAGCTATAAGCGACAGGTGTCAAGCGATACACGATAAGCGATAGAGTGGTAAGCATCAAAAATGTTGCAGCGTTAAGCATAAAGCGATAACGGGTGCGAGATAGATTCCAGCGATGGTGCGATTTCGAGCGTGTTGACTTGCGAAAAGTCTAGCGATGACACGCTTGAGTTGCGATGAGATTGTTATGCCTTGCAATGTAGTTTAGTGTGTAAAAAATAGTTTGAATAGTATACTTGGTCTAATAACGTTCAACATCGCCTGGCACTTTCTTCACAAGAAATTGGTTGGCATGGCGAAGCACTTATATATAGGAAGTACCAGCGACGTATCCACCATGCTTCAACCACACGCCTCTGTCCTATGAATAGGTGTCACACTGTGTTGACATGATTAAGACCCTTATATATAGGAAGTACTAGCGGCGTATCCACCACGCTTAACCATGCTTTTAACGTTATGGCATCATTGAAACTTACTACGATCTCCGTGCACTGACCACAGTAATCCCGTGTGCACCCGTGATTATTTTGATCCTTGCACGTTTATCGTACCTTATTTCAAGAACGCATAGTGGGGGTAAAACACATCAAATAGTATATAGTGCTTGTATGTAGTTTGTGCGCGAGTGCGAGGGGAAGAGAGAAACAGAGTCAATGTTGTATCGAGTAGTAGCATAAGTTCCACACATGAATACTTAATATCGAAAATCGTATTATGAAAACATCGTTAAGAGCATAGTTGATGTTGCGGTAGAAGACTTCTGCGGAGACTGCGATTGTTGCTAGCGTTCCTCAAGTTCATGGCCCTGTGCGACAGTGCTGGGTAAGATGACCCAGATAGTTGCAATTTGCGCAATAGCGGCAGTTAGCTTCTGCCGGGTGGTGATACATACACATGTGACACAGGGGATGAGTTCAAGTGTAGGCGCGCTTCGAGTGAACTGGGACTACTCGGAGAGGTTTGGGATTCGGAGTTTCCTGGTGTGAGTTTGTTGCTGCATATTCAAAGCTCGGGTTCTTTCGCTTGCGGCTGGGCTCGTCGACGTCTTGCAGTGGCATGTCGTCGTCAGATGAGTAAGTAGAATAGTTGGTAGCATTGGTGGATTCATCAGACGACTCGGTAGTGCCATCAGATGATACAGTGATAACTTGGCTAACCTTATTGGTGGGATTCTTGGAGAAAAATCCTTCTATGACTCGTTTGTCGTTGATTTCTGCAGCCAAGCGATAGGTTTCTTCGATGGTAGCAGGTCTCGCAGCATCGACAAAATCGCCCACACACTCAGGCAAGGCATGGATGTACTTCTTGATAGCCTTTTTTAGAGTGTCAACTCGACTTGGGCAGATGATGCTAAGATGTTTGAACCTCGTTGTGAGGCCAACATTGTCACCTTCGACTTGCTTGATTTCCCAAAATTCGTCTTCTAGTTTCGGGACCTCATGAGGAGGGCAGTACTCTTTCTTCATGAGCTCCTTCAACTCGACTCGAGTCATTGATGTAAGCTGCGTGGATCCCACGTTTGTTACGTTCGACTGTCCACCAGTCGAGTGCTCGCGATTGAAAAACTCCGGTAGTGCATGTGGTACGAAGATGCTCGGGGCACCCACTCTGATGAAGGGTCACCTCGATGGCATCAAACCACTAGAGTAACTGAGGTACACCTCCTTCACCTGTGAAGACCATTGGGTCACAGGCTCTGAAGTGCTTGTAGAGGAAAGTAGATTGCGGCGCTTCGGTCTTGGAGTCTTCCGTGGTTCGAGAGTTGCTGAGAGATTGAACCTGAGTGACGATTTGAGGGATCACCCTGGCCACGAGTGATCTCCTAGCTGTTCGTCTCGAGGTAGAATCGTTCGAAGACATCTAGACAGAAAGTGATTTGGGGGTGAGATTTGATCATAATGATTTTGAATTAGCGATGCGATTGAGCGCGTTCAAAACTTGTTGTAGGTAGTATAGTAATACGTATTCACATAGGAGCCACATAGGAGACATGAGATTCCTAAGTTCTCACACAAGTGATTTGTTTGTATATATATAAATAAGTGTAGTTTATACTTATACACATACATGTCGGTGTAGAATACGCGAGGGTGCGTTGAAGAAAGAGAGCGAGGGCGAGAAATTTGACTTTAGTTTTGTTGCGAACATTTGGTTTTTTTGTTTTAGATTGCGATGGTTGTGCAAGTTGTGCGTTTATCAAGCGGGGGGGGGGGGGGGGAAATCGATAAATCGAGAAATCCTTAAAGCATAAAATTTAAATCGTTAGCACATAAGCCTAAATAAGTTCGGTAAAGCGTAGAACTGGCAAATCGTAGGCTAGAAAAAGTAGACAGGATGCCTTGGGTGTTTAGGCGTTGACTACCCAAAGTGACTCAGCTATCCTCAACAAATTCGTGCACGCGTTTTGTCTAGTAGACTATGCTTCCACTGGGATGCAGCTCATGGCATTCGTCCTCCTAGTCATCACGCGACTCGAGTCATTGATATAGTCGAGTCTTTGGTGAGAGCTTTTGAAAACCACTTTAGGGAGTGGAATGGGTTATTAAGATACGGGTTTCACCCCTGACTCAATGACTTCGCTCCTAGCCGTGGTTGTGCTCGTCGAATAAATTCGGGAGTTCCACTAGATTTCGAAATGGAGATTTCTCTTGAGATATGGATGTCACTCCTAGCTCATCGAAAGGTTATCGTGCTAGAATAATGCGCTGAGTAAGCGATCTTATCGAGAGTTCTAGGTTTTCACACCTAATATCGACTTGGCCACTCGGTTGTGTTATGCGAGTATTTTCGAAAACGTGTGTATTGTGTCAACCTTAGGAAAGGCTAGTAGTGTTATAGCCTTAGGAAAGGCTTCTTTGTGCGAAGCTGTAGTGCGCGGTGTTCACACAAGGTTGTAGTTTAGTAGTTTGAATGAGAGTAACAAAAGTAGGCTTGTACCAACCCCTACTGGGTTCGCACGAAGCCTAGTCTGTTGGTACGTAGACTATAGACTAAGTCAACCTGACTCGTATCCCGGACTAGGTCGAGTCATAAGATTTCACCTAATTCCCTATAGTTATGGCGCTGATATCAATCTGTCACACCCCAATCGATGACGGAATCATCGGGACGCGGCACTAGGCGAATCAGATTGCTCAAGAGAATCCATAACAACGAAATTGCGACAATATTTAATACGTTCATTATCCCATACTAATAAACAAATACAATCACATAAGCTGTCACGAATTTCATGTTCTCTCAAACAATACAAATCCGATAACCTAGATTTTAGGTGTGTTTCTAGACTCCCTAGCTTGATTTGATGTAGTTTGTGACTAAACCTGCAATAAACGTTAAAATGACGTCAATACAAAGGTATTGGCGAGTATACAAGTTTTGATAGAGTAGCATAGTAGATAAAAAGTGTTGCGAATTACCACATACATAAACGAGATACACAACATATATACAAGACAGGTACTACTAGCTAAGTCACTTGAGCTGCGATATGCGATTTCTATTCATCCTATCTAGACCCCGTCGGGTGCTATAGTACTATACTAGTTAAGGAGGGACGTCGCGAGTAAAAGTCCTAGCACATATGTAACTAGCATCACGTGTCAATATGTAAGTCAGTCATTATCAAGTGATAAATGTTAGGAAACTTTATTTGTAAGTATTGAAGAAAATAACAATCAACTGGATCTATGAAGAGATCACAGTCCTGAAGATCACAACAAGAAAAAGAAGATCAGATAGGACAACTGAAATGCACAGCATCTGCTTCAAAGAATCACAAGTTGATCAAGAGCTGAATTGGATTATCAGAGAAGGTCATTTCTGATGGATCTGATGATATTTCTGATGAAATATCATCAGTTTCTGACGATTCTGATCATCAGGATTTTTCTGATGATTTGTTCACCAGAATTTCTGATGAAGTGGTTTATCATAAATTCTGATGAAGTACCCCACTTGTCTGAAATCAGCTCTATCCTGCCACAATTACCGAAGCAAGTTGACATTATTGGATATCATGATGAAAAAGGCAACTTGAACGTTGGATTCAATGAATATGTCAATTGGCCAATTTTTGCAGGACTTATTGCATGAATAAACTATTGTTTATTCATGCACCCAGCCTTCTATAAATAGAAGGCCCAACCAGCAGAAGACAATTGAGTTTGAAGCTTAGCATTCACACATACATCAAAACTCCATTGCCCTCTCACCCACAGAATTCAAGATTCATTTGTATTAGATAATAATCTTACAATCACCTTGTAAACCTTTTTGTTTCAAAGTGATATAAACTTGATAATTCTGTAGGTCTTGTTTCTGAAAGTCTGATTTCCATTTTCGCACATTTTTTTCACATCTACTGAAATCACTTGCCATATTACGTGAAACGAAGTTGTTAAGGCCATACTGGGTCCAACAATTGGTATCAGAGCAGATTGAATAAATTATTTTCAAACGATCAATCGCTCATCTTCTTTTCTCTAAATATGGCCAGCTTTCAATCCTGGAATAATGCTTTTAATATTGGTTCTATGTCCAAACCTCCGACTCTGGTCAGAGAGGAATACCCCCAATGGAAAATCAGGATGGTCAATTTCCTTAATGGTCATGACCGAGCTCTATTTCAATCCATTGAAAGGGGTCTACATGTACCAATGACTGTAATACCAGCTATTCCAGCAACTGACCAATCACCTGCTATCCCTGCCTCCCAAGCTCCCAAAAGTGAAATACTTTGGAGTGAGGAAGACAAGGAAAATGTGGCTGGGGATGAAAGGGCAAAGTCACTTTTAATTATGGCCATCCCCAATGACATATTTTCACAAGTTGATGCATGTGCATCAGCCAAGGAAATATGGGATCAGTTGGAAAATCTTTGTGAAGGAGGAGAAAGGATGAGAAGAAACAAGAGAACAAATGATGTCTCATCTTATGAAAGGTTTAAAAGTTTGCCAAATGAAAGATTAAATGATACATATCAAAGATTTACAAAACTTTTAAACGAGCTAAAGAAATTTGGAATAACTAAGTCAAATGATGAAAGAAACATAAAATTTCTTGATGCCCTTCCTAGAGAATGGAGAAGTCTAACCATGACTTTATCCTCAACCTTAGAACTAGGAAGTATGAGTCTCCATGACTTATACAGCATCTTGGTCCCCAGAGAGGAAGAAATATTTGAAGAAACCATTCAAAGAGGGGGATCTTTAGCTCTTATCTCAAACTCACAAAGATCAACAACTACCAATGATCCACAACCATCAAACATCCAAAATCTTGAAATTTCTGATACATCATCAGACTTTTCAGCTTTTGCTGAAGCAATAGCACTGCTCACCAAAACATTTGAGAAGAGGTTGAGGGGAGGAAGCCAGAGATACCAGAGAAGTGACATAGGAAGGATGGATTGGAGATCTAAAGAGGATGTTAGATCTAAGGATAAAAGGAAAGCTGAAGTTGTGTGTTACAAGTGCAGGCAGAGAGGTCACTATGCATCAGAATGCAAGACCAAAAAGCTTAAAGATGTTGCTTACTATGAGAAAAAGCTTGAAGAAGCAACAAGTTAGCTTAATTGCAGGAACAGATACATGGTTATCTGATGATTCTTCTGATGATGAAGAAGAAGAATTGGCAAATTTCTGCCTCATGGCACTTTTTGAAAGTCTACCAGAAACTTTAGAACAAAAGGTAAATTTAGACAATCTTGATCTTGAACACAAGCTAAACAAGCTCATGTCAGATTTTCTAAATCTGCAAGAAAAACATCAATCAGATATTAGAAAATTTGATGAGTTGCAAAGGACCTTCAATAAAATCATTCTTGAAAACCAACTACTTATAGAGTAAAGTTTAGATCAAAGAGCTAAAATTGAGTTTTATGAAAATGAAAGAAAAGATCTTTACAAGAAAATCAATGATAAAGAAATCAATGTAAGAGGTTTCCAACAAGAAAAAGAATTCATAAATTTCATTGAGTCCACACCAAAGAACAAAGGAGAGGGTTTAGGATATAAAAACTCAAGAGGAAGTAAACCCACTGTCTTTGTAAAAGCAACTCATCAGATTTCTGATAAATTTTCATCAGAATCTGAATCTGAATCTTGCAAGACAACCTGTTCTGAATACTATTTTAAAAAACCAAACTTCAAAACAAACATAAGTGAATGCAGTCAAGAATCTGTAAAGACTCCAGAAGCAGTGCACTCATCTTTTCAAAATTATCCACTCATTCCATCACAAGAAAAAATATCAGAAAATTCTGATAAATCTTGTATGTGTGTTGACATACCGAAGCTTGTTCAACACAATCTTCAAAAGAAAAATGTAAAATCTGTTAATGGCTCAGCATATAACAGAGTTTCTGACGCAAAACCAAGAAGAAAAAAATAAACTGATTAAAATTCCATCAGAAACAGTACCCAAGCATGCATGGGTACCAAAAACCCTCCAATCATTCCATTTCAGGACCGACCATCATGTGCAGCAGATCTGGTACTGGGGACATGAGCTTACTCAGCAACTTTGTTTCAAAGCTGGGTAGAATGGTAAATTTTGGAAATGGAGTAAAAGGGAGGATCATAGGATATGGATGCATAAGGTATGGATGTTTGACCATAGAAAAAGTAGCCTATGTTGAAGGCTTAAAGTATAATTTGCTGAGTTGTGGTTAATTCTGTGACAAAGGTTTTCAGGTAACCTTTTTACCAGAAAAATGCTTGTTAATAGGTATCGATGATAATAAAATCTATTTAAGTGGGAAAAGAATAAGAAAATCAATTTACTATTTTGATTTCGAAGAAGAAAGTGAACATCCAAAACTATGTTTATTTTCAAAAATCAACAAAGGTAGTAGTTGGTTATGGCACAAAAGGCTAGCCCACTTAAATTTCAAAAACCTAAGCAAACTAGCAAGCAAAGGTCTGGTAAAAGAATTACCTTTGATATCCTCAAGGAAGGATAAAATTTGTGAAGCATGTGAGATGGGTAAATCCAAGAGAAGCTCACATAAATCAATTTCTGAGTCTTCTATTTCACAAAATTTGGAACTGTTACACATGGATTTGTGTGGACCCATAAGTACAGAAAGTTTTTTTGGAAAGAAATACATACTAGTAATAGTAGATGACTTTCCAGGTACACATGGGTAGAATTTTTGAGAAAGAAAAGTGAAACTCCTAATCTGATCATAAATTTTATCAAGAAAATTGAAAATCTGTTAAAACTAACAGTCAGAAGGATCAGATCAGACAATGGAACAGAGTTTAAGAATTCAAAAATTGAGAATTTTCTTGTAAGTAAAGGAATTTCTCATGATTTTTCTGCTCCCAGAACACCTCAACAAAATGGGGTGGTTGAAAGAAGAAATAGAACCTTGGTAGAAGCTGCCAGAACTATGCTTGCTTATGCTAAGCTGCCCACTCATTTTTGGGCAGAAGCTATAGCAAATGCATGTTTTACCCAAAACAGAATCATTATCAACAAAAGGCACAACAAAACACCTTACAACATTATCAATGGAAGAATTCCAAGTGTAAATTTTTTGCGTACATTTGGTTGTAGATGTTTTGTTTTCAATGATTTTGAAAGCCTTGAAAAATTTGACAGAAAAGCAGAAAAAGGTATTTTTCTTGGTTACTCTTTGTCGTCAAAAGCATCTAGAATTTTCATTCTCAACACAAGGACAATCAGAGAAAGTCTGTATATTTCATTTGATGACTCATCAGAAACAGAGGTTTCTGATGAATACATGAAAGAAATAATTTTTTTTGACAAACAAGAAAAGTATGAACATCTCTTTGAAATGATAGATGAAGATTTCCTAGAACATGATAATCCTTTCAAAAACAAATCAAAAGATACTTCACGTACTAACTCTGCAGAACAAAGGTGTAGTACATCAGAGCCTCAGAATTATGATATCTTACACACAAATGAAGCACCTGTTCAGGGGGAAACTTCAAATCCATCAGAACCAACAACTTTCCACAACAAGTTAAGATGGATCAAAGGACATGTTCAGTCTGACATCATTGGCAACCCTGCAGATGGTGTCAGAACAAGATCTGCAACTGCACATGAGTGTGCATTTTCTGGGTTCTTAAGCAAAGTAGAACCCAAATCTATCAAAGAAGCTCTAAGTGACCCAGACTGGATACAAGCTATGTAAGAAGAGCTTGATCAGTTTGAAAGGAGCAAGGTATGGGATCTGGTACCCAAGCCGAAATACAAATCTGTCATAGGCTCAAAATGGGTATTCAGGAATAAATCTGATGGGAATGGCATAATCACAAGGAACAAAGCAAGGTAAGTGGTCAAGGGTTACTGTCAACAAGAAGGTATTGATTATGACGAAACTTTTGCACCAGTAGCTAGATTAGAAGCTGTAAGAATTTTTCTTGCTTATGCTGCATCCAAGGATTTCAAAGTTTATCAAATGGATGTAAAATTAGCTTTTCTGAATGGTAAAATTGAAGAAGAGGTTTATGTGCAGCAACCAGAAGGCTTTGTTGATCCAAAATTTCAAAATCATGTTTACAGATTGAACAAAGCCTTGTATGGGTTGAAGCAAGCTCCTAGAGCCTGGTATAAAACCTTATCAAACTTCTTACTCAATTCTGGGTTTACCAAAGGTACTATTGACACCACACTTTTTCTCAAAACACACAAAGGTCATACTTTGCTGGTCCAGATATATGTTGATGACATTATATTTGGATCAACAAATGAAAAATTTTGTAACAAATTTCAAAAGTTGATGACCAGCCACTTTGAAATGAGTATGATGGGTGAGTTAACCTTTTTCTTAGGGTTACAAGTTAAACAAAGAATTGATGGAATATATTTGAGTCAATCAAAATATGTGAAAACAATTCTACAAAAATACTCACTTGAAAACTAATATGTTTCAAAAACTCCCATGGCAACAGGGAACAAGTTAGATTCTGATAAGGATGGAATAAGTGTTGATATTAAAACCTATAGAGGGATGATAGGATCACTGCTATATTTAACTGCAAGCAGACCAGATATCATGTTTGCAACATGCTTTCTGGCCAGATATCAATGTGATCCCAAAGAGTCCCATCTACAAGCTGTAAAAAGGGTTTTTAAATATCTTAAAGGCACATCAGAAATTGGTCTCTAGTATCCTAAGGATACAAACCTTGAATTAATTGCATACACAGATGCAGATTATGCAGGGTGTAAAATTGACAGAAAAAGCACATCTGGTGCTTGTCAACTCTTAGAAGAAAAATTGGTATGTTGGGCAAGCAAGAAACAAAACTGTGTTGCCACATCAACAGCAGAATCAGAATATGTAGCAGCAGCAAGTTGCTGTTCACAAGTGTTGTGGATGCAAAATCAACTGAAAGATTATGGAGTAACTCTGACAAGAATACCAATTCTATGTGACTCAAAGAGTGCTATTGCAATAACAGAAAATCCAGTTCATCACTCAAGAACCAAACACATAGATCTCAGATATCACTTCATAAAAGATCATATGGAGAAAGGTAACATAGAAATGTATTTTGTTCCAACTGAAAACCAAATTGCTGATATCTTTACAAAGCCTCTTGATGAAAAGAGACACAATTTTTTGATCAGCAAACTTGGCATGGTTAATCTAAATGATGAAGATTTTTCAGAAAAGACAAGGACACAAATTGAAAACCAAATTGATGATCATCAAAGTTCTGATAATCAAAGAACAAATCAACTGGTTTCTGACAAAGCAATCCATCAATCTGATAGAACATCAGAAAATCTGATGAATCATCAATAAATGATGATTTATCAGATAATCTGAAGAAATATCAGAATATCTGGTGAAATCACCAGAAGTTCTGATATAAAATCAGAAACCAGGTTGAAATATCAGAATAATTTGTAATCATCATAATCGTCCATCTTCATGCATATCCCACTCACTGTATATATTCATATTTGTGTATATTTTGTTTTTGTATTTTTTTCGTTTCTATTTAAAAAAACAAAAAGGGGGAAAAGTAACATGCATAAAGATAAAATTCTATATTGCTGAGAAAATTAACCGTCTCAAATTCTTTTTCCAGATTATTGAATTTCATTTTTTCTGCCAATGCATGCAACGTCATTTTTTCATAAGAAACTTAAGTGACACGTAGGCACTAAAATGATTAAGAGCTATGAAAGTAGCCGCCTAGTCATTAAATGCTTACTCACACATGGGGCTTAGTAGACTATCACATTCACTGTTACATTTCACTGTTACATTCACTGCAACAGATATCGTCTTAATTGAAGAGATGATAATAAAAAAAAGGGTTGGCTGTTAATATCATTTATGAAGAACTATCACTTTCATCTATAAATATTAACAACCTGAAAAGAACTTTCTTCACACAAAAATCATCTCCTCAAAAGCCCTTCGACAGAACTTTTCTTATCTTAAAATGGGTCGCCCAAAATTGATGAAGGCTACTCAATTTCCTCTCCCATTTCACAGACTTCATAATCTTAGATTAAGATCCAACTGGGAAGGACCTGCATGGGAGGACTGCAGGTTTGTGTACAATATGATCATGCGAAGTCCTTTGGGCTTTGCTGTATCATCACATATCACCATTTATCCAAAACTTCTTCAAGAGTTCTGGTGGAACTCTGAAATCATTTTTAGTGGTACTTCCATGTGGATTAAAAGTGAGGTGATGGGGGTTAGTATTACCCTAAAAGAGGAAACAATCAGAAATGTCCTCAAACTGGGTAATGGTCAAGAAATCGAATTCCTGGATAAGGCAGATGTGCAACAGACCTTGACTGAAATGGGCTATCATACAAACAACTCATCAAGGGCTGTTAGCAAATCTGGGTTTATACCACCTTTCCAGTTTTGGTAACACAGCTAAGTGTCTGCTTCTCCAAGAAGATTGGACACTTCAACGAGCTGTCACATAGGATGATGGAAGTGGTTCATGCTGTTGTACAGGAAAAACCTTACAACTATGCTAAGTTTCTCATGAGAGACCTGGCAGCAAACATCCATGACCGTCAACCTTTTCTGATCTACCCTCGATTCGTTACCAAGGTGATCACCAGTCAGCTAGACTTCGGAGGAGTAAGAAGCTGATATCTAAGGGCATAGCTGGTACTTCAAGAAAACATTAGTGAAGCCACCCTGACGCCATCAACGAATCACGCCGGTCGAATAACCAGTCTTTGGTTATATGTGAAGTGCATGTACAATGTGCTGGAGGAGGAGGAGGAGTTGTTGTTTGTTTTCCTTATTGTGTGTTTTATGTTTTTTTCTTATATATCATGGTTGCTTTAATTTCTTTTCATTCATTTTTTAAATGTGTCAATAGATCTAGGGGGAACTAACACAACATGTCTGATAAAAACAAGGAAAATCTGGTGAAATTCAAGTGGGATCTGACAGGATTTAGTGAAACTCAGAAAATCTGATTATCAATCTGAAAATCTGGTATTTATTCAGAAAACTCAACAAGTCACATAAATTTGTTCATTCACCAGAAAATTTTCAAAGTAACCAGAAAATCTAGCAATAAATCAGAAAATCAAAATTTTATCAGAGAAATCTCTTGAAAGCCAGGAAGTTTGACAAATATTCAGAAAAACAATGCTTTTAACCAGATTTAAAGAAACTTATGACCATCTAAATTTTTGAAATAAGTTTCTGTCAAAAAAAAATTTCTGAGGACTGGAACAAGTTGTATGAAAAATACTTCCTGTATATCAGAACGAAGGTGTGGAGTTCAGAACTGCAAGACTGCAATGTAAGTAAAAAGTCTCGGAACTCTACTTATTCCCTCTCATCTCAAAAAAAAATCTGATGATTCATCCTCTGTAAATGAATCAAATGAATTCTGATGATATATGAAGAAAATATAACTCTCAAAAGCTTTTTCCAGAATTTTCTGGTATATATCATCAAGAGGAAAACCTGGGAAGACACAAAAACTCAGAAAAGGTTTCTATTGGACCTTTTTGAAACTAAAAGGGTCCCACATGGAGAAAAGGTGCAAGTTGGACATTAGTGTTTATCCGCATAATCATTGGAATCTCTAAGTCTCTTTAAAGGATTTACACTAAATTAGAGATAAGCCAAAGGTTTTTCAAAAACGGTTGTTTCCTTAAATGATTAAAACATCATGAAGGTGTCATTAACCACCTTAAATACAAACAACCCACGACAAACACTCAAGAATCTCTGTCTGTACACACTATAAATACCTCATTCAAAAACAGAGTCTTCCATCTTCAACCTTCAAATTCGAAACCCTAAAACCCTTTTCCAAAACAAAAACCAAAATTCTCAATGGCAGCTATCAACATCAACATACCACCAACTGAACACTCTGTTCCCTTCATCACTAAAGCTGAATTTCTTCCATTAAAGAGCAACAATGAAGCAATGAATGATAACATTGAAGAGTATGATTTGAAGTGTCAAATTCTCATTGAATTCCTAACCAGATGCCCTTTAGCTCAAGCCCTCACAAAGACCAGAGAGGTACCAGAAGAACTCATACAACAAGTTGTAAAAACTCTCAAAATCTCAAATTAACTCGAGCTAACAGCACATGTGTGGGGAAATATCTTTATTACAATCTCACCGGAGAAAATAAGGGAATGTTTGGAACTACCCTTAAACCAAAGCTATGAAGAAGCACCAGAAAAAGAAGATATGTTCTCACAACTTGATGCTGTAATGGGCTACAAGACAAAGATTTCAAAAATCAATGAATTCAAGAGAAACAAGCTACCTGCCTTCTGGCAAGTTCTAATGGAAATTCTGAACAAGTGTTTATCTTCAAAGATTGGAGGTACAGATCAGATAAATAAGAATATTCTAACAATCATGTTCAGTCTCATTAGTGGGTTGAACATTGATTTTGGAACAGAAATATTTACTCTGATCAAAATGTCAATTCTGACTAACACAGGAAGGATAGATTCACATCTACCCTTTCCCAGATTTCTGTCAATCATAATTTCTGATGCCTTTTCTGAAAGGAATCTAGAAATTCCAGCATCAGAAAATATGTGGAAAACAGAAATTATGAGACCTTGGACTGCCATAGGATCTTGGAAGTCAGATTATGATGTGCCTGCTCTATCAGAAAGAATGATGAATCTGATACCAGAAGATTCACCATACAGAGCAGAATATCTGAAGATGTTGAACTAAAGGCCAGAAAACAGAGGAGTTTTTGAAAATGTGTCCCCCATGGAGCATGATGCACAAGAGTTAAGCACACCAAGAATGGAACAGCAGGGTGAATCTGATCCTCATCCAGCTGATGAGATGAGAATATGAGTCATGTGGCAGAAGAACATCATGCTGAAATCTCACATATGGGAGAAACAGGTGCACAACACTACAAACTTAACTTATTTCATTTCTCTGAGAGTGATTCTGATGAATTAATTCAAGGAAAACATGAAATTTTACATAGAGGCACTATTTCTGCAAAACAAAATGTGAGTGAAACCAAGGACCCATTTTCTGAATCAGATTCTGAGGAGGAAAATGTGGTAGCAACAGGTGGAGATCAGTTTGCAGATCAAGGAAACCTGGATGAGAAAACTAAGAGTTTCTCAACAACTCATGGAGAACCTGAAAAGGTTCAAGGATATGAGGAAAACCAGAACTTGAATGTGTTTCAATTTTCTGGTGAGGATACAGAGAATTTGGAATCTTCCAATCCTCTTAACCTCAGAACAGCAGAGAATGTGTTTTCTACTGGTGTTAGAAGGGGAACATCTGTTGTTTCTCCTATTTCCCAAGGACATCAATCTATGTCCCCTAAACAACTTCACAAGGAACTTGAAGACACAACTGCTACTGTGAAAATAGCCATAGAAGGAAAACTTGATCTGATACTAGAAGAAATCAGAAATCAAAAGTCAGATATCAAGGTTTTATCAGAAACTGTCAAAGTCGTGCAGAAGCAAACAGAAGATAATGTTGCAGCTCTCAACAAACTGCAAAAGTCATCAGAAAACAGAGAGAGCTCATTAGAATTAGAGAAGGCTCTCAAGGAACTGCATGTTATCAAGAAAAAGATGGCTGAGGTTGCAACTGCAGGAGAAAGCTCAAGCTCAGGGAAGATTCTTGAAGAAATACAGTTCCTCAGAGCCAACAACAGCAGCATGGCTGAGGCTTTTGAGAAGCTGTTGATGGAATTGACTGCACAAAGAAATCAAGAAAACCAGGAGTTTCAGAAAATGAAGAAACAAGAAGAAACAAATACTAAAATTCTCACTAATGTTCATTTGTTAGTAGAGAGATTGCAGTATAATGTTGCCAGACTAGCAAAAGTTGATCTTCATGAACTGAAATCCTCAATTCCACAAGAAAGACAACCAAGAGGATCAAAAACTCCTCAACAACAACAACAATCAGAAACCATTCAACAAGATCGAACCAAACAAACAAAATCTTCAATAGCTCAAAAACAGAAGCAACCCATGGGTCCACCTCCAGATAAACAAAAGTTGCTCATGGGTCCTCCACCAAATGTCCTAAAGCCAGACACATCAAGGGTACAGCAGAAAGACCATGTTCCAGTTCAGTCATCTTCTACAGCCATCAAAGGAGAAACAGAGCTCAGCATAAAGATGGATACAAAAGAGAAGAGAAGAATGGAACATGAAGTGACTTCCTAAAAAAGGCCAAGAAAAGAAATGATAGAAGATTCAGAAGGGAACACCAGAGAAATGGATGTGCTGAAAGGTAATTTACACACTATTATGTACTCTGAAGAACATCTAAAGCATTACTACTGGAAAGGTCCAGAAGACAACCCAAAGAGACCACTCTCTTCATTGAGTAAATGTATTGTTGAAAATAGAAACAATGGAGGTTGGGTAATTCTACACAAGCACATGATCAATCCAATAGTATCAATTGAAAGAATTGATACTTTGACCACTGGAGGAGGTATCTTAGGTTATGAAGCACAAAACAAGTATACCCTGATCAGAAAAGATAACAGTGAACAAAAGGTTACTGATGCAAATCTGGCTGATGATATTCACCCAATGGGAAGAGTCAAAATGAAGAATATCATTGATGAAGAGAAAGGTAATTCAGTTGTGATCAGAAGAGCTCTTGAAAGCCTCAAAAGTGCAGGAACAAAGCTATACAAAAGGGCTGCACTGGCAGACTTTGATCTATGTATCAATTTTGAGTACAGCAACAAGGTATTAATACCTCCTCCCAACACCAGTATTCTAGCTGAAATTCCTTCTAAACTAGTGAGAACTGGAGCAATCTTTGACCAACCAGAAATGTGTGTAGTCTTCAAAGATGCTAATGAAGAGAAAGCTCCATTCAGAATCAGTGAAATATGCAGTGAAATATGCAGGTATTCAAATCAAACTCTAAAATATACAAGGAACTGCATGAATAAAAACAAGAGCAGCTCAAGAAGAAGGGAAAGAACAATGAACAGCTGAGAAAAACAATTGAAGAATGCATTGAAAACTGGATGGAAGCAAGAGGATGGTATAAAGAAATGTACAAAGAAAGTCAAAAGGCAATTGATCACAAGAAAAGACTGAAACCAGGAGACAAATACAGAAGTGGAGTGAAGATCAATTAATGAATTGATGAGATTAAATTTCTGTTTTTGAACAATATTTTATTTTTGTCTGATTTATGGTTGGTTTGACTATGTTCTATGTTTCTGAACTTAGTTGTTTTTAAATTTTTCTTTCAAGAAGCAGTTGAAAGTTGCTTATCTTAGATATAGAGATAGTTCATTTTCTTACAATACTTAGGGGGGAACTGTTAGGAAACTTTATTTGTAAGTATTGAAGAAAATAACAATCAACTGGATCTATGAAGAGATCACAGTCCTGAAGATCACAACAAGAAAAAGAAGATCAGATAGGACAACTGAAATGAACAGCATCTACTTCAAAGACTCACAAGTTGATCAAGAGCTTAATTGGATTATCAGAGAAGGTCATTTCTAATGGATCTGGTGATATTTCTGATTAAATATCATCAGTTTCTGACCATTCTGATCATCAGGATTTTTCTGATGATTTGTTCACCAGAATTTTTGATGAAGTGGTTTATCAGAAATTCTGATGAAGTACCCCACTTGTCTGAAATCAGCTCTATCCTGCCACAATTACCGAAGCAAGTTGACATTATTGGATATCATGATGAAAAAGGCAACTTGAACGTTGGAATCAATGAATATGTCAATTGGCCAATTTTTGAAGGACTTATTGCATGAATAAACTATTGTTTATTCATGCACCCAGCCTTCTATAAATAGAAGGCCCAACCAGCAGAAGACAATTGAGTTTGAAGCTTAGCATTCACACATACATCAAAAATCCATTTCCCTCTCACCCACAGAATTCAAGATTCATTTGTATTAGATAATAATCTTACAATCACCTTGTAAACCATTTTGTTTCAAAGTGATATAAACTTGATAATTTTGTAGGTCTTGTTTCTGAAAGTCTGATTTCCATTTCGGCACATCTTTTTCACATCTACTGAAATCACTTGCCATATTACGTGAAAAGAAGTTGTTAAGGCCATACTGGGTCCAACAATAAATATTCTAAACAGTTGATTTGTTTTGATAAGTACGATTTTGATATAAACGTATGTTACACCCAAAAGTGCGATAAAAAGGGTTCGAGTATATTCACAGATCGCGTTTAAAATAAACACAGTCTTGGATTGGATTGAAGGGAGCGCTGGAAAGTTAGCCTGATTACAGAACGATAGCATAAGCGATGAACAGTGCATTAGATGGCGTCACGTGAACTGAATGACTAAGGGTCATTCGACCGAATGACAATCCGGACGGATGGTCATCCGGTCGGATGGCCATTCGGTCGGATTGTCATTCGTTTGGGATGGATGTGTTGTAAAATGTTTGAACTTTTGAAGTTTTCATTGTAGTAAAGGTTTAGTCATTCGATCGGATGGTCATCCAGATGGATGGCCATTCGATCGGATGGCAATTCATTCTAAGTGTGGGAAGTTTTCAAAGAACAAGTCTCCTGGTCGGATGGTCTTTCGATCGGAGGGTCGTCCGATCGGATGACCATTCGATTGGGAGTGATGTTTCTTGCAGTTGGCAAAATTTGATTAAGTGTTTGAAAATCCAAGTCACCTGGTCGAATACCCGTTCGATCGGATGGTCATCCGATCGAACGGCTATTCGATCGAGCAACTGTTTGTTTGAACCTTGTGAAATCAGTTAAGTTGAAAAGTTTTGTGGTTTAACCGAGACGGTGTGAGAACGTGTGAAGCGATGGAAAATACATCAAGTCCAGCTCGTTTGATCGGTTAGGAATCACCCTGTTCGATCAGACCCAACAGTTCTTGACGGCGTTCCATGTTCAACCCGTGAATCGATCATCTCTCGTCTAGATTTAGTCAAGATTATTGTAAAAACATGTAGAAATCTGTTAGATCCGAACTGTTCTTGATGAGATGAGGTCATTCAGCCGTGTTCATCGGAACCATGATGACGTCACCCTAGAACAGCCGAAATCAGATGATTTCATGGTGAAAACGCAAGATTTGATGGTGGAAATGATGTGAAAGTGTGTGTAGGTGATAGAAGTACAAAATTTGGAGTGAAATACTTACGATTTGGGCCTTGAATCGAGAGAAAAGTGCGGGAGAGCGTCTGGATCGGAGGAGGCTGTCACATTAGTGAGAAATGATGTGACAGTGGGGTATTTATAGGCAAGAGGGGGGAGGCGGTGCACAGTGATCCGGTCGGAGGGCCTTTCGATCGGATGGCCATCCGGTCGGATGACCATTCGATCGAATGGTCATTCGATCAGATGGCTTGCTTGGGTTAGTTTTATGGCTTTTCATTCTGTTCGTTAAGCGTTGCGATAGTTTGTTTACACATATCCATACATATATATTTATTATAATTAGCCATCAATAGGTCGTATATAAGTATCCACATTCTCAAAGTTGTATTGCGATAATCGATTTGCGTGTGATCGCGGGTGCACGTTCGAGACTTACGTTGCGTTACGTCGCATCACGGCTATCGAGGAGAGTAGTTTAAGTCTTCACTCGACGTCATCGTGAGCGTTAGTGTATGCGCTGTGATGTGTTAAAACGATAAAGTACGCGTAATATGCGAAAAGATTGCAAAATAGCGTTGTAAGCGATATAGTTACATGATGATCCGAATCTCTGGTGCTAGGCGTAACGAGTGTAGCGAGTAGTAACAACGCACGAACGTGCGGGTTGTTACACCTATGGACGAATTTTGGGTATTCTTGCAAGAGTTTTTGAGATCTCGGAGCTGCCGGTTAAAGCTTTGAAGTCTAGGAAGTCATCCTTGTCCTGGTTTTGCAATTCGAGTGTCTTTTATCTTCGTTTCTTTACTTTAACTATGTTTCGTTTGATTGAAAATACTTTGTTTTTGATGTATTCCATGACTTTGATTGGCTAAATTTTTAACACTACCTAGACTTGAATGAATGGTTTTGCTAAAGTTTTGATTTTTTTATAATGGATGATTAATATTTATGGTTTGTTTATGAAAGTAGTCAAATTTATTATTGATCAGATGTATATGCATGCTTAAAGTCATTTGAAAATTGTTTATTGCTTCGTATGATTCTTGGTGACGGTCTTTATCACATAATAGAGTCATGCTAGGTTATAGATTTTGGTGAGTGTCTATATCACTTAATAAATTTATAATCTTTAGGGTTAATCAGCCGACATACCTTAGAAGTAATAATCAGTAATCAAATAAATTTAGTGTTCTACTAATTCTCAATAGCTATGAGGTGGGAGGTTATTGTTAGGTCTAAGTCATTAAATCGCAAAGTAGGAGCTTCGTAAGGAGTAACCGTTTTGACTGCTGTCTAACAAGTCTAATCAAGAACTAAAGTCTTCCCTAGGTTTAGGTCCTGTGAGGGAGTAAATCTTGTTAGGGTACTTTCGTAGACCCCTTAGATGTCTTGTGAGGGAGTCTAACCAACCTGTGTTCGTAACAGCCTCTAGGGTGCCATAAGTGTCTCCTTGAGAAGGGTCGAGGGTCTTGTTCGATATCTCGAAAGGTTTAGGATTATAAGATCTCGGTTCCATAATAATTAATATCTTAATAAAAATCATTACTAAAGCAAACCAGGATTCCAGTCTAGGTAGTATCTTCACCATTTGAGTAAAATCCAAAGCTAGTATGTGTTGGTTAATTTAGTTAATTAATTTAATTTACTTGCATTTTTTTTAGGATTTTTAGACCTCCCCCCCCCCTAAAAAAATATAAAAACAGTTAAGTGTCGTGTAAGTGCCAGTCTAAATAGAGTCGTTAACGTAATTAATTAGAGTCTCATAGGTTCGATATCCGGACTTACTTTGCTTTACTAGAGTCGATCGGTTCACTTGCCGGTTAGTAGTTTAGTCGAGTTTAGAGAGTCTAGAGTATTACTTTTGTGTCTAGATTAGAGTAATTTTAGTTATTTTTATTAAACTACTTTTAACACATCATACACTCATTTGGCCATGCTTGCTTGAATAGGTATTTTTCAATTTCCTTAAAAGTTGAGGATCCGTTGTTGGTTCATTTGTCTGTCGACTTCGTCTTGTATCGAGTCTTGTATTAGATTAGATAGATCAGGGCACATTGTACGAGAAAGTGAGAAACATATAAGTTAGCCATTTCGCACGAAATGGCACTGGCCATTTCGTACGAAATGGAAAGTCCATTTCGTGTGAACCTTTTCGTGCGAAATAGAGAGCCTATATATAGATGCCTTGAGTCTTTCATTTGTAAGGTTCTGATTCCGGTAGCGAAGCTCTGCCGAAGTGTCTCCAGCATTGTAAAACGACCTGATATCAATACAGAGACAGTTTAAAGTGATTCTAAGTGTAATTCAGCTGAAATAACTCTGATACATCTGTTTCCGCCTTTCGTATTGGTTAGAATTCTTCTGAACGACTCTTCTTGGTCGTGCAAACGATCCTACAAGTGGTATCAGAGCTCAGGAAGAAAAGTTCTTACCATTTCAACTGTTTTTCATCAAAAATTCTGATTTCTACACCTTCTTTTCAAAATTAACTGAGTTTTCATGGATAAAATGGCTTAATTTTCACATATAACGTGCGAAATACTGTTTTGACAAATCCTTGAAAGAATCAGACCTTAAATCGGCTTAAAACTTGATCAATTTTAACAAAAACTGTCCGAAAGTGTGAAGTCATCATCATTTCGCACGAAATGGGATATGATTCCGTTTGAACATTGCATCCATTTCGCACGAAATAGCCTTCATTTCGCACCAAGATCCATTCCGTTTGAACTTGCATCCATTTTGCACGAAACAGACATCCATTTCGCATCAAGTGTTCATTTCGCTTGAAAAACTTCATTTCGTTTGAAAGGTTCATTTCGCGTGAAAGGTTCATTCCGATTGAAAAGTGTATTTCGCTTGAAAGGTCCATTTCGCTTGAAAAGTCCATTCCGCTTGAAGAGGTCATTTCATTTGAAAGATTGAATTTGTGAATTTTTGATAACCGAATCATGGAAAACGAGTTCTATAATGCCTTTGCTAGTTCGATTACTATTACTCAGAATACGATGTTATAAAATGAAACGGGAACAACACAAAAACCGCCCAAGCTTATGAGTTGAGGAGTATAGTGGATGGGCCGAACGTTTTGAGAATTGGGTTCAAGCATATTACCTAGATGCATGGGATTATACTGAATTTTGATATATTAGACCAGTTAAGGACAACGGACAGAAACTTGACATTAGAGATCTAGATGTTGATGAGAAAAAGAAATACAAAAATGAAAAGTTGATGGTTAGTCTCTTGCAGCAAGCTATTAAGGAAGAAATCTTGATTTTACTTCAACACAACGGAAATGCTCATTCGATATGGAAAGAATTAAAATCAAAGTTTGTTGGAAGTAAAGAAATGATCAAGAACAAAATGTCACTTCTGAAGAAAGAATTTGATTTATTCCGTGGATTAAGAACTGAAAACACCAAGAAGATTATAGAAAGATATTGCAATTTGGTGAAGAATATGCAAAGATTGAACATCAATAAAGATAAAGAGGAATTGATTGAAAAGTTGGCCGATGCGTTGCCACATGATGTTTGGGGCACGTATCTTATGATGTTGAAAAATAAACCTGAATTTGATAATCTAACGTTGAGTGATTTTATAGAACAACTTGAAGCTTAAGAGATGGAACAACGAAAGATAGCAAGAATGAAGAACTATGATGGTGAACAAGACATTGGTCTATATTACAAAGGTGGTGTTAGTGATAAGACCAACATTGCACCGAATATTGAAACTGCTTTCAATGCCAAAAGTTCTTCTGAAGGTTCATCTCAAGGATCAAATAGCAAAACAGGATTCTCTTCATATCCATCGTTCGATCCAAATTTTTTAGCAACAAAGAGTGGCAAAGTTCTACAATGCAACATTGCACTAAATCTTGAGAATGATCAAAATTACTCTGAAGAAGTAGCCAAAAGTCATATGTCTTTGTTGGTGACAGTGTTAGAGTCTTATGGGAGTTTAGTTGCAGGAAGGATCGGAAATCCAATGTTGACAAAAGAGGATTACGATCAGGTTGATGCTGAAGAGATGGAGTTAATGGATATAAAATGGTGTTTAGCAAGTGTGTTGAGAAGAGCTGAAAAGTTTAAACAAATTACAGGAAGATATGATTTTCGTGATGCAAATGTTTCTACTTTAGGATTTGATAAATCTAAAGTTACTTGTTTTCGTTGCAGGGAAAAAGGGCATTTCAAGAGAGAATGCACAAACCGCGAAGCAAGTGGAGCTCAAAATCCTTTTGGAAACAATGATTATTATCGGAAAGTGATTTATCATCAAGTTGCTCAACAGCCGTATCAACAATCGCCACAAACTTCACATGCAAGAAAGGAGATTAAAGAACCAAAGAAAGCTTATCTAGTTAATCAAGACGATGAAAGATTGCCAGAAGTTTTAGCTGGGACAAATATTGTCCGGATGAAGAGATCTTAAAGGCTAAAGCTTTTGTTGCTCAAGTCGTTAAAGACAGTGATGATGATAATTCATATTGAGCAGATAGCATGAAAGATCATTTAAAATATCTAGCCGAAAGAGATGCTGAAAGTGCTGCCGAAAGAGATGCTGAAAGGGCTCGAATGGCAAAGAAGAAGGTTGAAAAACAAGATGATGGTGAAGATGATTATTGGGCAGATAGAATGAAAGAGCTTTTAAAATTTCAAGCCGAGAGAGATGCAGAAAGAAGGAAAGGTAAGAATGATGAAGAAGAGGTCCGAGTGATAAAGGTTAAAGAAGTTCCAGCTTTCAAGATTAAAAAGGAGGCTCTTGCAGAAAAGGTGTCTGAGAATTGTGAAAATTGTGAGACTATGAAAAAGCAAAACAATGAGTTGATTCACAACATGAACAGGTTGAAAGAATCGTATGATGTCTTAAACAAAGCCATGAATCAATACAACGAGTCAAGTAGTGAACAAGCAACAGCAATGAAGACACTCAATGGAGCATACATGATAAAGCAGGACATGGTCAATTATTACATTGGGATGTGTGCTGAGCTTGAACAAAAATTGGAAACTCAGAGAATAGAAACTGAAAGAGTAAACAAATTGTTAAAAAGTTACTCATGTTCTTCTTATGTGATTGACAGGATTTACCCCACAGTTGAAGGCATGAAGGCATTTGAAAAAGAAAAATTTGAAGAGAAGAATTCCGAAACAAAAGAGGATACTGAAGTGAAGAATTCTGGTAAGAAACAAAGTTTTGGCTATAACAAGTGTCCACCCCCGCTTGAAAATGGATATTCTCCACGAAATCCAAATTCAGAAAGAGTCAAAAAGGCAACCAACTTACAATGGGAATCTGAGTCTTCAGATTACTTGCCAGACAACATTGATGTCACTTTCACATCATCCGACACTAATCATGAGTCTGAGTTAATAAAGAAAGTGGTCGATCAAGTGTTGGATAAAGATGAAACGGAGGAATCAAAATCAGAGTCAAAGTCTGAGTCCGACACGTCAAGTCCATCAGTTAAAAAGGGCAAACGGGTTTACAATAAAGATTTTCTATTATCGCAAAATAATTTGAATGATGAAACATTCAAAGTGGCATATACTTTGAATGATTCTGACAAATTATATTCTGATGAAGAATTTCCAATAAGAGGTGTTAAAACTGAAATGGTTAACAAGGTTTTCAAACTAACAGAAATTAATATTTCTGAAATAAAAGATGTAAATCTTTCTGAAAAACCTAAACAATACACCTCAAGAGTTCAACAAAGGTTAAACAAGAAAAAAAGTTACAGTTCTGGTTCTGGTTTTCAAAAGAAACCAAACCATAACGGTAATTTCAAAAGGAAGGGATTAGGCTTTATTCCACTGAAAAATCATAAAAATGAGAAAATTTATAAACCAAAAACTGTTTTTGTTTCAGGAACATCATCTGAAGAAGAAGAAAAAGAGCAATTGTTCAGAAAGCAGACAAACAAAGAATTCCTTAGCAAGAAGGAATGGAGAAGGATGTTGCTCAGAAAAAGGAAACGAGAACATGTTTTCAATGCAAAACAGTTGGTCATATTGCTAGGAATTGTCCAAAGGCAATCCAAACAAAACAGAGAGTTTCTCTTAAACTGAAAGAAAAGATGATTGAGAATGAACCACCAACCAAACAATTCAATTTTTTCAAAAATTCAAAGTTTGAGGTTAGTGAATGTTCAAAGAGTTTTTACAGAAGAAAAGTGAAGCTTAACAACCAAAAGTGGGTTGTTAAGAATTCAGATGCTAGCTCTGGCGATGAATCTGACTCGTCAAAGTCAGAGGAGCCACAAGTTGTGATAAAAGAAGAAAAGCCAGTTCCGTCATTTGATGATGCAAATTTTCCACCATTGCGGGCTGAAAATTTAAAATCAAAAATTGGAAAAGTTGAGATTTCAAATCAATTCTTTTCTGAAAAGAAAGAATTTGATGTTGAAAAAGCCTTTAGTCCCAAAGTTCAAAATATTTTTGGAAAAATGGTTGACGGGAAGGTCAAAGGGGTAAAGGAATTTTATGAGAAGAAAACGAACAAACCAGATAAAGATGGTTCATCCCAGATTAGTAACTGGGATAGAATCTATAATGATTAAAAGTCTGGACTTGCCGGAGCTTCCAAGTTGGTAATCGTGGAGCAGGAATCGGCATCATTCTTGAAAATGTTTGTTTGGTAAACCTACATGTGGTAGTATTTTTTAAAATTGTCATATTTCGATTTACTGATGGTATGGTTGATAAGAGAACTTACAAGTGGATGAAAAAGAGGTTTTCACTTACAAGTGGTTAATCAAGGTCATTAAGTTGAGCTTCATTTAACTGTCATTCAAATAGTTGAGAAAACAAAGTGATGAGTTTATTCCCTAACCTACAAAGTGGTTTATTAAAATCAACAAAACTAATTTTCCGGAAAAACCATTTTGATTAAAACAAACTTAAGTGTTTTGAAATCATAATGGGAAAATAGTTTGTTGTTAGGGGAAGTTCGGATTGTTTATGCCAAGTGGATGGCGAATTGAAGCTTGAAAATCAGTTGTCAGTTTGCTTGTATAGTTTATTTTCAATTTTTTCCTGAAAATCCAAAATTGAAACATATTTTTGATTTTAGGGGGAGTAAAAATTTTAGAAATTTCAAAAATTTGAAAAAAGCCAAAAACATGATAAAAACTATAAAAGCCAAAAACGTTGAAAATTTTGAAAAAGAGTTTTGTTGTGAAAAAGAGGAGATGATAGTACATCAGTGGACATTCACAGCATGCTAAAGAATTGAAAGGTTAAAATTTGATAAACGGTCTCACTGATGATATACCAGTAGGTTTTTGCACGCTTAGTAGATTGTGTTCGAGATATAAACCTAAATATCAAACTTGCTTATTTCGTGGGGAACGTCTCTCGGATATATAGGTAACCCCTGAAATCTTGTTTGAAGGGCTTTCTATTTCTGACATACTAGGTCTTTGTGCGTGGTGATATCTGGGGTATTATACCTGGACTTCTGATTTTACGGGAGCAATAGCCTAGTCCTCGTATAATACTTTGCACAACTTTATTCATAAAGCCCACCCTCAGCATAAAAAATGATGAAACATTGAAAAATGCTAATCATGTGCTGTTGAAAATAAAAGATTCTCTAAAGGGAACCACCGAAAAGTGAACCATCATCTCTCTGATTTTGCGGAAGCAATAGCCTGAGCTCTCATGGTCTCGCATTTAACCCTTTACAGATATCACTAGTGTACATTCACCTGTACGACTTAATATAGAAGTCTGGATACGGGAGTATATTCTGAGGTGGGACACACGAATAAGTTTAAGTCTCTAAAACATTAATTCGTATCTCGAAACAGTTGAACTATGTATGAAAATTTAAGTAGATCAGTATACTGACAATCTAAGTGAATTGTTTAGAACTTAAAATGTTTAAAGCTTAACGGTGTTGGTAATTTGTCTCAAAAACTGATATGATCCTCTTACACAAACTCACAAAAATATTGTTTGTAAATATTTCTTTCTTTATTGCTTTCCATTAAAAAACAAAAATCCAGAAAGATTTTAAGTGTGTTTTAGCATAAATATTTGAAAATTCAAAAAATATTTTCGACAACTGATGTTGGAGAGCTGATTTTCAAAATTCTGAGTGCTAAACATGACGAGCAGCAGGGTTGGGAAAATTTGATTAGAAAAATAAAATATTAATCTTACAAGTGGTCATCAGAGATTAAATCATTTTGAATGATATTTACAAGTGATGATTTGAGATTGATTTTGTCAAATAGTTAGCAGAAATTAAAATTGTTAAACTTTAAATTTGTGAAACTTATGTTTGAGGTAGAGATTGTGCAGGCAGAAGCAGCCAAGTTTCGACTGCAGAAAGATATGCGAAAGCCAGATTCTGATTTCTGTGAACTTTCAGCATGAGGAGAGCCAGGTTACGATCTTAGAACCTGTGAAAGTTATAAGAGCCAGGTTTTCGATCCAAAGCCTGTAGATTGTGAATTTCAGACTGTGATCCCAGCTTATCGAAAGGGGGAGTCTGAATACATCAAGAGGTAGTCTGAAGATGTAAAGAGCCAGTTCCTGATTCTGGAATTGCTGTCCATGCAAGCTGTTGATGCTGAAGATCTTAAGGAATTAAGAGATATGATCAAGAGAAGATAGACACAGATTGAGATTCTGGAAGAAAGAGAAAGAGATTGATTGAGGATATTTACAATGGAGAATTTTTTAGAGAGAGATTGAAGACTGATAAAGACTGAAGATGTGACATACCGAAGACTCGACATCGAAGACTTCGTTAACATCCAAGGGGGAGTCTGTTCGTTCATTTGTCTGTCGACTTCGTCTTGTATCGAGTCTTGTATTAGATTAGACAGATTAGGTGACGTTGTACGAGAAAGTGAGAAACATATAAGTTATCCATTTCGCACGAAATGGCACTGGCCATTTCGTACGAAATGGAAAGTCCATTTTGTGTGAACCTTTTCGTGCGAAATGGAGAGCCTATATATATATGCCTTGAGTCTTTCATTTGTAAGGTTCTGATTCCGGTAGCGAAGCTCTGCCGAAGTGTCTCCAGCATTGTAAAGCGATCTGATATCAATACCGTGACACCTGTGTCACTGCACCCGTCAAACAAATACCAAATCAATGAAATATTGTGTTTCATACTTGGGATTTGTAAAAATATGTGTATCGTTTGCACATATCAGTTCTTGTTCGATTTCGAGCTTTAAATCGCTTTCTGGAAGGTTATACGTGATCTGATGCGTAAATATAACCAGTTTAATGCAACAAACACTCCAGAACAGTGACATAGGCTTAACATACCTTAAATAACCCTTACATAACTTAGAAATAAGTTTCGGAAGGTTTGGTATGCCGAAATCATGTTTATTCGATCTAAAGAACTATTTACGACAAAACTGCGAAACTAACGTTAGTGACCGTCCGGATAATATTTAAATCCCAAAAATATTTTGTTATGATTAAAATTTTATTTTAATCAGGTCCGTGTTGAAAAATAAATTAATACGCTTAAAAAATTTATTTTTCAAATTTAAGCGCGTACCGTGTGTTTCTGCGCGACACAGTGCTTCTACTGCAAAACGCAGACAACACAGCCAGTCCTGGCAACTGAAATTTATTTCAGTAATATTTCGGCGAGTTTATTTTTATAGAATAATAAAAATAATTTAGAACGCCATAAACCGAGGCTTAAACGCTAGATAAAATACCAGGTATCCAGTGAAACACCCGTTTTAACCTACATATAACATATTTATATAAAAAGTTGCACATGGACCCCCTCCCCCATCAAAAATTCGGTCATATCTAAGTGTGGCCCCCACCAAATTTTTGCAAGATATGGCAATATTCATTTTGATCTTGGTTTGGACAAGTGTTACACATGCCTTCACTTCCATATCTTAGAAATCTCTACATAATCTTCCATAGATCACTTCATTCTCATTTACACTCAAACTCCCTTCTCTCTCCCTCACCCAAACCGTCCCCAACTCTCTCTCTCCTCCATCTTCATCTTCTTCATAACTTCAAGTCTTATTCTTCATGTTCATGTCCCTTTCTAGCAACCTTCAAGTTAGTGTGAAGATCTAAGGTGATTCCAAGGTGTTGTCAAGTGGTTACAAGCTTTCTATCATCAAAATCTCATCCAACAACCTACTTGAATCTTGAAGGTATAACATTTATTTTTAAATCATACTTTAGATTCTTGGTTGTTCTTGATGATTTGAAGTTTCTCTTGAATCTTGGGATTTTCACTAAACTTGAAATCTAAATGAGATGGGTCTTGTTACAAATAAAAATGGTGATGTATATATGTATGTATAAACCGTACATATATATGTGTGTGTGTGAGTCTTGAAGTTCGATTTCTTGTTAAATACTTGTCTATGTTGTTACATGTTCTTGAAAGATGGTAAAAATGCAAGTATTTGGTGATTTATGTATGATATGTTAAATGCAAAGTACTTCAGCAAATAAATCTGAATAAATCTCATATTTGATGTTTTTAAACTCATAAAAAAATGATGTTGCTATGATGGTATGCTTTAGGCACTTGTACATGTGAAAATATGTTGATTTAAAACTCAAGAAATGGTAAAAAATGGCTATATGACAAAAATAATTTTTGAACAGGTTATAAACATAAAAATAACATTATTTGATGTATTTTAATGGCATGAAACTTTGACATAGGTTTGATAGCTTTGCATGTTGTACATATAGCTTAAAAAGTGGTAAATTATGTGAAATTTGCATGATTTATGTGCTTTGTTTAATACCTGCACTATCATGAGTATAACCATTATTTTATTCAGTAAATAACATGGGTAGTGTCAAGATTTCAAGTCATTTCGATTTGGGATGGTTCGGGTAACGTTTGATGCAAAACTATGCGGTAAAACGGTTAAAAATCGCCTTTTTGGAGGACTTTTATGAAACTGTTTTAGATCAGTAACCAAACTGATATATTTGGTATAAAAATAAGTATTTTAACTTATATTAAGTTTACTTGGTGTTTGCTTAGTCATACGTGACTTCCGACGCCCAAATGTCACCGAATCGCTAAAATAATTGTTTTTCGACATACACTAGAATGGGTTGTTCATGGGTTATTTTATGTGCTACAATGTGCTAGGTGTTTAACAATATGTGTATGATCATGTGTTAGTATTGACAAGATTAGGTGTGTTACGCTCGAGTACATATATACAAATACACCAAAATAATCAAAAATAATAACTTTTCGAGAAATCTCAAAGTTATGTGAAAATTCCAAGTATCGGAGAAACTCATGTATTTTTGTGAGTTTTGATTTTTAAATCATTCTTATCTAATTTAGGACGAATAAACAATTTGAGGGATTGTGTTAACGTATAAAAACGCACCCAAAGGTGAGTACATAGACCCCTCTTTTACTATTTTCAAAACTGTTTTGGGGTGAAACACATGTGCCTACTTGTTACTTTCGTGCTTCCCTGTTTTCACATCATATACTTACTATGCTCATTAGTACATTTATAGTACATGATTTACATTACATTGTTTCGTTGTGTATGTTTACTTAGCATACTTAATACATTGTTTTACTTTACATTTCTGCAATGTATGTTGACTAAGCATGCTAGCACATTGATTTACATTACATTAGTTGCATATGTTTACTCAACATATAGACACACTGTTTTACATTGCATTTTGTTGCTTATGCTCATCCAGCATATGAACACATTATATTACATTTTGAACCGTTTATAACAATTTGACTATGTGAACCGTTGTAACCATTTGACTATGTGAACCGTTGTAACCATTTGATTATGTGAACCGTTTGTAACTGCTGAACCGTGTGAACCGTATTTGATCATACATAAACATTTCTACAATTGTTAAACATTACATTTTGGTGGTTGTTTGGGAAAGTGATTTAAGTAACGAGGCGACGTGTAATACGATAAAAACATGGTGGATACGCCGCTGGTACTTCCTATATATAAGTGCTTTTATGGTATTACATATCGTAGCGTTATTTAAACCATTTCAGTTTAGACATATTACATCTACAACTCATTTTCACATAAACCTCGTTTTACAAATAACTTAACTTATACAAACCCATTCTACATGGTTATTCACTTAACCATACATTATTCTTTTATATATATATATATATATATATATATCATTTGGTTTATTCATCACTTTTCAAATGATTTATGAAAGGAAACACTCAACAAGATTCATGGCTATTTTTTTATTAAACAGTTTCTTTAAACTCAAGTCATGAATCCTATTTTCACAAAACCTATGTATCTCACAGGCATTTTTATGCTGACGTACCTATTTTCACATGTGTTTCAGGATATGATGCGTAGGATTTATCAAGATACACTTAGGCGGACTTGAGCCTTAGTGACAATAAAAGATGCAAGACTAGTCAATTATGTTATATTTCTTTGTTTTTAAGACATTGTAACTCTCTTAATTAATAAAACGAAATTTCAATTTTCCATGTGTTATGAAACAATGATTCTGTTACAACACTCCCCGACGATTCCGCCACGTTTTGTTGTTTTTACGTGGTCGGGGTGTGACAGAAGAGTTAGAATCAGAGCTCATGGTTATAGGGAATTAAGTTATTAGTAATGCTTTGACCTAGTCTATAACCTTCCTAGGACCCTAATGCGAGTTTACTTGCCTTTAGTCATAAAACAATACCGTCACCTATCCTTAGGCGACGACCACAACAAGAACATAAATTTCAAAACCGCTTTGAAAACTAATCATCTGTTCTAGGATGATTGATTACTAGGTTTTGAACCCTCTAAGTATTCAAAATCACGTCAAGGTTTGGGTCTTATAATGTGAACACGTGCAAACTGGAAGGGTGAAAGCCTGTACCCTGAGTTTTCTGTCTAAGGCTAGAGTGTTCGTACAAATCCGCAGTATCGGACCAGTCACTCTTACCTGGGAACTCTTGGGGTGAGTATTCACTTATAGGCGAGCATGTCTTCAGTGATACATTAATGTGACCCGTCTACTTTGATTCATCATCGTCTCATTTGTTTGCCTTAGGTAACAAACAAATGATCGCAATTTTTATGCGTTGCCATTCTGCTTTGACTAGCCGATAACCTTTCACTTGTTTCTTCCTATGTCTTTCATTTTCTTCTAGAATGTCTCTTCCTCTCAGCAACGGTCAAATGTCCGAGAAAACATCCAAATTTGCCCAGCAAATAGGCGAAGTGATTTTCAAGACTGTGGATTTAGGCATTGCCATGTCTCGTCTCAACAATGAAGCCACTCAAGAGTCACCAAAGGAGGCGGAAGTCAAGCTTGCACCAAAATCAAGGAATCGTAAGGCTTCAAGGAGACCCGCAGCAGTTGCACCTAATCAAGCGGGACCTAACCAAGTGGCAAGGCTACCAGCTAGGAAGCCGTACTTTGGAACTGCCCCATGGTGCAAACGATGCAACCGTTATCATTCAAACCTCATACCCTGCTCCAAATGTACCTACTGTGGACGGTGGGGACATTTGGTTAACATATGCCGCTTTGCTATCCAAAACCAAGCTGTTGCAAATCTTGCTGCTACCTAACTCCAAGCCAACCCTACTCAAGCTCGTTTTCCGTCTGGTACTTGCTACAACTGTGGCGAGACAAGCCATTTCAGGAACAAATGCCCAAAGAATGTCAATGCAAATCCAACCCTTGGATGAGCATTTGGCCGATTAGAAGAAGCTGCTGCTTTAAATAATTTGAATATGTTGCTTTTGTTTCTTTTGTTGAACTCGGAAATAATGTGTTCAGTTTATGAATAAATTGTTGTTCACAATCCTGATGAACAAGTGGAGTTACATGTGTGTATGGCATTTCCCCATGATACCTACATCAAGGAACTATGTTCTTTACAAACTACTCTTGTGATTCTCTCTTTTCAAGTGATCGCTCATGATTTCCTCGAGAAATTTTAAATACTCGTTTCATTCTAGGAGACAAAGTACAAGAAATAAAGCGAAATTATGAGTAATCATGCTTTTTGCACATCTGTGCCTTTGAATCCTTGGTTAGATAACTAAGGATGTTTTCAAATCTCATACCCATTACGTTCTGATTTTTTTCAACATGCATAACATAAGTTTTCAAAAACAACCTGCATGATTTCAAAAACATTGTCTATGTTTTCAAAAACAACCCTCATGATTTCAAAATATTTCATATAGTTTGAAAACAATTTTATGTAATATATCAAGTGCACGATTTCAAAAGCATCACTCATGTTTTCAAAAAAAAAAAAAAAAAACCTTATACATACTTTCAAAATTCAACACATGATTTTAAAACATTTTTATAAATATACTTACCTAATACATCTACTTTATGATTTCAAAAGTATTATGTAAGATTTCAAAAACATTAAACACGTTTTTAAAAGAAACCCCATGCCTAGTTTTCAAAAACATTTTTCTCATACATTAACTTATCCTTCAAGTTCTACTTCATATGTCGCCTTGACATATCTAGCATCTCAACTTCATAAGCATTTTTACTTCATGTTTTGACTTAAGCACATCCAGTGCAAGGTTTCAAAACATCTTCAACTTCTAAAATCCATATGGGATCTTTTATCTCCACAATTAGACCCTTGTGGATGATTATCATACAAATCAAAGTCCTTAATTGGATTCCTTGTGTACCTAAATTCGAACATTTCGGTTCCTTATAATCGTAATCGAATTTTCTTCTTTCTATCTTCATAGTTAGATTCTTGATAATGTTTAAAGTACCAAATGAAATCCACGGAATGGATTCCTAGTGTGCCTTAAATACAAGTGCTCTGTTAGCAGAACAAATTAACAAAATGATAACAAATTCAGAAATCAAGTTAAACAATTTTGTGATTATGTGTTTATGTATTTTGTGTTTTCTTTTATGCATTTTGTGTTTTTGTATACTCTGGATATTCGTTATCCAAATCCTCATAGAATCTTTCATATCTTCACATGAGGGATTCGTAGTAGGATATTCAAAAAGATTGATTCAGAATCTGGTTAAGAATGACATGTGCTGAGATAGCTGAACAGACTCCTTGGTAGTCTATTTAAAATCATTTAATGATTTAATTAAAAGGACCCTATGGTGGTCTAGTCACAATTATCACAGGCTCGTTCATTGTTTTCTTCCCCTAAACATTACAAAACAAACTGTGCGGACTGTGCAAGGAATTACGTAATTATGGATGCATACATAATTATGGAATTTAGTGCACAGAAATCACAGCAAGTTCTGTCATGTATCTAGAGTTAACCCTATTCATTTCCAATCCTGAGGAAGCAACCGTTGAAAATGACTCCGTCCGTTCATTTTCGTTTCTGAAGAATATTCGTTGAGGAAATGAATATCCGTTTGTTTAATCCTTCATTTCCAGTTCTGAAGAATACCCGTTGAGGAAAATGAATTATCCATTCATTTTCATTCTGAAGAATATTCGTTGAGGAAATGAATATCCGTCGTTTATCCTTTATTTCCAGTTCTGAAGAATACCCATTGAGGAAAATGAATTATCCATTCATTTTCATTCTGAAGAATATCCGTTGAGGAAATGAATATCTGTTGTTTAATCCTTCATTTCCAGTTCTGAAGAATACCCGTTGAGGAAAATGAATTATCCATTCATTTTCATTCTGAAGAATATCCGTTGAGGAAATGAATATCCGTCGTTTATCCTTCATTTCCATTTCTGAAGATTACCCATTGAGGAAAATGAATTATCCATTCATTTTCATTCTAAAGAATATCCGTTGAGGAAATGAATATCCGTTGTTTATCCTTCATTTCCAGTTCTGAAGAATACCCGTTGAGGAAAATGAATTATCCATTCATTTTCATTCTGAAGAATATCCATTGAGGAAATGAATATCCGTTGTTTATCCTTCATTTCCAATTCTGAAGAACCCTTTGAGGAAAATCAATCATCCGTTCATTTTTGTTTCTGAAGAATATCCATCGAGAGAAATGAATATTGAATTTCTAAGAATACTTTACAAGACACTTAAACAAAAAGCTAAATCCTTGCGAGATCTTTCTATCTTAATAGTTAGAATCTTAAAGGATACTCTCATAACTGTGAATTAATTTAGTAAACCTCTCATCCCTACTTCCTGCAATGATTAAGGAAGTATCCGTTAGGGGATGGGCATCATAGGTATAACAACCCATTCCCACTTCCTGCAAGATCTGAAGGAGTATCCATTAGGGAATGATAATGTTGTGCCTTACATGGAAGTCCTTAATGGGTTATTCAATGCAAATGAATATAACCCTGGATTCCGCACAAGACAATTATTTAACACAGCATCACAGACAGACTCCTACGAATAAATTTCGAGACGAAATTTCCAAAAGTAGGGGAGACTGTGACACCTGTGTCACTGCACCCGTCAAACAAATACCAAATCAATGAAATATTGTGTTTCATACTTGGGATTTGTAAAAATATGTTTATCGTTTGCACATATCAATTCTTGTTTGATTTCGAGCTTTAAATCGCTTTCTGGAAGGTTATACGCGATCTGATGCGTAAATATAACCAGTTTAATGCAACAAACACTCCAGAACAGTGACATAGGCTTAACATACCTTAAATAACCCGTACATAACTTAGAAATAAGTTTCGGAAGGTTTGGTATGCTGAAATCACGTTTATTCGAACTAAAGAACTATTTACGACAAAACTGCGAAACTAACGTTAGTGACCGCCCGTATAATATTTAAATCCCAAAAATATTCTCTTATGATTAAAATTTTATTTTAATCAGGTCCGTGTTGAAAAATAAATTAATACGCTTAAAAACGTTATTTTTCAAGTTTAAGCGCGTACCGTGTGTTTCTGCGCGACACAGTGCTTCTACTGCAAAACGCAGACAACACAGCCAGTCCTGGCAACTGAAATTTATTTCAGTAATATTTCGGTGAGTTTATTTTTATAGAATACTAAATATAATTTAGAACGCCATAAACCGAGGCTTAAACGCTAGATAAAATACCCGGTATACAGTGAAACACCCGTTTTATCCTACATATAACATATTTATATAAAAAGTTGCACATGGACCCCCTCCCCCATAAAAAATTCGGTCATATCTAAGTATGGCCCCCACCAAATTTTTGCAAGATATGGCAATATTCATTTTGATCTTGGTTTGGACAAGTGTTACACATGCCTTCACTTCCATATCTTAGAAATCTCTACATAATCTTCCATAGATCACTTCATTCTCATTTACACTCAAACTCCCTTCTCTCTCCCTCACCCAAACCGTCCCCAACTCTCTCTCTCCTCCATCTTCATCTTCTTCATAACTTCAAGTCTTATTCTTCATGTTCATGTCCCTTTCTAGCAACCTTCATGTTAGTGTGAAGATCTAAGGTGATTCCAAGGTGTTGTCAAGTGGTTACAAGCTTTCTATCATCAAAATATCATCCTACAACCTACTTGAATCTTGAAGGTATAACATTTATTTTTAAATCATACTTTAGATTCTTGGTTGTTCTTGATGATTTGAAGTTACTCTTGAATCTTGGGATTTTCACTAAACTTGAAATCTAAATGAGATGGGTCTTGTTACAAATAAAAATGGTGATGTATATATGTATGTATAAACGGTACATATATATGTGTGTGTGTGAGTCTTGAAGTTCGATTTCTTGTTAAATACTTGTCTATGTTGTTACATGTTCTTGAAGGATGGTAAAAATGCAAGTATTTGGTGATTTATGTATGATATGTTAAATGCAAAGTACTTCAGCAAATAAATCTGAATAAATCTCATATTTGATGTTTTTAAACTCATAAAAAAATGATGTTGCTATGATGGTATGCTTTAGGCACTTGTACATGTGAAAATATGTTGATTTAAAACTCAAGAAATGGTAAAAAATGGCTATATGAAAAAAATAATTTTTGAACAGGTTATAAACATAAAAATAACGTTATTTGATGTATTTTAATGGCATGAAACTTTGACATAGGTTTGATAGCTTTGCATGTTGTACATATAGCTTAAAAAGTAGTAAATTATGTGAAATTTGCATGATTTATGTGCTTTGTTTAAGACCTGCACTATCATGAGTATAACCATTATTTTATTCAGTAAATAACATGGGTTGTGTCAAAATTTCAAGTCATTTCGATTTGGGATGGTTCGGGTAACGTTTGATGCAAAACTATGCGGTAAAACGGTTAAAAATTGCCTTTTCGGAGGACTTTTATGAAACTGTTTTAGATCAGTAACCGAACTGATATATTTGGTATAAAAATAAGTATTTTAACTTATATTAAGTTTACTTGGTGTTTGGTTAGTCATACGTGACTTCCGACGCCCAAAAATGTCACCGAATCGCTAAAATAATTGTTTTTCGACATATACTAGAATGGGTTGTTCATGGGTTATTTTATGTGCTACAATGTGCTAGGTGTTTAACAATATGTGTATGATCATGTATTAGTATTGATAAGATTAGGTGTGTTACGCTCGAGTACATATATACAAATACACCAAAATAATCAAAAATAATAACTTTTCGAGAAATCTCAAAGTTATGTGAAAATTCCAAGTATCGGAGAAACTCATGTATTTTTGTGAGTTTTGATTTTTAAATCATTCTTATCTAATTTAGGACGAATAAACAATTTGAGGGATTGTGTTAACGTATAAAAACGCACCCAAAGGTGAGTACATAGACCCCTCTTTTACTGTTTTCAAAACTGTTTTGGGGTGAAACACATGTGCCTACTTGTTACTTTCGTGCTTCCCTGTTTTCACATCATATACTTGCTATGCTCATTAGTACATTTATGTACATGATTTACATTACATTGTTTCGCTATGTATGTTTACTTAGCATACTTAGTACATTGTTTTACTTTACATTTCTGCAATGTATGTTGACTAAGCATGCTAGCACATTGATTTACATTACCTTAGTTGTATATATTTACTCAACATATGGACACACTGTTTTACATTGCATTTTGTTGCATATGCTCATCCAGCATATGAACACATTATATTACATTTTGAACCGTTTATAACTATTTGACTATGTGAACCGTTGTAACCATTTGACTATGTGAACCATTGTAACCATTTGATTATGTGAACCGTTTGTAACTGCTGAACCGTGTGAACCGTATTTGACCATACATAAACATTTCTACAATTGTTAAACATTACATTTTGGTGGTTGTTTGGGAAAGTGATTTAAGTAATGAGGCGACGTGTAATACGACAAAAACATGGTGGATACGCCACTGGTACTTCCTATATATAAGTGTTTTTATGGTATTACATATCGTAGCGTTATTTAAACCATTTCAGTTTAGACATATTATATCTACAACTCATTTTCACATAAACCTCGTTTTACAAATAACTTAACTTATACAAACCCATTCTACATGGTTATTCACTTAACCATACATTATTCTTTTATATATATATATCATTTGGTTTATTCATCACTTTTCAATTGATTTATGAAAGGAAATACTCAACAAGATTCATGGCTATTTTTTTATTAAACAGTTTCTTTAAACTCAAGTCATGAATCCTATTTTCACAAAACCTATGTATCTCACAGGCATTTTTATGCTGACGTACCTATTTTCACATGTGTTTCAGGATATGATGCGTAGGATTTATCAAGATACACTTAGGCGGACTTGAGCCTTAGTGACAATAAAAGATGCAAGACTAGTCAATTATGTTATATTTCTTTGTTTTTAGGACATTGTAACTCTCTTAATCAATAAAACGAAATTTCAATTTTCCATGTGTTATGAAACAATGATTCTGTTACAACACTCCCCGACGATTCCGCCACGTTTTGTTGTTTTTACGTGGTCGGGGTGTGACAAATACAGGGACAGTTTAAAGTGATTCTAAGTGTAATTCAGCTGAAATAACTCCGATACGTCTGTTTCCGCCTTTCGTATTGGTTAGAATTCTTCTGAATGACTCGTTTTGGTTGTGCAAACGATCCTACATCCTACACATTTTTCCAAAAAAAAATTTCTTTCCATTTGGATCTGTGACTTTAATTTCTTGACCAGCCATGTTTGTGGGAATGATTTCAACCAAACTAGAATCATTTACAACAGTGTTTTTAGAAACTTGGTCATTTTTTCGAAAGCCTATGCCAAATTTTACATTGTTTTTGATCTGTTTCTATCATCAACTCATAACCCAGGATTCTACCCATTTTTCACATGTGATTTTGGTAGATTCAAGCTCCTTTTTATAACTATGATATTTTTCTATCATAGTTTGGAGTTAATCCTTGGTTTTGCTTGATTCATGTTTGATACTGTTGATTTCACTTTCTTTTTCAAACAGTTTTGATTTTAACTTTTTAGCAAGTTTTTCAAACTGAATTTCATCATCTAAGATCTTGTTCCTAAGGTTTCATTCACCTCTTTAATGGTAGCAAATGAAATGATACATTTGTCTGAACATAAGTCTTTAAGGACTTGAGGTGATACCTTAGCAGCAACACAATCATTCTCCTTCACAAACACTAGACTCCCATGGGTCTGACAGAGGTTTCATTAGTTCTTCACCAACCTTTTCTTCTAAAACATATTTTTCAACATTATCACAAACCTCATCAGAATTGGACACCACTTCCTCAGACTCAACCCATTCCTGTATTGTCTCTAGTGTCATAAAACAAAAATCATTAGGTTTTATTTTCAAAATTGGCAACTAGGTGAAAATTTTCATCTGTAAGTTCATCAGGTATGATGCTATAGTCAACAAAGCCTTGTGTGAAAAAGCTCTGTTAACTAGTTTCAACCTGAGCAAATATTTATGCGGCTTGTGGTGCAGGTTGCACTTGAACCTGAGGGGCTGGAGTTTGAACACACTGTACTAGAATAGTGTTTACATGGTGTGCATAGTGAGTAGTACTTTGCATGTGTGGTGCAGGGGTATATTGGGAATAATGGACGGTGTTTTGAGTGTTTTGAGGTCTAGGACTTGGATGTGTGACAATAGGACCACTAGTTTTGCTCCTACATTCTCTAGAAAAATGGACTAGCCTATTACACTTGTAACACTTGATTTTTGATTTATCCAACCCAACTTTCAACCCCCCATGCAGCCCTGGAACTTTTATGCCAATTCTTTTATAAAATTTGCTAGTTCTAACACTTAGCAATGCAAGTTGGTGTAAGATGTCCATTTCTTCCAAATCAGTGGGGTCAATATGTTGAAGATTATTTAACTCAAAAGATAAGTTGTCAGAAACTTGGTTTTCCCCATTTGCTATAAATGCATAATCGGGTGAGTAAGAATCAGAGTTAAATCCTCCACTGGATGTTATGTCAATAAAATGATCATAACTCTGATCCTTACTTCCACCAGAGGTTTCTTCTTGACCAAAAAGTGTTATACTACCAAAAGCATAGTCATCAACAACTTTTCCTGACTCTTGAAGCTTCTTTTTTCTAGTTAAGCTATCCCTCGTAAGTGAGGAGCCTACCATGAAGCTAAGTCAAACTCATCTGTTTGAAACCAATAGAGTTTCAAGTTACAAAGGCAATAGTGTCCCATTTGTCTGGTAATAATCTTAGAAATTGGCTATTCAAGGTTGAATTGAGAAACTCAACATTTACCAGTTTTAATTCACTTATTGTTGAGTTAATGATTCTTCTTTAACGTGACCAAATGTTTCATACTGTTGGTTAAGAACTTGTCGATTGTTTTCAATAACTTCCTTTGTGCCACCAAACTGCTCTTTCAATGCACCCCACAACTCATTATGTCACACCCCAACCGAGGGCCGGAAACATCGGGGCATGGCACTGAGTGAAAAAGATTGTCCAGGAGAATCCATAACAACTATTAATGACGATATATTTAACGTTAAAGTCCCATACCAATAACATATAAAGCCAAAACAGTTATTACAGGCAGTGTTTCTAAAAAACAAGTAAACTATTCCGACAACTCAGATTTCGTATTTGGTGAGTTTCTAGACCTCCTACTCGATTCATGAAAGCAAGCATCCTATCAACCTTTCACATACGTTAAAATAAAGTCAATACATAAAATGTAAAGGTGAGTACACAAGTTTGAGTAGCATATAGTATAGCGAAAGTGTTTACGCATAACCAGCATGTAACACACAGAAATGTGAATCAAGTAAGCTATCGACAATGACGTATGAAACCGACATGACTGCGAGTGTAGAATGCGCAACACATTATCACCATTGCGACCATGTGAAGTAATACCCTTAATAACCCATGTCCACGACAGGTGCTGAGTCCAAACTATAGTACTATCTTTGCTAAGGTGTCAGGCAACAATCATTGTGTAAACGTAACATACAAGCATTCATCGAGACACGTATAACATGCGAGGGAGGTTAGCGTTTAAAAAGAGTTGAGTATTGTGTGCATTGTGTGTTGATATAGAACATATGTAACACCCAAAAGTGCGTTAAGAGAAAAAGGATTCGAGTATACTCACAGTATGTGTTTAATAAGTAAACACAGCCGTGTATTGGATTGAAGGGAGCGTATTGGAGTTAGCCTAAGCATAGAACAGTAGCATAAGGGTTGGATAGTGGGTGAACAACATGTCGGGTGAGATAAGTGTCGAATGGTGAGTCGAACGGATAGATACCCATTCGATCGGATGGTCATTCGAGCGGATGGTCATCTGAGTGGATGACCATTCGAACGGATGGCCATTCGAATGAGATTAGAGTGTTGTGAATTGTTCTGAAACTTTAGAAGTTTTCGTTGTAGTATAAATCATGTCATCCGGTCGGATGGTCATCCGGACGGATGGCCATTCAATCAGATGGCTATTCGATTGAGAGTTTGATAGTTTGAAGTTTTGTTAAATTGTTTAAGTGTGGAAAGTTATAAAAGGACAAGTCACCTGGTCGAATAGTCATTCGATCGGATGGTCATCTGATTGGATGGCTATTCGATTGGGCGACCTGATGTTTTGAAAACTAGTAACATTTTCTAAGTTAAAAAGTTGAAGTTTGACGGAGACGGCGTGACGACGTGTCAAACAATGGGAATCCACACCAAGCCCAGCTCAGTCGATCGGATGGGAATCACCCCATTCGATCAGACTAACTATCCCTGATGAGATTTCATGTTCAACCCGTGACTCGGTCGTCTCTCCGGTGGAAATCCGTTTTCAGACCGATTTTCTACAAGAGAATGAGTAGAGAGCCTGAATGAGTCTAGATTCCATCGGTTTTGAGTAGAAAAGTGAAGAATGTTGGAGAAAAGTCGGAGAAAATTATGAAAGAGATGAAATCAGTTGGAGAATGTTGAAGTTGTGTGTGAGATAATGTGGAAATCCTTTAGATCTGAACATATCTTGATGAGATGACGTCACACAACCCATTACATAAGCAACCAAGGTGTGCGTTGCTAAGTTCCTCCGGTAATTCGAGTCGGTAGGCCACTTTGCCAATTCTTTCCATAATCTTAAAGGCTCCAATGTATCGAGGTGCTAGCTTTCCTTTCTTGCCGAATCGGATCACCCCCTTCCAAGGTGAAACCTTTAGGAGTACGTGATCACCAACTTCAAACTCAAGGGGCTTGCGGCGTTTATTGGTGTAACTCTTTTGATGACTCCGAGCTTTCAAGACATTGTCTCGTATCTGGAGGATTTTGTCAGTCGTTTCTTGTATTAACTCAGGACCGTTAATTTGCACGTCTCCGATCTCGTGCCATACAATGGGCGATCGACATTTTCTTCCATATAATGCCTCGAAGGGTGCCATTTGAATGCTAGAGTGATAACTGTTGTTGTACAAGAATTTGACTAAAGGTAAATGAGAATCCCAATTACCACCAAAATCTATAACACACGAACAAATCATGTCTTCAAGGGTGCAAATCGTGCGTTCCGTCTGACCGTCGGTCTGGGGATGGAAAGTGGTACTGAGGTTAAGAGTAGTACTGAGAGCGGATTGAAATGTCTCCCAGAGACGCGAAGTAAATCGACCATCGCGGACAGAGATGATATCACGAGGTGTCCCATGTCGACAAATGACTTCGTCAGTATAGATTCGTGCTAATCGTTCAACCTTATAGTCTTCTCGTATCGGTAGAAAGTGGGCGGATTTCGTAAGACGATCAACGATAACCCAAATGCTATCGTGACCTGATGGGGTGCGAGTGAGTTTCGTAATGAAGTCCATAGCTATACTCTCCCATTTCCACATTAGGGTCTCGGGTTGCACGAGTAAGCCAGGGGGCCGTTGATGTTCAGCCTTGACCTTCAAAAAAGTCAGGCATTTCGAAACCTAAAGGGTGATAGCTTTCTTCATTCCAGGCCACCAATACCTGGCACGGAGGTCCTGGTAGATCTTGTCGGCACCGGGATGAATGGAATATCGTGACTTGTGGGCTTCAGTCAGCAATATCTCCTGGGGATCCAAATGCGATCGAGATAGTAATAGATACTGTTCGATTTGGTGATAAGATGAGTTTTAGCACCACACTTCATTTCCCCTTTCAAGGTATTCTCAATGAAGCATGTGTGCTGAGCGTCGCGAATTAGGGCTTCGAGGTCGTGTTGGGCTTGAACATAACGAAAACTATGTAAATAGCTTCGTCGGCTAAGAGCGTCGGCAACGACATTCGTTTTGAGAAGTTCAACCCATCTGCGTTGGCGCATATTCAGCTCCTTCTGGTTCAAGATGTGTTGTAGACTCTTATGGTCGGTGAAAACCGTACACTTTGTACCATAAAGGTAGTGTCGCCAAATCTTTAACGCAAAAACAACTGCACTGAGTTTGAGATCGTGAGTTGTATAGTTCTTCTCATGGACTTTGAGCTGATGAGAGGCGTACGTGATAACCTTGTCCCGTTGCATAAGGACGCAACCAAGACCTAGGTTAGAGGCATCGCAATAGACTACAAAGTCGTCGTTTCCATTGGGTAGCACGAGTACGAGAGCATCGCAAAGCATACGCTTGAGAGTTTGAAAGGCATCCTCTTGTTCAGTTCCCCAAACAAAAGTCTTGTCCTTATGCGTTACAGAGGTGAGAGGAACAACGATTTTAGATAAATCAGCGATAAATCGACGGTAATAACCCGCCAATCCGAAAATAAGAACGAACTTTGGACGGGGTTTTCGGTGTAATCCAACTCTTAACTGCTTCAATCTTCACGGGATCGACGTGAATACCTTGACTATTGACGATGTGACCGAGGAATTGAACCCCTCGAGCCAAAATTCACACTTCGAGAATTTGGCGTAGAGGCAATTCCCTTGTAGAAGCTCGAGAACCAAACGGAGATGTTGCACGTTTCGAGTTTGAATAGATAAGGATATCATCGATAAATACGATGACGAAGCAGTCGAGAAAGGGTTTACACATGCAATTCATCAGATCCATGAAAACCGCGGGTGCGTTGGTAAGACCAAAGGGCACAACGATAAATTCATAATGACCATAACGGGTTCGAAAAGTGGTTTTAGGGATATCTTCCTCCTGAATCCGTAGCTGATGATAACCAGAGCGTAAGTCTATCTTAGAGAAACACGTAGCGCGTTTCAATTGATCAAATAAATCCTTGATTTGGGGGTAAGGGATAGCGGTTTTTGATAGTAAGCTTGTTGAGTTCTCTATAATCGATGCACATTTGGAACGATCTATCCTTCTTTTTCACGAAAAGGACAGGTGCGCCCCAAGGAGATGTCCTAGGGCGTATGAAGCCTTTATCAAGTAATTCCTGGAGTTGACTCAATAGTTCACCAATTTCGGACAGAGCGAGTCGATAAGGAGCTTTAGCGACAGTGTTAGCTCCAGGAATGAGGTCAATTCGAAAAATCAATATCACGACACGGAGGTAGACCAGGTAAATCATCAAGAAAGACTTTAGGAAAATCACGAACTACAAGTACCTTTTCCATCGGCTTCTTTTCCTTCTCCGCTACTATGATGTGTGCCAAGAAAGCCTTGTATTCCTTTCGGAGATACTTGCTTACTTGAATGCACGACATGAGTTTCAGTTCCTTCGAAGATACTTCGCCATAAACACAAAGTTGGTCGCCATTAGAAAGAGAGAAACAAATCATCTTTTCGAAACAAACAACTTCAGCACGATTTTCGCAAAGAAAATCCATGCCTACTATGATATCGAAACTACCAAGTTGCATCGGAATGAGATCGATAGGGAAAATGTGATTGTTGAGTTTAAGAGTACAATCACAGAGAACAGAACTAACGGTGACGGTTCTTCCGGTAGCAATTTCTACGTCGAACGTCGTTGGGAGGTTAGCGCATTTACGGTTTAGGATCTTTTCGAATTCAAAAGACACAAAGCAGTTATCGGCTCCAGTATCAAATAAACAAGAAGCATAAATACCGTTAACGAGAAATGTACCATTGACAACATTGTTGTCAGTATGAGCATGGCGGACGTTGATGTTAAAAGTTCTTTCGCGGGCTGCTTGTTGTGGTTGCTGCTGCTGAGGCTACTGCTGTTGATGTTGTTGCTGCAGTGGTTGCTGCTACGGCTCTTGTTTCTGTCACACCCTGACTTTTGCGGAAGCGTGATTATGTGTGACTTGCTTAATATCATTGCATTCAACCATAACAAACAACTATATGATAAAACCAAAGATGTTCATCCATTGATTAAATTTAAAACATCACAACAACATTGTTTTAGAATCCAAACACAGACTTCAAATCCAAATTACAAACCATTCAGATTGTTTTAGAGTTCCATAAGGACTCGACAAAAGATACTACTAAAAACTAGGCTTTGAACTATGTATCTTACCTAGGATAAGATACACAATCCAAACCCTTAGACACCGGATGACATCTTTTATTTCCAACATCACTTGAAACTTCCAAACGCCCGACATATCCACATTTAATTTCTTGAAATACATGTAGTTTGAAAACATCAACAAAAGTTGAGCGAGTTCAAGTGTTTTGTAAGTGTGCACAAATAAACCTTTGAAATCATTGTAAGTATGTATGTTTCGTAAACCTCAGTATGAAAGCAAACAAGGAAATAGATTGATTAATGGTTTGCAAGGCCATTAATATGTGTGACGTGATGCAGGAAGGCTCAAACCAAGCAGATTTTGCACCGGGCTTCCGGCTGTAAGACATAGTCACCTCATGGGTCAAACCCCGGTCCACATGGGTGGGGCTCGCTACACCCAAATAGATCTATCACTCATGTCCCTCGGTCCTACTACGAGGATTAATGGTCTTAAGTGTTGTGCCCACCACTCACATGATCTAGCAGTACCTTTCCTTAGCTAACCATACCACATATAAACGTTTGTAAACAGTTTGTAACATGTACTTCACCCCCGAAGTTATAAAACAAAAACAGTTAAAGAAAAGGGGGACATGAACTCACAATTTTGCGTTCTTCAATCCGACGTAACTCACAGCTGATACTCGTTCACACGGCTACGTACAACGTACTACGGTTTATTAGATGAGCGGGTCGTGCCTTGCCTTAGTATTAATTAGTGTCTTCAAGTTACGTTTCATTGTGTCATTAATATTATTCCAAGTTATATAATTATTTGTTAAAATAATAAATATTTTAACTTAAATTATATTTATTTCATTTTGGAATAATTGTTAAAGTAATATATTTTAACTTGACACTTTTATGTTTTTGTATAACTTCCCAAGGATGGGTGTATTTATATTCGTATTCTAATACTTGTATATTTTTGCCAAGTATCGGTGGCGTATTCCGGTGTGTATTTATACATGCGAGAATACGTATTTTTATTGTGTTTATTAAGTATCTCATACTTAATTTTTGTATTAAATTTTCCGGAATAATATTTCTAATAAAAATACGTCAATATATATTCCAAAAATATATATTTTAAGAAATATTACATAGAAAAATTACTTATAATTTTCCCCTTGGCAAAAATATTTATAAATTTCATATAAGTCTCAAAAATAATATATTTTCAAGTTTAACTTGGAAAATATATATATAAACTTATTTTTCACCCAAAATAATGTATTTCATGTTTATTCAAGAAAATATATATTTTCTCCCAAAAATAATATATCTTCTAATAATTTCAAGAAAATATTTTTATTTACCCAAAAATAATATATTTTCTCCTTCTAAAAAATATGATATATTTTGTAATAATTGTAAAAATCATATTTTTGTTTTCTTGGTGTCCAAAATACTAATTACCAAATTATACTTATGAATCAAATTCTGGAATATTTTTGTGAGTTATATTCCTTGTTCGGTTTCACCAAGATTTTGGGTATAAATTATATATATATTTATTGGATTTTTGGTAATATTTTGGATTGTAATTTCTTTGTATTTTGGTGAGTTATATTATTTCAAGTCCTCAAATAATATAACTAATAAACATAATATACAAATAATCACACACATGGTGAAATCTAAATATATATTTTCCTAAATACATATTTAGTCACTTTTATTTACAAAAAACCAACCTGCAATATTTATAATTTTTGTAACAAAATTTATGGCAAATTTTATATGAAAATCCATGGTTTAAAATATACTTGTAAATATTTGTTTAAAAAAAACTATTTTTCCAAGTGTTAAATTTCTTGAAAATTTTTGCCATAGTTTCCTCTAAAAATGGAGGTTTCCATGCTTTCAAAGCATATCATTTTCTTTTATAAATCACCACAATCAACAATAAACCAATCAACACTTACCAATTCGCCAAAATCAAGCATAAATTACTACTTCATGAACTTGAAAATTTACAAAAATTTGTAGTAACTTACTAGTGTGTTTAGTAAGCTTAGTTACCCTTTAAAGTGTGGTTGTTTATTTAAAAACATGATTATTGAAGAAATTAGTTCTTTATAACTTGTAAATAAGTTTTCTAAAAATATTTCTTCTTGAGTTTTTCTTGTTAAATATGTATTTCTACACTTGATTAACCACCTTAATTATGGTTAATTTCTTTAAGAACCAAGCTTAAGTAAATTTTGTATTTTTAACTTGGTTTCTTGAAAAATCATTCTTGAATTCATAGATTTACAAGACTTTATATCCACTTTGATCATCATTTCACAACAAAAACAATTTACACTTCAAGTTCATGATTTACATATGGATGATCACTTTGATCTTAACATAATCATCCTCTCATCTTGCTAGATTATGTCTTTAATCACCATCTAGCAAGATCACATGATGTTTAACATCATAAACATGAGCAATCAATAATTAACAAACATAACAACACTTAAACAACTTGATTTCTTATGATTTTAGTCTTATGTTTAAGTTTCATGTTCAAGATTCATAGTGTTCTTCAAGATTAGTTCTTGTATCATTCTTTAACCACTTAAACAAGATGTAAAATAGAGTGTAGATGATCTTACTACTAGCTCAAGGCTAGGGGTGATCACAAGATGAAGAAGAGGTGGATAAAAGCTTGTATGAGAGGTCCTTCAACTTCCAAGAGTTCCTAGCTTCCTTATACACCTTCTTACACCTTTGAGTAGTAATGGAATGGATGAGAGTTGAATGATGATGATGGTGGTCTGTGGGGGTGTTCACGGCCGTAGGTAGGGGGAAGGAAGAAGAAAAAAATGGTGGATGTTGTGAGGAATGAGAATGATGAGTTCAAGTCCTTATGGTTACTTATATTATTCACCAAAACGTTAGAGTCTAATGGTTTTTGTGTCAAATAATTAGGGTACATAATCTAATAAAGAATTCAAAGAAAATCTCTTGTGGGGGCCACCATGAAACCGTAAATAGGTGGGGGGGGGGGGTCTAGAGTTAGGATATAATGGGACCATAACTAGCTTGTTAATGTTAAAACAGTGCTTCTAGTGAAAATTTGGTGTTTCAGGTAATGTCCGGTTGTTCTGTGGGTTACCGGTTCGTTAAGGTGCTAAACTACGCAGTTTAGTGAGCTTTGTGTACCCTTTTGTGACAGTTTTGATTCCCGACACTTAGGAAAGCATTCAGGACCTTTTAATCATATTTTTGTATGATATTAAATTGTTTAAATGCTGAATTTTGCTGAATTCTGCAGAATTCTGGAGTTTATATGAGTTTTAGGCACTTTCCGGCACTTAAACTATCACTAGGAAGGCAGTTTCATGATCCTTACCTTCCTACACACTATACTAGTGTAACTCTTGGTTTCTAGCTCATTCTGTGTCTTAATACCATATATGTCTATGTACTGAACTCTGTCATCACTTTTCTGATTTATCAGATAACTGTGCTAGCTTTGTTTCGTGCATCGTTTGAATCAATGTTATGTCATTTGCAATATATGATGCACATGTATATATGATAACAATAATCAGAAAATATATATGATATAAATGTTAAATCAACACAGTCATTAAGCACTAATTACTGTTTAATACTTGTAAGGATGCATGCAAATTTGATAGTTGTCACATTCTCCCCCTGTTAAGAAAATTTCGTCCAAGTGTTAAATTTCGTCCAGGTGGATAAAAGCTTGTATGAGAGGTCCTTCAACTTCCAAGAGTTCATAGCTTCCTTATACACCTTCTTAAACCTTTGAGTAGTAATGGAATGGATGAGAGTTGAATGATGATGATGGTGGTATGTGGGGGTGTTCACGGCCGTAGGTAGGGGGAAGCAAGAAGAAAAAAAATGGTGGATGTTGTGAGGAATGAGAATGATGAGTTCAAGTCCTTATGGTTACTTATATTATTCACCATATTGTTAGAGTCTAATGGTTTTTGTGTCAAATAATTAGGGAACATAATCTAATAAAGAATTCAAAGAAAATCTCTTGTGGGGGCCACCATGAAACCGTAAATAGGTGGGGGGGGGGGTCTAGAGTTAGGATGTAATGGATAGTTAGTTTATATGGTTAGATTTCAACTGAATTAGTTAGGTGTTTAGTTACTAGATTTTATATAGTGTGTTATGATGTTTGGGGACCATAACTAGCTTGGTACTGTTAAAACAGTACTTCTAGTGAAAATTTGGTATTTCGGGTAGTGTCCGGTTGTTCTATGGGTTACCGGTTCGTTAAGGTGCTAAACTAAACAGTTTAGTGAGGTTTATGTACCCTTTTGTGACAGTTTTGATTCCCGACACTTAGGAAAGCATTCAGGATCATTTAACCATATTTCTGTATGATATTAAATTGTTTAAATGCTGAATTTTGCTGAATTCTACAGAATTCTGCAGTGTATGTGAGTTTTAGGCACTTTCCAGCACTTAAACTATCACTAGGAAGACAGTTTCATGATCTTTCCCTTCCTACACACTATACTAGTGTAACTCTTGGTTTCTGGCTCATTCTGTGTCTCAATACCATGTCTGTCTATGTACTGAACTCCGTCAGCACTTTTTTGATTTATCGGATAACTGTGCTAGCTTTGTTTCGTGCATCGTTTGAATCAATAAAGTTGGCATGCAACAATGTTATGTTATTTGCAATATATGATGCACATGTATATATGATAACAATAATCAGAAAACATTTATGACATAAATGTTAAATCAGCACAGTCATTAAGCACTAATTACTGTTTAATACTTGTACGGATGCATGCAAATTTGACAGTTGTCACAGTGAGTTTACATATCCAAATTATAAACTATTTGATCCAAGGAAAAACTTTCTAATTATGTGTTTATTATCAAAACATCCATATAATTTTATGAAAGTCATTTTATTTCCTTAATAAAATCCGAGGGTCATCCGTCGCAAGCGTTTCCCAAAAACCTTCGAACAAAAGCATCTTCCCAAGTTTACATATTAAATTGATAGCATCATATGTTCAGACTCGTAAGTTTGAAAGACATTACGAGCTATATATTAACAATGAAGGTATAATCAAAGCTAGACAATAAAAGAATATCAATTCGTCGCTTGACTTGACACGGAACTACCGGTCACGACGGGGTGGTCAACTTAATAGATCTATCAACAATTCCACGCGTGCAATACTTAAATGATTAAACGACAATATTTGCACATGCGCCCATAATGGGCCATCTATAATGTTTGCCTCATGGACAATATATATATATATATATATCCCACTAATACTGATAAATAATATGTTGTGTTGTACGAATTCCTCGAAGTCCCCACCGAGACATAAGCCTATATCCGATACTTATTCTCTTGAGATCAACCAAATTCGTCCCAACTTTAGATTTAAGCAATTTTAAATCTACACGGTCGTTTTCTCCCAAACACCGTTTTAAAACCTGTTTCTCCCCGAATCATATTTATTCATCAAAACCGTTTCTACCCGAAATATATTTATATCATCAAAACCATATATTTTCCACGAAAATATACACTTAATATAATCAAAAGGTATGTTTTATTCAAAAACATCTTTAATCCTTTTTAAGGAGTGTTCTTCCCCCAAAACATATACAAAACAGTAAAAAGAGGGGTTTTGGTGACACTTACCTTTGAGTACGTAATTATATTAGCGCAATACCATAATTGATCTACACGTCCTAATTTCCATAGGCACGATTTAATAATCAACAATTCACAAAATACCTAAGTTTCTCCAATACTTAGAATTTTTCACATACTTTAAGACTTTCCCGAAAAGTCATTATTTTCTATTATGTTGGCGTATATATATATAGGGAGGAGCTCATGCGAGAACCATCTTTATTGTGAGAACCGCGAGAACCAATGTGAACACAACCTAAAATAGCTAAAAAAACCTAACCCCCACCCCCCCCCCCCCAAAAAAAAACCTAACCCCCCCCCCCCCCAAGCTAAATGCTAAAAACTAAAACCTAAAAAAAACCTAACCCCCCCCCCCCCCCAAAAAAAAAAAAAAACCTAAACCCCCCTCCCCGACCCCCCAAAAACCTAAACCCCCCCCCCCCCCCCAAGCTAAAATGCTAAAAACTAAACCCCCAAAAAAACCTAAAAAAAATCTAAAATTTTTTTTTTGAATTTTTTAATATTTTTTATAAAAAAATCGCTACTTTTCGAATAAAAAAAATTAAAAAAAAATTTTTTTTTTGGCTTCGAAAAGTAGCGATTTTTTTATAAAAAATATTAAAAAATTAAAAAAAAAAATTTGTGTGATTTTTAGCTATTTTTAGGCATTCTTGGTTGTGTTCACATTGGTTCTCGCGGTTCTCGCAATAAGAGGTGGTTCTCGCATGATCTTCTCCCTATATATATATATATATATATTATAAGAACTTTGCGACTTGAACGATTTTATTGGTGACCCTTATTATGTTATATCCGTTATCACACCCGTTTATAAGCAATATATCTACGATTTGCGCGTCGTAATATATATACATAAACGTGACATATAATTAATATCGTAATACGCGTAATCTCGTCAACTTATACATTTTATCATTTTTAAAGCATTTATTCATGAAATAACTTAATAAGTTAACATGTGTATCATTTTCATGCTCGACAAATAAGTTACACATTTAACACGACTTTACCGATATTATAATTCTAAACACACAAGTGTACATGCATAGTCTTAATCCCCGCTATCATGTCAACACTTAACATATCATCATACACATATTCTAAATCATATAACACATTGTAACACATAAGGTTCACCCATGAATAACCCATTCTAGTGTACATTGAAAAACACGTATTTTAGTGATTCGGTAACGTTTTCGGGCGTCGAAAGTCACGCATGACTAACCAAACACCAAGGATACTTAATATAAGTTAAAATACTTATATTTATATCAAAAATATCAGTTTACTTACTGATCTAAAATAGTTTTATAAAAATCCTCCGAAAAGCCGATTTTAACCGTTTTACTGCATAGTTTTTGCATCAAACATTACTATAACCATCCCAAATCGTAATGGTTTGATATTTTAACATAATTCATGTTATTTACTGAGTAAAATGGTGCTCGTACTCATGACAACTCAGATTTCATGCAAAGCACATAAATCATACAAGTTTCATCCAACCTATGACAAAGTTTCCTATCATTATAACACTTAAAATAATAAATTTTATTAGTGTTCATAATCAGATTCAAACAAAATTTGTCATATCATAATATTTTTATCATCTCTTAATCATAAAATTCTCATGCAAGCTCATGTACAAGTTTCTAATGCATGTCATCATATTATCATCGTTTCACATGAACTAAATGCATCTATACCCATCTTAAATTCATGTTCAAATATTCAAAGACATCCTCATCACATCATCATCATCATGTTAACATAAATGCAAGATTCAATCTATTAATGAACATATGACAAAATTTCCCACATGCATGTATACATACATGACACATACACACACATGTGAATACAAAATACAAAAAATCACTTTTAATAACATTCTTTAATCATAGAACTTTCTAATACATCAACCTTTAATCATGCATGCATCAAATTTTGCATATATCAAATCATCAAAATCAAGTAACATCAAAAATTCAATCTCTAATCCATACACACTAATATTTTCGGCCATATCAACATACACACTAGTTCCATTTTAAATTTTGTATAAAAACCCATTTATTTTAGTTTCAAGTTTGTGAAATATCCCAAGAATCAAGAGAAACCTTCCAACGTCATAAACATCACCAAGAATCAAGAGTATGTTTTTAAAAAGTAAATTTTTATACCTTCAAGATTCAAGTGGGTTTTTGATAAGATTTTTGATGTTTGGAGCTTGTTTCCTCTTGTATTCACCTTGGAAACTTTCTTGGATCTTCAAAATAACTTGGAAACTTCTTGAAATGTGCTTGGTTCTTACAAGAAAGCTTAAAATTTTTGAAATTGGTAGTGTGAAGGGGGTGTTCGGCCGAGACTAGAGGTGGGAGGAGATGAAGATTTGTTTTGAGTGTGTTTGAGACAAGTTTGAGTGTTTATGTTGCCATAATCCTTTGTGAAATTCTCAAGATTCAACACATTGCAAGACCCAAGGAGAGGTGGCCCTATAAGCTGCCACATATGTCTCTCTCTCTCTCTCATATACATACGATGACACACACACACACACATATATATATATTAGGCGTTAAACTGGTATTTTACTGATCACCGAGTATTTTAACTAGCGTTTTAATCCAAGGCGTTTTAAATTATTTTTGTCACTGTATAAAAATAAACTCACTGTACTATTACTAAATACTTATCAGTTGCCTCGACTGGCTGCGTTGACAATATTTTGTTAGATACGCGCAGTATCGCGCGATACGTGCTTAAACTCGAAAAATAGAGTTTCTTAGTGTGTTAATTTATTTTTCCTCCCGAACATGAATAAAAATACCATTTTAATCATAACGGAATATTTTTAGGATTTTAACATTAATTGGGCGGTCACCGACATTTGTTTCGCATTTTGTTCGTTACGCGATAAGCGTTTTTCTTATTATTGCCAACATAATTTTTAACCATGTTTGGATTTACCAACACATCAAATACTACATATAAACACCAATATCAATATAATATAGCCTTTTATTTATTCATGACATGTGTTACACTTGACACGGTGCAGCTCAAAATAGCGGGCTGTCACACGATAAGATTCACTTGAATCGTATCGGATGTAATAACTGTTGGTGCATATTTGTGAAAACAGCTTAGATTTAGTCTTTGGGTATCTTGTAATTAGTAAAACGATAAACGGTTAGTGGGTTGTCACACCCCGACTCGCAGCGGAAGACAATCGCAGGGTGCGGCAGACACATGGCACTCCTCATAATTTAAAAACATTACATTACATAAAACAGGAGCATCGGTTACAACGTCTAAGAATTATCACATTACAAACCATATATTAAAAGCGGTACTACAAGCCATTATAGCTTTTATTATGCTACGTCCGCCTACTAGATCCTTCCATACGCACATCTTCACTCCTGTTTCATTTTACCTGAAATGCATGTTAGTTTTTAAAAAGGTCAGCTAAACGATGCCGGTGAGTTCCACTGGTTTGGTTGTTTCGTTTCAAAATGTATCAACATATTTAATTGCAGATATCACGGTTCATAGATGGAATTACACGAGTGTCACAAATGAAACCTAGACGGTTTTAATCGTACCGTGTCACACAGACACTTAATCGCACCACCTGCATCATACATAGTTTAATGCCCTCGGGTAGTTATGTCTAACAACATAACCTGGTTAGGACGCATGCAGTTGCCTGGCTGCCGGCCGCACCTGTCCGGCGACAACTGGGTTTGTCAGACCAATAGTACTGTCCACTGCCCACGGCTTACGTTAATCACTTGTATCGGGGCTAATATCGTGTGTTAGATAATTCACATCATAGCAAGTTTGAGCAATTAACACAGTTTGTAACATGCAATTCACCCCAGAAAACAGGAAAACAGTTTAAAAGTGGGGGAAGGGAACTAACTCACAGTGCAAATAGTAGTCTCGGCTAAAGAGTGTTTAATCAACGAAATCAGCTTTAATAGCACACATGCAAGTAAGGACTCAAATCAGTATCTAAGTCGGTAATGGTTATAACTTGGATTTGGTCAGGAGTTTTCACCCCGGATTGAGTCTATAGGACAAAGGTATGGTGATGGAGGTCAGGGTAGTATTAGTTTTTAGTTTGGCTTCCGGGCACCGGTTCGCGTGCCAGTCAATGTCAGTAGTTTAACGTGTTCGGATAATGGTACAAGAATACCAATAGTGCCAACACGTTTTTATTTAAGAATGATTAATTTTTCATTAAGGGAGTTTGGGTGTTTGGGGAGTCCAGGTTGCCCAATTTTGAGTTTCCGTTTCCACCGTCGGGGATTACCCGAAATGGTATTGGACACACCCCGAGTGTCCAATCTGCCCTGGAATCTCCCGGAATACTCCCCATGTTTCCATTATAGTATTTGTCGGGTTGGGTCAGTTCCCAGTTCCGGCAGGATCGTTACACGGTAAACTGCCGAAATTGATTTAAAATAACCCATTTTTAATCCCAAATATTCCCATTTTATCTATAATTTAAATAAAATTCTGAAATTTTTTATATAACTCAGTAAAAATCTGTAGAATACGGGAAAAATTTCTGGGAATTTATTTTGGCAATCTACTTGTCTAAATAAACTATTTATAAAGCCATATTTAACCACATAATTAATATTAATTACCATCATTGATCCAAAAATTCCCAAAACATTCCTGGACATCCCTTATGTTTTCAGAAACATCTCCAAAAATTTTAAGATTTTTCTGATTTCGTTTCGGTGCGTTTCCGGCTACCGAAAATTCGCAAAAACGTGGATTTTTAACCCAAATCAAAACTCAGCAAATTGACTCCGAATTTTCCCATAACATTCCTCATATTTTCCTTAGTGTCTCTGTAAAATTTGGTGATTTATTTAATCCGTTTGGTATTTTTTTTTCCAGAATTCTTTTGGTAAAACAGTCAAATTTCACCAAAAATCGTAGAAAATTTCAAAAATTCTAAAATTTACGTGAACCTTCCTGACAGTACCCTTCATCACCACACCAAATTTCAGCTCAATCCAAGTATGACGGACCAAGTTATAGTCCGAACAATATTCTGCCTAGTCTAGATTCAAGTTTCGGGTCATATACCTAGCGATTCCTTCGATTCCGAGCGTTCTTTGTGAGTCCAGAAGTATGTGTGGGCTAAATTTAGTACCTACAAATCAATTACAATCCAAATATGCTAGAACTTAGATCAATCAAGCTTTATTTCATTGTTTTTCGGTTAATCGACTAGTTAAGCGATTTCTGTCGAATCGGTGTTGATTAGGGTATCAAAACCCAAAGATTTATAACCATGGCAGCCATATAACACCAGGGTATTCATATGGTGTTCATATTCAGCCCCAAAACTTGTTTAAAACTCCAAAATTCATGGACAAAAATTGGTTTTCACGGCCTAAACCATGTTTAATCAAGAAACCAAGCCTAAACACTTAAAGATTTGAGTTAATACCTTGGATTTGTTGAAGTATATGGTGAAATCAGCTGAGAAAAAGTGAAGGGGAAGCAGAATTTTGGGGATTTTTTAGTGAAATTTAAAAGAAAAAAAAATGAAATATATATATATATGGGGGGTGGTGGCGGTTTGGGTGGGCCCCCTTAGGGCCACCTCGTGCTTCGTTTTGAGCGCTAAAATATGATGTTTATCTTCTGTTGAGTGTTTAGGTTCGTTTACGGGTCCTGGGCGCGTTCTCGATTTGCGTGACGGACTCCGTTTCGCGCGTAATTAGTGTTAAAAGACTCGGTTTTAAAAATCATGCATAACCGTCTTGTAATCCGAACCCAATTACGTTTTAATCATAAAAGACTCGTATTAGGGTGGTTTAAATGTTTTTAAGCTTGATCGATGGTTCCTTGCACGTTTGATTGCCTTATGTTATTCCTGAAACGAAAGCGTTTCCCTAACCGGGAAGCTGCTTCGTTTTGCGTGCCCGATCTCTTATTAGCTTCAAACCTTATGTCACAGTCTAAGGCACAAAACTAAGTTGTTCCTGGAACTCGAAATCTTAAATGATGCTACCGAGAACCTAATAATCAATGTCAAAGGTTTAAAGCGCTGTTAAACGGAACACTCCCGTTTAACACGTGTTTCAATGCTACGGACACCAACTTCGCACTGTTGGCACTTATTAGTGTCATGTCAGTCATAACGTGTTCTTGGATTCCTCCGAGACATAACAGATATCATTTAATCAAGCATATAAGTCACACATGTTTTTAGGGTTTTCGCGCAATTAAAGTGTTAAGTGTGCTTTACAGTTTTGGACCGTTTAGGGTGTACCTGGTTTCGTCGTGAGTGTCACAGTCTCCCCTGGTTTAGAAATTTGGTCTTCCCGTCTAATATTTCTACCGGTTCCTCCACAAAGTGGAGTTTGTCTTCAATGTGCACATCTTCTAATGATATAATAACTGCTTCATCCGTGAGACATTTCTTTAAGTTGGATACGTGGAAGACATCGTGAATTGTGCTCAGTTCATGTGGTAATTTCAGTTAGTATGCTACAGATCCAACCTTGGAAATAATTTCATACGGCCCAATGTATCTCGGAGCCAACTTTCATGTCTTGCCAAACCTAATCACTCCTTTCCACGGTGACACGTTTAACAGTACTTTGTCACCTACTTCAAACGACAACGGTTTCCTGCGAACATCGGCGTAACTTTTCTACCGATCTCGGGCCGCTTTCAATCTACTTTGGATCTTATGCACCTTGTCTGTCGTCTCTTGAATTAGTTCAGACCCCGTAAGTTGAGTATCACCCACTTTCGCCCAACAAAGTAGCGATCTGCACTTCCGGCCATATAGTGCTTCGTACGGTGCAACTTGTATGCTACTATGATAGTTGTTATTGTAAGAGAATTCAATGAGGGGAAGGTGCTTATCCCAAGTTCCTCCAAAGTCTAGGGTGCAAGCACGAAGCAGATCCTCTAATGTCTGGATAGTTCGTTCTGATTGGCCGTCGGTCTGGGGATGGTAAGCCGTACTCAGGTCTATTCTAGACCCCAAAGCTTCTTGTAACTGTTGCCAATAGTGTGAAGTGAAATGACTATCACGGTCTGAAATGATTGCAACTGGTACCCCATGTCTAGCCATAATTTCATTCATGTAGATCTCGGCCAACTTCTCGGTGTTGTAGGTAGTACAAATCGGAATAAAGTATGCCGATTTGGTTAGTCTATCTACTACTACCCAAATCACATTATGACCTCGGGGTGTTTTTGGAAGGTGGGTCATGAAATCCATCGTGATTTGCTCCCATTTCCATTGAGGTATTTCGGGTTGCTGTAACATTCCCGAGGGTTTCTGGTATTCTGCCTTTACCCGGGCACAAGTCAAGCATTTGCTCACGTACTCTGCTACGTCCTTTTTCTTACATGGCCACCAATAAAATTCCTTAAGGTCGTGGTACATCTTGTCTGTACCGGGGTGAATAGAGTACTTAGATTTATGAGCCTCATCCATAACCAGGTTACGTAGGTCATGGAGAGTAGGAATCCATACCTTATTTTTGAAATACAACACTTCATCCAGTTTCCTCACAAAATTCCCTTCATTTCCGTGTAAGTTTTCGCTATTTAGTTGGCCTTCCTCCAAAGCTTCCATTTGAGCATTACGAATCTGCTCTTTAAGACTGGTTTGAACAATCATCCCAAGAGCTCGCACTCTGAGTGGCTTTACTCAGTCTTTTCTACTCAAGGCATCGGCTACTACGTTAGCCTTACCTGGATGGTATTTTATTTCACAGTCGTAATCGTTCAATAGCTCCACCCATCTGCGTTGTCTCATATTTAGCTCCTTTTGATCGAATATATGTTGGAGGCTCTTGTGATCTGTATAAATTGTACATTTCGTGCCGTACAAGTAATGCCTCCAGATCTTAAGTGCAAAAATCACTGCGCCCAGCTCCAAATCATGCGTCGTGTGATTCTTTTCATGTACTTTTAATTGTCTAGACGCGTAAGCAATGACCTTGTTTCTTTGCATTAGGACACATCCGAGCCCTTGCCGAGATGCGTCACAATATACGACGAAATCATCATAGCCTTCGGGTAACGACAGGATTGGAGCTTCACATAAATTTTTGTTTTAACAGCTGAAAAACTGTTTCTTGTTCTTCGCCCCATTCGTACTTTCGATCTTTATGTGTCAAGGCAGTTAAGGATTGAGCAATGTAAGAAAAATTTTCAATAAAGCGACGGTAATATCCAACCAATCCCAAGAATTGGCGTATCTCTTTTGGAGACTTAGGCGCTTGCCAATTCTTAATAGCTTCGATCTTACTAGGATCAACATGAATCCCTTGTTGATCTACCACATGTCCTAAAAATTGCACCGCTTGTAACCAGAAGTCACACTTTGAAAGCTTGGTGTACAACTTCTCTTTCCTCAATATCTCTAGTATGGCTCGTAGATGGTGCTCATGTTCCTTTTTACTCATGGAATAGATTAAAATATCGTCAATAAAGACTATGACGAATTTATCTAGATATGGTTTACAAACTCGGTTCATGAGGTCCATAAATACCGCGTGTGCGTTGGTTAACCCAAAGGGCATAACCAGGAACTCATAGTGACCGTACCGAGTTCGAAAGGCTGTTTTAGGGATATCTTCCTCTTGAACTTTCACTTGATGATAACCGGATCTAAGATCGATTTTGGAAAAGTAACAGGCTCCTTGAAACTGATTAAATAAATCATCGATTCGTGGAAGAGGATATCGATTCTATATGGTAACCTTGTTCAGCTCCCGATAGTCAATACACATCCGAAAGCTTCCATCCTTTTTCTTCACAAATAACACTGGTGCTCCCCAAGGTGAATAACTGGGACGGATAAAACCTCGATCTAGCAGTTCTTGTAACTGGGATGATAGTTCTTGCATCTCTGAAGGTGCTAAACGGTAAGGTGCTTTTGCAATTGGAGCTGCTCCCGGTATTAAGTCGATACGGAACTCGACTTGCCGATTGGGTGGCAACCCGGGCAATTCATCGGGAAACACATCTGGGTAATCACACACTATTGGGATATCCTTAATACGTTGTTCTTCTGGTTCGGTCGTCTTTACACTTGCTAAGAACACATCACATCCTTGACGTATACATTTCAACACTTTAAGGTGGGATATCAGGTTTAATATGCTACCAGACTTCTCTCCCTGTACCATAATAACTTCATCATTAGGAAAAGGGATCCTAACAATCTTTTGCTCACATATAATCTTCGCCTTGTACTTGGATAACCAGTCCATTCCCACTACTATATCGAAACTTTCGAGCTCTACCGGTAGTAGGTCAATAACGAATTGGTGGTCGTTAAGAATTAATGGACAATCACGAATGATTTGGTGACTAGTATAGGTTTACCGTTAGCAAGTTCTATGGAATAGGGACTTGTTAATTCAATAGCCGGCATATTTAATAGGGGTAAGAAATTAATGGAAACGTAGCTCCTATCTGCGCCCGTATCAAACAATACTGAAGCATACTGATCAGAAATGAGAAAGGTACCTGTCACCACATTCGGATCTTGCCGTGCGTCACAAGACCTAAGTATAAAGGCACGACCTCGAGCTGCATTTGAGGGAGAAGCTTGGCCCTGCGTATTCTTTCCTGCTGACTGCTGAGCAAGCTTTAGGCAGTTTCTTTGGATGTGGTCCGTGCTGAGCACGGGGGTGGTAATCTGTTGCGCCGGTTGTTGGGGTCGCTGTTGCAGAGGTTGAGGCCTTGGGGTTTAGAAATGGTTGGGTTCCAACGGTGTCTTACAGTTTCGGGTATAATGCCCACTTTTATGGCACCTCGATCAGATCCCTGCTCGACATGCACCATAGTGGTGCAAAGTGCACTTGTTGCATTTTGGGGTTGTTCCTTTATAGCCACCAGAGTTTCCCGTTGGTGTAGTCATGGAGTAGCTTTGACTAGTGGCTCTCCCCCTCTTCGGTATAGCTGCCCCCGCTCGACTACTTTCTGGGGCCTCTCTCTTATTTCTTGCCGGCTCTCCCGGCATTGTCAAAATCTTGCGTCTAACCATGTCGTACGTAACCGTGCCCGACCTAGCTACCACTCCGTGCATGGTCAGGTGCTCCACCGAATTAATGATGCTTCTCACTTCTGGGGCCAGTCCCCAGATATACCTCTCGATCCTCTTGGACTCCGGTCGAACCATATCTGGAAGTATACGTGCCAGTGCATTGAAACGGTTAGTGTAACCTGCATGGTCCGCACCTTGCATTTGCAGGTTCCAAAATTCATGTTCTAGCTTCTGAATTTCGTGAGCTGGGCAGAACCTGTCTCTCATTAGTATCTTTAAATCATCCCAATTCATAGCATTAATCACGTCCTGCCCGCGAGATTGCACAATAGCATTCCACGAGTTCAAAGCGTGGTCGGTAAAAGTACAAGTTGTATACTTTACCACACAGTCACCCGGAAAATTACTTATGTTAAGGACCGATTCCGACTTCTCGATCCATTTCACAAACCCGTTCGGTCCTTCAGTTCCCTTAAACTCCATCGGTTTGCACTCCATAAAGTGTTTATACGTGCAAACTGGCCTAACATTGCTGTGATCTCCCGGCCCTGGTTGCGGGTTTGGTTGTGGGTTCGGATTGATGTCGGCGTTAACCTGCGCCACGATAGTGGGGATAACGGCTTGAAGTTGTTATGCTATCAGTTGGGAAATTTCTGCCTCTGTCATTTGATGTACACGTTTCCGGGCCATTCTATTATAAACAATAAATATGTATGTATCAATGTCATATAGTTAATCATCACTTATCACATTTTCAGTTACCACATACCACACAATTTCATTACACATCACATAATTTCATCACACCCATAGATCCACGACACATATAGTCAAAAGCATCGTCATGTATATATAATATCATCGTCATACAATCGTCAAAATTTTCATATAGACTTAACCCAAAAGGGTCAGTGCTTAAATGTGCGGTCAAAACTGGTCACTAAAGTGACATACATGCATCATACCCCATGACACAAACTACGAGAGTTGAAAATACTACGGCTACATCCCTACCTCGACATAGGCGTAGCCCAGTGCTTGGTAGGATGTACAAAAGGTACATCATCTCTATCTATACTAGAAAGAAAATCATACTAGGAACGCCACATCCACCACGTCAACCCTGCAAAACCTGCTACCAAACCTATAGTAGTGCCAATACATCCATACACTAAAGCTCGAAAATGATCCTGCTCATGATGGACGTATCCCATACCCTGCTGTAAGGCAATGATCTCCTGCTGCAAGACGGTCAAGTAATCTCGCATAGACCTCCGTTGCTGCTCATCCTCATCGCGTGCCATACTTAATAACGAAATTTGCTCAAACAGGAACCTCATCAGGCTGCTCTCAGTGATGGGAGCAGGCACCTCCTGAGGAGGAACTGGTATGCCCCAAACAGGTGGGGAAGGCTGCCTAAATGGCTGGGAAGGGCCACCATGCTCGTAAGTGTGATAAAGGTAAGGGTCCTCCCTAGGTGGGGTAAGAAAACGAGCAGTAAAGTGCTGCTGGGTCCCTATGGGTGTGGGTATCAAGCGAACAGGGGAAATAGGTGGGGTAAAAACAGGCCCAGTGACAGGTACCCTTCGACGAGCCGTCTGTCGGGGGCGGACAAGGGGTACCTCCTGAGAACTAGGTGAGGAGGGAGTGTATTTACTAGGAGTGGAAGGGGTATAAGGGTCGGGGGGAGTCTCGGGTGTAGGTAACCTAGGGCTACTGGCCCCCACTCCCAATGCCCCGTGGCGGGAGTAGGGCTCCTAGGAATAGGTCCTACTGGGATAACGACATCCGGGGTACCAGTCATGCTCCGAGGAGCTAGTCAGTTGGTGAGATGGGGAACGGTAGGCGCTCGAGGCCTCCCCTACGCGCCTAGTAGGGGGTCTAGAGGGATAAACAACACAACAGTACCCGGACTCATCCGGCGAGTAGCCCTGGGGCAACAGAGGCATCTGTGGATCCTCCTCAGGATCGGTCTCCATATGAGAAGTCGTCTGGCGACTCGAATGACTCGACATAGTACCTGTAAAGGAAAACAACATCTAACACCGATTCTATCGACTGGCATAACCGAAAATAAACAATCCACAGAGGTACACATAAGCACGTATTGCACACAACTTTAATTTTAGTTTTAAAAATTTTTCCACCACAGTTAAGTTAGCATGGCATCTCAGTTCTCTCTTCTCTCTCCGTAACGTTTCCGGAATGGCCAAGTACCAGCAGATAAATTATTGTGTTCCGGACCACAATAATTTATTTGCTTGACAAGACCACCCCGGTAGTAGCCATGCCACTCCGGCACTAGAGGTTCTCAGGGTGAGGAGTTAACTCAGGATTATAGTCTAGGTTCTCTTAGGGATATCTACATTGCTATAACCGATGGCTGTGATACCATCTTCTGTCACACCCCGACTCGCAGTGGAAGACAATCGCGGGGTGCGGCAGACACATGAAACTCCTCATAATTTAAAAACATTACATTACATAAAACAGGAGCATCGGTTACAACGTCTTAGAATTATCACATTACAAACCATATATTAAATGAGGTACTACAAGCCATTATAGCTTTTATTATGCTAGTCCGCCTACTAGATCCTTCCATACGCACATGTTCACTCCTGTTTCATTTTACCTGAAATGCATGTTAGTTTTTAAAAAGGTCAGCTAAACGATGCCGGTGAGTTCCACTGGTTTGGTTGTTTCGTTTCAAAATGTATCAACATGTTTAATTGCACATATCACGGTTTATAGATGGAATTACACGGGTGTCACAAATGAAACCTAGACGGTTTTAATCGTACTGTGTCACACAGACACTTAATCGCACCACCTGCATCATACGTAGTTTAATGCCCTCGGGTAGTTATGTCTAACAACATAACCGGGTTAGGACGCGTGCAGTTTCCTGGCTGCCGGCCGCACCTGTCCGGTGGCAACTGGGTTTGTCAGACCAATAGTACTATCCACTGCCCACGGCTTACGTTAATCACTTATATCGGGGTTAATATCGTGTGTTAGATAATTCACATCATAGCAAGTTTGAGCAATTAACACAGTTTGTAACATGCAATTCACCCCAGAAAACAGGAAAACAGTTTAAAAGTGGGGGAAGGAAACTCATAGTGCAAATAGTAGTCTCGGCTAAACAGTGTTTAATCAACGAAATCAGCTTTAATAGCACACATGCAAGTAAGTACTCAAATCAGTATCTAAGTCGGTAATGGTTATAACTTGGATTTGGTCAGGAGTTTTCACCCCAGATTGAGTCTATAGGACATAGGTATGGTGATGGAAGTCATGGTAGTATTAGTTTTCAGTTTGGTTTTCGGGCACCGGTTCGCGTGTCAGTCAATGTCAGTAGTTTAACGTGTTTGGATAATGGTACGGGAATGCCAATAGTGCCAACACGTTTTTATTTAAGAATGATTAATTTTTCATTAAAGGAGTTTGGGTGTTTGGGGAGTCCCGGTTGCCCAATTTTGAGTTTCCGTTTCCACCGTCGGGGATTTCCCGAAATGGTATTGGACACACCCCGAGTGTCCAATCTGCCCTGGATTCTCCCGGAATACTCCCTGTGTTTCAATTATAGTATTTGTCGGGTTGGGTCAGTTCCTAGTTCCGGCAGGTTCGTTACACGGTAAACTGCCGAAATTGGTTTAAAATAACCCATTTTTAATCCCAAAGATTCCCATTTTATCTATTATTTGAATAAAATTCTGAAAATTTTTATATAACACAGAAAAAATCTGTAGAATATGGTAAAAATTTATGAGAATTTATTTTTGGCATTCTACTTGTCTAAATAATTATTTATAAAGCCATATTTAACCACATAATTAACATTAATTACCATCATTGATCTAAAAATTCCCAAAAAATTCCTGGACATCCCTTATGTTTCCAGAAACATCTCCAAAAATTTTAAGAATTTTTGAATTTCGTTTCGGTGCGTTTCCAGCTACCAAAAATTCGCAAACACGCGAATTTTTAACCCAAATGAAAACTCAACCAATGGACTCCGAATTTTCTCAGAACATTCCCCATATGTTCCTTAGTGTCTCTGTAAAATTTAGTGATTTATGAATCCGTTTGATATTTTTTTCCAGAATTCTTTTCGTAAAACAGTCAAAATTTCACCAAATATAGTAGAAAATTCCAAAAATTCTAAAATTTTACGTGGACCTTCCTGACACTACCGTTCATCACCACACGAAATTTCAGCTCAGTCCAAGTATCACGGACCAAGTTATAGTCCAAACAATATTCTGCTAGTCTAGATTCAAGTTTCGGGTCATATACCTAGCGATTCCTTCGATTCCGAGCGTTCTTTGTGAGTCCAGAAGTATGTGTGGGCTATATTTAGTACCTGCACATCAAGTACAATCCAAATATGCTAGAACTTAGATCAATCAAGCTTTATTTCATTGTTTTTCGGTTAATCGACTAGTTAAGCGATTTCTGTCGAATAGGTGTTGATTAGGGTATCAAAAACCAAAGATTTATAACCATGGCTGCCATATAACACCAGGGTATTCATATGGTGTTCATATTCAGCCCCAAAACTTGTTTAAAACTCCAAAATTCATGGACAAAAATTGTTTTTCATGGCCTAAACCATGTTTAATCAAGAAACCAAGCCTAAACACTTAAAGATTTGAGTTAATACCTTGGATTTGTTGAAGTATATGGTGAAATCAGCTGAGAAAAAGTGAAGGGAAGCAGAATTTTGGGGATTATTGAGTGAAATTAAAAGAAAAAAAAATGAAATATATATATATATATATATATATATATATATATATATATATATATATATATATATATATGGGGGGTGGCGGTTTGGGTGGGCCCCCCTAGGGCCACCTCGTGCTTCATTTTGAGTGCTAAAAGATGATGTTTATCTTCCGTTGAGTGTTTAGGTTCATTTACGGGTCCTGGGCACGTTCTCGATTTGCGTGACGGACTCCGTTTAGCACGTAATTAGTGTCAAAAGGCTCGGTTTTAAAAATCATGCATAACCGTCTTGTAATCCGAACCCAGTGATGTTTTAATCATAAAAGACTCGTATTAGGGTGGTTTAAGAGTTTTTAAGCTTGATCGATCGTTCCTTGCACGTTTGATTGCCTTATGTTATTCCTGAAACGAAAGCGTTTCCCTAATCGGGAAGCTGCTTCGTTTTGCATGCCCGATCTCTTATTGGCTTCAAACCTTATGTCACAGTCTAAGGCACAAAACTAAGTTGTTCCTAGAACTCAAAATCTTAAATGATGCTACCGATAACCTAATAATTAATGTCAAAGGTTTAAAGCGCTGTTAAACGGAACACTCCCGTTTAACACGTGCTTCAATGCTACGGACACCAACTTCGCACTGTAGGCCCTTATTAGTGCCATGTCAGTTATAACGTGTTCTCGGATTCCTCCGAGACATAACAAATATCATTTAATCAAGCATATAAGTCACACATGTTTTTAGGGTTTTCGCGCAATTAAAGTGTTAAGTGTGCTTTACAGTTTTGGACCGTTTAGGGTGTACCTGGTTTCGTCGTGGGTGTCACACGGGTTTAGCTTTGTAATAGTGAAATAAAAGATTTTGGGCTAAATAAAACCCACATTGGGTCAAGGGGGGACGAATTGGGCTTTGCCCATGTAGGAAACCCTAGCCCATGTTGCAACCTTGTGTTATATAAACAAGGCTTTGCATTAGGGTTTAGGTTTGTCAGCCAAAATAGCTTTTTAGAGGAAACTCATAAGAGCATTAGAGGCTTGGACAAATTAGGGTTTTGATTGATTGTAATACTCATGTTTGATAATCAATAAAAACCCGGTTGATAGTAATTTATGTTTCTACTCGTTTCGGTGATATTCTGATCTAGAGGATTCCGCACTCTAGATTGGATTGATGATTCTGTGACGATCCGTACGAATCAGGGGACCTACAATTGGTATCAGAGCATTAGCCCCTTGAAGAGGCTCAGTTCAGAATTGGTGGCTGCAAAAACCTGAAGATTTTCGGAAATTTTAAACTGAAAAATTAGGGTTTTTGAAATTTTTGAATTTCTGATAATATTCTGCGATTTTGTTTGTGTTTGATCAATTTGTGTGTTTGATTTTGCTGATTTGGAGGTTTTCGGGACAGTTTTTGTGTGATTTCTTGAGGAATTTTGGCTAGAAACATTTGAAGATTCGAAGACTGTTCTTCGTGTTCTTCATATTTTTCGAAAATATTACTGATCTTTTGCTTCTTGATTTTGCTGGAAACTGTTAAAAGGATCTGGAAAGCTTCAAAATTTCGAACAGATTGAGTTTCCGAATTTTGTCACACCCCGATATTTCCACGGATTACCGGTGGGGAGTATCCTGACGTAGTTGATATCATCATAGTCAAACAACACAATATATAAATGCATAGCGGAAGCAAAAGATAAATATATTAAAATCCAAATATAAAGTAATATCAAAGTATTACAACGGAAAGTAAAGGATCCACAGACGGATCAAATAAAAGGAAAAACTGTTCAACAGACTTTAGACGCATGGAACTTGCAAGATTCCTTATTAATGCCATGAGCTTCCAGCCAATTACGTTCAGTACCTGTCACTTAATCTTTTTGGAAAATACGTCAGTTTACACAGGTAAATACAATTAACCGACTCATTTGAAAAAGGAGTTTAAGAAAATTGATTTAGATGCACCAGGTACAACATATCTTCTATAACTCGGGACAATTATATAAATAATCTTGTATACAAATTTACATGTTCGTTGTACATTCAGGGACCGATGTAGAAACCGAGTCAAGATTAACAGACACACCACAAGTATAAGCCCACAAGAGAGTGAGATACCGTTTCCCTTAAGCGACGATCAGGTGTATGCCTACACCCAGTGCTTAAGGCGTGGCCATTTTATAATACAATGATGTCAAGGATATCCGGGACATGGTCATTAACCTCTAAAGGCTTTTATTTCAAACAATACAGATTAAAGCGGGTTACCTCAATAATTTAATCACAATACCACTAAATATCCAATACCCGACCAAGCGGTATTATTATAATACCGTATCCCAAGCCCGTATAGGGAAAATAAGTTAAAAGTATTTACCTGAGCTAGCAATGCAATTTATACTCAGCCGTATATTCTAATCAGCAAGCACAAGTACTTCTACTGGGCTCTCAATCTGGAACGAAGGTTTTAATAACCTATTAGAATCCTAACGGGTCTTTAATTAAGCCTTGACTTAGACCGGTTAGTTTTCAAAGGAAGATACGGTTCAAACGCATAATAAGCGAAGACCGGTTTAGAATGTGGTTTTGACCCGACAAGCTTGTATGCTTGTTTAATATGGGTAACTTAAACACACTCTGGATTTTGAGACAAAAATGATATGGTTTGACCCGTTTCGGCTAATATATGCAAACTAGTTACATAAGCCGATCCGAACGCGAAAAGTGCGTAACGAGTAACCAAATGAATCATATGCAAGTTTCCTAAGTTAATATGCTTTAAATATGTTGTGATATCAGTAAGATACCTTTCATTATGCCCAAAACGAGTTTAATCTCAATTTAAGCCCCGTAGGGGTATTTTGGTCATTTACAAGGTTATAAAAGAGTTGGAACAATAATCTGAGTTAAACAACTTTTGCTTACTGTTAAAATATTATAATTTACCTAAAATATCAGTAGGTATCAACCCTTATATGTTTAAAATAGTTTTAGTACATACTATGCGTTAAAAACGCTTAAATAGGCGATTTTGAGCCATTTCCGGGTTCTATATAGAAAGATGATATTTTTATTATTCCAGAAGGTTTAAAATAATTTAGTTATCAAATAAAATCAGTAGCAAAAGGTTTGGGGTCAAAAAGATATGTAAAACTCATTTTATAGTCCAAAAGGGCAAAACCGACAGTTACGCTAATGAGCATAACTCTATGTTATGCTCAGCCTAAAATTAATTAAAATTCTTCAAAAATCCCAAAATATTATATTACATCAGTGGGTAAAAATTTTGATACCAAAAAGTGGGCTTAATTAGGCTATATGCTAATTATGTCGTTTAATCGCTAAAACGCTTTCTAGTTACGCTAATGAGCATAACTCTCAATCTACACCTCAAACTGATGTCAAATTTTGGGTACAAGTTTATAATTCAGTAACTACGGTTTCTACTCTTTTACATTTTTAAAAATCACGTTTTATGGTGAAAAGGGCATAATAGTCAACATTTAAACAATTAACGGAATCATGCATTTTAATTGGATAACTAATGAACCAAGGTGTATAATCACAGAGGGTTATACTAGCATGAAACCTGGTCCTAAGGAAGCTCTAAAGCTTTTCCAAACTCTACTAAAACGGGTCAGAACTGAAGTCAAAGCAAAAGTCAAAGTTTTGCGACTTTCGGTTCCGAACCGGGTCTAAACAGAAAATTGTCGGATCAAACATGCTTAGACCAGTTATTATACTTATTACCAAGTTACATGAGTGATAAAATAGGTTACATGCCTTCTACATTGATAATTATGCGTTAATTCGAAGATTAGCATTCTGTTGACTTTTTTCTAATCAACTTTGACACGACACATGGTCTAGTTAGAGTGGGAATCAGAGGGTGCCCTTTTAAGAGTTTATTGCCCACATAATTACCAACTTATAACTACCTTCAATTTGACTAATCATTGGACCACTTATGATTAATCGCTAAGTAAAACGCTAATTACGATGGTTTGACTTTTAGGCTAATAACTAAGCAAGACTTAAACAAGGAAGGTCAAGGGTACTTACAGGAGTCCTAAGCACTATTAGGGATGACTTGGGTCTGCTTTGGAACTCCAGAAGTCCTCACAAATGCAGATGGAATGAGTGATCACAATGTTGCAACATGAAGGGCCTTTTATAGTGTTCTTGATCCATTTTGATGATGACCACTAAGTCTAAGGGGTGATCCTGATCAATAACAAGTGCCCCTAAGTCCTAGGAACTATTAGGGGTCGCCCATGGATGTGAAAATATCTTCTTAAGTCGGTTACCAGCTCAAACAGCCAACTGTCCCGATTTTCTGCATCTGGGGACTCCTTACGGACCGTAAGGGTCGACCTTTACGGTCCGTAAGCCATTCATCAGGGCCAAAATTCTCTTGACCTTTCAATTTTCGAACGGGTAACTAGTGTATTACGATTTTGGGCCATTATTTTCAGTATGGGGCCTCTTGTTTGGGTCATGAACATTTTACACCACCTTGATATGATATAAGGTTTCCTTGGATCCTTTTTGAAAGTGCCGTAATGAGGGTTGTTGTGCACATCCTCGTAGGATCCCATTCTTATGTAATTCGAGTCAATTAGTGTTAGCATTTACCGGATTTGAGTATATCGGATGTTTATAATATATATTAGGGTCTTGGGATTCATAATGAGGTCGTTCAGAGGTGTTTAATTGACATGTCGACGCTTTAAATCCTACCATACATCTTTGACTAGATCCGGGTTTCTAACACTTTTGTCTTGTATGAAACGTGTCGTTATTTTATTGAACACGAATTTTCGAGGTGTTACATCCTCACCCCCTTAAAAGAAATCTCGACCTCGAGATTTGCTAAAGTAAGGGAAGTACCTTCTGCCTTATATTGGGCTTAATCTCTATAGTATATCTGGAGCTTTTCCAAGCTCCCTAGTTAACCTTTATAATGGGTACATGTATCCTTTTGGAGCTTCTAATCCTGTCGATCCTTAATCGACACAGGTTGCTCATCATATCTTAAATCTGCATATCATTATGTGATGGTGCTTTTGGACTTATTGGCGAAACACATCCTTCAGTCACTAGTGTGCAATGTATTGCGAGCTCCGCCAAGCTCCTTAAATAGGTTTTAGCTTATAAGCTACTTGATCTTGATACCTTCAATTTCTTTCGGATGATTCTATATATTCAGAGCTTAACTAGCCTGATAATTTAACAAATTTGGTACACCCTTCCTGGGTGATACCTTTTGTTGAACCTTATTCCTTGACAAGAATTTAGGAGGGTTGCTACTTTCATAAATTCTTGATTTTCTGCCGAATGCTGACAACTTACTGATGATTAGGGTTTTGTATGATCTTATTCGTTGTTTCCAATGCAACTTTCAGATCCTGATAAGTGGACTTCCCAAAGTCTCGTCCACCCAACGGATGTTTTGATATTTCATCTATTCAAGGTCTCCAAAGGAGCCACCTTGATACTTATATAGTAACCATTATGGAAAAGCTTATCTTAAGGTAAGATGGTTATTCCAACCATTGCTCAAAACTAATCTTAAGGAGTAGCTAATCCTTACAGTTAGTCGAATAAATCGACGATCCTGGGCAGCTGATGGTGAATCCTTAACTGTTGCCTGATTAGGGTTGCGGTAATCAATGCATAAACAAAATGAACCGTCTTTCTTATTTAACAATATCAAACTCTCAGAATATTGAGTTAGGCTATATGAATTCTCTATTTAAAACTTACTTAATCAGGGTTTTGATTTCTCCAATGACGGTACCAGCCGTTTAGGAAATTTCATAATGATATAGCCCTAAATGGGAAATAAATCTTAACTCTACTTGCTTCTTAGAAGGTAAACAAGGTAATCTCAAGAGAAAATTAAGGTACAAGGAGGTTACAGAGATTTTCCATATCTCAGGCTCTAGTTCATCCATCCTTGCTTGTGTCAAATAAGTGACACATTTGTGTTAAAATTCCACGAATTCCTTAATCGGGATCATTTACTTGGACAATTCTATTTTTAGATATCTTCTTTGAATACCATTAGCTGACTTTAGTACCCTATGATCATTGGGATATCTTTGCGGTTCCATGCATTAAACCTCCATACTGATCAGGCATGGAAGCAATCTATGGAACATATTAAGATACACCAATCCTCACATGGCGCTTTTGTCATATCATTGGGTATTCGCAATCGATAGAGATCAATAGATATCAATTACTTAGGGTGATGCTGTGACAACCCTCAAATTCCATGTATTCCGTACAATTTATTATTGATAATGAAAGTGCTTGACGACTGTGTGGAATTACTTAACTGCTTTCTGATGATCTGTGTTATATTTACATGCGCCTGTTAACACACTAGTAATGTACATAAAAGTCATTAGATAGTCCATTATAATTTCCTAAGTGTTAGAAATTAAAAACGTTACAAAAATATATGTATAAGACGCCTTACGGTACAATTAAACGCTTTAACGGAACAGTATCCGACAGGATAACCGGACGTTACCCGGGACACCAAATATTTGCCAACTACATTGTGTTATTATTTTTGGCTAGTTATGGTCCCCGTTTGCCATAACACCCACTAAAAAGTTACTAACTTATATCACCACCTTTCTTACATCTAACTAGTATTTATCATTCTAGTTACAATTTTTGCAAACATACCCCCCCCCCCCCCCCAACGATTTTAGTCCCCTTGTGGACCCACACAATCATCCTCCATTGCCTTATATATTTTGTGTAGATATTGTGAGATTGCTTGCTTATAGTAGTGGACATAATATACAAGTAATCTTATATGTATGGTTCCTTCTTACAAACAATCATTCACAATCACACTCAACCCTCACTTCACCTCTCTCTCTCTCTCTCATTTCGGTTCTACCACAACCGAAATCACACTCCACCATCTTCATCATTCATCTTCACCATTAACAAGTCCATACAAGCTTTGAAATTGATCCATGGAAGGTGCAACTTGAAGGGGTTTCAAAGGAGCATTGTTCTTGCTTAGTTTTTCACCTTTTCTCATCATATTTCTTCACTAGAGTTCATCCCTAGCTAGAGGCTAGTAGTAAGTCTCATTTTGCCTTGGTTCATCTTGTTCAAATTTATGATTTGTCGTATGATGTGTTGTTGTTTAAATCACTAAATTACAAGAATACTAGAAAATGTGAAACATGAGTTATGAACTAAAAGCTACATAAAAGTTTACTTATGTCTGAATCATGAAGCGGAATCTTGTTGGTTTGAGGGTTGGTTAAATCATACTTGATGTTTAAAATTTTTTTTCTTGTTAAACCCGTTAATCGGACACTTGTAACACGATTAATAACATTTAAACTTTAGAATAACATGCTGATGTACTTTTTCAGCCGCCTTCAACAGGCTGTAAACGGACTTTAATAAATCGAAAAACGGAATTTCTGAAGCCTAAATCGTGTCTTTTCGAAAAACGAAGAAAATGGCGCTGGAATTGTATTTTTCTGAGGTCGGTTACTATTTTAAAAGTCTGTTTTCGTGACAGCAGCTAAGGCTGATTTTTAACTGCAGTAAAATGGGTCATACGTTTTCAGTCACAACTTGAAGTCTAAACCGAACCAGCCCATGAAATTTTTATCAAAGATGGTCACTGATGTATTTGTGACCCCCCAACTGGAATTTCGACAAACGGACTTACAAGGAATTTTAGACGAATTATTCCGTAAACTGTGATCAGAATGTGACAAATCTGATCACAGTTCGGTAAACGATTTTCTATAAAATATTGGTAATGAAACGGACCCCGATATTTTTACACAATAAAACATGGAACGTTTAAGACATCCTGTAAAAATTTGGGAATTTTTGGAATAATTTAACTATTTTATTTAAATGTCCGAAAAACAGCCGGTTTTGAATATTAATGCTGAATTGACATAAGTTGTGACTTGCGTGTCTAAATGTCGAGTATGCCATCGGTGAATGATCTAACATGTATTATGTGTTACGTGCAATATCGTATGTTTGTTTATGAGTGGGGAATAGATGGGAAGTTTATATGGGCATAAATCGTTAAAGTGTGTACCTGTTATGTGGACGAAGTAATGTGCAAATAAACCATACGTAGGATACGTGTTATGCATGAGAAACTGATTGTTATCCGTACCTTATTAGGACGTGATTGACCGACCTTGACTGTTAACTATATTTGAGAATCTAACCGAGCAAACCGAGGTGAGTTCACACTCTTTCTAAGGCATGGGATTCCCAGGGGTTGGGAATGGGATTGAATAACTACTTGTACTATTATTACTATTAAACTAATTTTTTTCTGTCCTCGGATTGAAGGACACGTACGTAAAACCTACGTACACTCATACTTACTACTGTCCTCGGATTGAAGGGCACGTACGTAAAACCTACGTACACGATCATAAGACCATCAACTCTATCACTTTAAGTCCCTCATTTATCGACTTAATCACCGAGGCCTATGGCGAGTGGGTCATTAGTTAATAGCGCTATTAGGTTTAACAAACCTCACACCGTGCCAGTCGGACGGGCGTGTACTAATGGACTATGGGCAAAGGGTTAATACTGATAGACATTGACTTAGGGCACCTCTTACATTTTTCGTAGCAGTCGATACGCGTGGTCTAGTAACACATGGGAAACCCCCACTAATCTTCGCAAACATGTCAGAAAGACCGCGATACGAATTTATACGATACATGGTTTTCAAAACGAACAGATGATTTACGAAACGAATGCTATAACTAAACAACCAACTGTGAATTCACTCAACTTTGTTGTTGACTCGTTGTTACATGTCTTACAGGTCGCTAAATATTTGGAGCTTGCACGAGGAAGGAGTCGTTGTGGTGTGCGGACGGTTATGTCCAGTGTTTAATGTTTAAAACATTATGAACTTATTAAACCTATGTGTTGGACTTTAAACTTATGAACTGCGAACTTATGTTTTGAACTTACGTTTATGCTTCCGCTGTCTAAATTAAAAACTTGGTTAACTAGCTTTTGGTCACCAATCGTATTGTGGTTGTCTTTATTTACTTAAGTACGTTGTTCAGTATGATTGGTGACTCGATCCTGGTCACGTCACGCCTCCAAGCGGTGGAACTCCGCATGGTGGATTTTGGGGGTGTGACAGATGCACTCCATCTGGAGAGAGGGTACACTAGAATTTCATGTCTGAAGATTTTTTTTGACAGGAGTAGAAGAAATGGTTCCTATAATTTTCGCCTGTATGTTTTACCTTACACTTAATATCTAGGGTTCTCATGGAAGACTTTAATATTTTGTTATACTTACCATCTATGAAGGATTGATTGGTACCCGAATCAAAGCAGAACTCTTAGCGTTTATTCTACTTCATATTTTATGCTTAAGGTTCTAACAGGCAGATTTAATAACTTACAAAATTTATTCCATAATGACTTATCTGTACCTGAATTACACAATACCCTTTCATATACATCATGGATAAGGACGTACCGGTTATAACATTGTCATCTTATATGGCCTCTTTTGCATCCATCTGAGAGGCCTTAGCGTCAGTCTTCTCATCTCCTTCAAGCTTCTTAGCATACTTTGGGCAATTAGATTTGATATGCCCTTTCTCGTTACAGTTGTAACAAGTCGCATCTCCTATCTTCTGGCATTCCAATGTTTTATGCTCATTAGATTTGCAGATCCCACAAGCCCTGGGCTGCGATTGGGATTTTGATTCGAACCTGCACTTCCCATAATGGCGCTTCTTGCAGGTCTTGCATACTGGTTTCTGGTTGGACTTTTGTTTGTTCTTCTTCTTAGAGCTCTGGGAGTTATCTTCCTCCCTTTTCCTTTTTAGCTCATCTTTTGCATTTGAGGCATAAACAAGATCCTCCTTATGAGTAAGGAAATGTAGTCCTAGATAAAATTTGGAGCGAGTAGCATGGGGCTCCTTGAACTTTTTCACAGCCTTCTTCACAGCTTTTCCAACAGCTGCGTCTATCATAGTTTGAAGAACATCCTTGGAAATTCTAAGGTTCACAATTGTAGCATCATTGGCATGTGTCGCATCATTCATAACACGATCAACGACTGTCTTATCTGAGTTTGCCATACTCGATATTGGTTCCTAACACCAATAAAACAATTTCTTAGTTGCAATCCAACAACTGCTATTCTTCATCCTGATGGCCTTAACATATACTAACCATGGTTTCATTAAACCATACATGCCAATATAGCACTAACATTCTTAATGAACGTTATTTTAAAAATATATCAATATTACTTAGCCTAGGTCACAAAAGACCATCAATGGCATTTAAGGTTTGGATCTTATCCATCACCTTTTTGACAGGGGATCCAAATGTCACATCTATCTTTATTATATTGATGGATTTGGATAGCTTGAAAGCTTGCCATAAGGATATCAGAAAAGAGTGATTCCGAATAGATATAAAATATCGATCTAAGGTTTGTTGGAGCATTTTCTATAGTATCATCGGCCAATTTCTACTTCGCATTAAATGACTGGAGTCCTAATCGGGCGGAGACCACAGTTCTCAACGTTTATCGTTCATTATAGAATCATATTTGTCAGCTTTAAATAAATTTCTGCATAAACTGCTTGACAAGGAAAGGTACCTGCTATATAGTTATCATTCTGCACCAGCTCCTGGGCGTTCATCTGGAAGACTCATGCGTCTGTTTTCTTGGCCTCTTCGGGCTTCTTCTGATTCCTAGGGCAGTTGGTATTGATATGCCCCTTCTCGTTGCAACCATAATAGGTTGCGTCTTTCAACTTCTTGCAATCCAAGGTTTTATGTTCCTTAGACTTGCAAATCCCACAAGGTAGAGGCTGAGATTCAAATCTGCATTTCCTGAGGTGGTATTTCCGACAGGTTTTGCACCTAGTCTTCTCACCCGACTGCTGGCTGTCTTTCTTAAACCCGGAACTCTCCTTATCCACAGAGTTCCTCTTTGTCTTCCTATCGGAGCGATGAGAATTCTCATCCTCCCTTTTACGCTTTCCATCTTCAGAGGCTTTGGCAGCCTTGTTTCTGACTACATCGAGTGTAAGAGATAGCGACAGGTCTGCCGCTGTCCTGAATGTAATAGGTCTCAATGCTTTCACACTTGCTTTTATTTCTGGGGCTAGACCCCCAATAAAGCGAGCTATTCGCTTTGGTTCCGGTGTGATCAAGTAAGGAACCAATCGAGACATGGTATTGAAACTTGTAAGGTATGCTTGACAATCTAAGTTCTCCATGACTAATGTCAAGAATTCAGTCTCAATTTTCTCAACTTCATGTTGAGGACATTAATTTTCTTTGATAAGACCAACGAACTGATCCCAAGTCATGTTGTACAAAGGGATCTTTCCCGTAGCTTGGATTAGTGACCTCCACCAAGCTAGAGCTTCTCCTTTAAAAGATTGTGAAACAAACATCACAATGTCTTGCTCTGCACATCCACTTATGTCAACAACGGTGTCCATCTCATCGAGCTATGTCATGCAATCGATGGCCCCTTTTTCTCCTGTAAAGTCTCTGGGCTTGCAGGAGACAAAATATTTATATGAGCATGTCTTAACTGGTGCCTCTTGATGAAGCACCACCTGTCCAGAGGGAACACTCCTTTGGTTTGACGAGTTACGAACATCGTCTTCCCTTGACTCATGTGATTTAGAAAGGGGCTTACTATGAGCCACATATAGAGTCTTAGAGTGTGTATCACTTGATTCATCATATTGTCTGTCGAGAGCTCGTGTAACGGCATTATCTATTAATGCCTGCAGTTCCGCACTAGTTATATTAACTCTGGGAGCATCATTATTTTCCCTCGGGTGGCTGTTGACCTCATCCGATCCAGCCATGTAGCTTGATTGCTACATAAATATTGATGATGATTCATTCAGAGATTATTATGGATTCATCACTTTTGATGATTCATCAACCATGGTAATATAAACCATATTGGTTAATTTGTTAGTTATATTTAATTAGCATTTTCATTATAATTTATCCTAGTTATAAAACATTAAGGATATTAAGGTGGCGCAAAGGGCCTAGTCACAAGGACAATTTTAAATTTACAAGCCATGATTTCAGAGAATCGAGGCATTAAGGTTTGAACATATTTCATTACCTTTTCTTGACAGAGAGTCAAAGACTACTACTGTCTTTAGTCTCAGAGGACGCTAATTATAGCCCGTAGGCGCTTCATCCTCAAGGGATGATTATTTCAAATAAGGGGATTTAGATTAACCCATTTAAGAATGACTTATGTGATTTTATCGTACCACATTTTGTCAAGCATGTTAATATGCTTTCAGGTATTTAACAAGGATTTGAATCTTTTGAATAAGTTTTACCATCTTGGCCATGCCTGCAATGACATTTAGGCTAGGTTTTACCCTTTAGACTCTTTTTAATATTTAACGCAGAACAATCCTAAATTGAAATGTTAACAAGGATCTGAATCTAATTGTGGAACCACCATCTTGGCCCTGTCTTAAGGCGACATATGGCTAGGTCTTGTCCTTTTTAGATAATGCCATTTTATTATAATGGTAGATCTTATAATATAGGAATGATATTTTAAATATAATCATTCCATTAAAATTTAAACAAGTATATGGTTGCCCTAAACGGGACTTCTACAGAAAATGACTTGCCCATGCAAGGGCTAATCAGAAAAATAACAAAGGAATCAAATAAGGACAAAATAAAACGAATTAGGATTTGTCCTATGTTCTTGTCTAGACTCAAGAACGTGCAACTGTGTAACTGAGATTAAACACAAAAGGCTAGCGTTTAATTCACTCAGTGTTGGCTCTGATACCAACCTGTTACACCCCGATATTTCCACGTATTACCGGTGGGCCCGGTGGGGAGTATCGTGACGTAGTTGATATCATCATAGTCAAACAACACAATATATAAATGCACAGCGGAAGCAAAAGATAAATATATTACAATCCGAATATAAAGTAATATCAAAGTATTACAACGGAAAGTAAAGGATCCACAGACGGATCAAATAAAAGGAAAAACTGTTCAACAGACTTTAGACGCCTAGAACTTGCAAGATTCCTTATTAACGCCCTGAGCTTCCAGCCAATTATGTTCAGCACATGTCACTTAACCTTTTTGGAAAATACGTCAGTTTACACTGGTAAATACAATTAACCGACTCATTTGAAAAAGGAGTTTAAGAAAATTGATTTAGATGCACCAGGCACAACATATCTTTTATAACTTGGGACAATTATATAAATAATCTTGTATACATATTTACATGTTCGTTGTACGTTCAGGGCCCGATGTAGAAACCGAGTCAAGATTAACAAACACACCACAAGTATAAGCCCACAAGAGAGTGAGATACCGTTTCCCTTAAGCGACGATCAGGTGTATGCCTACACCCCGTGCTTAAGGCGTGGCCATTTTATAATACAATGATGTCGAGGATATCCGGGACATGGTCATTAACCCCTAAAGGCTTTTATTTCAAACAATACAGATTAAAGCGGGTTACCTTAATAATTTAATCACAATACGACTAAACATTCAATACCCGACCAAGCGGTATTATTATAATACCGTATCCCAAGCCCGTATAGGGAAAATAAGTTAAAAGTATTTACCTGAGCTAGCAATGCAATTTATACTCAGTCGTATATTCTAATCTGCAAGCACAAGTACTTCTACTGGGCTCTCAATCTGGAACGAAGGTTTTAATAACCTATTAGAATCCTAACGGGTCTTTAATTAAGCCTTGACTTAGACCAGTTAGTTTTCAAAGGAAGATACAGTTCAAACGCATAATAAGCGAAGACCGGTTTAGAATGTGGTTTTGACCCGACAAGCTTGTATGCTTGTTTAATATGGGTAACTTAAACATACTCTGGATTTTGAGACAAAAATGATATGGTTTGACCCGTTTCGGCTAATATATGCAAACTAGTTACATAAGCCGATCCGAACGCGAAAAGTGCGTAACGAGTAACCAAATGAATCATATGCAAGTTTCCTAAGTTAATATGCTTTATATATGTTGTGATATCAGTAAGATACCTTTCATTATGCCCAAAACGAGTTTAATCTCAACTTAAGCCCCGTAGGGGTATTTTGGTCATTTACAAGGTTATAAAAGAGTTGGAACAATAATCTGAGTTAAACAACTTTTGCTTACTGTTAAAATATTATAATTTACCTAAAATATCAGTAGGTATCAACCCTTATATGTTTAAAATAGTTTTAGTACATACTATGCGTTAAAAACGCTTAAATAGGCGATTTGGAGCCATTTCCGGGTTCTATATAGAAAGCTGATATTTTTATTATTCCAGAAGGTTTAAAATAATTTATTTATCAAATAAAAGCAGTAGCAAAAGGTTTGGGGTCAAAAAGATATGTAAAACTCATTTTATAGTCCAAAAGGGCAAAACCGACAATTACCGAATCAAGCTTATAACTCTAAGTTATGCTCAGCCTAAAATAAATTAAAAATCTTCAAAATCCCAAAATATTATATTACATCAGTGGGTAAAAAGTTTGATACCAAAAAGTGGGCTTAATTAGGCTATATGCTAATTATGCTGTTTAATCGCTAAAAAGCTTTCTAGTTACGCTAATGAGCATAACTCTCAATCTACACCTCAAACTGATGTCAAATTTTAGGTACAAGTTTATAATTCAGTAACTAAGGTTTCTACTCTTTTACATTTTTAAAAATCACATTTTATGGTGAAAATGGCATAATAGTCAACATTTAAGCAATTAACAGAATCATGCATTTTAATTGGATAACTAATGAACCAAGGTGTATAATCACAGAGGGTTATTCTAGCATGAAACCTGGTCCTAAGGAAGCTCTAAGGCTTTTCCAAACTCTACTAAACGGGTCAGAACTGAAGTCAAAGCAAAAGTCAAAGTTTTGCGACTTTCGGTTCCGAACCGGGTCTAAACAGAAAATTGCCGGATCAAACAAGCTTAGACCAGTTATTATACTTATTACCAAGTTACATGAGTGATAAAATAGGTTACATGCCTTCTACATTGATAATTATGCGTTAATTCGAAGATTAGCATTCTGTTGACTTTTTTCTAATCAACTTTGACCCGACACATGGTCTAGTTAGAGTGGGAATCAGAGGGTGCCCTTTTAAGGGTTTATTGCCCACATAATTACCAACTTATAACTACCTTCAATTCGACTAATCACTGGACCACTTATGATTAATCGCTAAGTCAAACGCTAATTACGACGGTTTGACTTTTAGGCTAATAACTAAGCAAGACTTAAACAAGGAAGGTCAAGGGTACTTACAGAAGTCCTAAGCACTATTAGGGATGACTTGGGTCTGCTTTGGAGCTCCAGAAGTCCTCACAAATGCAGATGGAATGAGTGATTACAATGTTGCAACATGACGGGCCTTTTATAGTGTTCTTGATCCATTTTGATGATGACAACTAAGTCTAAGGGGTGATCCTGATCAATAACAAGTGCCCCTAAGTCCTAGGAACTATTAGGGGTCACCCATGGATGTGAAAATATCTTCTTAAGTCAGTTACCAGCTCAAACAGCCAACTGTCCCGATTTTCTGCATCTGGGGACTCCTTACGGACCGTAAGGGTCGACCTTTACGGTCCGTAAGCCATTCATCAGGGCCAAAATTCTCTTGACCTTTCAATTTTCGAACGGGTAACTAGTGTAATATGATTTTGGTCCATTATTTTCAGTATGGGGCCTCTTGTTTGGGTCATGAACATTTTACACCACCTTGATATGATATAAGGTTTCCTTGGATCCTTTTTCAAAGTGACGTAATGAAGGTTGTCGTGCACATCCTCGTAGGATCCCATTCTTGTGTAATTCGAGTCAATCAGTGTTAGCATTTACCGGATTTGAGTATATCGGATGTTTATAATATAGATTAGGGTCTTGGGATTCATAATGAGGTCGTTCAGAGGTGTTTAATTAACATGTCGACGCTTTAAATCCTACCATACATCTTTGACTAGATCCGGGTTTCTAACACTTTTGTCTTGTAGGACACGTATCGTTATTTTATTTAACACGAATTTTTGAGGTGTTACAAATTCACTGGAGTATTTAATAATTTCGTAGATTGGACCAGCGAAATTAACTGATCGGCGAATTTAAAATCCAAAGGCGACTTTGGTAACCGTATAATTGTCCTCAGCGAAATTATAACGGTGATCGGCGAAATTATACCAGTCGTCATAATAGCGAAACTAAACCAGCGAACTTAATCAGCTAAGTTGACCTGCGAAATTAACCATCATAATTAAGTAACCTTCCTGAATAAGCGAAATTACACAGCGAAATTGGCAGCGAAGTTAAGTTGATTCACCAGCGAAATTAGTAGCATAACTAAAAAGGTGGAGTATTTATTTTCGTGGAGTAATTAGATACGTATAGAGGATTTAACGTTTTCGTAAATAGAAAGTGATCCGTAGCTCATCTGAGTAAACCATTTGCACCGTTGAATTCGTTTGCACCGTTGACTCTAGAAAACCCTGAATTTGGTTTTCGACATTATATATCATTGGATTCATCTTTTCAAGACTATTCTAACGGTGTAATTTGGTAACCACTGTTTTCGGACACTTTTTGTACGGTTTTACCAGTCTGTTACGTTAAAATGTCGAACATGACGAATCTGAATGCACTTTTGAGGATGGAGCATGAGGTTGGTACCACAAACAAACCGCCTAAGATGATGAAGGTGGAAAATTATCTGACATGGAAGGACAGGTTCCAATCCTTCATTGAATATCAGGACGCACGCATGTGGATCTGTATTGTAGATGGGTACACAAACCCAACACATGATTTTGAGGGCAGACCACGTGTCACAGCCTACGTGAACATGCAAGAGGCTGATAAAAAGATGTATGAGGCTGAAAAGAGAGCCTTGGCTGCCATAAAAATGTCCTTACCTAATGGCATCAAGCATACCTTTAAGAAGTACACAACTTCAAAGGAAATGTGGGATGCATTAGAAAAGCGATATCAGGGAAATGCAGATGTTAAGAAGAACAAAGTTGATCTACTGAAGAAGCAGTTTGCTGTTTTCAAGTGCATGAGAAATGAGTCACTTGAAGATATCATCACTAGATACTATCATCTCATGTCAGAGATGGAGAACTATGACATAGATAGTGTTTTGGTCAAAAATTACCTAAGCAATTAAGTGATCAAATTAGTTAAGTGAGGTAGTGTGCTAGAAATATGTATGAAAAATGTGTTAACAATATTTGATATAAAAACAGTTTCAGGATACAGCTCAGGATATAAAGCTGTATCTATGATCAAACAATGAGTAAAAAAGTAAAGGTTGACACGTGATGTACGAGGAAAGCCCTTGATCAATCTAGATCGCCGGCATAAAACCTCGGGAGCTGACAATCGCAGCTGCCTTGTTCTTCTATTGCTTCAAATATCAGGATACAGTGCAGGATGTGGTGCGGATCGACTATGTGTTACAATGTAATTTGAGTACAAGTGTTGTGTGTAGTGTTTGCAATGAACTAGAGAGGAAGTGTTCGAGAGTGTAAGTGTGAAATTGCGTGCCTTAAACTGATCCGCCCCCATCTATTTATAGTAAAACAAACGTAACTAACTATCCTACATAACCGGGATCCACCGAATATTCCTTAGTTGAACGTTGTAGACCTGGTCTTTCGGGCTCAACGTCTCTCCTTTAACAAATACGTCCGAGTCTTGGGGAGATGGAGTCCACTTGACCGTTGGCAAGTCCCAGTCTTTCACCTGCACGTGATTAATTCAATGTACCTCAGGATATCACCCAGGATGTTAGCAATGTCCTCGTCCAGTATCCTGATCACAGATAAACAATTAAAAGCAGGATATTAGTCAGCATGCATACTCAGAAAATGGCCCATAACAATTGTCCCCAAATATATCGGTTGGTATACCAATCCAACGGATATATTTTAAAAACTTTATCTCGTCGATCGAGGCAATTAAAATGAAACGATGGTTGAAATGACACTGTGCCATTTTCAATGCAATATTTACTCTTTACCCCCCTATATTCAGCCTATATTTAGCCAAATCATTTCTGCTTATTATCATCATTCTTTAAGCGATTTTCAGGTAATCACTTTTCCCTTCATCCTCTATCCTTCTTTCTTGAGTTTCTTTTAGTTTGCCCAACACCCCTCATGGCATCACGAACAAGATCTCGATCGAACGGTCCGGCCTCAACCCTCGTAAGTCAAAATTTCATCCGTGATCCAGCAAAGGAAATCTGCTGCTTCAACAACGCCGACATCGCTGCTCTTAAAGATTCCGGCGCCTTCCCCACTGGAACAGTCTTTCGCCCTTTTGATCGGGAAGCCCGATCAGACGCGTCATCTGACGAGTGGGTTTGTTTCTTTGCCTACCCTTTCTCTCTCGGACTCCGGTACCCATTTCCACCCTTCATCTCTCGCTTTTTTGAACTCACCGGCCTTAGCTATGCCCAGACTATGCCAATGGTCTGGCGAGTTTTGATAGTGCTGGATCAAATCAAGTCTCGTCATTTTCCTGACCTGTTTATTGAAGACCTCCCTATAGCATACCGGTTGAGATCCCACGGCGATCACCGTTTTCTTCTGTTTTCTACCTCCAAGAACCCTCTGATTCTTAAGGCCACCAAGAACGAGGATCGATGGCGACAAAAATTCTTTTTTTGTAAAAAGAGACTCTATCGATAAGGGTTTCGATCTGCCGGTTAAATGGTTAACCAAGGGTAGGATTTAGGGTTTTAGGAATATCCCCAATTATATCCTCAAACTATATCCCAGACTTATATCCTGATGTTTTTATGCAGCGAACTTCAGAGATTTAGTGCCTCCCAGTGCAGAATCCGAATCCAAGATCAAGGAAATCTACCGACTTCCTGCCAGTGAAAGAACTTTCTCCCTGTCCCTCACAGATTCAAGCCAGAAATCAAGCTCAGAGATGTCTGGTAAGCACATTCTCAGCAATTATACATATATTTTAAATCAATTATTTTTCAAAAGTATGATGAATTTAAGAATATCTTCCCTTGTGCAGTACCAGTTGTCAACCTTGAAGGTTTCCAACTTGACGAGTTGGATTGCTACTCCAGCCTTGCACCCATCAAACAAGAATCCAAGCCAAAGTCGTCTGCTACACCAAAGCCTACCTCTTCAAGGACCGTTTCTGCTTCCAAAGCCCCTCCGGCATCTAGGACCCGGGCATCAAGTTCTCGTAAGAGAAAGGAAACGGACTCTCCAGCTGTTGTTGAAACATTCTCTCTCGAGAATCATGGGTTTAACGAAGCCACATCATTCCTCAAACAGGTAAAATTTTCCTTTCGATATCATGCATAAGTATGTTAGTCCTTATCCTGCTTATTTTTATATCGATACCTGTGTCCTTATCGATAGGGCTTGGATCGTCTTATGCGCTTGTATGAAGACGCCTGCGGGCTTAACAAGATGTTGGAAATTAAGCTGGAGAAAGCTGAAGTCACCATAGCTGATCAAGGAACCATTGCGGCTGCCAAATCCTAGCATTACGAGGACAAATACAAGGCCATGATCCAGGAACACCAAGCTACCCTCCATAAAGCCAACGAGGATGCCCAAGCCAAACTAGATGCCGCCCTTCTCCAATACCAGCAGAATATGAGTTCATATTGGGATAGCCTCAAAGCATCCATGGTCGTCTCTCTTCTCCAAGCCAGGATAAGGATGGCTTATGAGGCCAGGGATTTAGGCTTCGAATGCCCCTCCTGGAACATAAAGACTTGGGAGGCGAAACTAAAGGATCTCGGAGGTCATCCCGTTGCTCATCCTGCAAAGCATGCTGGTGAAGAGCCTTCTAAGTCGGCAGAGGAAGTGGCCAATGCTGATGATGGTGATACCGAGAAGAATCCTGAGACCGATGCTGGTGTAGATGCTGGGAAGGAGGCTGTTGATCAAGAAGGTGCCGCTTCTTAAGCGGCGAAGTGGGCGATGATGGATATACGTGCCAAGGCCGGAGCCCACTTTTAAATTTCGTGGTTGTGGTTATGTAAACAATTTACTTTTCCTGTCTTTGAACAATTTATATTTCCTGCATTAGAACAATATGATGACCAAAGGTGGATGGGTCCTATGTTTTAGGATGAAGCCCTTGGTCATCGATTAGTATAACCTGTTTTGAATGTGGTAACGGTTGTAGGTGGACAGGTCCCGTTTTGAGATAGATCCTCCAACCATTACACAAGTATGGTAGAAACTAATTGTGCTTTTGGTGGATGGGCCTTAGTTTAAGGTGAAACCAAAAGCACAACTTTTGACTTGTTAATAATATAACTATCTTTTGACTTATTTATTATTGCCTTGCACTACTTAATGTAACTCTTTTGTAAAAATTTTGTATTGTTAACTTATGAAAATATCCTGATCAATATGCTCAGCAATATATTACAAAAACTGTTATTAGATAGGACTTCCAGACATTCGTTCAACTTTGTATAAGGTTCTTTAAAGAGTGAAAAACAATCTATCTTACCAAAACCTGTTCTGATAATACCTAAATGGTCAACGTTTCAAACTAGTATTAACTTCAAATATTTTACTCAAATATTCTGAGAAGTATTTTGAAAACATATTTTGAGAATATATCAGGATATTTAACCTTTTACCAAACATAGTATTATTAAAAACTTAAACGATGTTTACAAAGGAAAGATCATACCAGGAATAGGGTATAAACCTATTACCAAACTTCAATCCCTTTGCAACTCTTCCAATGAAGATGTCCCCTGTCTGAGACACTTAGTGCATTAGTTCCGAGCCTTATCCTTTTAGCTTTACACCATTGCCTTGATAGGAATGTCCCCTGTGTACAATGTCTTCAAACACTTAGAAATCTTCTGAATGTCAGTTTCCATTGTATAGGCAATTTTTCATGTCACAGGGGTAAAACCCAAGAATGTACTGGAGATAAATTCCTTGTATCCTGGGGAAAATCCCAAATTTTCATGCGCTACAGGCGGGAGTGTATAAACTCCAAGACTTAGAAAGGTGAAAACCTTTAAACCTTAGAGAGTATGAAAATACCCTTTCGTGAGAGAGGGTGATCAATCCTCATATACCTTTAGGATTCAGGATATAGCCAACAGTAACGAAATTGTCAGCCACTTTTACATGGACTGGTCCCGCCACCTTGAACTATCCCTGAATAACTTGCGCTCCAGGCGGGGTGTTTAAACCCAATTCGGAAGAAATGTGAATACCTTTAAACCTGTGAAGGGATCAGGATCCCTTATACGTGAGAGAGGGGGCCAATCCTCTAATCTTCCAAAGTATCTTGAGTGAGCATCCTGGAGCTATATCCTGGAGCATATACTGCAAAACATCCTTAAACTAAGGTGGGTGTTAGCTTGACTAACACCCCTCCGATGCTTAAGTTAGTATTGGGTTTCAAAGAATAAATTAAACCAAAACATATTTAAAAAAGATAGAATTCATACCATCCTGAGTTAGAAATTAAATTCTAAACTCACTTGAAATAAAGCTTAAGGTGTATAGCATTCCAAGATCTTGGTAGCATATCTCCTTCCATATTCTTGAGTCTATATGCTCCTTTCCCTGCTTCTGATTCAACTTCATATGGTCCTTCCCATTTTGGAGCTAACTTGCCATCGGCAGGATTAGTAGTATTCTGAAAAGCCTTTCTCAACACCCAATCTCCAACCTTAAATCTTCTGGTCCTAATATTCTTGTTATATGCTCTGGATATTCTTTGTTGATATGCTGCCATTCTTAGCCTTGCTGCATCCCTTTTTTCATCTATAGTATCCAAATCCTGACACAAGGCTTCAGGATTCTGTTCAGGATCCCGTAGGATAGATCTTGCAGTAGGTATTGCCATTTCCGTTGGAATCATTGCTTCTGCTCCAAATACCAAGGAAAATGGGGTTTGGCATGTTGCATTCATGACCGTTGTCCTATCAGCCCACAAAACAAAGGGTAATTCTTCTGCCCATCTTCCTTTTTTGGCTCCAAGTCTCTTCTTTAAGTTATTGACAATTATCTTGTTTGAGGATTCTGCTTGTCCATTCGCTTGAGGATGTACCGGAGTAGATGTGATCATTTTTATTCCCCAACTCTTGCAAAAGTCAGTAGTTCTCTTTCTTATAAACTGAGAACCATTTTCACAGATTATCTCGGCTGGTACTCCGAATCTGGTCAGGATATTTCTCTTTATGAAGGATACTACTTCTTGATCCCTAACTTGAACAAATGCTTCTGCTTCAACCCACTTGGAGAAATAATCCATCATTGCCAACATGAAAACCTTTCCTCCTGGAGCTTTTGGAAGCTTTCCCACTATATCCATACCCCACTTCATAAACGGCCAAGGGGAAACAATAGGATACAGCGGTTCAGCAGGCTGATGTAATATGTTACTATGTCTTTGACATGCGTCACATCTTCGAGCATATTCTGCGGCATCTTTTCTCATTGTCGGCCAATAATATCCTGTCCTTAATACTTTTGAGAATAATGACCTGCCCCCAGTATGGTTACCACAATCCCCTTCATGTATATCCTGAAGTACTTCTTTGGCTTCATGATCCTCCAAGCACCTCAAATAGGGTCCTGCAAGAGATTTCTTGTATAAAACGTTATTTATAATAGTGAATCGTGATACCTTCATCCTAAATTCCTTAGGAATTTCATCTCCGGGGATGTGTCCTTCGTTGAGATATCTCACAATTGGAGCCGTCCATGATTTAGGATCCTGTTCAGGATATTCTGCTCCAGGATCCCGAATACCCGCTACTTCTTTATCATGAGGATTCGTTGCAGGATATAAAACATGTAATATTGGTATTTGGGTCCCTTCAGGTATCCTGATCGATGATCCCAAATTTGCTAAGGCATCCGCTTCAGCATTATCCTCCCTTGGTACCTGTTCAAGTGTAAAAACATCGAAATATCCTGCTAATTTTTTGAGAATATCGAGATATTCGATTAATCTCTCACCCTTAACTGCATAGGATCCATTAAAATGGTTAGTAATTAACAAGGAGTCAACATATACTTGCAAATTCTTGATACTCATATTCTTAGCCAATTCTAATCCTGCAATTAAAGCTTCATATTCTGCCTCATTATTAGTAGCAGGAAATTCACACCTAATAGCCTGGGGTAATATGTCCCCCTGTGGCGATTTTAGTAGTATACCTAAACCTACACCTCTTATATTGGATGCACCATCAGTATACAACGTCCAGGATCCTGAAGATTCTACTAACTGCTGAACTTCTAGGTCTGCCTCGTCCTGAATGTCACTACTGAAATCAGCCACAAAGTCAGCTAAAGCCTGAGACTTTATGGCATTTCTAGGTTCATACACTAAATCATAAGCACTTAACTTTACTGACCACTTGGCCATCCTGCCTGACATCTCTGGTTTCCTAAGCACATTTTTGACAGGATAATTCGTTTTAACATGAATCCTATGTGTCTCAAAATAATGTCTAAGCTTTGTTGATGCCATGACTAGAGCTAATATTAATTTTTCTAAATGAGAATACCTAGTTTCAGCATCTAACAAACTTTTACTAACATAATAAACAGGATACTGCTGACCTTCATGGTCTATTATAAGAACGGCACTTACAGCATTCCCTGATACAACGAGGTATAGGGATAGTGGTTCACCATTTTCAGGCTTCATCAATAGAGGTGCAGTTGACAGATACCGCTTCAAATCCTGCAAGGCTGCTTCATGCTTTGCTCCCCATTCAAATTTCTTATTCTTCTTGAGGATATCGTAGAATTCCTTGCATTTTTCCGAGGATCTTGAAATAAATCTATTCAAAGCTGCTACTCGGCCTGTTAACCGTTGTACGTCCTTCATATTCGAGGGTGATTTTATATCCAGGATAGCTTTAATCTGCTCCGGGCTTGCCTCTATCCCCCTTTTCGTCACCATATATCCAAGAAACTTTCCTGCCCCCACTCCGAAATGGCACTTACAGGATTCAGCTTCATATTATACTGATCCAGGATATCAAATGCTCCCTTAATATCCTGGAGGTGATCCTCAGCCTTTCTAGATTTCACCACCATATCGTCAATATATACCTCCATGGTGTCCCCCAGCTTATCTTTGAACATCATATTTACCAATCTCTGGTATGTTGCACCTGCATTTTTCAAACCGAAAGGCATAGCAGTATAGCAATATATACTTGTTGGTGTCATGAAAGCAGTATCCTCCTGATCCGAAGGCTCCATTTGAATCTGCTGAAATCCTGAGGATGCGTCCATGAATGTTAACATTTCATGTCCAGCAGTAGCATCTACCATTGCATCGATATGAGGGAGAGGAAATGGATCTTTAGGACAAGCCTTGTTCAAGTCCGTGTAGTCTACACAGACTCTCCATTTCCCGTTTTTCTTCTGTACCACAACTACGTTTGCTAACCATCTTGGAAACTTGACTTCTCTGATCATCCTGGACTTCAACAATCTTTCAACTTCCTCTTGGATAATCGCATTCCACTCAGGAGCGAATTTTCTTCTTTTTTGCTGAACAGGATTGAATGATTTGTCAATTCCAAGCTTGTGAGTGATAATGTCTTTGGATATGCCTGTCATATCCTCATGCTTCCATGAAAACGTTGACATCCTGCATTTCAAAAAGTTAGTTAACTGTTCTTCAATATCCTGAGGGATATTGGTTCCTACGAGCACCGAGATATCAGGATTATCCTGCTCCAGGATAATTTTCTTCACATCCTGCTCCGAATCCTCCACGATATCCTGGGCCCGCATCTTTAATTGCTATGCTGTACTAGGCTTAGTTGAGGATTTCATCGAGGATGAGTAGCATTCTTTTGCTTCCTGTTGATCACTTTCCACCTTGACAACCCCCCAAGGGGTAGGGATCTTGATGCATTGGTGATATGTTGATGGCACAGCCTTTATATCGTGAATCCATGGTCTTCCCAGTATGATGTTATAGCAGGATAAGGAGTCCATCACACAGAAGCGTTGTATTGAGTTGACCCCTTCAACATATACTGGTAACTTTATCTCCCCTACGGTATTCCTAGCTTCTCCACTGAAACCAACGAGCACAGTGGACTTCGAAGTGATATCCATTGGAGATACATTCATCCTCTTCAATGTTTCTAGCTGAATTATATTGACAGAACTACCGTTGTCTACCAGTATCCTGCGTACAAAATGGTTAGCCACATATAATGTTATTACTAAAGCATCATGGTGAGGGTCCTGAACAGTATCCCTGTCATCACTATCGAAAGTGATCACTTTATCAGTTGTGAGGGTAGTCATTCTGACAGGTCTGTCTCCCCTCTCGCTCTTAGCTTCCTTTGCATGTCTCTTGGCCGCCGAATACGAAGTCCCACAAATGTCGGATCCTCCTGAAATAAAGTTAATTATCTTGGCATCTGCTGGGGGTGATGCTGCTCGTTCAGGATCTTTCTCGGGATCCTGCCCTTTATTCTTCTTTTTTTCCAGCAAGTCCTTCAGATACCCCTTGCTTAACAGGTAACTTATCTCTTTCCTTAAAGCAATGCAATCCTCGGTCATATGTCCGAAGTCTTCGTGGAAGGCACACCATTTGGATTTATCCTTCCAATCAGCTTTCTGCTGGTTCTTTCGAGGCCACCTAGCTTTGTCCCCTAAGCCCTGCATAGCATACATTAATTCGGGTATATTAACAGAAAAGCAGTATTCAGATAAATCAGGATATTCTTCAGGATCCTCGTCTTCAACAGCGTTCACTTTCTTGTTATCATTTCTGCCATATGGCCTAGAGCGATATGGCTTATATGAGGTTTCTGATTTCCTGTTAGTTGATTCATAGGATGAGGTAGAATTCATCCTCTCCTGCATCTTCTTGTCATCTTCCAGACGGATATATCTCAAAGCCCTGTTACGAGCTTCGTCCAGATTCCTGCAGGGATTCATTACAAGAACCTGATAAAACTGAGAATCCTTTTGCAACCCCATCTTAAAAGCTTGCACAGCTGTTGCAACATCAAGATGTGGGATATCCAAGGATTCTCGACTGAATTTGTTCACATAATCCCTCAAGGATTCCTGAGGCCCTTGAGTTATCCTGTAAAGATCACTGGTTAGTTTCTCAAAACTCCGACTACAAGAAAATTGACTGTTAAATAAATTAACCAAATGAGCAAACGAAGTAATTGAGTGAGGAGGGACGTTTAACAGCCATTTTAAGGCTGATCCTGTCAGGGTAGAAAGAACCAAATCCCTTGCACAAGCATGCTTCCTTGAGCTCCGGAGGGATAGGGTTAATCTCCATTCTTTCCCTATACTGGGCAATATGCTCTTCAGGATCCGTAGTCCCATCATACAGCTTCATGTTGGGAGTCTGAAATCTTTTTGGGATTTCAGCATCACAGATGGGATATGCAAAGCGGGATATCCTGTGGCTGTCTTGGGATACTTCCGGAATTGGCTGGACCACTCCAGGTACACTGGATATCATGTCCTTCAATTTCTGGAGCTCCCTGGTAAATGTTGACGTCATACCTGCATCCTGCAAAGAGCCATTGTTGTTAGTAGCAAGAATATTATTATTTGACACTTTACCGTTCTGAGGATTTTGGCCATATCCTGAAGCATATCCTGACCGAAGAGGGTATCTCAGGGGTATGATTCTGAGAATGGCTTGGGACGATATTCCCCCTATTATCCTCAGTGTAAACTGCGGAACTGAAGTTCAAAGCCCTGGGCTGTATAGGAGTGACAGTTTCTTCAGCGGGTCTACTCGAGCAAGCTTTTAAGAGTTGTATTTCTCTTAAAAACATTTGGTTAGTCTCCTGTTGCTGCCTCATTTGTTCCTGCACACTTCCAAATAAAGTCAAAATTTCATCGTTAGAGGCTAAAACGGGAGCAGATCCCTGGACATTCCGAGTAGGGATAACATCTTGAGATTGTGAAGAAAACGGCATCCTTAGAGGAGGTCGTGGAAGCACCGAACCAGTAGTAGCAGAGGTTGTAGCAGACACAGTGGAAGAGCTCATGTTTGATCTTGAGGCCATTGTAAACAATGTGGCAAAAAGTTTTGAAAATAGAAAACCGATTAATGATTTTGCAAAGATTTTTAGTAAAAGTAGCACCACTTGACCCACGGTGGGCGCCAAATTGTTTTGGTCAAAAATTACCTAAGCAATTAAGTGATCAAATTAGTTAAGTGAGGTAGTGTGCTAGAAATATGTATGAAAAATGTGTTAACAATATTTGATATAAAAACAGTTTCAGGATACAGCTCAGGATATAAAGCTGTATCTATGATCAAACAATGAGCAAAAAAGTAAAGGTGACACGTGATGTACGAGGAAAGCCCTTGATCAATCTAGATCGCCGGCATAAAACCTCGGGAGCTAACAATTGCAGCTGCCTTGTTCTTCTATTGCTTCAAATATCAGGATACAGTGTAGGATGTGGTGCGGATCGACTATGTGTTACAATGTAATTTGAGTACAAGTGTTGTGTGTAGTGTTTGCAATGAACTAGAGAGGAAGTGTTCGAGAGTGTAAGTGTGAAATTGTGTGCCTTAAACTGATCCACCCCCATCTATTTATAGTAAAACAAACGTAACTAATTATCCTACATAACCGGGATCCACCGAATATTCCTTAGTTGAACGTTGTAGACCTGGTCTTTCGGGCTCAACGTCTCTCCTTTAACAAATACGTCCGAGTCTTGGGGAGATGGAGTCCACTTGACCGTTGGCAAGTCCCAGTCTTTCACCTGCACGTGATTAATTCAATGTACCTCAGGATATCACCCAGGATGTTAGCAATGTCCTCGTCCAGTATCCTGATCATAGATAAACAATTAAAAGCAGGATATTAGTCAGCATGCATACTCAGAAAATGGCCCATAACAGATAGTTATACTGACATAGAGATCAATGATTAGTTGCTTGATGCTCTACCTGCAAAGTGGGATATCTACACTCTCATGATTAAAGGGGAACCAGATTATGAGACAAAAGAGCTTGAAGACGTTGTTGGTAAGCTAAGAGCTTATGAGCTCAACATGAAGAAGAAGAAGGAAACAAGCTATGATCAGGTTCACGATCCAGGAGTTTACAATGGACTTCCGTCTTCTTCGTCTCACAACGCTTCTAGTGACTCTGCTACTGCGTTTCTATCATGTGAAAATGAGCAGGTTACGATAAATGATGATGGTGATGTGTGTTTCGTAGCTGCTTCAGGTGGATTTACAGGGGCTAAGAGAACATCAACTACAAATCAGAGCAGCAATACCAAGTCTATGCCTATGAGTGTGAAGGCTGCTGAAGAACATCTAGCATTACTCGCCTCATTCATTGCTTCTTACGAGAATTACATTCAGGGGAAGATATCTGATCCAGCTACTTTTGATGAAGATTATGATCAGGTTGACCCTGATGACTTAAAAGAAATGGATCTACAATGGAAAATGGCCATGATTTCTAGAAGAGTGAAGAGGTTTATGAATAGAACAGGAAGGAAGTTCGTGGGAAAGACTGTTGGTTTTGACAAGACCAAGGTTCGGTGCTTCAACTGTCAAAGTTATGGACACTTCGCCAGGGAATGTCAAAGAGCAAAGACAGAGTCTTCGGGTCAAGGTTCAAATAACATAAATGCATCAAACAACTCTGGCTCAAAAGCTTTGATCTCTACAGCACGAGAAGGTTCATATGATTGGAGTGTTCATCTAGAAGATAATGAGAGTGCCACCCAGGCATTCATGGCAGAGATAGTGCCAGTTGATGATGTTGAAGCTATTGTGGAAGATGCTGAAGCAAAAGTGGATGCTGATGTGAAGATAGAGAGTAAAGCTGAAGGAGATAAGGTTGATCAGACAACTGAAGCTGAAGAAGAACAGCTAAAGTCTGACTATGAAAAGGAAGCTGAAGAGAAGGAAGCAAAATATAAAAAAATGGAAGCTCAGCTTGCTGCTCTCATGGCCAACCTAGACAAGCCAAGTGGAGAGGTAAGTAATTTTGCTAATTCTGTTTGCTTAAGATGTCGTGAATTACAGGGTGAAGTCGATAGATTATCAACTCAAAATCAAAGTCTGGTAAACGAGATGTCTAACATAATAGAATCAAACTTTTTTGCTAAAAGAAACGAGACGTTATATTTGAAGAAGATAAAAGGATATGAAGCTGAAATTGAAGTTTTAACCTGCAAACAAAATGAAAAACTTCAAGTCATAGACTTAACTCATGACATGATGAGTGAGAAAACAAAAGAGATTTATGAAAAATGCAAAGAGTTGTCAGATGCACAACTCAAAATTGTTGAACTTGAAAAGAAATTAAGTCAATTCAAAGATTCGTCTTTTGTAATGAAACACATGATGGGTGGGTTAAAGAAGAGTAATGCAAGACTAGTGTGGGATTCAAGGGCTTTAATGAAGTCCCACCTCCTCTTAGCCATGACTATTCATTCCTGCCTGATCAAGTCAAAGTGATGAATCTGGGAGTGATGATGCTAAGAAGAATAATAACAGGGAACCTTTGAAAAAGAAAAATTCACCTCCTAAGAGTAAAAATCAACCTTTTGTTAAAAAGGTTAATTTTGTTCAGGGTAGTGACATTAAAAATGAGACAACTGTTATTGAAAATGAATCAAATGTAGGGTTTGCTAAAAATAAAAACAAAGAAATATCTAAATCCAAGAAAACTGAACCAAATCCTTCCAAAGCATCATCATCTGATGAGGGATCTACCTCAAAGACTTCTGCTAAGAAGTCTTCGAAAAAGAGATCATGCTTCAAGTGTCACACAAAGGGACATGTAGCTAGTTGTTGTCCTAACAAAAAGACTGAAGCACAAGTGAGTGAGAAACATAGAGGGAAATTACCTGAGAAGAAAGGTGATAATGAGGAGAAAGTTGCAAATTCTCCAAAGAAATATGCTCCTAAGCAACCAGAGAATGTTGCTGTTGGTGTAGATAAGGCTGAAAAAGGAACTCCACAAGTTCCTCGTTTTCAACGAAATCAACCAAGATTTCAGCCTGAATCTACATCAGGCAGATATGATAGACCTAGAAGTAGTTCACCAAGAATGAATAATCATAATTCAAATAATTCCAGAAGTTAAGGTCAATATCAAAATCGATACCAAAATAATGGTGGTCGAACTTTTTATAACAATGGCTTTAGAAATTACAACAATCAACCTTCTTGGAATCAAACCTCAAGGTACCAAAACCAAAATTTTCAAAGGTCAAATAGTCCAAACACATATAGGAACCCTCAGAACCATAGACCTAGTGGAAATACAAAACAAATTCAATCAACATGTCTGAGATCCAAGACTCCTGTTAGGAGTAATGGATATTGGATGGATGTTCCAGTAGTTGGTGAATTTGGACGACCCAAGACCATTAAGGCTTGGGTCCCCCAATCTAACTAATTTCTTGGTTGGTGTGTGCAGGAGCTGCTAAGGAGGATTATCAACTTATGGTATATTGATAGTGGCTGCTCCAGGCACATGACGGGAGATGCGAGATTGTTGACTGAATTTGAAAATTATGATGGTGGACATGTGAACTTTGCTGGTGCTAAAGGTGGTAGAATTACAGGTCGAGGAAAAATGACCAATGGGAAGATCACACTTGACAAAGTAAACTATGTTGGCAGCGTAAGCACAATCTGATGAGCGTGTCAAAAGTCTGCGACAAGGGTCACTCGGTCCATTTTACCAAGACTGAAGCATTAGTGTTGAAACCAGGTTTGGTGATTCCGGACGATTGGATAGTGAGGAGAGCGCCAAGGAGAAATGAAACTTATGTCATGGACATGGGTGCTAAGGATCCAACTGTTGTGGTGGCGTGCTTACTATCAAAAGCATCTGAAGCTGAATCGATATTGTGGCACAGACGCATGGCCCATATTCACTATCGCAAAATGAACTATATTATTAAAAATGAACTAGTGAAAGGGGTTCCAATGCAGAGGTTTCACGTTGAAGATAAATTTCTTCCATGTCAAAAGGGAAAACAACATAAGAAACCTCACAAATCAAGAACAGTAAATTCCATAGATGCCCCTTATGAACTACTTCACATGAATTTATTCGGTCCAGTGAACGTGAGGAGCATAGGTGGAAAATACTATTGTTTAGTTATCACAGACGATTACTCACGGTATTCATGGGTTTTCTTTTTAGGTACAAAAGATGAGACAGCGGAGATGCTGATAGATCTTTTTACAAAATTGGAGAACGTCCATGAAGCAAAGATCAAGAAGATAAGGAGTGATAATGGCACGGAGTTCAAGAATAGGATTCTGGATCTCTATTATCTTCGCAAGGGAATAGAACATCAATATTCTGTTCCTTATACACCTCAACAGAATGGAGTCGCTGAGAGGAAAAACAGGACGTTGATTGAAGCCGCTAGGACTATGCTTTCAGATTCAAAGCTACCCATTCTTTTCTGGGGAGAAGCTGTGAATACAGCTCGCTATGTCCTAAAAAAAGTTTTAACCATTAAACGTTTTAACAAAACTTGTCATGAATTAATGTTTAACGAAAACCAAACTTAAAAGGCTTTGAACCATTTGGATTACCCTGCACCATTGTGCGAAACAAAGATAAACAAAAATTCGGTGAGGTGGCTAACGAAGGATACTTTCTAGATTACATGCCTGGCACACCGAATAAAAGGGTTTTCAATCTAAAAACTGGTAAAATTGAGGTTGTTTTTAATGTTGAAATTACTACATACAAACCTCAACAATCAACGAGTGGTCCAGCTATATTATATGATTATGAAAGTGTTTTTAAATAATTTAATATTCCTGAGTTTTCAAATGCAGATGACTCTCAGTTGATTCAAACAGTGATCAGTGAAGATGATGAAGGCGACTTTATGCCTAGATCGAATGTTGATATGGCAGCTGCTCCGGAAGCTTCCTCAAGTGCTGCTGTTTATGATTCAAGCGATAGTGAGTCTGAACCCATTCAGGGGGGGGGGGGAGGATTTCATTTGTGACAACCCGAACTTTCAAGATTAGTGTCGTTAGCCTCGTGATCATAATATACTCATAATCATTCCATTTCGCGTCCTTGCTATGATAAAAAAAAAATCGTCGAGTGTAATCGTGTTTGTGTGGGTGTCAATTAGTTATAGAAGCCACTTATGATATTGGGCCACATACACCTAGAACGCACACTTTAATCTCTTCACTTTAATCTCTTTGCACATCAGCCCACACCTAGAAATTAAGCCCAAACCGCCATATTACCCATTGAGTTATTGTTGTGGGTTACGGCAGCCCTTATGGGCTTGAGCCCATTGTTTCCGGCCAAACAGGGATTGAGCCCAAATCCTTATGAAGTTTTATATACGTAATAATGTTCCTGTTGAAATCACAACTCAAAACACTAAAGAAAAACCCTACCTTCCTCCATAATTCACGTACGACAGTGGAACCCCCCCCCCCCTGTTCGAGATAGCACCCTTTAGCGGTCAAGTTTCTGGTTAGTGTTTTGTACTTGTTGATCTTTATGTTTGTGTGGTATTGATTATGTGTGAGATCTTTTATTCGACATATATGTATATATATTCGTGCTATGTTTTGCAATTGGTGATTCTGATGTTATGATGTCTGAATTAATGTGTCATGTATATGGATTTGATGTAGTGATTATGTATAATAAGTAAGAGTTTGTGTAAAGAACCATGATTAAGGATAGTATAATGATGAGAAACTGAAAACAATGGGTGATTCTTATATAGTTTGATACCTGGTCCCGTTTATTCATGTTATTAGTATTGATTGATTGAGGTTCCTGCATGAGATATAGGCATGGTGGTATATTGGTCCCATCTTTGACTTATGAATAGAGTCCATGAGCTGGCAACTAGATATGCGAACATGTATAATTCCACTTACTTGTTTTTATCAAAGACTTGAAACGTTCAATGTTATACACGTTAGCTATCAATTGATGATAATTATGTGCTGAATTTAACTAATTAAATGATAACAATCTGATTGTAAATGTTATGAAAAAGAAAACAGTCCAATGCATGTGAATATAAGTGGTTGCTAAGTTTGATAACCTTGAATGAAGAGAAAGTGGAGGCCATGTGATTGTAATCTTGATATATATTAGTAACATGCATGATATAGATTGTTTTATGCTGAATAAATGAGTTGTGGAGAATCGGCTAGGTGGTTAAACATTAGACCAGAAACTGTGATGACGATTAATCGATGATTCAAGCTTCATGTTAGGGTTGATTGAGAAGGATGAAACGTTAAGTGATAAACCTGACTTATGTGACTCCATCCTAATGTCAAAGAATTAGGGTGCTCATACATAAACTATTAATGATTCTCATGAAATATAACATATGATCATAGTTGTTTGGAATATGCATAAGAGTTAGAATGGATTGATGATGGGTGTTTACTAAAGTTATGGTGATGATTGTCATGATCTGATTTCGAAGATTATGGTGAAACTGTTTGTGGAATTAGGTTAATTGTGTATTGATTGATAGTGCAAAAATAAAATGTAACTGAATTGCGTAAACTAAGGACACGGTTAACTAGCATCGCACACTAACACCGAACGTACACCATTAATTTGGTCGCAAACTTTCGTTTGGGCCGCACGCTTCTGAATGATTTGTGTATTTTGAGGTCGCACGGATGTGAAACACTAACCGTTACTTGCCAATATGAAAACATGAACTTGCATTATGAGACTCGCACATGACCTGAATACCTGCTACGTATGATAACCATGAACTGTTAGGGTCATGATTAACTGATGTGATTAGTATTATGTTGTGTGTATTGCTGGTACGTTACTTGTACGTTATGTACAAAGAGGGTATGTGATTTATGTGTTATAAAACTGACTGTTGCTGGTAATTATACTAGGATCCGGTTGATCAACTGTAAATACGTAACTAATCTTACCGAGCAAACCGAAGGTGAGTTCACACTTTTCACAAGGCATGGGATTTCCCAGGGGTTGGGAATGGGTAAAGAATTGAAACTGAAACTGCGTGATCTCCTCGTTTGGAACACGTACACACCCTCTTCATTGAAGGGTGACAACACGTGATAATGGTATAATTGGAAACTGCGTAATCTCCTGGTTTGGGGGTTACGTACACACCCTCTTATTTGAAGGGTGACAACACAGATACTAGACCAAAACTCTCTATCATGAAGTCCCTCCTTTTTATATCGACTTAATCGCCGGGCCAATGGCGAGCGGGTCATTAGTTAGATAGCGCTATTTAGGTTTGACAAGCCTCACACCGTGCCGCAGAGGACGGGCGTGAATTAATGGATCTGGGCACTAGTCAATGATGATAGACATTGACGTCAGGGCACCAACTTACTTTAGTCAGTGGTCGATATGGTAAACAGGTCTAGTGGTTAACATGGGGAAGCCCCCACCAACTATGGATATGTTTGGGAAACAGGGTAAACTGATTAACTTACAGCTTACAAATGAATTCCTGGTTTTTGAAACAACTTAACAATGAACACGAACTGTGAACTCGCTCAACTTTGTTGTTGACTCGTTGTTACATGCCTTGCAGGTCGTTAGGTACTTATGGAGCTTGCACGAGGAGGCGTGGTCGTTGTGGGACATGGATAGTCTTATGCCATGATAAACATTTGATATATTTGAACTTATACTTTGGTTTTTAAACATTATGTTTCTGCTTACAACTTAAACTATGTTTTGTTTGGACACCAATTATATTGTGTTGGGTTTTATTTTTATTTACGTACTATGTTCAATATGATTGGTGGCTTGATCCTGGTCAGTCACGCCTCCATGCGGTGATACTCCGTGTGTGGATTTTGGGGGTGTGACATCATTAATCCATTTGCGAATCAAAATATTCAAGGGGAGGTTGGATCAAACCTAGGTGATAATTTAGAAGTGGATACTGTTGCTACTACACGAGCAAATAGAGATCATCTAGTTGACATGATACTTGGAGATCCTACTACAGGTGTTCAGACGAGAAGAAGCATAGCAGCGAATTCTGGTTTATTTGTTTCTATTGAGAAGACTGGGATTGTGAATGAGTGCTTGTATAGTTGCTTTATTTCCCAAAAGGAGCCGAAGAACATTCATATGGCTCTAAAAGAAAATTCATGGGTTGAAGCTATGCAAGAGGAATTGGCCCAGTTTGCAAAGTTGAAGGTTTGGGAGTTAGTTGACCTTCCTAAAGGTGAAAGAGAGATTGGCACTAAATGGGTATTTAGGTGCAAGAAAGATGATCGAGGGATAGTAACGCGAAACAAGGCTCGATTGGTTGTTAAAGGTTTCAATCAGCAGGAAAGGATTGATTACAATGAAGTGTTTGCACTAGTGGCAAGGTTGGAAGCAATTCGTTTGTTCCTAGCTTTCGCTTCAAAGGAAAGGATTGATTACAAGGGCTTTAAAGTTTACCAACTAGACGTGAAGAGTGCATTTCTTTACGGGAAAGTCCAAGAAGTGGTGTATGTCTCACAACCAGATGGGTTCGTTGATCCAGACTATCCAGATCGGGTTTACAAACTTGATAAGGCTTTGTATGGATTACATCAAGCTCCCAGGGTGTGGTACGAGACACTGTCAACACATCTGATCAAGAATGGTTTTGAAAGAGGTCAGATTGACTGTACACTGTTCATTAAGAGAAAGAAGGAAGATTTTCTGCTGGTACAGGTATACGTAGATGACATCATCTTTGTGACAACTCGAATTTCCGACGTTCTTTATTCGCATTTAATGCACGTTGACTTTGACTATATGGTTGTGTTATGATAAAACCTAGTGTGTTTGCATGGTTATGTGTGATTGTATATCATGTGTACTGTTTGTAGAACTTAAACTGTTAAGAACCCGACGAAACACAAGGCTGTTTCGCCATAACCCATTCCGACGAAACAGGCTGTTTCGCCATGAACACTCCGACGAAACAGAAGTCTGTTTCGCCGGCCCAGTAATTCACGAAGCCCAGTTTGGGCCCAGAACGTAAACTCGCATACTACTACGTGAATCAACCTATTGTTTCACACTTTTGAACACTCTGAAACCCTAGAACACTCTCTCTTCTGTGCGACGGCAACAACCATTGTTCACCATCATCCCTAGCTCTCGAATCCTTGTTTCTTCATCTTGAATCGGTTAGTGTGTGTTTGTTAATCGATTCCATGTTTCTGTTATATCACGATTCTTGCTTGTGTATATGATTGATGTGTGTTACTGCTGTGATAAGAGTATGATCATGATGTTATAGATTTTGATATGTATGATGTAGTAGGATTTTTATAAAATGCTATGCGAAACTTAATATGATCGGATACTCGGTTCTGGATGTTGTTATTATAATCTGATTCTGAATGCAAGTTAGCATCTTGATAGGGTTTGATGATGTGATGTTGTAATCGATATGTTGTATACATAAGCTAGGGTTCATGCTAGATGTTAAAACACCGTGATGCTTGTGTTAGAATTATGTGATAATGAATCTTGTGAATGAATGATTCTGCATGATCGATGTTATTGATGTCGGCTGCTAACATGATTAGGGTTTCTGTGTATTTCGTAACTGCTGTAACTGTGTCTATGAATCAGACATTCGACGAAACAGGAATCTCGGCGAAACAGAAAGTGTTTCGCCAAGAGTCGTCGACGAATTAGAATCCTGTTTCGCCAAGCAAAGCCACGACGAAACAGAACATGTTTCGTCACTATATATGTTTCGTCACTATATATGATTCGCCACTATGTGTGTTTCGCCAACTCACTTGTTTCGCCAACTTATGTGTTTCGCCATATATGTGTTTCGCCGAGCTGTGCTGTAACTTGAGTTAATTCTGTTAAGTGTTAACTGAAATATTTAACGGCTGTTATATGTTAAATATGACTTGTATGATTGTGATTACGTGTTACATGCTTATACATGAACAACTGAAACACAAACTGATTATGTATACGTGCATACCTTAGGACGTGATTGATTATTTGCGAGCACTTACATACCTAGCATACCGAGCAAACCAAGGTGAGTTCACACAAGCCAAGGCATGGGGTTCCCAGGGGGGAATGGGGATTTGATTATTACTGTACATACATAGATGACAGAACCTACTGCTAGACTAGTAACACTTATTGAACGATCTTCGCACACCTGCCAAGGACATTGGCCGCGATATTATGACTGACTTCGCACACCTGCCAAGGACATTGGCCGCGAACTAAATTTACAACATCTTCGCACACCTGCCAAGGACATTGGCCGCGAACTAAATTTACAACATCTTCGCACACCTGCCAAGGACATTGGCCGCGATACAAACAAACCTAGTCTAGAATACTTGGGGAATAACATTCCCCAACATCTTCGCACACCTGCCTGGAGGGCCGCGATGGGAAATAATACAATACTTTGTAACGAACGAACATACTACTACTCACACTATACTATTACTGAACTGTTAACTGTGAACTAGCTCAACTAGTTGTTGACTCTCTCTTACATGCCTTGCAGGACCTTAGGTACATATGGAGCTTGCACAGGAAGGAGCAGGTCGTTGTGGGATACGGATCGTAGACGATATTTGAACTTATAACTTATTTTGGGTTTTCATTATTATGCTTCCGCTACTTAAACAATGTTTGGTTATGAACATCAGTCATGTCAAGATGAATTACCTTTTCCTACTTTTACACTTAAATACTATGTTTGATATGATTGATGGCTTGATCCTGGTCAGTCACGCCTCCAAGCAGTGATACTCCGCGGGTGGATTTTGGGGGTGTGACAGATTGGTATCAAAGCCATTGGTTATAGAGAACTTGGTTTTAATAAAGGGAAAACGATTTTTGTTAAAACCAGACTATAACCAGAACAGTGCTCTCAACGATCCACAACGACGCTTCGCTCCACGTGCAAGGCTCAACACCATAGGTATTACTATTCATGTTACATTACCTACATGCTAGAACTACATAGAACTATGCTCGTGGTATGCCTAGAGTACAGAACCCACTATATGCTATTACTTGAGAACACTTGTGTGCTTACTCTCTTCTGTCATCGCACGATTCGCGAACCTATCTCACTTACGTTATCTTTACTATGAAGATCATGTCTGGACGTATCAACATGACTCAGGACCAGTTGACGGCCCTCATTAACGAACGAGTTACTGCGGCAGTTGCAGCCGCACAAGCAGGAGGTATACCCTGCAGTTACAACTCACACTAGGATCCTTAGATCCTACATTCCTAAATCAACTCTCGTGTTTAAACTTGTCCTAATTCTTATACACAACAGGTCAAGCACCTGTTTGCACTTTTAAGACTTTCATGGACTGTCGTCCATCCACTTTCAGCGGCACTGAAGGAGCCGTAGGTCTCCTGCACTGGTTTGAAAAGATAGAGTCTGTGTTTGAGATGTGTGAATGCCCTGAGGCACGCAGGGTGAAGTATGCTACCGGTACCCTCGAGGGTTTAGCCCTCACATGGTGGAAAGCTCAGGTCCAAATACTGGGGTTGGTTGCTGCTAACGCCACCCCATGGAACAATTTCAAAGAGATGATCAAGGAAGAATACTGCAGTCGAGATGATATTCATAAGCTGGAAGTTGAGTTTTTCAACCTCAAGATGACGGGGTCTGAGATTGAAGCGTATACCAAAAGATCGAATGAGCTTGCGTTACTGTGTCCTACTCTGGTGGACAAACGTATCGAACTGTATCTTAAGGGTCTGGTGCCAGAGATCCAAAGTCATGTGACTTCAGCAAATCATGCCACTTACCAGCAGGTTGTTCAGTTGGCTCACCGTCTCACTGATCAGGCGGTGGAGCAAAACAGGTTGCCTAAACGCATCAGCGCTACTGCTACCGCTACCACTTCGGTTACTCCTGCTACTCCCAGCGACAATAAGAGGAAATGGGAGGGGGATTCTAGCAAAGGTTCAGCTACTGTTCAGTCTCAAGCTCAGCAACGTAAGACAAATGACTACCAGAGTCCGAATCAGCAGTCATCAGGCGGTCAAGGGCAGAGTGGATATCGGGGAATTCACCCATGGTGTAGAAGGTGCAACAAACACCACAGCGGAAGATGTCGCAGGGAACAGTGTCAAAGATGTTTTAAGGCGGGTCACGAGGCTAAAGATTGCAGGAGTTCACGACCTGCGAACCAAAACCAACAACAACAGCCACAAGATCTATAGAATCAGCAGCAACAGCAGGGTAACAAGGGATGTTATCAGTGTGGTGCTGGAGGTCACTTCAAGAGACATTGCCCACGGTTGAACCAGAACCAGAATCAGAACCACAATCAAAGAAACAGGAACAAAAATGGAGGCAACAACGAGGGTAATAACGACGGCAATGGTGCCAGGGGTCGAGTGTTCGTGATTGGTCAGGGTGATACTAGGAATGACCCCAGCGTTACGATGGTTCCAACATCGTCATTGGTATGGATTGGTTATCCCAACAACAAGCAGAGATCCTATGCAAGGAGAAGATCATTCGTATTCCTCGTTCGGGCAAGGAACCTCTCGAAGTTCAAGGAGACAAGAGTGGTGTCGTGAGTGGCATCATTTCCTTCTTGAAGGCTCAGAAGTGTCTGCGCAAGGGTCACACAGCTGTTCTAGCTCTCGTCACTGATACATCGAAGAAAGAGAAAAATATTGAAGATATTCCTGTAGTACGTGACTTTCCTCAAGTGTTCCCTGAGGAATTACCTGGGTTACCGCCTCATCGCCAGGTCGAGTTTCAGATCGAGCTAGCTCCTGGAGCAGCACCCATAGCTCGAGCGCCTTATCGTTTGGCTCCAACTGAATTGGAAGAACTGTCAAAGCAGCTACAAGAACTCTTGGAAAAGGGTTTTATACGTCCTAGCTCTTCGCCCTGGGGAGCTCCAGTGTTATTCGTAAAGAAGAAAGACGGTACGTTCAGGATGTGTATAGACTACCGTGAACTCAACAAGGTGACGATCAAGAATCGTTATCCTCTTCCGCGCATAGATGATTTATTCGATCAGCTGCAAGGGTCGAGCTACTACTCCAAAATAGACTTAAGGTCAGGATATCATCAGCTGAGAGTCCGGGATGAGGACGTCTCTAAAACAGCATTCAGAACTCGCTACGGCCACTACGAGTTTATGGTCATGCCATTCGGGCTAACGAACGCGCCTGCCGTATTTATGGATCTTATGAACAGGGTGTGCAAACCCTATCTCGACAAGTTCGTCATTGTTTTCATCGACGATATCCTGATTTATTCAAAAAGTCAGGAGGAACACAAGCAGCACTTACGGCTTATTTTGGAACTTCTACGAACGGAACAGCTATACGCTAAGTTTTCTAAATGTGACTTCTGGCTTCGTGAAGTCCACTTCTTAGGCCACGTGGTAAACAGAGATGGGATCCATGTCGATCCATCCAAGGTAGATTCAATCAAGAATTGGCCTGCGCCTCGTACACCAACAGAAATACGCCAATTCTTAGGTTTGGCGGGTTATTACAGACGTTTCATCAAAGACTTCTCAAAAATTGCTCAGCCGCTTACACTACTGACACAGAAAGGTGTTGTTTACCGTTGGGGTAATGCACAGGAAACAGCGTTCCAACACTTAAAGGATAGACTCTGTAGCGCACCTATCCTCTCACTGCCTGAAGGCACGGACGATTTTGTAGTCTACTGCGACGCATCTATCCAAGGTCTTGGATGTGTATTGATGCAAATGGATAAAGTTATTGCTTACGCTTCGCGCCAACTTAAGATTCACGAACGGAATTACACGACACACGACCTAGAGCTGGGAGCGGTTGTTTTTGCACTTAAGATATGGCGACACTATTTGTATGGCACCAAATGTGCTATCTACACTGACCACAGAAGCCTCGAACATATATTCAAACAGAAGGAACTGAATATGCGACAGCGACGATGGGTTGAACTGTTAAATGACTACGAATGCTCAATCAGGTACCACCCAGGCAAAGCCAATGTTGTGGCTGACGCCCTCAGTCGAAAAGACACTGCACCTAAGCGCGTACGAGCTCTACAACTCACTATACAGTCTAGTCTTCCTTCCCAGATAAGAAATGCTCAGGTGGAAGCATTGAAACCAGAAAACGTCAGGGCAGAAGCCTTACGCGGCTCAAGGCAACGCTTAGAACAGAAGGAAGATGGTGCTTATTACGTAACAGGACGCATCTGGGTTCCACTCTATGGTAATTTACGCGAGCTGGTAATGGATGAAGCTCACAAGTCTCGCTACTCGGTACACCCTGGTTCGGATAAAATGTACCACGATATTAAGACTACATACTGGTGGCCTAGCATGAAGGCCCACATAGCCACATACGTTAGCAAATGCTTGACTTGTGCGAGAGTCAATGCAGAATATCAGAAACCGTCAGGACCACTCCAACAACCTGAGATACCACAATGGAAATGGGAGCAAATTTCCATGGATTTTGTTACTGGCCTACCTAGATCTCAGCGCGGAAATGATACTATTTGGGTGATCGTGGATCGACTCACAAAGTCTGCTCACTTCTTAGCAATCAAAGAAATAGACAAGTTCTCTACCTTGGCAGACATTTACTTAAAAGAAGTGGTCTCGAGGCACGGAGTGCTCACCTCCATCATCTCTGATCGTGACGCACGTTTTACTTCAGAACTGTGGCAAGCAATGCATAAATCTTTTGGCTCTCGTTTAGACATGAGCACAGCTTATCACCCTCAGACAGATGGGCAGTCTGAGCGCACTATTCAAACTCTAGAAGACATGCTTCGGGCGTGCGTAATTGACTTTGGCAATGGTTGGGAGAAACATCTGCCACTCGTGGAATTTTCATACAATAACAGCTACCACACCAGCATTAAGGCTGCACCATTCGAGGCATTGTACGGGCGTAAATGCCGGTCACCTCTCTGTTGGGCAGAGGTGGGAGATAGTCAAATCACAGGTCCAGAAATGGTAGTCGATACTACAGAAAAGATTGCACAAATACGACAACGCATGGCGGCAGCACGTGACCGTCAGAAAGCATACGCTGATTTAGACAGGAAACTACTCGAATTCCAGGTTGGGGATCGAGCGCTACTTAAAGTTTCACCCTGGAAGGGTGTGGTTCGTTTTGGCAAACGCGGCAAACTAAATCCACGATATGTTGGACCTTTCGAGGTTATTGAGAAAATAGGCAAAGTGGCCTACAGATTGAACTTACCACCTGAACTCAGTGCAGTTCACAACGTCTTTCACGTGTCGAATCTGAAGAAGTGTACGTCAGATGAGACCCACATAGTTCCCTTAAAGGAACTCACTATCGACGAGCGGTTGCACTTCGTCGAGGAACCTGTGGAAATCACGGACCGGGATGTTAAGGTCCTCAAGAACACGAGAATCCCTCTTGTACGAGTTCGTTGGAACTCCCGCCGCGGCCCAGAGTTTACCTGGGAGCGTGAAGATCAAATGGAACTTAAATATCCCCAGTTATTCGGAAACCAAGCAACTACTACTGAGGCTGAAGCTACCAATGCTGAATTTCGGGACGAAATTCCAAATCAACGGGGGGATAATGTGACACCCCAAGAAAACCAGTAATCTTCGCAAACCTGCTCGAGGAGCCGCGATACGACACAGGTAAACAACGTCACACTACTAGCTTCCTCAGTAACTGCATGCTAAATTTCGGGACGAAATTTCCTTCAAGTTGGGGATAATGTGACAACTCGAATTTCCGACATTCTTTATTCGCATTTAATGCACGTTGACTTTGACTATATGGTTGTGTTATGATAAAACCTAGTGTGTTTGCATGGTTATGTGTGATTGTATATCATGTGTACTGTTTGTAGAACTTAAACTGTTAAGAACCCGACGAAACACAAGGCTGTTTCGCCATAACCCATTCCGACGAAACAGGCTGTTTCGCCATGAACACTCCGACGAAACAGAAGTCTGTTTCGCCGGCCCAGTAATTCACGAAGCCCAGTTTGGGCCCAGAACGTAAACTCGCATACTACTACGTGAATCAACCTATTGTTTCACACTTTTGAACACTCTGAAACCCTAGAACACTCTCTCTTCTGTGCGACGGCAACAACCATTGTTCACCATCATCCCTAGCTCTCGAATCCTTGTTTCTTCATCTTGAATCGGTTAGTGTGTGTTTGTTAATCGATTCCATGTTTCTGTTATATCACGATTCTTGCTTGTGTATATGATTGATGTGTGTTACTGCTGTGATAAGAGTATGATCATGATGTTATAGATTTTGATATGTATGATGTAGTAGGATTTTTATAAAATGCTATGCGAAACTTAATATGATCGGATACTCGGTTCTGGATGTTGTTATTATAATCTGATTCTGAATGCAAGTTAGCATCTTGATAGGGTTTGATGATGTGATGTTGTAATCGATATGTTGTATACATAAGCTAGGGTTCATGCTAGATGTTAAAACACCGTGATGCTTGTGTTAGAATTATGTGATAATGAATCTTGTGAATGAATGATTCTGCATGATCGATGTTATTGATGTCGGCTGCTAACATGATTAGGGTTTCTGTGTATTTCGTAACTGCTGTAACTATGTCTACGAATCAGACATTCGACGAAACAGGAATCTCGGCGAAACAGAAAGTGTTTCGCCAAGAGTCGTCGACGAATTAGAATCCTGTTTCGCCAAGCAAAGCCACGACGAAACAGAACATGTTTCGTCACTATATATGTTTCGTCACTATATATGATTCGCCACTATGTGTGTTTCGCCAACTCACTTGTTTCGCCAACTTATGTGTTTCGCCATATATGTGTTTCGCCGAGCTGTGCTGTAACTTGAGTTAATTCTGTTAAGTGTTAACTGAAATATTTAACGGCTGTTATATGTTAAATATGACTTGTATGATTGTGATTACGTGTTACATGCTTATACATGAACAACTGAAACACAAACTGATTATGTATACGTGCATACCTTAGGACGTGATTGATTATTTGCGAGCACTTACATACCTAGCATACCGAGCAAACCAAGGTGAGTTCACACAAGCCAAGGCATGGGGTTCCCAGGGGGGAATGGGGATTTGATGATTACTGTACATACATAGATGACAGAACCTACTGCTAGACTAGTAACACTTATTGAACGATCTTCGCACACCTGCCAAGGACATTGGCCGCGATATTATGACTGACTTCACACACCTGCCAAGGACATTGGCCGCGAACTAAATTTACAACATCTTCGCACACCTGCCAAGGACATTGGCCGCGAACTAAATTTACAACATCTTCGCACACCTGCCAAGGACATTGGCCGCGATACAAACAAACCTAGTCTAGAATACTTGGGGAATAACATTCCCCAACATCTTCGCACACCTGCCTGGAGGGCCGCGATGGGAAATAATACAATACTTTGTAACGAACGAACATACTACTACTCACACTATACTATTACTGAACTGTTAACTGTGAACTAGCTCAACTAGTTGTTGACTCTCTCTTACATGCCTTGCAGGACCTTAGGTACATATGGAGCTTGCACAGGAAGGAGCAGGTCGTTGTGGGATACGGATCGTAGACGATATTTGAACTTATAACTTATTTTGGGTTTTCATTATTATGCTTCCGCTACTTAAACAATGTTTGGTTATGAACATCAGTCATGTCAAGATGAATTACCTTTTCCTACTTTTACACTTAAATACTATGTTTGATATGATTGATGGCTTGATCCTGGTCAGTCACGCCTCCAAGCGGTGATACTCCGCGGGTGGATTTTGGGGGTGTGACAATCTTTGGGTCATCAGATGAGAACATACGTAAAGAGTTCGAGCAGGTGATGAAGAGCAAGTTCGAAATGAGCGCTATGGGTGAGCTGTCTTACTTTCTGGGATTACAAGTTGAACAGAAGGAGGATGGGATGTTTATACATCAAACTAAGTATGTGTATGACATTTTGTCTCAATTCAAAATGGAGGATTGCGCTACTTTCAACACACCTATTTGCGAAAATCACAATCTTGGCCCAGATCATGAAAGTACTGAAGATGTTGATCCGACTCAATACAGGGCAATGATTGGTTCTCTAATGTACTTGACTGCTTCAAGACCAGACATCATGTTTGTCGTATGTCTGTGTGCCAGATATCAGGCTAATCCAAAAGAGTCACACGTGAAAGCGGTGAAGCGTATTCTTCGTTACTTGAAGGGGAAACCTAAACTTGGGTTGTGGTATCCAGCTGATAGTGATTTGAAGTTTGTTGCTTACACTGACTCAGACTTTGGAGGATGCAAGTCTAACAGGAAGTCTACAACAGGTGGTTGTCAGTTCTTAGGAGGCAGGATTGTGTCTTGGCAATGCAAGACGCAATTTTGTGTGTCTACTTCTACGTGTGAAGCTGAATATATTGCTGCGGGTAGTTGCTGCTCTCAGGTTCTCTAGACACAACAGCAGATGCCTGAATACAGTTTGGATTTCACTCGTACTCCTATTATGATAGACAATAATGCCATAATTTCTATAACAAATAATCCCGTGAAACACAGTCGCACAAAACATATTGACATTCATCATCCTTTTATACGGGATTGTGCTGAAAAGAAGCTAATTGAACTTCATCGAGTCGACACACTAGATAACCTGGCAGATCTTTATACTAAAGCTTGCTAGTGTATTACGTCTGTCGACTTCGTCTTGTATCGGGTCTTACATTAGTATTGTGAGATCAGGGCGCGTTATACGAGAAATAGGGAAGGATTTATGTGGATTGGAGGTAATTTCGTTTGAAAGTGTAATGTGCAAGTTCAAACGAAATCACCATGTGTAATTTCGTTTGAACTGACATTAGTCACCTTCAAACGAAATAGAAACCACTATATATACCTTGAGTGCTAGTTCATTTGTAACCTTCTTGTTTCCGACACCGAGGTGCTGTCGAAGTGTCTACGTGCTGTAATCATTTCAAGATCAATAAACAAGACAATTAATAGTGAATACAAGCTAAACAAAGACAGAATCAATGAATTCTGCCTCTGATTCTGTCTGAGCACTCTTCAGATCGACTCGTTAGGTCGTTTCACGATCCTACATGTGGTATCAGAGCTCAGGAGGAAGAGTTCTTACCGTTTAGCTCGTTTTTGCTGGAAAATTCTGATTCCTACACCATCTTTTCAAAATTATTCAAGTTTTCACGGTCAAAATGTTCTGATTTTCACACATGATGTGCGCAATAGTGTTTTAACAAACCCTAGAAAGTTTCAGAACTAAAATCGGACAAATACTTGATCAATTTTGCAAAAAAAAACAGTTCGAAAGGATGGCATTATATTAATTTCGTCGTTTGAGAGTACACATTTATCCTGATTTCATTTGAAATTGCTTGAGGATTTCTTTTGAGATTGCACATTGGGACTAATTCCGTTTGAAAGTTATTGATTATCTCGTTTGAAAACGGTAATATCGTTTGAGGAGGTTCAAACGAAATCAGATATTCGTTTCAGAGAGGTATTTCGTTTGAAGATGTGATATTTCAAACGAGATTGGTGATTTCATTTCAATTGTAATTTCATTTGAATAGTTCCAGGTCTTGTAAATTGAAAGTTCATATTAATCAAAGTTTCGGTCCAATAGAATTAAAGTTTGCCAGGCCACTATTTGCAAAGATCAAGAGTTTGCATGTGAATATATCAGATTTGTGGGCCATTTGAGTTGAGAATTGCATGTGGTGATAATTGATAACTCACTACAATATATCGGCCCAATCACATTTAATATTACAACAACTTTTGTCGGCCTCATATATCAAGATTTAAAACAATCTGTCCACTTAACAATCGGCCCAATGAGAATTGTGTTGTGATATTTGTTGATTGTGGGCCATATAATTTACTATTGCATGTGATTTTGATTTCATCGAGAAGTGTCAGCCCACTAATTGATCGGCCCAATCAGACTTTTAAGTGATTGTTTTGATAAACGTGTTTCCGTATCATGGATATAATTTTTTTTAATATGGATAGTAAAACACTTTTATTAATAAAAGAATTTAACTTGTTTTCAAATTGTCCAGGTGAAAGTACAAGGAGTATCATTGAGAGATATAGCCATCTTGTTCGTTCAATGTCTGAGAAAGGTATAACCAAAAGTCCAAATGAATGGGTTGAGAAATTAGCCAATGCCTTAGGCAAATGCTTTCAACCAGTCTTCAAACCTCCCAGACCATCTGTTATACTCTTCAATAGCCATGAGCTTTGGCGGCTTGTTGTAAGTACCATATGCGTTATCAATACTGAGAGAATCAGCAATTGCCTTCTTTGGATTTGGAGTGGTACTGGTCGTTGTATTTGTCGAGGCGTCTCTAGTTTTATATGCAAACATATCGCTGAACGGGTTTAGGAATTCGTCTCCCATTGTTGAGTACCTGAAAAAGTTTCAAACACTTAGACAAATTTTCACGTTTTTCAAAAATTTCAAACTAATGCCCTTGGATCGGATGGTGATCCGATCGAGTGATACAAACACCTAGAAAACTTTAAACCTCAATCCTTCACCGATCGGATGGTGATCCGATCGAGTGACAAATGACGTCAGCTAATGAAAACAAGAAATATCAATGCTAATCCGATCGGATGGTGATCCGATCGGGTGGGATGATGACATCAGCAAGTATGTAAAGAACACAGTCTAAGACAATCCGATCGGATAGCTGTCCGATCGGGTGGATGACGTTAGCAACAACGAACAGCTCGGCATGGTTTTTGCTTGATTTGATTCAGTTTTAGTTAGAATTTTTCCGGTGAATTTGCAGTTGTCGTCTTCGATTCAACCTCCTGTGGCTCTGATACCACTTTTTAGGTCGTTTGTCAGGATCTGTTCGTGTGGAGCGTGGCTGGATCGATCAAAATCAATGTGCGGAATCCATTGATTATGTCTAAGAATCAACAACAACAGATTCAACGTTTAATCTCGTCAAATTTCTATTAGAATGATTGTGAAAGTACAGTAGCTCCGGTAGAATCTCAGACCAGCAGAGGTTCCTTACAAATTCAACAAAAAGTTCTAAATCTCTAACACAAGCTAGCTATTTATAGGCAACATCAGGGAGGGGTTAAGTGTTACCCGATCGGATGACATCAGTCAACCGTCGGATACACTTTTACATATAAGCACCGATCCCTGTGTTGTCGTCACACAAGCATACATACAAAAACATACATATACACAAAAGACAAACACAGTACAAAATAAGATTCAATGTTGACGGAAGCTACAGACATATGAACTAACACCTCTTCTTCATCTTGTGATCACCACTAGCCTTGAGATAGTAGTAAGATCATCTACACTCTATTTTACATCTTGTTTAAGTGGTTAAAGAATGATACAAGAACTAATCTTGAAGAACACTATGAATCTTGAACATGAAACTTTAACATAAGACTAAAATCATAAGAAATCAAGTTGTTTAAGTGTTGTTATGTTTGTTGATTATTGATTGCTCATGTTTATGATGTTAAACATCATGTGATCTTGCTAGATGGTGATTAAAGACATAATCAAGCAAGATGAGAGGATGATTATATTAAGATCAAAGTGATAATCCATATGTAAATCATGAACTTGAAGTGTAAATTGTTTTTCTTGTGAAATGATGATCAAAGTGGATATAAAGTATTGTCAATCTATGATTTCAAGAAGACAAAATTGCAGAAAACAACCTTTATGTATGCCCCAAACTGCACTTTATACCTTTCACTATGAAATCCGCCAAAACCAACCTTTACGTTCATGTTTTGCTACAAGTTCAACCTTTAACACAAACTCTGTTAATATTCTTGGTTAAATCACCTCACATAGGGTATTATTGTCATTTCAACCTTGTTTTTTTTGTTTATTAATAAATTATATAATTACACATGACCCCACCATAAAACTCTTCTTGTTCATCTCTCCTAGCTCCCAACCAGAAAACCCAGATCATCAACAAACACCCCTCCTTCATCTGCGCCGTCTTCATCAACAATCGCTCACCACCATCATCATCTAGCACCGCCGCCATCATCATCTAACACCATCATCATCTAACACATACATGTTGTAGTGATATAAGCATATATGTGTTGTTGAACACCCCTGACCTATTCACAAAAAACATAATGCAAGCAGATAACACACCATATTTATCACAATGCACAGGTTGACTTATATCTACTAATCATGATATGTAGATCAACATTAAAATTACCTTGCAGTTTGCAGCGGCATGCTTCTCGAGAGCGGAAGCTTGGGAGTTGTAAATTGAAACGTTTACTGTGGTATGATCTTTGTGTGAATCATATGCAAACTGGGTATATGTAGATAATCATATTAATGTTGATATATTAGATCTGTGTACGATGAGTGAATAATGTGCTCTTCTATGAAAAATTCCTTTTGGTCGCACAACACATTAAGGGTTCGAACAGATGTTTGTAAATCACAAAGTGCTTTATATGCATAAATGAACATACTTGTCGAGTTATTTAGGAAGATTATGTGTCAAGATGAAATGACTAGTGTGCTCTGTTCATACCCAAAAACATGATACTGGGTTTTATCTTAAATGGGTCTTCTCCTAACTTCCATGTTTTAAATGATTGATTGTGAGAAAAACATTAATGTAGAGTTATGTAAGAAATCTGGGTTTACTTTGAGTGCATGATGTAGTGTTTTCATGGTGGATACAACTGCCTATGCGCAAGGTACAACCTGGTCAAGCATATTAGTGGTAGTGTTAGAATGATCCTTGATGAAAATGATATTATTAGAATGGTATGTTAGAATAAAATGATATTGTTAGGGTGTTGTGAAATGATGATGATTATGATGGTCGATGATTGCTAAGAATGATGTTCCTAATTTCATGTTTCTAAGTAATGACTTCCATTATGTTTTGAACATTCGAAATGATAATCACCGTTAGTTTACTATATGTTTTAAGAAAAGAATGATGCTTCGTGTTCATAATCTGGTTGAGATAAATTGTTATGAATATGCATGGCTTTGTTTGTATGAATTAATGAGGTGGGTTTTCATCTCAAGCTTAGGACTTGTAAATTACCTTGTAAGGTGGGGTCATGTGTAATTATATAATTTATTAGTAAACAAAAAAAAAGTTGAAATGACAATAATACCCTTACATGCAAAGCATGTGAGGTGATTTAACCAAGAATATTAACAGAGTTTGTGTTAAAGGTTGAACTTGTAGCAAAACATGAACGTAAAGGTTGGTTTTGACGGATTTCATAGTGAAAGGTATAAAGTGCAGTTTGAGGTATACATAAAGGTTGTTTTATGCAATTTTGTCTTTCAAGAATGATTTTTCAAGAAACCAAGTTAAAAATACAAAGTTTACTTAAGCTTGGTTCTTATTAACCATAATTTAGGTGGTTAATCAAGTGTAGAAATACATATTTAACAAGAAAAACTCAAGAAGAAATATTTTTAGAAAATTTATTTACAAACTGTAAAGAACTAATTTCTTCAATAATGGTGTTTTTAAATAAACAACCACACTTTAAAGGGTAACTAAGCTTACTAAACACACTAGTAAGTTACTACAATTTTTTGTAAATTTTCAAGTTCATGAAGTAGTAATTTATGCTTGATTTTGGCGAATTGGTAAGTGTTGATTGGTTTATTGTTGATTGTGGTGATTTATAAAAGAAAATGACATGCTTTGAAAGCATGGAAACCTCCATTTTCAGGGGAAACTATGGCAAAAATTTTCTAGAAATTTAACACTTGGAAAAATATTTTTTTTAAACAAATATTTACAAGTATATTTTAAACCATGGATTTTCAAATAAAACTTGCCATAATTTTTGTTACAAAAATTATAAATATTGGAGGTTGGTTTTTTGTAAATAAAAGTGACTAAATATGTATTTAGGAAAATATATATTTAGATGTCACCATGTGTGTGATTATTTGTATATTATGTGTATTAGTTATATTATTTTAGGACTTGAAATAATATAACTCACCAAAATACCAAGAAATTACAATCCAAAATATTACCAAAATTCCAAGAAATAAATATATAATTTATACCCAAAATATTGGTAAAACCAAACAAGGAATATAACTCACAAAAATATTCCGGAATTTGATTCATAAGTATATTTTGTTAATTAGTATTTTGGACACCAAGAAAACAAAAATATGATTTTTACAATTATTACAAAATATATCCTATTTTTGACAAAGAGAAAATATGTTATTTTTGGGTAAATAAAAATATATATTTTCTTGAAATTATTAGAAGATATATTATTTTTGGGAGAAAATATATATTTTCTTGAATAAACATTAAATACATTATTTTGGGTGAAAAATAAGTTTATATATATTTTCCAAGTTAAACTTGAAAATATATTATTTTTGAGACTTATATGAAATTTATAAATATTTTTGCCAAGGGAAAAATTATAAGTAATTTTTCTATGTAATATTTCTTAAAATATATATTTTGGGAATATATATTGACGTATTTTTATTAGAAATATTATTCCGGAAAAATTAATACAAAAATTAAGTATGAGATACTTAATAAACACAACAAAAATACGTATTCTCGTACGTATAAATACACACCGGAATACGCCACCGATACTTGGTAAAAATATACAAGTATTAGAATACGAATATAAATACACCCATCCTTGGGAAGTTGTACAAATACATAAAAGTGTCAAGTTAAAATATATTACTTTAACAATTATTCCAAAATGAAATAAATATAATTTCAGTTAAAATATTTATTATTTTAACAAATAATTATATAACTTGGAATAATATTAATGACACAATGAAACGTAACTCGAAGACACTAATTAATACTAAGGCAATGCACGACCCGCTCGTCTAATAAACCGTAGTACGTTGTAGGTAGTCGTGTGAACGAGTATCAGCTATGAGTTACGTCGGATTGAAGAACGCAAAACTGTGAGTTCATGTCCCCCCTTTTCTTTAACTGTTTTTGTTTTTATAACTTCGGGGGTGAAGTACATGTTACAAACTGTTTACAAACGTTTATATGTGGTATGGTTAGATAAGGAAAGGTACTGCTAGATCATGTGAGTGGTGGGTACAACGCTTAAGACCATTAATCCTCGTAGTAGGACCGAGGGACATGAGTGATAGATCTATTTGGGTGTAGCGAGCCCCACCCATGTGGACCGGGGTTTGGCCCATGAGGTGACTATGTCTTACAGCTGGAAGCCCGGTGCAAAATCTGCTAGGTTTGAGCCTTCCTGCATCACGTCACGCATATTAATGGCCTTGCAAACCATTAATCGATCTGTTTCCTTGTTTTCTTTCATACCGGGGTTTACGAAACATACATACTTACAATGATTTCAAAGGTTTATTCGTGCACACTTACAAAACACTTGAACTCGCTCAACTTTTGTTGATGTTTTCAAACTACATGTATTTCAGGAAATTAAATGTGGATCTGGCGGGCGTTTGGAAGTTTCAAGTGATGTTGAAAATAAAAGATGTCATCTGGTGTCTAAGGGTTTGGATTGTGTATCTTATCCTAGATAAGATACATAGTTCAAAGCCTAGTTTTTAGTAGTTTCTTTTTTCGAGTCCTTATAGAACTCTAAAACAATCTGAGTGGTTTGTAATTTGTATTTGATGCCTGTGTTTGGATTCTAAAACAATGTTGGTGTGATGTTTTAAACTTAATCAATGGATGAACATCTTTGGTTTTATCATATAGTTGTTTGTTATGGTTGAATGCAATGATATTAAGCAAGTCACACATAATCACGCTTCCATAAAAGTCAGGGCGTGACAGTTTGGTATCAGAGCTTCGATTGTAGCGAACTAGGATTCTTTCTCGAGTCTAGACTATAATCATTAGGGCTCTCACGAAAATAAATTTTACAACACGTTTTCATTGCATACACGAAACGCCCAGATCCAGGGAACAAATGTTTTTACAAAAGGAAAGACAAGAAACACGATGGCAAGGTTACATTTATGGTTTAGTTTGGGATAGACTAGGAAAGACAAGCATGTATTCAAGTCAGTTATCACTTAAAACAAGTGGATTGTTATGTTAGAGGCATTATGACTTGATTGCATAATAGTAATAGTGGTTTATATATGTGCACATGTTATGATTATTATGTAACAGGTACCTATGGCGTCATCCGATAGCGGATTGTCCGACGACCGTGATCCCATGGCAGTAGTCTCCGACGATGAGGTTGTGCCAGAGCCGGAGATCTTCACGTCAGTTTCAGAGAGTGACCCAGAGATGATGTTAGATGACGATGACGACTTCCAGTCGTTCGCGTTGCCTGACTTTGGCAATGATTTACCACTTGCTGATGGCATTCCAAACGAGGATCCTTTTCCCATTCCTGTTCCAGTCCATGATCATCTCATCATTGGGCATCCCGATGGTGAGCACATCGTGGCTCCGATCCTCGATCCTGTTCCTCTTGTGGTCATTCCGCCTGAGGATTGGCCTTTCGACGATCTGTTTGATGATGATGTTGATTTGTTTGTTGATGATCCTTCCGTTGATGCCCAGGGTGATAGAGAGATTGACGAGGATGTTGTTGCTTCCCCACCTCCTGAGATTCATGTCGTTGAGATATCCTCTGATTCTAGTTTGCACTTCGTCTCAGATTCCTTTGAGTCTGTGACATCCTCAGCTTTACAGGCGGTGGGATTACAGTGTTAAGCTACTGATTCTGACGATGATACGGCTATGTCTGCTGTACCATCTCCTCCACATGACCCCGAGCCTGGTCCTGAGCCAGATTTTGTTCCTGTCGATCAGCCTGATGTTGCTGAGCCAGATTTTGTTCCTGTCGATCAGCCTGATGTTGCACCTGCGGAACCCGAGCCGATACCTGAGCCTGACCATGTTCCTTTTGGTTTACCAGACATTGCACCCCTTATTCCTGACCCAGTTCCTGCACTTGTTAACCCTCCAGTTGTTGAGCCATTTATTCCTACACCCACACCCGCTAATGTTGCTCCTTTCCCTTCTGTAGAGTCCGATGTTCATCGCACTAACTTGCCTATCGTTTTCTTATAGGACATCCCTGCACCCCGTCCAGGGGAAGGTACTTCGGGCCAGCACCTGCGTGGCGATCATTTTGCTTCAGCAGCTTTTCCTCAGATCCCTCATGCTACACCTTTTGCTCCTTTCACTTCATCACCACTTGATGAGCCTTTTCGATGGTTCCCACCGTATTCTATGCCGATTTCAGATCCCTATCATCCCTCCCATTTTGTTGGCTATACACAGGATGAGTTGCTTTTCTCACTTCAGCTTCAGTTTGAGTTTATGATTCACAGAATTTTGGAGCTTGAGCTAACACCGCATCCCCTACCGTGTCCTTGTCAGCCTACTTTTGTTCCCCCTCGTTCATCACTGTCTCCTTTTGCATATCCACCTGCACCTCTTACTCCTTTTCCAGAGTTTGATGCTCGATTCCTTACCGTCGAGTAACAGATCAGTTACTTGCTTCGTCATATTTGCAAGCTCGAGGAGGAGCTCGCACATATTCTCAGTTTGCTTTTCCTCCCTCCTCCACCTCTGCCATCAGTACAGTAGGTTTTTGGTCTTATGCATAATGCATTACTTTTGGTGAGAGCACCACTATTGAGCCGAGATTGTGAAGACTTTTGAAGACCACCTTTTGACTAGGTTATTTTTGAACATTGACAGACTTATTGGACAAGGGAAGTGTGACCTTGTGTCCCTTTTGATGTGATACACTTTGTAAAGAATGTAACTGTGGTTGGTAATTAATGAAAGCTCAATCATCATGTTCTCACTAAACACATTGTAGGATTACTTGCTTATGTTATGATTGTGTTGCTGCATGATTGTCTAATATAATGATTGATTATATATATAGGATTAGGTTCAAACGTGAACAAAATCCCAAGAGTGAACTGCGTGAACTGATCTGGGCCCTTGATTTTTATGATCTTGAGATTAAAGTGAGTGTAATGATGGTAATTATTTGGTTAATTTTTTTCATTTAATTAAATACAAAAAGGGTATATGTGTAATTTCAATTTTAAATTGATTGCATAAATCTCTCACAAATCAAGTAATCAATTATCCTCTTAAATTGATTTGCATAAATCTCTCACAAATCAAATCAAGGATTAGGAAAGATGTAACTTAATTCAATTATTAAAATAATTATTTGTTTAAATGCGATGTACACATGTGTATTCTGATTTTTCCCTCTTTTTAATGCGATGTACACATGTGTATATCGTCTGTTTTTGTGATATCTCAGAATTTTTTTTTTGTATTGAATGTTGATGTACACCTGTGAATTACTATACACATATGTACGATGTTGAGTACACATGTGTACTGTTCTATTTATATCCAAGTACACATGTGTATACCGTTGAAATATGAAGGTTACGTGGATCTTAAAAATCAAAATTATTCTGGTGATGAAATCTGAAATAAAAATTAAAATTGAAATATGGTGATTTGTTGTTTGTTTTGATAATTATCTTATTAATAAATAAACATAATGTGGATAATGAATTTAAATTAGGAAAGATGTAACTTAATTCAATTATTAAAATAATGATTTAAATCTAATTTTTTATATAATTACAATCCTACCCTTAACAACTAAAAAGGAAATCAAGGGTCCATATCTGTTCACGCAGTTCACTCTTGGGAGGTTGTTCACGCTGGAACCCTACCCTATATATATATATATATATATATATATATATATATATATGTACATACGACCTTTAGACAATTACTTAGTTACTTAACGTATAAGACCTGACCTATCCGATCTTCTTCTTAGAAGATGCCTCCGCAAAGGAACACTCAGTTGCCCACGACCGAGGAAAAATTACAGGAACGCATCTCGCAGGTAATCGCACAACATGAGGCCCTTCGCTCCGAACACAGCGGAGGCACCTCATGGAATAACCCACCTAACGATAATGTTTAAGTCACTTAAGACACATTACAATACTTTTGGACATTTCCAAGTGCGATTTGCTAGCGCTTCCTGTGAATGATGTTGCTTGAGTACAGGCTGTACTTACAAGCAGTTTTTGGACTGCAAGCCTCTGAACTTTGACGGCACTGGAAGAGCCGTAGCTTTTGTGAGATGGATCGAGAACACGGATTCTGTTTTGCGAATGAGCGGATGTACTCTAGAGCAACAAGTAACATACATTTCTGGACTGTTTCAAGATGGGGCTCTATCATGGTGGAACCTTCAGGTTCAGACGTTGGGCGAGGCTGCTGTGTATGCTTTGACATGGAATGAGCTGAAAGAATTGATGCGTAGGAAGTATTGTTCTCAGGCGGAAATCCAGAAGCTGGAAATTGAATTCTGGAACTTGAAGATGGAAGATCCAAACGTGGCGGAATATGTGCAAAGACTTCATGACTTATCGCGAGTTGTTCCATATCTGGTGGAACCAGAGTTTAAGAGGATAGAATGATTCTTCTGGGGATTGGCACCTCAAATTCTGAGCTTGATAACAGCATCAAAGCCTCCAACAATTATCGATGCGATTGACTTAAGTGTGGCGCTTACTAGAGAAGCGATTAGATTGGGAAAATTTTCAACCTCTGAAGAGAAGAAGGAGACTCATGCGAAGTCATCTGGGAAGAACAAAAGAAAGTCTTCGAAACTAAAGATAGGCACCCAAGCCAGTTATGAAAGCTCTAAAGCAAACAAAAGAAGGGAAGTGGACCCGCCTCAGGGCATGCAAGCTTATGGAACCACCAATAAGGCCGGTGGTAAGGTTTACTTGGGGACTAAGTCGAGATGTGATGAGTGCAAATTTCACCACGAAGGTCGATGTCTCAGGCTTTGGTGTGATAGGTGTGGAAAGGAAGGACACAATAAGGATGCATGTTGGGCGAAGTATCCCAAACAAGGAGGAAATGATGATGGCAACCAAGACGGAAACTATAATGGTAGAGTTCCAGGTTGCTTCAAATGTGGGGACGTGGGGCACTTTAGGAAAGATTGCCCAAAGAATAACCAAGCCCGCGGAAGAGTGTTCAACATTGAAGCTAGGGAAGCTCGCCAGGATCCGAACGTAGTCACTGGTACGTTCCTTATTAATCAACACTTTGCAACTGTGCTATTTGATACCGATGCCGACTATAGCTTCGTATCCCTAGAGTTTAAGAATATACTTGGTTTAGTGGCAAGAAAGTTAGATATTCCGTACTCGATAGAACTAGCTAATGGGAAGCTAATGGAAGCCAACGAAGTGATGAGAGGCTGTGTGTTAGAGCTTGAAGAGCGTGAGTTCTCGATAGATCTTCTGCCAGTTGAGTTGGGAAGCTTCGACGTAGTGGTTGGGATGGATTGGTTGTCAAGTAATCGAGGTGAGATTGTATGCCATGAGAAGATTATCCGCATCCTGATGGTGAATGAAGAGTCAATCGTGATTCATGGGGAGAAGCAGGATACGCCCTTACGGATTATTAGTTGTTTGAAGGCACAGAAGTTTTGCATAAAGGATGTATTGCCTTTTTGGCTCATGTCATGGACAAAGAGGCCGAAGAACCAAAGCTCGAAGATATCCCTATGGTAAGGGAATATCCCGAAGTCTTCCTCGAAGACTTGCTAGGATTACCTCCTCAACGACAAGTCGAATTCCATAATTGACTTGGTTCCGGGTGCCGCGCCTGTAGCCAAGGCACCTTATTGACTTGCGCCTTTAGAGATGCAAGAGTTGGCAGCACAGCTTCAGGAGTTGTTAGACAAGGGATTTATAAGACCAAGCTTCTCGCCTTGGGGAGCTCCAGTACTGTTCGTCAAGAAGAAGGATGATAGTTTTCGAATGTGTATCGACTACCGGGAGCTGAGCAAGTTAACCATCAAGAATCGGTATCCCTTGCTGAGGATTAATGATTTATTCGACCAACTGTAAGGATCCAACTACTATTCCAGGATCGATCTTCGATCGGGTTATCTCCAGCTGCGGATTCAAGAAGAAAGTATACAGAAGAACAGTGAGTCAACAATTTGTTTTAGACATACGCTAATATTGTGTTTTATACACGGTACGCAAAACAGTTATACACAGAATGCAAAACTTTGAGACTCTAGGAGACATGTACTTAGGACCTCCGGGAACTTATGTCGAAGCTAATTAAGGGTTATCACTTAGGAACCACGTCTTTTAATTCGGGCAAACACCATTAATCTGTCGTGTATGCTATTTTAGTTAACCGAATAGGCGAAGTACTCGAATTTCTTTTATTGAAATTTCCACTTTTGCATCTAGCGAGTAGATTTTTACCTCTCTGCTCCTCCTAATGGTAGTTGAATCGTGACAATTTTCTTCATTAGAGCGAACACTTGTTTGCTTCGGTACTTGATCATTTCATATGTTGCACATGCATCGTTTGTTATGCATGTGGCTTCCCTTCTAATGATCGTTTTCATCAAAGTTACCAATATTATTTCGCTATATTCAGTTATTGCCTTGTGTTTCGGATAATCAGCATTATTGTAAGTATCGGCCCCTTGATACTGAGTCAACAAAACCTTCTTGAAATTTCTTTTCTTTTCAGTTACATACATGGTCTATCCTTATAACCATGCAGAAATTCCCTTGTCAATACATACGTTTATTGTCAGATTGCGCTGAAACCAAGTTCAATTGCTTGAACTTGTCCATTTCGCATATTCAATTCAACACACCATATGATGTATTGAAACCATCATATTCAAATTCATTTTAGCAAGTGTTTCTTTTGTTCCGAGTCATAGTAGACTTGTTCGGTCTGCGACTTCCTTAAATCGTTTGTTAGTTTCGACACCTTGTGGTGACGCTTTCAATAAATTAAAGCTTGCGCTAATCTCGTTTACGCATCTCATACACGGATTTAATTGTTTATTTATTGACTTGCTGTAAATCCGTTCTGTTTTACCACGATTAAAGCAGTCCTAACACAATTGTGTGTTAAGACAATGGTACATAAATTCATTTTATATTCTAGTGTACCTCCTAAACGGTTCTTTCATTATCGATCAAATGCCTTACGATATTTATTACTTTGTCATCGTCGGTCGAAAAAAGTGGTTCCTTGATGTCCTATATTCAATTGAAAACCCTATGATGTTGTTTAAATCAAATCTTCAAATTTGCTTCAGTACGCTTCCATTTGATTTCAAACACGGTGAACTTGTTTGGTCACCGCTATTATGCCAAAACCCATAAATGAAGAAGCTCTCCTAGAGAGTTATTCAAATGTGCAAAATGCATAATTCATACCAAAAATGGTATTTGTCACAGCCCTCGTTAGATATTTTGATCTCTTTTCTATACGGAAGTACTGACCTGATCACCAATTATCTAAACGTTGAAATTCAAAACGGATGAATTCAGTATACTCACCTACTACGATGAATCTTTGTGCATACCTTGATCGCAGGGGTACATCCTGAAGTGGGACACACTAGTATATCAGTAATAATATTACCTTAACGTATCATACGGTAATGGAACTTAAAATGTTCATGCATTTTGTTTAAGTGGACAAGCAAACTGGTAATCGTCTTGGACTGCTTTTCACGAAAAATTATAAAAAGAATTATCTAATAGTGTGAAAACAGTTTGATTGTGCTGATATGATCTTCTTACCGGTGATTCTCACAAAAATAGAGTGTTTATTGCTTTTGTTATTTACTTGATTTTAGAAAATATAAAAAATCCAAAAAATAGTTTCTTTTTCTGTTAAAATTCGTAACGTACGGAAAACTGTTATTCTTGGAGGAATTGTTACCGATAGGGGGAGACGGTGTTAGAGAGTGAGTTCAAAATTTTAAATCATACAGGATCTTGTGTGTTGGATAAAAGTTTTGCGTGTTGGTGATGAATTGAGAATGCTTAATCTGTGATATAATCTCTTGAGTAATAATATTTTTTTTTTAACTTTGTTGAAAAATTCTTATGGTTTCTCGAGATGTTTGTTTTATAGTATACAGATTGAAGAAGTATGTTGCTGAGAAGTTGCTGTGTTGAGGAGATGAGAGTTTGATTGGATGCATGGTAGAACCTCCTTTCTACATTGCAATCAAGTTGAAGAGTTTGAAGAGCTACGCAAATGCTAAACTGGAGTTTACTCAAGTGCTAACGTTTTGAAGATTTAGTGATTGGATGCATTAGCTTAGGGGGAGTCTGTTGCTAACAGAAGCTGTTAAAGCTGAAGCTATCCAAAGACCAAAGATAGTGCAAGATTACATGAAGAATGCAAGATGACTGAAGACAAAGTTATTTTATGAAGCTATTATCAAGGGGGAGTTTGTTGGTGCATATTTGTGACAACAGCTTAGACTTGGTCTTTGGATATCTTATAATTAGTAAAACGATAAACGGTTAGTGGGTTTAGCTTGGTAATAGTGAAATAATAGAGTTTGGGCTAAACAAAACCCACATTGGGTCAAGGGGGGACGAATTGGGCTTTGCCCATGTAGGAAACCCTAGCCCATGTTGCAACCTTGTGTTATATAAACAAGGCTTTGTATTAGGGTTTAGGTTAATCAGCCAAAACAGCTTTTGAGAGGAAATTCGTGAGAGCATTAGAGGCTTGGACAAATTAGGGTTTTGATTGATTGTAATACTCGTGTTTGATAATCAATAAAAACCCGATTGATAGTAATTTATGTTTCAACTCATTTCTATGCTATTCTGATCTAGAGGACTCCGCACTCTAGATTGGATTGACGATTCTGTGACGATCCGTACGAATCAGGGGACCTACAATAACAGTACGATTAGTGGATGTAAATTGTTGGGGTGTAACAGTATGATTTCAACAAATCTTTTCAACAATCAGTAAGCAAATACACAACGGTTCTCCAATTCCAGATTGGTAATGTCAGGAGAAGCGTTGAGATAACGGACATCTATCAAGCTCAAAAAGAAAACTTGTGTTTCCCATAGCCACCATTCCCATAGTCACAAATGATTGTGGTTTGTATTTCCCATAGCCACCATTCCTATAGTAAAAAACGGATGCTGTTTGCAATTCCCAGTTGTACCGCGAGTGTTGAAGAAGCTTGGTTAATTTTGTCGTGTTCCGATTTCATCCTTCTTATCTATTCAGAATCAAATCAACTCATCCTCTGATTTAAGCAGCGTGTTCCGATCAGTGTACAATGTTCATTGACTTAATATAAATACATAGACAACAGACAAGATCCAGTACAATTAGCCGTAAAATTTTTACAAACCTAACAAACTGTGGAGAACTTATTTGCGTTATCCTTCTTTGTGAAAGATTCGTGGGCCCTATTGTCAGATCTGTGACTCCATGGAAGATGTGATTAAGGAAACTACCGAATCACACCAATTCGTTGCAACCACACCTTCGTGTCTTGAAGTTTGGAAAGATGACCAAATAGAAACTAAATTAATTATACAACATTTTCATTTCTCGGGCTCGCATTCGAAGATCCTTGCATTGGGCACAACACACCAAAAAATAAACTTCGAAAATTAAAAAAAAATAATACGATACGCCACGATACGATACGCTATAATACATTACTTAACAACAAAAAAATAATAAACATTTTAAAAACTCATTAAAACAAAACTAACAAATAATAAACACCAATAACAAACCCAAAAAACCAAAAACCAAACACAATACACAAAAAATAAACTTAAAAAATTCAGTGTCTTAATATGTATCGTATAGGCCTATACGATATACGATGCGTATTGAAAAAGTAAAGTGTACGAATAGACAATCAGGTTTGCCAATAGAATTTTCCTATTCAAATCTATATATCCAAGTCCTGAAAATATACAAATATTTCCAAAAATACTACTAATTAGATCATGAGTTTTAACACTCAACCCATCCCCCACGTTTTATGCATTTCCCAAAAGTTAATTCGGTTTTCCTTATTTTGTTACAGGGATAGTAGCTTAATATATTACCCAAAAAACACAGACATCAGTTTGAGAATCAGGTCGTGAAGGCTGATCTGTGACGTACAAGATCCATCGGTTCATGGCTTTCCAGATGAGAACATTCTTATATGTAGCGTTGGTTGTTGGATATGTGTCTCTCAGTTTCATTGGTATGTACATGCAATTAACTCTCTCCGCCATTTATTAATTCAAATGTTATTAAATTCAAATTTAGATATAGGATACAAATATCATATTATCTATGTTTGCATTCTACCAATCTAACACAATTATTGTCAAATATAAAATTCGTTAATCGATGCCAGAAATTCAAATGAAAATTTCGTTGATAATCACAACTATTATTCCATATATAAATTAGGAAGTTTTTTGTCCATCATGAGTTGTACCCATGTTTGGGGACTTTTCCAAAAAAAAAAAAAAATACTTGATTTTTCACTTTCAACCTTAAAGTTTTATCTCTTACATTTTAAACCCTTTAAAATTTTAACCTTTAACTCAATCTTCGTCATCTTTTGTAATTTAACACAACACTTTATTATTTACAACTTTGGTCCCCCATACTTTTTATCTTTCGCAGGTTTTCGTTTTACGTTTCGTTCTAAATTTTGCGAGTTAACATGTCGTAGCGTGCATGTGAGATTCAATGTTTTTTTCTCTATTTTTCCATATTTGACAGACCTGTCGCAACACGTCCATTTTTTCCCTTTTGAAAAGTTCGCCGCAACGGGCGGGTCGTAGATCTACTAAGTTTTATTTTCTACGTTTTACGTTTCTGCTTAATTTCTTCGCATTAACACACTGTAACGGGTGTGCGTGGTTCAACGATTTTAGTCTGGTTTTGGTTCATAATAATTTTTACCATTTTATCTATTTTATTTTTACGATGTTGAGAGTCGATGTCGTTGTGGCATTGGTGCTACTTGGCACGGTTTTACTAACGTTTTTAACCTATTAATTTTTTTACTAATATTTTGTTTCGGTTTACCCCTATACTTCCTTTACTTAAAAACTATTTTTTACGTGCATATTTTATGTACGGGTTTGTATAAATATGATTTGTTCTACATTTCGACGTAAACTTTTTTTTATAGACGAGTCAGGTCAAATATAATACGTTTTCGTTTAAATAAACCATCGTTGCATGCATATTTTTATGTACGTTTTCGTATAAATTCAAGTTGTTCTACGGTTCGACGTAAACTTTTTTGGGAAATGATTCACGTCAAAAATAATATGTTTTCGTGTTTATTTTATGTATGTTTCGAACCGAGTGAAGTCAAATTATGGTTTCTTTTTCTCCCCTTTTTCCGAAAGCTCTAATTAATCCCTTTCGATTACATGTGCATATGTTCCTTCATTCCCGTTACGTTTTCTATGTATGAGTTGGGTCACATATAATACGTTATGATTGTTCGATATGAATTTGATTTATTTTACGTTTGATCCAATCACAATGCTTATACAGGTTACATTGAGTTTAAGTGGATACGTCGAAATGTGGGTTTTCATATGGTTGATGCATCATATAACGTTTGGACTAATCCATTCAATGTTTACGATGTATCCGCGCCGCAACGCGGGCGGATCTTAACCCTAGTTATAACAAAAATGTACATTTTGAGCACATAGTTGGTTATTGTTAATGAAGAATACATGAATTCTCGTGTTATGGATCGGTTAAAAATAAATAAATTAAACCGTGACAACATTAAAGAAACTTTGAAAGTACTAATAAAATTGTGTTTTTTTTTTCTTCTTCTTTAGGTTGGGTAGGCTCTAGCTGTTTCGTAATTTATGAATGGATTTGACGAATTTAAATTCTAATAAAACACATAATTTATGCATGGATTTAACGAATTTAGATTTTAATAAAAGATTCCAATTAATGTCACATGATAACATTTTCTTTTCTCTCAAAATTATAATCTTCATGCTATAATTTTTTTCCATAATTTTTGTAATAAAAATTTTATTTATATAATTATGCCACAAAAGTTAAATGAATTTAGTATTTTTTTTGTTAGTTTTTGTTTTACGCTTTTCGCCGGATTTGGTCGTCGTTCGGTTGCTACTTAGCACAGGGTTTGGTGGTCACATTTGGTCTCTCAGGTTTTTTTACCCCCTCGACTTTCTAATACATGTTGGTATAATTCGACTTCTTCTATCACATGGTGTTAGAAATTCATTTTTTTATTTTATGTTTTTCCTTGGTTTTGGACGTTGTTCGGTTGATATTTAGGATGTTTTAAGCCCCTCCGCCTTGCAATGCTGGTATCACAGTTTAGGCCGCCCACACCGCAACACAGCTGGCTTAAGACTAGTTATGATAAATTGTCTCCATAGATTCATAGCTATTTGCTTCAAAGCCTTGGTCTTTACATAAAATTGTTTTGTTTTACAAAACTAAAATTAAATACCCTAATTACTAGGGTTCGTCTATAAAAGTTGATGTGACAAAGTTAAAAAGTAGTAATAAAACCTTGTTTCTAATTCTATTTTTCGTTCTATTTAGCTGGATTATGCAGGAAGATCGTTGGATCTCCAGTTGGGAAGTTTAGTATCTTTGACTTCTTGTATGGTGGTTCTGGGACACTAGTATGTGTTGTAAAAGAGAGTGTCAAATTATATGTCAACAACATCCGAACAACTCATGTTGAGTTAGCAAGAAAAAAAGCAGTTGAATCTTCACTAGCCGATGCACGCTCACAAGGCGTTGAAAGCAAAGCTGCAGCCAAGCAAGCTGAGAAAGCTGGAGACAAAGCAGCCAAAATAGCTAACAAGAACGCCAATCGAATATTAGGACCTATTGTTTCTTCTGGATGGGATCTTTTTGAAGTCATTTACTACCAAGGGTATGTGACCGAAGGTGCTCTAAGGAGTGCAGGGACATTGGTTGGGACATATATTCTTGGGTTCCTAGGGGAGGAAAAATTTGGAAGATTTGGATATTTGGTTGGAAGCACATTGGGTAGTTGGATTGGGGGGAAAATTGGGCTTATGTCTTATGAGGTTGCTAATGGCATACATTTCGTGCTTCGCATGGATCGAACGAAGTAACATGTACTAAATAGGAGGATTGAATACATGTTGGATTTCGAAAACAATTTATGTATTTAAATATACCAAATATTGTGTTAGTAAAGTAATTGCTTCTGCTTTCTTGACATTTGCAGATTCAACAAAGAACTTCAAAATCATTAGCTGGAAGCCAGAACCATGTTATAGTGTCTGCAGAAAATACACATAATGGGTCTCAAATTCATCTAAAATAAGACTAGGATTGCATTTTCTACTCTGGTGTATCTTAGTTGTTTTTTTATATGTTATGTATTTTTGTAGTTGGATTTATGCTATGGCATTCGCCATATTCAGTTTATTATTAAAATCCCAGTATTGGGAGAGACCAAGAGAATGAAGAGAAAAAAAAATCTAGGTGGTATACAAGTGTAAAAACTTATGTTTAAAAAGTTATAATAAATGAACTCTATAATCCCTTTGGCAAGAAGCAAGCAGAACTCTCACTACCTCTATCCTCTTGACCATGTCAAAGAAAAGGACAAAGAAAGCTCAAATGATAATGTTGGATCTAGTGGACCCCACATAAGAACAGATGATTGGAAAAGAAAAATAGTCTACAACATCTGATCATGAATAACATTGCTTTGAAGAAATACTCCTTCCAATGACCAAGACTCAACATCTGCTACTTTAAAAGTCTGCCAAAGAGAACATCTGCTTGAAGATAAAGTCTGTTGAACCAAAGGTCTGCCAAAGTGAACCTCTGCTGATGAAGACAAAGTTTGTTAAAGCAAAGGTTTGATCATCCATTGCTGATGAAGACAAAGTCTGAAGAAGCAAAGGTCTGCTAAAGATCAACAAATGTTAAAAACAAACAGATGATTACTTAATAGATGCTGATCAACGGATGTTATCAATGTAACAGTGCTTAGGCTATAGCAGATGTTAGGAGCTTGTTAGGCTGTTAGATGTTTCTTTCTCGTTGACGTCAGCGTAGATGCTTCAGATGTTTGGTTTGTACTATAAATAGAACATTGCTTATATTGTTCTATTTATCACTTTCCTCTTATCATTTTTGTACGAACAAACTAGGAGTGATCAGGTTGAGGGGGAGTTTGTAATTCTCATGCATACGTAAGCATTGTAATTGCAATCTTTATAAAAGCATGATGATGAAAGCATTCTTCTCATTGTTGTTATTTAAAAGTTTATTATTCCGGTGCATATTTCTATTTCTGTTTTATCTTCATTCATTGTTTCCATCTTAAACTGTCACAACAATCAAACTCAGATCCTAACAATTGGGTTCAGAGCTTGGTCAATCAAATTCGATCTAAGCAATCAATTTGATATAAAAGATCAGCTCCCACTACTGATATCGTTTGTTCGTTGGATTGAAAACAAAGTAAAAGTTTATTTACGTTCAAATTATCTTAAACAAAAACACTGTTTGTAAACAATAAAAAAATGTCTCAAAATTCACAAGATCCACACAACACCGGTACTTTGTACAAACCTCCAATGCTTGTCAGATCAGAGTATAATATCTGGCAACATCGGATGGGTCACGTACTTGCTCAGCAGAACACGGGGTGATAGAAATCGGTTATCTTTAGACCACATGTTCCGATGGCGCCGAGTGCTGAAGACCCCAAGGTTTAAGTACCAAAGAAGCCTGAAAACTACTCCGAGCAAGATTTTCAGAAAATTGAGTTAGATGCCTATGCTTTTAGCATTGTTGCTCATGCTTTACCGAATGATATCTATGTTGGCCTATTCATTACAATAGTGCTAAGGTGTAACAACCTGGCTTTTCGGGTCATTACTCAGATCTGTCATTTATTGCTTAATTGACTTGTACTCTCGAGATTTCGATTATCGTTAAGGGGTTTTGCTACATTTTAAACTATGTTTTACAATGCATTCACAACGCATAATATTTCAACGCATTTTATCGCATATCGCATCGCATGATTGTACTACACGCTATCACATCGCAAACTCGAAACGCAGATTTACTTTTATGCATTTTATGTGTTATGTGTGTTACTTATGTGATTAATTGTCTAATGTTATTTGGTTATCTCAACGTAACACTCACACGCAACTCACTTAAACGTAACACAACGCTTAACGCACGAAACGAAAGTTGGAAAACGAACTCGCACCACTTGACTGGTCGAATGACCATTCGATGAAATGGACATCCGTCCGGATGGCCATCCGACCGAACCACCACTCGACCACTTAACCTGCACTGCCTTAACTCTCTCTCACACTATAATTACTCGCCTGTCATATCACTGTTCACTCATGTGACAGCTCCATTCGACCAAGACGCTCTCAAGTCCCTTTCAAGCACTTTTCCCTCGATTCAAGGATATTTCGGAAGTATTTCTCCCTAAATCTTGTACTTCCATCATCACTACACACTTCTTCATCATCTTCTCCATAAAAACCAGTGATTTCACCTTGAAATCGTCTGATTTGGACCCCTTGAAGGTGACATCACCTCGGTTGCTTATGCAATCGGTTGTGTGACGTCATCTCATCAAGGTATGTTCAGATCTAAAGGATTTCCACATTATCTCACACAAAACTTCAACATTCTCCAACTGATTTCATCTCTTTCATACTTTTCTTCAACTTTTCTCCAATATTCTTCACTTTTCTACTCAAAATCGATTGAATCTAGACTCATTCAAGCTCTCTACTCATTCTCTAGTAGAGAACCGGTCTAAAAACGGATTTCCACCGGAGAGACGACCGATTCACGGGTTGAACATGAAATCTCATCAGGGACAATTAGTCTGATTGAATTGGGTGATTCCCATCCGATCGACTGAGTTGGGCTTGGTGTGGATTCCCGTTGTTTGACACGTCGTCACGCCGTCTCCATTAAACTTCAACTTTTTAACTTAGAAAATGTTACTAGTTTTCAAAACATCAGGTCGCCCAATCGAATAGCCATCCGATCAAATGACTATTCGACCAGGTGACTTGTCCTTTTATAACTTTCAACACTTAAACAATTTGACAAAACTTCAAACTATCAAACTCTCAACCGAATAGCCATCAGATCGAATGGCCATCCATCCGGATGAGCATCCGGCTGGATGACATGATTTATACTACAACAAAAACTTCAACAGTGTCAGAACAATTCACAACACTCTCATCTCATTCGAACGGCCATCCGTTCGACTCACCATTCGACACTTATCTCACCCGACACGCTGTTTACGCACTGTTCAATGCTTATGCTACTGTTCTATGCTCAGGCTAACTCCAACGCGCTCCCTTCAATCCAATACAAGGTTGTGTTTACTTATTTAACACATAATGTGAGTGTACTCGAACCCTTTTTCGTTTAACGCACTTTTGGGTGTTACATACGTTCTATATCAACACACAACGCACACAATACTCAAATCTTTTTAAACTCTAACCGCCCTCGCATGTTATACGTGTCTTGATGAATGCTTGTATGTTATGTTTACATAATGATTGTTGCTTGTCACCTTAGCAACGATAGTACTATAGTTTGGACTTAGCACCTGTCGTGGACAGGGGTTGTTAAGGGTATTACTTCACGTGGTCACAATGGTGATAATTTATTGCGCATTCTACACTCGCAGTCATATCAGTTGCATACGATACGTCATTGTCGATGGCTTACTTGATTCACATTTCTGCGTGTTACACACTGGTTATGCGTAAACGCTTTCGCTATACTATATGATACTCAAACTTGTGTACTCACCTTTACATTTTATGTATTGACTTTATTTTAACGTATGTGACAGGTTGATAGGATGCTTGCTTTGATGAATCGAGTAAGAGGTCTAGAAACTCACCAAATAAGAAATTTGAGTTGTCGGAATAGTTTACTTGTTTTTTAGAAACACTGTCTGTAATAACTGTTTTTGCTTTATATGTTATTGGTATGGGACATTAGCGTTAAATATATTGTCATTAATAGTTGTTGTGGATTCTCCTGGACAATCGGTTTCGCTCAGTGCCACACCCCGATGTTTCCTCCATCGGTTGGGGTGTGACAGATTGGTATCAGAGCCAAAACTATATGGAATTAGGAAGGACACGACCTAGTCCGGGTCTTGATATCCTAGGATTGACCTAGTCTATAGTCTAAGCACCAACAGACCACCTTGTGCGAACCCAGTAGGGGTTTTTGCACGAGCTTATTCTAGCTACTCTCGCTCGCTAAAACTACATCTTCGTGCGAACATCACACACTACAGTTCGTACAAAGAAGCCTTTCCTAAGGCAAATAGTATTACATGCCTTTCCTAAGGCTAACACAATACACATGTTTTCGAAAATACTCGCATAACACAATCGAGTGATTTGGTCGAGATTAGGTGTGAAAACCAGGAACTCTCGATAAAACCGCTCACTCTATGCGCATTTTTACTCTCAGCATGAGAATCTTTTGTGGATTTAGGAGTGAAATCCATATCTTGACGAAATTCTCCATCCCTATCTTGTGGTTTGCCACATCACCAGGAACAAGGTTGTTAGGTTAGGGGTGAAACCCGCATCTTGACAACCAGTTCCACTCCCTACTATGGTTTTACAAAACTCTCACCAAAGTCTCGATGGATTCCAATGGCTCGACTTACGTAAGTAACCGAAAGGATGCGTGTCGTTCACCGTATTTTGGCGAGAGCACAGTCTATTAGGCCAAATCGTGCACTCAAGGTCGTTGTGAATAGTCGAATCACTTTGGATAGTCGATGTCTAACACCCAAGGCAATCTATTTCGATTCCAAGCCCGCAATCGTTGATTTTACCAGTTATCGATTTTATTATGATTTTTTTGTGTTTTAGATTGTGAGAGCTGTGCTCTACGCTGATGGTTTCGATTTAACGCTTCTCGCTCCATAAAACGTGCACAACTCACATTGTCTCCTAATCTAAAACGCTAATCGCAACTCGGGATAGGAACTCTCGCACGCTACGCTACTCACTATCGCTACTCGCTATCGCTACTCGCTACTCTAGAACGTGCTTTGTGAAACTTGAAAGATAGGTGAATACGTGCAAAATATGTAGGTGAATACGTGCAAAATATGTGCATCCGTGGACTACGTGCTTCTGTGATTAAGTATTGGACCGTCGTATGACTCTAAACAGTCAGTATGAGTAGTTCATCATCAAGAACAAAGGCGGAATCAATGTAAATGATGTAACACAGCTTGTTCCTCTCTAATCTTTATCTCTTATTGATTTCCTGAGCTTTTACAAACAATTCTGACAAAAATCCGGCAGCACCTCTGCTCTCACACACTTAATTTTGTATGAAATGAGATCACACAACATCTATATATTGGCAACATGATTTCGTTTGAAGATGACACAACCCTGTTCAAACGAAATTACATGTGATAATTTCGTTTGAACATGTCCATGTCTCCCTCAAACGAAATTACATGCTTTCAACTAAACAAACCCTAATTTGATCCCAGTTGTGCACTCATTTATCCTATCTAGACATAAGAATCGATTAAGACAAAGTTAACAGACACTAGATGCACCAACAGACTCCCCCTTGGATGTTGACGAAGTCTTCGGTGTCGAGTCTTTAGTCTTTGTCTCTTTCCAAATTAATTTGACATTGTAAAAGCTTCCTTTAATCTTTTTCTTCAAACGTTAATCTACAATCTCCCTTTTGAATGTTGATCCAGAATTCTGACTCCCCCTTTTGCAGACTCCCCCTCTCGATAAGCTGGGACTTGAATTCTGATTCAAACTTTGACATTTTCTTTGCCATGGGGATTCCTGTTACCTGCACAATCTCTACCTAAATATAAGATATATGACAATAACAGTTTCAATCCAAACTTACCTTTTAACCTTCAGTGTTAAGCAATTCACTTAAGTATTTAGGTCCAATCTACCTTCAGTGACCCTGATTACTCAATTTGTCTACCAAGTCCAACTTAATGACCTTGGATGACCTGAGATAAATCACACTGACATTTAGTTCAATTTTTTCTGAAAATTTACAAGTTTCAAATTAATGAACTTGCTTTAACTTTTCAACTTTCACAAACTTATCATTTCAAGCTCACAACTCATCCTCTAGTCCAGAAACTTCCTGCATCTGCTTCAAATCAAATATGAAGATCAGCTTTCTACTTTGGTTGGTCGGAAAATAAAGCAGAAGTGTAAAATCTTTTTGGATTTTTAATAAAGTTCTGAACTAGAAAATCAATTACAGAAATAAAATGCAGAAAAAGTAAACTATTTACAAACATGTTTTTTATGAGCGTGTTAGGGAATCATATCAGCTATTCGACAAGTCACAAGTATCGTTAAGCTTTAATTACATACTCAGAATTAAACAATTCACTTAGATTGTCGATATACTGATCCACTTAAATTTTCACACACATTTCAATCTGTCCAGGATACGGATTTAGTGTTTTAGAGACTTAAACTTATTCATGTGTCCCACCTCTTGAATATACTCCCGTATCCAGATCCCAATATTCAGTCTTATAGGTGAGTATACCACAGATGATATCTGTAAGGGGTTAAATTGCGAAGAACCATGAGAGCTCAGGTCAGAACTTCCGTTCAGCAGAGAGATGACGGCTTCGACTTTAGTGTCTCCCCTTTAGAGGATCTTTTTTACAACAGCCATGATTAGCATTTTTCAATGTTTCATCATTTTTTAGCTGAGGGCGACGCTCTATTTCAAGCAATGCAGAAAGTATTATTCGGGGACTAGGCCATTGCTTCCGCAAAATCAGAAGTCCCGGAATAATACCCCAGATATCACTTAGTATAAAGACCTAGTATCTCAGAAAGAGGGATCCTTCAAACAAGATTTCAGGGGTTACCTATATATCCAAGTAGTGTTCCCCACGAAATAAGCAAGTAAGGATTTTAGATTTATATCCTGAACAAACCTACTAAATGTGTAAAAACCAATCGACACATCATCAGCGAGACTGTTTAATGCATTTAAACTCTACAAATCTTTAGCATACCGTAACTGTCAAGCCAATGTACTATCATTTTCCCTTTTTACACAAGCTCTTTTCTGGTTTTTTTAGTGTTTTTGGATTTTGAAAATATCTCATGTTTTTGGATTTTTGAAATTTTTCTTGTTTTTGTATTTTCTAAAAATATTACCCTACTCCCCCTAAATTCCAAAACAAGTAAAAAATCGACAAACCATTGCAGATTGCTTCTCAACATCATCATCTACAATGTCTCCTTCATCAACGCCAAGTATCTCCTCCAACACCGATAAAAGCTTCATACCATTCAATTTTAGCAAATATTGAAAACGAGTTTTATCAAATGCTATGGTATGTAAATCAGCTTTTTGCTCGTCAGTGTGGATTTTCTCAATTCGTATCAACTTCTTCTCGAAACAATCTCGAATGAAGTGATGACGAATTTCAATGTGTTTCATTTTAGCGTGATGAACATGATTTTTAGTAATGTTAATCGCTGCCTCATTATCAACAAAGATAGGGGTGTTAAGAAATTGCAAACCGTAGTCGCGCATCTGTTGCTGGATCCACAAAATCTGAGAGCAGCAACTGCTAGCAGATACATACTCCGCTTGACATGTGGATAAAGCCACAGAGGTCTGCTTTTTGCATTGCCAGGTAACCAATCTTGGTCCAAAGAACTGGCACCCCACTGCTGTTGATTTAGCGTTAACTTTGCAGCATCCGAAATCTGAATCGGAATATCCTTCGAGCATGAATTCGCCATCTTTTAGATACCATAACCCCAACGATGGAGTTCCTTGAAGGTAGCGTAATATCCTTTTAACAATAACCATGTGCGACGCTCTCGGATTAGATTGAAATCTTCCTGCGAGGCAGGTTGGATACATAATATCGGGTCTTGAAGCTGTCAAATACATCAGCGATCCAATCATGGAACGATACAACGTTTCATCTACCTTCTCTCCGGTGAGATCAGGGTTTATCCCATGGTTCGTCGCTAATGGGGTGGAAGCTGGAGTAGAACCTGACATCCCGAATTTCTCCAAGATATCATGAACGTACTTCGTTTGATGTATGAAAATTCCCTTAGGCAGTTAATCAACCTGAAGTCCCAAGAAGAATTTCATCTCACCCATCGATGACATTTCAAATTTCTGCTTCATAAGTTATTCAAAATCTTTGCACAGATTCTCATTTGTTGACCCAAATATGATGTCGTCCACGTATATCTGAACTATCAGAAGATGTCCGCCGACCTCTTTAGTGAAGAGAGTGGCATCCACTTTTCCACGAATAAAGTTGTTGGCTAGCAGGTGTTGAGACAATGTCTCGTACCAAGCTCTCGGGGCCTGGTGTAAACCATACAGCGCTTTGTCTAGCAAATAGACCTTGTCTTTGTGGATTGGATCGGTGAAGCCCGGTGGCTGTCCGACATATACCTCATCTTTTACCTTCCCATAGAGAAATGCCGATTTTACATCTAACTGATATACTTTGAAGTTTTTCCAAGATGCAAAAGCTAGGAAGATTCTGATCGCTTCTAGTCGAGCAACCGGAGCATATACTTCAGTGAAATCTATCCCCTCTTGCTGACTGAAACCCTGGACTACGAGTCGAGCTTTTTTACGAATAATAACCCCTCTATCGTCTCTCTTACACTTGACCACCCACTTGGTGTTTATCTTCCTCTGACCATCAGGCAAGTCTACTAACTTCCACACTCCTAACTTCTCAAACTGACTCAACTCTTCTGCATAGCATTGACCCAAGAATCTTCAGTTAGCGCCTCTTTATATGTACGCGGTTCGATCTGTGAAATAAAACAACTAAGTGAAAACTCAGTTTGTAAAGGTGCTACTGTTGAATAAAAACAAGTAAGGCCTTGGTCAATTTGACGTCTAGTGCGAACGCCTGATTGCAATTCTCCAATGATCAACTCCTCTGGATGGTATGAAAGAGTTCTTGGCATCACCTCGCCTGAAACATCTACCTCGCCTTCCAGATTAGTAACATTCTGATTTGCACCTTGTTCACTGACTGGGTTTATTTGACTTGAAATCTGAATTTGCTCCCCCTCAGAATCTGAATCACCACCATCAAATACTGGCATGTTCTCAGATTCTTGATTATCACTGACTGCCGTCTGATTATCATGAGCAACTTCATTTTGTTGAATATCATCATTTTCTCCAGCATTGCTTGGACCTGCTTCGTTGTCATTTGAAGTTTGTCGCGGTCGAGTTGAATACTCAGCTGGGAACCTTTCCTGCGATTCTTCATACTCTCTCAGAATATCTAACTCATCAAAGAAATCTTCTTCTTCTTCTTCCTTTTCTTCTTCCATGTCAAACGAATCCCACAAAGTGTCATAATGAAAACGCCATGAATCTCCAGGATTCTGCGGTGGCATTGTGTAACCTTGACACTCAACATTATGTGCTTCAATAATCCGCTTCAAGCTTGGAACAAAGAATCGTTTCAATGGACTTGAGTAACCCACGAAAATTCCTTCAATACTCTTTGCACCAAATTTCCCAAAAGGCTCTAGAACTGTGCAGGGAGACCCAAACGGTTCTAAATACTTCGGGTTCGGTTTGCGGTTATTTATCAGCTCGAAACACGTCTTATTGAATTTCTTGACAGTAAGAACCCGATTGAGCGTATAGCATGCGGCGGATACTGCTTCTGCCCAAAAATTAACTGGTAGCTTTGAATCAGCAAGCATCGTCCTAGCCGTTTCAATTAGCGTCTTGTTCTTTCTTTCAGCTACTCCATTCTGCTGCGGAGTATAAGGAGCACTAAATTCATGCAATATACCTCTTTCATCACAATATTCTTCCATCTTGTTGTTCTTGAACTCAGTACCATTATCACTTCTGATTCTTTTCATGCGCCTTTGGTACGAATTTTCAATTTTTCTGAACAACGCCATCAAACTATCAAACGTCTCATCTTTCGTCTTCAGAAATGAAACCCATGAAAAGCTTGAAAAATTATCAGTGACAACCAAACAATAGTAATCACCAGTTATGCTTTTGACGTTCACTGTGTCACACCCCGACCACGTAAAACAACAAAACGTGGCGGAATCGTCGGGGAGTGTTGTAACAGAAACATTGTTTCATAACACATGGAAAATTGAAATATTGTTTTATTGATTAAAAGAGTTACAATGTCTTAACAAACAAAGAAGTATAACAAAATTAACTAGTCTTCCATCTTTTATTGTCACTAAGGCCCAAGTCCGCCTAAGTGTATCTTGAATAATCCTATGCATCATTTCCTGAAACACATGTGAAAATAGGTACGTCAGCATAAAAATGCCGGCGAGTACATAGGTTTTGTGAAAATTGGATTCATGACTTATATGTTTAGAAAAAGGTTGTTTAACAAAAGTCAGTCATGATCCTTGTAAAATGTTTTGTTTTATAAATCATTTGAAAAACGATGATAAAGTAGATGGTATGTAAAAGAATAATGTAAGATTAAATGAATAACCAAGTAAAATGAGTTTGTATAAGATAAGTTGTTTGTAAAACAATGTCTTGTGAAAAATATGTTATTTGTATAAAAATGTTATATGTCTAAACTGAAATGATTTAAATAACGCTACGAAATGTAATATCATACAAGCACTTATATATAGGAAGTACTAGCGGCGTATCCACCATGCTTGTATCATATTACACACGCCTCGTTGCTCAAACCACTTACCCAAACAAACCACCAATGTAAATTGCCCATGTCTAAACCATTTGTTAAATGTCTTTGTGTAAACCATGTCAAAACGTTTATGTCAAAATGTAGTCTATGAAATATGTATATCAATATCAAAATGTCTATGTCAAATGTCAATTATGAAATGTGTAAACAAAATGTCATGTATGGCAAGTGAAATATATATATATATATATATATATATATATATATATATATATATATATATATATATATATATATATATCTACTGAGCCATAGATAAAAATGCACAAAACAATGTATTGAAGTAAAACGTGGTTTAAATCAACGTTATGTCTTGTGGAAATGCATGCTATACAGAATATAAACATTTATGCGGTAATGTGAAAATGCATACATTCAAGCCTTGTGACTGTGGTGATTGTAACACCTTGAAAATTCACGTCCCATAATGTGTAGACACGTGTCATATGTCTGAACGTGTGAAAGAATGTTATAAAGGGACTAAAGTTGACAAACTTGAAAAGTATATGAAAAATACGAGTTCAAAATGTCAACAGTGAATAAATATACTTCATAATAACCCTACATGATGTTTATACCATCACACGAATAAATCATGGATCATACGAAGCTAAAAGTGAGAGATTACAAACTACAGGGGTTAAATGTGTCAACATGTTTAAGTTATACCTCTGAGTGACCTTTTGACAAACCCGAAGCTTTGTAACGGTTAATTATGCTCACTAGAATGCACGATATAAATTTCATAAAGTTTCGTTATCGTATGAGAAAGTTATGATCAAATCCGTGTGCGAGGGGTAAAGCGTTAACGTTGAAAGTTATGACTTTTCGGGTTAACCGGAAATGTCCAGGGACTTGGCAAAGTGGGTATAAGTCCTAAAGCCTTTGTAGGTAAATAAGAAGGGGTCAAATTGCAAGAAATAAGTCAGTTGCCCTTTCGAATGCTTGAAAGGCCAAGCTTTTACCTTCTGCCTATTTGTTGCGCACCGCAACAAATATTTGTTACGGTGCGCAAGCATGTTGCCAGCGACAGAAAGTTGCTGTTTCCTGTTTTAAACGCATTCTTGACCTTTTAAACGGTTTTCCTCATATCCCTTGGCCCCTAAACAACCCCTAAACACTAGGGACACATGTTGGAAGGTTGTGGTCAGTTGGTAGACTTGTGTGTCAAAGATTTGTGGTGAAATTTCCACTATAAAAGGAACATGAACTTGCAACAAGTCTTCACACCTTCATTCTGCAATTGAGGAGCCTTCTGGAGCTTCAAAGCAGACCCAAGTCCTTCCTAATCAAGCTTAGGACTTCAGTAAGTGTTCTAATCCTTTCTTAATTAAGTTTTAGCTTAGTTTTAGCTTAAAAGTCAAACCGTCGTAATTAACGGTTGACTTTAAGATTAATCACTAATGGTCCAGTGATTAGTCGAAGTGAAAGTAGTTATAAGTTGGTAATTTTATGGGTAATAAACCCTTAAAAGGGTCCCCCCTGATTCCCACTCTAACTAGGTCTAATGTCGGGTCAAACTTGTTAATAAAAAGTCAACAGGATGCTTAGTTTCTAATTTATGCATAATTAGCAATGTAGAACACATACAACCTGTATAATCATTAATATAACTTAGTAATTAGTGTAAGAACATGTCTAAACATGTTCAACCCGACAATTTTATGTTTAGACCCGGTTCGGAACCGAAAGTCGCAAAGCTTTGACTTTTGCTTTGACTTCAGTTCTGACCCGCTTTAGTATGATTTGGAAATGACTTAGAGCTTCCTTAGGACCAGGCTACATGTTAGCATAACCCTCTGTGGTTGGTTCATTGATTGACCCATTCGTTTACGCGTTTCCGTTAATTGCTCATATGTTGACCATTATGCCCTTTTCACCTTAAGACGTGATTTTTGAAAAAGTAAAAGAGTAGAAACCTTAATTACTGATATATAGACTTGTATGCAAAGTTTGACATCAGTTTGAGGTGTAGAATAAGAGTTATGCTCGTTAGCGTAAAATTAAAGCTTTATGTTAATAAAACGGCATAATTAGCGTATAGCCTAGTTAAGCCCACTTTTTGATACCAAATCTTTTACCCACTGATGTAATATATTATTTTGGGATTTTTAAAGATTTTTAATAGATTTTAGGCTGAGCATAACTTATAGTCGTAGGCTTAATCCGGTAATTGTCGGTTTTGCCCTTACGGGCCATAAAATGAGTTTTACATATCTAAACGACTCCAAAACCTTTTTCTACTGATCACATATGATAAATAAATTATTTTAAGCCTTCTGGAAATATAAAAATATCAGAGTTAAGTATCAAACCCGGAAATGGCCTTTAATAGCCTTTTTAAGCGTTTTTAACGCATATTATGTACTAGAAGTATTTTAAACATACAAGGGTTGATACCTACTGATATTTGAGGCAAATTATAATATTTTAACAGTAAGAAAAGGTTGTTAAACTCAGACTCCAGTTTTGAGCTTTTCGGCTTATGTGAAAGTACCAAAATACCCCTACGGGGCATAGTTTGGTTATAATTGATAAATTTCACGTATGTACTTTACCCTACTGTTATAACTCATTAATTTGAGTATGTTTACTGATTACATCAGACCTGTAACTCAGTTAAACACTTAAACCCTTTTTCAACCTTTAAAATGACCAAACTACCCCTACGGGGCATAGTTTGTGTTTAAATTCGTTTCGGGCATAATGAAAGACATCTTACTGATGTCACAACATATTTGAGGCATAATTAACTTAGGAAACCTGTATATGGCTCTCATGAATACCCGTCACGCTTATTACGCGTACGGTTCGGTTTATGTAACAAGTTTACATAAATTAGCCGAAACGGGTCAAACCTTATTGGTTTTATCCCAAAATCCAGAATGTGTATGAAATACCCATTTAAGACAAGTCTTCAAACTTTTCGGGTCTAAAACACATTCTATTCCGGTCTTCGCTTAATCACTCGCCTGAACCGTATATTTCCTTAAGACTAACCGGTCTAAGCTTAAGCTAAATTAAAGACCCGTTAGCATTCTAATTGGTTATTTATACCATCATTCCAGACTAGAGCATTTCGGTAAATGGTACCTACGATTACTTAAGTGAATACGGCTGAGTTATTAGATTCTTGCTATTTAAGACAGGAGCTAGCTCAGGTAAATACTCTTAACTTATTTTCCCTATACGGGCTTGGAATACGGTATAATAATACCGCTTGGTCGGGTATTGAATATTTAATCTTATTATGGTTAAATTATTGAGGTAACCCGGTTTAATCTGTATTGTTTGAAATAAAGACCTTTAGGGGTTAATGACCATGTCCTGGATTTCCTTGACATCATTGTATTATAAAATGGCCACGTCTTAAGTACGGGGTGAAGGCATACACCTGACAGTTACTTAAGTAATAACGGTATCTCGCTTCCATGTGGGCCTATACTAGTGGTGTGTCTGTTAATCTGACTCGGTTTCTACATCGGGCCTTGAACGTACAACGAACATGTAAATCTGTATACAAGGTTATAAATATAATTGTTCCAAGTTAAAAAGGTTAATTTTGCCTCTGTGCATTTTAATCAAATTATAAAAGATATTTTGTGCCACGTGCATTCAAATCAATTTTCTTAAACTCTTTTCAAATGAGTCGGTTGAGTGTATTTACCAGTGAAAACTGACGTATTTTCCAAAAAGGTTAAGTGACAGGTACTGAACGTAATTGGCTGGAAGCTCAGGGCGCTGATAAGGAATCTTGCAAGTTCTAGGCGTCTAAAGTCTGTTGAACAAATGATATGTTTAAAGATCCGCCTGTGGATCCTTTACTTTCCGTTGTAATACTGAATATTACTTTAAATTCGGATTTGTAATATATAATTTATCTTTTGCTTCCGCTGTGCATTCATATATATTGTGTTGTTTGACTATTATGTTGCCAACCACGTCACGATACTCCCCACTGGGCCCACCGGTGACACGTGGAAAGTCGGGGTGTGACAGGTTGGTATCAGAGCCAACACTGAGTGAATTAAACACTAGCCTTTTGTGTTTAATCTCAGTTACACAATTGCACTTTCTTGAGTCTAGACAAGAACATAGGACAAATTCCAATTTCATTGTCTTTTAACTACTTCCTTGATTATTTTCTGATTAGCCTTTGCATGGGCAAGTCATTTTTATTAGAAGTCCCGTTTAGGGCAACCATATACTTGTTAAATTTTAAAGGAACGATTGTATTTAAAATATCATTCCTATATTATAAGATCTACCATTATAATAAAAATGGAAATATCTAAAAGGGACGAGACCTAGCCACACGTCACATTAAGACAGGGCCAAGATGGTAGTTCCATAATTAGATTCAGATCCATATTTAGCACCTCAATTTAGGACTGTCCTGCGATAAATATTAATAAGAATCTTAAGAGTGAAACCTAGCCTTCGGGTCATTTTAAGGCCGGGCCATGATGGTAAGACATATTTAAAAGATTCGAATCCCTGTTAACATCTGTAAATATGTTAACACTCCTGGCAGGCGTGATTCGTTAAAATCACACACGTCATTTTTATATATGGATTCTTTAAAAAGATCCCTAACCCAACTTAATGATCTCTGAATCATGGGTTTAGATCATCAATTAAGATGATCATACTTTGACCATATATTGGTAAAATAATGCCTACGGGCTATAATGTATTGTCCATTTGAGACATTGACATTTGATCTTCATGATTCCTTGTCTATGGTGGTGAGCTATGCTCAAGCCTATTAGTCTGTATGATCAATGCGATCCTGACTACTATCATCAAATGAAGATGATCATATAATAAACATCCCTTAGAAGGGAAATGCCTACGGGCTATAGTTAATGTCCTCTGAGACTAAAGATAGTGGTAGCCTACAACTCCCTGTCAAGAAAAGGTAATGAACTTTGACTCAAACCTTAATGCCTTGATTCTTTGAAATTATGGCTTATAAATTAAAACAGTCCATGTGACTAGGCCTTTGCGCCACCTTAATATCCTTAATGTTTTATAACTAGGATAAATTATAATAAAAAAATGCTAATTGAATGTAACTAACAAATTAACCAATATGGTTTATATTACCATGGTTAATAAATCATTTAAAACGATAAGACTATATGAGCTTCCGTATAAACCTTGCCCTTGTTTGATTTTTATGTAGCATTTAAAGCTACATGGCTAGGTCAAAGGAAGAGAACAGTCACCCTCTGGAAAACCGCGATGATGAAAGGATTAATATAACCAGAGGAGAGCTTCGTACATTGATTGGTTCAGCTGTATCTAAAGCTGTAGAGGAGAAATTTAGGGAGTATAGTGAGACTAATAGTAAAGCCTCATCTGTACCCCACTCTAATTCTGTCCCTAAAACTCATTCAGAGCCGCATAACAAGCCGCCCTCTAAGAAAGAGGAACTAAAGAAGAATGACGATCGACATTCATCTAATGAACACAGTGTTCCATCCAAGAGGATAGTGTTCGATAATGAACCGCATACCAAGTCCTGTACCTACAAATATTTTGTTTCCTGCAAACCCCGGGACTTCACTGGGGATAAAGGGGCAGTTGATTGTATGGTCTGGTTAGATGAAATGGACACAGTTGTCGATATCAGCGGTTGTGCTGAGAGGGATGTAGTGAAGTATGTATCCCAATCATTCAAGGGAGAGGCGCTAGCGTGGTGGAAGGCTCTCATTCAAGCTGCTGGGAAGATCCCACTTTACAACATGTCATGGGAACAGTTTGTTGCTCTCATTATGGAGAACTATTGCCCCCAACACGAGGTCGAAAGAATCGAATCAGATTTCTTATCACTGGTGATGACAATCTTAGATTGTCAAGCATACCTCACCCGTTTCAATACCTTGTCAAGACTGGTTCCTTACCTAGTAACACCAGAACCCAAGAGAATTGCTCGCTTCATCGGGGGTTTAGTGTCACACCCCGACCACGTAGAACATACAAAACGTGGCGGAAATGTCGGGGAGTGTTGTAACAGAATTAATTGTTTCAAATCCATGGCAATTGAAGTTTCGTTTTATTGATTAAAAATGTTACAATGTCTTAACAAACAAATAAATACAACATAATTAACTAGTCTTGCATCTTTTATTGTCACTAAAGCCCAAGTCTGCCTATGTGTATCTTGATCATCTTATGCAACAGCTCCTGAAAAACACATGTGAAAATAGGTACGTCAGCATAAAAATGCCTGTGAGATACATAGGTTTTCTGAAAATAGGTTTCATAACTTATGTTTGAGAAAATGTTTAGTCATGAACCTTGTAATTTGCTTTGTCTTGTAAATCATTTGAAAAACAATGAGTTCAGATGATATGTATAAATAAGTGAATAATGTATGGTTAAATGAATAACCATGTAAACTGAGTTTGTATAAGATAAGTTGCTTGTAAAACAATGTATTGTGAAAAGTATGTTATTTGTATAAAATGTTATATGTATCAAACTGAAATGATTCAAATAACGCTACGATATATGTAATACCATACAAACACTTATATATAGGAAGTACCAGCGGCGTATCCACCATGCTTGTATCATATTACACACGCATCGTTACTTAATCACTTAATCAAACCAAACCATCAAGATGTAAAATGTTCATGTCTAATGTAAATCATGTGATATGTATCCAAAACGTAAGCCTGTGATGAATAACAAATGTACTAAGTACGCGACAATAGACATACGTAGCATGTGACCTGTACTAAGTATGCAACAATAGACATACGTAGCATGTGACCTGCACTACGTATACAACAATAAACATACGTAGCATGTGACCTGTACTACGTATACAACAATAGACATACGTAGCATGTGACCTGTACTACGTATACAACAATAGACATACGTAGCATGTGACCTGTACTACGTATACAACAATAGACATACGTAGCATGTGACCTGTACTACGTATACAACAATAGACATACGTAGCATGTAATGTAATGTAAAACGATGTACTAAGTAATGCACACAATGGGCATACCTAGCATAAGATGTAATAAAATCATGTACTATAATGTACTAACGAACATAACAGGTATATGATGTGTGAACAGGAAAGCATGAAAGTAACAAGTAGGCACATGTGTTTCACCCCAAAACAGTTTGGAAAACAGTAAAAGAGGGGTCTATGTACTCACTTGAGATTGCTCAGAAGTCCTAAGATAACCACCAAGCAATGCTAGAGATCACGGAATCAAACGACACCTAATATAGGTAACTATGTTAATAAACCGGACCTAAATCGGAAGATCTGATAGAATGAGGGTTCGTAAACCAAACAAGTATAGAGACTCGTGTCATATGGTTTAACAAAGCCTACATACTAAATGAAACCTTAATCTAAGTGCTTACGACCCGTTTAGGTAGCTTATGCTACTTTAACGCGTCGTTCGCGTGAAACGCGTTCGGACCGTCTAACTAGTCCTATGACAAGTGTTATATGCCTAAACATGTTTTATAATCAGTTATGTGACAAAAGATTAGGTTACATATGCTTAATTACCAATTATACATGAAAAGGGTATTCTGGTAATTTACCTAAGGCATATAAACTACCTATCATACAACTACTCAAACGATGTGACCATAGGGTATAACCCCGGAAGGTTATTCCCTACCTACTATGGTCACCTAATGTATTTGGTCGAATCCTAATGATCGACCAAATGGGTCGGGTTCGAAGGTATAAGCGATTTATTAGATCGCTTACCCTACGACCCTAGACAACGTGGTAATCAGTAGGCATAGTCCCAAGGGACTATAACCAACGTGATTACACTCACATTGCGAAGTTCAAACGAACTTCGCATTGACCATAAACTGGTCAATGCAGAAAGTCAAACAAAAGACTCGAAAAGACTCGAAAAGCAATAAAAGAACGAAAGAATACTTACGAAGGGTCCCCAAATGCTAATCCCGATCCAAGTAACTCAGGTATGAAACAATGGTTTCAACTTAGAGCTTCTAGGATCAGAATTCTAGTGGGTTTTGAAGTTGTGTGGGTTGGGTATTTATAGGAATACCCGAACCGTTAAGATCGTTTGTCGAATATCGTGCCTTAATCGTATCCGTACAAGTGTCGGAAAGTTGTGGTGGCTAAAAATGGGTCTAAATGAGCTGAATGTGCAGTTGAGAATGTGTGGATGTGAATAAAACAGCTGGAATCTGCTGACTGTTCGATATTATCTGATCAGAGAGGCTGACGCAGGCCGCCTAATATTTAGGCTTGGGCTCACGCGGGCCGCCTAGCTCTTCAGATCAGAAAACAAGTTTCAGAATCTACAGTTTTGGTCCCTGCACGTGTTTAAACCCATTTCTGGCACTTCTAAGGCCCATAAAGCCAACTTTAAGGCCCTAAAATGATGCCTAAACATTGTGGACATGAAACATGCTCAAAAATATGTCGGAGGTTGGTTCGTTTGGCCGTACGAACGCGATGTTCGCTTAATTACGACGGAATGCGCATAAGCGCGAAAAACGATCCAAATGACGAAACGAATGGATTTTTCTTATGCCAAACACTAAAATAAAATATTTTAGTGCTTACATAAATTTTTGGATGTCCAGATGTATTCAGAACGTAAGTTATGCGCGAAAATGCAAACTTGTGCACTTTTTGACGCTTTTAGTCCCTAAATGACACAAAAGTTTATTTTAGCATACCGAACACCTCAAAGCCTATTTCTAAGCTATGTAAAGGATATTTATGGTATGTTTAACTTATGGTCATGTTCCGGAATGTCTGTTACAGTTCAAATTGGCATACTTTCGCAGTTTGTCAAATTTAGTCCCTGTAAGCGATTTAACTTGATTTTGCCATACCAAAGCCTTCAAAACTTATTTCTAAGTTATGTAAAGGTTATTTAAGGTATGTTAAGTATATGTCACTATTCCGGAGTGTTCGTTGCATTAAAATGGTTATATTTACGCATCGGTGCGCGTATAACCTTCCAGAAAGCGATTTAGAGCTTGAAATCGAACAAGAATTGATATGTGTAAACGATACACATATTTTTACAAACCCCAAGTATGAAATAAATATTTCATTCGTTTGGAATTTGTTTGATGGTCGCAGTGACACAGGTGTCACACTCTCCCCTACTTTAGGAAATTTCGTCCCGAAATTTATTCGTAGGAGTCTATCTGTGGCTTTGTGTCAAGTAACCACCAGAGATATGAAAGGCATAATCCTGACATTTCCTTAATGGACATTCTTCAGAACCAAAAATGAACGAAATGAGTCATTTTCCACAACTTCTTCAGAACCGAAAATGAACGAAAGGAGTCATTTTCCACAACTTCTTCAGAACCAAAAATGAACGAAAGGAGTCATTTTCCACAACTTCTTCAGAACCGAAAATGAACGAAATGAGTCATTTTCCACAACTTCTTCAGAACCGAAAATGAACGAAATGAGTCATTTTCCACAACTTCTTCAGAACCGAAAATGAACAAAAGGAGTCATTTTCCACAACTTCTTCAGGACCGAAAATGAACAAAATGAGTCATTTTTCACCATTTCTTCAGAAACAAAAATGAACGAAATGAGTCATTTTTCACCATTTCTTCAGAAACAAAAATGAACGAAATGAGTCATTTTTAACCATTTCTTCAGAAACAAAAATGAATAGGGTTAACTCTAGATACACGACAAAACTTGATGTGGTTTCTGTGCACTGAATTCCATAATTATGTATGCATCCATAATTACGCAATTCCTTGCATAGTCCGCACAGTTTGCCTTGAAATGTTTTAGGGGAGGAAAATCATACTTGTGATAAGTATGACTAGACTACCATAGGGTCCTTTTAATTAGATCAACAGATGATCTTATTAATTAGGCCACCAAGGAGTCCTTTCAGCTATCTCATCACATGATAATCCTAACCAGATCTGTTTAACTAGACCACTCAAGGGTCTAATTATGGAATAGTACAATATAATCCAGGGGTCTTTACTATTACGTAAAAGCCCATTGAGGATTTAATATAGTACCTTTGGATATCCTACCATGAATCCCTTATACGAAGATATGGAAGATTCTACGAGGATTTGGATAACAAAAACTTGGATTACTCAAAAACATAAAAGGAAACACATAAGCACATAATCACATAGTTGTTTAACTTGGTTATTGATTTGTTATCTTTGGACGCGGATACTTAAAGTATACCAGGAATCCAATTCGTGGATTTCATTTGGCACTTTAATCATTTCAAGAATACATTCATGAAGATAGGATGATCTACCAAAAATTCGATTTTCGTTTTCAGGAAAACGCAATATTCGAATTAAGGTACACAATAATTTAGAACATACGGAAATACCCTTGGGTACCCTATTAAGAATTTATAGTGGTACTTGGGGTATTCGTACAGAATTATAACTTGCACCTTGCACTTCGTCTCTTTGCAAGAGACGGGTACTTAGGATCTTTGTGTAAAACGCAAGAGATTGTAAAATGGAAGAATTTTGGGGGTAGTTTGCTTTTCAAGGAATACGATTCCTTGATTGTCGGTATTGTAGGGGATATGTTGTTTATATATACAATCACATAAATACATTGCAATGTAAATAAAAAGATTTATTTATTAACAATGATAACAACTGTTTCATGGACCTTTACAACAAAAGAAAATAATACATAAGACATGATTATTTCTAAACGGTGTTGTCTTCTAGTCGGTCAGATGCTCATCTCTGTGCTGGATTAGCATTAGCAAGCTTTGGGCAATTTCTTCGGAAATGTCCCATCTCGCCACACTTGTAGCAAGAACCTGGTGGAAAGCGAGCTCGAGCAGGTTTATTGTTAGCTTGATTTGGTGCAACTGCGGCTACGCAAACTTTTGCTGTATGACCTTTACGTCCACAAATTTGGCATTCGCGGCACTTCACCATAGCATGATGATAAAGGTTGCATTTGTTGCACAAGGGTGAAGTTCCATTGTATGGCTTCCTAGTACGGGGTTGAGCTGGTTGGTTGGGGACGGCTTGATCATTGTGAGTAACCATGGCAAAGTTCTGAGAAGCCTTTCGCTTCTTTGACTTCCTAGGGGATCCAGTCGGTTCATCCATGATCTTTGATTCCTCGATTGGTTTCGATTCCTCGATCGCTTTCTTGTCACCCTTTCGGAAAAGCTTACGTTTCCTGATCTGAGATTCAGTCAAGGTTGCAGATAGCTCAATGGCCTGCCTAACCGTAGTGGGGTTACTACCGGTAACAATGTCTTGAACTGAGTCAGGGAGACCATCAATGTATTTTTCGATAGCCTTATCCAAAGGCGTAACCATGGTAGGACACAACAGGCTTAGCTCCTCATATCGATCAGTGTATGCTCGATGTTCACCGCTGTCTTGCTTAAGATCGTCGAATTCCCTTTCCAATGCCCTGATCTCGTGACGAGGACAGAATTCCTTCATCATCAGTGCGCGAAGTTCTTCCCAAGTTTGGGCTAGTGCCACTTCGGCACCCCTATCTCTCACCACACCGTTCCACCACGTCAAAGCTCGTTTCTCAAAGACACTAGATGCGAAATCTACCTTTCGCTCGTTTGGACATTGAACATGCCTGAAGGTGCTCTCTAGACTCTCGAACCATTGCAGAAGTGCAGTCGCTCCTTGAGACCCAGAAAACTTTGATGGCTTGGCCGAGTTAAACGTCTTGAAGTTGCAGAGAGCATTATTGTTGTTGATAGCTTGGTGACATTGGGCAACGATGGTCGGAATTGCAGCAGTTATTTGTTGTGTAATGACAGCTGCCAGATCGTCAATAGATACCGGATTTTCGCGTCGTGGAGGCATTCTAAAAGAGGAAAACATGAAAGGAAACGAGTGAGAGAATTAGACGAAAAGAATGAGATGAAACAAATCTGATGAAAGCAAGGATAGTGGTCATTTGTTTGTTACTACAAAGCAACAAACGACCCTCGTGAATAATCAAAGTAAATGGGTCAAAAATAATGTATCGCGAAGACATGCTCGCCTATAAGTGAACGCTCATCCCAAGAATTCCCAGGTAAGCACAACTGGTCTCGCGTCTGATGAGATATATACGAAGTGCTTGCCTAGACAGAAAACCCAGAATACAGGCATTCACCCTTCCAGTTTGCACGTGTTCACATTATTTAGGACTCAAAACTTTGACGAGATTTTTGAAAATTCAAAGGGGTTCAAAACCATATAACAGAGGGTTCAAAACCTTACAATAGAGGGTTCAAAACCTAGTAATCAATCATCCTAGAACAGATGATTAGTTTTCAAAGCGGTTTTGAAATTTATGTTCTTGTTGTGGTCGTCGCCTAAGGATAGGTGACGGTATTGTTTTATGACTAAACGCAAGTAAACTCGCGTTAGGGTCCTAAGAAGGTTATAGACTAGGTCAAAGCATTACTAATAACCTAATTCCCTATAACCATTGGCTCTGATACCATCTTTTCTGTCACACCCCGACCACGTAGAACATACAAAACGTGGCGGAAATGTCGGGGAGTGTTGTAACAGAATTAATTGTTTCAAATCCATGGCAATTGAAGTTTCGTTTTATTGATTAAAAATGTTACAATGTCTTAACAAACAAATAAATACAACATAATTAACTAGTCTTGCATCTTTTATTGTCACTAAAGCCCAAGTCTGCCTCTGTGTATCTTGATCATCTTATGCAACAGCTCCTGAAAAACACATGTGAAAATAGGTACGTCAGCATAAAAATGCCTGTGAGATACATAGGTTTTCTGAAAATAGGTTTCATGACTTATGTTTGAGAAAATGTTTAGTCATGAACCTTGTAATTTGCTTTGTCTTGTAAATCATTTGAAAAACAATGAGTTCAGATGATATGTATAAATAAGTGAATAATGTATGGTTAAATGAATAACCATGTAAACTGAGTTTGTATAAGATAAGTTGCTTGTAAAACAATGTATTGTGAAAAGTATGTTATTTGTATAAAATGTTATATGTATCAAACTGAAATGATTCAAATAACGCTACGATATATGTAATACCATACAAACACTTATATATAGGAAGTACCAGCGGCGTATCCACCATGCTTGTATCATATTACACACGCATCGTTACTTAATCACTTAATCAAACCAAACCATCAAGATGTAAAATGTTCATGTCTAATGTAAATCATGTAATATGTATCCAAAACGTAAGCCTGTGATGAATAACAAATGTACTAAGTACGCGACAATAGACATACGTAGCATGTGACCTGTACTAAGTATGCAACAATAGACATACGTAGCATGTGACCTGTACTACGTATACAACAATAGACATACGTAGCATGTGACCTGTACTACGTATACAACAATAGACATACGTAGCATGTGACCTGTACTACGTATACAACAATAGACATACGTAGCATGTGACCTGTACTACGTATACAACAATAGACATACGTAGCATGTGACCTGTACTACGTATACAACAATAGACATACGTAGCATGTAATGTAATGTAAAACGATGTACTAAGTAATGCACACAATGGGCATACCTAGCATAAGATGTAATAAAATCATGTACTATAATGTACTAACGAACATAGCAGGTATATGATGTGTGAACAGGAAAGCATGAAAGTAACAACTAGGCACATGTGTTTCACCCCAAAACAGTTTGGAAAACAGTAAAAGAGGGGTCTATGTACTCACTTGAGATTGCTCAGAAGTCCTAAGATAACCACCAAGCAATGCTAGAGATCACGGAATCAAACGGCACCTAATATAGGTAACTATGTTAATAAACCGGACCTAAATCGGAAGATCTGATAGAATGAGGGTTCGTAAACCAAACAAGTATAGAGACTCGTGTCATATGGTTTAACAAAGCCTACATACTAAATGAAACCTTAATCTAAGTGCTTACGACCCATTACGACCCGTTTAGGTAGCTTATGCTACTTTAACGCGTCGTTCGCGTGAAACGCGTTCGGACCGTCTAACAAGTCCTATGACAAGTGTTATATGCCTAAACATGTTATATAATCAGTTATGTGACAAAAGATTAGGTTACATATGCTAAATTACCAATTATACATGAAAAGGGTATTCTGGTAATTTACCTAAGGCATATAAACTACCTATCATACAACTACTCAAACGATGTGACCATAGGGTATAACCTCGGAAGGTTATTCCCTACCTACTATGGTCACCTAATGTATTTGGTCGGATCCTAATGATCGACCAAATGGGTTGGGTTCGAAGGTATAAGCGATTTATTAGATCGCTTACCCTACGACCCTAGACAACGTGGTAATCAGTAGGCATAGTCCCAAGGGACTATAACCAACGTGATTACACTCACGTTGCGAAGTTCAAACGAACTTCGCATTGACCATAAACTGGTCAATGCAGAAAGTCAAACAAAGTTTGACTTTCAGACTCGAAAAGACTCGAAAAGCAATAAAAGAACGAAAGAATACTTACGAAGGGTCCCCGAATGCTAATCCCAGTCCAAGTAACTCAGGTATGAAACAATGGTTTCAACTTAGAGCTTCTAGGATCAGAATTCTAGTGGGTTTTGAAGTTGTGTGGGTTGGGTATTTATAGGAATACCCGAACCGTTAAGATCGTTTGTCGAATATCGTGCCTTAATCGTATCCGTACAAGTGTCGGAAAGTTGTGGTGGCTAAAAATGGGTCTAAATGAGCTGAATGTGCAGTTGAGAATGTGTGGATGTGAATAAAACAGCTGGAATCTGCTGACTGTTCGATATTATCTGATCAGAGAGGCTGACGCGGGCCGCCTAAGATTTAGGCTTGGGCTCACGCGGGCCGCCTTGCTCTTCAGATCAGAAAACAAGTTTTAGAATCTACAGTTTTGGTCCCTGCACGTGTTTAAACCCATTTCCGGCACTTCTAAGGCCCATAAAGCCAACTTTAAGGCCCTAAAATGATGCCTAAACATTGTGGACATGAAACATGCTCAAAAATATGCCGGAGGTTGGTTCGTTTGGCCGTACGAACGCGATGTTCGCTTAATTACGACGGAATGCGCATAAGCGCGAAAAACGATCCAAATGACGAAACGAATGGATTTTTCCTATGCCAAACACTAAAATAAAATATTTTAGTGCTTACATAAAATTTTGGATGTCCGGATGTATTCAGAAGGTAAGTTATGCGCGAAAATGCAAACTTGTGCACTTTTTGACGCTTTTAGTCCCTAAATGACACAAAAGTTTATTTTAGCATACCGAACACCTCAAAGCCTATTTCTAAGCTATGTAAAGGATATTTATGGTATGTTTAACTTATGGTCATGTTCCGGAATGTCTGTTACAGTTCAAATTGGCATACTTTCGCAGTTTGTCAAATTTAGTCCCTGTAAGCGATTTAACTTGATTTTGCCATACCAAAGCCTTCAAAACTTATTTCTAAGTTATGTAAAGGTTATTTAAGGTATGTTAAGTATATGTCACTATTCCGGAGTGTTCGTTGCATTAAACTGGTTATATTTACGCATCGGTGCGCGTATAACCTTCCAGAAAGCGATTTAGAGCTTGAAATCGAACAAGAATTGATATGTGTAAACGATACACATATTTTTACAAACCCCAAGTATGAAATACAATATTTCATTGGTTTGGAATTTGTTTGATGGTCGCAGTGACACAGGTGTAACATTTAGCCCCAGAAATCAAAGCCAGTGTTAAGGCTTCACGACCTACTACATTCAGGTCAACGGCAGATCTGTTGCTATCTCTCACATTCGATGTGGTCAGAAACAAGGCTGCCAAAGTCTCTAAAGATGGAAAGTGTAAAAGGGAGGATGAGAATTCTCATCGCTCCGATAAGAAGAGGAATTCTGAAGATAAAAAGAGTTCCGGGTTTAAGAAAGACAACCAACAGTCGGGAGAGAAGACCAGGTGCGAAACCTGTAGGAAATACCATATTGGGAAATGTAGATTTGAGTCTCAGCCTCTACCGTGTGGAATTTGCAAGTCAAGGGAACATAAAACCCTGGATTGCAAGAAGTTAAAAGATGCAACCTGTTATGGTTGCAACGAGAAGGGGCATATCAAGACCAACTGCCCTAGGAATCAGATGAACGCCTAGAAGATGATGCTGAATAATAACTATATAACAGATACCTTTCCATATCAAACAGTTATGCATGAATTTTATTTGATAATGGCACATATGATGCTATAAGGAATGATAAATTTTGAGAACTGTTGTCTCCGCCTGATTAAGACTCCGGTCATTTAAAACGAGATGGAAAGTGACCGATGATACTTTAGAAAATGCTCCAACAAATCCTAGATTGATATTTTATATCTATTAGGAATCGCTCTTTTCTGATACCTTTTGGCAAACTTTCAAGCTAACTAAATTCATCAGTATAATAAAGACAGATGTGACTTTTGATCCCCTGTAAAAAAGGTGATGGAATAGGTCCAACCCTTAAATGCCATTGATGGTCTTTTGTGACCTAGGCTAAGTGATATTAATATAATTTTTAAAATGACGTTCATTAAGAATGTTAGTGCCTTATTGGCCGAAATAGTTTGATGAAACCATTGTTAGTATAAAGCCATGAGGATGATGAATAGCAGTTGTCGGATCGCAACCAAGAAGTTGATTCGTTAGTAATAAGGACTATTTTTTTCTGTTCCTGAAAAAAAAAATATGGTGGAACCGGCCGTCCCCGGAATCGAACCTGGGTCTAGGCCACACCCTTTCGCGCGCCTAGCCAACCGAGCTAGGTGCCTAGTTTGTGAAAATTCCCATTCTGATTAAATATAAGCACATATAGTTGATATCTCTTTAATCTCTATCGATTTCGAATACCAAATGGTATGACAAAAGCGCTATATGAGGATTGGTGTATCTTAATAAGTTCCATAGATTGCTTCCATGCCTGATCAGTATGGAGGTTTAATGCATGGGATCACAAAGATATCCCAATGATCATATGGAACTAAAGTCAACTAATAGTATTCAAAGAAGATATCCAGAATGAAATTGTCCAAGTAGATATTCCCGATTAAGGAACTCGTGGACTAGTAACATAAATGTGTCACTTATTTGACACAAGCAATGATGAGTGAACTGGAGCCTGAGATATGGAAATCTCTGTAACCTCCTTGTACCTTGATTATCTCCTCATAAGATTACCCTGTTTACCCCTGGGAGGCAGGTAGAGTTAAGTTTTATATCCCATTTAGGGCTGCATTATTATGAAATCTCCGAGACAACTAGTACCATTATTGGCAGAATCGAAAACCCTGGTTAAGTAAGTTTTAAGACATAGATTCATAAAGCCAAACTCAATATCCTGAGAATTCAGTATAGTAAACTGTGAAAGACGGTTCATTATGCTAAGGCATTGTTTACCGCAACCTTGATTAGGCGACGATTAAGAATCGCCATCAGCTGCCCAGGATCGTCGATTTGCTCGACTAACTGTAAAGATTTGCTATTTCTTAAGATTAATTTTGAACAATGGTTGGAATAACCATCTCGTCTTAAGATAAGTTTTTCTATAATAGCTGTTATATAAGTATCAAGGCTACCCCTTTGGAGACCTTGTATAAATGGCATGTTGAACGTTTATTGTTAGAACAATAGATTGGTAAGTTCAATTATCAGGATCTGAAAGTTGCAGTGGAAACAACAAATCAGATCACACAAATCCCTAATTATCTGTAAGATGCCAATATTTGGCAGAAAAAAAAATCAAGGATTAATGAAAATAGCAAACCTCCTAAACTCTTGTTAAGGAATAAGTTCAACAAAAGATATCATCCAGGAAGGGTGTGCCAAATTTATTAAATTATCAGGCTAGTTAAGCCCTGAATATATAGAATCATTCGAAGGAAATCGAATGTATCAAGATCAAGTAGCCTTTAAGCTAAAACCTATTTAAAGGAGTTTGGCGGAGCTCGCAATACATTGCACACCAGTGACTGAAGGATGTGTTTCGCCAATAAATCGAAAAGCGTTATCACATAATGATATGTAGAACTATGATAGTATGAGCAACCTGTGTCGATTAAGGATCGACAGGATTAGAAGCTCCAAAAAGATACATGTGCCTATCATAAAGGTCAATTGTAGTGCCTTAGAGGCTCAAAGGTACTGGGGAAGATTAAAACCAATATAAGTAGAAAATACTTCCTTTACTTTAACAAATCTCGAGGTCGAGATTTCTTTTAAGGGGGTGAGGATGTAACACCTCGAAAATTCACGTCCCATAATGTGTAGACACGTGTCATATGTCTGAACGTGTGAAAGAATGTTATAAAGGGACTAAAGTTGACAAACTTGAAAAGTATATAAAAAATACAAGTTCAAAATGTCAACAGTGAATAAATATACTTCATAATAACCCTACATGATGTTTATACCATCACACGAATAAATCATGGATCATACGAAGCTAAAAGTGGGAGATTACAAACTACAGGGGTTAAATGTGTCAACATGTTTAAGTTATACCTCTGAGTGACCTTTTGACAAACCTGAAGCTTTGTAACGGTTAATTATGCTCACTAGAATGCACGATATAAATTTCATAAAGTTTCGTTATCGTATGAGAAAGTTATGATCAAATCCGTATGCGAGGGGTAAAGCGTTAACGTTGAAAGTTATGACTTTTCGGGTTAACCGGAAATGTCCAGGGTCTTGGCAAAGTGGGTATAAGTCCTAAAGCCTTTGTAGATAAATAAGAAGGGGTCAAATTGCAAGAAATAAGTCGGTTGCCCTTTCGAATGCTTGAAAGGCCAAGCTTTTACATTCTGCCTATTTGTTGCGCACCGCAACAAATATTTGTTACGATGCGCAAGCATGTTGCCAGCGACAGAAAGTTGCTGTTTGCTGTTTTAAACGCATTCTTGACCTTTTAAACGGTTTTCCTCTTATCCCTTGGCCCCTAAACAACCCCTAAACACTAGGGACACATGTTGGAAGGTTGTGGTCAGTTGGTAGACTTGTGTGTCAAAGATTTGTGGTGAAATTTCCACTATAAAAGGAACATGAACTTGCAACAAGTCTTCACACCTTCATTCTGCAATTGAGGAGCCTTCTGGAGCTTCAAAGCAGACCCAAGTCCTTCCTAATCAAGCTTAGGACTTCAGTAAGTGTTCTAATCCTTTCTTAATTAAGTTTTAGCTTAGTTTTAGCTTAAAAGTCAAACCGTCGTATTTAACGGTTGACTTTAAGATTAATCACTAATGGTCCAGTGATTAGTCGAAGTGAAAGTAGTTATAAGTTGGTAATTATGTGGGTAATAAACCCTTAAAAGGGTCCCCCCTGATTCCCACTCTAACTAGGTCTAATGTCGGGTCAAACTTGTTAATAAAAAGTCAACAGGATGCTTAGTTTCTAATTTATGCATAATTAGCAATGTAGAACACATACAACCTGTATGATCATTAATATAACTTAGTAATTAGTGTAAGAACATGTCTAAACATGTTCAACCCGGCAATTTTATGTTTAGACCCGGTTCGGAACCGAAAGTCGCAAAGCTTTGACTTTTGCTTTGACTTCAGTTCTGACCCGCTTTAGTATGATTTGGAAATGCCTTAGAGCTTCCTTAGGACCAGGCTACATGTTAGCATAACCCTCTGTGGTTGGTTCATTGATTGACCCATTCGTTTACGCGTTTCCGTTAATTGCTCATATGTTGACCATTATGCCCTTTTCACCTTAAGACGTGATTTTTGAAAAAGTAAAAGAGTAGAAACCTTAATTACTGATATATAGACTTGTATGCAAAGTTTGACATCAGTTTGAGGTGTAGAATAAGAGTTATGCTCGTTAGCGTAAAATTAAAGCTTTATGTTAATAAAACGGCATAATTAGCGTATAGCCTAGTTAAGCCCACTTTTTGATACCAAATCTTTTACCCACTGATGTAATATATTATTTTGGGATTTTTAAAGATTTTTAATAGATTTTAGGCTGAGCATAACTTATAGTCGTAGGCTTAATCCGGTAATTGTCGGTTTTGCCCTTACGGGCCATAAAATGAGTTTTACACATCTAAACGACTCCAAAACCTTTTGCTACTGATCACATATGATAAATAAATTATTTTAAGCCTTCTGGAAATATAAAAATATCAGATTTAAGTATCAAACCCGGAAATGGCCTTTAATAGCCTTTTTAAGCGTTTTTAACGCATATTATGTACTAGAAGTATTTTAAACATACAAGGGTTGATACCTACTGATATTTGAGGCAAATTATAATATTTTAACAGTAAGAAAAGGTTGTTAAACTCAGACTCCAGTTTTGAGCTTTTCGGCTTATGTGAAAGTACCAAAATACCCCTACGGGGCATAGTTTGGTTATAATTGATAAATTTCACATATGTACTTTACCCTACTGTTATAAATCATTAATTTGAGTATGTTTACTGATTACATCAGACCTGTAACTCAGTTAAACACTTAAACCCTTTTTCAACCTTTAAAATGACCAAACTACCCCTACGGGGCATAGTTTGTGTTTAAATTCGTTTCGGGCAGAATGAAAGACATCTTACTGATGTCACAACATATTTGAGGCATAATTAACTTAGGAAACCTGTATATGGCTCTCATGAATACCCGTCACGCTTATTACGCGTACGGTTCGGTTTATGTAACAAGTTTACATAAATTAGCCGAAACGGGTCAAACCTTATTGGTTTTATCCCAAAATCCAGAATGTGTATGAAATACCCATTTAAGACAAGTCTTCAAACTTGTCGGGTCTAAAACACATTCTATTCCGGTCTTCGCTTAATCACTCGCCTGAACCGTATATTCCCTTAAGACTAACCAGTCTAAGCTTAAGCTAAATTAAAGACCCGTTAGCATTCTAATTGGTTATTTATACCATCATTCCAGACTAGAGCATTTCGGTAAATGGTACCTACGCTTACTTAAGTGAATACGGCTGAGTTATTAGATTCTTGCTATTTAAGACAGGAGCTAGCTCATGTAAATACTCTTAACTTATTTTCCCTATACGGGATTGGAATACGGTATAATAATACCGCTTGGTCGGGTATTGAATATTTAATCTTATTATGGTTAAATTATTGAGGTAACCCGGTTTAATCTGTATTGTTTGAAATAAAGACCTTTAGGGGTTAATGACCATGTCCCGGATATCCTTGACATCATTGTATTATAAAATGGCCACGTCTTAAGTACGGGGTGAAGGCATACACCTGACAGTTACTTAAGTAATAACGGTATCTCGCTTCCATGTGGGCCTATACTAGTGGTGTGTCTGTTAATCTGACTCGGTTTCTACATCGGGCCCTGAACGTACAATGAACATGTAAATCTGTATACAAGGTTATAAATATAATTGTTCCAAGTTAAAAAGGTTAATTTTGCCTCTGTGCATTTTAATCAAATTATAAAAGATATTTTGTGCCACGTGCATTCAAATCAATTTTCTTAAATTCTTTTCAAATGAGTCGGTTGAGTGTATTTACCAGTGAAAACTGACGTATTTTCCAAAAAGGTTAAGTGACAGGTACTGAACGTAATTGGCTGGAAGCTCAGGGCGCAAATAAGGAATCTTGCAAGTTCTAGGCGTCTAAAGTCTGTTGAACAAATGATATGTTTAAAGATCCGCCTGTGGATCCTTTACTTTCCGTTGTAATACTGAATATTACTTTAAATTCGGATTTGTAATATATAATTTATCTTTTGCTTCCGATGTGCATTCATATATATTGTGTTGTTTGACTATTATGTTGCCAATCACGTCACGATACTCCCCACCGGTGACATGTGGAAAGTCGGGGTGTGACAGTGATAAACCCTTAAACAAATTAAAGGACTATCTGTGTTATGTTTTATCGAATTCGGTCATTCCTTCCATCCAAACATACCTAGGATGTCAGGAACGGGAGTTGTCAATTCCTATGGTACCATTACCTGCTAACGAGCGGCGTGATCAAAGTTAATGAATGTATATGGTCCCACTTAAACAAACCAAATGTCATATCAAAATGTAAGCATGTGATGAAATGAAAATGTACAAAGTATGCAACAAATGGACATACATAGCATGTGATGTAAAATGTACTAAGTATGATGAACATACGTAGCATGAAAAGGTAATGTAAAACAATGTACTAAGTATGCACTAAATGAACATACATAGCATAAAATGTCATGTAAAACGATGTACTAAGTATGCTAGAAAGGACATACATAGCAAAAACACAATGAAATCGTGTACTAATAATGTACTAATGAATATAGCAAGTGTATGATATGAAAGCATGGAAAGCATGAAAATAACAAGTAGGCACATGTGTTTCACCCCAAAATATTTGAAAAACAATAAAAGAGGGGACTATGTACTCACTTGAGGGTGCTCAGAAGTCTTGAACAACAACCAAGCAAAGCTAGAGGGATCACGGAAATCAAACGACACCTAATATAGATAACTACATAAATAACCGGACCTAAATCGGGAGATTGGATAGTATGAGGTTTCGTAAACCAAATGAGTATTGGGACTCATATGATATGGTTTAACAAAGCCCACATACTAAAATGAAACCTAACCTAAGTGCTTACGACCCATTACGACCCGTTTAGGTAGCTTATGCTACTTTAACGCGTCGTTCGTGTAAAACGCGTTCGGACCGCTTAACTAGTCCTATGACAAGTAAAATATGCCTTAACATGCCTAATATAGTTACCTAATCAGTTTAGATGTCAAAATTTAGGTTACATGTGCTTAAAATGAATTTATGCGTAAAAAGGGTATTTTGGTAATTTTCCTAAGGCATATATACTATTTATCATACAACTAATTAAATGATGTGACCATAAGGTACAACCTTGGAAGGTTATTCCCTATACAACTATGGTCACCTAAAGTGTTTGGTCGGATCCTATTGATTGACCAAATGGGTCGGGTTCGAAAGCATAAGCGATTGTTTAGATCGCTTACCCTTACGACCCTAGACAAGCACAAATCTAAAAGTGACGAGCTAAACATGCTAGAACATGTTTAGTTAAGTTAGAAAATAGGTTTTGATATCAAAACAAATGGTTTTGATACCCTAGAGTAGTTTGGTTACAAAATACGCAAGAATACGCATTTTGGCCGAAACTACGACTCGTCACTGAGCCTAGATAACGTGATAATCAGTAGGTATAGTCACTAGGGACTATGACCATCGTGATTATGCTCACGTTATGAAGTTCAAACGAACTTCGCATTGACCATAAACTGGTCAATGCAGAAAGTCAAATGCAGTTTGACTTTCAAGCTAAAAACGCATAAAAAAAGAACGAAGGAATACTTACAAAGGGTCCCCGCAAGATTGATTCCAAGTATTTCTCAGGTAGGTAGTGAATAATCACAACCACTTAGAGAAAATCTCAGATCAATGTGGGTTGCAACAAATGAGAGCAAGGAGTATATATAGTTTTCGTACAACCGTTAGGATCATTCGTCGGGAAACATGCTTTGATCTAGGCCGTACACATGGGCCCATTGTTTTACAAAACCATGGGAGCCCCTAGATTATGCCCATTGTTTGCTAAAAACCGTTTGCAAGTGGATTACAAGGGTATAATAGCTGTTAACAGCTAGAAAAATAGATTTTCGCATATCTGGGAGGGCCATGCGCCCCGCGTAAGACCCAAGGGAGGGTCTACGCGCCCCACCTGAGTGTCCCAGTTCAGCAACAGTTTGCAAAATGTCAGTTTCAGTCCCTGTTGGTGTTTAAAGTCATTTCCATCACTTCTAAGGCCAGTTAAGCCATCTTTAAGGCCCTAAAATGATGCCTAAACATTGTGGACATGAAACATGCTCAAAAATATGCCAGATGTCGGTTCGTTTGGTCGTACGATCGCGATGTTTGCTTAATTACGACGGAATGCGCATAAGCGCGAAAAACGATCCAAATTGTGCGACGACTGGATTTTTCTTATGCCAAACACTAAAATAAAATATTTTAGTGCTTACATAAATTTTTGGATGTCCGGATGTATTCAGAACGTAAGTTATGCGCGAAAATGCAAACTTATGCACTTTTTGACGCTTTTAGTCCCTGAATGAGCATAAAGTTTATTTTAACACACCGAACCTCTCAAAGCCCATTTCTAAGCTATGAAAAGGATATTTAAGGTGTGTTTAACTTATGGCCATGTTTCAGGATGTCCGTTACAGTACAAATTGACATACTTTCGCAGTTTGTCGAATTTAGTCCCTGTAAGCGAATAGACTTGATTTCGGCATACCAAACCTTCCAAAAACTTATTTCTAAGTTATATAAAGGTTATTTAAGGTATGTTAAGCTTATGTCACTATTCCGGAGTGTTTTTTGCATTAAACTGGTTATATTTACGCATTAGATCGCGTATAACCTTCCAGAAAGCGATTTAAAGCCCGAAATCGAACAAGAATTGATATGTGTAAATGATACACATATTTATACAAATCCCAAGTATGAAATACAATATTTCATTGGTTTGGTATTTGTTTAATGGTTGAAGTGACACAGGTGTCACAGTCTCCCCTACTTCAGGAACTTTCGTCCCGAAATTTATTTTAGAGGAAACTTGTGAGAGCTTGAAACATGAAGTTGAAAAGATCAAACAACACTGGCTAAAGTCCTGAACTTCTAGTAACTTTAAATAAAGTCATGCTTGCAATGTGAGAGGGACACTTATATACTAGTATATAAAGCGTTATTGGTGCGTCCACCGTACCTCTATTACATTGTTCACATTTCGTTATGGTTGCCACTATCGGTTCTTACACATAATAAGTCTTACTGTGGTTTCCATGCACTGAACTTCGTAATTATGTATGCATCCATAATTACGTCATTCCTTGCATAGTGACGTAGTGCATCTTATAATGTGTAGGGGAAGAAAACAATGAACGAGCCGGTGATGATTGTGACTGGACCACCATAGGGTCCTTTTTAATTAAATCAATAAATGATTTAAATAGGCTACCAAGGAGTCTGTTCAGCTATATCACCACATGTCATTCTTAACCAGATTTTAAATCAATCTTTTTGACTAGACCACTAAAAGGGTCTCTTATGAATCATGGAGTGGTACTATATAATCCAAGGGTCTTGACTATCACGTAGAAGCCCAATAAGGATTTAAGGTAGTACCTTTTTGAATATCATTCTATGAATCCCTCATATGAAGATATGAAGGATTCTACAAGGATTTGGATAACGAATATCCAGAGTATACAAAAACACAAAAATGCATAAAAGAAAACACATAATGCACAAACACATAGTCACATAACCACAAAATTGTTTAACTTGATTTGTTATCATTTAGTTAATTTGTTTTTGTTAATAGCGCACATGCATTTAAAGCACACTAGGAATCCATTCCGTTGATTTCATTTGGTACTTTAAACATTATCAAGAATCTAACTATGAAGATAGAAAGATCTTAAAGAGAAAATTCGATTTCGATTATAAGGAACCGAAATGTTCGAATTAAAGTACACAAGGAATCCAATTAAGGACTCTGATTTGAAAGATAATCATCCACAAGGGTCTAATTGTGAAGATAAAAAAAAGATCTCATTTGGATTTTAGAAGTTGAAGATGTTTTGAAACCTTGCACTGGATGTGCTTAAGTCAAAACATGAAGTAAAAAAAAATGCTTATGAAGTTGGGATGCTAGATATGTCAAGGCGACATATGAAGCAGAATTTGAAGGTTAAGTCAATGTATGAGGAAAATATTTTGAAAACTATGCATGGGGTTTCTTTTAAAAATGTGTTTAATGTTTTTGAAACCTTATATATAATACTTTTGAAATCATAAAGTAGGTGTATTAGGTAAGTATATTTATAAAAATGTTTTAAAATCATGCGAGATGAATTTTGAAATTATGTATAAGGTTTTTGAAAACATGATTGATGCTTTTGAAATCATGCACTTGATATAAGTAATTATACTATATTAATAACATTTTGAAATGATGAAGGTTGTTTTTGAAAATATAGACAATGTTTTTGAAATCATGGAGATCGTTTTTGAAAACATAGACAATGTTTTTGAAAAATTGTTTTCAGACTATATGAAATGTTTTGAAATCATGAAGGTTGTTTTTGAAATATAGACGACGCCTTTGAAAAATTGTTTTCAGACTATATGAAATGTTTTGAAATCATGAAGGTTGTTTTTGAAATACTCATACTATGTATGTTGAAAAATAACAACGTAATGGGTATGAGATTTGTAAATACCCTTAGTTATCTAACCATGGATTCAAAGGCACAGATGTGCAGAAGCATGATTACTCATAATGTCACTTTATTTTCTGTACTTCGTATCTTAGAATGAAACGAGTACTTAGAATTTTCTAAGGGAATCATGAGTAAACACAAGAATGGGAAATATTCACAAGAGTAGTTTGTAAGGAACATAGTTCCTTAATGTAGGTATTATAGGGAAATGCCATACACACATGTAACTACACTTGTATATCAGAATTTGTGATCAACGATTTATTTATAAACAAAACTGATTTTTTCACATTACAAGAAAAACAAAGAAACAAAAGTATAAGATTAAAACAACAACATCTTATACTCAGCCAAATGCTCATCCGTGGGTCAGATTTGCATTGACAGTCTTTGTTCACTTGTTCCTGAAATAGTTCATCTCGCCGTAGTTGTACCAAGTACCAGATGGTAAACGAGCCGGAGCAGGGTTGACTTGGGGTTGGTTTGGACCACCTTGGATTGGGTTGAATTGACAAGCATTTGCCAGGTGACCGAGTCATCCACATGATGCACACAGACGACACTGCAGGTAAGCTCGGTGAGGTGCATTACACTTGTTGCACATCAGTGCAGTACCGGCATAAGGTTTCCTAGCAGGAGGTTGAACAACAGCAAGGTTTATAACAACTTTGTTTTGGATAGCAAAGCGGCATATGTTAACCAAATGTCCCCGCCGGCCACAGTAGGTACATTTGAAGCAGGGTATGAGGTTTGAATGATGACGGTTGCATCGTTTGCACCATGGGGCAGTTCCAAAGTATGGCTTCCTAGGTGGTAGCCTTGCCACTTGGCTAGGTCCCGCTTGATTAGGTGTAACTGCTGCGGGTTTCCTTGAAGCCTTACGCTTCCTTCATTTTGGTGCAGGCTTGGCTTCTGCTTCCTTTGGTGACTCTTGAGTGGCTTCATTGTTGAGACGAGACATGGCAATGCCTAAATCTGTCACACCCTCAAATTCCACATGCGGAGTACCACCGCGAGGCGTGCGGCTGACCAGGATCCAGCCACTAATTATTTTGAACTGTTTGGTTATTATTATAAGTAATGGTGTAATTAGCGACCAATTAAAATTTTTCAAAACATAGTTTAAGTTTGCAGCGGAAAGGAAAGGATTACATATCATAATTTAAAACCACAAGTTATTAGTTATGAACTTACAAACCACGCACTCCAGCTGATTGCAATGTCCGTCCTTAACTGTATCGAGCAACCTGCAAAGCATGCAGTAGGGTATCAACATAATGTTGGCGAGTTCACGAGTTGTCCAGTTTTAACTTTTTGAAAACGTAAGTTGTTTAGATAAAGCATTTATAATCACGTCATGGGGAGCTACCCCATATGAAAGCTACTAAACTGGCGTTACCGAAACTATTGACGAGAAGATTTTGTGCCCCGAGTCAATGTCTATCGTCATTGACCAAGATGCAAGGTATACTAGTTCACGCCCGATCTCCCCCGGTCACGGTGTGAGGTTGTCAAACCTAATAGCGCTATCAACTAATAACCCGTTCACCCCCGGCGATTAATCGGTACTATGAGTAGGGACTTTACATGATAGAGATTCGTTTAGTTTTGCTAGTTGTGATTTATAAATAATATCCAAACGTATCTCCCCCGGAGATAGTATTGTAAAAGTACCCATTTACATTTTCCCCCGGAAATATTAATTGGAAGTAATCTTTAAAGATGGCGGTTTGTTCGTGTCCCTCCCTGGGACGCATGCTTTTAGTGTGTGAACTCACCTTGGTTTGCTCGGCAGACAATTTACTTGTGTTGTGTTGGCCAACCATACCCTATTATGGTTATTAGATATTTATTAGGTTCGTAAGCAAGTAGTGTCATGTATAATCCTACACGTATTTAACACATAGCACGTAAGTCACACTAGCATAGTAGCATATACGTTATTGGGCCTATCCTAGCATACAAACAGTTCAACAGTAATAGTTAAACATTAACAGTAGCACATAGTCCAAAACATTAGTTTGTGCGGCCCAATAACTAAGCAGAGTAGTCCAGTCGAAACCGGGTGGTCTCGACTCGAGAACAAGAGGTCTCGAGTCGCAACCACGAAGTTCCGAGTCGCAACCCGATGGTCTCGAGTCGTGCATACTTGATTCGCAACCGTAGAGGTCTCGAGTCAGGCCTCGAGTCGAGATCAGGGGATCTCGAGTCGTAACAAAGCTGGTCTCGACTCCTGGAGCGTGTTGTCTGGTTTCGAGTTGTCAATCAATGGTCTCGAGTCGCAACCATAAGGTCTCGACTCGCAGTTATGCAGATGCTTCTAGAACCCTTATCCAACTTGCGCGAACCAATCAAATTTCATTATCATGCCCTATCCAAATCAAATTATCATAACATGTTTTATCATACCGTACACTCCTAAATTCCGATTAAGAACAACAATTTTTAAATGTTTTCATATCATTCAAACCGTTCATCCTTATGGTTTCATCATCAATACTTCTAGCATCATAGTGTTATTATCGAATATTACAACTTCCTGCACTAAGCAAGAGGCAGTCAACTTATGCATCAAACCACTAACATCAATCAAAAATCCTAACTATCATACATAAATACCTCCATGTTCTAGTGCCACAACAATCATAAAAATTATAGTTTAAGCCGCACATTATTGTACTAAAAATTACCAATAAACATTCACTTATACAATCACACAAACCCTTTTATATTAGAATCCAAACCTTAGTATTTACACAACAAATCATCAAATCAACTTTTATATTTCCAGCTTACCTACACAATCCCCAAATTGATCAATCAACAATTTTTAGCAGATATATTTGTAAGTCTAGATTAAACATGTACCATCCTTTTTACAAAGCTCTTATATATCAATATTTTCATACAATTTTCACATCTAAATCATCAAACAGTAGCAATTACTTAAATCAAGATTCATAAAAGATGCAAATAATGATCACACACTAACCAAAACCTCGAAATGCAGACTACCACATCAAACATATGTTGTATATCTACACACTAAAAACATACTTTTATTCAACAATCATCCATATCCAAAAGTGTAAACGCAGCCGAGAATCAACAAGATCAAAACACAAAATATAAGCAAACTGACCGAAGGGTTTTGTACAGATGGTAGTGGGTGTGACCCGAGACCCGGACTTCCCTCGAACCATACCGAATTGCAGATTTACCCGAACCAAACTCGAGCCGAACAGGACATGTCTTGAATCTGAATCTCGGAGCTCTATGCCTGAACCCGAGCCGTGAACGACCACCACTTCTGCCAACGTCGTCCACCGCCGTAGACGGCGGCGACGCACACGCCGACGTCACCACCCGCACCATTCATCATCATCAGCATCAATTCAGAAAGAACAAAAGAAAAGTATGAAAGGAGCAGGGCTTACCGGTGAAGCTCGTCGGAACAACCAGAACCATCATTGCCTCTACTGATTGGGTTCCACTGTCGTCGACTCCTCTGCTGCCGCCATGAACGGCGGCGCTGCTCCACCTCTGACAACTTTCTCCCTCTCTCTGAATCGGATGTGGGTGTGTGTAGTAGATGGGGGAGGGAATGTGCGTGTGGTTGTTGAAGGAGAATGATCGGCCGGTGGAGTCGCCGGAAAGCGGCTCCGATGGCTGGAGGCTTTGATCGAGAATCAAAGGGAAAAAGGGGGTGTTTGTCGGCTGCCTCTAGGTGCACATTAGGGTTTTTTTTTTTGAATTAGAAAGAGGGTGAGAGGTTATAATGGGGTTTAAATAGGTAGGGTTTAGGTTTAGGGAGTGGGGCTGGGCCTAGCCCAAGTGTGTGAACCCGTTAATAAAACACACTGACCCGGTATATTAACTTATTCGTAAATAATCGAAACTCTCGTCGCGGATTATTACTATTTTATAAAATAAGGACGATAATAACAATAATAAACAAATAATAATAGTGAATACGAGCATTAATAAAATGCTCGTTTCTCGACGATCATGATCAAGGGTTCGAGTTGTCACATTCTCCCCATGTTACAGGAATTTCGTCCTCGAAATTTAAGCTAAGACATACGATTCGCTCTAATTATGGACTCGCTAATAACAAAGTGTCATACGTACATACACGCAGTTCACAAAAGTTCACAAAACAAACATGTAATCCACATAGCACATAAGGTCACATAGCGTAGACGGTCAAGTAGCATAAGATCTCAAGAGTTTGTACGTATTTCACATAGTATAGAATTTCACAAAATTAATTATGACATCCAAGAAACGTACAGGAAAACACAAAGTGTCACATTATCCCCAAGTTCAGGAAATTTCGTCCCGAAATTTAGCGCGCAGCCACTAACAAGCTAGTGTGTTTGTACGTTTTCGTGGGGCGTCACATCATCCCCCTTGTTGGTTTGAAATTTCTCCCTGAAATTTAGCGGTAGCCTCAGCGCTGGAGGTAATGTTTGTAAACAACTGGGGATACATGCACATCATCTGGTTTTCCCGTCCCCAGGTAAGCTCTGGGCCACAGCGCGAGATCCAACGAACTTGGTCTGTTAGCATATTATACCACGCTTGAGGGTTTTGATTTCTTGGTTCTTGATCTCAACCGGTTCCCCAACGAAGCGTAGTTTATTGCTGGTCACGAGTTCCTAAAAAGGACAACGAATGTTTCATCTGACAGACACTTCTTTAGACTAGGCACGTGAAGGACGTTGTGTACCGCACTCAGCTCTTCAGGCAGGTTTAGCCCGCAAAGCTACCTTACCGATCCTTTCGGCAATTTCGAATGGTCCAATATATCGCGGATTAAGTTCGTCCCGTTAGCCAAAACGTACAACACCCTTCAAGGGTGTACTTTAAGTAGAACCCAATCTCCGACTAGGAGTTCTAGAGGTTTCCTACGCTTACCCGCGTAGCCTTTCTGACGGTCTGGAGCTGCCGCCATGCGTTTGTCTGATCTGGGCGATCTTATCCGTTGTGTCAAGTGTAAGTTCTGGGCCGGTAATTTGGCTTCCGCCCGACACAGAGGTGACCGACATCAGCGTCCGCGCGATGCCTCAAATGGTACTGCCTGAATGCTAGTGTGGTAGCAGTTGTTGGAAGAGAATTCTACAAGAGGGAAGTGTCACTCGTATCCAAGGTCGATAACACATATTCTTAGCATGCCTTTGGGTGTTCGGATGGTGCGTTTGGCCTGACCATCAGTTTGCGGGCGATAAGCGGTGCTCATGCCTAACTGTGAGCCAAAGGTCTTTGTGCACATCCTCCGACGAATCGGATGCAAAACGTGGGTCTCGATTAAAGATAATAGAGGTTGGCACCCTATGCCTAGCAACTGCTTCTTACAAGTAGACAGCCCAAGTTTCGAAAACTTGTCATTTTCCTTGTAAGGAAGTGTGCAAACTTGGTTAAACGATTTATGATCCCCCAAATGGGCCTTGAGATCATGATGCCTCTTGTCAGAGTTGGGATGTACCATGTAGACTTGTGTGCTTCGCCCATCACAAGCTCTCGGAGATTCCCGTAAGATGGAACCCAGATACGTTCCATAGAGTAGTGAGTGCAGTTGCCTTTGAGTTCGAGCGGCCTTTTCCATGCCACGCAAGGACCCAGCCAAAGAATTTTCCGCTTTCAGAGTTTCTACAGGAGCGTCTTAGGTTAGGTCAGGAGGTTCGAAGGAATAGTAGACTGTAACACACTCACATGCTTAGGTTTAGTCTCTTGTTAGCCCAGTCCAGATGTTGCCTGATCGCGCATTCGTGATCGTTTAGGGATACGACCCCGTCGGTGCTGTCGCGTGTTCAAAGACTGTGCTGGAGACTCTCGTGATCGGTGTAAATCGTGCAGTTGGTACCGTACGAGTAATGTCTCCACCTTTTGAGCGCAAGGACTACGGATCCCAATTCTGAACCATGTATATTGTAGCCCCTTTTGGGTACTTGAGTTGTCGAGAGGCGCAAGCGATCGAGAAAAGCGGACCTTGCAACGTCAAAAGTCGCGCGTTGAAAACTTAGCGCAAAGCGGTTTGTGTCGTGGGGATTCTAGGGTTAAGCGTAGGAGTCGTTCGAATCTCTACTGGTTCTCGGAGTAGGTTCAAGTGTCGTCAAAGGAAACAGGTGTCGAGATTTGACAGGGTGGGATAAATTCGAAGTCGTGACTGGGTGTTGATCGTATCAAGTTCGAAGGACCGTGCTTGCGATACCTTTACCTCCGGGGCATCCTTGGTTCGTTGCTCCAACGAGTAACGTTCGTAGAAAGTAATTCGTCTAAACGGAGGTTTGTGCAGAATAGGGTAGGATAAGAATCATGGAATTTGTGAAGCATAACGCGGGTAGCGAGAAATTATGCAAGAAGGGTAGTCGCAATCAATGCGTTCAACTTGGGGCAAACATAAAAGGCTTTGGGATCAATAAGGATTTATCCGATGTTGATGAGGTAGCTGGTCGTACACAAGTTGTATGTGGTTAGAATAAAGAACGTCGCTCGTCGATATGGAGTGTTACGTCAATGTGGTTGGCACAATAAGAAGTAGCTAGAGAGGGATGGTCGTCGCGCGGGTTTGTAGATTTTAGGATCTACTGAGACGTCTGGCAGGATGTGATTTATCAAACCGGTAGGAAATCAAGTTCGAGTGGGTGGTTCTAAGTAGTGCGAATGAGTTCGAAGTAGCGCTTGCGTCATCGAGGGGTTTCGATGTGAAACTTGCAAAAACAGGTTTTCGAGAAAGTATGATTGAAGTAACACATTGCTGAATTTCGAGGGTTGGAAAGTTTGTCGACTATAGGGCGAGTTTGTTGAATTCACCAAACTGAAGAGAGATCTGGCCAAGGCTTCTATATAAAGAAACGTGGACGTCGCGATAAAGAAACGATAGCAAGGGCATCGTCCTAAGCATCAAATGCTGGTTCGTACGAAAGCTAGCGAAAGGATTCTAGGAATCAGAAAAGTCTTCAAAGAATTACGGTTCTGGCAATGAAGGATAAGGTAAGCGTCTAGGTCATCGTGCTCGTCGGTGGGTTGCATGGTCCACATCTCCGTCATGTCACGCTTTTCAAATACACCGATTGGTAAGAAATATATCGATTTGCTGGTTTTTAGAGTGTGCTAAGGTATAAGGTCATACTGGAATAGCGTTTTATCATGTAACGAGGAATTAGGGGAAATAACTTCGCCGTCGATGGAAAAAGTGATACGATAGCTGGCACAGCAATGAGAAGCATACACTGCGCATGCTGTTCGTGTTCGAGACGTGCAAACAGAAACCCGAAAAGTGTAGACTTACCAGAATTTAGGTGATCGGTCGTGTGAGGGAACAAGTCTCACTACTTAAGTCGGGAAAAGAAATATGAAAGTAAAAAGGATGCGAATGACGTCGTCGTTCCTTCTATTATCCCATGATATAGGGGTGGCTCCCCTTCGTCGATTCGTTCTCGTAACTTCTCTATGTGCTTCGTAGCAGACCTTTCCTAGGTAGGTCCATCGAGTGGACGTCCCTTGCGTCAATTTGCAGTCCAAGGATGATATCAGGAAATACGTGGACGAGGACTTGGAATGACTGGTTCCTTGCCCTTAGTGTATCGTGGTTTCGAATCAGGTTTAGGAGGACTCGCTCCTGCTTAGCGCACATCAGGTTTGTATAGTTTTCGTATGATTCACAGTATTGAATACAGCTACATATTTACGCACATATGCTGAATATATACATACACATTTACACATATATGTGTGCACAAGTAAATGCCGATGACTATAATTACCATGTGAGTACCTGAATCTGACGAACCTTGTAATCCGGAGTGTGGTGTCATTGTGGTTTTCATTAAAGAACGGTTATAGTCTGGTTTCCATATAAAAATATTTTACGTCTTAAAAATATTTTATATCTTAAACCTAGTTCACTATAACCAATGGCTCTGATACCAATCTGTCACACCCTCAAATTCCACATGCGGAGTACCACCGCGAGGCGTGCGGCTGACCAGGATCCAGCCACTAATTATTTTGAACCGTTTGGTTATTATTATAAGTAATGGTGTAATTAGGGAACAATTTAATTTTTTCAAAACATAGTTTAAGTTTGCAGCGGAAAGGAAAGGATTACATATCATAATTTAAAACCACAAGTTATTAGTTATGAACTTACAAACCACGCACTCCAGCTGATTGCAATGTCCGTCCTTAACTGTATCGAGCAACCTGCAAAGCATGCAGTAGGGTATCAATATAATGTTGGCGAGTTCACGAGTTGTCCAGTTTTAACTTTTCGAAAACGTAAGTTGTTTAGATAAAGCATTTATAATCACGTCATGGGGAGCTACCCCATATGAAAGCTACTAAACTGGCGTTACCGAAACTATTGACGAGAAGATTTTGTGCCCCGAGTCAATGTCTATCGTCATTGACCAAGATGCAAGGTATACTAGTTCACGCCCGATCTCCCCCGGTCCCGGTGTGAGGTTGTCAAACCTAATAGCGCTATCAACTAATAACCCGTTCGCCCCCGACGATTAATCAGTACTATGAGTAGGGACTTTACATGATAGAGATTCGTTTAGTTTTGCTAGTTGTGATTTATAAATAATATCCAAACGTATCTCCCCCGGAGATAGTATTGTAAAAGTACCCATTTGCATTTTCCCCCGGAAATATTAATTGGAAGTAATCTTTAAAGATGGCGGTTTGTTCGTGTCCCTCCCTGGGACGCATGCTTTTAGTGTGTGAACTCACCTTGGTTTGCTCGGCAGACAATTTACTTGTGTTGTGTTGGCCAACCATACCCTATTATGGTTATTAGATATTTATTAGGTTCGTAAGCAAGTAGTGTCATGTATAATCCTACACGTATTTAACACATAGCACGTAAGTCACACTATCATAGTAGCATATACGTTATTGGGCCTATCCTAGCATACAAACAGTTCAACAGTAATAGTTAAACATTAACAGTAGCACATAGTCCAAAACATTAGTTTGTGCGGCCCAATAACTAAGCAGAGTAGTCCAGTCGAAACCGGGTGGTCTCGACTCGAGAACAAGAGGTCTCGAGTCGCAACCACGAAGTTTCGAGTCGCAACCAGATGGTCTCGAGTCGTGCATACTTGATTCGCAACCGTAGAGGTCTCGAGTCAGGCCTCGAGTCGAGATCAGGGGATCTCGAGTCGTAACCAAGCTGGTCTCGACTCCTGGAGCGTGTTGTCTAGTTTCGAGTTGTCAATCAATGGTCTCGAGTCGCAACCATAAGGTCTCGACTCGCAGTTATGCAGATGCTTCTAGAACCCTTATCCAACTTGCGCGAACCAATCAAATTTCATTATCATGCCCTATCCAAATCAAATTATCATAACATGTTTTATCATACCGTACACTCCTAAATTCGGATTAAGAACAACAATTTTTAAATGTTTTCATATCATTCAAACCGTTCATCCTTATGGTTTCATCATCAATACTTCTAGCATCATAGTGTTATTATCGAATATTACAACTTCCTGCACTAAGCAAGAGGCAGTCAACTTATGCATCAAACCACTAACATCAATCAAAAATCCTAACTATCATACATAAATACCTCCATGTTCTAGTGCCACAACAATCATAAAAATTATAGTTTAAGCCGCACATTATTGTACTAAAAATTACCAATAAACATTCACTTATACAATCACACAAACCCTTTTATAATAGAATCCAAACCTTAGTATTTACACAACAAATCATCAAATCAACTTTTATATTTCCAGCTTACCTACACAATCCCCAAATTGATCAATCAACAATTTTTAGCAGATATATTTGTAAGTCTAGATTAAACATGTACCATCCTTTTTACAAAGCTCTTATATATCAATATTTTCATACAATTTTCACATCCAAATCATCAAACAGTAGGAATTACTTAAATCAAGATTCATAAAAGATGCAAATAATGATCACACACTAAGCAAAACCTCGAAATGCAGACTACCACATCAAACATATGTTGTATATCTACACACTAAAAACATACTTTTATTCAACAATCATCCATATCCAGAAGTGTAAACGCAGCCGAGAATCAACAAGATCAAAACACAAAATATAAGCAAACGGACCGAAGGGTTTTGTACGGATGGTAGTGGGTGTGACCCGAGACCCGGACTTCCCTCGAACCGTACCGAATTGCAGCTTTACCCGAACCAAACTCGAGCCAAACAGGACATGTCTTGAATCTGAATCTCGGAGCTCTATGCCCGAACCCGAGCCGTGAACGACCACCACTTCTGCCAACGTCGTCCACCGCCGTAGACGGCGGCAACGCACACGCCGACGTCACCACCCGCACCATTCATCATCATCAGCATCAATTCAGAAAGAACAAAAAAAGTATGAAAGGAGCAGGGCTTACCGGTGAAGCTCGTCGGAAGAACCAGAACCATCACTGCCTCTACTGATTGGGTTCCACCGTCGTCGACTCCTCTGCTGCTGCCATGAACGGCAGCGCTGCTCCACCTTTGACAACTTTCTCTGAATCGGATGTGGGTGTATGTAGTAGATGGGGGAGGGAATGTGCGTGTGCGTGTGGTTGTTGAAGGAGAATGATCGGCCGGTGGAGTCGCCAGAAAGCGGCTCCGATGGCTGGAGGCTTTGATCGAGAATCAAAGGGAAAAAGGGGGTGTTTGTCGGCTGCCTCTAGGTGCACATTAGGGGTTTTTTTTTTTTTTTTTTGAATTAGAAACAGGGTGAGAGGTTATAATGGGGTTTAAATAGGTAGGGTTTAGGTTTAGGGAGTGGGGCTGGGCCTAGCCCAAGTGTGTGAACCCGTTAATAAAACATACTGACCCGGTATATTAACTTATTCGTAAATAATCGAAACTCTCGTCGCGGATTATTACTATTTTATAAAATAAGGACGATAATAACAATAATAAACAAATAATAATAGTGAATACGAGCATTAATAAAATGCTCGATTCTCGACGATCATGATCAAGGGTTCGAGTTGTCACAAAATCCACCGTCTTCAGAATCACTTTGCCTATTTGCTGAGCAAATTTGGCTGTTTGCTCGGACATTTGACAGTTGCTGAGAGGAAGAGACATTCTAGAAGAAAAATGAAAGACATAGGAAGAAACAAGTGAAATGTTATCGGAAAATCAAAACAAAATGGCAACGCATAAAATTGCGATCATTTGTTTGTTACCTAAGACAAACAAATGAGACGGTGACTAATCAAAGCGAGCGGGTCATATTAATGTATCACTGAAGACATGCTCGCCTATAAGTGAACACTCACCCCAAGAGTTCCCAGGTAAGAGTGACTGGTCCGATTATGCGGATTTGTACAAACACTCTAGCCTTAGATAGAAAACTCAGAGTACAGGCATTCACCCTTCCAAGTTGCACGTGTTCACATTAAAAGACCCAAACTTTGATGAGATTTTGAAAACTTTGAAGGTTCAAAACATTACAATAAATCATCCTAGAACAGATGATTAATTTTCAAAGCGGTTTTGAAATTTGTGTTCTTGTTGTAGTTGTCGCCTAAGGATAGGTGACGATATTGTTTTATGACTAAACGCAAGTAAACTTGCGTTAGGGTCCTAGGAAGGTTATAGACTAGGTCAAAGCATTACTAATAACCTAATTCCCTATAACCATGAGCTCTGATACCAACTTTTCTGTCACACCCCGACCACGTAAAACAACAAAACGTGGCGGAATCGTCGGGGAGTGTTGTAACAGAATCATTGTTTCATAACACATGGAAAATTGAAATATTGTTTTATTGATTAAAAGAGTTACAATGTATTAACAAACAAAGAAGTATAACAAAATTAACAATCCTATGCATCATTTCCTGAAACACATGTGAAAATAGGTACATCGGCATAAAAATGCCAGCGAGTATATAGGTTTTGTGAAAATAGGATTCATGACTTATAAGTTTAGAAAAAGGTTGTTTAACAAAAGTCAGTCATGATCCTTGTAAAATGTTTTGTTTTATAAATCTTTTGAAAAACGACGAGAAAGTAGATGATATGTAAAAGAATAATGTAAGATTAAATGAATAACCAAGTAAAATGAGTTTGTATAAGATAAGTTGTTTGTAAAACAATGTCTTGTGAAAAATATGTTATTTGTATAAAAATGTTATATGTCTAAACTGAAATGATTTAAATAATGCTACGAAATGTAATATCATACAAGCACTTATATATAGGAAGTACCAACGGCGTATCCACCATGCTTGTATCATATTACACACGCCTCGTTGCTCAAACCACTTACCCAAACAAACCACCAATGTAAATTGCCCATGTCTAAACCATTTGTTAAATGTCTTTGTGTAAACCAAGTCAAAATGTTTATGTCAAAATGTAGTCTATGAAATATGTATATCAATATCAAAATGTCTATGTCAAATGTCAATTATGAAATGTGTAAACAAAATGTCATGTATGGCAAGTGAAATATATATACATATATTTATATATATATCTACTGAGCCATAGATAAAAATGCACAAAACAATGTATTAAAGTAAAACGTGGTTTAAATCAACGTTATGTCTTGTGGAAATGCATGCTATACTGAATATAAACATTTATGCGGTAATGTGAAAATGCATACATTCAAGCCTTGTGACTGTGGTGATAAACCCTTAAACAAATTAAAGGACTATCTGTGTTATGTTTTATCGAATTAGGCCATTCCTTCCATTCAAACATACCTAGGGTGTCAGGAACGAGAGTTGTCAATTCCTATGGTACCATTACCTACTAACGAGCGGCGTGATCAAAGTTAATGAATGTATATGGTCCCACTTAAACAAACCAAATGTCATATCAAAATGTAAGCATGTGATGAAATGAAAATGTACTAAGTATGCAACAAATGGACATACATAGCATGTGATGTAAAATGTACTAAGTATGATGAACATACGTAGCATGAAAAGGTAATGTAAAACAATGTACTAAGTATGCACTAAATGAACATACATAGCCTAAAATGTCATGTAAAACGATGTACTAAGTATGCTACAAAGGACATACATAGCAAAAACACAATGAAATCATGTACTAATAATGTACTAATGAACATAGCAAGTGTATGATATGAAAGCATGGAAAGCATGAAAATAACAAGTAGGCACATGTGTTTCACCCCAAAATGTTTGAAAAACAATAAAAGAGGGGACTATGTACTCACTTGAGAGTGCTCAGAAGTCTTGAACAACAACCAAGCAAAGCTAGAGGGATCACGGAAATCAAACGGCACCTAATATAGATAACTACATAAATAACCGGACCTAAATCGGGAGATTGGATAGTATGAGGTTTCGTAAACCAAATGAGTATTGGGACTCATATGATATGGTTTAACAAAGCCCACATACTAAAATGAAACCTAACCTAAGTGCTTACGACCCATTACGACCCGTTTAGGTAGCTTATGCTACTTTAACGCGTCGTTCGCGTAAAACGCGTTCGGACCGCTTAACTAGTCCTATGACAAGTAAAATATGCCTTAACATGCCTAATATAGTTACCTAATCAGTTAAGATGTCAAAATTTAGGTTACATATGCTTAAAATGAATTTATACGTAAAAAGGGTATTTTGGTAATTTTCCTAAGGCATATATACTATCTATCATACAACTAATTAAACGATGTGACCATATGGTATAACCTTGGAAGGTTATTCCCTATACAACTATGGTCACCTAAAGTGTTTGGTCGGATCCTATTGATCGACCAAATGGGTCGGGTTCGAAAGCATAAGCGATTGTTTAGATCGCTTACCCTTACGACCCTAGACAAGCACAAATCTAAAAGTGACGAGCTAAACATGCTAGAACATGTTTAGTTAAGTTAGAAAACAGGTTTTGATATCAAAACAAATGGTTTTGATACCCTAGAGTAGTTTGGTTACAAAATACGCAAGAATACGCATTTTGGCCGAAACTACGACTCGTCACTGAGCCTAGATAATGTGGTAAGCAGTAGGTATACTCACTAGGGACTATGACCATCGTTATTACGCTCACGTTATGAAGTTCAAACGAACTTCGCATTGACCATAAACTGGTCAATGCAGAAAGTCAAATGCAGTTTGACTTTCAAGCTAAAAACGCATAAAAAAGAACGAAGGAATACTTACAAAGGGTCCCTGCAAGATTGATTCCAAGTATTTCTCAAGTAGGTAGTGAATAATCACAACCACTTAGAGAAAATCTCAGATCAATGTGGGTTGCAACAAATGAGAGCAAGGGGTATATATAGTTTTCGTACAGCCGTTAGGATCGTTCATCGGGAAACGTGCTTCGATCTAGGCCGTACACATGGGCCCATTGTTTTACAAAACCATGGGAGCCCCTAGATTATGCCCATTGTTTTACAAAACCATGGGAGCCCCTAGATTATGCCCATTGTTTGCTAAAAATCGTTTGCAAGTGGATTACAAGGGTATAACAACTGTTAACAGCTGGAAAAACAGATTTTCGCATATCTAGGAGGGCCACGCGTCCCGCGTAAGACCCAAGGGAGGGTCTACGCGCCCCGCCTGAGTGTCCCAGTTCAGCAACAGTTTGCAAAATGTCAGTTTCAGTCCCTGTTGGTGTTTAAATTCATTTCCGACACTTATAAGGCCCGTTAAGCCATCTTTAAGGCCCTAAAATGATGCCTAAACATTGTGGACATGAAACATGCTCAAAAATATGCCAGATGTCGGTTCGTTTGGTTGTACGATCGCGATGTTTGCTTAATTACGACGGAATGCGCATAAGCGCGAAAAACGATCCAAATTGTGCGACGAATGGATTTTTCTTATGCCAAACACTAAAATGAAATATTTTAGTGCTTACAAAAATTTTTGGATGTCCGGATGTATTCAGAACGTAAGTTATGCGCGAAAATGCAAACTTATGCACTTTTTGACGCTTTTAGTCCCTGAATGAGCATAAAGTTTATTTTAACACACCGAACCTCTCAAAGCCCATTTCTAAGCTATGAAAAGGATATTAAAGGTGTGTTTAACTTATGGCCATGTTCCGGAATGTCCGTTACAGTACAAATTGACATACTTTCGCAGTTTGTCGAATTTAGTCCCTGTAAGCGAATAGACTTGATTTCGGCATACCGTACCTTCCAAAAACTTATTTCTAAGTTATATAAAGGTTATTTAAAACTTTCTATTGAGGATGTGATTTCTTCTTCTGGTTGCCTTTGATGCAGCTAATGCACTCCCCCTGAAGATGAAAACCTTTGACATGAACACCCATAACCAAATGATTGTGCACCAAGTGATTCATTTTTCTAAGATGTATTTGACTCATCTTTCGGTGCCACAATTGCGATTCCTTCTTAGTTGCTCTAGAAACAAAACAATGAGCCTGACCCGTTGTTGTAGTTGCTACACTCATGTCCAATACATACAAATCATTCACTCTAGGTGCTCTCATGATAACCCATTCTTCAGGAACAACAAATCCTGGTTTCAATATCAAGCATTCTTTGTCAGTAAAGTGCGTTGTATACATACAATCACAAATCTGAGATATGCTCAGAAGATTGTTTTCAAGCTCGGCGATGTAGTTAACTCTTTCAAACGTTACAATCCCATTGGATAACGTTCCTTCACCAACTATTCTACCACCTTGATTGCCTGCAAAACCTACATAACACCATTGAAATTTCTAACATCGTACAGCAATGCTGTCTTCCCTGTCATGTGCCGAGAAGCTCCACTATCCATAATCCATCGTGAAACGGATCTTGGAAGCTCCTACACATATCAGAAACATTTAGTGAGATTTTGATGCTACCCAAACCTCTTTCGACTCAGGTAACTGGACTTTAATGTGAGATTTTGTAGTGTAAAGTGGCGGAAAATTTTCATCATTCATCTTCAAGCTCTCTGTAGACCCAACCTCAACCTCTTTGTATAAGAAAAATTTGTCTTTTTGAGGTTGACCAGATGGTTGGTCATTTTTTGAAACAATCTTTTTTCTCAGAAGTAATAGCTTCTTTTGGATCAAGTTTCTCATAGTAATCCAAAGGAACATCCATCTTTACCGGTGTGGTAGAAGACGATTGTTTTTCTGACTCTGAAACCTTTGTTTTTTGAACACTTGGTTTCTTTTCAACCATTTTTGGCTTCCATGTTTGTTGAGATGATGCAACCCGTTTGTAAAACTTGTCATTTTTAGTTACCACATTTTTAACAGGTTCAGTTTTGATCTTGGTGTTATCATTTTTCAAAACCTTTTTCTCAACAACCAATGGAGCTTTTCCCTTCACATCAGCTTTCTTTCTTGAATTCATCACAACTTCAGTCTTAGGCATCAAATTGGTACACTTTCATGCAATATGTCCAACTTGATTACATTTGAAGCATGTTCGGGTGTCAACTACCCGACTTGTACCTTCAGACTGAGGCTGCGATGCTTTCTTCTCAAAGAACTCTTGGTTTGATTTTGAAAAAATCCCAGATTCTTCATCAGAAAGTGAACTTGAACTGTTCATAAACACCTTTTTCTCAGCAAACTTCTTGTTTTGAACATTCTTTTTCTGATAATTCTTACCACCCTGATAACCACCCGACCATCTGTTTCGATTGTTGTTATAAAAACGCGGTGGAACAACAGGTTTCTTGTAGTAAGCTTTATCTTTTTCAAAATTCATTTTCCTCTTTGTCTGATTCAAACCTTCTACTTCAGACAAATCAATTTCAATCAGTTTGAACACATTTGTCAATGTAGCAACATTAACATTCTCCAGTGGAAACTCAGAATCCGAATACAACTTATCCGATCCCTACATCTTGTACATAACAAGAGTAGGTTCTTCATTTAAGTTGTTTTTGGATTTTGGTTTCGGAATGTATTTGTCCAGAAAACACTCTTCATCCTCAACTGAATCACTATCTTTCAGCCATGCCTTTCACAATCTCAGTTTGAACTCTATCATCAGATGAGGAAAATGTAACATCAATTAACTCTGGAAGTTTTATTTCATTTGTTTCATTTTCATCATTAACCAACCCAGACGTTTTCTTTGAAAAATTGTTTAACACTGGCGGTGGAACCTGATGATAACCAAACCCAGTTCCATCCGAGTAAACATCTTCGCCTGCTTTGTTTTTCCCGATGGGTTTAGGAACAATGTGTTCTAAAACAAAGCTTGTGGAGTTGTAACTGGTTAATTTCAGATTGATACGCTCATTCTCAATCTTAACTTCTTCAAACTGAAGCTTCAATTTAGCAATCTCATCCAGTTGTTGGTTGATTTGCTCTTCTTTGTGTCTCAGAACAACAGTGAAATGTTCATTTTCTTTATTGGTTTTACCGTTTCTTTCATCAGAATCCTTTACCGTTCGTTTTAATTTTTCAAAATTTTCTGAGATTTGACAATTTTCAAGAATCAAATTTTCATTTTCTTTCTTAATTCTTTCTACTTCAATTTTATCATTTTTAATTTTCTCAGTTCAATTTTTAGCTCGATCATTTGAAGCTTTTAGCATTTTATCCCTGTCTAGGATCTGATCTTCAACCTTTCTGACTCTAGTTGTTAGTTCTACAACCTTAGTATCACTAAGGTAAGTGAGTGTACTACAAAACTTGCAGTTTTTCATGCAACTTTCCCAAGTTTTCAGCTGTGAATTCTTGAGAAGTATCAATAATCCCATCGTCAATCTTCTTAGACTGCAGCTTCTTCTCTGCTTCTTTTTCTTTTTCTTCTTTCTCTACAACTTTCTCTTCTTCACCTCCCCACCATTCTCTCTGTCTGGCATCTTCTTCTTCAGCAAATTCCTCAATGAAATCTTCTATACTAAGAGTTTCCGCATCAATAGCAATGTTTCCTTGAGGATCCAGGTAACATTCTCTATCAGCATCCCATCTCTTTGCTCTCTTGGCTTCACTGAACACCCTAGATAATCTCATCATCTTGAATTCTGCTCTCTGCTTTATGCTTTGGTATTTTTGTTCTTCAGTTCTTGTATCTTTGAAAGGAACTTCATTTGCTACGAAAGCGTATCCTACTGCATCTTCCTCCGGTAGCACATCACTCCAATCGTATCCCTCATCATCATGAATAACAGCAAGAGCTCTTGATTTTTCTTTAGGGGTATCTTCAAGCTGCTTCATTCTGGGGGGTTCAGATTTGTTTTGATGGTAGATTGCTCTTTTGTAGTAATCTTCACGGAATGGATTTGCAGTATCATCAGCAGGAGCATTACGACACTCACGTTTAAAGTGTCCTTTTTGTTTACATCGAAAGCACGTGACCTTTGATTTGTCAAAGCCCAATTTGGTGGAAGGTCCGCCAATTGAATGTCTCCCAGTAATCTCCATAAATCGTTGCGCTCTCCGGACTGCACTGGCCATACACCACCTGATATCGATCAGTTCCATCTCTTCAGGATCTATTTGATCATAGTCCTCCTTAGTCAAGTTGGTGTTTCCAATCTTGCCTGCCACGGGGCTCTCGTACGATTCTAACACCGATGCTAAAAACACCATCTGCTGTTTTGCTGACTCTTCACAGAAATTTTGAGCGTTCTTCAGATCTACAACAATATTACATTGGAACAGATTCTTTGATGCAGATTGGTTTGGAGTTGATGAAGAAGAACCACTATGAAAACCACTATGAGGAGTTTCTTGATTCACATTTTTTGAACTCTCTACAGAAAATGTTGTTCTTGGAGAACCAGTCTTTTATAGATTTCCTCTGTAGTACAATTCCACATTCTGCTGATAAGATGAATTGTTGACTTTGCTAGATTTCTTGATCTCTAACTGGTGACTCTCCAGTCTTTCGATAAGCAGATCCAATGTCATCTCTTCAGACTTGATAGTATTCTTCAACATTAATGCAAAGTACTGCCAATCTTGTTCATTCGGCAGCGAATCGAACAATTTGTCAACCAACTCTTCTTGAGGATATACAATTTTGTGTCTTGCCAGCTCCAATTTCAGATGCCCAAATCTCTCAATCATCTTGGAAACAGATTCGTTCTTTAAACAACCAAATAAATCAAACTCTTTTGTTAGTAGTTTCTTTTTGTTTTTTACTATCTCAGCACTGCCTACACACTTAACCCTCAGTTTTTCCCAAAGATCTTTTGAATTTTCATATTCAATCAATGAAATTATATCATCTCTCACAGACTGATGAATCAACGCGATGCACTTCTGTTCAGCAATATATCTTTCAATCTCATCAGTATCTGTCAGACTTTCACCAAAATGATTTCCTCTAACGTAACCATTCTTTAAACTTTACCAGCTTTGATATGCAAAAGCTTGAAGCCACTCGTCAAACCTTGTAGCCCACCTATTATAATCTTCTATTGGCAACAACTTTGGAGGTTTTTTATACGTCCCATACGCACTCTCAACACTTAAAGTATCTGAAAGAGTCTTTCTCGCACTCAGAGCTTTATCATTCATATTGTTTGATGTGTCGTTTGAAGAATCATCCCCACCGTTTCCAGCAAAAGCAAAGATATCACAGAACGGATTCGTGTAATCATCCATCCTTCAAGTACCTGAAATGATCAACAAACACTTAGAAAAATTTTGATTTTGAAAAAATACAGTTTCAAACGAAATCAGTTTAAGAGGAATTGTTCAAACGGAATTCCCACTCAAACGATAATATGTTTCTCAAACGGAATATGCTTTCTCAAACGAAATCCCTAATTTCTTTTGAGACAACACCTGGTTCAAACGAAATCACTGTTCTATGATGTACTTTCAAACGAAATTACAATAATTGCACTATCAAGCGAAATCACCCAAACACTTTCAAGCGAGATTCTCGTTTCAAACGAAATCACCTAGAACTTTCGAACGAAATCAGGTATAATGTGGGTTTTCAAACAAGATTATCATTGTATTTCAAACGAAATAACCTATGACGTCGTCATTTTACGAACAGTTTCAAGCGAAATTATGTTTTTGATCAAGTTTTAAGCGGTATTTTAGTCCAAAACTTTCAAGGATTAGTTAACTCTATGTTTCGCTTGATATGTGAGAGTTTTAAGCCATTTCAACCGTGAAAACTTGTTCAAATCAGAAAAGAAAGGGTAGAAGTGAGAGAATTCAGTAAAATCAAGCTGAATTTGGTATGAACTCCTCGTCCTGAGCTCTGATACCACTTATTGGACCGTCGTATGACCCTAAACAGTCAGTATGAGTAGTTCATCATCAAGAACAAAGGCGGAATCAATGTGAATGATGTAACACAGCTTGTTCCTCTCTAATCTTTATCCCTTATTGATTTCCTGAGCTTTTACAAACAATTCTGACAAAAATCCGGCAGCACCTCAACTCTCACACACTTAATTTCGTATGAAATGAGATCACACAACATCTATATATAGGCAACATGATTTCATTTGAAGATGACACAGCCCTGTTCAAACGAAATTACATGTGATAATTTCGTTTGAACATGTCCATGTCTCCCTCAAACAAAATTACATGCCTTCAACTAAACAAACCCTAATTTGATCCCAGTTGTGCACTCATTTATCCTATCTAGACATAAGACTCGATTAAGACAAAGTTAACAGACACTAGATGCACCAACATTAAGTGCTTATGTGCCTATGAGGATTATGTGCCTACGTGACTATGTGCTTATGTGACAACTCGAGTTTTCAAGGTCTTTCCTCACAACTGTGTCTTCATAATTCGTTGCATTGTAATATGTGCACCTTGTTAATTGATTGATAAATTGTTGTATTGTGTTACTTGGTTAAATAATGAACTGTTCAACTTATGAACTATTTAAAGTTTACAAACCTAACCCTTACATTCTCACACTTTACGAAACTCGAACCCGACGAAACATTAGCGTTTTGTCATCACCCATACTCGACGAAACTTAGAGTTTCGCCATATACCTGGTCGACGAAACACCCATAGTTTCATCGCCCATTGTAGTTTCGTCGCATGGGCTTGTGGCCCAGTTAAGGCCCATGATTAATCACTTATAATTACCCCTTAATGTTACGCAACCCTAGACACTTTCTTCTCTCCCTTGAAACCCGATGGCAGCTTCCATTCCTTGAAGTTCTATCGCCGCACATAATCCCTGGACTATCATTCGAATCGGTTAGTTTATTGCTAATGTTTGTTTGTTTAAGAATTGATAATAAATACATGATGATCAATGAATATTCAACGTCTTGATGACCCATGAATGCATGATTTGTATGTTTGTTGGTTAATGTGTCTGAATGTTTGATCCGAACATGTATGATAATCGAATGGTGTGTGGTATTAATAGTCCGATGTAGAATAGGGTTGTATGATAAGAATTGTACTCATGGCGATAAACTAACAGACTAGGGTTTTATGATAAAAGATGTTGGCGAAGGCCTGATTATCACAATGATTTGCTTACGATGAATGATGATTGAATGATTGGTCCTGATTGCATATGCAAGGTGTTAAAAGCGTGATTAGGGTTCGATAGGTTCATGTAACATGATATTCACAGATGGATTTAATATGGCAAACAAATATTAATGTGCATGTACATACTTGACTTAATACTGAGATGGTTCTTGATTTGGACATACGTTCTATGTTATGTTGTTCAGATGAGCGACGACATTGGGGTTCTTGTTGTCTGATGTTATTGAAGAAGAACCCAGGTCGACGAAACACATGTGGACTTTCGTCACACATGGATCCGACGAAACATATGTCGACGAAACACACATCAGGACGAAACCTGAGTGTTTCGTCAATGGGGGATCACGACGAAACTTAGGGAGTTTCGCTAAGAGGGTAAACAGACACAGTGAACTAAGTTAATTTCTGTTAAGGTTATATAGAAACCATGGTACATATTGTTAACAATAATTGACTATGACCAAGGAGACATGTTCTACTTCTCACGCATAGTATACTTTACTGTTGGGCATTGTTACAGAACATACATGTGAACTGAGAACTTGAACAAGTTGTGTAACTGCTATATGCTATTTGGTGATCATTGATTGAATACCCACTGTGATTTGTATTTATACGTGAACCTTGCGAATGTGAAACAGATTACGTATGCATACCATAGGCTTTGACTGATTAATAGGGAACAAGTAACTTAACAAACCGAGCGAAACCAAGGTGAGTCACACATTCTACAAGGCATGGGATTCCCGGTGGTTGGGAATGGGTAAAGGATTTAATCAGAAACTGCGTGATCTCCTGGTTTGGAACATGTACCACATCCTCTTTATTGATGGGTGATAACATGTACTAAGGATTTAATCAGAACCTGCGTGATCTCCTGGTTTAGGGACACGTACCACATCCTCTTTATTTAAGGGTGATAACATCGATACTAGACCAAAAACTCTATCATGTCGTCCCTCATTTTATATCGACTTAATCGCCGGGCCAATGGCGAGCGGGTCATTAGTTAGATAGCGCTATTTATGTTTGACAAGCCTCACACCGTGCCGTAGAGGGCGGGCGTGAATTAATGGATCTGGGCACGTCAATGATGATAGACATTGACGCTAGGGTACCAACTTACTTCAGTCAGTAGTCGATATGGTAACGGGTCTAGTGGTTCACATGGGGAAGCCCCCACTAGTTATGGTTTGGGAAACAAGGGATTGGTTAACCCAAGGTTTACGAATGAACTTATGGTTTTTGGAACAACTTTAAAATGAACACCAACTGTGAACTCGCTCAACTTTGTTGTTGACTTGTTGTTACATGCCTTGCAGGTCGTTAGATGCTTAGTTGGAGCTTGCATGGGAGAAGGAGTCGTTGTGGGACATGGACTGTTGAGTCCCATGTTAAACTTTATGAACTTTTAAACTTATACTTTGGTTTTAAACTCTATGCTTCCGCTGATAACTTGAATTTGATTAACTTGTTTTGGACACCAATTATATTATGTGGTTGGACTTTTATTTATTTAATTACATTGTTCAATATGATTGGTGGCTGGATCCTGGTCAGTCAAGCCTCCTGCGGTGATATTCCGCTTGTGGATTTTAGGGGTGTGACAGATTGGTATCAGAGCCATTGGTTATAGTGAACTTGGTTTTAAAAAGGGGAAAAGCTTTTTGACAAAACTAGACTATAACCTGTACAGTGCTCAACGATCCACAATGACGCTTCGCTCCACGTGCAAAACACAATTGGTGATATGGTTTATGATTGTATTGCCTGCCTGTTAGTTTAAGTAGTGCACTGATCATGGTATGCTTAGTCAGTGTAACAACTGTTGCTTGAAAATATGTGTGCTTACTCTCTTCTGTCACCCCATACTTGTGCATTTTCACGACACTTCTCTCACTTGTGTTTCCTTTGATATGAAGATCATGAGTGGACGTCTGAACTTGACTCAAGCCCAGTTGACGGCTCTAATCAATGAATGATATGCTGAGGCACTCGCAGCAGCCCATGCAGGAGGTATAACCTGCCACTTCGACCTATCTTAGGATGTTTAGATCCTACTCTCGCGAACCAACTCTTGTGCTTAACCTTGTCTTTTCTTTCTCGCACGACAGGTCAGCATGCTCAACCTACGGTGTGTACGTTCAAAACTTTCATGGATTGCCGACCCAGTACCTTCAACGGCACAGAAGGAGCTGTAGTTCTTCTCCTCTGGTTCGAGAATATCGAATTTGTCTTTGAGATGTGTGAATGCCTAAGGCTCGTGTGAATGCCTAAGGCTCGTAGGGTGAAATTTGCTACTGGAACACTCGAAGGTGCTGCGTTAACTTGGTGGAACGCACAGGTTCAAATGCTAGGGTTGGCAGCTGCTAATGCCACCCCATGGAACGACTTCAAAGATCTGATCAAAGAGGAGTACTGTCATCGCGACGACAGTCACAAGTTAGAGGTGGAGTTTTACAACTTGAAGATGACGGGGTCTGAAATCGAGGCGTATACGAAGAGATCGAATGAATTGGCTGTATTGTGTCCTACTATGGTGGATCCTCCTATCAAACGTATAGAGCTGTACCTCAAGGGTTTAGTGCCAGAGATTCAGAGCCATGTGACTGCAACTAACCTTCCTACGATCCAGCAGGTCATACGACTGTCCCATCGTCTCACTGATCAGGCAGTTGAGCAGAACAAGCTGCCCAAGCGTATTAGCGCTGCAACTACTTCTGATGCTCCTAGCGACAACAAACGGAAATGGGGTGGAAACTCAAGCAAGGGTTCAACTTTTGTTCTACCTCAGTCTCAGCAGCGAAAGACTGACGACTACAAGAGCCCTGGTCAACAATCCTCAGGTAGTCAAGGTCAGAGTGGATACAAGGGGAATCACCCCAAATGCAATCGTTGTGGTTTTCACCACAGTGGACCATGCACTAAGGGCAACTATCAGAGATCTAACAAACATGGCCATGCGGCAAAGGATTGCAGGAGCCTCTATCCTACGAATCAGCGACGACAGCAACAGCAGCAGACTCCCCAGAACCAGCAGCAGCAACAAGAGAGGGGTAACAACAAAGGATGTTTTCAGTGTGGTGCTGAAGGCCACTTCAAGAGAGACTGTCCCCAGCTGAACCCGAATTAGAACAACAACAACAACAACCAGAGAAATGGAAACAATGGGGGTAACAATGATGGCAATGGTGTCAGGGGACGTGCTTTCGTGATTGGTCAGGGTGATGCGAGGAATGATCCCAACGTTGTGATGGGTAAGTTCCTACTGGATGACTTCTTTGTTTCAGTTTTATTTGATTCGGGTGCCGATACTAGTTACGTGTCCATAAAAGTTAGTCAGATGCTTAAGCGTACTCCAATTCTCTTGAACACCAAGCACATTGTAGAGCTAGCAAACGGTAAAAATGTTGAGGCCACACACGTAGTTAAGGATTGTAATCTTGTTCTTGCTGGTCAGACCTTCTCTATCGATCTTATCCCCATCATTCTTGGTAGCTTCGACGTCGTCATTGGGATGGATTGGTTATCACAACATCGAACATAGATCCTTTGCAAGGAGAAAATCGTCCGCATCCCTCGTTCTGGTGAAGAACCCCTTGTGATTCGTGGTGAAAAGAGTGGTGCTGTGGTAGGCATCATCTCTTTCCTTAAGGCTCAGAAGTGCTTAGGAAAGGGCCACACAGCTATTCTAGCCCTTGTTACTGACACCTCAACAAAAGAGAAGAAGATAGAAGACCTTCCTATTGTACGCGACTTTCCTGAGGTATTTCTTGAGGAATTACCTGGTCTTCCACCTCATCGTCAAGTCAAGTTTCAAATCGAGCTAACTCCTAGAGCAGCGCCCATAGCTCGTGCACCTTATCGTTTAGCTCCATCAGAACTAGAAGAATTGTTCGTACAACTACAAGAACTCTTGGACAAGGGTTTCATTTGTCCTAGCTCTTCCCCCTGGGGTGTGACAACCCTCATAATTCCATGTATTCCGTACAATTTATTAATAATAATTAATGTGCTTGACGACTGTGTGGAATTACGTAACTGCTTTCTGATATCTGTGTTATATTTACATGCGCCTGTTAACACACTAGTAATGTACAGAAAAGTCATTAAATAGTCCGTTATGATTTCCTAAGTGTTAGAAATTAAAAACGTTACAAAAATATATACATAGGACACGTTACGGATTAATTAAGCAGTTTAACGAAACAGTATCGAACCGAACAACCGGATTTTACCCGGGACATAAAAATATTGTCATTGACATTGTTTTTCTTTTTCTAAGCCAGTTAGGGTCCCCGAATACCCTAACACTCATTACAAAACACCACACACTAGTAAAAGGTTTAACCTTCTAATTAACAAACTAAACCATAACTAACTAGTTGAAAATCAGCCATGATCCCCCCCCCCCTCTCTAACCGAGTTCGGCTCCCTATAGGGGACATCCTCTTACAAAGTTGATTATTTTAATCCCATGCTTAATATCTTCCTAGCACATGAACCATTGGTTAAGGGTGGTGTATGGTCTATAAAATGGAACAAGGGATAAACATTTTAGACATTCACAACACTTGAACAATTTCACTTCTCTCTCTCTCCTTCTCTAGATATCTCGGCTGAAACTATAGCCAACACCCCACCATCATTCAAGTTTCAATCTTACCATTCCAAGTGCACTCAAGTGTGAAGGATCACGCACGAGGAAGCCCGGTGCTTGCGGATTGCCAAGGACCTCACTACGACGCTTTTAACCACTCGTTTTTCGCCTAGTTTCTCCCCTAGCCTCGAGCTAGTAGTAAGTGACTCTAAATGCCTTCTTGATCTTGCCTAGAGTGGTTAATAAGAGATTTGTCGGTTAAAAATTATGAACATATAAGATCAAAGTCTAAAAGTCTACTAAAGTGATGAACAAGGTGGTTAATGGATGAATGTTAGTGTAAACCATATAGATCTTGTGTGATTATGATTATTGGTTGATTATCTGATGTTTTGCTGATTAATATTGATGTCTGATGTTGTTACGATCACTAAACATGACTAACGGGATCAACCGAACACAAACTAGTAAGCTAGAGACTAAAAACAGAAATCTGTCCATACTTTACAGCCAACTTCAGTTGGCTGTAAACAGGTCATAAACTCAACGAAAAACCAATATTTTGAATCTAAAATATGTTATTATGAAATACGGATCTAATGGCACCGGAATCGTAATTTTTGGACTTCGTTTACTATTTTTAATGTGTCGATTTGTAACAACAGCTTAAGCTGAATTTGGACAGCAATAAATGGGTGTCATACTTTCAGTCATAACCTGAGTTTTGTGATGAATCGGACCATGAAATTTGTACAGTAGATGACAACCGATGCATTTGTAATTACCCCACTGGAATTTCGTAAATCGGTGTAACACCTCGAAAATTCACGTCCTATAATGTGTTGACACGTGTCATAATGTTTGAACGTGAGAAAGAATATTCTAGAGGGACTAAAAGTTGACAAACATGAAAAGTATGTGAATATACGTGTTCTAAATGTCAATAGTGAATAAATATATTGTACATTTACCCTACATGATGCTCATACCTTCAAACGAATAAATCGCGGATCATACGAAGCTAAATAAGAAGGAAAGTGAGAGATTACAAACCACAGGGGTTAAATGTGTCAACCTGTTTAAGTTATACCTCTGAGTGACCTTTTGACACACCCGGAGCTTTGTAACTGTTAATTATGCTCACTAGAATGCACGATATAAATTTGATAAAGTTTCGTTATCATATGAGAAAGTTATGATCAAATTCGTATGCGAGGGGTTAAAAGCGTTAACATTGAAAGTTATGACTTTTTGGGTAATAACCGAGTGGCCAAGGACTTAGAAAAGTGGGTACAAGTCCTAAAGCCCTTGTATGTAAATATGAAGGGGTCAAATTGCAAGAATTAAGCTTAGTTGGCCTTTCGAAAGGCCAAGGGACGAGATGCAAAACCAAAAAATGATTTTGTCTGATCAGAAGGCCCATGCGGGCCGCGTAAGATATGCCAAGGTCTTACGCGGGCCGCCTTCGACACACAGATGCAGTAAATGACTGACAGGTGCCTGTTTGAGCTTTTAAACTGACTTAGATCAGATATTTGCATCCATGGGCGACCTCTAAACATTCCTAGGCACTTAGGGACATGTGTTGATGATTCATGGTCCATGATAGACTTAGATGTCAACAAATTATGGTGATTTAAACACTATAAATAGGACCATTAGTTGCAACATTTGAACATCCATTCCATCTACATTCTTGAGGACTTCTGGAGCTCCAAAGCAGACCCTAGTCATCTCTAATAGTGCATAGGACCTTGGTAAGTATGCCTAACCCTTCTTAATTAAGTTTTAGCTTAGTTTTAGCTTAAAAGTCAAACCGTCGTAATTAACGGTTGACTTTAAGATTAATCACTAATGGTCCAGAGATTAGTCAAATCAAAGGTAGTTATAAGTTGGTAATTATGTGGGCTTTAAACCCTTAAAAGGGCATCCACTGATTCCCATCCTAACTAGGTCATTTGTCGAGTCAAAGATGATTAGAAAAAGTCAACAGAAATGTAATCTTTCGTTTAACGCATAATTAACGATGTAAAAGGCGTGTAACCTATTTTATCATTCATATAACTTGATAATAAGCATAAGAACTTGTCTAAGCTTGTTTGATTCGACAACTTTCTGTTTTGAACCGATTCAGAACCGAAAGTCGCAAAGCTTTGACTTTTGCTTTGACTTTAGTTCTGACCCGCTTTAGTATGATTTGGAAATGCCTTAGAGCTTCCTTAGGACCAGGCTACATGTTAGCATAACCCTCTGTGGTTGGTTCATTGATTGACCCATTCGTTTACGCGTTTCCGTTAATTGCTCATATGTTGACCATTACGCCCTTATTACCTTAAAACGTGATTTTTGGAAATGTAAAAGAGTAGAAACTTTAAATAATGGTATTTAAACTTGTATGCAAAATTTGACATCAGTTTGAGGTGTAGGTTAAGAGTTATGCTCGTTAGCGTAAAATTAAAGCTTTATGTTAATTTAACGGCGTATTTAGCGAATAGCCTACTTAAACATACTTTTTGATATCAAATATTTTACCCACTGATGTAATATATTATTTTGGGATTTTTAAAGTTTTTTTAATAAATTTTAGGCTGAGCATAACTAGTAGTCGTAGGCTTAATCCGGTAATTGTCGGTTTTGCCCTTACGGGCCATAAAATGAGTTTTACATATCTAAACGACTCCAAACCTTTTGCTACTGATCACATATGATAAATAAATTATTTTAAGCCTTCTGGAAATATAAAAATATCATATTTAAGTATCGAACCCGGAAATGGCCTTTAATCGCCTTTTTAAGCGTTTTTAACTCATAGTATGTACTTAAACTATTTTAAACATACAAGGGTTGATACCTACTGATATTTGAGGCAAATTATAATATTTTAACAGTAAGCAAAGGTTGATAAACTCAGACTTCAGTTTTGAGCTTTACGGCTTATGTGAAATTACCAAAATGCCCCTTCGGTGCATAGTTTGGTTATAATTGATAAATTTCACATATATACTTTATCCTACTGTTATAACTTATCAAAATAAGTATTTTCGCTGATTATACCAGACCTGTAACTCAGGTAAATACTTAAACTCTTTTATAACCTTTTAAATGACCAAACTACCCCTACGAGGCCTAGTTTGTGTTTAAATACGTTTTGGGCATAATGAAAGACATCTTACTGATGTCACAACATATTTGAGGCATAATTAACTTAGGAAACCTGTATATGACTCTCATGATTACCCGTCATGCGTTATTCGCGTTCGGTTCGGTTTATGTAACTAGTTTGCATAAATTAGCCGAAACGGGTCAAACGTTATCGTTTTTATCTCAAAATCCAGAATGTGTTTAGTTTACCCATATTATACAAGTCTCCAAACTTGTCGGGTCTAAATCACATCCTATTCCGGTCTTCGCTTAATCATGCGTTTTGAACCGTAAACCTTTCCTTAAAACTAACCGGTCTAAGTTACGACTTAAATAAGACCCGTTAGGAATTTAATAGGTTAATAAAACCTTCGTTCCAGATTGAGAGCCCTAGTAGAAGTACTTGTGCTTACTGATTAGAATATACGGCTGAGTATAAATTGCATTGCTAGCTCAGGTAAATACTTTTAACTTATTTTCCCTTATACGGGCTTGGGATACGGTATTATAAAAATACCGCTTGGTCGGGTGTAGAAACCTTTTAATCGGAGATGATTAAATTGCATAATCCCGTTTTAATCTGTATTGATTGATAACAAATAAGTGAATGGCCATAACTTAAGCACAAGGTGTAGGCATAACACCTCCTGTTGCGTATGTAAAAGATATACTCACTCGTAAGGATGTCTTCTTGTGAGTTATATTTATGGTGTGTCAATTAATCTTGACCAGCTTGTATTGTATAATCACCGGCCCTAAATGTTAGACAACCATGTAAATCGGATACAAGATCTTTATTAATAAAATTATCCCAAGTATAAAAGATTAATTTTGCCTCGTGCATTTTAATCAAATTATAAAAGATATTTTGTGCCACGTGCATTCAAATCAATTTTCTTAAACTCTTTTCAAAATGAGTCAGTTAATTGTATTTAACAGTGTAAACTGACGTATTTTCCAAAAGGTTAAGTGACAGGTGCTATGCGTAATTGGCTGGGAGCTCAGGGCGTCATTAGGGAATCTTGCAAGTTCTAGATGCCTAAAGTCTGTTGAACAGTTTTCTTTTATTGATCCGCCTGTGGATCCTTTACCTTCCGTTGTAATACTTTGACATTACTTATATTCGGAATGTAATATATTTATCTTTTGCTTCGGCTGTGCATTTATATATTGTGTTGTTTGACTATGATGATCTCAACTACGTCACGATACTCCCTACCGGGCCCACCGGTGACACGTGGAAATCGGGGTGTGACAATCGGACACTCGATGAATTTTTAATAAATTGTTCCGTGGACTGTGGTCAGAAATACATAAATCTGAGTTCAGTCCGGAATATGAATTTTTATAAAATATTGGTAATGAACCGGACCCCGATATTTTTACATAATAAAACATGGAACGTTTAAGACATCCTGTAAAATTTTGGGAATTTTTGTAATAATTTAACTATTTTATTAAAATGTCCAAAAACAGCCGGTTTTGAATATAAATGCTGAATTGAGATAAGTTGTGACTTGCATGTCTAAATGTCGAGTATGCTATCTGTGAATGATCTAACATGTTATATGTGTTATATACATTATTGTATGTTTGCTTATGAGTGGGGAATGGATGGGAAGTATATATGGGCATAAACGGTTAAAGTAATGAATGTTATGTGATAGATACGTGTAGGAACTTTGTGCTCTATTTGAAAGTCACTAAATGACTAACTGGTAATCATATTAGGACGTGATTGACCGACCTTGACCATTAGCTATATTTGAGAATCTAACCGAGAAAACCGAGGTGAGTTCACACTTTCTAAGGCATGGGATTCCCGGTGGTTGGGAATGGGTTAAAGAAATTAAAACGGGATCTACATATTCTCTTTGGGTAGGATATGTACGGCCATCCTCCATAGGCAGGATGCCATTATTAATCCTACGAATTCTCCTGGTGCAGAATACGTACGTTCGTCCTCCTTGGGTAGGACAACAACCTTAAAACTAGCTAGACAAAACTCTATCATGAAGTCCCTCAAATTATATCGACTTAATCGCTGAGGCCAATGGCGAGCGGGTCATTAGTTAATAGCGCTATTAGGTTTAACAAACCTCACACCGTGCCGTTCGGACGGACGTGTACTAATGGACTCTGGCAAACTGTCAGTGATGATAGACACTGATGTAGGGCACAACTATTGTTCGTAGTAGTCGATATCATACCGTCTAGTAGTTCAAACGGGGAAAACCCCCACTGATCATGGTTATGGATTGGGTAAAGAAAAATGAAATGGTTAAACATACTCTCAACTACGGGGTAACCCCCACGGCAAATAAGCCAACGAAAGTCAAACCACGTTTTTCAGAAACAACTTAAAACTAAACAACCAAACGTGAACTCACTCAACTTTGTTGTTGACTAGTTGTTACATGCCTTACAGGTTGCTAAATGCTTGGAGCTTGCACGAGGATGGAGTCTTTGTGGTGTACGGACAGTTATGTCCAATGATTAATATTTAAATCATTATGAACTTATTAAACCTATGCGACGGACTTTAAACTTATGAACTGCAAACTTATGTTTTGAACTTTATGTTTATGCTTCCGTTGTCTAAATTAAAAACTTGGTTAACTAGCTTTTGGTCACCAATCGTGTTGTGGATGGCTTGATTTACTTAAATACGTTGTTTAGTATGATTGGTGGCTCGATCCTGGTCACGCCACGCCTCCAAGCGGTGGTACTCCGCATGGTGGATTTTGGGGGTGTGACAGATTGGTATCAGAGCCATTGGTTATAGTGAACTTGGTTTTTTTTAAAGGGAAAAGTTTTTGATAAAACCAGACTATAACCAGTACAGTGCTCAACGATCCACAACGACGCTTCGCTCCACGTGCAAGACTCGACATCATAAGTGGTATGATTTATGTTATATTGTCGGTTAGATAGTTCTCACTGTGCATTAGATAATGTGGTAATTGCTATTTGAACCTTGTGTGCTTACTCTGTAACGTCGTCCCACACTTACGCACTTTCGCGACCCTTCTCTCACTTACGTTGCTTCGTTATGAAGATCATGAGCGGACGCGGAGGACGTATCAACCTCACTCAAGCCCAGCTGACGGCTTTGATCAACGAACGAGTCGCTGAGGCACTCGCAGCTAACCTAGCAGGAGGTCAACATGCTCAACCTCCTGTGTGCACGTTCAAGACGTTTATGGACTGCCGACCTACCACTTTCAGTGGCACCGAAGGAGCAGTGGGCCTTCTTCACTGGTTTGAAAAGCTCGAGTCTGTTTTCGAGATGTGTGAATGCCCGAAGACCGTAGGGTGAAATATGCTACCGGAACACATGAAGGAGCTGCGTTAACCTGGTGGAAGGCACAGGTTCAACTACTAGGACTGGCAGTTGCTAATGCGACACCCTGGAATGGTTTCAAAGAGCAGATCAAGGAGGAGTACTGTAGTCGGGATGACATCCACAAGCTAGAAGTGGAATTTTACAATCTGAAGATGACGGGGTCTGAGATTGAGGCGTATACTAAAAGGGCAAACGAGCTGGCCATCCTGTCCCTACCATGGTGGACCCTCCCATCAAATGAATTGAGCTATATCTCAAGGGCCTTGTACCAGAGATTCAAAGTCACGTAACTTCAGCCAACCTGGGTACCATTCAGCAAATTATCAAGTTGGCTCATCGTCTCACCGACCAGGCGGTGGAGCAAAACAGGCTACCCAAACGTATCAGTGCCACAGCTACTTCTGATGCACCTACCGACAACAAGCGAAAATGGGATGGGAACTCTGAAAAGGGTTCTACTTCAGTTCAGTCTCAGCAGCGAAAGACTGATGACTACCAGAGTCCTGGTCAGCAATCTTCTGGTAACCAAGGACAGGGTGGATACCGAGGGAACCACCCCAAGTGCAACCGGTGCAACAAACATCACAGCGGGCAGTGCAACAAAGGTCGTTGCATGAGGTGTAACAAGTTTGGTCATGAAGCAAAGGATTGCAGGAGCGCCCGACCAGCAAATCAGAATCGCCAACAACAACAACAATCCCCACAGAACCACCAGCAGTAGCATCAGCAGGGAAATAAAGGATGCCCCCATCTGAACCAAAACCAGAACAATAACCAAGGAAATGGGAATCACAATGGGAATAACAATGGAGGCAACAATGGAGGCGGCAATTGGGGAAACAACAATGGCAATGGGGCAAGGGGTCGTGTGTTCGTGATTGGTCAGGGAGAAGCAAGGAACGATCCCAACGTTGTGATGGGTAAGTTTCTTCTGGATGACTTCTTTGTTACTGTTTTATTCGATTCGGGTGCCGATAGTAGTTATGTGTCTGTAAAAGTTAGCCAAATGCTTAAGCGCACTCCAACACTTTTGAACACCAAACACATGGTAGAACTAGCTAACGGTAAAAGTCTAGAAGCCACACACGTAGTTAAAGGTTGTAACCTCGTCTTAGCTGGTCAGACTTTCTCTATCGATCTTATTCCTATCACACTTGGTAGTTTCGACGTCGTTATTGGGATGGATTGGCTATCTCATCATCAAGTGGAGATTGTTTGCAAGGAGAAAATCGTCCGCATTCCTCGTTCTGATAAAGAACCCATCGTGATTCGTGGCGACAAGAGTGGTGCTGTCAAAGGCATCATCTCTTTCCTTAAGGCCCAGAAATGTTTGCGAAAGGGCCACACTGCCATTCTGACACTCGTTACTGACACATCCACGGAAGAGAAGAGAATTGAAGACATTCCTATAGTGCGCGACTTTCCTGAGGTATTTCCTGAGGAATTACCTGGTCTTCCGCCTCATCGCCAAGTTGAGTTTCAAATCGAGCTTGATCTGGAGCAGCGCCAGTAGCTCGAGCACCATATCGTCTAGCTCCATCAGAACTCGAAGAACTGTCCATACAACTACAAGAACTCTTGGAAAAGGGTTTTATACGTCCTAGATCTTCGCCGTGGGGAGCTCTAGTACTATTCGTGAAGAAGAAAGACGGTACCTTCAGGATGTGTATTGACTATCGCGAACTTAACAAGGTGACTGTGAAGAATCGTTATCCTCTTCCACGTATTGACGACTTGTTCGACCAGTTGCAAGGGTCAAGCTATTACTCCAAGATTGACTTGAGATCGGGATACCATCAGCTAAGGGTCCGAGATGAGGACGTCTCCAAAACCGCATTCAGAACTCGTTACGGCCATTACGAGTTTCTGGTTATGCCATTCGGGCGGACGAATGCACAAGCGGTCTTCATGGATCTCATGAACCGAGTGTGCAAGCCTTACCTGGATAAGTTCGTTATTGTGTTCATCGACGATATCCTGATCTATTCTATGAGTCAGGAGGAACACGAGCAGCATCTACGACTTATGCTGGAACTTCTTCGAAAAGAGCAGCTGTATGCCAAGTTTTCGAAATGTGACTTCTGGCTTCGCGAAGTCCACTTTCTAGGCCATGTGGTAAACAAGGATGGGATTCATGTGGATCCATCTAAGGTTGAATCGATCAAGAACTGGCCTGCACCCCGCACACCAATAGAGATCCGCCAATTCTTGGGTTTGGCAGGATACTACAGAAGGTTTATCAAAGATTTCTCCAAGATTGTGCAACCTCTCACTTCACTGACTCAGAAGGGTGTCATCTATCATTGGGGTGATGCACAGGAGTCCGCATTTCAGCACTTAAAGGATAGACTTTGTAGCGCGCCTATCCTCTCATTGCCTGAGGGCACAAACGATTTTGTGGTTTACTGCGATGCTTCCATCCAAGGAATTGGTTGCGTGTTGATGCAACGTGACAAGGTCATTGCCTACGCATCACGCCAACTCAAGGTTCACGAAAGAAATTACACTACTCACGATCTGGAGCTGGGAGCAGTTGTATTCGCGCTTAAGATATGGAGACATTACCTGTACGGTACCAAGTGCACCATTTACACCGATCACAGGAGTCTGAGCATATCTTCAAGCAAAAGGAGTTAAACATGCGTCAACGCCGATGGGTTGAGCTCTTGAATGATTATGAATGCGCTATCAAGTATCATCCGGGCAAGGCTAATGTTGTGGCCGACGCCCTCAGTCGAAAGGATACTATACCTAAGCTTGTACGTGCGCTACAGCTTACCATTCGCTCTAACCTTCCCGCTCAGATTCGCGATGCTCAGGTTGAAGCATTGAAAGCAGAGAACATCAGGGCTGAGTCCTTGCGAGGATCGAGGCAGCGACTAGAGCAAAAGGAAGACGGCGCCTACTATGTTAACGGACGCATCTGGGTTCCACTGTATGGAGACCTACACGAGCTTGTGATGGATGAAGCACATAAGTCTCGTTATTCGGTACATCCTGGTTCGGATAAAATGTACCAAGACCTCAAGACTACGTATTGGTGGCCTGGCATGAAAGCCCACATAGCAACCTACGTCAGTAAGTGCTTGACTTACGCGAGAGTCAAGTCTGAATATCAGAAACCATCAGGCCTACTTCAACAACCGGAGATCCCGAAATGGAAATGGGAGCAAATTTCCATGGATTTCGTTACTGGTCTGCCTAGATCTCAACGCGGAAACGATACCATTTGGGTGATCGTAGATCGACTGACCAAGTCTGCACATTTTCTGGCTATCAAAGAAACGGATAAGTTTTCTACTCTTGCAGACATTTACCTAAAGGAAGTAGTGTCAAGGCACGGAGTGCCAACCTCTATTATATCTGATCGTGACGCGCGTTTTACTTCTGAACTGTGGCAAGCAATGCACAAGTCTTTTGGCTCACGTTTAGATATGAGCACCGCTTATCACCCGCAGACGGATGGGCAATCTGAACGCACCATCCAAACCCTTGAAGACATGCTTAGGGCATGCGTAATTGACTTTGGTAACGGCTGGGAAAAGCACCTCCCGCTAGTGGAGTTTTCGTATAACAACAGCTACCACACCAGCATCCAAGCCGCTCCATTTGAGGCATTGTACGGACGGAAATGCCGATCACCTCTCTGTTGGGCAGAAGTTGGTGACAGTCAAATCACTGGCCCAGAACTCGTAGTAGATACAACAGAAAGAATTGCTCAGATACAACAGCGATTGGCGGCAGCTCGTGATCATTAGAAAAGCTTTGCTGATAAGGGAAGAAAACCACTCGAGCTCCAGGTTGGGAATCGAGTGCTACTCAAAGTCTCACCTTGGAAAGGTGTAGTCCGCTTTGGCAAAACGAGGCAAACTCAATCCGCGTTATGTCGGACCATTCGAGGTCACCGAGAAAATTGGCAAAGTCGCCTACAGGTTGAATTTACCTGAAGAACTCAGCGGAGTTCACATTGTTTTCCATGTGTCGAATCTGAAGAAGTTTCTGTCAGATGAGACCCTCATAGTTCCCTTAAAGGAGCTCACAATCGACGACCAGCTACGATTCGTCGAGGAACCGGTGGAGATTACGGATCGAGATGTTAAGATCCTCAAGAGTACCAGGATACCTCTGGTCCGAGTTCGTTGGAATGCTCGTCGTGGCCCAGAGTATACCTGGGAACGAGAAGACCAAATGGAACTCAAGTACCCCCAGCTGTTTAAGAAAAACGCAACCACTACTAAGGCTGAAGCTACTGCAGAATTTCGGGACGAAATCCCAAATCAACGGGGGGATGATGTGACACCCCAGGAAAATCAGGAAAACAACGCAACTTAACTAGCTTCCTCAGTAACCACGGGCTAAATTTCGGGACGAAATTCTCTTAACAGGGGGAGAATGTGACAACCCTCATAATTCCATGTATTCCGTACAATTTATTAATAATAATTAATGTGCCTGACGACTGTGTGGAATTACGTAACTGCTTTATGATATCTGTGTTATATTTACATGCGCCTGTTAACACACTAGTAATGTACAGAAAAGTCATTAAATAGTCCGTTATGATTTCCTAAGTGTTAGAAATTAAAAACGTTATAAAAATATATACATAGGACACGTTACGAATTAATTAAGCAGTTTAACGAAACAGTATCGAACCGAACAACCGGATTTTACCCGGGACATAAAAATATTGTCATTGACATTGTTTTTATTTTTCTAAGCCAGTTAGGGTCCCCGAATACCCTAACACTCATTACAAAACACCACACACTAGTAATAGGTTTAACCATCTAATTAACAAACTAAACCATAACTAACTAGTTGAAAATCAACCATGACCCCCCCCCCCCCTCTCTAACCGAGTTCGGCTCCCTATAGGGGACATCCTCTTACAAAGTTGATTATTTTAATCCCATGCTTAATATCTTCCTAGCACATGAACCATTGGTTAAGGGTGGTGTATGGTCTATAAAATGGAACAAGGGATAAACATTTTAGACATTCACAACACTTGAACAATTTCACTTCTCTCTCTCTCCTTCTCTAGATATCTCGGCTGAAACCATAGCCAACACCCCACCATCATTCAAGTTTCAATCTTACCATTCCAAGTGCACTCAAGTGTGAAGGATCACGCACGAGGAAGCCCGGTGCTTGCGGATTGCCAAGGACCTCACTACGACGCTTTTAACCACTCGTTTTTCGCCTAGTTTCTCCCCTAGCCTCGAGCTAGTAGTAAGTGACTCTAAATGCCTTCTCGATCTTGCCTAGAGTGGTTAATAAGAGATTTGTCGGTTAAAAATTATGAACATATAAGATCAAAGTCTAAAAGTCTACTAAAGTGATGAACAAGGTGGTTAATGGATGAATGTTAGTGTAAACCATGTAGATCTTGTGTGATTATGATTATTGGTTGATTATCTGATGTTTTGCTGATTAATATTGATGTCTGATGTTGTTACGATCACTAAACATGATTAACGGGATCAACCGAACACAAACTAGTAAAGCTAGAGACTAAAAACAGAAATCTGTCCATACTTTACAGCCAACTTCAGTTGGCTGTAAACAGGTTATAAACTCAACGAAAAACCAATATTTTGAATCTAAAATATGTTATTATGAAATACGGTTCTAATGGCACCAGAATCGTAATTTTTGGACTTCGTTTACTATTTTTAATGTGTCGATTTGTAACAACAGCTTAAGCTGAATTTGGACAGCAATAAATGGGTGTCATACTTTCAGTCATAACCTGAGTTTTGTGATGAATCGGACCATGAAATTTGTACAGTAGATGAAAACCGATGCATTTGTAATTACCCCACTGGAATTTCGTAAATCGGACACTCGATGAATTTTTAATAAATTGTTCCGTGGACTGTGGTCAGAAATACATAAATCTGAGTTCAGTCTGGAATATGAATTTTTATAAAATATTGGTAATGAACCGGACCGCGATATTTTTACACAATAAAATACGGAATGTTTAAAACATCCTGTAAAAATTTGGGAATTTTTGGAATAATTTAACTATTTTATTAAAATGTCCGAAAACAGCCGGTTTTGAATATAAATGCTGAATTGAGATAAGTTGTGACTTGCGTGTCTAAATGTCATCTGTGAATGATCTAACATGTTATATGTGTTATATACATTATTGTATGTTTGCTTATGAGTGGAGAATGGATGGGAAGTATATATGGGCATAAACGGTTAAAGTAATGCATGTTATGTGATAGATACGTGTAGGAACTTTGTGCTCTATTTGAAAGTCACTAAATGACTAACTGGTAATCATATTAGGACGTGATTGACCGACCTTGACCGTTAGCTATATTTGAGAATCTAACCGAGCAAACCGAGGTGAGTTCACACTTTCTAAGGCATGGGATTCCCGGTGGTTGGGAATGGGTTAAAGAAATTAAAACGGGATCTACATATTCTCTTTGGGTAGGATATGTACGGCCATCCTCCATAGGCTGGATGCCATTATTAATCCAACGAATTCTCCTGGTTCAGAATACGTACGTTCGTCCTCCTTGGGTAGGACAACAACCTTAAAACTAGCTAGACAAAACTCTATCATGAAGTCCCTCAAATTATATCGACTTAATCGCCGAGGCCAATGGCGAGCGGGTCATTAGTTAATAGCGCTATTAGGTTTAACAAACCTCACACCGTGCCGTTCGGACGGGCGTGTACTAATGGACTATGGCAAACTGTCAGTGATGATAGACACTGATGTAGGGCACAACTATTGTTCGTAGTAGTCGATATCTTACCGTCTAGTAGTTCAAACGGGGAAAACCCCCACTGATCATGGTTATGGATTGGGTAAAGAAAAAGGAAATGGTTAAACATACTCTCAACTACCTGGTAACCCCCACGGCAAATAAGCCAACGAAAGTCAAACCACGTTTTTCAGAAACAACTTAAAACTAAACAACCAAACGTGAACTCACTCAACTTTGTTGTTGACTAGTTGTTACATGCCTTACAGGTCGCTAAATGCTTGGAGCTTACACGAGGATGGAGTCGTTGTGGTGTACGGACAGTTATGTCCAGTGTTTAATATTTAAATCATTATGAACTTATTAAACCTATGCGACGGACTTTAAACTTATGAACTGCAAAATTATGTTTTGAACTTTATGTTTATGCTTCCGTTGTCTAAATTAAAAACTTGGTTAACTAGCTTTTGGTCACCAATCGTGTTGTGGATGGCTTGATATACATAAATACGTTGTTCAGTATGATTGGTGGCTCGATCCTGGTCACGTCACGCCTCCAAGCGGTGGTACTCCGCATGGTGGATTTTGGGGGTGTGACATGGGGAGCCTGTTGGTGCATATCTCTGTCGACTTCATCTTGTATCGAGTCTTGTATTAGTCTAGATAGATCAGGGCATGAAATACGAGAAATCTGTGTTGCTAGCTATTTCGTACGAAATAGTATATGAGCCATTTCGCATGAAATGACTTTGTCATTTCGTACGAAATGACCTGGCTATTTCGCTTGGGCTGTTTCGCACGAAATAGGCATCCCTATAAATAGGTGTCTTGACTTCTTCATTTGTAACTATCCGGTTTCAGAGTCGAACTGCTGCCGAAGTGTCTATTCGCTGTAAAACGTTGTTATATCAATCAAAAGACAATTAAAGTGAATATCTAGCTGAATCGAACTCGATATGTTAGCTTCCGCCTCTCGTATTGAGAAGAACACCTCTGAACGACTCGTTTCGGTCATGAAAACGATCCTACAAGTGGTATCAAAGCTCAGGAGGAGGAGTTCTTACCGAATTCAGCTTGATTTCATCTATTTTCTGACTTCTACACCTTCTTTTCAAAATTAAACAAGATTTGACATTTAAAATGGATTGAATTTCTAACATTATAAGCGAAACAGTGTTTTAACAAAGCCTTGAAAGAATTGGACCAAAATTAAAACTAAAACTTCGTTAATTGGACAAAAATCTGATCGACATGATGACGTCAGCAGTATTTCGCACGGAATAGATCCTTCATTTCGCACGAAATCAGCATATAGTGTGAGCTATTTCATACGAAATCACTATTTCGTACCAAAGTGCCATTATTTCGTGTGAAAATCTGTTATTTCGTACGAAATCAGTTGTATTTTGGTTCATTTCGCACGAAATACCTTATTTCGTGTGAAAATATTTCATTTCGTACGAAAGCATCTCATTTCGTGTGAATTCATTTCGTTTGAAGTTGTCTTGCAGGTCATTTCGTTTGAACATGGTATTTCGCTTGAAAAGACCATTTCGTGTGAAAGATGATTTCGTTTGAAAGTGTCTGATTTTGAGAAAAATGTTATCAAATCATGGAAGAGGAATTTTATAACGCGTTTGCTACTGCCCCGACTACTTCAGCTACCATTACTCAGAGCCTGAACATGGAAAATGAAACTAGAACTTTGCAAAAACCCCCGAAGCTAATGGGCATTGAGGAGTATTATGGTTGGAAAGATCGGTTTGAAAACTGGGTTCAAGCAAATCATTTGAGATTTTGGGAATGTATTGAGAAAAAGTATGTTAATCCTCCTACAGATTTGGGAGTTATAAAAGCAATTTCTGAATTAACGGATAAAGAACGAGACATGTACAAAGCAGAAAAGATGATGATCAGTCTGCTACAACAAACTGTGAAAGAAGACATATTCATTTTACTTCAACATAACAATACTTCACGTTCGATTTGGGAAGCACTTCAAATCAAGTTTGAGGAAAGTGACAAGATGATCAGAAGTAAGAAATCTTTGCTAAAGAAAGAATTTGACTTGTTTACAAGTTTACCGGGTGAATCTTCAAAGAAGCTGATTGAAAGATATTGTCATTTAGTGAGATCTATGTCTTTGTTAGAAATAGTTAAAGATCAAGAAGAATGGGTTGACAAACTAGCTGATGCTTTACCTCAGAAAGAGTGGGGTACCTATCTGATGATCTTAAAGAACACTGGAGAATATGACAAATTGACAATTTCCCAGTTCATTGAAAAGATTGACGGACAAGATCTTGAACAGCAAAAGATTGCTAGAATGAATAATCTGAATGGTCAACAAGACATCAAGATGTATTACAAAGGGAGTGTTCAGGATGTTGAAGTTAGTCCGAGAGTTCAAACTGCTTTCAGTGCAGAAAACTCATCTGGGTCAGTAAATCAAAGTCCAAACAACAGCAGTGGATTTTCTTCATATCCAAGTGTTAATCCAAAGAACTCAACCTCAAGTCATCAGTTCCAAAGCTCAAACAATAGTAATGGTCATGTTTTACATTGTAACATCGCGTTGCATCTTCAAAATGATCAAAATTTCTCTGAAGAGGTTGCTAAAGGTCATATGTCATTACTTGCTACTGTGTTAGAATCATATGAAGGATTGGTTGCTGGAAGGATCGGAAATCCAATGCTGACAAAAGAGGATTACAATTAGATCTATGCTGAGGAGATGGAACTTATGGACATTAAATGGTGTTTAGCGAGTGTTTTAAGAAGAGCTGAAAAATTTAAGATGATTACAGGAAGAGATGATTTCAGAGATGCTAATGTTTCTACTTTGGGTTTTGATAAATCTAAAGTTACTTATTTTCGATGCAGGGAGAAAGGACATTTCAAGAGGGAATGTAAAAATCGAGAAGAAAGTGGAGCACAGAATCCGTTTGGAAACAATGATTATTATCGGAAAGCCATATATCAACAAGTTGCTCATCAGCCGTATCAACAACAAGAACCACAAACTGCACATGCCAAGAAAGCAATCGAAGAATCAAATAAGAAAGCTTACTTTGGTATAATTGATCAAGATGATGAAAAAGTGGCAGAAGGTTTCAGTTGGGACAAATACATTCTACCTGATTCAAAAACAGTTGCGTTAATTGCTCAGATAATTCAAGAACCAAATTTGATGAAGGAATGGATGAAAGGGTTTGCTGATGTTGAAAAGAATCAAGATGAAGAGTTTGTTTCTTCAGATAATAGTTCAGAAAAGACAATAGTTTTTGATCAATCATCATCTGATAGTAGTGATGATGAAGAAGAAACTCAAATACATATTGGAAAATCTATATTATGTCCTGAAAGTTTTGAATTTTATTTTGCAGATAGATTGGAGAAGCTGAAGGAGAAACGAGCAGCAAAAGAAAAGAAAAAGGTGAAAAGTGAGAGTGTTGCTCAGGAAAAGATTTCTGAACAAAGTGACGAAGATAAAGCTACTAAGCAGGCATTTGAAGCTGAAAAAGTAGTTGAAGTTGAAAAGATAATTGAAGTCGAAAAGATTGTTGAAGTAATCAAACCTTGTCTCAAGTGTTTGGAATCATGCAAGCAGTGTGAAGAGAAAGATGAGAAGTTGAGTGAGCAAGATAAGATGAAAGAAAAATTATTGTTCGATCTCAATTATGTGAAAGAATCGTATGATGTGTTAAATAGAACAGTGAATGGTCTACAAAAGACAAATTCTGAAAGAGAAGACGCATTAACGATGATGAATGCAGTAATGATGTCGAAGCAAAAGGCTATCAATCACTACATTGAAGAATGTGCAAAATTGAAGCAAGAGTTGGAGACTGAAAAGATAGAAAATGAAAGAATCAGACGATTACTGCAAAGTTATTCAAGTTCTGATTATTTGATTGATAGAATTTATCCAATTGTTGCAGGTTTTGAAGCATTTCAGGATAAGAAGTCTGAAGAAAAGGATACTGGTAAGAAACAAAGTGCAAACTATAAAAAGTGTCCGCCTCCGATCTGGGAAGGTTATTCTCCCAGAAAACCAAATGAGGAGCAAGTCAAAAAATATGTCAATATAAAGTTAAAGTCTGAAACAACTGATGAGTTACCAGAAAATATTGACGTCATGTTTACATCGTCTGACACTGATCATGAGTCTGAGTTATTAAAGAAGGTGGTCGATAAGGTGTTGGATAAAGATGAGGAGTCAGAGTCAAAGTCCGAATCCGAGAGTTCGAGTTCATCAGTTGACAGTCCAAAGTCGTCGGTTAAAAGAATTTACAATAAAGAATTCTTGTTATCAAAATCTAATTTGAATGACGAACCAATCAAAGTGGCATATACTTTGAATGATTCAGACAAATTATATTCTGATGAGGAATTTCCAATAAGAGGTGTTAAAACTGAAATGATTAAAAAGGTTTTCAAACTAACAGAAATCAATATTTCTGAAATAAAAGATGTAAATCTTACTGAAAAACCTAAAACTTACACCTCAAGAGTTCAACAAAGATTAAACAAGAAAAAAGGTTACAGTTCTGGTTCAGGTTATCGAAAGAAACCGAACCATAATAGTAATTTCAAAAAGAAAGGATTAGGTTTTATTTCACCAGAAAATCATAAAAATTATAAAATGATAAACCAAAAACTGTATTTGTTTCAGGGACAAGTTCGGAAGAAGAACAAAAGAGCTCATTCTGGAAGCAGTCAAATAAAGAGTTCTTTACAGAGAAACAAACATTTGAGAAGAATGAAGTTTATCCGAGAAAGGAGACAAGAACCTGTTACTGATGTCAAGAAGTTGGTTACATCGCCTGGAACTGTCCAATGGCTACCAACACAAAACAGGAAGTTGTTTCTAAACTCAAAGAGAAAATTGTTGATAAAACTGAACCACCAATTGAAAAATTCAAAGTGTTTAAAAATTCAACATATGAGGTTGGTGAATGTTCGAAAAGATTTTACAAGAGAAGAGTGAATCTTGACAATCAGAAGTGGGTTGTTAAGAAAACAGATGTGAAATCTGGCGATGAATCTGACTCGTCAAAGTCAGAAGAGCCACATGTTGAGCTAAAAATAGAAACTTCAGTACCGCCAATGGATGATGTCAATTTTTCACCATTGCGGGCTGAAAATTTTAAATAAAAAGTCGGTAAAGTGGAAATCTCGAATCAATTCTATTCTGAAAAGAAAGATTTTGATGTCGAAAAAGTTTTCAATGGGAATGTTAAAAAGGTTTTTGAGAAAATGGTCGAGGGAAAGGTCAAAGGGGTAAAAGATTTTTATGAAACAAAGAAGGCAACTTACACCCCGAGTGAAACTGAAGAGGTTACATCCAAGTTTGGTCATGCTTGGATGTCTGTTTTTCATATGTGAAAAAGTATGACTTGCCGGAGCTTCCAGGTTGGTAAGTGTGGAGCAGGTATCGGCATCTTTCTAAAATTTTGTGTGTTTGTGAAAATCTACAAGTGGTGAATCAGGGACATTAAGTTGTACTTGATTTCCTACTAGTGGTATTTGTTGATTGAACCTAAAATTGGTATATTTTTCAAAAGGAAGAAGATGAAAAAACAAGGTGATGAATTGATCCCCTAACCTACAAGTGATTTCAACAAAACTAATTTTCCGGAAAAACCATTTGATTAAAACAAACTTAAGTGTTTTGAAATCATATTGGGAAAATAGTTTGTTTTCAGGGGGAGTTCTGATTGTTTATGCCAAGTGGATGGCGATTTGAAGCAATTCACAACAGTTGTCATTTTATGTGTACAGTTTGTTTTCAAATTTCTTTTAAATGATTTTGCATTCACAACAGTTGTCATTTTATGTGATAAACAGTCTCACTGATGATGTGCCAGTAGGTTTTTGCACATTTAGGAGATTGTGTTCGAGATATATGGGTAACCCCCCGAAATCTTGTTTGAAAGATCCCTCTTTCTGAGATACTAGGTCTTTATGCTTAGTGATATCTGGGGTATTATCCCGGGACTTCTGATTTTGCGGAAGCAATGGCCTAGTCCCCGTATAATACTTTTCACTTGCTTGAAATATAGCAACCCCGCTCAGCATAAAAAAAATGATGAAACATTGCAAAATGCTATTCATGTGCTGTTGAAGAAAAGATTCTCTAAAGGGAACACACCTAAAGTCGAAGCCATCATCTCTCTGATTTTGCGGAAGCAATAGCCTGAGCTCTTATGGCCCTCGCATTTTAAACCTTAACAGATATCATCTAGGTATACTCACCCGTAAGATTGAATATTGGGATCTGGATACGGGAGTATATTCTGAGGTGGAACACGCGAATAAGTTTAAGTGCTTAAAACATTAATCTCGTATCTCGAAACAGTTGAACTTTGTGTGAAAATTTAAGTGGATCAGTATACTGACAATCTAAGTGAATCGTTTAGAACTTAAAATGTTTAAAGCTTAACGTTGTTGTTGATTTGTCTCATAAACTGATATGATCCTCTTACACAAACTCGAAAAAATATTGTCTGTATTTTGTTAGATTCAAAAATCCAAAAAGATTTTCAGTGTGTTTTAGCATAAATTTTGAAAATTCAAAAAGATTTTCGACAACTGATGTTGGAGAGCTGATTTTCAAAATTCCAAGTGCTAAACATGATGAACAAGTTTGGGAGAGTGTGTTTGAAATAGTTATTCTTACAAGTGATACATCAGAGATTAAAAATGTTAAATCATTTTGTACGATACTTGTAAATGATGTTTTAAGTTTGTGTCTGAAGATTTTGTCAACATCCAAGGGGGAGTCTGTTGGTGCATATGTCTGTCGACTTTGTCTTGTATCGAGTCTTGTATTAGTCTAGATAGATCATGACACGAAATACGAGAAATCTGTGTTGCTGGCTATTTCGTACGAAATAGTATATGAGCCATTTCGCACGAAATGACTTTGTCATTTCGTACGAAATGACCTGGCTATTTCGCTTGGGTAGTTTCGCACGAAATAGGCATCCCTATAAATAGGTGTCTTGACTTCTTCATTTGTAACTTTCCGGTTTCAGAGTCGAACTGCTGCCGAAGTGTCTATTCGCTGAACGTTGTTATATCAATCAAAAGACAATTAAAGTGAATATCTAGCTGAATCGAACTCGATACGTTAGTTTCCGCCTCTCATATTGAGAAGAACACCTCTGAACGACTCGTTTCGGTCGTGAAAACGATCCTACAGAGCCCCAGTTTTGTTTGTGAAGAAGAAAGACGGTACCTTCCGAATGTGTATTGACTATCGCGAACTCAACAAGGTGACTGTGAAGAATCGTTATCCTCTCCCGCGTATTGATGACTTGTTCGACCAGTTGCAAGGGTCGAGCTTCTACTCTGAGATTGATTTGAGATCGGGCTATCACCAACTGAGAGTCCGAGACGAAGACATCTCTAAGACAACATTCAGAACTCGTTACGGGCACTACGAGTTTCTAGTTATACCTTTTGGATTGACAAACGGACCTGCGGTCTTCATGGATCTCACGAACCGAGTGTGCAAACCTTACTTGGATAAGTTCGTCATCGTTTTCATCGACGACATCCTGATCTATTCTAAGAGTCAGGAGGAACACGAGCGTCATCTGAGACTTTAGGCTTCGTGAGTCCATTTCCTAGGCCACGTGGTAAACAAGAATGGGATTCATGTGGATCCATCCAAGGTTGACTCGATCAAGAATTGGCCTGCACCCCGTACACCAACTGAAATCCGCCAATTCTTGGGTTTGGCGGGTTACTACAGAAGGTTTATCAAGGATTTCTCAAAGATTGCGCAACCTCTCACTTCACTAACTCAGAAGGGTGTCACCTATCATTGGGGTGATGCACAGGAATCCGTGTTTCAGCACGTAAAGAAGAGACTTTATAGCACATCTATTCTCTCATTACTTGAAGGCACAGACGATTTTGTGGTTTATTACGATGCGTCAATCCAAGGACGTGGTTGTGTGTTGATGCAACGTGAGAAAGTCATTGCTTATGCATCACGCCAACTTAAGGTCCACGAAAGGAACTACACTACACATGATCTGGAACTGGGAGCTGTTGTTTTCGCACTCAAGAAATGGAGGCATTACCTATATGGTACCAAGTGCACCATTTACACCGATCACAAGAGTCTCCAACATATCCTCGAACAGAAGGAGTTGAACATGCGACAGCGTCGATGGGTCGAACTCCTGAATGATTATGAATGCGCGATCAAGTACCATCCGGGCAAAGCCAATGTTGTGGCCGACACCCTCAGCAGATAGGAGTCAAAGCCTAAGTGTGTATGTGCTTTACAGCTTACCATCCACTCTAGTCTTCCTACTCAGATACGAGATGCTCAGGTTGAAGCATTGAAAGCAGAGAACATCAGTGCTGAGTCCTTGCGTGGATCGAAGAAATGGTTAGAACAAAAGAAGGACGCACTTACTACGTAACAGGGCGCATCTGGGTTCCACTTTATGGAAACTTACACGAGCTGGTCATGGATGAAGCACACAAGTCTCGTTACTCAGTACATCCTGGTTCTGATAAGATGTACCACGATCTCAAGACTACATACTGGTGGCCCTACATGAAAGCTAATATAGCGACCTATGTTAGTAAATGTTTGACATGTGCTAGGGTCAAAGTTGAATACCAGAAGCCATCAGGCCTACTTCAGCAACCAGAGATCCCGACATGGAAATGGGAGCAAATTTCCATGGACTTCGTTACTAGCTTACCTAGATCTCAATGAGGAAATGATACCATTTGGGTGATCGTGGATCGACTGACCAAGTCTACACAATTTATGGCCATCAAGGAAACGGACAAGTTTTCTACTTTAGCAGACGTTTACCTAAAGGAAGTAGTTTCAAGGCACGGGGTGCCAACCTCCATCATATCTGATCGTGACGCACGTTTTACCTCTGAGTTGTGGCAAGCGATGCACAAATCCTTTGGCTCTCGTCTAGACATGAGTGTCGCATATCATCGGCAGACGAATGGGCAGTCTGAGCGCACCATCCAAACCCTTGAAGACATGCTTCGAGCATGTGTAATCGAATTTGGTAACAACTGGGAAAAACACCTCCCGTTAGTGGAGTTTTCGTATAACAACAGTTACCACACAATTATCCAGGCTGCTCCGTTCGAGGCATTGTATGAACGGAAGTGCCGATCACCTCTTTGTTGGGCAGAGGTTGGCGACAGCCAAATCACGGGCCTAGAACTCGTAGTAGACACAACAGAGAGATAGCTTAGATACGACAACGAATGGCGGCAGCTCGTGACCGTCAGAAACCACTCGAGTTCCAGGTTGGGGATCGAGTGCTACTTAAAGTCTCACCTTGGAAAGGTGTAGTTCATTTTGGAAAATGAGGCAAACTCAACCCGTGATATGTTGGACCTTTCGAAATCATTGAGAAAATCGGCAAGGTGGCTTACAAACTGAATCTACCTGAAGAACTCAGCGGAGTTCACAACGTATTCCATGTGTCAAATCTGAAGAAGTGTCTGTTAGATGAGACCCTCTTAGTTCCCCTCAAGGAGCTCACCATCGACGATCAGTTACGATTCGTCGAGTAACCAGTAGAGATTACTGACCGAGACATTAAGGTTCTCAAGCGTACCAGGATACCCATTGTTCGAGTTTGTTGGAACTCCCGTCGTGGCCCAGAGTTCACCTGGGAACGAGAAGACCAAATGAAACACAAGTATCCCCAATTGTTCGAGAAAAGAGAAACCACTACTGAGGCTAAAGCTACTACGGAATTTTGGGCTGAAATTCCAAACCAACAGGGGGATGATGTGACACCCCAGGAAAACCCAGAAAACCACGCAACCTAACTAGCTTCCTCAGTGACTACGTGCTAAATTTCGGGATGGAATTTCTTTCAAGTTGGGGATGATGTGACAACTCCAGTTTTCAAGGTCTTTCCTCACAACTGTGTCTTCATAATTCGTTGCGTTGTAATATGTGCACCTTGTTAATTGATTGATAAATTGTTGTATTGTGTTTCTTGGTTAAATAATGAACTGTTCAACATTTGAACTGTTTAAAGTTTACAAACATAACCCTTACATTCTCACAATTGACGAAACTCGAACCCGAAAAAACATTAGTGTTTCGTCATCACCCATACTCTACGAAACTTAGAGTTTCGCCATATACCTGGTCGACGAAACACCCATAGTTTCATCGCCCACTGTAGTTTCATCGTATGGGCTTGTGGCCCAGTTAAGGCCCATGATTAATCACTTATAATTACCCCTTAATGTTACGCAACCCTAGACACTTTCTTCTCTCCCTTGAAACCCGACGGCAGCTTCCATTCCTTGAAGTTCTATCGCCGCACATAATCCCTGGACTATCATTCGAATCGGTTAGTTTATTGCTAATGTTTGTTTGTTTAAGAATTGATAATAAATACATGATGATCAATGAATATTCAATGTCTTGATGACCCATGAATGCATGATTTGTATGTTTGTTGGTTAATGTGTCTGAATGTTTGATCCGAACATGTATGATAATCGCATGGTGTGTGCTATTAATAGTCCGATGTAGAATAGGGTTGTATGATAAGAATTATACTCATGGCGATAAACTAACAGACTAGGGTTTTATGATAAAAGATGTTGGCGAAGGCCTGATTATCACAATGATTTGCTTAAGATGAATGATGATTGAATGATTGGTCCTGATTGCATGTGCAAGGTGTTAAAAGCGTGATTAGGGTTCGATAGGTTCATGTAATGTGATATTCATAGATGGATTTAATATGGCAAACAAATCTTAATGTGCATGTACATACTTGACTTAATACTGAGATGGTTCTTGATTTGGACATATGTTCTATGTTATGCTGTTCAGATGAGCGACGGCATTAGGGTTCTTGTTGTCTGATGTTATTGAAGAAGAACCCAGGTCGACGAAACACATGTGGACTTTCGTCACACATGGATCCGACGAAACATATGTCGACAAAACACGCATTAGGATGAAACCTAAGTGTTTCGTCAATGGGGGATCACGACGAAACTTGGGGAGTTTCGCCAAGAGGGTAAACAGACACAGTGAACTAAGTTAATTTCTGTTAAGGTTATATAGAAACCATGGTACTTACTATTAACAATAATTGACTATGACTGTGACCAAGGAGACATGATCTACTTCTCACGCATAGTATACTTTACTGTTGGGCATTGTTACAGAACTTACATGTGAACTGAGAACTTGAACAAGTTGTGTAACTGCTATGTGCTATTTGGTGATCATTGATTGAATACCCACTGTGATTTGTATTTATACGTGAACCTTGCGAATGTGAAACTGATTACTTATGCATACCATAGGATTTGACTGATTAAATGGAAACAAGTAACTTAACAAAACGAGCAAAACCAAGGTGAGTTCACACTTTCTACAAGGCATGGGATTCCCGGTGGTTGGGAATGGGTAAAGGATTTAATCAGAAATTGCGTGATCTCCTAGTTTGGAACACGTACCACATCCTCTTTATTGAAGGTTGATAACATGTACTAAGGATTTAATCGGAACCTGCGTGACCTCCTGGTTTGGGGACACGTACCACATCCTCTTTATTGAAGGGTGATAACATCGATACTAGACCAAAAATGTCACAACCCCAAAATCCACACGCGGCGTACCACCGCTTGGAGGCGTGACATGACCAGGATCAAGCCACCAATCATATTGAACATATAAGTAATAAGTAAAAGTAAATGTAATCCATCACAATACAATTGGTGTTCACTCAAAGCATAGAACAAGTAGCGGAAGCATAATATGAAATCCCAACATAAGTATCAAGTTCAAAGTGTTATAAAGTTTAACATGGCATCCACGATCCATGTCCCACAACGACTGCGCCTCCCGTGCAAGCTCCATGTGTACCTAAGGTCCTGCAAGGCATGTAACAGAAAGTCAACAACAAAGTTGAGCGAGTTCACAGTTGGTTGTTCAGTTATAGTAATCGTATTATAAACCGTATGTTCATTTAGTGAACCATGTTTCGTATGTATTTGTATCGCGGCCCTCTAGGCATGTTGGCGAGGATTAGTGGGGGTTTCCCATGTTTTCTAGACTAGGTATATTCGTATCGCGGCCATTCCAGGCACGTGTGCGAAGTTTAGTATTCGTATCGCGGCCATTCCAGGCATGTGTGCGAAGTTAAGTATTAGTGTTAGTATCGCGGCCATTCCAGACGTGTGTGCGAAGAGTAGTATTTGTATCACTAGTCTAGCAGTATCTACAAGTAACCTGCCTCTCCCGAGGTCAGTGGTACGTAATTGCAGTATCAATGTGTGTACAAGTAATCATCCAAACCCATTCCCAACCCCGGGAATCCCATGCCTTGGTAAGAGTGTGAACTCACCTTGGTTTGCTCGGTATGCTAAATTATGTGCTCGCAAGTAATCAATCAAGTCCTATAGTTATGCACGTATACATAATCAGTTTATATTCATGAAGTTCATGCATGCATATACACTCACTGTGGTATTAATCAGTAATCACGAATAACACAAGGCACTAAATCAAGTTCATACAAGTCATGCTCATCAATTAACGACAGTTAACTAACCAGGTTAAGCCTTAACCGGATTAAACTAAGTTACTGGACAGTTTAACCATCCGGCGAAACACCCCTGTTTCGCCGTGAATCCCTTCGACGAAACACCTCTGTTTCGCATGTTTGTTTCGTCGTAAATGATCTCGGCGAAACACATTTGTATCGCAATGTCGGTTTCGTCATCAAGTGTTTCGCCGAGGCATTCGTTTCGTCACAAACATAACAGTTACAGCAAATATTCAGAATCCTGATAAATCATCGGCCGACATCTATCAATTGCATCTCAACATTATTGGACCGATGCACATAGTCAAGGTTTTTCATTGGGCCTCTAGTTATCATCAACACTAACTATGAAGGAACAAAACAGTCTCATTAAATTTTACATCATCATCATCGCACATGCCTTATCATCTCCATCAATCAACTCGATCAATATTAAATGGATCACATGGACTGCCAGTTATGTTTTTGATTATCACATGGGCCGAAATCCCTATGCTCTAGGCGTTACCTTTATGGTCACCCACCCAAAACAGTTTTATGACCAATCAATCATTACTAAACCTTATCTGAGCATCAATTTATTCGAGAGCACCTATGATAGTATTCAACCTAATTATACATGTATGACTATATTGATTTACACATTCCTATGAGACTCACATGGCTACTGCCATGATCACATGCAAAAATATGAATCTATTTTAATATGTCAAGGGTAATCATATCAGTTGCCTTAGTGTGGATAATTATCAACATAATGAAATCAAAATCAATGGCCGACAAGCCTCATGATGTATGGATCATATTGGACCGAAAATATCATGCAATAACAATCAAGACACCATGAACATCCACGCAGAACTAAAGTTAAATATATGCAGGAACACTAACCGAACAGAAATAATCAAACCGGTGAAATATCCGATTTCCAATGTAGAGATGGCAGCCGTCAGTTCAAGGAATAACGAGAGAAAGATGGGGAGGTGATTAGGGTTTGCTCAACGTGTTTTGAATACGGTTTCCGTGTACGAGTTATAACCGGACTAAAAACATTCGCCGCTGGGCCAAGGCCCATCTTTGATTCCGTCGGCTTCATATGGGACGAAAACAGTTAGGTGTTTTCGTGGGGAGGGTGTTTTCGGGTGGGGTGTTTGGCACAAGGTCCATATTTTATTAATCGTTAATATCATGTTAACATAAAACATGTTCTGAATATACACTCAAATGTAATGCATAACACACATATAAAAATAACACGCTTAACACCCACCATGTATAACATACCAACCACAATACGATTTAACTTATTACAAACACGTACAGTTGTAAAACAAACAAGTCATGTCAACAAACAATCAAAACAATTAACGTGCAATAGTGCGAAGATGGAATCTTAGAAACTCGAGTTGTCACATTATCCCCAACTTGAAAGAAATTTCATCCCGAAATTTAGCATGCGGTTACTGAGGAAGCTAGTTAGGTTGTATCGTTTACTGGTTCTCCTGGGGTGTCACATCATCCCCCCGTTGACTTGGAATTTCGTCCCGAAATTCTGTAGTTGCTTCAGCCTCAGTAGTAGTTGTATTGTTCTGAAATAACTAGGGATATTTGAGTTCCATTTGGTCTTCTCGTTCCCAGGTATACTCTGGGCCACGGCGGGAGTTCCAACGAACTCGAACAAGAGGTATTCTGGTGTTTTTGAGGACCTTAACTTCCCGGTCCGTGATTTCAACTGGTTCCTCGACGAAATGCAACTGTTCGTCGATAGTGAGCTCCTTCAAAGGAACTATGAGGGTCTCATCTGACAGACACTTCTTCAGATTCGACACGTGGAAAACGTTGTGAACTGCACTGAGTTCAGCTGGTAGGTTTAGTCTGTAGGCCACCCTGCCTATCTTCTCAATAATTTCAAACGGTCCGACATATCACGGATTGAGCTTGCCTCGTTTTCCAAAACGAACAACACCCTTCCAGGGTGAGACTTTGAGTAGTACCCGCTCCCCAACCTGGAGCTTGAGTGGTTTCCTGCCCTTATCGGCGTAGCTTTTCTGACGGTCACGAGCTGCCGCCATTCGTTGTTGTATTTGAGCAATTTGTTCTGTTGTGTCTACCACAAGTTCTGGACCAGTGATCTGACTATCTCCCACCTCTGCCCAACAAAGAGGTGACCGACATTTACGCCCGTACAATGCCTCAAACAGAGCAGCTTTAATGCTGGTGTGGTAGCTGTTATTGTACGAAAATTCCACAAGTGGCAGATGCTTTTCCCAGCCGTTGCCAAAGTCAATCACACATGCCCTAAGCATGTCTTCAAGGGTCTGGATGGTGCGTTCAGATTGCCCATCCGTTTGCGGGTGATAAGCTGTGCTCATGTCTAATCGTGAGCCGAAAGATTTGTGCATCGCTTGCCAAAGTTCAGAGATAATAGAGGTGGGCACCCCGTGCCTCGAGACAACTTCCTTAAGATATACGTCTGCTAAGGTGGAGAACTTATCCGTTTCCTTGATAGCTAAGAAGTGTGCAGATTTTGTGAGTCGGTCCACGATCACCCAAATAGTATCGTTACCACATTGAGATCTAGGCATGCCAGTAACGAAATCCATGGAAATTTGTTCCCCTTTCCATTGTGGTATCTCTGGTTGTTGGAGTAGGCCCGATGGTTTCTGATATTCCGATTTGACTCTCGCACAAGTCAAACACTTGCTAACGTAATTGCTATATGAGCTTTCATGCTAGGCCACCAATATGTAGTTTTCAAGTCGTGGTACATCTTATCCGAACCAGGATGTACTGAGTAGCGAGACTTATGAGCTTCATCCATTATAAGCTCGCGTAAGTTGCCATAGAGTGGGACCCAAATGCGTCCTGTTACATAGTAGGCGCCGTCTGCCTTTTGTTCTAACCGTTGCCTTGAGCCGCGTAGGGCTTCAGCCCTGACGTTTTCTGGTTTCAATTCTTCTACCTGAGCATCTCGTATCTGTGAAGGAAGACTAGACTGAATAGTGAGTTGCAACGCTCGTACACGCCTAGGTGTAGTATCCTTTCGACTGAGGGCATCGGCCACCACATTGGCTTTGCTCGGATGGTACTTGATGGCACATTCGTAATCGTTCAGTAACTCGACCCATCGACGTTGTCGCATGTTCAACTCTTTCTGCTTGAAGATATGCTCGAGACTCCTGTGATCGGTGTAGATGGTGCACTTGGTGCCATACAGGTAATGTCGCCATATCTTGAGCGCAAAAACAACAGCTCCCAACTCTAAATCAGGTGTAGTGTATTTCCGTTCGTGAATCTTAAGTTGGCGTGAAGCATAAGCAATGACTTTATCCCGTTGCATCAACACACATCCAAGACCTTGGATGGATGCGTCGCAGTAGACTACAAAATCATCTGTGCCATCAGGCAATGAGAGGATAGGTGCGCTACAAAGTCTATCCTTTAAGTGCTGAAACGCTGTTTCCTGTGTATTACCCCAACGGTAAGCAACACCTTTCTGTGTCAGTAATCTAAGCGGCTGTGCAATCTTTGAGAAGTCTTTGATGAACCTTCTATAGTAGCCTGCCAAACCCAAGAATTGGCGAATTTCTGTTGGTGTGCGAGGTGCACGCCAGTTCTTGATCGAATCTACCTTGGATGGATCAACATGAATCCCATCCTTGTTTACCACGTGGCCTAGGAAGTGGACTTCACGAAGCCAGAAGTCGCATTTTGAAAACTTGGCGTACAGCTGTTCCGTTTGAAGGAGTTCCAAAATAAGTCGTAAATGATGCTCGTGTTCCTCCTGACTCTTCGAATAGATCAGGATGTCATCGATGAAAACAATAACAAACTTGTCAAGATAAGGTTTGCACACCCTGTTCATAAGATCCATGAAAACCGCAGGTGCGTTCGTTAGCCCGAATGGCATGACCAAAAACTCGTAATGGCAGTAGCAAGTTCTGAATGCTGTTTTGGAGACGTCCTCATCCCGGACTCTCAGTTGGTGATAACCTGACCTCAGGTCAATCTTCGAGTAATAGCTCGACCCTTGAAACTGGTCGAATAAGTCATCGATGCGTGGAAGAGGATAGCGATTCTTCACGGTTACGTTGTTCAGTTCGCGGTAATCTATGCACATGCGGAAGGTACCGTCTTTCTTCTTCACAAATAATACTGGAGCTCCCCAGGGCGAAGAGCTAGAACGTATGAAACCCTTTTCCAAGAGTTCTTGCAATTGCTTAGATAGTTCTTCCAGTTCGGTTGGAGCTAAGCGATAAGGTGCTCGAGCTATAGGTGCTGCTCCTGGAGCTAGCTCGATCTGAAATTCGACCTGGTGATGAGGCGGTAGCCCAGGTAACTCTTCAGGAAACACTTGAGGAAAGTCGCGTACAACTGGAATATCCTCTAACTTCTTCTCTTTCGTCGATGTATCTGTAACGAGTGCTAAAAATAGCAGTGTGGCCCTTTCGCAAACACTTCTGTGCCTTCAAGAAGGTAATGATGCCACTCACGACACCACTCTTGTCGCCTTGAACTTTGAGAGGTTCCTTGCCAGCACGGGGAATACAAACAATCTTCTCTTTGCATAGGATCTCTGCTTGCTGTTGGGATAACCAATCCATCCCAATGACGATGTCGAAACTACCCAAGACTACAGGAATGAGGTTGATGGAGAATGTCTGCCCAGCTAAGACGGGGTTACAACCCTTGACTACCAGAAGGTTGCTGACCAGGGCTCTAATAGTCATCAATCTTTCGCTGCCGTTCCTGGGACTGAACTGAAGTTGAACCCTTGCTGGAGGTTCCATCCCACTTTCTCTTGTTGTCACTGGGAATAGCAGAAGTAGTAGTAGTAGCACCAATGCGTTTAGGCAGCTTGTTCTGTTCCACTGCCTGGTCTGTGAGACGATGAGCAAGACGAGTAACATCTTGAATAGTAGCAAGGTTAGCAGAAGTCACATGACTTTGAATCTTTGGTACTAAGCATTTGAGGTACAGCTCAATGCGCTTGATGGGAGGATCCACCATAGTTGGACACAACACTGCCAGTTCGTTGGATCGTTTCGTGTACGCTTCTATCTCTGACCCTGTCATCTTCAGGTTAAAGAACTCCACTTCTAACTTGTGGATGTCATCACGTGTACAGTATTCTTGCTTGATTAGTTCCTTGAAATCGTTCCAGGGTGTGGCGTTAGCAACTGCCAACCCTACATCTGAACTTGCGCCTCCCACCAAGTCAGCGCAATGCCTTCTAGAGTACCAGTGGCGTACTTCACTCTGCGAGCCTCAGGGCATTCACACATCTCAAAAACGGACTTGAGCTTTTCAAACCAATGGAGGAGTCCAACTGCTCCTTCCGTGGCACTGAAAGTAGTAGGACGACAGTCCATGAAAGTTTTGAACGTGCACACAGGTGGCTGAGCATGTTGACCTGTCGTGTGCGTAAGAGTAAACATACTTAAACACGAGTGTTGGTTGACGAGAGTAGGATCTAAAGAATCCTAGAGTAAGTTGCGACTGCAGGATATACCTCCTGCCTGGGCAGCTGCGAGTGCTGCAGTAACTTGTTCAGTGATCAAAACCGCCTACTGGGCTTGAGTCATGTTGACACGTCCACTCATGATCTTCATACCCAAGGAAACATGAGTGAGAGAGGCTCGTGAATAGTGCGATGACAGGAGGGGGTGAGCACCCAAGTATTCTCAAGCAATAGGGGTTATGTGTATCTAAGCATACCATGAGCAAAGTTTTATGTAATTTAGCAAATAGGCAATAAAACATATACCATATTACCTAGAATGTTGAGTCTTGCACGTGGAGCGAGGCGTCGTTGTGGATCATTGAGCACTGTACAGGTTATAGTCTGGTTTTAATAAAAACGTTTTCCCCTTATTAAAACCGAGTTGTCTATAACCAATGGCTCTGATACCTCCCGTGCAAGCTCCATGTGTACCTAAGGTCCTGCAAGGCATGTAACAGAAAGTCAACAACAAAGTTGAGCGAGTTCACAGTTGGTTGTTCAGTTATAGTAATCGTATTGTAAACCGTATGTTCATTTAGTGAACCATGTTTCGTATGTATTTGTATCGCGGCCCTCTAGGCATGTTGGCGAAGATTAGTGGGGGTTTCCCATGTTTTCTAGACTAGGTATATTCGTATCGCGGCCATTCCAGGCATGTGTGCAAAGTTTAGTATTCGTATCGCGGCCATTCCAGGCATGTGTGCGAAGTTAAGTATTAGTGTTAGTATCGCGGCCATTCCAGACGTCTGTGCGAAGAGTAGTATTTGTATCACTAGTCTAGCAGTATCTACAAGTAACCTGCCTCTCCCGAGGTCAGTGGTACGTAATTCCAGTATCAATGTGTGTACAAGTAATCATCCAAACCCATTCCCAACCTCGGGAAACCCATGCCTTGGTAAGAGTGTGAACTCACCTTGGTTTGCTCGGTATGCTAAATTATGTGCTCGCAAGTAATCAATCAAGTCCTATAGTTATGCACGTATACATAATCAGTTTATATTCATGAAGTTCATGCATGCATATACACTCACTGTGGTATTAATCAGTAATCACGAATAACACAAGGCACTAAATCAAGTTCATACAAGTCATGCTCATCAATTAACGACAGTTAACTAACCAGGTTATGCCTTAACCGGATTAAACTAAGTTACTGGACAGTTTAACCATCCGACGAAACACCCCTGTTTCGCCGTGAATCCCCTTCGACGAAACACCTCTGTTTCGTCATGTTTGTTTCGTCGTAAATGATCTCGGCGAAACACATTTGTTTCGCCATGTCGGTTTCGTCATCAAGTGTTTCGCCGAGGCATTCATTTCGTCACAAACATAACAGTTACAGCAAATATTCAGAATCCTGATAAATCATCGGCCGACATCTATCAATTGCATCTCAACATGTATGACTATATTGATTTACACATTCCTATGAGACTCACATGGCTACTGCCATGATCACATGCAAAAATATGAATCTATTTTAATATGTCAAGGGTAATCATATCAGTTGCCTTAGTGTGGATAATTATCAACATAATGAAATCAAAATCAATGGCCGACAAGCCTCATGATGTATGGATCATATTGGACCGAAAATATCATGCAATAACAATCAAGACACCATGAACATCCATGCAGAACTAAAGTTAAATATATGCAGGAACACTAACCGAACAGAAATAATCAAACCGGTGAAATATCCGATTTCCAATGTAGAGATGGCAGCCGTCAGTTCAAGGAATAACGAGAGAAAGATGGGGAGGTGATTAGGGTTTGCTCAACGTGTTTTGAATACGGTTTCCGTGTACGAGTTATAACCGGACTAAAAACATTCGCCGCTGGGCCAAGGCCCATCTTTGATTCCGTCGGCTTCATATGGGACGAAAACACTTAGGTGTTTTCGTGGGGAGGGTGTTTTCGGGTGGGGTGTTTGGCACAAGGTCCATATTTTATTAATCGTTAATATCATGTTAACATAAAACATGTTCTGAATATACACTCAAATGTAATGCATAACACACATATAAAAATAACACGCTTAACACCCACCATGTATAACATACCAACCACAATACGATTTAACTTATTACAAACACGTACAGTTGTAAAACAAACAAGTCATGTCAACAAACAATCAAAACAATTAACGTGCAATAGTGCGAAGATGGAATCTTAGAAACTCGAGTTGTCACATTATCCCCAACTTGAAATAAATTTCGTCCCGAAATTTAGCATGCGGTTACTGAGGAAGCTAGTTAGGTTGTATCGTTTACTGGTTTTCCTGGGGTGTCACAAAAAACTCTATCATGAAGTCCCTCATTTTATATCGACTTTATCGCCGGGCCAATGGCGAGCAGGTCATTAGTTAGATAGCGCTATTTAGGTTTGACAAGCCGCACACGGTGCCGTAGATGGCGGGCGTGAACTAATGGATCTGGGCACGTCAATGATGATAGACATTGACGCTAGGGCACCAACTTACTTCAGTCAGTAGTCGATATGGTAACGGGTCTAGTGGTTCACATAGGGAAGCCCCCACTGGTTATGGTTTGGGAAACAAGGTATTGGTTAACCCAAGGTTTACGAATGAACTTATGATTTTTGGAACAACTTTAAAATGAACACCAACTGTGAACTCGCTCAACTTTGTTGTTGACTCGTTGTTGCATGGGAGAAGGAGTCGTAGTGGGACATGGACTGTTGAGTCCCATGTTAAATTTTATGAACTTTTAAACTTATACTTTGGTTTTAAACTTTATGCTTCCGCTGATAACTTGAATTTGATTAACTTGTTTTGAACACTAATTATATTGTGTGGTTGGACTTTTATTTATTTAATTACATTGTTCAATATGATTGGTGGCTGGATCCTGGTCAGTCACGCCTCCTGCGATGATATTCCGCTTGTGGATTTTGGGGGTGTGACAACTTACTTGTTGGCATGTTCCTAATACTTTACATAATAATAATAAGGATGTTTTACGAATGCTAAACCATAAAAATCCCGATATAATCGATTCTCGTCTGAATCCTATGACGATGTCTGCTGCAGACAATGTCGTCGTTTGGATCCCATACTTCACGCTCTGCTCACCGCAACCATGCTGACAAATGCATCGCTTTGCTGGTAGCTAAGGAAATGGCTAAGGTCATTCCTCAGATCATCAGCGAGATCAATGAAGTCAGCAGCAAGTCCTTTGTTGAATCCAAGAGTGATTCTCCGAAAGCGCCTTTCAGCTTCAAGCAATTCAAGGCCTGTAGTTCTGCAAACTTCACGGGTGAAGATGGACCCAACATTAGTGGTTTGACGCAATCGAAGTAACCTTCAGGCAAAGCGGATGCGCAGAAAATCTGCGTACTGTGAATGCTACTAGAGTTTTTCAGTCCAGGGCTCTGGACTGGTGGACTGCAGAGCGCAACAGACGTGGTAATGATGCAGCTTACAGAATTTCATGGGAAGAGCTCAGGGAGCTTATGATGAAGGAATTATGTCCCCCTCTTGAGGTGTAAAAGCTGGAGAATGAATTCTGGCATATCAAACAAGAAGGAGGTGACAACGTTGGTCTCACAGCTCGCTTCAAGGCTCAGCATTATGTGTCCTGGTTAAGTGACAACTCCGGATATCAAGATCAAGAAGTACATTCGAGCCTTACCTGACTGTGTAGCTAACTTTGTCAGGCATCTAAACCTACCACCATTGAGGAGACTTACCAACTGGCCGCTGAAATTAATGATAAGCGAGTTTTGGCCGGTTATTTCAAAGCCTCAACCAAGAGTCTGAATCAAGCAACCGCAACTCATGCTCCCGAATCTGCAGCATCACAAGTTTCAAAGTCTCCATGCCAGAATTGCAAACGCAAGGGTAACAACAAGAACTATGCTACTACCGCCGCACCTCTCAACACTGTTCCTTTCTAACCCAACACCAACCAGAACCAACAAGTTGCAACACCTGTGACCAACGCACCGCCTACTAAACGTGCGTACACTGGTCCTCATCCCATGTGCCTTACTTGCCCCTATCATCACCCAGCTGGGATAGCTTGTCATTTCTGTGTCCACTGCAACCTCTACGGATACTTCACAGCAAACTGTCGCACTGGCCCGTGTCAACAAGCTCAAGCTCCTCCAGCACTACCAGCTCCACTCCCCGCTCTTCAGGGTAACTGTAACATCCGTCAAATTGGATTTCCAAAATCCGACCCGTTTTGAAATTTTGGATCCTAATCCTTGAAACTCGGAAATTTTCCGCGAATTAAATAATCTTCGAAAGGTTTTTATCATAATTTAATTCGTTATAATTATGGTTATTTATTTATTGTTTAATTAATTAAATTTACAATTTAAAAGTTTTATTTTTTTATTATTTTTATAAAAATAATCTAGTTAGTCTCGTTAGCCTTTAAAGTTAGTTTAAAGTAATCTAAGTTAATCAAGTTAGTATAACTTAATCAAGGTAATGAACCTTCAAAGTTAGGGGTATAAACTGTCATTTCTAGATTTTAAACTTACAGGGACTAATCACGCATATAACTGGAAGTATAACAACAGGGACTAAAGTGTAATAATTCAAAACTGTGTTTCAAAAAATATGGTAGAGACGGGGCTCGAACCCGGGTCTCGCACCACAACGTACAACACACAAACCACTGAGCCATGTCTCCATATAATGCTAGCAACTTATCCTTTGAAATTTAAATAGACGATAATGTCGGTACCATTTTCTTATTGCCGCCAAGAACAGAACTTTGACAACCTTTATTTCCTTTTTTTTTTGGCACCTTCTAATTTATCGAGATTGACTATAATTTTCCACGTTTCATTTTACAAATCAATCACGATTTCGTTTCAAAACTTACGAGACTTGGCGAAACACTATATAAACGACATCTTTGTAACCTCATCATCTTACATTCTCTTCATCCATCTCGACACCTTCACGACACCACAACACAACCCCCATCTCTCGCTCACATTCCTTCATCGTCGGACGAACGGAGCTTTGCCGGAGAAGAACCAAACATGGCCGGAGTATTACGTTCGAACTCGACACACCCACACACATCTCTCTGCCTCACTCTACTTTTTGTATCATTGTACAAGCCGGCGGAAACTGGAGCTCGCCGGAGCCGCTCGGAGGTTCATGATGAAATCACGTCGAAACGTTTCGGTATGCTTTTTCGCTACCCTTTTGTTTATCGTTAATTTCCTGCTAAAAAATCAATTCTGTTGCATAATCGTTTAAATGAATTGAAAGCTTAGAAACTCCCATAACAGTACGTATATGCTTTGTTTAATAATCAAGAAGAAGACATAAAACAAGTGCTTAAATGATTTAAAACTAAAAGAATTTCAGAAACATGGGTTGTGGACCAATGGTGGGGGTGTGCTGACTTAAACAAAGCGACGCGGTTCGATACCCGGCGTCCTATTTCTTCGCAGCATTCCTTTCTGTTGTTATTAAATCAGCATATTAAACAACCTGTAATAATATAAGTTTAATACGATCTCATTTCTTCACAAAACAACAGTGCATGATTTCTAATGATGTCTATTATTGAATTATCAACTTATTCACAATCAAATTCACAAACATGTTAAACTTTATTTATTCACACTCTATCCAAATTACAGATGAAATGTTTGATGCTTGTTATACATGTGATGCTAATGTAAACACTTCATTACTATATGCTCATTAACTTGTTCGCAAGCCTACCTTAACAATTATGGTACAATGCATATGCTATAGGTTGTAACGCCCCGCCCACTATTCTTTTTGGTATTGTTAAGTTAAACATACTAACCTCCCGTCATTCTTTGGGATAGGCAAAATTAATTGCATTGTGTTCTTGGGTTTGAGTATGTAGAGTAACATCGTTTTGGCATAACTGTTAACTAGTATCATCTTATTCATGTTGGATATGAGCACATTTAAACATTTTATTCTACTATGCTATGTATCAAACTTGTATACTCGCCAACATTTTTGTTGATGTTATTTTAATACGTGTTGCAGGTAGATAGTCAAGATGATGAAGAAATCAAGTTAGGATGGACTTAGATACTCATTTTAATAATAAACAATGTTTGTCGAAACTTGTCTTTATTTGAAACAATGTATGAATTTTAGTATTTTATGAAATTTGATTAAATTATATTATAACAATAGTGTTATGATGCTTTTGAGCGATTTGTTCATCTCATCCCAATGTTTCCGTCATCGGTTGGGGTGTGACAGATTGGTATCAGAGCCATAACTATAGGGAATTAGGAAAAGTAGGAATTCTTTTACCTAGTCTATAGTTTAGGAGCTTTATCCTTATGTGTTGGTTAAAACTACTTCCCTTCTATCTTATTTGTTTCTCTCTATTCTCTTTGGTCTTTTAACATACATGCCTTCCCTAAGGCTAACACAATACACACTTGGAGGCTTTGAAGACACTCTTAAAACACAATCGAAATGACTCATCAATATAGGGGTGATTCCCACATTTGGTGATGGCTTTCATTCAGCTAAACTTTGAATTTTGCACGAAATCTATCCTCAAGTTAGGAGTGATATCCAAATCTTGAAAGGAATTTACATTTCATATTCTAGTGGACCCTTATCTTTTGATTAGTACCAACCACGTTAGGGTATGGTGTTATCAAGTTAAAGGTGAAACTCGCATCTTGTTAACTAGTCCCACTCTTTGATTTTCAATCTCGCCAAAGTTTCGATTTTCCCAATCGATTAAGGACGTGTAGTAATTGGAAGGACAAATATCGTTAATCGCTTCTCGATGAAAGTGTTTGTCTATTAGGCCAAAGCACGTTCCCTTAATTCAAAAAGGACTTCGATTTACCTTGGAATAGTCTTATGTTACGTTCCGTGACAATCCAAATTTTTATGTTAAATCTCTTTTATGCTATCTCAATTTTCATGTGTTTTACATTTGTACGATATATCATTTCAATCTAATACATGCATGCTAGTATGTTATACTGGATTCGTGTTACTGGGTGATTCTTATGTGATGAACTTGTCCTTTAACCCACGCCTTAACATGTATAGCACTATGTGTAGTGCTATAGGAGTAGCGCACCACCCATGAACGAGAGGTCATGTTAAGTCATTCAATTGCGGTACACGATGGGTTGACCTGTTTATTCACATGCTAGTGATACGTTAATCTTATTAACTAAGTATGTAATGTGGATTGTTCAAAATTTTTAAGATAATACTCATATCCTCAAGAATGGAAGCTTATCATCAAGATAGGAGTGATTTCCTTACCTTGACTATTAGCTCCGCTCACTTTTCAACTTCACCAATGAGCTAGGGGTGATTTCCTTACCTCAGAGGTAGTTACCAACTCTTCTTCGTTTTCAATGTAACTTTGTATTTGAACGTTACTTTCATTTCAAGCTTAGAGACACGAATCGCACTATTTTCGCAATCTAAAACAACAATAATCTCTCGTGAATAAAGACTTAATTTACGACGCTTTCATTATCTATGTTACACTACGTGAAATTCATGATTATGCTATGTGAAACTAATTCAACATTTTATATGCTATGTGAAACTAATTGAACATCTTATATGCTAGGTGAAACTATATGCTATGTGACGCATTCATGAAAACAATTTTCCTTAAACAAAACATTATGATTAAGTCTCATCCATTCTCTCTTTTGAATCTTTAGATGTCATCCTTTCAAAAGTCTTTCTCTTAGATTTCGAGGACGAAATCTCCTAAAGTAGGGGAGACTGTAACATCCGTCAAATTGGATTTCCAAAATCCGACCCGTTTTGAAATTTTGGATCCTAATCCTTGAAACTCGGAAATTTTTCTCGAATTAAATAAGCGTCGAAAGATTTTTATCCTAATTTAATTCGTTATAATTATGGTTATTTATTTATTTATTAATTTATTGTTTAATTAATTAAATTTACAATTTAAAAGTTTTATTTTTGTTATTATTTTTATAAAAATAATCAAGTTAGTCTCGTTAGGCTTTAAAGTTAGTTTAAAGTAATCTAAGTTAGTCAAGTTAGTATAACTTAATCAAGGTAATGAACCTTCAAAGTTAGGGGTATAAACTGTCATTTCTAGATTTTAAACTTACAGGGACTAATCGCGCATATAACTGGAAGTATAACAACAGGGACTAAAGTGTAATAATTCAAAACTGTGTTTCAAAAAAATATGGTAGAGACGGGGCTCGAACCCGGGTCTCGCACCACAACGTACAACACACAAACCACTGAGCCATGTCTTCATATCATGCTAGCAACTTATCCTTTGAAATTTAAATAGACGATAATGTCGCTACCATTTCCTTATTGCCTCCAAGAACAAAACTTTGACAACCTTTGTTACCTTTTTTTGGAAACTTCTGATTTATCGAGATTGACTATAATTTTCCGCGTTTCCTTTTACAAATCAATCACGATTTCATTTCAAAACTTACGAGACTTGGCGAAACACTATATAAACGACATCCTTGCAACCTCATCGTCTCACATTCTCTTCATCCATCTCGACACCTTCACGACACCAGAACACAACCCCCATCTCTCGCTCACATTCCTTCACCACCGGACGACCGGAGCTTTGCCGGAGAAGAACCAAACGTGGTGAAACTTTGACAACTGTCAAATTTGCATGCATCCGTACAAGTATTAAACAGTAATTTGTGCTTAATGACAGTGCTGATTTAACATTTATGTCATAAATGTTTTATGGTTATTGTTATCATATATACATGTGCATCATATATTGCAAATGATATAACATTGTTGCATGCAAACTTTATTGATTCAAACGATGCACGAAACAAAGCTTGCACAGTTATCCGATAAATCAGAAAAGTGCTGACGGAGTTCAGTACATAGACAGACATGGTATTGAGACACAGAATGAGCCAGAAACCAAGAGTTACACTAGTATAGTGTGTAGGAAGGTAAGGATCATGAAACTTCCTTCCTAGTGATAGTTTAAGTGATGGAAAGTGCCTAAAACTCACATAAACTGCAGAATTTTGCATAATTCAGCAAAATTCAGCATTTAAACAATTTAATATCATACAGAAATATGGTTAAATGGTCTTGAATCCTTTCCTAAGTGTCGGGAATCAAAATTGTCACAAAAGGGTACATAAAGCTCACTAAACTACGTAGTTTAGCACCTTAACGAACCGGTAACCCACAGAACAACCGGACATTACCCGAAACACCAAATTTTCACTAGAAGCACTGTTTTAACATTACCAAGCTAGTTATGGTCCCCGAACATCATAACACACTATATAACATCTAGTAACTAAACACCTAACTAATTCACTTGAAATCTAACCATATAAATTAACTATCCATTACATCCTAACTCTAGACCCCCCACCTATTTATGGTTTCATGGTGGCCCCACAAGAGATTTTCTTTGAATTCTTTATTAGATTATGTTCCCTAATTATTTGACACAAAAACCATTAGACTCTAACGTGTTGGTGAATAATATAAGTAACCATAAGGGCTTGAACTCGTCATTCTCAATCCTCACAACATCCACCATTTTTTTTCTTCTTCTTTCCCCCTACCTACGACCGTGAACACTCCCACATACCACCATCATCATCATTCAACTCTCGTCCATTCCATTACTACTCAAAGGTGTAAGAAGGTGTATAAGGAAGCTAGGAACTATTGGAAGTTGAAGGACCTCTCATACAAGCTTTAATCCACCTCTTGTTAGTGCATATTTCGTACGTCTGCCACTGTGTGAATAGTTAGATAGAGCGTGTGTTGAATATTGTATAGAATAGAGATAAGTTGGACAGGTTTTGAGATTGTAAAGGTCAATCCGATCGGATGGCAATCCGATCGGATGACCACCTAGTGTGTGATGTCTATAAATAGGGGCATGGGGCTCCCATTTGGATAAGCTTTTGGTTCCCAGAGGGGACATGCTGTCCAACTGGCCTCGCGGTGCTGTAAACGTTGAATAATCAATAGAGACCAGATTGAAATTGACTAATCGGTGTTGTATTCTGTTTCTACTCCTTTCTTAGTCGTAAAAAACGCACCGAACACGTCGTTTCGGGACCGAAGCTCCGTCAGACTCGCCGGATCCTAGATCTAACAGTGGTATCAGAGCTAAGGTACCGATTTCATCGATCTAACAGACGGTTAAATCACCCAAAGCTCATCAATTTTGGGTTAAACGGGAGTTTTGACGTTAAACAGAGAAAATCATCAAAATAAAGGTCAATTCACGGATGGATTTTGGAATTGAAGACATCATTCTATTCGGAATTGATCCGCGCAGAATCCTGTGAAGTTACATCATGAAATTAACACAAATAAAGATTCTGGATTGAAAAAACATGATTTGGAGTGTTCTTGAGCTGTTAGAACATTTCCAATCGGATGGAAATCCGATCGGATGACCATCTGATCCACATCACTATCTTGTTTGAAGGGTTATTGAAGGTTAATTGCTTTTCAATCGAATGGCAATCCGATCGGATGGCAATCCGTTCGGATGACCATCCGATCCATGTCACTATGGGTGTTTCAAAGTTAAGATGTTTTCGATCGGATGGCAACCCGATCGGATGGCAATCCGATCGGATGACCATCCGATCCACAAACACAAGTTTGCCCACCTTTGTCCTTCGATCGAGTGGCAATCCGATCGGATGACCATCCGACACTTGACATTCGACCAGATGATCATATGCCTAAAAAAACGGCATTTTTTTATCGTAACGACGAGGAGAGTCTCTAGAAAAAATTTGGTGATTGTCAATTTTTTCGGGTTTTTTTAACGACCAAGCTGGGTTGTACGGGAACACCATCGGGGGCTTCAGTGAACAGATTTGATGATGTGATCACGGATTGTGGAAATTAGTGGGGTAGTCATGATAATGGTGCAGAATCTTTATCATTCAGGTTATCTGACTATTTATGGGCCAAAACGTAAAATCCGCAAAGGCGAAAAACTGACAATTGTGGCGAATATTGTGCTATTCTAGTTTGGTCAGGTTTTTCGGAGAAGCGAATTGAAAACTGAATTCAGTTTGAGGGGGAATTCAGTAATAGAGACGTCAGAATTTGCAAAAATGAGGGGGAATAAAAATTTCACTGTCGTATGTTGAAATTCCGGCATTTTTGAAATTCGTGACACTACAACAGTATTCGGGTAGTTTTCTTTCGTTGTTTCCCTTTGACACAACTAATGCACTCCCCCTCAAGATGGAAACTCTTCAAGTGAACACCTTTTACCAAATCGTTATTCACCAGGTAGTTCATCTTGCGCAGGTGAATGTGGCCCATCTTTCGATGCCACAATTGCGACTCCTTTTCAGTGGCACTTGACATGAAGCAGTGAGTTTGACCCATGGTAGTCGTAGCGACGCTCATATCCAACACATACAGATCATTAACTCGAGGTGCCCTCATGATGATCCACTCCTCGGGGATGACAAACCCCGGCTTCAGAATCAGACATTCTTTATCCGTGTAATGTGTCGAATACATTCTATCACAAATTTGAGAAATGCTCAGAAGATTGTTCTCTAGCTCGGCGATGTAATTAACTCTTTCAAATGTGATTACACCATTTGACAATGTTCCTTCACCAATAATACATCCTCCTTGATTACCAGCAAAACCGACTATCCTCCATTAAAACCTCTCACATCGTAAAACAGGGTTTTTCTCCCCGTCATGTGTCGGGATGCTCTACTGTCCATGATCCACCTTGAAAAAGACCTCGGGAGCTCCTACACATTATAGAACATTCAATTAGAAATTGAAGCAATCCAAGCCTCTTTCGACTCGGGTAGCTTGACTTCAATGCATGTGGTTTTGGTGTACAATGGTGGGAAATTCTTGTCATTCTTTATAAGACTCTCTACAGACCCAAACTCAACCTCTTTATACAAAAAGAATTCTTTTTCTGGAGGTTGACCAGATGATTAGTCTTTCTTTGGAACATACTTCTTCCCAGGTGGGGTAGAAGTTTGTTTCTCAAGTCTTTCGTAATAATCCAAAGGTACATCCATCTTAACCTGTTTGGTTGAAGATGGTTGTTTTGCATACTCAGAAACCTTTGGTTTTGTCTCAACAGATGTTTTTTTCTTAGATTTTGGCTTCTAAGTCTGCTGCGAAGAAGCGACCCGTTTGTAAAATTTATCAGTTTTCTTTACCGACTTTTTTACAGGTTCATTTTTTACTTTGTCATTTTCATTTTTCAAAATTTTCTTCTCAACAAACATTTGAGCTTTCCCTTTTACATCGTTCTTCCTTTCTGGATTCTCAACAACTACAGACTTAGGTTTTGAGTTGGGGCACTTTCGTGCAATGTGTCCAACTTCATTGCATTTAAAGCATGTGCGGGTGTCAACTCCCCGACTTGTACCTTCAATCTGTGGTTGTGATGCCTTTTTCTCAAAGAATTCTTTGTTTGATTTTGAAAAAAATTCCGATTCTTGTTCGGAATGTGAACTTGAACTTTTTCACAAACACCTTCTTTTCAACAAACTTTTTGTTTTGAAAGTTTCTTCTTTGATAGTTCTTACCACCCTGATAACTTCCCGACCATCTGTTTTGGTTTCCATTATTAAAACGTGGGGGTACATTAGGTTTTTTGTAGTAAGATTTGTCTTTCTCAAAGTTCAAAGCTCTTTTGGAACTCTTTAAACCCTCAACTTCAGAAACATCGATTTCAACCAATTTGAAAACATTCTTCAACTTGTCAACATTCACATTCTCAAGTGGAAATTCAAGATCCGAATACAACTTATTAGAACCAGACATCTTGTACATCACAAGAGTAGGTTCGTCACTTGAGTTGTTTTGGGATTTTGATTTCGGAATGTAGTTATTCAAAAAGCACTCTTCATCTTCAGTCGATTCACTGTCTGATTTTAAAACATTTTCAACCACCCTTTTTATGATTTCAGACTGAACCCTTTCTTCATCAGACGATGAAGTGAATGCGACATCGATTGTTTCTGGAAGTTTTACATCATTTGCTTCATCTTCATTATCCAACCCATATTTTTTCTTTGAGATATTATTCATCACAGTCAGTGGAACTTGATGATAACCCACCCCTGTTCCATCTGAGTATACATCTTCACCAGCATTGTTCTTCCCGATTGGTTTGGGAACTATGTGTTGAAGAACAAAGCTCGCGGAGCTGTAGCTGTTCAGTTTCAGATTGATTCTTTCATTCACAATCTTAGCTTCTTGAAACTGAAGCTTTAGATTTGCAATCTCATCAAGCTGCTGGTTGATTTGTTTTTCTTTTGTCTGAAGAACTCCAGACAACTGAAAATTCTCTATAGAAGTTTTACTGTTTTGCTCATCCGAATCTTTTATTGTTCTTTTTAGCTTCTCATGATTTTCAGAAAGTTGTCGGTTTTCATGAATTAACTTATCATTTTCTTTCTTAAATCGTTCTACATCAGTTTTATCTTTTTCAATTTTTTTAGTTAACTCTTTTATTCTCTCATTTGAAGCTCTCACAAGTTTATCACGACATAAGATTTGATCTTCAACCATTTTGACTTTTGTAGTCAGCTCTTCAGTCTTTTTGACTGCGATATATACAAACGTTGTATTTTTTCATGAAATTTTTGCAATCACTTTCCTTTTTATACTTTCCAGTCTTACCTGACTCATTTTTTGAACTACTACCACTGACCTCATTTGTTGACTTAGACGCAGACTTGGAATCTACCTCTAATTCCTTTGCCATCAGCACTTTGTCTGCCATCTTCGTCAGGTTCTCTGCGGACATTTCCTTTGTTGTGTCGATTATCCCATCATCGACTTTCTTTGACTTAAGCTCTTCCTCATCAGCTTTCCTTGCTTGTTCTCTCTCTCTCTTCATCCTCTTGCTTCAACTGTTCAATGAGGATTTCAACTATGAGTGTTCCTGGTTCAGCAATTATATTTCCTTTCGGATCCAAATAACATTCACGATCTGGATCCCATCTGTTTGCCTTCTTGGCATCTTTCAAAGCTCGATAGTTTCTATCCTTCATGGTTTGAGCAATCAGCTTCCGATAGGTGTATTTCTATTGTTCGGTTCGTGTATCTTTGTATGGTTCAACTTTTGCCATGAAAGCATAACCTACAACATCATCTTTGGGTAAAAACTCACTCTAGTCAAATCCCTCATCATCATGAATTACTGCTAAGGCTCTCGACTTTTCCTTAGGAGTTTCTTCAATTTGTTTCATTCTTGGCGTTTCTTCCCTGTAGCGATGATAAACAACCTTTTTATAATAACCATCATGGAACGGATTGGATGTTTCATCTGAAGTTGCATTCCTGCATTCCCTCTTGAAATGCCCTTTCTGTTTGCACTTAAAGCAAGTAATCTTTGTCTTATCGAAACCAAGCTTCGTTGAAGGCCCACTGATTGAATTTCTCCCGGCTATCTCCATGAATCTCTGCGCTCGACGAATAATGCTAGCCATGCACCTGCGTATGTTAATCAATTCCATTTCCTCGGGATTGATTTGATCATAATCTTCTTTGGTCAGATTCGTGTTTCCGATCTTCCCAGCGACTAAGCTTTCATAGGATTCCAAGATTGAAGTAAGAAATACCATATGCTGCTTAGCTGTTTCTTCATTAAAATTTTGTGCATTGTTAAGATTCACAGCTATGTTACACTGGAAGACATTTTTAGGAATACTCTGCTGCTCCTGATTTCCTGAACCCAATGAAGAAGATCCTCCATGATAACCACTGCTCGGAGCAACACTGCTGCTTTGATTCTCTTGATTCGTCATGCTTGAACTCACAGCTGAGAACGCAGTTTTTGGTGAAACAGTTTTGGGTATCATACTACCCCTGTAGTATAGATCGACGTTTTGTTGATAAGGGGTGTTGTTGACTTTATTCATTATCCTAATTTCAAGTTCGTGACTTTCAAACCTTTCTATCAGTTAATCAACAGTCATGTCAGACATTTTCATGGTGTTTTTCAAAACCAGTGCATAATACTGCCAATCCTTTTCATCAGTCAATGATTCCAACAACTTATCAACTAACTCTTCTTCAGTATATGTTATCCCATATCTGACAAGCTCTAACTTGAGGTGACAGAAACGCTCAATCATTTTCAGCACCGACTCATTCTTCATGCACACAAACAAATCAAACTCTTTCTTCAGTAGACGCTTCTTCTTCTTCACTATCTCAGCTCCTCCAATACATTTCTACTTTAACTTGCCCCATAAATATTTTGCATTTTCATAACTAATCAATGAAATGATATCATCCCTAACAGATTGGTGTAAAAGAGCAATACATTTTTGTTCATGTACAAATGTTTCTTGTTTAGTATCGTTCAAGTTTTCGTAATCTTTTCTACCGATATCGAACCCATTTTTCAAACACTTCCAGCTTTGATAGGCAAATGCTTTCAACCAGTCTTCAAACCTCCCAGACCATATGTTATAGTCTTCAATAGCCATGAGCTTTGGCGGCTTGTTGTAAGTACCATATGCGTTATCGATACTGAGAGAATCAACAATCGCCTTCTTTGGATTTGGAGTGGTACTGGTCGTTGTATTTGTCGAGGCGTCTCCAGTGTTATATGCAAACACATCGCTGAACGGGTTTAGGAATTCGTCTCCCATTGTTGAGTACCTGAAAAAGTTTCAAACACTTAGACAAATTTTCACGTTTTTCAAAAATTTCAAACTAATGCCTTTGGATTGGATGGTGATCCGATCGAGTGATACAAACACCTAGAAAAATTTAAACCTCAATCCTTCACCGATTGGATGGTGATCCGATCGAGTGACAAGATGACGTCAGCTGATGAAAACAAGAAATATCAATGCCAATCCGATCGGATGGTGATCCGATCGGGTGGGATGATGATGTCAGCAAGTATGTAAAGAACACAGTCTAAGCCAATCCGATCGGATAGCTGTCCGATAGGGTGGATGACGTCAGCAACAACGAACAGCTCGACATGGTTTTTGCTTGATTTGATTCAGTTTTAGTTAGAATTTTTCTGTGAAAATTTGAAGGATTGATCTTTGTTCAATTCCGAGTCTAATGATATCAAATTTGTCAATTTTTGTCCGTATATTCCTATTCAATTTTGAGTTTTTCTCGTTTTAAGATGTAAAAATGTAAGAAACAGCAAGAAGATGAGTAGAAGATGAGAAATTGGTCAAATTTCTGGTGAAATTCGACAGAAATCGGCAAAGAATCGCTGAAAATACGGTGAATTTGCAGTTGTCGTCTTTGATTCAACCTCCTGTGGCTCTGATACCACTTGTTAGGCCGTTTTTCAGGATCTGTTTGTGTGGAACGTGGCTGGATCGATCAAAATCAATGTGCGGAATCCATTGATTATGTCTAAGAATCAACAACAACAGATTCAACGTTTAATCTCGTCTGATTTCAATTAGAATGACTGTGAAAGTACAGTAGCTCCAGTAGAATCTCAGACCAGCAGAGGTTCCTTACAAATTCAGCAAAAAGTTCTAAATCTCTAACACAAGCTAGCTATTTATAGGCAACATCAGGGAGGGGTTAAGTGTCACCCGATCGGATGACATCAGTCAACCGTCGGATACACTTTTACATATAAGCACCCATCCCTGTGTTGTCGTCACACAAACATACATACAACAACATACATATACACAAAAGAAAAACACAGTACAAAATGAAACTCAATACTGATGGAAGCTACAGACATATGAACTAACACCTCTTCTTCATCTTGTGATCACCCCTAGCCTTGAGATAGTAGTAAGATCATCTACACTCTATTTTACATCTTGTTTAAGTGGTTAAAGAATGATACAAGAACTAATCTTGAAGAACACTATGAATCTTGAACATGAAACTTAAACATGACACTAAAATCATAAGAAATCAAGTTGTTTAAGTGTTGTTATGTTTGTTGATTATTGATTGCTCATGTTTATGATGTTAAACATCATGTGATCTTGCTAGATGGTGATTAAAGACATAATCAAGCAAGATGAGAGGATGATTATATTAAGATCAAAGTGATCATCCATATGTAAATCATGAACTTGAAGTGTAAATTGTTTTTCTTGTGAAATGATGATCAAAGTGGATATAAAGTCTTGTAAATCTATGATTTCAAGAATGATTTTTCAAGAAACCAAGTTAAAAATACAAAGTTTACTTAAGCTTGATTCTTAAAGAAATTAACCATAATTTAGGTGGTTAATCAAGTGTAGAAATACATATTTAACAAGAAAAACTCAAGAAGAAATATTTTTAGAAAATTTATTTACAAGTTGTAAAGAACAAATTTCTTCAATAATGATCGTTTTAAATAAACAACCACACTTTAAAGTGTTGATTGGTTTATTGTTGATTGTGGTGATTTATAAAAGAAAATGATATGCATTGAAAGCATAGAAACCTCCATTTTTAGGGAAAACTATGGCAAATTTTTTCTAGAAATTTAACACTTGGAAAAATATTTTTTTTTAAACAAATATTTACAAGTATATTTTAAACCATGGATTTTCATATAAAATTTGCCATAATTTTTGTTACAAAAATTATAAATATTGGAGGTTGATTTTAGATGTCACCATGTGTGTGATTATTTGTATATTATGTGTATTAGTTATATTATTTTAGGAGTTGAAATAATACAACTCACCAAAATACCAAGAAATTACAATCCAAAATATTACCAAAATTCCAAGAAATAAATATATAATTTATACCCAAAATATTGGTGAAACCAAACAAGGAATATAACTCACAAAAATATTCCGGAATTTTGATTCATAAGTATATTTTGTTAATTAGTATTTTGGACACCAAGAAAACAAAAATATGATTTTTACTATTATTACAAAATATATCATATTTTTCACAACGAGAAAATATACTATTTTTGGGTAAATAAAAATATATATTTTCTTGAAATTATTAGAAGATATATTATTTTTGGGAGAAAATATATATTTTCTTGAATAAACATGAAATACATTATTTTGGGTGAAAAATAAGTTTATATATATTTTCCAAGTTAAACTTGAAAATATATTATTTTTGAGACTTATATGAAATTCATAAATATTTTTGCCAAGGGAAAAATTATAAGTAATTTTTCTATGTAATATTTCTTAAAATATATATTTTGGGAATACATATTGACGTATTTTTATTAGAAATATTATTCCGGAAAAATTAATACAAAAATTAAGTATGGGATACTTAATAAACACAATAAAAATACGTATTCTCGTACGTATAAATACACACCGGAATACGCCACCGATACTTAGCAAAAATATACAAGTATTAGAATACGAATATAAATACACCCATCCTTGGGAAGTTGTACAAATACATAAAAGTGTCAAGTTAAAATATATTACTTTAACAATTATTCCAAAATGAAATAAATATAATTTAAGTTAAAATATTTATTATTTTAACAAATAATTATATAACTTGGAATAATATTAATGACACAATGAAACGTAACTCGAAGACACTAATTAATACTAAGGCAAGGCACGACCCGCTCGTCTAATAAACCATAGTACGTTGTAGGTAGTTGTGTGAATGAGTATCAGCTGTGAGTTACGTCGAATTGAAGAACGCAAAACTGTGAGTTCATGTCCCCCTTTTCTTTAACTGTTTTTGTTTTATAACTTCGGGGGTGAAGTACATGTTACAAACTATTTTCAAACGTTTATATGTGGTATGGTTAGCTAAGGAAAGGTACTGCTAGATCATGTGAGTGGTGGGTACAACGCTTAAGACCATTAATCCTCGTAGTAGGACCGAGGGACATGTGTGATAGATCTATTTGGGTGTAGCGAGCCCCACCCATGTGGACCGGGGTTTGGCCCATGAGGTGACTATTTCTTACAGCCGGAAGCCCGGTGCAAAATCTGCTAGGTTTGAGCCTTCCTGCATCACGTCACACATATTAATGGCCTTGCAAACCATTAATCGATCTGTTTCCTTGTTTTCTTTCATACCGGGGTTTACGAAACATACATACTTATAATGATTTCAAAGGTTTATTCGTGCACACTTACAAAACACTTGAACTCGCTCAACTTTTGTTGATGTTTTCAAACTACATGTATTTCAGGAAATTAAATGTGGATCTGGCGGGCGTTTGGAAGTTTCAAGTGATGTTGAAAATAAAAGATGTCATCCGGTGTCTAAGGGTTTGGATTGTGTATCTTATCCTAGATAAGATACATAGTTCAAAGCCTAGTTTTTAGTAGTATCTTTTGTCGAGTCCTAATGGAACTCTAAAACAATCTGAATGGTTTGTAATTTGGATTTGAAGTATGCGTTTGGCTTCTAAAACAATGTTGTTGTGATGTTTTAAACTTAATCAATTGATGAACATCTTTGGTTTTATCATATAGTTGTTTGTTATGGTTGAATGCAATGATATTAAGCAAGTCACACATAATCACGCTTCCATAAAAGTCAGGGTGTGGCAGTTTGGTATCAGAGCTTCGATTGTAGCAAACTAGGATTCTTTCTCGAGTCTAGACTACAATCATTAGGGCTCTCACGAAAATAAATTTTACAACATGTTTTCATTGCATACACGAAACGCCCATATCCAGGGAACAAACGTTTTTACAAAAGGAAAGACAAGAAACACGATGGCAAGGTTACATTTATGGTTTAGTCTGGGATAGACTAGGAAAGACAAGCATGTATTCAAGTCAGTTATCACTTAAAACGCGTGGATTGTTATGTTAGAGGCATTATGACTTGATTGCATAATAGTAATAGTGGTTAATATATGTGCACATGTTATGATTATAATGTAACAGGTACCTATGGCGCCATCCGATAGCAGATTGTCCGACGACCATGATCCCATGGCAGTAGTCTCCGACGATGAGGTTGTGCCAGAGCCGGAGATCTTCGCGTCAGATTCAGAGAGTGAACCGGAGATGACGTCAGATGACGAGGACGACTTCCAGCTGTTCGTGTTGCCCGACTTTGGTGATGATTTACCACTTGTTGATGGCATTCCAGACGAGGATCCTTTTCCCATTCCTGTTCCAGTCCATGATCATCTCATCATTGGGCATCCCGATGGTGAGCACATCATGGCTCCAATCCTCGATCATGTTCCTCTTGTGGTTATTCCGCCTGAGGATTGGCCTTTCGACGATTTGTTTGATGATGATGTTGATTTGTTTGTCGATGATCCTTCCATTGATGCCCAGGGTGATGGAGAGATTTACGAGGATGTTGTTGCTGCCCCACCTCCTGAGATTCCTGTCGTTGAGATATCCTCCGAGGTCACACCCTGGCTTTGCGGAAGCGTGGTTAATTTGGTGTGACTTCTTAATACCATAGCTTAATCATAACAAAGCTATATGAAATAAAAATCATGCAAGATCATCCATTGAATTAAGTTTTAAAACATAAGTAACACAATCATTGTCTTAAGGCGTTAACTCATGCGATAGACACTACAACCTGATAACATAAAAAGAAACGTTGTTTGAAAAGACACAACACCAACGTGAAATAAATGCAGTTTAAGGACTGTGACTCGTCCAGGAAAAAGCCACATCTCCTAAACTTGGATGACCTCATAACCCTTATGCTGCGGGAAAACGTAGCATACCATGCCAGATCCTTAATTACCTGAAATACATGTAAGTTGGAAAAATCAACAAAAATTGTTGAGCAAGTTCATGTGTAGTGAGTAAGTAAAACCTTTGTAAGTATGAAATCCTGGTATGTAGCAAATAAGGAAAAAGAGATCACTAATGGTTTGCAAAGCCATTGATATGTGTGAAGTGCAAGTAGGAAGACTCAAACCTAGCAGATTTATGCGTTGGGTACAAAGTCACCCCGAGGTCCGTACTGTTTGGGCCTGGGGCTGGGCTCGCTACACCCAGATAGATCTACCGCTCCTGCCCCTCGGTCCTACTATGAGGATTAATAGTCCCAAGTTTCCGCCTACCCACTCACATGATCTAAATAATAACCCTCCTTACGCTAACCATACCATGTAAGAAATATTCGTAATCATAGTAACATGTATTTCACCCCCGCAGTTTAGAAAACTGAAAACAGTTAAGAGAAAAGGGGGACATGAACTCACAGTGGTGCGTCTCTACCAAGTATATCTCCTGATCAAGCAGTTGTGCGACGACCTACACGTACTAAGTCTATTAGACGGACGGCCGTGCCTTAGCTTAAGGTTTAAGTTTTTGGGAAATAGTTAGACAACTATTTCGTGTTTATATTTTTGTAAGTACTTGGTAATTATTCTCCTTCCCAAGGATGGGGGATCTATTACATGCGTGTTCATAACATTCGAAATACATTATTAAGCCTCACTTAATATATTTTATTTCTTACTTCAAAATATAATCATTTTTCCCAAAAATATTATATTTTATTTCATACAATTTTCCAAAATAATATTCTTCGACAAATACGCGTTCGTTGGTATTTTCTAAATTGCGTAAGTTACGGATAAAGATCGGGTGGTAATAATTATACCGTTGTAACTCATTATTTATTGTGAAGGCGTTCGTATTATTTTGGAATCGTTAACATTCGGTAATATTATTTTTACCCTAAAAATAATATTTGTATAGTTCACAAAATAATCATAAAAATATCACAAGTGTTGTTATGAAAAATATATATATATATATCAAATATATATTTATCAAGTTTTATTTTGTGAAAATCCCACCTCCGATGTTTCGTAAATAAAGTCGTGGCGAAACTTACGTTTTGAAAACAAGTCAAAATAGATTTACAACACTTGTAGTGAAAATATTCCCAAGTGTTAGGTTTTTAGAAAAATTTCGCCAGAGTTTCCCCTGTAACTGGAGGTGGCCACGCTTTCAAGCATATCATTTTTCTTTTAAAATTCAAATCAACAATTTTCTCAATCAACTATAAACAATATTCAAACCATCAAACTAGTCAAAAATAGATGTAATTCGCAAAAATGCATGAACTTGTGGTTTATCTAAAATATTAAGTAAATCTCATTACTTTTAGTGGATCTTTGTATAAATCCATCTGGTTTCGTAAAAGTCTTGTTTTTAATGAAATTCCATCTTTACAACTTCTAGTAAAATTTGACAAAACTAGTTCCTTGTCGAAAATTAGTGTTACACAAGTGTTTACACACTTGTGTGTTTACAAAAAAATCATTCTTGTTCGTGTAAGATCCGGTTTTAGAAAATAAGATTTCCTTGACACTTGGTCCTTTGAAAATACCACTTGTAGATCCGTAGATCTACTAGTTTTAAAAACTATTTCATAAGTAATATTGATTTTACACAAGTTCATGTTTAGTGTGTGGTAGAGTTTCATCATTTAACCCTTTGTACACTTAAACAAACTCTATGCCATGATTCTTGATCATGACTAATCCGGGTTAGATGATGATCCGAGCTACCACATCATAGATCGGCACTAAATAATCACACAAAACAAATCTTACAAGATTTACACAACCCTTGTGCTATTAACCAACATTTTTAACATTTTAGTAGACTTTTAACATATCATCTTGCATGTTCTTGAGTTTCAACTGTTATATTTCCTTTTAACCACTTTAGAATAGATCGAGAGTGTGTTTCAAGCAACTTACTACTAGCTCGAGGCTAGGGAAGAATCTAGTCGAAGAATGAGTGGATAAAAGCAATAGGGTGAGGTCCTTCGCGTTCCGAATGCACCAAGCTCCCTCGTATGTGATCCTTAACACTTGTATACCCTTGGAATGTCTTGAATGAAATCGAAAAAAATGATGGATGGTATTGGGGAGTTCGGCCGAGAGCTTAAGGAGGGGGAGAGAGAGATATGTGTTGGTTAGTTAAGTGGTGAAATGAATGGTGGGTTAAGATAGTTACTTATAGACAAAATCCTTCAAGATTAACCATTGGTTCTAATGCTTGCTAGATATTAAACATATGAGATTTAAATAATCAACAAAGTACAATGTGTCACCATATGGTGACCGAGTTCGTTGGGGGGGGGGGTCTATGGTTCCATTTCAACTAGATAGTTAGACCTTAGTTAAATAATTAGGAGGTTAAACCATTTACTAGTATGTTATGCATTGCAGCGGGTGTTAGGGTATTCGGGGACCCTAACTGGCTCAGAAAAGAAAAACAGTGTTGATGGCAATATTTTTATGTTCCGGACAAAGTCCGGTTGTTTGGTTGGATAGTGATCCGTTTAAGTGCTTAACAAAGCTTTAAAGTGTCGTTATTATTATCTTCAGTGACACAACTTATTCCCGACACATTAGAAGGTGTCTAGTAATATTTTTCCCATGTTTTGGCACTTTATTAGGTAGCTTAATGCTGAATTTTAATTAAAGTGCTGAATTTTGTACTTAAGGTATGTTTTAGGCACATCCGGTCACTGTAATCTCATTCCTAGTGACGCAGTTCTACAACCCTTATATCCCTACACTTTCTATTAGTGTAGTAAACTATCTCTGGTTCTTACAGGCCTTAGAGGCAGTGCCTGCCTGGTGCTAGTTATGACAGCACATTTAATAGGTTATCCGTTCATTGTGCTACTGTGCGTTTGGTGCATCGAGGTTGTCACAAACGTGCTGTAAGCAAAACATGGAGTGTCAGCAAGTAAAGTATGATGCGAGTAAGTACATGTATCAGCATTCAAGTAGCAGTTTATCCACAACTTCAAGTAAGCACAGTAATTAAGCAGTAATTAATTATTAATTAAGTCGTACGGATACCTGGTTTAGTGAGGGTTGTCACATTCTCCCCCCGTTAAAGAAATTTCGTCCCCGAAATTTGTACTACCTTATCTCCTTTTGGTCACGTCACACATGGATACATAATTAATATCGAGGTAGATAGTCATCAAACCGAATCAACCCTTACTCACGCTTGGGGGGGTCCAAGAATACTTAACAATCCGTACCCTAGGGTTAAGAAGGTGGGTGCTCATAGCAGTTGATGTTAGAAGTACAAAACGTACTTTACGTAGCCTAATGTATTCCAGCTAGCAGGGGGTCCACAAGAGAGGAGTTTCAACTAATAAGATCCTTAAATGTCTGATCGCAGTATCCCAGCGAGTTTTCACGAAACATAGCACCCTCTATACAATTTCAGAAATTTTCAACTCGATGAAATGGTAAGGTGATCTGTCAACTCCCGAGTAGACGAGTGGCAAGGTTCAGTGCGTTTGAACCTTTTGAACTGTGAGGATACACTGAATGAATACAGACGAATCTGGTGTATTCTTGCTTTGAATTGTAGTTGCATCAGGAATATTTAAATGACAAGTCAACAAAAGTTTATGTATTTTGCGTGGAACAGTTGACCATGATTAGCACAAGCTGCAAGTTGGTAATGACACCACAAGGTATCGCAACGACAAGATTCGAAATAGCGGTGACTGAACAAAATTACCGAGTTTGAAACCAGATGAAGGTGTACCGAAACAAGCCGGAAGGTGAAACTAAGTACTGCAAGGCAATTGATTGGTAATGAAAGAATCGTTAGGGGGTACACCATGATATGAAATGAATTTATGTACCTTTGACTCAGCACGCAAGTGTGTTGAGAGTGATTTAATTGTGATAAAGAAACGGATTTAGGGCAAGTTGTCAAATGATCAATTAAATCCGTATACGAAGTGAGTAGTCAAATAAGCGCAGGCTTCTGTTCTGTGAAAGTATCACTGTTAAGGTATCGAAATCTATCAACGATTTAGTGGAGTCTTAGACCAAATAAGTCTACTATGACCCGAAACAAAAGAATCTGTGCCACAGTATTAGAATATGATGCTCTCAATGCATCATATGGCGTCTCAAATTAAGCATGTGAACTGGATAAGTTCAAGCAGTTGAACCTAGTTTCAACGTAACCAAACAATAAACGTACATGTCAACAAGGAAATCTTGACATGATAGCAAACATGTAACTTGAAAGAAGGTAGTTCCAATAAGTGTGTTGACTTGATAACAAAAGAGTGAACAATGACAAAAATGTAGGTCATTCGAATCTCAACTAGTAATTAGATTTGACAACGTAATATCTGAACATTCATGAAACGTTTATTCGAAATGAAACCACATGCGTAGCAAATGGTGCATGGGTTACATATAGGTTTTCAAGTGATGAAGTGATGCGTTCTTACCAAAACGAAGAAGTGGCCAAATATACGAAGCAAACGTGCGTTCGCTCTCAGCGAAGGAAAACAACATGATGCAACTACTTGAGGGGAGTAGAAATGCAAATTTCTACTTGTTAGAAGTGAAAGTGAAGGCTTCAACGGAAGAAAATTTAAGTACTTTCGGGTTCGTTAGCTGCAATGACAAGTTGGTCAAGTTAATGGTGTTTGATTGAGTTGACAGATATGGTTCCTAGATGTAAGGCTTCTAGTTTCTCTAGATTCCGCACTTCGTGTGGATCTGGTTAATACATTGTGTAGGAAGCAGCATTTTGTTTACGTCTAAGCACAATCATTGTCCCACAATTTTACCTTGGTATACTCCCTGAGTTGCTCTGCTAACGATGTTCGATCGTCGATCAGTCGTGTAGTAGTAGTTGAATCATCATAGTCGCTCGCGTAAGAAGTCCGCTAATTTTTAGCAAGAGTTACTGACTCTGGTGGGTTAGTTCGTTCGGTTCCTGGTAGCTGACGCTTACTTGAAACTCATCATCCCCCTTTTTGACGAGCAGTTATGGGGTCTTCCCCAACAGGGGATTTTTGGTCTGTTATCTTCCTTCTCCATCCACTTCTGAAGCTTCACTGTCAATCCTTGCGTTCCCGAAGATGTAAGTCGTTGAGGGGTATTGACTGCAGGTGCGACGCCGGGAATTTATCTGATGCGAACATGATTAGCCGTGGGAGAGAACATTATGGCAAACCCTCGGGGAAGACCTTAGGGCAATTTGTTGTAATAAGAAGATCTCTGTGCTTAGTTCTTTGGCTCCTCCTGTCCGTTGACTCATCGGTCACGATTGCTTCGTCGTTCGACTCCGGGATGCGGATAACGATTCTCCGCTTGGTTGCTCGACCACGGTTTCATCCTAGCTACTATGACGAGGTCGTTTATTAACCAGCCTCAATAAGAGTGGGTTGTCTAACTTATTCTCTACTAAGCTAAGTAGATTCCTAATTCCATGAGATGCGGGGCTATGGTCGGCACTGGTATCAAATAACATGAATGAAAAATTTTGCGTTGGTAAAGAACGTACCAGCGACCATATCTGGGTCCTGGCATGCTTTACTAGCTTCGGTGTTGGATGTTCCTTCATGGTCTTGGTTAATCTCCCTTGGGCAATCCTTCCCAAGCTGCCCCTTACCATCGCTGTTACAACCTTCCTTTCCCCTTTTCGTCCCCTGCCAACACGTTTCCCTGTCATGTCCCCTTTTACCACAGTTGTCACACTTCCTATTACCGCATTTCCCGTTATGATGGCGCTGGCATACTTCACACTTAGGTAGATTGCCCAGGTACATCTTTCCCTTTTTGGCCTTTTTCTTTTCATTTGCCTGATCACCTCCCTGAAATTCACCGAGCTTCCTTTTGTTCTTCCCAGATGTCTCCACTGGTGTTTCCTTTTTCTCGTCCGGGATCGAAAGTTTCACCAGCCTAAGTGCTTCCTTAGCGAGCTCCAGTCCTATCACATGGGCAATCACGGGTGATGGTGGCGTTGATACCATCATCAAGCTCAAGGCTTGAGGTGTCAGTTCCCAAATGGATTGCTCCATTTTCTTCAACACGGGTTGCGCTAGGTACGGAATGACCCGCGACAAATCGTAAAGCCTTCGTACGTGCTTCACCACATCTGGACCTTCCTTCTGTAGTTCCCAGAATTCTAATTCCAGCCTTTGGATATCAATCTGTGAACAATACTCCTTCCGCATTATTTCTTTCAGCTCGCTCCACGACATCGCATATGCTACAGCCTCGCCCAATTCTCGAACCTTACGGTCCCACCATAACAGAGCTCCATCTTGTAGCAATCCGAAAACGTACGGGACTTGCTGCTCTGGCGTGCAACCACTCATTCGCACAATGGCATCCACATTCTCAGCCCATTTTACAAAAGCTATGGCACCTTCCGTACCACCGAAATTCAGGGGTTTGCATTCTAGAAATTGCTGGTAGGTACAGCCTGTATTCAAGAAATTACCATCACAAAAGGTATTAGCAAGGCACTTTGGGGACTTTCCAAACGTGTCGTAATGTGTCTTAGATGACTTAAACATTACCGTTAGGTAGGTTTCTCCCTGAGGCACCTTCGCCATGTTTGTAGCGAAGAACCTTGTGCCGAGCTCTGACTTGAGAGGCGTGCGCTAACCATTCTGCCTCAGTCAGTCGGGTGATCTCTTGATGCGACATCTTCTAGGAAGAAGTTCATGTTAGTTAGGTCTCTTCTATTCAGGGAACGTAAATAGTTGTTTGGAACACATGTATCGCACATATTTACGTCATCATATTACACATCACGCAATTCATCAAGCAAGTAACTGGAATCATGTTTCCCGCAAGTATAACAAACAAACACGTGTTTCTCAGCCATAGCACATTCGTGTTATATTGGTATCACGTCTTATGATTAGGTTTTCATTAAATGGGTAAGCACATTGCATCAAAATCATAACATTCGTACGTAATTTTGAGGGTTTCGTTTAATGAGAGTATAGCAACTAAACATGTAGTGTTAAAAATTTTAGTACGCACATAAGCGTTACTGATAGCATTTGGCAATGACATGGCGACTGAGCTTTCGTTGGTCATTGGCCATAGTGTTTTAGTGCATGCTTAATGGCAATTGATTCCCATCGTTTTCCGGCTACAATTTCGTCGTCTTACAAAAGGTATCGCATTATCAGGGTCACCGGGTCTCCCTACCCTTGCCCAACAAGTATATCCGCATATCTAAATTACGTAGTCAGACGTGGTCTTCACCAATTTCCACAATCTTGGGGTCTCTACCCAATCACAACGCAGTCTGCGTTATCCAGACACCAACATTTCTGGTGACTAAGGTGGGGAGGAAAGAAAAGTAAACTGTCGACATGCTTGAATTCCTCCGCGAGCTTGTATATTCCTCGAAGTGGTCAACTGATTTGCCGCTTAATGGTAAAAGGAACGAGTATCGAGATCCTGAGGACGGTGAAATTTCAGAGGTCAAGAGCATAAAAGGGATCCTGGTGTATGTGGCGGATCAAGGCATGCTGGTGGAGGGCGTGGTGTTTACTTAAAGTTTTCAGACAATATGCTGTCTTGTGATGTAGACACTTAACTCATGTTTTTGGTTATGTAACGTTTTGCATTTGACGTTGCTCTTTGTGGTGTCAGCTCAAGCTTCCACGTTTCGCGACTCATATCCTTAATTGTAGTTGATGTTACAGGAGTAACTTATCCTGTGTGTGGTTTTCCTAATGCGAGGAATGGTGAGGGTTTATAGTTAGCATAGTGCGTTTATAGGGACCATCAAATCGGCTTATCGAGCGTTGTAGAGGTGAATATAGCAAGCGGTGCGGCCTGGAGCATCTCTACTAGGCGCGGGTATGTCCAGACAGAAAGTGTTAGGCACGATGGCGCACGGGCGTCGATCTTCACAAGGGAAAACGAACCTCTCCACAAATGAGGGGGTTGTCTGATGCAGTTAGATGTAAGCGGTGCAACGTCTGGCAGACAAAAAGAAACAGGATCGTGTCCACGTAAAGGTGTAGGTCCAGCAGGCGCAACATCAAGCTGACAAAAATGGTGTAGTAGCTGGTTCAAGTGCAGGCTCCGGGTCATGTAACGGTGTGGAGGACATCAGCGGTGAGTGTGGGTAACAAAGGTGCATCCATAGGAACTGGAACAGGGGCTGAAACAGGGGCCGCAAGAGAGCGTCACAGGAAACTCGAAAGGTGGGTAACCATTGTCATCGTCTATCCACCCATTTCTGGTGTGCGCGTATCGAGGATCAACTTGGGTCGCAAGAGGCGCATGATCAAACTGTACAGGCACAGGGTCAGGGTGGGGTGCAACAAGAGGGTCAGCAAGTATATTAGCGATAAGTGGGGGATCAACATGATCAGCAGCAATAACATGGTCACCTTCCAGTAGTGGTGCATCAGCAGGGTGATCATCAATGGGTAGGTCAGCAATCACAGGGTCAATGGGCATGCCAGCATGAACAGGGTCATGCTCAAACACTGGGTCAGGAGCAGCTACTGGCACAAAGGCCATGGCAGGCTCGGGATCAATGAACTCCATATCAAAATCTGCATGATCAGCGAATGCATGGTCAACTGGGCCTACTGGGTCAACCATAGGCTGATCCAAGTGGATGAACTCTATTTCCTGGTCCGGGTCAAATCTAGGGGGAAAAACAGGGTCTGAATCCTCATCGAGGTCGTGATCGAAAGCAAATCTAGGAGCAGAGACAGCAGATGATGCCCTGTCAGGATCTGAACCGTGTGAATAGTGTTGTGCGCTCCGAGTGTGTGACGGTGCGGAGGCCACAGACTCGAAGGAGTCTGGAGCGGGTGAGTGTGCAGGTGACTCCTCAGCTGGAACATCTGCGAGTAACAAAAGACTACCGTCAGCTAAAAGGGCCTCGCCCTTAACATCGTCCTCCAGGGGCTCATCATCAAACGGATCGACGTCCTCGTCAGCGTCGGCGTCGAGGAGCCCATCGTAAGCAGGATAAACGGCCAAAGGTATGGGAGCAGGGATCTCTACGGGTGGTAGGTACCCAGCAAAAGGACCATTAGCGGGCTCATCGACAGCGTCGGGTAGCGCAAAGGGCTGAAAGTCATCCTCGTCTGTGCTGGTAACATCTGATGTGTGGACCTCGTGCTCTGAAGACTCTAAGTCGTCTGATACTATGGGTCTAGGGTCCGTGGTGTCCGAATCACCTGTGTCGGACGAGTATATGGTGTCTGTAACTCAAACACAAATATGTACAAATAATCAATCATATAATCAGATAAGCACATTAGTCACCAAGTAAGCAATCAAATAATTCTCCTAGTCCCACTAGCCTCCCAGCCTCTCAGACTGCTCTTCCTAGTCCCACTAGCCAAATTTTCCCAGCCTTTCAGACTGCTCTTCCTAGTCCCACTAGCCAAATTCTCCCAGCCTCTCAGACTGCTCTTCCTAGTCCCACTAGCCTATTCTCCCAGCCTCTCAGACTGCTCTTCCAAGTCCCACTAGCCAACTACCTCGGTATCCTAGACCGAGCCTCGATCTTCCAGACCGAGCCTCAGCCTCCCAGACTGAGCCTATAAATAATAAATAAATGTGCTCAACATTTGTTTGTAAAAAGTTTTGGATCTGGACTTAAGTGGTATGCAGTGTAAAACTGTTTTCGTGAGAGCCCTAGTGATCATAGTCTAGACTCGAGAAGGAATCCTAGTTCGCTTTGATCAGAGCTCTGATACCAAGCTGTCACACCCTGGCTTTGCGGAAGCGTGGTTAATTTGGTGTGACTTCTTAATACCATAGCTTAATCATAACAAAGCTATATGAAATAAAAATCATGCAAGATCATCCATTGAATTAAGTTTTAAAACATAAGTAACACAATCATTGTCTTAAGGCGTTAACTCATGCGATAGACACTACAACCTGATAACATAAAAAGAAACGTTGTTTGAAAAGACACAACACCAACATGAAATAAATGCAGTTTAAGGACTGTGACTCGTCCAGGAAAAAGCCACATCTCCTAAACTTGGATGACCTCATAACCCTTATGCAGCGGGAAAACGTAGCATACCATGCCAGATCCTTAATTACCTGAAATACATGTAAGTTGGAAAAATCAACAAAAATTGTTGAGCAAGTTCATGTGTAGTGAGTAAGTAAAACCTTTGTAAGTATGAAATCCTGGTATGTAGCAAATAAGGAAAAAGAGATCACCAATGGTTTGCAAAGCCATTGATATGTGTGAAGTGCAAGTAGGAAGACTCAAACCTAGCAGATTTATGCGTTGGGTACAAAGTCACCCCGAGGTCCGTACTGTTTGGGCCTGGGGCTGGGCTCGCTACACCCAGATAGATCTACCGCTCCTGCCCCTCGGTCCTACTATGAGGATTAATAGTCCCAAGTTTCCGCCTACCCACTCACATGATCTAAATAATAACCCTCCTTATGCTAACCATACCATGTAAGAAATATTCGTAATCATAGTAACATGTATTTCACCCCCGCAGTTTAGAAAACTGAAAACAGTTAAGAGAAAAGGGGGACATGAACTCACAGTGGTGCGTCTCTACCAAGTATATCTCCTGATCAAGCAGCTGTGCGACGACCTACACGTACTAAGTCTATTAGACGGACGGCCGTGCCTTAGCTTAAGGTTTAAGTTTTTGGGAAATAGTTAGACAACTATTTCGTGTTTATATTTTTGTAAGTACTTGGTAATTATTCTCCTTCCCAAGGATGGGGGATCTATTACATGCGTGTTCGTAACATTCGAAATACATTATTAAGCCTCACTTAATATATTTTATTTCTTACTTCAAAATATAATCATTTTTCCCAAAAATATTATATTTTATTTCATACAATTTTCCAAAATAATATTCTTCGACAAATACGCGTTCGTTGGTATTTTCTAAATTGCGTAAGTTACGGATAAAGATCGGGTGGTAATAATTATACCGTTGTAACTCATTATTTATTGTGAAGGCGTTCGTATTATTTTGGAATCGTTAACATTCGGTAATATTATTTTTACCCTAAAAATCATATTTGTATAGTTCACAAAATAATCATAAAAATCTCACAAGTGTTGTTATGAAAAATATATATATATATATATATATATATATATATATATCAAATATATATTTATCAAGTTTTATTTTGTGAAAATCCCACCTCCGATGTTTCGTAAATAAAGTCGTGGCGAAACTTACGTTTTGAAAACAAGTCAAAATAGATTTACAACACTTGTAGTGAAAATATTCCCAAGTGTTAGGTTTTTAGAAAAATTTCGCCAGAGTTTCCCCTGTAACTGGAGGTGGCCACGCTTTCAAGCGTATCATTTTTCTTTTAAAATTCAAATCAACAATTTTCTCAATCAACTATAAACAATATTCAAACCATCAAACTAGTCAAAAATAGATGTAATTCGCAAAAAATGCATGAACTTGTGGTTTATCTAAAATATGAAGTAAATCTCATTACTTTTAGTGGATCTTTGTATAAATCCATCCGGTTTCGTAAAAGTCTTGTTTTTAATGAAATTCCATCTTTACAACTTCTAGTAAAATTTGACAAAACTAGTTCCTTGTCGAAAATTAGTGTTACACAAGTGTTTACACACTTGTGTGTTTACAAAAAAATCATTCTTGTTCGTGTAAGATCCGGTTTTAGAAAATAAAATTTCCTTGACACTTGGTCCTTTGAAAATACCGCTTGTAGATCCGTAGATCTACTAGTTTTAAACACTATTTCATAAGTAATATTGATTTTACACAAGTTCATGTTTAGTGTGTGGTAGAGTTTCATCATTTAACCCTTTGTACACTTAAACAAACTCTATGCCATGATTCTTGATCATGACTAATCCGGGTTAGATGATGATCCGAGCTACCACATCATAGATCGGCACTAAATAATCACACAAAACAAATCTTACAAGATTTACACAACCCTTGTGCTATTAACCAACATTTTTAACATTTTAGTAGACTTTTAACATATCATCTTGCATGTTCTTGAGTTTCAACCGTTATATTTCCTTTTAACCACTTTAGAATAGATCGAGAGTGTGTTTCAAGCAACTTACTACTAGCTCGAGGCTAGGGAAGAATCTAGTCGAAGAATGAGTGGATAAAAGCAATAGGGTGAGGTCCTTCGCGTTCCGAATGCACCAAGCTCCCTCGTATGTGATCCTTAACACTTGTATACCCTTGGAATGTCTTGAATGAAATCGAAAAAAATGATGGATGGTATAGGGGAGTTCGGCCGAGAGCTTAAGGAGAGGGAGAGAGAGTTATGTGTTGGTTAGTTAAGTGGTGAAATGAATGGTGGGTTAAGATAGTTACTTATAGACAAAATCCTTCAAAATTAACCATTGGTTCTAATGCTTGCTAGATATTAAACATATGAGATTTAAATAATCAACAATGTACAATGTGTCACCATATGGTGACCGAGTTCGGTTTGGGGGGGGGGGTCTATGGTTCCATTTCAACTAGATAGTTAGACCTTAGTTAAATAATTAGGAGGTTAAACCATTCACTAGTATGTTATGCATTGCAGCGGGTGTTAGGGTATTCGGGGACCCTAACTGGCTCAGAAAAGAAAAACAGTGTTGATGGCAATATTTTTATGTTCCGGATAACGTCCGGTTGTTTGGTTGGATAGTGATCCGTTTAAGTGCTTAACAAAGCTTTAAAGTGTCGTTATTATTATCTTCAGTGACACAGCTTATTCCCGACACATTGGAAGGTGTCTAGTAATATTTTTCCCATGTTTTGGCACTTTATTAGGTAGCTTAATGCTGAATTTTAATTAAAGTGCTGAATTTTGTACTTAAGGTATGTTTTAGGCACATCCGGTCACTGTAATCTCATTCCTAGTGACGCAGTTCTACAACCCTTATATCCCTACACTTTCTATTAGTGTAGTAAACTATCTCTGGTTCTTACAGGCCTTAGAGGCAGTGCCTGCCTGGTGCTAGTTATGACAGCACGTTTAATAGGTTATCCGTTCATTGTGCTACTGTGCGTTTGGTGCATCGAGGTTGTCACAAAGGTGCTGTAAGCTAAACATGGAGTGTCAGCAAGTAAAGTATGATGCGAGTAAGTACATGTATCAGCATTCAAGTAGCAGTTTATCCACAACTTCAAGTAAGCACAGTAATTAAGCAGTAATTAATTATTAATTAAGTCGTACGGATACCTGGTTTAGTGAGGGTTGTCACATCCGATTCTAGTTTGCACTCCATCTCAGATTCCTTTGAGTTTGTGACGTCCTCAGCTTTACAGGCGGTCGGATTACAGCATTACGCTACTGATTCTGATGATGATACGACTATGTCTGCTGCACCATCTCCTCCACACGACCCCGACCCCCGAGCCTAGTCCTGAGCCAGATTTTGTTCCTGTCGATCAGCCTGATGTTGCACCTGCGGATCCCGAGCCGATACCTGAGCCTGACCATGTTCCTTTTGGTTTACCAGACATTACACCCCTTATTCCTGACCCATTTCCTTCACTTGTTGACCCTCTAGTTGTTGAGCCATTTATTCCTCCACCCGCACCCGCTAATGTTGCTCCTCTCCCTTCTGTAGAGTCCGATGTCCATCGCACTAACTTGCCTATCGTTTTCTTACAGGACATCCCTGCACCCCGTCCAGGGGAAGCTACTTTAGGCCAGCACCTGCGTGACAATCATTTTGCTGCAACAGCTTTTCCTCAGATCCCTTATGCTACACCTTTTGCTCCTTTCACTTCTTCACCACTTGATGAGCCTTTCCAATGGTTCCCACCGTATTCTATGCCGATTTCAGATCCCAATCATCCCTCCCATTTTGTTGGCTATACATAGGATGAGTTGCTTCTCTCACTTCAGCTTCAGTTTGAGTTTATGAGTCCCAGAATTTTGGAGCTTGAGCTGACACCGCGTCCTCTACCATGTCCTTGCCAGCCTACTTTTGTTCCCCCTCGTTCATCACCGTCTCCTTTTGTACATCCACCTGCACCTCTTACTACTTTTCCAGAGTTTGATGCTCGATTCCTTACTGTCAAGCAGCAGATCAGTTACTTGCTTCGTCATATTTGTAAGCTCGAGGAGGAGCTCGCACATATTCTCAGTTTGCTCTTCCTCCCTCCTCCACCTCCGCCATTAGTACAGTAGGTTTTTGGTCTTATGCAGATTGCATTACTTTTGGTGAGAGCACCACTATTGAGCCGAGATTTTGAAGACTTTTGAAGACCACCTTTTGACTAGGTGATTTTTGAACATTAACAGACTTATTAGATAAGGGTAGTGTGACCCTATGTCCCTTTTGATGTGATACACTTTGTAAACAATGTAACTGTGGTTGGTAATTAATGAAAGCTCAATCGTCATGTTCTCACTAAACACATTGTAGGATTTCTTGCTTATGTTATGATTGTGTTGCTGGATGATTGTCTGATATAATGATTGATTATATATATATATATATATATATGTGTGTGTGTGTGTGTGTACATACGACCTTTAGACAATTACTTATTTACTTAACGTATAAGACCTGACTTATCCGATCTTCTTCTTAGAAGATGCCTCCTCGAAGGAACACTCAGTTGCCCACGACCGAGGCAGAATTACAGGAATGCATCTCGCAGGCAATCGCACAACATGAGGCCCTTCGCTCCGAAAACAGCAGAGGCACCTCATGGAATAACCCACCTAACGGTAATGTTTAAGTAACTTAAGACACATTACAATACGTTTGTACATTTCCAAGTGCGATTTGCTAGCGCTTCCTGTGAATGATGTTGCTTGAGTGCAGGCTATACTTACAAGCAGTTTTTGGACTGCAAGCCTCTGAACTTCGACGGAACTGGAGGAGCCGTAGCTTTTGTGAGATGGATCGAGAACAAGGATTCTGTTTTGCGAATGAGCAGATGTACTCCAGAGCAAAAAGTCACATACATTTCTGGATTGTTTCAAGATGGGGCTCTGTCATGGTGGAACCTTCAGGTTCAGACGTTGGGCGAGGCTGCTACGTATCCTTTGACATGGAATGAGCTGAAAGAATTGATGCGTAGGAAGTATTTTTCTCAGGTAGAAATCCAAAAGCTGGAAATTGAATTTTGGAACCTGAAGATGGAAGGTCCAAACGTGGCAGAATATGTGCAGAGACTTCATGACTTGTCGCGAGTTGTTCCATATCTGGTGGAACCAGAGTTTAAGAGGATAGAATGATTCTTCTGGGGATTGTCGCCTCAGATTCTGAGCTTGATGACAGCATCAAAGCCTCCAACAATTATCGATGCGATTGACTTAAGTGTGGCGCTCACTAGAGAAGCGATTAGATTAGGAAAAATTTCAACCTCTGAAGAGAAGAAGGAGACTCATGCGAAGTCATCTGGGAAGAACAAAAGAAAGTCTTCAAAACTAAATATAGGCACCCAAGCCAGTTATGAAAGCTCTAAAGCAAACAAAAGAAGGGTAGTGGACCCGCCTCGGGGCATGCAAGCTTATGGAACCACCAATAAGGCCGGTGGTAAGGTTTACTTGGGGACTAAGCCGAGATGTGATGAGTGCAAATTTCACCACGAAGGTCGATGTCTCAGGCCTTGGTGCGATAGGTGTGGAAAGGAAGGACACAGTACGGATGCGTGTTGGGCGAAGTATCCCAAACAAGGAGGAAATGATGACGGCAACCAAGACGGAAACTGTAATGGTAGAGTTCCAGGTTGCTTCAAATGTGGGGACGTGGGACACTTCTGGAAAGATTTCCCAAAGAATAACCAAGCCCGCAGAAGATTGTTCAACATTGGAGCAAGGGAAGCTCGCCAGGTTCCGAACGTAGTCACTGGTACGTTCCTTATTAATCAACACTTTTCAACTTTGCTATTTGATACCGATGCCGACTATAGCTTCATATCCCTAGAGTTTAAGAATATACTTGGTTTAGTGGCAAGTAAGTTAGATATTCCGTACTGGATAGAACTAGCTAATGGGAAGCTGGTGGAAGCCAACGAAGTGATGAGAGGCTGTGTGTTAGAGCTTGAAGAGCGTGAGTTCTCGATAGATCTTCTGCCAGTTGAGTTGGGAAGCTTCGATGTAGTGGTTGGGATGGATTGGTTGTCAAGTAATCGAGCTGAGATTGTATGCCATGAGAAGATTATCCGCATCCCGATGGCGAATGAAGAGTTGATCGTGATTCATGGGGAGAAGCAGGATACGCCCTTATGGATTATTAGTTGTTTGAAGGCACAGAAGTTTAGCGTAAAGGATGTATTGCCTTTTTGGCTCATGTCATGGACAAAGAGGCCAAAGATCCAAAGCTCGAAGATATCCCTGTGGTAAGGGAATATCCCGAAGTCTTCCTCGAAGACTTGCCAGGATTACATCCTCAACGACAAGTCGAATTCCACAATTGACTTGGTTCCGGGCGCCGTGCCTGTAGCCAATGCACCTTATCGACCTGCGCCTTCAAAGATGCAAGAGTTGGCAGCGCAGCTTCAGGAGTTGTTAGATAAGGGATTTATAAGACCAAGCTTCTCGCCTTCGGGAGCTCCAATACTGTTCGCCAAGAAGAAGGACGGTAGTTTTCGAATGTGTATCGACTACCGGGAGCTGAGCAAGCTAACCAACAAGAATCGGTATCCCTTGCCGAGCATTAATGATTTATTCGACCAACTGCAAGGATCGAACTACTATTCCAGGATCGATCTTCGATCGGGTTATCGCCAGCTGCGGATTCAGGAAGAAAGTATACCGAAGAATAGTGAGTCAAAAATTTGTTTTAAACATACACTAATATTGTGTTTTATACACGGTATGCAAAACAGTTATACACAAAATACAAAACTTTGAGACTCTAGGAGACATGTACTTAGGACCTTCGGGAACTTATGTCGAAGCTCATTAAAGGTTACCACTTAGGAACCACGTCTTTTAATTCGGGAAAACACCATTAATCTGTCGTGTATGCTATTTTAGTTAACCGAACAGGTGAAGTACTCGAATTTCTTTTATTGAAATTTCCACTTTTGCATCTAGCGAGTAGATTTTTACCTCTCTGCTCCTCCTAATGGTAGTTGAATCGCGACAATTTTCTTCATTAGAGCGAACACTCGTTTGCTTCGGTACTTGATCATTTCATATGTTACACATGCATCGTTTGTTACGCATGTGGCTTCCCTTCTAATGATCGTTTTCATCAAAGTTACCAATATCATTTCGCTATATTCAGTTATTGCCTTGTGTCTCGGATAATCAACATTATTTTAAGTATCAGCCCCTTGATACTGAGTAAACAAAACCTTCTTGAAATTTCTTTTCTTTTCAGTTACATACATGGTCTATCCTTGTAACCATGCAGAAATTCCCTTGTCGATACATACGTTTATTGTCGGATTGCGATGAAACCAAGTTCAATTGCTTGAACTTGTCCATTTCGCATATTCAATTCAAGACACCATATGATGTATTGTAACCATCATATTCAAATTCATTTTAGCAAGTGTTTCTTTTGTTCTGAGTCATAGTAGACTTGTTCGGTCTGCGACTTCCTTAAATCGTTTGTTGGTTTCGACACCTTGTGGTGACGCTTTCACTAAATTGAAGCTTGCGCTAATCTCGTTTACGCATCTCATACACGGATTTAATTGTTTATTTATTGACTTGCTGTAAATCCGTTCTGTTTTACCACGATTAAAGCAGTCCTAAAACAATCGTGTGTTAAGACAATGGTACATAAATTCATTTTATATTCTAGTGTACCTCCTAAACGGTTCTTTCATTATCGATCGAATGCCTTGCGATATTTATTACTATGTCATCTTCGGTCGAAAAAAGTGGTTCCTTGATGTCCCATATTCAATTGAAAACCCTATGATGTTGTTTAAATCAAATCTTCAAATTTTCTTCAATGCGCTTCCATTTGATTTCAAACACGGTGAACTTGTTTGGTCACCGCTATTTTGCCAAAACCCATAAATGAAGAAGCTCTCCTAGAGAGTCATTCAAATGTGCAAAATGCATAATTCGTACCAAAAATGGTATTTGTCATAGCCCTCGTTAGATATTTTGGTCTCTTTGCTATACGGAAGTACTGACCTGATCACTAATTATCTAAACGTTGAAATTCAAAATGGATGAATTCACTATACTCACCTACTACGATGAATCTTTGTGCATACCTTGATCACGGGGGTACATCCTGAAGTGGGACACACTAGTATATCAGTAATAATATTACCTTAACGTATCATACGGTAATGGAACTTGAAATGTTCATGGATTTTGTTTAAGTGGACAAGCATACTGGTAATCGTCTTGGACAACTTTTCATGAAAAATTATAAAAAGAATTATCTAATAGTGTGAAAACAGTTTGATTGTGCTGATATGATCTTCTTACCCGTGATTCTCACAAAAACAGAGTGTTTATTGCTTTTGTTATTTACTTGATTTCAGAATATATAAAAAATCCAAAAAATAGTGTCTTTTTCTGTTAAAATTCTTATCGTATGAAAATTGTTATTCTTGGAGGAATTGTTACCGATAGGAGGAGACGGTGTTAGAGAGTGAGTTCAAAATTTTATATCATACAGGATATTGTGTGTTGGACAAAAGTTTTGCGTGTTGGTGATGAATTGAGAATGCTTAATCTATGATATAATCTCTTGAATAATAATAATTTATTTAACTTTGTTGAAAAATTCTTATGGTTTCTCGAGATGTTTGTTTTATAGTATACAGATTGAAGCAGTATGTTGCTGAGAAGTTGTTGTGTTGAGGATATGAGAGTTTGATTGGATGCATGGTAGAACCTCCTTTCTACATTGCAATCAAGTTGAAGAGTTTCAAGAGCTATGCAAATGCTAAAATGGAGTTTACTCAAGTTCTAACGTTTTGAAGATTTGGTGATTGGATGCATCAGCTTAGGGGGAGTCTGTTGCTGACAGAAGCTGTTAAAGCTGAAGCTATCCAAAGACCAAAGACAGTGCAAGATTACATGAAGAATGCAAGATAACTGAAGACAAAGTTATTTTATGAACCTATTGTTAAGGGGGAGTTTGTTGGTGCATATTTGTGTCAACAGCTTAGATTTGGTCTTTGGATATCTTGTAATTAGTAAAACGATAAACGGTTCGCGGGTTTAGCTTTGTAATAGTGAAATAATAGAGTTTGGGCTAAACAAAACCCACATTGAGTCAAGGGGGGACGAATTGGGCTTTGCCCATGTAGGAAACCCTAGCCTATGTTGCAACCTTGTGTTATATAAACAAGGCTTTGCATTAGGGTTTAGGTTAATCAGCCAAAACAACTTTTGAGAGGAAATTCGTGAGAGCATTAGAGGCTTGGACAAATTAGGGTTTTGATTGATTGTAATACTCGTGTTTGATAATCAATAAAAACACGGTTGATAGTAATTTCTGTTTCTACTCGTTTCTATGATATTCTGATCTAGAGGACTCCACACTCTAGATTGGATTGACGATTCTATGACGATCCGTACGAATCAGGGGACCTACAATAACAGTACGATTAGTGGATGTAAATTGTTGGGGTGTAACAGTATGATTTCAACAAATCTTTTCAACAATCAGTAAGCAAATACACAACAGTTCTCCAATTCCAGATTTGTAATGTCAGGAGAAGCGTTGAGACAACGGACATCTATCAAGCTCAAAAAGAAAACTTGTGTTTCCCATAGCCACCATTCCCATAGTCACAAACGATTGTGGTTTGTATTTCCCAAAGCCACCGTTCCCGTAGTAAAAAACGGATGCGGTTTGCAATTCCCAGTTGTACCGCGAGTGTTGAAGAAGGTTGGTTAATTTTGTCGTGTTCCGATTTCATCCTTATTATCTATTCACAATCAAATCAACTCATCCTCCGATTTAAGCGGCATGTTCCGATCAGTGTACAATGTTCATTGACTTAATATAAATACATAGACAACAAACCTTACAAACTGTGGAGAACTTATTTGCGTTATCCTTCTTTGTGAAAGATCTGTGGGCCCTATTGTCAGATCTGTGACTCCATGGAAGATGTGATTAAGGAAACTACCGAATCACACCAATTCGTTGAAACCACACCTTCGTGTCTTGCAGTTTGGAAAGATGACCAAATAGAAACTAAATGAAATATGCAACATTTTCGTTTATCGGGCTCACATTCAAAGATCCTTGCATTGGGCACAACACACCAAAAAATAAATGCCACACCCCCAAAATCCACAAGCGGAGTATCACCGCATGGAGGCGTGACTGACCAGGATCAAGCTACCAATCATATTGAACAATGTATTTAAAATAGATAAAATCCAACCACGCAATATAATTGGTGTTCAAAAACTAGTTAACTAAGTTCAAATTAAACAGCGGAAACATAAAACGTAAAACCAAAACATAGGTTTAATAAGTTCATAAAGTTTAAATGTTTAGCATGGCACACCACTGTCCAGGCCCCACAACGATCACGTCTCCTCGTGCAAGCTCTATAAATACCTAACGACCTGCAAGGCATGTACCAAGGAGTCAACAACAAAGTTGAGCGAGTTCACAGTTGGTTGTTTAGTTTTAAAGTTTGTTTTGAAAACCATAAGTTGTTTCGTAAACCACGAGTTAACCAGTATCTTTATTTTTCCCCAAACCATATCCATAATCAGTGGGGGCTTCCCCATGTGAACCACTAGACCGTTACCATATCGACAACTGACGAAAGTAAGTTGTGCCCTAAGTCAATGTCTATCATCATTGACTGAGTGCCCAGATCCATTAGTACACGCCCGTCCTACCGGCACGATGTGAGGCTTGTCAACCCTAATAGCGCTATTAACTAATGACCCACTCGCCATTGGCCCGGCGATTAAGTTGATATAAAAATGAGGGACTTAATGATAGAGTTTTGTCTAGTAAGTTTAAGGTTGTTGTCCTACCCAAGGAGAACGAACATACGTATTCTACCCAAGGAGAATACGCAGGATTAATATTGGCATCCTACCCATGGAGGATGGCGGTACATATCCTACCCAAGGAGGATATGCAGGTTCCGTTTTAGTTTTTTTTAACCCATTCCCAACCACCGGGAATCCCATGCCTTAGAAAGAGTGTGAACTCACCTTGGTTTGCTCGGTTAGATTAGTTACTCTAATAATCAGGAATTAAGTACGTCCTAACATGGTACAAATAACAATCAGTTTCACGTGCATGCATAATACGTATCCTACGTACGGTTTATCTACTCATTACTTCTATCACGTACCACACAATTCTAATGTCACACCCTGACTTTTTGTGGAAGATCATAGTTAAAAATACACTTGTAACATTTGTTAGAAAATATTTTCTATGTGTTGGATTTTTTTAGAAAATTTCGCCATAGTTTCCTTTCCAAAAATCAACAAACCATCAACAAACATACTCTAAACAATATTACACTTACCAAGTGCAAAACTATTCTTATTTGTAACACAACATGAACTTGATGTTTTATAAAAACGCGTAGTAACTTAGTAGGGTGTTTAGTGGGTTTAGTTACCCTCCAAAGTGTATTTACTTTTGTTAAAATCTCATTCTCGGGATTTCTAGATGTTCACAACTTGTGAACTCATTTTACAAAAATATTTATTTTCAACATCTTCATGTTTACTAGCGTGCATATACTTATTTTATTTCCAAAAAAATAGGGTAAGTATATGTAAGAACCATGATCTTTCTAACACCGTCTTTTAAACTTGGTTTGTCTTGAAAAATCATTCACAAGCCTTGGGTTTACAAGTTTACTAGTTCACTAGGTTTATTACTTTGTAAGAAAAATCATTTTTACTTTCAAGTTCATGTTAGTCTAGAAGATGATCATTTTATGTAAGCACATAATCATCTCTAACTCGTTAAACCATGTTTTTAATCATACTTTAACAAGTTCCATATGATGATCAACCATCATGTTACTAGCAATCAACAAGTAATCATCAACATATTCAAAGCAACATCCTACTAGCATTATTTCATCATGTTTCATCATGTTTAGGCTTATGTTTCATTATTCAAGATTCAAGTCTTTTAGTGTTCTAGTTATTTCACCATAATAAATCTATTAACCACTAAGAATATGAAACAAACAAGAGTTTAAAGAAATCTTACAACTAGCTTAAAGCTAGGGAAGATCACAAGTGAAAATGTGGAGGATAATAGCAAACGAAGGTGGTCCTTCAAGTTCCGAGCCCACCAAACCTTCTAATACACCTTTGAGCACTTTGAAGTACACTTGTTTTACTTGTATGGAAATCGAAAATATGGTGGTGTAAGGGGGTGTTTCGGCCGTAGCTATGTAAGGGAAGGAATTTTTTGTGTTGGTGAATGATGAAGTTGATGAGTTCTTAAAAGTCCACTAAGAGTTATTATCCAATAGGAAATGTGTTCCCCCAAGTACATTCAATCAATTCAAGATCTCACTAAATCCAAGATGAGATTGTGGTGATATTTAGTGGAGATTTAGGAATCTTGTAGTGGAGCTATGCTTGGGGACGGTTACAAGAGAGAGGGGGGGTTAAAATGTAATTTGGTGTTAACTAATTTAGTTAGTGGAAGGTTATGTGGTAAAAGTCTAGTGTTTTGGTGTTTCATGAATTATGTAGTGTGTTTAAGTGTTCGGGAACCATAACTAGCTCAGAAAAAGCGAAACAATGTTTTTAACAATATTTTAGTGTCCCGGGTAATGTCTGGTTGTTCGGTTAGATACCGTTCCGATAAAGTGCTAAGTTATTCCGTATAGTGTCCTTTATGTATCTTTTTGTAACACTTTTAATTCCCAACACTTAGGAAAACATTCAGGACCATTTAGTCAATTTTTTTTTGCACAAGACTAGTATGTTTTAAAAAAGCACATGTAAGTATGACGCAGTAATCAGAAAGCAGTTAAGTAATTCAACACAGTCATTAAGCACAATTTAATATTAATTAATCATACGGATACATGTAATTTTGAGGGTTGTCACATTCTCCCCCTGTTAAGAAAATTTCGTCCCGAAATTTAGCACGTGTTTACTGAGGAAGCTAGTTAAGTTGTGTGGTTGCACTTTTCCTAAACAACTTGGGATACTTGAGTTTCATTTTGTCTTCTCGTTCCCAGGTATACTCTGGGCCATGACGGGAATTCCAACGAACTCGAACAAGAGGTATTCTGGTTGTAACATTTGTGCTTGTAATCATTATGAACAGTACCATTATCAATAAAACAATGTCATTTGATCCCAATGTTTGTTTGGTTATGTTTTACATTTTTCATGTTTTGACTTTTATTCAATTTCAAACTCTATATCACCGGGGTAACCCTTTACCCAAAAAAAAAAAAAAAAAACTCTATATCACTTTCTAGAGAGTTATACGCAAACTGGTGCGTAAACGTAGCCAGTTTAATGCGACAAATACTCCGGAACATCAACATATACTTAACATACCTTAAATAACCCTTACATAACTTAGAAATAAGTTTTGAAGGCTTTGGTATGGCAAAAACAAGTTAATTCGCTTACAGGGACTAAACTTGACAAACTGCGAAAGTATGCCAATTTGAACTGTAACGAACATTCCGGAACATGACCATAAGTTAAACATACCATAAATATCCGTTACATAGCTTAGAAATATGCTTTGAGGGGTTCGGTATGCTAAAATAAACTTTTGGGGTCATTCAGGGACTAAAAGCGTCAAAAAAAATGTGCACAAGTTTACATTTTCGCGCATAACTTACGTTCTGAATACATCCGGACATCCAAAAATTTATGTAAGCACTAAAATATTTTATTTTAGTGTTTAGCATAAGAAAAATCCATTCGTCACGCCATTTGGATCATTTTTCGCGCTTATGCGCATTCCGTCGTAATTAACCGAACAACGTAACCGTACGGCTAAACGAACCGACACCCGAGATATTTTTGAACACATTTTAAGTTCCCTATACTTTAACTTCATTTTAGAGCTTTTAAATAGGGTTAACGGGGCTTAAACGAGTCAAAAAACGCATCGAAAACCAAGTTTTGAGGTTGCAGGGACTGAAACTGTAAATCTGCCAAACTAGGTCCGTAAGTAGGGGCCAGATGCAGCAAAACGTTTTTTTCAGCTGTTAACAGCCCTTAACACTCTCCAAAGGCCAAGTGCCAAGTGTCAAACTCTTATGGTGGATGGCAAATGAGTTACCACAACTTTCCAACAAGTGTACGGCTTAGATCGTGCCCCCTTTTCCAAGAAATGATCCTAACGGTGAACCAAAAACTATAAATACCCACCTCCACCCTTCACTTTTCCTCACAAGAATCTGATCTAATGTGCTCTAAGTTGAAACCCTTGTTTCATACCTGAGCTATTTTGATCTAGATTAGCATTCGGGGACCCTTCGTAAGTGTTCCTTCGTTCTTTTATTGTTTTTCGAGTCCGAAAGTCAAACTTTGTTTGACTTTCTGCATTGACCAGTTTATGGTCAATGCGAAGTTCGTTTGAACTTCGCAACGTGATTGTAATCACGATGGTTATAGTCCCTTGTGACTATACCTACTGATTACCACGTTGTCTAGGGTCGTAAGGGTAAGCGATCTAATAAATCGCTTATACCTTCGAACCCTACCCATTTGGTCGATCATTAGGATCCGAACAAACACATTAGGTGACCATAGTATATAGGGAATAACCTTCTGAGGTTATACCTTATGGTCGCTTTGTTTAAGTAGTTGTATGATAGGTAGTTTATATGCCTTAGGTAAATTACCAAAATACCCCTTTGATGCCAAAATTCATTTTAAACATATGTAACATAACTTTTGACATCTAAACTGATTTAACAACAATATTAGACATGTTAAGGCATATGTTTCTTGTCATAGGACTAGTTAAGCGGTCCGAACGCGTTTCACGCGAGCGACGCATTAAAGTAGCATAAGCTACCTAAACGGGTCGTAATGGGTCGTAAGCACTTAAGTTAGGTTTCAATTAGTATGTAGGCTTTGTTAAACCATATGACACGAGTCTCCATACTCGTTTGGTTTACTAACCCTCATTTTATCTAAATCTTCCGATATAGGTCCGGTTTATTAACATAGTTACCTATATTAGGTGCCGTTTGATTCCGTGATCTCTAGCATTGCTTGGTGGTTATCTTAGGACTTCTGAGCAATCTCAAGTGAGTACATAGACCCCTCTTTTACTGTTTTCAAACTGTTTTGGGGTGAAACACATGTGCCTACTTGTTACTTTCATGCTTTCCATGTTTTCACATCATATACCTGCTATGTTCGTTAGTACATTATAGTACATGTTTTACATTACATTTCATGCTATGTATGCCCATTGTGTGCGTACTTAGTACATTGTTTTACATTACATTTCATGCTATGTATGCCCATTGTGTGCGTACTTAGTACATTGTTTTACATTACATTTCATGCTATGTATGCCCATTGTGTGCGTACTTAGTACATTGTTTACATTACATTTCATGCTATGTATGTCCATTGTGTGCATACTTAGTACATTTGTTTCACGTCACATGCTATGTATGTCCATTTGTTACATACTTAGTACAGTTGTTTTCATCACATGTTTACATTTTGGTATGACATTTGGGTTGTTTACAATGGAACAATACATTCATTAACATTAGCTACGCCGTTCGTTAGTAGGTAGTGGTACCATAGGAATTGACAACTCCCGTTCCTGAAATCCTAGGTTTGTTTGGATTGGAAGGAATGACCGAATTCGATGTACATAACTTAGATAAACCTTTAATTTGTTTAAGGGTTTATCGCCACAGTCTCAAGGCTTGGATGTATGCATTTTCACAATACCGCATAAATGTTTGTATCAGTATAGCATGCATTTGTTCCACAAAACATAACTTTGATTTAAACTATGTTTTACATCAATACCTTGTTTTTGTGCATTTTTACATATGGTTTAGTTGATATATTTCACTTACCATACATGATACTTTTGGGTACACATTACATGATCTACATTAACATAAACATTTTGACATTGATATACACATTTAGTGCTTTATATTGGACATAGACATTTCAATATGGTTTACACATTAACACATGACAATTCATTTATTCATGAACAATTTACATTGATGGTTGGTTTGAGTAAGTGATTTGAGTAACGAGGCGTGTGTAATATGATACAAGCATGGGGGATACGCCGCTGGTACTTCCTATATATAAGTGTTTGTATGACATTACATGTCGTAGCGTTATTGAAATCATTTCAATATTTGACATATTACATTTTACATAAACATCTTATTTTCAGAAGACGTTGATTTACAAAACAACTTATCTTATACAAACTCATTTTTTACTTGGTTATTCATTTAACCTTACATTATTCTCTTACTTATACATATCATTGCTTTTAATGATTTACAAAACAAAAAAACTTACAAGGTTCATGACTGACTGTTATTAAACAATTTTTCCTAAACTTATAAGTCATGAATCCTATTTTCACTAAACCTATGTATCTCACAGGCATTTTTATGCTGACGTACCTATTTTCACATGTGTTTTCAGGAGCTTTTCCGTAGGATGATGATCGTGACACTAGGGCGGACCTGTGCCTTAGAGACATAAAATGAAGATAGACTTAGTTTAATTATGTTCTGAACTCTTTATTTCCTGTTTAAGACAATGTAACTCTTATGTTTATAAATAAAATACAACTTTGAATGCCATGGTTATGAAACAATTAATTATGTTACAACACTCTCCGACGTTTTCCGCCACGTTTTGTATGTTATACGTGGTCGGGGTGTGACACTGGTACGCTTGAGAACCTTAACATCTCGATCAGTAATCTCTACTGGTTCCTCGACGAATTGCAACTGATCGTCGATAGTGAGCTCCTTGAGAAGAACTATGAGGGTCTCATCCGACAGACACTTCTTCAGATTCGACACATGGAAAACATTGTGAACTCCGCTGAGTTCTGCCGGTACATTCAGCTTGTAGGCCACCTTGCTAATTTTCTAAATGATTTCGAAGGGTCCAACATATCGCGGGTTGAGTTTGCCTCGTTTTCCAAAACTAACTACACCTTTCCAAGGTGAGACTTTAAGTAGCACTTGATCCCCAACCTGGAACTCGAGTGGTTTCCTTAGCTTATCAGCATAGCTTTTCTGACGGTCACGAGCTGCTGCCATTCGTTGTCGTATCTGAGCAATCTTCTCGGTTGTATCCACTACAAGTTCTGGGCCAGTGATTTGACTGTCGCCAACCTCTGCCCAACAAAGAGGTAATCGGCACTTCCGTCCGTACAATGCCTCGAACGGAGCGGCCTGGATACTGGTGTGGTAACTGTTGTTATACGAAAACTCCACTAACGGGAGGTGTTTTTCCCAGCCATTGCCAAAGTCGATTACACATGCCCTAAGCATGTCTTCAAGGGTTTGGATGGTGCGTTCAGATTGCCCATCCGTCTGTGGATGATATGCCATGCTCATGTCTAATTGAGAGCTAAAGGACTTATGCATAGCTTGCCATAATTCAGATGTAAAACGTGAGTCACGATCAGAAATGATGGAGGTTGGCACTCCGTGCCTTGATACTACTTCCTTTAGGTAGACGTCTGCTAGAGTAGAAAACTTATCCGTTTCCTTGATAGCCAGAAAATGTGCAGACTTGGTCAGTCGATCCACGATCACCCAAATAGTATCATTTCCGCGTTGAGATCTAGGCAGGCCAGTAACAAAATCCATGGAAATTTGCTCCCATTTCCATTTCGGGATCTCTGGTTGTTGGAGTAGGCCTCATGGTTTCTGATATTCAATCTTGACTCTCGCACAAGTCAAACATTTACTGACGTAGGTTGCTATCTTGGCTTTCATGCTAGGCCACCAGTATGTAGTCTTTAGGTCGTGGTACATCTTATCTGAACCAGGATGTACTGAATAACGAGACTTATGTGCTTCATCCATCACAAGCTCGCGTAAGTTTCCATAAAGTGGAACCCAGATGCGCCCAGTTACGTAGTAAGCGCCGTCTTCCTTTTGTTCTAACCATTTCCTTGATCCTTGTAAGGACTCAGCCCTGATGTTCTCTGCTTTCAATGCTTCAACCTGAGCATCTCGTATCTGAGTAGGAAGACTAGATTGGATGGTAAGTTGTAACGCACGCACACGCTTAGGTGTAGTATCCTTTCGACAGAGGGCATCGGCCACAACATTGGCCTTGCCCGGAAGGTATTTGATAGCGCATTCATAATCATTCAAGAGCTCGACCCATCGACGTTGTCGCATGTTTAATTCCTTTTGCTTGAAGATATGCTCGAGACTCCTGTGATCGGTAAAAATGGTGCACTTGGTACCGTACAGGTAACGTCTCCATATCTTAAGTGCGAAAACAACTGCTCCCAATTCCAAGTCGTGCGTATTGTAGTTCCTTTCGTGAACTTTAAGTTGGCACGATGCGTAGGCAATGACCTTGTCACGTTGCATCAACACGTAACCAAGTCCTTGGATGGAAGCGTCGCAATAAACCACAAAATCATCTGTGCCTTCAGGGAATGAGAGGATAGGCGCGCTACAAAGTCTATCTTTTAAGTGCTGAAATGCGGACTCCTGTACATCACCCCAACGATAGGTGACACCCTTCTGAGTTTGTGAAGTGAGAGGTTGCGCAATCTTTGAGAAATCCTTGATAAACCTTATGTAATATCCTGCCAAACCCAAGAATTGGCGGATTTCTCTTGGTGTACGGGGTGCAGGCCAGTTCTTGATCGAGTCAACCTTGGATGGATCCACATGAATTCCATCCTTGTTTACCACGTGGCCTAGGAAATGTACTTCACGAAGCCAAAAGTCGCATTTCGAAAACTTGGCGTAAAGCTGCTCTGCTCAAAGAAGTTCCAGAATAAGTCGTAGATGCTGCTCGTGTTCCTCCTGACTCTTAGAATAGATCAGAATGTCATCGATGAAAACAATAACGAACTTATCCAGGTAAGGTTTGCACACTCGATTCATGAAATCCATGAAGACACCAGGTGCATTTGTTAATCCAAAAGGCATAACTAGAAACTCGTAATGCCCATATCGAGTCCTGAATGCTGTCTTAGAGATATCCTCGTCTCGGACTCTCAGTTGATGGTAGCCTGACCTCAGGTCAATCTTTGAGTAGAAACTCAACCCTTGCAACTGGTCGAATAAGTCATCAATGCGTGGGAGAGGATAATAATTCTTCATGGTCACCTTGTTGAGTTCGCGGTAGTCAATACACATTCTGAAGGGACCGTCTTTCTTCTTCACGAATAACACTGGAGCTCCCCAAGGCGAAGAGCTAGGACGTATGAAACCCTTTTCCAAGAGTTCTTGTAGTTGCGTGGAAAGTTCTTCAAGTTCCAATGGAGCTAGACGATAAGGTGCTCGAGCTATGGGCGCTGCTCCAAGAGCTAGCTCGATTTGAAATTCAACTTGACGATGAGGCGGAAGACCAGGTAATTCCTCAGGAAATACCTCAGGAAAATCACGTACAATAGGTATGTCTTCTATCTTCCTTTCTTTCGAGGATGTATCAGAAACGAGGGCTAGGATAGCAGTGTGGCCCTTTCACAAACACTTCTGGGCCTTAAGGAAAGAGATGATGCCCACAACATCACCACTCTTGTCGCCATGAACATGAGAGGTTCTTTACTAGAACGAGGAATACGGACGATTTTCTCCTTGCAAATAATCTCCTCTTGATGTTAAGATAGCCAATCCATCCCAATAACGACGTCGAAACTACCAACTACGATAGGAATAAGATCGATAGAGAAGGTCTGACCAGCTAAGACGAGGTTACAACCCTTAACTATGTGTGCGGCTTCAAGACTTTTACCGTTTGCTAGTTCTACCGTGTGTTTGGTGTTCAAAAGTGTCGGAGTGTGCTTAAGCATTTGACTAACTTTTAAGGACACATAACTAGTATCGGCACCCGAATCAAATAAAACAGTGACAAAGAAGTCATCCAGACGAAACTTACCCATCACAACGTTGGGATCGTTCCACGCGTCACCCTGACCCAGCACGACAACACGTCCCCTGGCTCCATTGCCATCATTGTTTCCCCCATTATTGTTTCCGTTCCCCTGATTGTTGTTGTTGTTCTATTTCTGGTTCAACTGGGGGCAGTTTCTCTTGAAGTGACCTTCAGCACCACACTGATAGCATCCCTTGTTACCGTGCTGTTGCTGTGGCTGATTCTGTGGAGCTTGTGGCTGCTGTTGACGATTCTGATTCGCAGGACGTGAGCTCCTGCAATCCTTGGCTTCATGACCCAGCTTGTTACATCTCTGACAATGACCCTTGTTGCATGGCCCGCTGTGGTGCAAATTACATCGATTGCACTTAGGGTGATTTCCCTTGTATCCACCCTGACCTTGATTCCCAGAAGACTGCTGACTGGGGCTCCTGTACTCATCTGTCTTTCGCTGCTGGGACTGAGACTGAACTAAAGTAGAACCCTTGCCCGAATTTCCATCCCACTTACGCTTGTTATCACTGGGAGCATCAGAAGTAGTAGTAGCGCTAATACGCTTGGGCAACTTGTTCTACTCAACTGCCTGATCAGTGAGATGATGAGCCAACCGGATGATTTGCTGAATGGTGCCAAGATTAGCTGAGGTCACGTGGCTCTGAATTTCTGGCACCAAATCCGTAAGGTACAGCTCGATACGCTTGATAGGAGGATCCACCATAGTAGGACACAAGATAGCTAATTCGTTCGATCTCTTTGTGTATGCCTCGATTTCAGACCCCGTCATCTTCAAATTGAAAATTTCCACCTCTAGCTTGTGGATGTCGTCACGACTACAGTACTCTTCTTTGATCAAATCTTTGAAGTCGTTCCATGGGGTGGCATTAGCAACCGCCAGCCCTAGCAGTTGAACCTGTGCTTTCCACCTGGTTAACGCAGCACCTTCGAGTGTTCCAGTAGCAAATTTCACCCTTCGATCTTCAGGGCATTCACACATCTCCAAAACATACTCAATCTTCTCGAACCAGTGAAGAAGACCTACAACTCCTTCTGTGCCGCTGAAGGTACTCGGTCGGCAATCCATGAATATTTTGAATGTACATACAGGAGGCTGAGCATGTTAACCTGTTGCGCGAGAATAAAAGACAAGGTTAAGCACAAGAGTTGGTTCGCGAGGGTAGGATCTAAACGTACTAAGATGGGTTGATATGGCAGGTTATACCTCTTGCAGGGACAGCTGCGAGTGCCTCAGCCACTCGTTCGTTGATTAGAGCCGTCAGCTGGGCTTGCGTCAAGTTCAAACGTCCACTCATGATCTTCACAACGAAGCAACGTAAGTGAGAAAAGTGTCGCGAAAGTGCGTAAGCGTGGGATTACAGAAGAGTGTAAGCACACATGGTGAACTAATGCACTATGTGAACTATCAAACAGACAATATAAACATAAATCATACCACCTATTGTGTCGAGTCTTGCACATGGAACGAAGCGTTGTTGTGGATCGTTGAGCACTGTATAGGTTATAGTCTGGTTTTGTCAAAAAGCTTTTCCCTTTTTAAAACCAAGTTCACTATAACCAATGGCTCTGATACCAATCTGTCACACCCCCAAAATCCACAAGCGGAGTATCACCGCATGGAGGCGTGACTGACCAGGATCAAGCTACCAATCATATTGAACAATGTATTTAAAATAGATAAAATCCCGCCACGCAATATAATTGGTGTTCAAAAACTACTTAACCAAGTTCAAATTAAACAGCGGAAGCATAAAACGTAAAACCAAAACATAGGTTTAATAAGTTCATAAAGTTTAAATGTTTAGCATGGCACACCACTGTCCATGCCCCACAACGATCACGTCTCCTCGTGCAAGCTCCATAAATACCTAACGACCTGCAAGGCATGTAACAAGGAGTCAACAATAAAGTTGAGCGAGTTCACAGTTGGTCGTTTAGTTTTAAAGTTTGTTTCGAAAACCATAAGTTGTTTCATAAACTACAAGTTAACCGGTATCTTTATTTTTCCCCAAACCACATCCATAATCAGTGGAGGCTTCCCCATGTGAACCACTAGACCGTTACCATGTCGACACTGACGAAAGTAAGTTGTGCCCTAAGTCAATGTCTATCATCATTGACTGAGTGCCCAGATCCATTAGTACATGCCCGTCCTACCGGCACGGTGTGAGGCTTGTCAACCCTAATAGCGCTATTAACTAATGACCCGCTCGCCATTGGCCTGGCGATTAAGTCGATATAAAAATGAGGGACTTAATGATAGAGTTTTGTCTAGTAAGTTTAAGGTTGTTGTCCTACCCAAGGAGGACGAACGTACGTATTCTACCCAAGGAGAATACGCAGGATTAATATTGGCATACTACCCATGGAGGATGGCGGTACATATCCTACCCAAGGAGGATATGCAGGTTTCGTTTTAGTTTTTTTAACCCATTTCCAACCACCGGGAATCCCATACCTTAGAAAGAGTGTGAACTCACCTTGGTTTGCTCGGTTAGATTAGTTACTCTAATAATCAGGAATTAAGCATGTCCTAACATGGTATAGATAACAATCAGTTTCACGTGCATGCATAATACGTATCCTACGTACGGTTTATCTACTCATTACTTCTATCACGTACCACACAATTCTAATGTCACACCCTGACTTTTTGCGGAAGATCATAGTTAAAAATACACTTGTAACATTTGTTAGAAAATATTTTCTATGTGTTGGAATTTTTTAGAAAATTTCGCCATAGTTTCCTTTATAAATGGAGGTGTCCATGCTAATAAGCATATCATTTTCTTTTCCAAAAATCATTCAAACCATCAACAAACATACTCTAAACAATATTACACTTACCAAGTGCAAAACTATTCTTATTTGTAACACAACATGAACTTGATGTTTTATAAAATAGCGTAGTAACTCAGTGGGGTGTTTAGTGGGTTTAGTTACCCTCCAAAGTGTATTTACTTTTGTTAAAATCTCATTCTCGGGATTTCTAGATGTTCACAACTTGTGAACTCATTTTACAAAAATATTTATTTTCAACATCTTCATGTTTACTAGCATCCATATACTTATTTTATTTCCAAAAAAATAGTGTAAGTATATGTAAGAACCATGATCTTTCTAAAACCGTCTTTTAAACTTGGTTTGTTTAGAAAAATCATTCACAAGCCTTGGGTTTACAAGTTTACTCGTTCACTAGGTTTATTACTTTGTAAGAAAAATCATTTTTACTTTCAAGTTCATGTTAGTCTAGAAGATGATCATTTTATGTAAGCACATAATCATCTCTAACTCGTTAAACCATGTTTTTAATCATACTTTAACAAGTTCCATATGATGATCAACCACCATGTTACTAGCAATCAACAAGTAATCATCAACATATTCAAAACAACATCATACTAGCATTATTTCATCATGTTTCATCATGTTTAGGCTTATGTTTCATGATTCAAGATTCAAGTCTTTTAGTGTTCTAGTTATTTCATCATAATAAATCTATTAACCACTAAGAATATGAAACAAACAAGAGTTTAAAGAAATCTTACAACTAGCTTAAAGCTAGGGAAGATCACAAGTGAAAATGTGGAGGATAATAGCAAACGAAGGTGGTCCTTCAAGTTCCGAGCCCACCAAACCTTCTAATACACCTTTGAGAACTTTGAAGTACACTTGGTTTACTTGTATGGAAATCGAAAATATGGTGGTGTAAGGGGGGTGTTTCGGCCGTAGCTATGTAAGAGGAGGGAAGGAAGTTTTTGTGTTGGTGAATGATGAAGTTGATGAGTTCTTAAAAGTCCACTAAGAGGTATTATCCAATAGGGAATGTGTTCCCCCAAGTACATTCAATCAATTCAAGATCTCACTAAATCCAATATGAGATTGTGGTGATATTTAGTGGAGATTTAGGAATCTTGTAGTGAAGCTATGCTTGGGGACGGTTACAAGAGAGGGGGGGGGGGGGGGGTTAAAATGTAATTTGGTGTTAACTAATTTAGTTAGTGGAAGGTTATGTGGTAAAAGTCTAGTGTTTTGGTGTTTCATGAATTATGTAGTGTGTTTAAGTGTTCAGGAACCATAACTAGCTCAAAAAAAGTGAAACAATGTTTTTAACAATATTTTAGTGTCCCGGGTAATGTCCGGTTGTTCGGTTAGATACTGTTCCGATAAAGTGCTAAGTTATTCGGTATAGTGTCCTTTATGTATCTTTTTGTAACACTTTTAATTCCCAACACTTAGGAAAACATTCAGGACCATTTAGTCAAAAACAATTTTGCACAAGACTAGTATGTTAAAAAAAAGCACATGTAAGTATGACGCACTAATCAAAAAGCAGTTAAGTAATTCAGCACAGTCATTAAGCACAATTTAATATTAATTAATCATACGGATACATGTAATTATGTGGGTTGTCACAATAAACTTCAAAAATAAAAAAAAATACGATACGCCACGATACGCTATAATATGATACATAACGACAAAAGAATAATAAACATTTTAAAAACTCACTAAAACAAAAATAACAAATAATAAACACCAATAACAAACCCAAAACACCAAAAACCAAACACAACACACAAAAAAATAAACTTCAAAAATTCAGTGTCTTAATATGTATCGTATAGGCCTATACGATATACGATGAGTATTGAAAAAGTAAAGTGTACGAATAGACAATCAGGTGTGCCAATAGAATTTCCCTATTCAAATCTATATATCTAAGTCCTGAAAACATACAAATATTTCCAAAAATACTACTAATTAGATCATGAGTTTTAACACTCAACCCACCCCCACGTTTTATGCATTTCCCAAAAGTTACTTCGGTTTTCCTTATTTTGTTACAGGGATAGTAGCTTAATATGTTACCCAAAAAACACAGACATCAGTTTGAGAATCAGGTCGTGAAGGCTGATCTGTGACGCACAAGATCCATCGGTTCATGGCTTTCCAGATGAGAACATTCTTATATGTTGTTGGATATGTGTCTCTCAGTTTCATTGGTACGTACATACAATTAACTCTCTCCGCCATTTATTAATTCAGATGTTATTAAATTCAAATTTAGATATAGGATACAAATATCATATGATCTATGTTTGCATTCTACCAATCTAACACAATTATTGTCAAATATAAAATTCGTTGATCGATGCTAGAAATTCAAATGTAAATTTCGTTGATAATCACATCTATTATTCCATATATAAATTAGGAAGTTTTTTGTGCATCATGAGTTGTACCCCATGTTTGGGGACATTTCCCAAAAAAAAAAAAAAACTTGATTTTCACTTTCAACCTTAAAGTTTTATCTCTTACATTTAAACCCCTATAAAAAATTTACTTTTAACTCAATCTTTTTCAACTTTTGTAATTTAACACAACACTTTATTATTTACAACTTTGGTCCCCCATACTTTTTATCTTTCGCAGAATTTCTGTCACACCCCAAAAATACCACATGCGGAATTACCAGGGGGCGTGTGACAAACCAGGATCCAAGCCACCAATCACATTGAACTTCGCATAATATAATTAAATAAAACTTTCATTTATTGACATTAAGTGTTATAACGTTACAAACAATTCACAATATACAACGGAAGCATAATTCATTCGTTAAGTGTTTATAAACCATTAGTCTTGTGTTGTGATTCCATGTATCTCGACCCATGACCACTCCAGCCTCCCAGACAGCAAGTTCCAACAATATGCACCTAAAGGCCTGCAATGCATGTAACAACGAATCAACAACAAAGTTGAGCGAATTCACAGTTGGTTGTCCATTTTATAGTTGTTCCAAAAACCACGAGTTCATTAAAAAACCATGAGTTATCCAATCCATTGTTTCCCAAACCATAATCAGTGGGGGCTACCCCATGTAACCACTAGACCGTTACCATAGCGAGTTCACAGTTGGTTGTCCTCCCGGCACGGTGTGAGGCTTGTCAACCCTAATAGCGCTATTTAACTAATGACCCGCTCACCATTGGCCCGGCGATTAAGTCGATATAAAAATGAGGGACTTAATGATAGAGTTTTGTCTAGTAAGTTATATGTTGTTATCCTTCTAAACGAGGATGGAGGTACATATTCTACCCAAGAAGAATATGCAGGTTTAATGTTGTCATCCTTCTCAATGAGGATGTAGTACGTGTTCCAAACCAGGAGATCATGCAGTTTCTGATTCAATCCTTTACCCATTCCTAACCACTGGGAATCCCATGCCTTGTAGAAAGTGTGAACTCACCTTGGTTTGCTCGGATTGTTAAGTTACTTTACTCGTTCCAACTTGGTCAACCAAATCCTAAGGTGGTTACCAATGCCAAATCAGTCTCGTATACACGTAAATCATGTATTCCACACTCACATTACACATGTAGCGTACTCATAATCACACATCATTATGTAAGTTGTAACAAGAGGTCACGTATCACAACAGCCCTTAACAGCATGTAACAAGTGTTCGGGTCTCACGCAAAGTTCACATCACATGTTCATGTTTCACAATAGCATATATCAATAGTTCAATTCTCGTTCACAAATTATGCAAATTCACAAAGGTGCAACGGTTTAATAACTCATAAACTCATCGTTCGCATGTGTGGCCCTCTAGAGAACGGCCCACACCAAGTGTGTGGTCCATCCTTTTGTGTGCGACTAAGTGGTGCGACCAAGGTCTTAGAAGGCCCAACAAGATATGGGATCCTGTTTCAGGTGTGCGGTTCAAGGCCTTTACGCTGGGCTTACGAGCCCACTTATATAGTTGTGCGGCCCAGCTAATGTGTGTAGCCCAAACAGGTGTGTGGTTCATCAAAAGTTGTGTGATCCATTAAGTTACCCAGTTTAATAATCTACGACCCAAGTCATGCAAGAGTTTAACCCAGCAGGTCCAACTATATGCTAGTTGGTAAACTGTGCGATCCAATCATGAGGTTTAAATTATGTTTGACCACGATTTACAAGAATCAATTACGCATTTTATGTTTACCAAAAATTAATTCAACCAATTACTATTCTTTCCTTAATTCGCATGAATACCAAACATTAAGATTTATCAATAACAATTAACCTACCATCATCAATCAAGTCAGATCATACATAATCTATGGAACAACAAGTCTGTTTCTCTTGATTATTCATTATCATCACCTCATATTTAATTCATGTTGAAATACTAACACCAAGACCTGAAATTCATTAACACATGGACACTATCATCCCTATTTCATGTATACACCAAAACCATTGTTCATAGTATTATACACAATCTTCAGGTTCATCAAATGATAGACTAAACTCTAAACCATAGTTATGCATCTTAATCATTCAATCATGATCCCATCAGATTAAACCCACATATATACATACATCGACATTAATAAGTTGCACACATATTAAGCTATTAACAATCACATCTCAACTGACAATTCTCATGCAAACTTGAAACATAATGGCCGACAACATGAAGTGATCATTATCAAATTGGCTGCACTTTCAATACGCATCACATGCACTAATGTTACAAGATATCGGGCCCACAAAAACAAAGAAAATAATGATATATTGATATTACTAACCGAATCACTCGATCCACCAGGAGAATGCCTCGAGGGGGGGTCTCCTGCCGCACGTACGTAGAGTAGGGTAACAGTAGGGTTTTGTTTTGAGTTGAGTTGTGTGATAAGCAAGCATATACATGCATTTAATATGGACAAGGATTTGGGTTTGGGCGATTACACTATAATCGGAATGGGCTTGAGTCCATTCACTTGGGCCTCCAACCCACCTGCTGCTTCTGTTTGAGTCGGGTACAAATACCCAAAAGTGTGGCCAAGCTTCGGGTTTAAAGAACCGAGTTTGGGGCTTTAAGTGTAAGCCAAGAGGTGTGTGCCAAGATGTCCAAATGCGGCCCAACATGTGTGTGCTAAACATTTAGTCACCTAGCTTAATTTAGCGATTCCTAGCATAGCAATTAATTATGTTCACATAAATATTTCGTGATGCACGAGATAGACAAATAAACGTAGAGACACACATCAAAGGTTGTGGAATGTTGAGTAGTGCTAACCTCAGTTATTCGGGTTGTCACATCATATCCAACTTGAAAGAAATTTCGTCCCAAAATTCGACAAGTAAGCACAAAGGAGTGAAGTCATACATCAAGATTGCTGCAAATTTTCCTCAGGTGCCACATCATCCCTAACTTGAAGAGGAATTTCGTCCTGAAATTCACTAGTGGTACCAGAATTAGATTGGTCATCAGGAAAAAGTTGAGGATACTTGAGTTTCATCTGATCCTCACGCTCCCATGTGAACTCCGGTCCACGTCTTGAGTTCCAACGAACTCTCACGATCGGGATACGACTATGCTTACGCACCTTGACCTCCCGGTCCATGATCTCTATAGGTTCTTCGACAAACTGCAACTTGTCATCAATCTTCAGCTCTTGAAATGGCACAATCAGTGTTTTATCAGACAGATACTTCTTTAATTGCGAAACATGAAAGACATCATGAATGTTACCCAGCTCAGCAGGTAACTCAAGTTTGTAGGTTATGTTACCGATTCTTCCCAGACTGTTGAATGGTCCATTGTGACGTCAATTAAGCTCACCACACTTCCTAAGCATTCCACACCCTCCCAGGGTGAGACTTTCAACTTGATACGATCGCCTACAGCGATCTTCAAGCATTTCCCAAGTTTATCAGCTTTCCTGACGGTCACGCATTTCCGCCAATCGACTCCCATTCCAAACAACCTCCCCAAGAGTTTCGAGTACCAGTCCTGGACCAGTAATTAAGTTGTCAACCATCTCAGTCTAACAAGAAGGTTGGCATTATCGTCTATGTAATGCCTCAACAGAGCTGTCTGGTTACCAAAATGATAATTGCCACAGTAGTACTCAACCATAGGTAAGAGTCCTCCAAATTTGCACCAAAGTCTATCACACACATGCTCGCAGCATGTCTTTGAGTGCCAGGAAAGTTCGTTTACTCTGACCGTTTGTCCAATGGTGATAAGCAATGCTCTGGTCCTGACGTGAGCCAAGGGTGTTATGTATTGCCTGACATAAATCATGGATAGATCAAATTCAGAGGGTAACAAGAGTTGGTACCTCGTGCCTAAAAGCCGCCTCTCCCAGAGGAACATTCATAACTGTGAAGACTCGTCAGTTTTCTTGATTGTAAGAAAGTGTGCTGGTAATGTGAGTCCATCAACAATCACCCAGGTGATAATGTTTCTAATTCAAGTTGTAAGTATACCAGTAACAAAATCCATGGCAGTCTGTTTTCGCTTTCCATATAGGTGTTTCTGGTTGCTAACACTTCATCTTGACTTTCCCACAAGTCAAACATCATTCCCATACCTAGCTAGGTAGGCCTTCATGCCCGATTACCAGTACAAGGTTTATAAATCCTAGTGTCTCTCATCCAAACCCAGACGACTAGAATATCGAGGCCGATGTGCTTTGCTCAACATAAATTTCCTACAGTTACTGTATAATGATATCCATACTCGTTCCATGAGGTAGCGAATATTGTCTGACCTGCCAAGGTTGCTTCTCCATGCCCCGCATGGGTTCTATTCGAAAATCCTCTCCCTTCAGTTCTCCAGTTTGAACAGGGCGAGTCAGATCAGGTAAGTTAGAGTCGATAGTGAGCTGCAAAGCTCGTGTGCGTTCAAGTTTTCATAGTTGTAATCATCCTAACGTTCCCTCCAGCGATGCCATTAACTGATAAGCTCTGTCGAAGCCAAGGCACACGGGAGGCCTTTGTGATCGGTCTAAATAACGCATCTGGTACCGTCCAAGTAATACCTCCATCTAAAATCCCAAGGCCAAGGTTTTCACTGCCAGTTGTGTGTCGTGCAGTTCCTCTTTGTAACTCCATCACGTAAGTCATCACTCTCTCGTGTTGCGTCGGTGTGTAACTGAGACTCTGGTTCGGACCATCATGGTATACCACTAAATTACCCACACCCTCAGGTAAGGACAATGCTCGGTGCATTGTAGAGTTGGAATTCGAAAACTGAAAAGACATCCTCCTGTTTCATCCTTCACGAACACAGCACCCTACTGTGCTAAGGAGATTTAAGCTGTGCGACCTTCGAAAATCCTGTGGGTAAGCTGCAATAGTATCTAGAAAAACCAAGGAATTGCTGCATCCCTGAAGGAATCTTTGGTGTCGATCAGTTTCTAACAAGATGCATCCTAGCAAGATCCACGTGTATTCCCACTCCGTTGGTTACATGATCAAAATGCATTTCTCGAATCTAGATGTGACATTTAATAAGATTTCACACGTAATGGCTCATCCCACAGAAGCGCTGAAATAGGATACATATGCCACCCATGGTGTTCCTTTCTCCTGGCCATGATTCAGAAAGTTGTTAACAAAGACGGTCGGTTCATGTGATCCCTAAAGCGGCTGGTGTTTTGATCAACTCAATGATCCTGGTGTACAAAGTTGCAATGGCTGCATTGCGTTTGACATGCCGTTCTAAGAGCATTCTCCTCTTGGACTTCCATCTGATGATAGTTCGTTCACTAGCCAATCCTCGAATGGAAGCTTGTTCCTCGCAACTGGTCGACAGGTTGTCAATACGTGGTCGAGGCAAACGGTTCTTAACTGTCACCTTGTTGAGCTCTCGATAGTCAGTACATATACGAAAAGGCTTCTCTCCATGGGTATATCGAGGGCTCCTTAAAGCGAAAACTCCTGTCCGACAGTTCCTGTAGTTGGTCAAACAGCTCCTGCAACCCTCCTGGTGCAAGACGGTGGAGAGTACGAGTAGTTAGATCTGCCTCTGGCGTGAGGTCAAACTGAGTTCCTACCTAATAGTTGTAGAGATGATCCTGGAAGTTCCTCGGGTAGCACATTGAGGGTAATCACGAACAACTGGTGGATCCTCGATCCTCTTTTTCCTAACCTACGCCAATAACAGTTGCTAACATAGCGGGGTAATCCCTCCGTAGACACTCATGGCTTTCGTTGTTGAAATGACACTAACCGTTGTGCCACTCTGACGCGTTAGAACAGATAATAATCCTCCACTAAGGAGAGGGATTCATAGAATCTTCTCTTCACAGGGTACATCTATCAAGAACAACAGAAGAAAGGTCAATGTCGAACACTTGTCCCACAAGGTCGAGTTTTCATCCCAACGATCGTATGAGGTTTCCATTATCTTTCCATCAGCCGATTCCACAACTGGTTGGGTTTCAAGAAGCATCAGGGTTATATAGAACAGAGACGAAGTGATTCGTTACCTAGAACGTGTATGCCACCATGTTATTACAATCCTGGCATCGCCCATGCCAATCCTAAATGCCCCTCCATGAGCATCATTTCCCATGTGGTTGTACTTGTTGCGAGGATTTCCAGTACGACCGTCGTTTCCTTGGTTGTTGTCGTTTTGATTTATTAACAGCCACTCCATGTCGTAGGCACCTTCATTTCTATACTGTTGATTACCATTTCAAGTACCTTGATGTTGCCATGACTGTTGCCTCCAATTCTGTTGTTTGAAACAGAGCTCTACGATCTTTCGTCGACTCATATTCCGTGCCACGTTCTAAGGCGCTACCCCTTGTGCTGGCAGTTTCACGTTCCATACCATGGTCGATTGTCATCGTTTATGTCCCGATTAATTCGTAAAAGTTGACTCCCATGAGTCGCTGGCTGGGGTTAAGGATTCGATTGGAGTCAAATCGCTGATGTTCATTGTTGGTAGCTAGGGTCGTTCAAATGCTGAAGTCCATCGTTCTTGCAAGTTGACTGAGTAATACACGATATGTTACGAGAGTGTTGCAGAAGTGATCGCACTTCAGGATCTAAGGCGTCAATACGTTAAGTTTCCAGCAAACGAAGAAAGGTTAGAAAGATATAGACCAATCATTGTCGTTGCAACATCCAACTGGGGGATGTTCGTACAAGCACCTACCATTCTACACAGTTCGCTAGGTGTTCAGATGGGTGTTCATGTAATACTCGATAGCATCGAGATTCGAAAGGATCCAGAGAGGAATGAAAAGTTCACGTTCGAGTAGGGGACAATCACTGCTATAACCCCTATAGGTTTGTTATGTTTCACATCGATCAATTAACGGAACGGAACCCCTTTTTCACTTGTTAAGCCTCACTGGGACTCGCATACACCCCACATTATTATTATGTGTGCACCCACAATAATATTGTGATTTGCATGCTCATCTCAGCTCCTCTTAACTCATGTCAAATGGTTCCTCAAACTCGAGTAGCAACCAAAGAGCATCACGAAACGTAAGTCATGAATGTTTAGGGAAATACCACCCTATCAGTTACATAACACATGCAAGTAATACATGAATTCATACTTTGTGCTAAACGTGCAATCACATGCAATATCATATGTAAGTGTTCACTAGTTATGCAGTACAATGAGTATATAAGAGATGAGCCTTACAATCTGGAGTTGAGTGTCATGGTCGTATTCACGTTTAGAACTGTCCGGTTATAGTCTGGTTTTACAAAAACGTTTTTCCCCTTTTTAAAACCAAGCTCACTATAACCAATTGCTCTGATACCAATCTGTCACACCCCCAAAATACCACATGCGGAATTACCGCGGGGCGTGTGACGTACCAGGATCCAAGCCACCAATCACATTGAACTTCGCATAATATAATTAAATAAAACTTTCATTTATTGACATTAAGTGTTATAACGTTACAAACAACTCACAGTATACAGCGGAAGCATAATTCATTCATTAAGTGTTTATAAACCATTAGTCTTGTGTTGCGATTCCATGTAACTCGACCCATGACCACTCCAGCCTCCTAGATAGTAAGTTCCAACAATATTCACCTAAAGGCCTACAAGGCATGTAACAACGAATCAACAACAAAGTTGAGCGAGTTCACAGTTGGTTGTCCATTTTATAATTGTTCCAAAAACCACGAGTTCATTCAAAAACCATGAGTTATCTAATCCATTGTTTCCCACACCATAACCAGTGGGGGCTACCCCATGTAACCACTAGACCGTTACCATATCGACAACTGACTGAGAAAGTTGTGCCCTACGTCAATGTCTATCATCATTGACTAAGTGCCCAAATCCATTAGTCCACACATGTCCTCCCGGCACGGTGTGAAGCTTGTCAACCCTAATAGCGCTATTTAACTAATGACCCGTTCTGCATTGGCCCGACGATTAAGTCGATATAAAAATAAGGGACTTAATGATAGAGTTTTGTCTAGTAAGTTATATGTTGCCATCCTTATCAACGAGGATGGAGGTACATATTCTACCCAAGAAGAATATGCAGGTTTAATGTTGTCATCCTTCTCAACGAGGATGTAGTACGTGTTCCAAACCAGGAGATCACGTAGTTTCCAATTCAATCCTTTACCCATTCCCAACCACCGGGAATCCCATGCCTTGTAGAAAGTGTGAACTCACCTTGGTTTGCTCGGATTGTTAAGTTACTTTACTCGTTCCAAGTTGGTCAACCAAATCCTAAGGTGGTTACCAATGCCAAATCAGTCTCGTATACACGTAAATCATGTATTCCACACTCACATTACACAAGTAGCGTACTCATAATCACACATCATTATGTAAGTTGTAACAAGAGGTCACATATCACAACAGCCCTTAACAGCATGTAACAAGTGTTCAAGTCTCACGCAAAGTTCACATCACATGTTCATGTTTCACAATAGCATATATCAATAGTTCAATTCACATTCACAAATTATGCAAATTCACAAAGGTGTAACGGTTTAATAACTCATAACCTCATCATTCGCATGTGTGGCTCACTAGAGAATGGCCCACACCAAGTGTGTGGTCCATCCTTTTGTGTGCGACTAAGTTGTGCGACCCAGGTCTTAGCAGGCCCAACAAGATATGGGATCATGTTTCAGGTGTGCGGTTCAAGGCCTTTGCGCTGGGCTTACGAGCCCACTTATATAGTTGTGCGGCCCAGCTAATGTGTGTAGCCCAAACAGGTGTGCGGTTCATTAAAAGTTGTGTGATCCATTAAGTTACCCAATTCAATAATCTACGACCCAAGTCATGCAAGTGTTTAACCCAGCAGGCCCAACTATATGCTAGTTGGTAAACTGTGCGATCCAATCATGAGGTTTAAATTATGTTTGACCACGATTTACAAGAATCAATTACACATTTTTTTTTACCAAAAATTAATTTAACCAATTACTATTTTTTGCTTAATTCGCATGAATACCAAACATTAAGATTTATCAATAACAATTAACCTACCATCATCAATCAAGTCAGATCATACATAATCTATGGAACAACAAGTCTGTTTCTCTTGATTATTCATTATCATCACCTCATATTTAATTCATGTTGAAATACTAACACCAAGACCTGAAATTCATTAACACATGGACACTATCATCCCTATTTCATTTACACACCAAAACCATTGTTCATAGTATCATACACAATCTTCAGGTTCATCAAATGATAGACTAAACTCTAAACCATATTTATGCATCTTAATCATTTAATCATGACCCCGTCAGATATTAAGCTATTAACAATCTTCAGGTTCATCAAATGATATACCCACATATATACATACATCGACATTAATAAGTTGCACACATATTAAGCTATTAACAATCACATCTCAACTGACAATTCTCATGCAAACTTGAAACATAATGGTCGACAACATGAAGTGATCATTATCAAATTGGCTGCACTTTCAATACGTATCACATGCACTAATGTTACAAGATATCGGGCCCACAAAAACAAAGCAAATAATGATATAATGATATTACTAACCGAATCACTCGATCCACCAGGAGAATGCCTCGAGGGGGGGTCTCCTGCCGCACGTACGTAGAGTAGGGTAACAGTAGGGTTTTGTTTTGAGTTGTGTGATAAGCAAGCATATACATGCATTAAATATGGACAAGGGTTTGGGTTTGGACGATTACACTATAACCGGAATGGGCTTGAGCCCATTCACTTGGGCCGCCAACCCACCTGCTGCTTTTGTTTGAGTCGGGCACAAATACCCAAAAGGGTGGCCAAGCTTCGGGTTTAAAGAACTGAGTTTGGGGCTTCAAGTGTAAGCCAAGAGGTGTGTGCCAAGATGTCCAAATGCGGCCCAACATGTGTGTGTTAAACATTTAGTCACCTAGCTTAATTTAGCGATTCCTAGCATAGCAATTAATTATGTTCACATAAAATTTAGTGATGCACGAGATAGACAAATAAACGTAGAGACACACATCAAAGGTTGTGGAATGTTAAGTAGTGACAACCTCAGTTATTCGGGTTTTCACAATTTCGTTTTACGTTTCGTTCTAAATCTTGCGAGTTAACATGTCGTAGCGTGCATGTGAGGTTCAATGTTTTTTTCTCTATTTTTCCATATTTGACAGACCTGTCGCAACACGTCCATTTTTTCCCTTTTGAAAAGTTCGGCGCAACGGGGCGGGGCGGGTCGTAGATCTACTAAGTTTTATTTTCTACGTTTTACGTTTCTTCTTAATTTCTTCGCATTAACACACTGTAACGGGTGTGCGTGGTTCAACGATTTTAGTCTGCTTTTTGTTCATAGTAATTTTTACCATTATTATCTATTTTATTTTTACGATGTTGAGAGTCGATGGCGTTGTGGCATTGGTGCTACTTGGCACGGTTTTACTAACGTTTTTAACCAATTAATTTTTTTACTAATATTTTGTTTCAGTTTACCCCTATACTTCCTTTACTTAAAAACTATTTTTACGTGCATATTTTATGTACGGGTTTGAATAAATATGATTTGTTCTACATTCCGACGTAAACTTTTTTTATAGACGAGTCAGGTCAAATATAATACGTTTTCGTTTAAATAAACCATCGTTGCATGCATATTTTTGTGTACGTTTTCGTATAAATTCAAGTTGTTCTACGTTTCGACGTAAACTTTTTTGGGAAATGATTCACGTCAAAAATAATATGTTTTCGTGTTTATTTTATGTATGTTTCGTAAAGTTTGTTTCGAACCGAGTGGAGTCAAATTATGGTTTGTTTTTCTCCCCTTTTTTCCGAAAGCTCTAATTAATCCCTTTCGATTACATGTGCATATGTTCCTTCATACCCTTTACGTTTTCTATGTATGAGTTGGGTCACATATAATACGTTATGATTGTTCGATATGAATTTGATTTATTTTACGTTTGATCCAATCACAATGCTTATACAGGTTACATTGAGTTCAAGTGGATACGTCGAAATGTGTGTTTTCATATGGTTAATGCATCATATAACGTTTGGACTAATCCATTCAATGTTTACGATGTATCCGCGCCGCAACGCGGGCGGGTCTTAACCCTAGTTATAACAAAAATGAAAATTTTGAGTACATAGTTGGTTATGGTTAATGAAGAATACATGAATTCTCGTGTTATGGATCGGTTAAAAATAAATAAATTAAACCGTGACAACATTAAAGAAACTTTGAAAGTACTAATAAAATTTTGTTTTTTTTTTTCTTCTTCTTTAGGTTGGGTAGGCTCTAGATGTTTCATAATTTATGAATGGATTTGACGAATTTAAATTCTAATAAAGCACATAATTTATGCATGGATTTAACGAATTTAGATTTTAATAAAAGATTCCAATTAATGTCACATGATAACATTTTCTTTTCTCTCAAAATTATAATCTTCATGTTATAATTTTTTTCCATAATTTTTGTAATAAAACTTTTATTTATATAATTATGCCACAAAAGTTTAATAAATTTAGTATTTTTTTTTGTTAGTTTTTGTTTTACGCTTTTCGCCGGATTTGGTCGTCGTTCGATTGCTACTTAGCACAGTGTTTGGTGGTCACATTTAGTCTCTCAAGTTTTTTTACCCTTCGACTTTCTAATACATGTTGGTATAATTCGACTTCATCTATCACATGGTGTTAGAAATTCATGTTTTTTTATTTTATGTTTTTTCCTGGTTTTGGACGTTGTTCGGTTGATATTTAGGATGGTTTTAAGCCCCTCCGCCTCGCAATGCTGGTATCACAGTTTAAGCCGCCCACACCGCAACACATTTGGCTTAAGACTAGTTATGATAAATTGTCTCCATAGATTCATAGCTATTTGCTTCAAAGCTTTGGTCTTTACACAAAATCGTTTTGTTTTATAAAACTAAAATTAAATGCCCTAATTACTAGGGTTCGTCTATAAAAGTTGATGTGACAAAGTTAAAAAGTAGTAATAAAACCTTGTTTCTAATTCTATTTTTCGTTCTATTTAGCTGGATTATGCAGGAAGATCGTTGGATCTCCAGTTGGGAAGTTTAGTATCTTTTACTTCTTGTATGGTGGTTCTGGGACACTAGTATGTGTTGTAAAAGAGAGTGTCAAATTATATGTCAACAACATCCAAACAACTCATGTTGAGTTAGCAAGAAAAAAATCAGTTGAATCTTCACTCGCCGATGCACGCTCACAAGGCATTGAAAGCAAAGCTGCAGCCAAGCAAGCCGAGAAAGCTGGAGATAAAGCAGCCAAAATAGCTAACAAGAACGCCAATCGAATATTAGGACCTATTGTTTCTTCTGGATGGGATCTTTTTGAAGTCATTTACTACCAAGGGTATGTGACCGAAGGCGCTCTAAGGGGTGCAGGGACATTGGTTGGGACATATATTCTTGGGTTCCTAGGGGAGGAAAAATTTGGAAGATTTGGATATTTGGTTGGAAGCACATTGGGTAGTTGGATTGGGGGGAAATTGGGCTTATGTCTTATGAGGTTTCTAATGGCATACATTTTGTGCTTCGCATGGGTCGAACGATGTAACATGTACTAAATGGGAGGATTGAATACATGTTGGATTCCGAAAACAATTGACGTATTTAAATATACCAAATATTGTGTTAGTAGAGTAATTATGTGACACCTGTGCCTCCACGACCATCAAACAAATACCAAATCAATGAAATATTGTGTTTCATACTTGGGATTTGTATAAGTATGTGTATCAATTGCACATATCAATTCTTGTTTGATTTCGAGCTCTAAATCGCTTTCTTGAAAGTTATACGCGAACTGATGCGTAAACGTAATCAGTTTAACGTGAAAAACACTCCGGGATAGTGACATAGGCTTAACATACCTTAAATGACCTTTACATAACTTAGAAATAAGTTTTGGATGGTTTGGTGTGTCGAAATCAAGTTTGTTCGACCGCAGGGACTATTTACGTCAAACTACGAAACTATATCGATCTGTATAGTAACGAACATTCCGAAACTTGATCATAAGTTAAACATGCCCTAAATATCCTTTACATAGCTTAGAAATATGCTTTGAGGTGTTTTGGTGCGCAAAAATAAACTTATTGATCAATAGGCACTAAAAGCGTCAAAAAGTGCATAAGTTTGCATTTTCGCGCATATCTTACGTTCTGATTATATCCGGACATCCAAAAATTTATGTAATCATTAAAATATTTTATTTTAGTGATTGGCATGATAAAATTCCATTCGTCGCGCAATTTGGATCGTTTTTACGACCGTTACGACTTTCGCCGTAATTAGCCGAATAACGCAACCGTACGACCAAACGAACCGACATCCGAGATGTTTCTGAGCATAATATAAGTTCCCTATACTTTAACTTCATTTTAGAGCCTTGAAATGGGGTTAACGGGGCTTAAACATGTCAAAAATGCATCGTAAATCAAGTTTCTTGGCTGCAGGGACCAAAAATGACAATCTGCCAAAGATGTCAGGCGGGGCACGTAAGCCTAGCCCTATGCTTACGCGGAGCGTGACAGAGCTCCAGTGCAGAAACATTGAATCTGTCCATTCCAGCTGTTTTTGATGGTTTTGTTCATGGTTTTTCAATACCATTTGATGGATTTTGCTTGTTTTTGATGTTCCCATAGTTTAGAAAACCATGTGCCCACTTGTAAGGTCAAGATCAAAGCACGATTTGCGAGAAACGATCCTAACGGTTCTCCGAAAACTATATAAACCCAAGCTTTCTTCATTTTCTGCTCACACTTGATGTGAATAACTCTAAGTTGAGGTTCTAAAACTTCGTACCTGAGTGTTTTGGATCAAGATCTTCCTAGCTTGGACCCTTTGTAAGTTTCTTTCGTGCTTTTATTGTTTTTCAAGCGTGAAAGTCAAACAGTGTTTGACTTTCTGCTTTGACCAGTCTTTGGTCAACACAAAGTTCGTTTGAACTTTGCAACGTGAGCGTAATCACGATGGTTATAGTCCCGTGTGACTATACCTACTGATTACCACGTTGATTAGGCGTGGTGACGAGTCGTAGTTTCCGTCAAAATACGCGTTTATGCGTATTTTGCAACCAAACTATTCTTAGGTATCAAAACCCTTTGTTTTGATATCAAACCTGTTTTCTAACTTAATTAAACATGTTTTAACATGTTTAACTCGTCACTTTTAGTTTAGTGCTTATATAGGGTCGTAAGATAAGCGGTCTAAACAACCGCTTAGACTTTCGAACCCGACCCGTTTGGTCGATCATTAGGATCCGACCAAACATGTTTTGTGACCATAGTTGTATAGGGAATAACCTTCCGATGTTATACCTTATGGTCACTTCGTTTAGTTAGTTGTATGATAGGTAATTTATGTGCCTTAGGAAAATGACCAAAATGCCCTTTTTACGCATAATTTCATTTTAAGCATATGTAACCTAAATTTTGACAATTAAACTGATTAGGTAACATTATTAGACATGTTAAGGCATATAATACTTATCATAGGACTAGTTAGGCGGTCCGAACGCGTTTCACGCAAACGACGCGTTAAAGTAGTGTAAGCTACCTAAACGAGTCGTAATGGGTCGTAAGCACTTAGGTTAGGTTTCGATTTTGTATGTAGGCTTTTTTAAACCATGTCATATGAGTTCCAATACTCATTTGGTTTACAAAACCTCATCCTATCCGATCTTCTGATTTAGGTCCGGTCTATTTACGTAGTTACTTATATTAGGTGACGATTGATTTCCGTGATCCCTCTAGCTTTGCTTGGTTGTTATTCAAGACTTCTAAGCATTCTCAAGTGAGTACATAGTTCCCCTATTTTACTGTTTTCAATTGTTTTGGGGTGATTCATATGTGTTAAATGATTTTGATGTTTTTAACGATGGTTTCAAAAATGATTAATATGGTTTATATTAAACAAATAACGATTTCAATAATGTGAACGAACTTGTTGGATGCAGTTGCATAACGAATGACATTCATTAATTTTGGCCGAACCGACCAACATTAGGTTATGGTACCATAGGATCTGACAAATCACGTTATCAGACTGCACCCATGGTTATGTGTGGGGGTTATGTGGGTAACGACCGAATCTGTGATTATTAACTTACCCTTTGGTGGTTTGTTGATGCGACTTGAATGATGGATGAGTTGCGAAGGTTTGGATGTTATTAGCGAGGCGACCAAAAGTAGTTTCACAATTAAAACGAGAATGATTTTGGGACAATTTAAACGATTTGAAACGATTTAAACAAGTTAAACGATTTGAACAAACAATTGGTTTTGGGTTGTGATTAGATAATGGGACGGGTATAACATGATAAAATCATGGTAGATACGCCGCTGGTATTTCTTATATATAAGTGCTTTTATCATATTATATTCCGTGGCATTATTTAGTTCACTTGGATAAACGATTTTGAAACGATGTCACACAACGAGGTTTTCTAAATGATATAAACCATACGAGTTTTTACGAGATGTTTTACGATTTGGTTTACTTAAACAAATTTTTTTGGGTTAAGAATCATGGCTACGAGATTTTATAAACTATAACCAACTTGATTTGAGTTGGTTAGTTATGTTGCAATACACTTTTTAAAACGAGGTTTGTAACTTTTGACTCTTGTAGTCTAACACGGTGCGGCAACATGTAAACTAGCCATGAATCCAACACTCTTATAAAACCTATGTGCTCGCCAGCATTTCTTTGCTGACTTTGTTTTTACATATGTTTCGGGTGTTGTTGAATGATGTTGATTGCTAGGATGAATGCTCACTTAGGACTGGACGAGGCCTTAGTGACTTAATAACAATGATAGACTATGTTTAACTTGTTTGTTTAAATTTCAAGACAATGTAAATGGTTAATCTTTAAATGAAACGAAACTTCAAATTTCCGTGTGTTATGAAACAATGATTCTGTTACAACACTCCCCGACGATTCCGCCGTGATTTGTTGTTTTACGCGGTCGGGGTGTGACAGAAAAGTTGGTATCAGAGCTCATGGTTATAGGGAATTAGGTTATTAGTGATGCTTTGACCTAGACTATAACCTTCCTAGGACCCTAACACAAGATTCTTGTGTTTAGATCTTAAAACAATACCGTCACTTATCCTTAGGTGACAACCACAACAAGAACACAAATTTCAAATCCGCTTTGAAAACCAATCATCTGTTCTAGGATGATTTATTATAAGGTTTTGAACCTTCAAAGTTTTCAAATTCTCATCAAAGTTTGGGTCTTATAATGTGAACACGTGCAATCTGGAAGGGTGGATGCCTGTACTCTGATTTTTCTGTCTAAGGCTAGAGTGTTCGTACAAATCCAGATAATCGGACCAGTCACTCTTACCTGGGAACTCTTGGGGTGAGTGTCCACTTATAGGCTAAAGCATGTCTTCGCGATACATTAATATGACCCGCTTACTTTGATTAGTCACCGTCTCATCTGTTTGACTTAGGTAACAAACAAATGATCCCAATTTTTTTGCGTTGTCATTCTATTTTGATTATCTTTCGCTTGTTTCCTCCCATGTCTTCCATTATCTTCATGGTGCCTCTTCATCGCAACAACACTCAAATGTCCGAACTAGGTGCTGCAATTGCCCAACAAATAGGCGTCGTACTCTAGAGGACCGTTGATTTAACTATCACCATGACTCGCCTCAATGATAAAGCTGTACAAGGGAACTGCTCCTTGGTGAAATCAATGCAACCTTCATCATCCGAATCAGACACCTTGTTTCAAATGTACCCACTGCGGACGATGGGGACATTTGGTTAATACCTGCCGCTTTGCTATCCAAAACAAAGTTGTTGCAAATCCTGCTGGTGCTCAACCTCCTGCAAGGAAACCTTATGCCGGTACTGCCCAGATGTCACACCCCGACCACGTAAATCAACGAAACGTGGCGGAAACATCGAGGAGTGTTGTAACAGAATTAATGTTTCAAAACCATGGAAATTAAAGTTTCGTTTTATTCATCAAACAAGCGAGTTACATTGCCTTTAAACAAGAAATAGAGAGTACATAACATAAGTTAACTAGTTCTTGTCTCGTTTTAAGTCACTAAGGCACAGGTCCGCCTAAGTATGTCTCGATAAGTCCTATGCATCAACTCCTGAAAACACATGTGAAAATAGGTACGTCAGCATAAAAATGCCTGTGAGATACATAGGTTTTTGTGAAAATAGGTTTCATGACTTGTAAGTTTAGAAAGAGTTGTTTAGCAAAAGTCATGAACCTTGTAAATTGATTTGTTTTGTAAATCATTTGAAAAACAATAAGTTCAGATGATATGTATAAATAAGAGAATAATGTATGGTTAAATGAATAACCATGTAAAATGAGTTTATATAAGATAAGTTGTTTGTAAAACAATGTCTTGTGAAAAGTATGTTATTTGTATAAAATGTTATATGTCCAAATTGAAATGATTCAAATAACGCTACGATATGTAATACCATACAAACACTTATATATAGGAAGTACCAGCGGCGAATCCACCATGCTTGTATCATATGTCACACGCCTCGTTACTTAAGTCACTTACTCAAACCAAACCATCAAGATGTAATGTAAAACCATGTACTAAGTATGCACACAATGGACATACATAGCATGAAATGTAATGTAAAACAATGTACTAAGTATGCACACAATGGACATACATAGCATGAAATGTAATGTAAAACAATGTACTAGGTATGCACACAATGGACATACATAGCATGAAATGTAATGTAAAATAATGTACTAAGTACGCACACAATGGGCATACATAGCATAGAATGTAATGTAAAATAATGTACTAAGTACGCACACAATGGGCATACATAGCATAGAATGTAATGTAAAATAATGTACTAAGTACGCACACAATGGGCATACATAGCATGAAAACAATGAAATCATGTACTATAATGTACTAACGAACATAGCAGGTATATGATGAGAAAACATGGAAAGCATGAAAGTAACAAGTAGGCACATGTGTTCCACCCCAAAACGTTTGGAAAATAGTAAAAGAGGGGTCTATGTACTCACTTGAGATTGTTCAGAAGTCCTAAGATAACCACCAAGCAATGCTAGAGATCTCGGAATCAAACGGCACCTAATATAGGTAACTATGTTAATAAACCGGACCTAAGTCGGAGGATTTAGATAGAATGAGGGTTCGTAAACCAAACGAGTATAGAGACTCGTGTCATATGGTTTAACAAAGCCTACATACTAAATGAAACCTAAACTAAGTGCTTACGATCCATTACGACCCTTTTAGGTAGCTTATGCTTCTTTAACGCGTCGTTCGCATAAAACGCATTCGCCTAACTAGTCCTATGACAAGTATTATATGCCTAAAATGTTTAATTATGTTATATAATCAGTTAAGTGATGAAAGTTTAGGTTACATATGCTTAATTACCAATTACACATGAAAAGGGTATTTTGGTAATTTACCTAAGGCATATAAACTACCTATCATACAACTACTTAACGAAGCGACCATAAGGTATAACCTCGGAAGGTTATTCCCTATATACTATGGTAACCTAATGTATTTGGTCGGATCCTAATGATCGACCAAATGGGTCGGGTTCAAAGGTATAAGCGATTTATTAGATCACTTACCCTTACGACCCTAGACAACGTGGTAATCAGTAGGCATAGTCACAAAGGACTATAACCATCGTGATTACAATCACGTTGCGAAGTTCAAACGAACTTCGCATTGACCGTAAACTGGTCAACGCAGAAAGTCAAACAAAGTTTGACTTTCGGACTCGAAAAGCAATAAAAGAACGAAGGAACACTTACAAAGGGTCCCCGAATGCTAATCTCGATCCAAGTAGCTCAGGTATGAAACAATAGTTTCAACTTAGAGCTTCTCAAATCAAGATTCTTGTGGGTTTTGGCAAAAGAAGGCAAGGGGTGTTTATAGGATTCGTAGAGCCGTTAAGATCGTTCCTCGTTAACCGTGCTTCAATCTCAACCCTCCACCTCAAAACCCTGGTTTTTGAAAACCATTAGAGCCCAAGGTATTGCCCGAAAACCATGTGCAAGGTGGAATGGACCAGATTCAAAGTTTCTACAAGTTTCTATTGTCTGGGGACTGCTTGCGCACCGTAACACTCATAGTGTTGAGGTGCGCAAGGACCTACTTTGGCAGAATTACAATTTTGGTCCCTGTTAGTGTTTTGAGCTATTTCCGACATGTTTAAGGCCCGTTAACCCCATTTCAAAGCTCTAAAATGAAGTTAAAGTATAGGGAACTTAAAATGTGCTCAAAAATATCTCGGATGTCGGTTCGTTTGGCCGTACAATCGCGATGTTCGCTTAATTACGACGGAATGCGCATAAGCGCGAAAAACGATCCAAATGACGCGACGAATGGATTTTTCTTATGCCAAACACCAAAATAAAATATTTTAGTGCTTACATAAATTTTTGGATGTCCGGATGTATTCATAACATATGTTATGTGCGAAAGTGCAAACTTATGCACTTTTTGACACTTTTAGTCCCTGAATGAGCCAAAAGTTTATTTTAGCACACCTAACCCCTCAAAGCCTATTTCTGTTGGTGCATTATGTCTAAAGCCTGTGTCTTAGTCTTGTTAGATTAATGTATAGGGTCTAGATGGGTTGATTATGTATGGTACAGGGGTTATTTATGTAATTTTGTGATGTTAGTGGATGAGGTCCGCTTATATGGTCACATGTCATAAAAGCGGATCTACATGTTAGAGGTCCGCTCATATGGACATGTCCATATAAGCGAACCTGTCACTCCTATAAATACCCCAAGTAGTTTTCTCATTATGTACGTTGATGTCAAGTGTGGAGCCGAACTGCTGCCCGACTATTTTCAGAAAGTTCAATGAGAAAACCGTATTAAACTGATCCGCATCTGTTTCTACTCATTTCTACTATGTTTTTACTTTGATTCATACTGATTGTGTATTTCCGCTGCATAATCAGTAGTATCTAGCTCAGATTGTCTCACACGACTGTCAAATACGGTCCTACAATTGGTATCAGAGCCAGTTGTGAGCTAGTTTCCATGAATCAAAGCTTTTTACCTACACATTTTGAGTTTCTGACACTTCCGACGGATAGAATGGATTGAAAACTTGTCACATAGTGTAAATCTGTTAGATATCAAACCCTTGAGAAGTTCAGGCTTAAAATCAGACTAAAAATGACCTAAAATTGCTCGTGAATAGGTTCCGCTTTTATGTCACTATAGAGGTTCGCTTTTTAGGTCCGCTTATAAGATCAGGTTTGTTGTAGTTCCTCTCTAGAGGTCCGCTCATAGGGACTTGATTGTTGAGGGTTCGCTCTAGAGGTTCGCTTTTAGGAACATATTTGTAGTAGGTTCGCTCTAGAGGTTCGCTCTTAGGTCATATTTGTAGTAGGTTCGCTCTAGAGATCCGCTCTTAGGTCACATTTGTTGGAGTTCCGCTCATGAGGTTCGCTTGTGTGGTTCGCTTTTGTGGTTCCCTCATTGTGACTTTGTAGAGGTTCGCTTATGTGGTTCGCTTATGTGGTTCGCTTGTGTGGTTCGCTTTTGTGGTTCGCTCATTGTGACTTTGTAGAGGTTCGCTTATGTGGTTCGCTTGTGTGGTTCACTCTTGTGGTTCGCTCTTGTGACTTAGGTCCGCTTATTTGGTCTTAGGCAGTTCCGCTTATACATACACTTAGAGTATAGGTTCGCTTATTTGACCTGTTAGTGTGTGAAATTCATATTTTGAACATTCATGTCCGTTTTGTACGTGATCAAGTGTTGGAAGTTCAATTTGTGTTAAAAGTTTTTGATAAAAACAACCTGTTAATCAAAAAGTTAAACATTTTTGGAAATTTTCGTCACTAAAATGGAAAACCAAGAGTTTTATAACTTCTTCTCGGGCAGTGGTATGGTAGCAGGACAAACCTCGGGTAGTCTTATGCAAAATGTCAACATGGAGAATGAATTGGGAACAATGCAAAAGCCTCCCAAGTTGATGAACATAGATGAATATGCGTGATGGTCAAGCAGATTTAAAAACTGGGTCCAGGCTAATTACTTTGAGTCCTGGATGAAGATAGAAGCGAAGTATGTTCCACCGGTTGATGGGAGAGGTCATGCAAAGGGTATTGGAAGTTTGACAGAGTCAGAGCAGATTGATTTCAAAGCCGAGAAAAAGATGATTACTATCCTTCAGCAGGCTATCAAAGAAGGCATTTTAGTGTTATTACAACATGAAGATAATGCTCATTCTATGTGGGAAGCATTGAAATTGAAGTTTCAAGGTAGTGTGTCAATGGTCAAGAATAAAAAGGCTTTATTAAAGAAGGAGTTTGATATTTTTACCAGCATGAAGGGTGAAACAACAAAGCAATTGCTCGATAGATATTGCCATTTAGTGCTTGAAATGAAGAGATTAGAAATTGAAAAGAAAAATGATGAATTGATTGATAAATTGTGTCATGCATTACCATATGAAGAGTGGGGCACATATTTGATGATGTTGAAAAATCATTCAGATTTTGGGAATCTAAATCTTAGTGCATTCATAGAAAAGATTGAAGCTCAAGAGTTGGAGTTGCTAAAAATTAGAAAGATGAATTCAATAAATGTTCAACAAGATGTATCTTTGTATTACAAAGGCAACCCTTCAGTTTCAACCAATCAAAGCCCAAAAATACAGACAGGGTTCATTGCTGATAACACCTCAAGTGTTTCTTCAAACACTCCTCAATCTGGCAATTTTTCACCATTCGCGAACTATGATCCAAACTTCAAAGCTCAAGAGCAGTCTCCACCTCAAAGCTCTACAAGTTCAAATAATCAGGCTTATGTTTCTGGGGTGCATTGCAACATCGTGGTGAATATAAAGAATGGAAATGAAATTACTGAAACAGCCGCGAAACAACACATTGCATTACTTGCTTACGTTCTTGAGGCGTATGAGGGCTTAGTAGCAGGTAAGATTGGAAATCCTGACATGACCAAAGAGGATTACGATCAAATCGATCCGGGGGAGCTTGAGCTGATAGATATTAAATGGGGCATGGCTAGTTTGGTGAGGAGAGCACAACGCTTCATGGAAATTACTGGCAGAAACAGTCTTTCTGGACCCAATCAGAAGTTAGGTTTCGATAAGTCGAAAGTTACTTGTTTTAAATGCAAAGAACGCGGTCATTTCAAACGAGAATGTCCAAACCGTGAAGTAAACAATCATCAAAACCCGTTCACCAACGACTACTACAAACAGGCAATCTATCATCGACCAAATCAGCAACCTGTAATTCAAAGGCCACAAATTGAGAATAAACCAGAAAAAGCAATGATCGTGAATCAAGACGATGAGAAAGTAGCTGCAGGTTTCACTGGGATAAATATATTCCCGGTAGCGATGGACAGGCAATGATGGCTGAAGTTGTTGAAATTTCTGAGATGGTGTCTGAACCAGAAACAGTTACTGAAGATGTTTCTGTAGTTGTTGAAGAGGTTTCTGCTGAAAATGTGGACACTTTTGAAGAAATAGCTGCTGAAGTTCATTACTCTCAATCTGAGCAAGAGGTATTAGCTAGTTCATTGAGATCTATCATGCCTCCTAAAATTTTTGAATCTTTTGCAGGTTTCTTTGAAAAACCAAGGACCGGATTGTGTCCAAGATATGAGGAGAAGAAAGAATTTGTTGAAGAAATGATCGATGTGACAAAGGAAATGACCGAAGATAGTTTGAAAGAAATTGCTGACAAGGCTCTCATGGCGAAACTAAGAGAGGTAGACACAGAACTTGTGAAACCCGAGTCTGTCGATACCGAGTCAGTTCAAAAGGAGTCGGATAAGAAGTCGAGAATTGAGGAGACCAAAATTAAGAAAGTGTCTGAGTCAGAGTCCAAAGATGTCGGTAAACAGGAAGTGAAAACTGCTTATAAAGCAGAGGTTGTTGAGAAATTGGATTCAATCTCTGAAACACCATGCCAAAAGTGTTTAGAACCGTGCATGGAGTGTCTTGAAAAAGACACTAAGTTTCAGGAATTGAAAGAACATGTTGACATGTTAAAATTTGATCTAGGACAAGTCAAAGAAGCATATGATACACAAGCCAGATCAGTTAAAATGATTAAAGAAGAAAGTGTCGAAAATGATAAAGCCACAAAACTAGCAAAAGCAACACTTTTTTGATAAACAAGTGGAAGTTAATTTTCATCTTGACACAATCACATCATCCTAAGAAAGTGCAGAAAGTTAATCCTGAAATAGGAGTTGAAGAAACTATTTTGAATGTCAAACCGCCAAGAACGATGAAAACAATACCAATGCCTCAGATGGAACAAGACTTTTATAAAGGCTTCATGGATTGGGTTTATAGTTGTATTTCAACTGAAGCCATAATTACTTACAGAGCAGGAGGGGAGATTCGAGAAATACATGTTTATGATCCTATGTGGCTTGTAAATTGCTCTGCAAAGGATATTGAATGTCTTTTCATCAACAAGATTCATTATCAACCAGAAGATAGAGAACAAGCGCAGCAGTTTCAACGTGTTGTTGCCCTTTGCTTTCAGAAAGGTATCAATTCTGAAAGTAAATGGAAATCATCTTGGTGGTCGCTTGATGAGAAGATGAAAAGGAAAGCTAAACATGAACGTCAAAAGCTTGAAGAAAAGAAAGGTACATTTTTGAAGATTCAAGCTGAAGAAGAAAAGGCGAGGAAGAAAGAGAATGAAAGAATAAGGATTGCTCTTAGTAGGAAGCCGAAGCCAAGGGAAGAGATGTTTAGAGCTGTTTGAAGACTCAAAAACAAGACAAAGACTGCGGCTGTATCCAAGGGGGAGTTTGTTGGTGCATTATGTCTAAAGCCTGTGTCTTAGTCTTGTTAGATTAATGTATAGGGTCTAGATGGGTTGATTATGTATGGTACAGGGGTTATTTATGTAATTTTGTGATGTTAGTGGATGAGGTCTGCTTATATGGTCACATGTCATAAAAACGGATCTACATGTTAGAGGTCCGCTCATATGGACATGTCCATATAAGCGAACCTGTCACTCCTATAAATACCCCAAGTAGTTTTCTCATTATGTACGTTGATGTCAAGTGTGGAGCCGAACTGCTGCCCGACTATTTTCAGAAAGTTTAATGAGAAAACCGTATTAAAGTGATCCGCATCTGTTTCTACTCATTTCTACTACGTTTTTACTTTGATTCATACTGATTGTGTATTTCCGCTGCATAATCAGTAGTATCTAGCTCAGATTGTCTCACACGACTGTCAAATACGGTCCTACAATTTCTAAGCTATATAAAGGATATTTAAGGTGTGTTTAACTTATGGTCATGTTCCAGAATGTCTGTTACAGTTCAAATTGGCATACTTTCGCAGTTTGTCAACTTTAGTCCCTGTAAGCGATTTAACTTGATTTTGCCATACCAAAGCCTTCGAAACTTATTTCTAAGTTATGTAAAGGTTATTTAAGGTATGATAAGCCTATTTCACTATTCCGGAGTGTTCGTTGCATTAAACTGGTTATATCTACGCATCAGAGCGCGTATAACCCTCCAGAAAGCGAGAAATCGAACAAGAGTTGATATGTGCAAACGATACACATATTTTTACAAATCCCAAGTATGAAATACAATATTTCATTGGTTTAGCATTTGTTTGATGGTTGAAGTGACACAGGTGTCACAGTCTCCCCTACTTTAGGAAATTTCGTCCCGAAATTTAGTTTTAGAGGAAACTTGTGAAGACAGCTGTGACGGTTTCGCTTTCAGACAAATCCATTTAACCCTTAAGTAAAACTATGGGCCATGTTAGGATTCTTAGCGAAAATGTCAACCCTCAAAGTGAAGTCCTTGTAGTAACAAAACATGGAGTTTCGAACTACGGGCTGAAAAAATGTTTCTTATGAAGACTCATCATAGGAAACTTGGTGTGTGATTGAGATCAGAATTGGGGAGTATAAGAATAAATGACATTGGTCAAAGTCCAAGACTTCTCCCGTATCATTACTCTTGTCACTGTAGGTCTTAACACATGACAAAACTTCATGTGCTTTCTGTGCACTGAATTCCAAAATTATGTAGGCCTCCATAATTACGTATTTCCTTGCACAGTCCGCACAGTTCATTTCATAATGCGTATGGGAAAAAATCAAACGAATAATCCTGTGGTGATTTAACTTGACTGCAATAGAGTCTCTTTAACTAGGTCACCAAAGGATTAGATCAACGAACAATCTCTTGAACTAGACCACCCGAGGGCCTATTTAACTACATAAACACATGATATCTTTAACTAGATTGCCGAACCAATCTATTTAACTAGGTCAATGAAGGATCTCTTTAACTAGACCACCAGAGGGCCTATTTAACTATATCAACGCATGATATATTTAACTAGATTGTCGAACCAATCTCTTTAACTTAGATCGACGAAGGATCTCTTTAACTAGACCACCAGAGGGCCTCTTTAACTATATCAACACATGATATATTTAACTAGATTGTCGAACCAATCTCTTTAACTTAGATCGACGAAGGATCTCTTTAACTAAACTACCCAAGAGGAATATTTAACTACATCGACGGAGGATGTCTTTAAACTTTGGAATAGTACTTTATAATCCAAGGGACTTAACTACAACGTAGAAGTCCATTAAGGATTTAAGATAGTACCGTTGGATATCCTACTACGAATCCCTTATACAAAGATATGGAAGATTCTACAAGGATTTTGATAAACAAATTTTTTTGGATCATACAAAAACACAAAAAGGGAACACGTAATCACATAATCACATAATTGTTTAATTTAGCCTTTAATTTGTTATCTTTGGACGCGAATACTTAAAGCACGCCAGGAATCCAATCCGTGGATTTCATTAGGCACTTTAATCATTTTCAAGAATCTATCTATAAAGATAGAATGATCTACCAAAAATTCGATTTCGTTTTCAAGAAAACGCAATATTCAGGTACCCTATTAAGAATTTATAGTGGTACTTTGGGTATTCGTACAGAGTTGTAACTTGCGCCTTGTACTTCGTTTCCTTGGAAGAAACGGGTACTTATGATTTTTGTGGGAAATCGCAAGAGATCATAAAATGGAAAGATTTTGGGGGGGGGGGGGGTAATCTGTTCTTCAAGGAATACGGCTCCATGATTGTCGGTATTGTAGGGGATACGTTGTTTATACATGCCATCACATTTGTACATTGCAATGTAAAATAAAAAGATTTATTTATAAACAACAACAACTGTTTCATGGACCTTGACGACAAAAGAAAGTAATACATAAAGCTTGATTATTTCTAAACAACATTGTCTTCTAGTTGGTCCGATACTCATCCCTGCGCTGGATTCGCATTAGCAATCTTTGGGCAATTTCTTCGGAAATGGCCCATCTTGCCACAGTTGAAGCAAGGACCTGGTGGACAACGAGCTTGAGCAGGATTTACTTGAGGTTGGTTTGGACCACCTTGGTTTGGGGTAAATCGACAAGCATTTTCCAGGTGACCGAGTCGCCCACATGATGCACATAAACGACACTGTAGGTGAGCTAAGTGGTGTGCATTACATTTGTTGCATATCGGTGCAGTACCGGCATAAGGTTTCCTTGCAGGAGGTTGAGTTGGTTGGTTGTGGGTGTTTTGGTTGGGTTGAGCAGCAATCGCACAATTCTGCGAAGCCTTACGCTTCTTAGAAGGTTCGGTTTTGCTTTCCTTGGTTTACTCCTGAACATTAGCTGCTTGTTTCTTGTCGCCTTTCTGAAAAAAGTTTACCTTTCCTGATTTGAGATTCAGTCAAGGTTGCAGATAGCTCAATGGCCTGTCTAACCGTAGTAGGGTTACTACCAGTAACAATGTCCTGAACTGAGTCAGGGAGACCATCAATGTATTTTTCGATCGCCTTATCCAAAGGCGTAACCATGGTAGGACACAACAGGCTCAGCTTCTCATATCGATCAGTGTAGGCTCGATGCTCACCGCTATCTTGCTTAAGATCCTCGAATTCCCTTTCCGAAGCCCTAAGTTCATGAGAACTCCTTCATCATCAGAGCTCGAAGCTCTTCCCATGTTTGAGCCAGTGCCACATCGGCACCCCTATCTCTCACCACACCGTTCCACCACGTCAAAGCTCGTTTCTCAAAGACACTAGATGCGAAATCTACCTTTCGCTTGTTTGGACATTGAACATGCCTGAAGGTGCTCTCTAGACTCTCGAACCATTGCAGAAGTGCAGTCGCTCCTTGAGACCCAGAAAATTTTGATGGCTTAGCCGAGTTGAACGTCTTGAAGTTGCAGGGGGCATTATTGTTGTTGAGGGCTTGGTTACATTGAGCAACGATGTTCGGGATTGCAGCAGTTATTTGCTGTGTAATGACAGCTGCCAGCTCTTCAATAGATACCTGATTTTCGCGTCGTGGAGGCATTCTAAAAGGGGAAACAAGAGAGAAAACAAATGAAATGGCATTGGGTAAGAATAGGATGTTACAATTACCGACCAAATCATGGGTGATGGTCATTTGTTTGAACCACGAAGCAAACAAACGACACACAAAGGCTGAATCAAAGCAAATAGATCCTTATAATGTATCGCGAAGACATGCTCGCCTATAAGTGGACACTCACCCCAAGAGTTCCCAGGTAAGAGTGACTGGTCCGATTATGTGGATTTGTACGAACACTCTAGCCTTAGACAGAAAACTCAGGGTACAGGCACCCACCCTTCCAGTTTGCACGTGTTCACATTATTTAGACCAACTTTGACGGGATTTTGAAAACTCAAAGGGGTTCAAAACCTTATAACAGAGGGTTCAAAACCTAGTAATCAATCATCCTAGAACAGATGATTAGTTTTCAAAGCGGTTTTGAAATTTACGTTCTTGTTGTGGTCGTCGCCTAAGGATAGGTGACGGTATTGTTTTATGACGAAATGCAAGTAAACTCGCGTTAGGGTCCTAGGAAGGTTATAGACTAGGTCAAAGTATTACTAATAACCTAATTCCCTATAACCGTTGGCTCTGATACCATTTTTCTGTCCCACCCCGACCATGTAAATCAACGAAACGTGGCGGAAACATCGGGGAGTGTTGTAACAGAATTAATGTTTCACAACCATGGAAATTAAAGTTTCGTTTTATTCATCAAACAAGCGAGTTACATTTTCTTTAAACAAGAAATAGAGAGTACATAACATAAATTAACTAGTTCTTGTCTCGTTTTAAGTCACTAAGGCACAGGTCCGCCTAAGTATGTCTCGATAAGTCCTATGCATCAACTCCTGAAAACACATGTGAAAATAGGTACGTCAGCATAAAAATGCATGTGAGATACATAGGTTTTTGTGAAAATCGGTTTCATGACTTATAAGTTTAGAAAGAGTTGTTTAGCAAAAGTCTTGAACCTTGTAAATTGATTTGTTTTGTAAATCATTTGAAAAATAATAAGTTCAGATGATATGTATAAATAAGAGAATAATGTATGGTTAAATGAATAACCATGTAAAATGAGTTTGTATAAGATAAGTTGTTTGTAAAACAATGTCTTGTGAAAAGTATGTTATTTGTATAAAATGTTATATGTCCAAATTGAAATGATTTAAATAACGCTACGATATGTAATACCATACAAACACTTATATATAGGAAGTACCAGCGGCGAATCCACCATGCTTGTATCATATTACACACGCCTCGTTACTTAAGTCACTTACTCAAACCAAACCATCAAGATGTAATGTTACACAATGTACTAAGTATGCACACAATGGACATACATAGCATGAAATGTAATGTAAAACCATGTACTAAGTATGCACACAATGGACATACATAGCATGAAATGTAATGTAAAACAATGTACTAAGTATGCACACAATGGACATACATAGCATGAAATGTAATGTAAAACAATGTACTAGGTATGCACACAATGGACATACATAGCATGAAATGTAATGTAAAACAATGTACTAAGTACGCACACAATGGGCATACATAGCATAAAATGTAATGTAAAATAATGTACTAAGTACGCACACAATGGGCATACATAGCATAGAATGTAATGTAAAATAATGTACTAAGTACGCACATAATGGGCATACATAGCATAGAATGTAATGTAAAATAATGTACTAAGTACGCACACAATGGGCATACATAGCGTGAAAACAATGAAATCATGTACTATAATGTACTAACGAACATAGCAGGTATATGATGAGAAAACATGGAAAGCATGAAAGTAACAAGTAGGCACATGTGTTCCACCCCAAAACGTTTGGAAAACAGTAAAAGAGGGGTCTATATACTCACTTGAGATTGTTTAGAAGTCCTAAGATAACCACCAAGCAATGCTAGAGATCTCGGAATCAAACGGCACCTAATATAGGTAACTATGTTAATAAACCGGACCTAAGTCGGAGGATTTAGATAGAATGAGGGTTCGTAAACCAAACGAGTATAGAGACTCGTGTCATATGGTTTAACGAAGCCTACATACTAAATTAAACCTAAACTAAGTGCTTACGACCCATTACGACCCGTTTAGGTAGCTTATGCTACTTTAACGCGTCGTTCGCGTAAAACGCGTTCGCCTAACTAGTCCCATGACAAGTATTATATGCCTAAAATGTTTAATTTTGTTATATAATCAGTTAAGTGACGAAATTTTAGGTTACATATGCTTAATTACCAATTACACATGAAAAAGGTATTTTGGTAATTTACCTAAGGCATATAAACTACCTATCATACAACTACTTAACGAAGCGACCATAAGGTATAACCTCGGAAGGTTATTCCCTATATACTATGGTCACCTAATGTATTTGGTCGGATCCTAATGATCGACCAAATGGGTCGGGTTTGAAGGTATAAACGATTTATTAGATCGCTTACCCTTACGACCCTAGACAACGTGGTAATCAGTAGGCATAGTCATATAAGACTATAACCATCGTGATTACAATCACGTTGCGAAGTTCAAATGAACTTTGAATTGACCATAAACTGGTCAATGCAGAAAGTCAAACAAAGTTTGACTTTCGGACTCGAAACGCAATAAAAGAACGAAGGAACACTTACAAAGGGTCCCCGAATGCTAATCTCGATCCAAGTAGCTCAGGTATGAAACAATAGTTTTAACTTAGAGCTTCTCAAATCAAGATTCTTGTGGGTTTTGGCAAAAGAAGGCAAGGGGTATTTATAGGATTCGTAGAGCCGTTAAGTTCGTTCCTCGTTAACCGTGCTTCAATCTCAACCCTCCTCCTCAAAACCCTGGTTTTTGAAAACCATTAGAGCCCAAGGTATTGCCCCAAAACCATGTGCAAGGTAGAATGGACCAGATTCAAAGTTTCTGCTATCTAGGAACTGCTTGCGCACCGTAACACTCATAGTGTTGAGGTGCGCAAGGACCTACTTTGGCAGAATTACACTTTTTGTCCCTGTTAGTGTTTTGAGCTATTTCCGACATGTTTAAGGCCCATTAACCCCATTTCAAAGCTCTAAAATGAAGTTAAAGTATAGGGAACTTAAAATGTGCTAAAAAATATCTCGGATGTCGGTTCGTTTGGCCGTATAATCGCGATGATCGCTTAATTACGATGGAATGCGCATAAGCGCGAAAAACGATCCAAATGGCGCGACGAATGGATTTTTCTTATGCCAAACACCAAAATAAAATATTTTAGTGCTTACATAAATTTTTGGATGTCCGGATGTATTCAGAACGTAAGTTATGTGCGAAAGTGCAAATTTATGCACTTTTTGACACTTTTAGTCCCTGAATGAGCCAAAAGTTTATTTTAGCACACCTAACCCCTCAAAGCCTATTTCTAAGCTATATAAAGGATATTTAAGGTGTGTTTAACTTATGGTCATGTTCCAGAATGTCTGTTACAATTCAAATTGGCGTACTTTCGCAGTTTGTCAACTTTAGTCCCTATAAGCGATTTAACTTGATTTTGCCATACCAAAGCCTTCGAAACTTATTTCTAAGTTATGTAAAGGTTATTTAAGGTATGATAAGCCTATTTCACTATTCCGGAGTGTTCGTTGCATTAAACTGGTTATATCTACGCATCAGAGCGCGTATAACCCTCCCGAAAGCGAGAAATCGAACAAGAGTTGATATGTGCAAACGATACACATATTTTTACAAATCCCAAGTATGAAATACAATATTTCATTGGTTTGGCATTTTTTTAATGGTTGAAGTGACACAGGTGTCACACCCGATGTGCAACAAATGTAATGCACCTCACCGAGCTTACCTGCAGTGTCGTCTGTGTGCAACATGTGGACGACTCGGTCACCTAGCAAATGCTTGTCAATTCAACCCAATCCAAGGTGGTCCAAACCAACCCCAAGTCAACCTTGCTCAAGCTCATTTTCCTCCTGGTACTTGCTACATCTATGGCGAGACGGGTTATTTCAGGAACCAATGCCCAAAGTTTGTCAATGCAAATCCGACCCACGAATGAGCATTTGGCTGATTAGAAGATGCGGCTACTTTGAATAATCTGAATCTTATGCTTATGTTTCTTCTGTTTTTCTTGAACTCTGAAACAATCGGTTTTGTTTATAAATAAATCGTTGTTCGCGATCCTGATGTACAAGTGTAGTTACATGTGTGTATGGCTTTCCCCTACGATACCTACACTAAAGAACTATGTTCTTTACAAAACAAACTACTCTTGTAGTTCTCCCATTCATGTGATCGCTCATGATTTCCTCGAAAAATTTTAAGTACACATTTTATTCTAAGAAACGAAGTACAGAGAATAAGTGACAATTTTAGACGATTATTCAAAACGTCACTTTAAATCCTTGGTTAGATAACTAAGGGTATTTTTCGATCTCATACCCAACCTCCAAATTCTGCTCCATATGTCGCCTTGGCATATCAGCACCTCAACTTCATGAGCATTCTACCTCGTGTATCGACTTAAGCACGTCCAGTGCAAGGTTTCGAAATATTTTCAAATTCCAAATCCATATAGGATCTTCTTACCTTCACAATTAGATCCTTGTGGATGATTATCGCTTAAATCGGAGTCCTTAATTGAATTCATTGTATGCTTTAATACGTACATTACGATTTAATAAGGACAAAGCCGAATTCCTATTAAGATCTTCCTATCTTCATAGTTAGATTCTTGAAAATGTTTAAAGTGCCAAATGAAATCCATGGATTTGGATTCCTGGTGTGCTTTTAAATATCCGTGTCCAAAATGATAACAAATTGAAGATCAAGTTAATCAATTATGTGATTATGTGTTTATGTGTTTTCTTTTATGTTTTTGTGTGATCTGAATTTTCGTTATCCAAATCCTCGTAGAATCTTCCATATCTTCATATGAGGGATTCATAGTAGGATATCCAAAGATACTACCTTAAATCCTTAATGGGCTTTTACGTAATAGTTAAGACCCTTGGATTATAAAGTACTATTTCATAATTCGAAAGAGACCCTTTGAGTGGTCTAGTCAAAAAGAATTATTCAAATCGGGTTAGGAATGTCATGTGTTGATATAGCTGAAAAGACTCCTTGGTGGTCTATTTAAAGAGATCATTTGTTGATTTAATTAAAAGGACCCTATGGTAGTCTAGTCACACTCATCACAGGTTTGATTTTCTTCCCCTACACATTATAAATGCACTGTGCGGACTATGCAAGGAATTACATAATTATGGATGCATACATAATTATGAAATTCAGTGCACGAAAACCACAGTAAGATTTATCATGTGTAAGAACCGATAGTGGCAACAATAACGAAACGTGAACAATGTAATGGAGGTACGGTGGACGCACCAATGGCGCTTCATATACTTGTATATAAGTGTCCCTCTTACATTGCAAGCATGATGTTATTTAAAGTTACTAGAAGTTCAGAACCCTAACCAGTGTTGTTTTATCTTTTCAACTTCATGTTTCGAGCTCTCACAAGTTTCCTCTAAATAAATTTCGGGACGAAAATTCCTGAAGTAGGGGAGACTGTGACATCTGTGCCTCCACGGCCATCAAACAAATACCAAATCAATGAAATATTGTGTTTCATACTTGGGATTTGTATAAGTATGTGTATCATTTGCACATATCAATTCTTGTTTGATTTCGAGCTTTAATCGCTTTCTGGAAAGTTATACACGAACTGATGCGTAAACGTAATTAGTTTAACGCAAAAAACACTCCGGGATAGTGAAATAGGCTTAACATACCTTAAATAACCTTTACATAACTTAGAAATAAGTTTTGGATGTTTTGGTGTGTCGAAATCAAGTTTGTTCGATCGCAGGAACTATTTGCGTCAAACTGTGAAACTATACCGATCTGTATAGTAGTGAACATTTCGGAACTTGATCATAAGTTAAACATGCCCTACATATCCTTTAGATAGCTTAGAAATAGGCTTTGAAGTGTTTTGGTGCGCAAAAATAAACTTATTGATCAATAGGGACTAAAAGTGTCAAAAAGTGCATAAGTTTGCATTTTCGCGCATATCTTACGTTCTGAATATATTCGGACATCCAAAAATTTATGTAATCAATAAAATATTTTATTTTAGTGATTGGCATGATAAAATTCCATTCGTCGCGCAATTTGGATCGTTTTTGCGTCCATTACGACTTTCGTCGTAATTAGCCGAATAACGCAACCGTACGACCAAACGAACCGACATCCGAGATTTTTTTGAGCATAATTTAAGTTCCTTATACTTTAACTTCATTTTAGAGCCTTGAAATGGGGTTAACGGGGCTTAAACATGTCAAAAATGCATCGAAAATCAAGTTTCTCGGCTGCAGGGACCAAAAGTGACAATATGCCAAAGATGTCAGGCGGGGCACATAATCCTAGCCTTACGCGGGGCACGACAGAGCTCCAGTATAGAAACATTGAATCTGTCCATTCCAGCTGTTTTTGATGGTTTTGTTCATGGTTTTTCAATACTATTTGATGGATTTTGCTTGTTTTTTATGTTCCCATGGTTTTGAAAACCATGTGCCCACTTGTAAGGTCAAGATCAAAGCACGATTTGCGAGAAACGATCCTAACGGTTCTCCGAAAACTATATAAACTCAAGCTTTCTTCATTTTCTGCTCACACTTGATCTGAATAACTCTAAGTTGAAGTTCTAAAACTTCATACCTGAGTGTTTTGGAGCAAGGTCATCCTAGCTTGGACCCTTTGTAAGTTTCTTTCGTGCTTTTATTGCTTTTCAAGCGTGAAAGTCAAACAATGTTTGACTTTTTGCTTTAACCAGTCTTTGGTCAACACAAAGTTCGTTTGAACTTTGCAACGTGAGCGTAATCACGACGGTTATTGTCCCGTGTAACTATACCTACTGATTACCACGTTGAGTAGGCGTAGTGACGAGTCGTAGTTTCGGTCAAAATACGCGTTTATGCGTATTTTGCAACCAAACTATTCTTAGGTATCAAAACCCTTTGTTTTGATATCAAACCTATTTTCTAACTTAATTAAACAAGTTTTAACATGTTTAACTCGTCACTTTTAGTTTAGTGATTATATAGGGTCGTAAGATAAGTGGTCTAAACAACCGCTTAGACTTTCGAACCCGACCCGTTTGGTCGATCATTAGGATCCGACCAAACATGTTGTGTGACCATAGTTGTATAGGGAATAAACTTCCGAGGTTATACCTTATGGTCACTTCGTTTAGTTAGTTGTATGTTAGGTAATTTATATGCCTTAGGAAAATGACCAAAATGCCCTTTTTACGCATAATTTCATTTTAAGCATATGTAACCTAAATTTTGACAATTAAACTGATTAGGTAACATTATTAGACATGTTAAGGCATATAATACTTATCATAGGACTAGTTAGGCGGTCCGAACGCGTTTCACGCAAATGACACGTTAAAGTAGCGTAAGCTACCTAAACGAGTCGTAATGGGTCGTAAGCACTTAGGTTAGATTTCTATTTAGTATGTAGGCTTTGTTAAATCATGTCATATAAGTTCCAATACTGATTTGGTTTACAAAACCTCATCCTATCCGATCTTCCGATTTAGGTCCGGTCTATTTACGTAGTTACTTATATTAGGTGTCGATTGATTTCCGTGATCCCTCTAGCTTTGCTTGGTTGTTATTCAAGACTTCCAAGCATTCTCAAGTGAGTACATAGTTCCCCTATTTTAGTGTTTTCAATTGTTTTGGGGTGATTCATATGTGTTAAACGATTTCGATGTTTTTAACGATGGCTTCAAAAATGATTAATATGGTTTATATTAAACGAATAACGATTTCGATAATGTGAACGAACTTGTTGGCAGTAGTTACATAACGAATGACATTCATTAAATTTGGCCGAACCGACCAGTATTAGGTTACGGTACCATAGGATCTGACAAATCCTGTTATCAGACTGCACCCATGGTTATGTGTGGGGGTTATGTGGGTAACGACCGAATCTGTGAATATAAACTTACCGTTTGGTGGTTTGTTAATGCGAGTTGAACGATGGACAAGTTGCAAAGGTTTGGATGTTATTAGCGAGGCGACCAAAAGTAGTTTCACAATTAAAACAAGAACGATTTTGGGACAATTTAAACGATTTGAAACGATTTGAACAAGTTAAACGATTTGAACAAACAATTGGTTTTGGGTTGTGATTAGATAATGGGACGGGTATAACATGATAAAATCATGGTAGATACGCCACTGGTACTTCTTATATATAAGTACTTTTATCATATTATATTCTGTGGCATTATTTAGTTCACTTGGATAAACGATTTTGAAACGATGTCACACAACGAGGTTTTCTAAATGATATAAACCATACGAGTTTTTACGAGATGTTTTACGATTTGGTTTACTTAAACAAATGTTTTTGGGTTAAGAGTCATGGCTATGAGATTTTATAAACTATAACCAACTTGATTTGAGTTGGTTAGTTATGTTGCAATACACTTTTCAAATCGAGGTTTGTAACTTTTGACTCTTGTAGTCTAACAAGGTGCTGCAACATGTAAATTAGCCATGAATCCGACACTCTTATAAAACCTATGTGCTCGCCAGCATTTCTTTGCTGACTTTGTTTTTACATATGTTTCAGGTGTTGTTGAATGATGTTGATTGCTAGGATGCATGCTCACTTAGGACTGGACGAGGCCTTAGTGACTTAATAACAATGATAGACTATGTTTAACTTGTTTGTTTAAATTTCAAGACAATGTAAATGGTTAATCTTTAAATAAAATGAAACTTCAAACTTTCGTGTGTTATGAAACAATGATTCTGTTACAACACTCCCCGACGATTGCACCACGATTTGTTGTTTTACGCGGTCGGGGTGTGACAAATTGCTTCTGCTTTCTTGACATTTGCATATTCAACAAAGATCTTCAAAATCATTAGCTGGAAGCCAGAACCATGTAATAGTGTCTGCAGAAAATACACATAATGGGTCTCAAATTCATCTAAAATAAGACTAGGATTGCATTTTCTACTCTGGTGTATCTTAGTTGATTTTTTATATGTTATGTATTTTTGTAGTTGGATTTATGCTATGGCATTCGCCATATTCAGATTATTATTAAAATCCCAGTATTGGCAGAGACCGAGAGAATGAAGAGAAAAAAAATCTAGGTGGTATACAAGTGTAAAAACTTATGTTTAAAAAGTTATAATAAATGAACTCTATAATCCCTTTGGCAAGAAGCAAGCAGAACTCTCACTACCTCTATCCTCCTGACCATGTTAAAGAAAAGGTCAAAGAAAGCTCAAATGATAATGTTGGATCTAGTGGACCCCACATAAGAACAGATGATTGGAAAGGCAAAATAGTCTACAACATATAATCATGAATAGCATTGCTTTGAAGAACTACTCCTTCCAATGACCAAGATTCAACATCTGCTACTTTAAAAGTCTGCCAAAGAGAACATCTGCTTGAAGACAAAGTCTGTTGAACCAAAGGTCTGCCAAAGTGAACCTCTGCTGATGAAGACAAAGTTTGTTGAAGCAAAGGTTTGATCATCCATTGCTAATGAAGACAAAGTCTGAAGAAGCAAAGGTCTGCTAATGATCAACAGATGTTAAAAACCAACAGATGATTATTCAATAGATGTTGATCAACAGAGGTTATCAATGTAACAGTGCTTAGGCTATAGCAGATGTTAGGAGTTTGTCAGGCTGTTTGATGTTGCATTCTAGTTAACGTCGTCGTAGATGCTTCAGATGTTTGGTTTGTACTATAAATAGAACATTGCTTATACTGTTCTATTTATCACTTTCCTCTTATCATTTTTGTACGAACAAACTAGGAGTGATCAGGTTGAGGGGGAGTTTGTAATTCTCATGCATACGTAAACATTGTAATTGCAATCTTTATAAAAGCATGATGATGAAGCATTCTTCTCATTGTTGTTATTCAAAAGTTTATTATTCCGCTGCATGTTTCCTTTTCTGTTTTATCTTCATTCATTGTTTCCATCGTAAACTGTCACAACAATCAAACTCAGATCTTAACAATTGGGTTCGGAGTTTGGTCAATCAAATTCGATCTAAGCAATCAATTTGATATAAAAGATCAGCTCCTACTACTGATATCGTTTGTTCGTTGGATTGAAAACAAGTAAAAGTTTATTTACATTCAAAGTATCTTAAACAAAAACACTGTTTGTAAACAATCAAAAAATGTCTCAAAATTCACAACATCCACACAACACCGGTACTCTTTACAAACCTCCAATGCTTGTCAGATCAGAGTATAATATCTGGCAACGTCGGATGTGTCACGTACTTGCTCAGTAGAACACGGGGTGCTAGAAATCGGTTATCTTCGGACCACAAGTTCCGATGGTGCCGAGTGCTGAAGACCCTAAGGTTTAAGTACCAAAGAAGCGTGAAAACTACTCCGAGCAAGATTTTCAGAAAATCGATTTAGATGCCTTTGCTTTTAACATTGTTGCTACGACTTTACCGAATGATATCTATGATGGCCTATTCATTGCAATAGTGCTAACGTGTAACAACCTGGATTTTCGGGTCATTACTCAGACCTATCATTTATTGCTTAATTGACTTGTACTCTCTAGATTTCGATTATCGCTAAGGGTTTTCGCTATATTTTAAACTATGTTTTACAATGCATTCAAAATGCTTATTCAAAACGCAGTTATCGCATTTAACACCATTATAACGCATACTATTTCAATGCATTTTATCGCATATCGCATCGCATGATTGTACTACACGCTATCACGTCGCAATCTCATCGCAAACTCGAAACGCAGATTTACTTTTATGCATTTTATATGTTATGTGTGTTACTTATGTGATTACTTGTCTAATGTTATGTGGTTATCTCAACATAATGCTCACACGCAACTCGCTTAAACGCAACGCAATGCTTAACGCACGTAACGAAAGTTGGAAAACTAACTCGCACCACTCGATTGGTCGAATGACCATTCGATCGGATGGACATCCGTCCGGATGACCATCCGATCGGATGGCCATCCGATCGAACCACCACTCAACCACTTAACCTGCACCGCCTTAACTCTCTCTTATACTATAATTACTCGCCTGTCACATCACTGTTCACTCATGTGACAGCTCCATTTGACCAAGACGCTCTCAAGTCCCTTTCAAGCACTTTTCCCTCGATTCAAGGCTATTTCGGAAGTATTTCTCCCTAAATCTTGTACTTCCATCATCACTACATACTTCTTCATCATCTTCTGCATAAAAACCAGTGATTTCACCTTGAAATCGTCTGATTTGGACCCCTTGAAGGTGACATCACCTCGGTTGCTTATGCAATCGGTTGTGTGACGTCATCTCATCAAGATATGTTCAGATCTAAAGGATTTCCACATTATCTCACACAAAATTTCAACATTCTCCAACTAATTTCATCTCTTTCATACTTTTCTTCAACTTTTCTCCAACATTATTCACTTTTCTACTCAAAACCGATGGAATCTAGACTCATTCAGGCTCTCTACTCATTCTCTAGCAGAGAACCAGTCTAAAAACGGATTTCCACCGGAGAGACGACCGACTCACAAGTTGAACATGAAATCTCATCAGGGACAATTAGTCTGATTGAATGGAGTGATTCCCATCCGATCGACTGAGCTGGGCTTGGTGTGGATTCCCGTTGTTTGACACGTCGTCACGCCGTCTCCATCAAACTTCAAATTTTTAACTTAGAAAATGTTACTGGTTTTCAAAACATCAGGTCGCCCGATCGAATGACTATTCGACCAGGTGACTTGTCCTTTTATAACTTTCAACACTTAAACAATTTGACAAAACTTCAAACTATCAAACTCTCAACTGAATAGCCATCAGATCGAATGGCCATCCGTCCGGATGAGCATCCGGCCGGATGACATGATTTATACTACAACGAAAACTTCAAAAGTGTCAGAACAATTCACAACACTCTCATCTCATTCGAACGAGCATCCATTCGAATGGGTATCTATCCGTTTGACTCACCATTCGACACTTATCTCACCCGACACGCTGTTTACGCACTGTTCAACGCTTATGCTACTGTTCTATGCTCAGGCTAACTCCAACGCGCTCCCTTCAATCCAATACAAGGCTGTGTTTACTTATTAAACACATACTGTGAGTGTACTCGAACCCTTTTTCGCTTAACGCACTTTTGGGCGTTACATATGTTCTATATCAACACACAATGCACACAATGCACACAATACTCAAATCTTTTTAAACGCTAACCGCCCTCGCATGTTATACGTGTCTCGATGAATGCTTGTATGTTATGTTTACACAATGATTGTTGCTTGTCACCTTAGCAACGATAGTACTATAGTTTGGACTTAGCACCTGTCGTGGACAGGGGTTGTTAAGGGTATTACTTCACGTGGTCACAATGGTGATAATTTATTGCGCATTCTACACTCGCAGTCATGTCAGTTGCACACGATACGTCATTGTTGATAGCTTACTTGATTCACATTTCTGCGTGTTACATACTGGTTATGCGTAAACGCTTTCGCTATACTATATGATACTCAAACTTGTGTACTCACCTTTACATTTTATGTATTGACTTTATTTTAACGTATGTGACAGGTTGATAGGATGCTTGCTTTGATGAATCGAGTTGTAGGTCTAGAAACTCACCAAATAAGAAATTTGAGTTGTCGGAATAGTTTACTTGTTTTTGAGAAACTCTGTCTGTAATAACTGTTTTTTCTTTATATGTTATTGGTATGGGACTTTAACGTTAAATATATTGTCATTAATAGTTGTTATGGATTCTCCTGGACAATCTGTTTCGCTCAGTGCCACGCCCCAATGTTTCCGCCATTGGTTGGGGTGTGACAGATTGGTATCAGAGCCATAACTATATGGAATTAGGAAGGACACGACCTAGTCCGGGTCTTGATGTCCTAGGATTGACCTAGTCTATAGTCTAAGCACCAACAGACCACCTTGTGCAAACCCAGTAGGGGTTTTTGCACGAGCTTACTCTTGCTACTCTCGCTCGCTAAAACTACATCTTCGTGCGAACATCGCACACTACAGTTCATTCGAAGAAGCCTTTCCTAAGGTAAATAGTATTACATGGCTTACCTAAGGCTAACACAATACACATGTTTTCGAAAATACTCGCATAACACAATCCAGTGATTTGGTCGAGATTAGGTGTGAAAACCAGGAACTCTCGATAAAACCGCTCACTCTACGTGCATTTTTACTCTCAGCACGAGAATCTTTTGTTGAGTTAGGAGTGAAATCCATATCTCGACGAAATTCTCCATCCCTATCTTGTGGTTTGCCACATCACTAGGAACAAGGTTGTTAGGTTAGGGGTGAAACCCGCATCTTGACAACCAGTTCCACTCCCTACTATGGTTTTACAAAACTCTCACCAAAGTCTCGATGTTTTCCAATGGCTCGACTTACGTAAGTAACCGAAAGGATGTGTGCCGTTCACCGTATTTTGGCGAGAGCACAGTCTATTAGGCCAAAGCATGCACTCAAGGTCGTTGTGAATAGTCGAATCACTTTGGATAGTCGATGTCTAACACCCAAGACAATCTATTTCGATTTCAAGCCCATCGTTGATTTTACGAGTTATCAATTTTATTATGATTTTTTTGGGTTTTAGATTGCGAGAGCTGTGCTCTACGCTGATGGTTTTGATTTAACGCTTCTCGCTCCATAAAACGCTCACAACTCACATTGTATCCTAATCTAAAACGCTAATCGCAACTCAGGCTAAGAACTCTCGCATGCTACACTACTCGCTATCGCTACTCGCTACTCGCTACTCTCGAACGCGCTTCGTGAAACTTGAAAGATAGGTAAATATGTGAAAAATATGTAGGTGAATACATGCAAAATATAGGGGAATACATGCAAAATATGTGCATCCATTGACTACGTGCTTCTGTGATTAAGTGCTTATGTGCCTATGTGGATTATGTGCCTACGTGACTATGTGCTTACTTGCCGGCATGCTCCTAATACTTTACATAATAATAATAAGGATGTTTTACGAACGCTATACTATACAAACCCGATATAATCGAATCTCGTCTGAATCCTATGACGATGTCTGGTGAAGACAATGTCGTCATTTGGATCCCATACTTCACGCGCTGCTCGCCGCAACCATGCTGACAAACGCATCGCTTCGCTGGTGGCTAAGGAAATGGCTAAGGTCATTCCTCAGATCGTCAGCGAGATCAATGAAGTCAGCAGCAAGTCCTTTGTTGAATCCAAGAGTCCGAAAGCGCCTTTCAACTTCAGGCAATTCAATGCCTGCGGTCCTACAAACTTCACGGGTGAAGATGGACCCAGCGCCATGCTCCAGTGGTTTGACGCAATCGAAGTAACCTTCAGGCAAAGCAGATGCCCATAAAATCTGCGTACTGTGAACGCTACTGGAGTTTTCAGTCCATGGCTCTGGACTGGTGGACTGCGGAGCGCAACAGACGTGGTAATGATGCAACTTACAAAATTTCATGGGAAGAGCTTAGGGAGCTTATGATGAAGGAATTATGTCCCCCTCTTGAGGTGCAAAAGCTGGAGAAAGAATTCTGGCATATCAAACAAGAAGGAGGTGACAACGCTGGTCTCACCGCTCTCTTCAAGCAGCTCAGCATTATCTATCCTGGTTAAGTGACAACTTCGGATATCACGATCAAGAAGTACATTCGATCCTTACCCGACTGTGTAGCTAACTTGGTTCAGGCATCTAAACCTACCACCATTGATGAGACTTACCAACTGGCCGCTAAAATTAATGATAAGCGAGTTTTGGCCAGTTATTTCAAAACCTCATCCAAGAGTCTGAATCAAGCAACCGCAACTCCCGCTCCCGAATCTGCAGCATCATAAGTTTCAAAGTCTCCACGTGTCATACCCCGACCACGTAAAACAACAAATTATGGCGGAAACGTCGGGGATTGTCGTAACAGAATCATTGTTTCACAACCATGGATTAAATTGTTTCATTTTATTGAATTACTGAACTCATTGTTTTATTTCAAATCAGATAAATAAAAATATTGTCTTTCAAGTTTTAAAGTTACTAAGGCACGAGTCCATCCTATGTATAGCATGCACCGACAATAATCACATAGCAGCACCTGAAACGTATGTGAAAATAGGTACGTCAGCATAAAAATGCCTGTGAGTAACATATGTTTTTTTGATTTAGATTCATGGCTATAGTTAACATAAGAAAAGGTTTTATGTTTTACAAAAATAGCCATGAATCCTTGTAAAAGTTTTGTTTCTAAAAATGCATTGTTTTGATAAAAGGTTTGTAGTATATATACAAAAATATACTTTGTTTTGGAAATAGTTAAACGTATAGTATATCAAAATATACTTTTGTTACTGAAATAATAGATTTGGTAGTATATCACAAATATACTTTGGTTTGGAAATAAATAAACGTATAGTAAATCAAAATATACTTTTATTACTGAAATAATAGATTTGGTAGTATATCACAAATATACTTTGGTTTTGAAAGATAGCATATCAACTATGATTTGGTTTTGAGAATAACATATCAACTATGTTTTGGTTTTGAAAATAACATATCAACTATGCTTTGGTTTTGATAATAACAAAGTAGTATATTAAAACATATGTTGGATTTTGTACATAGTATATCAATAATATACTTTGGATAATATCACATTTGGGAGCACATCAAACTGTACCTTGGTAGTATAACAAAATATACAAAGAAAACGTGATTTAGCATTCATTCATACCTTAGTGTATCAAACTACACCTTGGAGACTATAGAAATACCACAAAGGCAATTTCTATTTGGTTAAAATTTGGTTTCTGACATTCCATACAACAGGAATGGGGTGTCTAGTCCTATAGCGCTATATCATACTACCAATCGGCTTGGTGAATGTATTAAAATAAGTACAATCCAACAATTAGTTTTACAAGCTTTGAAAATCAGTATTTAAACCATAGATAATCGTTTAATTTGTCAAAAGAATAAGTACTAAGCATGTATAATCATACAGTTGAAATCATGAAAATAACAAATAGGTACACATGTTTCACCCCAAAAAATTTGAAACAGTAAAAGAGGGGACTATGTACTCACTTGAGATTGCAAGTATCCTTGATTAAGTATCCTAATGAAGCTCGGGAAATCAAGGAATCAAGTGGCACCTAGTATGGAATCACTAATTAAACAATCGGTTCCTAAGTCGGAAGATTGGGTAGAATGAGGTCTCGTAAACCAAATGAGCATTGGAACTCACGTGATATGGTTTAACGAAGTCTACATTCTAAAACGGAACCTATCCTAAGTGCTTACGGCCCGTTACGACCGGTTAAGGTAGCTTACGCATGTCAAAACATGTTTAACTAACTTAGAAAACAGGTTTTGATATCAAAACAAAGTGTTTTGATACCAAGAGAAGTTTGGTTGCAAAATACGCATAAATACGCATTTTGACAGAAACTACGACTCGTCACTACGCCTAGTCAACGTGGTAATCAGTAGGTATAGTCACAAGGGACTATAACCATCGTGATTACGCTCACGTTGCAAAGTTCAAACGAACTTTGTGTTAACCACAGACTGGTCAAAGCAGAAAGTCAAACACTGTTTGACTTTCATGCTTGAAAAGCGATAAAAGAACGAAAGAAGCTTACAAAGGGTCCAAGCTAGGGAGAACTTGATCTATAACACTCAGGTATGAAGCAAAGGCTTCAACTTAGAGCATTAAAATGATCAAGGGTGCAAAAAATGGAGTGAAGGCATGGGTATATATAGTTTTCGGTAAACCGTTAAGATCGTTTCTTGCTAAAGAGGGAACAATCTAGGCCATACATGTGGGCTAATGGTTTTAGTAACCATGGGACATGATAATACTAGCAAAAACTAGCAGATGGTATCCCAAAACCATGGAAAAATCGCCTGAAAACAGCTGCAATGGCCAGATTCAATGTTTTTGCCCTGTTAGTCTGTCGCGCCCCGCGTAGTATTAGGACCAGGCTTACGCGCCCCACGTAAGAACTTTGACAAAATTACACTGTTAGTCCCTGCAGCTTAGAAACTTGGTTTTCGATGTATTTTTGACACGTTTAAGCCCCCTGAACCCCATTTCAAGGCTCTAAAATGATGTTAAAGTATAGGGAACTTAAAATATGCTCAAAAACATCTCGGATGTTGGTTCGTTTGGCCGTACGGTCGCGTTATTCGGTTAATTACGACGGAAGTCATAACGGACGCAAAAACGATCCAAAATAAGCGACGAATGGTATTTAATCATGCCAATCACTAAAATAAAATATTTTAATGATTACATAAATTTTTGGGTGTCCGGATATGTTCAGAACGTAAGATATGCGCGAAAATGCAAACTTATGCACTTTTTGACGCTTTTAGTCCCTATTGATCAAATAAGTTTATTTTAGCATACCGAACCCCTCAAAGCCTATTTATAAGCTATGTGAAGGATATTTAGGGTATGTTTAACTTATGATCATGTTCCGGAAATTTCGTTACCATACAAATCGGAATAGTTTCGCAGTTTGACACAAATAGTCCCTGCGATCGAACAAATTTGTTTTCGACACACCAAACCATCCAAAACTTATTTCTAAGTTATGTAAAGGTTATTTAAGGTATGTAGAGCCTATGTCACTATTAAGTGACTTAAGTAACGAGATGTGAGTAATATGATACAAGCATGGTGGATACGTCGCTGGTACTTCCTACATATAAGTCTTTGTATTATATTACATATCATAGCGTTATTTAAATCATTCAATTTGGACTTATACATTTTACACAAGTAATACGATTTTTACAAGACTTTGGTTTACAAACAATTTACTTTATACAACTCATTTTACTTGGTTATACATTTAACCATACGTTATTATTTTATTTATACATATCATTTGATCTTATCGCTTTTTAAATGATTTACAAAACAAAACGATTTACAAGGTTCATGACTGACTTTTGCTAAACAACTTTTTCTTAAACTTAAGTCATGAATCCTATTTTCACAAAACCTATGTATCTCACAGGTATTTTTATGCTGACGTACCTATTTTCATATGTGTTTTCAGGAGCTTTTGCGTAGGACGATGATCGTGACACTAGGGCGGACCTGTGCCTTAGAGACATAAAACGAAGATAGACTTAGTTTAATTATGTTATGTACTCTTTGTTTCCTGTTTAAGACAATGTAACTCTTATGTTGATAAATAAAATACAACTTTGAATGCCATGGTTATGAAACAATTAATTCTGTTACAACACTCCCCAACGTTTTCCGCCACGTTTTGTATGTTATACGTGGTCGGGGTGTGACAGAAGAGTTGGTATCAGAGCCAATGGTTATAGGGAATTAGGTTATTAGTAATTCTTTGACCTAGACTATAACCTTTCTAGGACCCTAACACAAGTTGTCTTGTGTTTAGATCTTAAAACATGCACATCACCTATCCTTAGGTGATTATCAAAATAAAAACCAAATTTTTCCGAAATGATTTTTGAAAAACAATCATCTGTTTTTGGATGATTTATTACAAGGTTTTGAACCCTCTATTGTAAGGTTTTGAACCCTCTGTTATATGGTTTTGAACCCTTCCAGTTTGGTTTTTGGCCTTGTGCCTTCAAATTTTCAAAATCTCGTCAAAGTTTTGGGTTCTAAAGAGCGTGAACACGTGCAAACTCGAAGAGTGAATGCCTGTACCATGGGTTTTCTGTCTAAGGCTAGAGTGTTCGTACAAATCCACATAATCGGACCAGTCACTCTTACCTGGGAACTCTTGGGGTGAGTGTTCACTTATAGGCGAGCATGTCTTCGCGATACATTATTTTTGACCCATTTACTTTGATTAGTCACTGTGTGTCGTTTGTTAGCTTGGTAATGCGGACGAATGACCACCATCTTTGCTTTTGTAGATTTTGTTTCATCTCATTCTCTTCATCCAATCATCTCACTCGTTTCCTTTCATGTTTTCCTCTTTTAGAATGCCTCCTCGATGCGAAAACCAGATAGCGACTGCCGAACTGGCAGAAATCATTGCGTAGCAGATGGCTGCTCAATTCCCAAACCTCTTTGCTCAATGGAACCAAGCCAACAACAATAACAATGCTCCATGCAAATACAAGGATTTTAACTCGGCTAAACCACTCAAGTTTAGTGGTTCTGAAGGAGCGACTGGGCTTCTTCAATGGTTCGAGAGCATTGAGAATACTTTTTGCCACGTGCAGTGTCCTGACAATCGCAAGGTCGAGTTTTCTTCGAGTGTGTTTCAGAAGAGGGCTCTCACATGGTGGAATGGGGTTATGAGAGACCGTGGTGCAGAAGTTGCTCTAGCACAAACTTGGGCTGAACTTAGGGCCCTTATGATGAGGGAGTTCTGTCCTCGTCATGAACAGCGAGCGTTGGAGAAAGATTTTGATGACTTGAAACAAGACAGTGGCGAGCACAGGGCATATACTGATAGATTTGAGGAGTTGAGTCTGCTTTGCCCAACAATGGTTACCCCACTTGACAAGGCTATCGAAAGGTACATCGACGGCCTACCTGACTCAGTGCAAGACATCATTACTGGTAGTAACCCTGCCACACTCCGTCAGGCTATCGAGTTAGCAGCGACATTGGCTGAGTCGCGGGCTCGAAAGGGAAAGCAGCATAAAAAGGGTGACAAGGGTAAGAAGCAGGCGTCTGACAAGGGGGATAGCAAGAAAGGTCAAAACAAGAATGGGAAGAATTCTGGTTCCTCAAAGGGTTCAAGGAAGCGAAAGGCTTCCCAAAACTATGCCTTTACTGCACAGGCTCAAGCTGCACCAAATCAGCCTGCGCAACCACTAGCCAAGAAGCCATATCTTGGCACTACACCTTTGTGCAACAGGTTTAACGACCATCACCTACCACATCTCCAATGTCGTCATTGCACTAACTGTGGGAGAATTGATCATCTTGCCGCTACTTGTCGCATTCCTGTTAACCAGAACCAGGCAGTTCAGAACCACGCCCAACAAGTTGCTCAGCCTCTTGCTCAGCAACAAGGTCAAGCTGCACGACCTCATTTTCCTCCTGGTTCGTGCTACAATTGTGGGGATCTGACCCACTACAGGAACCGGTGCCCAAGGCTAGCCAACCAGAATCAGAATCCAAATCAGAATCAAGCTCAGGCTCGAGGTCGAGTCTTCAACATGAATGCTCAAGAGGCACAAGCAGACAATGAAGTGGTGAACGGTACGTTCTTTATTAATAATCAGCCTGCATCTGTTCTTTTTGATTTGGGTGCCGACAAGAGTTTTGTGTCATTGTCTTTTGAGCCAATGCTTCGCGTGTCTAGAATGAAACTAGGTAAACCTTTGACAGTAGAGGTTGCTAGTGGTGAACCCATTGTTCTTGATTCTGTTCTTCACAACTGCCAGTTGAACCTTAACGATCATCTTTTTCCTATTAACCTCACGCCTATGCAACTTGGAAGCTTTGACGTTATTGTGGGTATGGATTGGTTATCCAAGCATCGCGCAGAGGTAGTTTGTTTCGAGAAGATTGTTCGTGTGCCGCTTTCGACAGGCGAGATCCTACGGGTTCAAGGTGAGAAACCGGCTGGTGGTCTCAAACTCATGTCTTGTTTTAAAGCTCGGAAATATCTGCGGAAGAACAATGTGGCCTTCTTAGCACATGTTACAGCAGATAAAGGCAAGGGTAAGTCAATTTCAGATATTCCTGTCGTTCGGGATTATTCTGAAGTTTTCCCTGAAGATTTACCTGGTCTACCCCCAGCACGCCAAGTCGAGTTCCGCATTGATCTCGTACCTGGTGCAAATCCCATTGCCAGAGCTCCATATCATCTTGCACCGTCTGAGATGCAAGAGTTGTCTAAGCAGCTTCAGGAGCTCTCTGACAAAGGTTTTATCCGTCCTAGCTTTTCACCTTGGGGTGCTCCCGTTCTTTTTGTCAAGAAGAAGGATGGATCCTTTAGGATGTGTATCGATTATCGTGAGCTTAACAAGCTTACTGTGACAACCCGCACAAAACCAGGTATCCGTACGACTTAATTAGTAATTAATTACTGCTTAATTACTGTGCTTGTTTGAACTAGCTGATGAACTGCTACTTGATATCTGATACATGTACTTACTTGCATCATACTTTACTTATCGTCACTACATTATTTACATGCTGAACCCTAGTGACAACCGTGATGCACAAAAAGCACAGTAGCACTATAACGGATAACCTATTGAACATGCTGATAAAGCCAACATCAGGCAAACACTGCCTCTAAGGCCTGTAAGAGCCTGAAATGTTTTGCTACACTAGTAGTGAGTGTAGGGATATAAGGGTTGTGGAACTGCGTCTCTAGGAATAAGTCACAATGACTGGATGTGCCTAAAACGTACTCTAAGTACAAAACTCAGCACTTTACACAATAATTCAGCTTTTAGCTAACTAATAAAGTGCCAAAACATGAGAAAAATATTACTAGACACTTTCCAAAGTGTCAGGAATGAGTAGTGTCACTAAAAAGAGTAATAACGACACTTTAAAGCTTTAGTAACGCTTTAACGGATTACTATCCAACCAAACAACCGGACTATACCCGAAACATGAAAATATTGTTATTTTCACTATTTATCTTTTTCTGAGCCAGTCAGGGTCCCTGAGTGCCCTAACACCCATTGTAACACACTACACACAAGTAACCAAGTTAGACACTTAACTTAACTAACTAGTCCCTAATCATCTAGTTGAAATCGAACCAAGGGACCCCCCCCCCTAACCGAATCGTCCCCTTGGGGGACACCCTTGGTACTTGCTTGATTAATTAAATCCCACATGTCTAATATCAATTAGACATAAAACCCAATGGTTAAACACACTAGAAATTTATCTATAAGTTCATGTAATTGCACAACATAACACACACTTACACTTTTCACACAAACTCTCTCCTCTCTTGCTCTCCACACTCACGGCCGAACACCCCTTGGGACACCCCATCCATCTTCGATTTTGATCTTCACATTCCATCATCATACAAGCATCAAGGGTCGTATACAAGGAGTCTTGGAGCAAACGGAACGCGAAGGACCTCTCTACTTAGCTTTTATCCACCTCTTTCGCGCATAGATTCTTCCCTAGCCTCGAGCTAGAGGTATAATGCTTAAAACACCTTCTTGAACTAATCTAAAGTGGTTAAAAGGATTTTTATCGGTTAAAACTCGGAATCTTGCATTTTGAAGCATTAAAGTTTACTAAAAACACTATAATGGTGGTTAATAGCTCATAAGTTGTGTAAATGTTGTAGTATTCGAAATGTATGATTATTTAGTCCCGATCTATGATGTGGTAGCTCGGATCATCGTTTAACCCGGTTTGGTAAGATCATGGATCTTAACATAAGCTTGTTTTGAATGATACAAGGGTTAAAAGGTGAAACTCTACCACACGCGAATCATGAACTTGTGTAAAAGAGTTTTAATTGTAAGAATTGTGTTTAAAACTAGCAGATCTACGTATCTGCAAGTGGTATTTTCAAAGAACCACGTATCAAAGAAATCATGTATTTTAAAAGATAGATCTTACACTAACCAAACATGATTTTTATAAACCACAAGTGTGTAAACAGTTGTGAAATGAAAAGATCCGACAAAATAACAGTTTTTGTAAAAGATGACTGGGAGTTGTAAAGACGGATTTTCTCTAAAAACGAGGTTTTTACAAGATCAAATTACCTTATATGAAGATCTACTAAATTTAAGGGATTTACACCACAGTTTTGGGAAAAACTGCAAGTTCATGTAATTTTCGGCAATTTACACATATGTTGATTAGTTGTTGTGATGAAAGCTGTTCTGATCAAATAAAGAAAATTGTTGAGTTGATTTGTTAAAGAAAATGATACGCTTGAAAGCGTGGCCACCTCCAGTTATAGAGGAAACTCTGGCGAAATTTTTCTAAAAACCTAACACTTAGAACTATTTACACTGCAAGTGTTAGAATTATTTCTGACATGTTTTCGAAATATGAATTTCGCCATGACTTTATTTACTAAATATTCGGAGGTGGGATTTTCACAAAATTTAACGTGATAAATATATATTTTTCACACATTGTTTATGATTATTTTGTGAAAATACATAAATATTATTTTTAGAGTGAAAATAATATTTACGAACGTTAACGATTCCAAAATAATACGAACGCTTTAACCATAAATATATAAGTTACACCGGTAAGTATATTACCACTCGATTGTTAAACGTAACTTACGCACTTACGGAAATATTTATGAACGCATATTTAACAACGTATTATTGGAGAAAAATTATGGGAAATTGGAAATATATACATATATTAAGTGAGACTTAATGATATAATTTGAACACACATGTATTGAATCCCCCATCCTTGGGAAGGAGATTAACTACCAAGTATATACAGAATGAAAACACGAAATAGTTGTCTAACTATTTCCCAAAGACTTAAACTATAAAGCTAAGGCACGGCCGTCCGTCTAATAGAAATTAGCACTTGTAGGTCGTCGCACAGCCGCGTGAGCAGGAGATACTTGGTAGAGACGCTTCACTATGAGTTCATGTCCCCCTTTTCTCTAACTGTTTTCAGTTTTCTTAACTGCGGGGGTGAAATACATGTTACTTTGATTACAAGTACTTTATGCATGGTATGGTTAACGTAAGGAGGTTTACTACTTAGATCATGTGAGTGGGTAGGCAGAAACACCGAGGAACGTAAGCGGTAGATCTATCTGGGTGTAGCGAGCCCAACTCCAGGCCCAACAGAACGGACCTCTAAGAGGCCCAACAGAACGGACCTTGGAGTGACTTTGTACCCGACGCGAAATCTGCAAGGTTGAGTCTTCCTACTTACACTTCACACATGCTAATGGCCTTGCAAACCATTGGTGATCTCTTTTTCCTTGCACTGCTACATACCAGGGAACTTTTATAGTTACAAGTGTTTTACATACTCACTTACACATGAACTCGCTCAACATTATGGTTGATTTTTCAACTTACATGTATTTCAGGAAATTAAAGATCTGGCACGGTATGTTATGTTTTCCCGCTGCATAAGGGTTCCAAGGTCATCCCAGTTTAGGAAATGTGACTCTTTCCTGGACAAGTCACAAATCTTAAACTGCGTTTATCTCATGTTGATATTTATGTTTTTCAAGACAATGTTTTACGTTATGATGTTGTAAGTCTTTAAGACAATGGTTTGTTGCTCTGGTTTTAAAACTTAATCAAATGGATGATCTTGCATGATTTTATTTCATATAGCTTTGTTATGGTTAAGCTATGGTATTAAGAAGTCACACCAAAATTAACCACGCTTCCGCAAAACCAGGGTGTGACAGCTTGGTATCAGAGCTCTGATCATAGCGAACTAGGATTCTTTCTCATGTACAAGTCTTTTGTCTTGAGTATGTGTAAGACTTGTATGTCTTTACTGTTCGTTAACTGTGTATTCGATGAATGAGTTGTTCAAATGTTCGTTAACTGTGTATTCGATGAATGAGTTGTTCAAATGTTCGTTAACTGTGTATTCGATGAATGAGTTGTTCAAATGTTCGTTAACTGTGTATTCGATGAATGAGTTGTTCAAATGTTCATTAACTGTGTATTCGATGAATGAGTTGTTCAAATGTTCGTTAACTGTGTATTCGATGAATGAGTTGTTCAAATGTTCATTAACTGTGTATTCGATGAATGAGTTGTATAGTCGGATCTAGTCCGCTGAACCTCGTGTCTTATATGTATCACTTGTATAGTTGTGTTTCCAATAATGGTATCATTGGGCCGAGCCCATGTTTTCAAGTTATTGAGCTTAAATAGTGCTGGGCCTTAAATAGTGTTGGGCCTCAAATAGTGTTGGGCCTCAAATAGTGTTGGGCCTCAAATAGTGTTGGGCCTCAAATAGTGTTGGGCCTCAAATAGTGTTGGGCTTGAATAGTGTTGGGCCTCAAATAGTGTTGGGCTTCAATAGTGTTGGGCTTCAATAGTGTTGGGCTTCAATAGTGTTGGGCTTCAATAGTGTTGGGCTTTGGCCCATACGTTTGGTGTTTTGGGCTTAGCCCATGAATTTATGTTAAGCCCATGATGAAGATAAGCCCATTAAGAAAACTAAGCCCATTTGTAGAAAAATAGCCCATTAAATAAATAACCCATTAAGTAAAATAAGCCCATTTACAAAAATAGTCCATTAAGTATAATAAGCCCATTTGTTATAATATAGCCCACTAGTAAAAGTAAGCCTTTCATTTTTATAAAAACCTTTTTATAAAAATTTACTAAGTATACTTTTTGGTAAATAAAAACATACGAGTTTTTATAAGTTTATAAACATCCGAAATTTGTTATCGATAGCTTATTTATATTTCGTGTCGTAAAATCGTCTAAACATCGTAGTAACTCTTCGGATTGGCAATTCACTTATGTAGTCGTACGTCGTTCATTTTGACCATAAATGGTGTCCGATTATTCGAATCGTCCGTAACTCGTTTTAAGGCGTAAATATGTGAAGTCTTGTAAGACTTTGATTATTATGTATCATGTGTTCATTATTACCATTGTAATAAAGTTCCTATCTTTGATATATATAACTAATACATCAAATACCACACATCAATTAAGTTGTTAAAATGATCAAATATATATTTTCTAAAAAATATATATATATATTTATCTTGTCTTTTCTTTTATAAAAGCCTTTCCTTAAAAACTTTTTAATCTAATAAAGATTTAACCAAACAAAAATGTTGGTTCGTATAACATAAAGTTTTTAAGAAAAATTGGCCATATAACCTTTGTATTAATCATTTGGCCATGTTTAATCAAACATATCATTTTCTTTATCAAATCACCACCAATTTACTCATCATCTTAACTAAACATATAAGACTTTTATAAAATAAAATTTACTAAGATGATTTCCAAATCATGTAGGGTTTTAAACATGATCATTACATATGCTAATAAGTTCAAAAACCAAGTTTAATTTTAGTTTTAACAACTTTTATAAAAATCTCTAGTTGTATGTTACTTTTTATAATCTTGTAAAAGTCTTGTTTTTAAATAAAAACCCTTAATACTTTCACAAGAACAATAGTTATGATCATCCATTTAATCCTTTATGTTAAAAACCCTTTAACATAAACATGTATAATTTTTAGATCATAACTTAAAACATACTCTAACCATTTATTTATCTCATAATCATCATAGCAAGATCAAATAAGCATATCACAAGTCTTAAATCACAATATAATCAACATAAATATATCATAATTTTTATCTTTGCTTCTTTGTATTTTTCTCATGTTATTATGTATGATCTCTTGGTTATTATTAGCAATAATAACAATCATAAACTTAATACATTTGTATAAAAAAAAATAGTTATAGAAGCTTACTTCTAGCACTAGGCTAGGGATGATCTTAGAAGATTATTAAGACTAAGAAGATGATGATCTTGATGGTAGAACACTTTTGTATGGATGAAAACCCTTCCTTTTACTTCCAAAAGCCTTAGATCACCTTATGTTACTTGGAAATCCATGTTGATCATGAAGGAGGTAATAAAAATAATTGGGTTTTTGAAGGTGTTCTTGTGAAAAAGATGAAGATGATTAGAGAGTTTTCTTATGTGTGTGTAAGATATGGTGTAAAAGTGTAGTAACTTAGTGAAGAAGTGTTGTAATAAGTCACCATTCTAATCCACTAGTAACTAGATAATAATATCTAGATATTTACCAAATTAAACAAGGGTGTGGGGCCCCCTTGTTCACGTTTACAAGATGGGGGGGGGGGGGGGGGGGTCTTGTGTGGAAAAATATGTTGGTAATTTTAAGACTTAAAATGAATTATTAAGATGTAAACATTTAGGTGTTTAAGTCTTGCAACTTTTCGAGATGATTCGTGACATGAAATATTCATAAACTAGCTTTGCAAGACCAAAAATAAAGTTAACTAGTTCGCTATATGTGCCAAAATATAGTTCGGCTAGATGTTTAGCGCTCGTTTCGCTAGTAAATAGTCGAAAGGTACGCTTATGGAAGTTGTAAGAAAAATTTCCGTTATGTGTGAAATTGATATTCCATAAATATTTTCATATGAAATTGGTGCCTAAACATCAATTTTTGCATCTTGTAATAAAAATACAATTGCTGAATTTTGCGGAAAATTCATGAAATGGTCACTTTTAGCGCTTTTCGGACAGTTTTTAGTGCTACCGGACATTGGTAAAATATTAACCAAACCCTTTTATTCCCATATAGGGTTTAATGTATATTTGATGTTGGACTTTCGTCTAAGTCCTAAAGATGTAATTTAGATGGTTTATGCGGATCCTGAGTTCTCGTCAGCACACTAGTTTACTAGGTACTACTCTAGTTGTTTCGATGCATTGTTTACACTATTTCAAATGTAACCAATAAAAATGAATAATGTGCATCATAAATGAATATTCCATGAGTGTTCTACGATGTATATCATGAAATCATGCAGTTCGAATATTCAAAACACATACTTGTATAATGTAATTCATTGCTTTAAATGTACGTAAATTACCAGAAAGTGGCAGTTGTCACATTCTCCCCCTGTTATTGAGAATTTCGTCCCGAAATTCAAGCTGAGTCATCCTATACAGGAGACTACTCGAACAGGTGAGAGTATTTGGCTTTGATTTAATGTTCACGTTCCCACGTATATTCGGGTCCGTGTCGAGAGTTCCAACGAATTTTTACTAATATGTTATGACTCCTTTGTATTTTCTGGACCTTCCGGTCCATGACCTTAACAGGTGCTTTGTGAATTGGAGTTTATCATCAATATGAACCTCATCCTCCGGGATGAAAACTGTTTCTTGCGTTGGACTCTTTTCAAGATTCGACACATTAAACGTGTCGTGCACACTGCTAAGTTCATCTGGTAACTTCAACTTATAGGCAACATTGCCAATCTTTTTTAAGATTTCAAATGGTCCAATGTAACGCGGGTTAAGCTTTCCACGTTTACCGAACCTCGCTACGCCTTTCCAAGGAGAGACTTTCAACAAGACTTTGTCTCCATCCTCGAAAGATAATGGTTTTTGTCTTTTATCTGCGTAGCTCTTTTGTCGATCGTGAACCGCCTTAATACGGTCTCAGATCTGATAAATTTTATCCGTAGTCTCTTGGACTAGTTCCGGACCAATTAATTGACTATCGCCTGTTTCCGCCCAACATAGCGGAGAGCGACACTTTCGACCATAAAGAGCCTCAAATGGTGCAGCTTGTATACTAGTATGGTAGCTGTTATCGTAGGAAAACTCAACTTAAAAGTAGATGAGTATCCCAATTGCCGCCTAAATCCATAACACATGTGCAAAGAATATCTTCGAGTGTTTGGATTGTCCGTTCGCTCTGGCCGTCAGTTTGTGGATGAAAGGCTGTACTTAAATTCAAATGAGATCCAAAGGCATGTTGAAATGATTTCCAAATTCTAGAAATAAAACGACCGTCTCGGTCTGAATTGATTGAAATAGGCACTCCATGACGAGCCACTATTTCTTTGAGATAGAGTTCCGCTAGTTTCTCAGTATTATCCTTCTCTCGAATCGATAAGAAGTGTGCGGACTTTGTTAGTCTATCGATGATTACCCAATCATGTCATGACCGCATGAGGTCCTGGGTAACTTCATAATGAAGTCCATCGATATTTGTTCCCATTTCCAAACGGGAATTTCGGGTTATTGTAACAAGTCCGAGGGTTTTTGTTACTCGACTTTGACTTTCGCGTAAGTCAAGCATTCTCCGACATAAGTCGCGATATTACTTTTGAGGTTAGGCCACCAATAGTATTCTTTCAATACTTAGGCCTATGTGCTTCCTCAAAATATCATATCAAAGGCCACCAAAGAATGGAACCCAATTTTGACCCATAAGGTATAAAGTTCCATCTTCTTTAGGCACTAATTGTTCCTGTATGCCTCGAAGTGTTTCTGCTTGAACATGCTCTTCCTTGAGCGCTTGTGAATCATCTTCTCTAATGCTTGAACTCTTAGTGTTCTAACTTGCTCCTTGCGGCTCAAGGCGTCAGCTACAGCATTCGCCTTGCCCCAATGGTACTTTATTTCATAATCATAGTCGTTCAACAATTCAACCCTACGTCGTTGACGTATGTTTAATTCTTTTTGGTCGAATATGTGTTGAAGGCTTTTATGATCCGTGAAAATAATGCATTGAGTACCATATAAATAATGTCGCCATAATTTTTAAGCGAATACCACCACGCCTAACTCAAGGTCGAGAGTGGTATAGTTCTTCTCGTGAACTTTTTAATTGGCGCGACGTGTACACGATAACTTTTTCACGTTGCACGAGTACACAACCCAATCCTTGATGCGAAGCATCATAGTTTACAACAAAGTCATCGGTATCGTCGGATAATGATAAGATTGTAAAATGCTATGCACCAATCTTAAGAATAAGTTGTAATGTTATATCTTGTTTTTCGATTTGGGGTGAATTTATTGTCTTTAACAACTCTAAAATTGTTCCCAAATGTTGCTCATGTTCATCAGTCGATCGAATGTATATCAAAATGTCGTCAATAGACACTATGACGAATTTGTCGAGATACGGCTTGCACACACGGTTCATTAAATCCATGAAGACCGCTGGTGCATTTGTTAAACCAAAAGGCATAACGAGAAACTCGTAATGACCGTAACGAGTCTTAAAAGCCGTTTTCGGTATGCTTTCCTCTTGAATTCGTAACCGATGATACTCCGATCGTAAGTATATCTTAGAGTAGAAGCTAGAACCTTTCATAAATCATTTGAGTTAGTTGGAAGTTCATTTGTAACATGGTTTAGAAATATGAATTTTCATTCATCGAAATGTTGTGCACTTTTGCAAAACTTGCATGTCTTTCCACCCCCAAAACCTTTATAAAGATGTATAGTGGTAAAGAGTGGGGGTTATGAACTCACAACATCCTTATTCGGTGAACTTCAAGGTTCAGAAGGTGCTAATCGACATGGAGATTTGGCTATGGGTGCAGCTCCAGGTACCAAGTTGATGTGAAACTCAACTTGTTGATATGGTGGTAGTCCTGGCAAGACTTCAGGAATTTTTTTTTCCACAGGAATATCTGTCAGCTGCGGCCCAACGGCCTTCTTGTCGACAACTCGTGCTAGGAAGGCAGTACAACCTTTTCGTAAGCACTTCTAAGCCTTCATGCAATTGATGATCCGCAATGATGTGTTGCGCTTTTCTCCATGGATAACAAGTGTATCTTCATTCGGTAGTGGTAAGCAAATGATCTTCTCATGACAGAAGACTTTGGCTCGATTATTGGATAGCCGATCCATGCCAACCACTACGTCAAAAATACCCAACTCAATGGGTACGAGATCGATATGAAATTTCTGCTCCTGACTCGGCTAGTTTACCGTTTGCCAATTCTATAGAATGAGGAGACGTCTAGCTTACTTGACTCTAGGCCAAGTACATTTTAAATTCTGTGTGGCGAGGACTTCACTGTATAGTTTTAAGAACCCTATGTTTAAATGTAGGATAACCCAATCCATATGTTTAGTTGTTGGATAACCCAACCATATGTTTAGATGTAGGATAACCCAATCCCTAATTGTAGCTAGGACAATCCCGTCCCTAGCCATGAACTCATGTATGTGAAATGTTGAGATGAAGCTAAAATTGCCAATTGTATAAAATAACATGGATGTGAAATGTTGACGAATAGGATACATACCGATGGCCCTTAATGATTTGATATGTCTCAGCTAATTCCCTATTAGCTAACTTGATATAGTAATGTGTGTCCAACAAGACTCTAATTCGAGTATATGCTTAACCTTTAAAAGCAATAGTTAAGCTCGGTGTTGGTATTAATAAAATTGATACATGATGATCGTAGAGTGTACGTACTCATGACTTCATTTCTCTCATGGCGAGAGTTATTGTTTGAGTGATCGAGGTAGGGAGGGATGATGCGGTTATGCTTCGGATCTCCGAGGCTAAACCTAAAATATATCACTCAGTGTGTTTGAATTCGGGTGTTTCCCAGTATGGAACAACCCTTTGAGAAACCGTGAAAGCATCAAGTGTAACCATCAACATTGGCTCCAGTTATGATCGAGTTTTTTTTTTTTTTTTTTATAAAATTATATGAAAATAGATATGAAAATCAGATGATATAAAAGAATGATGTATGGTTAAATAAATAACCAATAAAAATGTAGTGTATAAATATATCATGTCTTGAAATAGAATATTATGTCTTGTGTAGAGGATGTCGCGTCTTGTGCAAAAATGTCATGTCTTGTCTTTGTCGAAGAGATTTGAATAACACCACGATATGCAATATAACATAAGCACTTATATATAGGAAGTACCAGCGGCGTATCCACCATGCTTTTATCATATTACACACGTCTCATTACTTACAAATAACCACTAAAAAAAATGTCTTGTGTATACCAACGTCAAATGACATGTATCACAATGTCTTGCGTAACAATGTCATGTATAAACCATGTCTTGTGTAAAAGCAATAGTTTTCAACACATAACTTTTAACTTAAACAATTGATTCTTTTGGCGCCATGTTCTTTTTAATACACACAATTAAAAGAATCTAGACATTTATTTGAATAAATAAAGTCTATCATGTGCCCAAGAATGAAGAATGCAATCAATCGGTCATGGAAACCTCAAGACCGCATTGTTCATACATGTTTGAATGTGGATAACCAAAAACCAAAAGGTGTAATGCCTCTTGCATGTATTGGTCATATGTCTAAATGGAAAAAGAAAAAAAATAATTCGTTCAGGAGGGGAAACCAACCCGTGGCCTCCGTCCCTATAATATGGGTTCCCTACTCTATGACCTCAATCGTCCGAAGTAGAGAAAATCCTTTGTCTTATTTGTCCATGTGACCATTATGGTGATAGTGCTTGAGTTTTACGAGCTCTAGCAAGATGATTAGAATAAAAAAAAAATGTCGAATAGAATGCAATGAGGGAATTGCAGCATGGCTCATGCCATACCTTTCCTTGGGAAAAGACAATGTCAAACCACGGAATTTATTGTATCACTTCCAATGAATATGATAAGGTGGAGTATGATAAGGTAAGGTAAGGTAAAGTAGGATAAAGTGTCATAGACACCTTGGAACCAACCCATGTTCAAGAATTTCGAGAATGTTGAGGAAAATCCTCCATGAGTAGCTAACACGTTTTGTTTGTTTAAATGACTAGTCTCAACTGAATCGTGATATAGATCGAATGTTAGGTGTGAACAAATATGTGTCGTCTTCCCGTATTGTATTGTATTGTATTGTATTGTATTGTATTGTATTGTAGGGTGTTATACTAACCACCACAGTTCGTGTTCTAATAGATAAGAAACATTGAATCTCAAATAATAATTTAAGACTTTGAACGAATAGTGATCATTAGCTTGGCCCGCAGAGTCCACCAGAATTCCCATGCACTACAAGTTGTTATTACGTTGGCCACCGTAATAATAAATTGCCTTGCATGGTCACCCTAGCGTTCTCTCGTACGAAGCAATCGATCAATAATAGAGGAAACACTATTGTCAATATACCTTCAACATAGGAGGGACCTTCGTGATAGCTCACGTGTCAACGTTCGTTGTCCTTACTCCCAGAACGGTACGACGTTAGGTGAAATAGAAATGAAAAGAATCTGTAATAATAACAATTGAAGAGGCACCTTCAAGATGAGTACTTCATCTTCCTTGTAAGGACAAGAGTATATCCACCTTGATTAGTGTGAGTCACATGGATCTCGTCCCACTAATGGAGTTGTTGTCCAAGGTTACCACCTTCGCCTCATCGTCATTATCATGGTCAGGCATCTCAGCATTCGCGAGAAAGCAACCATATTTTACGGAATTAAGTTTAAGATTTCACTTAGGAATCATGTTCGCCATAAGCTCCGCAGTAGACGTGAGGTCGATATTTTCACCGTGTGAGTAAAGAATAATAATAGAGTTTGAAGTCGAAGGTATTTTGTTCTTGGCAAAATATTTCATGCAACATATATATGAACCACCTATATATATAATCATGTAAAATCCTATCAATCAAGGATTTCTATCTTGTATAAGCTGAACCTGTGAACTGTTTATAATGCATAAACTGATAATGTATTGTATTGTAGGCACATAGTCTATTAATGTATTGTGTCTGTTTCTCATAGACTTCACCCATGGAAATGTCCTCGCTTGATTTATGTGAAATGAATTTTTGCTGTAGTGGACCTTGAAAAATGTTTATGCAATGAAAACCTTTTGACTTGTCCAATTTTATTTATAATATGTTCAACATGAACAAGAGGTTTTCGTGAGAGATCCCTAGTGATTGTAGACTTAGACTCGAGAAAGAATCCTGGTTCACTACAATCGATGCTCTGATACCAATCTGTCACACCCGCTCGTAGCGGAAACGCAAGGTGTGATCTGTATGGTTTTCATTGCATAAATATCGATGTACATGAACAAACTATATGAATAAACATACTCCATTGCCATTACATAAGTGTTTCAAAAGATCGCAACATAAGTTATGTACATTGTTTACGAACCATCAAATGAAAATAAGTTGTCATTGTTTCATACATCAAATGTAAGTCTAAAAATGTCAAGGCTTTGACCACTATATCACCGCAAAGAGGCGGTATATAATAGGCAAACCCTTCAATAGTTGGCATGGAGTATTGATACTTGTTTTCTTTGAACTGAAATCTTTGCATTGGTCCACTAATTCCCTGAAATACATGTAAGTTTGAAAACATCAACAAAAGTTGAGCGAGTTCATGCAGTTTAGTTGTATAAGATGTATCTGTCAATTGTGAAATGTATTTGTATCAAAACCATGCGCTTTATCTGTATGAAATGTATTTGTATCAAACCCGCATGTAAGATGTATTTGTATCAAATGTAGTATGAAAAGCGTCAATGAAATCGTTGATCATTAATGTTTCGCGAGGACATTAATATGTGTGACGAATTAGGAAGCAAACCAACCCTAGACGATTTTATGCCGATTCCTATCGACTGGGACACAAACGCACTCTTCTGTATGGGTCCACGACCAAGAGTGGGGCTCGCCAAAACCCAATAGATCTAGTCCTTTGTTCCTTGGTCCAAACTGGATTAATGGTGCTTATAGTATGGCCCTAATTCGCACATGATCTAGGTGTTTCATTACCTAACTTTAACATACTTTGAACATGTATCTTCCCCGATAGTTGTAAAGTTGTAAAACATTTAAATGAATAGGGGAACATGAACTCACAGAATTGCATCCGTAAACTGTATGTAATTGTAACCTCACTTGCATTGTCCTTGAATTGTATCACGACCTACAAAGGTCCTAGAATTGTTAGACACTACGGTCTTTGTATTGACTCATGTACAAGTCTTTTGTCTTGAGTATGTGTAAGACTTGTATGTCTTTACTGTTCGTTAACTGTGTATTCGATGAATGAGTTGTTCAAATGTTCGTTAACTGTGTATTCGATGAATGAGTTGTTCAAATGTTCGTTAACTGTGTATTCGATGAATGAGTTGTTCAAATGTTCATTAACTGTGTATTCGATGAATGAGTTGTTCAAATGTTCGTTAACTGTGTATTCGATGAATGAGTTGTTCAAATGTTCATTAACTGTGTATTCGATGAATGAGTTGTATAGTCGGATCTAGTCCGCTGAACCTCGTGTCTTATATGTATCACTTGTATAGTTGTGTTTCCAATAATGGTATCATTGGGCCGAGCCCATGTTTTCAAGTTATTGAGCTTAAATAGTGCTGGGCCTTAAATAGTGTTGGGCCTCAAATAGTGTTGGGCCTCAAATAGTGTTGGGCCTCAAATAGTGTTGGGCCTCAAATAGTGTTGGGCCTCAAATAGTGTTGGGCTTGAATAGTGTTGGGCTTCAATAGTGTTGGGCTTCAATAGTGTTGGGCTTTGGCCCATACGTTTGGTGTTTTGGGCTTAGCCCATGAATTTATGTTAAGCCCATGATGAAGATAAGCCCATTAAGAAAACTAAGCCCATTTGTAGAAAAATAGCCCATTAAATAAATAACCCATTAAGTAAAATAAGCCCATTTACAAAAATAGTCCATTAAGTATAATAAGCCCATTTGTTATAATATAGCCCACTAGTAAAAGTAAGCCTTTCATTTTTATAAAAACCTTTTTATAAAAATTTACTAAGTATACTTTTTGGTAAATAAAAACATACTAGTTTTTATAAGTTTATAAACATCCGAAATTTGTTATCGATAGCTTATTTATATTTCGTGTCGTAAAATCGTCTAAACATCGTAGTAACTCTTCGGATTGGCAATTCACTTATGTAGTCGTCCGTCGTTCATTTTGACCATAAATGGTGTCCGATTATTCGAATCGTCCGTAACTCGTTTTAAGGCGTAAATATGTGAAGTCTTGTAAGACTTTGATTATTATGTATCATGTGTTCATTATTACCATTGTAATAAAGTTCCTATCTTTGATATATATAACTAATACATCAAATACCACACATCAATTAAGTTGTTAAAATGATCAAATATATATTTTCTAAAAAAAATATATATATATTTATCTTGTCTTTTCTTTTATAAAAGCCTTTCCTTAAAAACTTTTTAATCTAATAAAGATTTAACCAAACAAAAATGTTGGTTCGTATAACATAAAGTTTTTAAGAAAAATTGGCCATATAACCTTTGTATTAATCATTTGGCCATGTTTAATCAAACATATCATTTTCTTTATCAAATCACCACCAATTTACTCATCATCTTAACTAAACATATAAGACTTTTATAAAATAAAATTTACTAAGATGATTTCCAAATCATGTAGGGTTTTAAACATGATCATTACATATGCTAATAAGTTCAAAAACCAAGTTTAATTTTAGTTTTAACAACTTTTATAAAAATCTCTAGTTGTATGTTCCTTTTTATAATCTTGTAAAAGTCTTGTTTTTAAATAAAAACCCTTAATACTTTCACAAGAACAATAGTTATGATCATCCATTTAATCCTTTATGTTAAAAACCCTTTAACATAAACATGTATAATTTTTAGATCATAACTTAAAACATACTCTAACCATTTATTTATCTCATAATCATCATAGCAAGATCAAATAAGCATATCACAAGTCTTAAATCACAATATAATCAACATAAATATATCATAATTTTTATCTTTGCTTCTTTGTATTTTTCTCATGTTATTATGTATGATCTCTTGGTTATTATTAGCAATAATAACAATCATAAACTTAATACATTTGTATAAAAAAAAAATAGTTATAGAAGCTTACTTCTAGCACTAGGCTAGGGATGATCTTAGAAGATTATTAAGACTAAGAAGATGATGATCTTGATGGTAGAACACTTTTGTATGGATGAAAACCCTTCCTTTTACTTCCAAAAGCCTTAGATCACCTTATGTTACTTGGAAATCCATGTTGATAATGAAGGAGGTAATAAAAATAATTGGGTTTTTGAAGGTGTTCTTGTGAAAAAGATGAAGATGATTAGAGAGTTTTCTTATGTGTGTGTAAGATATGGTGTAAAAGTGTAGTAACTTAGTGAAGAAGTGTTGTAATAAGTCACCATTCTAATCCACTAGTAACTAGATAATAATATCTAGATATTTACCAAATTAAACAAGGGTGTGGGGCCCCCTTGTTCACGTTTACAAGATGGGGGGGGGGGGTCTTGTGTGGTAAAAATATGTTGGTAATTTTAAGACTTAAAATGAATTATTAAGATGTAAACATTTAGGTGTTTAAGTCTTGCAACTTTTCGAGATGATTCGTGACATGAAATATTCATAAACTAGCTTTGCAAGACCAAAAATAAAGTTAACTAGTTCGCTATATGTGCCAAAATATAGTTCGGCTAGATGTTTAGCGCTCGTTTCGCTAGTAAATAGTCGAAAGGTACGCTTATGGAAGTTGTAAGAAAAAATTCCGTTATGTGTGAAATTGATATTCCATAAATATTTTCATATGAAATTGGTGCCTAAACATCAATTTTTGCATCTTGTAATAAAAATACAATTGCTGAATTTTGCGGAAAATTCATGAAATGGTCACTTTTAGCGCTTTTCGGACAGTTTTTAGTGCTACCGGACATTGGTAAAATATTAACCAAACCCTTTTATTCCCATATAGGGTTTAATGTATATTTGATGTTGGACTTTCGTCTAAGTCCTAAAGATGTAATTTAGATGGTTTATGCGGATCCTGAGTTCTCGTCAGCACACTAGTTTACTAGGTACTACTCTAGTTGTTTCGATGCATTGTTTACACTATTTCAAATGTAACCAATAAAAATGAATAATGTGCATCATAAATGAATATTCCATGAGTGTTCTACGATGTATATCATGAAATCATGCAGTTCGAATATTCAAAACACATACTTGTATAATGTAATTCATTGCTTTAAATGTACGTAAATTACCAGAAAGTGGCAGTTGTCACATGGATCCACCAGATGAGCATGCACAGCACGGTTGGATACCTGCTGATGAGGATGTTCCACCTTTTCCCCCTCAGATCCCTGATACACGACATGTTGATTCTTCTTTTCGGGTTCCACAGTTTGTACCTCCAGCGAGGCCTGGAGAGGGTTCTTCAGCCCATCCTTTTGGGCATGTACCGATGTCTATCCCCTTCATGCCCCAGATGTCACCTGTTCCACCCTCTGTTGCTCCATTTCATGTGGCACCTTTCGATCCCACCAGTGAGCCGTTCCTTTGGGCACCAGACTCTGCTATGCCACCTACTGACCCCTACCATTCCTTCCACATGGGGTATACTATCGAGGACGTTTTGATGTCTTTTGTCGCCCAGCACGAGTCCCACACGCAGCGCATCCAGGAGCTTGAGAGAGCTCAGCTGCCGCCATGTCAGTGCCATGGTCAGACACACTCTCCTCTGCAGCCATTTCGACCCTTACCTCCAGATTATGCTGCCCGTCTCTTTACACTAGAGCAGCAGGTTGCTTCTATCATTCGTACCCAGCGAGCCCTGGAGGAGGACTGGCTCCAGTTACGTCGTTTGCTTTACACCCACTTTCCCCCTCCTCCACCACCATCTGTATAGAGCTCATTAGTGCTGTTTGGGTAGACGAGGGTGAGAAGACGGCGATTGTTGGACTGCACAGCATTTTTGGAGACTACTTTATGATCCTGACTTTTGTTGACATGTATTTGACGTATTTGACACTGACATGATATAGTTTTTGGACAGGGGTGATGTAGCCCCTAGTTGATTGATGATTGTATGACACAGGGATGTACTGATACACTTACTATGTGGTCTCGATATATGGCAATCGCAGTATTCTCACCATATTTGATTCGCTTGATTGCTTATTTATATTTTTTATGATATGGGATGTTGTGTGATTGGTATTTGTGATGTATTGATAACATGAGATGTTATGTGCTATTACTATTACTATATACGTACGTTTCACTATGGCCTGACCAACGAAAACCATCTTTTAGAAGATGCCGCCGAGACGTGAGACACACATGCCTACTAATGAGGCAGAACTCCAGTAAATTATCGCTGCTGCCATTGCACAATACGCCGCCTCTCAAGGAGGGACTAGTGGAAGCAACTCTGGCAACAACAATAATCCACCTCATGGTAATACCAAGTCATATAGACCTACCATGACCTAATTGGATATCTTTAGCAATGATGCTAATGCCAAACGTATGTTATGACGTATGTGCAGGATGCACCTACAAGCAGTTCTTAGACTGCAAGCCCGTAAACTTTGATGGCACAGGAGGTGCTGTCGCCTTTGTTCGTTGGGCTGAGAAAACCGAATCTGTTCTTCGCATGAGCAAGTGCGCGCTGGATCAGCAAGTCACCTATATCTCAGGGCTATTCTTGGATGGAGCCCTCTCTTGGTGGAATCTGCAAGTACAGACACTTGGCGAAGCTGCTGCCTATGCGCTGACCTGGACCGAACTGAAAGAACTTATGCGCAAAAAGTACTGTTCCCGTGCAGAAATCCAGCGATTGGAGACCGAGTTCTGGCACTTGAAAATGGACGGTCCAAAGATAGCAGAATACGTTCAAAGGTTCCATGACTTATCGCATGTGGTACCCTACATGGTCACTCCTGAGTTCAAGAGAATTGAACGTTTCATTTGGGGACTAGCTCCTCAAATCATAAGCATGGTAACCTCATCCAAGCCTGCAACTATTACTGAGGCGATTGATTTGAGCGTAGCTCTCACTGAGGAGGCTATTCGTTTGAACAAGTTTGATGAGATCAAGACGAAGAAGGCAGAGACTCACGTCGAGTCATCAGGAGGTAACAAACGGAAGTTTTCGAACTTCAAGCAGGGTGCCAGTGTGGTGGTTAAGAAAGGAGGGTCAGACATGCCAGCTCAGGTTACAGCTGGTAGAGGAAAGAAAGGAAAAGGGTATATCGGCACCCAGCCCAAATGCAACACCTGCCTGCGCCACCATTCTGGTCATTGCGGGCCAAAAATATGCGAAGCATGTGGGAAACGTGGCCACTCAAAGGACACTTGTTGGGCTAGTGCTGGCCGGGGAGGCCAGGGAGGATTTGAGAATAGGAATAATAATCGTGGTGGTAATCGCTCACAAGGAAACTATGGAGGAAACGGGAATCGAGGCAACTTTGCGAACCAAGCTAGCAATGCAAACCAAAACAACAACCAAGCTAGAAATGGAGGTGGAAACGGGCAAAGACTTGGATGCTATAACTGCGGTGATATCGGGCATTTTAAGAAGAACTGCCCAGAGTTAAACCAAGCCCGTGGAAGAGTGTTCCAAATCGAAGCAAGGGAAGCGCGCCAGGACCCCAATGTCATTACTGGTACGTTCCCTGTAAATCAACGCTATGCATCCGTTTTATTTGATACTGGTGCCGATTATAGCTTCGTGTCGTTAGAATTTAAGAATATGCTTGGGTTAGCCGCTAATAAGTTAGATATTCCCTACTCAATCGAATTGGCCAATGGGAAGTTAGTGGAAGCCAATGAAGTTATCAGAGGTTGTGTGATCGAATTAGGAGAGCGTGAGTTTGCTTTAGATCTACTACCAGTCCAGTTGGGAAGCTTCGACGTGGTGGTAGGAATGGATTGGTTATCAGGCAACAAGGCTGAGATAGTTTGTCACGAAAAGATTGTTCGTATCCCAACCGATGATGGTGAGACCATTGTGGTTCACGGAGAGAAGCGTGATACGCCGTTAAGAATTATCAGCTGCCTGAAAGCGCGAAAGTGTTTGCAGAAAGGATGTGTTGCCTTCCTGGCACACATTGTGGATAAGAAGGCTGCTGAGCCGAGAATCGAAGACATCCCTGTCGTGAGGGAATATCCAGAAGTCTTCCCAGAAGACTTACCTGGACTGCCACCTCAGAGGCAAGTAGAGTTTCACATCGATCTAGTCCCAGGCGCCGCGCCTGTGGCTAAGGCACCTTATAGACTTGCTCCGTCTGAGATGCAGGAACTGTCGACACAACTTCAAGAGTTGTTAGACAAGGGATTTATCCGACCAAGCTTCTCGCCTTGGGGAGCTCCGGTCCTGTTTGTCAAAAAGAAGGACGGTAGTTTTCGTATGTGCATCGACTACCGGGAGCTGAACAAGCTGACGATCAAGAATAGATACCCTCTGCCAAGAATCGATGATCTGTTTGATCAACTGCAAGGCTCAAGCTTTTATTCAAAGATCGATCTTCGATCTGGATACCATCAGTTAAGGATACAAGAGGAGAGTATCCCAAAGACAGCCTTCAGAACTCGTTATGGACACTACGAGTTCCTTGTTATGCCGTTTGGTTTGACAAACGCACCTGCAGTCTTTATGGATTTGATGAATAGAGTTTGCAAGCCGTACTTGGACAAGTTCGTGATTGTGTTTATCGACGACATCTTGATCTATTCAAGAACAAAGGCCGAGCACGAACAGCATCTAAGAGCTATTTTGGAGCTTCTAAAGAAGGAACAGTTGTATGCCAAATTCTCCAAGTGCGAATTTTGGCTACGTGAAGTCCAATTCCTTGGGCACGTGGTAAATGAAGATGGAATCCACGTGGATCCAACCAAGATCGAAGCGATCAAGGATTGGGAAACACCAAAGACGCCAACCGAGATTCGACAATTCTTGGGTTTGGCTGGCTATTATCGAAGGTTCATTGAGGATTTTTCAAAAATCGCTCAACCTTTGACGCTCCTTACGCAGAAAGATAAGAAGTTTGATTGGGGAATCAAACACGAGGAAGCATTCCAGATACTGAAGGATAAGCTCTGCAATGCGCCAATCTTAGCACTACCGGAAGGTACAGATGATTTTGTGGTATACTGTGACGCTTCGCGTCAAGGATTAGGTTGTGTGTTGATGCAACGCCAAAAGGTTATTGCTTACGCATCGCGTCAATTGAAAGTGCACGAAAAGAACTATACCACACATGATTTGGAACTTGGCGCAGTGGTGTTTGCACTAAAGATCTGGAGACACTACCTTTATGGTACGAAGTGTACAATCTTTACAGATCACAAGAGCCTACAGCATATATTCAACCAGAAGGAGTTGAATATGAGGCAAAGACGATGGGTTGAGTTGCTGAACGACTACGACTGCGACATAAAGTATCATCCAGGGAAGGCGAATGTAGTCGCCGATGCCCTAAGTCGTAAAGAGAGAATCAAGCCCATAAGGGTTAGAGCTTTAGAAATGATCATCCAAACCGATCTTTCCTTGCGCATTCGTGCCGCGCAAAAGGAAGCTCTCAAGGAAGGAAACCTTGAAGAAGAATATCTCCGTGGGATGGAGAAGCTTTTGGTACCAAACGAGGAAGGAACGTTATGTTTTGAGAAAAGGATTTGGGTTCCTTCGTTTGGTGGTTTAAGAAAAGTTATTTTCGATGAAGCTCACAAATCACGGTACTCTATCCATCCTGGAGCGGATAAGATGTACCAGGATCTTAAAGATTATTATTGGTGGCCTAGGATGAAAGGCGATGTTGCTGTTTACGTGAGCAAATGTTTAACGTGCGCTAAGGTTAAAGCGGAATACCAGAAGCCTTCAGGACTTCTGCAACAACCTGAGATTCCCAAGTGGAAATGGGAACAAATCTCAATGGATTTTGTTACAAAATTGCCAAGAACGCCAAGAGGCCATGACACTATCTGGGTGATAGTGGATCGATTAACGAAGTCAGCACACTTCTTACCTATCAGAGAGAAGGATAATACGAGCAAATTGGCTGAAATTTACATGAGAGAGATCGTCGCGCGCCATGGAGTGCCTCTCTCGATCATTTCTGATAGAGACGGAAGGTTTGTGTCAAGGATATGGCAATCCTTCCAAGAAGCCTTTGGCTCACAATTGAATCTGAGCACTGCGTTTCATCCGCAAACTGACGGCCAGAGCGAGCGAACGATACAGACTTTGGAAGACATGCTGAGAGCGTGTGTTATGGATTTGGGCGGTAGCTGGGATAAACATTTACCTTTGGTCGAATTTTCATACAACAACAGCTACCACACCAGTATTGGTGTCGCGCCATTTGAAGCCCTTTACGGACGCAAGTGCCGATCACCCTTATGTTGGGCTGACGCAGGTGATAGGCAGCTTGCTGGTCCCGAAATCGTCCAAGAGACGACAGACAAGATTGCGCAGATTCTTAAACGCATCGAAGCAGCTCGCCACAGACAGAAGGCCTATGCGGATCCAAACTGGAAACATGTGGATTTCCAAGTTGGAGAGATGGTGTTATTAAAAGTCTCACCCTGGAAGGGTGTGGCACGCTTCGGAAAGCGTGGGAAGTTAAATCCGCGCTACATTGGTCCCTTCAGAATTCTGGAAAGAATAGGACTAGTAGCATACAAGTTGGACCTACCTGCTGAACTGAATGGTGTTCACGACACCTTTCACGTATCCAATCTAAAGAAAAGTCCAACTCAAGTCACCGTTGCCATTCCCACCGACGAGATTCATGTTGACGACACGCTCCACTTCGTTGAAGAACCTGTTGAGGTCACAGATTGGAAAGTTAACAAGACCCGCCGGAGCAGTGTCAAGCTCGTCAAAGTTCGTTGGAATGCCAGACATGGTCCTGAATACACCTGGGAACGTGAGGACCGGATGAAAGAGAAATACCCCCACCTTTTTCCTAAGAACCCTGCATCTACAAGCAGAACTTAAATTTCGGGACGAAATTTATTTAACGGGGGGAGAATGTGACAACCCGCACTAAACCAGGTATCCGTATGACTTAATTAGTAATTAATTACTGCTTAATTACTGTGCTTGTTTGAACTAGCTGATGAACTGCTACTTGATATCTGATACATGTACTTACTTGCATCATACTTTACTTATCGTCACTACATTATTTACATGCTGAACCCTAGTGACAACCGTGATGCACAAAAAGCACTATAACGGATAACCTATTGAACATGCTGATAAAGCCAGCATCAGGCAAACACTGCCTCTAAGGCCTGTAAGAGCCTGAAATGTTTTGCTACACTAGTAGTGAGTGTAGGGATATAAGGGTTGTGGAACTGCGTCTCTAGGAATAAGTCACAATGACTGGATGTGCCTAAAACGTACTCTAAGTACAAAACTCAGCACTTTACACAATAATTCAGCTTTTAGCTAACTAATAAAGTGCCAAAACATGAGAAAAATATTACTAGACACTTTCCAAAGTGTCAGGAATGAGTAGTGTCACTAAAAAGAGTAATAACGACACTTTAAAGCTTTAGTAACGCTTTAACGGATTACTATCCAACCAAACAACCGGACTATACCCGAAACATGAAAATATTGTTATTTTCACTATTTATCTTTTTCTGAGCCAGTCAGGGTCCCTGAGTGCCCTAACATCCATTGTAACACACTACACACAAGTAACCAAGTTAGACACTTAACTTAACTAACTAGTCCCTAATCATCTAGTTGAAATCGAACCAAGGGACCCCCCCCCCTAACCGAATCGTCCCCTTGGGGAACACCCTTGGTACTTGCTTGATTAATTAAATCCCACATGTCTAATATCAATTAGACATAAAACCCAATGGTTAAACACACTAGAAATTTATCTATAAGTTCATGTAATTGCACAACATAACACACACTTACACTTTTCACACAAACTCTCTCCTCTCTTGCTCTCCACACTCACGGCCGAACACCCCTTGGGACACCCCATCCATCTTCGATTTTGATCTTCACATTCCATCATCATACAAGCATCAAGGGTCGTATACAAGGAGTCTTGGAGCAAACGGAACGCAAAGGACCTCTCTACTTAGCTTTTATCCACCTCTTTCGCGCATAGATTCTTCCCTAGCCTCGAGCTAGAGGTATAATGCTTAAAACACCTTCTTGAACTAATCTAAAGTGGTTAAAAGGATTTTTATCGGTTAAAACTCGGAATCTTGCATTTTGAAGCATTAAAGTTTACTAAAAACACTATAATGGTGGTTAATAGCTCATAAGTTGTGTAAATGTTGTAGTATTCGAAATGTATGATTATTTAGGCCCGATCTATGATGTGGTAGCTCGGATCATCGTTTAACCCGGTTTGGTAAGATCATGGATCTTAACATAAGCTTGTTTTGAATGATACAAGGGTTAAAAGGTGAAACTCTACCACACGCGAATCATGAACTTGTGTAAAAGAGTTTTAATTGTAAGAATTGTGTTTAAAACTAGCAGATCTACGTATCTGCAAGTGGTATTTTCAAAGAACCACGTATCAAAGAAATCATGTATTTTAAAAGATAGATCTTACACTAACCAAACATGATTTTTATAAACCACAAGTGTGTAAACACTTGTGAAATGAAAAGATCCGACAAAATAACAGTTTTTGTAAAAGATGACTGGGAGTTGTAAAGATGGATTTTCTCTAAAAACAAGGTTTTTACAAGATCAAATTACCTTATATGAAGATCTACTAAATTTAAGGGATTTACACCACAGTTTTGGGAAAAACTGCAAGTTCATGTAATTTTCGGCAATTTACACATATGTTGATTAGTTGTTGTGATGAAAGCTGTTCTGATCAAATAAAGAAAATTGTTGAGTTGATTTGTTAAAGAAAATGATACGCTTGAAAGCGTGGCCACCTCCAGTTACAGAGGAAACTCTGGCGAAATTTTTCTAAAAACCTAACACTTAGAACTATTTACACTGCAAGTGTTAGAATTATTTCTGACATGTTTTCGAAATATGAATTTCGCCATGACTTTATTTACTAAATATTCGGAGGTGGGATTTTCACAAAATTTAACGTGATAAATATATATTTTTCACACACTGTTTATGATTATTTTGTGAAAATACATAAATATTATTTTTAGAGTGAAAATAATATTTACGAACGTTAACGATTCCAAAATAATACGAACGCTTTCACCATAAATATATAAGTTACACCGGTAAGTATATTACCGCTCGATTGTTAAACGTAACTTACGCACTTACGGAAATATTTATGAACGCATATTTAACAACGTATTATTGGAGAAAAATTATGGGAAATTGGAAATATATACATATATTAAGTGAGACTTAATGATATAATTTGAACACACATGTATTGAATCCCCCATCCTTGGGAAGGAGATTAACTACCAAGTATATACAAAATGAAAACACGAAATAGTTGTCTAACTATTTCCCAAAGACTTAAACTATAAAGCTAAGGCACGGCCGTCCGTCTAATAGAAATTAGCACCTGTAGGTCGTCGCACAGCTGCGTGAGCAGGAGATACTTGGTAGAGACGCTTCACTGTGAGTTCATGTCCCCCTTTTCTCTAACTGTTTTCAGTTTTCTTAACTGCGGGGGTGAAATACATGTTACTTTGATTACAAGTACTTTATGCATGGTATGGTTAACGTAAGGAGGTTTACTACTTAGATCATGTGAGTGGGTAGGTAGAAACACCGAGGGACGTAAGCGGTAGATCTATCTGGGTGTAGCGAGCCCAACTCTAGGCCCAACAGAACGGACCTCTAAGAGGCCCAACAGAACGGACCTTGGAGTGACTTTGTACCCGACGCGAAATCTGCTAGGTTGAGTCTTCCTACTTACACTTCACACATGCTAATGGCCTTGTAAACCATTGGTGATCTCTTTTTCCTTACACTGCTACATACCAGGGAACTTTTATACTTACAAGTGTTTTACATACTCACTTACACATGAACTCGCTCAACATTATTGTTGATTTTTCAACTTACATGTATTTCAGGAAATTAAAGATCTGGCACGGTATGTTATGTTTTCCCGCTGCATAAGGGTTCCAAGGTCATCCCAGTTTAGGAAATGTGACTCTTTCCTGGACAAGTCACAAATCTTAAACTGCGTTTATCTCATGTTGATGTTTATGTTTTTCAAGACAATGTTTTACGTTATGATGTTGTAAGTCTTTAAGACAATGGTATGTTGCTCTGGTTTTAAAACTTAATCAAATCGATGATCTTGCATGATTTTATTTCATATAGCTTTGTTATGGTTAAGCTATGGTATTAAGAAGTCACACCAAAATTAACCACGCTTCCGCAAAACCAGGGTGTGACACTTACCATCAAGAATCGATATCCCCTACCGCGCATAGACGATCTCTTTGATCAGTTACAGGGCGCTTCTTTTTTTTCGAAGATTGATCTGCGTTCCGGGTATCATCAACTTCGTGTGCATGAAGAAGATATTCCCAAGACAACTTTCCGCACTCGTTATGGGCACTATGAGTTCACAGTCATGCCATTCGGTTTGACTAATGCTCCTGTTGTTTTCATGGACTTAATGAATAGGGTCTGCAAGCCTTATTTGGATCAGTTCGTCATTGTTTTTATTGACGACATCTTGATTTACTCTAAGACGCGAGCTGATCACGAGCAACATCTTCGTCTTACTTTGGAACTCCTAAAGAAAGAGCAACTTTTCGCCAAATTCTCCAAGTGTGAATTTTGGCTTAAAGAAGTTCAATTTTTAGGACATATTGTCAACGAACAAGGTATTCATGTAGATCCCTCCAAGATCAGTGCGATCAAGGATTGGGATACGCCTACTACTCCTACTGAGGTTCGTTCTTTTTTTGGTCTGGCGGGTTATTACCGCCGCTTCATAGAAAACTTCTCAAAGATTGCAGTTCCTCTAACTGCTCTAACTCAGAAGAACAAGCCCTTTGAGTGGGGATTCAAACAAGAGGAAGCTTTTCAAAACTTGAAGCAGAAGCTTTGCGACGCGCCTGTTCTGACTTTGCCTAAGGGCAATGATGATTTCGTCGTTTATTGTGATGCATCTAAATTGGGTCTTGGCTGTGTCCTGATGCAAAGGAACAAAGTCATAGCATATGCATCGAGGCAGTTGAAGATACATGAGAAGAACTACACCACTCATGATCTTGAGTTGGGTGCAGTTGTTTTCGCTCTAAAGATCTGGAGACACTATTTGTACGGTACAAAATGTGTGGTTTTCATGGACCACAAAAGTCTTCAGCATATCTTCAATCAGAAAGAACTCAACATGAGGCAATGACGTTGGGTTGAGCTTTTAAACGACTATGACTGCGAAATTCACTACCATCCGGGTAAGGCGAATGTCGTAGCCGATGCATTGAGTCGTAAGGAACGTACTAAGCTTCATTGTGTTCGTGTTCAATCTGTTATTCAAGCTCAATCTGATATCCAAGCACGCATTTCTCAGGCTCAACAATCTTGTGTTTCACAAGGTTTGATGAATAAGGAATTTCCCTATCATATAACACCTGATCTGGAAATGAAGGACAATGGATCATATTACTTCATGGACCGTTTGTGGGTCCCAAGCCAAGATAACCTTCGCACCTTGCTTATGGTTGAAGCACATAAGTCTCGTTATGTCACACCCCGACCACGTATAACATACAAAACGTGGCGGAAAACGTCGGGGAGTGTTGTAACAGAATTAATTGTTTCATAACCATGGCATTCAAAGTTGTATTTTATTTATAAACATAAGAGTTACATTGTCTTAAACAGGAAATAAAGAGTTCAGAACATAATTAAACTAAGTCTATCTTCATTTTATGTCTCTAAGGCATAGGTCCGCCCTAGTGTCACGATCATCATCCTACGGAAAAGCTCCTGAAAACACATGTGAAAATAGGTACATCAGCATAAAAATGCCTGTGAGATACATAGGTTTAGTGAAAATAGGATTCATGACTTATAAGTTTAGGAAAAATTGTTTAATAACAGTCAGTCATGAACCTTGTAAGTTGTTTTGTTTTGTAAATCATTAAAAGCAATGATATGTATAAGTAAGAGAATAATGTAAGGTTAAATGAATAACCAAGTAAAAAATGAGTTTGTATAAGATAAGTTGTTTTGTAAATCAACGTCTTGTGAAAATAAGTTGTTTATGTAAAATGTAATATGTCAAATATTGAAATGATTTTAAATAACGTTACGATATGTAATATTATACAAACACTTATATATAGGAAGTACCAGCGGCGTATCCACCATGTTTGTATTATATTACACTCGCCTCGTTACTCGAATCATTTACCCAAACCAACCATCAATGTAAATTGTTCATGTATAAATGAATTGTCATGTGTTAATGTGTAAACCATATTGAAATGTCTATGTCCAATGTAAACCACTAAATGTGTATATAAATGTCAAAATGTTTATGTTAATGTAGATCATGTAATGTTTACCCAAAAATATCATGTATGGTAAGTGAAATATATCAACTAAACCATATGTAAAATGCACAAAAACAAGGTATTGAAGTAAAACATGGTTTAAATCAAAGTTATGTTTTGTGAACAAATGCATGCTTTACTGATACAAACATTTATGCAGTATTGTGAAAATGCATACATCCAAGCCTTGAGACTGTGGCGATAAACCCTTAAACAAATTAAAGGTTTATCTAAGTTATGTATATCGAATTTGGTCATTCCTTCCCATCCAAACAAACCCAGGATTTCAGGAACGGGAGTTGTCAATTCCTATGGTACCACTACCTACTAACGAACGGCGTAGCTAATGTTAATGAATGTATTGTTCCATTGTAAACAACCCAAATGTCATAACAAAATGTAAGCATGTGATGAAAACAACTGTACTAAGTACGCACACAATGGGCATACATAGCATGAAATGTAATGTAAAACAATGTACTATGTATGCCCATTGTGTGTATACTTAGTACATTGTTTTATATTACATTTCATGCTATGTATAAGCTACCTAAACGGGTCCTAATGGGTCGTAAGCACTTAAGTTAGGTTTCAATTAGTATGTAGGCTTTGTTAAACCATATGACACGAGTCTCCATACTCGTTTGGTTTACGAACCCTCATTCTATCTAAATCTTCCGATATAGGTCCGGTTTATTAACATAGTTACCTATATTAGGTGCCGTTTGATTCCGTGATCTCTAGCATTGCTTGGTGGTTATCTTAGGACTTCTGAGCAATCTCAAGTGAGTACATAGACCCCTCTTTTACTGTTTTCCAAACTGTTTTGGGGTAAACACATGTGCTTACTTGTTACTTTCGTGCTTTCCTGCTTTCACATCGTATACTTGCTATGTTCATTAGTACATTTATAGTACATGATTTCATTGTGTTCATGCTATGTATGCCCATTGTGTGCGTACTTAGTACATTGTTTTACATTACATTTTATGCAATGTGTGCCCATTGTGTGCGTACTTAGTACATTGTTTTACATTACATTTCATGCTATGTATGTCCATTGTGTGCATACTTAGTACATTGTTTTATACTACATTTCATGCTATGTATGTCCATTGTGTGCATACTTAGTACATTATTTTACATTACATTTCATGCTATGTATGCCCATTGTGTGCGTACTTAGTACAGTTGTTTTCATCACATGCTTACATTTTGTTATGACATTTGGGTTGTTTACAATGGAACAATACATTCATTAACATTAGCTACGCCGTTCGTTAGTAGGTAGTGGTACCATAGGAATTGACAACTCCCGTTCCTGAAATCCTGGGTTTGTTTGGATGGGAAGGAATGACTGAATTCGATATACATAACTTAGATAAACCTTTAATTTGTTTAAGGGTTTATCGCCACAGTCTCAAGGCTTGGATGTATGCATTTTCACAATACCGCATAAATGTTTGTATCATTAAAGCATGCATTTGTTCACAAAACATAACTTTGATTTAAACCATGTTTTACTTCAATACCTTGTTTTTGTGCATTTTACATATGGTTTAGTTGATATATTTCACTTACCATACATGATATTCTTGGGTAAACATTACATGATCTACATTAACATAAACATTTTGACATTTATATACACATTTAGTGGTTTACATTGGATATAGACATTTCAATATGGTTTACACATTAACACATGACAATTCATTTATACATGAACAATTTACATTGATGGTTGGTTTGGGTAAATGATTCGAGTAACGAGGCGAGTGTAATATAATACAAACATGGTGGATACGCCGCTGGTACTTCCTATATATAAGTGTTTGTATAATATTACATATCGTAACGTTATTTAAAATCATTTCAATATTTGACATATTACATTTTACATAAACAACTTATTTTCACAAGACGTTGATTTACAAAACAACTTATCTTATACAAACTCATTTTTTACTTGGTTATTCATTTAACCTTACATTATTCTCTTACTTATACATATCATTGCTTTTAATGATTTACAAAACAAAACAACTTACAAGGTTCATGACTGACTGTTATTAAACAATTTTTCCTAAACTTATAAGTCATGAATCCTATTTTCACTAAACCTATGTATCTCACAGGCATTTTTATGCTGACGTACCTATTTTCACATGTGTTTTCAGGAGCTTTTCCGTAGGATGATGATCGTGACACTAGGGCGGACCTGTGCCTTAGAGACATAAAATGAAGATAGACTTAGTTTAATTATGTTCTGAACTCTTTATTTCCTGTTTAAGACAATGTAACTCTTATGTTTATAAATAAAATACAACTTTGAATGCCATGGTTATGAAACAATTAATTCTGTTACAACACTCCCCGACGTTTTCCGCCACGTTTTGTATGTTATACGTGGTCGGGGTGTGACAGAAGAGTTGGTATCTGGTCAATGTAGAAAGTCAAACAAAGTTTGACTTTCGGACTCGAAAAACAATAAAAGAACGAAGGAACACTTACGAAGGGTCCCCGAATGCTAATCTAGATCAAAATAGCTCAGGTATGAAACAAAGGTTTCAACTTAGAGCACATTAGATCAGATTCTTGTGAGGAAAAGTGAAGGGTGGAGGTGGGTATTTATAGTTTTTGGTTCACCGTTAGGATCATTTCTTGGAAAAGGGGGCACGATCTAAGCCGTACACTTGTTGGAAAGTTGTGGTAACTAATTTGCCATCCACCATAAGAGTTTGACACTTGGCACTTGGCCTTTGGAGAGTGTTAAGGGCTGTTAACAGCTGAAAAAAAATGTTTTGCTGCATCTGGCCCTTACTTACGGACCTAGTTTGGCAGATTTACAGTTTCAGTCCCTGCAACCTCAAAACTTGGTTTTCGATGCGTTTTTTGACATGTTTAAGCCCCGTTAACCCCATTTCAAAGCTCTAAAATGAAGTTAAAGTATAGGGAACTTAAAATGTGTTTAAAAATATCTCGTGTGTCGGTTCGTTTAGCCGTACGGTTACGTTGTTCGGTTAATTACGACGGAATGCGCATAAGCGCGAAAAATGATCCAAATGGCGTGACGAATGGATTTTTCTTATGCCAAACACTAAAATAAAATATTTTAGTGCTTAAATAAATTTTTGGGTGTCCGGATGTATTCAGAACGTAAGTTATGCGCGAAAATGCAAACTTGTGCAATTTTTTACGCTTTTAGTCCCGAATGACCCCAAAAGTTTATTTTAGCATACCGAACCCCTCAAAGCCTATTTCTAAGCTATGTAAAGGATATTTATGGTATGTTTAACTTATGGTCATGTTCCAGAATGTTCGTTACAGTTCAAATTGGCATACTTTCGCAGTTTGTCAAGTTTAGTCCCTGTAAGCGAATTAACTTGTTTTTGCCATACCAAAGCCTTCAAAACTTATTTCTAAGTTATGTAAGGGTTATTTAAGGTATGTTAAGTATATGTTGATGTTCCGGAGTATTTGTCGCATTAAACTGGCTACGTTTACGCACCAGTTTGCGTATAACTCTCTAGAAAGTGATATAGAGTTTGAAATTGAATAAAAGTCAAAACATGAAAAATGAAAAACATAACCAAACAAACATTGGGATCAAATGACATTGTTTTATTTATAATGGTACTGTTCATAATGATTACAAGCACAGATGTTACAGTACTCTTCTGTCACACCCCGACCACGTATAACATACAAAACGTGGCGGAAAACGTCGGGGAGTGTTGTAACAGAATTAATTGTTTCATAACCATGGCATTCAAAGTTGTATTTTATTTATAAACATAAGAGTTACATTGTCTTAAACAGGAAATAAAGAGTTCAGAACATAATTAAACTAAGTCTATCTTCATTTTATGTCTCTAAGGCACAGGTCCGCCCTAGTGTCACGATCATCATCCTACGGAAAAGCTCCTGAAAACACATGTGAAAATAGGTACGTCAGCATAAAAATGCCTGTGAGATACATAGGTTTAGTGAAAATAGGATTCATGACTTATAAGTTTAGGAAAAATTGTTTAATAACAGTCAGTCATGAACCTTGTAAGTTGTTTTGTTTTGTAAATCATTAAAAGCAATGATATGTATAAGTAAGAGAATAATGTAAGGTTAAATGAATAACCAAGTAAAAAATGAGTTTGTATAAGATAAGTTGTTTTGTAAATCAACGTCTTGTGAAAATAAGTTGTTTATGTAAAATGTAATATGTCAAATATTGAAATGATTTTAAATAACGTTACGATATGTAATATTATACAAACACTTATATATAGGAAGTACCAGCGGCGTATCCACCATGTTTGTATTATATTACACTCGCCTCGTTACTCGAATCATTTACCCAAACCAACCATCAATGTAAATTGTTCATGTATAAATGAATTGTCATGTGTTAATGTGTAAACCATATTGAAATGTCTATGTCCAATGTAAACCACTAAATGTGTATATAAATGTCAAAATGTTTATGTTAATGTAGATCATGTAATGTTTACCCAAAAATATCATGTATGGTAAGTGAAATATATCAACTAAACCATATGTAAATTGCACAAAAACAAGGTATTGAAGTAAAACATGGTTTAAATCAAAGTTATGTTTTGTGGAACAAATGCATGCTTTACTGATACAAACATTTATGCGGTATTGTGAAAATGCATACATCCAAGCCTTGAGACTGTGGCGATAAACCCTTAAACAAATTAAAGGTTTATCTAAGTTATCTATATCGAATTCGGTCATTCCTTCCCATCCAAACAAACCCAGGATTTTAGGAACGGGAGATGTCAATTCCTATGGTACCACTACCTACTAACGAACGGCGTAGCTAATGTTAATGAATGTATTGTTCCATTGTAAACAACCCAAATGTCATAACAAAATGTAAGCATGTGATGAAAACAACTGTACTAAGTACGCACACAATGGGCATACATAGCATGAAATGTAATGTAAAACAATGTACTAAGTATGCACACAATGGACATACATAGCATGAAATGTAATATAAAACAATGTACTAAGTATGCACACAATGGACATACATAGCATGAAATGTAATGTAAAACAATGTACTAAGTACACACACAATGGGCATACATAGCATAAAATGTAATGTAAAACAATGTACTAAGTACGCACACAATGGGCATACATAGCATGAACACAATGAAATCATGTACTATAAATGTACTAATGAACATGGCAAGTATACGATGTGAAAGCAGGAAAGCAGGAAAGTAACAAGTAGGCACATGTGTTTCACCCCAAAATAGTTTGGAAAACAGTAAAAGAGGGGTCTATGTACTCAGTTGAGATTGCTCAGAAGTCCTAAGATAACCACCAAGCAATGCTAGAGATCACGGAATCAAACGGCACCTAATATAGGTAACTATGTTAATAAACCGGACCTATATCGGAAGATTTAGATAGAATGAGGGTTCGTAAACCAAACGAGTATGGAGACTCGTGTCATATGGTTTAACAAAGCCTACATACTAATTGAAACCTAACTTAAGTGCTTACGACCCATTACGACCCGTTTAGGTAGCTTATGCTACTTTAACGCGTCGCTCGCGTGAAACGCGTTCGGACCGCTTAACTAGTCCTATGACAGGTAACATATGCCTTAACATGTCTAATATTGTTGTTAAATCAGTTTAGATGTCAAAAGTTATGTTACATATGTTTAAAATGAATTTTGGCATCAAAGGGGTATTTTGGTAATTTACCTAAGGCATATAAACTACCTATCATACAACTACTTAAACGAAGCGACCATAAGGTATAACCTCAGAAGGTTATTCCCTATATACTATGGTCACATAATGTGTTTGGTCGGATCCTAATGATCGACCAAATGGGTCGGGTTCGAAGGTATAAGCGATTTATTAGATCGCTTACCCTTACGACCCTTGACAACGTGGTAATCAGTGGGTATAGTCACAAGGGACTATAACCATCATGATTACAATCATGTTGCGAAGTTCAAACGAACTTGGCATTGACCATAAACTGGTCAATGCAGAAAGTCAAACAAAGTTTGACTTTCGGACTCGAAAAACAATAAAAGAACGAAGGAACACTTACGAAGGGTCCCCGAATGCTAATCTAGATCAAAATAGCTCAGGTATGAAACAAAGGTTTCAACTTAGAGCACATTAGATCAGATTCTTGTGAGGAAAAGTGAAGGGTGGAGGTGGGTATTTATAGTTTTTGGTTCACCGTTAGGATCATTTCTTGGAAAAGGGGGCACGATCTAAGCCGTACACTTGTTGGAAAGTTGTGGTAACTCATTTGCCATCCACCATAAGAGTTTGACACTTGTCACTTGGCCTTTGGAGAGTGTTAAGGGCTGTTAACAGCTGAAAAAAACGTTTTGCTGCATCTGGCCCCTACTTACGGACCTAGTTTGGCAGATTTACAGTTTCAGTCCCTGCAACCTCAAAACTTGGTTTTTGATGCGTTTTTTGACACGTTTAAGCCCCGTTAACCCTATTTCAAAGCTCTAAAATGAAGTTAAAGTATAGGGAACTTAAAATGTGTTCAAAAATATATCGGGTGTCGGTTCGTTTAGCCGTACGGTTACGTTGTTCGGTTAATTATGACGGAATGCGCATAAGCGCGAAAAATGATCCAAATGGCGTGAGGAATGGATTTTTCTTACGCCAAACACTAAAATAAAATATTTTAGTGCTTACATAAATTTTTGGATGTCCGGATGTATTCAGAACGTAAGTTATGCGCGAAAATGCAAACTTGTGCACATTTTTTTTACGCTTTTAGTCCCTGAATGACCCCAAAAGTTTATTTTAGCATACCGAACCCTTCAAAGCCTATTTCTAAGCTGTGTAAAGGATATTTATGGTATGTTTAACTTATGGTCATGTTCTGGAATGTTCGTTACAGTTCAAATTGGCATACTTTCACAGTTTGTCAAGTTTAGTCCCTGTAAGCGAACTAACTTGTTTTTGCCATACCAAAGCCTTCAAAACTTATTTCTAAGTTATGTAAGGGTTATTTAAGGTATGTTAAGTATATGTTGATGTTCCGGAGTATTTGTCGCATTTAACTGGCTACGTTTACGAACCAGTTTGCGTATAACTCTCTAGAAAGTGATATAGAGTTTTTTTTTTTTGGGTAAAGGGTTACCCCGGTGATATAGAGTTTGAAATTGAATAAAAGTCAAAACATGAAAAATGTAAAACATAACCAAACAAACATTAGGATCAAATGACATTGTTTTATTGATAATGGTACTGTTCATAATGATTACAAGCACAGATGTTACACGTTATTCTATTCATCCTGGCTCAGATAAGATGTATAAGGATCTTCGTATTCACTATTGGTGGCCTGGTATGAAGAAAGACATTGCCTTATATGTATCGAAATGCCTTACTTGTCTTAAGGTTAAGGCTGAACATCAACGTCCTTCAGGTTTATTGGTGCAACCAGAGATCCCAGTTTGGAAATGGGAAAACATTACTATGGTTCTCATTACTAAACTCCCGTGCACAAAGAAAGGTCATGATGCCATCTGGGTAGTTGTTGATCGTCTTACTAAGTCAGCACATTTCTTGCCAATCCGTGAGGATTTTCCTGCTGACAAACTTGCTAAAATCTATGTGGATGAAATTGTAGCTCGACATGGTGTTCCTTTGAACATCATTTCTGACAGAGATGCTCGTTTCACTTCTCCTTTTTGGAGAACCATGCAATCTGCTATGGGGACCCAACTTAACCTGAGCACAGCTTATCATCCGCAAACGGATGGTCAACCTGAAAGAACAATCCATACTCTGGAGGATATGCATAGAGCTTGTGTGATCGATTTTGGTGGTAGTTGGGATTCACATCTTCCGTTAATTGAATTCTCCTACAACAACAGTTATCACACGAGCATCAAAATGGCTCCTTTCGAGGCTCTCTATGGTCGAAAATGTCGTTCACCAGTCTGCTGGAATGAGATCGGCGAGGCTCAACTTACTGGACCTGCCCTCATTTTAGAGACAACTGACAAGATTAAGAAAGTTCGTGATAACCTTCAGACAGCTAGAAGCCGTCAAAAGAGTTACGCGGACCCAAAACGCAAGCCCTTGGAATTTCAAGTCGGTGATCGAGTATTACTTAAGGTCTCGCCTTGGAAAGGTGTGATCAGATTTGGAAAGAAAGGAAAACTTGCACCTAGATACGTTGGACCATTCAAGATCGTCGAAAGAATCGGTAAGGTAGCCTACAGACTTGAGTTACCTCCTGAACTTGGGAATGTTCATCCAACTTTTCATGTGTCCAATCTCAAAAGGTGTTTAGCTGATGAGAACCTCCACATACCACTTGACGAAATTCGTGTTGATAAGACACTGAAATTTGTCGAGAAACCTGTGGAAATCATGGAACGTGAAGTCAAGTGGCTCAAACGCAAGCGCATTCCTTTGGTCAAAGTTTGCTGGGAAGCTAAACGTGGACCCGAGTTTACTTGGGAACGCGAAGATCAAATGAAGGCGAAATATCCGCATCTTTTCCCACGAGTTTCCTCTAAATAAATTTCGGGACGAAATTTCCACAAGTAGGGGAGACGGTAACATCTGTGCTTGTAATCATTGTGAACAGTTCTATTATCAATAAAACAATTTTATTTGATCCCAATGTTTGTTTGGTTGTGTTTTACATTTTTCATGTCTTGACTTTTATTCAATTTCAAACTCTACATCGCTTTCTGGAGAGTTATACGCAAACTGATGCGTAAACGTAATCAGTTTAATGCAACAAATACTCCAGAACATCAACATATACTTAACATACCTTAAATAACCTTTACATAACTTAGAAATAAGTTTTGAAGGCTTTGGTATGTCAAAAACAAGTTAATTCGCTTACAGGGACTAAACATGACAAACTGCGAAAGTATGCCAATTTGAACTGTAACAGACATTCCGGAACATGACCATAAGTTAAACATACCATAAATATCCTTCACATAGCTTAGAAATAGGCTTTGAGGGGTTCGGTGTGCTAAAATAAACTTTTGGGTCATTCAGGGACTAAAAGTGTTAAAAAGTGCATAAGTTTGCACTTTCGCGCATAACTTACGTTCTGAATACATCCGGACATCAAAAAATTTATGTAAGCACTAAAATATTTTATTTTAGTGTTTGGCATAAGAAAAATCCATTCGTCACGCCATTTGGATCGTTTTTCGCGCTTATGCGCATTCCGTCGTAATTAACCGAACAACGCAATCGTACGGCCAAACGAACCGACATCCGAGATATTTTTGAGCACATTTTAAGTTCCCTATACTTTAACTTCATTTTAGAGCTTTGAAATGGGGTTAACGGGCCTTAAACGCGTCGGAAATGACCTTATAACACAACGGGGACCAAAAGTGTAAATCTGCCAAACTAGGTCCTTGCGCACCTCAACAATGTGAGTGTTGCGGTGCGCAAGCAGGGGCCAGATGCAGCAAATCGTTTTTCTCAGCTGTTAACAGCCCTTAAACACCCTCCAAAGGCCAATGCCATGTGTCCAACTCTTGTGGTGGAGCAATATGAGTTGCCACAACATTCCGACAAGTGTACGGGCGAGATCATTCCCTCTTCTCCAAGAAACGATCTTAACGGTGAACCGAAATCTATAAATACCCATCACATTTTCACTCATTCCTCACAAGAATCTGATTTGAGAAGCTCTAAGTTGAAACCTTTGTTTCATACCTGAGCTACTTGAATCAAGATTAGCATTCGGGGACCCTTTGTAAGTGTTCCTTCGTTCTTTTATTGCTTTTCGGGTCCGAAAGTCAAACTTTGTTTGACTTTCTGCATGGACCAGTTTATGGTCAATGCGAAGTTCGTTTGAACTTCGCAACGTGATTGTAATCACGATGGTTATAGTCCCTTGTGACTACGCCTACTGATTACCACGTTGTCTAGGGTCGTAAGGGTAAGTGATCTAATAAATCGCTTATACCTTCGAACCCGACCCATTTGGTCAATCATTAGGATCCGACCAAACACATTAGGTGACCATAGTATATAGGGAATAACCTTCCGAGGTTATACCTTATGGTCGCTTCGTTTAAGTAGTTGTATGATAGGTAGTTTATATGCCTTAGGTAAATTACCAAAATACCCCTTTGATGCCAAAATTCATTTTAAACATATATAACATAACTTTTGACATCTAAACTTATTTGACAACAATATTAGACATGTTAAGGCATATGTTACTTTTCATAGGACTAGTTAGGCGGTCCGAACGCGTTTCACGCGAACGACGCGTTAAAGTAGCATAAGCTACCTAAACGGGTCGTAATGGGTCGTAAGCACTTATGTTAGGTTTCATTTAGTATGTAGGCTTTGTTAAACCATATTACACGAGTCTCCATACTCGTTTGGTTTACAAACCCTCATTCTATCCGATCCTCCGATAGAGGTCCGGTTTATTAACATAGTTACCTATATTAGGTGCCGTTTGATTCCGTGATCTCTAGCATTGCTTGGTGGTTATCTTAGGACTTCTGAGCAATCTCAAGTGAGTACAAAGAACCCCCTCTTTTAAATGTTTTCAAGGTGTTTATGTGAGTACATAGACCCCTCTTTTACTGTTTTCCAAACTCTTTTGGGGTGAAACACATGTGCCTACTTGTTACTTTCATGCTTTCCTGCTTTCACATCATATACATGCTATGTTCGTTAGTACATTATAGTACATGATTTCATTACATTTCATGCTATGTATGCCCATTGTGTGCGTACTTAGTACATCGTTTTACATTACATTTCATGCTATGTATGTCCATTGTGTGCATACTTAGTACATTGTTTTACTTTACATTTCTGCTATGTATGTTGACTGATAGCATGCTAGCACATTGATTTACATGACTTTTCTGCTTTGTATGTTAACTTAGCATACTTAGTACATTGTTTTCATATGACATGTATACAACTGCTATAACATTTGGTTTTGCACAAACGAGACTTATATATGTTCATTAACATTAGCTACGCCGCTCGGTAGTAAGTACTGGTACCATAGGACTTGACAAATCCCATTCCTGACATCCCGGGTTTGTTTGGATGTAAGGAATGACTGAATCCGAAAACATTTCTTTTGATAACCTTGACTGAAAGGGTTATCCGACTGTCTCAAGGCTTGAATGTATGCGTTAACTTACCACATAAATGTTTGTATCAATGTAACATGCATTACTTTGCAAAACATAACTTTTTGATATATTCAAAATACTTTGTTTTGTACATTTCTACATTTGGATTATGTGACAATACTTTACTTACAATATATAACATTTGATACACATTACTTGACTACTTTTGGACTTATAAACATTTGACATATACAAGGACTTTTAACTATTGGTTTAAACATAGACTTTATACATTGGTGGTTTGTTTAAGTGACTTAAGTAACGAGATGTGAGTAATATGATACAAGCATGGTGGATACGTCGCTGGTACTTCCTATATATAAGTGTTTGTATTATATTACATATCATAGCGTTATTTAAATCATTCAATTTGGACTTATACATTTTACACAAGTAATACGATTTTTACAAGACTTTGGTTTACAAACAATTTACTTTATACAACTCATTTTACTTGGTTATACATTTAACCATACGTTATTCTTTTATTTATACATATCATTTGATCTTATCGCTTTTTAAATGATTTACAAAACAAAACGATTTACAAGGTTCATGACTGACTTTTGCTAAACAACTTTTTCTTAAACTTAAGTCATGAATCCTATTTTCACAAAACCTATGTATCTCACATGCATTTTTATGCTGGCGTACCTATTTTCACATGTGTTTTCAGGAGCTTTTGCGTAGGACGCTGATCGTGACACTAGGGCGGACCTGTGCCTTAGAGACATAAAACGAAGATAGACTTAGTTTAATTATGTTATGTACTCTTTGTTTCCTGTTTAAGACAATGTAACTCTTATGTTGATAAATAAAATACAACTTTGAATGCCATGGTTATGAAACAATTAATTTTGTTACAACACTCCCCGGCGTTTTCCGCCTCGTTTTGTATGTTATACGTGGTCGGGGTGTGACATATCATTTCGCTATATTCAGTTATTGCCTTGTGTCTCGGATAATCAGCATTATTGTAAGTATCGGCCCCTTGATACTGAGTCAACAAAACCTTCTTGAAATTTCTTTTCTTTTCAGTTACATACATGGTCTATCCTTGTAACCATGCATAAATTCCCTTGTTGATACATACGTTTATTGTCGGATTGCGCTGAAACCAAGTTCAATTGCTTGAACTTGTCCATTTCGCATATTCAATTCAAGAAATCATATGATGTCTTGAAACCATCATATTCAAATTCATTTTAGCAAGTGTTTCTTTTGTTCCGAGTCATAGTAGACTTGTTCGGTCTGCGACTTCCTTAAATCGTTTGTTGGTTTCGACACCTTGTGGGGACGCTTTCACTAAATTAAAGCTTGCGCTAATCTCGTTTACGCATCTCATACACGGATTTAATTGTTTATTTATTGACTTGCTGTAAATCCGTTCTGTTTTACCATAATTAAAGCAATCCTAAGACAATCATGTGTTAAGACAATGGTACATAATTCATTTTATATTCTAGTGTACCTCCTAAATGGTTCTTTCATTATCGATCAAATGCCTTGCGATATTTATTACTTTGTCATCTTCGGTTGAAAACAGTGGTTCCTTGATGTCCCATATTCAATTGAAAACCCTATGATGTTGTTTAAATCAAATCTTCAAATTTGCTTAAGTGCGCTTCCATTTGATTTCAAACACGGTGAACTTGTTTGGTCACCGCTATTATGCCAAAACCCATAAATGAAGTGTAACACCTGTGCCTCCACGGCCATCAAACAAATACCAAACCAATGAAATATTATATTTCATACTTGGGATTTGTAAAAATATGTGTATCATTTGCACATATCAATTCTTGTTCAATTTCAAACTCTAAATCGCTTTCTGGAAGGTTATAAGCGCACTGATGCGTAAATATAACCAGTTTAATGCAACAAACACTCCGGAATAGTGACATAGGCTTAACATACCTTAAATAACCTTTACATAACTTAGATATAAGTTTTGGAAGGTTTGGTGTGGTGAAATCAAAGTTTAATCGCTTACAGGGACTAAAGTTGACAAACTGCGAAAGTATGCCAATTTGAACTGTAACAGACATTCCGGAACATGGCCATAAGTTAAACATACCATAAATATCCTTTACATAGCTTAGAAATAGGCTTTGAGGGGTTCGGTGTGCTAAAATAAACTTTTGTGTCATTCAGGGACTAAAAGTGTCAAAAAGTGCACAAGTTTGCATTTTCGCGCATAACTTACGTTCTGAATACATCCGGACATCCAAAAATTTATGTAAGCATGACTATATTATGCTTTAGTGTTTGGCTTGCCAAAAATCCATTCGTTGCGTCATTTGGATCGTTTTTCGCGCTTATGCGCATTCCGTCGTAATTAAGCGAACATCACGTTCGTACGACCAAACGAACCATCATCCGGCATATTTTTGAGTATGTTTCATGTCCACAATGTTTAGACATCATTTTAGGGCCTTAAAGTTGGCTTTACGGGCCTTAGAAGTGTCGGAAATGGCATAAACACATAACAGGGACCAAAACTGTCATTTCTGAAAGATGTTTGCTTATACATCGAATCTAGTCCTTCCCACTTGTTGCACATGGTTTTGGGAATCTATGGGCTGGTATTTTGGGCACATGGTATTACAATACCATGGGTGCTAGTGTATGGCCAAGATTGAAGCACTTTTTCCAAGAAACGATCCTAACGGTTCGGGAAATCCTATAAATACCCCACCCCCCCATGCTTCAAAATTACAAGAACTTTGATTTGAGAAACTCTAAGTTGAAACTATTGTTTCATACCTGAGACTTTTGAATCGAAGTTAGCATTCGGGGACCCTTCGTAAGTATTCTTTCGTTCTTTTATTGCTTTTCGAGTCTTTCGAGTCTGAAAGTCAAACTTTGTTTGACTTTCTACATTGACCAGTTATGGTCAATGCGAAGTTCGTTTGAACTTCGCAACGTGAGTGTAATCACGTTGGTTATAGTCCCTTGGGACTATGCCTACTGATTACCACGTTGTCTAGGGTCGTAGGGTAAGCGATCTAATAAATCGCTTATACCTTCGAACCCGACCCAGTTTGGTCGATCATTAAGATCCGACCAAATACATTAGGTGACCATAGTAGGTAGGGAATAACCTCCCGAGGTTATACCCTATGGTCGCTTCGTTTGAATAGTTGTATGATAGGTAGTTTATATGCCTTAGGTAAATTACTAGAATACCCTTTTCATGTATAATTGGTAATTAAGCTTATGTAACCTAAACTTTTGTACATAACTGATTATACAACATAATTAAACACGTTTAGGCATATAAATACTTGTCATAGGACTAGTTAGACGTCCCGAACGCGTTTCACGCGAACGACGCGTTAAAGTAGCATAAGCTACCTTAATGGGTCGCGATGGGTCGAAAGCACTTAGGTTTGGTTTCATTGTAGTATGTAGGCCTTGTTAAACCATATCATATGAGTTTCAATACTCATTTGGTTTACCAAGCCTCATCCTATCCGATCTCCCGATTTAAGTCCGGTTTATTTATATAGTTCTAGATTGTCGACTGATTCCGTGCTCTCTCTAGCTTTGTTTGGTTGTTGTTCAAGACCTCTAAGCATTCTCAGGCGAGTACATTATTCCCCTATTTTACTGCTTTCAATTGTTTTGGGGTGACTCATATGTGCTAAATGTTTTCGATGTTATAACGATGGTTTCAAAAACGATTAAGACGATTTATACAAAACTAATAACGATTTCAAAAAGTGAACAAACTTGTTGGTTGTAGTTACATAACAAATGACATTCATTAGCAATGATCAAGCCGACCAGTATTAGGTTATGGTACCATAGGATCTGACAAGTCCCGTTATTTACTACACCCGTAGTTATGTGTGGGTGTTGTGGGTAGCGACTGAATCTGTAATTTTTAATTTACTCTTTGGTAAGGGTTTATTAATGCGAGATGTTAATCTATCCTTTGGTAAGGGTTTATTAATGCGAATTATTAATCTATCCTTTGGTAAGGGTTTATTAATGCGAGTCAAGAAGGTTTGAATGTTATTAGCGAGACGACCATTTAAGTAGTTTCACGACCTAAAACGAATTTAACGATTGGGTAAACGATTGGTTTTCACACGATGTTTTAACGATTGGGTAAACGATTGGCTTCAAAGCGATATACGGTTGGGTTTTGGTTACATATTACATGATTTACATTGGGCATGAACATTACTTTGGTGGTTTGGTTTGATTAAGTGATTAAGTAACAATGCGTGTGGAATATGATACAAGCATGGTGGATACGCCGCTGGTACTTCCTATATATAAGTGTTTGTATGGTATTACATATTGTAGCGTTATTTGAATCATTTCAGCTCGAGACATAGAACATTTTATACAAGTAACATACTTTTCACAAGACATTTATTTACAAACAACTTATCTTATATAAACTCATTTTACATGGTTATTCATTTAATCATGCATTATTCTCTTATTATACATATCACCTGAACTTATTATTTTTCAAATGATTTACAAAGACAAAGCAAATTACAAGGTTCATGACTAAACATTTTCTTAAAACAGAAGTCATGAATCTTATTTTCACAAAACCTATGTACTCGCCAGCATTTCTTTGCTGACCTCGTTTTCACATATGTTTCAGGTATTGTTGAATGATATCGATTGATAAGATGCATGCTCACATAGGACTGGACAAGGCCTTAGTGACTCAATAACAATGATAGACTATGTTTAATTTGTGTATTTAGATTTCCAGGCGATGTAATTATTCAATGTTTAATAAAACGAAACACTTTTTGGTATCCATGGTTATGAAACATTAATTCTGTTGCAACACGCCCCGATGTTTCCGCCGCGATTTGTTGTTTTACGCGGTCGGGGTGTGACAGAAAAGATGGTATCAGAGCCAATGGTTATAGGGAATTAGGTTATTAGTAATTAGTAATGCTTTGACCTAGTCTATAACCTTCTTAGGACCCTAACGCGAGTTTACTTGCGTTTAGTCATAAAACAATACCGTCACCTATCCTTAGGCGATGACCACAACAAGAACATAAATTTCAAAACCGCTTTGAAAACTAATCATCTGTTCTAGGATGATTGATTACTAGGTTTTGAACCCTCTATTGTAAGGTTTTGAACTCTCAGTTATATAGTTTTGAACCCCTTTGAGTTTTCAAAACTTCGTCAAGGTTTTGGGTTTTAAATAATGTGAACACGTGCAAACTGGAAGGGTGAATGCCTGTATTCTGGGTTTTCTGTCTAGGCAAGCACTTCGTATACATCTCATCAGACGCGAGACCAGTTGTGCTTACCTGGGAATTCTTGGGGTGAGTGTTCACTTATAGGCGAGCATGTCTTCGCGATACATTATTTTTGACCCATTTACTTTGATTAGTCACCGTCTCATTTGTTTGCCTTAGGTAACAAACAAATGATCGCAATTTTCATGCGTTATCATTCTGTTTTGATTGTCCAAAAACCTTTCACCTGTTTCTCCCTATGCCTTTCTTTGTCTTCAAGAATGTCTCTTCATCACGATGACGCCCAGATATCTGAGCAAGCAGCCAAAATTCGCTCAGCGAATAGGCGAAGTAGTCCTGAAGACTGTTGAATTAGCTACTGCCATGTATCATCTCCAGGATGAAGCCACTCAAGAGTCACCAAGACAGGCAGGACCTAGTCAGGCGACAACACCATCAGCCAATAAACCAATCGAGGAATCAAAGACCGTGGATGAACGATCCCCTAAGAAGTCAAAGAAGCGAAAGGCTTCTCAGAACTTCGCCATGGTCGCTCACAATGGTAAAGCAGTCCCCAACCAACCAGCTCAACCCCCTGCTAGGTGTGTATGGCTTTTCCTATGATACCTACATCAAGGAACTATGTACCTTACAAACTACTCTTGTGATTTCTCTCTTTCAAATAATTGCTCATGATTCCCTCGAAAATTTTAAGTACTCGTTTCACTCTAAGAAACAAAGTACAGAAAATTAAGTGACATTATGAGTAATCGTGCTTTTCGCACATCTGTGCCTTTAAATCCTTGGTTAGATAACTAAGGGTATTTTCAAATCTCATACCCATTACGTTTTGATTTTTCAACATACACAGTACCAGTATTTCAAAACAATCTTCATGATCTCAAAACATTTCATATAGTTTGAAAACAATTTTTCTAGATGTATTGTCTATGTTATTTCAAAAACATTGGCCATGTTATCAAAACCAACCTTTCTAATTTCAAAATATTTCATATAGTCTGAAGACAATATTAACACAAGACATTTTCTTATCAAGTGCATGATTTCAAAAAGTATTATATATAAGGTTTCAAAAACGTTAAACACATTTTTCTTAAAAGAACCCCATGCATAGTTTTCAAAAATATTTTCCTCATACATTGACTTAACCTTCAAAATTCTGCTTCATATGTCGCCTTGACATATCAAGCATCTCAACTTCATAAGCATTTTACATCATGTTTTGACCTAAGCACATCCAGTGCAAGGTTTCAAAACATCTTCAACTTCTAAAATTCATATGGGATCTTTTTATCTTTACAATTAGATCCTTGTGGATGATTATCATTCAAATCAGAGTCCTTAATTGGATTCCTTATGTACCTTAATTCGAACACTTCGGTTCCTAATAATCGAAATCGAATTTTCTTTTTGAATCTTTCTATCTTTATAGTTGGATTCTTGGTAACGTTTAAAGTACCAAATGAAATCCACGGAATGGATTCCTAGTGTGCTTTAAATGCATGTACGCAATTTACAAGACAAATTAACGAACAATTTTGTGGTTATATGATATGTGTTTATGTGTTCTCCTCTATGTTTTTGTGTGTTACGATTTTTCAAATCCTCATAGAATCTTTCATATCTTCATATGAGGGATTCATAGTAGGATATTCAAAAAGTACTACCTTAAATCCTTATGGGCTTCTACGTAGTAGTTAAGACCCTTGGGTTATATAGTACCATTCCATGATTCGATAAGAGACCCTTGAGTGGTCTAGTCTAAAAGATTGATTCACAATTTGGTTAAAGAACGACATCTAGTGATGTAGCTGAACAGACTCCTTGATAGTCTATTTAGATCATTTATTGATTTAATTAAAAGGACTCTATGGCGGTCTAGTTACACTCATCACAGGTTTGTTCATTTGGTTTTACCCTACACATTATAAAATAGACTGTGTGAACTGTGCAAGGAATGGTCTAATTATGGACGCGTACATAATTATGAAATTTAGTGCATAGGAACCCAGTAAGATTTATTATGTGTAAGAACCGATAGTGACAAAAATAACGAAATGAGAACGATGTAATGGAGGTACGGTGGACGCACCAATGACGCTTCATATACTTGTATATAAGTATCCCTCTTACATTGCAAACATGATGTTATTAAAGTTACTAGAAGTTCAGAACCCTAACCAATGTTGTTTGATCTTTTCAACTTCATATTTCCAAGCTCTCACAAGTTTCCTCTAAATAAATTTCGGGACGAAATTTCCTAAAGTAGGGGAGACTGTAACACCTGTGCCTCCACGGCCATCAAACAAATACCAAACCAATGAAATATTATATTTCATACTTGGGATTTGTAAAAATATGTGTATCATTTGCACATATCAATTCTTGTTCAATTTCAAACTCTAAATCGCTTTCTGGAAGGTTATACGCGCACTGATGCGTAAATATAACCAGTTTAATGCAACAAACACTCCGGAATAGTGACATAGGCTTAACATACCTTAAATAACCTTTACATAACTTAGATATAAGTTTTGGAAGGTTTGGTGTGGTGAAATCAAAGTTTAATCGCTTACAGGGACTAAAGTTGACAAACTGCGAAAGTATGCCAATTTGAACTGTAACAGACATTCCGGAACATGGCCATAAGTTAAACATACCATAAATATCCTTTACATAGCTTAGAAATAGGCTTTGAGGGGTTCGGTGTGCTAAAATAAACTTTTGTGTCATTCAGGGACTAAAAGTGTCAAAAAGTGCACAAGTTTGCATTTTCGCGCATAACTTACGTTCTGAATATATCCGGACATCCAAAAATTTATGTAAGCATGACTATATTATGCTTTAGTGTTTGGCTTGCCAAAAATCCATTCGTTGCGTCATTTGGATCGTTTTTCGCGCTTATGCGCATTCCGTCGTAATTAAGCGAACATCACGTTCGTACGACCAAACGAACCATCATCCGGCATATTTTTGAGTATGTTTCATGTCCACAATGTTTAGACATCATTTTAGGGCCTTAAAGTTGGCTTTACGGGCCTTAGAAGTGTCGGAAATGGCATAAACACATAACAGGGACCAAAACTGTCATTTCTGAAAGATGTTTGCTTATACATCGAATCTAGTCCTTCCCACTTGTTGCACATGGTTTTGGGAATCTATGGGCTGGTATTTCGGGCACATGGTATTACAATACCATGGGTGCTAGTGTATGGCCAAGATTGAAGCACTTTTTCCAAGAAACGATCCTAACGGTTCGGGAAATCCTATAAATACCCCACCCCCCATGCTTCAAAATTACAAGAACTTTGATTTGAGAAACTCTAAGTTGAAACTATTGTTTCATACCTGAGATTTTTGAATCGAAGTTAGCATTCGGGGACCCTTCGTAAGTATTCTTTCGTTCTTTTATTGCTTTTCGAGTCTTTCGAGTCTGAAAGTCAAACTTTGTTTGACTTTCTACATTGACCAGTTATGGTCAATGCGAAGTTCGTTTGAACTTCGCAACGTGAGTGTAATCACGTTGGTTATAGTCCCTTGGGACTATGCCTACTGATTACCACGTTGTCTAGGGTCGTAGGGTAAGCGATCTAATAAATCGCTTATACCTTCGAACCCGACCCAGCTTGGTCGATCATTAAGATCCGACCAAATACATTAGGTGACCATAGTAGGTAGGGAATAACCTCCCGAGGTTATACCCTATGGTCGCTTCGTTTGAATAGTTGTATGATAGGTAGTTTATATGCCTTAGGTAAATTACTAGAATACCCTTTTCATGTATAATTGGTAATTAAGCTTATGTAACCTAAACTTTTGTACATAACTGATTATACAACATAATTAAACACGTTTAGGCATATAAATACTTGTCATAGGACTAGTTAGACGTCCCGAACGCGTTTCACGCGAACGACGCGTTAAAGTAGCATAAGCTACCTTAATGGGTCGCGATGGGTCGAAAGCACTTAGGTTTGGTTTCATTGTAGTATGTAGGCCTTGTTAAACCATATCATATGAGTTTCAATACTCATTTGGTTTACCAAGCCTCATCCTATCCGATCTCCCGATTTAAGTCCGGTTTATTTATATAGTTCTAGATTGTCGACTGATTCCGTGCTCTCTCTAGCTTTGTTTGGTTGTTGTTCAAGACCTCTAAGCATTCTCAGGCGAGTACATTATTCCCCTATTTTACTGCTTTCAATTGTTTTGGGGTGACTCATATGTGCTAAATGTTTTCGATGTTATAACGATGGTTTCAAAAACGATTAAGACGATTTATACAAAACTAATAACGATTTCAAAAAGTGAACAAACTTGTTGGTTATAGTTACATAACAAATGACATTCATTAGCAATGATCAAGCCGACCAGTATTAGGTTATGGTACCATAGGATCTGATAAGTCCCGTTATTTACTACACCCGTAGTTATGTGTGGGTGTTGTGGGTAGCGACTGAATCTGTAATTTTTAATTTACTCTTTGGTAAGGGTTTATTAATGCGAGATGTTAATCTATCCTTTGGTAAGGGTTTATTAATGCGAATTATTAATCTATCCTTTGGTAAGGGTTTATTAATGCGAGTCAAGAAGGTTTGAATGTTATTAGCGAGACGACCATTTAAGTAGTTTCACGACCTAAAACGAATTTAACGATTGGGTAAACGATTGGTTTTCACACGATGTTTTAACGATTGGGTAAACGATTGGCTTCAAAGCGATATACGGTTGGGTTTTGGTTACATATTACATGATTTACATTGGGCATGAACATTACTTTGGTGGTTTGGTTTGATTAAGTGATTAAGTAACAATGCGTGTGGAATATGATACAAGCATGGTGGATACGCCGCTGGTACTTCCTATATATAAGTGTTTGTATGGTATTACATATTGTAGCGTTATTTGAATCATTTCAGCTCGAGACATAGAACATTTTATACAAGTAACATACTTTTCACAAGACATTTATTTACAAACAACTTATCTTATATAAACTCATTTTACATGGTTATTCATTTAATCATGCATTATTCTCTTATTATACATATCACCTGAACTTATTATTTTTCAAATGATTTACAAAGACAAAGCAAATTACAAGGTTCATGACTAAACATTTTCTTAAAACAGAAGTCATGAATCTTATTTTCACAAAACCTATGTACTCGCCAGCATTTCTTTGCTGACCTCGTTTTCACATATGTTTCAGGTATTGTTGAATGATATCGATTGATAAGATGCATGCTCACATAGGACTGGACAAGGCCTTAGTGACTCAATAACAATGATAGACTATGTTTAATTTGTGTATTTAGATTTCCAGGCGATGTAATTATTCAATGTTTAATAAAACGAAACACTTTTTGGTATCCATGGTTATGAAACATTAATTCTGTTGCAACACGCCCCGATGTTTCCGCCGTGATTTGTTGTTTTACGCGGTCGGGGTGTGACATGAAGAAGCTCTCCTAGAGAGTCATTTAAATGTGCAAAATGCATAATTCGTACCTAAAATGGTATTTGTCATAGCCCTCGTTAGATATTTTGGTCTCTTTGCTGTACGGAAGTACTGACCTGATCACCAATTATCTAAACGTTGAAATTCAAAACGGATGAATTCAGTATACTCACCTACTACGATGAATCTTTGTGCATACCTTGATCACGGGGGTACATCCTGAAGTGGGACACACTAGTATATCTGTAATAATATTACCTTAACGTATCATACGGTAATGGAACTTGAAATGTTCATGCATTTTGTTTAAGTGGACAAGCATACTGGTAATCGTCTTGGACTGCTTTTCACAAAAAATTATAAAAAGAATTATCTAATAGTGTGAAAACAGTTTGATTGTGCTGATATGATCTTCTTACCAGTGATTCTCACAAAAACAGAGTGTTTATTGCTTTTGTTATTTACTTGATTTTTAAAAATATAAAAAAATCCAAAAAATAGTGTATTTTTCTGTTAAAATTCTTAACCTACGGAAAACTGTTATTCTTGGAGGAATTGTTACCGATAGGGGGAGACGGTGTTAAAGAGTGAGTTCAAAATTTTAAATCATACAGGATCTTGTGTGTTGGACAAAAGTTTTGCGTGTTGGTGATGGATTGAGAATGCTTAATTTGTGATATAATCTCTTGAATAATAATAATTTATTTAACTTTGTTGAAAAATTCGTATGGCTTCTCGAGATGTTTGTTTTATAGTATACAGATTGAAGCAGTATGTTGCTGAGAAGTTGATGTGTTGAGGAGATGAGAGTTTGATTGGATGCATGGTAGAACCTCCTTTCTACATTGCAATCAAGTTGAAGAGTTTGAAGAGCTATGCAAATGCTAAACTGGAGTTTACTCAAGTGCTAACGTTTTGAAGATTTGGTGATTGGATGCATCAGCTTAGGGGGAGTCTGTTGCTGACAGAAGCTGTTAAAGCTGAAGCTATCCAAAGACCAAAGACAGTGCAAGATTACATGAAGAATGCAAGATGACTGAAGACAAAGTTATTTTGTGAAGCTATTGTCAAGGGGGAATTTGTTGGTGCATATTTATGACAACAACTTAGATTTGGTCTTTGGATATCTTGTAATTAGTATAACGATAAACGGTTAGCGGATTTAGCTTTGTAATAGTGAAATAATAGAGTTTGGGCTAAACAAAACCCACATTGGGTTAAGGGGGGACGAATTGGGCTTTGCCCATGTAGGAAACCCTTGCCCATGTTGCAACCTTGTGTTATATAAACAAGGCTTTTCATTAGGGTTTAGGTTAATCAGCCAAAACAGCTTTTGAGAGGAAATTCGTGAGAGCATTAGAGGCTTGGACAAATTAGGGTTTTGATTGATTGTAATACTCGTGTTTGATAATCAATAAAAACCCGGTTGATAGTAATTTCTATTTCTACTCGTTTCTATGATAGTCTGATCTAGAGGACTTCGCACTCTAGATTGGATTCACGATTTTGTGACGATCCGTACGAATCAGGGGACCTACAATAACAGTACGATTAGTGGATGTAAATTGTTGGGGTGTAACAGTACGATTTCAACAAATCTTTTCAACAATCAGTAAGCAAATACACAACGATTCTCCAATTCCAGATTAGTAATGTCAGGAGAAGCGTTGAGATAACGGACATCTATCAAGCTTAAAAAGAAAACTTGTGTTTCCCATAGCCACCATTCCCATAGTCACAAACGATTGTGGTTTGTATTTCCCATAGCCACCGTTCCCATAGTAAAAAAAACGAATGCGGTTTGCAATTCCCAGATGTACCGCGAGTGTTGAAGAAGGTTGGTTAATTTTGTCGTGTTCCGATTTCATCCTTCGTATCTATTCACAATCAAATCAACTCATCCTCTGATTTAAGCGGCGTGTTCCGATCAGTGTACAATGTTCATTGACTTAATATAAATACATAGACAACAAACAAGATCCAGGACAATTAGCCGTAAAATTTTTACAAACCTCACAAAGTGTGGAGAACTTATTTGCGTTATCCTTCTTTGTGAAAGATCCATGAGCCCTATTGTCAGATCTGTTAGTACATACATCTGTAGCTTCCGTCAGCATGTAGTCATGTTTTGTATATTTGTGTCTCTTGTAATGTTTATGTTTGTATGTATGTTAGATTAGCAGAACATGATATGGGACATTATTGTAAAAGTGTTGTATTTTGTTGGCTATGCCAGCCGATCGGACAGGCGTCCGATCGGTCAGCAATGCCAGCCGATCGGACAGCATCTAATGCCAGCCGATCGGACAGCATCACATGCTAGCCGATCGGACATCACTTCTTCTATCATGTCTCTGCCTATAAATACATGTCCGATCAGGTCATTTGCAACTTTTGGCACTTTTGACTCTCTGGAGAACTCATGTCAGTCTGACTTTCAGAGGAACTTTTGTACTTTCATATACGTTGAATAGAAAGATCAGACAGCATTTTAGAGTTGAATACTTTGTCGTATATCTGTAGTTTGATCAAATGGATTCCGCACATTGATCAAAGCCAATTCATCTAGTTTCCTACAAACAGATCTTATCCAAAGGACCTACAAGTGGTATCAGAGCATCCAGGGAGCTGAATCGAGATCAACGACACAGAATTCACCGGAATTCGAGTTTTATTTGCCGATCAGAGTCAAATTTCACCGGAGATTTGACATATTTCTTCTCTTTCTACTCATTTCTTGCATTAATTCTTAGTTTGTCATCTTAAAATCAGAAAAACTTAAAGTTGAACGTGAATCAACGGTTAAAAATTGATAAAATCGATATCATTTGATTCGCAATCATTCAAAGTATAATCCTACTAAGTTTCATAATCAAATTCAACCAAAAACGAGATCAAATTCATCAAAAAACTATGTTTAGTTGTTCATATGTGCTGACGTCATCCACTCGCTCGGACAGCTGTACGAACGGATTGGATTAGTTAGTATCTGCTAGTTGTTTGCTGACATCATCAGTGTTAGCCGATCGGACAGTTGACCGATCGGACATCATTGTTGCGAGTTACCTTTTGCTTACGTCATATTGCTAGCCGATCGGACAGACGACCGATCGGATGGTTATTGATTGCCTTTATATCCGATCGAACAGCTGATCGATCGAACAGCTATCCGATTAAGTGATCAGTTGTGTACTATTCGATCGAACAGTCATTCGATCCAAGTGTTTTTTAAATTTGTAAAAATCTTTCTAAGTGTTTGTTAACTATTTCAGGCACGTGAAAGATGGACGAATTCATGAATCCTTTCAGTGATCAGTTTGCTTTCGCAGGCAATTCTGGAGATGATACTTCTAACACCCATGAGAACATGCATAATGCAAAGAAAACTTTGTCGGATGCTTTAGGAGTGGAAAGTGCATATGGAACATATAACAAACCCCCAAAGTTGATGGCAATCGAAGAGTACAGTCGATGGGCCAAGAAATTTGAAGAATGGTTGAAGGCATTTGCGTATACCAGCTGGAAAAGTCTAAAGAATGGATACAGTGATGGAGGGAAAAATGGCAAAAATTTGACATCAACTGAAGAAATAGAAGTTTTTGTTGCCGAGCAAAAATGCATCGCGTTGCTGTTTCAATCTGTCCGAGAAGATATAATATCTTTGATCGAGTATAACAATTCTAAAGATTTGTGGAGAAAGTTAGAAGTAAAATGTTTGGGTAGTACAGAAATAGTTAAAAACAAAAAGAAACTGCTAAGAAAAGAGTTTGATTTATTTGGTTGTCTAAAAAATGAATCAGTTTGTAAGATGATTGAGAGGTTTGGACACTTGAAGTTGGAGCTGGCCAGACATGGAGTTATCTATTCACGAGAAGAGTTAGTCGACAAATTGTTTGACTCATTGCCAGATGAAATGGATTGGCAATACATTGCCTTGATGTTGAAAAATACTATCAAATCTGAAGAATTGTCAGTGGATCTACTTATCGAAATATTAGAGAGTCACGAGCTGGAGATAAAGAAAACACACAAAGTAAATTACTCGTCATATCAGCAGAACTTGGATTTGTATTATCCAAAAAGCATGATTCCAAAGAATACTTCTCCCAAGACAGCTTTTTCTGCTGAAAATTCCAAAACAACAAGCAAAGAAACAAGCAAAGAAAGTCCAAGCAATGGTTTTCACAGTGGCTCTTCATCAAATTCAAACCAATCAGCTGCAAAGAATTTATTTCAATGCACATCGCTGTGGACTTAAAGAACGCTCAAAACTTCAGCGAGGAGTCTGCAAAGCAACAGATGGTTTTCCTAGCTTCCGTGCTAGAATCGTATGAAAGTCTAGTGGCTGGGAAGATTGGCAACACCAACCTGACAAAAGAAGATTACGATCATATAGATCCTGAGGAGATGGAGTTGATCGACATAAGGTGGTGTACGGCCAGTGCAGTTCGTCGGGCACAGCGTTTCATGGAGATAACTGGAAGAAAGTCTATTGGTGGACCATCTACCAAGTTGGGCTTTGACAAGTCAAAAGTGACCTGTTTCAAGTGTAAACAGAAATGTCATTTTAAAAGAGATTGCCGGAATGCTTATGCTGATGATTTTGAAAATCCGTTCAAAGAAGATTACTACAAGAGAGCGATTTATCATCAAAATAAATCAGAACCGCCCAGAATGAAACAACTTGAAGATAATAAAGAAAAATCTAGAGCTTTTGCAGTGATTCATGACGATGAAGGGTTTGACTGGAACGAGTTGTTACCAGAGGATGATGCGGTTGGATACGCTTTTATGGCAAAGTCTATTGAACCTGTTCCTTTTAAAGATAGCAGAAATGAAGAAGAAAAGTATGTCAACAGAAAAATGATAGCTCAAAACAGAATGATAAGAATATCTGACATATACACTGAAGCAAAAAGGGCGAAGAGATGGGATCCTGACAGAGAATGCTATCTTGACCCAATGGGAAACATTGCTATTGACTACAAGACCCTCGATCTTGAAACCATATTTCAACAAATTGCTGAAGAAAAAGAGGGTTGGCAAAGAAAATGGTGGGGAAGTGAAGAAGAGAAAGAGATAGAAAAGGAAGAAAAGCTGAAGAAGGTTGATAATGGGATCATTGACACAACTCAAGAGTTGAATGCTGAAAACTTGGAAAGGATGGCTAACAAGGTGCTGGCTGCTAAGGCACTTGAGGTAGAGTCTAAACCCGTCTCTGAGTCTAAAAGTCAGGTCAGTTCAAATGCGTCAACAACTGAGTCAGGTAAGAATGTTAATAATGATATTGACTGCAAAAATTGCATGAAAAAGTGCAAAGTTTGTAGTACAATCACTTATCTCAATGGTAAGAAAGTTGAGGATCTAACAAACAGAGTCAGAGAGGTGGAGGATCAGATCTTGAACCGTGACAAAATGCTGAAAGCTTCGAATGACAGATTAAAAGATTTAACTGACAAAATCGAAACTAATAAAATTGACATAGAAAGAGTTAGGAAAGAAAACGAAAAACTAATTCTTGAAAATCGTCAAATTTCTGAAAGTTTTGAGAAGCTAAAACGCACGGTGAAAGATTCTGATGATAGAAACGGTAAAACATACAAAGAAAATTGTCATTTGCAAGGTGTTTTGAGGGTTAAAGAAGAATTAATCAACCAACATTTGGATGAGATTGCTAAGTTGAAACTTCAATTTCAAGAAGTTAAAATTGAAAATGAACGCATCCAGTTGAAGTTGAATAGTTACAACTCTGCAAGCTTTGTTTTACAACACATTGTTCCCAAACCCATTGGGAAGAACAAAGTAGGCGAAGATGTATATGCTGATGGAACTGGGGTAGGGTTTCATCATGTTCCACCACCAGTTCTAAACAATTTTTCAAAGAAACAATTAGGGTTGGTTAATGATGAAACAAATGAGATAAAACTTCCAGAGTCAATTGATGTAACATTTTCTTCATCATCATCTGATGATAGTGTTCAAACTGAGATTGTTAAAGGCATGGCTGAAAGTGTTTTGGATAGTGATTCAACTGAGGAAGAAGAATGTTTTCTGAACAATTACAATCCGAAACCAAAATCCAAAAACAACTTAGATGATGAATCAGGTCTTGTGATGTACAAGATGGCTGGATCTGATAAGTTGTATTCGGATTCTGAGTTTCCTCTGGAAAATGTTAATGTGAACAAATTGAAAAATGTGTTCAAACTGGTTGAAATTGATTTGTCTGAAGTAGAAGGTTTGAATCAGACGAAGAGGCAAATGAATTTTGAGAAAGATAAAGCTTACTATAAGAAACCTGTTGTTTCATCACGCTTTTATAACAACAATCAAAACAGATGGTCGGGAGGTTATCAGGGTAATAAGCGTTATCAGAAAACAAATTTTCAAAACAAGAAGTTTGCTGAGAAAAAGGTGTTTGTGAACAGTTCACTTTCTGATGAGGAATCTGAGATTTTTTCAAAATCAAACAAAGAGTTCTTTGAAAAGAAGGCCTCACAGCCTCAGTCTGAAGGCACAAGCAGGGAAGTTGACACCCGAACATGCTTCAAATGCAATCAAATTGGACATATTGCACGAAAGTGTACCAACTTGAAGCCTAAGACTGAACTTGTGATGAATTCAAGCAAGAAAGATGTTGTGAAGGGAAAAGCTCCATTAGTTGTTGAGAAAAAGGTTTTGAAAAATGATAACACCAAGATCAAAACTGAACCTGTTAAGAATTTGGTAACTAAAAATGACAAATTTTACAAAAGAGTTGCATCACCTCAACAAACATGGAAGCCAAAAAACTGTTGACAAGAAAGCAAATTCTCCAAAACCAAAGGTGTCTGAGACTGAAAATTCATCATCGTCAACCAAGAAGATGTATGTACCTTTGGATTTATATGAGAAACAAGAAAAACAAAATTCAACTTCTAAAAAGAAGTATGTGGTAAGGAAAGATCAACCATCTGATCAGCCTCAAAAAGAGGAATTTTTCTTATTCAAAGAGGTTGAGGTTGGGTCTGCTGAAAGTTTAAAAGTGAATGATAAAAATTTTCCGCCACTTTACACTGCTAAAACACACATTAATGTCAAGTTACCCGAGTCAAAAGAGGCTTGGGTAGCATCAAAATCTCATTAAATGTTTTGATATGTGCAGGAGCTTCCAAGATCCGTTTCACGTTGGATTATGGATAATGGAGCTTCTCGGCACATGACAGGGAAGACAACGTTGCTGTACGATGTTAGAAATTTCAATGGAGGTTATGTCGGGTTCGCAGGTAACCAAGGTGGTAGAATTGTTGGTGAAGGAATGCTATCAAATGGGATTGTCACGTTTGAAAGAGTTAATTACATTGCTGAGCTGGAAAATAATATACTAAGTATTTCACAGATTTGTGACAGGATGTATACCACTCACTTCACAGACAAAGAATGTTTGATTTAGGATTTGTTATACCTGAAGAATGGATTATCATGAGGGCACCAAGAGTCAATGACCTGTATGTATTAAACATGAGTGTAGCAACTACAACAACGGGTCAGGCTCATTGTTTTATGTCTAGAGCAACGGAGAAAGAATCACAGTTGTGGCATCGCAAGATGGGCCACATTCACCTACGAAAAATGAATCACTTGGTGCATAATGAATTAGTTCTGGGTGTTCACATCAAAGGTTTTCATCTGGAAGGGGAGTGCATTAGTTGCATCAAAGGCAAGCAAAAGAAGAAATCACATCCTCAAAAGAAAGTCAATTCAATTTCCAGACCATTAGAGAGACTTCATATGGATCTGTTTGGTCCAGTAAATGTCAAAAGTATTACAGGGGATCTCTACTGTCTTGTGGTTACTGATGATTATTCCAGATTTTCGTGGGTATCATTTTTGAAAACTAAAGATGAGACGTTTGAAAGTTTAATGGCGTTGTTCAGAAAAATTGAAAACCTGTACCAAAGGCGTATCAGAAGAATCAGAAGTGATAATGGTACTGAGTTTAAGAACAACAAGATGGAAGAATATTGTGATGTAAGAGGTATATTGCATGAATTTAGTGCTCCTTACACTCCGCAGCAGAATGGAGTAGCTGAAAGAAAGAACAGGACACTAATCGAAACAGCCAGGACGATGCTTGCCGATTCTAAACTTCCTATCCACTTTTGGGCAGAAGCAGTTGCAGCTGCATGCTATACGCTCAACCGGGTTCTTACAGTGAAGAAATTCAACAAGACATGTTTCGAGATAATAAACAACCGCAAACCAAATCTAGAATATCTTGAACCGTTTGGGTCTCCCTGCATAATTCTAGATTTTCAGGATAAATTTGGTCAAAAAGGTGTTGAAGGAATATTCGTGGGTTATGCAAGCCCATTGAAGCGTGTTTTCATTCCTAGCTTGAAGCAAATCATTGAGGCATACAATGTTGAATGTCAAGGTTATACAATGTCGCTGCAGAAACCTGGTGACTCATGGCGATTTAATTACGATACTTTGTGGAGTTCGTTTAACATTGAAGAAGAACCAGATTTCTTTGATGAACTGGATATTCTGAGAGAGTATGAAGATCCAGAAGAATGATTCCCAGCAGAAACTTATCGTAAACAACAAGCTTCTAACAATAATGAAGCAGGTCCAAGCAATGCTAGAGAACATGATGATGTCCAACAAAATGAAGTTACTCAAGATAATCAGACGGCACAGAATGATATTCAAGAATCTGAGAACATACCAGTTTTCGATCACAGTGATTAAGATTCTGAAGGGGAGCAAATTCAGTTTTTAAATCAAACGATTCCAGTCAGTGAACAAGATGCAAATCAAAATGTCACAAATTTGTAAGGCGAAGTAGATGTTCCAGGCGAGGTGATGCCAAGAACACTTTCATACCATCTAGAGGAACTGATAATCGGAGAATTGCAGTCAGGCGTCCGCACTCGAAGACAAGTTGATCAAGGGCTTACATGTTTCTATACAAAAGTTACTCCTTTACAAACTTGTAACACCTGTGCCTCCACGGCCATCAAACAAATTCCAAACCAATGAAATATTGTATTTCATACTTGGGATTTGTAAAAATATGTGTATCGTTTACACATATCAACTCGTGTTCGATTTCAAACTCTAAATCGCTTTCTGGAAGGTTATACGCGCACTAATGCGTAGATATAACCAGTTTAATGCAACAAACCCTCCGGAATAGTGACATAGGCTTAACATACCTTAAATAACCTTTACATAACTTAGAAATAAGTTTTGAAGGCTTTGGTATGAAAAAAAACAAGCTAATTCGCTTACAGGGACTAAAGTTGACAAACTGCGAAAGTATGCCAATTTGAACTGTAACAGACATTCCGGAACATGACCATAAGTTAAACATACCATAAATATCCTTTACATAGCTTAGAAATAGGCTTTGAGGGGTTCGGTATGCTAAAATAAACTTTTGGGTCATTCAGGGACTAAAAGTGTCAAAAAGTGCACAAGTTTGCATTTTCGCGCATAACTTACGTTCTGAATACATCCGGACATCCAAAAATTTATGTAAGCATGACTATATTATGCTTTAGTGTTTGGCTTGCCAAAAATCCATTCGTTGCGTCATTTGGATCGTTTTTCGCGCTTATGCGCATTCCGTCGTAATTAAGCGAACATCGCGTTCGTACGACCAAACGAACCAATGTCCGGCATATTTTTGATCATGTTTCATGTCCACTATGTTTAGGAAACATTATAGGGCTTTAAAGTTGGCTTTACGGGCCTTAGAAGTGTCGGAAATGTCCTTAAACACGTGCAGGGACTGAAACTGTCATTTCTGAAACTTATTGCTGATCTGTGACTGCTAGGCGGCCCGCCTCAGTTCCTGAGCATCCTCAGGCGGCCCGCGAGGCACCTTCTGACCAGGTTAAATGTTTCTAACAGCAGATTGCAGCTGTTTGTTTCACCACCACACAATCCCAATTGTCTAGTCAGCTGATAAGGATCACATTTTAGTCACCATAAGGTCCCGACACTTGTACGGGTGGGATTAAGGCACGTTTTCCATGAAACGATCTTAACGGTGGACCTTTTACTATAAATACCCCACCCCCCATGCTTCAAAATTACAAGAACTTTGATTTGAGAAACTCAAAGTTGAAACTATTGTTTCATACCTGAGATTTTTGAATCGAAGTTACCATTCGGGGACCCTTCGTAAGTATTCTTTCGTTCTTTTATTGCTTTTCAAGTCTTTCGAGTCTGAAAGTCAAACTTTGTTTGACTTTCTACATTGACCAGTTATGGTCAATGCGAAGTTCGTTTGAACTTCGCAACGTGAGTGTAATCACGTTGGTTATAGTCCCTTAGGACTATGCCTACTGATTACCACGTTGTCTAGGGTCGTAGGGTAAGCGATCTAATAAATCGCTTATACCTCGAACCCGACCCATTTGGTCGATCATTAGGATCCGACCAAACACATTATGTGACCATAGTAGGTAGGGAATAACCTTCCGAGGTTATACCCTATGGTCGCTTCGTTTAAGTAGTTGTATGATAGGTAGTTTATATGCCTTAGGTAAATTACCAGAATACCCTTTTCATGTATAACTGGTAATTAAGCATATGTAACCTAAACTTTTGTCACATAACTGACTATGTAACATGTTTAGGCATATAACACTTGTCATAGGACTAGTTAGACGGTCCGAACGCGTTTCACGCGCACGACGCGTTAAAGTAGCATAAGTTACCTTAATGGGTCACGATGGGTCGAAAGCACTTAGGTTTGGTTTCATTGTAGTATGTAGGCCTTGTTAAACCATATCATATGAGTTCCAATACTCATTTGGTTTACCAAGCCTCATCCTATCCGATCTCCCAATTTAAGTCCGGTTTATTTATATAGTTTAGATTTGCCGACTGATTCCGTGCTCCCTCAAGCTTTGTTTGGTTGTTGTTCAAGACCTCTAAGCATTCTCAGGCGAGTACATTATTCCCCTATTTTACTGTTTTCCAAACTGTTTTGGGGTGACTCATATGTGCTAAATGTTTTAACAATTACAATGTGGTTTCAAGAACGATAACAATGGTTTCAAAAACAATTACAATGTAGTTTCAAGAACGATAACAATGGTTTCAAAAACAATTACAATAGTTTCAAGAACGATTTCAATAAAGTGAACAAACTTGTTGGTTGTAGTTACATAACCGATGACATTCATTAGCAGTGATCAAGCCGACCAGTATTAGGTTATGGTACCATAGGATCTGACAAATCCCGTTATTTTCTATACCCATGGTTATGTGTGGGTATTTTGGGTAACGACTGAATCTGTAATTATTAACTTACCCTTTGGTAAGGGTTTGTTAAGAACGAGAGCGAGAGCGAGTTGGAACGATGAACGCGTCAAGAAGGTTTGAATGTTATTAGAGAATCGACCATTAAGTAGTTTCACAATTAAAACAAGAACGATTTGAACGATTAAAACAAGATGGTTTAACGATTGGGTAAACATTTGGACATGATTTACATTTGATCATGCATTTTCACGAAACATAGTATTGATTTAAACCAAGTTTTACTTCAATACTTTGTTTTGTGCGTTTCTCCTATGGTTTAGTTGATGCATTTCACTAGCCATACATATCATTTTGGTTACACATTACATGGTTTACATTTGACACAAACACTTTTGATATTGATTATACATGACATGATTTACATCTTAACATAAACATTTTTGTATATTATTCAATACATTTGACAATTTGTTTAAACATGGACATCTTACATTGGTGGTTTGTTTGGGTAAGTGATTTGAGTAACGGTGCGTGTGTAATATGATACAAGCATGGTGGATACACCGCTGGTACTTCCTATATATAAGTGTTTGTATGGTATTACATATTGTAGCGTTATTTGAATCATTTCAGTTTGAGACATAGAACATTTTATACAAGTAACATACTTTTCACAAGACATTTATTTACAAACAACTTATCTTATACAAACTCATTTTACATGATTATTCATTTAATCATGCATTATTCTCTTATTATACATATCACCTGAACTTATTATTTTTCAAATGATTTACAAAGACAAAGCAAATTACAAGGTTCATGACTAAACATTTTCTTAAACAGAAGTCATGAATCTTATTTTCACAAAACCTATGTACTCGCCAGCATTTCTTTGCTGACCTCGTTTTCACATATGTTTCAGGTATTGTTGAATGATATCGATTGATAAGATGCATGCTCACATAGGACTGGACAAGGCCTTAGTGACTCAATAACAATGATAGATTATGATTAAATTGTGTATTTAGATTTCCAGACGATGTAATTATTCAATGTTTAATAAAATGAAACACTTTTGGTATCCATGGTTATGAAACATTAATTCTGTTACAACACTCCCCGACGTTTCCGCCACGCTTTGTATGTTACACGTGGTCGGGGTGTGACAAAACTGATTTCTCATTATGTTGTTTTATCTCGCAGATTGAGCCAAGGACTTACAAAGAGGAGCTTACTGAAGACTCTTGGGTCAATGCGATGCAGGAGGAACTGAGCCAATTCGAGAAGTTAGGGGTGTGGAAGTTAGTGGATTTGCCTGATGGTCATCGGAAGATCAACACCAAATGGGTGTTTAAATGTAAGAGGGATGATAGAGGGGTTATTGTTCGTAACAAAGCTCGACTCGTAGTCTAGGGTTTCAGTCAGCAGGAGGGTATAGATTTCACTGAAGTGTATGCTCCAGTTGCTAGACTTGAAGCGATCAGAATCTTTCTAGCTTTTGCTTCATGGAAAGGATTTAAAGTTTTTCAGCTAGATGTAAAGTCGGCGTTTCTCTATGGCAAAGTTAAAGAGGAGGTATATGTCGAACAGCCACCGGGCTTTACCGATCCAATTCACAAAGATAAAGTTTATCTCCTGGATAAGGCGTTATACGCCTTACATCAGGCCCCGAGAGCCTGGTATGAGACCTTGTCTCAACATCTAATAGCCAACAACTTCATGCGAGGAAAGATAGACGCCACTCTGTTCACAAAAGAAGTCGACGGGCATCTTCTGATAGTTCAAATTTGCGTGGACGACATAATTTTCGGGTCTACAAATGAACAACTCTGCAAAGATTTGGAAAAAGTTATGAAACAGAAGTTTGAAATGTCATCAATGGGTGAAATGAAGTTCTTCTTGGGGCTTCAAGTAGATCAACTTCCCGAAGGAACGTTCATACATCAAACGAAATACGTTCATGATGTTCTGGAGAAATTTGGAATGTCAGGAATGTCACCTATGTCCACCCCATTAGCAATGAACCATGGGATAAACCCTGATCTCACCGGAGAGAAGGTAGATGAAACGCTGTATCGCTCCATGATAGGTTCGTTAATGTACTTGACAGCATCAAGACCGGATATTATGTATCCAACCTGCCTCGCAGCTCGATTTCAGTCAAATCCTAGAGCCTCGCATATGGTTATTGTGAAAAGGATTCTACGCTACCTGAAAGGAACTCCATCTCTGGGGTTGTGGTATCCAAAAGTTGGCGATTTCACGCTCGAAGGATATTCTGATTCTGATTTCGGATGCTGCAAAGTGAACGCTAAATCAACAACAGCGGGGTGCCAGTTTTTCGGACCACGATTGGTCACCTGGCAATGCAAGAAGCAGACCTCTGTTGCTTTATCCATATGTGAAGCCGAATATGTATCTGCTAGCAGCTGCTGCTCTCAGATTTTGTGGATCCAGCAACAGATGCGAGACTACGGTTTGCAATTTCTAAACTCCCCTATCTTTGTTGATAATGAGGCAGCTATTAACTTAACAAAAAATCTTGTTCATCACGCTAAAACGAAACACATTGAAATTCGTCATCACTTCATCCGAGATTGTTTCGAGAAGAAGTTGATACGAATAGAAAAAATCCACACCGATGAACAAAAAGCTGATTTACATACCAAAGCTGTAACACCCCAACCCGGAAGGGCTGACGTGTCACAATAACAGTATCATAAACAAAAGTCATAATTCCATTTATTTATTTGACAAGGATACAACCACACGATAATTAAACTTAAGGTTAATATACAAGCGGACATATTCAACTTGATTAACTAACATCTTCAGATTTATTCCTAAGCTTTATTCTTCTCTCTTTTCCCCACCCAAAATAACCTGCGTACCTGTATATACAAAAATTTACGGAATGAGCCGAATGCTCAGTACGGAATATTAGGCTCAAATAACAAATAACGCTTTATAGAAATGTTATCTGAATGGAACTTATTGCGAAAATGATACGATGCGAGAACATAATTTCATAATCATATCTTACGGATGTACCCATGAGCAAACTTAAAACGTGACAATACACAGGTAGCTACTCCTGCATAATTATCACATGAGATGGCGAGTTGGCATACCCGTTATCCACCTCCTTAACTTAAATCCTAGGATCGATCCATACGCCTCCTAATAGCCTTATGTACCACACTTGTACTTAAGAGACGCCGTGAACTGATCTCTCCGTCACGGGTGGAGCACATGATGTCGATGCCGCAACAACATGCTCGTGGGACACTCCACGAGAAGCGATACTCAGGGTAACAGAGTACAAATGGTCTTATTCACATAACTTATCAAAATATTTTCATAACAAGACGTAACATATATTGGAACATGCGATAATGAGTACAACTTAACAGAAAACTATCGCATGACATGAAAGCTAAATCCAAAGTTTAGCATAGGAATTCAACGGACTGTCAAATGAATCGATAATCAAAGACGTGAAGAATGTACTAATTTAATGGGTTTATAACAATTTGAATATGAAGCAATAAAGAGTGGGATAAGGATCCGTACCTTAATAATTCCAAAGTGATGCTACCTTATGATAATATTTCTGATTTATACGGGCAGAGTTTAGACTACTGATTAGTCTTTTAACCTAATTTAAATAACATGCACACAACTAGGTTAGTAACTTAATACAACATTTACGATAACTCACGAGATCAAACCCTCACAACAAATGACAAAGTGCGATACTTAAACATCCAGCGGATTCACAACGAATGACAGAGTATAGTCCGATTTCGAACAGCACTCAAACATTCAAGTCGAAATCACAATGAATGACAAAGTATAAACCCAATTTGAGCAGCACTTAAACATCTATCGGATAGTTTTAATCGATCGGACATTGAATCGTATCAGCGATTGAGTTAATACCCTGTTCTGCAGCACCCCGATATACTAATCAGTGATTTCGTGTGTGTTAATTGAAGTAAACAGACGATAACTCGAAGTATAATACGAATTCTTTCGTCGTTTCAGCGCCCAGATTCAAGTGCCAATGTCCTCTATTTATAGTCGAATTTTACCCTTGCTTACGGACCGTAACAAATAATACTTACGGTCCGTAAGGGTCATGAACTCCGTATAGGGTGGCCACGTGTGGGACTAGCCTAGCTGAGTCGACAGATTTTAAAATTTTAACTTTGGCAGCAAGTTATTAGGATATTCATCAAGTAGGAAATACCCCCCTGAGTTTTAGGGGCCCAAATCCTGATTCTAAAAATTCTGAAAATTCTAGGGTTTGTACGGAATTACTTGGGTGTCTTAATTAGGGTTTCCTATTGGATAATTTATAAATAAAAATAATAGTTTTGGTTGATAAAAAGATGGATCATAAGATAAATGTTTAGTTTATTATAAATTATTATTCTTTTATTTCTAAAATAATGATTTTAAATTTATGGTTATTACAACTATTACCCCCTTAAAAGAAATTTCGTCCTCGAAATTTTTCCAATAAGAATATAATATATCGCATAAGTAACGAAAACGGAAGTTTCACATCAGAGTTACTAACTTATATAATAAAATCTCCTAAACACACATGTGTATCTGAAATTTATAATTACGTTCATGACCATAATTGTCAATTACCTTACCATCATGTCTTAATGGTTCTTCCTCTACGTATCTTAATAACATATTTAATCATGCAGAAAATCAACATAGACTTGCAGATAACAAGAGTGACTTATTAATACTGATATCTCCTATATAAACATGTTTAATTATAACTAAGATATATTCACATAAGGCAAAGCATGAATGAACATAAGTAGAAATAAATGAACATAGATCAAAGAGCAAGGTTCACCGTTATCTTGACTAAAATTCCATTGCGAGAATAGATTAGGGTATAGAGAGCGAATTGATTCTTCAGATTCCCATGTTGCTTCGCGTTCAGAGTGATTTTTCCAGAGGATTTTAACAAACAGAATTACTTTCCTACGCATAACCCTTTCTTGTCGATCTAAGATGGCTTCTGGTTCCTCTTCGTAGGACAAATCTTCTTGAATTGTAAGTAACGGATAACTAATGACATGGAGTGGATGATAATTATATCCTCTTAAGAAGGAGACATGAAAAACGTTATGAACGTGAGAGAGTTGAGGCGGTAGAGCTATTCGATATGATACTTCTCCAATTCTTTCAAGGATTTCAAACGGACCTATGAAACGAGGACTAAGCTTTCCTTTAATTCCAAATCTACGAACGCCACGCCAAGGTGATACTTTTAAAAATACGTGGTCACCAATTTTAAATTCGAGTGGTCGTCTATCTTGATCTGCATAGCTCTTTTGTCTGCTCTGAGCTTCTTTCAGTTTTTCTTGTGCCATAGTGACTTTTTCGTTTGTAATCTGAACTAGTTCTGGCCCTTCAATAATCTTTTCTCCAACTTCATCCCAGCATATCCGTGCGCGACATTTTCGACCGTATAAAAGCTCAAAAGGTGCCATGCCAATACTTGCTTGCCAACTATTGTTGTAAGCGAATTCAACAAGACATAGATATTCATCCCAGTTTCCAGACCATTCAAGTGCACATGCTCGGAGCATGTCTTCCAAGGTTTGAATCGTACGTTCTGACTGCCCATCTGTTTGTGGATGGAAAGCCGTACTAAACTTTAGTCGTGTACCCCAAGCTGCCTGAAAACCTTTCCAAAATCGTGAGGTGAAACGTGGGTCTCTATCGGAAACAATGGAAGATGGTGTGCCATGGAGTCGAATAATTTCTTGAATAAATATTTCGGATAACTTATTAACCGAAAATCCTTGCTGAATTGGTAGAAAATGTGCTGACTTTGACAATCTATCGACAACAACCCATACCACATCATTCTTCTTGAATGTCTTAGGCAAACCAGTAACAAAATCCATTGTGATCTCATCCCACTTCCATATGGGAATATCCAATGGCTGCAACAGACCGCTTGCTCATTTGTGTTCAATTTTCACTTGTTGGTAAGTGAGGCATTTACTTACGTATCGAGCAACGTCTTCCTTCATGCCATTCCACCAGAAGTTCTGTCTTAAGTCTCGATACATCTTGGTAGATCCTGGGTGAATTGAAAATGGTGAGCTATGAGCTTCGGCTAACAATGACTCACGAAGGGTGGAGTCATCGGGTACACAAAGTCTTTTACCGCACCAAATCACCCCATGATGATCTATACGAAATTCAGATTGCTTACCCACCTCAAGATTTTGCACAATTGCCCAAAGTTCTCCATCTTGCTTCTGTGCATCTTTGATCCGTGATATGAGGTCGGGTTCAATCTGCATTCTAGCTAGATATCCATCAGATTTACTGACCTGAAGCCAAATGTTCATCCTTTCGAGATCCCTCATAATATGAGGCTGAATTTGTAAGCAAGATATAGTCCCGGGATTCTTTCGGCTCAACGCGTCAGCTACAACATTGGCTTTGCCTGGATGGCATTGAATATTTGCGTCGTAATCTTTTAAAAGTTCTAACCACCTTCTTTGCCTCATATTTAGCTCCTTCTGCGTAAATATGTACTTGAGGCTCTTGTGGTCGGTAAAGATGTCACAACTCTCACCATACAGATAGTGTCGCCAAATCTTAAGTGCAAAGACGACTGCGGCTAGTTCTAAATCATGTGTAGGGTAGTTAACTTCATAAGGCTTCAACTGATGGGAGGCATAAGCGATAACCTTCCCATGTTGCATTAGCACACAACCTAATCCTTTCTTTGAGGCATCACTATAGACTTGGTAACCTCCTGATCCAGAAGGGAGAGTGAGTATCGGGGAGGATACGAGTCGTTTCTTCAATTCTTCAAAGCTTTTATCTTGTTCCTCATTCCATGAGTACTTCACCCCTTTCCTTAGGAGTTTTGTGAGTGGTAAAGCAATTACCGAAAATGTTTCAACAAATCTTCGGTAATAGCCAGCAAGACCCAAGAAACTTCGTATTTCGGTAACAGAAGTGGGTCTTGGCCATTTTGTAATAGCTTCTACCTTTGTTGGGTCTACCATAATTCCCTCTGCTGATATGACATGACCTAGAAATGCCACTTGGCTAAGCCAAAAGTCACATTTGGAAAACTTAGCGTACAACTTCTCATGCCACAAGGTTCCAAGTACTGCATGTAGATGTGCTTCATGTTCTTCACGACTCTTAGAATACACTAGAATGTCATCGATAAAGATAATAACGAATTTGTCTAGGAATTTGTGAAATACGCGATTCATCAAATCCATGAAGACTGCGGGTGCATTAGTTAACCCAAAGGGCATAACCAAAAATTCATAATGACCATATCGAGTACGAAAGGCGGTCTTGGGAACATCATTATTTTTTATCTTTAACTGATGGTACTCGGACCTTAGGTCGATTTTTTAGAAGAACTGAGCCCCCTGAAGTTGATCAAAGAGATCATCAATGCGAGGCAGAGGATACTGATTACGAATAGTAATCTTGTTCAGCTCTCGGTAGTCAATACATAAACGCATACTACCGTCTTTCTTCTTCACAAATAAGACCGGAGCACCCCAAGGTGAAACACTGGGTCTTATGAATCCTAGATCTAACAATTCTTGCAATTGTTCCTTCAACTCCTTCAGTTCCATCAGGGCCATACGGTATGGAGCTTTAGAAATAGGTTCGGCACCAGGGATCAAGTCGACGGTGAATTCTACCTGACGGTCGGGTGGTAATCCCGGAAGTTCATCCGGAAATACATCAGGATATTCACGAACAACGGAGTGGCTATCGATACTCTTAACACTAGCAGAAGTATCCTTAATCGATTCTAGGAATCCAGCACAACCGTTTGATAAGAATTTTCGAGCCTTAAGCGTAGAGAAAATTTTAAGAGATTTATGAGCTTGAGTTCCCTGATATATAATATCAGGATGATGAAGATCGTCGAAAATAACACGGCGGAAATGACAATCTATAGTTACGTGATGTCGAGACAACCAATCTATCCCTAGAATAACATCAAAGTCACACATATGTATTGGAAATAGGTCTGCCTTACACACAATAGATTCAATACTGATCGGACAATCTTTATATACGTAAGTGATTACGGATGAATTTTCCATGGGAGTGGAAATGGTTAAGGTATGATTTAAGAGAGTTGGTCTTATCGGAAGGTACTTAGTAAACGAGTGGGATACTAAAGAATGAGTCGCTCCCGTGTCGAATAACACATAGATACTACGTTCACCAAGCTGAAGGGTTCCAGATACAGTACCTGGGGCATTAGCAGCGTCATTAGCAGAAAGTGCGAAAACTCTTCCTCCAACATTGGGTTGGTTATTCTTCTTAATGTCTTTCTTCGTACACTCCTTAATCATGTGTCCAGTTTGGCCACATCTAAAGCATGCTCATGTACTTCGGTGACATACGCCCTGATGTCTCTTACCACAAGTATTACATAGAGGATATGTAATTTGATTCGGGTTTACATGTTGATTTAGTGGTTGAGCTCTAATAGGTTCTGCATACAACTGAATCTGGTTTTGAGCAGGCCTTGGGTTTTGCGTTCTAGGTTGCCATGGACGTGCTTGATTTCCAGAGTTTTGATTTCCTTGCACTTTGCAGTCTTGATGTTGTGGCGTAGTGGATGATTGGCCGATTGCCTGCTTAAATTGTCCTTCTCTGTTTCTCTTCTTATTATCCTCAGTTCGAGATAAAAATTCTTTCCTCTCGAACTCAAAAGTTTTGATTGCATCAGCAACTTCGGTGATATCCTTAAATTTCATGTACATGATCGACTTCCGAATTCGATCATTGACTGCCCACTTGCATTTTTCTGCCTGGACTTCTGCTGATCCTGCAACGTCTCCTACAATACTAGCCAACCTTGCAAATCGAGTAATGAACTCAGAGGCTGGTTCATCATTCCCCTGTCGAATCACTGCATACTCCCTGATATAAGCTTCTTTATCAGCGGTCGAAAAATACTTGTCGTAAAAGATGTTGCGAAAGTCGACCCATGAAAGATTAGCGTCAAAATCATCCCCTCCTTTGACTTGCTTATATCCTTCCCACCAAGTTTGTGTGTCATCTTCAAGTTTATAGGTAGCCAATCTAACTTTGTATTGCTCCGGAACTCCAAGAACTCCGAAGATCTTTTCAACATGAGCTATCCAGTTTCTTGCATCGACTGGATTAGCAGCGTGACTAAAGGATTTCGGTTTTTGTTTTTGGAATTTAGCGATCCATATGTCTATACTATAGGTAGTATGGTTCGTGGTATTCTCATGAGTTTCTTCACCAGAGATTGGATTCGTGTTATTACGTTCTGGATGACGAGTTTATTGAACAACGGCCTCAGCTGTTTGAGCAACAAGGTTTGGAAGCAACCCGGCAACAGCCTGGTTGATAGCATTAATTACGTTTGGATCAACTGGAGTCTCATTCGAAGAAGTGTTGTTACGTACATGGTTAGTACGAGTACTCCTACGTAGCGGACGACGAGGAGGCATATCTATACGAATAGACATAGGAATTAAACCAAATAAGAGACCAAGTTGAATCCTATCATAGATATCTACCCATTCCTCACAGGTTTTTATTACTATCTTCAAGTTTTCTACAGGAAAGAGCCTTTGCTCTGATACCATAGCTGTAACACCCCAACCCGGAAGGGCTGACGTGTCACAATAACAGTATCATAAACAAAAGTCATAATTCCATTTATTTATTTGACAAGGATACAACCACACGACAATTAAACTTAAGGTTAATATACAAGCGGACATATTCAACCTGATTAACTAACATCTTCAGATTTATTCCTAAGCTTTATTCTTCTCTCTTTTCCCCGCCCAAAATAACCTGCGTACCTGTATATACAAAAATTTATGGAATGAGCCGAATGCTCAGTACGGAATATTAGGCTCAAATAACAAATAACGCTTTATAGAAATGTTATCTGAATGGAACTTATTGCGAAAATGATACGATGCGAGAACATAATTTCATAATCATATCTTACGGATGTACCCATGAGCAAACTTAAAACGTGACAACACACAGGTAGCTACTCCTGCATAATTATTACATGAGATGGCGAGTTGGCATACCCGTTATCCACCTCCTTAACTTAAATTCTAGGATCGATCCATACGCCTCCTAATAGCCTTATGTACCACACTTGTACTTAAGAGACGCCGTGAACTGATCTCTCCGTCACGGGTGGAGCACATGATGTCGATGCCGCAACAACATGCTCGTGGGACACTCCACGAGAAGCGATACTCAGGGTAACAGAGTACAAATGGTCTTATTCACATAACTTATCAAAATATTTTCATAACAAGACGTAACATATATTGGAACATGCGATAATGAGTACAACTTAACAGAAAACTATCGCATGACATGAAAGCTAAATCCAAAGTTTAGCATAGGAATTCAACGGACTGTTAAATGAATCGATAATCAAAGACGTGAAGAATGTACGAATTTAATGGGTTTATAACAATTTGAATATGAAGCAATAAAGAGTGGGATAAGGATCTGTACCTTAATAATTCCAAAGTGATGCTACCTTATGATAATATTTCTGATTTATACGGGCAGAGTTTAGACTACTGATTAGTCTTTTAACCTAATTTAAATAACATGCACACAACTAGGTTAGTAACTTAATACAGCATTTACGATAACTCACGAGATCAAACCCTCACAACAAATGACAAAGTGCGATACTTAAACATCCAGCGGATTCACAACGAATGACAGAGTATAGTCCGATTTCGAACAGCACTCAAACATTCAAGTCGAAATCACAATGAATGACAAAGTATAAACCCAATTTGAGCAGCACTTAAACATCTATCAGATAGTTTTAATCGATCGGACATTGAATCGTATCAGCGATTGAGTTAATACCCTGTTCTGCAGCACCCCGATATACTAATTAGTGATTTCGTGTGTGTTAATTGAAGTAAACAGACGATAACTCCAAGTATAATACGAATTCTTTCGTCGTTTCAGCGCCCAGATTCAAGTGCCAATGTCCTCTATTTATAGTCGAATTTTACCCTTGCTTACGGACCGTAACAAATAATACTTACGGTCCGTAAGGGTCATGAACTCCGTATAGGGTGGCCACGTGTGGGACTAGCCTAGCTGAGTCGACAGATGTTAAAATTTTAACTTTGACAGCAAGTTATTAGGATATTCATCAAGTAGGAAATACCCCCCTGAGTTTTAGGGGTCCAAATCCTGATTCTAAAAATTCTGAAAATTCTAGGGTTTGTACGGAATTACTTGGGTGTCTTAATTAGGGTTTCCTATTGGATAATTTATAAATAAAAATAATAGTTTTGGTTGATAAAAAGATGGATCATAAGATAAATGTTTAGTTTATTATAAATTATTATTCTTTTATTTCTAAAATAATGATTTTAAATTTATGGTTATTACAAAAGCATTTGACAAAACACGTTTTCAATATCTTTTGAAACTAAATGGTATGAAGTTACTATCGGATGCGGAAGAAATCATTGGCGTCGATGAAGGTACCACTGTAGATGATGTTGAAAAGCAATCTACAATGGTTATTCGAATTTTTACTTGTTTTGGTCTTTAGGTGAGATAGGTTATAATTTCAGAAAATTCAAAAACAATAAAAATTCCAAAACCCAAAAATATAAAAATTCATAAAGAGCTTGTGTAAAAAGGGAAAATGATAGTACATCAGCTAGACGGTTACAGTACGCTAAAGAAATGGAAAGTTTAAATGCGTTAAACAGTCTCACTGATGATGTGCCGATAGGTTTTTACACATTTAGTAGATTTGTTCGGGATATAAACCTAAAATTCTTACTTGCTTATTTCATGGGGAACACTACTTGGATATATAGGTAACCCCTGAAATCTTGTTTGAAAGATTCCTTTTTCTGATATACTAGGTCTTTATACTCAGTGATATCTGGGGTATTATTCCGGAACTTCTGCTGAATGGAAGTTCTGACCTAGTCCTCGAATAATACTTTCTGCATATGCTTGAAACATAGCATCACCCTCAGCATAAATGATAAGACAATAAAATTGCTTAGCAATGCTGTTGAAAAAAAAGATCCTCTAAAGGGGACACACCCAAAAGTTGAGTCATGATCTCTCTGCTGAACGGTAGTTCTGACCTGAGCTCTCATGATTTTACATAATTTATTAATCCCTTACAAATATCATTTGTGGTATACTCACCTGTAAGACTGAATATTGGGATCTAGATACGGGAGTATATTCAAGAGGTGGGACACACGTATAAGTTTAAGTTTCTAAAATCACTTAATCAATATCCTGGACAGATTGAAATTTGTGTGAGAATTTAAAGTGGATCAGTATATCGACAGTCTAAGCGAATTGTTTAATTATGTGTATGTAATTGAAGCTTAACGGTACTTGTAATTTGTCGGTAGCTGATATGATTCCCTAACACGCTCACCAAAAATATGTTTGTAAATAGTTTTCATTTACTGCATTTCTGTTCTGTATTTCATTTCTAGTCTAGATGCTTTATTAAAAATTCCAAAAAGATTTTATATTTCTTCTTTATTTTCCGACAAACCAAAGCGGAAAGCTGATCTTCAGATTCGAATTGAAGGCAGGAAGTTTCTGGGCTGGATGTTGAGTTTGGAGTTAATCATATGAATCCTGTGGAAATGAAAAGTCAAATACAAGTTCATTAATTTGAAACTTTTAATTTTCAGAAAAAGATTAATCAAAACATCAGTATGTTTTGTTTCGGGTCAACCAAGGTCATTAATTAGGACTTGGTAGGCAAATTAAGTACCTAGGGCTATTAACTTGGACCTAAATACTTAAGTGGATTCTCAAACACTAAAAAATTCAAAAAGTCAAAATGTCAAAGCTTTGAGAGAAATAGGAATGCTTGGATCGGACAGCTGACCGATCGGACAGCATTGCTAGCCGATCGGGCAGCACACCGACTCAATGACACCTATAAATAGGAGGTCAAACCTCAGTCAAAACGGTTACATGGTCGTCGGCTGACCCTTCTCTCTCAAACTTTCATCTGATTTCTCATTGTTTCATTGATTCTCTTTGGATTAGAACATTGGTTTGTTGGTTTGCACATCGTTCGCAATGCCAAAGGTAAGTCTTTCACATCCAAATCTATCATTTGTTCTATATGTTTTTCATGTCGTCACTGTCAACGTCTTTAGATTCAGATCAAGGAAGTTCTAGCTAGTTTTGTTGAATTTTAAGCATAGGGTTTTGTTCACAATGTTAAGATCTATAGATTTACCGGTTTAATTTGTGTCAATTCATGTTTATCTTGAGTAGATCTGATGTTTAGTGGTTACGATAGTCGGCTAGGTTTTAGTGAAATTAAACCTTGTTTGGAACGAATTAGAGAATAATGAACATAGGGTTTTGATCGCGACAAGATTTTTCACATAGATCTATGTCCAATTTTTGATAATCTGCTTGAAAAATTTCTGAGTATGATTGTTCTTGAATGTTCTTGAATGAGATGTCAACCGATCGGATAGCAGTCCGATCGGACAGTCATCATTGTGGATGCACATGTAGTGTTGTTTGTTAAGATAGCTCATGCCTTGGAATTTGTGCATAGTATAATTTGATTCATGTTCTGTATTGTGCCAGCCGATCGGTCAGCTTTGCCAGCCGATCGGACAGCATTGCTAGCCGATCGGTCAGCATTGCCAGTCGATCGGACAATGATGTGTGCAAAATGCAACATATAAGTTACAACAAATGAGGCATAAAACTAACCCTTTTTAAGTACTAATATTGGAAAAAGAGTGTTTTTGTCTTCCTTTTGTATTTTCAGGATTAAATGAGCTCAAAAACACAAAAGAAGCAAAAAGACAGCTAAATCCAACATAAATACAAGGAAAGGAACATAAGTGGACTGCCCGACCCCTCAACGGCATCTTCCCAAGCAAAATAGAGAAGGCAGAAGACTGAACACGCCCCGTGCTCAGCCAGCACGGGGCCGTGCCCAAGAAGCAGCAGAAAAGACAAACCTATAGAAGCTTCTATTGCCCACCACGGGGCCGTGCCCAGTGAACACGGGGGCGTGGCGAAAGTACAGCAGGCGCATTAATTGTAATTACGAATTACAATTAATGAGGAGAGAGAGTGTCAGACAGGCACGGGGCCGTGCCCAGCGGACACGGGGTCGTGCCCAGCCTTCTGATCAGCCTATAAATAGGAGTGCTTGGTTTCATTTCAACTCATCCCTTGGCACACCACCTCTCTCACACTTCATCCACCACCCACCACCACCATAACACCATCATCCACCACCATCATCCATTGTCCATCATAGAGTGTGTGAGTCGTCTCGGGATCCAAGATTGATCGTAAGAGTTCTTGACAATCAAGGCCATGTTTGCCTAAGTCTCTTACATCACTTGGTGAAGACAAAGTGTCTAGTATAATACTTTTTATTTCTAATCTTTTGCACTTTTTATTTGGTTTTGTATTAATGACTTTAATAACTAGTTACTTATGTTGAAGGTGATCTTTCCTTATCGTTTGTCCGTGGTGTCTTGGCATTATTTTACTGTCTATATAGAATAAAGGATTTTCACCATTCATATCTCCACGGTCTATATGGAGGTATGTTGGCTACCTGGTCGGGGGTTAAGGGAACGGTTTGGTAAAGGTCTTGCCATTGTTCAGCGTTTAGAGGTCCTTCAATGGACCTGGGTCAAATTTAGTAGGACCTCCTTCAATACTTCACGGTATTGGATGGCGGGGGTCCAAACTCTTTGATCCCCTCATAAGTTAACTACTATTAATACTATAACCCGGCTATTTAGGACTATATCCCTGCTGACTCAGACTACTTAGCCGAGGGTAACGTCACCGCCAAAAGCGGGGCCTACCACAATACTGCATTAATAACTTAATTCATTATCTTCCAATAATCCACCCTTTTAGGATTGTATCCTTGCTGACTCAAACTACTGGGGTGAGGGTAACGTCACCTTCAAAAGAGGGGCCTACTACAATAACTAAGATAATCTCTTAATTATGTGCAAAAGTGCGGAAATAATCAAAGGTTATACTAGATACGAGTCGGAACCAAGTGATTCATCTTGTCTATCTGTTTTTCTTTTATTTTTATTTTCAGCATTTTAGTTAGTTTTTATTTTTCTAGTTTAAAACCTTTTTCTAAACTTTTTATTTTGATTAGACGTTGAGGATAAACCGGTACTAAAAGCTCTTGTGTCCTTGGACGACCTCGGTATCTTACCAACGCTATACTACGCTCACGATGGGTGCACTTGCCCATATGTGTGTTTAGTGTTAGTAAAATATCGTGTTTTATAAATTTAAAACTTGGCTAAAAATAAGTGTTAAAAAGGGCTTAAAATATACACCTAATATATATAACACTTCACACACCATCAAGTTTTTGGCGCCGTTGCCGGGGACACAAGGATTTTAAGAAAGTTAGGAATCAACGGCCTAATCATTTTTTCTTTTTTCTTTTTATTTTTTTAGGATTTTCTTAGTTTTTCAGCTTCTGCAGAGCTCAGCACGGGCCGTGCCCGCTGAACACGCCCCCGTGCTAAATCATTGGAACTGGCAATCCTGTTTTACGTCAGACAGTAAGCTGAACACGGGGCCGTGCTCACCCAACACGCCCCCGTGCCCAAGATTCACTTACTGAAAACAGAACCGTTAGATCCCGGCGGTTGGTAATTTCTGACATAAACATGAGTGATAGTAATTGTTTTTACTTTCGGCACTCTTATGGTACGTGGTGTCAATTATGTGGTGGCAAACATGAAGAAGTAAAATGCTACTTTCTAAATTATAGGCCCCACTACATGGACCCACCGACTTCTTATAACCTTAAGAGGGGCGAAAGTAAAAATAAGCACTATTTCTCCCTCGAATGCGCCCAGCCAGATATTCTAGGGGAAATGCTCCTTGATGAGTTATTTCAACTAGAAAGGCTAACTCTGAATTGGTTAAAAGAGCTTCGGAAGGATTTTATTGATCCACCCCAAGACAATGACCATGACGAAATACTGGAACCGCATTCCGACAACCTCGTTGCTCCCGAAAATACCTTCGTACCTAGCAAAGACTTGGACGATAGTCGTCCCTGTGTCGATTGTGCCGTGAAGGACTCTCCATCGACTTTGTTCGGTGCATACATAGACCTGAGCGATTCGGCATACACCTTCTTTAACGAGAGCCCGGGAAAGGGTTGGACTTATCCACCTAGAATGAAAATAGGAATTACCCTCACCGACAACCTCTTGCGTTCTCGCCTTAGTCTAGGACAATTAAGGTATCTTAGGCACTTTGGGGTTGTTCCAACCAATCAGGAGCCACCCGATACTAACGAGTTCCTTAAAAAACTAGACTACTTCATAAAACAGTCCCTCGACACGGGGCCGTGTCCAGCCAACACGCCCCCGTGTCCATCGAAAGATTCCATTCTGATCAGTACGTCAGAATACGGACAAACTGTGTCAGAACTCCACCTGCACACGGGGCCGTGTCCAGGATGCTGTCGTTTTCTATAAATGCAGCCAAGAATTCTGCACATTTGGACCAACTTGGGACAGAGATTTGAAGGAATCTTCTCTCAACTATCCTAGGTAAGTCTAAAAGAAGGTTCCAACAACCCATCTTGTCCTTTCCTCTTTTAACCATTTCCTTCTTCTCCATCTTTCTCCAAGAACTACCATTAAAAGTTTGAATTCTTCCAACTTTGTGGTAAGGATTAATGAGTTTTGTTCAAGGAATCTTGGTAAAAACATGTTATGTAACATTGTTTTAAGTTATTAGTGACTAAAAGGACCCCACAAGTTCAGAAAATAACTCAAAAATCCAAGTTTCCTTGCTCCAAAATTCTGCAGAAAGATGAACACGGGGCCGTGCTCAGTGAGCACGGGGTCGTGTCCGGTCACTGTTTCATTAAATAAACTATTTTCAGTTTATTTTTCGTAGGATGTCGAGTGAAAACAGCGAAACATCTTCTGTGCATTCGTCAACCAGCCGAAGAGGAAGGAGACCTTCCATTGAAGCTACACTTGTGCACTATGTGATAGCATTAAGGGAGGCTCTCGACGAAATGACATCAGTAGAGGAGGTCCTAATCGACCGTATTAACGATCTTACGATGGGACTCGAAAGCAGCTTCCAAGAAATTAACCTCTTGCACCAGAGGTTAAATATTCTTGTAACACCTCCGATGGAACCAGTCCTCCCTCAACAGGATTGGAACCTGGCGCTCGGAATTAACAACCCTACCGGGTGGGAAGATTTGCCAGCGGAACCTCCCATGGAACACCAACAAGAGATACCGGTGGAAATCGAGACTCCTCAAACCAATGCCAATGAGCCTTCTTTTCTCCTTCCAAGGGAGGTGGAGGAGTGGCTCGCCGACATGTGAGGAGAACCGCACCCGGAAGAAGGAGTTCTAGAAGGCCTTGTCTAACCAAGATTAGTAGTCTCTTGGAAATTTTGCTAATTAAAATAAAATAGAGGCTAGAACTCCATGATTTAATATTTCTCGGTTTTATCTAGTTTAATATTAGGACTATGTAAGTTATCTCTATGATGCAATGAAATGATGGTTTTTAAAGTTTGGATAGGTTTTAATGAATAAAACACACTCATGGTGGTAAGGGATGAAAAGGGGAACGAGAAAAATGACTTCATGCACAAGAACAAGGCAACCCGACAATTTTCTCCATTACAGAAGGTTCAACACGGGCCGTGCCCAACCAACACGGCCCCGTGCTGAACCACCTGCAGAAAAATGCCCAGTTCAGGTAACTGGACACGGGCCGTGTTCACCCGACACGCCCCCGTGTCCAGACTTCTGCTTCTCTTGTTTTAATTTTGTTACTGGCACTTGAACACGGGGCTGTGCCCGGACAACACGGGGCCGTGTTCAGCGCCCAGTAACACAAAATTTTTGCTTTTTAACACCATTTTACACATCTAATCAACCTGAAAATTTATTTTTGGGACACATTGAGGACAATGTGTAATTTAAGTGTGGGGGGGGGGGGATGCTAAAACCTTGAATTTTGCAAGTCCTAAATACAAGCCTTACACAAAACTCTATTGGAACCGCTAATCACCCCAATTTTTTTTTCAAAAATTTCATTTTTCTTACTTGTCTAGGTTTAATTCGGGAAATTCAAGTTCTCAAAAAGGTTATATTTTTACGAATTTACAACCGATAGCGTAGTGATAAAAAGAACCAACATAAGAAAATTATGAAAAGGCATGACAAACTTAGTTAAAATTTGATTATATATACTTGATCACATAAAAACCCATTCCCACAAAAGTGAGTTTTGAGCCTTTATTGAGCATACAATTACATATCATTAGACTAAATGCTCATTTTTTCGTTTCTTGTGTGAATAGCCGCTTGGTTCTTACGACTCTAGAACTTGCCATGACGATACATTCCCGGTCCTTATCAACTTAAACCCGAGTAAGTAAATGATGGAGGCATTAGGACTAACCCTTTTTATTTCTACACCATTATTTTTCTTTTTCTTTTACCACCTACCCAAAAATCCCCCTAGTTAACCCCTTTGAGCCTAAACCTTTTCATTTCATCACCCAAACCAAAAACCCTTTTACCCACCAAAACCTTTTTATTTTTAACCCTTTGTTTTAGTAACAAGTTTGGTTTTTCGTAAGCTGATAAAAATAAATAAATAAATAAAAAAATGTGTTGATGATGAAGCAAAAAGAAAATAAACAAACAAGTTCATTAAAAATAACTTTGTTTGAATATAAGCTTCATCAAAATAAAAAAGGTTACAAAAATAGAAAGTCTTACGAAAACCGACACTTGTTACGCTTTTCGCCCTTTTTTTCTACTAACCACTATCCCAACCACCTACCATTAACCCAAGCCTAACCCTTAACCCACAAAGTCCTCTTGATATTTACAAAGGTATAAAAGTTAAAACGGAGGAGGATTGATTGCTTGGCAAGCCTATGGTAGGAGTAAGTTCCATGCCGCTCTCGAGTGATTCACTAAAAATACACCTTCGGCCGAGTGTGAGTGACTTCTCCCGTGAGGTATGTGAACTTGTATATAAATAGAATTTTAAAAAAGGCATGTTATGCCCAAATAAATAATTTCTCTTATGAAAAGTTTTAAATAAATCATGACGAATAGGATTGTAAATAAATAAAAATAGAACTTTCTAAAGAATCTTGGAAATCCCGACACTCTACGACAAGCCCAAAACCTTCTCTTCTACCTATTCCATTTGGGAGTGTAAGCCACATATTAAAGAGTTTTGCTTGAGGACAAGCAAAAGTTCAAGTGTGGGGGTATTTGATGTGTGCAAAATGCAACATATAAATTACATCAAATGAGGCATAAAACTAACCCTTTTTAAGTACTAATATTGGAAAAAGAGTGTTTTTGTCTTCCTTTTGTATTTTCAGGATTAAATGAGCTAAAAAACACAAAAGAAGCAAAAAGACAGCTAAATCCAACATAAATACAAGGAAAGGAACATAAGTGGACTGCCCGACCCCTCAACGACATCTTCCCAAGCAAAATAGAGAAGGCAGAAGACTGAACACGCCCCGTGCTCAGCCAGCACGGGGCCGTGCCCAAGAAGCAGCAGAAAAGACAAACCTATAGAAGCTTCTATTGCCCACCACGGGGCCGTGCCCAGTGAACACGGGGGCGTGGCGAAAGTACAGCAGGCGCATTAATTGTAATTGCGAATTACAATTAATGAGGAGAGAGAGTGTCAGACAGGCACGGGGCCGTGCCCAGCGGACACGGGGCCGTGCCCAGCCTTCTGATCAGCCTATAAATAGGAGTGCTTGGTTTCATTTCAACTCATCCCTTGGCACACCACCTCTCTCACACTTCATCCACCACCTACCACCACCATAACACCATCATCCACCACCATCATCCATTGTCCATCATAGAGTGTGTGAGTCGTCTCGGGATCCAAGATTGATCGTAAGAGTTCTTGACAATCAAGGCCATGTTTCCCTAAGTCTCTTACATCACTTGGTGAAGACAAAGTGTCTAGTATAATACTTTTTATTTCTAATCTTTTGCAATTTTTATTTGGTTTTGTATTAATGACTTTAATAACTAGTTACTTATGTTGAAGGTGATCTTTCCTTATCGTTTGTCCGTGGTGTCTTGGCATTATTTTACTGTCTATATAAAATAAAGGATTTTCACCATTCATATCTCCACGGTCTATATGGAGGTATGTTGGCTACCTGGTCGGGGGTTAAGGGAACGGTTTGGTAAAGGTCTTGCCATTGTTCAGCATTTAGAGGTCCTGCAATGGACCTGGGTCAAATTTAGTAGGACCTCCTTCAATACTTCACGGTATTGGATGGCGGGGGTCCAAACTCTTTGATCCCCTCATAAGTTAACTACTATTAATACTATAACCCGGCTATTTAGGACTGTATCCCTGCTGACTCAAACTACTTAGCCGAGGGTAACGTCACCGCCAAAAGCGGGGCCTACCACAATACTGCATTAATAACTTAATTCATTATCTTCCAATAATCCACCCTTTTAGGATTGTATCCTTGCTGACTCAAACTACTGGGGTGAGGGTAACGTCACCTTCAAAAGAGGGGCCTACTACAATAACTAAGATAATCTCTTAATTATGTGCAAAAGTGCGGAAATAATCAAAGGTTATACTAGATACGAGTCGGAACCAAGTGATTCATCTTGTCTATCTGTTTTTCTTTTATTTTTATTTTCAGCATTTTAGTTAGTTTTTATTTTTCTAGTTTAAAACCTTTTTCTAAACTTTTTATTTTGATTAGACGTTGAGGATAAACCGGTACTAAAAGCTCTTGTGTCCTTGGACGACCTCGGTATCTTACCAACGCTATACTACGCTCACGATGGGTGCACTTGCCCATATGTGTGTTTAGTGTTAGTAAAATATCGTGTTTTATAAATTTAAAACTTGGCTAAAAATAAGTGTTAAAAAGGGCTTAAAATATACACCTAATATATATAACACTTCACACGCATCAGACAACATTCTTACATTTCATTGAAATCTGTGCAAAATGGCCAACCGATCGGACAGCTTTGCTAGCCGATCGGACAGCTTTTCTAGCCGATCGGACAGCATTGCCAGCCGATCGGTCAGCTTTCAATCATACCTTGTTGGCTGTTCAAAGTGATAGATATGCCAGCCGATCGAATAGCATTGCTAGCCGATCGTATAGCATCACTAACCGATCGAACAGCTATTTTCATATCAAAACTCACAAGTTGAGCCAATCGATCGGACATATATGATTAACCGATTGGACAGCCATTTGATTACTTAGTTCCATCATAAAGGGAATCTCAGTGTTAGAAAATTTCTCAAAATTTCCATCTTTCATCCTTACATCTCAAAACCTGTGTGATTGATTAATAATGCATATCTTTACAGGGAAGAGGAAAGGATACGGATAAGGGTCATAATGTATACTGTGTAATTGATAAGGCTAACACAGAGAAAACGGTGGTTAAAAAAATGGCCAAATTCTTAAGAGAAAGCAGAGTTGCTAAGGCTTTATCTGACAAAACTATTATATATGAATCTCATGTAAGAGCCTTTTGGAACACAGCTATATATGAAGAAACTGATAAGATGATACACTCAGTATTAAGAAAGAAGGACAAAACGGGAAAAGATATAGATGTAGAGTTTAAGTTTGGTGTTGGAGACATTAGAAGAGTTCTAGACTTAAAAGATTCTGACGACGATCCAACAATCATGTCTGAACGTCTTGCTAAAGGAATGTGGTGCAGAATGGGATTCAATGGTCATATTAAAGGAAAGATGACTAAGACAAGTTTCTCAAAGCCCTACAGATTTTTGATGCATTGCATGGTCATTCATTGTCACACAGGAAAGGAGCATATGATGAAGTATCAGATTACATCATGAATATTGTCACAAGTTTGGTATTGAACAGACGTTACAACATTTCTCAACTAATCTTTGAATATGTGAAGGAGACCTGCCAAAATAAAGGTGACATGTATATCATGTATCCAAGATTCATAATGATGATGATAAACGATAAATTCAAAGATCTTCCAAAAAATAAAAGTGACATTATGGATATGAGAAACATGACGACTGAGACCATTGCATGAATCACCAAAGAAAATGATGCAAAAACGAAAGAAATGATATGTAAAATCAAGAATCCAGACTATGTTGCTCCTGAAAATGACAAATGGAGACATGAGAACAGTGATTCAGATAATGAAGATGTGAAGATGAGTGAGTTTAAAGAAAACAATACTAGATGGTGGGTTGAGAAAGTAAAAGATGGGAAGAGCAAGAGAACTCCAAAGACGTCCCCTGCAGTTTCTATTCCGAAGAATGTAGAAAAGGGTATAGTGAAAGGGGGAGTCATAAGGCAATTAGAATTTTAAATTGTTAAAAAGTTTCTAATAAATCTGTCAAAATTTTTTTTTGCAGGGTCTTCTGGAGAACCGCAACAAAAGCTGAGAGATGAAACAGTTTTGGAACCGTCAGCAGTTATTCAAGAAGGAGCTGAGTTGTTATCACAAACTCTTGAAAGCTTCTTGAAGAAGAATGAGGATGTTGCTAAAGGTGTCAAAGGCAAAGAACCTGAAGGTGTTGTTCAAGATGTCTCAAGTGATGAATATTCTGAAGCTACTGAATCAGAATCAGAACTTGATCCAACTACACTTGGCAGAGGCAAAGCACAACTCAAGAAAAAGCCTACAAAGAAACAAAAAGCATCAGATGAGGAAGACACTTCTTTTGAACCAGATCAACCAAAGAAACAATTAAAGAAGCGTAAAGCTGTTCAAACAGGAGTTATTCCTAGAAGTGTGCGGGCAAAGAAAGGAGAAGCTAAAGCTCAAAAAGATCAAGGAGGCAAAGGCAAAAAGCATGCTGAATCATTAAAGGATCAAGAACCAGAGGGTAAAAAGAAAGTTTATCACGTTGATTATGTTGAAGTGACCGAGGGTGGAGATTTTTCTTCAAAATTTCCACAAATTCCTGAAAATATTGAGATTCCAGAATCTTCTCGTCCAAAAGTTACAGATGATTTCTTTGGAAATCTTCCACCTGCAACTGGAGTTTTTAGTGAAGATATTCCAGAAGATGATTATGACATGTTCAATAATGAAGCTGTAAAAGAATTACTGAAGAAAGTTGCTGCTCTTGAAAAGGCAAAAGACAAAGCTGAAGCAGAATGTGATGTTTTAAAGAAGCAGGTTAACCAGCTGATGAAAGCTCATGATCAAATCAGGATGGTGCTGATTGACAAAGAGAAGATGATAAATGAGTTGAAGGATGATAGCAGTGATAATTCTAAAGTGTTTGAATTATTGACTGTATAAATTTCTTCATTGAATGTGAAGATAAAGAATCTTAAAGATGTTAATCAGACACTTAATCAGCTTCTCAGTGAAATGAGTGAAGCTTCATCAAATGAAATGAAGGCTATGAAGTTGGAGATGGAAGCAATGAAGGCTGATAAAGTAATAAAAGACAACCAGCTTAACATGTTGTATGCGGTAATGGAAAGTCATTTGAAGATTGATGTTCATGCTGCCTTCAATGATCTTGAAGTTAAAAAGGTAGAAGAGAGAAGAATGGAACGAGAAAGACGACTAGCTGAAGATGCCACTCAAAAGAACAAAAGTGTTGTTGAAGATATTCAAGAAGCTGGTGGTTCTTCAAGTAAAGTTGATGTTGAAATGGTTGACGCTGAAGTTGTTCAAGAACAAGTTGTTGAAGTTATACAAGAACAAGTTGTTGAATAAGATGCTGAAGATGAACATAATCAAAACTTTATGATGGTTGGTGAGTCCTCTCTATTCATTGATTCTGATGAAATTATTCGTAGAGTTGCTGCTATTCAAAAGAAGAGAAAGGCCAAAGAAGTGTTGTTACTGGAATGGAAGACACAACAATTCGTTCTTGTTGGTGATGCTTCTACATTACCTTACAACATAAAAGAGATTGTTCGCAGAATGAAAATTAATGAAAGGAGAAAAGAAGCAAAGAAAGCACGTGGAGAAGATGTTAGTGATTCTGATCTTGAAAATTCTTGGTGATGATGAAGACAATGAAGATGAAAATGATGAAAAAGACGAGTCAGTTCAGAAAGATGATGAAGACAATGAAGATGAAAATGATGATAAAGACGAGTCAGTTCAGAAAGATGATAAGAAAGATGATGAAGACAATGAAGATGAAAATGATGATAAAGACGAGTCTGTTCAGAAAGATGATAAGAACAATGATGATGATCAAGGGTCTTCTGGCTTGTTAATCAATAATCCTAATGTTCAAGAAAGGATTGAAGAGTTGATGAATGATGAAATTAACGAACAAGAAGATGACACTCAACATGAAGCTTCATCATCTGGAAAACAACATGCAGACCAGGTATTTCTAACAAATCCTACTGTTATCTACCTATATGAGAAATATGAAGGTGAGATCGAGGTTCGAAGAACTAGAGCTGAAATGTTAGAAGAGTTGGGTTTGGAAGATGGAAAGTTCAAGTTTCATATTGAGGATGAGATTCCTCAGTCTCCAGAAAAAGATTTTGAACCAAGATATGGTCATGAAGCTGATCATTATGATGAAGTCATTGTTGAAGATGCTTCAGATTCATCTGATGAAGATACTGACTTTCATTATGCTGGAATTGATGAAACATTTCCGTCACTTGCTGAAATGTTCAAAGATAGAAATGAAGATGAAATCAGAAGAAAAATTGTTGAAAAAGTTTCCACTGAAAGGTATTCCAGAAACAATTCCTACAGAAAGTCTTGCTGAAGAACGAAAAAGGTGGTTTAAAAATATGCCCAAAGAAAGAAAAACTCTTAGAGCTCTACAATATTTCACACATGACAAAAATCTTTCATGGGGAGACATTCTGTCATGGGGATATCTTGAAGATCTTAAAGTCTATGCTATCAGACGGGAAGAAGGAGTTCAGTACTTCGAATTTCTGTCAGATATCAGTTCTTTACCGTGGTGGGACGTGGATGAGTTGGTAAAAACAAAGAACATCAAGCAGTTCTACTATGGTCCAGAAGTTAGACAACATGATCAAGAATTGTGGAACTACATCAAATTGCAAGCAAAGAATGGTTATCCTGATTGGAAGCCACAGTATCCAAAGCAGATTGTCACATTTCTAGAGAATGGTAAAAAGGATATAACTCTGGATGTGAAGCCGCCTAGATGCCTGAAGAATATGCCTCTTAGAGCCATTGAACAAGACTTCCATGATTTATTTCAAGGCTGGTTGTACAACGAAACTACGGCTGAGGCAGTTATCTCTCTGTATGACAAGTCCATGGGAAAATCTCGAAGAATCAGTATTCTGGATCCAATGTGGCTTGTTAACTGTTCGAAAAAGGATATCGATTGCTTGTTTTACAACAAGATCGTTTATGAAAGGAGAGACAAAGTTCAAGCTCAGCAATACCAAGCAATTGTCGATGTTTGTTTCGCACAAGACATCAATTCTGGAAGATACTGGAAGACAAAATGGAGAGATCTGGAGATTGATGAATTCCTCAAAAGGTATAAGCGTGAACAAAGATCTAAAAAGATTGCTGAAAGAGCTGCTGAATTGGGCAAACGAAAGTTGGGAATTGTGCCACCAACAGATCAAACGCCAATTGAATCAGAGGAAAACAAGATTCCTAAATGGGATCGGAAGCGTGATGGTGATCCTGTTTACAGAAATTGGTGGTTGACCGAAGGAAGACATAAAAGAAAAAGAATGTTAGAAGAAAAAGCAGAGAAGAGAAGACAGAAAGCGAGAGAACGAAGACGCAACAGGAGGAATTAAAGACTATGCTGGAAGGAACTACAACTACATCCGAGGGGAAGTCTGTTAGTACATACATCTGTAGCTTCCGTCAGCATGTAGTCATGTTTTGTATATTTGTGTGTCTTGTAATGTTTATGTTTCTATGTATGTTAGATTAGCAGAACATGTCACACCCCGACCACGTAGAACATACAAAACGTGGCGGAAACGTCGGGGAGTGTTGTAACAGAATTAATTGTTTCAAATCCATGGCAATTGAAGTTTCGCTTTATTAATCAAACATGAAGGTTTACATTGTTTTAAACAAGAACCAAAGAGTACTTAACATAAATTAACTAGTTCTTGTCTCGTTTTAAGTCACTAAGGCACAGGTCCGCCTAAGTATGTCTTGATAAGTCCTATGCATCATCTCCTGAAAACACATGTGAAAATAGGTACGTCAGCATAAAAATGCATGTGAGATACATAGGTTTTGTGAAAACAGAATTCATGATTTATGTTTGAGAAACTGTTTAGTCATGAACCTTGTAATTTGCTTTGTCTTGTAAATCATTTGAAAAACGATAAGATTAGATGATATATATAAATAAGAGAATAATGTATGGTTAAATGAATAACCAAGTAAAATGAGTTTGTATAAGATAAGTTGTTTGTAAAACAATGTCTTGTGAAAAGTATGTTATTTGTATACAATGTTATATGTCTCAAATTGAAATGATTCAAATAACGCTACAATATGTGATACCATACAAACACTTATATATAGGAAGTACCAGCGGCGTATCCACCATGCTTGTATCATATTACACACGCCTCTTTACTTAAATCACTTACTCCAACCAAACCACCAAGATGTAATGTTTAACGATTGTAGAAATGTTTATGTATAGTCAAATGTCTATTTTCAAATGTAAATCATGTCAACAGATACAAATGGTTCACACGGTTCAACAGTTACAAACGGTTCATATAATCAAAGGGTTACGACGGTTCACATAGTCAAATAGTTACAAAGGTTGAAAATGTAGTATAATATGTTCATATGCTGGACGAGCATATGCAACAGAAATGCAATGTAAAACAATGTACTAAGTATGCACACAATGGACATACATAGCATGAAATGTAATGTAGAACGATGTACTAAGTACGCACACAATGGGCACACATAGCATGTAATGTAAAACGATGTACTAAGTATGCACACAATGGGCGTACATAGCATGAAATGTATTGTAAAGTGATGTACTAAGTATGCTAAGTTAACATACAAAGCAGAAAAGTCATGTAAATCAATGTGCTAGCATGCTATAAGTCAATATACATAGCAGAAATGTAATGTAAATTATGTACTAATAGTGTACTAATGAACATAACAAGTATATGATGTGAAAACAGGAAAGCACGAAAGTAACAAGTAGGCACATGTGTTTCACCCCAAAACGTTTGGAAAACAGTAAAAGAGGGGTCTATGTACTCACTTGAGATTGTTCAGAAGTCCTAAGATGACCACCAAGCAATGCTAGATATCTCGGAATCAAACGACACCTAATATAGGTAACTACGTTAATAACCCGGACCTAAATCGGAGGATCGGATAGAATGAGGGTTCATAAACCAAACGAGTATGGAGACTCGTGTAATATGGTTTAACAAAGCCTACATACTAAATGAAACCTAATATAATTGCTTTCGACCCATCGCGGCCCATTAAGGTAGCTTATGCTGCTTTAACGCGTCGTGCGCGCAAAAGCGCACTCGAGTCGTCTAACTAGCCCTATGACAAGTGTTATATGCCTAAACATGTTACATAATCAGTTATGTGACAAAATTTTAGGTTACATATGCTTAATTACCAATTGTACTTGAAAAGGGTATTCTGGTAATTTACCTAAGGCATATAAACTACCTATCATACAACTACTCAAACGATGTGACCATAGGGTATAACCTCGGAAGGTTATTCCCTACCTACTATGGTCACCTAATGTATTTGGTCGGATCCTAATGATCGACCAAATGGGTCGGGTTCGAAGGTATAAGCGATTTATTAGATCGCTTACCCTTACGACGCTAGACAACGTGGAAATCAGTAGGCATAGTCACAAGGGACTATAACCATCGTGATTACAATCACGTTGCGAAGTTCAAACGAACTTCGCATTGACCATAAACTGGTCAACGCAGAAAGTCAAACAAAGTTTGACTCTCGGACTCGAAAAGCAATAAAAAAACGAAGGAATACTTACGAAGGGTCCCCGAATGCTAATCTAGATCAAAATAGCTCAGGTATGAAACAAAGGTTTCAACTTAGAGCACATTAGATCAGATTCTTGTGAGGAATGAGTGAACATAAGGTGGGTATTTATAGTTTTCGGTTCACCGTTAGGATCGTTTCTTGGAAAAGGGGGCACGATCTAAGCCGTACACTTGTTGGAAAGTTGTGGTAGGTTAATTGGCCACCCACCATAAGGAATTGACATGTGGAAATGGAATTGGGAGTGCTAAACCACTGCTGATAGCTGTTAGATACATTTAACCTGGTCTGGGAGGCTGACGCGGCCCGCGTCAGGATACACACAAAACTTAGGCGGGCCGCGATGGATTTTTCTTATGACGGAATGCGCATAAGCGCGAAAAACGATCCAAATGACGCGACGAATGGATTTTTCTTATGCCAAACACTAAAATAAAATATTTTAGTGCTTACATAAATTTTTGGATATCCGGATGTATTCAGAACGTAAGTTATGCGCGAAAATGCAAACTTGTGCACTTTTTGACGCTTTTAGTCCCTGAATGACCCAAAAGTTTATTTTAGCACACCGAACCCCTCAAAGCCTATTTCTAAGTTATTTAAAGGATATTTAAGGTGTATTTAACTTATGTTCATGTTCCGGAAAGTCTGTTACAGTTCAAATTGGCATACTTTCGTAGTTTGTCAACTTTAGTCCCTGTAAGCGATTTAACTTGTTTTTGCCATACCAAAGCCTTCAAAACTTATTTATAAGTGATGTAAAGGTTATTTAGGGTATGTTAAGCCTATGTCACTATTCCGGAGTGTTTGTTGCATTAAACAGGTTATATTTATGCATTAGTGCGCGTATAACCTTCTAGAAAGCGATTTAGAGCTTGAAATCGAACAAGAGTTGATATGCGCAAAAGACACACATATTTATACAAATCTAAAGTATGAAACACAATATTTCATTGATTTGCTATTTGTTTGCTGGTCGCAGTGACACAGGTGTCACAGTCTCCCCTACTTTAGGAAATTTCGTCCCGAAATTAATTCGTAGGAATCTGTCTGTGACTTTGTGTTAAATGATCATTAGTGATACGCAAGGCATAATCCTGACATTTTCCTCAACGGATATTCCTCAGAAGCGAAAATGATCGAACGAAGTCATTTTCCTCAACGGTTGCTTCCTCAGGTACGGAAATGAAGGATTTAACAACGGATATTCATTTCCTCAACGGATAATCTTCAGAAACGAAAATGAACTAACGGAGTCATTTTCAACGGTTGCTTCCTCAGGTACGGAAATGAAGGATTTAACAACGGATATTCATTTCCTCAACGGATAATCTTCAGAAACGAAAATGAACTAACGGAGTCATTTTCAACGGTTGCTTCCTCAGGTACGGAAATGAAGGATTTAACAACAGATATTCATTTCCTCAACGGATAATCTTCAGAAACGAAAATGAACTAACGGAGTCATTTTCAACGGTTGCTTCCTCAGGTACGGAAATGAAGGATTTAACAACGGATATTCATTTCCTCAACGGATAATCTTCAGAAACAAAAATGAACTAACGGAGTCATTTTCAACGGTTGCTTCCTCAGGTACGGAAATGAAGGATTTAACAACGGATATTCATTTCCCTCGACGGATACTCTTCAGAATGAAAATGAACAAACGAAGTCATTTTCCTCAACGGGTATTCTTCAGAATTGGAAATGAATAGGGTTAACTCTAGATACATGATAGAACTTGCTGTGATTTTCTGTGCACTAAATTCCATAATTATGTATGCATCCATAATTACGTAATTCCTTCCACAGTCCGCACAGTTCGCTTTGTAATGTTGTGGGGAAGGATATCAAACTTGTGATGACGGTGACTAGACTACCATAGGGTCCTTTTAATTAGATCAACAGAGGATCTTCTTAATTAGGCCACCAAGGAGTCCTTTCAGCTATATCGTCCAGTTTAACTAGACCACTCAAGGGGCTAATTATGAAGCAGTACTTTATAATCCAAGGGACTTATCTACAACGTAGAAGTCCATTAAGGATTTTAGATAGTGCCTTTTGGGTATCCTACTATGAATCTCTTGTACAAGGATATGTAAGATTCTACGAGGATTTGGATAACATAATCTGGATCACACGACACATAAAAGGGAACACATAACCACATAATTGTTTAATTGTTATTATCTTGTTATTGATTGCTATAACTTGGTGCCTCGTGCTTCGTTTCTCTTGGAAGAAACGGGTACTTAGGATTTCCGTGGAAAACGCAAGAGATCATACAATGGAAGAAATTTGGGGGTAGTCTGTTCTTCAAGGAATACGGTTCCTTGATTGTCGGTATTGTAAGAGATATGTTTGTTTATACATACAACCACATAATTACATTGCAATGTAAATAAAAGATTTATTTATAAACAATGATAACAACTGTTTCATGGACCTTGACAACAAAAGAAAATAATACATAAGACATGATTATTTCTAAACGATGTTGTCTTCTGGTTGGTCAGATGCTCATCCCTGCGCTGGATTTGCATTAGCAAGCCTTGGGCAATTCCTACGAAAATGGCCCATCTCGCCACAGTTGTAGCAAGACCCCGGTGGAAAACGAGCTTGAGCAGGATTGTTGCCAGCTTGATTTGGTGCAGCTGAGGTTGGGCAAACCCTCGCTGTATGACCTATAAGTCCGCAAACTTGGCATGTGCGGCACTTCACACCAGCATGATGATGTAGGCCACATTGGTTGCATAAGGGTGCAGTTCCATTGTATGGCTTCCTAGCAGAGGGTTGAGCTGGTTGGTTGGGGACGGCTGGATCATTGTGAGTAACCATGGCGAAGTTTTGAGAAGCCTTTCGCTTCTTTGACCTCTTAGGGGATCCAGTTTGTTCATCCATGGTCTTTGATTCCTCGATTGGGTTCGATTCCTCGACCGGTTTCTTGTCACCTTTTCGGAAAAGTTTACCTTTCCTGATCTTTGATTCAGTCAAGGTTGCAGATAGCTCAATGGCCTGTCTAACTGTAGTAGGTTTCTACCAGTCACAATGTCTTGTATTGAGTCAGGGAGGCCATCAATGTACTTTTCGATTGCCTTATCCAAAGGCGTGACCATGGTAGGACACAACAGGCTCAGTTCCTCATATCGATCAGTGTATGCTCGATGTTCACCGCTGTCTTGCTCAAGATTGTCGAATTCCCTTTCCAAGGCCCTGATCTCGTGACAAGGACAGAATTCCTTCATCATAAGGGTCCTAAGTTCAGCCCATGTCTGTGCTAGAGCAACTTCTGCACCACGATCTCTCATAACCCCGTTCCACCACGTAAGGGCCCTCTTCTGGAACACACTCGAAGCAAACTCGACCTTGCGTTTGTCAGGACACTGCACGTGGCGGAAAGTATTCTCAATGCTCTCGAACCATTGAAGAAGCCCAGTCGCTCCCTCAGAACCACTAAACTTGAGTGGTTTAGCCGAGTTAAAACTCTTGAAATTGCATGGACCATTGTTGTTGTTGTTGGCTTGGTTCCATTGAGCAAAGAGGTTTAGGAATTGTGCAGCCATTTGCTGCGCAATGATTTCTGCCAGTTCGGCAGTTGCTATCTGGTTTTCGCGTCGAGGAGGCATTCTAAAAGAGGAAACATGAAAGGAAACGAGTGAGAGAATTAGACGAAAAGAATGAGATGAAACAAATCTGATGAAAGCAAGGATAGTGGTCATTTGTTTGTTACTACAAAGCAACAAACGACCCCGGTGATTAATCAAAGTAAATAGGTCAAAAATAATGTATCGCGAAGACAGGCTCGCCTATAAGTGGACACTCACCCCAAGAGTTCCCAGGTAAGAGTGACTGGTCCGATTATCTGGATTTGTACGAACACTCTAGCCTTAGACAGAAAACTCAGGGTACAGGCACCCACTCTTCCAGTTTGCACGTGTTCACACTATTTAGGACCCAAAACTTTGACGAGAGTTTTGAAAATTCAAAGGGGGTTCAAAACCTTACAATAGAGGGTTCAAAACCTAGCAATCAATCATCCTAGAACAGATGATTAGTTTTCAAAGCGGTTTTGAAATTTATGTTCTTGTTGTGGTCGTCGCCTAAGGATAGGTGACGGTATTGTTTTATGACTAAACGCAAGTAAACTCGCGTTAGGGTCCTAGAAATGTTATAGACTAGCTCAAAGTATTACTAATAACCTAATTCCCTATAACCATTGGCTCTGATACCATCTTTTCTGTCACACCCCGACCACGTAGAACATACAAAACGTGGCGGAAACGTCGGGGAGTGTTGTAACAGAATTAATTGTTTCAAATCCGTGGCAATTGAAGTTTCGCTTTATTAATCAAACATGAAGGTTTACATTGTTTTAAACAAGAACCAAAGAGTACATAACATAAATTAACTAGTTCTTGTCTCGTTTTAAGTCACTAAGGCACAGGTCCGCCTAAGTATGTCTTGATAAGTCCTATGCATCATCTCCTGAAAACACATGTGAAAATAGGTACGTCAGCATAAAAATGCCTGTGAGATACATAGGTTTTGTGAAAACAGAATTCATGACTTATGTTTGAGAAACTGTTTAGTCATGAACCTTGTAATTTGCTTTGTCTTGTAAATCATTTGAAAAACGATAAGATTAGATTATATGTATAAATAAGAGAATAATGTATGGTTAAATGAATAACCAAGTAAAATGAGTTTGTATAAGATAAGTTGTTTGTAAAACAATTTCTTGTGAAATGTATGTTATTTGTATACAATATTATATGTCTCAAATTGAAATGATTCAAATAACGCTACAATATGTGATACCATACAAACACTTATATATACCATACAAACACTTATATATAGGAAGTACCAGCGGCGTATCCACCATGCTTGTATCATATTACACACGCCTCGTTACTTAAATCACTTACTCCAACCAAACCACCAAGATGTAATGTTTAACGATTGTAGAAATGTTTATGTATAGTCAAATGTCTATTGTCAAATGTAAATCATGTTAACAGATACAAATGGTTCACACGGTTCAACAGTTACAAACGGTTCATATAATCAAAGGGTTACGACGGTTCACATAGTCAAATAGTTACAACGGTTCAAAATGTAGTATAATGTGTTCATATGCTGGATGAGCATATGCAACAGAAATGCAATGCAAAACAATGTACTAATTATGCACATAATGGACATACATAGCATGAAATGTAATGTAGAACGATGTACTAAGTACGCACACAATGGGCATACATAGCATGTAATGTAAAACGATGTACTAAGTATGCACACAATGGGCGTACATAGCATGAAATGTATTGTAAAGTGATGTACTAAGTATGCTAAGTTAACATACAAAGCAGAAAAGTCATGTAAATCAATGTGCTAGCATGCTATCAGTCAACATACATAGCAGAAATGTAATGTAAATCATGTACTAATAGTGTACTAATGAACATAACAAGTATATGATGTGAAAACAGGAAAGCACGAAAGTAACAAGTAGGCACATGTGTTTCACCCCAAAACGTTTGGAAAACAGTAAAAGAGGGGTCTATGTACTCACTTGAGATTGTTCAGAAGTCCTAAGATGACCACCAAGCAATGCTAGATATCTCGAAATCAAACGGCACCTAATATAGGTAACTATGTTAATAACCCGGACCTAAATCGGAGGATCGGATAGAATGAGGGTTCGTAAACCAAACGAGTATGGAGACTCATGTAATATGGTTTAACAAAGCCTACATACTAAATGAAACCTAATATAAGTGCTTTCGACCCATCGTGACCCATTAAGGTAGCTTATGCTGCTTTAACGCGTCGTGCGCGCAAAAGCGCACTCGAGTCGTCTAACTAGCCCTATGACAAGTGTTATATACCTAAACATGTTACATAATCAGTTATGTGACAAAAGTTTAGGTTACATATGCTTAATTACCAATTATACTTGAAAAGGGTATTCTGGTAATTTACCTAAGGCATATAAACTACCTATCATACAACTACTCAAACGATGTGACCATAGGGTATAACCTCGGAAGGTTATTCCCTACCTACTATGGTCACCTAATGTATTTGGTCGGATCCTAATGATCGACCAAATGGGTCGGGTTCGAAGGTATAAGCGATTTATTAGATCGCTTACCCTTACGACCCTAGACAACGTGGAAATCAGTAGGCTTAGTCACAAGGGACTATAACCATCGTGATTACAATCACGTTGCGAAGTTCAAACGAACTTCGCATTGACCATAAACTGGTCAATGCAGAAAGTCAAACAAAGTTTGACTCTCGGACTCGAAAAGCAATAAAAGAACGAAGGAATACTTACGAAGGGTCCCCGAATGCTAATCTAGATCAAAATAGCTCAGGTATGAAACAAAGGTTTCAACTTAGAGCACATTAGATCAGATTCTTGTGAGGAATGAGTGAACATAAGGTGGGTATTTATAGTTTTCGGTTCACCGTTAGGATCGTTTCTTGGAAAAGGGGGCACGATCTAAGCCGTACACTTGTTGGAAAGATGTGGTAGGTTAGTTGGCCACCCACCATAAGGAATTGACATGTGGAAATGGAATTGGGAGTGCTAAACCGCTGCTAATAGCTGTTAGATACAGTTAACCTGGTCTGGGAGGCTGACGCGGCCCGCGTCAGGATACACACAAAACTTAGGCGGGCCGCCTGGCCTTGTCTGATCAGAAATAAGTTTGAAAAATGACAGTTCAGTCCCTGATGGTGTTTAAGGCTCATTTTGATGCGTTTAAGGCCCGTTCAGCCAACATTAAGGCCCTAAAATGATGCCTAAACATTGTGGACATGAAACATGCTCAAAAATATGTCGGATGTCAGTTCGTTTGGTCGTACGATCGCGATGTTCGCTTAATTACGACGGAATGCGCATAAGCGCGAAAAACGATCCAAATGACGCGACGAATGGATTTTTCTTATGCCAAACACTAAAATAAAATATTTTAGTGCTTACATAAATTCTTGGATGTCCGGATGTATTCAGAACGTAAGTTATGCGCGAAAATGCAAACTTGTGCACTTTTTGACGCTTTTAGTCCCTGAATGACCCAAAAGTTTATTTTAGCACACCGAACCCCTCAAAGCCTATTTCTAAGCTATTTAAAGGATATTTAAGGTGTGTTTAACTTATGGTCATGTTCCGGAAAGTCTGTTACAGTTCAAATTGGCATACTTTCGCAGTTTGTGAACTTTAGTCCCTGTAAGCGATTTAACTTGTTTTTGCCATTCCAAAGCCTTCAAAACTTATTTCTAAGTTATGTAAAGGTTATTTAGGGTATGTTAAGCTTATGTCACTATTCCGGAGTGTTTGTTGCATTAAACTGGTTATATTTACGCATTAGTGCGCGTATAACCTTCCAGAAAGCGATTTAGAGCTTGAAATCGAACAAGAGTTGATATGTGCAAAAGACACACATATTTATACAAGTCCAAAGTATGAAACACAATATTTCATTGATTTGGTATTTGTTTGCTGGTCGCAATGACACAGGTGTCACAGAACAGGATATGGGACATTATTGTAAAAGTGCTGTATTTTGTTGGCTATGCCAGCCGATCGGACAGGCGTCCGATCGGTCAGCAATGTCAGCCGATCGGTCAGCAATGCCAGCCGATCGGACAGCACTTCTTCTATCCTATCTCTGCCTATAAATACCTGTCCGATCAGGTCATTTGCAACTTTTGGCACTTTTGACTCTCTGGAGAACTCATGTCAGTCTGACTTTCAGAGGAACTTTTGTACTTTCATATACGTTGAATAGAAAGATCAGACAGCATTTTAGAGTTGAATAGTTTGTCGTATATCTGTAGTTTGATCAAATGGATTCCGCACATTGATCAAAGCCAATTCATCTAGTTTCCTACAAACAGATCCTATCCAAAGGACCTACAAGATCTGTGACTCCATGGAAGATGTGATTAAGGAAACTACCGAATCACACCAATTCGTTGAAACCACACCTTTGTGTCTTGCAGTTTGGAAAGATAACCAAATAGAAACTAAATGAATTATGCAACATTTTCGTTACTCGGGCTCGCATTCGAAGATCCTTGCATTGGGCACAACACACCAAAAAATAAACTTCAAAAATTAAAAAAAAATACGATACGCTACGATGCGCTATAATACGATACTTAACGACAAAAAAATAATAAACATTTTAAAAATTCATTAAAACAAAAATAACAAATAATAAACACCAATAACAAACCTAAAACACCAAACACAACACACACAAAAATAAACTTCAAAATTCAGTGTCTTAATATGTATCATATAGGCCTATACGATATACGATGCGTATTGAAAAAGTAAAGTGTACAGATAGACAATCAGGTGTGCCAATAGAATTTCCCTATTCAAATCTATATATCCAAGTCCTGAAAACAAACAAATATTTCCAAAAATACTACTAATTAGATCATGAGTTTTAACACTCAACCCACCCCCACGTTTTATGCATTTCCCAAAAGTTACTTCGGTTTTCCTTATTTTGTTACAGGTATAGTAGCTTAATATATTACCCAAAAAACACAGACATCAGTTTGAGAATCAGGTCGTGAAGGCTGATCTGTGACGTACAAGATCCATCGGTTCATGGCTTTCCAGATGAGAACATTCTTATATGTAGCGTTTGTTGTTGGATATGTGTCTCTCAGTTTCATTGGTACGTACATACAATTAACTCTCTCTGCCATTTATTAATTCAGATGTTATTAAATTCAAATTTAGATATAGGATACAAATATCATATGATCTATGTTTGCATTCTACCAATCTAACACAATTATTGTCAAATATAAAATTCGTTGATCGACGCCAGAAATTCAAATGTAAATTTCGTTGATAATCACATCTATTATTCCATATATAAATTAGGAAGTTTTTTGTGCATCATGAGTTGTACCCCATGTTTGGGGACTTTTCCAAAAAAAAAATACTTGATTTTTCACTTTCAACCTTAAAGTTTTATCTCTTACATTTTAACCCCTTTAAAATTTTTACTTTTAACTCAATCTTTTTCATCTTTTGTAATTTAACACAACACTTTATTATTTACAACTTTGGTCCCCCATATGTTTTATCTTTCGTAGGTTTTCGTTTTACGTTTCGTTCTAAATTTTGCGAGTTAACATGTCGTAGCGTGCATGTGAGGTTCAATGTTTTTTCTCTATTTTTCCATATTTGACAGACCTGTCGCAACACGTCCATTTTTTTCCCTTTTGAAAAGTTCACCGCAACGGGCAGGTCGTAGATCTACTAAGTTTTATTTTTTACGTTTTACGTTTCTGCTTAATTTCTTCGCATTAACACACTGTAACGGGTGTGCGTGGTTCAACGATTTTAGTCTGCTTTTCGTTCATAGTAATTTTTACCATTTTATCTATTTTATTTTTACAATGTTGAGAGTCGATGTCGTTGTGGCATTGGTGCTACTTGGCACAGTTTTACTAACGTTTTTAACCTATTAATTTTGTTACTAATATTTTGTTTCGTTTTACCCCTATACTTCCTTTACTTAAAAACTATTTTTTTACGTGCATATTTTATGTACGGGTTTGTATAAATATGATTTGTTCTACATTCCGACGTAAACATTTTTTATAGACGAGTCAGGTCAAATATAATACGTTTTCGTTTAAATAAACCATCGTTGCATGCATATTTTTATGTACGTTTTCGTATAAATTCAAGTTGTTCTACGTTTCGACGTAAACTTTGTTGGGAAATGATTCACGTCAAAAATAATATGTTTTCGTGTTTATTTTATGTATGTTTCTTAAAGTTTGTTTCGAACCAAGTGGAGTCAAATTATGGTTTCTTTTTCTCCCCTTTTTTTTCCGAAAGCTCTAATTAATCCCTTTCGATTACATGTGCATATGTTCCTTCATACCCGTTACGTTTTCTATGTATGAGTTGGGTCACATATAATACGTTATGACTGTTCGATATGAATTTGATTTATTTTACGTTTGATCCAATCACAATGCTTATATAGGTTACATTGAGTTCAAGTGGATACGTCGAAATGTGTGTTTTCATATGGTTAATGCATCATATAACGTTTGGACTAATCCATTCAATGTTTACGATGTATCCGCGCCGCAACGCGGGCGGGTCTTAACCCTAGTTATAACAAAATTGTAAATTTTGAGCACATAGTTGGTTATGGTTAATGAAGAATACATGAATTCTCGTGTTATGGATCGGTTAAAAATAAATAAATTAAACCGTGACAACATTAAAGAAACTTTGAAAGTACTAATAAAATTGTGTTTTTTTTCTTCTTCTTTAGGTTGGGTAGGCTCTAGATGTTTCATAATTTATGAATGGATTTGATGAATTTAAGTTCAAATAAAGCACATAATTTATGCATGGATTTAACGAATTTAGATTTTAATAAAAGATTCCAATTAATGTCACATGATAACATTTTCTTTTCTCTGAAAATTATAATCTTCATGTTATAATTTTTTCCATAATTTTTGTAATAAAACTTTTATTTATATAATTATGCCACAAAAGTTAAATTAATTTAGTATTTTTTTTGTTAGTTTTTGTTTTACGTTTTTCGCCGGATTTGGTCGTCGTTCGGTTGCTACTTAGCACAGTGTTTGGTGGTCACATTTGGTCTCGCATGTTTTTTTACCCCCTCGACTTTCTAATACATGTGGGTATAATTCGACTTCATCTATCACATGGTGTTAGAAATTCATGTTTTTTATTTTATGTTTTTCCGGTTTTGGACGTTGTTCGGTTGATATTTAGGATGGTTTTAAGCCCCTCCGCCTCGCAATGCTGGTATCACAGCTTAAGCCGCCCACACCGCAACACAGTTGGCTTAAGACTAGTTATGATAAATTGTCTCCATAGATTCATAGCTATTTGCTTCAAAGATTTGGTCTTTACACAAAATCGTTTTGTTTTATAAAACTAAAATTAAATACCCTAATTACTAGGGTTCGTCTATAAAAGTTGATGTGACAAAGTTAAAAAGTAGTAATAAAACCTTGTTTCTAATTCTATTTTCCGTTCTATTTAGCTGGATTATGCATGAAGATCGTTGGATCTCTAGTTGGGAAGTTTAGTATCTTTGACTTCTTGTATGGTGGTTCTGGGACACTAGTATGTGTTTTAAAAGAGAGTGTCAAATTATATGTCAACAACATCCGAACAACTCATGTTGAGTTAGCAAGAAAAAAAGCAGTTGAATCTTCACTAGCCGATGCACGCTCACAAGGCATTGAAAGCAAAGTTGCAGCCAAGCAAGCCGAGAAAGCTGGAGACAAAGCAGCCAAAATAGCTAACAAGAATGCCAATCGAATATTAGGACCTATTGTTTCTTCTTGATGGGATCTTTTTGAAGTCATTTACTACCAAGGGTATGTGACCGAATGCGCTCTAAGGGGTGCAGGGACATTGGTTGGGACATATATTCTGGGGTTCCTAGGGGAGGAAAAATTTGGAAGATTTGGATATTTGGTTGGATGCACAATGGGTAGTTGGATTGAGGGGAAAATTGGGCTTATGTCTTATGAGGTTGCTAATGGCATACATTTCGTGCTTCGCATGGGTCGAACGAAGTAACATGTACTAAATGGGAGGATTGAATACATGTTGGATTCCGAAAGCAATTGACGTATTTAAATATACCAAATATTGTGTTAGTAAAGTAATTTCTTCTGCTTTCTTGACATTTGCAGATTCAACAAAGAACTTCAAAATCATTAGCTGGAAGCCAGAACCATGTTATAGTGTTTGCAGAAAATACACATAATGGGTCTCAAATTCATCTAAAATAAGACTAGGATTGCATTTTCTACTCTGGGGTATCTTAGTTGTTTTTTTATATGTTATGTATTTTTGTAGTTGGATTTATGCTATGGCATTCGCCATATTCAGTTTATTATTAAAATCCCAGTATTGGGAGAGACCGAGAGAATGAAGAGAAAAAAAATCTAGGTGGTATACAAGTGTCACTACCTCTATCCTCCTGACCATGTCAAAGAAAAGGACAAAGAAAGCTCAAATGATAATGTTGGATCTAGTGGACCCCACATAAGAACAGATGGTTGGAAAGGCAAAATAGTCTACAACATCTGATCATGAATAACATTGCTTTGAAGAACTACTCCTTCCAATGACCAAGACTCAACACCTGCTACTTTAAAAGTCTGCCAGAGAGAACATCTGCTTGTAGACAAAGTCTGTTGAACCAAAGGTCTGCCAAAGTGAACCTCTGCTGATGAAGACAAAGTTTGTTGAAGCAAAGGTTTGATCATCCATTGCTGATGAAGACAAAGTCTGAAGAAGCAAAGGTCTGCTAATGATCAACAGATGTTAAAAACCAATAGATGATTATTCAATAGATGCTGATCAACAGAAATTATCAATGTAAGAGTGCTTAGGCTATAGCAGATATTAGGAGTTTGTTAGGCTGTTAGATGTTGCTTTATAGTTGACGTCAGCGTAGATGCTTCAGATGTTTGGTTTGTACTATAAATAGAACATTGCTTATACTGTTCTATTTATCACTTTCCTCTTATAATTTTTCTACGAACAAACTAGGAGTGATCAGGTTGAGGGGGAGTTTGTAATTCTCATGCATACGTAAACATTGTAATTGCAATCTTTATAAAAGCATGATGATGAAAGCATTCTTCTCATTGTTGTTATTCAAAAGTTTATTATTCCGCTGTATATTTCCATTTCTGTTTTATCTTCATTCATTGTTTCCATCTTAAACTATCACAACAATCAAACTCAGATCCTAACAATTGGGTTCAGAGCTTGGTCAATCAAATTTGATCTAAGCAATCAATTTGATATAAAAGATCAGCTCCCACTACTGATATTGTTTGTTCGTTGGATTGAAAACAAAGTAAAAGTTTATTTACGCTCAAAGTATCTTAAACAAAAACACTGTTTGTAAACAATCAAAAAATGTCTCAAAATTCACAAGATCCACACAACACCGGTACTCTGTACAAACCTCCAATGCTTGTCAGATCAGAGTATAATATCTAGCAACGTCGAATGGATCACGTACTTGCTCAGCAGAACATGGGGTGCTAGAAATCGGTTATCTTCGGACCACTTGTTCCGTTGGTGCCGAGTGCTGAAGACCCCAAGGTTTAAGTACCAAAGAAGCCTGAAAACTACTCCGAGCAAGATTTTCAGAAAAATCGAATTAGATGCCTATGCTTTTAGCATTGTTGCTACGGCTTTACCGAATGATATCTATGCTGGCCTATTCATTGCAATAGTGCTAAGGTGTAACAACCCGGCTTTTCGGGTCATTACTCAGATCTGTCATTTATTGCTTAATTGACTTGTACTCTCGAGATTTCGATTATCGAAAAGGGTTTTCGCTACATTTTAAACTATGTTTTACAACGCATTCACAACGCTTATTCAAAACGCAGTTATCGCATTTAACGCCATTATAACGCATACTATTTCAACGCATTTTATCGCATATCGCATCACATGATTGTACTACACGCTATCACATTGCAATCTCATCGCAAACTCGAAATGCAGATTTACTTTTATGCATTTTATGTGTTATGTGTGTTACTTATGTGATTACTTGTCTAATGTTATGTGGTTATCTCAACGCAACACTCACATGCAACTCGCTTAAACGCAACGCAACGCTTAACGCACGAAACGAAAGTTGGAAAACGAACTCGCACCACTCGACTGGTCGAATGACCATTCGATCGAATGGACATCCGTCCGGATAACCATCCGATCAGATGGCCATCCGACCGAACCACCACTCGACCACTTAACCTGCACCGCCTTAACTCTCTCTCACACTATGATTACTCGCATGTCACATCACTATTCACTCATGTGACAGCTCCATTCGACCAAGACGCTCTCAAGTCCCTTTCAAGCACTTTTCCCTCGATTCAAGGATATTTCAGAAGTATTTCTCCCTAAATCTTGTACTTCCATCATCACTACATACTTCTTCATCATCTTCTCCATAAAAACCAGTGATTTCACCTTGAAATCGTCTGATTTGGACCCCTTGAAGGTGACATCACCTCGGTTGCTTATGCAATCGGTTGTGTGACGTTATCTCATCAAGATATGTTCAGATCTAAAGGATTTCCACATTATCTCACACAAAACTTCAACATTCTCCAACTGATTTCATCTCTTTCATACTTTTCTTCAACTTTTCTCCAACATTCTTCACCTTTCTACTCAAAACCGATAGAATCTAGACTCATTCAGGCCCTCTACTCATTCTCTAGCAGAGAACCGGTCTAAAAACGAATTTCCACCGAAGAGACGACCGATTTAAGGGTTGAACATGAAATCTCATCAGGGACAATTAGTCTGATTGAATGGGGGTGATTCCCATCCGATCGACTAAGCTGGGCTTGGTGTGGATTCCCGTTGTTTGACACGTCGTCACGCCGTCTCCGTCAAACTTCAACTTTTTAACTTAGAAAATGTTACTAGTTTTTAAAACATCAGGTCGCCCAATCGAATAGCCATCCGATCGGATGACCATCCGATCGAATGACTATTCGACCAGGTGACTTGTCCTTTTATAACTTTCAACACTTAAACAATTTGACAAAACTTCAAACTATCAAACTCTCAACCGAAAAGCCATCAGATCAAATGGCCATTCGTCCGGATGAGCATCCGGCCGGATGACATGATTTATACTACAACTAAAACTTCAAAAGTGTCAGAACAATTCACAACACTCTCATCTCATTCGAACGGCCATCCGTTCGAATGGTCATCTGCTCGGATGACCATCCGCCCGAATGACCATCCGATCGAATGGGTATCTATCCGTTCGACTCACCATTCGACACTTATCTCACCTGACACGCTGTTTACGGATTGTTCAACGCTTATGCTACTGTTCTATGCTCAGGCTAACTCCAACGCGCTCCTGTCTCACATTCTCTTCACCATCTCGACACCTTCACGACACGACACGACACGACACGACACCACAACACAACCCCCATCTCTCGCTCACATTCCTTCATCGCCGGACGACCGGAGCTTTGCCTGAGAAGAACCAAACGTGGCCGGAGTATTACGTCCAAACACGACACACCCACACACATCTCTCTGCCTCACTCTACTTTTCGTATCATTGCACAAGCCGCCGGAAACCGGAGCTCGCCGGAGTACACCGGAGCCGCTCGGAGGTTCACGATGAAATCATGTCGAAACATTTCGGTATGCTTTTTGCTATCCTTTTGTTTATCGTTAATTTCCTGTTAAAATACAATCAGTTCTGTTGTATAATCGTTTAAATGAATGGAAAGCTTAGAAACTCCCATAATAGTAGGTATATGCTTTCTTTAATAATCAAGAAGAAGACATACAGCAAGTGCTTAAATGATTTAAAACTAAAAGAATTTCAGAAACATGGGTTGTGGACCAATGGTGGGGTTGTGCTGACTTAAACAAAGCGACGCGGTTCGATACCCGGCGTCCTATTTCTTCGCTGCATTCCTTTCTGTTGTTATTAAATCAACATATGAAACAACCTGTAATAATATAAGTTTAATACAATCTCATTTCTTCACAAAACAACAGTGCATGATTTCTAATGATGTCTTTTATTGAATTATCAACTTATTTCTCTTTTGTGTTATTCTTTTATTTTCTTTTCTTTTATTAACTGATTATAAAGGAACCATTATTTTAGAACTCAATATATAAAGATTAGTTTTCATTTATTTCTTTTTTCCTTCTATAATTAAACCTTTTATATTTTAACACAAATAATTAATTCTTTTATATCTTTAAAAGCCTAATATGAGGTAAGTTATAATTTACAAATTAAATTGTAATCCGCGAATATTAGGAATATTATTTAACGAGTTCGTTACGTGCTATTTTAAATATATAGGATAACCGTTCGTTCGTTCTATTGGATTTCTCCAATTCTTACTCGGCTTATTAGTAGTGTTTCTTTACTATCAAGCAGCAGATCAGTTAATTACTCGGCGTATTAGTAGTGTTTCTCTACAAGTTGTACTATAATGGTGACGTTATATGACTGCTTATATACGTATGTAAATACACCTTCTAGGTCTTATTCATTAAGTGGAGGCTTGTGTGCTCGTGTGCTTAATAAGACCTGACCTAACCGATCTTCTTCTAGGAAGATGTCGATTCAAAGGAACACCGATACCAACAACCATCTGCTGACGATAGAGGCGGAATTACAAGAGCGCATCTCACAGGACATCGCACAGCACGAGGATCTTCACTTCGAACGTAGCAGAGGTACCTCAGGAAATAACCCACCCAACGGCTGCACCTACAAGCATTTTTTGAGCTGCAAGCCCCGGGATTTTGACGGCACTGGGGGTGCCATAGCTTTTGTGCGTTGGGTTGAGAAGACGGATTATGTTTTTCGATTAAGTAAATACGCCCCCAAACATTAGGTCACGTACATAGCTGGACTATTTCTAGATGGGGCACTATCATGGTGGAACCTTCAGGTTCAGACGATGGGCGAGACTGCTGCGTATGCTTTGACATGGGACGAACTGAAAGAGCTGATGCGTAAGAGATATTGCTCGAGGGCAGAAGTCCAGAAGTTGGAGAGTGAACTGTGGAACTTGAAAATGGAAGGTTCAAAGATAGCTGAGTATGTGCAGAGATTTCATGACTTATCACAAGTTGCTTCGCGTCTGGTGGAACCAGAGCTTAAGAGGATCGAACGCTTCATCGGGGGATTGGCACCTCAGATTCTAAGCCTGGTGACAGCATCTAAACCTCCAACGATCACTGATGTTAACGAATTAAGTGTGGCGCTCACTGAAGAAGCAGTTAGACTAGGAAAATTTTCCACTTCGGAAGAGAAAAAAGAGACACCTGTAGAGCCATCTGGAGATAACAAGAGAAAATTTGCAAACTTCAAGAAGGGTACTCGGGCGAATAGCAAGAACAGGGCAAAACCGGGGAAAGAGTACATGGGCATCCTACCTAAGTGCGACAATTGTCGACGTTATCATATCGGGCGATGCAGATATGGAAAATGTGAAAACTGTGGCAAAGTGGGGCATGTCGAGGAGACTTGTAGGCAAGGCACTGAACGTGGAAATGGAAACCAAGACGGTAGCGAGAATCACGGAGGAAACAACGACAGCGACAATTATCAAGGAAGGACGAGTGACAAACAAAAATGTGCTCAAAGTTGTTTTAACTGTGGAAGCAAAAAGCATTTCAGAAAATATTGCCCTAAAAACAAGGATGAAAGCTCAACACCGGAGCTAAGGAGACACACCAGGAATCCAAGCGTGGATATTGGTACGTCCCATATTAGTCAACGTTATGCATCTGTGCTGCTAGATATTGTTGCAAATTTTAAGCTTCGCATCTCTAGAGTTTGAAAGTATACTTGGTTTAGTAGCAAATAACTTAGATATTCCGCACACGATAAAACTAGCTAATGGGAAGCTTCGACATTGTAATTGGGATGGATTGGTTGTCGAGCGATAGAGCGGAGATTGATATCCGCATCCCGACGGCAAACGAAGAAACGATCGTGACTCATGAAGCAGGATACGCCTCTACAAATTACTAATTGCTTGAAGGCATGAAAGTTTTTGCGTAAAGGATGTGTTGTTTCCTTGGCTCATCTCGTGGACAAGTGGGCCAAAGAACCAAAACTTGAAGATATCCCTGTGATAAGGGAATATCATGAAGTCTACCCCGAAGACTTGCCAGGATTATCTCCTCAACGACAAGTTGAATTTCGCATCGATTTTAATTTCAGGCGCCACGCCTGAAGTCAATGCACAATAGCGACTTACACCTTCGAAATGCAAGGATTGTCAGTGTAGCTTCAGTAGTTGATAGAGAAGGAAGTTAACAGACCAAGTTTCCCGTTTTGGGTAACCCCAGTCCTGCTCGCAAGGAGAAGGACGATGATTTTCAAATGAGCATCAACTACCAGAAGTCGAACGAGCTAACCAACAAGAGTCGGTAACTCTTGCTGAGGATTAACGAATTATTTATTTAACTAACTATGAGGATCCAACTACTATTTCATGACTGATCGATGATCGAGTGTCATTAGCTATGATCCAACTACTATCTCCTCAACACACTTTCTTGAGGCTTCTTTTCTTTCAAGTCCCACTCATGGTTTATCTTCGTAACCATGCTGAGATTCCCTTGTTGATACATACGTTTATTGTCGGGTTACGCTGAAACCAAGTTCAATTTCTTGAACTTATCCGTTTCGTATATTCAATTTAAGACGCCAAATGATGTATTGAGAGCATCATATTCAAATATTTTTGCAAAGGTTCTTTTGTTTCGAGTCATAGTAGACTTGATTGGTCTACGACTCCACTAAATCGATTAATGGTTTCGATACCTTGCGGTGATACTTTCACAAAAATTGAAGCTTGCGCTAATTTGGTTACACACCTCATACACGGAATTAATTGTATATTTATTTGCTCTAAATCCGTTTTGTTTATCACAATTAAAGCAGTCCCAACACAGTTGTGTGATAAGGCAATGGTACATAGTTTCATTTCATATCACGGTGTACCTCCTAACGATTCTTTCATTGTCGATCGAATGATTTGCGGTACTTATTACTTTCTCATCTTCGATCGGAAACAGTGGTTCTTTGATGTTCCGTATTTAATTGGAAACTCTATGACGTTGTGTAAATCAAATCTTCAGATTGTCTCAATACACTTTCATTTGAATTCGAACATGGTGAACTTGTTCAGTCACCACTATATTTGAATCATGTCATTACGACACCTTGTGGTGTCATTGCAAATTTATAGATTGTGCTAATCATGGTCAACTGTTTCACACAAAACTACACATACTTTTGTTTGACTTGTCATTTAAACATTCCTAATGCAACTACGAATTAAGACAATAATACACCAGATTCGCTTGTGTTTCATTCGGTGTATTTTCGCAATTCAAGAATATCAACACACTAATCCTTACCATTTACTTATTCGAAAGTTGACAGATCATTTTCATGTTCAAATTGTTGATTTTGAGTTCATATAGCTGATGCTATGATTTGGGAAAACTCCTTTGCATATGGTAACCGATTGTTCAAGAATCCATTGGTCAAAACTCCTTTGTTGCACCCCTGTTAACTAAGTTACGCTAGATTATACATCTATACACCTCGTATCCTTTGACATCAAATGCTAGAACACATACCTTTTAATCATTGGGTTCTTGTTGTTGTAATACATCCTTGGATTCACCCGATGTGAATAAGATTTGATTCGGTTTTGTGGTTATCTACCTCAGTACTATTCATATACATACACGCATGATTTAACCATGAGGAGTTAAGGTAGTACAAATTTTGAGGATGAAATTTTCTTAACAGGGGGAGAATGTGACAACTGCCAAATTTGCATGCATCCATACAATTAATTAGATAATAATTAGGAATTAATGACTGCGCTGATTTACAATTAATGACTAGAACTGCTTTCTGATTATTGCTTTATACACACATGTGTATCACATATTGCAAATGACATATCATTGACTGCATGCAAACATACAGACATAAATGATGCACAAAGCACAGTTAGCACAGTTAGCAGATAATTCAGAAAATTGCTGACGGGCTCAGTACATAGACAGACAGTGTTTTGAGACCCAGTATGGGCCAGGGACTAAGTACTACACTAGCATGGTGTGTAGTGAAGTAAGGACCACAAAACTGCATTTTTAAGTGATAGTTTAAGTGCCGGAAAGTGCCTAAAACTCACCCAAAGTGCTGAATTCAGCATAATTCAGCAAAAAACAGCTTTTTAACAAGCTAGTTCGGGAATTTAAAGTGTCACAAAAGGGTACATAAAGAACACTATACGGTATAATTTATCTCTTTAACGAACCGGTATCTAACCGAACAACCGGACACTACCCGAAACACCAAAATTACACTAGAAGTATTTTTTTTTATTTCTAATCTAGTTATGATCCCCGAATATCATAATACATCATACAAAACATCTAGTAACTAATACATGTAACATACACTTAGAATCTAACTAATTCTCCTAACTAACCATCACAAAACAACTAAACAACCCCCCCCCCCCCATTCTCACGGTTACAAGGTGGGCCTCCCCACCTTTATTCTCTTGATTCTCTTGATTTGTTTAAAAGATATGCTTTGTACTTAAGAAACACATTATACATTGGACTTTTCATGGTTGGAAGTTTATAAGTAAAACCCTCTAGTTCATCACATTCATTTCTATTACAAATCACCAACACAAACTCTCTCTCTCCCTCTTGCTTACCTACGGCCAAGAAGAGCACACCCACATCCATCTTCATCTTTCAAATATCATTCATTCCACATGTATATAAAGGTGTAAGAAGCTAAGTTAGGAAGCTTGGAGCTTTCGGAAGTTGAAGGACCTTCACCGTTTGCTTTTATCCACTTCATTTCTTCACTTGTTCATCCCTAGCCTTGAGCTAGTAGTAAGATCTTCTACACACCCTTTTACATCTTATTTAGTTGGTTAAAAGATGATATGTGATGAAAATCAAGAAGAACACTAAAGAACATAATCAAGAAACATGAACATAAGCTTGATATATGAAGTAATTTTGTTGAAACTAAGTTGTTTAGAGTATGAATGCTTGTTGATCATTGTTTGTTTGTAAAATGATGTTGATCATCATAACATCTTGCTAAACCATGATTAGAAACATAGTTTAGCAAGATGAGAAAGTAAGAAGGTTGTAGGATGAAAGATCATCCACACTTGAATCATGAACATGGAAATAATAAAGTGTTTTCTTGAAAAATGATAATCAAAGTGAGTTAAAGATCATATAAATCTAGGATGTATGAATGGTTTTTCATAAAGAGCCAAGCTTGAAATATGAGTTTTAGTGGATCTTGGTTCTTACCTAAACAAACACTATTTTAATGGTTAAACAAGTGTAGAAACACTTGTGTAACAAGAACATTGCTTAAAGAAGCATTTTTAGAAAATGTGTTGGAAGTTGTAAACACCCAACTTCTTTAAAAATGAAGTTTTTAAAGAAGTAAATACATTTTAAAGGGTAACTAAACCTACTAAACACACTACCAAGTTACTACAAGTTTTTATAAAAGTTCAAGTTCATGTTGTTATGTAAATTGCATAATTTTGGCAAGTTGGTGAGTGTAAGTTGTTTAGGGTTGATTGTTGATTGTTTGTAATGATTTTAAAAACAAAATGATATGCTTTGATAGCATGGACACCTCCATTTTTAGGGGAAACTATGGCAAAATTTTCTAAAAACATAAACACTTAGAAAAATATTTTCAAACAAGTATTTACAAGTATATTTTAACCATGAGTTCCCATATAAACTTTGCCATAATTTTTGTTACAAAAATACAAATATTGGAGGTTGGTTTTTATAAATAAAAGTGGCTAGATATATATATAATTGGAAGACACATGTGTGTGAATATTTGTATACGTTGTGTAATAGTTATATTATTTTAGGGATAAAATAATGTAACTTAACAATATACCAAGAAATTACCATCCAAAATATTACCAAGAATCCCAAAGAATAAATACACAAGTTACACACAATATATTGTGAAACCGAACGAAAGAATGTAACTTACAAAATATTCCGGAAAATACATTTATAAGTATATTTTTGGTAAATAATATTATGGACACAAGAATGAAAATGGAATTTTTACAAATATTACAAAGTTGTGCCATATTTTCGAAAAGGAGAAAATATATTATTTTTTTGGGAAGTAAAAATACATTTTTCTTGGAATTTCTAGAAGATATATGATTTTTGGGAAAATATATATTTTCTTGGATAAACTTGAAATCCATTATTTTTGGGATAAAATAAGTTTAAATATTTTCTAAGTGAGACTTGGAAGTATATTGTTTTGGAATTACAAATATTTTTGCCAAAAGAAAAATTATGAAAAAAATTTCTAAGTGATATTCCTTAAAATATGTATATTGGAGATATATATCGGCAGATTTTTATTTGAAATAATATACCGGAATACGACACCGATACATGGCAAAATACAAGAATACGAATACACATGTATGATGTCACACCCCGACCGCGTAAAACAACAAATTGCGGCGGAAACATCGGGGCGTGTTGCGACAGAATTAATTGTTTCATAACCATGGCATACAAAGTGTATTTTATTTATTAAACAAGGGTGTTACATTGTTTCAAACAGGAAATTAAAGAGTTCAGAACATAATTAAACATAGTCTATCTTCTTTTAAAGTTTCTAAGGCACAGGTCCGCCCTAGTATCGTGATCAACATCCTATGGAAAAGCACCTGAAAACACATGTGAAAATAGGTACGTCAGCATAAAAATGCCTGTGAGATACATAGGTTTTGTGAAAATAGGATTCATGACTTGAGTTTAAGAAAATGTTTAATCATGAACCTTGTAATTTGCTTTGTCTTGTAAATCATTTGAAAACAATAAGATCAGATGATATGTATAAGTAAATGTTAGGTTAAATAGATAACCATGTAAAAATGTGTTTGTATAAGATAAGTTGTTTGTAACTCAATGTCTTGTGAAAAGTATGTTATTTGTATAAAATGTTCTATGTCTCAAACTGAAATGATTCAAATAACGTTACGCCATGTAATACCATACAAACACTTATATATAGGAAGTACCAGCGGCGTATCCACCATGCTTGTATCATATTACACACGCATCGTTAACTTAATCACTTAATCAAACCAAACCAACCAATGTAAGAAGTCTATGTTTAAACCATTTGTCAAATGTATTGAATAATATGTCAAAGTGTTCATGTCAAGATGTAAATTATGTAGTATGTAAAACCAATGTCAAAAGTGTTTGTGTCAAATGTAAATCATGTCAAAATGTCTATGTCAAGTATCCATGTCAAATGTCTATGTCAAATATCCATGTCAAATGTCTATGTCAAATATCCATGTCAAATGTCAATGTCAAAGTGTCATGTATGGCAAGTGAAATGTCTCAACTAAACCATATGCACAAAAACAAGGTATTGAAGTAAAACTTGGTTTAAATCAAAGCTATGTTTTGTGTAAATGCATGTAACTATTTAATATGAACATTTATGCGGTATTGTGAAAATGCATACATCCAAGCCTTGTGACTGTGGTGATAAACCCTTTAAACAAATTAAAGGTCTATCTGTCTTATATCATCGAATTCGGTCATTCCTTTCTGTCCCCTTTCCCTGGGATGTCCGGAATGGGAGTTGTCAATTCCTATGGTACCACTACCTACTAACGAACGGCGTAGCTAATGTTAATGAATGTATTGTCCCATGTAAACAAACCAAATGTCATAACAAAATGTAAGCATGTGAAAACGATGCACTAAGTATGTAATCAAATGAACATACATAGCGTGAAATGTCATGTAAAACAATGTACTAAGTAATGCACACAATGGGCACACCTAGCAGGAAATGTCATGTAAAACAATGTACTAAGTAATGCACACAATGGGCACACCTAGCAGGAAATGAAATGAAATCATGTACTATAATGTACTAACGAACATAGCAGGTATATGATGTTAAAACAGGAAAGCATGAAAGTAACAAGTAGGCACATGTGTTCCACCCCAAAACAGTTTGGAAAACAGTAAAAGAGGGGTCTATGTACTCACTTGAGATTGCTCAGTCGTATAAAGATAATCACCAAGCAACGCTAGAGATCTCGGAATTAAACGGCACCTAGTATAGGTAACTATGTTAATAACCGGACCTATCTCGGAAGACTGGGTAGCATTAGGGTTTGTAAACCAAATGAGTGTAGGAACTCATATGATATGGTTTAACAAAGCCTACATACTAAATGAAACTTAACCTAAGTGTCTACGACCCATTACGACCCGTTTAGGTAGCTTATGCTACTTTAACGCATCGTGCGCGTGAAACGCGTTCGGACCGCCTAACTAGTCCTATGACAAGTATTATATGCCTAAACATGTTACATAATCAGTTACGTGACAAAAGTTTAGGTTACATATGCTAAATTACCAATTATACATGAAAAGGGTATTCTGGTAATTTACCTAAGGCATATAAACTACCTATCATACAACTACTTAAACGATGTGACCATAGGGTATAACCTCGGAAGGTTATTCCCTACCTACTATGGTCACCTAATGTGTTTGGTCAGATCCTAATGATCGACCAAATGGGTCGGGTTCGAGGTATAAGCGATTTATTAGATCGCTTACCCTACGACCCTAGACAACGTGGTAATCAGTAGGCATAGTCCCAAGGGACTATGACCATCGTGATCACAATCACGTTGCGAAGTTCAATCGAACTTCGCATTGACCATTACTGGTCAACGCTGAAAGTCAAACAAAGTTTGACTTTCTGACTCGAAAAGCAGTAAAAATAAGGAAAAGAACGAAAGAATACTTACGAAGGGTCCCCGAATGCTAATCTAGATCAATATAGTTCAGGTATGAAACAAGGTTTCAACTTAGAACACAACTAATCAGATTCTAGTGCCTTAAAACAATGAAAGGCATGGGGTATATATAGTTTTCGGTGAACCGTTGAGATCGTTTCATGGAAAACGTGCCTTAATCCCATCCGTACATGTGTTGAAATGTCATGGTGTTTAGGTGTTTAAATTCCATCCATACATGTGTTGAAATGTCATGGTGTTTAGGTGTTTAAATTCCATCCATACATGTGTTGACTAAGCATTGTTAGAATGTGTGGTTGTGAATTAAACAACGGCTAATACATCGAATCTGGTCCCGAAAGTGCAAAACTGATCCAAATGACGTGACGCATGGATTTTTCTTATGCCGAACACTAAAATAAAATGTTTTAGTGCTTACATAAATTTTTGGATGTCCGGATGTATTCAGAACGTAAGTTATGCGCGAAAATGCAAACTTGTGCACTTTTTTGACACTTTTCGTCCCTAAATGTCCCAAAAGTTTATTTTAGCACACCAAACCCCTCAAAGCCTATTTCTAAGCTATGTAAAGGATATTTAAGGTGTGTTTAACTTATGGTTATGTTCCGGAATGTTCGTTACAGTTCAAATTGACATACTTTCGCAGTTTGTCATATTTAGTCCCTGTAAGCGAATTAACTTAGTTTTGCCATACCAAAGCCTTCAAAACTTATTTCTAAGTTATGTAAAGGTTATTTAAGGTATGTTGAGTATATGTTGATGTTCCAGAGTATTTCTCGCATTAAACTGAGTACGTTTACGTACTAGTTTGCGTATAACTCTCCAGAAAGTGATGTAGAGTTTGGAATTGAACAAAAGTCAAAACATGAAAAATGTAAAACATAACAAAACAAACATTGAGATCAAATAACATTGTTTTATTGATAACAGAACTGTTCATAGTGATTACAAGCACAGTTGTTACAGTCTCCCCTACTTGTGGAAATTTCGTCCCGAAATTTATTTAGAGGAAACTCGTGGAAAAAGATGTGGATATTTCGCCTTCATTTGATCTTCGCGTTCCCAAGTAAACTCAGGTCCACGTTTAGCTTCCCAGCGAACTTTGACCAAAGGAATGCGCTTGCGTTTAAGCCACTTGACTTCACGTTCCATGATTTCCACTGGTTTCTCAACAAATTTCAGTGTTTTGCCAACACGAATTTCGTCAAGCGGTATGGAGTAGTTCTCATCAGCTGTACACTTCTTGAGATTTGATATGTGAAAAGTTGGATGAACATTTCCCAGTTCAGGAGGTAACTCAAGTCTGTAGGCTACCTTTCCGATTCTTTCGACGATCTTGAATGGTCCAACGTATCTAGGTGCAAGTTTTCCTTTCTTTCCAAATCTGATCACACCTTTCCAAGGTGAGACCTTAAGTAATACTCGATCACCGACTTGAAATTCCAAGGCTTTGCGTTTTGGGTCCGCATAAATCTTCTGACGGCTTCTAGCTGCCTGAAGGTTATCACGAACTTTCTTGACCTTGTCAGTTGTCTCTAAAATGAGGGCAGGTCCAGTAAGTTGAGCCTCGCCAATCTCATTCCAGCAGACTGGTGAACGACATTTTCGACCATAGAGAGCTTCGAAAGGAGCCATTTTGATGCTAGTGTGATAACTGTTGTTGTAGGAGAATTCAATCAATTTAAGATGTGAATCCCAGCTACCACCAAAATCGATCACACAAGCTCTAAGCATATCCTCCAGAGTCTGGATTGTTCTCTCAGATTGACCATCCGTTTGCGGATGATAAGCTGTGCTCAGATTAAGTTGGGTCCCCATAGCAGATTGCATGGTTCTCCAAAAGTGAGAAGTGAAACGAGCATCTCTGTCAGAAATGATGTTCAAAGGAACACCATGTCGAGCCACAATTTCATCTACATAGATTTGAGCAAGTCTGTCAGTAGGAAAATCCTCGCGGATTGGCAAGAAATGTGCTGACTTTGTAAGACGATCAACGACTACCCAGATGGCATCATGACCTTTCTTTGTGCGCGGGAGTTTGGTAACAAGATCCATAGTAATGTTTTCCCATTTCCAAACTGGGATCTCTGGTTGTTCCAATAAACCAGAAGGACGCTGATGTTCAGCCTTGACCTTTAGACAAGTAAGGCATTTGGATACGTATAAGGCAATGTCTTTCTTCATACCAGGCCACCAATAGTGAATACGAAGATCCTTATACATCTTATCTGAGCCCGGATGAATAGAATAACGAGACTTATGGGCTTCATCCATAAGCAAGGTACGAAGATCATCCTGGCTTGGGACCCACAAACGGTCCATGAAGTAATATGATCCATTGTCCTTCAGTTCAAGAGCAGGTGATATGTGATAGGGAAATTCCTTATCCATCAAACCCTGTGAAACACAAGATTGTTGAGCTTGAGAAATGCGTGCTTGAATATCGGATCGAGCTTGAATAACAGATTGAACACGTACACAATGAAGCTTAGTACGTTCCTTGCGACTCAATGCATCAGCTACGACATTCGCCTTACCAGGATGGTAGCGAATTTCGCAGTCGTAGTCGTTTAAAAGCTCAACCCAACGTCGCTGTCTCATGTTGAGTTCTTTCTGGTTGAAGATATGCTGAAGACTTTTGTGGTCAGTGAAAACCACACATTTTGTACCGTACAAATAGTGTCTCCAGATCTTGAGAGCAAAGACAACTGCACCCAACTCAAGATCATGAGTGGTGTAGTTCTTCTCATGTATCTTCAACTGCCTCGATGCATAAGCTATGACTTTGTTCCTTTGCATAAGAACACAGCCAAGACCCAATTTCGATGCATCACAATACACAACAAAATCATCATCACCCTCAGGCAATGATAGAACAGGCGCATCGCAAAGCTTCTGCTTCAGGTGTTGAAAAGCTTCCTCTTGTTTGAATCCCCAGTAAAAGGGCGTTTTCTTCTGAGTTAGAGCAGTTAAAGGAACTGCAATCTTCGAGAAGTTTTCTATGAAGCGGCGGTAATAACCCGCTAGACCAAGAAAAGAACGAACTTCAGTAGGAGTAGTAGGCGTATCCCAATCCTTAATCGCACTGATCTTGGAGGGATCTACATGAACACCTCGTTCGTTGATAATGTGTCCCAAAAATTGAACTTCTTTAAGCCAAAATTCGCACTTGGAGAATTTGGCGAAAAGTTGCTCTTTCTTCAGGAGTTCCAGAGTAAGACGAAGATGCTGCTCGTGATCAGCTCGCGTCTTAGAGTAAATCAAGATGTCATCGATAAAAACAATGACGAACTGATCCAAATAAGGTTTACAGACCCTATTCATTAAGTCCATGAAAACAGCAGGAGCATTAGTCAAACCGAATGGCATGACTGTGAACTCGTAATGTCCATAACGAGTACGGAATGCTGTCTTCGGAATGTCTTCTTCTTGCACCCGAAGTTGATGATATCCAGATCGCAGATCAATCTTCGAAAAATAAGAAGCGCCTTGTAACTGATCAAAGAGGTCGTCGATGCGAGGTAGGGGATATCGATTCTTGATGGTAAGCTTGTTAAGCTCACGATAATCGATACACATCCTAAAGGATCCATCCTTCTTCTTGACAAAAAGAACTGGAGCACCCCAAGGTGAAAAGCTGGGACGGATAAAACCTTTGTCAGAGAGCTCCTGAAGCTGTTTAGACAACTCTTGCATCTCAGATGGTGCAAGACGATATGGAGCTCTGGCAATGGGATTTGCACCAGGTACGAGATCAATGCGGAACTCGACTTGGCGTGCTGGAGGTAGACCAGGTAAATCTTCAGGGAATACTTCAGAATAATCCCGAACGACAGGAATATCTGAAATAGACTTACCCTTGCCTTTATCTTCTGTAACATGTGCTAAGAAAGCCACATAGTTCTTCTGCAGATACTTCCGAGCTTTAAAACAAGACATGAGTTTGAGACCACCGGTGGGCTTCTCACCTTGAACCTGCAGAATCTCGCCTGTCGAAAGCGGCACACGAACAATCTTCTTAGAACAAACTATCTCTGCGTGATGCTTGGATAACCAATCCATTCCCACAATAACGTCGAAGCTTCCAAGTTGCATAGGCGCGAGGTCAATAGGAAAAAGATGGTCGTTAAGATTCAACTGGCAGTTGCGAAGAACAGAATCAAGAATAATGGGTTCACCATTAGCAACTTCTACAGTCAAAGATTTGCCTAGTTTCGTTCTAGACACGCGAAGCATTTGCTCAAAAGATAATGACACGAAACTCTTATCGGCACCAGAATCGAAAAGAACAGATGCAGGCTGATTATTAATAAAGAACGTACCGTTCACCACATTATCGTCAGCCTGTGCCTCTTGGGCATTCATGTTAAAAACTCGGCCTCGAGCCGGAGCCTGATTCTGGTTCTGGTTCTGGTTCGCCAGTCTTGGGCACCGATTCCTATAGTGGGTCAGATCCCCACAATTGTAACAAGCACCCGGTGGGTATTGTGGTCGTGCAGCTTGACCCTGTTGCGGAGCAGGAGGCTGAGCAACTTGTTGAGCCGGGTTCTGAACCGCGGGATTCTGAGCAGATCGACAAACATTGGCGAGATGGCCTGATTTCCCACAGTTAGTACAGAAACGGCATGGAAGTTGTGGCTGGTGGTGACTGTTGCATCTATTGCACAAAGGTGCATTCCCTGAATAAGGTTTCTTCGCTGGAGGCTGTGCGGGTTGGTTGGGAGCTGCCAGATTAGCTTGGGCAGTGATAGCAAAATTTTGGGAAGCCTTACGCTTCCTTGACCTCTTCGAAGAACCAGAGTTCTTTCCATTCAAGTTTTGACCTTTCTTGCTATCACCCTTGTCAGCCGACTGTTTCTTGCCCTTGTCACCCTTCCTGTGTAACTTGTTCTTCCGGATCTGCGACTCAGTCAGCGTCGCTGATAACTCGATTGCCTGACGGAGTGTGGCAGGGTTACTACCAGTAAGGATGTCTTGTACCGAGTCAGGTAGACCATCGATGTATCTCTCGATAGCCTTGTCGAGTGGGGTGACCATTGTTGGGCAAAGCAGACTCAACTCTTCAAACCGATCAGTATAAGCCCTGTGCTCACCACTGTCTTGCTTCAAAACATCAAACTCTTTCTCCAACGCTCGCTGCTCATGGCGAGGACAGAATTCCCTCATCATAAGGGCTCTAAGTTCAGCCCAAGTCTGTGCGAGAGCAACTTCTGCACCCCGGTCTCTCATAACCCCGTTCCACCATGTCAAAGCCCGCTTCTGAAATACGCTCGAGGAGAACTCGACCTTGCGATTATCCGGACACTGCACATGGCGAAAAGTATTCTCTATGCTCTCGAACCACTGAAGAAGCCCAGTCGCTCCCTCAGAACCACTAAACTTGAGTGGTTTAGCCTGGTTAAAATCCTTGTATTTGCATGGAACATTGTTGTTGTTGTTGGCCTGGTTCCATTGAGCAAAGAGATTTGGGAATTGGGCAGCCATCTGCTGCGCAATAATTTCTGCCAGCTCGGCAGTTGCTATTTGGTTCTCGCGTCGAGGAGGCATTCTAAAAGAGGAAAACATGAAAAGAAACGAGTGAGATGATTGGATGAAGAGAATGAGATGAAACAAAATCAACAAAAGCAAAGATGGTGGTCATTTGTCCGTATCACAAAGCAAACAAACGACACACAGTGACTAATCAAAGTAAATGGATCAGAAATAATGTATAATGAAGACATGCTCGCCTATAAGTGAACACTCACTCCAAGAATTCCCAGGTAAGCACAACTGGTCTCGCGTCTGGTTGAGATGTATACGAAGTGCTTGCCTAGACAGAAAACCCAGAATACAGGCATTCACCCTTCCAGTTTGCACATGTTCACATTATTTAAAACCCAAAACGTTTGACGGGATTTTGAAAATTTTGAAGGCACAAGGCCAAAAACCAATACTGAAAAGGGTTCAAAACCATATAACAGAGGGTTCAAAACCTTACAATTGAGGGTTCAAAACCTTGTAAAAATTTATTCAAAAACAGATGATTGTTTTTCAAAAAATCGTTTCGGAAAAATTTTGGTTCCTTGTTTTGTTAATCACCTAAGGATAGGTGATGTACATGTTTTAAGATCTAAACACAAGATAACTTGTGTTAGGTTCCTAGAAAAGTTATAGTCTAGGTCAAAGCATTACTAATAACCTAATTCCCTATAACCATTGGCTCTGATACCAACTCTTCTGTCACACCCCGACCGCGTAAAACAACAAATTGCGGCGGAAACATCGGGGCGTGTTGCGACAGAATTAATTGTTTCATAACCATGGCATACAAAGTGTATTTTATTTATTAAACAAGGGTGTTACATTGTTTCAAACAGGAAATTAAAGAGTTCAGAACATAATTAAACATAGTCTATCTTCTTTTAAAGTTTCTAAGGCACAGGTCCGCCCTAGTATCGTGATCAACATCCTATGGAAAAGCACCTGAAAACACATGTGAAAATAGGTACGTCAGCATAAAAATGCCTGTGAGATACATAGGTTTTGTGAAAATAGGATTCATGACTTGAGTTTAAGAAAATGTTTAATCATGAACCTTGTAATTTGCTTTGTCTTGTAAATCATTTGAAAACAATAAGATCAGATGATATGTATAAGTAAATGTTAGGTTAAATAGATAACCATGTAAAAATGTGTTTGTATAAGATAAGTTGTTTGTAACTCAATGTCTTGTGAAAAGTATGTTATTTGTATAAAATGTTCTATGTCTCAAACTGAAATGATTCAAATAACGTTACGCCATGTAATACCATACAAACACTTATATATAGGAAGTACCAGCGGCGTATCCACCATGCTTGTATCATATTACACACGCATCGTTAACTTAATCACTTAATCAAACCAAACCAACCAATGTAAGAAGTCTATGTTTAAACCATTTGTCAAATGTATTGAATAATATGTCAAAGTGTTCATGTCAAGATGTAAATTATGTAGTATGTAAAACCAATGTCAAAAGTGTTTGTGTCAAATGTAAATCATGTCAAAATGTCTATGTCAAGTATCCATGTCAAATGTCTATGTCAAATATCCATGTCAAATGTCTATGTCAAATATCCATGTCAAATGTCAATGTCAAAGTGTCATGTATGGCAAGTGAAATGTCTCAACTAAACCATATGCACAAAAACAAGGTATTGAAGTAAAACTTGGTTTAAATCAAAGCTATGTTTTGTGTAAATGCATGTAACTATTTAATATGAACATTTATGCGGTATTGTGAAAATGCATACATCCAAGCCTTGTGACTGTGGTGATAAACCCTTTAAACAAATTAAAGGTCTATCTGTCTTATATCATCGAATTCGGTCATTCCTTTCTGTCCCCTTTCCCTGGGATGTCCGGAACGGGAGTTGTCAATTCCTATGGTACCACTACCTACTAACGAACGGCGTAGCTAATGTTAATGAATGTATTGTCCCATGTAAACAAACCAAATGTCATAACAAAATGTAAGCATGTGAAAACGATGCACTAAGTATGTAATCAAATGAACATACATAGCGTGAAATGTCATGTAAAACAATGTACTAAGTAATGCACACAATGGGCACACCTAGCAGGAAATGTCATGTAAAACAATGTACTAAGTAATGCACACAATGGGCACACCTAGCAGGAAATGAAATGAAATCATGTACTATAATGTACTAACGAACATAGCAGGTATATGATGTTAAAACAGGAAAGCATGAAAGTAACAAGTAGGCACATGTGTTCCACCCCAAAACAGTTTGGAAAACAGTAAAAGAGGGGTCTATGTACTCACTTGAGATTGCTCAGTCGTATAAAGATAATCACCAAGCAACGCTAGAGATCTCGGAATCAAACGGCACCTAGTATAGGTAACTATGTTAATAACCGGACCTATCTCGGAAGACTGGGTAGCATTAGGGTTTGTAAACCAAATGAGTGTAGGAACTCATATGATATGGTTTAACAAAGCCTACATACTAAATGAAACTTAACCTAAGTGTCTACGACCCATTACGACCCGTTTAGGTAGCTTATGCTACTTTAACGCATCGTGCGCGTGAAACGCGTTCGGACCGCCTAACTAGTCCTATGACAAGTATTATATGCCTAAACATGTTACATAATCAGTTACGTGACAAAAGTTTAGGTTACATATGCTAAATTACCAATTATACATGAAAAGGGTATTCTGGTAATTTACCTAAGGCATATAAACTACCTATCATACAACTACTTAAACGATGTGACCATAGGGTATAACCTCGGAAGGTTATTCCCTACCTACTATGGTCACCTAATGTGTTTGGTCAGATCCTAATGATCGACCAAATGGGTCGGGTTCGAGGTATAAGCGATTTATTAGATCGCTTACCCTACGACCCTAGACAACGTGGTAATCAGTAGGCATAGTCCCAAGGGACTATGACCATCGTGATCACAATCACGTTGCGAAGTTCAATCGAACTTCGCATTGACCATTACTGGTCAACGCTGAAAGTCAAACAAAGTTTGACTTTCTGACTCGAAAAGCAGTAAAAATAAGGAAAAGAACGAAAGAATACTTACGAAGGGTCCCCGAATGCTAATCTAGATCAATATAGTTCAGGTATGAAACAAGGTTTCAACTTAGAACACAACTAATCAGATTCTAGTGCCTTAAAACAATGAAAGGCATGGGGTATATATAGTTTTCGGTGAACCGTTGAGATCGTTTCATGGAAAACGTGCCTTAATCCCATCCGTACATGTGTTGAAATGTCATGGTGTTTAGGTGTTTAAATTCCATCCATACATGTGTTGAAATGTCATGGTGTTTAGGTGTTTAAATTCCATCCACACATGTGTTGAAATGTCATGGTGTTTAGGTGTTTAAATTCCATCCACACATGTGTTGAAATGTCATGGTGTTTAGGTGTTTAAATTCCATCCACACATGTGTTGAAATGTCATGGTGTTTAGGTGTTTAAATTCCATCCACACATGTGTTGAAATGTCATGGTGTTTAGGTGTTTAAATTCCATCCATACATGTGTTGACTAAGCATTGTTAGAATGTGTGGTTGTGAATTAAACAACGGCTAATACATCGAATCTGGTCCCGAAAGTGCAAAACTGATCCAAATGACGTGACGCATGGATTTTTCTTATGCCGAACACTAAAATAAAATGTTTTAGTGCTTACATAAATTTTTGGATGTCCGGATGTATTCAGAACGTAAGTTATGCGCGAAAATGCAAACTTGTGCACTTTTTTGACACTTTTCGTCCCTGAATGTCCCAAAAGTTTATTTTAGCACACCAAACCCCTCAAAGCCTATTTCTAAGCTATGTAAAGGATATTTAAGGTGTGTTTAACTTATGGTTATGTTCCGGAATGTTCGTTACAGTTCAAATTGACATACTTTCGCAGTTTGTCATATTTAGTCCCTGTAAGCGAATTAACTTAGTTTTGCCATACCAAAGCCTTCAAAACTTATTTCTAAGTTATGTAAAGGTTATTTAAGGTATGTTGAGTATATGTTGATGTTCCAGAGTATTTCTCGCATTAAACTGAGTACGTTTACGTACTAGTTTGCGTATAACTCTCCAGAAAGTGATGTAGAGTTTGGAATTGAACAAAAGTCAAAACATGAAAAATGTAAAACATAACAAAACAAACATTGAGATCAAATAACATTGTTTTATTGATAACAGAACTGTTCATAGTGATTACAAGCACAGTTGTTACATATGAGATACCCCCATCCTTGGGAAGGAAATACAAATATAAATACTTGAGAAGTATTATTACAAATATATTGTTTGAAAATTATTCCAAAACTTACAAATATAATTTAAGTTAAAATATTTATTATTTTAACAAGTAATTATAACTTGGAATAATATTGAAGTCATAAAAGAGACGTAACTCAAAAGCATTAATACTAAGTCAAGGCACGACTCGTCCGTCTAACAGACGTCAGTACATTGTAGGTAGTTGTGTTTGTTGAAGGAACGTGAGTTACGAGTACTGAAGACGCAAGACTGTGAGTTCATGTCCCCCTTTTCTTTAAACTGTTCTGTTTATTAACTTCGGGGGTGAAGTACATGTTTCAAATGATTACAAAATGCTTACAGACAAATACAATTGGTATGGTTAGCTAAGGAAAGTACAGTAGATCGTGTGAATGGGTAGGCGCATACTTAAGGCCATTAATCCTCATAGTAGGACTGAGGGACAGGAGTAATAGATCTATTCGGGTGTAGCGAGCCCCACCCATGAGACTGCTGAGTGGACCATGAGGTGACTATGTCTTACAGCCGGAAGCCCGGTACAAAGTCTGCTAGGTTTGAGTCTTCCTGCACCATGTCACGTATATTAATGTATTAGCTACACATTAATTGATCTGTTTCCTTGTTGCTTTCATACCGGGACTTATAAACTTACATACATACTTACAACGATTTCAAAGTTTTATACATATACACAAACGAACACCTGAACTCGCTCAACTTTTGTTGATGTTTTCAAACTACATGTATTTCAGGGAATTAGTAAATGGATCTGGTGGGCGTTGGAAGTTTTATGCTGCGATAGGAATAAAGATGTCATCCATGGTCTTTGGGTTTGGTCAGTGTGTCTTATTCCTGGATGAGACACTCCTTTCAAACCTTGGTTATTTTAATATCTTTTGACGAGTCCTTAATGAACTCATAAATAATTTGTATGGTTTGTAAAACTTGAATTTGAAGTCTACGTTTTAAAACAATGTTGTTATGTTTTAAACTTATATAATGGATGACGGATCTATGGTTTTATCATTTAGTTGATGTTATGATTGAATGCAATGGTATTAAGAAAGTCACACCATGATCATGCTTCCGCAAAAGTCAGGGTGTGACAGCTTGGTATCAGAGCTTCGATTGTAGCGAACTAGGATTCTTTCTCGAGTCTAGACTACGATCTTTAGGTCTCTCACAAAAAAGTTTTCATAACATACTTTCATTGCATACACGAAACGCCCAGATCCAGGAAAAACAAACATTTTTACAAATAAAAGACACGAAACACATTTCAAAGTTAATGTTTATAATTCAGTCTGAGAGACTGGGTAGTTCAGTCTGAGAGACTGGGTAGTTAGTCTGAGAGACTAGTTGGGACAGTTTGAGAAACTGGGGAGTTCAGTCTGAGAGACTAGGTGTTTCAGTCTGAGAAACTGGGTGTTTCAGTCTGAGAGACTAGGTGTTTAGTCTGGGAGGCTAGGTAGTTTAGTCTGGGAGACTGGGTGTTTCAGTCTGAGAGACTGGGTGTTTAGTCTGGAGGCTAGGTAGTTTAGTCTGGGAGACTGGGTGTTTCAGTCTGAGAGAATGGGTGTTTAGTCTGGGAAGCTAGGTAGTTTAGTCTGGGAGACTGGGTGTTTTGTCTGGGAGACTGGTTGGTTTAGTCTGGGAGAGTAGGTTGGTTAGTCTGGGAGACTAGGAAGGATAGAAAGTTTCATGAAGAATAATGTGAATACATGATTACATGATGAATTGTCTTTGCTTGCAATACACTAAGTGTTGGTAATTATTATGGATGTACATGCTATGATTATTATGTACCGGCACACATGTCACCTTCTTTAGAAAGCGAGTTATCAGACATTGATAACCCTATGGCCACCGCCACAGATAGTGAGATTGCACTTGCGCCGGAGATATTTACGTCAGACACTGAGAGTGATCCTGATATGCTGACCAAGGACGAGGACGACTTCCAACAGTCCGCGCTACCAGATTTTGGTGATGATTTACTCTTGCTGATGGTTTCTCTGACAAGAATCCTTTTGTCACTCTTGTTTCAATCCATGACCACCTCATCACTGGTCATCCCGATAGTGAGCACACCATGGCCCCAATCCTTGATGATGCGCCTCCTGTGGACATTCCTTCCGAAGGTAGGCTACTCGACGAGTAGTTGATGATGACGTTGACATGTTTATTGATGGTCCTCCTAATAACGCACATGATGATGGAAAGTTAGACGAGAACGTTGTTACTAATTTCACTTCTTGAGACCCCTGTTATCAAGCTATCCTCTGATCCTAGTATACACTCGATTTCAGACTCCTTTGAGTCTGCGACATTTTCAGCTTTACAGACGGTCAGGTTACCGCTTTTTGCTACTGACTCGGACGACGACACCGCTATGACTGTTGCACTATCACCTGCTCGAAATCCCACACCTTCACACGACCTAGAGCCTGCTCCTGAGACAGCTCCAGTTTCTTTTGGGTCAGCTTGATGTTGCACCTGCTGGTCTTACGCCCTTGCTTGATCATGACCCTATTTCTTTTGGTTTACCAGACATTGCACCCCTAATACCTAACCCAATACCTGCACCTGATGATCTTATCTTTTGCTGAGACATTTATCCCTGCACCTGCACCCGCTGATGTTGCTCCTCTTCCCCTATGGAGACCGACGTCCATTACACCGACATATCTATCGCTTTCTTTTAGGACATACCTGCACCCCAGGAAGGTACTCCAGGTCAGCACCCGCGTGACAATCCTTTTGCTATAGTAGCATTTTCCCCGACCTCACAGGCTACACCGTTTGCTCCTTTCATTAGTTCACCCCTGGACGAGCCATTCTGATGGTTCCTACCATGCACTATGCTGATTTCAGACCCCCACCATCCCTTACATTATGGAGGCTACACACGAGATGAGTTGCTCCTGTCATACCAACTACAGTTTGAGGTTTTGAGCCGCAGAGCCTTGAAGCTTGAGCTAACACCATGTCCTCCACCCTAACTCTGCCAATATACTTTGATCCTCCACATTCATCAAAGATTCCTTTTTGCATGCTCGCCTGCTGCTATTACACCTTTTTCTGAGTTTTGATGCTCGTTTCTTTACTATCAAGCTGTAGATCAGATAATTACTTCGATGTATATACAAGCCCGAGGAGGAGCTCGCTCATGTTAGCAGTTTGCTTTTTTTTCCTCCTCCACCTCAGTCACCAGTATAGTTGGTTTCTGGTTTTATGCGGATTGCATTACTTTTGCGTAAAAACACTACTAATAAGCCGAGATTGGGGAGACTTTTTGGAAGACTACTTTTGACCATGTGATTATGATACAATGATAGACTTGTTGGGCAAGGGTAGGGTGACCCTGTGTCCCATTTGATATACTTTGTAGACAATGTGATTGTGAACGGAAAATAATGAAAGCCCAATCGTCATATTCCCCATTAAACATGTAACAATACTTTGTGGTCAATGACTAATGAAAACTCAGTCGCCATGCCCTCACTAAGCACGTTGTTAACCTGAATGTGTGTGCTATAATTGTGATGCTACGTGCTTGCTTGTTATGATCTCGTCAACAAGTTGTACTATAACGGTGACGTTATATGATTGCTTATATATGTAAATACACCTTCTAGGTCTTATTCGTTAGGTAGAGGCTTGTGTGCTCGTGTGCTTAATAAGACCTGACCTAACCGATCTTCTTCTAGGAAGATGTCGATTCAAAGGAACACCGATACCAATAACCCTTTGCTGACGACAGAGGCGGAATTACAAGAGCGCATCTCACAGGTCATCGCACAACACGAGGCTCTTCGCTTCGAATGTAGCAGTGGTACCTCGGGAAATAACCCACCCAACAACACCTACAAGCAGTTTTTGAGCTGCAAGCCCCGGGATTTTGACGGTACTGGGGGTGCCATAGCTTTCGTGCGTTGGGTTGAGAAGACATATTATGTTTTGCGATTAAGTAAATATGCCCCCGAACATCAGGTCGCGTACATAGCTGGACTATCTCTAGATAGGGCTCTGTCATGGTGGATGTCACACCCCCACCACGTGACACAACGAAACATGGCGGAAACATCGGGGAGTGTTGTAACAGAATTAATTGTTTCAAATCCATGGCAATTTAAGTTTCGTTTTATTAATCAAACATGAGAGTTTACATTGTTTTAAACAAGAACCAAAGAGTACATAACATAAATTAACTAGTTCTTGTCTCGTTTTAAGTCACTAAGGCACAGGTCCGCCTAAGTATGTCTTGATAAGTCCTATGCATCTTCTCCTGAAAACACATGTGAAAATAGGTACGTCAGCATAAAAATGCCTGTGAGATACATAGGTTTTGTGAAAAGAGAATTCATGACTTATGTTTGAGAAAATGTTTAGTCATGAACCTTGTAATTTGCTTTGTCTTGTAAATCATTTGAAAAACGATAAGATCAGATGATATGTATAAATAAGAAAATAATGTATGGATAAATGAATGACCATGTAAAATGAGTTTGTATAAGATAAGTTGTTTGTAAATCAATGTCTTGTGAAAAGTATGTTATTTGTATAAAATATTATATGTCTCAAATTGAAATGATTCAAATAACGCTACAATATGTGATATCATACAAACACTTATATATAGGAAGTACCAGCGGCGTATCCACCATGCTTGTATCATATTACACACGCCTCGTTACTTAAATCACTTACTCAAACCAAACCACCAAAGTAAAATGTTTAACAATTGTAGAAATGTTTATGTATAGTCCAATGTCTATTGTCAAATGTAAATCATGTCAACAGATACAAAAGGTTCACACGGTTCAACAGTTACAAACAATTCATATAATCAAATGGTTACGACGGTTCACATAGTCAAATGGTTACAACGGTTCAAAATGTAATATAATGTGTTCATATGCTGGATGAGCGTATGCAACAGAAATGCAATGTAGAACAATGTACTAAGTATGCACACAATGGACATACATAGCATGAAATGTAATGTAAAACAATGTACTAAGTATGCACACAATGGACATACATAGCATGAAATGTAATGTAAACACAATGTACTAAGTATGCACACAATGGACATACATAGCATGAACACAATGAAATCATTTACTATAAATGTACTAATGAACATAGCAAGTATATGATGTGAAAGCAGGAAAGCACGAAAATAACAAGTAGGCACATGTGTTTCACCCCAAAACAGTTTGGAAAACAGTAAAAGAGGGGTCTATGTACTCACTTGAGATTGCTCAGAAGTCCGAAGATAACCACCAAGCAATGCTAGAGATCACGGAATCAAACGACACCTAATATAGGTAACTATGTTAATAAACAGGACCTATATCGGAGGATCGGATAGAATGAGGGCTCGTAAACCAAATGAGTATGGGAAGTCAGGTAGTATGGTTTAACAAAGCCTACATACTAAATGAAACCTAACCTAAGTGCTTTCGACCCATTACGACCCGTTTCGGTAGCTTATGCTACTTTAACGCGTCGTTCGCGTGAAACGCGTTCGGACCGCCTAACTAGTCCTATGACAAGTAGGATATGCCTTAACATGCCTAATATTGTCGCCAAATCAGTTTAGATGTCAAAAGTTATGTCACATATGTTTATAATGAATTTTGGCATCAAAGGGGTATTTTGGTAATTTACCTAAGGCATATAAACTACCTATCATACAACTACTTAAACGTCGTGACCATAAGGTATAACCTCAGAAGGTTATGCCCTATATACTATGGTCACTTAATGTGTTTGGTCGGATCCTAATGATCGACCAAATGGGTCGGGTTCGAAGGTATAAGCGATTTATTAGATCGCTTACCCTTACGACCCTAGACAACGTGGTAATCAGTAGGCATAGTCACGAGCGACTATAACCATCGTGATTACAATCACGTTGCGAAGTTCAAACGAACTTCGCATTAACCATAAACTGGTCAATGCAGAAAGTCAAACAAAGTTTGACTTTCGGACTCGAAAAGCAATAAAAGAACGAAGGAATACTTACGAAGGGTCCCCGAATGCTAATCTTGATTCAAGTAGCTCAGGTATGAAACAAAGGTTTCAACTTAGAGCTTCTCAAATCAGATTCTAGTGAGTTTGAAGCAAATGGGGGTGGGGTATTTATAGTATTCGGAGAGCCGTTAAGACTGTTTCTTGAATAACGTGATCGAATCTCGTGCGTACACTTGTTGGAATGTTGTGGTGACTAAAAATGGCCCATCATGAACTGAAATGGCAAGTGTGGGTGTGTGGTTGGGAGTTTAACAGCTGTAATCTGCTGACTAATTGATCTTATCTGATCTGGGAGTCTGACGCGGGCCGCGTAAAGTATCACCCTGGGTTTACGCGGGCCGCCTGAAGTCCTTATCAGAATCCAAGTTTAAAAAATGATAGTTTTGGTCCCTGTTGGTGTTAAAGGCCATTTCCGACATGTTTAAGGCCCGTTAAGCCAACGTTAAGGCCCTAAAATGATGCCTAAACATTGTGGACATGAAAAATGCTCAAAAATATGTCGGATGTCAGTTTGTTTGGTCGTACGATCGCGATGTTCGCTTAATTACGACGGAATTCGAATAAGCGCGAAAAACGATCCAAATGACGCGACGAATGGATTTTTCTTATGCCAAACACTAAAATAAAATATTTTATTGCTTAGATAAATTTTTGGATGTCCGGATATATTCAGAACGTAAGTTATGCGCGAAAATGCAAACATGTGCACTTTTTGACGCTTTTAGTCCCTGAATGACCCAAAAGTTTATTTTAGCACACCGAACCCCTCAAAGCCTATTTCTAAGCTATATAAAGGATTTTTAAGGTTTGTTTAACTTATGGTCATGTTCCGGAATGTTCGTTACAGTTCAAATTGGCATACTTTCGCAGTTTGTCATGTTTAGTCCCTGTAAGCGATTTAACTTGATTTTGCCATACCCAAGCCTTCAAAACTTATTTCTAAGTTATGTAAAGGTTATTTAAGGTATGTTAAGCCTATTTCACTATTCCAAAGTGTTCGTTGCATTAAACTGGTTATATTTACGCATCAGTGCGCGTATAACCTTCTAGAAAGCGATTTAGAGCTTGAAATCGAACAAGAGTTGATATGTGCGAACGATACACATATTTATACAGATCCCAAGTATGAAATACAATATTTCATTGGCTTGGAATTTGTTTGATGGTCGCAGTGACGCAGGTGTCACAGTCTCCCCTACTTTAGGAAATTTCGTCCCGAAATTTATTCGTAGGAGTCTACTTGTGACTTTGTGTCAAATAACCACCAGAGATATGTAAGGCATAATCCTGTCATTTCCTTAACGGACATTCTTCAGAACGAAAATGAACAGACGGAGTCATTTTCCTCAACGAGTATTCTTCAGAAGCGGAAATGAATGAATAAACAAACGGGGATTCATTTCCTCAACGGACAATCTTCAGAACCGTAAAATGAACTTACGGAGTCATTTTCAACGGGTGCTTCATCAGAAATGGAAATGAAAAGGATAATCAAACGGATATTCATTTCCTCAACGGACAATCTTCAGAAACGAAAATGAACAAACGGAGTCATTTTCAACGGGTGCTTCATCAGAAATGGAAATGAAAAGGATAATCAAACGGATATTCATTTCCTCAACGGACAATCTTCAGAAACGAAAATGAACAAACGGAGTCATTTTCAACGGGTGCTTCCTCAGAAATGGAAATGAAAAGGATAATCAAACGGATATTCATTTCCTCAACGGACAAATCTTCAGAAACGAAAATGAACAAACGGAGTCATTTTCAACGGGTGCTTCCTCTGAAACAGAAATGAATAGAGTTAACTTCTAGGCACATGACAAAGCTCGCTGTGGTTTCTGTGCACTAAATTCCATAATTATGTATGCATCCATAATTACGTAATTCCTTGCACTGTCTGCACAGTTTGGTTTGTAATGTTTTAGGGGAAGAAAATCAAACCTGTGATGAGGGTGACTAGACTACCATAGGGTCCTTTTAATTAGATCGACTGATGATCTTTTTAATTAGGCCACCAAGGAGTCCTTTCAGCTATATCATCACATGATATTCCTAGCCAGATTTTTGGATCAATCTGTTTAACTAGACCACTCAAGGGGTCTAATTATGGAGTAGTACTTTATAATCCGAGGGAATTAACTACAACGTAGAAGTCCATTAAGGATTTTAGATAACAAAAACTTGGATTACACCAAAAACATAAAAGGGAATACATAAGCACATAATCACATAGTTGCTTAACTCAGTTATTAATTTGTTATTAACTTGTTATCGATTGAATATGGATATTCGAGGTACACCAGGAAACCAGTTGCTGGACTTCAATGTCCTCTGGGATCTATCTGAAAAGATAGGATGATCTCCCAAAAATTCGATTTTGTTTTCAAAGAAACGTAATATTCGAATTAAGGAACACAACAATTTTAGGATTTACAGAAATATCCTTAGGTACCCTTATTAAGGATTTATAGTGGTACTTTGGGTATTCGTCCCATGTTGTAACTTGCTCCTTGTACTTCGTTTCCTTAGAATAAATGGGTACTTAGGAATTTCGTGGAAGACGCAAGAGATCATAGAATGGGAAAATTTTGGGGGTAGTTTGTTCTTCAAGGAATACGGTTCCTTGATTGTCGGTATTGTAAGGGATATGTTGTTTATACATGCAACCACATAAATACATTGCAATGTAAATAAAAGATTTATTTATAAACAATGATAACAACTGTTTCTTGGACCTTGACAACAAAAGAAAATAATACATAAGACGTGATTATTTCTAAACGATGTTGTCTTCTAGTCAGTCAGATGCTCATCCTTGTGCTAGATTTGCATTAGCAAGCTTTGGGCAATTTCTTTGGAAATGACCCATCTCGCCACAGTTGAAGCAAGAACCTGGTAGAAAACGACCTTGAGCAGGATTGTTGCCAGCTTGGTTTGGTGCAGCTGCAGCTGGGCAGACTCTTGCTGTATGGCCTATAAGTCCACAAGTTTGGCATTTGCGGCACTTTACATTGGCATGATCATGGAGGCTACATTGGTTGCACAAGGGTGCAGTTCCATTGTATGGCTTCCTAGCAGGGGGTTGAGCTGGTTGGTTGGGGACGGCTTGATCATCGTGAGTAACCATGGCGAAGTTCTGAGAAGCCTTTTGCTTCTTTGACTTCTTAGGAGATCCAGTCTGTTCATCCATGGTCTTTGATTCCTCGATTGGTTTCGATTCCTCGACCGGTTTCTTGTCACCTTTCCTGAAAAGTTTACCTTTCCTAATCTTTGATTCAGTCAAGGTTGTAGATAGCTCAATGGCCTGTCTAACTGTAGTAGGGTTGCTACCAGTCACAATGTCTTGTATTGAGTCAGGGAGGCCATCAATGTACTTTTCGATTGCCTTATCCAAAGGCGTGACCATGTTTGGGCATAACAGACTTAACTCCTCATAACGGTCCGTGTAGGCTCGATGCTCACCGCTATCTTGCGTAAGATCGTCAAATTCCCTTTCCAAGGCCCTGATCTCGTGACGAGGACAGAATTCCTTCATTATAAGGCCCTAAGTTCAGCCCATGTCTGTGCTAGAGCAACTTCTGCACCACGATCTCTCATAACCCCGTTCCACCACGTAAGGGCCCTCTTCTGGAACACACTCGAAGAAAACTCGACCTTGCGATTGTCAGGACACTGCACGTGGCGAAAAGTATTCTCAATGCTCTCGAACCATTGAAGAAGCCCAGTTGCTCCCTCAGAACCACTAAACTTGAGTGGTTTAGCCGAGTTAAAGCTCTTGAAATTGCATGGACCATTGTTGTTGTTGTTAGCTTGGTTCCATTGAGCAAAGAGGTTTGGGAATTGAGCCGCCATTTGCTGTGCAATGATTTCTGCCAGTTTGGCAGTCGCTATCTGGTTTTCGCATCGAGGAGGCATTCTAAAAGAGAAACAAGAAAGAAAAAAATGAAATGGCATTGGCTAAGAATAGGATGTTACAATTACCGACCATAATCATGGTTGATGGTCATTTGTTTGAACCACGAAGCAAACAAACAACACAAAGGCTGAATCAAAGCAAATAGATCCTCATAGTGTATCGCGAAGACATGCTTGCCTATAAGTGGACACTCACCCCAAGAGTTCCCAGGTAAGAGTGACTGGTCCGATTATGTGGATTTGTACGAACACTCTAGCCTTAGACAGAAAAATCAGGGTACAGGCATTCACTCTTCCAGTTTGCACGTGTTCACACTATTTAGGACCCAAAACTTTGACAAGATTTTTAAAACTCAAAAAGGGGTTCAAAACCTTATAACAGAGGGTTCAAAACCTTACGATAGAGGGTTCAAAACCTAGTAATCATTCATCCTAGTACAGATGATTAGTTTTCAAAGCGGTTTTGAAATTTATGTTCTTGTTGTGGTCGTCGCCTAAGGATAGGTGACGGTATTGTTTTATGACTAAACGCAAGTAGACTCGCGTTAGGGTCCTAGGAAGGTTATAGACTTGGTCAAAGCATTACTAATAACCTAATTCCCTATAACCATTGGCTCTGATACCAACTTTTCTGTCACACCCCGACCACGTGAGACAACGAAACGTGGGAAACATCGGGGAGTGTTGTAACAGAATTAATTGTTTCAAATCCATGGCAATTTAAGTTTCATTTTATTAATCAAACATGAGAGTTTACATTGTTTTAAACAAGAACCAAAGAGTACATAACATAAATTAACTAGTTCTTGTCTCGTTTTAAGTCACTAAGGCACAGGTCCGCCTAAGTATGTCTTGATAAGTCCTATGCATCTTCTCCTGAAAACACATGTGAAAATAGGTACGTCAGCATAAAAATGCCTGTGAGATACATAGGTTTTGTGAAAAGAGAATTCATGACTTATGTTTGAGAAAATGTTTAGTCATGAACCTTGTAATTTGCTTTGTCTTGTAAATCATTTGAAAAACGATAAGATCAAATGATATGTATAAATAAGAAAATAATGTATGGTTAAATGAATGACCATGTAAAATGAGTTTGTATAAGATAAGTTGTTTGTAAATCAATGTCTTGTGAAAAGTATGTTATTTGTATAAAATGTTATATGTCTCAAATTGAAATGATTCAAATAACGCTACAATATGTGATATCATACAAACACTTATATATAGGAAGTACCAGCGGCGTATCCACCATGCTTGTATCATATTACACACGCCTCGTTACTTAAATCACTTACTCAAACCAAACCACCAAAGTAAAATGTTTAACAATTGTAGAAATGTTTATGTATAGTCTAATGTCTATTGTCAAATGTAAATCATGTCAACAGATACAAAAGGTTCACATGGTTCAACAGTTACAAACAGTTCATATAATCAAATGGTTACGACGGTTCACATAGTCAAATGGTTACAATGGTTCAAAATGTAATATAATGTGTTCATATGCTGGATGAGCGTATGCAACAGAAATGAAATGTAGAACAATGTACTAAGTATGCACACAATGGACATACATAGCATGAAATGTAATGTAAAACAATGTACTAAGTATGCACACAATGGACATACATAGCATGAAATTTAATGTAAAACAATGTACTAAGTATGCACACAATGGACATACATAGCATGAACACAATGAAATCATGTACTATAAATGTACTAATGAACATAGCAAGTATATGATGTGAAAGCAGGAAAGCACGAAAATAACAAGTAGGCACATGTGTTTCACCCCAAAACAGTTTGGAAAATAGTAAAAGAGGGGTCTATGTACTCACTTGAGATTGCTCAGAAGTCCTAAGATAACCAACAAGCAATGCTAGAGATCACGGAACCAAACGACACCTAATATAGGTAACTATGATAATAAACCGGACCTATATTGGAGGATCGGATAGAATGAGGGCTCGTAAACCAAATGAGTATGGGAACTCAGGTAGTATGGTTTAACAAAGCCTACATACTAAATGAAACCTAACCTAAGTGCTTTCGACCCATTACGACCCGTTTCGGTAGCTTATGCTACTTTAACGCGTCGTTCGCGTGAAACCCGTTCGGACCGCCTAACTAGTCCTATGACAAGTAGGATATGCCTTAACATGCCTAATATTGTCGCCAAATAAGTTTAGATGTCAAAAGTTATGTCACATATGTTTATAATGAATTTTGGCATCAAAGGGGTATTTTGGTAATTTACCTAAGGCATATAAACTACCTATCATACAACTACTTAAACGTCGTGACCATAAGGTATAACCTCAGAAGGTTATGCCCTATATACTCTGGTCACTTAATGTGTTTGGTCGGATCCTAATGATCGACCAAATGGGTCGGGTTCGAAGGTATAAGCGATTTATTAGATCGCTTACCCTTACGACCCTAGACAACGTGGTAATCAGTAGGCATAGTCACGAGGGACTATAACCATCGTGATTACAATCACGTTGCGAAGTTCAAACGAACTTCGCATTGACCATAAATTGGTCAATGCAGAAAGTCAAACAAAGTTTGACTTTCGGACTCGAAAAGCAATAAAAGAACGAAGGAATACTTACGAAGGGTCCCCGAATGCTAATCTTGATTCAAGTAGCTCAGGTATGAAACAAAGGTTTCAACTTAGAGCTTCTCAAATCAGATTCTAGTGAGTTTGAAGCAAATGGGGGTGGGGTATTTATAGTATTCGGAGAGCCGTTAAGATCGTTTCTTGAATAACGTGATCGAATCTCGTGCGTGCACTTGTTGGAATGTTGTGGTGACTAAAAATGGCCCATCATGAACTGAAATGGCAAGTGTGGGTGTGTGGTTGGGAGTTTAACAGCTGTAATCTGCTGACTAATTGATCTTATCTGATCTGGGAGTCTGACGCGGGCCGTGTAAAGTATCACCCTGGGTTTACGCGGGCCGCCTGAAGTCCTGATCAGAATCCAAGTTTCAAAAATGACAGTTTTGGTCCCTATTGGTGTTAAAGGCCATTTCCGACATGTTTAAGGCCCGTTAAGCCAACGTTAAGGCCCTAAAATGATGCCTAAACATTGTGGACATGAAACATGCTCAAAAATATGTCGGATGTCAGTTCGTTTGGTCGTACGATCGCGATGTTCGCTTAATTACGACGGAATGTGCATAAGCGCGAAAAACGATCCAAATGACGCGACGAATGGATTTTTCTTATGCCAAACACTAAAATAAAATATTTTAGTGCTTAGATAAATTTTTGGATGTCCGGATATATTCAGAACGTAAGTTATGCGCGAAAATGCAAACTTGTGCACTTTTTGACGCTTTTAGTCCCTGAATGACCCAAAAGTTTATTTTAGCACACCGAACCCCTCAAAGCCTATTTCTAAGCTATATAAAGGATATTTAAGGTGTGTTTAACTTATGGTCATGTTCCAGAATATTCGTTACAGTTCAAATTGGCATACTTTCGCAGTTTGTCAAGTTTAGTCCCTGTAAGCGATTTAACTTGATTTTGCCATACCCAAGCCTTCAAAACTTATTTCTAAGTTATGTAAAGGTTATTTAAGGTATTTTAAGCCTATTTCACTATTCTGAAGTGTTCGTTGCATTAAACTGGTTATATTTACGCATCAGCGCGCGTATAACCTTCTAGAAAGCGATTTAGAGCTTGAAATCGAACAAGAGTTGATATGTGCAAAAGATACACATATTCATATAGATCCCAAGTATCAAATACAATATTTCATTGGCTTGTTATTTGTTTGATGGTCGCAGTGACGCAGGTGTCACAGTGGAACCTTCAGGTTCAGACGATGGGCGAGACTGCTGCGTATGCTTTGACATGGGACGAACTGAAAGAGCTGATGCGTAAGAGATATTGCTCGAGGGTAGAAGTCCAGAAGTTGGAGACTGAACTGTGGAACTTGAAAATGGAAGGTTCAAAGATAGCTGAGTATGTACAGAGATTTCACGACTTATCACAAGTTGCTTGGCGTCTGGTGGAACCAGAGTTTAAGAGGATCGAACGCTTCATTGGGGGATTGGCACCTCAGATTCTAAGCCTGGTGACAACATCTAAACCTCCAACGATCACTGATGCTATCGAATTAAGTGTGGCGCTCACTGAAGAAGCGGTTAGACTAGGAAAATTTTCCACTTCGGAAGAGAAAAAGGAGACACCTGTAGAGCCATCTGGAGATAACAAGAGAAAATTTGCAAACTTCAAGAAGGGTACTCGTGCGAATAGCAAGAACAGGGCAAAAAAGGGGAAAGAGTACATGGGCATCCTACCTAACTGCGACAATTGTCGACGTTATCATATCGGGCGATGCAGATATGGAAAATGTGAAAACTGTGGCAAATTGGGGCATGTCGAGGAGACTTGTAGGCAAGGCACTGAACGTGGAAATGGAATCCAAGATGGTAGCGAGAATCACAGAGGAAACAACGACAGCGACAACTATCAAGGAAGGACGAGTGACAAACAAAAACGTGCTCAAAGTTGTTTTAACTGTGGAAGCAAAAAGCATTTCAGAAAATATTTCCCTAAAAACAAGGATGAAAGCTCAACACCGGAGCTAGGGAGACACACCAGGAATCCAAGCGTGGATATCGGTACGTCCCATATTAGTCAACGTTATGCATCTGTGCTGCTAGATACTGTTGCAAATTTTAAGCTTCGCATCTCTAGAGTTTGAAAGTATACTTGGTTTAGTAGCAAATAACTTAGATATTCCGCACTCGATAAAACTAGCTAATGGGAAGCTTCGACATTGTAATTGGGATGGATTGGTTGTCGAGCGATCGAGCGGAGATTGGTATCCGCATCCTGCCGGCAAACGAAGAAACGATCGTGACTCATGAAGCAGGATACGCCTCTACAAATTACTAATTGCTTGAAGGCACGAAAGTTTTTGCGTAAAGGATGTGTTGTTTCCTTGGCTCATGTCGTGCACAAGTGGGCCGAAGAACCAAAACTCAAAGATATCCCTGTGATAAGGGAATATCCTGAAGTCTACCACGAAGACTTGCCAGGATTATCTCCTCAACGGCAAGTCGAATTTCGCATCGATTTGATTTCAGGCGCCGCGCCTGATGTCAATGCACCTTAGCGACTTACACCTTCAGAAATGCAAGGATTCTCAGTGTGGCTTCAGTAGTTAATAGAGAAGGAAGTTAACATACCAAGTTTCCCGTTTTGGGTAACCCCAGTCCTGCTCGTCAAGGAGAAGGACGATGATTTTCAAATGAGCATCAACTACCAGAAGTCGAACGAGCTAACCAACAAGAGTCGGTAACTCTTGCTGAGGATTAATGAATTATTTATTTAACTAACTGTGAGGATCCAACTACTATTTCACGACTGATCGATGATCGAGTGTCATTAGCTGTGAATTCAGGAAGAAGGTATACCGGGGAAATTGTGGGACAATAAATTGTTTTAAATGTACACAAAAATGGTGTTTCCTACACGATGCACATAACAGTTTTACGCAGAATACGAAACTTTGAGAATCTAGAAAACATGTACTTAGGACCTTTGGGGAACCCAGGTCCTAACTCGTAAAGGTTGTTGCTTAGGAACCTCACCTGTTAACTTAAGCAAACCCCATTATCCTGACAAATATGCTATTCCAGTTAACCAAACAGTAAGTACTCAAACTTATCTTGTTGAAATCTTCACTTTTGCTTCTAGCGAATAGATGTTTGCACCTCCACTCCCCTTAATGGTAGTTGCATCGCGTTAATTTTCTTTGCTGAGAGCGAACACACATTTGCTTCGATACTTGGTCATTTCTTCAATTTAGCAAACACTCATTGTTTCATTACTTGGAAACTTATATGTTACGCATGCACCATTTGCTACGCACACGGTTTCATTTTGAATAAACGCTTCATTGAAGTTCAAATATTATATTGCTAAAGCTAACTATTGGTTTATGATGCGAATACCTACATTATTGTAATTATTGCCTCTTTTGTTATCAAGCCAACACACTTTCTTGAGGCTTCTTTTCTTTCAAGTCACACTCATGGTTTATCTTCGTAACCATGTTGAGATTCCCTTGTTGATACATACGTTTATTGTCGGGTTACGCTGAAACCAAGTTCAATTGCTTGAACTTATCCGTTTCGTATATTCAATTTAAGACGCCATATGATGTATTGAGAGCATCATATTCGAATATTTTTGCAAAGGTTCTTTTGTTTTGAGTCGTAGTAGACTTGATCGGTCTACAACTCCACTAAATCGTTTATTGGTTTCGATACCTTGCGGTGATACTTTCACAAAAATTGAAGCTTGCGCTAATTTGGTTACACACCTCATACACAGAATTAATTTTCTATTTATTTGCTCTAAATCCGTTTTGTTTATCACAATTAAAGCAGTCCCAACACAGTTGTGTGATAAGGAAATGGTACATAGATTCATTTCATATCACGGTGTACCTCCTAACGATTCTTTCATTGTCAATCGAATGCCTTGCGGTACTTATTACTTTCTCATCTTCGATCGGAAACAGTGGTTCTTTGATGTTTCGTATTCAATTGGAAACTCTATGACATTGGGTAAATGTGACACCTGTGTCACTGCGACCATCAAACAAATACCAAACCAATGAAATATTGTATTTCATACTTTGGACATGTATAAATATGTGTATCTTTTGCACATATCAACTCTTGTTCGATTTCAAGCTCTAAATCGCTTTCTGGAAGGTTATACGCGCACTAATGCGTAAATATAACCAGGTTAATGCAACAAACACTCCGGAATAGTGACATAGGCTTAACATACCCTAAATAACCTCTACATAACTTAGAAATAAGTTTTGGAAGGTTTGGTATGGCAAAAACAAGTTAATTCGCTTACAGGGACTAAACTTGACAAACTGCGAAAGTATGCCAATTTGAACTGTAACAGACATTCCGGAACATGACCATAAGTTAAACATACCATAAATATCCTTTACATAGCTTAGAAATATGCTTTGAGGTGTTCGGTATGCTAAAATAAACTTTTGGGTCATTCAGGGACTAAAAGCGTCAAAAAGTGCACAAGTTTGATTTTTCGAGCATAACTTACGTTCTGAATACATCCGGACATCCAAAAATTTATCTAAGCACTAAAACATTTTATTTTAGTGTTTGGCATAAGAAAAAATCCATTCGTCGCGTAATTTGGATCGTTTTTCGCGCTTATGCGCATTCCGTCGTAATTAAGCGAACATCGCGATCGTACGGCCAAACGAACCAACACCCGACATATTTTAGAGCATGTTTCATGTCCAAAATGATTAGGCATCATTTTAGGGCCTTAAAGTTGGCTTTATGGGCCTTAGAAGTGTCGGGAATGGCCTTTAACACGTGCAGGGACCAAAACTGTCACTTCTGAAACTTATTTCTGATCAGACAAGGCCATGCGGCCCGCGTAAGGTTTGTGTGAATCCTTACGCGGCCCGCGTCAGGGTCCCAGAACAGATAAGATCGATTAGTCAGCTGATCACAGCTGTTTAATTCACAACCACAAGCCCACACTTGACCTTTCAGCTCATTAAGGGTCATTTTTAGTCACCACAACTTTCCAACAAATGTACGCACGAGATTCGATCACATTTTCCAAGAAACGATCCTAACGGTTCAGGAAATCCTATAAATACCCCACCCCCATTAGCTTCTAAACCCACTAGAATCTGATTTGAGGAGCTCTAAGTTGAAACCTTTGTTTCATACCTGAGCTACTTGAATCACGATTAGCATTCGGGGACCCTTCGTAAGTATTCTTTCGTTCTTTTATTGCTTTTCGAGTCCGAAATTCAAACTTTGTTTGACTTTCTGCGTTGACCAGTTTATGGTCAATGCGAAGTTCGTTTGAACTTCGCAACGTGATTGTAATCACGATGGTTATAGTCCTTTGTGACTATGCCTACTGATTACCACGTTGTCTAGGGTCGTAAGGGTAAGCGATCTGATAAATCGCTTATACCTTCTAACCCGACCCATTTGGTCGATCATTAGGATCCAATCAAACACATTAGGTGACCATAGTATATAGGGAATAACCCTCCGAGGTTATACCTTATGGTCGCTTCGTTTAAGTAGTTGTATGATAGGTAGTTTATATGCCTTAGGTAAATTACCAAAATACCCCTTTGATACCAAAATTCGTTTTAAACATATGTAACATAACTTTTGACATCTAAACTGATTTAACAACCATATTAGACATGTTAAGGCATATTTTACTTGTCATAGGACTAGTTAGGCGTTCCGAATGCGTTTTACGCGAACGACGCGTTAAAGTAGCATAAGCTACCTAAACGGGTCGTAATGGGTCACAAACACTTAGGTTAAGTTTCGTTTTAGTATGTGGGCTTTGTCAAACCATATTACACGAGTCTCCATACTCGTTTGGTTTACGAACCCTCATTCTATCCGATCCTCCGATATTAGGTCCGGTTTATTAACATAGTTACCTATATTAGGTGTCGTTTGATTCCGTGATCTCTAGCATTGCTTGGTGGTTATCTTAGAACTTCTGAGCAATCTCAAGTGAGTACATAGACCCCTCTTTTACTATTTTCCAAATGTTTTGGGGTGGAACACATGTGCCTACTTGTTACTTTCACGCTTTCCATGTTTTCACATCATATACCTGCTATGTTCGTTAGTACATTATAGTACATGATTTCATTACATTTCATGCTATGTGTGCCCATTGTGTGCGTACTTAGTACATCGTTTTACATTACATGCTATGTATGCCCATTGGGTGCGTACTTAGTACATTGTTTTACATTACACTTATGCTATGTATGTTCTTTGTTGCATACTTAGTACATTGTTATACATTACACTTTATGCTATGTATGTTCTTTGTTGCATACTTAGTACATTTGTTATTCATCACATGCTTACATTTTGGATTCACATTACATGATTTACATTAAACATGAACATTTTACTTTGGTAGTTTGGTTTGATTAAGTGATTAAATAACGAGGCGTGTGTAATATGATACAAGTATGGTGGATACGCCGCTGGTACTTCCTATATATAAGTGCTTGTATGGTATTACATATCGTAGCGTTATTTGAATCATTTAAATTTGAGACATATAACATTTTATACAAATAACATAATTTTCACAAGACATTGATTTACAAACAACTCATCTTATACAAACTCATTTTACATGGTTATTCATTTAACCATACATTATTCTCTTATTTATACATATCATCTGATCTTATCGTTTTTCAAATGATTTACAAGACAAAGCAAATTACAAGGTTCATGACTAAACATTTTCTCAAACATAAGTCATGAATTCTATTTTCACAAAACCTATGTATCTCACAGCCATTTTTATGCTGACGTACCTATTTTCATATGTGTTTTCAGGAGATGATGCGTAGGACTTATCAAGACATACTTAGGCGGACCTGTGCCTTAGTGACTTAAAACGAGACAAGAACTAGTTAATTTTTGTTATATACTCTTTGTTTCTTGTTTAAAACAATGTAAACTTTCGTGTTTGATTAATAAAACAAAACTTCAATTGAAACAATTAATTCTGTTACAACACTCCCCGACGTTTCCGCCACGTTTGGTTGTTCCACGTGGTCGGGGTGTGACAGAAAAGATGGTATCAGAGCCAATGGTTATAGGGAATTAGGTTATTAGTAATGCTTTGACCTAGTCTATAACCTTCTTAGGACCCTAACGCGAGTTTACTTGCGTTTAGTCATAAAACAATACCGTCACCTATCCTTAGGCGACGACCACAACAAGAACATAAATTTCAAAACCGCTTTGAAAACTAATCATCTGTTCTAGGATGATTGAGTACTAGGTTTTGAACCCTCTATTGTAAGGTTTTGAACCCTCTATTGTATGGTTTTGAACCCCTTTGAGTTTTCAAAATCTCGTCAAGGTTTTGGGTTATAAATAGTGTGAACACGTGCAAACTGGAAGAGTGAATGCCTGTACCCTGAGTTTTCTGTCTAAGGCTAGAGTGTTCGTACAAATCCACATAATCGGACCAGTCACTCTTACCTGGGAACTCTTGGGGTGAGTGTCCACTTATAGGCGAGCATGTCTTCGCGATACACTATGAGGATCTATTTGCTTTGATTCAGCCTTTGTGTTGTTTGTTTGCTTCGTGGTTCAAACAAATGACCATCACCCATGATTTGTTCGGTAATTGTAACATCCTATTCTTACCCAATGCCATTTCATTTGTTTTCTCTCTTGTTTCCCCTTTTAGAATGCCTCCACGACGCGAAAATCCGGTATCTATTGAAGATCTGGCAGCTGTCATTACACAGCAAATAACTGCTGCAATCCCGAACATCGTTGCCCAATGTCACCAAGCTCTCAACAACAATAATGCCCCCTGCAATTTCAAGACGTTCAACTCAGCTAAGCCATCAAAGTTTTCTGGGTCTCAAGGAGCGACTGCGCTTCTGCAATGGTTCGAGAGTCTAGAGAGCACCTTCAGGCATGTTCAATGTCCAAATGAGCGAAAGGTAGATTTCGCATCTAGTGTCTTTGAGAAACGAGCTTTGACGTGGTGGAACGGTGTGGTGAGAGATAGGGGTGCCAAAGTGGCACTGGCCCAAACTTGGGAAGAACTTAGAACACTGATGATGAAGGAATTCTGTCCTCGTCATGAGATCAGGGCCATGGAAAGGGAATTCGACGATCTAAAGCAAGACAGCGGTGAACATCGAGCATACACTGATCAATATGAGGAGCTGAGCCTGTTGTGCCCTACCATGGTTACGCCTCTGGATAAGGCGATCGAAAAATACATTGATGGTCTCCCTGACTCAGTTCAGGACATTGTTACTGGTAGTAACCCCACTACGGTTAGGCAGGCCATTGAGCTAGCTGCAACCTTGACTGAATCTCAGATCAGGAAACGTAAGCTTTTCCGAAAGGGTGACAAGAAACCGGTTGAGGAATCGAAACAAATCGAGGAATCAAAGACCATGGATGAACAGACTGGATCCCCTAAGAAGTCAAAGAAGCGAAAGGCTTCTCAGAACTTCGCCATGGTTACTCACAATGATCAAGCCGTCCCCAATCAACCTGCTCAACCCCCTACTAGGAAGACATACAATGGAACTTCACCCTTGTGCAACCAATGTAACCTTCATCATCATGCTAATGTGAAGTGCCGCGAATGCCAAATTTGTGGACGTAAAGGTCATACAGCAAAGGTTTGCGTAGCAGCAGTTGCACCAAATCAAGCTGACAACAATCCTGCTCAAGCTTGCTTTCCACCAGGTTCTTGCTACAATTGTGGCGAGATGGGTCATTTCCAAAGAAATTGCCCAAAGCATGCTAATGCTAATCCAGCACAGGGATTAGCATCTGACCAACTAGAAGACAACACCCTTTAGAAATAATTACGTCTTATGTATTATTTTCTTTTGTTGTCAAGGTCCATGAAACAGTTGTTATCATTGTTTATAAATAAATCTTTTATTTACATTGCAATGTATTTATGAGGTTATATGTATAAAGAACATATCCCTTACAATACCGACAATCAAGGAATCGTATTCCTTGAAAAGCAAACTACCACCCAAATTTTTTTTCCATTTTATGACATCTTGCGTTTCCACGAAATTCCTAAGTACCCGTTTCTTCTAAGGAAAACGAAGTACAAGGCGCAAGTTACAACACTAGACGAATACCCAAAGTACCACTATAAATCCTTAATAGGGTACCTAAGGGTATTTCCGTAAATCCTAAAATTGTTGTGTCCCACAAGTCAGATATTATGATCTTTGAAAACAAAATCGAATTTCTGGGAGATCTTCCTATCTTTTCAGATAGACCCCAGAGGACATTGAAGTCCATTGACTGGTTTCCATATCCATTTTCAATCGATAACAAGTTAATAACAAATTAAACAACTTTGTGATTATGTGCTTATGTGTTTCCTTTCATGTTCTTGTGTAATCCAAGTTTTGTTATCCAAATTCTCGTAGAATCTTCCATATCTTCGTATAAGGGATTCATAGTAGGATATCCAAAGGTACTATATTAAATCCTCAATGGGCTTTTACGTAATATTAAAGACCCTTGGATTATATTGTACTATTCCATAATTAGACCACTTGAGTGGTCTAGTTAAACAGATTGATCCAAAAATCTGGTTAGGAATATCATGTGATGAGATAGCTGAAAGGACTCCTTGGTGGCCTAATTAAAAGGATCATTTGTCGATCTAATTAAAAGGACCTTATGGTAGTCTAGTCACACTTATCACAGGTTTGATTTTCCTCCCCTTCACATTACAAAACAAATTGTGCGGACTGTGCAAGGAATTGCGTAATTATGGATGCATACATAATTATGAAATTCAGTGCACAGAAACCACAGCAAGTTTGGTCGTGTGTCTAGAAATGACTCGTTCCGTTCATTTTCATTTCTGAAGAAATTGTGGAAAATGACTCATTCTGTTCATTTTCGTTTCTGAAGAAATCGTGGAAGATGACTCGTTCCGTTCATTTTCATTCCTGAAGAAGTTGTGGAAAATGACTCGTTCCGTTCATTTTCATTTCTGAAGAAATTGTGGAAAATGACTCATTCTGTTCATTTTCGTTTCTGAAGAAATCGTGGAAGATGACTCGTTCCGTTCATTTTCATTTCTGAAGAGGTTGTGGAAAATGACTCGTTCCGTTCATTTTCGTTTCTGAAGAGGTTGTGGAAAATGACTCGTTCCGTTCATTTTCGTTTCTGAAGAGGTTGTGGAAAATGACTCGTTCTGTTCATTTTCGTTTCTGAAGAGGTTGTGGAAAATGACTCGTTCCGTTCATTTTCGTTTCTGAAGAGGTTGTGGAAAATGACTCTTCCGTTCTTTTTCATTTCTGAAGAATGCCTGTTGAAAATAACTCCGTTCATTTTTCATTTCTGAAAAATGTCCGTTAAAGAGAAATAACAGGATCATGCCTTGCTTATCTTTGATTATTACTTAACACTAAGCCACAGATAGACTCCTATGAATTAATTTCGGGATGAAATTTCCTAAAGTAGGGAAGACTGTGACACCTGTGTCACTGCGACCATCAAACAAATACCAAACCAATGAAATATTGTATTTCATACTTTGGACTTGTATAAATATGTGTATCTTTTGCACATATCAACTCTTGTTCGATTTCAAGCTCTAAATCGCTTTCTGGAAGGTTATACGCGCACTAAGGCGTAAATATAACCAGGTTAATGCAACAAACACTCCAGAATAGTGACATAGGCTTAACATACCCTAAATAACCTCTACATAACTTAGAAATAAGTTTTGGAAGGTTTGGTATGGCAAAAACAAGTTAATTCGCTTACAGGGACTAAACTTGACAAACTGCGAAAGTATGCCAATTTGAACTGTAACAGACATTCCGGAACATGACCATAAGTTAAACATACCATAAATATCCTTTACATAGCTTAGAAATAGGCTTTGAGGTGTTCGGTATGCTAAAATAAACTTTTGGGTCATTCAGGGACTAAAAGCGTCAAAAAGTGCACAAGTTTGCATTTTCGCGCATAACTTACGTTCTGAATACATCCGGACATCCAAAAATTTATCTAAGCACTAAAACATTTTATTTTAGTGTTTGGCATAAGAAAAAATCCATTCGTCGCATCATTTGGATCGTTTTTCGCGCTTATGCGCATTCCGTCGTAATTAAGCGAACATCGCGATCGTACGGCCAAACGAACCAACACCCGACATATTTTTGAGCATGTTTCATGTCCACAATGATTAGGCATCATTTTAGGGCCTTAAAGTTGGCTTTACGGGCTTTAGAAGTGTCGGGAATGGCCTTTAACACGTGCAGGGACCAAAACTGTCATTTCTGAAACTTATTTCTGATCAGACAAGGCCATGCGGCCCGCGTAAGGTTTGTGTGCATCCTTACGCGGCCCGCGTCAGGGTTCCAGAACAGATAAGATCGATTAGTCAGCTGATCACAGCTGTTTAATTCACAACCACAAGCCCACACTTGACCTTTCAGCTCATTAAGGGTCATTTTTAGTCACCACAACTTTCTAACAAATGTATGCACGAGATTCGATCACATTTTCCAAGAAACGATCCTAACGGTTCGGGAAATCCTATAAATACCCCACCCCCATTTGCTTCTAAACCCACTAGAATCTGATTTGAGGAGCTCTAAGTTGAAACCTTTGTTTCATACCTGAGCTACTTGAATCACGATTAGCATTCGGGGACCCTTCGTAAGTATTCTTTCGTTCTTTTATTGCTTTTCGAGTCCGAAAGTCAAACTTTGTTTGACTTTCTGCGTTGACCAGTTTATGGTCAATGCGAAGTTCGTTTGAACTTCGCAACGTGATTGTAATCACGATGGTTATAGTCCTTTGTGACTATGCCTACTGATTACCACGTTGTCTAGGGTCGTAAGGGTAAGCGATCTGATAAATCGCTTATACCTTCGAACCCGACCCATTTGGTCGATCATTAGGATCCGACCAAACACATTAGGTGACCATAGTATATAGGGAATAACCCTCCGAGGTTATACCTTATGGTCGCTTCGTTTAAGTAGTTGTATGATAGGTAGTTTATATGCCTTAGGAAAATTACCAAAATACCCTTTTGATGCCAAAATTCGTTTTAAACATATGTAACATAACTTTTGACATCTAAACTGATTTAACAACCATATTAGACATGTTAAGGCATATTTTACTTGTCATAGGACTAGTTAGGCGTTCCGAATGCGTTTTACGCGAACGACGCGTTAAAGTAGCATAAGCTACCTAAACGGGTCGTAATGGGTCACAAACACTTAGGTTAAATTTCGTTTTAGTATGTGGGCTTTGTCAAACCATATTACACGAGTCTCCATACTCGTTTGGTTTACGAACCCTCATTCTATCCGATCCTCCGATATTAGGTCCGGTTTATTAACATAGTTACCTATATTAGGTGCCGTTTGATTCCGTGATCTCTAGCATTGCTTGGTGGTTATCTTAGGACTTCTGAGCAATCTCAAGTGAGTATATAGACCCCTCTTTTACTGTTTTCCAAACGTTTTGGGGTGGAACACATGTGCCTACTTGTTACTTTCATGCTTTCCATGTTTTCACATCATATACCTGCTATGTTCGTTAGTACATTATAGTACATGATTTCATTACATTTCATGCTATGTATGCCCATTGTGTGCGTACTTAGTACATCGTTTTACATTACATGCTATGTATGCCCATTGGGTGCGTACTTAGTACATTGTTTTACATTACACTTATGCTATCTATGTTCTTTGTTGCATACTTAGTACATTGTTATACATTACACTTTATGCTATGTATGTTCTTTGTTGCACACTTAGTACATTTGTTATTCATCACATGCTTACATTTTGGATACACATTACATGATTTACATTAAACATGAACATTTTACTTTGGTAGTTTGGTTTGATTAAGTGATTAAGTAACGAGGCGTGTGTAATATGATACAAGTATGGTGGATACGCCGCTGGTACTTCCTATATATAAGTGCTTGTATGGTATTACATATCGTAGCATTATTTGAATCATTTCAATTTGAGACATATAACATTTTATACAAATAACATAATTTTCACAAGACATTGATTTACAAACAACTCATCTTATACAAACTCATTTTACATGGTTATTGATTTAACCATACATTATTCTCTTATTTATACATATCATCTGATCTTATCGTTTTTCAAATGATTTACAAGACAAGACAAAGCAAATTACAAGGTTCATGACTAAACATTTTCTCAAACATAAGTCATGAATTCTATTTTCACAAAACCTATGTATCTCACAGGCATTTTTATGCTGACGTACCTATTTTCACATGTGTTTTCAGGAGATGATGCGTAGGACTTATCAAGACATACTTAGGCGGACCTGTGCCTTAGTGACTTAAAACGAGACAAGAACTAGTTAATTTTTGTTATATACTCTTTGTTTCTTGTTTAAAACAATGTAAACTTTCGTGTTTGATTAATAAAACAAAACTTCAATTGCCATGGATTTGAAACAATTAATTCTGTTACAACACTCCCCGACGTTTCCCCCACGTTTGGTTGTTCCACGTGGTCGGGGTGTGACAGTAAATCAAATCCTCAAATTGTCTCAGTACACTTTCATTTGATTTCGAACACGGTGAACTTGTTCAGTCACCACTATATTTGAATCATGTCGTTACGACACCTTGTGGTGTCAATGCAAATTTGTAGATTGTGCTAATCATGGTCAACTGTTTCACACAAAACTACACATACTTTTGTTTGACTTGTCATTTAAACATTCCTAATGCAACTACGAATTAAGACAACAATACACCAGATTCGCTTGTGTTTCATTCGGTGTATTTTCGCAATTCAAGAATGTCAACACACTAATCCTTACCATTTACTTATTCGAAAGTTGACAGATCATTTTCATGTTCAAATTGTTGATTTTGAGTTCATATAGCGGATGCTATGGTTTGGGAAAACTCCTTTGATTATGGTAACCGATTGTTCAAGAATCCATTGGTCAAAACCCCTTTGTTGCACCCCTGTTAACTAAGTTACGCTAGATTATACATCTATACACCTCGTATCTTTTGACATCAAATGCTAGAACACATACCTTTTAATCATTGGGTTCTTGTTGTTGTAATACATCCTTGGATTCACCCGATGTGAATAAGATTTGATTCGGTTTTGTGGTTATCTACCTCAGTACTATTCATATACAAACACGCATGATGTAACCATGAGGAGTTTAGGTAGTACAATTTTCGAAGACGAAATTTTCTTAACAGGGGGAGAATGTGACAACTGCCAAATTTGCATGCATCCGTACAATTAGTTAGACAATAATTAAGAATTAATGACTGTGCTTATTTACAATTAATGACTAGAATGATTATTGCTTTATACACACATGTGCATCACATATTGCAAATGACATATCATTGACTACATGCAAACATATAGACATAAATGATGCACAAAGCACAGTTAGCACAGTTAGTAGATAACTCAGAAAATTGCTGACGAGGTTCAGTACATAGACAGACAGTGTTTTGAGACCCAGTATGGACCAGAGACTAAGTACTACACTAGCATGGTGTGTAGGGAAGTAAGGACCACAAAACTGCATTTTTAAGTGATAGTTTAAGTGCCGGAAAGTACCTAAAACTCACCCAAAGTACTGAATTCAGCATAATTCAGCAAAAATCAGCTTTTTTACAAGCTAGTTACATGCAAAAAGAGCACACCCACATCCATCTTCATCTTTCAAATATCATTTATTCCACATGTATACAAAGGTGTAAGAAGCTAAGTTAGTATACAAAGGTGTAAGAAGCTAAGTTAGGAAGCTTGGAGCTTTCAGAAGTTGAAGGACCTTCACCGTTTGCTTTTATCCACTTCATTTCTTCACTTGTTCATCCCTAGCCTAGAGCTAGTAGTAAGATCTTCTTTAGTTGGTTAAAAGATGATATGTGATGAAAATCATGAAGAACACTAAAGAACATAATCAAGAAACATGAACATAAGCTTGATATATGAAGTAATCATGTTGAAACTAAGTTGTTTAGAGTATGAATGCTTGTTGATCATTGTTTGCTTGTAAAATGATGTTGTTCATCATAACATCCTGCTAAACGATGATTAGAAACATAGTTTAGCAAGATGAGAAAGTAAGAAGGTTGTAGGATGAAAGATCGTCCACACTTGAATCATGAACTTGGAAAGAATAAAGTGTTTTCTTGGAAAATGATAATCAAAGTAAGTTAATGATCATATAAATCTAAGACGTATGAATGGTTTTTCATAAAGAACCAAGCTTGAAATAAGAGTTTTAGTGGATCTTGGTTCTTACCTAAACAAACACTATTTTAATGGTTAAACAAGTGTAGAAACACTTGTGTAACAAGAACATTGCTTAAAGAAGCATTTTTAGAAAATGTGTTGGAAGTTGTAAACACCCAACTTATTTAAAAATTAAGTTTTAAAGAAGTAAATACATTTTAAAGGGTAACTAAACCTACTAAACACACTACCAAGTTACTACAAGTTTTTATAAAAGTTCAAGTTCATGTTGTTATGTAAATTGCATAATTTTGGCAAGTTGGTGAGTGTAAGATGTTTAGGGTTGATTGTTGATTGTTTGTAATGATTTTAAAAACAAAATGATATGGTTTGATAGCATGGACACCTCCATTTTTAGGGGAAACTATGGCAAAATTTTCTAAAAACATAAACACTTAGAAAAATATTTCCAAACAAGTATTTACAAGTATATTTTAACCATGAGTTCCCATATAAACTTTGCCATAATTTTTGTTACAAAAATACAAATATTGGAGGTTGGTTTTTATAAATAAAAGTGGCTAGATATATATATAATTGGAAGACACATGTGTGTGAATATTTGTATACGTTGTGTAATAGTTATATTATTTTAGGGATAAAATAATGTAACTTAACAATATACCAAGAAATTACCATCCAAAATATTACCAAGAATCCCAAGGAATAAATACACAAGTTACACACAATATATTGTGAAACCGAACGAAAAAATGTAACTTACAAAATATTCCGGAAAATACAATTATAAGTATATTTTTGGTAAATAATATTTTGGACACAAGAATGAAAATGGAATTTTTACAAATATTACAAAGTTGCCCCATATTTTCGACAAGGAGAAAATATATTGTTTTTTTTGGGAAGTAAAAATACATTTTTCTTGGAATTTCTAGAAGATATATGATTTTTGGGAAAATATATATTTTCTTGGATAAACTTGAAATCCATTATTTTTGGGAAAAATAAGTTTAAATATTTTCTAAGTGAGACTTAGAAGTATATTGTTTTGGAATTACAAATATTTTTTCCGAAAGAAAAATTATGAAAAAATTTTCTAAGTAATATTCCTTAAAATATATATATTGGAGATATATATCGGCATATTTTTATTTGAAATAATACACCGGAATACGACACCGATACATGGAAAAATACAAGAATACGAATACACATGTATGAGATACCCCCATCCTTGGGAAGGAAATACGAATATAAATACTTGAGAAGTATTATTACAAATATATTGTTTGACAATTATTCCAAAACTTACAAATATAATTTAAGTTAAAATATTTATTATTTTAACAATTAATTATAACTTGGAATAATATTGAAGTCATAAAAGAGATGTAACTCAAAAGCATTAATACTAAGTCAAGGCCCGACTCGTCCGTCTAATAGACGTCAGTACATTGTAGGTAGTTGTGTTTGCTGAAGGAATGTGAGTTACGAGTACTGAAGACGCAAGACTGTGAGTTCATGTCCCCTTTTCTTTAACCTGTTTTGTTTATTAACTTCGGGGGTGAAGTACATGTTTAAAATGATTACAAAATGCTTACAGACAAATACAATTGGTATGGTTAGCTAAGGAAAGTACAGTAGATCATGTGAATGGGTAGGCGCATACTTAAGGCCATTAATCCTCAGTAGGACCGAGGGACAAGAGTAATAGATCTATTCGGGTGTAATGAGCCCCACCCATGAGACTGGTGAGTGGACCACGAGGTGACTATGTCTTACAGCCGGAAGCCCGGTACAAAGTCTGCTAGGTTTGATTCTTCCTGCACCATGACACATATATTAATGTATTAGCTACACATTAATTGATATGTTTCCTTGTTGCTTTCATACCGGGACTTATAAACTTACATACATACTTACAATGATTTCAAAGGTTTATACATATACACAAACGAACACATGAACTCGCTCAACTTTTGTTGATGTTTTCAAACTACATGTATTTCAGGGAATTAGTAAATGGATCTGGCGGGCGTTGGAAGTTTTATGCTGCGATAGGAATAAAGATGTCATCCATGGTCTTTGGGTTTGGTCAGTGTGTCTTATTCCTGGACGAGACACGTCTTCCAAACCTTGGTTATTTTAATATCTTTTGACGAGTCCTTAATGAACTCATAAATAATTTGTATGGTTTGTAAAACTTGAATTTGAAGTCTACGTTTTAAAACATTGTTGTTAGGTTTTAAACTTATATAATGGATGACGGATCTATGGTTTTATCATTTAGTTGATGTTATGATTAAATGCAATGGTATAAAGAAAGTCACAGCATAATCACGCTTCCGCAAAAGTCAGGGTGTGACAGAAAAGGACTTCGATTTACCTTGGAATAGTCTTTTGTTACGTTCCGTGACAATCCAAATTTTTATGTTAAATCTCTTTTATACTATCTCAATTTTCATGTGTTTTACATTTGTACGATATATCATTTCAATCTAATACATGCATGCTAGTATGTTATACTGGATTCTTGTTACTGGGTGATTCTTATGTGATGAACTTGTCCTTTAACCCATGCCTTTACATGTATAGCACTATGCATAGTGCTATAGGAGTAGCGCACCACCCGTGAACGAGAGGTCATGTTAAATCATTCAATTGCGGTACACGATGGGTTGACCTGTTTATTCATATGCCAATGACACGTTAATCTTATTAACCAAGTATGTCATGTGGATTGTTGTAAATTTTTATGCTAATAATCATATTCTCAAGAATGGAAGCTTATCATCAAGATAGGAGTGATTTCCTTACCTTGACGATTAGCTCCGCTCACTTTTCAACTTCACCAATGAGCTAGGGGTGATTTCCTTACCTCAGAGGTAGTTACCAACTCTTATTCGTTTTCAATGTAACTTTGTATTTGAACGTTACTTTCATTTCAAGCTTAGAGACACGAATCGCACTATTTTCGCAAGCTAAAACAACAATAATCTCTCATGAATAAAAACTAAATTTACGATGCTTTCATTATCTATGTTACACTACGTGAAATTCATGATTATGTTGTGTGAAACTAATTGAACATTTTATATGCTATGTGAAACTAATTGAACATCTTATATGCTAGGTGAAACTATATGCTATGTGACGCATTCATGAAAACAATTTTCTTTAAACAAAACATTATGATTAAGTCTCATCCATTCTCTCTTTTGAATCTTTAGATGTCATCTTTTCAAAAGTCTTTCTCTTAGATTTCGAGGACGAAATCTCCTAAAGTAGGGGAGACTGTAACATCCATCAAATTGGATTTCCAAAATCTGACCCGTTTTGAAATTTTGGATCCTAATCCTTGAAACTCGGAATTTTTTCGCGAATTAAATAATCGTCGAAAGATTTTTATCCTAATTTAATTCGTTATAATTATGGTTATTTATTTATTTATTTATTGATTAATTAATTAAATTTACAATTTAAAAGTTTTATTTTTTTTATTATTTTTATAAATATAATCTAATTAGTCTCGTTAGGCTTTAAAGTTAGTTTAAAGTAATCTAAGTTAATCAAGTTAGTATAACTTAATCAAGGTAATGAACCTTCAAAGTTAGGGGTATAAACTGTCATTTCTAGATTTTAAACTTACAGGGACTAATCGTGCATATAACTGGAAGTATAACAACAGGGACTAAAGTGTAATAATTTAAAACTGTGTTTCAAAATAATATGGTAGAGACAGGGCTCGAACCCGGGTCTCGCACCACAATGTACAACACACAAACCACTAAGCCATGTCTTCATATCATGCTAGCAATTTATCCTTTGAAATTTAAATAGACGATAATGTCGCTACCATTTCCTTATTGCCTCCAAGAACAGAACTTTGATAACCTTTATTTCCTTTTTTTGGCTCCTTCTGATTTATCGAGATTGACTATAATTTTCCGCGTTTCCTTTTACAAAGCATTCACGATTTCGTTTCAAAACTTACGAGACTTGGCGAAACACTATATGAACAACATCCTTGCAACCTCATGGTCTCACATTCTCTTCATCCATCTCGACACCTTCACGACACCACAACACAACCCCCATCTCCCGCTAATATTCCTTCATCGCCGGACGAAGGGAGCTTTGCCGGAGAAGAACCAAACGTGGTGAAACTGTGACAACTGTCAAATTTGCATGCATCCGTACAAGTATTAAACAGTAATTAGTGCTTAATGACTGTGCTGATTTAACATTTATGTCATAAATGTTTTCTGATTATTGTTATCATATATACATGTGCATCATATATTGCAAATGACATAACGTTGTTGCATGCAAACTTTATTGATTCAAACGATGCACGAAACAAAGCTAGCACAGTTATCCGACAAATCAGAAAAGTGCTGACGGAGTTCAGTACATAGACAGACATGGTATTGAGACACAGAATGAGCCAGAAACCAAGAGTTACACTAGTATAATGTGTAGGAAGGTAAGGATCATGAAACTTCCTTCCTAGTGATAGTTTAAGTGCCGGAAAGTGCCTAAAACTCACATAAACTGCAGAATTCAGCAAAATTCAGCATTTAAACAATTTAATATCATACAGAAATATGGTTAAATGGTCCTGAATGCTTTCCTACATGTCGGGAATCAAAACCGTCACAAAAGGGTACATAAAGCTCACTAAATTGCGTAGTTTAGCACCTTAACAAACCGGTAACCCACAGAACAACCGGACACTACCCGAAATAACAAATTTTCACTAGAAGCACCGTTTTAACATTACCAAGCTAGTTATGGTCCCCGAACATCATAACACACTATATAACATCTAGTAACTAAACACCTAACTAATTCACTTGAAATCTAACCATATAAACTAACTATCCATTACATCCTAACTCTACACCCCCCACCTATTTACGGTTTCATGGTGGCCCCCACAAGAGATTTTCTTTGAATTCTTTATTAGATTATGTTCCCTAATTATTTGACACAAAAACCATTAGACTCTAACATGTTGGTGAATAATATAAATAACCATAAGGACTTGAACTCATCATTCTCATTCCTCACAACATCCACCATTTTTTTCTTCTTCCTTCCCCCTACCTACGGTCGTGAACACCCCCACATACCACCATCATCATCATTCAACTCTCATCCATTCCATTACTACTCAAAGGTGTAAGAAGGTGTATAAGGAAGCTAGGAACTCTTGGAAGTTGAAGGACCTCTCATACAAGCTTTTATCCACCTCTTCTTCATCTTGTGATCACCCCTAGCCTTGAGATAGTAGTAAGATCATCTACACTCTATTTTACATCTTGTTTAAGTGGTTAAAGAATGATACAAGAACTAATCTTGAAGAACACTATGAATCTTGAACATGAAACTTAAACATAAGACTAAAATCATAAGAAATCAAGTTGTTTAAGTGTTGTTATGTTTGTTGATTATTGATTGCTCATGTTTATGATGTTAAACATCATGTGATCTTGCTAGATGGTGATTAAAGACATAATCAGGCAAGATGAAAGGATGATTTTATTAAGATCAAAGTGATCATCCATATGTAAATCATGAACTTCAAGTGTAAATTGTTTTTCTTGTGAAATGATGATCAAAGTGGATATAAAGTCTTGTAAATCTATGATTTCAAGAATGATTTTTCAAGAAAGCAAGTTAAAAATACAAATTTTACTTAAGCTTGGTTCTTAAATAAATTAACCATAATTTAGGTGGTTAATCAAGTGTAGAAATACATATTTAACAAGAAAAACTCAAGAAGAAATATTTTTAGAAAAAAATTATTTACAAGTTGTAAAGAACTAATTTCTTCAATAATGATGTTTTTAAATAAACAACCACACTTTAAAGGGTAACTAAGCTTACTAAACACACTAGTAAGTTACTACAAATTTTTGTAAATTTTTAAGTTCATGAAGTAGTAATTTATGCTTGATTTTGGCGAATTGGTAAGTGTTGATTGGTTTATTGTTGATTGTGGTGATTTATAAAAGAAAATGATATGCTTTGAAAGCATGGAAACCTCCATTTTTAGGGGAAACTATGGCAAAATTTTTCTAGAAATTTAACACTTGGAAAATATTTTTTTTAAACAAATATTTACAAGTATATTTTAAACCATGGATTTTCATATAAAATTTGCCATAATATTTGTTACAAAAATTATAAATATTGGAGGTTGGTTTTTTGTAAATAAAAGTGACTAAATATGTATTTAGGAAAATATATTTAGATGTTACCATGTGTGTGATTATTTGTATATTATGTGCATTAGTTATATTATTTTAGGACTTGAAAATAATATAACTCACCAAAATACCAAGAAATTACAATCCAAAATATTACCAAAATTCCAAGAAATAAATAAATAATTTATACCCAAAATATTGGTGAAACCGAACAAGGAATATAACTCACAAAAATATTCCGGAATTTGATTCATAAGTATATTTTGTTAACTAGTATTTTTGTGACACCTGTGCCTCCACGGCCATCAAACAAATACCAAATCAATGAAATTTTATATTTCATACTTGGGATTTGTATAAATTTGTGAGTCATTTGCACATATCAAATCTTGTTCGATTTTGAGCTCTAAATCGCTTTCTGGGAAGTTATACGCGAACTGATGCGTAAACGTAATCAGTTTAACGTGACAAACACACCGGAACAGTGACATGGGCTTAACATACCTTAAATAACCTTTACATAACTTAGAAATAATTTTTGGAAGGTTTGGTGTGTCGAAATCAAGTTTATTCGCCTACAGGGACTAATTTCGACAAACTGCGAAAGTATGCCAATTCGTACTGTAACAAACATTCTGGAACATGATCATAAGTTAAACATTTCCTAAATATCCTTTACATAGCTTAGAAATAGGCTTTGAGGTGTTTTGTGCGCAAAAAAAAACTTATTTGATCAACAGGGACTAAAAGTGTCAAAAAGTGCATAAGTTTGCATTTTCGCGCATATCTTACATTCTGAATACATCCGGACATCCAAAAAATTATGTAATCATTAAAATATTTTATTTTAGTGATTGGCTTGATAAAATTCCATTCGTCACGTAATTTGGATCGTTTTTCACATCTGTTCGTGTTTCGTCGTAATTAACATAATAATGTGATCGTACGACCAAACGAACCGACATCCGACACATTTTTGAGCATATTTTAAGTTCCCTATACTTTAACTTCATTTTAGAGCCTTGAAATGGGGTTAACGGGGTTTAAACGCATCGAAAACAACTTAAAAGTGTTGTAGGGACCATTTCTGCCATTCTGGCAAACTTTCTGGAACTGGGCATGTGGTGGCGTCATGCCACCACTATCTGGGTTGGCTGTGGCAGCACGCCACCACCCTATCTGGGCAGAATATCAAGTTTCAGCAATGGCAGGTCTATTTTCAGCAACCGAATTGAAGTTTAGGGTCTATTTTGTAACATTTGCAATACCGTTTGATGGTTTTGGGACACCCCTAGTATTCCAAAACCTTGTGCCCACATGGATGGTCCAGATTGAAGCTCGTTTATTGAGGAACGATCTTAACGGTTTTGGAAATCCTATATAAACCCACTTGAATTTCCTTCTTCTTCACACATTTGTTCTCATTTTGCTCTAAGTTGAAGCTCTCAAGCTTCATACCTGAGTATTTTGAGTTCAAATCTTCAAGTCTTGGACCTTTTGTAAGTTTCCTTCATGCTTGTTCATGTATTTCAAGCATGAAAGTCAAACAGTGTTTGACTTTCTGCTTTGACCGGTCAATGGTCAACACGAAGTTCTTTTGAACTTCGCAACGTGAGCGTAATCACGATGGTCATAGTCCCATGTGACTATACCTACTAATTACCACGTTGAATAGGTGTAGTGACGAGTCATAGTTTCGGTCAAAATGCGTATTCTTGCGTATTTTGCAACCAAACTATTCTTGGGTATCAAGACCCTTTGTTTTGATATCAAACTTGTTTTCAAACTTCGTTAAACATGTTTCAACATGTTTAACTCGTCACTTTAGGTTTAGTGCTTATATAGGGTCGTAAGATAAGCGGTCTAAACAACCGCTTAGACTTTCGAACCTGGCCCGTTTGGTCGATCGTTAGGATCCGACCAAACATATTTTGTGACAATAGTTGTATAGGGAATAACCTTCCGAGGTTATACCTTATGGGCACTTCGTTTAGTTAGTTGTATGATAGGTAATTTATATGCTTTAGGAAAATGACCAAAATGCCCTTTTCATGCATAATTGGTATTTAAGTATATGTAATTCAAACTTTTGTCACTTAACTGATTATGCAACATATTTAAACATGTTTAGGCATATAATACTTATCATAGGACTAGTTAGGCGTTCAGAACGCGTTTTACGCGAACGACGCGTTAAAGTAGCATAAACTACCTAAACGGGTCGTAATGGGTCGTAAGCACCAGGGTTAGGTTTCGTTTTAGAATGTAGGCTTTGTTAAACCATATTACATGAGTTCCTACACTCATTTGGTTTACGAAACCTCATTTTATCCGATCCTCCGATTTAGGTCCGCTTATTAACATAGTTACCTATATTAGGTGCCGTTTGATTCCGTGATCCATCTAGCTTTGCTTGGATGATATTCAAGACTTCTAAGCACCCTCAAGTGAGTACATAGTCCCCTCTTTTACTGTTTTTCAAACATTTTGGGGTGAAACACATGTGCCTACTTGTTACTTTCGTGCTTTTCATGTTTTTGAATCATATGCTTGTTATGTTCATTAGTACACTTATAGTATATGATTTCATTATGTTTTTGCTATGTATGTTCATTTGTTGCATACATAGTACATTGTTTTACATTGCATTTCTGTTGCATATGTTTACTCAGCATATGGACACATTGTTTTACATTGCATTTCTGCTGCATATGTTTACTCAGCATATGGACACATTGTTTTACATTGCATTTCTGTTGCATATGTTTACTAAGCATATGGACACATTGTTTTACATTTCTACTTTGTATGTTCATTTAGCATATTAAAGTACATTATTTTCATAAAACATGATTACATTTGGTATGACATTTGGTTTGTTTAACAGGACATTATACATTCATTAACACCGATCATGCCGCTCGTATTTTGAGTTCAAATCTTCAAGTCTTGGACCTTTTGTAAGTTTCCTTCATGCTTGTTCATGTATTTCAAGCATGAAAGTCAAACAGTGTTTGACTTTCTGCTTTGACCGGTCAATGGTCAACACGAAGTTCTTTTGAACTTCGCAACGTGAGCGTAATCACGATGGTCATAGTCCCATGTGACTATACCTACTGATTACCACGTTGAATAGGTGTAGTGACGAGTCATAGTTTCGGTCAAAATGCGTATTCTTGCGTATTTTGCAACCAAACTATTCTTGGGTATCAAGACCCTTTGTTTTGATATCAAACTTGTTTTCAAACTTCGTTAAACATGTTTCAACATGTTTAACTCGTCACTTTAGGTTTACTGCTTATATAGGGTCGTAAGATAAGCGGTCTAAACAACCTCTTAGACTTTCGAACCTGGCCCGTTTGGTCGATCGTTAGGATCCGACCAAACATATTTTGTGACAATAGTTGTATAGGGAATAACCTTCCGAGGTTATACCTTATGGGCACTTCGTTTAGTTAGTTGTATGATAGGTAATTTATATGCTTTAGGAAAATGACCAAAATGCCCTTTTCATGCATAATTGGTATTTAAGTATATGTAATTCAAACTTTTGTCACTTAACTGATTATGCAACATATTTAAACATGTTTAGGCATATAATACTTATCATAGGACTAGTTAGGCGTTCAGAACGCGTTTTACGCGAACGACGCGTTAAAGTAGCATAAACTACCTAAACGGGTCGTAATGGGTCGTAAGCACCAGGGTTAGGTTTCGTTTTAGAATGTAGGCTTTGTTAAACCATATTACATGAGTTCCTACACTCATTTGGTTTACGAAACCTCATTTTATCCGATCCTCCGATTTAGGTCCGCTTATTAACATAGTTACCTATATTAGGTGCCGTTTGATTCCGTGATCCATCTAGCTTTGCTTGGATGATATTCAAGACTTCTAAGCACCCTCAAGTGAGTACATAGTCCCCTCTTTTACTGTTTTTCAAACATTTTGGGGTGAAACACATGTGCCTACTTGTTACTTTCGTGCTTTTCATGTTTTTGAATCATATGCTTGTTATGTTCATTAGTACACTTATAGTATATGATTTCATTATGTTTTTGCTATGTATGTTCATTTGTTGCATACATAGTACATTGTTTTACATTGCATTTCTGTTGCATATGTTTACTCAGCATATGGACACATTGTTTTACATTGCATTTCTGCTGCATATGTTTACTCAGCATATGGACACATTGTTTTACATTGCATTTCTGTTGCATATGTTTACTAAGCATATGGACACATTGTTTTACATTTCTACTTTGTATGTTCATTTAGCATATTAAAGTACATTATTTTCATAAAACATGATTACATTTGGTATGACATTTGGTTTGTTTAACAGGACATTATACATTCATTAACACCGATCATGCCGCTCGTATTTTGAGTTCAAATCTTCAAGTCTTGGACCTTTTGTAAGTTTCCTTCATGCTTGTTCATGTATTTCAAGCATGAAAGTCAAACAGTGTTTGACTTTCTGCTTTGACCGGTCAATGGTCAACACGAAGTTCTTTTGAACTTCGCAACGTGAGCGTAATCACGATGGTCATAGTCCCATGTGACTATACCTACTGATTACCACGTTGAATAGGTGTAGTGACGAGTCATAGTTTCGGTCAAAATGCGTATTCTTGCGTATTTTGCAACCAAACTATTCTTGGGTATCAAGACCCTTTGTTTTGATATCAAACTTGTTTTCAAACTTCGTTAAACATGTTTCAACATGTTTAACTCGTCACTTTAGGTTTACTGCTTATATAGGGTCGTAAGATAAGCGGTCTAAACAACCTCTTAGACTTTCGAACCTGGCCCGTTTGGTCGATCGTTAGGATCCGACCAAACATATTTTGTGACAATAGTTGTATAGGGAATAACCTTCCGAGGTTATACCTTATGGGCACTTCGTTTAGTTAGTTGTATGATAGGTAATTTATATGCTTTAGGAAAATGACCAAAATGCCCTTTTCATGCATAATTGGTATTTAAGTATATGTAATTCAAACTTTTGTCACTTAACTGATTATGCAACATATTTAAACATGTTTAGGCATATAATACTTATCATAGGACTAGTTAGGCGTTCCGAACGCGTTTTACGCGAACGACGCGTTAAAGTAGCATAAACTACCTAAACGGGTCGTAATGGGTCGTAAGCACTAGGGTTAGGTTTCGTTTTAGAATGTAGGATTTGTTAAACCATATTACATGAGTTCCTACACTCATTTGGTTTACGAAACCTCATTTTATCCGATCCTCCGATTTAGGTCCGCTTATTAACATAGTTACCTATATTAAGTGCCGTTTGATTCCGTGATCCATCTAGCTTTGCTTGGATGATATTCAAGACTTCTAAGCACCCTCAAGTGAGTACATAGTCCCCTCTTTTACTGTTTTTCAAACATTTTGGGGTGAAACACATGTGCCTACTTGTTACTTTCGTGCTTTTCATGTTTTTGAATCATATGCTTGTTATGTTCATTAGTACACTTATAGTATATGATTTCATTATGTTTTTGCTATGTATGTTCATTTGTTGCATACATAGTACATTGTTTTACATTGCATTTCTGTTGCATATGTTTACTCAGCATATGGACACATTGTTTTACATTGCATTTCTGCTGCATATGTTTACTCAGCATATGGACACATTGTTTTACATTGCATTTCTGTTGCATATGTTTACTCAGCATATGGACACATTGTTTTACATTTCTACTTTGTATGTTCATTTAGCATATTAAAGTACATTATTTTCATAAAACATGATTACATTTGGTATGACATTTGGTTTGTTTAACAGGACATTATACATTCATTAACACCGATCATGCCGCTCGGTAGTAGGTAGTGGTACCATAGGACTTGACAACTCCTGTATCAGTAAAGCATGCATTATTTTACAAAACATAGCTTTTGATTTAAATTATAATTTATTCAAATGCATTGTTTTGTGCATTTTACATATGGTTTAAGTAGTCACTTTTTACTTGCCGTACATGACATTTGTTTACACATTACATGATTTACATTTGACAATAGACATGGTTTTTACATAAACATTTGACAATTGTTTTAAACCAGACATTTTTGGTGGTTTGTTTTGGTAAGTGATTTAAGTAACGAGGCGTGTGTAATATGATAAAAGCATGGTGGATACGCCGCTGGTACTTCCTATATATAAGTGCTTTTATGATATTACATATCGTAGCGTTATTTAAACCATTTCAAGTTAGACATATCACATTTTACACTTATATCACATCTTCATGAAACATTGTTTTACAAACAACATATTTTATACAAACTCATTTTACTTGGTCATTTATTATGTGCATCTTTCTTTTATATCATCTGATTTCTTATCACTATTTGTTTGATTTATAAAAGAAAACATTTTACAAGGTTCATGACTAACTTTTATTAAACATTTTCTTTAAACTTACAATTCATGAATCCTAAATCAATAAAACCTATGTATCTCACAGGCATTTTTATGCTGACGTACCTATTTTCACATGTGTTTTCAGGAGATGATGCATAGGATTGATCAAGATATACTTAGGCGGACTTGGGCCTTAGTGACAATAAAAGATGCAAGACTAGTTAATTATGTTATGTTACTTTGATTTTAAGACATTGTAACTTCTTTTAATCAATAAAACAAAATTTTAATTTCCATGTGTTATGAAACAATGATTCTGTTACAACACTCCCCGACGATTCCGCCGCGATTTGTTGTTCTACGCGGTCGGGGTGTGACAGAAAAGTTGGTATCAGAGCTCATGGTTATAGGGAATTAGGTTATTAGTAATGCTTTGACCTAGTCTATAACCTTCCTAGGACCCTAACACAAGATTCTTGTGTTTAGATCTTAAAACAATACAGTCAATTATCCTTAGGTGACAACCGCAACAAGAGCACAAATTTTGAATCCGCTTCGAAAACCAATCATCTGTTCTTGGATGATTGATTACTAGGTTTTGAACCCTCTAAGTTTTCAAAATCTCGTCAAAGTTGGGTCTTATAATGTGAACACGTGCAATCTGGAAGGGTGGATGCCTTTACTCTGAGTTTTCTGTCTAAGGCTAGAGTGTTCGTATAAATCCACATAATCGGACCAATCACTCTTACATGGGAACTCTTGGGGTGAGTGTCCACTTATAGGCTAAAGCATGTCTTCGCGATACATTAATATGACCCAATTACTTTGATTATTCACCATCTCATTTGTTTGCCTTAGGTAACAAACAAATGATCGTAATTTTTCATGCATTGTCATTCTATTTTAATTATCCGATAACATTTCACTTGTTTCTTCCTATGTCTTTCATTTCTTCTAGAATGTCTCTTCATCGCAATGACGCTCAGATATCCGAGCAGACTACCAAGTTTGCCCAGCGAATAGGCGAAGTAGTCCTGAAGACTGTTGAATTAGCTGCTGCCATGTCTCGTCTCACGGATGAAGCCACTCAAAAGACACCAAAGGAAACAGAAGCCAAGCCTTCACCAAAACCAAAGAAACGTAAAGCTTCAAAGAATCCTCCAGCCGTTGCATCAAAACAGGTAGGACCTAGCCAGGTGGCAACACCACCAGCCAAGAAGCTGTACAAGGGAACTGCTCCATGGTGTAAGCGATGCAACCGTCATCATCCGAATCACATACCCTGTTTCAAATTTACCTACTATGGACGATGGGGACATTTGGTTGACATATGCCTCTTTGCTATCCAAAACAAAGCTGTTGCAAACTTTGCTACTGCTCAACCTCCTGCCAGGAAACCTTATGCCGGTACTACACCGATGTGCAACAAGTGTAATGCACCTCACCGAGCTTACCTGCAATGTCGTCTGTGTACCTTATGTGGACGACTCGATCACCTGGCAAATGCTTGTCAATTCAACCCAATCCAAGGTGGTCCAAACCAACCCCAAGTCTACCCTGCTCAAGCTCGTTTACCGTCTGGTACTTGGTACAACTACGGTGAGACGGGTTATTTCAAGAACCAATGCCCAAAGGTTATCAATGCAAATCTGACCCACGAATGAGCATTTGGCTGATTTGAAGATACTGCTGTTTTAGATAATTTGTATCTGTTGCTTTTTGTTTATTTTGTTTTTCTTGAACTCTGGAACAATGTGTTTAGTTTATAAATACATTGTTGCTCACAATTCTGATGTACAAGTGTAGTTACATATGTGTATGGCATTTCCCTATAATACCTACATCAAGGAACTGTCTTGTTTACAAACTACTCTTGTGGTTCTCCCATTCAAGTGATCGCTCATAATTTCCTCTAAAATTCTAAAGTACTCATTTCATTCTAAGAAACGAAGTACAAGAAATAAAGTGACATTATGAGTAATCGTGCTTTTTGCACATCTATATCTTTAAATCCTTGGTTAGATAACTAAAGGTAATTTTTTTTTCTTTCGATCTCATACCCATTACATTATGGTTTTCATAACAACATACATAGTATAAGTTCTCAAAACAACCTTCATGATTTCAAAATATTCCATGTAGTTTGAAAACATTTTTAACACAGTATATTTACTTAATATATCAAGTGCATTATTTCAAAAGCATTATCCATGTTTTCAAAAAACTTATACATAATTTCAAAATTCATCTCGCATGATTTTAAAACATTGTATAAATATACTTACCTAATTCATCTACCGTATGATTTCAAAAGCATTACGTAAGGTTTCAAAAACATTAAACACATTTCTAAAAGAACCCCATGCATAGTTTTCAAAAAAACATTTTTCTCATACATTGTCTTAACCTTCAAATTCTGCTTCATATGTCGCCTTGGCATATCTAGCATCTCAACTTCATGAGCATTATTTTTTACTTCATGCTTTGAATTAAGCACGTCCAGTGCAAGGTTTCGAAACATCTTCAAATTCTATAAAAAAAATCCATATGGGATCTTCTTACCTTCACAATTAGTGTAGATCCCAAAACGAATCTGGATCACAGTGGTTGGTTGTTTTAACCCATAACACCGATTGATTAGGTGTTTGAGATATGAAAAGTTAAGAAAGATCAAAGATGAAGGTGAAGCTAATGGATTAATGAATACAACAAGTGTTGTATTGAATCCAAACAATAAGATATAACAATAAAACACCTTGGATATCAGATTTGAGCACAAGATCAGCACAAGAATGTAACAACACCAATATTCATTTAAGAGCCAAAAGCTTGGCTAGTTTACAATGTATGGGCTATATATAGTGTTCCTGATTAGCCAGCAAATTTATAAATTTGCTGGAATCTTATCTACACTAAGTCAGGAAACTATCTTCTAGAGAATTACAAAATAAGCCCTTGTACATTCAAAATAGCTACAAACTATGACTAAACTAATCCAGCACAAGTATCAACGATCTCAAAAGTTCTAACAATATCCCCCCTAGATCGTTGCATACTTGTCTTTTCATTCTTCAGTTGCGGCCGCTGGATTCTCTGTCGCCTGCTTCTCAGGCTCTGTTGGTTTTTCTTTGCTTGTTGTCGTTTCTATTGGTGCTTCGGTCTCGATTGGCACAGTTTGAGTTTCTTGAATTGCTGCAGCTTCACTAATAGGTTGATCCTCCTTAGTGGCCTCATATGTGGATGAGGCCGGAGGTGGTGATGTTGTGGTGGGTTCAGTTGTGGAAGCAGAAGTTCCTTCTTTCTCTCGTTCGTCTTTCTTCTTCTTTCTTGCTTCCCTTCCCTTTTCTTTTCTTCTTTTTCATTCCTCTTCTCAATTTTATCTACCAGATCCAGCATATCTCTTTTCAACTTCCAGGCTCGCTCCACCGCTCTCTGAAATAACGCTGCCTCCTCCATGTTTGCATTACCAGCTCCCACATTTATACGGCTATCGTTCAATACTGTTAAATCTCAGAGCCCAAACATAAAAACATCCATCGGATCCAGAATACGAATATCCACATTTTCATTGGATCTTATTACAGCTTCACCAGTCCTGCTGTCGTAAAACCATTTCTTAAAATCATTGAGGGCGACAGGTACTTCTTCCGGAAGCTTGATCCTTGTGACAACTTTGGCAGGGTTGATCACCCACGTCACTTTTCCCTTTCCGGTTACTGGATCAATAGTTGTTTTTGAAACTCTGCGTCTTGGACGCTGTGGAGCATAATTGGGGAAACCCTTGTTGCTTTCTTTGGCAATAATCCGCTCGAAGTCCCTCCCGATTCCTCTTTCTTCTGGGTTTAATATGTCTAGGCGACCAAGTTCCCGCATATCCCACCTAGGAAGTGTGAAAAGATCAAATCCGGTCTGGAAATACTGGATTACTCCACCACGTCTCTTTACCACAAACATTCCTCGAAAATTGTCGTACATCCAGCTGAGGATCTTGTCAGTGGCTTTTCTACTGTTATTACTTGATAAAAGTCTGGGAGTCGTTCTCTCTCTTTCTTGAACCATTCAGGATGTTCAGGAGAGAAGGTTTTACCATTTTCTTGTTCGTAGAGAACTTCTTCTTCAAGACCCCATTCGAAGAATTTGGCCGGCATATCATCTCGATCCACTTCCTCTTCATCACTTTCGTTGCCCTCAGTTACTTTTTCGACCGCTTCCAAACGCTTTTTCTTGGCTTCAGCCTCCTTTTCCTTTCGAGCATTTTCTTCTTCCACGAAAGATTCAAAGTCGAAGATTTCATCAAAGGAGAACATGGGCTTTATTTTCATCTGCTCTCACATTTTTCTCATCATTCTATACAATTTCTCTAACCCCATCTGCTGGAACCTGATAAACTTTGATTGCTTGGCCATGTAGGCATTCATCTCCTTATTCTTCTTACGCTGATCTTTAATCTTCTCTCTCAGAATGTTTGTGTCGTTGACTTGATTTTTGAGAAGACAGATCTCCTTTGCCACAGATGGACTGGTGTTCTCAACAAGTTTATCGTAAAGCTTTTAAAAGGGACGAATCCTTTGTGGCGGGACAGGTGGCTTTGAAAACCTCGTCGGCTTTACAGGAGATACTTTGAAAGATCTTTCATCTGTCTTTTTCTTGCTCGCTGAAGCTTCATCCGGATCTACTATCAAAGTATCAACGAAGTCATTTAACGATTGAACCTCCTCAGTTACAATCTCTGGTCTTTCTGTGGGTGATATCTCTTTTCGCTTCAACTTCTTTTCTCTTTTCTCCTTTTCTTGCAAGGCGTGAATCGCTTTCAAATCTTCAATGTGCTGGCGGTGTTCTTCTGACTCGGCCGCCCTTATGCCTGCATCCATAAATCGTTCAGTGCTTTCCGATGCCCTTTTCTTTTTGGGTGGTTCATCTTTAGCAGCTTCCTTTCCTTTTCTTTTTCCTTTTGCTCGTTCTGCCTTTTCAGCAGCTTCTGCTTCAGCTTGTGCTTTCCTTTGCTGCTTTTCTCGGAGTGCCTCTCTATACTTTCTGTAGGCTTCTCTGACTAAAGGCAATCTCTCAGCTGCATACATCCGTTCGTGTAACATCAGCCATTCATTAGTTTTAATCTCCGTATACTGTCGACTGGTTGGCACATGGAAGGTGTACAGATTTCCATCATGTGGTGGGTTTTCATACTGATCGTTTATCAGCATCTGGATGAAACGAGGATACATTGCCCAAGTTTTCCCGGTCACATTCTCTAACATGTAGCTGGAAATTAGACCGGAGATGTTGAATTTCTGATTCAAACATAGGTTTAGCATGGCCGCCGACCACTCTAGGTTCAGTCCATCAAATCTACCCTTTCTATGAGCAAGGCACATGGCAATAACGTGAACTATAAATCTCCAGTCCCTTGTGAGCCCGTTTCTCTTAATCTCCTTCTTTGAACGAAAGTCTCCTCTGTATCCCATTCCACGAAATCCGTCTAACACATCATCCTTGCTTAAAGAGATTGGATCTTCCTCGTCGTCTTTCAGCTTCAACACTTTGCGAACCCTATGTTCAGTAACTTCTATACGTTTGTTACGAACAGTTGAAGAAATCCCTCTCTTGTTGTTTATATTTTCAGGCTTCGCATGTTCCCAGAACTCTTGAATGTGAAGGCGATAAACGGGAACTACTGCTTCAACTGCGAAACCGATTCTGCTAGATCGAATCCATCTCGCTGCATCCTGAAAATCTTGTGGTGTTTGATCAAGATTGATACTCTGGTTGTGCTTTAACGTAGTATCCCAATCAATAATTTTCACCATCTTGCTTCTGAAACACCAAACGAGCCAAGTGAGAGAAACGATGAGATAAAAACAGATATTTACAAGAACATTTTCAAATAAAGGCAATATTTACAAGAATAATTACAAAAAAAATAATTTAAATTAGAATTAAAATCGCTGCCAGGTCGGTGATTGTCTTCGCTGCCGGGCCGGATATCGATAGCGATATCAGCGATGATCGAGTCTCGTACACGGATCGGATCGAGCCACCAGTGAAGACGATCCAGCAGCGACGATGAAAAGGCTTTAGCCTCGGAGCGATCTGCCAGCGAGGACATATTCCCGAGATAAATTCGCTAGCGAACTTAGAGAAGACAAGGTTTTGTTTCCGGAAATGATTCAGCAGCGAAGACACTAGTCTGGGCCGCTTTACCAGCGAAATAAGAATATTTCACCGGTTGCTCGAACTCGCGTTCGAGACTTTTGAAAATCCTTGTTATTTTCGCTGAGTTCGCTATGTTCAAATCTAATTCGCTGGCATCATCTTTTTCATACTAAACCCTCCTAAAACGCTAACATATCAACACTGATTAAACAATCGATCACAGAGGAAAGACAAATCTAAACGAAAGCAGACATTTCAGAAAACATAGAAGTATTCAAACAAGAAGCGCATTTCGAAATCTTGGTTCATCCGGTTCAAATCAGTCACAACAAACCCTAGAGATTACAGATTTGATTCTAAGCCTATGAACACAGAGAACAATGAAGGAGATTCAAACAGTACAGTTAATCGAAAATGCGAACCGATGACCGTGATGATTGTAGATGATGATTAGTTCGATGAATTACCTGCTGATCTTTGAATGAAAATGAATCTCGTGTTGCTTTAGAGAGAATGTCCGGAGAATTAGCGAAGAAGGTGAGCGAATGATTTTAAAAATTTTTGAAAAGTGACGGTTTGAAGATATTTATGCACGGATTTCTGTACTGGGCGAAATAGCTATTTTGCTGGTATCTTAATTTCGCCCCCTTTGATAAGATTTCAAAACAATTTTAATTTCGCTCGTAAATATCAAACTTTCTCGAACAACGTGCCCATTTTTGTTTAGAACGCTAAAATTTACTAAATATTTACACAACAGAGAAAATTTGGGCCAATAAGACTCCGAACTTCGAATTTTCAGCTCTGGGAGGTTCCATTTGATGCGGAACTTCTTGAAACATTCGACGCTCGATGACTTACCTGCAGAAGATCATATCGCCAACACTTGCTAATTCCTTATTTATTATTATTATTATTAATAAGTACTAACCAGGGCACAAGAAAAACTGCCAGTATGTTTGTCCGCTTAAATCCATGCATCCTTCTTTCAACATGCCTTCGGAGAGCGCTTTTATCATGTTTTCGGTAATATTGACAAGACTTCTATGGCCCCCACACAAGCTATTGAGAATAGAAACATTACGCCCGTGAGTCCCACGTCAGGACATACCTCCGTGATCAAGGTATGCACAAAGGTTCTTCATAACGGGTGAGTATATTGGATCCATTCATTTCAACGATAGAACGGAGATCAGGTCTGTACTTTCGTACAACAGAGATTCCATGAACTATCGAGGGCGAGACAGATAGTTCGGTGAACAGGTCAGTACTTTCGTACAGCAGAGAGACCGAAACTAATCCATCAAAAGGTTTCTGGCCACAAAAGGCACTTATTATGAAAGGGTTTGGCCTTTTTTTTTTTTAAGGCGCTTATTATGAAGGGATATCATAGAAGTTCTAGGTCAGCATGTATCTGGATGCAGCAGAAGACCAACTATGATACCCCCCGAATGAAAACCAATATACAGACCCGAGATTTCAGACTTTGGCAATCTATCAACACAAGATTTAAGACCATTAAGCCATATGCCGCAACGTGTTACTCACAAGATGCGTAATGCCTGAGATAAGCCAGAATCCTTGTGTAGATGTTTTGTTTTGCTCCCTAACAGCAGTTTACTCGTCGGTGTTGCTGAATCTACCGACACGTCGTTGCTTGGTACCCCGATTTCTTTTTGTATGCTTTTCTGTTTTACAAGAAATGGCAAAGTGTTAGCAATTTTCTATCATTTCCTCTAACAGGAGTCAGAAACAAGCATCTCATTTTGATTTGGTGGGCAACGCTGTACGATACTTGTTTTACTTTCAACAAACGTTTTTTTTTTTTTTAATGTAAACTATAGACAGAGGATAGTGTATTTACGAAAGCTTTTGGACACAAGATTCATTTCCATTCAAGGAAATTAACCATTTCCAACCAGGTTACCAGCTGGTTGAATCGCGTTTTATCGAAAGCTTTGGTGAAAATGTCGGCCCGTTGCTGGGTTGTATCCACTGGTACCACTTGAATGTATCCTTTCTCGTACGCATCTCGAATTGCGTGAATACGAATTTCGATATGCTTCGTTCTGGAGTGGTCGATGGGATTTTTCACAATTCCCAGACATGCCTCATTGTCGATGAATATAGGAGTCTTCATGATGTTGATTCCATAATCCAACAACTGATTTTGTATCCAGAGAACTTGTGAACAGCAACTGTAGGCCGCGGTGTATTCTGCTTGAGCGGTGGAGGTGGACACAGTTGTCTGTTTCTTGCTTTGCCATGAGATCAGACGATTTCCCAAGAATTGACATCCTCCTGAGACAGACCTGCGATCTACTTTACAACCTGCATGATCACTGTCAGAATAAGCAATAAGATCAAAATTACTATCTTTAGGATACCAAAGACCTAGTTTCGGAGTTCCTTTAAGATAGCGGAAGATGCGCTTCACAGCGGTTTCATGAGATTCCTTGGGATTAGTCTGAAAGCGAGCACAGAGACAGACAGCCCACATGATGTCAGGCCTGCTAGCCGTTAAGTACATCAGAGATCCGATCATCGAGCGATAGAATGACTTGTTTACAGGTTTTCCTTGAGGATCTAGAGTAAGCTCTGTCTGAGATGCAAATGGAGTACTTGCAACTTTGCAGTCATTCAAGTTGTATTTTGCGAGAATATCCCGAATGTACTTGGCCTGATGAATAAGAATCCCGTCTTCCTTTTGCTTCACTTCTAGCCCCAAGAAGAACGTTAGCTCTCCCATCATGCTCATTTCAAATTGTGCCTTCATGACGGACTCGAATTCTCTACACAATTCTTCGTTGGTCGACCCGAAGATGATATCGTCCACATAAATCTGAACCAGCATTACGTCTTCCCCGACTCTTTTGGTGAAGAGAGTCATGTCGATCGTTCCTCTGGTGTATCCACACTTCAAAAGATAAGTTGACAAAGTCTCGTACCAAGCACATGGAGCTTGGTGAAGACCATAGAGGGCTTTGTCCAACTTGTAGTAGCGTCCTGGAAAATGAGGATCTTCGAAACCCGGAGGCTGGCACACGTAGACTTCTTCCTTTACCTTCCTATACAGAAAAGCGCTCTTTACGTCCATCTGAAAAACTTTGAAATTTCTGTATGACGCGTAAGCTAGGAATATTCTAATGGCTTCCAATCTTGCAACTGGAGCGAAAACCTCTTCGTAATCGATTCCTTCTTCCTGATGAAAACCCTGCACCACTAATCTGGCCTTGTTCTTAATTACTACTCCACGATCATCCATCTTGTTTCGAAAGACCCATTTGGTACCAATCAGAAACTTTCCTTCAGGTAGATCAACTAACTCCCAGACCTTGAGTTTGCAAAATTGAGATAATTCTTCCTGCACGGCCTGAACCCAGCTGGAGTCTAGAATTGCATCTTTAATCTCCCGTGGCACCGATTGTGAGAGAAAGGCTGCATAAAGACCTTTGTTGATGCTTGACGACTGACCTCGTGTACGCACTCCTTCTTCGACTGCACCTATGACATTTTCTAGAGGATGATTTCGATTTGTCTTGTACCCTGCATTTGTCTGAGACTCAATCTGCTGCGGAAGGTTGGTGAAGTGTTCGTCCACGTAAATGACTGGAGGGTCATCTTCTTGTGTTGGTTCATCCACGTTCGCCTGTGAAGAAGAAGCACCGTTTTCTGGGGTGTTCTCAGGCGAAGTGTCACCAGCCGCTTCATCCACAGTGAGAAGTGGATTAGCAGAGAATGGAGTGAAACGGGTAGTGAACGGAGTAAGACCAATTTCTGAAGTATCAAACAGAGGTTCAACTTGAGCGACTTCTGCAGGTTCTGCTTCTGGAACATCTTCAGGAATTTCAAAGGTGTTGAAGATCACACCCACATCATAAAACCAGTTGGGAGTACTTCCAGTGTTAGTGTAATTTCCTTCTTGAAAATCAACGCAGTACGACTCAATCACCATCTTTGTTCTTTTGTTGTAGACTCTGTAAGCTTTCTGAGTGGATGAATATCCCATGAAGTAGCAGACATCACCCACTGCTTCGAACTTGATGAGATTCTCTTGAGTGTTTAGAAGAGTGCACGAACAGTGGAATGGTCTGAAGAAGTCAATGAGCGGCTTCCTTTTGAAGAGAAGTTCATATGCTGTCTTTCCATGTGGTTTTACAATGAGTACCCTGTTTAGAACGTAGCATGCCGTATTAACTGCTTCTGCCCAGAAGATGATTGGAAGCTTTGAATCCACCAGCATGGTCCTTGCGGCTTCAATCAATGTTCTGTTCTTGCGTTCAGCAACCCCATTTTGTTGAGGAGTTCTGGCTGCACTGTATTGAAGATGAATTCCCTTTTCTGCACAGAAGGATATGAAGGTTTGATTTTTGAATTCGGAGCCATTATCACTTCTAATTGACTTCACTTTTAATTTGGTCACGTTCTCAATCAAGGGAATGAATGCCTTGAGAATTTCCGCTGTCTCACTTTTTGCCTCAAGAAAATAAACCCATGAAAAATGAGAGAAATCATCTGTAATCACCAAACAATAGGAACTTTTAGCAAGACTTTTAACACTAATTGGACCAAAGAGATCCATATGCAACAACTGAAGAGGTGCCGTAATCGTGTTCACTGCTTTGGACTTGTGCGGTTTCTTATGTTGTTTTCCCTGGGCGCATGCAATGCATTTTTCAGAAAATGGAAATTCTTTAATTGGAAGACCTCTAACTAAGTTTAACTTAGAGAGTTTGTTCATATTTTTGAAATTAACATGCCCCAGTCGCCTATGCCAAAGCAGTGATTCCGATTCTGAAGCCTTAGAGATCAAGCAGGTTAAGTTGTCATTTGTCTTGGCGTTTTTCATGTTGAGCACGTATGTGTTGTTTTGTATTGGAGCAGTGAGCATGATCATTTCAGCAGGAACAACATATCCAGGCTTCAGGAACAAGCATTCCATGTCATTGAAAAGCACCGATATTCCTTTATCACAGACTTGTGAGACACTCATGAGATTGTAGCACAGCTCCGGCACATAATTGACATTCTCCAGAGTGAGGGCTTCAGACACCACATCTCCTACTCCAACAATCTTTCCTCCCTTCTCGTCTCCAGCGAAAGATACGAAATCACCATCGATGAAGCGAAAATTCTTCAGGAGTTCCTTCAGTCCTGTCATGTGTCTTGAACATCCGCTGTCTACGTGCCAGATGTATTCCATGAGCATGCGGAGCCATTTCTGGAGTTTATTCTATTATACACAAAAATACAAATATACAAATTAGTTAGTTTTGGGAACCCAGATTTGCTTCATTTCGAATCTATCGTGATTTTGACCCACTTTGGCCTCTTTTTGTTTCCAAAAATAGGCAGTTGACTCAACCAGATTTTTAAAAGACTTCTTAAGATAATTTAACTGATATGTGACGTTTGTAAGAAAATCATGCTCTGGTTTAGAAAACTTCTTGGTTTTACAAGGTTTCGCTGTATGTCCTAAATGACCACAGCGAAAACATCTTTTATGTCTGGGTCTTTTGGTGTTAGAAGATGATGTATGTGACGAGTGTCTTGAGCTTTCTGCTTTCTTCATTTTCTTGTCAACTCTGCTTTCATCTTCTGAACATTCTTCATCATTGTCGTAATCAGACGAGCTTTCAGACGTTTGGTATTCACTTGAGTCCTGTTCTTCACTTGCTTCGTAAATTGAATCATTGCAGCTTTGATCTTCGCTTGAACTTTCTGGATTTTGGTCTTCAATAGTTTCAAAACTTGAGCTTTCTGAGCTTTCATCATTTATTGTTTGATCTTCACTTGAGGTTTTCAAGGTTTCTTCACTTGAGAATTATGTGCTCTCACTGTCTGTTGTTTCTGACATTTGCTCATCCTCAGGGCTTGAAGTCTTCTTTTCATCTTCTGAGACAGCAGTGCTTGAGTCTTCATTGCATTGATCCCCAGTGACACTCTTTTCTGAGTCTGTCATACCTGTTCTGGAGGGAATAAATTCGGGAATTTCCTCTGTGAGGAATTTTCCAAAACTATTCCTTTTTAATTCTGGCACAAATACAGGAGATTCACAAGCAACTTTATCATCACAGCACGCATAATTCAAATTATGACATTCAGACACACAATGTTCACGATCACGGGTCTCAAATGTAGGCACATGGCCCTTACAGTCATCCGAAGATTTAAATTTAGGCACTCGGCCATTACAGTCATCCATCCTACTTAAATTATTACATTCATCCTTTACATTGTTTTTCCTAGAATAGTTCCAGGCGAACCAGTTAACGGTGGAATAACTGTCGCCTGAATATCCGATTCCTATTTTTGACCCGCCGCAGTCTCCATCCTCATCGAACACATCTTCTTTACACACAATGGGATCTGCATTGCTTTTAGAACAGTTAGCGGTTGTCTCATTTTCACAAAAAATATTATGTTCAACAGAGGCCTTTTCATTGATAAGATCGTTTTTGGGATGAGGAGTCGGCATAGGCACATAGTTTTTGCTATGTGGAGGAAAGAAAAGTTTTCTTTCATTTTCGTGCCTATCCTTATACCCAATCCCGTCCTTCACAAACGTTGGTCGTTGGCAGTTTTTAATGTCAGTAAAGGCCTTTTGACTGACATTCCATTTATCTATTATAATTTGTAATTTATTCTTTTCGTTCAAAGCTTTTTCTAATCTCTCTGTAAGATCGTTATTGATAAAATCTTTTCTAAACACAAATTCTTTAAGAGTTTGCATTTCAGCTAAAGTTGAGTTCAACTTTCTCTGATATGCAACCTCGTTCTGTTTAATCTCGTTGTTAAATTTTAAAGCTTTGTCCTTTTGTCTTTCAAATTCTAGATTTAAGAATTTGTAATGTGCCACGACATCAACGCATGCAGGCGTGCATAACTTTTCCTTGAAACTAAGTGGAATACTGTTTACCAAGTCCTTGTATGCCTTCTCCTTTGATGAATCTGCTTTCATCGCAGCTGCTGGGACCTTTTCCTTGGCCTTCTCAGATGCCTCTTTCAAAATATGCTCCTCTGCTTGACCACACTTCTCTTTTTTTCAGGCTCCACTGAAGTCAGAATGCTTTTCAAACCTTTGTCAGCAGTATTGTCTCCTATTGGAATTCCAGCTGTCTGCTTCTCAAACTGCCTTGATGAGGATTCACCTGAGATCTTGGCCATCAGGGCTTTGTTAACTTGCTCCTTTGCTTCAGTAATTTCTTCACTCCAATCATAGTCTTCGACGACTAAAGCTTTTGGCGTGCTAGGAGACGCGTTGTTCTTGTTCTCTTCAACTGTGATTTGCTTTACAGCAGGAGTGGTTTCACTGTTTCCTTCTTTCAACAGAGGACAATCACGCTTGAAGTGTCCTAGATTCTTGCAGTTGTAGCACCTAAGTTTAGATTTGTCAAAGCCAGCTTTTCCAAGACCCAAACGCTTTCCTATCTTGTCTTGAAATTTCTTTAGCCTCAAAGTGATCATGGCCATTTGCCATTTCAGATCCATTTCCTCCATATTATCTGGATCAACCTGATACATGTCTTCAGCAGTGAACATCTCCTTTTTCAGCTCCCCCGACATCAGGGCTTCATAGCTGCTCATAAATGTGCTGAAGAGTGCCACGTTTTCAGTGGACACTTTCAATGCCTGAGTGTCAACAGTGATAGTCTTCTCAACAAGTTGTGGGGCTTTTGATGCGCTTGCGGAAGCGTTCGCGTAGATTAAGTCAGAAGCTTGTGGAGTAATGCCCCCTGAAGCAAGAAATGCCACATTTTTCAATCCAGCTGAGGTTTGAGTTGACTTTGGTTGGTAACCGGCAGTGTTCATCTCTCTTTTGTTGACATCCATTTCAAAAGCTCTTAGGGTGTTGATCAGATCGGACAAAGTGACAGGATTTGGATTGTTGAGGAAATCCTTCTTGATCATCATGCATTGTAGACTCCATTCCTTGGGAAGTGAATCTAGCAGCTTCTTTATTGCAGCACGATTTGTGACAGGATTTCCCGCTTTCTTCATTTTGGTCATCATATTCAGAAAACGACTGATGTGATCAGAAAGACTTTCTCCACGAACTCCACAAAACATGTCATATTGTTTCTGCACCATATCTCTCTTGCTTTCGATCAACTCTTCATTTCCTTCATAGTATTCAATCAATGCATTCCAGAGTGCATTGGCAGTTCGGTGTTCTTCAAACATGTTGCAGTCGTTGGTTGATAGTGCCATGGTTAAGGCAGCGTGAGCACGACGATCGCGTTGGATAAGAGCCTTGTCTTCATCAGTAAAGGTAGTTGCATCATTGTTGGCAACTACTGCATCTCCTCGAACAACCGTTGGAATGTGGGGTCCAGCGGTGACAGAGAGCCACAGATTGTAGTCCGTGTACTCGAAGAACGATTGAATGCGAGTTTTCCAAGTGCTAAAGTCTTCAGCACCTTTCAACTTTGGTGGTCGAGTGGTGGTTCCAGTCTCAAGCTCCGCTTGAGCAATTGGACTTAGTTGATTCAACGACATCTTTGCTTGTTTTAGACAAAATGGAGCTGATCAGAAGTTAATTTCGCTGACAAGTCACAGAAAACCGGTGATAAAATTAAATTCGCCGATGACCAAAGAAGCCTGATCAACTTCGCGGACAGATCTTCAACCTTCGCTGGTGCTATAGGGAGTCCTGCACGAGCGAACACGATAATTCCGCTGACGAAACACAACACAGACAATAGTTAGGTTAAGTCCACCGATTACCGTGATAAGAACATTGTGGTTCGGTATCACGGTTCTCGAAGTCGCCTTCGATAATTTCGCTCAAGGGTCACTGGACACTATTTCGCTGGTGATCAGTAATTTCGCTCGAATGATGATCGTCGAAATTAGTGATTCTGCGATGAGTTTCTCAACGATTTGATTAATTTCGCTATATTCAACGCTAAGTTCGCAGTATTCAAAAATTTATTTCGCTGTATTCAAAAGTTGTTCGCTGTCTTCAAGATAATATCACTGGACAGAAGGTTTAACACGAACTAAAACCCTCTAATCACTCAAAAACAGCTCAAAAACCATGTTTTGATGCATCAAGATGTCCAAAATGACTCCCTAATCATGTATTAACAACAACCTATCGATTAAACACACCAAATCAATCCATTTTAGGTCCAAATTTTTGAAAACTTTGAAACTCTTGAAAAACCTTCAAAACTATGAAAAGTCTCAACAAGAACACAACAACCAAGAGCACTAAGGCTCTGATACCAAATTGTAGATCCCAAAACGAATCCGGATCACAGTGGTTGGTTGTTTTAACCCATAACACCTATTGATTAGGTGTTTGAGATATGAAAAGTTAAGAAAGATCAAAGATGAAGGTGAAGCTAATGGATTAATGAATACAACAAGTGTTGTATTGAATCCAAACAATAAGATATAACAATAAAACACCTTGGATATCAGATTTGAGCACAAGATCAGCACAAGAATGTAACAACACCAATATTCATTTAAGAGCCAAAAGCTTGGCTAGTTTACAATGTATGGGTTATATATAGTGTTCCTGATTAGCCAGCAAATTTATAAATTTGCTGGAATCTTATCTACACTAAGTCAGGAAACTATCTTCTAGAGAATTACAAAATAAGCCCTTGTACATTCAAAATAGCTACAAACTATGACTAAACTAATCCAGCACAAGTATCAACGATCTCAAAAGTTCTAACAATTAGATCCTTGTGGGTGGTTACCGCTCAAATCGGAGTCCTTAATTGAATTCTTTGTATGCCTTAATACGTACATTATGATTCAATAAGGACAAAGCTGAATTCCTATTAAGATCTTCCTATCTTTATAGTTAGATTTTTGAAAATGTTTAAAGTACCAATCAAAATCCACAGATTGGATACCTGGTGTGCTTTAAATACATGCGCACAATTAACAAACAAATTAACAAAATGATAACAAATTGAAGATCAAGTTAAACAATTTTGTGATTATGTGTTTATGTGTTATATGTTTCTTTTGTGTTTTTATTTTTCATTATCCAAATACTCGTAGAATCTTCCATATCTTCATATGCGTGATTCACAGTAGGATATCCAAAGGTACTACCCTAAATCCTAAATGGGCTTCTACGTAATAGTTAAAACCCTTGGATTATATAGTACCATTCCATAATTCAAAGAGACCCCTTGAGTGGTCTAGTCAAAAAGATTGATTCAGAATCTAGTTAAGAATGGGATGTGATGACATAGATGAACAGACTCCTTGGTAGTCTATTTAAAGAGATCAATTACTAATTTAATTAAAAGGACCCTATGGTGGTCTAGTCACAATCATCATAGGTTCGTTCATTATTTTCTTCCCCTACACATTATAAGATACACTGTATGGACTATGCAAGGAATTACGTAATTATGGATGCATACATAATTATGAAATTCAGTGCACGAAAACCACAGTAAGATTTATCATGTGTAAGAACTTATAGTGGCACAAATAACAAAATGTGAACAATGTAATGGAGGTACGGTGGATGCACCAATGGCGCTTCATATACTTGTATATAAGTGTCCCTCTTACATTGAAAGCATGATGTTATTTAAATCTACTAGAAGTTCAGAACCCTAACCAGTGTTGTTTTATCTTTACGACTTCATGTTTTGAGCTCTCACAAGTTTCCTCTAAATAAAATTTCGTGACGAAATTTCCTAAAGTAGGGGAGACTGTGACACCTATGCCTCCACGACCATCAAACAAATACCAAATCAATGAAATATTATATTTCATACTTGGGATTTGTATAAATATGTGAGTCATATATCAAATCTTGTTTGATTTCCAGCTCTAAATCGCTTTCTGGGAAGTTATACGCGAACTGATGCGTAAACGTAATCAGTTTAATGCGAAAAACACACTGGAATAGTGACATGGGCTTACCATACCTTAAATAACCTTTACATAACTTAGAAATAAGTTTTGGAACGTTTGGTGTGTCGAAATCAAGTTTATTCGCTTACAGGGACTAATTTCGACAAACTGCGAAAGTATGCCGATTCGTACTGTAACAAACAGTCAGGAACATGACCATAAGTTAAACATGCCCTAAATATCCTTTACGTAGCTTAGAAATAGGCTTTGAGGTGTTTTGTGCGCAAAAATAAACTTATTTGATCAACAGGGACTAAAAGCGTCAAAAAGTGCATAAGTTTGCATTTTCGCGCATATCTTACGTTCTGAATACATCCGGACATCCAAAAAATTATGAAATCATTAAAATATTTTATTTTAGTGATTGGCTTGATAAAATTCCATTTGTCGCGTAATTTGGATCGTTTTTCACATCCGTTCGTGTTTCGTCGTAATTAACCGAATAACATGATCGTACGACCAAACGAACCAACATTAGACACATTTCTGAGCATATTTTAAGTTCCCTATACTTTAACTTCATTTTAGAGCCTTGAAATAGGGTTAACGGGGTTTAAACGCATCGAAAACAGCTTAAAAGTGTTGCAGAGACCATTTCTGCCATTTTGGCAAACTTTCTGGAACTGTGCATGTGGTGGCGTCACGCCACCACTATCTGGGTTGGCGGTGGCGGCACGCCACCACCCTATCTGGGCAGAATATCAAGTTTCAGCAATGGCAGGTTTATTTTCAGCAACTGAATTGAAGTTTAGGGTCTATTTTGTAACATTTGCAATACCGTTTGATGGTTTTGGGACACCCCTAGTATTCCAAAACCTTGTGCCCACATGGACGGTCCAGATTGAAGCTCGTTTATCGAGGAACGATCTTAACGGTTTTGGAAATCCTATATAAACCCACTTGAATTTCCTTCTTCTTCACACATTTGTTCTCATTTTGCTCTAAGTTGAAGCTCTCAAGCTTCATACCTGAGTATTTTGAGTTTAAATCTTCAAGTCTTAGACCTTTTGTAAGTTTCCTTCATGCTTGTTCATGTATTTCATGCATGAAAGTCAAACAGTGTTTGACTTTCTGCTTTAACCGGTCAATGGTCAACACGAAGTTCGTTTGAACTTCGCAACGTGAGCGTAATCACGATGGTCATAGTCCCATGTGAGTATACCTACTGATTACCACCTTGAATAGGTGTAGTGACGAGTCATTGTTTCGGTCAAAATGCGTATTCTTGCGTATTTTGCAACCAAACTATTCTTGGGTATCAAGACCCTTTGTTTTGATATCAAACTTGTTTTCAAACTTCGTTAAACATGTTTCAACATGTTTAACTCGTCACTTTAGGTTTAGTGCTTATATAGGGTCGTAAGATAAGCGGTCTAAACAACCGCTTAGACTTTCGAACCCGACCCGTTTGGTCAATCGTTAGGATCCGACCAAACATATTTTGTGACAATAGTTGTATAGGGAATAACCTTCAGAGGTTATACCTTATGGGCACTTTGTTTAGTTAGTTGTATGATAGGTAATTTACATGCCTTAGGAAAACGACCAAAATGCCCTTTTCATGCATAATTGGTATTTAAGCATATGTAACTCAAACTTTTGCCACTTAACTGATTATGCAACATATTTAAACATTTTTAGGCATATAATACTTATCATAGGACTAGTTAGGCGTTCCGAACGCGTTTTACGCGAACGACGCGTTAAAGTAGCATAAACTACCTAAACGGGTCGTAATGGGTCGTAAGCACTAGGGTTAGGTTTCGTTTTAGAATGTAGGCTTTGTTAAACGATATTACATGAGTTTCTACACTCATTTGGTTTACGAAACCTCATTTTATCTGATCCTCCGATTTAGGTCCGTTTATTAACATAGTTACCTATATTAGGTGCCATTTGATTCCGTGATCCCTCTAGCTTTGCTTGGTTGTTATTCAAGACTTCTAAGCACCCTCAAGTGAGTACATAGTCCCCTCTTTTACTGCTTTTCAAACAGTTTGGGGAGAAACACGTGTGCCTACTTGTTACTTTTGTGCTTTTCATGTTTTTACATCATATGCTTGTTATGTTCATTAGTACACTTATAGTACATGATTTCATTATGTTTTTGCTATGTATGTTCATTTATTGCATACTTAGTACATTGTTTTACATTGCATTTCTGTTGCATATGTTTACTCAGCATATGGACACATTGTTTTACATTGCATTTCTGTTGCATATGTTTACTCACCATATGGACACATTGTTTTACATTGCATTTCTGTTGCATATGTTTACTCAGCATATGGACACATTGTTTTACATTTCTACTTTGTATGTTCATTTAGCATATTAAAGTACATGATTTTCGTAAAACATGCTTACATTTGGTATGACATTTGGTTTGTTTAACGGGACATTATACATTCATTAACACCGATCATGCCGCTCGGTAGTAGGTAGTGGTACCATAGGACTTGATAACTCCCGTTCCTGAAATCCTAGGTTTGTTTGGGTGGAAGGAATGACCGAATTCGAAAACATTTTTAGTAGACCTTAACATTGTTCTACGTTTATCTGACAGTCTCAAGGCTTGGATGTAGGCGTTTAACATTTCCGCATAGATGTTCGTATCAGTAAAGCATGCATTATTTTACAAAACATAGCTTTTGATTTAAATTATGATTTATTCAAATGCATTGTTTTGTGCATTTTACATATGGTTTAAGTAGTCACTTTTTACTTGCCGTACATGACATTTGTTTACACATTACATGATTTACATTTGACAATAGACATGGTTTTTACATAAAGATTTGACAATTGGTTAAACAAGACATTTTTGGTGGTTTCTTTTGGTAAGTGATTTAAGTAACGAGGCATGTGTAATATGATAAAAGAATGGTGGATATGCCGCTGGTACTTCCTATATATAAGTTCTTTTATGATATTACATATCGTAGCGTTATTTAAATCATTTCAAGTTAGACATATTACATTTTACACTTATATCATATCTTCATGAAACATTGTTTTACAAACAACATATTTTATACAAACTCATTTTACTTGGTCATTTATTCTGTGCATCTTTCTTTTATATCATCTGATTTCTTATCACTATTTGTATGATTTATAAAAGAAAACATTTTACAAGGTTCATGAATTACTTTTATTAAACATTTTCTTTAAACTTACAAGTCATGAATCCTAAATCAATAAAACCTATGTATCTCACAGACATTTTTATGCTGACGTACCTATTTTCACATGTGTTTTCAGGAGATGATGCATAGGATTGATCAAGATATACTTAGGCGGACTTGGGCCTTAGTGACAATAAAAGATGCAAGACTAGTTAATTTTGTTATGTTACTTTGATTTTAAGACATTGTAACTTCTTTTAATCAATAAAACAAAATTTCAATTTCCATGTGTTATAAAAAAATGATTCTGTTACAACAATCCCCGACGATTCCACCGCGATTTGTTGTTTTACGCGGTCGGGGTGTGACAATTTTGGACACCAAGAAAACAAAAATATAATTTTTACAATTATTACAAAATATATCATATTTTTTACAAAGAGAAAATATATTATTTTTGGGTAAATAAAAATATATATTTTCTTGAATAAACATTAAATACATTATTTTGGGTGAAAAACAAGTTTATATATATTTTCCAAGTTAAACTTGAAAATATATTATTTTTGAGACTTATATGAAATTTATAAATATTTTTACCAAGGTAAAAATTATAAGTAATTTTTCTATGTAATATTTCTTAAAATATATATTTTGGGAATATATATTGACGTATTTTTATTAGAAATATTATTCCGGAAAAATTAATACAAAAATTAAGTAAGAGATACTTAACAAACACAATAAAAATACGTATTCTCGTACGTATAAATACACACCGAAATACGCCACCGATACTTGACAAAAATATACAAGTATTAGAATACGAATATAAATACATCCATCCTTGGGAAGTTGTACAAATACATAAATGTGTCAAGTTAAAATATATTACTTTAACAATTATTCCGAAATGAAATAAATATAATTTAAGTTAAAATATTTATTATTTTAACAAATAATTATATAACTTGGAATAATATTAATGACACAATGAAACGTAACTCGAAGACACTAATTAATACTAAGGTAAGGCACAACCCGCTCGTCTAATAAACCGTAGTACGTTGTAGGTAGTCGTGTGAACGAGTATCAGCTGTGAGTTACGTCGAATTGAAGAACGCAAAATGTGAGTTCATGTCCCCCTTTTCTTTAAATGTTTTTGTTTTATAACTTCGGGGGTGAAGTACATGTTACAAATTATTTACAAACGTTTATATGTGGTATGGTTAGCTAAAGAAAGGTACTGCTAGATCATGTGAGTGGTGGGTACAACGCTTAAGACCATTAATCCTCGTAGTAGGACCGAGGGACCGGAGTGATAGATCTATTTGGGTATACCGAGCCCCACCCATGTGGACCGGGGTTTGGCCCATGAGGTGACTATGTCTTACAGCCGGAAGCCCGGTGCAAAATCTGCTAGGTTTGAGCCTTCCTGCATCACGTCACACATATTAATGGCCTTGCAAACCGTTAATCGATCTGTTTCCTTGTTTTCTTTCATACCGGGGTTTACGAAACATACATACTTACAATGAGTTCAAAGGTTTATTCGTGCACACTTACAAAACACTTGAACTCGCTCAACTTTTGTTGATGTTTTCAAACTACATGTATTTCAGGAAATTAAATGTGGACCTGGCGGGCGTTTGGAAGTTTCAAGTGATGTTGAAAATAAAAGATGTCATCCGGTGTCTAAGGGTTTGGATTGTGTATCTTATCCTAGATAAGATACATAGTTCAAAGCCTAGTTTTTAGTAGTATCTTTTGTCGAGTCCTTATGGAACTCTAAAAGAATCTGATTGGTTTGTAATTTGGATTTGAAGTTTGTGTTTGGATTCTAAAACAATGTTGTTGTGATGTTTTAAACTTAATTAATGGATGAACATCTTTGGTTTTATCATATAGTTGTTTGTTATGGTTGAATGCAATGATATTAAGCAAGTCACACATAATCACGCTTCCATAAAAGTCAGGGTGTGACAGTTTGGTATCAGAGCTTCGATTGTAGCGAACTAGGATTCTTTCTCGAGTCTAGACTACGATCATTAGGGCTCTCACGAAAATAATTTTTACAACATGTTTTCATTGCATACATGAAACGCCCAGATCAAGGGAACAAACGTTTTTACAAAAGGAAAGACAAGAAACACGATGGCAAGGTTACATTTATGGTTTAGTCTGGGATAGACTAGGAAAGACAAGCATGTATTCAAGTCAGTTATCAGCTAAAACGTATGGATTGTTATGTTAGAGGCATTATGACTTGATTGCATAATAGTAATAGTGGTTAATATATGTGCACATGTTATGATTATTATGTAACAGGTACCTATGGCGTCATCCATGTCACACCCCGACCACGTAAAACATCAAATCGTGGCGGAAACGTCGGGGAGTGTTGTAACAGAATTATTGTTCCACAACCATGGTAATTAAAAGTTATGTTTTATTCATCAAACAAAGAGTTACATTGTCTTAAGATAACTGAAATGAAGAGTTCATCACATAATTAAACTAGTTCCATCTTTATTGTAGTATAGTACAAGCACTTATATATAGGAAGTACCAGCGACATATCCACCATGCTTGTATCATACTACACACATCTCGTTACGTAAGTCACTTAAACAAACCACCTATGTATAAAGTCCACGTTTAAACCAATTGTCAAAAAGTCCTTGTATAAACCATGTCAAATGTTAAAAGTCCAAATGTAGTCAAGTAATGTGTAACAAATGTTATGTATGGTAAGTAAAGTGTAGTCACATAAACCAAATGTAAAAATGTACAAAACAAGGTATTTTGAATACATCAAAAAGTTATGTTTTGCAAAGTAAATGCATGTTTTACTGATACAAACACTTATGTGGTAAGTTAACGCATACATTCAAGCCTTGAGACAGACGGATAACCCTAAGTCAGGGTTATCAAAAGAAATGTTTTCGGATTCGGTCATTCCATCCATCCAAACAAACCTAGGATTTTAGGAACGGGATTTGTCAAGTCCTATGGTACCATTACTTACTACCGAGCGGCGTAGCTAATGTTAATGAATGTGTTTTAGTCCCGTTGTACAAACCAAATGTCATACCAAAAACAAACATGTAATGAAAGTAATGTACTAAGTATGCTAAGTTAACATACAAAGCAGAAAAAGTCATGTAAATCAATGTGCTATCATGTCAATTAAACATACATAGCAAAATAAGATGTAATGTAAATTAATATACTAGCATGTTTAGTAAACATACATAGCAAGACAAAAATGAAATTTTGTACTAATAGTGTACTAATGAACATAGCATGTATATAATATGAAAACGGGGAAAAGCATGAAAGTAACAAGTAGGCACATGTGTTTCACCCCAAAAATGTTCGTAAAACAGTAAAAGAGGGGACTATGTACTCACCTTTGGGTGCGTTTTTATACGTTAACACAATCCCACAATTTGTTTATTTGTCCTAAATTAAATAAGAATGATTAAATAATCAAAACTCACAAAAATACATGAGTTTCTCCGATACTTGGAAGTTTCACATAACTTTGAGATTTCTCGAAAAGTTATTATTTTTTATTATTTTGGTGTATTTGTATGTATAAGTACTCAAGCGTAACACACATAATCTTGTCAATACTAACACATGATCATTCACATATTGCAAATACACATAGCACATTGTAACACATAAAATAACCCAAGAACAACCCATTCTAGTGTATGTCGAAAAACACTCATTTTTGCGATTCGGTAACATATTTGGGCGTCGGAAGTCACGTATGACTAACCAATCACCAAGTAAACTTAATATAAGTTAAAATACTTATTTTTATACCAAATATATCAGTTTGGTTACTGATTTAAAACGGTTTTGTAAAAGTCCTCCGAAAAGGCGATTTTCGACCATTTTACCGCATAGTTTTGCATCAAACGTTACCCGAACCATCCGAAATCAAAACGACTTGAAATTTTGACACAAACCATGTTATTTACTGAAAAAAATAATGGTTATACTCATGATAGTGCAGGTCTTAAATAAAGCACATAAATCATGCAAATTTCTTATAATTTACCACTTTTTAAGCTATATGTACAACATGCAAAGCTATCAAACCTATGTCAAAGTTTCATGTCATTAAAATACATCAAAAAAATATTATTTTTAGTGTTTATAACCAGATCTAAAACAGTTTTTGTCATTTAACCATTTTTCATCACTTCTTGAGTTTTAAATCAACATATTTTCACTTGTACAAGTGCCTAAAGCATACTATCATAACATCAACATTTTATATAGGTTTAGATGCATCAAATATAAGATATATTCAGGTTTATTTGCTGAAGTAATTCACATTTAACATATCATACATAAATCACCAAATACTTGCATTTTTACCACCATTCTAAAACATGTAACAACATAAACAAGTACTTAACAACAAATCAAACTTCAAGACTCATACACCCATACACATATGTACGGTTATACATACATATATGTACATCACCATTTTTGTTTGTTTCAAGACCCATTTCATTTTAGATTTCAAGTTTAGTGAAAATCCCAAGATTCAAGAGAAACTTCAAATCATCAAGAACAACCAAGAGTCAAAGTATGATTTAAAAATAAATGTTATACCTTCAAGATTCAAGTAGGTTGTAGGATGAGATTTTGATGATAGGAAGCTTGAAATCACTTGACAACACCTTGGAATCACCTTAGATCTTCATACTAACTTGAAGGTTGCTTGAAATAGGACTTGAAGGTGATGAACAAAGCTTTGAAGGTTAGAAGGTAGAGAGAGGAGAGAGGGGATGGTTGGGAGGGAGAGAGGGTGAGGTTGAGTGACGTGTGAAATGGTGTTGAGATCTTGTAAGAGATATGTAGAGATATGGAATGGACATGGAGTGTAGCATGCATGAACAAGTGTCACCAAGGATATATTTGGCAAGATTATAGATATATTTGGTGGGGGCTACTAAGATAGCCATGAATTATAAGGGGGAGGGGGTCCAAGTGTAAGTTTTTTATATAAATATGCCACAAGTAGGCTAAAACGGGTGTTTAACTGGATACCGGGTATTTTATCTAGCGTTTAAATCCCGGTTTATGGCGTTCTAAATTATTTTTATTATTTTATAAAAATAAAATTGCCAAAATATTACTGAAATAAATTTCAGTTGCCAAGACTGGCTGTGTTGTCCGTGTTTTGCAGTAGAAGCACTGTGTCGAGCAGAAACACACGGTACGCGCTTAAACTTGAAAAATAACGTTTTTAGGCGTTTTAATTTATTTTTCAACATGAACCTGATTAAAATAAAATTTTAATCATAAAAGAATATTTTTGGAATTTAAATATTACCCGGGCGGTCACCAACGTTCGTTTCGCATTTTTGTTGTAAATAGTTCTTTAGTTCAAATAAACATGTTTTTTGCCGTACCGAATCCTTCGAAACTTATTTCTAAGTTATGTAAAGGATATTTAGGGTATGTTTAGCTTACGTCATAGTTCTAGAGTGTACGTCGTGTTAAACTGATTGCGTTTATGCACCAGTTTGCGTATGACCTTCCAGAAAGTGATTTAAAGCTTGAAATCGGAATCGAATCAAATTGTAAAGTCATTAAACACAATAACACATATAATAACACCAAAGCACATTGTTTTATTGATAATTCACATTGTTTTACATTATACGATGATTACAGAACACAGTTGTCATAGTCTCCCCTACTTTAGGAAATTTCGTCCCGAAATTTTATTTAAAGGAAACTTGTGAAAACAATTGCGGATATTTCGCCTTCATCTGGTCCTTACGTTCCCAAGTAAACTCGGGGCCACGTTTGGATTCCCATCAAACTTTGACCAAATGAATCTGTTTGTTCTTCAACTGTCTGAATGTACGGTCCACTATCTCCACAGGTTTCTCGATAAAGTGTAGTGTTTTATCAACACGAATTTCGTCAAGCGGTATGTGGAGGTTCTCGTCAGCTAAGCACTTTTTGAGATTGGATACGTGGAAGGTTGGATGAACATTCCCAAGTTGAGGAGGTAACTCGAGTCTGTAGGCTACCTTACCGATTCTTTCGACGATCTTGAATGGTCCAACGTATCTAGGTGTAAGTTTTCCTTTCTTTCCAAATCTGATCACACCTTTCCAAGGTGAGACCTTAAGTAATACATGATCACCGACTTGAAATTCCATGGGCTTGCGTCCTTGGTCCGCGTAACTCTTTTGACGGCTTCGAGCTGTCTGAAGGTTATCACGAACTTTCTTGATCTTATCAGTTGTCTCTAGAATGAGGTCAGGTCTAGTAAGTTGAGCCTCACCTATCTCATTCCAGCAGACTGGTGAACGACATTTTCGACCATAGAGAGCCTCGAAAGGAGCCATGTTGATGCTGGAGTGATAACTGTTGTTGTAGGAGAATTCAATCAATGGATGATGTGAATCCCAACTACCACCAAAATCGATCACACAAGCTCTAAGCATATCCTCCAAAGTCTGGATTGTTCTTTCAGTTTAGCCATCTGTTTGTGGATGATAAGTTGTGCGCAGGTTAAGTTGGGTCCCCATAGCAGATTGCATGGTTCTCCAAAAACGAGAAGAGAAGCGAGCATCTCTGTCAGAAATAATGTTCAAAGGAACGCCATGTCGAGATACGATTTCATCCACATAGATTTTAGCCAGCCTTTCAGCAGAAAAATCCTCACGTATTGGCAAGAAATGTGCTGACTTAGTAAGACGATCAACAACTACCCAGATGGCATCATGACCTTTCTTAGTGCGCGGAAGTTTGGTAATAAGATCCATAACAATGTTTTCCCATTTCCAAACTGGAAACTCTGGTTGCTCCAAAAGACCAGAAGGATGTTGGTGTTCAGCCTTGACCTTAAGACAAGTAAGGCATTTTGAAACATACAAGGCAATGTCTTTCTTCATACCGGGCCACCAATACCGAGTACGAAGATCCTTATACATCTTATCTGAGCCAGGATTAATAGAATAACGAGACTTATGAGCTTCATCCATAAGCAAAGTGCGGAGATCATCTAGGCTTGGGACCCACAAACGGTCCATGAAATAATACGATCCATCGTCCTTCAGTTCAAGATCAGGCTTAATGTGATAGGGTAATTCCTTACCCATCAAGTCTTGTGAAACACAAGAATGTTGAGCCTGAGAGATGCGGGCTTGAATATCAGATCGAGCTTGAATATCAGTTTGAACACGAACACAATGAAGCTTAGTACGTTCCTTACGACTCAAAGCATCGGCTACGACATTCGCCTTACCAGGATGGTAGCGACTTTCGCAGTCATAGTCGTTTAGAAGCTCAACCCAACGTCGTTGCCTTATGTTGAGCTCTTTCTGATTAAATATATGCTGAAGACTTTTGTGGTCAGTGAAAACTACACATTTAGTACCATACAAATAGTGTCTCCAGATCTTAAGAGCAAACACAACTGCACCCAACTCAAGATCATGAGTGGTGTAGTTCTTCTCATGCACCTTCAATTGTCTAGATGCGTAGGCTATGACTTTGTTCCTTTGCATCAGCACACAGCCAAGACCCAATTTAGATGCATCGCAATAAACGACAAAATCATCATTGCCCTCAGGCAAAGTCAGAATAGGCGCGTCACAAAGCTTCTGCTTTTACGGTCTGAAACGCTTCCTCTTGCTTAAATCCCCATTCAAAGGATTTGTTCTTCTGAGTTAGAGCAGTTAAAGGAACTGCAATCTTTGAGAAATTCTCTATGAAGCGGCGGTAATAACCCGCGAGACCAAGAAAAGAACGAACCTCAGTAGGAGTAGTAGGCGTATCCCAATCCTTAATTGCACTGATCTTAGAGGGATCTACATGTATACCTAGTTTGTTGACAATATGCCCCAAAAATTGAACCTCCTTAAGCCAAAATTCGCACTTGGAGAATTTGGCGAAAAGTTGCTCTTTCTTTAGGAGTTCCAGAGTAAGACGAAGATGTTACTCGTGATCAGCTTGCGTTTTAGACTATATCAAGATGCCATCAATAAAAACGATGATGAACTTATCTAAATAAGGCTTACAAACCCTATTCATCAAGTCCAAGAAAACAGCAGGAGCATTAGTCAAATCGAACGGCATGACTGTGAACTCATAATGCCCATAACGAGTGCGGAAAGCAGTCTTGGGAATATCGTCTTCATGCACACGAAGTTGATGATACCCAGAACGAAGATCAATCTTCGAAAAATAAGAAGCACCCTGTAACTGGTCAAAGAGATCATCGATGCGAGGTAGCGGATATCGATTTTTGATGGTAAGCTTGTTCAGGTCACGATAATCGATGCACATCCTGAAGGTTCCATCCTTCTTCTTGACAAAAAGAATGGGAGCACCCCAAGGTGAAAAACTAGGACGAATAAAACCTTTGTCAGATAACTCCTGAAGTTGCTTAGACAACTCTTGCATCTCAGACGGTGCAAGATGATGTGGAGATCTGGCAATGGGATTTTCACCAGGTACGAGATCAATACGGAACTCGACTTGGCGTGCTGGGGGTAGACCAGGTAACTCTTCAGGAAACAACTCCAGAAAATCCCGAACAACAGGAATATCTTGAATAGACTTACCTTTGCCTTTATCTGCTGTAACATGTGCCAAGAAGGCCACATAATTCTTTCGCAGATACTTCCGAGCTTGAGTACAAGACATGAGCTTGAGACTACTAACGGGTTTCTCACCACGAACCTGTAGGATCTCACCTGACGAAAGCGGCACCCAAACAATCTTCTCAAAACAAACTACCTCCGCGTGATGCTTGGCTAACCAATCCATACCCACAATAATGTCGAAGCTCCTAAGTTGCATGGGCGTGAGGTCAATAGGAAAAAGATGGTCGTTAAGGTTCAATTGGCAATTGCGAATATGTTGGTGCACTGAATGTCTATTGACTACGTCTTAGTTAAGTCTTAGGTCTAGATAGGTTAGATTGGAGCTCGGAAATGAAATAGTGAATATTGGAGTGTAATTCTGCTCCAAATGACATTTATGTCATTTAGAGCGAAATCAGGATATCTTGTAATATGTTAATTCCGCTCCAGATAGTTTAGTAGGTGATTCCGCTCGAGATGTAAGTTGTGATTCCGCTCCAAGGTAAGTTGTTAATTCCGCTCCTATGTGATCTTGTTAATTCCGCTCCTGATGAACATGTTATTTGGAGCGGAATCAGATGGCTATATATAGGTGATAGGTTGAGTTCATTTGTAACTTTGGAGCGGAATCTAGTCTTGGTGAAGGTGTCGAAACTCTGTCAAAATCTACTCAGAAACACTTGTAAAGCTTGTAATCAGTAATAGAAAGAAGTTAAAAGGATCCGAGCTATTTGTGACTTCGTTTACGTTGATTCCACCTTCGTATTTGAAGATGAACTGCCTTATACTGACTGTTTAGGGTCTCAACTCGGTCCAACAAGTGGTATCAGAGCTCAGGACGAGGAGTTCATACCATAGCAGCTTGATTCTACCAGAATTTCTCATTTCTACTCACTTCTTCTTATATTTTTCTGATTTGAACTAGTTCCAACGGTCGGAATGGTCTGATTTTCGAGTATATTGTGTAAAACTTAGTTTTAACAAAGCCTACAAAGAATCAGTTTAAAACTCGGATTAAAAATGGTAAAAATGACCTAAGAACCTGATTCGGCTCGAAACGGTCTTCGCAGATTTCACCCTTAAAAGTTGATTTCGATCTTAAAACATAAAAAGTTAATTCTGCTCGAAAGTTATAACTTGATTTCGCTCGTAAACAGATTAGTTCTGATTCCGCTCGTGAGACTATTTTCTGATTTCGCTCGAAATCAAATAGTCCTGATTTCGGCCGAAAATTACATTCTGATTCCGCTCTAAATCAGATTCAAGTCTGATTTCATCTGAAAGTTATCATCTGATTTCGCTTGAAATCAGATATCATTCAGATTTCGCTCATAAGCTGATTCCGCTTGAATTAGCTGTGTTTCAAAAATTTCCGAAAATTTTCTAAGTGTTTGCTGATTTTTCAGGTACGTACATGATGGATGATTTCAATCCGTTTTATGACATGTATGCGTTTGCTGGAGACGGTGGAAATAATACATCTTCGAGTAATATCAATGACAACTCGCAGAATCCAAAGAAAAAGTTATCGGATGCATTGGAGGTTGAAAGTGCTTTTGGAACTTACAACAAACCCCCGAAGTTGATGGCTATAGAAGAATACAGTCGGTGGGCTAAGAAGTTTGAAGATTGGTTGATGGCCTTTGCTTTTCCTAGCTGGAAGAGTCTAAAAAATGGATACCAAAATGGAAATAAAAAAGGTGAAACCCTAACAACAAATGAGGAGATAGATTTGTTTGTTGCTGAGCAAAAATGTATTGCGTTGCTGTTTCAATCTGTTCGAGAATATATAATATCTTTGATCGAATACTCTAGTTCTACAGATCTCTGGGATAAGTTGAAAAACAAATGTTTAGGAAGCAAAGAAATTGTGAAAAACAAAAAGAAACTACTTAAAAAAGAGTTTGATTTGTTTGGGTGTTTAAAAAATGAATCAGTTTGTAAAATGATTGAGAGGTTTGGGCATCTGAAGCTGGAACTGGCAAGACATGAAATTTCTTATTCTCGAGAAGAGCTAGTCGAAAAATTGTTTGATGCATTGCCAGATGAGATGGATTGGCAATATTATGCATTGATGCTAAAGAATACTATCAAGCCACCAGAATCGTTGACAGTCGACTTGCTGATTCAGAGATTAGAGAGTCATGAGTTGGAGTTAAAGAAGACACACAAAGTCAATCATTTGTCTTATCAGCAGAACTTGGATTTGTATTATCCAAAGAGCATGATGCCAAAGAACACATCTTCCAAGACTGCGTTTTCTGCTGAGAATGTCTCCACAACAAGCCAAGAAAGTCAAGGCAGTGGATATCACAGTGGGTCTTCATCAAATTCAAACCAGTCTGATGCAAAGAACTTATTTCAATGCAACATCGCTGTAGACTTAAAGAATGCTCAAAACTTCAGCGAGGAGTCAGCAAAGCAACAGATGGTTTTCCTAGCATCTGTGCTAGAATCTTATGAAAGTCTTGTAGCAGGGAAGATAGGCAACACCAACCTGACGAAAGAAGATTATGATCAGAATAAATCAGAACCGGCAAGGATGAAGCAACTTGAGGATAACAAAGAAAAATCTAGAGCTCTTGCAGTGATTCACGACGATGAAGGTTACGACTGGAGCGAGTTGTTACCTGAGGAGGATGCGGTTGGATATGCATTCATGGCAAAATCTGAACCTGTTCCTTGGAAAGATGACAGAACTGAAGAACAGAAGTATGGTTACAGAAAGCAGTTAGCTATAAACAAAATGATCAGAATATCTGGTATCTTTTCTGAGGCAAAAAGAGCAAATAGATGGGATCTAGACAGGGAGTATTATCTTGACCCCTATGGAAACATTGTTGTTGATCATAAAACTCTTGATTTGGAAACCGTAATTCAAGAATATAAAATTGAAGATGATTATTGGCAGAAGAAATGGTGGGGAAGCGGTGAAGATGAAGAGAAAGAAAAGAAGGAGAAAGAAGAGAAAGAGAAGTCAAAGAAGATTGACACTGGGATCATCGACACGACACAGGAGTTGAATGCTGAAAACATGGGAAAGATGGCTGACAAGGTGCTAGCTGCTAATGCACTTGAGGTAGATTCTAAATCTGTTTCTGAGTCTACAAGCCAAGTCAGTTCAAACGCGTCAACGACTGAGTCAGGTAAGAAGGTCAGTGGTGATGTTGACTGCAAAAATTGCATCAAAGAATGCAAGATTTGTAGTACAAACACTTATCTCAAAGGTAAGAAGATTGAGGATCTGACTGCTAAAGTCAGAAGTGTTGAGGATCAAATCCTTGATCGTGACAAAATGGTGAAAGCTTCAACTGAACGATTAAAAGAATTAACTAACAAAATTGAAACTGATAAAATTGATCAAGAAAAGGTTAGGAAAGAAAATGAGAGGTTAGTTCTTGAAAATCGTCAGATTACTGAAAAATTTGAGAAGCTTAAAATCACGTTTAAAGATAATGATGATAGAAATGGTAAAACTTACAAAGAAAATTGCCAATTGCAATGTGTTTTGAGAATCAAAGAAGAATTAATAAACAAACAATTGGATGAGATTGCTAAATTGAAACTTCAGTTTGAAGAAGCCAAGATTGAGAATGAAAGAATTAATTTGAAATTGAACAGTTACAGCTCTGCAAGCTTTGTTTTGCAACACATTATTCCCAAACCCATCGGGAAAGACAAAGCAGGCGAAGATGTATACTGTGATGGAACTGGGGTGGGTTTTCATCAAGTTCCACCACCAATTCTAGAAAATTATTCGAAAAAACAATCTGGGTTGGTTAATCTTAAGGAAGAAAATGGAGTGAAACTTCCTGATTCAATTGATGTTACATTTTCTTCTTCATCATCTGATGATAGTGTTCAAACCGATATTGTTAAAGGCATGGCTGAAAGTGTTTTGGATAGTGATTCAGCTGAGGATGAAAAATGTTTTCTGGACAAGTACATTCAAAAACCAAAATCCAAAAACAACTTAGGTGATGAACCGGGTCTTGTGATGTACAAGATGGCTGGATCTGATAAGTTGTATTCGGATTCTGAGTTTCCTCTGGAGAATGTAAATGTTTCAAAATTGACAAATGTGTTCAAAATGGTTGAAATCGATTTGTCTGGAGTAAAGAGTTTAAAACAAACAAAAAGGCAAGTGAATTTTGAGAAAGATAAAGCTTACTACAAGAAGCTTGTTGTTCCACCACGTTTTTATAACAACAATCGAAATAATTGGTCGGGTGGATATCAGGGTGGTAAGAGTTATCAGAAAAGGAGTTTTCAAAACAAAAGGTTTGCTGAAAAGAAGGTGTTTGTGAACGGTTCAAATTCACTTTCTGATGAGGAAAATGAAATCTTTTCGAAATCAAATGAATATTTTTTTGCGAAAAGGACCTCACAACCTCAGTCTGAAGGCACAAGTCGAGTAGTTGATACTCGTACATGTTTTAGATGCAACAAAGTTGGTCATATTGCAAGAAATTACACCAACTCCAAGCCTAAGACTGAAGTTGTTGAGAATCGACAGAAGAAGGTTGATTCAAAAGGAAAAGCTCCAATGGTTGTTGAGAAAGTTTTGAAAAATGAGAAAACAAAAGTCAAAATTGAACCTGTTAAGAACTTGGTAACTAAAAATGATAAATTTTACAAACGGGTTGCATCATCTCAACAAACATGGAAGCCAAAAGTTGTTGATAAACCAAAGGTTTCAGAGTCATAAAAACAATCGTCTTCTACCACACCGGTAAAGATGGATGTTCCTTTGGATTATTATGAACAATTGAAGAAACAATCTTCTACTCCACCTGAGAAGAATAATGTTCAAAAGAGAAATCAACCAACCGGTCAACTTAAGATAGATGAGTTTTTCTTATATTAAAAGGTTGAGGTTGGATCTGATGAAAGCTTGAAAATAAATGATAAAAATTTTCCGCCACTTTACACTGCTAAAACTCACATTAAAGTCAAGTTACTCGAGTCAAAAGAGGCTTGGGTGGCATCAAAATCTCACTAAAGATTTTGGACTTGCCGGAGCTTCCTAGTTGGTAATTGTGAAGCATGAATCGGCATCTTTATTGAATTATTTATGACATGTGCAGGATCTTCCGAGAGCTATTTCAAGATGGATTATGGATAGTGGACGTCTCGACATATGACAGGGACAACTGCATTGTTGTATGATGTTAGAAATATCAATGGTGGTTATGTGGGATTTACTGGACATGAAGGTGGTCGAATTATTGGTGAAGGAACGTTATCCAATGGGATTGTTACGTTTGAAAGAGTTAACTACATTACTGATCTGGAGAACAATCTGCTGAGTATCTCGCAGATTTGTGACACTATGTATACCACTCACTTCACAGACAAAGAATGTTTGATCTTGAAACCAGGATTTGTTATCCCTGAAGAATGGATTATCATGCGAGCACCTAGAGTGAATGATTTATATGTGTTAGACATGAGTGTAGCAACTACAACAACAGGTCAGGCACATTGTTTTGTGTCTAGAGCAACAGAGAAAGAATCGAAGTTGTGGCACCGGAAGATGGGACATATACATCTTAGAAAAATGAATCACTTGGTGCATAATGATTTGGTTCTTGGAGTTAATATCAAAGGTTTTCATCAGGAAGGGGAGTGCATTAGTTGCGTCAAAGGCAAGCAGAAGAAAAAGTCACACCCTAAAAAGCAAGTCAATTCAGTTTCCAGACCGTTAGAGAGACTACATATGGATTTGTTTGGTCCAGTAAACGTCAAAAGTATTACAGGGGATCTCTACTGTCTTGTGGTTACTGATGATTATTCTAGATTTTTGTGGGTATCATTCTTGAAGTCGAAAGATGAAACATTTGATAGTTTGATGGCGTTGTTCAGAAAGATTGAAAATCTGTACCAAAGGCGTATCAGAAGAATTAGAAGTAATAATGGTACTGAGTTCAAGAACAACAAGATGGAAGAATATTGTGATGATAGAGGTATATTGCATGAGTTTAGTGCTCCGTATACTCCGCAGCAGAATGGAGTCGCAGAACGTAAAAACAGGACACTAATCGAAACGGCTAGAACAGTGCTTGCTGATTCAAAGTTACCGATAAATTTTTGGGCAGAAGCAGTTTCCGCCGCATGCTATACACTCAACCGGGTTCTCACTGTAAAGAAATTCAACAAGACATGCTTTGAGTTGATCAATAACCGTAAACCGAATCTGAAGTTTTTAGAACCGTTTGGGTCACCCTGTACTGTTCTAGAGCCTTTTGGTAAGTTTGGTCCAAAGAGTATTGAAGGAATATTTGTGGGTTACTCAAGTCCAAAAAGACGTGTCTTTGTTCCAAGCATGAAGCAGATCATCGAAGCACAACATGTTGAGTGTCAAGGTTATACTATGCCACCTCAAAATCCCGGTGACTCATGGCGTTTTAATTACGATAAATTGTGGGATTCGTTTGACATGGAAGAAGAAAAGGAAGAAGAAGAGGATTTTTTTGACGAGTTGGATATTCTGAAAGAGTATGAAGAATCGTTGGAAAGATTCCCAGCTGAGTATTCAAGAAGACCACGACAAACTTCAAATGATGATGAAGCAGGTCCAAGCAATGATGGTGAATATGATGATGTCCAACAAAATGAAGTTGCTCAAGATAATCAGTCGGTACAGAATGATAATCAAGAATCTGAGAACATGCCAGTGTTTGATCGTGGTGATTCAGATTCTGAGGGGGAGCAAATTCAGATTTCAGGTCAAACAAACCCAGTCAGTGAACAAGATGCAAATCAGAATGTTACTAATCTGGAAGGTGATGTAGATGTTCCAGGCGAAGTAATGCCACGAACTCTTTCATATCATCCGGAGGAATTGATCATTGGAGAACTGTAGACTTGCGTTCGCACTCGAAGACAGATTGATAAAGGGCTTACATGTTTTTATACAACAGTTGCTCCTTTGCAAACTGAATTTTCATTGAGTTGTTTTATCTCGCAGGTTGAACCAAGGACTTACAAAGAGGCGCTAACTGAAGATTCTTGGGCCAATGCAATGCAGGAGGAACTGAGCCAATTCGAAAAGTTGGGAGTGTGGAAGTTAGTGGATTTTCCAGATGGTCAAAGGAAGATAAATACCAAGTGGGTGTTCAAGTGTAAGAGAGATGATAGAGGAGTTGTGGTTCGCAACAAAGCTCGACTCGTAGTCCAGGGTTTCAGTCAACAGGAGGGTATAGATTTCACTGAAGTGTATGCTCCTGTAGCTCGACTAGAAGCGATCAGAATCTTCTTAGCATTTGCATCATGGAAAAACTTCAAAGTATATCAGTTAGAGGTAAAATAGGCTTTTCTTTACGGGAAGGTAAAAGAGGAGGTTTATGTCGGTCAGCCACCAGGCTTCACCGATCCACTTCACAAAGACAAGGTCTATTTGTTAGACAAAGCGCTGTATGGTTTACACCAGGCCCCGAGAGCTTGGTACGAGACATTGTCTCAACACCTACTAGCCAACAGTTTTATTCGTGGAAAAGTGGATGCCACTCTCTTCACCAAAGAGGTCAACGGACATCTTCTGATTGTTCAAATTTATGTGGACGACATCATATTTGGGTCAACAAATGAGGATCTATGCAAAGACTTTGAACGAGTTATGAAGCAGAAATTCGAAATGTCATCGATGGGTGAGATGAAATTCTTTTTGGGATTGCAGGTTGATCAATTACCCAAAGGAATTTTCATACATCAAACGAAGTACGTTCATGATATCTTGGAGAAATTCGGGATGTCAGGTTCTACTCCAGCAGCCACCCCATTAGCAACGAATCATGGGATAAACCCTGATCTCACCGGAGAGAAGGTAGATGAAACGATGTATCATTCCATGATCGGATCGCTGATGTATTTGACAGCTTCAAGACCCGATATTATGTACCCAACCTGCCTCGCAGCAAGATTTCAATCTAACCCGAGAGCATCGCATATGGTGATTGTGAAAAGGATATTGCGCTACCTGAAAGGAACTCCATCATTGGGGTTGTGGTATCCAAGAAAAGGCGATTTCATGCTCGAAGGGTATTCCGATTCAGATTTTGGATGCTGCAAAGTTAATGCTAAATCAACAACAGCAGGGTGCCAGTTTTTCAAATCAAGATTGGTCACCTGGCAATGCAAAAAGCAAACCGATGTGGCTTTATCCACATGTGAAGCGGAGTATGTATCTGCTAGCAGTTGCTGCTCACAGAACTTGTGGATCCAGCAACAGATGCGCGACTATGGTTTGCAATTTCTAAACACCCCTATCTTTGTTGATAATGAGGCAGCAATTAATATTACTAAAAATCCAGTTCATCACGCTAAAACGAAACATATTGAGATTCGTCATCACTTCATTCGAGATTGTTTTGAGAATAAGTTGATACGAATTGAGAAAATTCACACTGATGAGCAAAAAGCTTATTTACATACCAAAGCATTTGATAAAACACGTTTTCAGTATTTGCTAAAACTGAACGGTATGAAGCTTTTATCGGTGTTGGAGGAGATTATTGGCGTTGATGAAGGAGACATTGTAGATGATGTTGAGAAGCAATCTGCAATGGTTTGTCGATTTTTTACATGTTTTGGTATTTAGGGGGAGTATAGGGTAATTTTTCAGAAAATACAAAAACAATAAAAAAATGACAAAAATACAAAAACATGAGATATTTTCAAAATCCAAAAACAATAGAAAACCAGAAAAGAGCTTGTGTAAAAAGGGAAAATGATAGTACATCAGCTTGACAGTCACAGTATGCTAAAGAAATGGAATGTTTAAAAGATTAAAAAGTCTCGCTGATGATATGCCGATAGGTTTTTGCACATTTAGTAGGTTTGTTCAGGATATAAACCTAAATCTTACTTGATTATTTTGTGGGGAACACTACTTGGATATATAGGTTACCCCTGAAATTTCGTTTGAAAGATTCCTTTTTCTGATATACTAGGTTTTATACTCAGTGATATCTGGGGTATTATTCCGGGACTTCTGCTGAATGGAAGTTCTGACCTAGTCCTTGAATAATACTTTTCGCAAATGCTTGAAACATAGCATCACCCTCAGCATATATGATAAGACAATAAAATTGCTTAGCAATGCTGTTGTAAAAAAAGATCCTCTAAAGGGGACATACCCAAGTTGAGTCATGATCTCTCTGCTGAACGGTAGTTCTGACCTGAGCTCTCATGATTCTTCATAAATTATTAACCCCTTACAGATATCATTTGTGTTATAATTGCCTGTAAGACTGAATATTGGGATCTGGATACGGGAGTATATTCAAGAGGTGGGACACACGTATAGGTTTAAGTCTTTAAAACACTAAATCCGTATCCTGAACAAATTGAAATTTGTGTGAGAATTTAAGTGGATCAGTATATCAACAATCTAAGTGAATAGTTTAATTCTGAATATGTAATCACAGCTTAATGGTACTTGTGATTTGTCGAATAGCTGATATGATTCCCTAACACGCTCATCAAAAATATGTTTGTAAATAGTTTATTTTCATTGCATTTTAGTTCTGTATTTCATTTCTAGTTTAGAAACTTTCTTAAAATCCAAAAAGATTTTTCATTTCTGCTTTATTTTTGACAAACCAAAGTGGAGAGTTGATCTTCGGATTCGAAAGATTAAAAGCAGATGCAGGAGATTTCTGGACTGGAGGGTGAGTCGTGAGCTAATTTTGATATGTTTGAGAAATTGTAAAGTTAAAGCAAGTTCATTAACTTGAAACTTGTAATTTTCAGAAAGTTTTGAACTTATTTGTTTTCAAATGTCGGTGTGAATTATCTCTGATCAACCAAGGTCATTAAATTGGACTTGGTAGATTAATTAAGTAATCAGGGTCATTAACTTGAACCTGAATACTTAAGTGGATTTCTATCACTGAAAGTTAAATGGTAAGTTTTGGATTAAAACTATTATTGTCATATACCTTATATTTGGGTAGAGTATATGCAGGTTTCAGGAATCCCCATGGAAACAAAACGTTAAAGTTTGAACCAGAATTAGAATCCTAGCATTCCGAGAGAGGGAGTCTGTGAAAGGGGGAGTCAAGATTCTGGATCAATAATCAAAGTGGAGATTGGAGACAGAGCCAGAAAAAGATCTGAATGTGTGTGAAGAAAGAATTTTTGCAATGAGAAGACAGAGTTGGAAAGAGATCAAGACTGAAGACTCAATGCCGAAGACTTCGTAAAAATCCAAGGGGGAGTCTGTTGGTGCACTGAATGTCTATTGACTACGTCTTAGTTAAGTCTTAGGTCTAGATAGGTTAGATTGGAGCTCGGAAATGAAATAGTGAATATTGGAGTGTAATTCCGCTCCAAATGACATTTATGTCATTTAGAGCGAAATCAGGATATCTTGTAATATGTTAATTCCACTCCAGATAGTTTAGTAGGTGATTCCGCTCGAGATGTAAGTTGTGATTCCGCTCCTAGGTAAGTTGTTAATTCCGCTCTTATGTGATCTTGTTAATTCCGCTCCTGATGAACATGTTATTTAGAGCAGAATCAGATGGCTATATATAGGTGATAGGTTGAGTTCATTTGTAACTTTGGAGCGGAATCTAGTCTTGGTGTAGGTGTCGAAACTCTGTCAAAATCTACTCAGAAACACTTGTAAAGCTTGTAATCGGTAATTGAAAGAAGTTAAAAGGATCTGAGTTGTTTGTGACTTCGTTTACGTTGATTCCACCTTCGTATTTGAAGATGAACTGCCTTATACTGACTGTTTAGGGTCTCAACTCGGTCCAACAGAATCAAGAACAACGGGATCACCACTCGCAACTTCTATTGTCAAAGGCTTACCTAGTTTCGTTCTAGACGCGCGAAGCAATGGCTCAAAAGATACCGACACAAAACTCTTATCGGCACCAGAATCAAAAAGAACAGATGCGGGTTGATTATTAACAAAGAACGTACCGTTAACCACTTCATTGTCTGCTTGTGCCTCTTGTGCATTCATGTTGAAGACTTGACCTCGAGCCTGAACCTGAGCTGGATTCGCATTCACCAATCTTGGACATTGATTACGGTAGTGGGTCAGATCCCCACAGTTATGACAAGAACCTGGTGGGTAGTGAGGTCGTGCAGCTTGACCTTGTTGTTGAGCAAGAGGCTGAGCAACTTGTTGAGCCGGGTTCTGAGCTGCCCGATTCTGATTAGCAGGAATGCGGCATGTAGCAGCAAGATGACCAGATCTTTCACAGTTGGTACATTGACGACACTGGAGGTGTGGCTGATGATGACCATTACACTTGTTGGACAAAGGTGCATCGCCTAGATAAGGTTTCTTGGCAAGTGGTTGCGCAGGCTGATTTGGTGCAGCTTGAGCCTGTACAGTAACGGCTTAGTTTTGGGAGGCCTTTCGCTTCCTAGAACCCTTCGAGGAACCAGAATCCTTACCCTTCTTGTTTTTACCTTTCTTGCTATCCCCTTTGTCAGACGCCTGCTTATTACCTTTCTCGCCCTTTCTGTGCAACTTACCCTTCCGAATCTGTGACTCAGTCAATGTTGCTGCTAACTCGATCGCCTAACGGACTGTGGTAGGGTTGCTACCAGTAACGATGTCTTGCACTGAGTCAAGTAGGCCATCGATGTACCTTTCGATAGCCTTATCGAGTGGGGTAACCATTGTTAGGCATAACAAACTCAGCTCCTCATATCTATCAGTATATGCCCGGTGCTCGCCACTATCCTGTTTCAAGTCATCAAACTCCCTTTCCAAAGCTCGCAGTTCATGACGAGGATAAAACTCCCTCATCATAAGAGTCCTAAGTTCAGCCCATGTTTGTGCTAGAGCAACTTCTGCACCACGGTCTCTCATAACCCTGTTCCACCATGTAAGTGCCCTTTTCTGAAACACGCTTGAAGCAAACTCGACTTTACGATTATCAGGACATTGAACGTGACGGAAAGTATTCTTAATGCTCTCGAACCATTGAAGAAGCCCAGTTGCTCCCTCAGAACCACTAAACTTGAGCGGTTTAGCCGAGTTAAAACTCTTGAAATTGCATGGAGCGTTATTGTTGTTGTTGGCTTGGTTCCATTGAGCAATAAGGTTTGGGAATGCAGTAGCCATTTGTTGCGCGATGATTTCTGCCAGTTCAGCATTTGGTAGCAGATTTTCGCGTCGAGGAGGCATTCTAAAAAGGAAACATGAAAGGAACGAGTGAGATGATTGGATGAAAAGAATGAGATGAAACAAAAATCGACAAAAGCAAAGATGGTGGCCATTTGTCTGCATCACCAAGCAAACAAACGACACACAGTGACTAATCAAAGTAAATGGGTTAAAAATAATGCATCACGAAGACATGCTCGCCTATAAGTGAACACTCACCCCAAGAGTTCCCAGGTAAGAGTGACTGGTCCGATTATGTGGATTTGTACGAACACTCTAGCCTTAGACAGAAAACCCAGGGTACAGGAATTCACTCTTCCAGTTTGCACGTGTTCACACTATTTAGAACCCATAATTTTGACGAGATTTTGAAATCTTGGAAGGCTTAAGAGATTGATGATTCATTTTGGCTTTGTGCCATCCATTATGTTTTGTTTTTGGTAATCACCTAAGGATAGGTGAAGTGCATGTTTTAAAATCTAAACACAAGATAACTTGTGTTAGGGTCCTAGAAAGGTTATAGTCTAGGTCAAAGTATTACTAATAGCCTAATTCCCTAAAACCTGGCTCTGATACCAACTCTTCTGTCACACCCCGACCACGTAAAACATCAAATCGTGGCGGAAACGTCGGAGAGTGTTGTAACAGAATTATTGTTCCACAACCATGGTAATTAAAAGTTATGTTTTATTCATCAAACAAAGAGTTACATTGTCTTAAGATAACTGAAACGAAGAGTTCATCACATAATTAAACTAGTTCCATCTTTATTTTAAGTCTCTAAGGCACAGGTCCGCCCTAGTGTGTCATGAACATCCTAAGCAACAGCTCCTGAAAACACATGTGAAAATAGGTACGTCAACATAAAAATGCCTGTGAGATACATAGGTTTTATGAAAATAGGATTCATAACTTGAGTTAAAAGAAATGTTTAATAAAAGTTAGTCATGAATCTTGTAAATTGTTTTGTCAACCAAAGTCTTGTGAAAAATATGTTGTTTGTGTAAAATGTATAAGTCCAAATTGAATGATCTAAATAACGCTACGACATGTAGTACAGTACAAGCACTTATATATAGGAAGTACCAGCGACGTATCTACCATGCTTGTATCATACTACACACATCTCGTTACTTAAGTCACTTAAACAAACCACCAATGTATAAAGTCCACGTTTAAACCAATTGTCAAAAAGTCCTTGTATAAACCATGTCAAATGTTAAAAGTCCAAATGTAGTCAAGTAATGTGTAACAAATGTTATGTATGGTAACTAAAGTGTAGTCACATAAACCAAATGTAAAAATGTACAAAACAAGGTATTTTGAATACATCAAAAAGTTATGTTTTGCAAAGTAAATGCATGTTTTACTGATACAAACACTTATGTGGTAAGTTAACGCATACATTCAAGCCTTGAGACAGACGGATAACCCTAAGTCAAGGTTATCAAAAGAAATGTTTTCGGATTCGGTCATTCCATCCATCCAAACAAACCTAGGATTTTAGGAACGGGATTTGTCAAGTCCTATGGTACCATTACTTACTACCGAGCGGCGTAGCTAATGTTAATGAATGTGTTTTAGTCCCATTGTACAAACCAAATGTCATACCAAAAACAAACATGTAATGAAAGTAATGTACTAAGTATGCTAAGTTAACATACAAAGCAGAAAAAGTCATGTAAATCAATGTGCTATCATGTCAATTAAACATACATAGCAAAAGAAGATGTAATGTAAATTAATATACTAGCATGTTTAGTAAACATACATAGCAAGACAAAAATGAAATTTTGTACTAATAGTGTACTAATGAAAATAGCATGTATATAATATGAAAACGGGGAAAAGCATGAAAGTAACAAGTAGGCACATGTGTTTCACCCAAAAAATGTTCGGAAAACAATAAAAGAGGGGTCTATGTACTCACCTTTGGGTGCGTTTTTATACGTTAACACAATCCCACAATTTGTTTATTTGTCCTAAATTAAATAAGAATGATTAAATAATCAAAACTCACAAAAATACATGAGTTTCTCTGATACTTGGAATTTTCACATAACTTTGATATTTCTCGAAAAGTTATTATTTTTGATTATTTTGGTGTATGTGTATATATATGTACTCAAGCGTAACACACATAATCTTGTCAATACTAACACATGATCATACACATATTGCAAAACACATAGCACATTGTAACACTTAAAATAACCCAAGAACAACCCATTCTAGTGTATGTCTAAAAACACTCATTTTTGCGATTTGGTAACATTTTTGGGCGTCGGAAGTCACGTATGACTAACCAATCACCAAGTAAACTTAATATAAGTTAAAATACTTATTTTTATACAAAATATATCAGTTTGGTTACTGAACAAAATAATGACTTGAAATTTTGACACAACCCATGTTATTTACTGAACAAAATAATGGTTATACTCATGATAGTGCAGGTCTTAAATAAAGCACATAAATCATGCAAATTTCTTATAATTTACCACTTTTAAGCTATATGTACAACATGCAAAGCTATCAAACCTATGTCAAAGTTTCATGCCATTAAAATACATCAAAAAAATATTATTTTTAGTGTTTATAACCAGATCTAAAACAGTTTTTGTCATTTAACCATTTTTCATCACTTCTTGAGTTTTAAATCAACATATTTTCACTTGAACAAGTGCCTAAAGCATACTATCATAACATCAACATTTTATATAGGATTAGATGCATCAAATATAAGATATATTCAGGTTTATTTGCTGAAGTAATTCACATTTAACATATCATACATAAATCACCAAATACTTGCATTTTTACCACCATTCTAGAACATGTAACAACATAAACAAGTACTTAACAACAAATCAAACTTCAAGACTCATACACCCATATACATATGTACGGTTATACATACATATATGTACATCACCATTTTTGTTTGTTTCAAGACCCATTTCATTTTAGATTTCAAGTTTAGTGAAAATCCCAAGATTCAAGAGAAACTTCAAATCGTCAAGAACAACCAAGAATCAAAGTATGATTTAAAAATAAATGTTATACCTTCAAGATTCAAGTAGGTTGTAGGATGAGATTTTGATGATAGGAAGCTTGAAATCACTTGACAACACCTTGGAATCACCTTAGATCTTCATACTAACGTGAAGGTTGCTTGAAATAGGACTTGAAGGTGATGAACAAAGCTTTGAAGGTTTGAAGGTAGAGAGAGGAGAGAGGGGATGGTTGGGAGGGAGAGAGGGTGCGGTTGAGTGAAGTGTGAAATGGTGTTGAGATATTGTAAGAGATATGTAGAGATATGGAATGGACATGGAGTGTAGCATGCATGAACAAGTGTCACCAAGGATATATTTTGCAAGATTATAGAGATATTTGGTGGGGGCCACTAAGATAGCCATGAATTACAAGGGGGAGGGGGTCCAAGTGTAAGTTTTTTATATAAATATGCCACAAGTAGGCTAAAACGGGTGTTTAACTGGATACCGGGTATTTTATCTAGCGTTTAAATCCCGGTTTATGGCGTTCTAAATTATTTTTATTATTCTATAAAAATAAACTTGCCAAAATATTACTGAAATAAATTTCAGTTGCCAAGACTGGCTGTGTTGTCCGTGTTTTGCAGTAGAAGCACTGTGTCGAGCAGAAACACACGGTACGCACTTAAACTTGAAAAAGAACGTTTTTAGGCGTTTTAATTTATTTTTCAACATGAACTTGATTAAAATAAAATTTTAATCATAACAGAATATTTTTGGAATTTAAATATTACCCGGGCGGTCACCAACGTTCGTTTCGCAGTTTTGTAGTAAATAGTTCTTTAGTTCAAATAAACATGTTTTTGCCATATCGAATCCTTCGAAACTTATTTCTAAGTTATGTAAAGGATATTTAGGGTATGTTTAGCTTACGTCATAGTTCCAGAGTGTACGTCGCGTTAAACTGATTGCGTTTATGCACCAGTTTACGTATGACCTTCCAGAAAGTGATTTAAAGCTTGAAATCGGAATCGAATCAAATTGTAAAGTCATTAAACACAATAACACATATAATAACACCAAAGCACATTGTTTTATTGATAATTCACATTGTTTTACATTATACGATGATTACAGAACACAGTTGTCACAATCCGATATTGGATTGTCCGACGACCATGATCCCATGGCAGTAGTCTCCGACGATGAGGTTGTGCCAGAGCCGGAGATCTTCACGTCAGATTCAGAGAGTGACCCGGAGATGATGTCAGATGATGAGGACGACTTCCAGCCGTTCACGTTGCCCGACTTTGGCGATGATTTACCACTTGCTGATAGCATTCCAGACGAGGATCCTTTTCCCATTCCTGTTCCAGTCCATGATCATCTCATCATTGGGCATCCAGATGGTGAGCACATCGTGGCTCCGATCCTCGATCCTGTTCCTCTTGTGGTCATTCCGCCTGAGGATTGACCTTTCGACGATCTGTTTGATGTTGATGTTGATTTTTTGTTGATGATCCTTCCGTTGATGCCCAGGGTGATGGAGAGATTGACGAGTATGTTGTTGCTACCCCACCTCCTGAGATTCCTGTCGTTGAGATATCCTCCGATTCTAGTTTGCACTCCGTTTCAGATTCCTTTGATTTTGTGACGTCCTCAGTGTGACAACTGTGCTCCGTAATCGATGTACAATGTAAAACAATGTTAATTATCAATAAAACAATGTCTTTTGGTCTTATTATATGTGTATTTGTGTTGATGATTTTACGATTTGATTCGATTTCGATTTCAAGCTTTACATCGCTTTCTGGAAAGTTATACGCAAACTGGTGCGTAAACGCAGTCAGTTTAACGCGAAAAACACTCCGGAATAGTGAAATAGGCTTAACATACCTTAAATAACCTTCACATAACTTAGAAATAAGTTTTGGATGGTTTGGTGTATCGAAATCAAGTTTGTTCGATCGTAGGGACTATTTGTGTCAAACTGCGAAACTATACCGATTTGTATAGTAACGTACAGTCCGAAACTTGATCATAAGCTAAAAATACTATATATAACCTAAACATATCTTAGAAATAAGCTTTGAGTGGTTCGGTGTTCGAAAATATGCTTAATTGATCTTTCAGGGACTAAAAGCGTCAAAAACGGTGTAAGTTTGCATTTACGCGCATATCTTACGTTCTGACCACATCTGGACACCCAAAATTTTTGTAGACACTAAAATATTTTTATTTTAGTGATCGGCATGCAAAAATTCGTCGCTTAATTTGGATCGTTTTCGGGTCCGTTTGAGTTTCATCGTAATTTCACGAATAACGTGACCGTACGACCAAACGAGCCGACATCCGAGAGTTTTCCAAGCATATTTTGAGTCCTCTATACTTTGACCACCTTGTAGGGCCTTGAAAATGGCTTAACGGGTGTTAAAAGTGCCAAAAATGGGCTCAAACTCATGCAGGGACCTAAGCTGTCAATATTGAGACTAGTGCTGATCTGCAAGTTTTACACCGGCCGCGTAAGCCTTGTCCCTACTCCTACGCGGGCCGCCTAAAAACACCCAACATCAGAAAATCATTTTAAGCATTCTGTTCATACTTCAGGAGCTGTTTATGCAAATATTATTGTGTGTTAACCAAGTTAACACCTCTCCAAGGCTTCTAATCAGCTCATAACACTTGTATGGCTATGATTATTGCTTGGAGGTTACATAAACAAGTGTCTTGATCTTGTGAGTTTGCTACAACTATAAATAGCAAGGCCATTTCATTCATTCTCTTCACCCTTGATTTGAATTACACTCTAAGTTGGAGCCATTGCTTTATACCTGAGTGTGATTGATCAAGTTCTCCCTAGCAAGGACCCTTTGTAAGCTTCCTTCGTTCTTTTATCGCTTTCCTAGCTTAAAAGTCAAACAGTGTTTGATTTTCAGCTTTGACCAGTCAACGCAAAGTTCGTTTGAACTTCGCAACGTGAGCGTAATCACGATGGATATAGTCCATAGTGACTATACCTACTGATTACCACGTTGACTAGGCGTAGTGACGAGTCGTAGTTTCGGTCAAAATACACATTTAAGCGTATTTTGCAACCAAACTACTCTTGGGTATCAAAACACTTTGTTTTGATATCAAAACCTGTTTTCTAACTTAGTTAAGCATGTTTTAACATGCTTAGCTCGTCACTTTTAGTTTAGCGCTTGTTTAGAGTCGTAACTCAAGCGGTCTAAACCACCGCTTAGACTTTCGAACTTGACCCGTTTGGTGGATCATTAGGATCGACCAAGCATGATTAGCGACCATAGTTGCATAGGGAATAACCTTCCGAGGTTATACCTTATGGTCACCTAGTTTAAATAGTTGTATGATAGGTAGTTTATATGCCTTAGGCAATTTACCAAAATGCCCTTTTCATGCATAATTGAATTTTAACCATATGTAACCTAAACATTTGTCAAATAACTGATTATGCAACATAATTAAACAAGTTAGGGCATATAAAACCTATCATAGGACTAGTTAGATGTCTCGAACACGCGTTTGCGTGAACGACACGTTAAAGTAGCATAAGCTACCTTAATGGGTCGTAACAGGTCGAAAGCACTTAGGTTAGGTTTCGATTTAGAATGTAGGCTTTGTTAAACGATATCACATGAGTTCCAATACTCATTTGGTTTACAAGACCTCATTCTATCCGATCTTCCGATTTAGGTGTCGATTTATTTACTAATGATTCGATTATTAGGTGCTGCTTGAGTTTCCTTGGTTTGATTGAGCTGGTTGAGTTCTTTAGATTGAAGATACTTTGCACTTTGATGTGAGTACTTAGTTCCCCTATTTTACTGTTTTCGATTGTTTTGGGGTGATTCATATGTATTAAATGATTTCGATATTTAAACGATGGTTTCAAAAACGATAAAGATAGTTTATATTAAACTAATAACGATTTCGATAATGTGAACAAGCTTATTGGACGTAGTTACATAACGAATGACATTCATTAGCATTGATCAAGCCAACCAGTATTAGGTTATGGTACCATAGGATCTGACAAATCCCGTTATCAGACTACACCCATGGTTATGTGTGGGGGTTATGTAGGTAATGACCGAATCTGATGATTGTTAACTTACCCTTTGGTGGTTTGTTAATATGAGAAATGAGATAGTCGAGTCACGAAGGTTTGAATGTTATTAGCGAGACGACCAAAAGTAGTTTCACAATTAAAACGAGAAAAATTTTGGAAACGAGTCAAACGATTTGAAACGACTTAAACGAGATAAACGAATTGGATAAACGATTGGTTTTAGGTAGTGATTAGATAATGGGATGTGTGTAGCATGATAAAAGCATGGTAGATACGCCGCTGGTACATCTTATATATAAGTGCTTTTATCATATTACATACCGTGTCATTATTTAGTTCACTTGGGAAACGATTTTCGAAATGATGTCACTCAACGAGGTTTTCTAAAGGATATAAACCACACGAGTTTTATTAACGAGTTTTTACGAGATATTTTATAAATTGGTTTACTAAAACAAATGTTTTGGGGTTAAGAATCATGGCTACGAGATTTTATAAACTATAACCATCTTGATTTGAGTTGGTTAATTATGTTGCAATACACTTTTCAAAACAAGGTTTATACTTTTGACACTTGTAGTCTAATGAGGTACTGCAACATATAAACGAGCCATGAATTCGATACTCTCATAAAACATATGTGCTCGCCAGCATTTCTTTGCTGACTTTATTTTTACATATGTTTCAGGTGGTGTTGCTTGATGTTGGTTTCTAGGATGCATGAGTCACATAGGATCCGGACGAGGCCTTAGTGACTTAATAATGATAATAGACGATGTTTAATTTGTTTGTTTGGTTAAAGACAATGTAAATTACTTAATGAATCAATAAAACGAAACTTTTAATTACCATGGTTGTGAAACGATGATTCTGTTACAACACTCCCGACGTTTCTGCCACGGTTTGTTGTTTTACGTGGTCGAGGTGTGACAGAAGAGTTGGTATCAGAGCCAACGGTTATAGGGAATTAGGTTATTGGTAATGCTTTGACTTAGACTATAACTTTCTAGGACCCTAACGCGAGTACACTTGCGTTTAAAATTTAAAACAATACCGTCACCTATCCTTATGTGATAACCACAATGAGAACACAAATTTCAAATCCGCTTCGAAAATTAATCATCTGTTCTAGGATGATTGATTACTAGGTTTTGAACCCTCTGTTATAAGGTTTTGAACCCTCTAAGTTTTCAAAAATCTCGTCAAAGTTTGGGTCTAAATGATGTGAACACGTGCAAACTGGAAGAGTGAATGCCTGTACCCTGAGTTTTCTGTCTAAGGCTAGAGTGTTCGTACAAATCCGCAGTATCGGACCAGTCACTCTTACCTGGGAACTCTTGGGGTGAGTGTTCACTTATAGGCGAGCATGTCTTCGGTGATACATTATTATGACCTATTTACTTTGATTAGTCACTGCGTGTCATTTGTTGGTTCGAGGTAACAAACGAATGATCGCCTTCCTTGTGTTTTGTCGATGTTTTTCAAATGCCTCTTTTGTTTTTTCCCATTGTCAACCTCACTCGTTTCTCATGTTTTCTTATTAGACAATGCCTCCTCGACGCGATGCTCAACCTTTTACTGCTGAGGAAGTCGCAGCCCTTGTCGCACAACAAATGGCTGCAGTGCTTCCGGGTGTAGTAACCCAGATCCATCAGTTATACTACAACAATAATAACAATAATCCACAATGTAGTTTCAAGAACTTCAATTCGGCTAAACCGTTGAAGTTTTCTGGGTCGCAAGGAGAAACCGCGCTCCTGCAATGGTTTGAAAGTTTGGAAAGCACATTCAGACATGTGCAATGTCCGTATAAGAGTAAGGTTGAGTTTGCATCTAGTGTGTTTGAGAAGCGTGCTCTAACATGGAGGAACGGAGTGATGCGTGATAGGGATGCCGATGTAGCGATGGCACAAACTTGGGAAGAGCTCCGAGCTCTCATGATGAGAGAGTTCTGTCCTCGTCACGAGATTCGAGCTTTAGAACGAGAATTCGATGATTTGAAACAAGACGGGGGAGAACACATTGCATATACGTATCGTTATGAAGAGCTCAGTTTGTTGTGTCCTACGATGGTTACCCCGTTGGGGAAAGCAATTGAGAGGTATATCGATGGTTTACCCGATTCTGTGCAAGATATTGTGACTGGCAGTAATCCTACCACTGTCCGTCAAGCAATTGAATTGGCTGCTACTCTGACCGAGTCTCAGGTAAGAAAGGGTAAATTGACCCGTAAGGGTAACAAGAAAAAGTCAGCTGATTCTGCACAAGACAAGGGTAAGGGTAAGAAGCAGGGTGAGTCTTCTAAAAAGTCAAGGAAGCGCAAGGCTTCCCAGAACTTTGTTGTCACCAACCAGAACCCTCAGAACCCACCAGCCCTACCTCCTACGAATAAATTTTATGCTGGTACCGCACCTCACTGTGTTCGATGCAACGATCACCATGTTGCCTAGCAGGCTTGTAAACAGTACCATACGTGTGGTAGACTTGGGCATTTGGCCAACATTTGTCATTTGGGCCAGAATCAGGCTGCTCAGGTTACAGCAGAAGTTCAAGGGAATGCTGTGAGATTCCCACCTGGTTTGTGTTTTAATTGCAGAGAAATGGGTCATTTCCGCAACAACTGCCCAAGGTTGGTAAATGCAAATGCGAATCCGAACGCGATCGCGAATGTGAATCCCGCTCGTGGACGAGCTTTCAATCTGAACGCAAACGAGGCGAGAGCAGACAACGAGGTTGTTAACGGTACGTTCCTTGTTAAGAATCAACTTGCATCTGTTTTTTCGATTCTGGTGCTGATAGGAGTTTTGTTTCGTTATCTTTTGAGCCTTTACTTGCGATACCTATAACTAAATTGAGGAAACCCTTATCTGTCGAGGTTGCTACTGGTAAACCACTCGTACTTGATTATGTCCTTCGTGGTTATCAATTGAACCTTGATAACCATCTTTTTCCTATTGACCTCAGGCCAATGCAACTTGGGAGTTTCGCAATTATCGTGGGGATGGATTAGTTAACCAAACATCATGATGAGGTGGTTTGTTTCGATAAGATCATTCGTATTCCACTTTCGTCTGGCGATGTTCTGGAAGTTCGTGGCGAGAAACCATCTGTTGGTTTGAAACTCATGTCGTGTACGAAAGCCCAAAGTTACTTACGAAAAGGATATGTTGCCTTCCTGGCACATGTCACCGAGGAGAAAGGCAAGAGCAGGAGTATTCAGGATATTCGATTGTTCGGGATTATCCAGAGGTGTTTCCTGATGAACTACCTGGTTTGCCTCCAGTTCGTCAAGTGGAGTTTCATATTGTGACCTTGTACCCAATGCCAACCCGATTGCGAAAGCACCTTATCGTCTTGCACCGTCTGAGATGCAAAAATTATCGAAACAGCTTCAAGAGTTATCTGATAAAGGATTCATCCGACCGAGTTATTCACCTTGGGGTGCTCCTGTGCTCTTTGTGAAAAAAGAAAGATGGATCTTTTCGAATGTTTATCGATTATCGTGAGCTGAAGAACCTTACCATCAAGAACCGATATCCCCTACCTCAAATCGATGATCTCTTTGATCAGCTGCAAGGTGCTACCTGTTTTTCCAAGATCGATCTGCGTTCGGGGTATCATCAGCTTCGTGTATTCGAAGAAGATATTCCCAAAACTGCTTTCTGAACAAGATATGGGCATTACTTGTTTACTGTCATGCCTTTTGGGTTGACGAATGCCCCAGCTATCTTCATGGACTTAATGAATAGGGTTTGTAAGCCTTATTTAGACAAGTTCATCATTGTGTTCATCGACGATATTCTCATTTGTTCGAAGTCTCGAGCCGATCACGAGCAACACCTTCGTTTGACATTGGAACTCCTGAAGAAGGAACAAATTTTTACTAAATTCTCCAAGTGTGAATTTTGGCTTAAAGAAGTTCAGTTTTTGGGTCATATTGTCAACGAGCAGGGTATTCATGTGGATCCATCCAAAATAGCTGCTATTAAGGATTGGAATACACCAACGACACCTATAGAGATTCGATCTTTTCTTGGTCTTACTGGATATTATCGTCGTTTTATTTCGAACTTCTCGAAGATCGTGGTTCCACTCACTACTTTGACTCAAAAGAATAAGCCTTTTGAGTGGGGACCCAAGCAACAAGAAGCGTTCCAAACGCTGAAACAGAAGCTATGTGATGCTCCTGTTCTATCTTTGCCCCAGGGAAACGATGATTTCATTGTCTACTGTGATGCGTACAACTTAGGCCTTGGTTGTGTTCTTATGCAACGAGGTAAAGTTATAGCATATGCGTCTAGACAATTGAAAGTTCACGAGAAGAACTATACGACTCATGATATTGAGTTAGGAGCTGTGATTTTTGCTCTTAAAATCTGGAGACACTATGTTTATGGCACGAAGTATGTGGTTTTCACAGACCACAAAAGTCTTCAGCACATTCTTAATCAGAAAGAGCTGAACATGAGGCAACGACGATGGGTTGAACTCCTAAACGATTACGATTGCGAGATTTGTTACCATCCTGGTAAGGCGAATGTCGTAGCTGATGCGCTTAGTCAAAAGGAGCGAGTCAAGTTTCATTCTGTTCGAACTCTATCTGATCTTCAAACTCGTATTCTTCAAGCTCAGCAATTTTGTGTTTCACAAAATTTGATAGGTAAGGAATTACCACGTCAACTTGAGCTTAAACTCGAAGCAAAGGACGATGGTTTACCCTATTTCAAGGATCGTTTGTGGATTCTAAAACAAGACGATCTTCGCACTTTAGTGATGGACGAATCTCACAAGTCTCGATATTCTATCCATCCTGGTGCTGATAAAATGTACAAGGATCTTCGTACTTAGTATTGGTGGCCTGGTGTGAAGAAGGATATTGCCTTGTATGTATCGAAATGCCTAACTTGTCTCAAAGTCAAGGCTGAACATCAACGACCATCTGGTTTTCTTGTACAACCAGAGATACCGGTTTGGAAGTAGGAGAACATTGCGATGGATCTCATCACTAAATTACCGCGTACATCTAAAGGTCATGATTCTATTTGGGTTGTCATAGATCGATTAACGAAGTCAGCTCACTTTATTCTGATTCGTAAGGATCTATCTGTTGATAAACTTGTAAAGATTTATGTTGATGAGATTGTATCTCGACATGGTGTTCCTTTGGACATCATATCTGATCGTGATGCTCGATTTTCATCTCATTTTTGGAAGACCATGCAATCTGCTATGGGAACCCAACTAAATCTAAGCATAGCTTATCATCCCCAAACAGATGGACAATCTGAGAGGACGATTCAAACTTTGGAGGATATGCTTAGAGCATGCGTGATAGACTTTGGTGGTAATTGGGATTCTCATCTGCCATTGATAGAGTTCTCTTACAACAATAGTTATCATGCTAGCATCAATATGGCACCATTCGAAGCTCTCTACGGTCGAAAATGCCGTTCACCTGTCTGTTGGAATGAGATCGGTGAAGCTCAGCTTACTGGACCTGAGCTCATTCTAGAAACGACAGACAAAATCAAGAAAATTCGCGATAATCTTGTGACAACTAGAAGCCGTCAAAAGAGTTATGCTCCGTAATCGATGTACAATGTAAAACAATGTTAATTATCAATGAAACAATGTGTTTTGGTGTTATTATATGTGTATTTGTGTTGATGATTTTACGATTTGATTCGATTTCGATTTCAAGCTTTAAATCGCTTTCTGGAAAGTTATACGCAAACTGGTGCGTAAACGCAGTCAGTTTAAAGCGAAAAACACTACGGAATAGTGAAATAGGCTTAACATACCTTAAATAACCTTCACATAACTTAGAAATAAGTTTTGGATGGTTTGGTGTGTTGAAATCAAGTTTGTTCGATCGCAGGGACTATTTGTGTCAAACTGTGAAACTATACTGATTTGTATAGTAACGTACAGTCCGAAACTTGATCATAAGCTAAACATACCATATATAACCTAAACATAGCTTAGAAATAAGCTTTGAGTGGTTCGGTGTGCGAAAATATGCTTAATTGATTTTTCAGGGACTAAAAGCGTAAAAAACGGCGTAAGTTTGCATTTACGCGCATATCTTACGTTCTGACCACATCTGGACACCCAAAATTTTTGTAGACACTAAAATATTTTTATTTTAGTGATCGGCATGCAAAAATTCCATTCATCGCTAAATTTGGATCGTTTTCGCGTCCGTTTGAGTTTCGTCGTAATTTGACGAATAACGTGACCGTACGACCAAACGAGCCGACATCCAAGAGTTTTCCGAGCATATTTTGAGTCCTCTATACTTTGACCACCTTGTAGGGCCTTGAAAATGGCTTAACGGGTGTTAAAAGTGCCAAAAATGGGCTCAAACTCATGCAGGGACCTAAGCTGTCAATATTGAAACTTGTGCTGATCTGCAAGTTTTACACCGGCCGCGTAAGCGTTGTCCCTACTCTTACGCGGGCCGCCTAAAAGCACCCAGCATCAGAAAATCATTTTTAGCATTCTGTTCATACTTTAGGGGCTGTTTATGCAAATATTATTGTGTGTTAACCAAGTTAACACCTCTCCAAGGCTTCTAATCAGCTCATAACACTTGTATGGCTATGATTATTGCTTGGGGGTTACATAAACAAGTGTCTTGATCTTGTGAGTTTGCTATAACTATAAATAGCAAGGCCATTTCATTCATTCTCTTCACCCTTGATCTGAATTACACTCTAAGTTGGAGCCATTGCTTCATACTTGAGTGCGATTGATCAAGTTCTCCCTAGCAAGGACCCTTTGTAAGCTTCCTTCGTTTTTTTATCGCTTTCCTAGCTTTAAAGTCAAACAGTGTTTGACTGTCAGCTTTGACCAGTCAATGATCAACGCAAAGTTCGTTTGAACTTCGCAACGTGAGCGTAATCACAATGGTTATAGTCCCTAATGACTATACCTACTGATTACCACGTTGACTAGGCGTAGTGACGAGTCGTAGTTTCGGTCAAAATACGCATTTAAGCGTATTTTGCAACCAAACTACTCTTGGGTATCAAAACACTTTGTTTTGATATCAAAGCCTGTTTTCTAACTTAGTTAAGCATGTTTTAACATGCTTAGCTCGTCACTTTTAGTTTGGTGCTTGTTTAGAGTCGTAAGTCAAGCGGTCTAAACCACCGCTTAGACTTTCGAACTTGACCCGTTTGGTCGATCAATAGGATTCGACCAAGCATGATTAGTGGCCAAAGTTGCATAGGGAATAACCTTCCGAGGTTATACCTTATGGTCACCTAGTTTAAATAGTTGTATGATAGGTAGTTTATATGCCTTAGGTAATTTACCAAAATGCCCTTTTCATGCATAATTGGAATTTAAGCATATGTAACCTAAACATTTGTCACATAACTGATTATGAAACATAATTAAACAATTTAGGGCATATAATACCTGTCATAGGAATAGTTAGACGTCTCGAACGCACGTTTGCGCGAACGACACGTTAAAGTAGCATAAGCTAGCTTAATGGGTCGTAACGGGTCGAAAGCACTTAGGTTAGGTTCCGATTTAGAATGTAGGCTTTGTTAAACCATATCACATGAGTTCAAATACTCATTTGGTTTACAAGACCTCATTCTATCCGATCTTCCGATTTATGTGTCGATTTATTTACTAGTGATTCGATTATTAGTTGCTGCTTGAGTTTCCTTGGTTTGATTGAGCTGGTTGAGTTCTTTAGATTGAGGATACTTTGCACTTCGATGTGAGTACATAGTTCCCCTATTTTACTGTTTTCGATTGTTTTGGGGTGATTCCTATATATTAAACAATTTCGATATTTAAACGATGGTTTCAAAAACGATAAAGATGGTTTATATTAAACTAATAACAATTTCGATAATGTGAACAAACTTGTTGGACGTAGTTACATAACAAATGACATTCATTAGCATTGATTAAGCCGACTAGTATTAGGTTATGGTACCATAGGATCTGAAAAATCCCGTTATCAGACTACACCCATGGTTATGTGTGGGGGTTATGTAGGTAACGACAAAATCTGATGATTGTTAACTTACCCTTTGGTGGTTTGTTAATACGAGAAACGTGATAATTGAGTCATAAAGGTTTGAATGTTATTAGCGAGACGACCAAAAGTAGTTTCACAATTAAAACGAGAACAATTTTGGAAACGAGTTAAACGATTTGAAACGACTTAAACGAGATAAACGAATTGGATAAACGATTGGTTTTAGGTAGTGATTAGATAATGGGATGGGTGTAGCATGATAAAAGCATGGTAGATACGCCGCTGGTACATCTTATATATATGTGCTTTTATCATATTACATACCGTGTCATTATTTAGTTCACTTGGGAAACGATTTTCGAAATGATGTCACTCAACGAGGTTTTCTAAAGGATATAAACCACACGAGTTTTATTAACGAGGTTTTACGAGATATTTTACGAATTGGTTTACTAAAACAAATGTTTTGGGGTTAAGAATCATGGCTACGAGATTTTATAAACTATAACCATCTTGATTTGAGTTGGTTAATTATGTTAGAATACACTTTTCAAAACAAGGTTTGTACTTTTGACTCTTGTAGTCTAATATGGTACTGCAACATATAAACGAGCCATGAATCCGATACTCTCATAAAACCTATGTGCTCGCCAACATTTCTTTGCTGACTTTATTTTTACATATGTTTCAGGTGGTGTTGCTTGATGTTGGTTTCTAGGATGCATGAGTCACATAGGATCCAGACGAGGCCTTAGTGACTTAATAACGATAATAGACGATGTTTAATTTGTTTGTTTGGTTAAAGACAATGTAAATTTCTTAATGAATCAATAAAACAAAACTTTTAATTACCATGGTTGTTAAACGATGATTCTGTTACAACACTCCCGACCTTTCCGCCACGGTTTGTTGTTTTACGTGGTCGGGGTGTGATACTCAGCTTTACAGGCGGTCGGATTACAGCGTTACGCTACTGATTCTGACAATGATACGGATATGTTTGCTGCACCATCTCCTCCACACAACCCCGAGCCTGGTCCTGAGCCAGATTTTGTTCCTGCCGATCAGCCTGATGTTGCATCTGCGGATCCTAAGCCAATACCTGAGCCTGACCATGTTCCTTTTGGTTTACTAGACATTTCACCCCTTATTCCTGACCCAGTTCCTGCACTTGTTGACCCTCCAGTTGTTGAGCCATTTATTCATCCACCCGCACCCGCTAATGTTGCTCCATTCCTTTCTGTAGAGTCTGATGTCCATCGCACTGACTTGCCTATCGTTTTCTTACAGGACATCCCTGCACCCCATCTAGGGGAAGGTACTTCAGGCCAGCACCCGCGTGACGATCATTTTGCTTCAGCAGCTTTTCCTCAGATCCCTCATGATACATCTTTTGCTCCTTTCACTTCTTCACCACTTGATAAGCCTTTCTGATGGTTCCCATCGTATTCTATGCCAATTTCAGATCCCTATCATCCCTCCCATTATGTTGGCTATACACAGGATGAGTTGCTTTTCTCACTTCAGCTTCAGTTTGAGTTTATGAGTCGCAGAATTTTGGAGCTTGAGCTGACACCACGTCCCCTACCGTGTCCTTGTCAGCCTACTTTTATTCCCCCTCGTTCATCACCGTCTCCTTTTGCACATCCACCTACACCTCTTACTCCTTTTCCAGAGTTTGATGCTCGATTCCTTTCTGTCGAGCAGCAGATCAGTTACTTGCTTCGTCATATTTGCATGCTCGAGGAGGAGCTCGCACATATTCTCAGTTTGCTCTTCCTCCCTCCTCCACCTCTGCCACCAGTACAGTAGGTTTTTGGTCTTATGCAGATTGCATTACTTTTGGTGGGAGCACCCCTATTGAGCCGAGATTGTGAAGACTTTTGAAGACCACTTATTGACTAGGTGATTTTTGAACATTGACAGACTTATTGGACAAGGGTAGTGTGACCCTGTGTCCCTTTTGAATTGATACACTTTGTAAACAATGTAACTGTGGTTGGTAATTAATGAAAGCTTAATCGTCATGTTCTCACTAAACACATTGTAGGATTACTTACTTATGTTATGATTGTATTGCTGCATGATTGTCCGATATAATGATTGATTATATATATATATATATATATATATATATATATGTACATACGACCTTTAGACAATTACTTACTTACTTAACGTATAAGACCTGACCTATCCAATCTTCTTCTTAGAAGATGCCTCCTCGAAGGAACACTCAGTTGCCCATGATCGAGGCAGAATTACAGGAACGCATCTCGCAGGCAATCGCACAACATGAGGCCCTTCGTACAGGCTGTACTTACAAGCAGTTTTTGGACTGCAAGCCTCTGAACTTAAGACACAGTACAATACGTTTGGACATTTCCAAGTGTGATTTGCAAATGCTCATGTGACTGATGTTGCTTGAGTACAGGCTATACTTACAAGCAGTTTTTGGACTGCAAGCCTCTGAACTTCGACGGCACTGGAGGAGCCGTAGCTTTTGTGAGATGGATCGAGAAAACGGATTCTATTTTGCTAATGAGCGGATGTACTCCAGAGCAACAAGTCACATACATTTCTGGACTGTTTCAAGATTGGGCTCTGTCATGGTGGAACCTTCAGGTTCAGACGTTGGGCGAGGCTGCTGCGTATGCTTTAACATGGAATGAGCTGAAAGAATTGATGCGTAGGAAGTATTGTTCTCAGGCGGAAATCAAGAAGCTGGAAATTGAATTCTAGAACCTGAAGATGGAAGGTCCAAATGTGGCGGAATATGTGCAGAGACTTCATGACTTATCACGAGTTGTTCCATATCTGGTGGAACCAGAGTTTAAGAGGATACAACGATTCATCTGGGGATTGGCACCTCAGATTCTGAGCTTGATGACAACATCAAAGTGTTCGACAATTATCGATGCGATTGACTTAAGTGTGGCGCTCACTAGAGAAGCGATTAGATTGGGAAAATTTTCAACCTCTGAAGAGAAGAAGGAGACTCATGCGAAGTCATTTGGGAAGAATAAAAGAAACGCTTCGAAACTAAAGATAGGCACCCAAAACAGTTATGAAAGCTCTAAAGCAAACAAAAGAAGGGAAGTGGACCCGCCTCGGGGCATGCAAGCTTAAGGAACCACCAATAAAGCCGGTGGTATGGTTTACTTGGGGACTAAGCCGAGATGTAATGAGTGAAAATTTCACCACGAAGGTCGATGTCTCAGGCCTTGGTGCGATAGGTGTGGAAAGGAAAGACACAGTAAGGATGCCTGTTGGGCGAAGTATCCCAAACAAGGAGGAAATGATGAAGGCAACCAAGACGGAAACTGTAATGGTAAAGTTCCAGATTGCTTCAAATGTGGGGACGTGGGGAACTTTAGGAAAGATTGCCCAAAGAATAACCAAGCCCGTGGAAGAGTGTTCAACATTGGAGCTAGGGAAGCTCGCCAGGATCCGAACGTAGTCACTGGTACGTTCCTTATTTACCAACACTTTGCAACTGTGCTATTTGATACTGATGCCGACTATAGCTTCGTATCCCTAGAGTTTAAGAATATACTTGGTTTAGTGGCAAGTAAGTTAAATATTCTGTACTCGATAGAACTAGCTAATGGGAAGCTAGTGGAAGCCAACGAAGTGATGAGAGGCTGTGTGTTAGAGCTTGGAGAGCGTGAGTTCTCGATAGATCTTTTGCCAGTTGAATTGGGAAGCTTCGACGTAGTGGTTGGGATGGATTGGTTGTCAACTAATCGAGCTGAGATTGTATGCCATGAGAAGATTATCCGCATCCTGATGGTAAATGAAGAGTCGATCCTGATTCATGGGGAGAAGCAGGATACGCCCCTACAGACTATTAGTTGTTTGAAGGCACGGAAGTTTTGCGTAAAGGATGTATTGCCTTTTTGGCTCATGTCAAGGACAAATAGGCCGAAGAACCGAAGCTCGAAGATATCCCTGTGGTAAGGGAATATCCCGAAGTCTTCCCCGAAGACTTACCAGGATTACCTCCTCAACGACAAGTCGAATTCCACAATTGACTTGGTTCCGGGTGTCGCGCCTATAGCCAAGGCACCTTATCGACTTGCTCCTTCAGAGATGTAAGAGTTGGCAGTGCAGCTTCAGGAGTTGTTAGACAAGGGATTTATAAGATCAAGCTTCTAGCCTTGGGGAGCTCCAGTACTGTTCGTCAAGAAGAAGGACGGTAGTTTTCGAATGTGTATTGACTACCGGGAGTTGAGCAAGCTAACCATCAAGAATTGGTATCCCTTGCCGAGGATTAATGATTTATTCGACCAGCAGCAAGGATCTAACTACTATTCCAGGATCGATCTTCGATCGGGTTATCGCCAGCTACGGTTCAGGAAGAAAGTATACCAAAGAACAGTGAGTCAACAATTTGTTTTAAACATACGCTAATATTGTGTTTTATACACGGTACGCAAAACAGTTATACACAGAATGCAAAATTTAAGACTCTAGGAGACATGTACTTAGGACCTTCGGGAACTTATGTCGAAGCTCATTTAAGGTTATCACTTAGGAACCACGTCTTTTAATTCGGGCAAACACCATTAATATGTCGTGTATACTATTTTAGTTAACCAAACAGGTGAAGTACTCGAATTTCTTTTATTGAAATTTACACTTTTGCATCTAGCGAGTAGATTTTTACCTCTCTGCTCCTCCTAATGGTAGTTGAATCACGAAAATTTTCTTCATTAGAGCGAACACTCGTTTGCTTCGGTACTTGATCATTTCATATGTTACACATGCATCGTTTGTTACGCATATGGCTTCCCTTCTAATGATCGTTTTCATCAAAGTTACCAATATCATTTCGCTATATTCAGTTATTGCCTTGTGTCTCGGATAATCAGCATTATTGTAAGTATCGGCCCCGTGATACTGAGTCAACAAAATCTTCTTGAAATTTCTTTTCTTTTCAGTTACATACATGGTCTATCCTTGTAACCATGCCGAAATTCCCTTGTCGATACATACATTTATTGTCGGATTGCGCTGAAACCAAGTTCAATTGCTTGAACTTGTCCATTTCGCATATTCAGTTCAAAACACCATATGATGTATTGAAACCATCATATTCAAATTCATTTTAGCAAGTGTTTCTTTTGTTTCGAGTCATAGTAGACTTGTTTGGTCTGCGACTTCCTTAAATCGTTTGTTGGTTTCGACACCTTGTGGTGATGGTTTCACTAAATTGAAGCTTGCGCTAATCTCGTTTACACATCTCATACACAGATTTAATTGTTTATTTATTGACTTGCTGTAAATCCGTTCTGTTTTACCATGATTAAAGCAGTCCTAACACAATCGTGTGTTAAGACAATGGTACATAAATTCATTTTATATTCTAGTGTACCTCCTAAACGGTTCTTTCATTATCGATCAAATGCCTTGTGATATTTATTACTTTGTCATCTTCGGTCGAAAATAGTGGTTCCTTGATGTCCCATATTCAGTTGAAAACCCTATGATGTTGTTTAAATTAAATCTTCAAATTTGCTTCAATGTGCTTCCATTTGATTTCAAACACGATGAACTTGTTCGGTCACCGCTATTATTGAATTATGTCATTCACTACGACACCGTCTGGTGTCTATATAAACTTGTAGCTTGTGCTAATCATGGTCAACCGTTCCATACGAAACTACGTATACTTTTCGTTTGACCCATCATCTAAGCACACTTAATGCAACTGTGTATTAAGACAATGATACACCAGGTTCGATTGTACTTCATTTCGGTGTATTCTCGCAATTCAATAATGTCAACACACTAATTTTATTCAATTATTTGTTCGAGAGTTGACGAATCATTTTCATGTCACTATCACATTTGAACTTGTTGATTCTAAATTCATCTAGCGGATGTTATTATTTATAGAACTCATTTGCATATTGTAAACGATCGTTTGAAATTCTATCGGTCAAAAATCCTCGTTTATTAAACCCCTGTGAACTAAGTCACACCAGATTATACACCTGTACGTCTCGTATCCTTTGACACCAAATTCTGAAACACATACCTTTAACCGCTAGGTTCTTATTGTTGTAATATGTCCCTGGATTCACCTGATTCATTAAGTCTTGATTCAGTTTCGTGATTAATCACTTTGGTATTATTTATATCCATGCACGTATAACGCAACCCTAAGGAATTAATGTACTTTAAATTTCGAGGACGAAATTTTCTTAACAGGGGGAGAATCTGACAACTGTCAAATTTGCATGCATCCGTACAAGTATTTAACAGTAATTAGTGCGTAGTGACTGTGCTGATTTAACATTTATGTCATAAATGTTTTCTGATTATTGTTATCATATATACATGTGCATCATATATTGCAAATGACATAACATTGTTGCATGTAAACTTTATTGATTCAAATGATACACGAAACAAAGCTAGCACAGTTATCCGATAAATCAGAAAAGTGCAGAAGGAGTTCAGTACATAGACATACATGGTATTGAGACACAGAATGAGCCAAAAACCAAGAGTTACACTAGTATAGTGTGTAGGAAGGTAAGGATCATGAAACTGCCTTCCTATTGATAGTTTAAGTGCCGGAAAGTGCCTAAAACTCACATAAACTGCAGAATTCAGCAAAATTCAACATTTAAACAATTTAATATCATACAGAAATATGGTTAAATGGTCCTGAATGCTTTCCTAAGTGTCGGGAATCCAAACTTTCACAAAAGGGTACATAAAGCTCACTAAACTGCGTAGTTTAGCACCTTAACGAACCGGTAACCCACAGAATAACCGGACACTACCCGAAACACCAAATTTTCACTAGAAGCACTGTTTTAACATTACCAAGCTGGTTATGGTCCCCGAACATCATAACACACTATATAACATCTAGTAACTAAACACCTAACTAATTCACTTGAAATCTAACCATATAAACTAACTATCCATTACATCCTAACTCTAGACTCCCCACCTATTTACGGTTTCATGGTGGCCCCCACAAGAGATTTTCTTTGAATTCTTTATTAGATTATGTTCCCTAATTATTTGACACAAAAACCATTAGACTCTAACGTGTTGGTGAATAATATAAGTAACCATAAGGACTTGAACTCATCATTCTCATTCCTCACAACATCCACCATTTTTTTCTTCTTCCTTCCCCCTACCTACGGCCGTGAACACCCCCACATACCACCATCATCATCATTCAACTCTCATCCATTCCATTACTACACAAAGGTGTAAGAAGGTGTATAAGGAAGCTAGGAACTCTTGGAAGTTGAAGGACCTCTCATACAAGCTTTTATCCACCTCTTCTTCATCTTGTGATCACCCCTAGCCTTGAGCTAGTAGTAAGATCATCTACACTCTATTTTACATCTAGTTTAAGTGGTTAAAGAATGATACAAGAACTAATCTTGAAGAACACTATGAATCTAAAACATGAAACTTAAACATAAGACTAAAATCATAAGAAATCAAGTTGTTTAAGTGTTGTTATGTTTATTGATTGCTCAAGTTTATGATGTTAAACATCATATGATCTTGCTAGATGGTGATTAAAGACATAATCTAGCAAGATGAGAGGATGATTATTTTAAGATCAAAGTGATCATCCATATGTAAATCATGAACTTGAAGTGTAACTTGTTTATCTTGTGAAATGATGATCAAAGTGGATATAAAGTCTTGTAAATCTATGATTTCAAGAATGAATTTTCAAGAAACCAAGTTAAAAATACAAAGTTTACTTAAGCTTGGTTCTTAAAGAAATTAACCATAATTTAGGTTGTTAATCAAGTGTAGAAATACATATTTAACAAGAAAAACTCAAGAAGAAACATTTTTAGAAAATTTATTTACAAGTTGTAAAGAACTAATTTCTTCAATAATGATGTTTTTAAATAAACAAGCACACTTTAAAAGGTAACTAAGCTTACTAAACACACTAGTAAGTTACTACAATTTTTTGTAAATTTTCTAGTTCATGAAGTAGTAATTTATGCTTGATTTTGCCGAATTGGTAAGTGTTGATTGGTTTATTGTTGATTGTGGTGATTTATAAAAGAAAATGATATGTTTTAAAAGCATGGAAACCCCTATTTTTAGGGGAAACTATGGCAAAAATTTTCTAGAAATTTAACACTTGGAAAAATATTTTTTTTAAACAAATATTTACAAGTATATTTTAAACCATGGATTTTCATATAAAATTTGCCATAATTTTTGTTACAAAAATTATAAATATTGGAGGTTGGTTTTTTGTAAATAAAAGTAACTAAATATGTATTTAGGAAAATAAATATTTAGATGTCACCATGTGTGTGATTATTTGTATATTATGTGTAATAGTTATATTATTTTAGGACTTGAAATAATATAACTCACCAAAATACCAAGAAATTACAATCCAAAATGTTACCAAAATTCCAAGAAATAAATATATAATTTATACCCAAAATGTTGGTGAAACCGAACAAGGAATATAACTCACAAAAATATTCCGGAATTTGATTTATAAGTATATTTTGGTAATTAGTATTTTGGACACCAAGAAAACAAAAATACGATTTTTACAATTATTACAAAATATATCATATTTTTTACAAGGAGAAAATATATTATTTTTGGGTAAATAAAAATATATATTTTCTTGAAATTATTAGAAGATATATTATTTTTGTGAGAAAATATATATTTTCTTGAATAAACATGAAATACATTATTTTGGGTGAAAAATAAGGTTATATATATTTTCCAAGTTAAACTTGAAAATATATTATTTTTGAGACTTATATGAAATTTATAAATATTTTTGTCAAGGGAAAAATTATAAGTAATTTTTCTATGTAATATTTCTTAAAATAGATATTTTGGGAATATATATTGACGTATTTTTATAAGAAATATTATTCCAGAAAAATTAACACAAAAATTAAGTATGAGATACTTAATAAACACAATAAAAATACATATTCTCGTACGTATAAATACACATCGGAATACACCACCGATACTTGACAAAATTATACAAGTATTAGAATACGAATATAAATACACCCATCCTTGGGAAGTTGTACAAATACATAAAAGTGTCAAGTTAAAATATATTACTTTAACAATTATTCCAAAATGAAATAAATATAATTTAAGTTAAAATATTTATTATTTTAACAAATAATTATATAACTTGGAATAATATTAATGACACAATGAAACGTAACTCGAAGACACTAATTAATACTAAGGCAAGGCACGACCCGCTCATCTAATAAACCGTAGTAAGTTGTAGGTAGTCGTGTGAACGAGTATCAGCTGTGAGTTACGTCGGATTGAAGAACTCAAAACTGTGAGTTCATATCCCACTATTCTTTAACTGTTTTTGTTTTATAACTTCGGGGGTGAAGTACATGTTACAAACTGTTTACAAAGGTTTATATGTGGTATGGTTAGCTAAGGAAAGGTACTGCTAGATCATGTGAGTGGTGGGTACAACGCTTAAGACCATTAATCCTCGTAGTAGGACCGAGGGACATGAGTGATAGATCTATTTGGGTGTAGCGAGCCCCGCCCATGTGGACCGGGGTTTGGCCCATGAGGTGACTATGTCTTACAGCCGGAAGCCCGATGCAAAAATCTGCTAGGTTTGAGCCTTCCTGCATCACGTCACACATATTAATGGCCTTGCAAACCATTAATTGATATGTTTCCTTGTTTGCTTTCATACCCGGGTTTACGAAACATACATACTTACAATGATTTCAAAGGTTTATTCGTGCACACTTACAAAACACTTGAACTCGCTCAACTTTTGTTGATCTTTTCAAACTACATGTATTTCAGGAAATTAAATGTGGTTCTGGCGGGCGTTTGGAAGTTTCAAGTGATGTTGGAAATAAAAGATGTCATCCGGTGTCTAAGGGTTTGGATTGTGTATCTTATCCTAGATAAGATACATAGTTAAAAGCCTAGTTTTTAGTAGTATCTTTTGTCGAGTCCTTATGGAAAACTCTAAAACAATCTGAATGGTTTGTAATTTGGATTTGAAGTATGTGTTTGGATTCTAAAACAATGTTGTTGTGATGTTTTAAACTTAATTAATGGATGAACATCTTTGGTTTTATCATATAGTTGTTTGTTATGGTTGAATGCAATGATATTAAGCAAGTCACACATAATCACGCTTCCGCAAAAGTCAGGGTGTGACACTCACCCTCCTTTGTGTTGACACTTGATTTTAACGTGTTCTTCAGATACTTGAGTTTGGCTTCGGGAATTTTGGAGTATCTGTGGTTGTTGATGCATGTCTTGTTTAAATAAATGTCTTGGGCAACTTTTGAAACTTTTGGGACCTATGTATTAAGATCCATAAGGATCAAGACAACTTAACTATGTTATGGTTGTGGTGTGCTTTTAAACATTAAGATTTAAAATATGTTTTAATTAAGTTGAATGTCCAACATTAACAATACAACGTTCACCAAGATATTTATGAGCACCAACTTCCGTCACCACTACGTTTATATTTCCGATGCGACATTTTTGGGGTGTGACAGAAGTTGGTATCAGAGCTAATGGTTGTTAGCGAACTAGATGTTTTCTAGGAGAAACTTAAGACTTCAACCGAAGAATTTTCAGATAAAACTTCAAAATCCGTGAAGCCAATAATTTTAATTAAACATGGATTTTGATCATCTATGAAAACCATTGTGTGTTTATGTGCATCCGTGTTAATCTGTTTATTTGGGCTTTATGTGTTATTTTTCAATTTAACGCACACTTACTTTGTATGGTTACATATGTTACAGATGTCGCACGAGCACGAGGTCTTCGAGATTCACGACTCAGATAGCAAGCCTGAATTCGAGACTTCACCTAGATCAGTCCTGCCAGAGATACCCCTCCCTACCACACAGATCGTAGACATGGCCGGATTTACCTCATCTTTCTATGTCGGCTCTGCTGCGTTTGCCAGCCAGGTTGACACTCGTTATGCTTTTACTAGCAACGGTTGGATCAATGACGATGATTCTCCTTCACACTCGATTTTCGAGATAGGACAATCGTCAGGTACTATGCCTGTTGTTGATGATTTGGATAGAGGTATTCAATTGATTGGAGGATCTTTTGGTATCGCACCAGTGGTGGACGCTACTACTCTTATGGCTCAACCTTTGGAGCCATTGGTCGTCCCGCCTACTGTCACTGTCGAGCCTACTTCTGAGATCCCTCCGCCCATTTTTACAGAGTCATCTATTCCGCTGTTCGAGTCACGCATCGTTACTGCACCTCTACTAGTCTATACTCATCGTAGGTAGAGGATTCGACCCATTGGAGAGATCGCATCGACTTCGAGGGCTGAGACAGCGTCTGCTTTGAAGAAGGAGACGGGATTTAGATCGATCGATGCTCTCACCGCAATCGACAGTTTGCTACATTAAGAAGAGACTTGGAGATAACGAACGATAAGATGAAGAACCTAGAGGGTTAGATGGATTGGTATGATGAGCTTCAGGACTTGGAAGACAGTGCTATGGATCAGATGCACTAGAGGATAATGGAGCGTGAAGGGCTGGTTAGGAAGCTTTTTGACTTCCTGGGTTATTAGAGATGGTTGTTTGTTTTGTTTGTTTGTCTCTTTTGGTGAACCCTATTCGGCTTGTATGCTAATTTTGGATATTTAGGAGGAAATTCATCTAAACTTGTTATTGGTGTTTGATTTTGTCACACCAAATTTTGGAAAGTCGTTGTACTACGAACAAACTTTGTAATTTCCATGATAAATATCAATGGGTTTTTGGATTAAAAATTATTCTCATTATTATGTAGACGTGATTACATGTGCATTATTTGGTCCACTAGCATTTAATGATTGAATTATTTGGATATTGTCTTATGTTGTTATTATTGTTATAATAATAGAAACGACAAGATGCCACCAAAAGCGAGGCAGGGTCTTACCACTGATGGTACTGGATTACCTAGCACCCCATAGGCGTTGGCACAACTCATCGCCCAACACGTTAATACTGCCATGGAACAGCACGATGCTAAACAAAATAATGGGCAAGGACATGGGAGTGGTACTCATGGGCATGGTTTTGGTGGAGCACCAACTGGAAACCCTCAAGGTTGTGTAATGATCGGAAAGTTTTAGTAGTTCTTGTGTTATGATATAATCGAAGAGTAATCTTGATTATTCATTAACCTTGTGAACAGTGCATGGATGTACGTACAAAACATTCCAGGATTGTAACCCACGATCATTTACTGGTACTGATGGACTTCTTGATATCACTAGATGGATCGAGAAGATGGAGTCTGTTATGGCAATCAACAGGTGTGCTGCTGATCAAAGGGTTAGATATGCTTCTTGTTCATTTCTTGATGAAGCTTTATCTTGGTGGAATGCACAAGTTCATATTTTAGGAGAAGACTTTACTTACGGTCTTGCCTGGAACGAACTGAAAGAGATGCTTCTGAAGGAATAGTACCCGCATAGTGAGATACAGAAGATGAGACCGACTTCTGGAATCTGACCATGGAAGGCTTGAATGTCAGCGCTTATATGTCTCGGTTCAATGATCTGGCTAGGTTGGTTCCTCGGATGGTCACTCCTGATTACGTTAAGATAGAAAGGTATATTTGGGGGCTAAAGAAATGGAAAGTCAAATGTGATAAATGGTCTCACTATTTATGCGCTTTACAAAGTTTTCCCTATACATAAAAATTGAGAAAATATCGAAAGATATGAATCAAATGCAGTTGTAAAGAAGATCCCTAAGTGGGACACACCTCAAGTCGGACCTTCATCTCTTTGACTGAACGGTAGTTCATATCAATATAGTATATTCACTTGCAAGACTGAATATAGGGAATCTTGATACGAGAGTATATACTGAGGTGGGACACGCGAATAAGTTAAGTGCTTAAAACACTAAATCTCGTATCTCGAATTAGTTGAACTTTGTGTGAAAATTTAAGTGGATCAGTATACTGACAATCTAAGTGAATTGTTTAGAACTTAAAGTGTTTATAGCTCAACGGTGCTAGTGATTTGTTATAAACTGACATGATCCTCTAACGCAAACTCAAACAAAAATATTGTCTATAAATATTTCTTTATTGCTTTATATTTAAGAAAAATTACAAAAAGATTTTGAGTGAGTTTTAGCATAAACTTTGAAAAATACAAAAAGATTTTATTTTTGTTTTATTTTCGACAACCGATGTCTGAAAGCTGAGTTTCAAAGTCTAAATATGCTGAACATGTTTCTGAAAATATACAAGTTCATTAATTTGAAACTTGAAAGTTTAAATAAAAAATCAAAAACAGTTTGTGAAAATCTTCAGGTCATTAATTTGAACTTGGATGATTATTTGAGAAAGTTTTGGATGCTTTCACTGTAAAAAATATAGTTGTTTTATAGGGGGAGAGAGCTAAGTTATTCTTGGGAAATTACATATTGTTAAATTTGGGCCAGGGTCTCGATCTTTGAATATTTTGAGCCAGGTTATCAATTCTAGAAGTTCAAAAATCTTTCACTGTTAGATGTAAAATCCAGATTTCTGTGAACAAACGATGTCCTGTGTAGTCACATATTTGAAATGCTCCAGCTTATTCATGTCAAATATCTTACAAATAGTTTGAGATGTGCAGATATTAATCCAGATTACGATCCCGATAGCTGAGGATAAAGGGGAGTCTGAAGACGAGCTCAAAGCAAGGGGGAGTTTGCAATCAATGAGCCAAGTAACTATCCTGAGGGAGCTTATAGAGAAAGAACCAAGTGTCGATCCTTAAAAGGACGGAAGCTTATAGAAAGGGGGAGCTTGAAGATCAAGTTAACCGAAAGGGGGAGCAGCTGAAGCTGTAAGCAGATCCACAGGGAGTCTGTTAGAATAAAGGGAGAGTGTGTGGTGCTGAAGATGTCAACATTTCAATAAAACTTAGAAAGAGACAGAAAGCTACAAGATTGACTGCAGTAATATCACAGGGGGAGTCTGTGATTGCATATTGTCTATCACTTTCGTCAATCACGTATCGTAGCTGCAACAAATGAGATAAGACTTGTACTGAACAGAAGAAAGTATAAAGTGCATATGTATTAGAGTAGCTTCGTATGAAGGAAGCTTATAGTAGCTTCGTACTAAGTGACAGCTTCGTACGAAGGGATATCCATTGGCTTCGTGCGAAGCCACTAGCCCTATATATAGAGGCTTAGGGTCTTGCTCGTTTAGAACTATGTGACTTGAGTGGGGAAACTCTGTCCGTTTGATTTCGTGGTATTGTAGTTGTCATATTATCAATAGAAATCAATAGTTAATTACTTCTTCGTGTTCAATTCACACACATACTTAGATTCCGCACAAGATACGTCTTCACACGCATACAACGGTTAGGGAATCGATCCAGGAATCGCATCCACATCACGAAGTTTCGGCAGCTGATAACGCAGTTTAGAAAATTCAGAAAAATCCAAAATTTTTCCAGAAACTTCCTAAACACATTGGGTGACTTTTTTAATTTTTGGGATTTTTTTCGGAAATTAGATCATATTGGTCGCCAATTTATTTAATCAAATACAGTTTTATCACGAATTTATTAAAATTAATATATTAACTTTATAAATTCTGAAAATATTTTTCCAGAATTCCATATGTTTTTATCAATTTATATAAAAATTTTCAGAATTTTATAAAATATATATTTTGGATAATGAATTTTTAAATTAAAATTACAATGTTTTAAATAAAACCGGAACTTTTAAATGCATAACGAATCTGTTGGAACCGTAAACTGACTAACTACTAAATAAGCGATGAATGGAACACCGGAGTCATTCTGGAATATTCCGGGGTAAAATGGGTACTCTGGGTACTTTTGATGCCAGTTTGGGAAATTCCTCGATGGCGAAAACATAAATTAAAATTTGAGGAACCTGTGTCCCCCCAACGCCCGAACTCCCTTAATATTAAATTAATATTTCTAATAGACAATACATCAGAACCCTCCATATGATCATATCATTCTCCGAACATGTAGAACAAGCAACCGTGACCGTCACGCTAAACGGGGCATGGAAGCCGAACTGAACTTTAACACTAAGATAATACCCACAACCCTACCATTATGTATAGGTTGATTCTTGGATGAATATACCTATTCGAGCACAAGTTGTGACCATTACCGACCCGAACCCTGATTTCGGTAATTAACCCAAAACTGCCTGATACCAGGACTAAAGTAGTTGCAAACTGATACCTATCCATTGTGTGATTTGTCACACCCCAAAAACGCCGCAGCGGAATATAAAATGTAGTGGTGACGGAAGCTGGTGCCCATTTCTATCTTGATGTTTGATGCATTATAGTGTTGGACATATTAACTTAACTAAAACATAAGTTTTTAAGTATGATGTCCCATAACATGACACAACCACAACATAGTTAAATTGTCTTTGATCCTTATGGATCTTATTACATTTGTCCCAGAAAGTTTTAAAATTAGTCCAACATATTTAAGTGACAAAACATGCATCAACAACCAGAAGATACGCCATAATTCCCGAAGCCGAACTCAAGTACCTGTAGAACACGTTAAAATCAAGTGTCAACACAAAGGAAGGTGAGTTCACTTATTCACATATAATCAATATTATTTCAAGGAAAACTTTCTGATTAGGTGTTTATTTGAAAACATCCATGTAATTTTAGAAATTCCATTTTACTTCCTTAATAAAATCCATGGGCCTTCCGTCGGTTCATTACTCCGACAACAGTAATACTGCCCAGGTTTTGTATATTAAATTATTGCATCAACTTTCAGACTCGTATGTTAGCTAGACGATACGAACTATATATTAACCATGCAGGGATATTCAATGCTAGACAATAAACAGAATAATAATTCGTTGTTTGGCATTGACACGGGGCGACCGGTCACGACGGGGTTGTCAACCCGATAGATCTACCAACAATTCCTCGCGTACCATACTTAACTGATTAAACGACATCATGGGCGCAGGGTTCTTTCTCGAAGAACAATATGATGTCTGCCTCATGTACAATATATATATATCCTACTAATATGACAATTTAGTATAGTACGATTTACGAATTCCCCTGTCACTCAAATGTTGAGACTCAGTCCGGAATTCATCCCCAATTCGTACGGTCTCATTTCACTTAAGAAATACCGCACTTATAATATCCATTCTTCAAAATCGTTTTATTTCAAAACGTATAACTTATCAAATTCATATATTTTCAGCGAAAATATATATTTTATATTAAAAGGTATGTTTTATTTCGAAAACATTATTAAACCCTTTTAACGACGTGTTCCACCCCCAAAATATATACAAAACAGTAAAAAGGGGGGTTTAGTGACACTCACCTTTGGGTGCGTATTTTAATACCGCAATCCCAGAGTTTGATTTTTATATACGTCCTAATATAGGAACAATTCTAAATCAATATATATTTAACACAAAAATCCTAAGTTTCTCCGTTTCTTAGAATTATCACATAACTTTGAGATTTTCTCGAAAAGTTGTCATTTTTTATTATATTGGCACGTTAATATATATATTTATATGAGTCCATATATATGTATTTTTATGATTCTTGCGATTTGAACGATTTTATTGGTGACCATTATTATGTAAATCCATTAACTCTTCCGTTTATACGCAATATATCTACAATTTGCGCGTCGTAATATATATATATATAAACGTTCATAGACTTTAACACCGAAACACGCGAAATATTACTAACTTATCCATTTTGTCATTTTTAAAGCAAATATACATAAAACATCTCATATGTACCAAATTTCATGCTCGACTAACAAGTTGCATATCTAACGCAATTTCAGTTCAGTTGGATCATAACTAAAATCTAAATTTTCGGTTAAGGTACTCTCAAAAATAAAATCCAATATGTTACACTACAAAATAAAATTTACAACACGATACTCGTTTTCTATTAGTTTATTCATAATCTCGTAATATATTGTATAGTACTTAAGTTAGTTTCCTTATTCGTATAATATTTTATAAAAATTTATATATGATATGTTATGTGTGAATTTAGACAAACTCTATCTAGATGGTTTACAACTCAAATAAAAACATATAAATTTGTGTACCTTTTCGTTGATCGGGAATTTTAAAGTAAGATCTAATGTTTAAAAATATACAAGTTAATGGTTATAAAATAACTTTTCATCAACAAACAAAGTTGGTGCAATGCGTTTAGAAACCAAAAGATGCACCAGAGTTAACGTCATTTGTGATTTGTGATGGGAAAATGTCACAATTCTTCAAAGTAATTGTGACATCAAACCAGCCATGAATGGGAAAAAGTCAAAATAAAATAAAAAACAACCATCACATATAGACATATAGTGCAGTTCCAGACTTCCGGTTAAAATTTGTTCATCCTACAAAGATACAGTGTACTATATATGAAATCCCCTAGTTGCATGCAACAAAATAGATAACTATATATGAAATTCTTTTTTAACATTATTTTTTTTTTGTTACCAATGGGATTTGAACCCTCGTCATATGAAAAGGCAAAGCCCCTATGAGCAAATTGCACATATAGTTCTGCCGTTCTGGCGTCAATGCAGTGAGGCCGGGCCTTTGTAGTCTGTGTACCTGTAAATCTCTAAAGTCTATAATTACATGGATTAGGATCAAAAGCCCAATAAAACCCACCCGAACCTATCACATAATAACCACCTAGTACACGATCTGGAGCCCAATTCTGCCAAACAAAAAAAGTAGTTTAATACTGGTGCCTGATTAAGCTTGATAGCTGAAAGAATTAAAAGTCACTCGTAAATTAGTCTAAATTTAACAAAGATTCTAATTGTTATTACACCATAATTAAATCTCTCGCGCATAAATACAAGGCTTGCTGTAAAACATGTCATCTTCTTGAGATTCTTTGAAACCAATTTCAATAGGTTTGGATCTTCAAAAGTGAGCTCGCCAAACCTGCAATAGAACATCTCAATATTACAAGACCAAAATAAGAAAAAAAAATCTTAATTATATTGATTAAATTAACCAACGACTTATTTCATGATGCATTGACGGCTTGTCAAAATATGAAACTATAGTTACCTCGGCGATGCTATTGGTCGTGGCTGCTGTGGACGGTTGCGTGGCTGCAACAGAAACAAGTCAACAACAGAAAAAAAGAGTAGAATGTTGAATTTTTCAAGAGATTATAAGGTTTAAAAGTGAGTTAATGTGGGGAGGTGCTTCTTATAAGAGAAGTGAGAGAGAGTAAGGGTTTAATGTGTAAATGCATGACACCTGAAGGGTTAAAATGGTTTGTTTGAGGGTTATTTGTTTGACCGGTTTTTAAAAGAAAAGGGAAGAGCAGGCTATAAAGTGTCTTACTGTTGAAATGAGCAGGCAATATAAAGGTGAAATGGCCCTGTTGCACTCTTTCACCATTTTAGGAAATCAGAGAGAGAGAGGACCATCTATGCAGCCTGCACTCTTTCACCATTTTAGCCACTGAAGAAGATTCAGAAATGTGTGTCCAGTTGTTCTGCAGAAAGCAATTCCATACAAATCAAAGTAAGTCTCGGTTTTTTAAAAATATACAAATTCAAATGAACAAACCTTTGACTTTGGAATAACTTTGACTGCAACAAGAGTGACCATAAAAACCGAACTTTTTATATAGATAAATTACGGTAAAAAAGATAATGACGATGATAAAACGTCAATAACTATCCTAATATTCAAACTAATGACAGAATAATGACGACAAAATTTAAATAAATAAAAATCAAATAATCATAACTATAATAGATAAAAACGGAAGTACCTTAAAAATGATGTCAAATGCAGCCATGAAAAACAATAGCAAAAATATGAAAGCCATGAATTGCATATAAAAGTCCTAATAAGACTTGGGCAGTATTTATAGAATTTTGTAATATGATATGATTAGCCAATATTTCTACCAGTTTATCAATATGATGGCAAAAGTGTGACAACCCTCACCAAACCAGGTATCCGTACGACTTAATTAATAATTAATTACTGCTTAATTACTGTGCTTACTTGAAATTGTGGATAAACTGCTACTTGAATGTTGATACATGTACTTATTTGCATCATACTTTACTTGCTGTCACTCCATGTCTTGCTTACAGCACCTTTGTGACAATCTTGATGCACCAAAAGCACAGTAGCACAATGAACGGATAACCTATTAAACGTGCTGTCATAACTAGCACCAGGCAGGTACTGCCTCTAAGGCCTGTAAGAGCCTGAGATAGTTGCTACACTAGTGGTGAGTGTAGGAATATAAGGGTTGTAGAACTGCGTCACTAGGAATGAGATTACAGTGACCGGATGTGCCAAAAACGTACTCTAGGTACAAAATTCAGCACTTTAAATAATAATTCAGCATCTAGCTAACTAATAAAGTGCCAAAACATGAGAAAAATATTACTAGACACTTTCCAAAGTGTCGGGAATGAATTGTGTCACTAAACATAATAATAATGACACTTTAAAGCTTTGTTAAGCCCTTTAACGGATCACTATCCAACCGAACAACCGGACTTTACCCGGAACATAAAAATATTGCCATTTACATTGTTTAGCTTTTCTGAGCCAGTTAGGGTCCCTGAATACCCTAACACCCGCTATAACGCATAACATACTAATAACCAAGCTAACCTCCACACTTAACTAACTAATACTTAATGTTTAGTTGGAAACCAACCAGATTACCCCCCCCCCTAACCAAACCGTCCCCAAGAGGGACACCTCATGTCCTCCACATGATTATTTTAATCACCTTGGTCCCATATCAAGAAGACACATAAACCTTTGGTTAATGATCTTGAGTTTTGTCTATAAGTTCCAAGCATAACACACTTAACCATCCAACACTCAAACTCACAACAAAACTCTCTCCCTTTCCTCACAAAGCTCTCGGCCGAACTCCCCTATCCATCCATCAATTTTTCGAGTTTTGTTCAAGCTATTCCAAGATCATACAAGTGTTAAGGATCCCACATAAGAAAGCTTGATGCATTCAGAACGCGAAGGACCTCACCCCATTGCTTTTATCCACCCAATCTTCGACTAGTTTTTTCCCTAGCCTCGAGCTAGTAGTAAGTTGCTTTAAACACACTCTCGATCTATTTTAAAGTGGTTAAAACGGTATATGATGGTTGAAACTCATGAACACACATAATGATATGAAAAAGTCTACTAAAAATGCTAAAAATGTTGGTTAATAGCACAAGGGTTGTGTAAATCTTGTAGGATTTGTTTTGTGTAATTATTTAGTGCCGATCTATGTTGTGGTAGCTCGGATCATTGTTTAACCCGGATTGGTCATGATCATGGATCATGACATAGAGCTTGTTTAAGTGTAACAAGGGTTAAATGATGAAACTCTACCACACACTAAACATGAACTTGTGTAAAATCGACTTTTCTTACGAAATAGTGTTTAAAACTAGTAGATCTACGGATCTACAAGCGGTATTTTCAAAGGACCACGTGTCAAGAGAAAACATACTTTCAAAGACGGATCTTACATGAACAAGAATGATTTTTTAAACACACAAGTGTGTAAACACTTGTGTAACACTAAGTTTCGACAGAGAACTAGTTTGTCAAATTTTACAAGAAGTTGTAAAGATGGGATTTCTTTAAAAACGAGACTTTTACGAAACCGGATGGATTTATATAAAGATACATTAAAAGTAAGGAGCTTTACTACATATTTTTGGAAAAACTACAAGTTCATGTAATTTTTGCGATTTACATATATATTGACTAGTTGATGCTTTGAACATTGTTTTGATTGAATGAGAAAATTGTTGGTTTGATTTGTAAAAGAAAATGATACGCTTAAAAGCGTGGCCACCTCCAGTTACAGGGGAAACTCTGGCGAAATTTTTCCATAAACCTAACACTTAGAAATATTTTCACCACAAGTGTTAGAAATACATTTTGACTTGTTTTCAAATTATAGATTTCGCCACGACTTATTTACAAAATATCGGAGGTGGGATTTCACTAAATGAAACGTGATAAATATATGTATTTAGTAAATATACTTTTCATAAGCGTCACTTGTAAAATGTTTATGATTATTTTGTGAAATATACAAATATTATTTTTAGGGTAAAAATAATATTACCGAATGATAACGTTTCCAATTAATACAAACGCCTTCACAATAATTACTAAGTTACAACGGTATAATTATTACCACCCGATCTTTATCCGTAACTTACGCATTTTAAGAAAATATTTATGAGCGCGTATTTTTGTCAAAGTATTATTTTGGGAAAATCACATTTATTAAAATATAATATTTTTGGGAAGAATATTTATATTTTGGAGTAAGAAATAAAATATATTAAGTGAGACTTAATAATGTATTTTGAAGGTATACGAACGCACATGTATCAAATCCCCCATCCTTGGGAAGGAAAATAATTACCAAGTATTTAGAAAAATATAAACACGAAATAGTTGTCTAACTATTTCCCAAAAACTTAAACCTTAAGCTAAGGCACGGCCATCCTTTTCTCTTAAGATATACTTGGTAGAGACGCACAGCTACTTGATCAAGGAGATATACTTGGTAGAGACGCACCACTGTGAGTTCATGCTCCCCCTTTTCTCTTAACTGTTTTCGGTTTTTAAACTGCGGGGGTGAAATACATGTTACATTTACTACAAACGTTTTATACACGGTATGATTAGCTAAGGAACTTACTACTAGATCACGTGAATGGATAGGCTATTATCGTAAGACCATTAATCCTTGTATAAGGACCGAGAGGCATGAGTGATAGATCTATCGGGTGTTGCGAGCCCCACACATGGGCCAGCGTGCGGCTGCATGTGGTGACTATGTCGTTCCGCCGGAAGGACCGGTATAAAATACGCGTTACAGGTTTGAGTGCTTCCTAGTCCATGTCACTTATTAATGTATTAGCTACACATTAATCGATCTCTTTTTCCTTAATTGCTACATACCAGGGATTTTCATACATACAGACTTGTTTACAAAGGTTTATACATACTCACTCACACATGAACTCGCTCAACATTATTGTTGATTTTTCAACTTACATGTATTTCAGGGAATTAAAGGATCTGGCGCGGTATGACACGTTTTCCCGCTGCTTTAGTTTCGAGGTCATCCGAGTTTAGGGGATGTGACTTTTTCCTGGACGAGTCACAGTTCTTAAGCTGTGTTTATTTCTTGTTGGTGTTGTGTCTTTTGAACGCTGTTTATGTTTGTTAGGATGTGATACCCGTTAAGACAATGTTGTGGTTCTTTACTCTTCAAACTTATTTTAATGGATGATCTTGCATGGTTTTTATTTCATATAGCTTGTTATGGTTAAGCTATGGTATTAAGAAGTCACACCAAAATAACCACGCTTCCGCAAAGCCAGGGTGTGACAAAAAGAAACTATCCCTATTTATCTTATGAATTTGACATTAATATCCACCCTCACTTTCAGTAGTAGAAAAAACTTGGTGTGCACAATAGTATGGGATATACCGTAATAAAGGCAGAGAGTGCAGATAGCTCTCTAGTCATTATCACACTAAACCTTCAACAAACTACACATTGAACAAAAGAAACTGATTAAAAAAAACCTTCACCAAACTGCGGTCGCTGCGCCTGTGCTCGCTGCAGCTGCGCAGCCGCAGTGAGGTTGATCCGTCCAACAATACGCGACGGCTGCGCTCGCTGCGGCTGAGCTCTTTTAAGCTCGGCTTGTTCGAGCTTTTTTTCGAGCCAATCTCGAGTAGCTCGGCTCATTTGCACCCCTAGTTTCGAGTTGCTTAATCTTATTAAGTTTAAAAACTATTTGCAAAAGTCCAATAGATGAGGCTCCCATGTTTAGAGTGTTTAAAGTTGCCATATATGAAGTTAAAAAACTAAGGACAAAATGATCATTTATTAGATTGTTTTTAATAAACTGGTTATATTTGATATTTTATCTACTTTGTAAAGGCATATAGGTTATTTTTAGTTTTGCTTGGATATATACGAAAATTTTCAAGTTTGTAAGAGTATATAGGAAATTATTCCAATATTTTTAACCGGTTTTTTTAGATAAGGACGTGAAAAAACTGACCTGGAAACTGCCAATGCTCTATTTGAGTTCCACGTATTTATTGGGGGCACCAGTGAAAACTTCAGCAACATGGAACGGCTGACTCAAAAACCTTTGAATTTTACGGGCACGTGCGACAGTCAACATGTCGTCTTCACTGAGCAAAAGAAACAGATTAAAAAAAAACCTTCACCAAACTTCGCTCCCTGCGCCTGTGCTCGCTGCCGCTGCGCAGCCGCAGTGAGGTTGATTCGTCCAACAATACGCGACGGCTGCGCTCGCTGCGGCTGCGCTCGTTTAAGCTCGAGTCGTTCGAGCTTTTTTTCGAGCCAATCTCGAGTAGCTCGGCTCATTTGCACCCCTAGTTTCGAGTTGCTTAATCTTATTAAGTTTAAAAACTATTTCCAAAAATCCAATAGATGATAAACAAAGCATTTTTCGACTGAAACAAAGCATAGTTGATCAGAAAATGTCAAAATGAATTTCACGTCATTAACAACCATCGTTACCTGGTGAAGAACCCTTGCAGTTACATGTGACACCATGTGTGGTGGCTAACAGGCCAAAACAGGTTTTGAGTTAAAACTTGGTTGACCTGTCACTCCGTCAGATTGGTTAACCCATCCACATTTTTTGGCATTTGATCCGTTCCATTTTAAGTTAAAAAAAATTTGGATGCTCTGCAAAACAAGAAACAATGTATATCGAGTCACCTGCCTAGTTTTTGTGATATAAAGTCGTCCTCAATAAAAAAATTAAAGGTGGCATTCACATGAGTAATACCTCAATTATTTTCGCAGTTGTCATGTACTGATTTCCAGGACCATATACCTTCTCAATCTAAGATTATGAAGTTTGCAGTATAAAAAAAAATGTCTAGCCCACATAAACTTGCATAGAAAGTCCAAGAACATGACCTGGACAACATCTTCCCACAAAAAGTTGCTGGTTTATTTAAAAGATAAATGACAACCATTTTTTCCACAATAGCTATTTTAAATAAATGAATGTGCAATATTCTTTGTGATTTGCATCTAAAATTAACTGGTCAATAATCAATCTAATGAATGAAATTTAAAACTCAAACAAAACAAAACACCAAGTCATCTTACTTACATGTTTTGATGTTCAGATTTCCAGTAATTCATCCCTCGGCTTCTCTAACACAATCAAGAAAAACCGGATTCTCCTTATCATCAAGATAAGCTCCCTAAAATTCAAAAATAAACAAACATCTAAATCAACCTCAACTTTAAGAAAGTAGGGTTTTAACTTTTATCAGCAAAACAAAACCACAACCCTTCAATTAAAACAACAAATTAACACTTACAGTGTCGACATTAACTTTCACAGGATGAGGATCTACAAGAAAATCTTAGGTTACCTTATTATCGTGAACCAGAACTACCCAAGCTCACCCCTACCGTTGCTGGTCATATGCCGGATTTTCGTCGGAAGCAGACCCGATCCTCTTCTCACTCTCACTCTCACTCTCGGCTCCCTTCTCTGTCTCTGTCTCTCTCTCTCTCTCTTAGTCTCTCTCAATTTGTCTACACAGATAAATGACACAAAGTTAAGGATCAAGACACAAAGTTAAGGATCAAGACTTAATTGATATTGATTTACTAAGAAAATCAAATATAGGTATAGACTTTTACCAGATTCACCAGACCAGAAAAATGAAAAGTCGGTTTCACGGCCGGAACCCTAACATCTGCCATCACCATTCTCTCTCTCCTCTTGTAGCTCCTCTTTTCTCTCTCTAACTCCATATATCTCTTTCTATCTCTCTCTCTCTCTCTCTCTCTCTTCTGTGCTCTGAAGAAAGAAATGGGATGATCAATGATGAACCAACAAAAGAGAAATTGAAGCATAAGATCACAGATAGTTGAAATCACCACCGTCTTCACCAGATGCGACGGCTAGGGATCCATCTTCAACCATCTTAGGGAAGGTGTTTAGATTCTCGGGAACAATAGCTTCCGGTGAATAGATCCAGATTCAGATCTAAAATCTTAATCTTTGAGTAAGAGAGAGATAGAACGAGAAGGAAAGGGGCGGTCAGATCCATCTTTGATTTGTGTTTTCTCTCTCTCCCTCTGATTATCTTTCATAATGGACAAGGTTTTCAAAATGAATGGTCCAGATTATAATCCATGTGTAAAAATGAACGGTAGAGATTGTGATCCGTGTGAAGTGTTTTATTGTACTTAAAAGGCTTGAGTGAAGTAAGGGTATAAGTGGAAGTTGTTGTTTTATGATGCTTAAAAGACTTGTAGATCATGCTTTATGGGTGTTTTAAGGAAATTTAAATGACCTTAAGAAGTCCTTTAGATATGCTTATTAATATAGTATAGATATAATGTATATAGTTAAAAACAGGTATTTTACTGGATACCGGGTATTTTATCTAGCGTTTTATTCCCGTTTTAGTGCGTTTTAAATTATTTTTATCACTATATAAAACTAATCTCACCAAAATATTATTGAACAATACTTTGTTTGCCTGGACTGGCTAAGTTGTCGGTATTTGGCAGTATGCGCGCTGTGCTGCGCGGTACGCGCTTAAAATCGCCAAAATAGGGATTTATGCATTTTTTACTTATTTTTGTCATTCTAAAGTAATAAACTCATTAAATTATTACTAAAATGATTATCAGTTTCCTTGACAGGCTGTGTTGACAGTATTTTGTCGGTATGTGCGCTGCATCGCGCGGCACGCGCTTAAACTCGAAAAATAGAGTTTCTTAGCGTTTTAATTTATTTTTCCTCACGAATATGATTAAAATTATTATTCTAATCATAACAGACTATTTTTAGAATTTTAACACTGATCGGGTGGTCACCGTCGTTCGTTTCGCATTTTAACTGTTACGCGATAAGCGTAAATTTTATCGTTGCCAACATAATTTTTATCAAAGTTTAATTTCACCAACTCATTAAATTTCACATATAAACATCATAAGCAATCAAATATATCCCGGCTACCTATTCACAAGACGTGTTACAATTGTACGGTACGGCCTGAACAGCCGGGTGTCACAATCTCCCCCTGTTTAGGAAATTTCGTCCCCGAAATTTTTACTCTACAGGTTTTGTTTTCACACTAGATGAAAACAATGAAAACAAGCTTGATGAATATGGTATTGTAGTTTCTGCGAGAAACTTTGATTCTTACGAAGAATCTTCGTAGACCTATATTACATACATTCTAAATTCCTAATCTCACATCTCAACGCTCTCCACCCTTTCCTAGGTTCAACATTTACAAGCACTTAATCAAGAAGATGAAGTTAATGTTTCACCATTTTGGGTTTGACATACGTATATTTACATATACATTACCCCATACCTAAGATAGTCTGAGTTTACGCCCAATTGATTCAACTCGAGATGGGCTCTCGAAAGAATCAAATCTCATAAACTCATCTTCCTTCCTTCTTGCATTCATTTCATATATCCACAAATTGCCAAATCAATAAATCACATACCCGACTAGAATGCTGTAATCGCCTGTCCGGTTATTAGCATAACTCTTCTAGCTATACGTACTGCTTCTACTGTGCTTGGATAAACTTCCGTTTATCTTTCAAACAAATCTCTATAAAGAACTAAATCAGTGTATTATCCATTATACACTTTCTCAACTAAATCCAAACATTACATCATGTACACTACTCTATCCTTATGGTAGCTTGAGCCTATAAGCGACTGTTCCAACTCAAGAGGGGCTCTTGAAAGGACCAAGTCAATGTGGCTCAGCTTTTCTTCTCTCTGCTAAACCTAATAGCACTTTTGCAAGATAACTCCTTAGTTCGTACATAGGCAAGTATGTCATCGACGAGTATTATCACGAATTTATCCGCTTAGGGTTCCCATACCTTGTTCATGAGATTCATGATTATAAATGGTGCATTAATTTAGTCAAAAGGGCATGACTAATAACTCGTAATGGCCATATCACGTTTGAAAAGCAGTCCTCAACATATCTTCGTCAGCAACCTTCAACTGTTGGTATCCTGATCGCAGATCAATCTTCGAGTAGTAGTTGGATCCATGTAGCTGATCGAACAAATCGTCAATCCTCGGTAAAGGGTACCGATTCTTGATAGTCAACTTGTTCAGCTCTCCGATGTCATCACACATCCTGAAGGATCCATCCCTCTTTCTCTCAACAAAACAGATGCACCTCAAAGCGAAAAGCTTGATCAATTGAAACCCTTATCCAGTAGCTCTTGAAGCTGTTTGGCATTTCTATTATTTCAAGCGGTGCTTAATCTATAAGGAGATTGTGCAATTGGGTGCAACACCGTTAGCCAAATCGATTCGAAATTCGATCCATCTCGCAGGGGAGATCCAGGTAAGTCTTTTTAGGAAGACTTCCGGATAGGTGCGATTGCTAGAAATCTCTCCGACATTCCTACACTCGGCTTTCGTATCCACCACGTTAACTAAGAATGCAGGATAGCCCCTTTTGTAACCACCTGAGCATCCTCACAACACTGACGACTCTCAACCATCAACACTCGACACTTAACACTCGATCGGTCTCCATGAACAATTATCACTTCTCTATCGTCATCAAGGCGAGATATCCTATCTAGCTTCTTCAAGCGATAGTCCCTACTTCGTTCTTGGATAATTAATCTATCCTTGCATCTTCGTCAAAGCTCCCCAGCTCCACTGAAAATAAACCAACACTAGAACTACGATCACCTACTAAATACTACAATTGCGAACGATCTTACTAGTTTCCATCAACTTAACAATTGCTAGTTCTATCGGGCACTTTTACTCAGCTTACTTGTAGGTGAACACAAAAATGGTTCAAGTCAGCTTTAGTATTATAAGTATGAACATAGATTGGCTTTTGATTCGAAACATACCGGCAACAACAGCAAGATCGTCTCATGCCTTCCCAGCGTTTAGCTCGAACGCTCTACTCCTGGCATCCTGACCCTTCAATCCCGGATAATCTCTCCTGAAATGTCCTTGCTCACCACACTCGTAATCATCCCTTGAGTGTATCTCCCTTCGATGTACTCTTAGCATAGCACTTGCGAGTAATATGTCTAGTCCGACCACATCTGGCACACTTTCTCCGCTCATCCTCGTGAGTCTTCTTCTCAAAACTACTCCGGCCATCCCTGGCATTATCCTTTCCCAATTCTCTAGGGTTAGCTACACACGCTCTCTCCAGTCTGCGTTCCTCACCACGCTTCTCATCGGTATCTTTCCTCGATCTCTCAGACTTTCGCTTTCGCAAATCCCCAGATCTAGGCTCGGAATGCAGAATTATTTGAATGGTCGATCCGCTGTGACGACTCGACATCACGCATACCGTTGCCATGTTATTGCATAGGGTATCAGTAAATGATCTTGAGTTACAACCCTGGATTGTTTTATGTGCACATCTATGTACTATTCACAAAGTTAATGAAAAATCAGAATTACGCTCCGATTATATCATAACACAGGAACTACTAAAACTTTCCGATCATTATATCACCTGAAGGGTTTCCGATCTGTGTCCCACCAAAACCATGTCCATGAGCATCACGTCCACGTTCCTGGCCTTTATTTTGGTTAGCATCGCGCTGTTTCATGGCAGTATTAATGTGTTGGGCTATGAGTTGTGCCAACTCTTTTGGGGTAATAGGTAGTCCAGAACCCTGTCTCACTTTTGGCGGCATTTTTTCGTTTCTATTATTACAACATAATATCAACATAAGACGATTTCCAAAAATAATTCAATCATTAAATACTAGTGGACCAAACATTGCGCATGTATAATATCCATGTGTTAATGAGAACAATTTATAAACCAAAAGGAACCCATTCGATATTTATATCAGAAATTTTCAGAGCTTGCTTTTAGTACTAAGACTAATCAAAATTCGGCGTGTCTACATCAACACCCGCAACCAGTCTATATAAAATTTCTTCCTAAATATCTAAAAATTTGGCATGCAAGCCATAAATAGGGTTCATCAAATGAGACATACAAAACAAACAACAAAAACAACCCACAACTAATGCTTCAATACCTGGAAGTCCAACATCTTCCTAACATGCTCTTCTAGCGCATCATACTAGTCCATCTGCCCCTCTAAGTCCTTCATCGTCTCCGTGCCTCCGCATAACGTGGCGAACTAACGATCACAATGAGAGCAATTGACACAAATCTCCTTCTGTTTCTTCAAAGCGGACGCTGTCTCAGCTCTCGAAGTCGAATGCGATTTCTCCAACGGGTCGAGTCCTCTTCCTACGACGAGTGTAGACTAAAATAGGTGTAGAAAAACACGTGACTCAAATAGCAGAACAAACGATTCTGTGACGACGGACGAAAGAATCTCAAGTGTAGACTCGACAGTATCAGTGAGCTGAACTACTAATGGCTCTATAGGCCGAGACGTGACATATGGTAACTGTACAAAGTAAGGGTGTGGTCAATATGAATAGTAACACATAAGGCCTAAATAAACAAAAAATCACGCATGCACATAAACACATAAGGGTTTTCATATATGATAAAATTTCCACATTTATTTAAAAATCTTGGCTTCGAGAATTTTGGACTTTACATCTCAAAATTCTTCGGTTGAAGTCTAGTGTTTTCCTCTGAAAACATCTAGTTCGCTAACAACCAATGGCTCTGATACCAACTTATGTCACACCCCAAAAACGTCGCAGCGGAATATAAAATGTAGTGGTGACGGAAGCTGGTGCCCATTTCTATCTTGATGTTTGATGCATTGTAGTGTTGGACATATTAACTTAACTAAAACATAAGTTTTTAAGTATGACGTCCCATAACACGACACAACCACAACATAGTTAAATTGTCTTTGATCCTTATGGATCTTATTACATTTGTCCAAGAAAGTTTTAAAATTAGTCCAACATATTTAAGTGACAAAACATGCATCAGCAACCACAAGATACTCCATAATTCCCGAAGCCGAACTCAAGTACCTGTAGAACACGTTAAAATCAAGTGTCAACACAAAGGAAGGTGAGTTCACTTATTCACATACAATCAATATTATTTCAAGGAAAACTTTCTGATTAGGTGTTTATTTGAAAACATCCATGTAATTTTAGAAAGTCCATTTTACTTCCTTAATAAAATCAATGGGCCTTCCATCGGTTCATTACTCCGACAACAGTAATACTGCCCAGGTTTTGTATATTAAATTATTGCATCAACTTTCAGACTCATATGTTAGCTAGACGATACAAACTATATATTAACCATGCAGGGATAATCAATGCTAGACAATAAACATAATAATAATTCTTCATTTGACATTGACACGGGGTGACCGGTCACGGCGGGGTTGTCAACCCGATAGATCTACCAACAATTCCTCGCGTACCATACTTAACTGATTAAACGACATCATGGGCGCAGGGTTCTTTCTCGAAGAACAATATGATGTCTGCCTCACGTACAATATATATATATCCTACTAATATGACAATTTAATATACTACGATTTACGAATTCCCCTGTCACTCAAATGTTGAGACTCAGTCCGGAATTTATCCCCAATTCGTACGGTCTCGTTTCACTTAAGAAATACCGCACTTATAATATTCATTCTTCAAAATCGTTTTATTTCAAAACGTATAACTTATCAAATTCATATATTTTCAGTGAAAATATATATTTTATATTAAAAGGTATGGTTTATTTCGAAAACATTATTAAACCCTTTTAACGACGTGTTCCACCCCCAAAATATATACAAAACAGTAAAAAGAGGGGTCTAGTGACACTCACCTTTGGATGCATATTTTAATACCGCAATCCTAGAGTTTGATTTTTATATACGTCCTAATATAGGAACAATTCTAAATCAAAATATATTTAACACAAAAATCCTAAGTTTCTCCGTTTCTTAGAATTATCACATAACTTTGAGATTTTGTCGAAAAGTTGTCATTTTTTATTATGTTGGCACGTTAATATATATATTTATATGAGTCCATATACATATATATATATATATATATGATTCTTGCGATTTGAACAATTTTATTGGTGACCATTATTGTGTAAATCCGTTAACTCTTCCGTTTATACGCAATATATCTACAATTTGCGCGTCGTAATATATATATATATATATATATATAAACGCTCATAGAATTTAACACCGAAACACGAGAAATATTACTAACTTATCCATTTTGTCATTTTTAAAGCAAATATACATAAAACATCTCATATGTACCAAATTTCATGCTCGACTAACAAGTTCCATATCTAACGCAATTTTACCGTTTCTACCGCACAAAACGCACATGCACACATGCCTAGTCTAAATTTCCCATTATTAAATTAACACTTAACGTATTATCACATTTACATGTTTAAATTACTCAACGCATTTTGTGACATAAGGTTCACTCAAAATTTACCCATACTAGGGTTCATTAAAAATGCGTATTTTAGCGATTCGATAACGTTTTCGGGCGTCGAAAGTCACGTATGACCAACCAAACACCGGGTAAACTTAAAATTTGTTAAAATACTTATTCTTAAACTAAAAATATCAGTTTATTTACTGATCTAAATCAGTTTTACAAAAATCACCCGAAAAGCCGATTTTTTACCGTTTTAACGCATAGTTTTACATTAAACGTTACCATAACCATCCCAACTCGAAAAGACTTGATATTTTAACAAAATACATGTTATTTACTGATTAAAATAGTGGTTATAATCAGATTAGTTCAGTTTTTGTGTAAGTCACATAAATCATGCAATTTCACGCATTTATAACCTTTAATGCACCAAGTACAACATGCAAAGCTAGCAAACATTATGACAAAGTTATATGTCACTAAACACTTTAAAATAACTTTACTTTAGTGTTTATAATCTGATTAAAACTGATTTTTACTAAATCATACTCAAATCACCTTTTTAAGATCACACACCATCATGCATGTTCAAGTAGATGCATCTAATGCACTCATACAACATCATTATAATCACTTATGATCTAATCACATTCAAGAACATATTAACCCATGTTCTTACAAATCATAACCTATATCACCCATTATCACATAATCATTCATACATAAATGCAAGTGTTCTTACCTTTAATAATATATGACCAAAATTACATGCATGCATACACATATTCATACATACACACGAAATATATACACACACATAACCTCCATAAGTTCACTTTTTCATCAAACCCCTTTCAAATCATGAAATACTTTTAGATCATTCTTCTATACCATTTTTGACCCATGCATGTATTCTATCATTCAAGAATCATATTATTCATGAATCACTCAATCAAAAATCAAAACACAACTACATATACACACACATATACCTACGGCTTCACATACATACACATACTCATCCATTTTTATTTATCCAAGAACCCATTTGTTTTAGATTTCAAGTTTATGATTAAATTCAAGAATCTTGAGAAACTTCTATCATCATCAATAACACCAAATATCAAGAACAAGGATTTAAACATAAATTTTATACCTTCAAGATTTTGATGGATTTTTTTCAAGGTGTGATGATATGGAGCTTGGTTCTTGCTTGGAATCACTTGAAAACACCTTAGGATTTTCAAAAGTGCAAGGAAACACTTTGGAAGAGACTTGGATCTTGATGAAGATGTCACACCCCTTTCTAAGGCGGAAGCACGAGGTGTGATCATGAAAGGTTCTCATTGCATACGAATGGTAAACATACTATATGCTCATAAAAATAACTTCAAATGCCAATAGCATTATGTAACTAAAAACATAGGTTAAGTTTGGAGTTTACATCACAGCATAAAACGTTGTCTGAAAAGTTTACAACATTATTCAAAGATAAACATAAACAACATCCAAGAGCATGAGTAAGGCCGCGCGCACATCCGCTTTAGTTACCTGAAATACATGTGAGTTTTTGGAAAATCGTCAACATAATGTTGGTGTGAATTCATGCAGTTTTTGTATTGAACGTTTGTACACTTTGTATGAAAACATGGTATGTAATTTGTATGAATCAAGTATTTATGTTAGTATAAGGAAATCGAGATCGCTAATGGTTTGCAAGGCCATTAACATCTGACACGACATAGGAAGCATCCAAACCATAGGCATTTTTAGTAGTCGATTCACGACTAGGACACAAAAGCACTGCTTGGTACTAGTTATGACCAAGAGTGTGGCTGCCCGAAACCCATTAGATCTAACCTTTTGTTCCGTGGTCTTAGTATGTACACGATTAATGGTGCTTCTGGTACCCTATTCGTGACATGATCTAAAGTATCATTCCTTAGTTTTTGTATTCAACATACCATAACACATGTATTTTCCCCAAGTTTAAAAAGCATGTAAAAGTTTAAAAGTGGGGACATGAACTCACAACTTTGCGTTTCTTGCGCCGTAAACTTCACCGGGTTTGCTTAGATAGCATCGTGACCTATACGTGTTTTATTAACGTTAGTCACTAGACTTGTATCGCACAAGTACACGTTACCATCTTTTATGTATGTGTTCTTGGTTGTTAAAAATAATTTATATTTTTAACTATGTATCTTACTTATATTATTTTCTCAAAAATAAATATAAGTGTCTTGTATTTTTCACCCGAGTTATATATTTTCGTCCAAAACTTCATTTTAAGTTCGTAACTCGTCCAAGTTACATAATCTATTAAGAAATATATTTTCATAAATATATTCTCTTGTGTTTGTCTTTGCATGTTGTATGTGTATTTTGTATTTTCACTCCTTAGGAGTATTTAGTCTATTTTCAAGTCCTAATACACTATTACATATAATACACACTACATACACTTAGCACAAAATTTGGTGATCAATAAATATATATATTTTCCTAAAAAATATACATACTTAATATCAATTTTTATCGTGAAGAAATCATCATTTCTTAACTTGAAGTTTACATAAAAATTAGGGAAACCTTGGTAAATATTTTTAGGTGAATTTTTAGGGAATAAGTTTCACCAAAACTTATATTTTTCTAAGTGTCAAAATTTTATAGAAATTTTGACATAGTTTCCCCTAAAAATGGAGGTTTCCCATGTTTTCAAAACATGTGTTTATTTTCTTTTAAAATCAACACAAACAATCATCAACTCATTCAACACTTACCGAGTGTCAAAATCAAGTAAATTACACTACATCATGAACTTGAAGTTTTTGTAAAAACTTGCAGTAACTTACCATGTTATTTAGTAGGTTTAGTTACCCTTAAAAACATGGTTATTTGTTTGTAAATCACTTTATTAAAAGGTTTAGTCATTTACAACTTGTAAGATGATTTTTCTAAAAATATTTCTTTTGTATTTTTTTTCTTGTTACAATCATGTTCCTAGTCTTGTTTAAACTCTAAAAATATAATTAGTTTACTTAGAAACCATGACTTTGTAAATCTTGTAAATAAACTTGGTTTCTTGGGAAAATTATTTTCGTAATCATCTATTTACAAGATTTGTATTTTGTTTAAATCATCTTTACATATGAAAACCACTTTCATCATTCAAGTTCATGAAGACATAAAGTATAATGATCTTGGTTTTTCACAAGATCACCACCTTAACTTACTAGATCATGTGTTTAATCACAATCTAGTAGGTTTCTTATGATGTCTAATATCGCTAACACTAATCATCAATCATCAAGAAACAAATCATCATAAATCAACAAGATTTCATATGTTAATAAGCTTATGTTAAGTATCATGATCATGTGCTTTAGTGTTCTTCAAGGTGACAATGTTTATCATCTTTTAACCAACTAAATATGAAATAACAAGGGATCATAAGGGTCTTACTACTAGCACAAGGCTAGGGAAGAACACTTGATGTTGAATATGATAAATGGGTTGGATAATAGCAAATGAAGAAGGTCCTTCAAGATCCCTAAGCTCCAAGCTTCCTTAATCACCTTCTTACACCTTAGGATGGCCTTGAAACGGATGGGATTGAGTTGGAAATAATGGTGGTGTGGGTGGTGATCTTCGGCCGAGATGAGGAAAGGGAGGAAGGAGAGAGGTGAGTGGTGAAGATGAAATGAGGCTCATGTATTCTTATAACCATCTTGAGCTTTTATCCAAGGGTTCTTGTGTTCCATATAGTACACACAAAATCTCAAAATATGTCTTCACAATCTTAGGAGATTTAGCAAGATCATACAAGATCAAAGGAGATCTATGGTGGGGTCACCATATGACCGTCTATTTTAAAAGGGGGGGGGGGTAAAGTGTAAGTTTGATGGGTAGTTAAGTAATCTAATTGGATTTCAAGAGATTTAGTTAGTGTTTGAGTGTATGATGTGTTATATAGTGTGTTAGTGTGTTCGGGGATCATAACTAGCTCAGAAATAATAAAACAATGCTTCTAGTATAATTTTGGTGTTTCGGGTAGTGTCCGGTTGTTTGGTTAGATACCGGTTCGTTAAAGTGTCAAACTATTCCGTTTAGTGATCTTTAAGTACCCTTTTGTGACACTTTCAATTCCCGACACTTAGGAAAACATTCAGGACTAATTAGTCATATTTTTACATGTTACTGACTTGTCAAAATGCTGAATTTTGCTGAAATATGCTGAATTTAGCACTTTAAGTGTATTCCGGGTGCTTTTTAATGCATAAATTAGCTTCCGGAAAGTCTATATGTTAACCATTGTATCCATTCTAGGGTTTTAATGTATTTTAGACGTTGGACCTACTCCTAGGCCCCAATTCTATTGTCTGACTGCTTTCTGCAGAATTGTTGACACAATGTGTCTTACCGGTGAGTTTACTAGTATTTCTGACGCAACTCTATCATTAATGCATAAAGCAATATTTGTAGTATAAAACGTGCTTGGATTCACATGTATAGCATGTAATCAGACAATGTTGACATTTAAGCACATAATTGCAGTTATTAAGTATTAATTAAATTGTACGGAAATTACCGGTTTTATGACAGTTGTCACAGTCCCCCCCCCCCCCCCCGTTAAAAGAATTTCGTCCCGAAATTCAGGCTGAGCTAACTCTCGCAGGAGTTTTCTTGAACAGGTGGGGGTACTTGTCTTTAAACTGGTCTTCACGTTCCCACGTGTACTCGGGTTCGTGCCTAGAGTTCCAACGTACTTTGACAAGTTTGACACTACTCCTTCGGGTCTTGTTGACTTTCCAGTCTATAACCTCAACGTGTTGTTCTGTAAATCGGAGGGTGGCTTCAATATGCACTTCATCCGCAGGGATGATCACTGTTTCTTGGGTTGGACTCTTCTTGAGGTTGGATACATGAAACGTACTATGTACTCCGTGAAGTTCTTCCGGTAATTCCAACTGGTATGCCACGGTACCAATTACTTCCAAGATCTTGAATGGTCCGATGTATTATGGATTCAGCTTTCCACGTTTTCCGAATCTTACTACGCCCTTCCAAGGTGAGACCTTTAACAAAACTTTGTCTCCCACCTCGAATTCTAATGGTTTTCGTCTTCGATCAGCGTAGCTCTTTTGTCGATCTCGAGCCGCCTTAATGCGCTCTCGGATCTGTATGATTTTGTCGGTTGCCTCTTGCACAAGTTCAGGACCAACCATACGTTTGTCTCCAGCGTTTGCCCAACATAATGGCGAGCGACACTTGCGGCCATATAGAGCTTCGAATGGTGCGACTTTTATGCTTGTATGGTAATTGTTATTGTAGGAAAACTCAACTAAAGGTAGGTGAGTATCCCAGCTGCCGCCTAGGTCCATAACATATGCGCGAAGCATATCTTCTAGTGTTTGTATGGTTCGTTAGCTCTGGCCGTCTGTTTGTGGATGGAAGGCCGTGCTTAGGTCTAGTTGAGATCCAAAGGCTTCCTGAAAGGATTGCCAGATCCTTGAGACAAAACGTCCATCTCTGTCTGAAATAATTGAGATAGGCACTCCATGACGTGCCAAGATTTCTTTCAAGTACAACTCAACAAGCTTTCCAGTGCTATCCTTCTCTCGGATTGGTAGGAAATGCGCAAACTTCGTTAACCGATCGACTATCACCCATATCATATCATATCGTGCCCTCTAGGGGTCCTGGGTAATTTCGTTATGAAGTCCATCGAGATTTGCTCACACTTCCACATCGGTATCTCTGGTTGTTGCAGTAGTCCGGACGGTTTCTGATATTCAGCCTTAACCTTAGCACAGGTTAGGCACTTTCCAACATAAACAGTAACATTGCTTTTAAGCCTCAGCCACCAATAGTATTCCTTCAAGTCTTGATACATTTTGTCCGATCCTGGATGGATCGAGTATCTTGACTTGTGAGCTTCATTAAGGAGGACTTCTCGAATACCGCCATAGAGCGGAACCCAAATACGCCCCTTAAAGTACAAGGTTCCCTCTTTGTTTGGAACCAAATTCTTCAGCATACCTCGGAGGTATTCAGCTCTACGATTCTCCCCCTTAAGGGCTTCTTGTTGTGCGTCATGAATGCGTGCAGTGAGGTTCGTTCGAATAGTCATTTCCAATGCTCGAACTCTTAGGGTCTTAACCCCTTTCTTTCCGACTTAACGCGTCTGCTACAATGTTTGCCTTTCCAGGATGGTACTTAATCTCATAATCATAGTCATTTAGCAGCTCGACCCACCGTCGTTGACGCATGTTTAATTCCTTTTGATCAAATATGTGTTGTAGGCTTTTGTGATCTGTGAAGATTGTACATCGATTACTATATAAATAGTGTCGCCACATCTTCAAGGCGAATACCACCGCGCCTAGCTCCAAGTCGTGCGTGGTATAATTCTTTTCATGCACTTTCAGCTGCCTTGAAGCGTAAGCGATGACCTTTTGGCATTGCATGAGCACGTAACCCAAACCTTGACGCGAAGCGTCGCAGTATACCACGAAGTCTTCAGTGCCTTCGGGTAAGGATAGTATCGGTGCATCGCATAGCTTATTTTTGAGCAGTTGGAAGGCTTCTTCCTGCTTGTCACCCCAGTCGTACTTCTTGTCCTTCTGCGTAAGGGTAGTCAGCGGTAGAGCTATTTTGGAGAAATTCTCAATAAACTGTCGGTAATAGCCCGCTAAGCCCAAAAATTGTCGAACTTCAGTTGGGGTTTTGGGAGCTTCCCAATTATTTATTGCTTCTATCTTGGCTGGGTCTACATGAATGCCCTTCTCATTCACAACGTGACCAAGAAACTGTACTTCGCGAATCCAGAATTCGCACTTTGAAAACTTTGCATAAAGTTTCTCTTTCTTCAGTAGTTCCAAAATGGTTCTGAGATGTTGCTCATGCTTTTCTCTCGTTCGTGAGTAAATCAGGATATCATCGATAAATACAATCATGAATTTATCGAGATATGGTTTGCATACGCGGTTCATCAGATCCATAAATACCGCTGGCGCATTCGTCAGTCCGAATGGCATCTCAAGGAACTCGTAATGCCCATAGCATGTTCTGAATGCAGACTTTGGTACGCTTTCCTCTTGGATTCTTAACTGATGGTATCCCGATCGAAGGTCGATCTTGGAATAGTAGCTCGATCCTTGCAATTGATCAAATAAGTCATCAATCCTCGGTAGTGGGTACCGATTCTTGATAGTGAGCTTGTTTAGTTCTCTATAATCGATACACATCCGCAGTGTTCCATCCTTCTTCTTTACGAACAATACTGGAGCTCCCCAAGGTGAGAAGCTTGGCCTTATGAATCCTTTATCCAACAACTCCTGGAGTTGTGTAGATAATTCTTGCATCTCGGATGGTGCAAGCCGATAGGGTGCCTTGGCTACAGGAGCAGCTCCTGGAACCAAGTCTATATGGAATTCGACTTGTCGTTGCGGAGGTAATCCTGGCAGATCTTCGGGAAAAAACATCAGGGAATTTCTTCACCACAGGAATGTCTTCGAGTTTCGGCTCCTCAGCCTTCTTATCTACAAACATGCGCTAGGAAAGCAACACATCCTTTCCTTAAGCACTTCTGCGCCTTTATACAACTGATGATTCGCAGAGGCGTGTCTTGTTTTTCTCCATGTACGATGAGAGTTTCATCATTCGTCAGAGGGATGCGAATGATTTTCTCGTGATAAACAACTTCAGCCTGTTCTTGGACAACCAGTCCACTCCGACCACTACATCGAAGCTACCCAATTGGATAGGTAAGAGGTCGATGCTAAAACTTCGTTCACCAAGTTCTAATGAGCAGCCTCTAACCACTTCGCCCGATTCAACAAGTTTACCATTGGCTAGTTCTATGGAATAAGGAATATCTAATCTACTAGATTCTATTCCAAGCATACGTTTAAATTCCACAGACATGAAGCTATAATCGGCACCAGTGTCAAACAATATGGATGCAAAGTGATTGTTAACAAGAAACGTACCGGTGACCACATTAGGGTCCTCGCATGTGTTCCTTGCTCCAATCACAAATGCTCGAGCCTGAGCATTGTTCCCCCTTGGGCAATCTTTCATGAAATGATCCTTGCTTCCACAACCAAAGCATCCTTGGTTCTGCCCAGCTACATTACCATTCCGGTTACCATTGCCATTGCCATTTCCACCACCGTTTCTATTACCAGCACCGTTGCGGTTTCCATTCCCGTTCCTATTTCCTTTTCCCCAACAGTTCTCAGTATGGTGACCTAGTTTTCCACACTTGTCGCATTTTGGAACGCGACAAACTCCTTCGTTATGACGCTTGCACTGGTTGCAGATGGGCAGAGTGCCCAGGTATCTTCTGGCAGGAGCGTCATTCATAGTTGCAAGAGTTTTCGCCTCCTGAGGCGGGTTGGGGTCTCGCTTCTTATTGTTGGAACCCTTGTTGTTATGTGTTGCTTGATTCAGGCTCGCATGCTTCCTTTTCTTGTCACCAGACGACTCAACATGCATCTCAGTCTTTTCAGTTGGGTTCAGTGATAACTTCTTCATGCGAACATCATCTTCAGTAAGGCTGATAGCCAGAGTTACAGCCTAAGTGATCATTTCAGGTTTGGCCGAAGTTACCATGCTGCGAAACTCCGGAGCCAATCCCCAGATGTAGCGCTCGACACGCTTAAATTCGGGAGTCACCATATAAGGGATCACTCTTGACAAATCGTGGAACCTTCGGGTATCACCAGTAATGTCAGCACCTTCCATGGTTAAATGCCAGAACTCAGTCTCCAACCTTTGGAGTTCAGCATGAGAGCAATACTTCTCTCATTCGTTCCTTTAGCTCATCCCACGTCATGTGACAACTGGCACCAAACCGGTAATTTCCGTACACTTTAATTATTATTTAATGACTGCAATTATGTGCTTAAATGTCAACATTGCCTGATTACATACTATACAAGTGAATTCTTGCACGTTTTATACTACAAAAGAAATTTCTTTATGCATTAATGATAGCGTTGCGTCAGAAATACTAGTAAACTCACCGGTAAGACACATTGTGTCAACAAATCTGCAAAAAGCAGTCAGACAATAGAATTGGGGCCTAGGTGTAGGTCCAGCGTCAAGAATACATTAAAACCCAAGAGTATATACAAGGGTTAACATATAGACTTTCCGGAAGCTAAAATACGCACTAAAAAGCACCCGAATCACACTTTAAATACTGAATTTTATATATTTCCGCAAAATTCAGCATTATAACAGGATTTTACCATGCAAAACATGACTAAATGGTCCTGAATACTTTCCTAAGTGTCGGAAATTGAAAGGGGGACAAAAGGATACTTAAAGGACACTAAACGGTGCAATTTAGCACTTTAACGAACCGGAATTTAACCGAACAACTGGACATTACCCGGAACATTAAAATTATGCTAGAAACATTGTTTATTTATTTCGTGGATAGTTATGGTCCCCGAACACCCTAACATACTACATAAAGCATCCTACACTTAAAACACTAGACTTTTGCATCTTAACTTCCACTAAATCACCTACTTACCATTTAACTTTACAATTTACCCCCCCCCCCCCATATGATATTTACGGCCCAAGTAGTGGCCCCCACCAAAATCCTCCATAATCTTTCTAAGATTGCTTAATCTTTCATTGGGATTTGATTGATATTGTATGTACTTATGAAGACACAATAACCATTGGTTAATGGCATTTAGAGGATTATAAGAACACTAGACATTTTCATCTTCAACACACCACAACTCTCTCTTCCTTTCCTCCCTCACTTCGGCTGACCCCCCTTCACCATACCACCATCATCATCAACCTTTGTTCATCCATTCCAAGCTTCACACAAGGTGTAAGGAGCCATATTAGAAGGTGTGGAACTCTTGGATCTTGAAGGACCTCCTTTGCTCGCTTTTATCCACTCGATTTCTTCATTGTTTCTTCCCTAGCTTAAAGCTAGTAGTAAGGCTCTCTTGATCTTGGTTTACTTCATATTTTTAGTGGTTAAAAGATGTATTATGATGAAATCACAAGAACACTAATAGACATAAACTTGAATCTTGAAACATAAGATGAAATATGATGAAATCTTGTTGAAATGATGTTGTTTAGTGCATGAATGGTGTTTGCTTGTTGATTACTAGAATTATTGATGTTGATCACTACATGGAGCTTGCTAGATTGCGGTTGAACACATGATCTAGCTAGTTAGAGGATGATCATGTGTTAAAACAAGAAGATCATCCTCATACATAGACATGAACTTGAAAACAAAATGATTTCTTGAAAAGTAATAAACAAAGTGAGCTAGTAAACTTATAGATCTAAGATTTATGAATGATTTTCCAAGAAAACCAAGTTCAAAATATGATTTTTGAAAGATCATGGCTTTTACTTAAACTTACACTAATTTTTAGTGAAAAAACAAGTGTAGGGATACTAGAGAAACAAGAAGATGTTATGAATAAACCTTTTTGTAAAATGTGATTACAAGTTGTAAACACTTAGTTTCTTTAAGAATGAGATTTTTAAAGGGATAAACCCACTTTAAAGGGTAACTAAACCTACTAAATAACATGGTAAGTTACTACAAGTTTTTACAAAAACTTCAAGTTCATGATGTAGTGTGATTTACATGATCTTGGCTTGTGGTAAGTCTTGATTGGGTTGTTGATGTTGATGATGATTTAAAAGAAAATAAACACATGTTTAGAAAACATGGGAAACCTCCATTTTTAGGGGAAACCATGTCAAAATTTCTATAGAATTTTGACACTTAGAAAAATATAAGTTTTGGTGAAACTTATTCCCTACAAATATTTACCAAGGTTTCCCTAATTTTTGTGAAAACTTCAAGTTAAGAAATGATGATTTCTTCAAGATAAAAATTGATATTAAGTATGTATATTTTTGAGAAAAATATATATATTTATTTATCACCAAATTTTGTGCTAAGTGTATGTAGTATGTATTATGCGTGATAGTGTATAAGGACTTGAGAATACACTAAATACTCCTAAGGAGTAAAAATACAAAGATACACATACAACATGCATAGACAAATACAAGAAAATATAATTATGAAAATATATTACTTGATAGAATAAATAGCTTGGACAAGTTATGAACATGAAATGAAGTTTTTGGACAAGATACATAACTCGGGTGAAAAATACAAGATACTTGTATTTATTCTTGAGAAAATAATATAAGTAAGATACATAGTTAAAAATATAAATTATTTTTAACACACAAAGAACAAATACATAAAAAATGGTGACTTGTACTTGTGCGATACAAGTCTAGTGACTAACGTTAATAAAACACGTTTAGGTCACGACGCTAGATAAGCAAAAACCGGTGAAGTTTACGGCGCAAGGAACGCAAAGTTGTGAGTTCATGCTCCCCCTTTTCTTTTAACTGTTTTCAGTTTTATAACTTCGGAGGTGAAGTACATGTTACTAGATGTTTACAGAAAAGTCCCCACTTTTAAACTTTTACATACTTTTTAAACTTGGGGAAAATACATGAGTTATGGTATGATGGATACAAGAATTACGAAATGATACGTGAAATCGTGTCACGAATAGAGTACCATAAGCACCATTAATCGTGTACATACTAAGACCTCAGAACAAAATGTTAGATCTAATGGGTTTTCGGGCAGCCACACTCTTGGTGAAAACTAGTACCAAGTAGTGTTTTTGTGTCTCAGTCGTGAATCGACAACTAGAAAAATGCCTATGGTTTGGATGCTTCCTATGTCGTGTCACATGTTAATGGCCTTGCAACCCATTAACAACCTAGATACATACAGAAATACTTGATTTATACAAGATACATACCATGTTTTCATACAAAGTATACAAACGTTCAATACAAGAACTGCATGAATTCACACCAACATTATGTTGACGTTTTTCAAAAAACTCACATGTATTTCAGGTAACTAAAGTGGATGTGCGCGCGGTCATACTCTTGCTCATGGATGTTGCTTATGTGTTATCTTTGAATAAAGTTGTAAACTTTTCAGACAATATGCCGTCTTGTGTAAAACTATGATTTCAGTTATGTAATGTTTGGCATTTCAAGTTATTTTTATGAGCATGTTGTATGTTTACCAATCGTATGCAATGAAAACCTTTCATGATCACACCTCGTGCTTCCGCCTTAGAAAGGGGTGTGACACGTCATGCCGTACGCGGCATCATCACCCGGAGTTTGAACTTGCAAATTCCACCAAGTCAAAGCCTCATCAACAAACAACCCCGTAACAAAAGTGACTTTCTGGTCTTCGGTACACTTGCTCATACGGAAAGTGGAATCCGTCTTTTCCGTCCAGCGTACAAAAGCCACTGCACCTCCGGTGCCGTCGTAGTTCAGCGGCTTGCAGTCGATAAACTGCTTGAAAGTGCAGCCTTGAGCTGTGTTTCCTCCAGATGTATCTCCATATCCATTACGTCTAGCATTGCTTGGTCCTCTACTTTGTTCGGTGCGGTTCGCCTCGTATTGCGCGATAGCTGCGGAGATCCTTTCTTCCAATAAGGCGTTCAATTCTTCAGCGGTCCTCGGCAGAAGAGGAGGAGGGGGTTGATCGGAATCTTGATTGTTCACAGCTCTCCTAGGTGCTATGTTCTGAAAGAACACAACACAGCAGGGTTAGACATTTGTTTGATATCGTCATACGAGACAGTAGTATATATACACAGACATATACCCACATAAGTGACATCAAACAATCCGCCAAGCGTATAAATCAATTCATACAGCAATAAGCATGCATAGATAGATAAATACCGATGTGTCATAGGATATTCACCGAGTCTTTACACATATCAGAACAACTTGTTACGTCATTTTTTTGCGAAGTAAACAAAATGCATAAGGGCTACATCTCCCCAGAGTACAAGTTTAATATATGTAAAGGACAAAATATCTTACTTCACATTGGCGGTTCTTGTCTTTATTCCCTAAATTATTACTCCAATAGAGTATTTAATAGGCTGGGGGAAGGGTGTTCATGTTTGACCTTCTCTTGTATTGAAGAAATCTCGTTTGATACGTGACAAGACTTGCTGTGGTTTCTCTGCACTGAATTCCATAATTATGTATGCATCCATAATTACGTAAGTCCCTGCACAGTCTGCACAGTTCATTTCATTGTTGGATCACTTCCTTCAGCTAGGCCACTGTTTTTAGGTAAAGTCACGAGTACCTGAGATATTCTATTTCTAGTATATGTATATACCAATGGTCACACATAGTTGCAAGTAATTTCTAGTCAAAGACAAGTGCTACTCCAGTGCACCCTAAGTTTCGTAGTGTCCTTACTTGACTCTTTGAAAAACTGTTTCAGGTAGTGGATGTCGCGGAAAGTTTTATGCAATTAAAAACTTTTGAAAAATTATTTTCGTGAAAGGATCCTAAAGATTGTAGTCTAGAATCGAGAAGGAATCCTGGTTCACTACAATCGCAGCTCTGATACCAATCTGTCACACCTCTTTCTAAGGCGGAAGCACGAGGTGTGATCATGAAAGGTTCTCATTGCATACGAATGGTAAACATACTACATGCTCGTAAAAATAACTTCAAATGCCAATAACATTACATAACTGAAAACATAGGTTAAGTTTGGAGTTTACATCACAGCATAAAACGTTGTCTGAAAAGTTTACAACATTATTCAAAGATAATCATAAACAACATCCAAGAGCATGAGTAAGACCGCACGCACATCCACTTTAGTTACTTGAAATACATGTGAGTTTTTGAAAAATCGTCAACATAATGTTGGTGTGAATTCATGCAGTTTTTGTATTGAATGTTTGTAAAATTTGTATGAAAACATGGTATGTAATTTGTATAAATCAAGTATTTCTGTAAGTATAAGGAAATCGAGATCGCTAATGGTTTGCAAGGCCATTAACATGTGACACGACATAGGAAGCATCCAAACCATAGGCATTTTAAGTAGTCGATTCACGACTGGGACACAAAAGCACTGCTTGGTACTAGTTATGACCAAGAGTGTGGCTGCCCGAAACCCATTAGGTCTAACCTTTTATTCCGCGGTCTTAGTATGTACACGATTAATGGTGCTTCTGGTACCCTATTCGTGACATGATCTAAAGTATCATTCCTTAGTTTTTGTATTCAGCATACCATAACACATGTATTTTCCCCAAGTTGAAAAAGCATGTAAAAGTTTAAAAGTGGGGACATGAACTCACAACTTTGCGTTTCTTGTGCCGTAAACTTCACCGGGTTTGCTTATATAGCATCGTGACCTATACGTGTTTTATTAACGTTAGTCACTAGAATTGTATCGCACAAGTACAAGTTACCATCTTTTATGTATGTGTTCTTGGTTGTTAAAAATAATTTATATTTTTAACTATGTATCTTAGTTATATTATTTTCTCAAAAATAAATATAAGTGTCTTGTATTTTTCACCCGAGTTATATATTTTCGTCCAAAACTTCATTTTAAGTTCGTAACTCGTCCAAGTTACATAATCTATTAAGAAATATATTTTCATAAATATATTCTCCTGTGTTTGTCTATGCATGTTGTATGTGTATTTTGTATTTTCACTCCTTAGGAGTATTTAGTGTATTTTCAAGTCCTAATACACTATTACGTATAATACATACTACATACACTTAGCACAAAATTTGGTGATCAATAAATATATATATTTTCCTCAAAAATATACATACTTGATATCAATTTATATCGTGAAGTAATCATCATTTCTTAACTTGAATTTTACATAAAAATTAGGGAAACCTTGGTAAATATTTTTAGGTGAATGTTTAGGGAATAAGTTTCACCAAAACTTATATTTTTCCAAGTGTCAAAATTTTATAGAAATTTTGACATAGTTTCCCCTAAAAATGAAGGTTTCCCATGTTTTCAAAACATGTGTTTATTTTCTTTTAAAATCATCACAAACAATCATCAACTCATTCAACACTTACCGAGTGTCAAAATCAAGTAAATTACACTACATCATGAACTTGAAGTTCTTGTAAAAACTTGTAGTAACTTACCATGTTATTTAGTAGGTTTAGTTACCCTTAAAAACATGGTTATTTGTTTGTAAATCACTTTATTAAAAGATTTAGCCATTTACAACTTGTAAAATGATTTTTCTAAAAATATTTCTTTTGTATTTTTTTTTCTTTTTACAATCATGTTCCTAGTCTTGTTTAAACACTAAAAATATGATTAGTTTACTTAGAAACCATGACTTTGTAAATCTTGTAAATAAACTTGGTTTCTTGGGAAAATTATTTTCGTAATCATCTATTTACAAGATTTGTATTTTGTTTAAATCATCTTTACATATGAAAACCACTTTCATCATTCAAGTTCATGAAGACATAAAGTATGATGATCTTGGTTTTTCACAAGATCACCACCTTAACTTACTAAATCATGGGTTTAATCACAATCTAGTAGGTTTCTTATGATGTCTAATATCACTAACACTAATCATCAATCATCAAGAAACAAATCATCACAAATCAACAAGATTTCATATGTTAATAAGCTTATGTTAAGTATCATGATCATGTTCTTTAGTGTTCTTCAAGGTTAACAATGTTTATCATCTTTTAACCAACTAAATATGAAATAACAAGGGATCATAAGGGTCTTACTACTAGCACAAGGCTAGGGAAGAGCACTTGATGTTGAAGATGATAAATGGGTTGGATAATAGCAAATGAAGAAGGTCCTTTAAGATCCCCAAGCTCCAAGCTTCCTTAATCACCTTCTTACACCTTAGGATGGCCTTGAAATGGATGGGATTGAGTTGGAAATAATGGTGGTGTGGGTGGTGATCTTCGGCCGAGATGAGGGAAGGGAGGAAGGAGAGAGGTGAAGATGAAATGAGGCTCATGTATTCTTATAACCATCTTGAGCTTTTATCCAAGGGTTCTTGTGTTCCATATAGTACACACAAAATCTCTAAATACATCTCCACAATCTTAGGAGATTTAGCAAGATCATACAAGATCAAAGGAGATCTATGGTGGGGTCACCATATGACCGTCCATTTTAAAGGGGGGGGAGGGGTAAAGTGTAAGTTTGATTGGTAGTTAAGTAATCTAATTGGATTTCAAGAGATTTAGTTAGTGTTTGAGTGTATGATGTGTTATATAGTGTGTTAGGCTGTTCGGGGATCATAACTAGCTCAGAAATAATAAAACAATGCTTCTAGTATAATTTTGGTGTTTCGGGTAGTGTCCGGTTGTTTGGTTAGATACCGGTTCGTTAAAGTGTCAAACTATTCCGTTTAGTGATCTTTAAGTACCCTTTTGTGACACTTTCAATTCCCGACACTTAGGAAAGCATTCAGGACTAATTAGTCATATTTTTACATGTTACTGACTTGTTAAAATGCTGAATTTTGCTAAAATATGCTGAATTCAACACTTTAAGTGTATTCCGGGTGCTTTTTAATGCATAAATTAGCTTCCGGAAAGTCTATATGTTAACCCTTGTATCCAATCTTGGGTTTTAATGTATTTTAGATTGTGGACCTACTCCTAGGCCCCAATTCTATTGTCTGACTGCTTTCTGCAGAATTGTTGACACAATGTGTCTAACCGGTGAGTTTACTAGTATTTCTGACGCAACGCTATCATTAATGCATAAAGCAATATTTGTAGTATAAAACGTGCATGAATTCACATGTATAGCATGTTATCAGACAATGTTGATGAAAAAACAAAATTGAATGTGTGTGTGTGTGTTACGGTTTAGAGAGAGAGGAGGGATTTGCTTTCTTAATTTGTGAAAGATTTTGTGTTGGAATGAGAAGGCATGGAGGTTTTTCAAGAGAATTGCATGCACAACACTTGGCATGTCACGAGAAAAAATGCAAATGTGGTGGGCATATATGCCGCCACCTACACCCATACACACACACACTATATGCATACATACATATATATATATATAATGTATATAGTTAAAAACATGTATTTTACTGGATACCGGGTATTTTATCTAGCGTTTAAATCCCGTTTTAGTGCGTTTTAAATTATTTTTATCACTCTATAAAAATAATCTCACCAAAATATTATTGAACAATATTTTGTTTGCCTGGACTGGCTACGTTGTCGGTATTTGGCAGTATACGCGCTGTGCTGCGCTTAAAATCGCAAAAATAAGGATTTATGCGTTTTTACTTATTTTTGTCATTCTAAAGTAATAAACTCATTAAATTATTACTAAAATGATTATCATTTGCCTTAACAGGCTGTGTTGACAGTATTTTGTCGGTATGTGCATTGCATCGCGTGGTACGCGCTTAAACTCGAAAAATAGAGTTTCTTAGCGTTTTAATTTATTTTTCCTCACGAATATGATTAAAATTATTATTCTAATCATAACAGACTATTTTTAGAATTCTAACACTGATCGGGTGGTCACCGACGTTCGTTTCGCATTTTAACTGTTACGCTATAAGCGTAAATTTTATCGTTGCCAACATAATTTTTATCAAAGTTTAATTTCACCAACTCATTAAATTTCACATATAAACATCATAAACAATCAAATATAGCCCTGCTACCTATTCACAACACGTGTTACAATTGTACGGTACGGCCTGAACAGCCGGGTGTCACATGATTGATGTCCATTGCTTATCCAGTGAGTTTCCTTACCTAGTTTTCAAACTGTTTTCTTGTTTTACATGGGGTGAATTGCATGTTAAATACATACATACTTACATATACAAACGTGTTCTAATGTGAATTATCTGAGTTATGCCATGAAAAGTCCCCACAAACACGAGTGATCAACTTTATGCCAATGGATGTGTGAATAGTACTATTGGTTTGACAAATCCAATTGAGCTGGAACGAATGCCATGGGTTCTACTGTTATTGCACATGTCCATGCACTCTATATAAGCACACTATGTGGTGTTAGACATAGCTACTTAGGGTGGAAAAGTGCTGAGGTGTCGAATGTGGGACACGACACTAATGAATAGTCAAGGTTTCACTTGTGGGCTCAGTATAACTTAATCAAATGTGTCAAACTTGAACTACATTATCAACTGTATGTTGCAAACTAAAACAATGAAACTCACCAACTTTTTGTAGTTGAGCTTTTCCAAACTTAACATGCTTTTCAGGTGACTTGAGACTTGTGTGATACTTGTTTTTGTTGTTACAAGAATTGCTCTGCGAGTGAATACATGTATAGAAGCATATTTTTTAGAATATTAACGTGATCTACAAGAACGTATTGTGATAGCATACTTGTACTACGGAATCAACAATGTAAATTGTTGTACCTTTGGAATACAATATAGTATCTTTGTAAACAATGTCTCTGTCCCATGTGTCTGTTGCATCCTGTGATTTGCTTCCGCTGCGGGACGGTGTGTGACATAAGATCTTGGTTTCCAAGATTAGTTCTATAACCAATAGAACGTGTCATTCATGTGTATGAGTCTGACCTGGGTAGTGTCTTCCCATCATCTGAATTCGGCCTCGGTCTAAGTTCCTGTCTTAGTCAGCTTTATATAATTTTAATTAATTGCATTAGGTTATTAGAAAACCCTCCCTCAAAACATAAAAACAATTAATTCGAGTCAATAGATAAGTAATCGAGTCTAGTTAACGTAATCAATAGAGTCTCATGGGTTCGATACTCAGACTTCTTAGGTTATACTACATTGATCAGTACACGTGTCGGTTGTGTGGTTTAGGTTTGGAGAGTCTTAGGTTATAAATTTAAAACTTAGTGTGTTTAGTTTAGAGTTAATTTAGTTAGTTTTAATTAAACCAGTTTTAGCACATCAAGAAGCTTTGCGCATACCTTGATCGCGGGGGTATGTCATGATGTGGGACTCACAGACACAAAATTCTATCTATAAATAGCAAGCTCGAGTGGGGTCCACTAATATTTTTGTCAATATTACCCTCAAAATGATAAAATGTCACATAAAGCATGTTGAAAGGCGGGTACATGGACTTAATGGGACAAATATACTGATAGTTTTTCTTGTGGTTGGATTATTCAAAAGAAATAATAATAGTAAACTGACAAGTATTATCAGTATGATCTTTTACAGGACGTAGAAAAATATTAGGCAAAAAGAAATGGAAGGGATTGAAAAAGTCTAGAATTTTGAATGAGATGTGGGAAATTTTAGATGCATATTAGTACTTTTATACATAAATACATTTTAAGTATTTATGTTAAAGTCTTGTGGTGTTAAAACATAAATACGCATCAAAATTTAACATGATGGTGTTAATGTATATAACTTTGATGTAATTAAACATATCCAACGTATGATCTTTTAACTTGTTGGTGTTAATGGTACTAATTCGCATCATTTTAACTTGATAGTAACATTAAATTATAATTTAATGTATTGTAATTATATGTATACGTATTTCAACCATCTACCTGATAATTGATGATTTGGATAGAGGTATTCCATTGATTGGAGGATCTTTTGGTATCGCACCAGTGGTGGACGCTACTACTCTTACGGCTCAACCTTTGGAGCCATTGGTCGTCCCGCCTACTGTCACTGTCGAGCCAACTTCTGGGATCCCTCCGCCCGTTTTTACAGAGTCGTCTTTTCCGTTGTTCGAGTCACGCGTCGTTACTGCGCCTCTACTAGTCTATACACTTTGTAGGAAGAGGATTCGACCCGTTGAAGAGATCGCATCGACTTCGAGAGTTGAGACAACGTCTGCTTTGAAGAAGCAGATGGGATTTGGATCGATCGATGCTCTCAACGCGATCGACAGTTTGCTACGTTAAGCAGAGACTTGGAGACAACGAACGATAAGATAAAGAACCTAGAGGGTCAAATGAATTGGTATGATGAGCTTCAGGACTTGGATGACAGTGCTATGGATCAGATGCACTAGAGGATAATGGAGCTTGAAGATCTGCTTAGGAAGCTTTTTGACTTCCTGGGTTTTAAGTGATGGTTGTTTGTTTGGTTTGTTTGTTGTCTCTTTCGGTGAACCCTATTCGGCTTGTATGCCAATTTTGGATATTTAGGAGGAAATTCATCTAGACTTGTTATTGGTGTTTGTTTTTGGCACACCAAATTTTGGAAAGCCATTGTACTACGAACAAGCTTTGTAATTTCCATCATAAATATCAATGGGTTTTTGGATTAAAAATTATTCTCATTATTATGTAGACGTGATTACATGCGCATTATTTGGTCCACTAGCATTTAATGATTGAATTATTTTGGATATTGTCTTATGTTGTTATTATTGTTATAATAATAGAAACGACAAGATGCCACCAAAAGCGAGACAGGGTCTTACCACTGATGGTACTGGATTACCTAGCACCAAAAAGGAGTTGGCACAACTCATCGCCCAACACGTTAATACTGCCATGGAACAGCACGATGCTAACCAAAATAATGGGCAAGGACGTGGGTGTGGTACTCATGGGCATGGTTTTGGTGGAGCACCAACTGGAAACCCTCAAGGTAGTGTAATGATCGGAAAGTTTTAGTAGTTCTTGAGTTATGATATAATCGAAGAGTAATCTTGATTATTCATTAACCTTGTGAACAGTGCATGAATGTACGTACAAAACATTCCAGGGTTGTAACCCACGTTCATTTACTGGTACTGATGGACCTCTTGATATCACTAGATGGATCGAGAAAATGGAGTCTGTTATGGCAATCAGCGGGTGTGCTGCTGATCAAAGGGTTAGGTATGCTTCTTGTTCATTTCTTGATGAAGCTTTATCTTGGTGGAATTCACAAGTTCAGATGTTGGGAGAAGACTTTACTTACGGTCTTGCCTAGAACGAACTGAAAGAGATGCTTCTGAAGGAATACTGCCCGCGTAGTGAGATACAGAAGATGAGACTGACTTCTGGAATTTAACCATGGAAGGCTTGAATGTCAGAGCTTATATGTCTCAGTTCAATGATCTGGCTAGGTTGGTTCCTCGGATGGTCACTCCTGATTATGTTAAGATAGAAAGGTATATTTGGGGGCTAAGGAAATGGAAAGTCAAATGTGATAAACGGTCTCACTAATGATGTGCCAGTAGGTTTTTACACATTTCGTAGATAGATTTCTAGATATAAACCTAAATATCAATAACTTTCTTATCTCGTGGGGAACATCTCTCGGATATATGGATAACCTCCGAAATCTCGTTTGAGATGTTGCTTTATTCTGAGATACTAGGTCTTTATACTATTTGATATCTAGGGTATTATACCTGGTCTTCTGATTTTGCGTCAGCAATGGCGTAGACCTCGTATAATACTTTATGTGCTTTAAAAAGTTTTCCCCCTACATAAAAATTGAGAAAATATCGAAAGATATGAATCAAATGCAGTTGTAAAGAAGATCCCTAAGTGGGACACACCTCAAGTCGGGCCTTCATCTCTTGGACTGAACGGTAGTTCATACCCGAGCTCTCATGGTCTCGCACTAACCAGGAGTATAGATATCAATATAGTATATTCACCTGTAAGACTGAATCTAGGGAATCTTGATACGAGAGTATATACTGAGGTGGGACACGCGAATAAGTTAAGTGTTTAAAACACTAAATCTCGTATCTCGAATCTGTTGAACTTTGTGTGAAAATTTAAGTGGATCAGTATACTGACAATCTAAGTGAATTGTTTAGAACTTAAAGTGTTTATAGCTCAACGGTGCTAGTGATTTGCTATAAACTGATATGATCCTCTAACGCAAACTTAAACAAAAATATTGTCTGTAAATATTTCTTTATTGCTTTATATTTAAGAAAATTACAAAAAGATTTTGAGTGAGTTTTAGCATAAACTTTGAAAAATACAAAAAGATTTTATTTTTGTTTTAATTTCGACAACTGATGTCTGAAAGCTGAGTTTCAAAGTCTAAATATGCTGAACATGTTTCTGAAAATATACAAGTTCATTAATTTGAAACTTGAAAGTTTAAATGAAAAATCAAAAACAGTTTGTGAAAATCATCAGGCCATTAATTTGAACTTGGATGATTATTTGAGAAAGTTTTGGATGCTTTCACTGTAAAAAAATATAGTTGTTTTATAGGGGGAGAGAGCCAAGTTATTCCTGGGAAATTACATATTGTTAAATTTGGGCCAGGGTCTCGATCTTAGAATATTTTGAGCCAGGTTATCAATTCTAGAAGTTCAAAAATCTTTCACTGTTAGATGTAAAATCCAGATTTCAATAAACAAACGATGTCCTGTGTAGTCACATATTTGAAATGCTCCAGCTTATTCATGTCAAATATCTTACAAATAGTTTGAGATGTGCAGATATTAATCCAGATTACGATCCCGATAGTTGAGGCTAAATGGGAGTCTGAAGACGAGCTCAAAGCAAGGGGGAGTTTGCAATCAATGAGCCAAGTAACTATCCTGAGGGAGCTTGTAGAGAAAGAACCAAGTGTCGATCCTTAAAAGGACGGAAGCTTATAGAAAGGGGGAGCTTGAAGATCAAGTTAACCGAAAAGGGGAGCAGCTGAAGCTGTAAGCAGATTCACAGGGAGTCTGTTAGAATAAAGGGAGAGTCTGTGGTGCTGAAGATGTCAGCATTTCAATAAGACTCAGAAAGAGACAGAAAGCTACGAGATTGAGTGCAGTAATATCCAAGGGGAGTCTGTGATTGCATAATGTCTATCACTTTCGTCAATCACGTATCGTAGCTGAAACAAATGAGATAAGACTTGTGCTGAACAGAAGAAAGTATAAAGTGCATATGTATTAGAGTAGCTTCGTATGAAGGAAGCTTATAGTAGCTTCGTACTAAGTGACAGCTTCGTACGAAGGGAGATCCATTGGCTTCGTACGAAGCCACTAGCCCTATATATAGAGGCTTAGGGTCTTGCTCGTTTAGAACTTTGTGACTTGAGTGGGGAAACTCTGTCCGTTTGTGACACCCATGACGAAACCAGGTACACCCTAAACGGTCTAAAACGGTAAAGCACACTTAACACTTTAATTGCGCGAAAACCCTAAAAACATGTGTGACTTATGTGCTGGCTTGAACGATATCTGTTATGTCTCGGAGGAATCCGAGAACACGTTATGAATGACATGACACTAATAAGGACCCATGATGTAAATTTGGTATCCTTAGACTTAAACACGTGTTAAACCGGAGCTTTCTGTTTAACAGCGCACTAAACCTTTGACATTGATTATTAGGTTATCGGTAGCATCATTTAAGATTTTGAGTTCCAGGAACAACTTAGTTTTGTGCCTTAGACTGTGACATAAGGTTTGAAGCCAATCAGAGATCGGGCATGCAAAACGAAGCAGCTTCCCGGTTAGGGAAACGCTTTCGTTTCAGGAATAACATAAGGCAATCAAACGTGCAAGGAACAATCAATCAAGCTTAAAAACACTTAAACTACCCTAATACGAGACTTTTATGATTAAAACGTAACTGGGTTAGGATTTCAAGACGGTTATGCATGATTTTTAAAACCGAGTCTTTTGACACTAATTACGCGTGAAACGGAATCCGTCACACAAATCGAGAACGCGCGCGGGACCGTAAATGAACCTAAACATTCAACGGAAGATAAACATCATCTTTTATCGCTCAAAACGAAGCACGACAAAGCGAGGGTGGGGTAGGGGCACCCCCCCTTATTTTATTATATTTTTTTCTTTTAAATTCCTTTATTTTCCTTTCAAAATTCCTTCATTCTTCAAATCCCTGCACCAAACCCTTCATCTCAGCTGATCCTCATCAATAACAAGCCTCAAATCAAAGGTATCAACTTGATTTCATGAGTTTTTAAGCATTATTTCTTGGTTAAACATGGTTTAGGTCATAAAAACCCTTTTTAATTCATGATTTTGGAAGGTTTAAACAAATTTATTGGCTGAATAATAACACCTTGTGAATTCCCTGGTGTTATATGGCAGCCATGATCACCAATCTTTGGGTTTTGATACCCTAATCAACACCTATTCGACCAAAATCGCATAACTATTCGATTAACCGAAAAACAATGAAACAAAGCTTGATTGACATGGTTTATGGCATGTTTGGATTGTACTTGGTATATAGGTACTGAATATAGAACCCACACACTTCTGGAATCAAGTAAAACGCTCGGAATCGAAGGAATCGCTAGGTATATCACCCGAAACTCGAATCTAGAGTAGGCAGAATATTGTTTGGACCATAACTTGGTCCTTCATATTTTGATTGAGCTGAAATATTTTGTGTTGATGAAGGGTAGTGTCAGGAAGGTCCACGTAAAATTTTAGAATTTTTGGAATTTTCTACAATTTTTGGTAAAATTTTGACTATTTTACCAAAAGAATTCTGGAAAAAATACCAAAAGGATTCAATAAATCACCAAATTTTACAGAGACACTAAGAAACATACGTTAAATGTTCTGGGAAAATTCGGAGTCCATTGGTTGAGTTTTGATTTGGGGTAAAAATCCGCGTTTTTGCGAATTTTTGGTAGCCGGAAACGCACAGAAACGTAATCGGAAAAATCTTAAAAATTTTGGAGATGTTTCTGGAAACATAAGGGATGTCCAGGAAGTTTTTTGGAATTTTTGGAACACTGATGGTAATTAATATTAATTATGTGGTTAAATATGGTTTTATAAATAATTTATTTAAACAAGTAAAATGCCAAAATAAATTCCCAGAAAATTTTTCCATCTTCTACAGATTTTTACTGAGTTATATAAAAATTTTCAGAATTTTATTCCAATTATATATAAAGGGGGAATTTTTGGGATTAAAAATGGGTTGTTTTAAATCAATTTCGGCAGTTTACCGTGTAACGAACCTGCCGGAACTGGGAACTGACCCAACCGGACAAATACTATAATTGGAACACGGGGAATATTTTGAGAGATTCCAGGGCGGAGTGGACACTTGGGGTGTGCCAGTTCGGGAAAATCCCCGACAGTGGAAACGGAAACTCAAACTTGGGCAACCTGGACTCACCAAACACCCAAACTCCCTTAATGAGAAGTTAATAATTCTTAAATAACAATGTGTTGGCACTATTGGTATTCTCGTACCATTATCCGAACACGTTAAACTACTGACATTGACTGGCACGCGAACAGGTGCCCGGAAGCCAAACTGAAAACTAATACTACCCTGACCTCCATCACCATACCCGTGTCCTATAGACTCAATCTGGGGTGAAAACTCCTGACCAAATCCAAGTTATAACCATTACCGACTTAGATACTGATTTGAGTCCTTACTTGCATGTGTGCTATTAAAGCTGATTTCGTTGATTAAACACTCTTTAGCCGAGACTACTATTTGCACTGTGAGTTCCCTTCCCCCACTTTTAACTGCTTTCCTGTTTTCTGGGGTGAAGTGCATGTACAAACTATGTTACTGTTTTGAAGTAATTTGCATGTTACAAACTGTGTTAATTGCACCAACTTATGATGATGTGAAATTGCCTAACCCACGAACTACCTCGACTGATTGTAACACGGACCAGCGAACTGGAGGTGTCCGTTGTGACACGGTCCGGCAAGCTGAAGGTGTTGATTGTAACACGGACCGGCGAACTGGAGGAGTCCATTGTGACACGGTCCGGCAAGCTGAAGGTGTCGATTCTAATACGGGCCGGCGAGCTAAAGGTGTCTGGTGTGACACGGTCTGGAGCGCTGAAGGTGTTTGCGACACTCGTGTAATTCCATCTATGAACCGTAATATGTGCAATTAAACATGTTGATACATTTTGAAACGAAACAACCAAACCAGTGGAACTCACCAGCAGCGTTTAGCTGACCCTTTTTTTTAAAAGTAACATGCATTTCAGGTAACTTGAGACTGATGTGATCCGTGTATGTTGTTCAAGACGTGTTTATTAGCAAATATTGAGATAGGCGCCTGCGACTTAGAAGACTTATGTGGTTCATGGGAACACGGAATTGTAACATACATGTAGTATGTAATCAACCTTTTGTAATTAATAAAATGTAGTGTCTTTATAAACAATGTGCTTGTACCAGAGGTGTCTGTTGCATCCCACGTTTTTTTTTTCTTCCGCAGCAAATCGGGGTGTGGCAGAAGATGGTATCAGAGCCATTGGTTATAGAGAATTAGGTGCCTTTAAGGAAACCTAGACTATAACTCCAGGATCGGACCTTAGTGGACATCACTGGAAAATTAACCACTACTAAAAGTAGTTAATGAACACTGTAAAGTATCCTATTGGCGAGTACCAGGATGGCCTTGTGGGGCAAGTGAGTTATTATGGTCCGGAACCTAATAACAAACTTGCTCATACGAGGCGGTATTGGGAAAGTCGTGGTAATAAACACGCTTAAATATGTGGAGTGATACATGCGTGTACCAAGGTGGTAGTGTGTGGATGTTTGTGTGTGGATTGATACATGAATTGGGAATAGTGGATTATACGTTACTACATGTGCCTTAGTGATAGGCAGAAAACTGGTATTACAGTCCATTCCACATTCCTACTGATCACATATTTAATATACACTAGAGTTTGATTCCTATCACTCACACAGTTGTTACTTATACTTTATGATGTGAGAACTCAAGACTTTATTATGATACGATCTCGCCAACTCTACTCTTATAGCTACTATAACGATGGTTATATACTAGAGTGATACTTCAAAAAGAACATAGATACCCAAAGAACGCTCAGGTCGTTCTGATAGACTGGGAGGACGTGTACGGATCCTTACTCCACTTCTCATTGCTTCACATTTGATTGTTATACAGTCGTAGAGTTTAGACATCATACGGAACTTTTTCATCCGTGAATCCACGTTCCATTTGATTGTCCGCTGGATTCCTCTTCTGTTTACAATATTGGCTTTAGCCTTCACGTCGTGTGATACTAGAATGCTTCGTGGTATTCCTTAGCACATGTTTCGATATATGTTATATATGAATATGATGATCTCCGGGTTATGGAGATGGCATGGAGCGCGTGAATAAGTTACCCTTCCCGTTGTCATTCGGTGCCATTGGGTATAAATTTTGTGATGATACAGATTCCTTGGAACGCTTTGCGTTGTGAAATCTCGTTTCGTGTGACCGTCGATTACAATGTGTTTTTTTCTCGATTAATGAGTCTTTCGGATTTCAGTTGGTTATTCACGAAAAGTAATATTAGGCCTGAATATTTTGGTGAACGGAACATTGATCATGTATATGAATGTGTGGTGGATATGCTGCGGTACTTCCTATATATAAACACCCGACTACATTATCAAGGTACCGTTACTCAGGGCAGGCGGGCTTCATGTTGCGATCCGTTCGGTTATGTTTTGGGTAATGCAGTGTAGAGACTTCGACCCTGGTTGATGCGAAAGATGAGGCCACAGTTGTTGTAACCATGATATCAATACACGTTTGCGGTAATTCTAAATGAAAGGTAGTTGGGTCGACATATAACGACCTTTGGGTTAAGTCTGTGTGCAAAATTTGATAGATGTTATTATATATGTGATGTGTAATGGAATTGTGTGGTATGTGGTAACTGAAAATGTGATAAGTGATTATTAACTATGTGACATGGATACATACATATCTATTGTTCATAATAGAATGGCCCCGAAACGTGTATCTCAAATGATATTCAGAAATTGCCCAACTGATAGCACAACAACTTCAAGCCGTTAGCCCCACCATCGTGGCGCAGGTTAACGCCGGCATCAATGCGAACCCGCAACCGAACCCACAGCCAGGGCCGGTAGGCCAAAACAATAAGCAAAACAATGGTAGGCCGGTTTGCACATATAAGCACTTTATGGAGTGCAAACCAATGGAGTTTAATGGAACTGAAGGACCGAACGGGTTTGTGAAATGGATCGAAAAGACGGAATCGGTCCTTAACATAAGTAATTGTCCGGGTGACTGTGCGGTAAAGTATACAGCTTGCACTTTTACCGACCACGCTTTGAACTAGTGGAATGCTAATGTGCAATCTCGCGGGCAGGATGCGATTAATGCTATGACTTGGGATGATCTTAAGATACTAATGAGAGAAAGGTTCTGCCCAATCCACGAAATTCAGAAACTCGAGCATGAGTTTTGGAACCTGCAGATGCAAGGTGCGGATCATGCAGGGTACACAAATCGCTTCAATGAACTTGCACGCATCTTGCCAGATATGGTTCGACCGGAGTCCAAGAGGATCGAGAGGTATATCTGGGGACTGGCCCCGGAAGTAAGGAGTATCATTAATTAGGTGGAGCACCTGACCATGCACGGAGTGGTAGCTAGGTCAGGCACGGTTACGTACGACATGGTTAGATGCAAGATTTTGACAATGCCGGGAGAGCCGGTAGGAAATAAGAGAGAGGCCCTGGAAAGTAGTCGAGCGGGGGCAGCCATACCGAAGAGGGGGAGAGCCACTAGTCAAAGCTACGCCATGACTACACCAACGGGAAACTCTGGTGGCTATAAAGGAACAGCCCCAAAATGCAACAAGTGCACTTTGCACCACTATGGTGCATGTCGAGCAGGGATCTGCTCGAGGTGCCATAAAAGTGGACATTATACCTGAAACTGTAAGACACTATTGGAACCCAACCATTTCCAAACCCCAAGGCCTTAGCCTCTTCAGCAACGACCCCAACCACCAACACAACAGATTACCTACCCCCGTACTTGCTACGGATGTGGCAGTACGGAGCACTTCTGAAGAAGTTGCCCAAAATTTGCTCAACAGCTAGTAGGAAGGGATACACAGGGCCAAGCTTCTACCTCAAATGCAGCTCGAGGTCGTGCCTTTACACTTGGTTCTGGTGACGCACGACAGGATCCGAATGTGGTGACAGGTACCTTTCTCATTTCTGATCAGTATGCTTCAGTATTGTTTGATACGGGCGCAGATAGGAGCTACGTTTCCATTAATTTCTTACCCCTATTAAATATGCCGGCTATTGAATTAACAAGTCCCTATTCCATAGAACTTGCTAACGGTAAACCTATAACTAGTCACCAAATCATTCGTGATTGTCCTTTAATTCTTAACGACCACCAATTCCTTATTGATACTACCGGTAGAGCTCGGAAGTTTCGATATAGTAGTGGGAATGGACTGGTTGTTCAAGTACAAGGCGGAGATTATATGTGAGCAAAAGATTGTTAGGATCCCTTTTCCTAATGATGAAGTTATTATGGTACAGGGAGAGAAGTCTAGTACTATATTAAACCTTATATCCCACCTTAAAGTGTTGAAATGTATACGTCAAGGATTTGATGTGTTCTTAGCAAGTGTAATGACGACCAAACCAGAAGAACAACGTATTAAAGATATCCCAATAGTGTGTGATCACCCAGACGTGTTTCCCGATGAATTGCCCGGATTGCCACCCAATCGGCAAGTCGAGTTCCGTATCGACTTAATACAGGGAGAAGCTCCAATTGCAAAAGCACCTTACCGTTTAGCACCTTCAGAGATGCAAGAACTATCATCTCAGTTACAAGAACTGCTAGACCGGGGTTTTATCCGTCCCAGTTATTCACCTTGGGGAGCACCAGTGTTATTTGTGAAGAAAAAGGATGGAAGCTTTCGGAAGTGTATTGACTACCGGGAGCTGAACAAGGTTACCATAAAGAATCGATATCCTCTTCCACGAACCGATGATTTATTTGATCAGTTGCAAGGAGCCTGTTACTTTTCCAAAATCGATCTTAGATCCGGTTATCATCCAGTGAAAGTTCAAGAGAAAGATATCCCTAAAACAGTCTTTCAAACTCGGTACGGTCACTATGAGTTCCTGGTTATGCCCTTTGGGTTAACCAAAGCACCCGCGGTATTTATGGACCTCATGAACCGAGTTTGTAAACCATATCTAGATAAATTTGTCATAGTCTTTATTGACGATATTTTGATCTATTCTAAGAGTAAAAAGGAACACGAGCACCATCTACGAGCCATACTAGAGATATTGAGGAAAGAGAAGTTGTATGCCAAGCTTTCAAAGCGTGACTTCTGGTTACATGCGGTGCAATTTTTAGGACATGTGGTAGATCAACCAGGGATTCATGTTGATCCTAGTAAGATCGAAGCTATTAAGAATTGGCAAGCGCCTAAGTCTCCGAAAGAGATACGCCAATTCTTGGGATTGGCTGGATATTACTGTCGCTTTATTGAAAAAATTTCCTGCTTTGCTCAATCCTTAACTGCCTTGACACAGAAAGATCGAAAGTACGAATGGGGCGAAGAACAAGAAATAGCTTTTCAGCTGTTAAAACAAAAGTTATGTGAGGCGCCAATTTTGACTTTGCCAGAGGGCAATGATGACTTTGTAGTGTATTGCGACGCATCTCGACATGGTCTAGGATGCGTATTGATGCAGAGAAACAAGGTTATTGCATATGCTTCCAGACAATTGAAAGTGCATGAAAAGAACCATACAACGCATGATTTAGAGTTGGGCGCAGTGATTTTTGCACTTAAGATCTGGAGGCATTACTTGTACGGTAGGAAATGTACAATTTATACAGATCACAAGAGCCTCCAACATATATTTGATCAAAAGAAGCTAAATATGAGACAACGCAGATGGGTGGAGCTATTGAACGATTACCACTGTGAAATAAAATACCATCCAGGTAAGGCTAACGTAGTAGCCGATGCCTTGAGTAGAAAAGACCGAGTAAAGCCACTTAGAGTGCGAGCTCTTGGGATGATTGTTCAAACCAGTCTTAAAGAGCAGATTCGTAATGCCCAAATCGAAGCTTTGGAGGAAGGCCAACTAAATAGCGAAAACTTACACGAAAATGAAGGGAATTTTGTGAAGAAACCAGATGAAGTGTTGTATTTCAAAAACAGGGTATGGATTCCTACTCTCCATGACCTACGTCAACTGGTTATGGATGAGGCTCATAAATCTAAATACTCTATTCACCCCGGTACAGACAAGATGTACCACGACCTTAAGGAATTTTATTGGTGGCCATGTATGAAAAAGGATGTAGTAGAGTACGTGAGCAAATGCTTGACTTGTGTCCTGGTAAAGGCAGAATACCAAAAACCCTCGGGAATGTTACAGCAACCCGAAATGCCTCAATGGAAATAGGAGCAAATCACGATGGATTTCGTGACCCACCTTCCAAAAAAACTCCGAGGTCGTGATGCGATTTGGGTAGTAGTAGATAGACTAACCAAATCGGCACACTTTCTTCCGATTCGTACTACCTATAACACCGATAAATTGGCCGAGATTTACACGAATGAAATTGTGGCTAGACACGGGGTACCAGTTGCAATCATTTCAGACCGTGATAGTCATTTCACTTCACACTATTTGCAACAGTTACAAGAAGCTTTGGGGTCTAGAATAGACCTGAGTACGGCTTACCATCCCCAAACCGACGGCCAATCAGAACGAACTATCAAGACAGTAGAGGATCTGCTTCGTGCTTGCACCCTAGACTTTGGAGGAAGTTGGGATAAGCACCTTCCCCTCATTGAATTATCTTACAATAACAGCTATCATAGTAGCATACAAGATGCACCGTACGAAGCACTATATGGCCGGAAGTGCAGATCGCCACTTTGTTGGGCTGAAGTGGGCAATACTCAACTCACGGGGTCTGAACTAATTCAAGAGACGACAGACAAGGTGCATAAGATCCAAAGTAGACTGAAAGCGGCCCGAGATCGGCAGAAAAGTTACGCCGATGTTCGCAGGAAACCGTGGTCGTTTAAAGTAGGTGACCAAGTAATGTTAAAAGTGTCACCGTGGAAAGGAGTGATTAGGTTTGGCAAGGCAGGAAAGTTGGCTCTGAGATACATTGGGCCGTATGAAATTATTGCTAAGGTTGGATCTGTAGCGTACAGACTGAAATTACCAGATGAACTGAGCACAATTCACGATGTCTTCCACGTATCCAACTTAAAGAAGTGTCTCACGGATGAAGCAGCTATTATACCGTAGAAGAAATGCACATTGATGACAAACTCCACTTTGTGGAGGAACCGGTAGAAATAGTAGAAGGGAAGACCAAACAACTTCGTTATAACAAAATCTCGCGGGTAAAAGTCCGGTGGAACTCGAAGCAAGGACCTGAGTATACCTGGGAACGGAAGGATGAGTTCCGTAGAAAACACCCACATCTCTTCCCTAACGAGACGATTTGAATTTCGGGGACGAAATTTCTAAACCAGGGGAGACTGTCACACCCGTGACGAAACCAGGTACACCCTAAACGGTCTAAAACTGTAAAGCACACTTAACACTTTAATTGCGCGAAAACCCTAAAAACATGTGTGACTTATGTGCTGGCTTGAACGATATCTGTTATGTCTCAGAGGAATCAGAGAACACATTATGAATGACATGACACTAATAAGGACCCATGATGTGAAATTGGTATCCTAAGACTTAAACACGTGTTAAACCGAAGCTTTCCGTCTAACAGCGCACTAAACCTTTGACATTGAATATTAGGTTATCGGTAACATCATTTAAGATTTCGAGTTCCAAGAACAACTTAGTTTTGTGCTTAGACTTTGACATAAGGTTTGAAGCCAATCAGAGATCGGGCACGCAAAACGAAGCAGCTTCCCGGTTAGGGAAATGCTTTCGTTTCAGGAATAACATAAGGCAATCAAACGTGGAAGGAACAATCAATCAAGCTTAAAAACACTTAAACTACCCAAATACGAGACTTTTATGATTAAAACATAACTGGGTTCGGATTTCAAGACGGTTATGCATGATTTTAAAAACCGAGTCTTTTGACACTAATTACACGCGAAACGGAGTCCGTCACACAAATCGAGAATGCGCGCGGGACCCATAAACAAACCTATTTACACTACGGAAGATAAACATAATCTTTTAGTGCTCAAAATGAAGCACGACAAAGCGAGGGTGGGGTAGGGCACCCCCCTTATTTTATTATATTTTTTTCTTTTAAATTCCTTTATTTTCCTTTCAAAATTCCTTCATTCTTCAAATCCCTGCACCAAACCCTTCATTTCAGCTGATCCTCATCAAGAAAAAGCCTCAAATTAAAGGTATCAACTTGATTTCATGAGGTTTTAAGCATAATATATTGGTTAAACATGGTTTAGGTCATAAAAAGCCTTTTTAATCCATGATTTTGGAAGGTTTAAACAAGTTTCTTGGCTGAATAATAACACCTTGTAAATTACCTAGTGTTATATGGCAGCCATGATCACCAATCTTTGGGTTTTGATACCCTAATCAACACCTATTCGACCAAAATCGCATAACTATTCGATTAGCCGAAAAACAATGAAACAAAGCTTGATTGACATGGGTTATCGCATGTTTGGATTGTACTTGGTATATAGGTACTGAATATAGCACCCACACACTTCTGGACTCAAGTAAAACGCTCGGAATCGAAGGAATCGCTAGGTATATCACCCGAAACTCGAATCTAGAGTAGGCAGAATATTATTTGGACCATAACTTGGTCCGTGATACTTGGATTGAGCTGAAATTTGGTGTGGTGATGAAGGATAGTTTTAGGAAGGTCCATGTTAAATTTTAGAATTGTTGGAATTTTCTACTATGTTTGGTAAAATTTTGACTGTTTTACCAAAAGAATTCTGGAAAAAATACCAAATGGATTCAATAAATCACCAAATTTTACAGAGACACTAAGGAATATATGAAAAATGTTCTGGGAAAATTCGGTGTCCATTGTTTGAGTTTTGATTTGGGGTAAAAATCCGCGTTTTTGCGAATTTTCGGTAGCCGGAAACGCACCGAAACGAAATTAGAAATATCTTAAAAAATTTGGAGATGTTTATGGAAAATAAGGGATGTCGAGGAATTTTTTGGGAATTTTTGGATCACTGATGGTAATTAATGATAATTATGTGGTTAAATATGGTTTAATAAATAATTTATTTAGACAAGTAAAATGCCAAAATAAATTCTCATAAATTTTTCCCATATTCTACAGATTTTTATTGAGTTATATAAAAATTTTCAGAATTTTATTCCAATTTTAGATAAAAGGGAAATTTTTGGGATTAAAAATGGGTTATTTTAAATCAATTTCGGTAGTTTACCGTGTAACGAACCTGCCGGAACTGGGAACTGACCCAACCCGACAAATACTATAATTGGAACATGGGGAATATTCTGAGAGATTCCAGGACGGAGTGGACACTTAGGGTGTGTCCAATACCAGTTCAGGATAATCCCCGACGGTGGAAACGGAAACTCAAAATTGGACAACCTGGACTCACCAAACACCCAAACTCCCTTAATGAGAAGTTAATAATTTTTAAATAACAACGTATTGGCACTATTGGTATTCCCGTACCATTATCCGAACACGTTAAACTACTGACATTGACTGGCACGCGAACCGGTGCCCGAAAGCCAAACTGAAAACTAATACTACCCTGACCTCCATCACCATACCCGTGTCCTATAGACTCAATCCGGGGTGAAAACTCCTGACCAAATCCAAGTTATAACCATTACCGACTTAGATACTGATTTGAGTCCTTACTTGCATGTGTTCTATTAAAGCTGATTTCGTTGATTAAACACTCTTTAGCCGAGACTACTATTTGCACTGTGAGTTCCCTTTCCCCCACTTTTAACTGTTTTCCTGTTTTCTGGGGTGAAGTGCATGTACAAACTGTGTTACTGTTTTGAAGTAATTTGCATGTTACAAACTGGGTTAATTGCACCAACTTATGATGATCTGAAATTGCCTAACCCGCGAACTACCTCGACTGATTGTAACACGGACCGGCGAACTGGAGGTGTCCGTTGTGACACGGTCCGGCAAGCTGAAGGTGTTGATTGTAACACGGACTGGTGAACTGGAGGTGTCCATTGTGACACGGTCCGGCAAGCTGAAGGTGTCGATTCTAATACGGGCCGGCGAGCTGAAGGTGTCTGGTGTGACACGGTCTGGGTGGCTGAAGGTGTTTGTGACACTCGTGTAATTCCATCTATGAACCATAATATGTGCAATTAAACATGTTGATACATTTTGAAACGAAACAACCAAACCAGTGGAACTCACCAGCAGCGTTTAGCTGACCCTTTTTTAAAACTAACATGCATTTCAGGTAACTTGAGACTGATGTGATCCGTGTATGTTGTTCAAGACGTGTTTATTAGCAAATATTGAGATAGGCGCCTGCGACTTAGAAGACTTATGTGGTTCATGGGAACACACAGTTGTAACATACATGTAGTATGTAATCAACCTTTTGTAATTAATAAAATGTAGTGTCTTTATAAACAATGTGCTTGTACCAGAGGTGTGTGTTGCATCCCACGTTTTTTTTCTTCCGCTGCAACTCGGGGTGTGACACCGTTTGATTTCGTGTTATTGTAGTTTTCATATTATCAATAGAAATCAATAGTTAATTACTTCTTCTTGTTCAATTCACTCACATACTTAGATTCCGCACAAGATACGTCTTCATACGCATACAATGGTCAAGGAATCGATCCAGGTGTCGCATCCACATCACGAAGTTTCGGCAGCTGAAAATGCTGTTTAGAAAATTCAGAAAAATCCAAAATTTTTCCAGGAACTTCCTAAACACATTGGGTGACTTTTTTAATTTTTGGGATTTTTTTTCAGAAATTAGATCATATTGGTCGCCAATTTATTTAATAAAATACAGTTTTATCGCGAATTTATTAAAATTAATATATTAACTTTATAAATTCTGAAAATATTTTTCCAGAATTCCATTTGTTTTTATCAATTTATATAAAAATTATCATAATTTTATAAAATGTATATTTTGGATAATGAATTTTTGAATTAAAATTACAATGTTTTAAATAAAACCGGAACTTTTAAACGCATAACGAATCTATTGGAACCGTAAACTGACTAACTACTAAATAAGCGATGAATGGAACACCGGAGTCATTCTGGAATATTCCGGGGTAAAATGGGTACTCTGGGTACTTTAGATGCCAGTTTGGGAAATTTCTCGATGGTGAAAACATAAATTAAAATTTGAGGAACCTGTGTCCCCCAAACGCCCAAACTCCATTAATATTAAATTAATATTTCTAATAGACAATACATCAGAACCCTCCATATGATCATATCATTCTCCGAACATGTAGAACAAGCAACCGTGACCGTCACGCTAAACGGGGCATGGAAGCCGAACTGTACTTTGACACTAAGATAATACCCACAACCCTACCATTATGTATAGGTCCATTCTTGGATGAATATACCCATTCGAGCACAAGTTGTGACCATTACCGACCCGAACCCTGATTTCGGTAATTAACCCAAAACTGTCTGATACCAGGACTAAAGTTGTTGCAAACTGATACCTACCCATTGTGTGATTGATGTCCATTGCTTATCTAGTGAGTTTCCTTACCTAGTTTTCAAACTGTTTTCTTGTTTTACATGGGGTGAATTGCATGTTACATAAGTACATACTTACATATACAAACGTGTTCTAATGTAAATTATCTGAGTTATGCCATGAAAAGTCCCCACAAACATGAGTGATCAACTTTATGCCGGTGGATGTGTGAATAGTACTATTGGTTTGACAAATCCAACTGAGCTGGCACGAATGCCATGGGTTCTACTGCAATTGCACATATCCATGCACTCTATATGAGCACACTATGTGGTGTTAGACATAGCTACTTAGGGTGGAAAAATGCTGAGGTGTCGAATGTGGGACACGACACTGGTGAACAGTCAAGGTTTCACTTGTGGGCTCAGTATAATTTAATCAAATGTGTCAAACTTGAACTACATTATCAACTGTATGTTGCAAACTAAAACAGTGAAACTCACCCACTTTTTGTAGTTGAGCTTTTCCAAACTTAACATGCTTTTCAGGTGACTTGAGACTTGTGTGATACTTGTTTTTGTTGTTACAAGAATTGCTCTACGACTGAATACATGTATAGAAGCATATGTATTAGAATAATAACGTGATCTACAAGAACGTATTGCGATAGCATACTTGTAGTACAGAATCAACAATGTAAATTGTTGTACCTTTGGAATACAATATAGTATGTTTGTAAACAATGTCTTTGTGCCATGTGTCTGTTGCATCATGTGATTCGCTTCCGCTGCGGGACGAGGTGTGACTCAAGATCTTGGTTTCCACGATTAGTTCCATAACCAATAGAACGTGTCATTCAGGTGTAGGAGTCTCACCTAGGTAGTGTCTTCCCATCATCTGAATTTGGCCTCGGTCTAAGTTCCTGTCTTAGTCAGCTTTATATAATTTTAATTAATTGCATTAGGTTATTAGAAAACCCTCCCTCAAAACATAAAAACAATTAAGTCGAGTCAATAGATAAGTAATCGAGTCTAGTTAACGTAATCAATAGAGTCTCATGGGTTCGATACTCAGACTTCTTAGGCTATACTACATTGATCAGTACACGTGTCGGTTGTGTGGTTTAGGTTTGGAGAGTCTTAGGTTATAAATTTAAAACTTAGTGTGTCTAGTTTAGAGTTAATTTAGTTAGTTTTAATTAAACCACTTTTAGCACATCAAGAAGCTTTGCGCATACCTTGATCGCGGGGGTATGTCATTGTGACATATGTGCCTCCACGGCCATCAAACAAATGACTAACCAATTAAATATTGTGTTTCATACTTGTGATTTTTTTAAATATGTGTATCATTTGCACATATCAATTCTTGTTCGATTTCGAGCTCTAAATCGCTTTCTAGAAAGTTATACATAAACTGATGCGTAAACATAATCAGTTTAACACGACAAACACTCCGGGATAGTGATATAGGCTCTAAATACCTTAAATAACCTTTACATAACTTAGAAATAAGTTTTGGATGGTTTGGTGTGTCGAAATCAAGTTTGTTCGATCGCAGGGACTATTTGCGTCAAACTGTGAAACTATACCGATTTGTATAGTAACAAACGTTCCGGAACTTGATCATAAGTTAAACATGCCCTAAATATACTTTACATAGCTTAGAAATAGGCTTTGAGGTGTTTTGGTGCGCAAAAATAAACTTATTGATCAACAGGGACTAAAAGCGTCAAAAAGTGCCCAAATGACCAGATTCAATGTTTCTAGTCCAATTTTGATGTTTTGATGGTTTTTAACCCCAATTTTTGCATTCTATGGGCTACAATTTGATGGTATTGCTTGTCCCCTTGTATTGTAATACCATGTGCCCACATGGAGGGTCAAGATCAAGGCACGAAATGCGAGAAACGATCCTAACGGTTCTCCGAAATCTATAAATACCCAAGCTCTCATTCCATTTTCCTCACACCTTGATCTTATTTTATGCTCTAAATTGATGCTTTATGCTTCATACCTGAGTATTTAGATCAAGTTCTTCCAAGCTTGGACCCTTTGTAAGTTTCTTTCATGCTTTTATGCGTTTTTAAGCACGAAAATCAAACTGTGTTTGACTTTCTGCTTTGACCAGGTTATGGTCAACACAAAGTTCATTTGAACTTTGCAACGTGAGCGTAATCACGATGGTTATAGTCCCTTGTGACTATACCTACTGATTACCACGTTGATTAGGTGTAGTGACGAGTCATAGTTTCGGTCAAAATGCGTATTCATGCGTATTTTGCAACCAAACTATTCTTAGGTATCAAAACCTTTTGTTTTGATATCAAACTTGTTTTATAACTTCGTTAAACATGTTTTAACATGTTTAACTCATCACTTTTAGTTTAGTGCTTATATAGGGACGTAAGATAAGCGGTCTAAACAACCGCTTAGACTTTCGAACCTGACCCGTTTGGTGGTTCATTAGGATCCGACCAAACATATTTTGTGACCATAGTTGCATAGGAAATAACCATCCGAGGTTATACCTTATGGTCACTTCGTTTAGTTAGTTGTATGATAGGTAATTTATATGCCTTAGGAAAAGGATCAAAATGCCCTTTTTACGCATAAATTCATTTGAAGCATATGTAACCAAAATTTTTATATCTAAACTGATTAAGTAACATTATTAGACATGTTAAGGCATATAATACTTGTCATAGAACTAGTTAGGCGGTCCGAACGCGTTTTACGCGAACGACGCGTTGAAGTAGCGTAAGCTACCTAAACGAGTGGTAATGGGTCGTAAGCACTTAGGTTAGGTTTCGATTTAGTATATAGGCTTTGTTAAACCATGTCATATGAGTTCCAATACTCACTTGGTTTATGAAACCTCATCCTATCAGATCTTCCGATTTAGGACCGGTTTATTTACGTAGTTACTTATATTAGGTGCCGATTGATTTCCGTGATTCCTCTAGCTTTGCTTGGTTGTTATTCAAGACTTCTAAGCATTCTCACATGAGTACATAGTTCCCCTATTTTACTATTTTCGATTGTTTTGGGGTGATTTGTATGTGTTAAATGATTTCGATGTTTTTAACGATGGTTTCGAAAATGATTAAACATGGTTTATATTAAATTAATAACGATTTCGATAAAGTGAACAAACTTGTTGGTTGTAATTACATAACGAATAACATTTATTAATTTTGGCCTAACCGACCAGTATTTGGTTATTGTACCATAGGATCTGACAAATCCCGTTATCAAACTGCACCCATGGTTATGTGTGGGTTAAGTGGGTAACGACTAAATCTGTGATTGTTAATTTACCCTTAGGTGGTTTATTAATGCGAGAAGCGATAGGCGAGTTGCGAAGGTTTGGATGTTATTAGAGAGGCGACCAAAAGTAGTTTTCACAATTAAAACGAGAATGATTTAAACGACTAAAGCGATTTTAACGAGTTAAACGATTTGGGTAAACGATTGGTTTTTGGTTAGTGTTTAGATAACGGGACGGGTGTAATGTGATGAAAACATGGTAGATACGCCACTGGTACTTCTTATATATAAGTGCTTTTATCATATTATATTCCGTGTCATTATTTAGTTCACTTGGGTAAACGATTTCGAAACGATGTCACATAACGATGTTTTCTAAATGATATAAACCATACGAGTTTTATTAACGAGTTATTATGAGATATTTTACAATTTGGTTTACTAAAATAAATGTTTTGGGGTTAAGAATCATGGCTACGAGATTTTACAAATTATAACCAACTTGATTTGAGTTGGTTAATTACGTTGCAATACTATACACCTTTCCAAAACAAGGTTTTTAATTAGGTATTGCAACATGTAAACTAGCCATGAATCCGACACTCTTATAAACCTATGTGCTCACCAGCTGTAACAACTCTCATCAAAAGTTATATTTATTTAATCAAATTGTCCAATAGGAAACCCTAATTGAGAAACCCAAGTGATTCTGTATAATCCCTAAAATTTTCAGAACATTTGGAATTAGAATCAGGGCCCCTAAAAATCAAGGGGGGTAAACCCTAATTGACGATTATCTCTAAAATGCTTTGTCTAAACTGAAAATTCTCAAAATAGCGATTCAGCAGGCCTATACTAGTGACAAGGCTACCCTAGGGTAGGTTGGTACCCCAGGCGTGTCGCGACAGAAACCGAGACATCTTCCGCGACATGCGGGAGATGTCAATTTCTTGTATAAATACAGGGGCTTGGGAATTGAATTCTGGCTTCAGTTCGACGTTAAAATTTCTTACGTACACAAAGTTAGACCCTATTTACTACAAAAACACACACTGATCACGAAGTGTTGCCACAATTCAGGGTAATAACTCGATCGCTGCTACGATTCAATGTCCGATCGATTAAACTATCCAATGGATGTTTAAGTGCTGCCCACATTAGGGTTTATGCTTTGTCATTCGTCGTTAAATCGATGGATGTTTAAGTATCGAACTTTGTCATTCGTTGTGAAGGTTGTAATCTCGTGAGTTATCGTAAATGCTGTATTAAGTTACTAACCTAGTTTGTGTGCATGATTATTTAAACTAGGTTATCAAGGCTAATCAGTAGGATAAGCTCTGTTAAATCTGCAATGTGAGTCATTCTCTTTTTATCAAATCTATTTACAAAAACATGTTTATTTCAAAGTTATAATTACGGGGATTAAGTCTTTGTAATCACCAAGTTACAGCCGGTATGTGGGGTTTTGTATACATTACTTGATAATCGTCACCATTGGGGCAGCCAATGGGGGATATGACCATAGTCACAGATCCGGTCGAATGACAAATACCGTGGGTAGTTGGTTTGATATCAGAAACATTGTAATCACTCTTAATACTGTAAATTATAACAAACGTGTCATTTTAGAAATTAGAATGATTCACTCAGTATTTCCCGCTGACAAAACCTTTTTCAAACATGTTTCAGGTGATCTGTTGTGATCCAGGAAAAGTGTCGTGAAGCACTATCAGCTTAAGGAAGTGGCTCAGTATAAAATAAAGAAACATGTTTTGTAAAAATTACCGGGTTTTATCCCGAATTGTGAAATAAAATAATCGGGAAATATTTCATTTTTTAAAAGATCCTGAAGAAACTTCCGATGTTAATTAAATACCACGGGATTTCTGTCCCGCGGCTCCTGAAACGGGTCAAACCGGGTCGAGGGCCGTGACAGAAATAAGGTGGTATCAGAGCCACTGATTTAAGCCTATTAAGTATTTAGAAATATTTAATTTTACTGATTGCCAATTATGTGATTATGTGTTTTATTAACTGATTATTTGTTAATTACAGTATGGGTAAGCAAAAGCTGTCAAACATCTATCTTAAACTAGATAGGTCATCCAACGAGAAGGGAAGTTCAACCCAAACAAAACCTTATGTAATTCCTGAAGAAGGAATATTTGTCCGTAAGGCACATTACGAGGAACCACTTTCTCCTAATAAAAGAAGTTTGATTATTAGGAAAAGTCAGGAAGAAATAAGGAAAAACCGAGAGAAGAAAGTTAAACAAGAAACCCAGGACTTAATCAATAAATCACCTTGGGAGGACAAATTAGATGAGAAATGGGCAAATCTTTATATGCTAGCCACAGTAGCAGAAAATGCAAATCTCTAAATACTCAAAAGTTTTAGCACTTTTATTTTCCAGAAACCTTATTTAGTAAATAAATAAGTTACAGTAAATCGTATTATAATTTACTTGTCAGTTGTTTTATGTATGGAATAATATTTACGGGTTATCTATAAAATGTTGTTATTTTATTTTAACATTTGGTATGTATTTTGCATATATGCTAAACAGCATGAATGAGATATCAGAAGGTTTAGAAAATCTTAACCTCTATCCTGTTAAGATAGAAGTTTCCAAGGAATTCACCGGTTACTTCGCTGATAAAGAAGAACCCATGGAATTTCAATCCAAACCACTGGTAAAACCTAAACCCAAGAAAAGAAGCAGATTTGTGGGCTGGAGGCGTGTACGAAGGAAAAAGCCAGCAACAAGAAAGGTTACCAAAACTGAAGATCCAAAAGACAAAGGGAAAGAGGTAGAAATTGAGGAAAATGTTAATCCAGTAGAGATAGAAGTTGAGAAGAGTTTTAAGCAAACAGAAAGAGAAGTCGGAGAAAGTTCTAGACAGAAACAGAAAATGACTCCCTAGGAAGTTTTAGATCATAAATTAGTAATGAGTGACCTCATCGGACCTGCCGATGGCAACCTTGAACCAGCCAATCCAAACCTTATATTTACTGAAGAAGATCTTTTCAGCTACCCACTAGAAGCTCCAATCCTAATCAATCTGGAACCTGCTATTCCAGATCCTATTGTCCAACCTCAACCACTACCAGTAGAATTAGATGAATGGTGGACAACTGATTGGCAATACCAAAATATTTTAAACAACCCTGATACATTTTTCCCACAAGTTGACCCAGAACCTCCACTATATCCAACTATGAGCCCGGAGAATCTGACTGAACTTCACCTTTGGGGCGAAGAATTAATTGATGCAGGAAATCGGATTAGGGATGTGGGAGAAAGAGTTACTTGGAAGTATGACGAAAGGGAGCGTCGTTTTTAAGAAATTAGCTAACCAGATAATGAGAGTTTGCAGGAATATGTGTTAATAAATAATCATAATAACCAGTATGTGTAATAACTTAACAATAAAACGTTGTATGATAATCGTGTGTACGAGGCATAATATAATATATAGAAATGAAACCTGTGAAATCGATAATTTTTGGTTATACATGTTAATGTGATTATGTGCAAACTGTTTTATTATATTTATAATTATACTAATTATTTATATAAAATTAATTATCAGATGGCAAACATTGGTAATGAACCAGTAAATGAGGTTAATCAGTCTGAGCAACATCCAGGAGATCAATATATGACTAAACAAGATATCGAAAATATTGTTGCTCAAGGGATAGCCAATGCTATTCCAGCCACGTTGCTGCTGTAAAGAATCCAATCGAACCGCAACAAATCGTTCCTAGTAAACGTATTTCTGAAGATAACTTCAGTAATAGTGTAAACGGAGGCAATGATCATGTCAATCATAATGCAGAACCACATCAAGCTCCATTTCCTAAGAAAATGAAAACTACAACGTCTGGTTGCACTTTCAAAGAATTCCTTGCTTGTAAACCCACTGAATTTGCAGGCAATGAAGGAGCAACTGCATCACTGCGTTGGTTAGAGAAAACCGAAGCAGTAATTGCAATAAGTAAATGTGCTAAAGATGATCAGGTCATGTACGCATCAAATCTCTTCAAGGAAGGAGCACTTGAATGGTGGAACACTGTGTTACAATCAAAAGGAAGAATAATAGCTTATGCTATGACTTGGGAAGAATTTAAGGTTTTTGTAGAAAGAAAATTCTGTCCCGAGTATGAAAAGGAACAGATGACGAATAAGTTTCTAAATCATCGGATGATGGGTGTAGATTGTCGCGGTTATACTTCGACATTCTTTGAATATGCTAGAGTGGTACCAACACTGGCTTCGCCAGAACCGGTACTCATTTCTCGCTACATTTGGGGACTAATTAGTGAAATCCGCAACATAGTTAAAGCTGCGAGACCTCGCACTATTGACAATACTGTGGAATTAGCTAATACCCTAACCGATGAACTAGTGCGCACCCAAGATGAAAACAGAAAGAAAGAATTGGCTCAGAAAATTACTCAAGGATTTCGTGCGGGTAACAGTAGTAATTTCAAGAAAAGAGGAACTGGGCAATTCTCAACTCCGTCATTCTGCCGAAAATGCAAGAAGAAACATTATGGAAGATGCGATATAACCTGCAATTTTTGCAAAGTTGTAGGACATCGTGAAGAAAACTGCAGAAAGAAACCAATAGTTTGCTATAACTGTGGAGAAAATGGACATTATAAAACAGAATGTCCTAAATTAATCAAACTAGCAGACAACAAAACTAAGGCGACCGACGGAACTATTAAGAAGAATGCTAGGGCATTTCAGCTAACCACTCAAGAAGCAGAACTCATCCCAGATGTGATAGCGGGTACGTTCTTAGTTCACAACATTTACGCCAAAGTATTATTTGACTCTGGTGCGAACCAAAGTTTTATAAATACTTCATTCTGCCAAGCTCTTAATTTACCTTTAACCAATATTAGGCAGATTTTTACAGTTGAAACGGCAGACGGAAATTCAGTTAAAATAGATAAAGTTTTGCAAGAAGAAAACATAGAACTTTTAGGACATAAATTCTCTGCAAAACTATTGCCGATGAATTTAGCTGAATTTGATGTTGTATTAGGAATGGATTGGTTAGTAGCCAACCATGCTAGAATCCTTTGTGATCAAAATTCCATAGAAATTCAATCACCCACCGGAGAAGTGATTAGGATTATAGGAGATAAACCACGTAAGCCCATGAAGTTCATATCAGTAATGAAAGTTGCTAATTATGAACGAAAACAAGGAATAGTGTATATGATTTCGGTAATCATTAGTACTAAAGGAAAAGATCTTAAGGAAATACCAGTAGTCTCAGAATACCCAGATGTATTTCCAGAAGAATTACCAGGGTTACCACCAAATAGGGAGGTAGAGTTTAGGATTCATCTAATTCCAGGAACTACACTGATAGCCAAGGCACCTTATCGGTTAGCACCCACAGAAATGTTAGAACTAAAAATGCAATTAGATGAATTACTAAGTAAAGGATTCATACAACCTAGCTCATCCCCTTGGGGAGCGCCAGTATTATTTGTTAAGAAAAAGGATGGTTCAATGAGAATGTGTATCGATTATAGAGAATTGAATAAGGTTACAATTAAGAATCGATACCCATTACCTAGGATTGATGATCTGTTTGATCAACTTCAAGGGGCTAAATATTTTTCTAAGATAGATTTACGCTCCGGATATCATCAATTGAAGGCACAAGAAGAAGACATACCTAAAACTGCTTTCAGAACTAGGTATGGTCATTATGAGTTTACAGTCATGCCCTTTGGGTTAACGAATGCACCTGCTGCATTCATGGACATGATGAATATGATCTGTAAACCATATTTGGATAAATTTGTAATTGTTTTCATAGACGATATACTTATTTATTCCAAAAGTCAGACAGAGCATTGTGAACACCTTCATGCACTCTTAACTTTGTTAAGAAAAGAAAAGCTTTATACCAAATTCTCGAAGTGTGAATTTTGGTTGCAAGAAGTGCAATTCTTAGGACATATGGTGAATCACGAAGGTATTCACGTAGATCCTGCTAAGATAGAAGCAATTACCAATTGGAAGGTTCCACAAACAGCAATGGAAATTAGAAGTTATATAGGTTTAGCTGGGTATTATAGATGGTTTATTAAGGATTTTTCCAAAATAGCCGTACCATTAACTAAGCTAACCTGTAAAGCGGTTAAGTTTGAATGGGGACCAAAGCAAGAAGAAGCTTTTAGAATATTAAAGCAGAAATTAACAAATGCACCAATCTTAGCCTTACCAGAAGGAACTGAAGATTTTGAGGTATATTGTGATGCTTCAAAACTAGGATATGGATGTGTGCTTATGCAACGCAAAAAGGTGATTGCATATGCTTCAAGGCAATTGAAAAAGCACGAAGAAAACTATACGACTCATGATTTAGAATTAGGAGCCGTAATTTTTGCCCTTAAGATTTGGAGACATTATCTTTACGAAAGTAAATTTACTGTCTACACAGACCACAAAAGTTTAAGATATATATATTTGGGCAAAAAGAGTTAAACATGAGGCAAAGGAGATGGATGGAAATCCTAAGTGACTACGACTGTGATATTCAGTATCATGAAGGAAAGGCAAATGTAGTTGCAGATGCCTTAAGTCGTAAGTATTATGAGAAACAACGACGAGTTCGTGCTCTCAGATTAAATCTACAAATAGATTTAATGGAACAATTGAAGAATGTTCAAACTACAGCAATCAAGGATGATGTTGAAGGAATGAAAGGACGAATCAAGGAATTAGAACAAGGAGTAGATGGAATTTGGAGATTTCACAAAAGTAGAATTTGGGTACCTAAGCAGGGAAACTTAAGACCTAAGATTTTAGAAGAAGCCCATAAATCTAGGTATACTATGCACCCAGGAAACAATAAGATGTACCAAGATTTAAGAAAGAACTTTTGGTGGATAGGAATGAAAAAGGATATAGCACGATATGTTTCTAAATGTCTCACTTGTTCACAAGTTAAAGCAGAACATCAGAAACCCTCAGGTCTACTACAACAATTAGAAATACCTGTATGGAAATGGGAACTTATAACAATGGATTTTGTTACTAAGTTACCCAAAACCAGAAAAGGTAATGATGCGATTTGGGTAATTGTGGATCGATTAACCAAATCAGCTCACTTTTTACCAATGAAAGAAACCTTTAGTATGGAAAGGTTGGCAAAATTGTATGTAGATGAAGTTGTATCCTTACATGGAGTTCCACTCTCCATTGTTTCGGATAGGGATAGTCGTTTTACTTCTCATTTCTGGAAAAGTTTCCAGCAAGCTATGGGAACTCGATTAAATCTGAGCACTGCATATCATCCCCAAACAGACGGACAAAGTGAAAGGACAATCCAAACTCTAGAAGACATGCTCCGGGCATGTGTAATAGATTTTGGTGGAAATTGGGATGATCATTTACCATTAATTGAATTCTCCTATAACAATAGCTATCATTCAAGTATTGAAACCGCCCCATTTGAAGCCCTGTATGGAAGAAAGTGCAGAACTCCAGTCTGTTGGGCAGAAATAGGAGAAAGTCAATTATCAGGTCCTGAAATAGTGCAAGAGATGACTGATAAGATTACTCAAATCAAGGAAAGCCTGAAGATGGCTCGTGATCGTCAAAAGAGTTATGCAGACAATAGATGCAAGCCGTTAGAATTCCAAGTGGAAGACAAAGTACTATTGAAAGTTTCTCCTTGGAAAGGAGTAGTTAGATTCGGAAAGAAAGGAAAGCTAAGTCCAAGATACGTAGGACCATTTTCAGTGATCCAACGTATAGGACCAGTTGCTTATCGTTTACAACTACCAGAAGAATTAGCAGGAGTACATGATGTATTTCATGTATCCAATCTCAAGAAATGCTTATCAGATGAATTACTGGTAGTACCTCTTCGAGATATAAAGGTAAACGAAAAGTTGAAATTTGTTGAGAAACCTCTTCAAATTGAGGATCGAAAGATCAAGTTTCTCAAACACAAACGACTAGTTTTAGTCAAAGTCAGATGGGATTCAAAGAGAGGAGCTGAATACACTTGGGAGTTGGAATCAGAAATGAAGCGAAAGTATCCTCACTTATTCCAGTAAATCTCGAGGACGAGATTTTTATTAAGGTGGGGAGAATGTAACAACTCTCATCAAAAGTTATATTTATTTAATCAAATTGTCCAACAGGAAACCCTAATTGAGAAACCCAAGTGATTCTGTATAATCCCTAAAATTTTCAGAACATTTGGAATTAGAATCAGGGCCCCTAAAAATCAAGGGGGGTAAACCCTAATTGACGATTATCTCTAAAATGCGTTGTCTAAACTGAAAAATCTCAAAATAGCGATTCAGCAGGCCTATACTAGTGACAAGGCTACCCTAGGGTAGGTTGGTACCCCAGGCGTGTCGCGACAGAAACCGAGACATCTTCCGCGACACACGGGAGATGTCAATTTCTTGTATAAATACAGGGGCTTGGGAATTGAATTCTGGCTTCAGTTCGACTTTAAAATTCCTTACGTACACAAAGTTAGACCCTATTTACTACAAAAACACACACTGATCATGAAGTGCTGCCACAATTCAGGGTAATAACTCGATCGCTGCTACGATTCAATGTCCGATCGATTAAACTATCCAATGGATGTTTAAGTGCTGCCCACATTAGGGTTTATGCTTTGTCATTCGTCCTTAAATCGATGGATGTTTAAGTATCGCACTTTGTCATTCGTTGTGAAGGTTGTAATCTCGTGAGTTATCGTAAATGCTGTATTAAGTTACTAACCTAGTTTGTGTGCATGATTATTTAAACTAGGTTATCAAGGCTAATCAGTAGGATAAGCTCTGTTAAATCTGCAATGTGAGTCATTCTCTTTTTATCAAATCTATTTACAAAAACATGTTTATTTCAAAGTTATAATTACGGGGATTAAGTCTTTGTAATCACCAAGTTACAGCCGGTATGTGGGGTTTTGTATACATTACTTGATAATCGTCACCATTGGTGCAGCCAATGGGGGATATGACCATAGTCACAGATCCGGTCGAGTGACAAATACCGTGGGTAGTTGGTTTGATATCAGAAACATTGTAATCGCTCTTAATACTGTAAATTATAACAAACGTGTCGTTTTAGAAATTAGAATGATTCACTCAGTATTTCCCGCTGACAAAACCTTTTTCAAACATGTTTCAGGTGATCTGTTGTGATCCAGGAAAAGTGCCGTGAAGCACTATCAGTTTAAGGAAGTGGCTCAGTATAAAATAAAGAAACATGTTTTGTAAAATAAAAGATTTCTTTGTGAAATCTTAATATTGTAAATTACCGGGTTTTATCCCGAATTGTGAAATAAAATAATCGGGAAATATTTCAGTTTTAAAAAGATCCTGAAGAAACTTCCGCTGTTAATTAAATACCACGGGATTTCTGTCCCGCGGCTCCTGAAACGGGTCAAACCGGGTCGAGGGCCGTGACACCAGCATTTCTTTGCTGACTTTGTTTTTACATATGTTCCAGGTGTTGTTGAATGATGTTGAATGCTAGGATGAATGCTCACATAGGACTGGACGAGGCCTTAGTAACTTAATAACAATGATAGACAATGTTAAACTTGTTTGTTTAGATTTCAAGACGATGTAAATAGTTAATCTTTAAATAAAACGAAACTTCAAATTTCCATTTGTTATGAAGCAATGATTCTGCTACAACACTCCCCGACGATTCCGCCGTGATTTGTTGTTTTACGCGGTCGGGGTGTGACAGAAAAGTTGGTATCAGAGCTCATGGTTATAGGGAATTAGGTTATTAGTAATGCTTTGACCTAGTCTATAACCTTCCTAGGACCCTAACACAAGATTCTTGTGTTTAGATCTTAAAACAGTACCGTCACTTATCCTTAGGTGACAACCACAACAAGAACCCAAATTTCGAATCCGCTTTGAAAACCAATCATCTGTTCTAGGATGATTTATATAAGGTTTTGAACCTTCAAAGTTTTCAAAATCTCGTCAAAGATGGGTCTTATAACGTGAACACGTGCAATCTGGAAGGGTGGATGCCTGTACTCTGAGTTTTTGTCTAAGGCTAGAGTGTTCGTACAAATCCACATAATCGGACCAGTCACTCTTACCTGGGAACTCTTGGGGTGAATGTCCACTTATAGGTTAAAACATGTCTTCGCGATACATTAATATGACCCGCTTGCTTTGATTAGTCACCGTCTCATTTGTTTTCCTTAGGTAACAAACAAATGATCGCAATTTTTATGCGTTATCATTTTGTTCTGATTATCCGTTAACATTTCACTTGTCTCCTCCTATGTCTTTCATTTCCTCCAGAATGTCTCTTCATCGCAGCGACACTCAAATGTCCGAGCAGACTACCAAATTTGCCCAGTGAATAGGCGAAGTAATCCTGAAGACTGTTGAATTAGCTGTCGCCATGTCTTGTCTCAATGATGAAGCCACCCAATAAACATTAAAGGAAGTAGAAGCCGAGCCTTCGAAAGGGTCAAAGAAGCGTAAAGCTTCAAGGGATCCCGTAGTTGTTGCCCCAAATCAAGCAGAACCTAGCCAGGTGGCAGCACCACCAGCCAAGAAGCCGTCTTGGGAACTGCTCCCTTGTGCAATCAATGCGATGGTCATCATCCAGGTCAAACACCATGTTTCAAATGTACCCACTGTGGACGATGGGGACATTTGGTCAAAACATGCCGTTTTGCGATCCAAAATAAAACTGTTGCAGATCCTACTGCTGCTCAAGCAGATCCAGCACGAGCTCGTTTTCCGCCTGGTACTTGCTACAACTGTGGCGAGATGGGTCATTTCAGGAACAAATGCCTAAAGATTTTCAATGCAAATCTGACCCACGGATGAGCATTTGGCTGATTAAAAGGAGTTGTTGCTTTTAATAATTTGAATCTCATGCTTTTGTTTCTTTTGTTGAACTCTGAAACAATGTGTTTAGTTTTTAAATAAATCATTGTTTGCAATTCTGATATACAAGTGTAGTTACATGTGTGTATGGCATTTCCCTATGATACCTACATCAAAGAACTATGTTCTTTAAACAAACTACCCTTGTAGTTCTCCCATTCATATGATCGCTCATGATTTCCTCGAAAATTCTAAGTACTCGTTTCATTCTAAGAAACGAAGTACAGAAAATAAGTGACATTTTGAGTAATCACTTTAAATCCTTGGTTAGATAACTAAGGGTATTTTTTCTATCTCATATATCATTACATTCTAGTTTTTATAACAACATGCATAGTGTATATTTTTCAAAAACGACCTTCATGATTTCAAAATATTTCATATAGTTTGGAAACAATTTTAACACAGTACATTTACTTAACATATCAAGTGCATGATTTCAAAAAGAATTATTCATGTTTTCAAAAAAAAAAAAACCTTATACATAATTTCAAAATTTATCTCGCATAATTTTAAAACATTTTATAAACATATTTACCTAATATATCTACTGTATGATTTCAAAAGTATTATGTAAGATTTCAAAAACATTAAACATATTTCTAAAGAACCCCATGCATAGTTTTCGAAAAGCATTCTGCTCGTATTACCCAACCTTCAAATTCTGCTTCATATGTCGCCATGGCATATCTAGCGCCTCAACTTCATGAGCATTCTACCTAGTGTATCGACTTATGCACGTCTAGTGCAAGGATTCAAAGCGTCTCCCGCTTTTCAAATTCCAAAATCCATATAGGATCTTCTTATCTTCACAATTAGATCCTTGTGGATGATTATCGCTCAAATCGGAGTCCTTAGTTGAATTCATTGTATGCTTTAATACGTACATTTGATTCAATAAGGACAAAGCCAAATTCCTATTAAGATCTTCCTACCTTCATAGTTAGATTCTTGAAAATGTTTAAATGCCAAATGAAATCCACAGATTGGATTCCTGGTGTGCTTTAAATACCCATGTCCAAAGATAACAAATTAAAGGTCAAGTTAAACGATTATGTGACTATGTGATTATGTGTTTTCTTTTATGTTTTTGTGTGATCCGAATTTTCGTTATCTAAATCCTCATAGAATCTTCCATATCTTCGTATGAGGAATTCATAGTAGGATATCCAAAGGTACTACCTCAACTCCTTAATGGGCTTCTACGTAATAGTTAAGACCCTTGGATTATATAGTACCTTTCCATAATTCAAAAGAGACCCCTTGAATGGTCTAGTTAAAAAGATTGATTCAAAATCTGGTTGAGAATGTCATGTGACGATATAGCTGAAAAGACTCCTCGTTGGTCTATTTAAAGAGATCATTTGTTGATTTAATTAAAAGGACCCTATGGTGGTCTAGTCACACTCATCACAGGTTTGTTCGTTTGGTTTTCCCCTACACATTATAAAATGCACTTTGCAGACTATGCAAGGAATTACGTAATTATAGACGCATACATAATTATGAAATTCAGTGCACAGGAACCCCAGTAAGATTTATCATGTGTAAGAACCCATAGTGGCAACAATAACGAAACGTGAACAATGTAATGGAGGTATGGTGGACGCACCAATGGCGCTTCATACACTTGTATACAAGTGTCCCTCTTACATTGCAAGCATGATGTTATTTAAAGTTACTAGAAGTTCAGAACCCTAACCAGTATTGTTTTATCTTTTCGACTTCATGTTTCGAGCTCTCACAAGTTTCCTCTAAATAAATTTCGGGACGAAATTTCCTGAAGTAGGGGAGACTGTGACATTTGTGCCTCCACGGCCATCAAACAAATTCCTAACCAATGAAATATTGTGTTTCATACTTGGGATTTGTTTAAATATATGTATCATTTGCACATATCAATTCTTGTTCGATTTCGAGCTCTAAATCGCTTTCTGGAAAGTTATACGCAAACTGATGCGTAAACGTAATCAGTTTAACACGAAAAACACTCTGGGATAGTGACATAGGCTCAACATACCTTAAATAACCTTTACATAACTAAGAAATAAGTTTTGGATGGTCTGGTGTGTCAAAATCAAGTTTGTTAGATCGCATGGACTATTTGCATCAAACTGCGAAACTATACTGATTTGTATAGTAACAAACGTTCCGGAACTTGATCATAAGTTAAACATTCCCTAAATATACTTTACATAGCTTAGAAATAGGCTTTGAGGTGTTTTGGTACGCAAAAATAAACTTATTGATCAACAGGAACTAAAAGTGTCAAAAAGTGCCCAAATGACCAAATTCAATGTATCTAGTCCAATTTTGATGTTTTGATGGTTTTTAACCCCAAGTTTTGCATTCTATGGGCTAAAATTTGATGGTATTTCATGTCCCCTTGTATTGCAACATCATGTGCCATCAAGGCACGAAATGCGAGAAACGATCCTAACGGTTCTCCGAAATCAATAAATACCCAAGCTCTCATTCCATTTTCCTCACACCTTGATCTAATTTTATGCTCTAAGTTGAAGCTTTATGCTTCATACCTTAGTATTTAGATCAAGTTCTTCCTAGCTTGGAACCTTTGTAAGTTTCTTTCATGCTTTTATGCGTTTTTAAGCACCAAAGTCAAATTGTGTTTGACTTTCTGCTTTGACCAGGTTATGGTCAGCACAAAGTTCGTTTGAACTTTGCAACGTGAGCGTAATCACGATGGTCATAGTCCCTTGTGACTATACCTACTGATTACCACGTTGATTAGGTGTAGTGACGAGTCATAGTTTCGGTCAAAATGCGTATTCATGCGTATTTTGCAACCAAATTATTCTTAGGTATCAAAACCTTTTGTTTTGATATCAAACTTGTTTTCTAACTTCCTTAAACATGTTTTAATATGTTTAACTCATCACTTTTAGTTTAGTGCTTATATAGGGACGTAAGATAAGTGGTCTAAACAACCGCTTAGACTCTCGAACCCGACCCGTTTGGCGGTTCATTAGGATCCGACCAAACATATTTTGTGATCATAGTTGTATAGGGAATAACCTTCCGAGGTTATACCTTATGGTCACTTCGTTTAGTTAGTTGTATGATAGGTAATTTATATGCCTTAGGAAAATGACCAAAATGCCCTTTTTACGCATAAATTCATTTTAAGCATATGTAACCTAAATTTTTATATCTAAACTGATTAGGTAACATTATTAGACATGTTAAGGCATATAATACTTGTCATAGGACTAGTTAGGCGGTCCGAACGTGTTTTACGCGAATGACGCGTTGAAGTAGCGTAAGCAACCTAAACGGGTCATAATGGGTCGTAAGCACTTAGGTTAGGTTTCGATTTAGTATGTAGGCTTTGTTAAACCATGTCATATGAGTTCCAATACTCATTTGGTTTACGAAACCTCATCCTATCCGATCTTCCGATTTAGGTCCGGTTTATTTACGTAGTTACTTATATTAGGTGCCGATTGATTTCCGTGATTCCTCTAGCTTTGCTTGGTTGTTATTCAAGACTTCTAAGCATTTTCACATGAGTACATAGTTCCCCTATTTTACTATTTTTGATTGTTTTGGGGTGATTCATATGTGTTAAATGATTTTGATGTTTTTAACGATGGTTTCGAAAATGATTAAAAATGGTTTATATTAAATTAATAACGATTTCGATAAAGTGAACAAACTTGTTGGTTGTAATTACATAACGAATAACATTCATTAATTTTTGCCGAACCGACCAGTATTAGGTTATGGTTCCATAGGATCTGACAAATCCCGTTATCAGACTACACCCATGGTTATGTGTGGGTTTAGTGGGTAACGACTAAATCTGTGATTGTTAATATACCCTTAGGTGGTTTATTAATGCGAGAAGCGATAGGCGAGTTGCGAAGGTTTGGATGTTATTAGCGAGGTGACCAAAAGTAGTTTTCATAATTAAAACGAGAATGATTTAAACGACTAAAGTGATTTTAACGAGTTAAACGATTTGGGTAAACGATTGGTTTTTTGTTAGTGTTTAGATAACGGGACGGGTGTAATGTGATGAAAACATGGTAGATACGCCCCTGGTACTTCTTATATATAAGTGCTTTTATCATATTATATTCCGTGTCATTATTTAGTTCACTTGGGCAAACGATTTCGAAACGATGTCACATAACGATGTTTTCTAAATGATATAAACCACACGAGTTTTATTAACGAGTTATTACGAGATATTTTACAATTTGGTTTACTAAAACAAATGTTTTGGGGTTAAGAATCATGGCTACGAGATTTTACAAATTATAACCAACTTGATTTGAGTTGGTTAATTATGTTGCAATACTATACACTTTTTCAAAACAAGGTTTTTAATTAGGTATTACAACATGTAAACTAGCCATGAATCTGACACTCTTATAAACCTATGTGATCGCCAGCATTTCTTTGCGGACTTTGTTTTTACATATGTTTCAGGTGTTCTTGAATGATGTTGAATGCTAGGATGTATGCTGACATAGGACTGGACGTGTCACACCTGACCGCGTAAAACAACAAACCGCGGCGGAAACGTCAGGGAGTCGTGTGGCAGAATTACTGTTTCAAAACACATGATAATTAAAGTTGAGTTTTACAAGCTTAAATTATTACATTGTCTGAGTTCAAAAAAAAACATAACATAAAAGATGATAACTTTCTTGATTTTAGATTTGCTAAGGCCCAAGTCGCCCTAAGTGAAGCTTTCTCACATCAAATATTCGCTCCTGAAACATATGTGAAAGTAAATACGTCAGCATAAAAATGCATGTGAGTAACATAGGTTTAGTGTTGAAGATTCATGACTTTGAATGTTAAAAGAAATGTTTAATGAAAAATAGTCATGAACCTTATAAAATATTTTCTTTTATAAAATCAAATGATATAAAAGAATAATGTATGGTTAAGTAAATAACCAAATGAAAATAATATGTATAAAATATGTCATGTCTTGTCTTTGTTGAAGTGGTTTAGATAGCGCCACGATATGCAATACAATAAAAGCACTTATATATAGGAAATACCAGCGGCATATCCACCATGTTTTTATCATATTACACACGTCTCGTTACTTAAATCACTTATTAATAACCATGAAATAATGTCTTGTTTAAATGTCAATGTCCAATGTCAAATGTCCAGTATAAACCATGTCTTGTATGGCGAATAAATAGTATTTACTCAAGCCACATGCATAATGTCATGTATAAACAAATGTCTTATGAAATCAAAATGTCATGTACAAAACAAGGTTTTTGAATAAACAAAAGGTAAAAACAAAAGTTATGTTTTGAAAACCATTTCTTTTATCGATATGAACATTTATGTGGTTTGCCTATCGCATACATTCAAGCCTTGAGACTGTCGGATAGACCCTTATCAGGATCAAGGTTTATCAAAAATGTATTCGGATTCTGTCATTCCCCTTCCGAAATTCCTAGAAAGCAGGAACGAGATTTGTCAAGTCCTATAGCGCTATTACATACTACCGAGCGGCGTGATCAATGTTAATGAATGTACTACTAACCCGTTAAACATACCAAATGTCCTTTTCAATGTAAGCATGTCATGAAAATGTCTTTGTAAAACCATGTAATAGGCATACTAAGTCAATATGCCAAGTAAAATGTCTTTGAAACCAAGGTTAGGTATACTAAGTCAATATACCTTAAAAATGTCTTTAAAATAATGCATTGTATGTACTATGTAACAAAAATGTATAATGTCATGAAAACGAAAAGTAAAATTATGCACATATGCTTCACCCCAAAACATTTGAAAAAGTAAATTAGGGGAAACTATGTACTCACCTTTGGGTGCGTTTTTTATATGTTAACACAATCCTTCAAATTGTTTATTCGTCCTAAATTAAATAAGAACGATTTAATAATAAAAAACTCACAAAAATACCTAAGTTTCTCCGATACTTAGAATTTTCACATAACTTTGAGATTTTCTCGGAAAGTTATTATTTTTTATTATATTGGTGTATTTATATATATATACATATATATATATGAGTTCAAAAATATTTTAAAAGCTTTGCGACTTGAACGATTTTATTGGTGACCCTCATCATGTTATAAGCAATATATCTATGATTTGCGCGTCGTAATATATATATACTTATTGTGACATAAAATAAATATCGTAATACACATAATCTTGTCAACTATAAACATGTCATCATACACATATTATAAAACACATTACACATTGTAACACATAAAATTTACCCATGAACAACCCATTATAGTGTATGTTGAAAAACACGTATTTTAGCGATTCGGTAACGTTTTTGGGCGCCGGAAGTCACGTATGACTAACCAAACACCAAGTAAACTTAATATAAGTTAAAATACTTATTTTTATATCAAAAATATCAGTTTACTTACTGATCTAAAACAGTTTTATAAAAATCCTCCGAAAAGCCGATTTTTAACCGTTTTACCGCATAGTTTTGCATCAAACGTTACCCTAACCATCCCAAATCGTAACGACTTGATATTTTAACATAACCCATGTTATTTACTGAATAAAATAGTGTTTATACTCATGATAGTGCAGGTCTCACATAAATCATGCAAATTTCACATATTTTACCACTTTCTAAGCTTTATGGAAACATGCAAAGCTATCAAACCTATGACAAAGTTTCATGCCATTATAATATACCAAATAATGTTATTATTAGTGTTTATAAACTGTTCTAAAACATTTTTGTCATACAATCATTTTTTTATCATTTCTTGAACTTTAAATCAACATGCATTCTTATGTACAAGTGTCTAAAGCACACTATCATATCATCATCATTTCATATGAATTTAAATGCATCAAACATGTAATTTATTCATGTTTACTTACTGATTTAATTGAACATTTATCATATCATGCACAAATCATCAAACACTTGCATTTTAACTATCATTCAAGAACAAGCAACAACTTAAAAATTCTCAAATATGTCTAATAAATTTTTGGCCATTTACATGTCATAATACTAACATTATTTCAAATTATAACTCATGATTCAATCACTCCTTTATATCTCTAACATATTTGCGCATAATCTTGTTCATGCAAGCAAACATCCTAAACAAGTATTTATCAAAAATCAACTCAAACTCAAATCTCATACACACATATATACTACCATTTTTATTTTGTATCAAGACCCATTTCTTTTTAGATTTCAAGTTTGTGAAAAATTCCAAGATTCAAGAGAAATTTCCAATCGTCAAGTACAACCAAGAATCAAGTGTATGATTTAAACATAAACTTTATGCCTTCAAGATTCAAGTGAGTTTTTGGTGAGATTTTGATGATATGGAGCTTGAAATCACTTGAAAACACCTTGGAAACTCCTTTGGATCTTCACACCAACTTGAAACTAGCTTGGAATGGAGTTTGATCTTCAAGAACAAGGTTGCAAAAATGAAAATGGGAGTGGTGATGGTGTGGACGGTTATGGGGGAGGAGAGAGAGGAGAAGATTTGTTTTGATTTGTGTTGTGATCTTGAAAGATTATGTAGGATATTTATAAGATATGGAAGATGTGCAAGAGATTGCATGCATCAACAAGTGGCAAGGTGATAAGAGAAGTGGCCAATTTCAATTTTATGTATATGACAACACACACCTACATATGCATACATACATATATTTATTATGTGTAGGTTAAAAACAGGTATTAAACTGGATACCGGGTATTTTATCTAGCGTTTAAATCCCGGTTTATGGCGTTTTAAATTATTTTTATTATTCTATAAAAATAAACTCACCAAATTATTACTGAAATAAATATCAGTTGCCGAGACTGGCTGCGTTGTCCGTGTTTCGCAGTATAAGCACTGTGTTGCGCAGTAACACGCAGTACGCGCTTAAACTTGAAAAATAACGTTTTTAAGCGTTTTAATTTATTTTTCAACACGAACATGAAAAAATAAAATTTTAATCATAACAGAATATTTTTTGGATTTAAATATTATTCGGGCGGTCACCAACGTTCGTTTCGCAGTTTTGTCGCAAATAGTTCTTAAATTCGAACAAACATGTTTTTGCCATACCGAATCCTTTGAAACTTATTTCTAAGTTATGTAAAGGGTATTTAGGGTATGTTTGGCTTATGTCACAGTTCCGGAGTGTACGTCGCGTTAAACTAATTATGTTTACGTAACGGTTTATGATTTCTGTAAGATCTACCGACCGAAACGAGTCGTTCAGAGGCGTTCTACTCAATATGAAAGTCGGAAACAGACATATCGAGTTTGATTCAGCTAGCAATTCACTTTAAATGTCTATCTGATTGATTTGACAAAGTTTTACAGCAAAATGACACTTCGGCAGCACTTCGGCTCCGGAATCACACATACATATCTCCTCTCAAACGAAATCAGGAAACAACTATTTATAAGCAATCTAATTTCGCATGAACAGAATCAAACGAAATTAGGTTTCACACGGAATTACGATTTCGTACGGAATTAACCATGTGATTTCGTTTGAAATGGCTATTGCCAATTTCAAGCGAAATTAACCTTATAATCTATTTTCTCATTTTCCGTGCCCTGATCTATATAATCTAGTACAAGACTCGATACAAGACGAAGTCGACAGACGCATGCACCAACAGACTCCCCCTCGAATGTTGACGAGTCTTCAGTGTCGAGTCTTCAACATCTTCAGTCTTTATCAGTCTTTAACTCTTCATGAAATATCTGACACTGTAAAGCATCCTCAATCTTCTTTCTCTTTCTTCCAGAATTGCAACCTAGCCCTATACTCCTCTTGATCAGGTCTCTTGATTCCTTAAGTTCATCAGCATCATCAGCTTGCAGGAATTTCAGGTCCAAGATCATAACCTGCCTTATATTCTGCTCAGAATCAAAACTCGGCTCTCTCTCATATCTGCACAATCTCTACCTCACAATAAATTTCAAAAATTTAAAATTTTACAAATTTATTCCCTGCTTTCCACTTGTATACATAAAATCAAGAAATGATTTTACAATGTTAATCACTGATGAACCACTTGTAATAATAACATTTTCTTTTCAAAAACTTTTCTAAAATCAAACAAACTCCCTCTCACTGATTGTCATCATGTTCAGCACTCGGAATTTTAAAAATCAGCTCTTCAACATCAGTTGTCAAAAATCTTTTTGGATTTTTCAAAATTTATGCTAAAACACACTAAAAAAATCTTTTTGAATTTTTGAGTATAATGAAATGCAGTAAAGAAATATTTACTAACAATATTTTTATGAATTTGTGTAAGAGGATCATATCAGTTTTTGAGACAAATCACTAACACCGTTAAGCTTTAAACATTTTAAGTTCTAAACGATTCACTTAGATTGTTAGTATACTGATCCACTTAAATTCTCACACAAAGTTCAACTGTTTCGAGATACGAGATTAGTGTTTTATAGACTTATACTTATTCGCGTGTCCCACCTCTTGAATATACTCCCGTATCCAGATCCCAATATTCAGTCTTACAGGTGAGTATACCACAGATGATATCTGTAAAGGGTTAAAATGCGAGGGCCGTGAGAGCTCAGGCTATTGCTTCCGCAAAATCAGAGAGATAACAGCTTCGACTTTTGGTGTGTTCCCTTTAGAGAATATTTTCTTCAACAACACATGATTAGCATTTTGCAATGTTTCATCATTTTTTGTACTGAGGGCGGTGCTATATTTCAAGCAAGCAAAAAGTATTATACGGGGACTAGGCCATTGCTTCCGCAAAATCAGAAGTCCCGGGATAATACCCCAGATATCACTGAGCATAAAGACCTAGTATCTCAGAAAGAGGGACCTTTCAAACAAGATTTCGGGGGTTACCAATATATCCGAGAGATGTTCCCCATGATATAAGCAAGTTTGAAATTTAGGTTTATATCTCGTCATAATCTACTAAATGTGTAAAAACCTACTGGCACATCATCAGTGAGACCGTTTATCACATTTGACTTTCCAATTCTTTAGCATGCTGTGATAGTCCACTGATGTACTATCATTTCCTCTTTTCTCAACAAAACTCGTTTTTTTAATCATGTTTTTGGCTTTTTCAAATGTTTTTGGATTTTCTGAAATTTCTTACTCCCCCTAAAATTCAAACACATTTAAAGAAAAATTTGAAAACAAACTATACAAGTAAAATGACAACTGTTGTGAATTGCTTCAATTCGCCATCCTTTTGGCATAAACAATCAGAACTCCCCCTCACAACAAACTACTTCCCATTATGATTTCAAAACACTTAAGCTTGTTTTAATCAAATGTTTTTTTCCGGAAATTAGTTTTGTTGATTTAGGGATCAATTCATCACCTTGTTCTATCAACCACTTGAAAAATATAACATTTTTAATTTTAAACATCAAACACCACTTGTAGAAAATCAAGTACAACTTAATGTCCCTGATTTACCACTTGTAAATCAAAATCACTTTTGTGAATTTCCCAAGAAAGATGCTGACACCTGCTTCACACTTACCAACCTGGAAGCTCCGGCAAGTCATACTTTTTCACTTATGAAAAACAGACATCCAAACTTCACCAAACTTGGATGTTTCCTCCTCAATTACACTCGGATAGTAAGATGCTTTCTTTGTTTCATAAAACTCTTTAACCCCTTGAACCTTTCCATCAACCATCTTCCCAAAAATCTTTTTAACATTTCCATTAAAAACCTTTTCGACATCAAATTCTTTCTTCTCAGAATAGAATTGATTCGAGATCTCAACTTTACCAACTTTTTGTTTAAAATTTTCCGCCAGTAATGGTGGAAAATTAACATCATCCATTTGCGGCACTGATGCTTCCAATTTTTGAACAACTTGTGGCTCCTCTGACTTTGCGGAATTAGATTCATCGCCAAATTTCACATCAAATTTCTTAACAACCCACTTCTGGTTGTCAAGATTCACTCTTCTCTTGTAAAATCTTTTTGAACATTCCCCAACTTCATATGTAGAATTTTTAAACACTTTGAACTTTTCAGTTGGTGGTTCAATTTTGTCAACAATCTTTTCTTTGAGTTTAGAAACAACTTCCTGTTTTGTTTTGGTTGCCAATGGACAATTCCAGGCAATATGACCAACTTCTTGACATCGATAACAGGTTCTTGTCTCCTTTCTCTGGTAAGCTCCATTCTTTTCAAACTTTTGTTTCTCAGCAAAGAACTCTTTATTTGTTTGTTTCCAGAATGAGCTCTTTGGTTCTTCTTCCGATCTTGTCCCTGAAACAAATACAGTTTTTTTGGTTTATCATTTTTCTCATTTTTATGATTTTCAGGTGGAATAAAACCGAATCCTTTCTTTTTGTAATTACCGTTATGGTTTGGTTTCTTTTGATAACCTGAACCAGAACTGTAACCTTTTTTCTTATTTAACTTTTGTTGATCCCTTGAGGTGTAAGGTCTCGGTTTTTTAGAAAAATTTACATCTTTTATTTCAGAAATATTAATTTCTGTTAATTTGAAAACCTTTTTGATCATTTCTGGTTTAACACCTCTTATTGGAAATTCCTCATCAGAATATAATTTGTCAGAATCATTCAAAGTATATGCCACTTTGATTGTTCAGTCATTCAAATTAGATTTTGATAACAGGAATTCTTTATTGTAAACCCTTTTAACTTACGACTTTGTACTATTGACCGACAAACTCGAACTCCCTGACTCAGACTTTGACTCTGACTCCTCATCTTTATCCAACACCTGATCGACCACCTTTTTTATTAACTCAGACTCATGATCAGTATCAGACGATGTGAACGTGACGTCAATATTTTCTGGTAACTCATCAGTTATTTCGGACTTTAACTTTATATTGACTGCCTTTTTGTTGGGATTTTTGTCATGTTTATCAAAGTATTTTATCCTTATAAAATAAAACGCAGCGGAAATAATTATTTAAAACATGTTACTTACAAGATATAAAACCCATTTTATATGTAAAACCCAATCCCGGATCCATATACGAATATGCATGCTATCAAAATTAAAACACAACCATAGGGTGTTTAGAATACTACCTTCCAAGGAGTAGAGGATATGAAGAAGATGATGCTTCTTGAACGGTTGCCTTCAAGTGTAGAAGACCTCAAGCTTGTATACCCCAAGCCTTCCAACAAACACCTTATGTTTAGCTAGGATTTCTACACTAATGAACTCACTAAGATTCCTCATGAACAACCATGCTTGGCCGAAAATATGAGAGGAGGTTGTGGAGTTCTTGCACTTTATTTATGAACTTGAAAAAGCCTACTTGATCAACCATACATGACCCGATTTTTAGAGACTAAATTCAAGTCTTACACTTGAAAATGATCTCCTAAAAATGCTCTATGTTGGCCGAAAATTTGAGAGCATACTCTCTAGAGTTTCTTCAAGTTCACAAGTCTTGCATCTTCTTGCATTTGACATCTTGGTATTTATAGAACAATGAGAGAGAATTGCCACCCACCTTGACCAATCATGTGCCAACTTACACATGCAAGTGCATGAAACCTTATTGGACCAAAATGGTCTTGGTTAGACCACCCAATCAAATGCCATCTAACATGTAAGATGTGCAAGTAACTTGATTGGTGGAAAATCTTTAGGGAAGAACAAAGGGGGGGGGGGGGGCCACTCTTTACTTTTATAAAAAAAAAATTCTTTTATAAAATTTATAAGTCTTATGTATATTTTATAACTTTCATAAAATATAACAACATATGTTATAAGACTTATACAACTTTTATTATGTTATTTAACCCATTAAATAACAAAATAAAATATTCTCTCAAAATAAATTATCCATATAATTTATTAGTTTCTCAAGTGCAATTATTTAGAAAACCAATTTCTAAATATTGTAAGTGTTAATATTTATTTGTTTGATCATATCACAAATAAATAATATAAGTGTTTGTCTAGCTTGTTATTGGGTATGACTCGACTTGGATCATAACGTACTGGCCACATCAATTTAATATGTGTCTTGGGCATACAGAGTCCAACAATCTCCCACTTGCACAAGATACATAGAAGATTGATGCAAGTAGTAAATAACGCCTAACTACGGTTTACTACCCCTAATACGTATGACTATATGTCCCATTCAATAACATCATCCCCTTCAAGTCCCTTACTTGAACATGATTTAGGTGAATCTATCATTTATCCTTTTGTTACAGATGTCATGTTAAATCCAGAGACATAGAGTGATCACTCTCTGTTGATTTAACTTAGACATCTTACTCTCAACGAATAAGAGGAACAAATCTTGACTACATACGTCTCTCACAATCACCTTGTACCACACCTGAGCTTAGCCTTATGTACTGTCATATTACTAACAGCGAAGAAAAAGTCAAGGTATAATATTTGGTGAATATCAAGACCCAATATGCATCTCAGGTCAGAGGATACTATGATATTCTCCTTTACTCAAATTTACTTATGATCAATCACAAATGATTCCATGCAGTAATATTTGAGAGCGAGTCAGTCCAATATTTGTATCCCACAAATATCTATGAACCTTGGCAGCAACACTTTACTTTATATTCATATCTAATGAATATCCACCAATCCAAATTCATAATAGTCTTACATTCATATTTGTTCCCACAAGTATGATCGACTACGGACATTTAGAATAATTAACTTATTCACGGTTTTAAACATGCTAAAATGGAACATAACTCAACATACCATAAAGAGTTATAATAAGAACTGTTCCAATATCCAAATACAAAATAGATCAAATCCAATCACTAGAATATCGAAGTCCTAAGGCACAAGTATGACCCTTTCATGCTTTGCCCATTCAAGGAGCTTCGTGAGTGGATCCACAATATTTTGATCAGTGTGAACTTTGCGAATACATATCTTTCTCTTTTTCAACTTCATCCCTTATGTAGTTGAAACTCCGCTCAATGTGCCTAGTCTTTTGATGTACACGAGGTTCCTTGATTTAAGCAATCACACCATCGTTATCACAAACATCTCTAGGGGTCCTGAATGGTAGGAACCACCCCTAGATCGGCAATAATTCAAGTGGCAGATCCACATGAATCATCTCGATCAATGAAACGGCGATGTATTCTGATTCTGTAGTGGACAATGCTACCCTGATTGTGATCGAGAACCATCTCGATTAGTTTGGAAACTCGTATCCATGTAACCCTTTACAACGAATTCCGAAACTCGCATCCTTGTAACCCTTTACAACGAGTTTTTCTTCACCAGATCTATATATTAGAAATGTATCCTTAGTCCTTCTGAGGTATTTCAATATATTTATAACAGTCACTTAATGACGTTTCTCGCTGGTATCTTCTCGTTATGCTTAAAGCGCATAACTTGTCCGGTCTAGTGCATACCATTAAATATATGACGAATCCTATAGCAGACGCATATGGGATTCTTTTCATTCTTTCTTGCTCGTCCTTTGAGCTTGGACATTGAGACGCACTCAATATTGTCCTCTCTTGAATAGGTACCAAACCTTTCATAGAGTTCTTTATCTTGAACCTTTTCAAGACTTTGTCAATGCACTTTGGTTTAAACCTATCTAGCGCCTTGACCTATCCTTATAGATCTTTATTCCAAAATATAGGCGACTTCACCAAGATCCTTAATGGAAGAACAACTTCCAAGCCAGGCTTTTACACCTTCCATGGTTGGAATGTTATTTCCAAATAGTAGAATGTCATATAATACTAATAAAGTGATGATGCTCCCACTAGCCTTCTTATACACACAAGCTTCATCGACGTTCTTGATGAATCCATATTCCCTAATCTCTTCATCAAAACGGTGATTCCAACTTCTAGATGCTTGTTTCAATCTATAGATTGATTTCTTTAACTTGCATACTTTGTCAGGATGTTTTGGATCGACAAAACCTTCAGGCTTAACTATATAGACATCTTCCTCAAGATATCTATTAAGGAAAGTCGTTTTGAGATCCATTTGCCAAATCTCATAATCATATTGTGCAAGTATGGCAAATGATATCCTAGTTGACTTTAGCATCGTCACGGGCGAGAAGGTCTCATCATAATCAACCCTTTGAGTTTGAGTGAAACCTTTTGCTACAAGTCTTGCTTTACAAGTTTCCAAGTTACCATGCATATTGTTTCTTTCCTGAAAACCAACTTACTTCCAACTACTTTGGAGTTAAGAGGTGCTACAACCAATTCCCATACTTGGTTGTTATACATGGACTGCATCTTTACGTTCATGGCTTCAAGCCATTTGTCACAAGCGAATTTTGACATTGCATCATGGTATGTGGTAGGTTCACCCGAATCTACCACGTAGCATCCATCCATGAAAAATCCATATCTTTCAGGTGGACTACTTATTCTACCAGATCTGCGAACGTTTCGTGTGTATTGATCAACCACTTGATCGTTTTTCAACAACCTTTTGTTGAGTGCTAGTTTTAACCAAACGTGTATCGGCTTGTGGTTCTTGATCCTTATCAAGTTCCACTTGTTCTAATAATTCCTTCCACAAGGAACTTATCTTCCAAGAACTCAGCCTTTCGAGCAACAAATACCTTTTGCTTTGTTGGATCGTAGAAATAATATCCTATACCATCTTTAGGATATCCTACAAAAGATACACTTAGTGGATTGTACTTTTATTTGGGGTGTATTGCTTCACATAAGCTTCACAACCCATACTTTTAAATATGATAATGATGGAGCCCTTCCATGCCATATTTCAAAAGGTGTCTTATCCACTTCTTGGTTGGACCATACGGCCACGGAGAGCAAAGCGTAACACCAAAATGATAGAGATAATGTGCTCCTAGCCATCATAGATCAAACCATATCCAAATAGAGTTTGATTCCTCCTCTATCGAAACGAAGAACTTTAAAAGAGTTGATTTTGTACTTCACTTTTTGAAGATTCTGAACGTTTCAAAACTTCTTCTTTGTGTCAAGTACACATAACCACAACTACTATAGTTGTTGGTAAACTTAATGAAGTATCTTTGACCATACCTAGTTATTGGCTTAAAAGGATCACATACATTCGAATGTATGATACCTAATAAATCTTTTGCCCTTTCCCACTGAAGGGTTTCTTAGTCATATTACTTCGTAAACAAGATTCGCATATATCAAATGAACCAATTTCATTTGTTTCCAAATGACCATTCTTTTGAAGTGTTTACATGCGACATCTGTTTATATGATCAAGGCAATAATGCCAAAGATAAGTCCCACTCAAATCCATTTTGAGTTTGTTAGTGATTGCTTGGTACATTAAACTATCAAATGATGTATTATTATGAACCGATTCATAAATACCATTTGAAGGCATAGGTTTAAAGTAAAACATGTCATTCATTGATATAAATGTCAATGTTTGCAAACTTTAAGTTAAAACCATATTGTCCTATAAGGGAAACTTGAATAATGTTCCTAGTCAAACTAGGAGCATTCAAGACATTTTAAAACAATTTCCAAACCATTTGGAAGTTTCAAAACATAGTCTCCTTTCTTGAAATGTTTATTTCTTTTGAACCTTTTGTAACGAATTGCAAACATGAGTTCCACATCCGGTATCTAATACCCATGTGTTAGAAGAAATAACATTAAGGTCAATATGTATCATTAAGATTGTACCTGAGGTTTGCCTAGCATCCCTCTTGTTTTTCAACTCTTTGAGATAGGTTGGACAATTCCTATTTAAATGCCCTATCTCACCACACTCAAAGCATGGATCGTTCATGGCAACCTTTGCCTTCTTCTCTTTTGGTTTCGGTGGTTTCGCTTTAGTCTTTCTAATCATTTCCATTTGAATTACCCGTTTCCATTTTCAACATTTGCTTTGGTGTCGGGGTGATGCGCTTTCTTGTTGCTACCCTCATTGATCGCTAGAATGGATAAAACCCTTTTACCCATATTGAGCCTTTCGAGGCGATCAATGTGGCTTTTCGTCTTAAAGACATAAGATGAGACCGATTGGGTTTCCTCCATTCGACATGCATGAAGCACTCGAACCGTTTCGAAGCGTTCTACCCTTAGGAACATTTCCTACAATTGGGTAATCATGTCGTATGCTCATGATGTTCAAAATCCCTTTGAATTACGGAAATCATAATTCCTTACATGAGGCAAGAGGCTTGCATAGTATCCTCGATATACTTAATCCAATCGTTTTCAATGATAGGTTACGGGCGGCCATCTACAAAATTTAACAAGGTTCAATTTTAGTATTTTCGATATTATTATATTTTAATCATTAATACCCTTTTGTGTCTCATAGACAATTAATAATTAAAATCTAGAATCCAATGTTACATTTAAATATTGGTTAGATGACCTTTATCCCTCTATTTAAATTAACAAGGTAGTCAACGTTTGACAATTGCAACTCTTTGCAACTTCTAGCCATATGGGATCGGTTAAACATCTTTATGTTTAGTTGGCATGTTTAATCCCATCAACACCTTTATTCCCCATGCTTCGGTAACCCTAAGTTCATGGTTTCCAAATCAAGTCGTCCAACATACACACACGTGTGAGTTTATACACATAAGTGGTTATGTGACATTTATCCCACAAACATGGTAAACCCACCTCGAATAGACAAGTTCCCTCAAATGTGGTTAGGTGACCTTTATCCCACAAAAGAGTTCCCAAGTGATTCGAGTGTTGTATAAAAGGATGGTGTTTGACTTGTTTTATAAAAGGGATTTTGAGTTTTCAAAATTCTAGTTTAGAAAACTTTATGTACCATACATTTGCATGCATTCAAATCCTTGGTACTTTTGTGAAAATAAATTTTCAAGGTTCTTGTTAATAAAACCCATTTTATTATAAAAATCATTAATTTTTAATAACCTTTTATTAACCATTTTTAATGATCTTTTAAAGAACCAATTTTAAGCTTGTTGTTGATTATTAGTTTGTTAAGCATGCATATCAACATATCATCCAAACAACATAAATAAACAACCATACAAGCACAACACACATATCATTAGGTGCATAACCATAGCCAACTATTTTGACCACACTTGTTAGCCGAAACAAGTGTGCCAAAAGGTCCTTCCTAAGGGGTGAAAAATGACACAAGCGATGTGTCGTTGAACTCCCACTTGATCCCGCATCCAAATGCTTCAAGTCTCCTTCTTGTGTTGTGATTTCTTCACATTCTTTGGGCTTCCAAAATGTCCTTTAATTCAGCTCCAAACTCCTTTGGACTTCAAAAATGTGTTTTGGTTATCGGGCTAAAATCCCGTTAGGAATTATGAAGTCCTTTTGGCCCGAAATTGGCCAAAACCAAAACCGCATTTTGTGTGCATCTTCTTTTACAAAATATATCCTAATACATTTTTCTAGTAAAATAAAATGCACCTAATCTATTTATTTTACATACCAAATGAAAATAAATAAATTACATAACTTTACAAGTGGAAGAACAAAATTAATAATTATTACAACCCATTGAAATAATCAAATATAAATCACAAACACAAATATTCAACATATTCACACAAGGTCATGGCTAGGTTATGAACACCAATATATATATATATCCACATATATAAAATTCAAGAAGCAAAATGGTTTCCTTTTTACAACCTACTTTTCGGTCAAGAATGAAAAAACCGAAAAAGTGTGTTTTTGTCCAAACAAACATATCATCCAAATGACATAATTTTTCAAGATACTTTTATGCATGTATTAAAATAATCTTGAAAAACAAAAGGATAACCATATATAAAATTTCGGCCATAGGGTTTAACCAAACCCGAAACCCGAAAATTTCATATCCTATGAAGCATGCACTCATATAAGCGGCTATGATACCACTGTTGGGATTTTTGTCATGTTTATCAAAGTATTTTATCCTTATAAAATAAAACGCAGCGGAAATAATTATTTAAAACATGTTACTTACAAGATATAAAACCCATTTTATATGTAAAACCCAATCCCGGATCCATATACGAATATGCATGCTATCAAAATTAAAACACAACCATAGGGTGTTTAGAATACTACCTTCCAAGGAGTAGAGGATATGAAGAAGATGATGCTTCTTGAACGGTTGCCTTCAAGTGTAGAAGACCTCAAGCTTGTATACCCCAAGCCTTCCAACAAACACCTTATGTTTAGCTAGGATTTCTACACTAATGAACTCACTAAGATTCCTCATGAACAACCATGCATGGCCGAAAATATGAGAGGAGGTTGTGGAGTTCTTGCACTTTATTTATGAACTTGAAAAAGCCTACTTGATCAACCATACATGACCCGATTTTTAGAGACTAAATTCAAGTCTTACACTTGAAAATGATCTCCTAAAAATGCTCTATGTTAGCCAAAAATTTGAGAGCATACTCTCTAGAGTTTCTTCAAGTTCATAAGTCTTGCATCTTCTTGCATTTGACATCTTGGTATTTATAGAACCATGAGAGAGAATTGCCACCCACCTTGACCAATCATGTGCCAACTTACACATGCAAGTGCATGAAACCTTATTGGACCAAAATAGTCTTGGTTAGACCACCCAATCAAATGCCATCTAACATGTAAGATGTGCATGTAACTTGATTGGTGGAAAATCTTTAGGGAAGAACAAAGGGGGGGCCCACTCTTTACTTTTATAAAAAAAAATTCTTTTATAAAATTTATAAGTCTTATGTATATTTTATAACTTTCATAAAATATAACAACATATGTTATAAGACTTATACAACTTTTATTATGTTATTTAACCCATTAAATAACAAAATAAAATATTCTCTCAAAATAAATTATCCATATAATTTATTAGTTTGTCAAGTGCAATTATTTAGAAAACCAATTTCTAAATATTGTAAGTGTTAATATTTATTTGTTTGATCATATCACAAATAAATAATATAAGTGTTTGTCTAGCTTGTTATTGGGTATGACTCGACTTGGATCATAACGTACTAGCCACATCAATTTAATATGTGTCTTGGGCATACAGAGTCCAACACTTTTTGACTTGCTCCTCATTTGGTTTTCTGGGAGAATAACCTTCCCAGATTGGAGGCGGACACTTGTTATAATTTGCACTTTGTTTCTTACCAGTATCCTTTTCTTCAGGCTTCTTATCTTGAAATGCTTCAAAACCTGCAATAGTTGGATAAATTCTATCAATCAAATAATCAGAACTAGAATAACTTTGCAACAATCTTCTAATTCTTTCATTTTCAATCCTTTCTGTCTCCAACTCCAGCTTCAGCTTTGCACATTCTTCAAAGTAATGATTGATCGCTTTCTGTTTAGTCATCATTACAGCATTCATCATTGTCAATGCGTCTTCTCTTTCAGAATTTGTCTTTTGTAGACCAGTCACCGTTCTATTCAACACATCATACGATTCTTTCACATAGTTGAGATTGAACAATAATTGATCTTTCATCTTGTCTTGCTCATTCAATTTATCATCTTTCTCTTCACATTGTTTGCAAGATTCCAAACACTTTAAACGAGGTTTGATAACTTCAACAATCTTCTCCACTTCAATTATTTTTTCAACTTCAACTATCTTCTCAACTTCAACTACTTTCTTAACTTCAATAACTTTCTCAACTTCAAACATTTTTTTCTTTTCTTTTGCTGCTTATTTCTCCTTCAGCTTTTCCACTCTATCTGCAAAATAAAATTTAAAACTTTCAGGAGATAAATGAGTTTTTGCAATATTAATATGCATTTCTTCCTCATCATCACTATCATCAGTTGATGATTGATCAAACACTTGTGTTTGTTCTGAACTGTCATCTGAAGAAACAAACTCTACATCTCGACTTTTCTCATCACTAGCAAAAGCTTTCATCCATTCTGTCATCAAATCTGGCTCTTGAACTATTTGTGCAATGAGACCTGCTACTTTTGAATCTGGTGGAATGTATTTGTCCCAACTGAAACCTGCAGCCACTTTCTCATCATCTTGATCAATGATACCATAATAAGCTTTCTTATTTGCATCTTCAATCATTTTAGCTTGTGCAGTTTGTGGTTCTTTTTGTTGATACGGTTGATGAGCAACTTGTTGATAAATGGCTTTCCGATAGTAATCATCTTTTCCAAATGGATTCTGTGCTCCACTTGCTTCTCGATTTTTACATTCTCTCTTGAAATGTCCTTTCTCCCTGCATCGAAAACAAGTAACTTTAGATTTATCAAAACCCAAAGTAGAAACATTAGCATCCAGAAAATCATTTCTTCCTGTAATCATTTTGAATTTTTTAGCTCTTCTCAAAACACTCGCTAAACACCACTTGATATCCATCAGCTCCATTTCTTTAGCATCGATCTGATCGTAATCCTCTTTTATCAGCGTGGGATTTCCGATCCTTCCTGCAACTAATCCTTCATAAGATTCCAATGCTGTAACAAGTAACGCCATATGACTTTTGACAACTTCTTCAGAAAAATTTTGACCATCTGAAGATGTAATGCAATGTTGCAATTTAAAACATGACCATTATTGCTGTTTGAGCTTTGAACTTGATGACTTGAACTTGAATCTTTTGGATTCACACTCGAATATGAAGAGAAAGCATTGCTGCTACTGTTTGAACTTTGATTGATTAATTCAGATGATTTTTCTGTACTGAAAGCAGTTTGGATTTTTGGGCTTGCTTCTACATTCTGAACACTCCCTTTGTAATACATTTTAACATCTTGTTGTGCACTAGGATTATTCATTCTTGCAATCTTTTGTTGTTCTAGATCTTGACCTTCAATCTTTTCAATGAACTGGGAAATAGTCAATCCATCATATTCTCCAGTATTCTTTAATATCATCAAAAATGTACCCCCATTCTTTCTGAGGTAAAGCATCAGCTAATTTGTCGACCCATTCTTCACGATCTTTGGTTATGTCTAACAATGACATTGAACATACTAAGTGACAATATCTTTCAATCAGTTTCTTTGTATCTTCTCCTGGCAAACCTGTAAACAAGTCAAATTCTTTCTTCAGCAATGTTTTTTTACTCTTGATCATTTTCTCACTTCCCTCAAATTTAATTCGAAGTGCTTCCCAAATTGAACGTGAAGTTTTATCATGTTGAAGCAATATGAATATGTCTTCTTTAATCGCTTGTTGGAGTAAACTGATCATCATCTTTTCAGCCTTGTACATGTCTCGTTCTTTATCCGTAAATTCATAAATTTTCTTTTCAACTCCCAAGTCTGTACATGGTAGAACATACTTTTTCTCAACACATTCCCAAGACCTCAAATGATTAGCTTGAACCCAATTTTCAAATTGATCTTTCCAACCGTAATACTCCTCAATTCCCATTAGCTTCGGGGGTTTTTGCAAAGTTCCAATTTCATTTTCCATGTTCATGTTCTTAGCAATGTCAGCCGGAGTATTCGGGAATGTAGCAAACGCGTTATAGAATTCCTCTTCCATGTTTCGGAAAAATTTTATAAAATCTGACACTTTCAAACCAAATTAAACTCAAGCAAAATCACCTCTTCAAACGGAATACCCTTTCAAACGGAATCACTTTCAAACGGAATCACCTGTTAAAATGGAATATTCTTTTTCAAACGAAATTACTGATTTCGTTTGAAACACTTCAAACGAAATAACAAATTGGAGCGGAATAGTGATTTCAAATGGAATCACTCAAGTGAAATAAACGTTTCAAGCGAGATTACTAATTCCGTGCGGAATTAGCAGCAAATTCAAACGAAATTATCCTTAAAACGAAATTTCGTGCGAAATTATGATGCACTTTCACACGAAATTAGGCTGATGTCATCATTTCGGTCCAACTTTTGTCAAATTGATTAGGTTTTAGCTCGATTTTAGGTCTGAAACTTTCAAGGGTTTGTTAAAACACTGTTTCACATAATATGTGAGAAAATTAGCCGATTTTAACCGTGAAAAGTTGTTCAATTTTGAAAAGAAGGTGTAGAAGTTAGAAAATCAGATGAAAATAAGCTGAAAATGGTAGAACTCCTCCTCCTGAGCTCTGATACCACTTGTAAGATCGTTTTACCGACCGAAACGAGTCGTTCAGTGTCACACCACGACCACGTAAACATACAAAACGTGGCAGAAACGTCGGGGAGTGTTGTAACCGAATTAATTGTTTCATAACCATGGCATACAAAGTTGTATTTTATTTATCAACATAAGAGTTACATTGTCTTAAACAGGAAATAAAGAGTTCAGAACATAATTAAACTAAGTCTATCTTCATTTTATGTCTCTAAGGCACAGGTCCGCCCTAGTGTCGCGATCATCATCCTATGCAAAAGCTCCTGAAAACACATGTGAAAATAGGTACGTCAGCATAAAAATGCCTGTGAGATACATAGGTTTTGTGAAAATAGTATTCATGACTTATAAGTTTAGAAAAAAGGTGTTTAGTAAAACTCAGTCATGAACCTTGTAAATTGTTTTGTTTTGTCAGTCATTTAAAAAGCGATAAGATCAAATGATATGTATAAATAAAAGTATAATGTATGGTTAAATGTATAACCAAGTAAAATGAGTTGTATAAAGTAAATTGTTTGTAAACCAAAGTCTTGTGAAAATCGTGTTACTTGTGTAAAATGTATAAGTCCAAATTGAATGATTTAAATAACGCTATGATATGTAATATAATACAAACACTTATATATAGGAAGTACCAGCGACGTATCCACCATGCTTGTATCATATTACTCACATCTCGTTACTTAAGTCACTTAAACAACCACCAATGTATAAAGTCTATGTTTAAACCAATAGTAAAAAGTCCTTGTATAAGCCATGTCAAATGTTTATAAGTCCAAAAGTAGTCAAGTAATGTGTAACAAATGTTATGTATTGTAAGTAAAGTATTGTCACATAATCCAAATGTAGAAATGTACAAAACAAAGTATTTTGAATATATCAAAAAGTTATGTTTTGCAAAGTAATGCATGTTACATTGATACAAACATTTATGTGGTAAGTTAACGCATACATTCAAGCCTTGAGACAGTCGGATAACCCTTTTAGTCAAGGTTATCAAAAGAAATGTTTTCGGATTCAGTCATTCCTTACATCCAAACAAACCCGAGATGTCAGGAATGGGATTTGTCAAGTCCTATGGTACCAGTACTTACTACCGAGCGACGTAGCTAATGTTAATGAACGTATATAAGTCTCGTTTGTGCAAACCAAATGTTATAGCAATTGTATACATGTCATATGAAAACAATGTACTAAGTATGCTAAGTTAACATACAAAGCAGAAAAGTCATGTAAATCAATGTGCTAGCATGCTATCAGTCAACATACATAGCAGAAATGTAAAGTAAAACAATGTACTAAGTACGCACACAATGGGCATACATAGCATGAAATGTAATGTAAATCATGTACTAATAGTGTACTAATGAACATAACAAGTATATGATGTGAAAGCAGGAAAGCATGAAAGTAACAAGTACGCACATGTGTTTCACCCCAAAACAGTTTGGAAAACAGTAAAAGAGGGGTCTATGTACTCACATAAACACCTTGAAAACATTTAAAAGAGGGGGTTCTATGTACTCACTTGAGATTGCTCAGAAGTCCTAAGATAACCACCAAGCAATGCTAGAGATCACGGAAATCAAACGGCACCTAATATAGGTAACTATGTTAATAAACCGGACCTATATCGGAGGATCGGATAGAATGAGGGCTCGTAAACCAAATGAGTATGGGAAATCATGTAGTATGGTTTAACAAAGCCTACATACTAAATGAAACCTAGCCTAAGTGCTTACGACCCGTTTAGGTAGCTTATGCTACGTTAACGCGTCGTTCGCGTGAAACGCGTTCGGACCGCTTAACTAGTCCTATGACAAGTAACATATGCCTTAACATGTCTAATATTGTTGTCAAATCATTTTAGATGTCAAAAGTTATGTTACATACGTTTAAAATGAATTTTGGCATCAAAGGGGTATTTTGGTAATTTACCTAAGGCTTATAAACTACCTATCATACAACTACTTAAACGAAGCGACCATAAGGTATAACCTTGGAAGGTTATTCCCTATATACTATGGTCACCTAATGTGTTTGGTCGGATCCTAATGATCGACCAAATGGGTCGGGTTCGAAGGTATAAGCGATTTATTAGATCGCTTACCCTTACGACCCTAGACAACGTGGTAATCAGTAGGCATAGTCACAAGGGACTATAACCATCGTGATTACGCTCACGTTGCGAAGTTCAAACGAACTTCGCATTGACCATAAACTGGTCAATGCAGAAAGTCAAACAAAGTTTGACTTTCGGACTCGAAAAGCAATAAAAGAACGAAGGAATACTTACAAAGGGTCCCCGAATGCTAATCTTGATTCAAGTAGCTCAGGTATGAAACAATGGTTTCAACTTAGAGCTTCTCAAATCAGATTCTTGTGGGTTTTGCAATGGGGATGGATGGGTATTTATAGATTTCGGTTCACCGTTAGGATCGTTTCTTGGATAACGTGCCTTGATCTCGCCCGTACACTTGTCGGAATGTTGTGGTAGCTCATTTTGCCCCCACCACAAGAGTTTGACATGTGGCATTGGCCTTTGGGGTGTTTGAAGGGCTGCTAACAGGCTGTTAATACATTGAATCTGGTCTGGGAGCCTGACGCGGGCCGCGTAAGGATACACCTTGGGATTACGCGGGCCGCCTGGCCTGTCTGATCAGTAACCAACTTTCAGAAATGACAGTTTTGGTCCCTGTTGTGTTTTAAGGCCATTCCCGACACTTCTAAGGCCCGTAAAGCCAACTTTAAGGCCCTAAAATGATGCCTAAACATTGTGGACATGAAAAATGCTCAAAAATATGTCGGATGTCAGTTCGTTTGGTCGTACGATCGCGATGTTCGCTTAATTACGACGGAATGCGCACAAGCGCGAAAAACGATCCAAATGACGCGACGAATGGATTTTTCTTATGCCAAACACTAAAATAAAATATTTTAGTGCTTACATAAATTTTTGGATGTCCGGAGGCATTCAGAACGTATGTTATGCGTGAAAATGCAAACTTGTGCACTTTTTGACGCTTTTAGTCCCTGAATAACCCAAAAGTTTATTTTAGCACACCGAACCCCTCAAAGCCTATTTCTAAGCTATATAAAGGATATTTAAGGTGTGTTTAACTTATGGTAATGTTCCGGAATGTTCGTTATAGTTCAAATTGGCATACTTTCGCAGTTTGTCAAGTTTAGTCCCTGTAAGCGAATTAACTTGTTTTTGCCATACCAAAGCCTTCAAAACTTATTTCTAAGTTATGTAAAGGTTATTTAAGGTATGTTAAGTATATGTTGATGTTCCGGAGTATTTGTCGCATTAAACTGATTATGTTTACGCACCAGTTTGCGTATAACTCTCCAGAAAGCGATATAGAGTTTGAAATTGAATAAAAGTCAAAACATGAAAAATGTAAAACATAACCAAACAAACATTTGGATCAAATAACTTTGTTTTATTGATAACTGAATTGTTTACAATGATTTCAGACACAGATGTTACATTCAGAGGCATTCTACTCAATATGAAAGGCGAAAACAGACATATCGAGTTTGATTCAGCTAGCAAATCACTTTAAATGTCTATCTGATTGATTTGACAAAGTTTTACAGCGAAATGACACTTCAGCAGCACTTAGGTTTCAGAATCACACATACAAATCTCCTCTCAAACGAAATCAGGAAACAGCAATTTATAAGCAATCTAATTTCGCTTGAATAGACTCAAACGAAATTAGGTTTCACACGGAATTACGATTTCGTACGGAATTAACCATGTGATTTCGTTTGAAATGGCTATTGCCAATTTCAAGAGAAATTAACCTTATAATCTATTTTCTCGTTTTTCGTGCCCTGATCTATACAATCTAGTACAAGACTCGATACAAGACGAAGTCGACAGACGCATGCACCAACAATTTCACTTCCAGAACAGGTTTGAGAGTTCGGAATTGAACAATGATTGAAAACGTACTAATGTCACAAATAATTAAACAAATATTAAAATTAAAACACAATATTTTATTAAATACAAAGTTGTTCAGAACAGTACAAGGATTAAAAATACACAGATGTCACAGTCTCCCCTACTTTTGGAAATTTCATCCCGAAATTTAATTAGAGGAAACTTGTGGGAAAAGGTGTGGATATTTCGCCTTCATTTGATCCTCTCGTTCCCAAGTAAACTCTGGGCCACGTTTGGATTCCCAGCGAACTTTGACTATCCGTATGCGCTTGCGCTTGAGTTTCTTGACTTGGTGGTCCAATATTTCCACAGGTTTCTCGACGAAGTGCATCGTGTTATCGACACGAATTTCATCAAGGGGGATGTGGAGGTTTTCATTAGCCAAACACTTTTTAAGATTGGACACGTGGAAAGTTGGATGAACATTTCCAAGTTCAGGAGGCAGCTTAAGTCTGTAGGCTACTTTTCCGATTCTTTCAACGATCTTGAATGGTCCAACATATCGTGGTGCAAGTTTTCCTTTATTCCCAAATCTGATTACACCTTTCCAAGGAGATACCTTGAGTAGGACTAGATCACCGACTTGGAATTCCAAAGGCTTGCGTCGTCTATCCGCGTAACTCTTTTGGCGGCTTCTAGCTGTTAAGAGGTTGTCGCGAATTTTCTTGACTTGGTCTGTAGTCTCTAGAATGAGTTCAGGTCCAGTGACCTGAGCTTCACCAATCTCATTCCAGCAGACCGGCGAACGACATTTTCGATCGTATAAAGCTTCGAAATGAGCCATGTTGGTGCTAGAGTGTTAACTATTATTGTAGGAGAATTCGATCAATGGAAGATGCGAATCCCAACTACCACCAAAATCGATCACACAAGCTCTAAGCATATCCTCCAATGTCTGGATTGTTCTTTCAGATTGTCCATCCGTTTGAGGATGATAAGCAGTGCTCAAATTGAGTTGGGTTCCCATAGCATATTACATGGTTCTCCAAAAGTGATATTAGAATCGAGCATCTCGGTCTGATATGATGTTTAAAGGAACACCATGTCGGGATACAATCTCATCTACATAGATCTTGGCAAGCTTTTCAGCAGAGAGATCCTCACGGATTGGCAAGAAGTGAGCAGATTTTGTCAAACGATCAACTACTACCCAAATGGCATCATGACCTCTATTAGTGCGTGGTAGTTTGGTATTGAGATCCATGGCAATGTTTTCCCATTTCCAAACCGGTATCTCTGGTTGTTCCAATAATCCAGAGGGATGTTGATGTTCTGCCTTAACCTTCAGACAAGTAAGGCATTTTGATACGTATAAGGCAATGTCTTTCTTCATTCCCGACCACCAATACTGGGTTCGAAGATCCTTATACATTTTGGCTGCACCAGGATGAATTGAATAACGAGACCTATGAGCTTCGTCCATCAACAAGGTGCGGAGATTGTCTTGAATTGGAACCCACAAACGGTCCATGAAATAGAATATCCCAAAGTCTCTCAATTCAAGCTCAGGTTTAATGTGACACGGTAATTTTTTACCCATCAAGCCTTGTGTAACACAAGTATGTTGAGCTTGAAAGATGCGGGTTTGAATATCAGATCGAACTCAAACACAATGAAGCTTGACTCTTTCTTTTCGACTTAACGCATTAGCTACGACATTCCCCTTTCCAGGATGGTAGCGAATCTCGTAGTCGTAGTCGTTTAGAAGTTCTACCCAACGTCGTTGCCTCATGTTTAGTTCTTTCTGATTGAAGATGTGTTGGAGACTTTTGTGGTCTGTGAAAACCACACATTTGGTTCCGTAAAGGTAGTGTCTCCAAATCTTGAGAGCAAAAACCACAGCGCCTAACTCAAGATCATGAGTCGTGTAGTTTTACTCATGGATTTTCAATTGTCTTGACGCGTAGGCTATGACTTTTTTCCTTTGCATGAGAACACAACCAAGACCTAGATTCGATGCGTCACAATATACGACAAAGTCGTCGTTTCCCTCAAGTAAAGACAACACAGGAGCGTCGCAGAGTTTATGTTTCAAGGTCTGAAAAGCTTCTTCTTGTTTGGGTCCCCACTCAAAAGGTTCATTCTTTTGAGTTAAGGCTGTGAGAGGAACCGCAATCTTGGAGAAGTTTGCAATAAAGCGGCGGTAATAACCCGCGAGACCCAGAAATGAACGAACCTCGGTAGGAGTAGTTGGTGTATTCCAATCCTTAATCGCACTGATTTTGGCGGGATCTACATGTATACCTTGTTTGTTAACAATATGTGCCAAAAATTGAACTTCCCTAAGCCAAAATTCACACTTGGAGAATTTAGCGAAAAGTTGTTCCTTCTTTAGGAGTTCCATTGTTAGACGGAGATGTTGTTCGTGGTCAGCTCGTGTCTTGGAATAAATCAAGATGTCATCAATGAAGACGATGATGAACTTATCTAAATAAGGCTTACAAACCCTATTCATTAAGTCCATGAAGACGGCAGGAGCATTCATTAAACCAAAAGGCATAACAGTAAACTCAAAGTGGCCATATCGTGTGCGGAAAGCAGTCTTGGGAATATCTTCTTCGGATACGCGAAGCTGATGATACCCAGAACGTAGATCAATCTTCGAAAAGCAGGTAGCACCCTGAAGCTGATCAAAGAGATCATCAATGCGAGGTAGGGGATATCGATTTTTGATGGTGAGTTTGTTAAGCTCACGGTAATCGATACACATTCGGAAAGATCCATCCTTCTTCTTTACAAATAGGACAGGCGCGCCCCAAGGGGAAAAGCTTGGACGAATAAATCCTTTGTCTGATAACTCCTGTAGCTGCTTCGATAACTCTTGCATCTCAGACGGCGCAAGACGGTATGGAGATTTAGCAATCGGGTTAGCACCAGGTACAAGGTCAATACGGAACTCGATTTGACGCGCTGGGGGTAAACCATGTAAGTCTTCGGGAAAAACCTCAGGATAATCCCGAACGACAGGGATGTCTTGAACAGTTTTACCCTTGTCTTTCTCCTCTACGACACATGCCAAGAAATCCACATAATTCTTTCGTAGATATCTCTGGGCTTGGGTGCTTGTCATCAGTTTAAGGCTACTAGCGGGTTTATCTCCACGAACTTCTAAGACTTCACCAGACGAAAGAGGCACATGAACAATCTTGTCAAAACAAACCACCTCTGCACGGTATTGGGTCAACCAATCCATCCCTACTATAATGTCAAAACTCCCAAGTTGCATTGGCGTGAGATCAATGGGAAAAAGATGATTGTTGAGGTTCAACTGGCAATTTCGAATGACGGAATCGAGTACAAAGGATTCACCACTGGCTAACTCTAATGTCAAGGGTTTTCCTAGTTTTGTTCTAGGCTTTGCAAGCAAAGGTTCAAAAGCTAGGGATAAAAAACTCTTGTCGGCACCCGAATCAAAAAGAATAGAAGCAAGTTGGTTGTTAACATAGAACATACCATTCACCACCTCATTGTCGGCACGCGCTTCATTGGCATTGATGTTGTTTGCTCTTCCACGAGCCGGGTTCGCATTAGCCAACTTCGGGCACTTGTTCCTGTAGTGAGTCAAATCTCCACAATTGTAGCAGTCCCAGGCGGAAAAGGAGGTCGTGCAGGATTTGCTGGCTGTTTGGCAGGGTTTTGTGCCGCTTGATTCGGAGCAGCAGGAGAGCGACATTTGTTAGCCAAATGGCCATATCTTCCACAGTTGTTGCAAAGACGACACTGAAGATGTGGTTGATGATGACAATTGCACTTGTTACAAAGAGGTGCAGTACCAACATATTGTTTCTTGGCAGGTGGTTGTGCTGGCTGGGTAGGAGCAGCTTGATTGGTCTGTGCAACAACGGCAAAGTTCTTGGAAACCTGACGCTTCCTAGATTTCTTCAAGGTTTCAGCTTTCTTTCCCTTCTTCTTCTCTGTCTTGTCAGATGGTTTCTTGTCACTCTTGCGGTGGAGTTTACCCTTCTTGACTTGAGACTTAGTCAAGGTCGCAGCTAGCTCAATGGCTTGTCTCACCGTGGTAGGGTTGCTGCCGGTGACAATATCCTGAACGGGATCAGGAAGACCATCTATGTACTTCTCAATCGCCTTGTCCAAAGGCATGACCATGGTGGGATACAGTAGGCTTAGTTCTTCGTATCGGTCTGTGTAGGCACGGCGCTCTCCACTATCTTGCTTAAGATCGTGGAATTCGTTTTCCAATGCCCTCAGTTCATGACGAGGACAAAACTCCTTCATCATTAGTGCGCGAAGCTCTTCCCATGTTTGATCCATTACCACGTTGGCACCTCTGTCCCTCATCACACCATTCCACCAAGTAAGCGCCCTTTTCTGACACACACTTGACGCAAACTCAACCTTTCGCTCATTCGGGCATTGAATGTGACGAAACGTACTCTCGAGACTCTCGAACCACTGTAGGAGCCCAGTTGCTCCTTCTGACCCAGAAAACTGAAGCGGTTTAGCCGAATTGAAAGTCTTAAAGTTGCACGGAATAGGTGCGTTGTTATTGCTGTTTGCTTGGTTTAACTGAGTTACTAGGTTCGGGAGTACAGCAGCAATTTGCTGAGCGATCAAGGCTGCCATTGCAGCGTCTTGAGTTTGATCATGTCGAGGAGGCATCTAAAAGAAAAGGAACACAAGGAAGTGTGTGAGATTGACATAAGACAATCAAAAGGAGTATTGAAAACATCGACAACACAAAGGAAGGTGGTCATTTGTTCGTTACTTAAAACAATCAAACGACACACAGTGACTAATCAAAGTAAATGGGTCTATATAATGCATAATGAAGACATGCTTTAGCCTATAAGTGGACACTCACCCCAAGAGTTCCCAGGTAAGAGTGACTGGTCCGATTATGTGGATTTGTACGAACACGCTAGCCTTAGACAGAAAACTCAGGGTACAGGCACCCACCCTTCCGGATTGCACGGGTTCACATTTTTAAGACACAAACTTTGACGAGATTTGAAAACTTTCAAGGCATAAAGCCTAAAAACAAATCATCTAAGGATAGAAGATTGATTTTTCAAATGGAATTGAGATTTGTGTACTTGTTTTGGTAATCACCTAAGGATAGGTGATAGTATTGTTTTAAGATCTAAACACAAGGTAACTTGTGTTGGGGTCCTAGAAAGGTTATAGTCTAGGTCAAAATTTTACTAATAACCTAATTCCCTATAACCATGAGCTCTGATACCAACTTTTCTGTCACACCCCGACCGTGTAAAACAACAAACCGCGGCGGAAACGTCGGGGAGTCGTGTGGCAGAATTATCGTTTCAAAACACATGATAATTAAAGTTGAGTTTTACAAGCTTAAATTATTACATTGTCTTAGTTCAAACAAAACACATAACATAAAAGATGATAACTTTCTTGATTTTAGATTTGCTAAGGCCCAAGTCGCCCTAAGTGAAGCTTGCTCACATCAAATATTCGCTCTTGAAACATATGTGAAAGTAAATACGTCAGCATAAAAATGCCAGTGAGTAACATAGGTTTAGTGTTGAAAATTCATGACTTTGAATGTTAAAAGAAATGTTTAATGAAAAATAGTCATGAACCTTATAAAATATTTTCTTTTATAAAATCATATGAAAAATCAAATGATATAAAAGAAATATATATATACTTATTGTGACATAAAATAAATATCGTAATACACATAATCTTGTCAACTATAAACATGTCATCATACACATATTATAAAACACATTACACATTGTAACACATAAAATTTACCCATGAACAACCCATTATAGTGTATGTTGAAAAACACGTATTTTAGCGATTCGGTAACGTTTTTGGGCGCCGGAAGTCACGTATGACTAACCAAACACCAAGTAAACTTAATATAAGTTAAAATACTTATTTTTATATCAAAAATATCAGTTTACTTACTTATCTAAAACAGTTTTATAAAAATCCTCCGAAAAGGCGATTTTTAACCGTTTTACCGCATAGTTTTGCATCAAACGTTACCCTAACCATCCCAAATCGTAATGACTTGATATTTTAACATAACCCATGTTATTTACTGAATAAAATACTGGTTATACTCATGATAGTGCAGGTCTCACATAAAGCACATAAATCATGCAAATTTCACATATTTTACCACTTTCTAAGCTATATGTACAACATGCAAAGCTATCAAACCTATGACAAAGTTTCATGCCATTATAATATACCGAATAATGTTATTTTTAGTGTTTATAATCTGTTCTAAAACATTTTTGTCATACAATCATTTTTTTTATCATTTCTTGAGCTTTAAATCAACATGCATTCTTATGTACAAGTGTCTAAAGCACACTATCATATCATCATCATTTCATATGAATTTAAATGCATCAAACATGTAATTTATTCATGTTTACTTACTGATTTAATTGAACATTTATCATATCATGCACAAATCATCAAACACTTGCATTTTAACTATCATTCAAGAACAAGCAACAACTTAAAAATTCTCAAATATGTCTAATAAATTTTTGGTCATTTACATGTCAAAATACTAACATTATTTCAAATTATAACTCATGATTCAATCACTCCTTTATATCTCTAACATATTTACACATAATCTTGTTCATGCAAGCAAACATCCTAAACAAGTATTTATCAAAAATTAACTCAAACTCAAATCTCATACACACACACACACACACACACACATATATATATATATATACGGTTATATACACACATGTATACTACCATTTTTATTTTGTATCAAGACCCATTTCTTTTTAGATTTCAAGTTTGTGAAAAATTCCAAGATTCAAGAGAAACTACCAATCATCAAGAACAACCAAGAATCTAGTGTATGATTTAAACATAAGCTTTATACCTTCAAGATTCAAGTGAGTTTTTGGTGAGATTTTGATGATATGGAGCTTGAAATCACTTGAAAACACCTTGGAAACTCCTTTGGATCTTCACACCAACTTGAAACTAGCTTGGAATGGAGTTTGATCTTCACGAACAAGGTTGCAAAAATGAAAATGGGAGTGGTGATGGTGTGGAGGGTTATGGGGGAGGAGAGAGAGGAGAAGATTTGTTTTGATTTGTGTTGTGATCTTGAAAGATTATGGAGGATATTTATAAGATATGGAAGATGTGCAAGAGATTGCATGCATCAACAAGTGGCAAGGTGATAAGAGAAGTGGCCAATTTCAATTTTATGTATATGACAACACACACCTATATATGCATACATACATATATTTATTATGTGTAGGTGAAAAACAGGTATTAAACTGGATACCGGGTATTTTATCTAGCGTTTAAATCTCGGTTTTTGGCGTTTTAAATTATTTTTATTATTCTATAAAAATAAACTCGCCAAATTATTACTGAAATAAATATCAGTTGCCGAGACTGGCTGCGTTGTCCGTGTTTCGCAGTATAAGCACTGTGTTGCGCAGTAACACGCAGTACGCGCTTAAACTTGAAAAATAACGTTTTTAAGCGTTTTAATTTATTTTTCAACACGAACATGAAAAAATAAAATTTTAATCATAACAGAATATTTTTGGGATTTAAATATTATCCGGGCGGTCACCAACGTTCGTTTCGCAGTTTTGTCGCAATTAGTTCTTAAATTCGAACAAACATGTTTTTGCCATACCGAACCCTTCGAAACTTATTTCTAAGTTATGTAAAGGGTATTTAGGGTATTTTTTGCTTATGTCACAGTTCCGGAGTGTACGTCGCGTTGAATTGCTTATGTTTACGTAACGGTTTATGATTTCACTTCCAGAACAGGTTTGAGAGTTCGGAATTGAACAATGATTGAAAACGTACTAATGTCATAAATAATTAAACAAATATTAAAATTATAACAACATATTTTATTAAATACAAAGTTGTTCGGAACAGTACAAGGATTAAAAATACACAGATGTCACAGGACGAGGCCTTAGTGACTTAATAACAATGATAGACTATGTTAAACTTGTTTGTAGATTTCAAGACGATGTAAATAGTTAATCTTTAAATAAAACGAAACTTCAAATTTCCATGTGTTATGAAACAATGATTCTGTTACAACACTCCCCGATGATTCCCCCGTGATTTGTTGTTTTACGTGGTCGGGGTGTGACAGTCATGATGTGGGACTCACGGACACAATATTCTATCTATAAATAGCAAGCTCGAGTAGGGTCCACTAATATTTTTGTCAATATTACCCTCAAAATGATAAAATATCACATAAAGCATGTTGAAAGGCGGGTACATGGACTTAATGGGACAATTATACTGATAGTTTTTCTTGTGGTTGGATTATTCAAAAGAAATAATAATAGTAAACTGACAAGTATTATCAATATGATCTTTTACAGGACGTAGAAAAATATTAGGCAAAAAGAAATGGAAGGGATTGAAAAAGTCTAGAATTTTGAATGAGATGTGGGAAATTTTAGATGCATATTAGTACTTTATATACATAAATACGTTTTAAGTATTTATGTTAAAGTCTTGTGGTGTTAAAACATAAATACGCATCAAAATTTAACATGATGGTGTTAATGTATATAATTTTGATGTAATTAAACATATCCAACGTATGATCTTTTAACTTCTTGGTGTTAATGGTACTAATTCGCATCATTTTAACTTGATAGTAACATTAAATTATAATTTAATGTATTGTAATTATATGTATACGTATTTCAACCATCTACCTGATAATTGATGATTTGGATATAGGTATTCCATTGATTGGAGGATCTTTTGGTATCGCACCAGTGGTGGACACTACTACTCTTACGGCTCAACCTTTGGAGCCATTGGTCGTCCCGCCTACTGTCACTATCACACCCCCAAAATACCACTTGCGGAAACCCCCGCGAAGCGTGTGACGTACCAGGATCTAGCCACCAATCACATTGAACTCATAGGTATATTTAAATAAAACTTTCATTCATTAACATTAAGTGTTACAACTTTACAAATAATTCACAGTATACAACGGAAGCATAATTCATTCGTTAAGTGTTTATAACCACATGTAAAAACCATTTGTCTTGTGTTGCGATTCCATGTATCTCGACCCATGACCACTCTAGCCACCCAGACAGCAAGTTCCAATCATTATGCACCTAAAGGCATGCAAGGCATGTAATAACGAGTCAACAACAAATTTGAGCGAGTTCACAGTTGGTTGTCCATTTTAAAGATGTTTCCAAAACCGTAAGTTCTTTCGTTAACCATGTGTTAACCAATCCTTTGTTTCCTAAACCATAACCAGTGGGGGCTACCCCGTGTAACCACAAGACCATTACTATATCGACAACTGACTGAGAAAGTTGTGCCCTACGTCAATGTCTATCATCATTGACTAAGTGCCCAAATCCATTAGTACACGCCCGTCCTCCCGGCATGGTGTAAGGCTTGTCAACCCTAATAGCGCTATTAACTAATTACCCGCTCGCCATTGGCCCGGCGATTAAGTCGATATAAAAATGAGGGACTTCATGATAGAGTTTTGTCTAGTAAGTTATATGTTGTCGTCCTTCCCAATCGAGGATGGAGGTACGTAATCTACCCAAGGAGAATACGTAGGTTAAATGTTGTCGTCCTTCCCAACCGAGGACGGAGGTACATATTCTGTTAGAGGTGAATATGTAGGTTTCGTTTTAGCTTCTTAACCCATTCCCAACCCACCGGGAATCCCATGCCTTATAAAAGTGTGAACTCACCTTGGTTTGCTCGGTATGACTAGTTACTTGTTTTATCGTTGGAAACCCCAAACCCTAATATAGTTCCATTGATAGTCAGTTTCACATACCCATAACTCACATATTCTTTGCACATATTCCACAAGTATAAGCAAGTATAACACATATCAAATAGTTCAGTTTATACTCAAGCAACATGCAAATACAATTAATACCCAACAAGCATTTGGGTTACAAGCACCTTCGTATTACAAGCATATTAGGCCAACAACAATTTGATGATCCATTACAGTGTTCATGATAGTGTGCGGCCCAATTATCCATTAAAACCCCAAGTAAAGTTGTGTGAGCAGCCCACTAGGAAGTGGCCCATACCAATGTGTGTTGACCAGTTTGTGTGGCCCAGACTATATATATTTAGTCAACAGTGTGTAATGTAGCAATTCTAGCATCATTAATCTTAAAATCATCACATTAACACACTATTCATTTGGGTCACATACGACTTCATATTACAATCATACAAGATAAACAACAACCTCACAGCCTATTCCTGCATTTACATAAACATGCGGCCCAATCACAGAATTTGTGTAGCAGTGCGGCCCAGCACCTCCAAGACATGTGCGGCTCCCCAATTTCAATGGCCCAACTAATAAACAATTCCCCATGTCCGACCCAATAACATCTCGTTTATAATATACCCATTAAAATCAGTTATACCTGATTCCGATTTGATTCAGATCCTCATTTAAATCAGATTTATTAAACACAATGGTAACTTAAGATCTTAACACCCTATTACACATCTAATAGCATGTTATAACACTAATTCATTGATTACCCGTTATCCATGTATCATTGATTAATATAACACCAGCATGTTATGATTAATTAGTTTATGGTGTAACAATGTCCCTGTAAGTCCTTATCACATAATTATGCATGTATAATATATCATATAAGCCTCACTGTTGATTTATTTGCATACCACTTGTTTAATAATACATCAGCCAATGTCCAAGGATCATTATGTTCACATATGAATTCAAATACCATGCTCGTTTATAGACTTCATCACACATCAACATGTCACACAAGAATCAGGAACCAATTGCTAAACATATATATAATTTTCCTTAAATAGTTCACCTATAAACAACATCAAACAATTACGAATTTCAACAAATAAGAACTACTAACCAGAAGGTTCGACCGATCAAGATGCTAACACGAAGGGGGGGTCTGCTGCTGAAATCGTGCGATAAGGGGAAACTTAGGGTTCCTTTCTTGTGTGTTACGCAGCATATGGCAAATTGCATGCCCATATATCGCACTTATTAAACTGGTTGGGCTTTAGGCTTTATTAGGTATGCTTTGGACCTAATTAGGTATGATTTGGGCTTCAAAGGTTTGGGCTGCAATAGTTAGGGCAACAAAAAGGGGGTGCGGCCCACATACCTAAGTGTAACTAAGTGTGTAGCAACACATATAGTTATCGTACGTTTAAGTTTAAGATCGATAGAATTATACCAGTATAGTACACATAACGAGAATTAAGATCACAAGATTACACATCACTAACCTTGTAAGTTCGGGATGTCACTTCATCCCAACTTGAAAGAAATTTCATCCTGAAATTTAGCACGAAGTTACTAAGGAAGCTAGTTAGGTTGCATGGTTTCCTGGTTTTCCTGGGGTGTCACATCATCCCCCCGTTGGTTTGGAATTTCGTCCCGAAATTCTGCAGTAGCTTTGGCCTCAGTAGTGGTTTCATTGTTCTCAAACAACTGAGGATATTTGTATTTCATTTGGTCTTCTCGTTCCCAGGTAAGCTCTGGGCCACGACGGGATTTCCAATGAACTTAAACAATAGATATCCTGGTGCGTTTGAGAATCTTGACCTCCCGGTCCAAGATTTTCACCGGTTCTTCTACAAATCGCAACTGATCGTCGATGGTGAGCTCCTTGAAAGGAACTATGAGGATTTCATCTGATAGACACTTCCTCAGATTCGACACATAGAATACGTTGTGAACTCCACTGAGTTTTTCGGGTAGATTCAATCTGTAGGCCCTCTTGTCAATTCTCTCCGTGATTTCAAAAGGTCCAACATATCGCGGGTTGAGTTTGCCGCGTTTACCAAAACGAACTACACCTTTTCCAAGGTGAGACCTTTAAGTAGTGCTCGATCCCCAACCTGGAACTCGAGTGGTTTCCTGCGCTTATCAGCGTAGCTTTTTTAACGGTCACGAGCTACCGCCATCCATTGCCTTATCTGAGCAATCTTCTCTGTTGTGTCTACGACGGGTTCTGGGCCAGTGATTTGGCTGTCGTCAACCTCTGCCCAACAAAGAGGTGATCGGCACTCCCGTCCATACAATGCCTCGAACGGAGGAGCCTGGATACTGGTGTGGTAACTGTTGTTATACGAAAACTCCACTAAAGGTAGATGCCACTCCAAGTCGTTAACAAAGTCGATTACACATACTCGAAGCATGCCTTCAAGATTTTGGATGGTGCATATAGTCTGCCCATCCGTCTGTGGATGATATGTTGTGCTCATGTCTAGACGTGAGCTAAAGGATTTGTGCATCGCTTGCCACAAATCAGATGCAGATCGTGGGCCGCGGTCAGAGATAATGGAGGTTGGTACCCCGTGCCTAGCAACCACTTATTTCAGGTAGATAATTGCAAGTGTAGAAAACTTATCCGTTTCCTTGATGGCTAGAAAGTGTGCTGGTTACGTGAGACAATCAACGATCATCCAGGTGATATTGTTTCCGTTTCGAGGTGTAAGTAGACTAGCGACCAAATCCATCGCAGACTGTTCTCATTTCCATGTGGGTTTTGCTGGTTGCTGATACTTCACTTTGACTTTCCCACAAGTCATTCCATCATTCACATACCTAACTAGGTGGGCCTTCATGCCCGATCACCAGTACAAGGTTTATAAATCCTAATGCCTCTCATCAAAACCCAGACGATTAGAATATCGAGGCCGGTGCTTACTCAACATAAATTTCCTACAGTTACTGTATAATGAGATCCACACTCGTTCCATGAGGTAACGAGTATCGTCCGACCTGTCAAAGGTTGCTTCTCCATGCCCCGCATGGGTTTAACTTGAAAATCCTCTTCCTTCAGTTCTCCAGTTTGAACAGAGCGAGTCCGATCAGGTAAGTTAAAGTCGATAGCGAGCTACCAGGCTCGTGCACGTTCAAGTTGCATAGTCGAAATCATCCAAAAGTTCCATCCAGCGATGCCAGTAATTGATTTAGCTATTTTGAAACCTGGGTACACGGGAGGCCTTTGTGATCGGTCTAAACAACGCATCTACTAGCGTCCAAGTGATGCATCCATCTAAAATCCCAAGGCCACGGTTTTCACCGCCAGTTGTGTGTCGTGTAGTTTCTCTTTGTAACTCCATCACGTAAGTCATCACTATCTCGTGTTGGTCAACAGGGCGTTACTACATGGTCGAAGCGAACGGTTCTTGACTGTCTCCTTGCTGAGTTCACGATAATCAGTACACATACGAAAAGGCTTATCTTCATGGGTATAGCGAGGGCTCATTAAGGCAAAAACTCCTGTCCGACAGTTCCTGAAGTTGATTAGGCAGTTCCTGCAACCTTCCTGGTGTAAGACAATAAGGAATACTAGTAACAAGAGCTGCTTCTAACATGATACCGGTCTGATATTCCATCTGATGATGTGGAGGTAAACCTGATAGTTCCTCTGGTAGCACTTAGGGAGAAATCATGAACAATTGGTGGATCCTCGATCCTCTTTTCCTTAGCCTTGACATCAGTAACGAGTGCTATCATGGTGGGGTAATCCTTCCGTGGACACTTCTGGCCTTCACTGTTGAATTGATGCTAACCTCTGCACCACTCGGATACTTTATGACAGACGACAACTTTCCCTTCACAGGGTATAACTGCGCGATGTCTGGTTAACCAACCCATACTGACTACTGCATTAACACCATCGTGGGTAGTAGAAGGAAGATCAACATCGAAATCGTGTCCCACACAGTTGATTTTGCATCTCTACAAACATATGATGCTTCAATTCACTTGCCATCAACCTTTCGAGAAGCATCAGGGTTACACAAGACAGAGACGAAGCGATTAGCTACCCTTACAGGCTTCCAAGTTGCCACCATCCTGGCGTCGCCCACGTCAACCCTAAATGTCCTTCCATGAGCATCATTTCCAGTGTTGCTGTTTTCATTACAAGGATTTCAAGTATTGTCATTGCTTCTGTCCCGATTGATTCGTAAGAGTTGACTCCCATGAGTCGCTGACAGGGGTTAGGGATTCGATTGAAGCCAATTCGCTGGTGCTCGTTGCCGGTAATCAGGGTCGTCAAAGTTCTGGGGTCGGTAAAGTATTATGCTCAACCTCCTGTCCATCGATGTTGCAAGTTGTTTGAGTAATACACCGTATGTTGCGGGAGTGTTGCAGAAGTGATCACACTTCGGGTTCTAAGACGTCAACATAGGTGTTCCAGCAAACGAAGAGGAGTGAGAAAGGTATCGATCAATCATTCGACGCTGCGACATCCAACTCAGGGACGTTCGTATAAGCACCTAACATTCTACACGATTCGCTAAATGTTCAGATGGGTGTTCAGGTAATACTCGATAGCATTGTGATTCGAAAGGGTCCAGAGAGAAATGAAACGTTCACGTTCGTGTAGGGGGACAATCACTGCTATGACCCTTATAGGTTTGTTATGTTTCAGATCGATCAAATAACGGGACGGAACCCCTTTTTCACCAGTCTGCTGGAATGAGATCGGCGAGGCTCAACTTACTGGACCTGCCCTCATTTTAGAGACAACAGATAAGGTCAAGAAAGTTCGCGATAACCTTCAGGCAGCTCAGAGCCGTCAGAAGATTTACGCGGACCCAACACGCAAAGCCTTGGAATTTCAAGTCGGTGATCGAGTATTACTTAAGGTCTCACCTTGGAAAGGTGTGATCAGATTTGGAAAGAAAGGAAAACTTGCACCTAGATACGTTGGACCATTCAAGATCGTCGAAAGAATCGGGAAGGTAGCCTACAGACTTGAGTTACCTCCTGAACTTGGAAATGTTCATCCAACTTTTCACGTGTCCAATCTCAAGAGGTGTTCAGCTGATGAGAACCTCTCCATACCGCTTGACGAAATTCGTGTTGGCAAAACACTGAAATTTGTTGAGAAACCAGTGGAAATCATGGAACGTGAAGTCAAGTGGCTTAAACGCAAGCGCATTCCTTTGGTCAAAGTTCGCTGGGAAGCTAAACGTGGACCCGAGTTTACTTGGGAACGCGAAGATCAAATGAAGGCGAAATATCCACATCTTTTCCCACGAGTTTCCTCTAAATAAATTTCGGGACGAAATTTCCACAAGTAGGGGAGACTGTAACACCTGTGTTTGTAATCCTTGTGAACAGTTCTGTTATCAATAAAACAATGTTATTTGATCACAATGTTTGTTTTGTTATGTTTTACATTTTTCATGTTTTGACTTTTCTTCAATTCCAAACTCTACATCACTTTCTGGAGAGTTATACGCAAACTAGTGCGTAAACGTACTCAGTTTAATGCGAGAAATACTCCGAAACATCAACATATACTCAACATACCTTAAATAACCTTTACATAACTTAGAAATAAGTTTTGAAGGCTTTGGTATGGCAAAAACAAGTTAATTCGCTTACAGGGACTAAACTTGACAAACTGCGAAAGTATGACGATTCGTACTGGAACAGACATTCCGGAACATAACCATAAGTTAAACACACCTTAAATATCCTTTACATAGCTTAGAAATAGGCTTTGAGGGGTTCGGTGTGCTAAAATAAACTTTTGGGTCATTCAGGGACTAAAAGTGTCAAAAAAGTGCACAAGTTTGCATTTTCGCGCATAACTTACGTTCTGAATACATCTGGACATCCAAAAAATTTATGTAAGCATGACTATATTATATTTTAGTGTTCGCCATAAGAAAAATCCATTCGTCGCGTCATTTAGATCATTTCTCGCGCTTATGCGCATACCGTCGTAATTAACCGAACATCGCGATCGTACGGACAAACGAACCGACATCCGGCATATTTTTGAGCATGTTTCATGTTCCCTATACTTTAACATCCTTGTGAAGCTTAAAAATGGGCTTGACGGGTGTTAGAAGTGCCAAAACACGACGATACGCGCACAGGAACAAAAACTGCAAAACTGCAAAAAAATATACAAAAAAAATAAAAAATAAAAAATAAAAAATGCATAAACTCGTTTTTAGCAGCCCTTACACTCTCCCAAAGGTCAAGTGCCACATGTTAATCACTTGTGGTGGCCAAAATTAGTTACCACAACATTTTGACAAGTGTACGCACTAGATTAAATCACGTTATTCAAGAAACGATCTTAACGGTTACCCGAAATCTATAAATACCCCACCCCCCATGCTTCAAAATCACAAGAACTTTGATTTGAGAAACTCTAAGTTGAAACTATTGTTTCATACCTGAGATTTTTGAATCGAAGTTAGCATTCGGGGACCCTTCGTAAGTATTCTTTCGTTCTTTTCCTTATTTTATTGCTTTTCGAGTCAGAAAGTCAAACTTTGTTTGACTTTCAGCGTTGACCAGTAATGGTCAATGCGAAGTTCGTTTGAACTTCGCAACGTGATTGTAATCACGATGGTTATAGTCCCTTGGGACTATGCCTACTGATTACCACGTTGTCTAGGGTCGTAGGGTAAGCGATCTAATAAATCGCTTATACCTCGAACCCGACCCATTTGGTCGATCATTATGATCCGACCAAATACATTAGGTGACCATAGTAGGTAGGGAATAACCTTCCGAGGTTATACCCTATGGTCACATCGTTTAAGTAGTTGTATGATAGGTAGTTTATATGCCTTAGGTAAATTACCAGAATACCCTTTTCATGTATAATTGGTAATTAAGCATATGTAACCTAAACCTTTGTCACATAACTAATTATGTAACATGTTAAAGCATATATTACTTGTCATAGGACTAGTTAGGCGGTCCGAACGCGTTTCACGCGAACGACGCGTTAAAGTAGCATAAGCTACCTAAACGGGTCGTAATGGGTCATAAACATTTATGTTAGGTTTCATTTAGTATGTAGGCTTTGTTAAACCAAATGACACGAGTCTCTACACTCGTTTGGTTTACGAACCCTCATGCTACCCGATCTTCCGATTTAGGTCCGGTTTATTAACATAGTTACCTATATTAGGTGCCGTTTGATTCCGAGATCTCTAGCATTACTTGGTGTTTATCTTAAGACATCTGAGCAATATCAAGTGAGTACATAGACCCCTCTTTTACTGTTTTCCAAACTGTTTTGGGGTGGAACACATGTGCCTACTTGTTACTTTCATGCTTTCCTGTTTTCACATCATATACCTGCTATGTTCGTTAGTACACTATAGTACATGATTTCATTACATTTCATGCTAGGTGTGCCCATTGTGTGCATTACTTAGTACATCGTTTTACATTACATTTTATGCTAGGTGTGCCCATTGTGTGCATTACTTAGTACATCGTTTTACATGACATTTCACGCTATGTATGTTCATTTGATTACATACTTAGTGCATTGTTTTCACATGCTTACATTTTGGTATGACATTTGGTTTGTTTACATGGGACAATACATTCATTAACAATGATCACGCCGTTCGTTAGTAGGTAGTGGTACCATAGGAATTGACAACTCCCGTTCCGGACATCCCAGGGAAAGGGGACAGAAAGGAATGACCGAATTCGATGATATAAGACAGATAGACCTTTAATTTGTTTAAGGGTTTATCACCACAGTCACAAGGCTTGGATGTATGCATTTTCACAATACCACATAAATGTTCATATTCAGTATTAGCATGCATTTTCCACAAGACATAATATTGATTTAAACCATGTTTTACTTCAATACTTTGTTTTCGTGCATATGGTTTAGTTGAGACATTTCACTTGCCATACATGACATTTTGACATAGACATTTTACACAAATACATTTGACAAAGACATTTGACATGGATATTTGACATAGACATTTTGACATGATTTACCTTTGACACATAAACATGATTGACATTTGTTTTACACTACATGATTTATATCTTGACATAAACACTTTGACATATTATCCAATACATTTGATAATTGGTTTAGACATAGACATCTTACATTGTTTGGTTTGGTTTGATTAAGTGATTAAGTAACGATGCGTGTGTAATATGATACAAGCATGGTGGATACGCCGCTGGTACTTCCTATATATAAGTGTTTGTATGGTATTACATGTCGTAACGTTATTTGAATCATTTCAATATTGAGACATAGAACATTTTATACAAATAACATACTTTTCACAAGACATTGTTAACAAACATCTTACTTCATACAAACTCATTTTTACATGGTAAATCATTTAACCTTACATTTACTTATACATATCATCTGATCTTATCGTTTTCAAATGATTTACAAGACAAAGCAAATTATAAGGTTCATGACTAAACATTTTTCCTAAACATAAGTCATGAATCCTATTTTCACAAAACCTATGTATCTCACAGGCATTTTTATGCTGACGTACCTATTTTCACATGTGTTTTCAGGAGCTTTTCCATAGGATGTTGATCATGATACTAGGGCGGACCTGTGCCTTAGAGACTTTAAAAGAAGATAGACTATGTTTAATTATGTTATAAACTCTGTATTTCTGTTTAAAACAATGAAACTCTTGTGTTGATAAATAAAAATACAACTTTGTATGCCATGGTTATGAAACAATTAATTCTGTTACAACACTCCCCGACGTTTTCCGCCACGTCTTGTATGTTATACGTGGTCGGGGTGTGACAGAAGAGTTGGTATCAGAGCCAATGGTTATAGGGAATTAGGTTATTAGTAATGCTTTGACCTAGACTATAACTTTTCTAGGACCCTAACATAAGTTATCTTGTGTTTAGATCTTAAAACATGCACATCACCTATCCTTAGGTGATTATCAAAACAAGAACCAAATTTTTCCGAAACGATTTTTGAAAAACAATCATTTGTTTTTGGATAATTTATTACAAGGTTTTGAACCCTCTTTTGTAAGGTTTTGAACCCTTTCGGTTTAACTAAAATTCTTGGCCCTGTGCCTTCAAATTTTTAAAATCCCGTCAAGGTTTTGAGTTTTAAATAATGTGAACACGTGCAAACTGGAAGGGTGAATGCCTGTATTCTGGGTTTTCTGTCTAGGCAAGCACTTCGTATACATCTCATCAGACGCGAGACCAGTTGTGCTTACCTGGGAATTCTTGGGATGAGTGTTCACTTATAGGCGAGCATGTCTTCATTATACATTATTTTTGACCCATTTACTTTGATTCATCACTGTGATTCGTTTGTTTGCTTGGTAATGCGGACGAATGATCACCATCTTTGCTTTTGTTGATTTTGTTTCATCTCATTCTCTTCATCCAAACATCTCACTCGTTTCCTTTCATGTTTTTCCTCTTTTAGAATGCCTCCTCGACGCGAGAACCAGATAGCAACTGCCGAACTGGCAGAAATTATTGCGCAGCAGATGGCTGCTCAGTTCCCAAACCTCTTTGCTCAATGGAACCAAGCCAACAACAACAACAATGTTCCATGCAAATACAAGGATTTTAACTCGGCTAAACCACTCAAGTTTAGTGGTTCTGAAGGAGCAACTGGGCTTCTTCAGTGGTTTGAGAGCATTGAGAATACTTTTCGCCACGTGCAGTGCCCGGATAATCGCAAGGTCGAGTTTTCTTCGAGCGTGTTTCAGAAGAGGGCTCTTACATGGTGGAATGGGGTAATGAGAGACCGAGGTGCAGAAGTTGCTCTCGCACAGACATGGGCTGAACTTAGAGCCCTTATGATGAGGGAATTCTGTCCTCGCCATGAACAGCGGGCGTTGGAAAAGGAGTTTGATGTTTTGAAGCAAGATAGTGGTGAGCACAGGGCTTATACTGATCGGTTTGAAGAGTTGAGTTTGCTTTGCCCGACAATGGTTACCCCACTTGACAAGGCTATCGAAAGATACATCGACGGCCTACCTGACTCGGTACAAGACATTCTTACTGGTAGTGAACCTGCCACACTCCGTCAGGCGATCGAGTTATCAGCGACATTGACTGAGTCGCAGATTAGAAAGGGAAAGTTACACAGGAAGGGTGACAAGGGCAAGAAACAGTTGGCTGAGAAGGAAGATAGCAAGAAAGGTCAAAACGGGAATGGAAAGGTTTCTGGTTCATCGAAGAGGGCAAAGAAGCGTAAGGCTTCCCAAAACTATGCTGTCACTGCCCAAGCTAACCAGGCAGCTCCCAACCAACCCGCACAGCCTCCAGTGAAGAAACCCTATTCAGGGAATGCACCTTTGTGCAATAGATGCAACAGTCACCACCAGCCGCAACTTCCATGCCGTTTCTGTACTAACTGTGGGAAGTCAGGCCATCTTACCAATTTTTGTCGGTCTGCTCAGAATCCTGCGGTTCAGAACCCGGCTCAACAAGTTGCTCAGCCTCTTGCTCAGCAACAGAGTCAAGCTGCACGTCCACAATACCCACCTGGTGCTTGTTATAACTGTGGGGATCTGACCCACTACAGAAACCGATGCCCAAGGCTAGCAAACCAGAACCAGAATCAGAATCAGGCTCCGGCTCGAGGCCGAGTTTTTAACATGAATGCCCAAGAGGCGCAGGCAGACGATAATGTGGTGAACGGTACGTTCTTTATTAATAATCAGCCTGCATCTGTTCTCTTTGATTCGGGTGCCGACAAGAGTTTTGTGTCTTTGTCTTTTGAGCCGATGCTTCGCGTGTCTAGAACAAAACTAAGTAAATCTTTGACAGTAGAGGTTGCTAGTGGTGAACCCATTATTCTTGATTCTGTTCTTCACAACTGCCAGTTGAACCTTAACGATCATCTTTTTCCAATCGATCTTACGCCTATGCAACTTGGAAGCTTCGACGTTATTGTTGGAATGGATTGGTTATCCAAGCATCGCGCAAAGATAGTTTGTTCTGAGAAGATTGTTCGTGTGCCGCTTTCGTCAGGCGAGATCCTGCAGGTTCAAGGTGAGAAGCCTACCGTTGGTCTCAAACTCATGTCTTGTTTTAAAGCTCGGAAATATCTGCGGAAGAACTATGTGGCTTTCTTAGCACATGTTACAGAAGATAAAGGCAAGGGTAAGTCTATTTCAGATATTCCTGTCGTTCGGGATTATTCTGAAGTATTCCCTGAAGATTTACCTGGTCTACCTCCAGCACGCCAAGTCGAGTTCCGTATTGATCTCGTACCTGGTGCCAACCCCATTGCTAGAGCTCCATATCGTCTTGCACCATCTGAGATGCAAGAGTTGTCTAAACAGCTTCAGGAGCTCTCTGACAAAGGTTTTATACGTCCTAGTTTTTCACCTTGGGGTGCTCCTGTTCTCTTTGTCAAGAAGAAGGATGGATCCTTTAGGATGTGTATCGATTATCGTGAGCTTAACAAGCTTACCATCAAGAATCGATATCCCCTACCGCGCATAGACGACCTCTTTGATCAGTTACAAGGTGCTTCTTATTTTTCAAAGATTGATCTGCGATCTGGATATCATCAGCTTCGGGTGCATGAAGAAGATATTCCGAAGACAGCGTTCCGTACTCGTTATGGACATTATGAGTTCACAGTCATGCCATTCGGTTTGACTAATGCTCCGGCTGTTTTCATGGACTTAATGAATAGGGTCTGCAAACCTTATTTGGATCAGTTCGTCATTGTTTTTATTGATGACATCTTGATATACTCTAAGACGCGAGCTGATCACGAGCAACATCTTCGTCTTACCCTAGAACTCCTAAAGAAAGAGCAACTTTTCGCCAAATTCTCCAAGTGCGAATTTTGGCTTAAAGAAGTTCAATTTTTGGGGCATGTTATCAACGAACGGGGTATTCATGTAGATCCTTCCAAGATCAGTGCGATTAAGGATTGGGATACACCCTCTACTCCTACTGAAGTTCGTTCTTTTCTTGGTCTAGCGGGTTATTATCGCCGCTTCATAGAAAACTTCTCGAAGATTGCAGTTCCTCTAACTGCTCTAACTCAGAAGAAAATGCCCTTTTATTGGGGATACAAACAAGAGGAAGCTTTTCAACACTTGAAGCAGAAGCTTTGCGATGCGCCTGTTCTATCATTGCCTGAAGGTGATGATGATTTTGTCGTGTATTGTGATGCATCGAAATTGGGTCTTGGTTGTGTTCTGATGCAAAGGAACAAAGTCATAGCCTATGCATCGAGGCAGTTGAAGATTCATGAGAAGAACTACACCACTCATGATCTTGAGTTGGGTGCAGTTGTTTTCGCTCTAAAGATCTGGAGACACTATTTGTACGGTACAAAGTGTGTGGTTTTCACTGACCACAAAAGTCTTCAGCATATCTTCAATCAGAAAGAACTCAACATGAGGCAACGACGTTGGGTTGAGCTTTTAAACGACTATGACTGCGAAATTCGCTACCATCCCGGTAAGGCGAATGTCGTAGCTGATGCATTGAGTCGTAAGGAACGTACTAAGCTTCATTGTGTACGTGTTCAATCTGTTATTCAAGCTCGATCCGATATTCAAGCACGCATTTCTCAAGCTCAACAATCTTGTGTTTCACAAGGTTTGATGGATAAGGAATTTCCTTACCACATAACACCTGCTTTGGAACTGAAGGACAATGGATCATATTACTTCATGGACCGTTTGTGGGTCCCAAGCCAGGATGACCTTCATACTTTGCTTATGGATGAAGCCCATAAGTCTCGTTATTCTATTCATCCGGGCTCAGATAAGATGTATAAGGATCTTCGTATTCAGTATTGGTGGCCTGGTATGAAGAAAGACATTGCCTTATACGTATCAAAATGCCTTACTTGTCTTAAGGTTAAGGCTGAACATCAGCGTCCTTCTGGTTTATTGGTACAACCAGAGATCCCAGTTTGGAAATGGGAAAACATTACTATGGATCTTGTTACCAAACTTCCATGCACTAAGAAAGGTCATGATGCCATCTGGGTAGTCGTTGATCGTCTTACAAAGTCAGCACATTTCTTGCCAATCCGTGAGGATTTTCCTGCTGACAGACTTGCTCAAATCTATGTGGATGAAATAGTAGCACGACATGGTGTTCCTTTGAACATCATTTCTGACAGGGATGCTCGTTTCACTTCTCATTTTTGGAGAACCATGCAATCTGCTATGGGGACCCAACTTAATCTGAGCACAGCTTATCATCCACAAACAGATGGTCAATCTGAGAGAACAATCCAGACACTGGAGGATATGCTTAGAGCTTGTGTGATCGATTTTGGTGGTAGTTGGGATTCACATCTTAAATTGATTGAATTCTCCTACAACAACAGTTATCACACCAGCATCAAAATGGCTCCTTTCGAGGCTCTCTATGGTCGAAAATGTCGTTCACCAGTCTGCTGGAATGAGATCGGCGAGGCTCAACTTACTGGACCTGCCCTCATTTTAGAGACAACAGATAAGGTCAAGAAAGTTCGCGATAACCTTCAGGCAGCTCAGAGCCGTCAGAAGATTTACGCGGACCCAACACGCAAAGCCTTGGAATTTCAAGTCGGTGATCGAGTATTACTTAAGGTCTCACCTTGGAAAGGTGTGATCAGATTTGGAAAGAAAGGAAAACTTGCACCTAGATACGTTGGACCATTCAAGATCGTCGAAAGAATCGGGAAGGTAGCCTACAGACTTGAGTTACCTCCTGAACTTGGAAATGTTCATCCAACTTTTCACGTGTCCAATCTCAAGAGGTGTTCAGCTGATGAGAACCTCTCCATACCGCTTGACGAAATTCGTGTTGGCAAAACACTGAAATTTGTTGAGAAACCAGTGGAAATCATGGAACGTGAAGTCAAGTGGCTTAAACGCAAGCGCATTCCTTTGGTCAAAGTTCGCTGGGAAGCTAAACGTGGACCCGAGTTTACTTGGGAACGCGAAGATCAAATGAAGGCGAAATATCCACATCTTTTCCCACGAGTTTCCTCTAAATAAATTTCGGGACGAAATTTCCACAAGTAGGGGAGACTGTAACACCTGTGTTTGTAATCCTTGTGAACAGTTCTGTTATCAATAAAACAATGTTATTTGATCACAATGTTTGTTTTGTTATGTTTTACATTTTTCATGTTTTGACTTTTCTTCAATTCCAAACTCTACATCACTTTCTGGAGAGTTATACGCAAACTAGTGCGTAAACGTACTCAGTTTAATGCGAGAAATACTCCGGAACATCAACATATACTCAACATACCTTAAATAACCTTTACATAACTTAGAAATAAGTTTTGAAGGCTTTGGTATGGCAAAAACAAGTTAATTCGCTTACAGGGACTAAACTTGACAAACTGCGAAAGTATGACGATTCGTACTGGAACAGACATTCCGGAACATAACCATAAGTTAAACACACCTTAAATATCCTTTACATAGCTTAGAAATAGGCTTTGAGGGGTTCGGTGTGCTAAAATAAACTTTTGGGTCATTCAGGGACTAAAAGTGTCAAAAAAGTGCACAAGTTTGCATTTTCGCGCATAACTTACGTTCTGAATACATCTGGACATCCAAAAAATTTATGTAAGCATGACTATATTATATTTTAGTGTTCGCCATAAGAAAAATCCATTCGTCGCGTCATTTAGATCATTTCTCGCGCTTATGCGCATACCGTCGTAATTAACCGAACATCGCGATCGTACGGACAAACGAACCGACATCCGGCATATTTTTGAGCATGTTTCATGTTCCCTATACTTTAACATCCTTGTGAAGCTTAAAAATGGGCTTGACGGGTGTTAGAAGTGCCAAAACACGACGATACGCGCACAGGAACCAAAACTGCAAAACTGCAAAAAAATATACAAAAATAAAAAATAAAAAAAAAATAAAAAATGCATAAACTCGTTTTTAGCAGCCCTTACACTCTCCCAAAGGTCAAGTGCCACATGTTAATCACTTGTGGTGGCCAAAATTAGTTACCACAACATTTTGACAAGTGTACGCACTAGATTAAATCACGTTATTCAAGAAACGATCTTAACGGTTACCCGAAATCTATAAATACCCCACCCCCCATGCTTCAAAATCACAAGAACTTTGATTTGAGAAACTCTAAGTTGAAACTATTGTTTCATACCTGAGATTTTTGAATCGAAGTTAGCATTCGGGGACCCTTCGTAAGTATTCTTTCGTTCTTTTCCTTATTTTATTGCTTTTCGAGTCAGAAAGTCAAACTTTGTTTGACTTTCAGCGTTGACCAGTAATGGTCAATGCGAAGTTCGTTTGAACTTCGCAACGTGATTGTAATCACGATGGTTATAGTCCCTTGGGACTATGCCTACTGATTACCACGTTGTCTAGGGTCGTAGGGTAAGCGATCTAATAAATCGCTTATACCTCGAACCCGACCCATTTGGTCGATCATTATGATCCGACCAAATACATTAGGTGACCATAGTAGGTAGGGAATAACCTTCCGAGGTTATACCCTATGGTCACATCGTTTAAGTAGTTGTATGATAGGTAGTTTATATGCCTTAGGTAAATTACCAGAATACCCTTTTCATGTATAATTGGTAATTAAGCATATGTAACCTAAACCTTTGTCACATAACTAATTATGTAACATGTTAAAGCATATATTACTTGTCATAGGACTAGTTAGGCGGTCCGAACGCGTTTCACGCGAACGACGCGTTAAAGTAGCATAAGCTACCTAAACGGGTCGTAATGGGTCATAAACATTTATGTTAGGTTTCATTTAGTATGTAGGCTTTGTTAAACCAAATGACACGAGTCTCTACACTCGTTTGGTTTACGAACCCTCATGCTACCCGATCTTCCGATTTAGGTCCGGTTTATTAACATAGTTACCTATATTAGGTGCCGTTTGATTCCGAGATCTCTAGCATTACTTGGTGTTTATCTTAAGACATCTGAGCAATATCAAGTGAGTACATAGACCCCTCTTTTACTGTTTTCCAAACTGTTTTGGGGTGGAACACATGTGCCTACTTGTTACTTTCATGCTTTCCTGTTTTCACATCATATACCTGCTATGTTCGTTAGTACACTATAGTACATGATTTCATTACATTTCATGCTAGGTGTGCCCATTGTGTGCATTACTTAGTACATCGTTTTACATTACATTTTATGCTAGGTGTGCCCATTGTGTGCATTACTTAGTACATCGTTTTACATGACATTTCACGCTATGTATGTTCATTTGATTACATACTTAGTGCATTGTTTTCACATGCTTACATTTTGGTATGACATTTGGTTTGTTTACATGGGACAATACATTCATTAACAATGATCACGCCGTTCGTTAGTAGGTAGTGGTACCATAGGAATTGACAACTCCCGTTCCGGACATCCCAGGGAAAGGGGACAGAAAGGAATGACCGAATTCGATGATATAAGACAGATAGACCTTTAATTTGTTTAAGGGTTTATCACCACAGTCACAAGGCTTGGATGTATGCATTTTCACAATACCACATAAATGTTCATATTCAGTATTAGCATGCATTTTCCACAAGACATAATATTGATTTAAACCATGTTTTACTTCAATACTTTGTTTTCGTGCATATGGTTTAGTTGAGACATTTCACTTGCCATACATGACATTTTGACATAGACATTTTACACAAATACATTTGACATGGATATTTGACATAGACATTTTGACATGATTTACCTTTGACACATAAACATGATTGACATTTGTTTTACACTACATGATTTATATCTTGACATAAACACTTTGACATATTATCCAATACATTTGATAATTGGTTTAGACATAGACATCTTACATTGTTTGGTTTGGTTTGATTAAGTGATTAAGTAACGATGCGTGTGTAATATGATACAAGCATGGTGGATACGCCGCTGGTACTTCCTATATATAAGTGTTTGTATGGTATTACATGTCGTAACGTTATTTGAATCATTTCAATATTGAGACATAGAACATTTTATACAAATAACATACTTTTCACAAGACATTGTTAACAAACATCTTACTTCATACAAACTCATTTTTACATGGTAAATCATTTAACCTTACATTTACTTATACATATCATCTGATCTTATCGTTTTCAAATGATTTACAAGACAAAGCAAATTATAAGGTTCATGACTAAACATTTTTCCTAAACATAAGTCATGAATCCTATTTTCACAAAACCTATGTATCTCACAGGCATTTTTATGCTGACGTACCTATTTTCACATGTGTTTTCAGGAGCTTTTCCATAGGATGTTGATCATGATACTAGGGCGGACCTGTGCCTTAGAGACTTTAAAAGAAGATAGACTATGTTTAATTATGTTATAAACTCTGTATTTCTGTTTAAAACAATGAAACTCTTGTGTTGATAAATAAAAATACAACTTTGTATGCCATGGTTATGAAACAATTAATTCTGTTACAACACTCCCCGACGTTTTCCGCCACGTCTTGTATGTTATACGTGGTCGGGGTGTGACAAGTAATTCATGCAATCATGCTGTAGGATCGATTTCGACCTAAACGAGTCGTTCGGAAGAGCTCAAATCCGTTTCAGAGGCGGAAACAAAGAAACGGACGTGTACACAGCTAGAATCACACTTTAAATCTCTTGTATATTGATTTTACAGCGTTTACATTGACAAGGAACACCGGCAATACCTCGGTATTAGATCTGAACAACGTTACAAATGAAAATGACAATGAACCTATTTATACTAATTCTGGTTCGCTTATGTGTCACATGTCCATATAAGCGGACCAGACATGTACACATAAGCGACCCACACATGACAAATAAACTGACAAATAAGCGATCCAGAAAAACTTTGACCATATGTACGAAATCACTATCCAACATCATGCAATCTCTTTTGTCTTCTTGTGTAATGATGTCATGATGATGTTGCTTTGGTGATGTCATCATGACATCATACTTGAACATTCTTTGCAACGAACCGAGACACAACTGAAGACGTAGACGACAGACGGATGCACCAACAGACTCCCCCTCGGATGTTGACGGAGTCTTCAGTGTCAAATCTTTGCATCTTTAGTCTTTATCAGTCTTTGAGCTTCCTTCAGGATCTCTATCTGGCTCTATCCTGTCTCCAATTCTCTTTCAGGATCTCTGGCTCTTAGCTCTTGCATCTTCAGACTCTCTTTCTCTAACAGACTCCTCCTCAACTTGTACTGGAATCATAGTCTGACTTTCACAGGTTCAGGTATCCTAACCTGACTCACCTGCATATTCTCTACCCAAAAGTAAGTTTCACAAAATTTATCATTCAACAAATTTAGAAACCACTTATAGATATTTTCAAATCAACTCAAACACTTTACATCATTTTTCACAACTTATGTTTTGGGTATAACAATTTCAGTTTCTGAAGAACCACTTGCATGAATATCAATTTTTCATTTCAAACAATTTCAAAAACAACTTTCCCAAACCTGTTCATCATGTTCAGCACTTGAAATTTTGAAAATCAGCTTTTCAACATCAGTCGTCTAAAATCTTTTTAAATTTTTCAAAATTTATGATAAAACACACTGAAAATCTTTTTGGATTTTTGAAAAAAAAAACAGAAATGAAATATTTACAAACAAAAGAAATGAAATATTTACAAACAATATTTTTTTTTTGTGAGTTCGTGCAAGAGGATCATATCAGTTTATGAGACAAATCACTAACACCGTTAAGCTTGATTTCATTTTAAGCTCTAAACGATTCACCTAGATTGTCAGTATATTGATCCACTTAAATTTTCACACAAAGTTCAATTGATCCGAGATACGAGATTAATGTTTTAAGCTCTTGAACTTATTCGTGTGTCCCACTACTTGAATATACTCCCGTATCCAGATCCCAATATTCTGTCTTACAGGTGAGTATACCACAGATGATATCTGTCAGGGGAATAAATTATAGTACGAGGGCCGTGAGAGCTCAGGTCGGTCTTTCGATACGCAGAGAGATGACGGCTTCGACTTTTGGTGGGTCCCCTTTAGAGGATCTTTTGCATTACAACAGCAGCGACTATCAATTTTATTGTTTCATCAGCTTGCTGAGGGCGATGCTATGTTTCAAGCATTTGCAGAAAGCATTATCCGGGGACTAGGTCAGAAATTTCTTTCAGCAGAAGTCCCGGGATAATACCCCAGATATCACTGAGCATAAAGACCTAGTATCTCAGAATAAGGGACCTTTCAAACAAGATTTCAGGGGTTACCTATATATCCAAGTTTGTGTTAACCCACAGAACAAGCAAGTTTGAAATTTATGTTTATATCTCGTCACAATTTACTAAATGTGTAAAAACCTACTGACACATCCACAGTGAGACCGTTTATCACTATTTAACTTTCCATTTCTTTAGCATGTTGTGATCGTCCACTGATGTACTATCATTTCCTCTTTTTGACAACAAAACTCATTTTTGATTTTATCATGTTTTTGGCTTTTCAAATTTTCAAATGTTTTTGGATTTTCTGAAAATTTTTACTCCCCCTAAAATGCAAACACATTTTAGGAAATTTGAAAACAAACTATACAATAAAATGACAACCGATATCAAATCACTTCAAATCGCCATCCACTCGGCATAAACAATCAGAACTCCCCCTTACAACAAACTATTTTCCCATTGTGATTTCAAAACACTTAAATTTGTTTTAATCAAATGGTTTTTCCGGAAAATTAGTTTTGCTGATTTTCAAACCACTCGTAGGTTAGGGGTTCATCATGTTGTTTTTCCAAACAATCATTTGTAAGAATGATCCAATCAAGTTCAACTTAATGACCTTGATTAACCACTTGTCAATGAAAACCTCTTTCAACCACTAACAGGTTCACTCACCAACCATAACCACTTGTAAATCAACATATAACAATTTAAATATACCACCTATACTTTACCAACTGTACCACTTGTAAGAACATATGCTAAGAAAGATGCCGATTCCTGCTCCACTCTTACCAACCTGGGAGCTCCGGCAAGTCCGGAATTTATGGTGAAAAAGCTGTCACCCAAGCTTGACCAGCCTTGGGTGATTTTGGTGGCAAACATCTGTCCCACCAACATTTTGACTTGTAAAATTCTTTAACATCCTTCACTTTCCTGTCAACCATCTTACCAAAAATATGTTTAACTTTGCCATTAAAAGCCTTCTCAACATCAAATTCTCCCTTATCAGCGAAGAATTGATTTGAAATCTCTACCTTTCCCACTTTTTTCATCAAATTTTCTTTTGTCAATGACGGAAAGTTTTCCTCGTTCATCTCAGGAACGGAATTATCAACCTTTTTCTCAACACATGACTCCTCTGATTTTATGGAATCAGATTCATTGTCAGAATTACCCTCAGATTTAACCACCCACTTTTGCTTGTTCATATCACCTTTTCTTTTGTAAAAACGTTTTGAACTTTCTCCTTCCTCAGAAGTAGAATTTTCAAATTTTTTAACATTTTTCACAGATTGTTCTTTCTTATCAACACAAGTCTTTCTCAAACCAAAGTTAGAAGAAACTTCCTGTTTTTGATAGTTGATCTTGGGGCAATTCCAAGCTATATGTCCAACTTCTTGACATTTGAAACAGGTTCTTCTGTCAACTCTTTCAGCAAACCTTCTCACATTCTTTTTCACTTCAGCAAGAAACTCTTGATTCGACTGCTTCCAGAACGGTTTCTTCTGTTCATCCTCTGAACTTCCTCCTGAAACAAATTTTGTTTTTGGTTTATAATTTTTCTCATTTTTATAGTTTTCCTGGGGAGTGAAACCTAATCCATTCTTTTTGTAATTACGGTTATGATTCAGTTTCTTTCGATAACCTGAACCAGAACTGTAACCTTTTTTTCTTGTTCAATCTCTGTTGAACTCTTGAAGTGTACTTTTTAGGTTTTTCAGCAAGATTTAAATCTTTTATTTCAGAAATATTAATTTCTGTTAGTTTGAAAACCTGTTTGATCATTTCAGTTTTAACACTTCTTATTGGAAATTCCTCCTCAGAATATAATTTGTCTGAATCATACAAAGTATAAGCCACTTTGATTGATCCATCACTCAAATTAGATTTTGATAGAAGAAATTCATTATCATAAACCCTTTTGACCGGCGAACTCGGACTCCTTTCTGACGAACTCTGCCTTTCAGACTTAGACTCCGACTTTGACTCTTCATCCGTATCTAACACCTGATCGACAACTTTCTTTACTAACTCAGACTCATGATCAGTGTCAGACGCTGTGAATGTAACATCAATATTGTCGGGTAATTCATCAATGATTTCAGACTTTAACTTGATGTTGACTGCCTTTTTTAGACGCTCCTCATTAGGATTCCTGGGAGAATAAGTTTCATGGATCGGGGGTGGACATCTGTTATACTTGACACTTGGTTTCTTACCAGTATCAGTATCTTCAGTCTTTTTATCCATGAACGCTTCAAGACCTGCAACAGTAGGATAAACACGATCAATCAAATAATCACAAGTAGTATAACTCAAAAGTAATCGGTTGATCCTTTCACTCTCGATCTTCTCAAGTTCCAACTCCTTCTTCAAGTTAGCACAATCTTCAATATAATCATTGATTACACTTTGCTTCGTCATTAGTGTTCCACTCATCTTTTCATTTGCTTTCTCAATTTCAGCATTCGTTCTTTTCAACCCATCAACTGTCCTATTCAGTACATCGTATGACTCTTTCACATACTTCACATCAGACAGTAAATCTTCCTTAATCTTCTCTAAATCAGCAATCTTTTTATCTTTTTCTTCACAAACTTTGCAAGACTCAGAACATTTCTCACAAGGCTTCATGACTTCAACTACCTTTTCAACTATCTTTTCAACTTCGACAGTCTTTTCAACTTCAACAATCTTCTCGACTTCAACAATCTTTTCTATTTCAACAATCTTTTCAACAATTTTCTCAACTTCGACTAATTTTTCAACTTCAACAATCTTTTCAACTTCAACAAGTTTTTCCACCACTTTCTCCACTTCAACGATTTTATCAACTACTTTCTCATTCACTGGTTCAACATTTGCTTTTACAGCTTCTGTCTTTGTCTTTTCATCAGCTTGCATTTTTGCTGCTTCCAGCTCTTTCCTCAATCTTGCCATCTTCTTCTGGTACAACATCTCCATTTTATCTGCAAAAAACAAATTAAAACTAGTTAGATCAATGCCTTTTCTAGCTTTGTTGAGATGTTCTTCCTCATCATCGGTATCCACATCGCTTCCAAGATCAGGAAATATTGGGATTCTTTTCTCACTAGACTCTTCACCTAGTATTCTAGCAACAAAACCTGAATCAGATGGAATGTATTTATCCCAACTAAATCCCTCTGCAACTTTTTCATCATCTTGATGAATCAGTAAAGCTTTCTTCTTTCCATCACCAATAGCATGAGCATGTGTAATTTGAGGTTGTTGAGTAGTTTGATGGAAGATTGATTTCTGATAATAATTGTTTCTATCTTGATTCCCGGTAGCTTCTTTACTTTTGCACTCTCGTTTAAAATGACCTTTTCCTTTACAACGGAAACAGGTAACCTTTGATTTATCAAATCCCAATGGAGAGGTAGCCATTCCTCGAAATTCATCCCTACCAGTAATCTCTTGAAACTTTTCAGCTCTCCTCCAAGCACTTGCTAAGCACCATTTGATATCCATCACTTCAAGTTCTTCAGCATCAATTTGGTCGTAATCTTCTTTGGTAAGCATTGGATTGCCAATCTTCCCATTGATCAAACTTTCGTAAGATTCTAACATAGTAACCAGTGATGCCATGTGTTGCTTGGCAGCTTCTGGAGACAAATTCTGACCATTTTGAATGTTTAATGTAACATTGCACTGAAGATGTGTTGAATTTTGTCGTTGAGAAGTTGATGTTGCGCTATTTGGATCAAAACTTGAAAATGATGAAGAAAATCCACTACTTTGAGTCACATTGCTACTCTTTGTTCCAGACACACTATCAGCACTGTAACCAGTTTGAATCTTCGGGCTAGGACTAGGAGTAGCTTCAAACTTGTTCCCTCTGTAATACAAACTGACATCTTGTTTGGCATTTGGATTCGTCATTATAGCCGTCTTTTGAATATCCAGCTCTTGTTCCTCAATCTTCTGGATAAACTGTGCCAAGTTCATACTCTCAGTCTTCCTCATGAGTTTCACAATCATCAGATAAGTTCCCCACTTCTGTTGGGGTAATGCCTCTGCTAACTTATCAACCCACTCATCATCATCTTTCTGAATATCCAATCTTTTCATTTCTAGAACCAGATGACAGTATCTATCTATTGTTTCCTTTGTGGTTTCATGATCAAATGCAGTAAATATGTCAAACGACTTCTTCAATAAGGCCTTTTTGTTTTTAATCATATCAGCACTCCCTCGGAATTTCTGAAGTAAAGCTTCCCAGATTGATCTAGCAGTTCCATTATGTTGAAGTAAGACAAAAATGTCTTCTTTAACTGCTTGCTGTAAAATGCTGATCATCATTTTCTCACTAGTGTATTTCAACTTATCAGCTTCAGTAAAATCATTGAAACCCTTTTCCAAACCACGTTCATTCTTTGGTTTCTCGTAATCTTTCAGTAAAGAACACCAAGCATCAAATCTGTAAGCCTGAACCCAATTCTCAAAGCGGTTTTTCCAACCTTGAAAATCTTCAATATACATGAGTTTTGGCGGCTTTTGATGAGTCCCCGTTTCATTTTCACTGTATAAATTTTCAGCAGCTGTGACCGGAGCGACTGGTGTGGCAAACGCATTGTAGAATTCTTCTTCCATGTCTTGGGCAAATACCTGTCGAAAACCTGTCGACACCAAACAACACACAATCAGTTTAAACGTTTATCAATAAACCGAAAGAAATTTGGTACTCGAACTGATGATTTTCAGTGTGGACTGAATGTTGACCAACGGACTGAATGATCCGGATCAAATTCAATTGATGACTCTTTTACAAACACACTGACAAACTTTCAAACAACTTGATGAACTTTTGATACACGACTTGACTGACAAAACGACTGATTGAACTGTGCGAACTGACTGAACTCCAAACCTTGTGACCTGTCGAATATCAATTTGACTGCCGCTGTCGACCAAACAAAAACAATCAAAATGAAATTGGGCTTATATCACTATTTTGGGCCGGTAATCTCAATTATTTTCATATGAGTTAATATGTGAACTATGTTGATCACATGAACTGATGACAATATCTATTAAGCCTACAACAATTAATACTCAACAACAATTTTTGATAATCATGAATGAACCGGTGATATTAATTGTTTCACATGAGCTACTCTTAAAATCACACAAATCGATGAACTTCACATGCTAACTGACAAAATCAATTTTCAATTTAAACATGATTGGGTCACAACACATGAACCGAACAATTTGTCTAGAACTTAATTGAATCACTTACTAGAATTTTGTTCATTAACCTCTCATTGGACCACAAACTATTATCAAATTAAGAGCACATGCAAACTGACAAATCAACACAAAAGCTGAAGCAAACATTCACGTGACTCTATGACATACTTGTTTCTGATTTGACTAAGCTTACTCACATGAATTGTCACCTTTTAACAGATAACATGTCAATCTCTATTTTAAACAGTTCACATGCACAATGTTCAAACACATGAATTAAACGGTGCACCAGATCACATGATTACACTGTTCTATGACCTTAGTTGTCACAAATTCGAAATCACTCTTGGTCACAAAAGCGGAACCCAACTGTTCAAATGAGCGGACCAGATGAGCGGACCAGATAATGTCCGGATAAGCGGACCAGATAATGTCCTAATAAGCGAACCAAAACTTTTACCATTTGAGCGAACCAGACTTAAACGTGAACAAATAAGCGAACCAGACACGACCAGAAAAGCGAACCAAACTGTGATCTAAGAGCGGATCTCGATGACGTCAGTACTAGCGAACCAAATGCAAGCGAAAACTCAATTTGAACCAATTTTAGGCCGATTTAAGTTCTGAAAACTTCCAGGTTTTGTTAATTCATGATTACGCACACACTGTGTGAATTTTAAGCGATTTTGACCGTAAAAAGTTCTGTTTTTTCAAAAAAGAAAGGTGTAGAAACAGAAAAAATGATGAAAACGAGCTGTATATGCGAGATCTCCTCCTCCTTGGCTCTGATACCAATTGTAGGATCGATTTCGACCTAAACGAGTCGTTCGGAAGAGCTCAAATCCGTTTCAGAGGCGGAAACAAAGAAACGGACGTGTACACAGCTAGAATCACACTTTAAATCTCTTGTATATTGATTTTACAGCGTTTACATTGACAAGGAACACCGGCAATACCTCGGTATCAGATCTGACCAACGTTACAAATGAAAATGACAATGAACCTATTTATACTAATTCTGGTTCGCTTATGTGTCACATGTCCATATAAGCGGACCAGACATGTACACATAAGCGACCCACACATGACAAATAAACTGACAAATAAGCGATCCAGAAAAACTTTGACCATATGTATGAAATCACTATCCAACATCATGCAATCTCTTTTGTCTTCTTGTGTAATGATGTCATGATGATGTTGCTTTGGTGATGTCATCATGACATCATACTTGAACATTCTTCGCAACGAACCGAGACACAACTGAAGACGTAGACGACAGACGGATGCACCAACACATGCTATAGTGACGAGTGTGTGTTCGTATGTTGTGTCATAAGCAATTGTGTACTAATCATGTAATGTGTGCAACAAATGAGAAAGACGAACCTTGCAATCTGGAGCTGAGTGTCATGGTCGTATTCACGTTTTCAGAACTGTTCGGTTATAGTCTGGTTTTATAAAAATGTTTTTCCCCTTTTTTTTAAAACCAAGTTCACTATAACCAATGGCTCTGATACCAATCAGTCACACCCCCAAAATACCACTTGCGAAAACCCCCGCGAGGCGTGCGACGTACCAGGATCTAGCCACCAATCACATTGAACTCATAGATATATTTAAATAAAACTTTCATTCATTAACATTAAGTGTTACAACTTTACAAATAATTCACAGTACACAGCGGAAGCATAATTCATTTGTTAAGTGTTTATAACCACATGTAAAAACCATTTGTCTTGTGTTGCGATTCCATGTATCTCGACCCATGACCACTCCAGCCTCCCAGACAGCAAGTTCCAATCATTATGCACCTAAAGGCCTGCAGGGCATGTAACAACGAGTCAACAACAAAGTTGAGCGAGTTCACAGTTGGTTGTCCATTTTAAAGTTGTTCCAAAAACCGTAAGTTCTTTCATAAACCATGTGTTAACCAATCCTTTGTTTCCCAAACCATAACCAGTGGGGGCTACCCCATGTAACCACTAGACCGTTACCATATCGACAACTGACTAAGAAAGTTGTGCCCTACGTCAATGTCTATCATCATTGACTAAGTGCTCAGATCCATTAGTACACGCCCGTCCTCCCGGCACGGTGTGAGGCTTGTCAACCCTAATAGTGCTATTAACTAATGACCCGCTCGCCATTGGCCCGGCGATTAAGTCGATATAAAAATGAGGGACTTCATGATAGAGTTTTGTCTAGTAAGTTATATGTTGTCGTCCTTCCCAACCAAGGACGGAGGTACGTAATCTACCCATGGAGAATACGTAGGTTAAATGTTATCGTCCTTCCCAACCGAGGACGGAGGTACATATTCTGTTAGAGGTGAATATGTAGGTTTCGTTTTATCTTCTTAACCCATTCCCAACCCACCGGGAATTCCATGCCTTATAAAAGTGTGAACTCACCTTGGTTTGCTCGGTATGACTAGTTACTTGTTTCATCGTTGGACACCCCAAACCCTAATATATTCCATTAATAGTCAGTTTCACATACCCATAACTCACATATTCTTTGCACATATTCCACAAGTATAAGCAAGTATAACACATATCAAATAGTTCAGTTTATACTCAAGCAACAAGCAAATACAATAAAACCCAACAAGCATTTGGGTTACAACCACCTTCGTATTACAAGCATATTAGGCCGACAACAATTTGACGATCCATTACAGTGTTCATGATAGTGTGCGGGCCAATTGGTCCCGGCCCAATATCCATTAAAACCCCAAGTAAAGTTGTGTGAGCAGCCCACTAGGAAGTGGCCCATACCAATGTGTGTTGACCAGTTTATGCGGCCCAGACTATATATATTTAGTCCAACAACAGTGTGTAATGTAGCAATTCTAGCATCATTAATCTTAAAATCATCACATCAACACACTATTCATTTGGGTCACATACGACTTCATATTACAATCATACAAGATAAACAACAACCTAACAGCCCATTCCTGCATTTACATAAACATGCGGCCCAATCACAGAATGTGTGTAGCAGTGTGGCCCAGCACTTCCAGGACATGTGTGGCTCCCCAATTTCAATGGCCCAACTAATAAACAATTCCCCATGTCCGACCCAATAACATCTCGTTTATAATATACCCATTAAAATCAGTTATACCCGATTCCGATTTGATTCAGATCCTCATTTAAATCAGATTTATCAAACATAATGGTAACTTAAGATCGTAACACCCTATTACACATCTAATAGCATGTTATAACACTAATTCATTGATTACCCGTTATCCATGTATCATTGATTAATATAACACCAGCATGTTATGATTAATCAGTTTATGTTGTAACAATGTCCCTGTAATTCCTTATCACATAATTATGCATGTATAATATATCATAGAAGCCTCACGGTTGATTTATTTGCATACCACTTGTTTAATAATACATCAGCCAATGTCCAAGGATCATTATGTTCACATAAGAATTCTAATATCATGCTCGTTTATAGACTTCATCACACATCAACATGTCACACAAGAATCAGGAACCAATTGCTAAACATATATATAATTTTTGTTAAATAGTTCACCTATAAACAACATCAAACAATTACGAATTTCAACAAATAAGAACTACTAACCAGAAGGTTCGACCGATCAAGATGCTAACACGAAGGGGGGGTCTGCTGCTGAAATCGTGCGATCAGGGGAAACTTAGGGTTCCTTTCTTGTGTGTTACGCAACATATGGAAAATTGCATGCCCATATATCGCACTTATTAAATTGGTTGGGCTTTAGTCTAATTAGGTATGCTTTGGGCCTAATTAGGTATGCTTTGGGCTTCAAAGGTTTGGGCTGTAATAGTTAGGGCAACAAAAAGGGGGGTGTGGTCCACATACCTAAGTGTTACTAAGTGTGTAGCAACACATATAGTTATCGTATGTTTAAGTTTAAGCTCGATAGAATTATACCAGTGTAGTACACATAACGAGAATTAAGATCACAAGATTAAACGTCACTAACCTTGGAAGTTTTGGATGTCACCGTCACTGTCGAGCTGACTTCTGGGATCCCTCCGCCTGTTTTTACTGAGTCGTCTTTTCCGTTGTTCGAGTCACGCGTCGTTACTACACCTCTACTAGTCTATACTCTTCGTAGGAAGAGGATTCGACCCGTTGGAGAGATCGCATCGACTTCGAGAGCTGAGACAGCGTCTCCTTTGAAGAAGCAGACGGGATTTGGATCGATCGATGCTCTCACCACGATCGACAGTTTGCTACATTAAGCAGAGACTTGGAGACAATGAACGATAAGATAAAGAACCTAGAGGGTCAGATGGACTGGTATGATGAGCTTCAGGACTTGGATGACAGTGCTATGGATCAGATGCACTAGAGGATAGTGGAGCTTGAAGATCTGGTTAGGAAGCTTTTTGACTTCCTGGGTTTTAAGTGATGGTTGTTTGTTTTCTTTGTTTGTCTCTTTTGGTGAACCCTATTCGGCTTGTATGCCAATTTTGGATATTTAGGAGGAAATTCATCTAGACTTGTTATTGGGGTTTGATTTTGTCACACCAAATTTTGGAAAGTCGTTGTACTACGAACAAGCTTTGTAATTTCCATGATAAATATCAATGGGTTTTTGGATTAAAAATTATTCTCATTATTATGTAGATGTGATTACATGCGCATTATTTGGTCCGCTAGCATTTAATGATTGAATTATTTTGGATATTATCTTATGTTGTTATTATTGTTATAATAATAGAAACGACAAGATGCCACCAAAAGCGAGACAGGGTCTTACCACTGATGGTACTGGATTACCTAGCACCCCAGAGGAGTTGGCACAACTCATCTCCCAACACGTTAACACTGCCATGGAACAGCACAATGCTAACCAAAATAATGAGCAAGGACGTGGGCGTGGTACTCAGGGGCATGGTTTTGGTGGAGCACCAATTGGAAACCCTCAAGGTAGTGGAATGATCGGAAAGTTTTAGTAGTTCTTGTGTTATGATATAATCAAAGAGTAATCTTGATTATTCATTAACTTTGTGAACAGTGCATGGATGTACGTACAAAACATTCCAGGGTTGTAACCCACGATCATTTACTGGTACTGATGGACCTCTTGATATCACTAGATGGATCGAGAAGATAGAGTCTGTTATGGAAATCAGCGCGTGTGCTGCTGATCAAAGGGTTAGGTATGCTTCTTGTTCATTTCTTGATGAAGCTTTATCTTGGTGGAATGCACAAGTTCAAATTTTGGGAGAAGACTTTACTTACGGTCTTGCCTGGAACGAACTGAAAGAGATGCTTCTGAAGGAATACTGCCCGCGTAGTGAGATACAGAAGATGAGACTGACTTCTGGAATCTGACCATGGAAGGCTTGAATGTCAGAGCTTATATGTCTGAGTGCAATGATCTGGCTAGGTTGGTTCCTCAGAAGGTCACTCCTGATTACGTTAAGATAGAAAGGCATATTTGGGGGCTAAAGAAATGGAAAGTCAAATGTGATAAACGGTCTCACTAATGATGTGCCAGTAGGTTTTTACACATTTAGTAGATTGATTTCTTGATATAAACCTAAATATCAATAACTTTCTTATCTCGTGGGGAACATCTCTCGGATATATGGACAACCTCCGAAATCTTGTTTGAGATGTTGCTTTATTCTTAGATACTAGGTCTTTATACTATTTGATATCTGGGGTATTATACCTTGTCTTCTGATTTTGCGTCAGCAATGGCGTAGACCTCGTATAATACCTTGTCTTTAAAAAGTTTTCCCTCTACATAAAAATTGAGAAAATATCGAAAGATATGAATCAAATGCAGTTGTAAAGAAGATCCCTAAGTGGGACACACCTCAAGTTGGGCCTTCATCTCTTTGACTGAACGGTAGTTCATACCCGAGCTCTAATGGTCTCGCACTAACCAGGAGTATAGATATCATTATAGTATATTCACCTGTAAGTCTGAATCTAGGGAATCTTGATACGAGAGTATATACTGAGGTGGGACACGCGAATATTTTAAGTGTTTAAAACACTAAATCTCGTATCTCGAATCAGTTGAACTTTGTGTGAAAATTTAAGTGGATCAGTCTATTGACAATCTAAGTGAATTGTTTAGAACTTAAAGTGTTTATAGCTCAATGGTGCTAGTGATTTGTTATAAACTGATATGATCCTCTAACACAAACTCAAAGAAAAATATTGTCTGTAAATATTTCTTTATTGCTTTATATTTTAGAAAAATTACAAAAAGATTTTGAGTGAGTTTTAGCATAAACTTTGAAAAATACAAAAAGATTTTATTTTTGTTTTATTTTCGACAACCGATGTCTGAAAGCTGAGTTTCAAAGTCTAAATATGCTGAACATGTTTATGAAAATATACAAGTTCATTAATTTGAAACTTGAAAGTTTAAATGAAAAATCAAAAACAGTTTGTGAAAATATTCAGGTCATTAATTTGAACTTGGATGATTATTTGAGAAAGTTTTGGATGCTTTCACTATAAAAAATATAGTTGTTTTATAGGGGGAGAGAGCCAAGTTATTCCTGGGAAATTACATATTGTTAAATTTGGGCCAGGGTCTCGATCTTAGAATATTTTGAGCCAGGTTATCAATTCTAGAAGTTCAAAAATCTTTCACTGTTAGATGTAAAATCCAGATTTCTGTGAATAAACGATGTCCTGTGTAGTCACATATTTGAAATGCTCTGGCTTATTCATGTCAAATATCTTACAAATAGTTTGAGATGTGCAGATATTAATCCAGATTACGATCCTGATAGCTGAGGCTAAAGGGGAGTCTGGAGACGAGCTCAAAGCAAGGGGGAGTTTGCAATCAATGAGCCAAGTAACTATCCTGAGGGAGCTTGTAGAGAAAGAACCAAGTGTCGATCCTTAAAAGGACGGAAGCTTATAGAAAGGGGGAGCTTGAAGATCAAGTTAACCAAAAGGGGGAGCAGTTGAAGCTGTAAGCAGATTCACAGGGAGTTTGTTAGAATAAAGGGAGAGTCTGTGGTGCTGAAGATGTCAACATTTCAATAAGACTCAGAAAGAGACAGAAAACGACAAGATTGACTGCAATAATATCCAAGGGGGAGTCTGTGATTGCATAATGTCTATGACTTTCGTCAATCACGTATCGTAGCTGAAACAAATGAGTTAAGACTTGTGCTGAACAGAAGAAAGTATAAAGTGCATATGTATTAGATTAGCTTCGTATGAAGAAAGCTTATAGTAGCTTCGTACTAAGTGACAGCTTCGTATGAAGGGAGATCCATTGGCTTCGTACGAAGCCACTAGCCCTATATATAGAGGCTTAGGGTCTTGCTCGTTTAGAACTTTGTGACTTGAGTGGGGAAACTCTGTCCGTTTGATTTCGTGGTATTGTAGTTGTCATATTACCAATAGAAATCAATAGTTAATTACTTCTTCGTGTTCAATTCACACACATACTTAGATTACGCACAAGATACGTCTTCATACGCATACAACGGTCAAGGAATCGATCCAGGAATCGCATCCACGTCACGAAGTTTTGGCAGCTGAAAACGCAGTTTAGAAAATTCAGAAAAATCCAAAATTTTTCCAGGAACTTCCTAAACACATTGGGTGACTTTTTTAATTTTTGGGATTTTTTTCGGAAATTAGATCATATTGGTCGCCAATTTATTTAATCAAATACATTTTTATCGCGAATTTATTAAAATTAATATATTAACTTTATAAATTCTGAAAATATTTTTCCAGAATTCCATATGTTTTTATCAATTTATATAAAAATTTTCAGAATTTTATAAAATATATATTTTGGATAATGAATTTTTGAATTAAAATTACAATGTTTTAAATAAAACCGGAAATTTTAAACGCATAACGAATCTGTTGGAACCATAAACTGACTAACTACTAAATAAGCGATGAATGGAACACCGGAGTCATTCTGGAATATTCCGGGGTAAAATGGGTACTCTGGGTACTTTAGATGCCAGTTTGGGAAATTCCTCGATGGCGAAAACATAAATTAAAATTTGAGGAACCTGTGTCCCCCAAACGCCCGAACTCCCTTAATATTAAATAAATATTTCTAATAGACAATACATCAGAACCCTCCATATGATCATATCATTCTTCGAACATGTAGAACAAGCAACAGTGACCGTCACGCTAAACGGGGCACGGAAGCCGAACTGAACTTTGACACTAAGATAATACCCACAACCCTACCATTATGTATAGGTCGATTCTTGGATGAATATACCCATTCGAGCACAAGTTGTGACCATTACCGACCTGAACCCTGATCTCGGTAATTAACCCAAAACTGCTTGATACTAGGACTAAAGTAGTTGCAAACTGATACCTATCCATTGTGGGATTGATGTATATTGCTTATCCAGTGAGTTTCCTTACCTAGTTTTCAAACTGTTTTCTTGTTTTACATGGGGTGAATTGCATGTTACATACATACATACTTACATATACAAACGTGTTCTAATGTGAATTATCTGAGTTATGCCATGAAAAGTCCCCACAAACACGAGTGATCAACTTTATACTAGTGGATGTGTGAATAGTACTATTGGTTTGACAAATCCAATTGTGCTGGCACGAATGCCATGGGTTCTACTGCAATTGCACATGTCCATTCACTCTATATGAGCACACTATGTGGTGTTAGACATAGCTACTTAGGGCGGAAAAGTGCTGAGGTGTCGAATGTGGGACACGACACTGGTGAACAGTCAATGTTTCACTTGTGGGCTCAGTATAATTTAATCAAATGTGTCAAACTTGAACTACATTATCAACTGTATGTTTGCAAACTAAAACAGTGAAACTCACCAACTTTTTGTAGTTGAGCTTTTCCAAACTTAACATGCTTTTCAGGTGACTTGAGACTTATGTGATACTTGTTTTTGTTGTTACAAGAATTGCTCTACGACTGAATACATGTGTAGAAGCATATGTATTAGAATATTAACGTGATCTACAAGAACGTATTGTGATAGCATACTTGTAGTACGGAATCAACAATGTAAATTGTTGTACCTTTGGAATACAATATAGTATCTTTGTAAACAATGTCTCTGTGCCATGTGTCTGTTGCATCCTGTGATTTGCTTCCGTTGCGGGACGGGGTGTGACACAAGATCTTGGTTTCCACGATTAGTTCCATAACCAATAGAACATGTCATTCATGTGTAGGAGTCTGACCTAGGTAGTGTCTTCCCATCATCTGAATTTGGCCTCGGTCTAAGTTCCTGTCTTAGTCAGCTTTATATAATTTTAATTAATTGCATTAGGTTATTAGAAAACCCTCCCTCAAAACATAAAAACAATTAAGTCGAGTCAATAGATAAGTAATCGAGTCTAGTTAACATAATCAATAGAGTCTCATGGGTTCGATACTCAGACTTCTTAGACTATACTACATTGATCAGTACACGTGTCGGTTATGTGGTTTAGGTTTGGAGAGTCTTAGGTTATAAATTTAAAACTTAGTGTGTCTAGTTTAGAGTTAATTTAGTTAGTTTTAATTAAACCACTTTTAGCACATCAAGAAGCTTTGCGCATACCTTGATCGCGGGGGTATGTCATGATGTGGGACTCACGGACACAATATTCTATCTATAAATAGCAAGCTCGAGTGGGGACCACTAATATTTTTATCAATATTACCCCCAAAATGATAAAATATCACATAAAGCATGTTGAAAGGCGGTTACATGGACTTAATGGGACAAATATACTGATAGTTTTTCTTGTGGTTGGATTATTCAAAAGAAATAATAATAGTAAACTGACAAGTATTATCAGTATGATCTTTTACAGGACGTAGAAAACTATTAGGCAAAAAGAAATGGAAGGGATTGAAAAAGTCTATAATTTTGAATGAGATGTGGGAAATTTTAGATGCATATTAGTACTTTATATACATAAATACGTTTTAAGTATTTATGTTAAAGTCTTGTGGTGTTAAAACATAAATACGCATCAAAATTTAACATGATGGGGTTAATGTATATAATTTTGATGTAATTAAACATATCCAACATATGATCTTTTAACTTGTTGGTGTTAATGGTACTAATTCGCATCATTTTAACTTGATAGTAACGTTAAATTAAAATTTAATGTATTATAATTATATGTATACGTATTTCAACCATCTACCTGATAATTGATGATTTGGATAGAGGTATTCCATTGATTGGAGGATCTTTTGGTATCGCACCAGTGGTGGACGCTACTACTCTTATGGCTCAACCTTTGGAGCCATTGGTCGTCCCGCCTACTGTCACTGTCGAGCCGACTTCTGAGATCCCTCCACCCGTTTTTACAGAGTCGTCTTTTCCGTTGTTCGAGTCACGCGTCGTTACTGCACCTCTACTAGTCTATACTCTTCGTAGGAAGAGGATTCGACCCGTCGGAGAGATCGCATCGACTTCGAGAGCTGAGACAGGGTCTGCTTTAAAGAAGCAGATGGGATTTGGATCGATTGATGCTCTCACCATGATCGACAATTTTCTACGTTAAGTAGAGACTTGGAGACAACGAACGATAAGATGAAGAACCTAGAGGGTCAGATGGACTGGTATGATGAGCTTCAGGACTTGGATGACAGTGCTATAGATCAGATGCACTAGAGGATAATGGAGCTTGAAGAGCTGGTTAGGAAGCTTTTTGACTTCCTGGGTTTTAAGTGATGGTTGTTTGTTTGTCTCTTTTGGTGAACCCTATTCGGCTTGTATGCCAATTCTGGATATTTAGGAGGAAATTCATCAAGACTTGTTATTGGTGTTTGATTTTGTCACACCAAATTTTGGAAAGTCGTTGTACTACGAACAAGCTTTGCAATTTCCATGATAAATATCAATGGGTTTTTGGATTAAAAATTATTCTCATTATTATGTAGACGTGATTACATGCGCATTATTTGGTCCACTAGCATTTAATGATTGAATTATTTTGGATATTGTCTTATGTTGTTATTATTGTTATAATAATAATAGAAACGACAAGATGCCACCAAAAGCGAGACAGGGTCTTACCACTGATGGTACTGGATTACCTAGCACCCCAGAGGAGTTGGCACAACTCATCTCCCAACACGTTAACACTGCCATGGAACAGCACAATGCTAACCAAAATAATGAGCAAGGACGTGGGCGTGGTACTCAGGGGCATGGTTTTGGTGGAGCACCAATTGGAAACCCTCAAGGTAGTGGAATGATCGGAAAGTTTTAGTAGTTCTTGTGTTATGATATAATCAAAGAGTAATCTTGATTATTCATTAACCTTGTGAACAGTGCATGGATGTACGTACAAAACATTCCAGGGTTGTAACCCATGATCATTTACTGGTACTGATGGACCTCTTGATATCACTAGATGGATCGAGAAGATGGAGTCTGTTATGGCATTCAGCGGGTGTGCTGCTGATCAAAGGGTTAGGTATGCTTCTTGTTCATTTCTTGATGAAGCTTTATCTTGGTGGAATGCACAAGTTCAGATTTTGGGAGAATACTTTACTTACGGACTTGCCTGGAACGAACTAAAAGAGATGCTTCTGAAGGAATACTGCCCACGTAGTGAGATACAGAAGATGAGACTGACTTCTGGAATCTAACCATGGAAGGCTTGAATGTCAGAGCTTATATGTCTCGGTTCAATGATCTGGCTAGGTTGGTTCTTCGGATGGTCACTCCTGATTACGTTAAAATAGAAAGGTATATTTGGGGGCTAAAGAAATGGAAAGTCAAATGTGATAAACGGTCTTACTGATGATGTGCCAGTAGGTTTTTACACATTTAGTAGATTGATTTCTAGATATAAACCTAAATATCAATAACTTTCATATCTCGTGGGGAACATCTCTCGGATATATGGATAACCTCCGAAATCTCATTTGAGATGTTGCTTTATTCTGAGATACTAGGTCTTTATACTATTTGATATCTGGGGTATTATACCTGGTCTTCTGATTTTGCGTCAGCAATGGCGTAGACCCCATATAATACTTTATGCGCTTTAAAAAGTTTTCCCTCTACATAAAAATTGAGAAAATATCAAAAGATATGAATCAAATGCAGTTGTAAAGAAGATCCCTAATTGGGACACATCTCAAGTCGAGCCTTCATCTCTTTGACTGAACAATAGTTCATACCCAAGCTCTCACGGTCTCGCACTAACCAGGAGTATAGATATCAATATAGTATATTCACCTGTAAGACTGAATCTAGGGAATCTTGATATGAGAGTATATACTGAGGTGGGACACGCGAATAAGTTAAGTGTTTAAAACACTAAATCTCGTATCTCGAATCCGTTGAACTTTGTGTGAAATTTTAAGTGGATCAGTACACTGACAATCTAAGTGAATTGTTTAGAACTTAAAGTGTTTATAGCTCAACGGTGCTAATGATTTGTTATAAACTGATATGATCCTCTAACACAAACTTAAACAAAAATATTGTCTGTAAATATTTCTTTATTGCTTTATATTTAAGAAAAATTTAAAAAAAATTGAGTGAGTTTTAGCATAAACTTTGAAAAATACAAAAAGATTTTATTTTTGTTTTATTTTCAACAACCGATGTCTGAAAGCTGAGTTTCAAAGTCTAAATATGCTGAACATGTTTATGAAAATATACAAGTTCATTAATTTGAAACTTGAAAGTTTAAATGAAAAATCAAAAACAGTTTGTGAAAATCTTCAGGTCATTAATTTGAACTTGGATGATTATTTGAAAAAGTTTTGGATGCTTTCACTGTAAAAAATATAGTTGTTTTATAGGGGGAGAGAGCCAAGTTATTCCTGGGAAATTACATATTGTTAAATTTGGGCCAGGGTCTCGATCTTAGAATATTTTGAGCCAGGTTATCAATTCTAGAAGTTCAAAAATCTTCCACTGTTAGATGTAAAATCCAGATTTCTGTGAACAAACGATGTCCTGTGTAGTCACATATTTGAAATGCTCCAGCTTATTCATGTCAAATATCTTACAAATAGTTTGAGATGTGCAGATATTAATCCAGATTACGATCCCGATAGCTGAGGCTAAAGGGGAGTCTGAAGACGAGCTCAAAGCAAGGGGGAGTTTGCAATCAATGAGCCAAGTAACTATCCTGAGGGTGCTTATAGAGAAAGAACCAAGTGTCGATCCTTAAAAGGACGAAAGCTTATAGAAAGGGGGAGCTTGAAGATCAAGTTAACCGAAATGGGGAGCAGCTGAAGCTGTAAGCAGATCCACAGGGAGTCTGTTAGAATAAAGGGAGAGTCTGTGGTGCTGAAGATGTCAACATTTCAACAAGACTCAGAAAGAGACAGAAAGCTACGAGATTGACTGCAGTAATATCCAAGGGGGAGTCTGTGATTGCATAATGTCTATCACTTTCGTCAATCATGTATCGTAGCTGAAACAAATGAGATAAGACTTATGCGGAACAGAAGAAAGTATAAAGTGCATATGTATTAGAGTAGCTTCGTATGAAGGAAGCTTATAGTAGCTTCGTACTAAGTGACAGCTTCGTACGAAGGGAGATCCATTGGCTTCGTACGAAGCCACTAGCCCTATATATAGAGGCTTAGGGTCTTGCTCATTTAGAACTTTGTGACTTGAGTGGGGAAACTCTGTCCGTTTAATTTCGTGGTATTGTATTTGTAATATTACCAATAGAAATCAATAGTTAATTACTTCTCCGTGTTCAATTCACACACATACTTAGATTCCGCACAAGATACGTCTTCATGCGCATACAACGGTCAAGGAATCGGTCCAGGAATCGCATCCACATCACGAAATTTCGGCTGCTGAAAACGTATTTTAGGAAATTTAGAAAAATCCAAAATTTTTCCAGGAACTTCCTAAACACATTGGGTGACTTTTTTAAGTTTAAGGATTTTTTTTTCGGAAATTAGATCATATTGGTCGCCAATTTATTTAATCAAATACAGTTTTATCGCGAATTTATTAAAATTAATATATTAACATATGTTTTTATCAATTTATATAAAAAATTTTAGAATTTTATAAAATATATATTTTAGATAATGAATTTTTGAATTAAAATTACAATGTTTTAAATAAAACCGGAACTTTTAAACGCATAACGAATCTATTGGAACCGTAAACTGACTAACTACTAAATTAGCGATGAATGGAACACCGGAGTCATTCTTGAATATTCCGGGGTAAAATGGGTACTCTGGGTACTTTACATGCCAGTTTGGGAAATTCCTCGATGGCGAAAAGATAAATTAAAATTTGAGGAACATGTGTCCCCCAAACGCCCGAACTCCCTTAATATTAAATTAATATTTCTAATAGACAATACGTCAGAACCCTCCATATGATCATATCATTCTCCGAACACGTAGAACAAGCAACCGTGACCATCACGCTAAACGGGGCACGGAAGCCGAACTGAACTTTGACACTAAGATAATACCCACAACCCTACCATTATGTATAGGTCGATTCTTGGATGAACATACCCATTCGAGCACAAGTTGTGACCATTACCGACCCGAACCCTGATTTCGGTAATTAACCCAAAACTGCCTGATACCAGGACTATAGTAGTTGCAAACTGATACCTATCCATTGTGTGATTGATGTCCATTGCTTATCTAGTGAGTTTCCTTACCTAGTTTTCAAACTGTTTTCTTGTTTTACATGAGGTGAATTGCATGTTACATACATACATACTTACATATACAAACGTGTTCTAATGTGAATTATCTGAGTTATGCCATGAAAAGTCCCCACAAAAACGAGTGATCAACTTTATGCCAGTGGATGTGTGAATAGTTCTATTGGTTTGACAAATCCAATTGAGCTGGCGCAAATGCCATGGGTTCTACTGCAATTGCACATGTCCATGCACTCTCTATGAGCACACTATGTGGTGTTAGACATAGCTACTTAGGGTGGAAAAGTGCTGAGGTGTCGAATGTGGGACACGACACTGATGAACAGTCAAGGTTTCACTTGTGGGCTCAGTATAATTTAATCAAATATGTCAAACTTGAACTACATTATCAACTGTATTAATGGTACTAATTCGCATCATTTTAACTTGATAGTAACATTAAATTATAATTTAATGTATTGTAATTATATGTATACGTATTTCAACCATCTACCTGATAATTGAGAAGAGGTACCTTAACACTATATTATGTCCCTCAACACCTGAAAAGATAATTTGTTAACAAGTATTAAATTCATATTGGGCTAATAGTATCTTTTTTAAATCATTAATACTGGAACTATTGAAACCAAATTAAGTATCAAAACATCACATCTAGAAGGTAAAACAAGATTTGTGCACCAAAGGACAATGGTACATTTAAGTGTGACTATGAATCAAACGAGTCAAGTTTGACTAAACGAAGAAGTGAAGGATAAAAGGAATACAATCATATTTTCCTTGGTGATTGGAATGAAACAATTATTTTAATAAAAAAAATTACAATTAAAAAAATCATATTTTTTATTGGGAATTTAATTAATATCCATATTGTTATTTTCTAGTTTCTACACGTTTATAAATGTGAGATTTTGTATTTTTTTTTTATTATTGCCATATATCGGATAATATTGTTTAATGTTGGTGTAAAATGCTAGAAAGAAAATTGAATATTTGAGGTGATTGTGTGGACTTCAAATTATCTGAAATCCCACATGCCAATGATGACTAAGAATTCCAATTAGACTTCGAAGCCTTTTTGACATGACCTCACTTCATGGATAGACTTTGCCCCAACATCCATCACGCCATCACCTTTCTTCCTTTATTTATTAAAATTGATATCTATACATATAATAAAGTAAATAATATGGGAGACACATGGCGCTCTATGAGTTGATCTCAACGATTTTTTCCCTCCTAAATAAATAGATATAGATCATATTTATTAATAAAATTTAAATAAAAAATATATTATTTTAATCCATAAATTTTATCTTTTTATCGTTTACCCTAAACAAATAGATATAGATAATATATGTTAATAAGATTCAAATAAAGAATATAATATTTTAATCTATGAATTTTATCTTTTACTATTTTTTTCATTTATATTTATCATGTCTTTACTTTATAATAGGGATTAATAAAATTGAATTATAATAAAATAAGCATAGGTAACTCATAGCTTCTACTAATGTTTTAGATTTTTAATGTAAAAATATAAATGAAAATACAAGTAATAATTTTATCTTTTTATCTTTTACTGTTTTGTTTCCCATTTATTATTTGGTATATAAAATTAAATTTATTCAACCTGTGTAATACACAGGTTTTTTTTTTAAATTTTTTTCTTTATTATTTAGTTTATGAAATTACATACTTTAGGAACCTTTTTCTACTAAAAGAGCCAATTATTAAGGTCGCTGTAAATTCTTTCATTGCCGGAAAACTTCTTTTTGTCTGGAAAACTCAAGTTTTTGGCCTTAAAACTCAACATTTTCGTCCCAAACCTTTTTGTAACCTTAGATCAGACATTTAGGAACCCTTTTCCGACTAAAAACGTTTTTCCGGCGATCGAAGACTAACAACATTAGGGTTCTGTTAGTCAGGGCCCATTGGAAGCCAATATGTTAATAGTTGGGACAACCAGTGGTTATTTTTTAAATTGGAACTGTTAGCGGCCAACGACGAATAGTTGGGATTATTAAAATCCAATATTCCTTTCTTTAATTCAACTTTTCCCAAGTTTTGTTGGTGTGAATTTTGATGACTTTGTTTTTTATTTTATAATTTTAGGAGGTTTATCCCATGAAATTCAACGTTATTAGATGTTTGTCCCATGAAATTCAACGTTATTAATGACAACTTATGAATTTATCATGTATGTTCAATCAAAACTATCAAGAGTGGATTAAAAATAATAAGTATTTACAAATAATAAATTAAATATCTTTTTCATTAATCAACTCGTGTAACACACGGGGCCATAACCTAGTATTATATATATTATAAATTAGCAAGTTTTTTTTGCATAACAAGTTGTACATTATGCTTTAGACATTTTTCAAAAAAAAAACTTGATTTTTTTTACTTGTAACCCAAAGGTTTTGACCTTTTACAATTTTAACTCTACATATTTTTTTTAACTTTAACCCAAAACTTTTCATTATTTGCAATTTAACTTCACAACTTTTGTCACTTATACTTTTCATCTTTCGCAAATTTTCGTTTTACGTATAGTTCTAAATTTTTTAAGTTAACACAACGCAACGTGCATGTGTGGTTCAACGTTTTTACCTCTATTTTTTCATATTTGACAGGTTCGTCGCAACACGCATATCCTAAGTCGAGTCAGTGTTGGTGGTCGTTGACGGTTGTGTGACATTAGTACTATTTGACACCGCTTTACGCCCCGCCGCAACGCGAGGTATGCTTTGAGGGTTTTTCAAAGAAAAAATGGTTATGCATATTGTTGTCGTAACATTGGCTTTGGGGTTTTTCCAAAAAAAAATGATTTTTTTTTACTTTTCACCCAAAAGTATTTCATAAATTACTTTTAACCCAAAACTATTTGTTTTTTTTTTTACTTTTAACCCAAAACTTTTTATCTTTTCCAATCTATACTCATAACTTTTTTTTACTTTCAACTTTGTTCCTTTATAGTTTTCATTTTCCGTAAATTTTTCGCTTTATGCTTGGTTCTAATTTTGTGACTTAACACATCGTAACGTACGTCTTTGGCTTAACATTTTTACATTTCATGTTAAATTTTGCAAGTTAACACGATGCAACATGCGTGTGTGGGCGAACGTTTTTACATCGTCTATTTTTTCCACGTTTGACAGGTTTAAAATAACGTGTGGGTCCTAGATCGACTTAGTTATAACTAAAGAAACCCCGTCGCATTGCGGCGGGTCGCAATCCTAGTTATTATTAGATAGCAACTTTAAATATAGCAATTTAATTGCATTAATTTTAGTCGAAGAGTTGCCATATATTCTTTTCAATCCAATAAAAATTGCATGTTTCTCTAATACATTTACGTTATTCATTTAAAAAAAGGTATCGAGATTGAATTTTATACATATAGCATAAAAATTCATGTTTCTATGTGAAAATCACGTTTTTCTTCCTTATTCATGGTTTTTTTTTTTTTTTTTCAGCAGCAACAGTTTACAATTTTTTAGTGAGTTTGGGCATGCGGAGGGTTGGTGGAACTGGAAGGAACTCTTTGGTTCCATTTATGGTTTTAAATATCTAAAAAATAATGTTATTGAAGGAAAATATTTGAAGAAAGAAATTGAACTCATGACACCTTTTACTTGCCTAACTACCCAATATTTTGTGTGCCCGTCGTATCCACTAAAAGCGATCAGGTCATCAAGTTTTAACTTTATTTCACGCTAAACAAAGACGTCAAAAGAAAATTAGATAGTTATTATAATTATAATATAATTGAAAATTTTAATTTTCTTAAAAATTTGTTTATCTTCTAAAAACTATTCACATCTCATTCTTTATTTTTATTTTCGTTTTATTCACAAATTCTTAATTTATTATTTTTTCTCGATTTTATACACTCATAACATTTAACTTGGAGAAAGAATATCAAATGTAGTCATTGTTAACTCTATATTATATATATTTTTTAAATAAAGAGTAAAATAGAGATTCTGATGTAGATGCTAAATAAGTGAATTCTATATTTTTCTATAACATTATGATGTAGGGTGAAATGAAGAAACTATTGTGAAACCATTCACAATAACTTATTCATATCACTCTTGAAATAATAGTTTCTTCCCAGATCTGGTTTCTTCCCAACTTTCTCCTACATCGAGCAACCACATCCACCATCAATCTCCAGCCGACAACCACCTATTCTTCCCTTCGATTAACCATACACCACGCCCACCACCGATAATCATCTTTCTTCCACCGTCGATCCCTATACCCACCACAGCCGACCACTCCTAGCCACCACGAAATCACCATAACCACCGCCCCATTACGGCAGACCACTGTTGGGCTCCAATTAACACCAAAGTCCATGTTTGAAATCCTGCAGACCACCACTTCGTTTGAAGTCCTCTAGACCACCACTTCGTTTGAAATCCTCCACTTCGTTTGAAATTAACCTCTTCGTTTGCTCCCTCTGTTTGAAATCCACCACTTCGTTTGAAATCCTCCACTTCGTTTGAAATCCACCACTTCGTTTGAAATCCACCACTTCGTTTGAAATCCTCCATCTGTTTGAAATCCACCACTTCGTTTGAAATCCCCCACTCCGTTTGAAATCAACTACTTCGTTTGCTCCATCTGTTTGAAATTCACCACTTCGTTTGAAATCCACCACTTCGTTTGAAATCCTCTAGACCGCGCGAATTCGGAAGAGGTCGTGCCACGTTTGTGCAGAGATTATACCTTTTTGATTTGGTTATGGGGTGACACGTTTGTGCCGGGGTGCTCTTGAGGGTGGGCAATTTGGGGTTGCTACCCTCCCCCGACGTATAGAGGGTCGTTTCTTTTGCTCCCTCTGTTTCTTTTTCTTTTACCACTAACCCCCCTCGAGTTAGCGGTTTATTGTGTTACTTTTCTGTTTACGTTTGATTTTGTGCATGGCCCACGCGCGTAGAGGTAGAAACGGCAAGGCTGTTGGGCTGGCGTCAGCATGTGATAGTGGGTTAAGAGCTTACCCCCTAAAGCATTTCCACGAATGCAAGGATGGTAAACCGGGGTCTAGTGGGTTTTTTCGCCTTCTTGAACACATACAAAGCACCCACCTTAAGACTGAAAACAGGAAGACCTATGTGAAGGAGGCTATCGCTAAGGATTTGGACCTTTTTCTGGATGTGGGGGAAGTCCTAAGGGCAGGAAACAAATGGTTATGTGGGGAGTGCATGGTTTTGCATGCCCTTAGTAGGGGGTGCAAACACGGTGATGAGATGGTGTCTTTTACTCAAATCTCGGGAGACGTGTACGATTTCATTGTTGGGATTAGGAAGCCATGCCAAGTGGTTGCCGACCCTCAAACACTCTCCCCGGAAGGGGTGGTAACCGATGTTGCCCTTCTCGAGCGTGTTTTTTCACTTCGTTTTCAAACCGTCAAATGCACCCCCCCCCCCAAGTTGTCGAATGGCGTTCGCTCAGGTTTTAATGGGTGCCTTACGTAAAGTGGTGGCGTCTCCAGGCTCGGTTGAAAATTGGGTTCAGTTGCTTTTGTTGCCGGGTTATACATTGAGGGTTGTCAGGCCTTCTTCCAGGCAAGAGCGGAGATCAGGAAATAGAAAATCCCTGCAGTGCAGCAGCATCTTGCAGGCGCTTGCATTGTGGAAAGATGGGTCTGGTTTTCCAGATCTGGTCTCTTCTCTCTTGAGCTGTGAGGGGGACTCTGAGGTGCCTAGGAGGGTTTTTCGAAAAGGGCGAAGACAATAAAAAGGATCCCAATATCAAGCAATGCCTGCGGAAGGTCAGAGATGGGCATTTTACGGCGGCGGTCAAAGTTTTATGTTCTAGTGGGGTTGCCCCCTTTGGAGAATCAACCATGAAAGCTCTTATTGATAAACACCCGGTGATGCCACCCCCATCACTGCCTTCCAACCCCATTGTCCTACCCACTATTATTACAGCAGAGGATTGCGTGCTTAAATGTATCCAATCATTCCCTAGAGGGACATCTTGTGGCAGAGATGGGATGCGGGCCCAACACTTGTTGGACGCTATTGGTTGCATAGGGTCGGTAAGTTCCTCGGGTCTGCTCACAACTATTACTGGAGTCGTCAACCATGGCTTGAAGGGCTTTGCCCTAAAGAGTTGGCAGAGTTTGTGGCCTCAGCCCCACTCACCCCCTTATTGAAACCTGATAATGGTATTAGGTCTATCGCAGTGGGTGGCATCTGGCGTAGGTTGGTCTCTAAGGTGGCTATGAAGAAGGTTGGGAAGGACATGGCCCAGTATTTGGGGGATTTTCAATTTGGGGTTGGTACACCAAATGGGGCGGAGGCGGTGCTTCATAGTGCGAACAGTTTCCTTAACTCCTTTCATGAAGATGGGTCCATGGCCTTACTTACGGTAGACTTCACCAATGCTTTCAACATGGTTGACCATTCAGCGTTCCTCCAGCAGGTCCACCAACGTTGCCCATCTATCTATCGGTGGGTTCAGTTCCTGTACGCCCAACCCGCTCGGTTGTATGTTGGCAGCGAGTGTATCGGGGCCACCACTGGAGTGCAACAGGGAGATCCCTTGGGGCCACTCCTCTTTGCCCTAGCCTTACATCCACTTATTCTCCGTGTACAGGAGCACTGTAACCTCCCCTTTCATGCTTGGTATTTGATGATGGTACGATCATAGGTAATGCAATGGAAGTTGCTAAAGCCTTGGACATCATCAACACGGAGGAACCATCCATAGGGCTCCATCTCAATATTAAGAAAACAGAAGTGTACTGGCCATCTTGTGACGGTCTCAAGGTGCAGGATGGCCTTTTCCCGAGAGGGATAGGTAGACCTGTGAGGGGGGTTAAGCTCCTTGGGGGGGCGGTTAGCCGAGACTCTGCTTTTATTGGGGAATTAGCAGGGCGGCGGGCATCGACAGCGGTTGACCTTATGAAACTCTTGCCCTGCTTACAGGACCCCCAGTGCGAGCTTCTTCTTTTAAGGTCATGCATGGGGGTAGCTAAGTTATTGTTTGGGCTGCGGACCTGCCAACCTCACTTGATGGCAAATGCAGTATCCTGTTTTGACGATGGTCTCCGAAAGGCTATTGAAGACATTGTTGTTTGTGGGGAGCCTACTTTGGTGAACTTCAGTGGCGTTTGGCATCTTTGCCGATGCGCTTGGGTGGTTTGGGCCTCCTCTCAGCTCGGGATGTTGGAGTTTATGCTTTTGTGGCGTCTAGAGCTCAGTCGTGTGTATTGTAAGACCACATCCTTCGGAACAGTGGGGTTGATAAGCTTGACGTAGACTACCAACAGGCCCTCGAGTATTTAAGTGTCTCTCTTCCAGACTTTGACATTGGTGGTTTCTCTAATATGGACACCGCCCCCCCAAAGCCACAAAAAACTTTGGCGAATGCTCTATTTGAGAAAATCGCTCGGAATCTGGGAGAAACACTTGATTTGTCTCCCCGCCAGAAGGCGGTGATTGAGTGCTTGAAAGGCCCCCATGCGCAAGACTTTTTGACTGTTATCCCGATCGAGGGGCTGGGGTAATGCATGTCGGCTGTTGAGTATAGGGCTATCCTCAAACACTGGCTGATGATCCCTATGTATCCAGAAGACGAAACCTGCCCAATCTGCCGTAAAGCCTGCATGGATAAATACGGGGAGCATGATATTCATTGCAAGGAGCTCCCTGGTATCAAATACCGGCATGACTGGGTGAGGGATGTTTTGGGGGACATCTTGAGGAGAGCGGGGATTTCTGCCAAGAAGGAGGCCCCTGTGAATTTCCTTACAGACCCCATGGAAGGGAGATCTACATTGAGACCAGCGGACCTGATCGTCTTTGGCTGGGCGGGAGGGAAACATGCTTGTGTAGATCTCACAGGAGTCTCTCCCTTAGCTGGGTTAAGGGAAAATGGGTTTGTAGCAGGACAAGCGGTAAAGAAAGCAGAATCTAAAAAGGTGGACAAACACGCTAAAGCATGTGCTGATAACCAACATGCATTTGTCGGGGGGGGGGGTTGGAGCACGGACCTCCCGGCCGCTGGAGTGATCCCACTCCACAAGCTAGCTTTGTCCCCTTCGCCTTCGACACCTTTGGAGCCCTGGCTCCAGAAGCTATCCGTTTGCTGACTAGGGTCCAACAGGTTGTCCACAGCAGTGGCTCATCAACAGGGGGCAGGGGTTTGTTTTTAATAGGCTAGGGTTTGCTATCCAGAAAGGGGTAGCGCCGCAGCTTGTTGCTCGCTTACCTGCGATATTGATGTAAAGTGCATTTTGTTAAAGCAACTGTTCGGTTAAAAAAAAATTAACATTTAGATTGTGTTCTCCATTTTACCCTTGTCTAAAAAAAATATATAGTAGAGACTATAGAGTAAAATTCAATCTCTATATTTGATATGTTGCAATTTATCTCTAAATTATTGTTGTGAGTGTATAAAACAAAGAAAAAAATAATATAATAGTTGTTTGTGAGTAAGATGGAGATAAGATAAAGAATAAGTTGTTACCCAACTCAGCAGGTAACTCTAACTTGTAGGCCACTTTACCCAATTCGCTCCAGAATTTTGAATGGCCCGGCATAACAAGGATTAAGCTTACCGCGTTTCCCAAACCGTACCACACCCTTCCAGGGTGAGACTTTCAGCATAACACAATCGCCTACCGCGAACTCCAAAGGTTTCCTACGTTTGTCACCGTAGCTTTTCTGACGGTCGCGCACTGCCGCCATACGATTTCTAATCTGAACAATCTTTTCTAAAGTTTCAAGTACAAGCTTCGGACCTGTGATCTGGCTATCACCCACCTCAGCCCAACAGAGAGGAGAACGACATTTCCGTCCGTACAATGCTTCGAATGGAGCTGCCTGGATACTTGTATGGTAGCTATTGTTATAAGAAAACTCTATCAAAGGAAAATGTTTCTCCCAACCTTTGCCAAAATCAATCACGCACGCTCGCAGTATGTCTTCAAGTGTCTGGATGGTTCGTTCACTTTGACCATCCGTCTACGGGTGATAAGCAGTACTCATGTCTAGACGTGAGCCGAACGATTTGTGCATCGACTGAAATATGGGTCACGATCAAAAATAATAAAGGTTGGCACTCCATGCCTAGAAACCACCTCCTTCAGATAGATAGCAGCAAGTTGTGAGAACTTATTCGTTTCCTTGATTGCTAGAAAATGTGTTGACTTCGTGAGACGGTCAACGATCACCCAAATGGTATCGTTTCCATTTTTGTGTCTTTGGCAAACCTGTGATGAAATCCATAGCAATTTGTTCCCATTTCCACATGGGTGTCTCTGGTTGATGAAGTAGGCCTGAGGGTTTTTCCTTAACCTTCGCACAAGTCAAACACTTACTTACATACGTCGCAATGTGAGCTTTCATCTTTGGCCACCAGTACAAGACCTTGAGGTCCTGATACATCTTATCAGAACCCGGGTGAACTGAGTACCGAGACTTGTGTGCTTCATCCATCACAAGATCTCTAAGGTTTCCAAACAAAGGGATCCGTATCTGTTCCGTAAAATAGTAGATGTCGTCAAATCTCTCCACGAGTCGTTTCTCCATGCCTCGTAAATACTCCGCTTTAATGTTCTCTTCCTTTAACGCTTCAGCCTGAGCCGAACGAATCTGATCAGGAAGATTCGAGTGAATAGTGAGCTATAAGGCTCGTACACGCTTGGGTTTCATTTCCTTTCGACTAAGGGCATCAGCTACAACGTTAGCCTTACCCGGATGATACTTGATTGCGCAGTCATAGTCGTTTAGGAGTTCTACCCAGCGACGCTGTCGATATTTAACTCTTTCTGGTCGAATATGTGCTGAAGACTCCTGTGGTTGGTATAAATAGTGCATTTAGTACCGTACAGGTAATGCCTCCAGATTTTGAGCACAAACACCACGGCCCCCAACTCTAGGTCGTGAGTCATGTAATTTTTCTCGTGAGTCTTCAACTGTTGTGAAGCATAAGCTATCACCTTCTCGCGTTGCATCAGCACGCAACCGAGACCCTGAATAGAAGCGTCACAGTATACCATAAAATCTTCGGTTCCCTCAGGTAAGGACAAGATTGGCTCACTACAAAGTTTTTGTTTCAACAACTAGAAAGCATCTTCTTGTTTCGATCCCTATGAGTATACAACACCCTTCTGCATTAACGAGGTAAGAGGTTAAGTGATCTTTGAGAAGTCTTTAATAAATCTGCGATAGTACCCAGCGAGACCAAGAAATTGTCGCACCTCTGAAGGAGTCTTCGGTGTCGCCCAATTTCTGATAGCATCAATCTTAGCAGGATCCACGTGTATCCCCGATTCATTCACAATGTGGCCAAGGAAGTGTACCTCTCAAATCCAGAAGTCACACTTAGAGAATTTCGCATAAAGTTGCTCCTTCCTCAGAAGCTCCAAGATAAGGCACAGGTGTCACTCGTGATCCTCCTTGCTCTTTGAATAAATCAGGATGTCATCGATAAACACGATGACGAAGTCGTCTAGGTACAGTTTACACACACGGTTCATGAGATCCATGAAAACTGCCGGTGCGTTTGTCAGTCCAAATGGCATAACCAGAAACTCATAATGGCCATACCGCGTCCGAAAAGCTGTTTTAGGAACATCCTCCTCTCGGACGCTCATCTGATGATAGCCCGATCTTAAGTCGACTTTCGAGTAAAAACTTGACCCTTGCAGCTGGTCAAACAGGTCGTCGATGCGTGGCAAAGGATAACGGTTCTTGACTGTCACTTTGTTGAGCTCTCGATAATCAATACACATACAGAAAGACCCGTCCTTCTTCTTCACATACAGAACTGGGGCTCCCCAAGGCGAAGAGCTGGTTCGGATAAAACCTCTATCCAGCAGTTCCTGAAGTTGATTAGATAATTCTTGCAACTCCCCAGGTGCAAGACGATAAGGAGCGCGAGCAAGTGGGGCCGCTCCTAGTGTAAGATCAATCTAGAATTCCACTTGACGGTGAGGAGGTAAACCAGGAAGTTCCTCAGGAAACACATCGGAAAATTCACGGACGACTGGCAGGTCTTCGATCTTCTTCTCTTCAGGTTGGGTGTCGGTGATGAGAGCTACAATAGCAGGATAGCCCTTTCGTAGACACTTCTGGGCTTTCATAGCCGAGATGATACCAACCATCGCCCCACTGCGATGTCCTTGAACCGATAAAGATTCTCCACTGGGGAGAGGAATACGAACGATTTTCTCTTTACAAAGGATGTCAGCACGGTGCTTGGACAACCAGTCCATACCAACCACTACGTCAAAACTACCGAGGGTTACAGGGAGGTCAATGTCAAACACTTGACCCACCAGATCGAGTTTACATCCCAACATAATGTGGAGGCTTCAATTGTCTTACCATCGGCTAATTCAACTACACGCTTAGCTTCTAGAGGCGTTGGCGTTAACCCTAATCGTTGATTGAACTCTAGGGACACATAACTCCAATCGGCACCGGAATCAAATAATACAGAAGCAAAGAGGTTGTTCACAGAAAACGTACCAGTCACGACATTGTCGTCGTTCCTAGCATCACCAGCTCCAATTGTAAATACCCTTCCACGAGCACCATTGTTGCCGTTATTGTTGTTCCCAGCATTGTTGTTGTTATTCTGGCGGTTGTTGTTATCATTGGCATTTTGATTAAGCTGAGGGCAATCCCGTTTAATGCGACCCTCGTCCCCACACTAGAAACACCCATTCCTATAGCCTTGGTTCTGATGGGGCTGCTGCCTTTGTTGTTGCTGATGTTGCTGATTCTGCTGCTGCTTTGGGAACGGAGCTCTACAGTCTTTTGCCATATGACCCACCTTATCACACCTATGGCAAGCTCAGATGCACGATCCATGGTGATGATAACCACACTTGTTGCACTTTGGCTTCCTACCAACGTAAGAGCCTTGGTTCTGATTGCCGCTCTGGCCTTGGTTAACTGAGGACGACTTACTGAAACTACGGTTATTGCTGTTGTCAGGCCTTTTTTGCGATTGGCTTGCACTGGTCGCCTTGTCAGCATCGTTCCATTTACGCTTGTTATCACTAGCAGGTGTGGTAGCTGTAGCAGTAGGGATAGTAGCAGAAACACGGGGCGGTAGTGAACCACGCTCGACCTCTTGGTCGGTGATCTTGTGTGCTAAACGGATGATCTGAGGCAGGTTGTTAAGATTCGCAGTAGTGACCGAACTCTTCACTGATGGTGCTAGGCCCTTGATGTACAATTCGATTCTTCGAGGCGGGGGTCGAGACAAGTTAGGGCACATGTTTGCTAGCTCATGAGATCATTTCGTGTAAGCCTCGATCTCGGACCCCTCCATCTTCAGGTTGTAGTATTCATTCTCAAGTTTCTGAATCTCGTTACAAGGACAATACTCCTCCCGCATTAACTCCTTGAAGTCATCCCAAGTGGTTGCATTAGCCATTTTGATGCCCAACATTTGCACTTTGGCATTCCACCAGGTTAAGGCACCATCCTCCAATGTGCCAGTAGCATACTTCACCCGGTCCCCCACGGGACAGTTACACATGGCAAACACTGACTCAGCCTTCTCAAACCACCGAAGTAGCCCCTTCAGTCCCACTGAATGTCTGTGGCTTGCAATCCATGAACGTCTTAAATGTACAAACAGGTGGATTGTTTTGATTCTGATTCGCTTGCTGACCTAAGGACGAAAGAAAATACAGCATACGGGTAAGAGTTGGGTACGCGACATAAGAATAATGAGTATTTGGCACATTTCGTACCAGCTTGGTAGGCTGCCAAAGCCTCACCCACACGAGTGTTAATCAAGTTCGTCAACTCAGCCTGAGTCATCGCAATGTGACCACGCCCATGGCCTCGTCCGCTCATGATTCTATATAAAAGAAAGGAAAAGGTTAATAGTCGAGATAAGGTAGGAGTCAAACCTCTCAATGACTTCTACGGACTACTGGGTTTACATCAGACAACAGAGTGGAACCCCCTTCACATTTGTTAAGCCTTACTGGGACTCACATGCACCCCACATTATTATTATGTGTGCACCCATAATAACAATGCAATTTGCATGTTTATCTCAACTCCTCCCAACTCGTGCTAGAAGGTTCCTCAAATTCGAGTAGCAAGACAAAAGGGTATCACAATACATAAATCATGAAACTCTAGGGAAGGGTCGCATTGTGACTCTATCAGCCACATAACATAAGCAGGTAACACATGAATTCAGTCTGTAACACTAAGTATGCAATCGCATGCAACATCATACACAAGTGTACACTAGATATGCTATACAATAAATAAACGAGATACGAACCTTGCAATCTGGAGCGGAGTGTCATGGTTGATTTCAAACTGTTCGGTTATAGTCTGGTTTTATATAACATTTTAAAACCTAGTTCACTATAACCAGTGGCTCTGATACCAAACTGTCACACCCTCAAAATACCACATGCGGTAACACCGCGGGATGTGTGACGTACCAGGATCCAGCCACTAATCACATTGAACTATATCAATATATTAAATAAAAGATTCCATTTATTTCATAACATAGTTCCAAATCATAACTCAAATCAAAACGTCAGGGGAAGCATAATGTAAATCGTTATTCAACTGTTTCAAACAAAGGTACGAAACCAAAGAACATGTATCCAAGAGACTCGACCCATGACCACTCCAGCACTCCCAAATATCAAGTCCCATAACCATGAATCTAACGACCTGCAAGCATGCAGACAAGTGTGTCAGACGACGCTGGTGAGTTCAAAGTTTGTTAACACGTTTAGTTACCAGATATGAGTTTAGAACACTTCAAAGATTTGATGTTGTTAATAACTCGATTACCGCAGATAGCTCCAGATTATTTGCCCTTCCCCAATGCTCTATCAAACATTGGTCAAGTGGTTAAGGTAATTAGTTCACGATCGTCCTCCCCGGTACGGTGTGAGGGTGCCAAACCTAATAGCGTTATCAACTAATAGCCCCGTTTCATCCCCGGCAACCAATTCGGTATATGACGGAACTTAATGATAGATATAAGTGTATTAACCAACATCCCAGGTTTAACATTCCAGTCAAACCCAATTACCCAACATTCCTCCCCGGAATAATTACCAGATGTCCCTCCCCAGGACGCATGCTTGGAAAAAGAGCAGTGAACTCACCCTAGATTTGCTCGGTAAGACAAATTAAACGTTCAAGTTAATCAATCAAGGCCTATAATGTAATCACATGCCCAATCAGTTTGTATGCCAATCACGTATCCATGCATATAGTCTAGCACTTTATACCAAGCATACACAGTTCACATTTCATACACGTATAAACAAACAAATAGCCTAAAAATCCAATCCATCGTTGTGCGGCTCATCTAGTATAACAGGTCCATGTAGCACAAGGCCCAAAAAGGGCTTGTGCGATCGGTTAGGACTTGTGCGATTTCTCTACGGTTGTGCGATCAGGATCACTTGTACGATCCTATGAGTGGTCTGGCCCAACATGACTGGCCCAATAACATATTGTGTGGCCTTCCCCTCCAATCGCACAACTTGTGCGATCCACCCTTCCAGTCACACAACCCAATGGGCCTGGTCGTTATAGGTGCGGCCCAGATAAGACAATGTGGGTTCAAATCAGATTGGAGCCCCCCCCCCCCCCCGTGCGACTGGGTTATCTTGTGAGACTCATACAATATTAGTTACTCCTTTCCTTAATACCCGATAATTCAGTTACATTCCATAATCACAAAATCAATCAACTTCCATAGTTTTAGCAGGTTATCAATGGCAGTTTCATCTCAACACATAATAACAATCATGAGCATAATCGTTATTCAATCATACATAATTAATCGAATTCATAATCACGAAACATCAACCATCTAGTCAACTAATTCGAGTTTCATGAGACCTTAATGAACATTCGTGAACATGAAATCCCTAACTTTCTTGCATCATTCTAACCAACACCATTAACTGATTGGGTACATGTTAGCCATCGAATTCTCATAGAAACAACATCAGATTCATCATAGGCTATCATGTTCTAGCCATAATCAATAATCACATACACCAACAAACACAATAACAAGGATTTATAGACCATAACAGCAAGAATTCAACTAAAGAGATAATAACTAACCGAGTGATTTAGTATTATTAATAAGAGTACAAGCTTCAAAGAATAAGAGGAGGTCTTTGGTGGGATCGGCTGCCATCGATGATGAGAGGGAAGGATTAGGGTTTGTGTGTGTGTTTTTGTTTTATGATTACATTATGAGAAAGCTACACACACACCCCTTAGTGTATGCGCATTAGTGACATGGGCCAAAACCCATCCTTGGGTTTCATTTTGGGCCGTGGACTAGCCCATACCCAGGATGAGTTGTGCGGTTCAGTGGATGTTGTACGACTGAGCACACCTTATGCGACCAAGTTATATATACATTTATATACTATACATAATTATACGACAATCAAATTCGCAACATTCTATTGAAACTAATCACATCACATGATCTCATAACGTTCATACAAGTTACACTAAAATACAAAGGAAGTCTAAAATGCGAGTTGTCACGGGGCGTGTTGGCTGGGCACGGCCCCGTGTTGAACTTGCTGTAATGAAGAAAAATTGTCGGGAGGCTCTGTTTTCGTGCATGGGGTGTTGGTTCAAGTTTCCCTTAGTATCCTTCACCATTCCGAGTGTGTTTTATTCCTGAAAATTAAAACTAAACTAGAAAGCATAAAAATTAACCTAAACTAAACTAAGGATAGTTCCGCAGAATGCCTCCGTGGTGCGCCACGTTTATAAGGGTCCTTGGCTAGACCCAAAGCCAGTCATATGTTACCCAAGTGGGATGTTTTGCATCCCATGTTGCACCTTCGGAGAGCATCATCCAAACTTGAGTCTATGACTTTCATGTAGTTGACCGGGTCATCGTCTTCTACACTTTTACCAACTTCGAACTTCATTTCCTTATCCCCAACCCTCAATGTTAGTGTCCCACCATTCATGTCTACTATTGCATAGGTCGTAGCTAGGAATGGCCTCCCTAAGATGAGTGGTACTTCGGTATCATCCTCCATATCTAGTATGACAAATTCGGCTGGGAAGACAAAGTCTCTGACTTTAACTAATAGATTTTCAGCGACACATTGTGGATATTTAATGGACCTATCGGCGAGTTGTATGCTCATTTTTGTAGGGCTTGTTTTCCCTAGGCCGAGTCGGTCGAACATTGATGCGGGCATGAGGTTGATACTAGCCCCGAGGTCGGCTAGTGCATTGAAATTGGGTGATTCCCCAATTGAACAAGGGATGGTGAAGCTTCCGGGGTCGATCTTCTTTTGCGGGAGTTTGTTGAGTAGCAAGGCGGAGCATTTTCACTTAAATTAACTAATTGCAATGATTCGATTTTCCTCTTGTGAGTGAGGAAGTCCCTCATAAATTTTGAATATTTAGGCATTTGGGTTAGGACTTCAACAAATGGAATATTAACATACAATTGTTTTAGAAGATTTATGAACTTTGTGAATTGCTCATCGGTCTTTTGGCGAAGCAACCGACCGGGGTACGGCACCGGAGGATTCTTAGTGGGCTCTTGATTTGGTGGAGGAGCCGTCTCTTGTTGGGGTGTCGGTGAAGTTATGGTTTGACTGGACTGGCTCTTTTCAGTTGGAGGTAGCAGAGCCTCCTCGGGACCTACGGTACGGTTTCTCAATGTGATGAGATGCACTTGCGCCTTTGGGTTGGTTTCGGTATTGCTTGGTAACGCGCCTTGTGGTCTCTCGGAGAAATTTTGAGCTAGTTGATTTATTTGTTTTTAAATGTTTTGAATACTAGCTTGTTGATTTTTAAAGTTCGATTCTAGTTGTTGAAATCGATCCGAGTTTTTCTTTTCGGTGTCGGAGATGAGGCGAGAGACGGTATCTTCAAGCCTCTCTCATCCCCCTTGTTGTTGTTGAGAGAAATTTTGTGACTCGTTTCTTGGTTGATGAAAGTTTGTTCGTTGGTTTAGATATTGTTGGTTACTACTATTGTCGGGTTCTCTCCAACCAAGGTTAGGGTGGTTACGCGATCCTTGGTTGTAGGTACCCGTTGGAGGACCCGACGGCCTAGGTCTATTATCAATGTAGTTTACCGTTTCTGTTTGATTATCCATTTCTTTCATACAACTCCAATTTTCATGTGTGACAACCCTCACTAAATCAGGTATCCGTACAACTTAATTAATGATTAATTACTGCTTAATTACTGTGCTTACTTAAACTTGTGGATAAACTGCTACTTGATTACTGATACATGTACTTACCTACATCATACTTTACTTATCGTCACTACATTATTTACATGTTGAACCCTAGTGACAAACATGATGCACAAAAGCACAGTAGCACATGAACGGATAACCTATTGAACATGCTGATAAGCCAGCATCAGGCAGACACTGCCTCTAAGGCCTGTAAGAGCCTGAAATATTTTGCTACACTAGTGGTGAGTGTAGGGATATAAGGGTTGTAGAACTGCGTCTCTAGGAATAAGTTTCAATGACTGGATGTGCCTAAAACGTACTCTAAGTACAAAAATTCAGCACTTTACATAACAATTCAGCTTTTAGCCAACTAATAAAGTGCCAAAACATGAGAAAAATATTACTAGACACTTTCCAAAGTGTCAGAAATGAGTTGTGTCACTAAAAAGAGTTATAACGACACTTTAAAGCTTTGTTAACGCTTTAACGGATTACTATCCAACCGAACAACCGGACTTTACCCGGAACCTGAAAATATTGTCATTTTCATTATTTATCTTTTTCTGAGCCAGTTAGGGTCCCCGAATACCCTAACACCCATTGTAACACACTACACACAACTAACCGGGTTAAGCACTTAACTAACTTACTTAACCTAACTATTATCCTAACTAACTAGTTGGAATCGGACTAGACCCCCCCCCCATTACAAACCGTCCCCATGAAGGGGGACACACTTTGTACTTTTGTGATCTATTAAATCTTGAGTGCTTGGTATCAAGTAGACACATGGACCTTTGGTTAAACATGTTGAGAATTGCCTATAAGTTCATAGCATAACACATATGACCATTTCCATCACACAACACCACAACACAACTCTCTCTCCTTCTCTACCTAGCTTCGGCCGAACATCCCCTTATACATCTATCATACTTTCGATTTCCTTCATCACATTCCAAGCATCTACAAGTGGTAAGGGTCGCATATAAGGAGTCTTGGTGCAAACGGAAGGCGAAGGACCTCTTTATCTTGCTTTTATCCACGCGTTTTTCGCATAGATTCTTCCCTAGCCTCGAGGTAGTGGTATGTTGCTTAAATCACCTTCTTGAACTATTTTAAAGTGGGTAATATGATTTGTGACGGTTAAAACTCGAAATCTTACAAGTTGAAGCTTAAAAGTCTACTAAAAACACTAAAAATGGTGGATAAAAGCTTATAAGTTGTGTAAATGTTGTAGTATTTGAATTGTGTGATTATTTGGACCCGATCTATGTTGTGGTAGCTCGGATCGTCATTTAACCCGGGTTGGTCACGATCTTGGATCATGACATAAGGTTGTTTTGGAAGCAACAAGGGTTAAAGGGCGAAACTCTACCACACACATATCATGAACTTGTGTAAAAGTGTTTTAATTTATACAATAGTGTTTAAAACTAGCAGATCTACGTATCTGCAAGTGGTATTTTCAAAGGACCAAGCGTTAAAGAAATGATGCTTTCTAAAAAATGGATCTTACACTAACAAGAATGGTTTTTAGAACACACAAGTGTGTAAACACTTGTGTAACACAAAGTTTCGACGAAATAACTATTTTTGTAAAAGTTGACGAGAAGTTGTAAAGACGGAACTTCCATAAAAACGAGGTTTTCACAGAATCGGATTATTTTATATAAAGATCCACTAAAAGTAATGAGGTTTACTTCATACTTTGGATAAATCACAAGTTCATGAAGTTTATGCGATTTATATACATATTTTGACTAGTTTGTGATTTGAACATTGTTTTGGTTGATTGAGAAAATTGTTGGTTGATTTGTAAAAGAAAATGATACGCTTGAAAGCGTGGCCACCTCTAGTTACAGAGGAAACTCTGGCGAAATTTTTCCAAAAACCTAACACTTAGAAATATTTTCACTATAAGTGTTAGAAATACATTTTGACTTGTTTTCAAAATATAAGTTTCGCCACGACTATATTTACGAAACATCGGAGGTGGGATTTTCACAAAATAAAACGTGATACATAAATATATTTAGTATATATTTTTCACAACATCACTTGTATAAGTGTTTATGATCATTTTGTGAACTACGTAAATATTATTTTTAGAGTAAAAATAATATTACTAAGTATTATTTTGGGAAATCACATGTATGAAAATATAATAATTTTGAGAAGAATATTTATATTTTGGAGTTGGAAATAAAATATATTAAGTGAGACTTAATAGTGAAATCTGAATGTTACGAGCACACATGTACTAAATCCCCCCATCCTTGGGAATGAAAATAACTACCAAGTATACAAAACGTAAACACGAAATAGTTGCCTAACTATTTCCCCAAAAACTTAAACCATAAAGCTAAGGCACGGCCATCCGTCTAATAGAGTTAGCACGTGTAGGTCGTCATACAGCTGATCGATTTGGAGGCATACTTGGTAGAGACGCACCACAGTGAGTTCATGTCCCCCTTTTTCTAACTGTTTTCAGTTTTTTTAACTGCGGGGGTGAAGTACATGTTTCTATGATTACGAATGTTTCTTACATGGTATGTTCAGCTAAGGAAGGAACTGTTAGGTTATGTGATTGGGTAGGTGAAACCTTAAGAACATTAGTCCTCGTAGTACGATCGAGGGATACGAGTGATAGGCCTATTTGAGCATAACAAACACCACCCATGCGCCCGCAGGTTGGACCATGTGGTGACCCCGTCTTAACACCACCCATGCGCCCGCAGGTTGGACCATGTGGTGACCTTGTCGTAACACCACCCATGCGCCCGCAGGTTGGACCATGTGGTGACCTTGTCCTATCCCCTCCCATGCGCCCGCAGGTTGGACCATGTGGATACACAATAACTGATATGTTTCCTTATTTGCTTTCATACCAGAGTTTACAAAACATTCATACTTGCAATGATTACAAAGGTTTATTCGCGCGCACATACTAAACACATGAACTCGCTCAACATTATTGTTGATTTTTCAACTTACATGTATTTCAGGGAATTAAAGGATCTGGCGCGGTATGACACGTTTTCCCGCTGCACTAGTTACGAGATCATCCGGGTTTGGGGAATGTGACTCTTTCCTGGACAAGTCACAATCCTTAAACTGTGTTTATGTCATGTTGATGTTTGTGATTGTTAAGACAATGTTGTTGTATTTGGTTTTCAAAACTTAATTAAATGGATGATCTTGCATGGTTTTATTTCATATAGCTTTGTTATGGTTAAGCTATGGTATTAAGAAGTCACACCAAATTAACCACGCTTCCGCAAAGCCAGGGTGTGACAGCTTGGTATCAGAGCTCTGATTATAGCGAACTAGGATTATTTCTCGAGTCTAGACTATGATCACTAGGGCTCTCACGAAAACATTTTACTGCATACCACTTAAGTCCAGATCCAAAACTTTTTACAAACAAATGTTGAGCACGTTGATTTATTATAGGCTCAGCCTGGAGGGCTGAGGCTCGGTCTGGAGGATCGAGGCTCGGTCTAGGTGACCGAGGTAGTTGGCTAGTGAGGCTAGGAAGAGTAGGCTCAGTCATGGAGGCTGAGGCTCGGTCAAGGGGACCGAAGCTCGATCTGAGAGGTCGAGGTGGAGGATAGAGTAGTCTTAGAGACTGGGAGGAATTTGGCCAGTGGGACTAGGAGAATTATTTGACTAACATGTTTATATGATTATATGATTGATTATTATACGTATATGTGTTTGTGTTACAAACGTCATGCTTTCATCAAGTACTAGAAAGATGGACACTACGAATCCCATGGCTATAGTATCAGACGACATAGTTTCATCGAAGCACGAGGTGTACATTTCCGATACTACCGGCACAGACAATGACGACTTTCAGCCCTTTTGCGCTGCCTGAAGTCATAGCAGAGCCTACTGATGGCCATCTTGTTGGGAATTTACCCCCTTGCCGCTTATCCTGTTGTTGATATGCCCCCCCTCCCGACGTGGCCTCTGACGACGATAACGATCTACTGGAGGAGGACCCATTCGAGGGCAGGGCCCTATTGCTGCTGGTATTAGACTACTGCATGCGGACGCTCCTGTAGGGGAAACTCATGTCCATTCCCCTATCCCAGACTCATTTGAGTTTCTGACATCCGCATCTTCGCACATACAGGGAATGCAGCACCACTCACACGACGCCGACCCTGATATGGCATCATCAGCTGCACCGGATCCCGCCCACAGCTTTGAGTTTGATCACGATATTGAGGTTGATCCTGCTTTTCCATCTGGTTTTGATCCAGACCATGACCTTGAGTTCATACACTTAGACCAGCCCTTGGAGGATCCTGTAACCCCCTGTGTTTGTTGATCCAGCTAATCTTGAGATGGAGTTTTTGATCCGGAGCCGGCCGTGGCCCCTGAGCCAGGCGCTGCTCCTGACCCCGCATTGGAGCATGACCCTGTTCATGCCAATGCACCTACTGTTTCTCCTTGATTGATCATCTGCTTAGACGAGAGAAAATTTGGGGTAACTGTGCAAGACAATTTATTATTACGGGGGCCCACGTAATAACGATTTGTAGTGCACAGGAATCCTGGTGGACTCTGCGGGTCAAGCTAATGATAACCAATGCAGCAGGAAATAACTTAAACGCGAATGACCAAGGCGATGTAGCCTCGAGTTCATTCTATTACGAGCAACAAGCCAAATTGGCAAGCCTATGGGAAGGCTCAGAAATTTACTTCCCCACTCATACAGTGAGTATATTTGCGTGTGAAATTGGGTGATTACATGATGGCTTATGTTGCTATATGCACCTCATGGACATTTGAAACGTTGTCTAACCCGCTTCACACCACTTCAACAAAAGGGAATGTCACCCAGACGTGACACAAACACCAGTACGTTGCCAAGGACAGAAGCCGAGCTGCAAGAACGCATCTCACAGATAAATGCACGACATGAAGCCCTCCGCTCTAAGCACAACGAAGGCACTACTGGAGACAACCCCCCAACTGGCTGTACCTATAAGCAGTCCCTGAACTGCAAGTCTTTGAACCTTGAAGAAACAGAGGGCGTCGTGGCATTTGTTCGTTGGTCCGAAAAGACCGACTCCATTCTAAGAATGAGTAACTGTTCGCCCCAACCGAGTGTTACCTATATCTCGGGGACATTTCTAGATGGCACACTCTCTTGATGGAACCTCCAGGTTCAGACCCTTGGCACAGACGCTGCTTATGCACTGAGCTGGGACGAGCTCAAGGAAACGATGGAGAAGAAATGTTGTTTTAGGACTGGAATTTAGAAGCTTGAGGTGGAGTTCAGGAATTTGAAAATGGACGAACCAGAAATTCCTGAACTTGTCCAGCGATCGCACGACTTATCTAGGGTCGCCCCCCTACTTAGTCAAACCGGAGTTCAAAAGGATTGAACGATTCATTTGGACACTTGCACCCCAGATCAAGGGTATGGTTACTACCTCAAAGCCCTCGACCATTGCAGAAGCTATCAATATGGGTGATCTATTTATAACGTGAGATGTTATGTGATTGATAACATGAGATGTTATGTGTTGATATTGTTGTATACTTACGAGCACTCTACTTATTATGACCTAACCTACGTGAATCATCATTTAGAAGATGCCTCCAAGACGGGATGTACGCATACCCACCAACGAGGCGGAACTACAGGGAATCATTGCTGCAGTCATCGCACAATACGAGGCCCATCACTCCGAGCGCAACGGAGGTACCTCAGGAAATAACCCACCCAACGGCTGCACTTACAAGCAGTTCTTAGGCTGCCAGCCCCTACAGTTTGACGGCACTGGGGGTGCCGTAACCTTCGTACGCTGGATTGAGAAGACGGACACTGTTTTGCGTGCGAGCAAATGCGCCCCAAGAGATCAGGTCACGTACATTTCCGGGCTGTTCCGAGATGGGGCTCTATCATGGTGGAAACTTCAGGTTCAGACAATGGGCGAGGCTGCTGCGTATGCTCTATCATGGGACGAGCTGAAAGAGCTAATGCATAAAAAGTAGTGTTCGAGAACAGAAAGCCAGAAGGTAGAAACTGAGTTCTGGAACTTGAAGATGGAAGGTCCAAAAATAGCTGAGTATGTGGAGAAGTTCCAAGTTCTATCGCGTATCGTTCCTTACATGGTAGATCCGGAGTTTAAGAGGATTGAGCGTTTCATTTGGGGATTGGCACCCCAAATCATGAGCATGGTAACGACATCAAAGCCTGCAACAATCACTGAGGCCATCAATCTAAGTGTAGCCCTGACGGAAGAGGCAGTCAGGATGAATAAATTTTCAACCTCTGAGGAGAAGAAGGAGACTCATGTAGAGTCATCTGGGGACAACAAGAGGAAGTTGGCAAATTTCAAACAGGGTACCCAGTCGAGTAGCAACGACAAGGCCAAAAAGAGAAAAGAGTACACGGGTATCCTACCAAAGTGCGACAACTGTCGACGACCCCATAACGGGCGGTGTAGATATGGAAAATGTGGTAACTGTGGCAAGGTGGGACATGTCAAGGAAACGTGTCGGCAAGGTACTAAACATGGAAATAGAGGTCAAGATGGTAACGGAAATCGCGGAGGAAATAACGACGACAACAACTATCAAGGCAGGGAAGCTGACGATCAAGACTGTGGCCAAGCATGTTTTAATTGCGGTGATGTGGGGCATTTCAGGAAGTATTGCCCTAAGAACACTCAGGCACGTGGATGAAAGCTCAACAGCGGGGATAGAATCCAAGCGTGGATATCAGTACGTCTCATAATAGTCAATGTTATGCTCTATTTGATAGTATTGTCAAATTTTAGCTTCAGAAAATATAGTTGTTTTAGTAGTAAGTAACCTAGATACCCAGTTCTCGATAGAACAAGCCTAACGGAAGCTTCGATGTGATAATTGGGATGGACTGGTTGTCGAACAACCCGGCGGAGATTGTCATCCGCGCCCCGACGACGAACGGAGAAATGATTGTGACTCATGGAGCAGGATACGCTCCTACGGATTATCTGGCAAAGAAGACACAAAAATTTTCGCACAAAGGATGTGTTGCATGTGACAACCCGCACTAAACCAGGTATCCGTACGACTTAATTAATGATTAATTACTACTTGATTACTGTGCTTGTTTGAATTAGCTGATAAACTGCTACCTGCATACTGATACATGCACTTACTTGCATCATACTTTATTTGCTGTCACTACATTAATTACATACTGAACCCTAGTGACACACATGATGCACAAAAAGCACAGTAGCACTAAACGGATACACGGCGAACATGCTGATATAACCAGCATCAGGCAGACACTGCCTCTAAGGCCTGTAAGAGCCTGAGAAAGTTACTACACTAGCAGTGAGTGTAGGAATACAAGTATGGTAGAACCGCGTCTCTAGGGATAAGTTACTGTGAACGGATGTGCCTAAAACGTACTTTAAGTACAAAACACAGCACTTTAATAATTTAACCAGCTTCTAGCTGACTAGTAAAGTGCCAAAATATGGGAAAAATATCACTAGACACTTTCTAAAGTGTTGGAAACAAAAAGTGTCACAAAAAAAATAACAATAACGACACTTTAAAGCTTTAGTAACGCTTTAACGGATTACTATCCAACCGAACAACCGGACTTTACCCGGAACATGAAAATATTATTATTTTCACTATCTTTAATTTTCTGAGCCAGTTGGGGTCCCTGATTACCCTAACACCCGTCATAACGCGCTTTATATCACTAACGAGGTTAAACACTTAATTAACCTATTTAACATAACTAGTATCCTAACTATCTAGTTGTAACCGAACCAAGACCCCCCCCCCCCTCATTGTACACGGCCCCAACTAAGGGGGACAATACTTGGTACTTGACTATTATTTTAATCCTCTATGTTGGTTATCTAACTAGCACTTTAACCTATGGATAATATTTTTCTAATTGCCTATAAATAACACCTTCATACTAGAGATATTTACCACTTAACAAATCAACAAAAATCAAACTCTCTCCCTCCCACCTAGCTCTCGGCCGAACCTCACACACCCACCCATCATACTTTCGGTTCTAGTCCTCATCATTCCAACAACATACACACTTCAAGGATCACATATTAGGAGCTTTGGTGCACTCGGAACGCGAAGGACCTCTACCGTTAGCTTTTATCCACGCGTTTTTCATCAAAGATCTTCCCTAGCCTTGAGCTAGAGGTATAACACTTAAAACTTGTTTTTAAGCTTATCTGAAGTGGTTAAAAGGAATATTGTCGGTTAAATATCGTTAACTTACATTTTGATGCGTTAAAGTCTAGTAAAAATACTAAAAGTGGTGGTTAATAGCTCATAACTTGTGTAAAAGTTGTAGTATTTGAGATTTGTGTTTATCTAGACCCGATCTATGATGTGGTAGCTTGGATTTCCGTTTAACCCGACTTTGTAAGATCATGTATCTTCACATAAGCTCGTTTTTGGTTACCGCAAGGGTTAAAAGGCGAAACTCTACCACACAAGATGCATGAACTTGTGTAGAAATATTTTACTTGTGTAAAAGTAATTTAAATTGTACAATGGAGTTTAAAACTAGCAGATCTACGTATCTGCAAGTGGTAATTTTGAAGAACCACACATTTAAGAAACCATGTATTTTAAAGAAAGGATCTTACACTAACAAGCATGATTTTATAAACCACAAGTGTGTAGACACTTGTGAAATGAAAAGATCCGACAAATAACTATTTTTGGGAAAAATGACTAGAAGTTGTAAAGACGGATTTCTCTAGTCACAAGGTTTTTACGAGATCAAAGTTACTTTATATAAAGATCTACATATATAAAGGGGATTTACACTATAGATTCGGAAAAACTGCAAGTTCATGCGATTATGCGATTTACATACTTGTCGACTAGTTTGATGTGTCGGAAATTGTTTGGTTGAATAAAGAAGTTGTTGAATTGATTTGTTAAAAGAAAATGATACGCTTGAAAGCGTGGCCACCTCCAGTTACAGAGGAAACTCTGGCGAAATTTTCCAAAAACCTAACACTTAGAATTATTTACACAACAAGTGTTAGAACTATTTTTGGACATATTTTCAAAACATAAATTTCGCCGGCACTATATTTTACTAAACATTCGGAGGTGGGGTTTTCACAAAGATTAACGTGATAAATATATTTGTCACAACACTGTTTATGATTATTTTGTGAAATACATAAATATTATTTTAGAGTGAAAATAATATTTACAAGCGTTAATGATTCCAAAACTTTACGAACGCTTCCACAAACATATAAGTTACACCGGTAATTACATTACCACAAGATTGATAAAACGTAACTTACGCACATGTATTGTATCCCCCATCCTTGGGAAGAAGAATAACTACCAAGTGTATACGGAACATAAACACGAAATAGTTGTCTAACTATTTCCCAAAGACATAAACTGTAAAGCTAAGGCACGGCCGTCCGTCTAATAGAATTAGCACTTGTAGGTCGTTGCACAGCTTACTGTATTGGAGACACTTGGTAGAGACGCGCATTCACTGTGAGTTCATGTCCCCCTTTTCTCTAACTGTTTTCAGTTTACTTAACTGCGGGGGTGAAATACATGTTACTATGATTTACGAGTACTTTACAACGGTATGTTTAACGTAAGGAGGTGTTATACGATCATGTGAGTGGATAGGAACAACATGGGGCCATTAGTCCTCATGGAGGGACCGAGGGACAGGAGCGGTAGATCTATCTGGGTGTAGCGAGCCCAGCCCCCGGCCAAACTAGAAACAGACCGTGGGGTGACTTTGTCCACATACTTTGCCGTGGCGAAATCTGCTAGGTTTGAGTCTCCCTATTTGCACTTCACATATGTCAGTGGCCTTGCAAACCATTGGTGATCACAAGTCCTCTTACACTGCTACATACCACAACTATTTTTATACTCACAATTGTTTTACATACTCACTTACACATGAACTCGCTCAACATTATTGTTGATTTTTCAACTCACATGTATTTCAGGAAATTAAAACGGATCTGGCACGGTATGGAACGTTTTCCGCTGCACTTGTCATGGAGTCATCAGGGTTTAGGGGATGTGTCTCTTTCCTGGACAAGACATAGTCCTTAACCCACGTTTATGTTATGTTATAAGTTGTAATGTCTACTGAACAAGGTTATGGTTGTATGTTAAAACAATGGTAATGTGTTTGATTTTCAAAACTTAATGGATGACTTGCATGGTTTTTAAATTCATATAGCTTGTTATGGTTAAGCTATGGTATTAAGAAGTCACACCAACATTAACCACGCTTCCGCAAAGCCAGGGTGTGACAGCTTGGTATCAGAGCTCTGATCATAGCGAACTAGGATTCTTTCTCGAGTCTAGACTATGATCACTAGGGCTCTCACGAAAACATTTTTCTGCATACCACTTAAGTCCAGATCCAAAACTTTTTACAAACAAATGTTGAGCACATTTTATTTATTTATAGGCTCAGCTTGGAGGGCTGAGGATCGATCTGGAGGATCGAGGTGGTCAAGGTAGTTAAGCACGTTGGTTTGTTATAGGATCGATCTGGAGGATCAAGGCTCGGTCTAGGTGACCGAGGTAGTGGGCTAGCAAGGCTAGGAAGAAAAGGCTCAGCTTGGAGGGCTGAGGATCGGTCTGGAGGATCGAGGTTTGGTTTAAGTGAAGGATAGAGCAGTCTTGTAGACTGGAAGAAATTGGCTAGTAAGACTAGGAGGATTATGTGATGCCTTACTTGATGACTTATGTGATTACTTGATTTATGATTGACTACTTGTGCATATTTGTGTATATGTTACAGACACATGGATTCTGCAGACACTGGTGGTTCAGGCACCACAGGCCCGAGGCCTATCGTTTCAGACGACATTGAGTCATCGGAGCACGAGGTTTATACGTCCGACTTCACCAGTACAGATGAGGACGATTTCCAGCCCTTTGCACTACCTGACGGTGCTGGCGAGCTCGCAGATGGTCCTATCGCAGGGGATCTACCACTTGCATTGATCCCTGCTCCTATACCGCTGGCTGCGTACCCAGCTTACGATTTACCCATCGACAATGAGGAGGATGATGTCGATATGTTTGATGAGGAGCCTTTCGAGGAGGATGCTCAGGGCGAGGCCCTTCCTGCTGCCGATCCCTTATTGATCGCGGACGCACCCGTCCCGGAGTCACCTGTTCACTCCCCAGTCGCGGACTCCTTTGAGTCTGTGGCTTCTGTACCCACACATGCTCATAGTGCGCAGCACTTCTCCCATGGGTCCGATTCTGACCAGGCTTTTTTTGTTGCTTCCATACCTGGACTTGTTTTTTACCATGACGACGAGGGGGAGTCAGATCCTGTGTTTCCACCAGGATTTGATCCTGACCGTGATTTAGAGTTTGTCCCGATGGACGAGTTGATGGAGGATCCAGCAGATCCTATTGACCCTTTTGATCCGATTGATCCCGATTTTGATTTTGACATGGCGTTTGATGATCTTGAGCCTGCCATTGCACCTGAGCAGGCAGCTGCCCTTGACCCTTTACCAGAGCATGACCCTGTGCATGCTGATGTGCCTTTTGAGCCCATTGCTGTTGATCACCACATAGATGTTCCTGTTGATCCCATTGGTCCTTTACCCATTGTTGCTGTACCAGTTGACCCCCCTTTCGAGCACTTGGCACCCGTTCACCCTGTTGTTGCTCCCTTATTTGATCCCGTTCCCCTAGAGCCCGGACATGCACTGTTCGCGGCACATATGGATCCACCGGATGAGTCCGCACAGCACGGTTGGATACCGGCTGATGAGGATGTTCCACCTCTTCCTCCACAGATTCCTGTTGCACCACATGTTGACTTTTCATTTCAGGTTCCTATGTTTATACCTCCAGCAGGGCCTGGAGAGGGTTCTTCAGCTCACCCTGATGGGCATGTACCGATGCCTATCCCTTTTATGCCTCAGACGTCATTTGTTCCACCCGCTGTTGCACCGTTTCGCGTGGCACCTTTCGACCCCACTAGCGAGCCATTTCTTTGGGCACCTGGCTCCGGTGTGCCACCTACTGACCCCTATCATGCTTTTCACAGGGGATACACTATTGAGGACGTCTTGATGTCCTTTGTCGCACAACATGAGTCCCACACACAGCGTATACAGGAGCTCGAGAGAGCTCGGTTGTCACCTTGTCAGTGCCATGGACAGGCACCCTCCCCTCTACAGCCGTTTCGACCTTTACCTCCGGATATTGCTGCTCGTCTCTTTACTTTAGAGCAGCAGATTGCTTCCATTATCCGTACACAGCGAGCCCAGGAGGAGGACTGGCTCCAGTTACGCCGCTTGTTTTATACTCACTTTCCCCCTCCTCCACCACCATCTGCATAGAGCTCACCAGTCACTGATTAGATAGACAAGGATGAGAAGACGGCGATTGTTGGATTGCACAGCATTTTGGAGACCACCTTATGATTTTGACTTTTGACATGTACTTGATGTTGTATTTGACACTGATCTGTTATGATTTTTGGACAGGGGTGATGTAGCCCCTAGTTGATGGATGATTGTATGACACTATGATGTACTGATACACTTACTCTGTGGTCTTGATGTATGGCAATCGCAGTATTCTCATCATATATGTTTCGCTTGATTACTTATTTGCATTGTTATGGTATGAGATGTGGATGATTGATATATGTGATGTATTGATGACATGAGATATTACGTGCTATTACTATTACTATATACGTACTTTTCGCTATGGCCTGACCAACGTAAACCATCATTTAGAAAATGCCGCCAAGACGCGAACCAAACATGCCAACTAATGAGGCAGAACTCCAGCAGATTATTGCTGCTGCCATAGCACAGTACGCAGCATCTCAGCCAGGGGCAAGCGGAAGTGTTAACCAAGGCAATAACAATCCACCTCACGGTAATACCACGCCATTCGAACCTACCATGAACTAGTTAGAGATTTTAGCGATGATGCTAATGCCAAACACATGTTTTAACATACGTGCAGGATGCACCTACAAGCAGTTCTTAGACTGCAAACCAGTTAACTTCGATGGCACAGGAGGTGCAGTTGCCTTTACCCGCTGGGCTGAGAAAACCGATTCTGTTTTACGCATGAGCAAGTGCGCAGAAGATCAGCAAGTCACATACATTTCAGGGCTGTTTCTAGATGGAGCCCTATCCTGGTGGAACCTACAAGTACAAACACTAGGCGAAGCTGCCGCCTACGCACTGACTTGGGCCGAATTGAAAGAACTGATGCGCAAAAAGTACTGTTCACGCGCAGAAATTCAAAGGTTGGAGACTGAATTTTGGCACCTAAAGATGGACGGTCCGAAGGTAGCAGAGTACGTTCAGAGGTTTCATGACCTATCTCAAGTGGTTCCTTATATGGTCACGCCAGAATACAAGCGAATCGAGCGCTTCATTTGGGGTTTGGCTCCCCAAATAATAAGCATGGTAACCTCCTCCAAACCAGCGACTATCACTGAAGCCATCGATTTGAGCGTGGCTCTCACCGAGGAGGCGATTCGTTTAAACAAGTTTGATGAAGTCAAGGCGAAGAAGACAGAGACTCACGTTGAGTCCTCAGGAGATAACAAAAGGAAGTTTTCAAACTTCAAACAAGGCGTCAGTATGGCAGTAAAGAAAGGAAAATCAGCTGGCAGTACCAAGAGAGGAAAAGGGTACCAGGGCACCCAGCCCAGATGCAACAACTGCCAACGCCACCATACTGGCCATTGTAACACGAGAGTTTGTGAATCTTGTGGAAAACCGGGCCACTCAAAGGAATCATGTTGGGCTAGTGCAGGCCGCGGAGGCCAGGGAGGATATGGAAATAGGAATGATAACCGTGGTGGAAATGGAAACCGCCTACCAGGAAATTTTGGAGGAAACAGAAACCGAGGCAACAATGCAAATCAGGCTGGCAATGCCAACCAGAACAACACCCCAGCTGGAAATGGGGATGGAAACGGGCAGAGACTCGGATGCTATAACTGCGGGGAAATCGGGCATTTTAAGAAGAACTGCCCAACGTTGAATCAGGCCCGTGGTAGAGTGTTCCAACTCGAAGCTAGGGAAGCACGCCAAGATCCAAATGTTGTTACGGGTACGTTCCCTATCAATCAACGCTATGCATCCGTTTTATTTGATACTGGTGCCGATTATAGCTTCGTATCGTTAGAATTTAAGAATATGCTTGGGTTAGCTGCTAATAAGTTAGACATACCCTACTCGATCGAATTAGCTAATGGAAAGTTAGTTGGAGCCGACGAAGTAATCAGAGGTTGTGTGATAGAATTGGGAGAACGCGAGTTTACTCTGGATCTACTACCAGTCCAATTGGGAAGCTTCGACGTGGTGGTAGGAATGGATTGGTTATCCGGAAACAAGGCTGAGATAGTATGTCACGAGAAAGTTGTTCGTATCCCAACTGATGATGGTGAGACAATTGTGGTTCACGGAGAGAAGCGTGACACGCCGCTAAGATTTATCAGCTGCTTGAAAGCAAGGAAGTGTTTACAGAAAGGATGTGTTGCTTTTCTGGCACACATCGTAGACAAGAAGGCTGCTGAGCCAACAATCGAGGACATCCCTGTCGTAAGGGAGTATCCAGAAGTCTTCCCAGAAGACTTACCCGGACTGCCACCTCAGAGGCAAGTGGAGTTTCACATTGACTTAGTTCCAGGCGCCGCGCCTGTGGCTAAGGCACCGTACAGACTTGCTCCGTCTGAGATGCAGGAATTGTCGACACAACTTCAAGAGTTGTTAGACAAGGGTTTTATCCGACCAAGCTTCTCGCCTTGGGGAGCTCCAGTCCTGTTTGTCAAGAAGAAGGACGGAAGTTTCCGCATGTGTATTGACTACAGAGAATTGAACAAGCTGACGATCAAGAACAGGTATCCTCTGCCAAGAATCGATGATCTGTTCGACCAACTTCAAGGTTCAAGCTGTTACTCTAAGATCGATCTTCGATCTGGATACCATCAACTAAGGATACAGGAGGAAAGTATCCCGAAAACAGCCTTCCGAACTCGTTATGGGCACTACGAGTTCCTCGTTATGCCATTTGGTTTGACGAACGCACCTGCAGTCTTTATGGACTTGATGAATAGGGTTTGCAAGCCATACTTAGACAAGTTCGTGATTGTATTCATCGACGACATCTTGATTTATTCAAAGACGGAGGCTGAACACGAGCAGCATCTTAGAACCATATTGGAGCTGCTAAAGAAGGAACAGCTGTACGCCAAATTCTCCAAGTGCGAGTTTTGGCTACGCGAAGTCCAGTTTCTCGGACATGTGGTTAATGGGGATGGAATTCATGTTGATCCCACAAAGATCGAGGCAATCAAGAATTGGGAAACGCCTACAACGCCAACCGAGATTCGACAATTCTTGGGTTTGGCTGGCTACTATCGAAGGTTCATCGAGGATTTCTCGAAAATCGCTCAACCTTTGACGCTCCTCACGCAGAAGGACAAGACGTTTGATTGGGGAATCAAACAGGATGAAGCGTTTCAGATATTGAAGGATAAGCTTTGTAACGCGCCAATCTTAGCTCTACCAGAAGGCACTGATGACTTTGTGGTATACTGCGACGCATCGCGTCAAGGATTGGGTTGTGTGTTGATGCAACGCCAAAAGGTCATTGCTTACGCATCACGCCAACTGAAAGTGCACGAAAAGAATTATACCACACACGATTTAGAGCTTGGCGCAGTGGTTTTCGCCTTAAAGATCTGGAGACACTACCAGTATGGTACGAAGTGCACAATCTTCACGGATCACAAAAGCCTACAGCACATATTCAACCAGAAGGAGTTGAATATGAGGCAAAGACGATGGGTTGAATTATTGAACGATTACGACTGCGAGATAAAATATCACCCAGGGAAGGCGAATGTAGTCGCCGATGCCCTAAGTCGTAAGGAAAGGATCAAGCCCATAAGGGTTAGAGCTTTGGAAATGATTATACGAACCGATCTTTCCTTGCGCATTCGTGCTGCACAAAAGGAAGTTCTCAAGGAGGGAAACCTTGAGGAAGAATATCTCCGTGGAATGGAGAAGCTTTTGGTACCAAACGAGGAAGGAACGTTATGTTTTGAGAAAAGGATTTGGGTTCCTCTGTTTGGTGGATTAAGGGAAGTTATTTTCGACGAAGGGCACAAGTCACGGTACTCTATCCACCCTGGATCGGATAAGATGTATCAAGATCTCAAGGATTACTATTGGTGGCCTAGGATGAAAGGCGACGTTGCTGTCTACGTGAGCAAATGTTTAACTTGCGCGAAGGTTAAGGCGGAATACCAGAAGCCCTCGGGGCTGCTGCAACAACCTGAGATTACCAAGTGGAAATGGGAACAAATCTCAATGGATTTTGTTACGAAATTGCCAAGAACACCAAGAGGCCATGATATGATTTGGGTGATAGTTGACCGCCTAACAAAATCCGCACACTTTCTGCCAATCAAGGAGAAAGACAGTACTAGTAAACTTGCGGAAATTTACTTGAGAGAGATCGTAGCACGTCATGGAGTGCCTCTCTCGATCATCTCTGATAGAGACGGAAGGTTTGTGTCAAGGATATGCCAATCCTTCCAAGAATCTTTTGGCTCACAATTGAATCTGAGCACTGCGTTCCATCCGCAAACTGACGGCCAGAGCGAGCGAACGATACAAACTTTGGAAGACATGCTGAGGGCATGTGTTATGGATTTGAGCGGTAGCTGGGATAAACACTTACCTTTGGTCGAATTTTCATACAACAACAGCTACCACACCAGTATTGGTGTCGCGCCATTTGAGGCCCTATACGGACGCAAGTGCCGATCACCACTATGTTGGTCTGACGCAGGTGATAGGCAGCTTGCTGGTCCCGAGATCGTCCAAGAGACGACAGACAAGATTGCCCAAATACTTAAACGCATCGAAGCAGCTCGCCACAGACAAAAGGCCTACGCGGATCCAAACCGGAAGCATGTGGATTTCCAAGTTGGAGAAATGGTGTTATTGAAAGTTTCACCCTGGAAGGGGGTGGCACGCTTTGGAAAGCGTGGGAAGTTAAATCCGCGCTACATTGGTCCTTTCAGAATTCTGGAAAGAATTGGGACAGTAGCATACAAGTTGGACCTACCTGCCGAACTGAATGGTGTTCACGATACATTTCATGTATCCAATTTAAAGAAAAGTCCAACTCAAATTGACGTTTCCATTCCTATCGACGAGATTCATATTGACGACACGCTCCACTTCGTCGAAGAACCTGTTGAGGTCACGGATTGGAAGGTTAACAAGACCCGCCGGAGCAGTGTCAAACTCGTCAAAGTACGTTGGAATGCCAGACATGGTCCTGAATTTACCTGGGAACGTGAGGACCGGATGAAAGAGAAATACCCCCACCTATTTCCTAAGAACTCTGCATCTACAAGCAGAACTTAAATTTCGGGACGAAATTTATTTAACGGGGGGAGAATGTGACAACCCGCGCTAAACCAGGTATCCGTACGACTTAATTAATGATTAATTACTACTTGATTACTGTGCTTGTTTGAATTAGCTGATAAACTGCTACCTGCATACTGATACATGCACTTACTTGCATCATACTTTATTTGCTGTCACTACATTAATTACATACTGAACCCTAGTGACACACATGATGCACAAAAAGCACAGTAGCACTAAACGGATACACGGCGAACATGCTGATATAACCAGCATCAGGCAGACACTGCCTCTAAGGCCTGTAAGAGCCTGAGAAAGTTACTACACTAGCAGTGAGTGTAGGAATACAAGTATGGTAGAACCGCGTCTCTAGGGATAAGTTACTATGAACGGATGTGCCTAAAACGTACTTTAAGTACAAAACACAGCACTTTAATAATTTAACCAGCTTCTAGCTGACTAGTAAAGTGCCAAAATATGGGAAAAATATCACTAGACACTTTCTAAAGTGTTGGAAACAAAAAGTGTCACAAAAAAAATAACAATAACGACACTTTAAAGCTTTAGTAACGCTTTAACGGATTACTATCCAACCGAACAACCGGACTTTACCCGGAACATGAAAATATTATTATTTTCACTATCTTTAATTTTCTGAGCCAGTTGGGGTCCCTGATTACCCTAACACCCGTCATAACGCGCTTTATATCACTAACGAGGTTAAACACTTAATTAACCTATTTAACATACCTAGTATCCTAACTATCTAGTTGTAACCGAACCAAGACCCCCCCCCCCCCCCCCCCCTCATTGTACACGGCCCCAACTAAGGGGGACAATACTTGGTACTTGACTATTATTTTAATCCTCTATGTTGGTTATCTAACTAGCACTTTAACCTATGGATAATATTTTTCTAATTGCCTATAAATAACACCTTCATACTAGAGATATTTACCACTTAACAAATCAACAAAAATCAAACTCTCTCCCTCCCACCTAGCTCTCGGCCGAACCTCACACACCCACCCATCATACTTTCGGTTCTAGTCCTCATCATTCCAACAACATACACACTTCAAGGATCACATATTAGGAGCTTTGGTGCACTCGGAACGCGAAGGACCTCTACCGTTAGCTTTTATCCACGCGTTTTTCATCAAAGATCTTCCCTAGCCTTGAGCTAGAGGTATAACACTTAAAACTTGTTTTTAAGCTTATCTGAAGTGGTTAAAAGGAATATTGTCGGTTAAATATCGTTAACTTACATTTTGATGCGTTAAAGTCTAGTAAAAATACTAAAAGTGGTGGTTAATAGCTCATAACTTGTGTAAAAGTTGTAGTATTTGAGATTTGTGTTTATCTAGACCCGATCTATGATGTGGTAGCTTGGATCTCCGTTTAACCCGACTTTGTAAGATCATGTATCTTCACATAAGCTCGTTTTTGGTTACCGCAAGGGTTAAAAGGCGAAACTCTACCACACAAGATGCATGAACTTGTGTAGAAATATTTTACTTGTGTAAAAGTAATTTAAATTGTACAATGGAGTTTAAAACTAGCAGATCTACGTATCTGCAAGTGGTATTTTTGAAGAACCACACATTTAAGAAACCATGTATTTTAAAGAAAGGATCTTACACTAACAAGCATGATTTTATAAACCACAAGTGTGTAGACACTTGTGAAATGAAAAGATCCGACAAATAACTATTTTTGGGAAAAATGACTAGAAGTTGTAAAGACGGATTTCTCTAGTCACAAGGTTTTTACGAGATCAAAGTTACTTTATATAAAGATCTACATATATAAAGGGGATTTACACTATAGATTCGGAAAAACTGCAAGTTCATGCGATTATGCGATTTACATACTTGTCGACTAGTTTGATGTGTCGGAAATTGTTTGGTTGAATAAAGAAGTTGTTGAATTGATTTGTTAAAAGAAAATGATACGCTTGAAAGCGTGGCCACCTCCAGTTACAGAGGAAACTCTGGCGAAATTTTCCAAAAACCTAACACTTAGAATTATTTACACAACAAGTGTTAGAACTATTTTTGGACATATTTTCAAAACATAAATTTCGCCGGCACTATATTTTACTAAACATTCGGAGGTGGGGTTTTCACAAAGATTAACGTGATAAATATATTTGTCACAACACTGTTTATGATTATTTTGTGAAATACATAAATATTATTTTAGAGTGAAAATAATATTTACAAGCGTTAATGATTCCAAAACTTTACGAACGCTTCCACAAACATATAAGTTACACCGGTAATTACATTACCACAAGATTGATAAAACGTAACTTACGCACATGTATTGTATCCCCCATCCTTGGGAAGAAGAATAACTACCAAGTGTATACGGAACATAAACACGAAATAGTTGTCTAACTATTTCCCAAAGACATAAACTGTAAAGCTAAGGCACGGCCGTCCGTCTAATAGAATTAGCACTTGTAGGTCGTTGCACAGCTTACTGTATTGGAGACACTTGGTAGAGACGCGCATTCACTGTGAGTTCATGTCCCCCTTTTCTCTAACTGTTTTCAGTTTACTTAACTGCGGGGGTGAAATACATGTTACTATGATTTACGAGTACTTTACAACGGTATGTTTAACGTAAGGAGGTGTTATACGATCATGTGAGTGGATAGGAACAACATGGGGCCATTAGTCCTCATGGAGGGACCGAGGGACAGGAGCGGTAGATCTATCTGGGTGTAGCGAGCCCAGCCCCCGGCCAAACTAGAAACGGACCGTGGGGTGACTTTGTCCACATACTTTGCCGTGGCGAAATCTGCTAGGTTTGAGTCTCCCTATTTGCACTTCACATATGTCAGTGGCCTTGCAAACCATTGGTGATCACAAGTCCTCTTACACTGCTACATACCACAACTATTTTTATACTCACAATTGTTTTACATACTCACTTACACATGAACTCGCTCAACATTATTGTTGATTTTTCAACTCACATGTATTTCAGGAAATTAAAACGGATCTGGCACGGTATGGAACGTTTTCCGCTGCACTTGTCATGGAGTCATCAGGGTTTAGGGGATGTGTCTCTTTCCTGGACAAGACACAGTCCTTAACCCACGTTTATGTTATGTTATAAGTTGTAATGTCTACTGAACAAGGTTATGGTTGTATGTTAAAACAATGGTAATGTGTTTGATTTTCAAAACTTAATGGATGACTTGCATGGTTTTTAAATTCATATAGCTTGTTATGGTTAAGCTATGGTATTAAGAAGTCACACCAACATTAACCACGCTTCCGCAAAGCCAGGGTGTGACATTGCATTCTTGGCTCATGTCGTGGAAAAAGAAGCCGAAGAACCAAAACTCGAAGATATCCCTGTGATTGGAGAATACCCCGAAGTCTTCCTCGAAGACTTGCCGGAATCGTCTCCTCAACAATTAGTCGAATCCCGCATCGATTTAATTCCAGGCACTACGCCCGTAGTCGATGCATCGTAGCGACTTACATTTTCGGAGATGCAAGGATTGACAGAGAAGTTTTAGCAATGGATAGAGAAGGAAGATAACAGACAAAAAATTCCCTTTTGGGGTAACCCCATTTCTACTCGTCAAAAAGAAGGATGATGATTTTCAAACAAACATCAACTACCGGGAGCTGAACAAGCTGACGATCAAGAATAGATATCCTCTGCCAAGGATTGATGATCTATTCGACCAACTGCAAGGTTCAAGCTTTTATTCAAAGATCGACCTTCGATCTGGATACCATCAGTTAAGGATACAAGGGGAGAGTATCCCAAAGACAGCCTTCAGAACTCGTTATGGACACTACGAGTTCCTTGTTATGACGTATGGTTTGACAAACGCACCTGCAGTCTTTATGGACTTGATGAATAGAGTTTGCAAGTCGCACTTGGACAAGTTCGTGATTGTGTTTATCGACGACATCTTGATTTATTCAAGAACAAAGGCTGAGCACGAGCCGCATCTAAGAGCTATTTTGGAGCTGCTAAAGAAAGAACAGATGTATGCCAAACCCTCTAAGTGCGAATTTTGGCTACATGAGGTCCAATTTCTTGGACATGTGGTAAATGGAGATGGAATCCATGTGGATCCAACCAAGATCGAAGCGATTAAGAATTGAGAAACGCCAAAGACGCCAACCGAGATTCGACAATTCTTGGATTTGGCTGGCTACTATCGAAGGTTCATTGGGGATTTTTCAAAAATCGCTCAACCTTTGACACTCCTCATGCAGAAAGATAAAAAGTTTGATTGGGGAATCAAACAGGAAGAAGCGTTCCAGATATTGAAGGATAAGCTCTGCAATACGCCGATCTTAGCACTACCAGAAGGTACAAATGATTTTGTGGTATACTGCGACGCTTCGCGTCAAGGATTGGGTTGTGTGTTGATGCAACGCCAAAGGGTTATTGCTTACGCATCGCGTCAATTGAAAGTGCACGAAAAGAACTATACCACACATGATTTGGAACTTGGCGCAGTGGTTTTTATATTAAAGATCTGGAGACACTACCTTTATGGTACAAAGTGTACAATTTTTACAGATCACAAGAGCCTACAGCACATATTCAACCAGAAGGAATTGAATATGAGACATAGACGATGGGTTGAGTTGCTGAACGATTACGACTGCGAGATAAAGTATCATCCAGGGAAGGCGAATGTAGTCGCCGATGCCCTAAGTCGAAAGGAGAGGATCAAGCCCATAAGGGTTAGGGCTTTAGAAATGCTTATTTGAACCGATCTTTCCTTGCGCATTCGTGCCGCGCAGAAAGAAGCTCTCAAGGAAGGAAACCTTGAAAAAGAATACCTCCGTGGGATGGAGAAGCTACTGGTACCAAACGAGGAAGGAACGTTATGTTTTGAGAAAAGGATTTGGGTTCCTCTGTTTGGTAGTTTAAGGAAGGTTATTTTCGACGAAGCTCACAAATCACGGTACTCTATCCAACCAGGAGCGGATAAGATGTACCAAGACCTCAAGGATTACTATTGGTGACCTAGGATGAAAGGCGATGTTGCTGTATATGTGAGCAAATGTTTAACATGCGCTAAGGTTAAAGCGGAATACCAGAAGCCTTCAGGACTTCTACAACCACCTGAGATCCCCAAGTGGAAATGGGAACAAATCTCCATGGATTTTATTACAAAGCTGCCAAGAACGCCGAGAGGCCATGACACTATTTGGGTAATAATGGATCGATTAACAAAGTCAGCACACTTCTTACCTATCAGAGAGAAGGATAACACTAGCAAATTGGCTGAAATTTACATGAGAGAGATCGTCGCGCGCCATGGAGTACCTCTCTCAATCATCTCTGATAGAGACGGAAGGTTTGTGTCAAGGATATGGCAATCCTTCCAAGAAGCCTTTGGCTCACAATTGAATCTGAGCACTGCGTTTCATCCGCAAACTGACGGTCAAAGCGAGCGAATGATACAGACTTTGGAAGACATGCTGAGAGCGTGTGTTATGGATTTGGGCGGTAGCTGGGACAAGCATTTGCCTTTGGTCAAATTTTCATACAACAACAGCTACCACACCAGTATTGGTGTCGCGCCATTTGAAGCCCTTTACGGACGCAAGTGCCGATCACCCCTATGTTGGGCTGACGCAGGAGATAGACAACTTGTTGGTCCCGAAATCATCCAAGAGACGACAGAAAAGATGGCGCAGATTCTAAAACGCATCGAAGCAGCTCGCCACAGGCAGGAAGCCTATGCAGATCCAAACCGGAAACATATGGAACTCCAAGTTGGAGATATGGTTTTATTGAAAATATCACCATAGAAGGGTGTGGCACGCTTCGGAAAGCGTGGGAAGTTAAATCCGCGCTACATCGGTCCTTTCAGAATTTTGGAAAGAATAGGACTAGTAGCATACAAGCTGGACTTACCTGCTGAACTCCATTCAGCTCACGATACATTTCATGTATCCAACCTGAAGAAAAGTCCAATTCGAGATACCATTGCCATTACCACCGACGAGATTCACGTTGACGACACGCTCCACTTCACAGAAGAACCTGTTGAGGTCACGGATTGGAAAATAAACAAGACCCGCCGGAGCAGTGTCAAGCTCGTCAAAATTCGTTGGAATGCCAGGCATGGTCCTGAATACACCTGGGAACGTGAGGACCGGATGAAAGAGAAGTACCCCCACTTACTTCCTAAGAACCCTGCATCTAGTAGCAGAACTTAAAATTTCGGGACGAAATTTATTTAACGGGGGGAGAATGTGACAACCCTCACTAAATCAGGTATCCGTACAACTTAATTAATGATTAATTACTGCTTAATTACTGTGCTTACTTAAACTTGTGGATAAACTGCTACTTGATTACTGATACATGTACTTACCTGCATCATACTTTACTTATCGTCACTACATTATTTACATGTTGAACCCTAGTGACAAACATGATGCACAAAAGCACAGTAGCACATGAACGGATAACCTATTGAACATGCTGATAAGCCAGCATCAGGCAAACACTGCCTCTAAGGCCTGTAAGAGCCTGAAATATTTTGCTACACTAGTGGTGAGTGTAGGGATATAAGGGTTGTAGAACTGCGTCTCTAGGAATAAGTTTCAATGACTGGATGTGCCTAAAACGTACTCTAAGTACAAAAATTCAGCACTTTACATAACAATTCAGCTTTTAGCCAACTAATAAAGTGCCAAAACATGAGAAAAATATTACTAGACACTTTCCAAAGTGTCAGAAATGAGTTGTGTCACTAAAAAGAGTTATAACGACACTTTAAAGCTTTGTTAACGCTTTAACGGATTACTATCCAACCGAACAACCGGACTTTACCCGGAACCTGAAAATATTGTCATTTTCATTATTTATCTTTTTCTGAGCCAGTTAGGGTCCCCGAATACCCTAACACCCATTGTAACACACTACACACAACTAACCGGGTTAAGCACTTAACTAACTTACTTAACCTAACTATTATCCTAACTAACTAGTTGGAATCGGACTAGACCCCCCCCCCCATTACAAACCGTCCCCATGAAGAGGGACACACTTTGTACTTTTGTGATCTATTAAATCTTGAGTGCTTGGTATCAAGTAGACACATGGACCTTTGGTTAAACATGTTGAGAATTGCCTATAAGTTCATAGCATAACACATATGACCATTTCCATCACACAACACCACAACACAACTCTCTCTCCTTCTCTACCTAGCTTCGGCCGAACATCCCCTTATACATCTATCATACTTTCGATTTCCTTCATCACATTCCAAGCATCTACAAGTGTTAAGGGTCGCATATAAGGAGTCTTGGTGCAAACGGAAGGCGAAGGACCTCTTTATCTTGCTTTTATCCACGCGTTTTTCGCATAGATTCTTCCCTAGCCTCGAGGTAGTGGTATGTTGCTTAAATCACCTTCTTGAACTATTTTAAAGTGGGTAATATGATTTGTGACGGTTAAAACTCGAAATCTTACAAGTTGAAGCTTAAAAGTCTACTAAAAACACTAAAAATGGTGGATAAAAGCTTATAAGTTGTGTAAATGTTGTAGTATTTGAATTGTGTGATTATTTGGACCCGATCTATGTTGTGGTAGCTCGGATCGTCATTTAACCCGGGTTGGTCACGATCTTGGATCATGACATAAGGTTGTTTTGGAAGCAACAAGGGTTAAAGGGCGAAACTCTACCACACACATATCATGAACTTGTGTAAAAGTGTTTTAATTTATACAATAGTGTTTAAAACTAGCAGATCTACGTATCTGCAAGTGGTATTTTCAAAGGACCAAGCGTTAAAGAAATGATGCTTTCTAAAAAATGGATCTTACACTAACAAGAATGGTTTTTAGAACACACAAGTGTGTAAACACTTGTGTAACACAAAGTTTCGACGAAATAACTATTTTTGTAAAAGTTGACGAGAAGTTGTAAAGACGGAACTTCCATAAAAACGAGGTTTTCACAGAATCGGATTATTTTATATAAAGATCCACTAAAAGTAATGAGGTTTACTTCATACTTTGGATAAATCACAAGTTCATGAAGTTTATGCGATTTATATACATATTTTGACTAGTTTGTGATTTGAACATTGTTTTGGTTGATTGAGAAAATTGTTGGTTGATTTGTAAAAGAAAATGATACGCTTGAAAGCGTGGCCACCTCCAGTTACAGAGGAAACTCTGGCGAAATTTTTCCAAAAACCTAACACTTAGAAATATTTTCACTATAAGTGTTAGAAATACATTTTGACTTGTTTTCAAAATATAAGTTTCGCCACGACTATATTTACGAAACATCGGAGGTGGGATTTTCACAAAATAAAACGTGATACATAAATATATTTAGTATATATTTTTCACAACATCACTTGTATAAGTGTTTATGATCATTTTGTGAACTACGTAAATATTATTTTTAGAGTAAAAATAATATTACTAAGTATTATTTTGGGAAATCACATGTATGAAAATATAATATTTCACAAAATAAATATTCTTCTCAAAAATATTATATTTTGGAGTTGGAAATAAAATATATTAAGTGAGACTTAATAGTGAAATCTGAATGTTACGAGCACACATGTACTAAATCCCCCCATCCTTGGGAATGAAAATAACTACCAAGTATACAGAACGTAAACACGAAATAGTTGCCTAACTATTTCCCCAAAAACTTAAACCATAAAGCTAAGGCACGGCCATCCGTCTAATAGAGTTAGCACGTGTAGGTCGTCATACAGCTGATCGATTTGGAGGCATACTTGGTAGAGACGCACCACAGTGAGTTCATGTCCCCCTTTTTCTAACTGTTTTCAGTTTTTTTAACTGTGGGGGTGAAGTACATGTTTCTATGATTACGAATGTTTCTTACATGGTATGGTCAGCTAAGGAAGGAACTGTTAGGTTATGTGATTGGGTAGGTGAAACCTTAAGAACATTAGTCCTCGTAGTACGATCGAGGGATACGAGTGATAGGCCTATTTGAGCATAACAAACACCACCCATGCGCCCGCAGGTTGGACCATGTGGTGACCTTGTCGTAACACCACCCATGCGCCCGCAGGTTGGACCATGTGGTGACCTTGTCCTATCCCCTCCCATGCGCCCGCAGGTTGGACCATGTGGATACACAATAACTGATATGTTTCCTTATTTGCTTTCATACCAGAGTTTACAAAACATTCATACTTGTAATGATTACAAAGGTTTATTCGCGCGCACATACTAAACACATGAACTCGCTCAACATTATTGTTGATTTTTCAACTTACATGTATTTCAGGGAATTAAAGGATCTGGCGCGGTATGACACGTTTTCCCGCTGCACTAGTTACGAGATCATCCGGGTTTGGGGAATGTGACTCTTTCCTGGACAAGTCACAATCCTTAAACTGTGTTTATGTCATGTTGATGTTTGTGATTGTTAAGACAATGTTGTTGTATTTGGTTTTCAAAACTTAATTAAATGGATGATCTTGCATGGTTTTATTTCATATAGCTTTGTTATGGTTAAGCTATGGTATTAAGAAGTCACACCAAATTAACCACGCTTCTGCAAAGCCAGGGTGTGACATCATGTGGCCCACCACACCCTTCACAAGCCATAACCGAGGCCGTTTTTGCCATTTCTAACTTTTTGATTTTTGAAGAAAGGGCCTCGATTTGGGCTTGCAAGGAGGTGCTTTCATCAACCTTATGGGCGCCCGGGGCAATAGATTTTATGCCTCGGGGAGTGTGCCACTGAAAATTGGTTTGAGCAATTTCCTTAATTTGATTATAAATTCCGTTTGGCCGACGATTACCTAAAAGTCCCCCGGAGCTAGAGTCAAGTGTTTGTCTTGTGTGTGGCAAAAACCCATTATAGAAAGTGGATACTTGTTGCCATACCGCAAGACCATGATGAGGGCACTTTCTTAGTAGCTCCTTGAACCTTTCCCAAGTTTCATATAAGTATTCCCCGTCCTCTTGTGAATATGTGTTAATTTCAGTCATTAATTTAGCCGTTTTAGCAGGAGGGAAATACTTATATAAAAACTTTTGGGCTAGTTCATCCCAGGTGTTTACCGAACCAACTGGGAGGGTATTAAGCCAAGCCTTAGCTCGATCTTTTAGTGAAAATGGAAACATTCGAAGGCGGATGGCGTCATTTGATGCTCCATTGATCCGAAAAGTATCACATATTTCCAAGAAGTTGGTAATATGTAAATGGGGATCTTCGTCCGCAAGCCCATGGAAGGTTGCGGAGTTTTGGAGCATTTGTATCAAATGCGGCCGAAGTTCGAAGTTGTTGGCCTCGACATTCGGCATATTGATAGCGGCGCCAAGATTACCTACGGTGGGTCGTAGGTAATCCATGAGGGTACGTTGATCCGCCATTGGAAGTGGGTCCCCCGAAACTTTCTCTTGGTTTTTAGCTTTAAGTCTCTTACTTAGAAAGCGTTCGGGTTCGTCTAGAGGTTCTTTTATGTCTCTACTGGAACTGGAGCTCATACACTGCGTAAGAAGTTCAGATGTGGTGCCTAGGTTCCAAGTTCTACAATTAAAAACAAAAAAGAACGCGGGTCAGAAGTTTCACCACGGCCCCGTGCTCAGATGAACACGGCCCGTGGTCGGAGATACAGTATGTCACACCCCCAAAATCCACCTGCGGAGTATCACCGCTTGGAGGCGTGGCTGACCAGGATCAAGCCACCAATCATATCGAACAAATGTAAATAGTAATGTATTTCAACCAAACCAATATGAAAGGTGTTCAAAACATAAGTATAATTCAATGTTTAGCGGAAGCATAAAAGTAAACCCAATCATAAGTATAAGTATGAAATGGCATAACGTCTAATCAAGCATTCATGATCCATGTCCACAACGACCGCGCCTCCCGTGCAAGCTCCATAAGTACCTAAGGTCCTGCAAGGCATGTAACAGAGGATCAACAACTAGTTGAGCGAGTTCACAGAAAGTAAATGCGTAATAGTAAGTTCGTATGTAACATGTGGCTCTACTGGGCCGATAGTACGTTCTATTGGTGGGGGCTTCCCATGTTGTATATCCACTAGACTATTCGTAACCATAAGTATCCTTCCCAATCCGAGGATAGTAGTAAGTATAATTTTACGTAGGTTTTACGTAAGTGCCCTTCCCAACCGAGGACAGTACGTAGCGAGTACGTAGGTTTAGCGCTGGCGTCCTTCCCAATCCGAGGACGGTAGTACGTAGGTTTTACGTAGGTTTAGTGCTGGTGTCCTTCCCAATCCGAGGACGGTACGTAGGCTTTACGTAGAGTTTGGCACAGGCATCCTTCCCAATCCGAGGACCGTGGTAAGTAGTCTAGTGGTGATGTAAGTACAAGTAATCATTCAATCCCATTCCCAACCCACCGGGGAATCCCATGCCTTGGTAAGAGTGTGAACTCACCTTGGTTTGCTCGGTATGCTAAGTATGTGCTCAAAGTAAATCAATCACGTCCTAGATTATTCACGTATGCGAAATCAGTTTACTTACGAGTACAACATGGTAACACCGAGTCAAAGATCATCACGTAGCACATAACACATATTCAAACACATACGGAACATGCAATTCAGTTAACAGCAGTTAATTAGGTCAGTTAAATTCTAACAGAAACAAACCAAGTTAAAACAGGTTTCCCCACTCGACGAAACACCTTCAGTTTCGTCGAGAGTCCCTTCAGCGAAATAAAGTTCTGTTTCGTCAATTACCCTTGGCGAAACACCCTTCCTGTTTCGCCGTAAATTCTGTTTCATGAACACATACCAGTTACGCAGCTTATCACAGAAACCCTAACCATCACTAACAGCCGTTATACGCCATCTACCAGCAATCATCGATGTCATAACATAATCATCATCATGGTACTTAATATCTAGCATGAAGCCTAATTCAATAGTGACAGTTTCAATGAGAATATCATCACATAATCATGTCTAGCATGAACCATCGATCCTGTAATCATACGTAACAGTGAATGGTACTTCAAATACACATCGAGTGAAAACACAAAAGTTCTTACACATGTTCAGGGGTGCACATGGTCACTTAGATCACTCATAATTTTCACAATAGTTATCATCATCATTGCTATTAAAGTGACTAACACAAATGGCCGACCACTGCTATTATTTTCATGCCATAATTGGACCAAACTTTTATAGTGGAATTTCAATTCATGCACATGATGCCTACATCTAACACATATATATATAACCGATTATCATGCATAACATCATCATCAACTCATCGCTGGCATTCATATCACATAATCAGAAAATAAACAATCGATTAGAACTAACCGGAAGTATAGACGACGATCAGTTCGGTTACAAACCTCCAATGGATGTTAGGTTGCCGTCACAAAGCCTCTAGGGTTTCGAAAGTTTCTAAAATGTCTGATTCTATACGTGACTTAATATTTATACGTGAAACAGGCTTTTGGGCTTTAGTGGGCTCGGCGAATCAGTTTGGGCCGGCGAAACAGACGGCGAAACAACTCTTGACGAATCAAAACTTGATTCGTCGTGCAGGTAATGGCGAAACAGATTCTTGTTTCGTCGCTATGTGTGATCCGTCGATCCAGTTTGTGTTTCGTCCAAGGTGACGTGTTTCGTCATACACTCAAGTGTTTCTAAATTGTCTAAGTGTTTAAGTGTACAATATACAATCAACACATATGATGCAAAAACAATACATTTTATCATATCACACGAAGTGTACCGTTACAAATCAGACGAGTCAAACAACTAAACAGTCAAAGTCAACGTGCAATAAATGCGAATAAAGAATGTCGGAAACTCGAGTTGTCACATTATCCCCAACTTGAAAGAAATTTCGTCCCGAAATTTAGCATGCGGTTACTGAGGAAGCTAGGTAAGTTGTATCGTTTACTGGTTTTCCTGGGGTGTCACATCATTCCCCCGTTGATTTGGAATTTCGTCCCGAAATTCTGAAGTAGTAGCTTCACCCTCAGTAGTGGTTGCACGTTTTCCGAATAATTGGGGATACTTGAGTTCCATTTGATCTTCTCATTCCCAGGTATACTCTGGGCCGCGGCGGGAGTTCCAACGAACCCGTACAAGAGGGATTCTTGTGTTCTTGAGGACCTTAACATCCCGGTCCGTGATTTCAACAGGTTCCTCGACGAAGTGCAACCGCTCGTCGATAGTGAGTTCCTTCAAGGGAACTATGTGGGTCTCATCTGACGTACACTTCTTCAGATTCGACACGTGAAAGACGTTGTGAACTGCACTGAGTTTAGGTGGTAAGTTCAGTCTGTAGGCCACTTTGCCTATTTTCTCTGTAACTTCGAAAGGTCCGACATAACGCGGATTGAGCTTGCCTCTTTTGCCAAAACGAACCACACCCTTCCAGGGTGAAACTTTAAGTAGCGCTCGATCCCCAACCTGGAATTCGAGTAGTTTCCTGTCTTTATCAGCGTATGCTTTCTGACGGTCACGAGCTGCCGCCATGCGTTGTCGTATTTGAGCAATCTTTTCAGTAGTATCAACTACCATTTCTGGACCTGTGATTTGACTATCTCCCACCTCTGCCCAACAGAGAGGTGGCTGGCATTTACGCCCGTACAATGCCTCGAATGGAGCAGCTTTAATGCTGGTGTGGTAGCTGTTATTGTATGAAAATTCCACAAGTGGCAGATGTTTTTCCCAACCATTGCCAAAGTCAATTACGCACGCCCGAAGCATGTCTTCTAGAGTTTGAATAGTGCGCTCAGACTGCCCATCCGTCTGAGGATGATAAGTTGTGCTCATGTCTAAACGAGAGCCAAAAGATTTATGCATTGCTTGCCACAGTTCTGAAGTAAAATGTGCGTCACGATCAGAGATGATGGAGGTGGGCACCCCGTGCCTCGAGACCACTTCTTTTAAGTAAATGTCTGCTAAGGTAGAGAACTTTTCTGTTTCTTTGATAGCCAAGAAGTGAGCAGACTTTGTGAGTCGATCCACGATCACCCAAATAGTATCGTTTCCGCGCTGAGATATAGGTAAGCCAGTAACAAAATCCATGGAAATTTGTTCCCATTTCCATTGTGGTATCTCAGGTTGTTGGAGTGGTCCTGACGGTTTCTGATATTCTGCCTTGACCCTCGCACAAGTCAAGCATTTGCTAACGTATGTGGCTATGTGGGCCTTCATGCTAGGCCACCAGTATGTAGTTTTGATATCGTGGTACATTTTATCCGAACCTGGATGTACTGAGTAGCGAGACTTGTGAGCTTCATCCATTACAAGCTCGCGTAAGTTACCATAAAGTGGAACCCAGATGCGTCCTGTTACGTAATAAGCACCATCTTCTTTCTGTTCCAAGCGTTGCCTTGAGCCACGTAGGGCTTCAGCCCTGACATTTTCTGGTTTCAATGCTTCTACCTGAGCATCTCGTATCTGAGAAGGAAGACTAGACTGTATAGTGAGTTGTAAAGCTCGCACGCGCTTAGGCGCAGTGTCTTTTCGACTGAGGGCGTCAGCCACAACATTGGCTTTGCCTGGGTGATACCTGATTGAGCATTCGTAGTCATTTAGCAGTTCGACCCATCGTCGTTGTCGCATATTCAGTTCCTTCTGTTTGAAGATATGTTCAAGGCTTCTGTGATCAGTGTAAATAGCACATTTGGTACCATACAGGTAGTGTCTCCAAATCTTAAGTGCAAAGACAACAGCTCCCAGCTCTAAATCATGCGTAGTGTAATTCCATTCGTGAATCTTGAGTTGGCGCGAGGCATAAGCAATAACTTTATCCCGTTGCATCAATACACATCCAAGACCCTGGATAGATGCATCGCAGTAGACTACAAAATCATCCGTGCCTTCAGGCAGTGAGAGGATAGGTGCGCTACAGAGTCTGTCCTTTAAGTGTTGGAACGTTGTTTCCTGTGTATTACCCCAACGATAAACAACACCTTTCTGTGTCAGTAGTGTAAGCGGCTGAGCAATCTTTGAGAAGTCGTTGATGAACCTTCTGTAATAACCCGCCAAACCCAAGAATTGGCGTATTTCTGTTGGTGTGCGAGGTGCCGGCCAGTTCTTGATCGAATCCACCTTGGATGGATCGACATGAATCCCATCCTTGTTTACCACGTGGCCTAAGAAGTGGACTTCACGAAGCCAGAAGTCGCATTTTGAAAACTTAGCGTATAGCTGTTCCGTTCGAAGAAGTTCCAAAATAAGTCGTAAGTGCTGCTCATGTTCCTCCCGACTCTTCGAATAGATCAGGATGTCGTCGATGAAAACAATGACGAACTTGTCGAGGTAAGGTTTGCAAACCCTGTTCATAAGATCCATGAAAACCGCAGGCGCGTTCGTCAACCCGAAAGGCATGACCAGAAACTCGTAGTGGCCGTAGCGTGTTCTGAACGCTGTTTTGGAGACGTCCTCATCCCGGACTCTCAGTTGATGATACCCCGACCTTAGATCAATCTTCGAGTAATAGCTCGACCCTTGCAACTGGTCGAATAAATCGTCGATGCGTGGAAGAGGATAGCGATTCTTCACAGTCACCTTGTTCAGTTCGCGGTAGTCTATACACATGCGGAAGGTACCGTCCTTCTTCTTTACAAATAGTACTGGAGCTCCCCAAGGCGAAGAGCTAGGACGTATGAAACCCTTTTCCAAGAGTTCTTGCAGTTGCTTAGACAGTTCTTCCAGTTCAGTTGGAGCTAAGCGATAAGGTGCTCGAGCTATAGGTGCTGCTCCTGGAGCGAGCTCGACCTGAAATTCGACCTGGCGATGAGGCGGTAACCCAGGTAACTCTTCAGGAAACACTTGAGGATAGTCGCGTACTACTGGAATATCCTCAATCTTTTTCTCTTTCTTCGATGTATCCGTAACGAGAGCTAAAACAGCTGTGTGGCCCTTTCGTAAACACTTCTGAGCCTTCAAGAAAGTAATGATGCCGCTCACGACACCACTCTTGTCGCCTTGAACTTCGAGAGGTTCTTTACCAGAACGAGGAATACGAATGATCTTCTCCTTGCATAGGATCTCTGCTTGCTGTTGGGATAACCAATCCATACCGATGACGATGTCGAAACTACTCAGAGTTATAGGGATGAGGTCAATAGAGAAAGTCTGGCCAGCGAGGATAAGATTACAACCCTGAACTATGTGTGTGGCCTCTAAACTTTTACCGTTAGCTAACTCTACGACATGCCTGGTGTTTAAAAGTGTTGGTGCGCGTTTAAGCATTTGACTAACTTTCAGAGACATATAACTGGTATCCGCACCCGAATCAAATAGTACAGTAACATAAAAGTCGTCAAGAAGAAACTTACCCATGACTACGTTGGGATCATTCCTGGCATCACCCTGCCCAATCACGAATGCTCGTCCCCTAGCGACGTTGTTCCCATCATTGTTGTTTCCCCCGTTGTTGTTCCCATTGCCCTGGTTGTTGTTGTTGTTGTTCTGGTTTCGGTTTAGCTGAGGGCAGTGTCTTTTGTAGTGACCTTCAGCGCCACATTGAAAACATCCCTTATTGCCCTGTTGTTGATTCTGTTGTGCTTGCTGCTGCTGCTGATTTTGATTTACAGGCCGTGGGCTCCTACAATCCTTGGCCTCATGGCCCACCCTGAAACACCTTTGACAACGTACCTTGTTACACTGGCCACTGTGGTGCCTGTTGCAGTTGTTGCACCTTGGGTGGTTCCCTCGATAACCGCCCTGCTTGTGACTACCCGAAGATTGCTGACTAGGGCTCTGATAATTGTCAGTCTTTCGCTGCTGAACTTGGGATTGAACTGAAGCTGAACCTTTACTAGAATCCCCCTCCCATTTTATCTTGTTGTCACTGGGAGTAGCAGGAGTAACTGAAGTAGTAGCGGTAGTTGTAGCGTTGATGCGTTTAGGCAACCTGTTCTGCTCCACCGCTTGATCAGTGAGACGGTGAGACAACTGAACAACCTGCTGGTAGGTGGCATGATTGGCGGAAGTCACATGGCTTTGGATCTCTGGCACCAGACCCTTAAGATAAAGTTCGATTCGCTTGTCCACCAAAGTAGGACACAGTAATGCAAGCTCATTCGATCTCTTTGTATACGCCTCAATTTCAGACCCTGTCATCTTGAGGTTGAAGAACTCAACTTCCAGCTTATGTATGTCATCACGACTGCAGTATTCTTCCTTGATCATCTATTTGAAATTGTTCCATGGGGTGGCGTTAGCAGCAACCAACCCTAGTATTTGGACCTGTGCTTTCCACCATGTGAGGGCTAAACCCTCGAGAGTACCGGTAGCATATTTCACCCTGCGTGCCTCAGGGCATTCACACATTTCGAACACAGACTCTAGCTTCTCGAACCAGTGGAGAAGGCCTACGGCTCCTTCAGTGCCGCTGAAAGTAGTTGGACGACAGTCCATGAAAGTTTTGAAAGTGCAAACAGGTGGTTGACCTGTTGTGGAAGAATCAGAGTAAGGTTAAACACAAGAGTTGGTTTAAGAATGTAGGACCTAAGGATCCTAGTGTGAGTTGTAACTGCAGGGTGTACCTCCTGCTTGTGCGGCTGCAACCGCCGCAGTAACTCGTTCGTTAATGAGGGCCGTCAACTGGTCCTGAGTCATGTTGATACGTCCAGACATGATCTTCATAGTAAAGATAACGTAAGTGAGAGAGGTTCGCGAATAGTGCGATGACAGAAGAGTGTAAGCACACAAGTGTTCTCATGCAATGACAAATAGTGAGCAATGTAATCTAAGCATACCACGAGCAAAGTTCTATGTAATTCTAGCATGTAGGCAATAAACATAAACCTTATTACCTAGGATGTTGAGTCTTGCACGTGGAGCGAAGCGTCGTTGTGGATCGTTGAGCACTGTACTGGTTATAGTCTGGTTTTAATAAAAACGTTTTCCCCATATTAAAACCAAGTTCTCTATAACCAATGGCTCTGATACCAATCTGTCACACCCCCAAAATCCACCTGCGGAGTATCACCGCTTGGAGGCGTGGCTGACCAGGATCAAGCCACCAATCATATCGAACAAATGTAAATAGTAATGTATTTCAACCAAACCAATATGAAAGGTGTTCAAAACATAAGTATAATTCAATGTTTAGCGGAAGCATAAAAGTAAACCCAATCATAAGTATAAGTATGAAATGGCATAACGTCTAATCAAGCATTCATGATCCATGTCCACAACGACCGCGCCTCCCGTGCAAGCTCCATAAGTACCTAAGGTCCTGCAAGGCATGTAACAGAGGATCAACAACTAGTTGAGCGAGTTCACAGAAAGTAAATGCGTAATAGTAAGTTCGTATGTAACATGTGGCTCTACTGGGCCGATAGTACGTTCTATTGGTGGGGGCTTCCCATGTTGTATATCCACTAGACTATTCGTAACCATAAGTATCCTTCCCAATCCGAGGATAGTAGTAAGTATAATTTTACGTAGGTTTTACGTAAGTGCCCTTCCCAACCGAGGACAGTACGTAGCGAGTACGTAGGTTTAGCGCTGGCGTCCTTCCCAATCCGAGGACGGTAGTACGTAGGTTTTACGTAGGTTTAGTGCTGGTGTCCTTCCCAATCCGAGGACGGTACGTAGGCTTTACGTAGAGTTTGGCACAGGCATCCTTCCCAATCCGAGGACCGTGGTAAGTAGTCTAGTGGTGATGTAAGTACAAGTAATCATTCAATCCCATTCCCAACCCACCGGGGAATCCCATGCCTTGGTAAGAGTGTGAACTCACCTTGGTTTGCTCGGTATGCTAAGTATGTGCTCAAAGTAAATCAATCACGTCCTAGATTATTCACGTATGCGAAATCAGTTTACTTACGAGTACAACATGGTAACACCGAGTCAAAGATCATCACGTAGCACATAACACATATTCAAACACATACGGAACATGCAATTCAGTTAACAGCAGTTAATTAGGTCAGTTAAATTCTAACAGAAACAAACCAAGTTAAAACAGGTTTCCCCACTCGACGAAACACCTTCAGTTTCGTCGAGAGTCCCTTCAGCGAAATAAAGTTCTGTTTCGTCAATTACCCTTGGCGAAACACCCTTCCTGTTTCGCCGTAAATTCTGTTTCGTGAACACATACCAGTTACGCAGCTTATCACAGAAACCCTAACCATCACTAACAGCCGTTATACGCCATCTACCAGCAATCATCGATGTCATAACATAATCATCATCATGGTACTTAATATCTAGCATGAAGCCTAATTCAATAGTGACAGTTTCAATGAGAATATCATCACATAATCATGTCTAGCATGAACCATCGATCCTGTAATCATACGTAACAGTGAATGGTACTTCAAATACACATCGAGTGAAAACACAAAAGTTCTTACACATGTTCAGGGGTGCACATGGTCACTTAGATCACTCATAATTTTCACAATAGTTATCATCATCATTGCTATTAAAGTGACTAACACAAATGGCCGACCACTGCTATTATTTTCATGCCATAATTGGACCAAACTTTTATAGTGGAATTTCAATTCATGCACATGATGCCTACATCTAACACATATATATATAACCGATTATCATGCATAACATCATCATCAACTCATCGCTGGCATTCATATCACATAATCAGAAAATAAACAATCGATTAGAACTAACCGGAAGTATAGACGACGATCAGTTCGGTTACAAACCTCCAATGGATGTTAGGTTGCCGTCACAAAGCCTCTAGGGTTTCGAAAGTTTCTAAAATGTCTGATTCTATACGTGACTTAATATTTATACGTGAAACAGGCTTTTGGGCTTTAGTGGGCTCGGCGAATCAGTTTGGGCCGGCGAAACAGACGGCGAAACAACTCTTGACGAATCAAAACTTGATTCGTCGTGCAGGTAATGGCGAAACAGATTCTTGTTTCGTCGCTATGTGTGATCCGTCGATCCAGTTTGTGTTTCGTCCAAGGTGACGTGTTTCGTCATACACTCAAGTGTTTCTAAATTGTCTAAGTGTTTAAGTGTACAATATACAATCAACACATATGATGCAAAAACAATACATTTTATCATATCACACGAAGTGTACCGTTACAAATCAGACGAGTCAAACAACTAAACAGTCAAAGTCAACGTGCAATAAATGCGAATAAAGAATGTCGGAAACTCGAGTTGTCACACAGTAATTGTTTTCCGGATCCCTGTTACTGGGGAGCTCGACACGGCCCTGTGCTGCACTGACACGGCCCCGTGCTCAACTCTCTGTAACTCGGAAAATAAAAACTGTCAGTAACAATGTTGGGCACGGCCCGTGCTGAGCTCTGTAGAAGCTGAAAATTTAAGAAAAATCCTAAAAAACAGAAAAATAAGAAAAACGATTAGGCCGTTGATTCCTAACTTTCTTAAAATCCTTGTGTCCCCGGCAGCGGCGCCAAAAACTTGATGCGTGTTGAGTGTGATAGGTTTTTATGTATATTTTTAGCCCTTTTTAACACTTTAGTCAAGTTTGAAATTTATAAAACACGATATTTTACTAACACTAAACACACATATAGGCAAGTGCACCCATCGTGAGCGTAGTATAGCATTGGTAAGATACCGAGGTCGTCCAAGGACACAAGAGCTTTTAGTACCGGTTTATCCTCAACGTCTAATCAAATCAAAATTTTAGAAAAAGGTTTAAACATGAAAATAAAAACTAAAAATGCTGAAAATAAAAGTAAAAACAGATAGACAAGATGAATCACTTAGATCCGACTCGCCTTTAGTGTAGCCTTTGATTATTTCCCCACTTTTGCACTTTTTAAGAGATTATCTTAGTTATAGTAGTATGCCCCTCTTTTGAAGGTGACGTTACCCTTAACCCAGTAGTTTGAGTCAGCAAGGATACAATCCTAAAGGGTTGGATTATTGAAAGATAATTAATTAAGTTATTAATGCGTAATGTGGTAGGCCCCTCTTTTGAAGGTGACGTTACCCTCGGCTAAGTAGTTTAAGTCAGCAGGGATACAATCCTAAGTAGCCGGGTTAATATATTAATAGTAGTTTACATATGAGGGGATCAAGCCATTCGCACCCCCGCCATCCAATACCAGTGGGTATTGAAGGAGGTCCTAGTAAGCTTGACCCATGTCCTTGCAGGATCTATACACTGAACAAGGCAAGAACCTTACCAAACCATTCCCTTAACCCCCGATCAGGTAGCCAACATATCTCTATATAGACCATAGAGATATGAATGGTGTAAATCTTTTATTTTATATCGACAGTAAAATAACGCCAAGACACCACGGACAAATGATAAGGAAGTTTCACCTTCAACATAAGAAACTAGTTATTAAAATCATTAATACATAACCAAATAAAAAGTGCGAAAAGATTAAAAATAAAAAGTATTACACTAAATGCTTGTCTTCACCAAGTGATGTAAGAGACTTAGGCAAACATGGCCTTTGATTGTCAAGAACTCTTACTATCAATCTTGGATCCCGAGACTACTATACACACTCTATGATGGATGATGGATGATGGTGGTGGATGTGGGTTGTGATGGTGGTGGAGGGTGGGTGAAGTGTGAGATAGGTGGTTTGCCAAGGGATGCCTTTGAAGTGAACCAAGCACCTCTATTTATAGCCTGCACAGAAGCCCGAGCACGGCCCCGTGTCTATTGGGCACGGCCCCGTGTCCATCCACTTTCTCTTTCTTCGTTAATTGCAGTTTATCTACATTAGTTTACCACGCCCCCGTGTCCGCTGGGCACGGCCCCATGTGCAGAAGGGTATCTGTACTATCAAGATTTGCTTGGATTCTGTGAATCTTAGCGTTGACCATGGCCCCGTGTCCGCTGGGCATTCCCCCGTGTTGGGAAATAGAAGCTTCTACAACTGTCTTTTCTACAGACACTTGGGCACGCCCCCGTGTCCGATGGGCACGGGGCGTGTTCAGCCTTCTGATGTCTTGTTTTTGCTTGGGAAGATATTGTCGAGGGGTCGGGCATGTCAAGTTTATTCCTTTTCTTGTATTATTGTTAGATTTGGCTGCATTTTTGCTTCTTTTGTTCATTTAAGCTCATTTAACCCTGAAAATACAAAAGAAAGACAAAAGCACACTTTTTCCAACATTAGTACTTAAAAAGGGTTAGTTTTATGCCTCATTTAATGTAATTTATGTGACAACTGTGTTCTGTAATCGATGTACAATGTAAAACAATGTTAATTATCAATAAAACAATGTGCTTTGGTGTTATTATATGTGTTTTGGTGTTATTATGTATTTGTGTTTGATGATTTTACGATTTGATTCGAGTTCGATTTCAAGCTTTAAATCGCTTTCTAGAAGGTTATACGCAAACTAGTGCGTAAACACAGTCAGTTTAACACGACAAACACTCTGGAATAGTGACATAGGCTTAACATACCTTAAATAACCTTCACATAACTTAGAAATAAGTTTTGGATGGTTTGGTGTGTCGAAAACAAGTTGTTCGATCGCAGGGACTATTTGTGTCAAGCTGCGAAACTATACCGATTTGTATGGTAACGAACATTCTGGAACTTGATCATAAGTTAAACATACCCTAAATATCCTTTACATAGCTTAGAAATAGGCTTTGATGGGTTCGGTATGTTAAAATAAACTTTATTGATCAATAAGGACTAAGAGCGTCAAAAAGTGCATAAGTTTGCATTTTTACGCATATCTTACGTTCTGAATATATCCGGACACCCAAAAATTTATGTAATCATTAAAATATTTTATTTTAGTGATTGGCAAGATAAAATTCCATTCGTCGCTTAATTTGGATCGTTTTTGCGTCCGTTACGACTTTCATCGTAATTAACCGAACAACGCAATCGTACAACCAAACGAACCGACATCCGAGATGTTTTTGAGCATATTTTATGTTCCCTATGCTTTAACATCATTATGGAGCTTGAAAATGGGTTTGACGTGTGTTAGAAGTGCCGAAACACGACGAAACAAGCTGCAGGGGCTAAATTGTCATTTTCTGAAAGTTGCTGATCTGCAAGGTCCTTACGGGGACCGTATGCTTAGGACCTTACGGTCCGTAAGCCACCAACATAGCAGAAATGCAGAAACATTGAATATGGTCTTTTCCACTTGTTCCAATGGTTTTTAACCCCTGATTTGCATACTATGGATTGGTATTTGATGTCTCATGGTATTCTAAACCTTGTGCCCAAATGTATGGCTAAGATTAATCCTTCTTTACAAGTGGAATGATCCTAGAGCTCCATGATTCCTATAAATAGAAAGGGGTTCTAACTTTGGTCTTCACACTTGATCTGAAAATCTGCTCTAAGTTGGGGTGTTTACACTTCATACCTGAGCATTTTAGATCAAACCTCCATTTCTTAGACCCTTTGTAAGTTTCCTTCATTCTTGTTCTTGTATTCAAGCATGAAAGTCAAACAGCATTTGACTTTCTGCTTTGACTACGAGTTGGTCAGCACAAAGTTCGTTTGACTTTGCAACGTGAGCGTAATCACGATGGTTATAGTCCCGTGTGACTATACCTACTGATTACCACGTTGACTAGGCGTAGTGACGAGTCATAGTTTCAGCCAAAATGCGTATTTAAGCGTATTTTGTAACCAAACTATTCTTGGGTATCAAAATCGTTTGTTTTGATACCAAAACCTGTTTTCTAACTTAACTAAACATGTTTTAACATGTTTAGCTCGTCACTTTTAGTTTAGTGCTTGTGTAGAGTCATAAGTCAAGCGGTCTAAACAACCGCTTAGACTTTCGACTAGACCCGTTTGGTCGATCATTAGGATCCGACCAAACATGTTTAGTGACCATAGTTGCATAGGGAATAACCTTCCGAGGTTATACCTTATGGTCACTTAGGTTTAATTAGTTGTATGATAGGTAGTTTATATGCCTTATGTAAATGACCAAAATACCCTTTTTCATGCATAATTGAATTTTAAGCATATGTAACCTAAACTTTTGTCACATAAATAATTATGCAATATATTTAAACATGTTTAGGCATATAATACTTTTCATAAGACTAGTTAGGCGTCTCGAACACGCTTTGCGCGAACGACGTGTTAAAGTAGCGTAAGCTACCTTAATGGGTCACAATGGGTCGAAAGCACTTAGATTAGGTTCCGATTTAGGATGTAGGCTTTGTTAAACCATATCACATGAGTTCCAATACTCATTTGGTTTACGAAAACTCATTCTATCCGATTTTCCGATTTAGGTGTTGATTATTTGACTAGTGATTCGATTACTAGGTGCTGCTTGATTTCTCTGGTTTACTTGAGTTTGTTGAAGTTCTTTTAATTGAGGATACTTTGCACTTCATGTGAGTACATAGTTCCCCTATTTTACTGTTTTCAATTATTTTGGGGTGATTCATATGTGTTAAATGTTTTCGAGGTTTTAACGATGGTTTCAAAAACAATTTATATGGTTTATACAAAATTAATAACGATTTCGATAAAGTGGACAAACTTGTTGGTTGTAGTTACATAACGAATGACATTCATTGGCATTGATCAAGTCGACCAGTGTTAGGTTATGGTACCATAGGATCTGACAAATCCCGTTATCAGATTGCACCCATGGTTATGTGTGGGGGTTATGTGGGTAACGACTGAATATGTGATAGTTAACTTACCCTTTGTTGGTTTATTAATGCGAGAAGCGAGATAGTCGAGTCACGAAGGTTTGAATGTTATTAGCGAGACGACCAAAAGTAGTTTTCACAATTAAAACGAGGATGATTTAAACGAGTTAAACAATTTCGAAACAACTTAAACAAGTTAAACGAGTTGGATAAACGATTGGTTTTTGGTTAGTGTTTAGATAACGGGACGGGTGTAATGTGATGAAAACATGGTAGATACGCCGCTGGTACTTCTTATATATAAGTGTTTTCCTCATATTACATACCGTGGCGTTATTTAGTTCACTTGGGTAAACAAGGTTATCACGATGTCACATAACGATGTTTTCGAGAAGATATAAACCATACGAGTTTTATTAACGAGTTATTACGAGATGTTTTACAATTTGGTTTACTAAAACAAATGTTTTTGGGTTAAGAATCATGGCTACGAGGTTTTATAAATTATAACCCGCTTGATTTGAGTTGGTTAATTATGTTGCAATATTATGCACTTTTCAAAACAAGGTTTTTAATAAGGTATTGCAACATGTAAACTAGCCATGAATCCGACACTCTTATAAAACCTATGTGCTCGCCAGCATTTCTTTGTTGACTTTGTTTTTACATATGTTTCAGGTGTTGTTGCTTGATGTTGATTGCTAGGATGCATGTTTCACATAGGATCTGGACGAGGCCTTAGTGACATAATAAACAATGATAGTCGATATGTAACTTGTTCGTTTTGGTTTTAAGACAATGTTAATGTAAATATTCTAATAAAACGAAACTTTTTGTATCCATGGTTGTAAAACAATAATTCTGTTACAACACTCCCCGACGTTTCCGCCACGATTTGTTGTTTTACGTGGTCGGGGTGTGACAATTTATATGTTGCATTTTACACACATCAGAATTCTAGGTATCTCATTTGGATCAAAGGCTGGGATTGGAAGTTGGTTCTCCTAGTTTGGTTCTAGGTCCATGGGTTGGTTAGGGAATAAGGGTAGAAGTTGTGGGTCTGCTATTTGGTTGAGATCCATTTCTACTCCTGCATATCTAAACATGTGAAATTCAGCTAGTTGTCTATCCAACTCCTCTTCCCATAAGGGTCTAGTTTCTAGGTTTTGGGTATTCCTCTCAGCTCTACTTGCCATTCGCTGTTGTTGAAGTTTTCTCATTCTTTTCCTCCTTTCATATATTGCTCTACTAAACCACCCTCGTTTCTAGGGGGAAATGGTTCTTCGGATTTGGCTTTGAAAACAAAGATATCCTCGGAACCACCTACATATCCTGAGGTTGGCTGGGATGTTCCTTGATCCTTTGGAGAATGAGGTAGGTGACGGTAAGCGTCAGAAGTACCCTAATCACTCATACTGTAGACTAAGAAAATTTGTCAAAATGACATAAAATACTAATACACATATTTACACATAATAACACAGAAGTTACTTCCTAACATAATTGGTTAAATTTTAGGTATGTAAAAGAACACCTAAATGGCTTAAACCAATGGCTATGATACCACCTCCTGTCACAACCCCCGACCCCACCCCAGGAGCGGGAGCCGCGGACAACAGCTGGTGGTATTGGTGTTTATTAATTTGGCAGCGGAAATGAGACATCAAGATCATAGTTAGGAAATGAATTTCAGAGTTTCAAAACACCAAACTTTTATATTAAACAAATGGGATAAAAACATAATTGTTGAAAACATAAACTTTTATTTAGGTAACTTTTATAGCCACTTTCTTTAAGCCTTCAGTGCTCCATAGTTGGCTTCTTATAGCTTCACATTAAGTTACCTGAAACGCGTTTTAAAAACATTTTATCTGCAAGAAATACTGGCGAGTGCATCCCAGTTTAATAGAAAATGCTTTTATAACTTTACAGTATTGAGAGCTATTACAATGTTTATATCTACCCAATTACTCATTCAGTATTTGTCACGTTGGCAGTTACAATGACCGTGGTCATATTACTATTGGCTAACTCTTTGTCCAATAGTAACGCTTGACTAGTAGTGTATACAAAACCCCATATATCGGCAGTAATTGTAGAATACAAAGACTCAATCACTGTAAGTATAATTGAAAATATTTGAGATTTTGTAATACAATTTGGTAGAAAAAGAGAATGACTCACATTGTAGACTTATGTATTTCTACAGCTTCCTGTTGATTTTCCTGATTATTTTCTATTAAAAACATACAATGCACACGTGTTAGTAAAATAACCCAAGTCACTTTAGCCATACAACACGAGACAGAACCCCAACGAACTTAGTCAAGCAGAGCCTCGACATGTGTTACGGGGCCCTAGATCAATCGGGTAGGGCAACGAATTAGTGATCGGGGGTTAAAATACTTACAACGGGGTAGAGCTTCGTGTTTTAGGGATATAAATTCAAGTTAGAGTTCTAAAATATATTAAAAATTAATGTAATTATATTGGTGTTCTCGTTTGTTGGTATATTCCCTTCCCATGTGAACATAAAAATTAGTCATGATTGTGAAAATGCCTTTTATCGAAAGATAAAATCTCATTTTCTTATCCACAATAAAACAAACTAATGATTGGTTGTAAGTGAAAGCGTGACGTGACAATAGTTCAGGTATTCACAAGATTCATCGATCATTCGGACACAAACATATTAATATTGGGTCTTGCTATTCACACACCCCCACCTACCCTTTTGTCTATTCACACACCCCTTAGTGTCGGGCTATGGCCAGAGCGCGGCGTTTTGGTCCGGTCAATCAGACAAAAGACTGACGGGTGTCTGACGGGTCTGTTGACCTGACCAAAACGCCGAGCTTTGGCCGCGTTTTGGTCATGTCAAACAGCCAAAAGACTGACCGGGTGTCAGTCTTTTGTCTGGTTGACAGGACCAGAACGCGGCCAAAGCTCGGCGTTTTGGTCCGGTCAACAGACCCGTCATACACCCGTCAGTCTTTGTCTGGTTAACCGGACCAGAACGCCACGCTTTGAACACAGCTCGACACTGGGGTGTGTGTGGATAGACAACATGGGTGTGTGAATAGACATGCCATTAATATTATCTATATTATTTTGAGGCAATTACATAAACTTCATAAATTACATATATACCCAGCCGAAAATTTAATTTACATATATCCCCTTCTTAAAAATTAAAAATATCAAATATACCCATTTTACTAAAATTAGATTATAAAATTGACTGTTTTACCCTCTATTTTATTAGATTAGTACAACTATTTTCAAATTCAGTTACCATGGCCAAAATTCTTTCGTAAACTTATCAAAATCCATCATTAGATCACTTAAAAATCAATATCACATAACCAAAACTTGTTTAATTAGTCTCGTTCTAGCAATCTGTCTCGCATGAAACTCGTGGAATCCGGTGACCAAGGTCGTCGTCAAACTCATCAGAATCATCTTCGATGATGTCTTCGACTCCGATTCGAACGGTAATCTTACTCAGTATCTTTGAGCAGTCCTAAGCGTTGACCGGCAGCGACGATCTCGTGGCTCCGATCTTCGATCAGAAACACATTAAAAAACCCATCAGATCAGAAACACAATCAAACGCATCTGTACTTATCGGTTGGTTCTGAAGGATCGTCCAAGGGAGGAGGGAAATCAAAAGTTTCGTGGTTAGTTGGTTCTAAACGATCGATTGTCGCGAGGGAATGAAATTAGAAACATTCGTTGGATTCGTCACTGAAGGAGGAGGGAAGTAGCCAAGCATTTGATTCCATCATGAGTTTTTTTAGTGTTTAGGGTAATTTTGTCATTTTGTTAAAAGAGAAGGATATATGTAATTTAGAATTTGAGTTGGGTAAATATGTAATTAGAGTTGAAAATAAGGGGATATACGTAATTTTTTCTATTTTATAATGCATTGATACTATATCTTAAATGTGAAATAATAGAAGTGTATTATTACGAAAGTTGCAACACTTAATTGTATTTGTTAATTTATTTCTAGGAAAATATGTTTTTTTAATAATAATTACAATTTTGACCCTCAACTTTATTCAACTTTTGTTTATTTAATAATAATAATAATAATAAATTAATAATAATAATAATAATAACACTTTTGTTCATTATTTTAAACAAACTATCACTACGATTTTAAAACTACAATACCTGTTTTCATACATTAAATGTATGATTTAAAAAAAATACATATAAAATTAATAATTTATTCTCTTTGATTTGAGTATAGTATTATTATGGTTTTTTTTTAATTTAAAAACTAATACGTTACGTGACTAACAATATATAGGATTAGTAGTAACCAAACCAAACAAAAAAACAAATGAAATCGAACCGAAAATCGATTAACTCCCAAAAACCAAATTAACCAAAATTGGCTATAAATTTTTTTTGTACTCTCAGTTGATCAAAATTAACAGAATCAAAACATTCATATTTTCTAAACGTTCTATTTCTCCATGGTATTTTGTAGGACTAAAAGGATACATAGATAGCTTACAAAATCTATTTTTTCTTGTCATTCTTTTTTTGCTATAAAAAGATTACTAAATTAAAACTAATCAAAAAGACTCCGAATCACTGAATTTATCAAAATTTCTTAGAAATAGCTAATGTTTGTTCCCATGATTTGGAATAGAGTACTATTACTCCATCTAAAAAACATCAAGCAGATTCATCTAAGAACTTTTAATTGATATCTGAAATATACTAGGTTGCATAAAAAGTCACTTTTGTATGAATCTGAAGTTAGAAAGAGTTTTATAAGATCAAAATGGTCCGTTGAGCGTCTCATGGCTATGTTATAATGGATTCGAACACTTGCCCCAGATCAAATTCCAGATCATAATTGCTCTAGTGAATTTTTTTTTTGAAAAGTAATTGCTCTAGTGAATAACCAAAGAAAATAGATATGGAGATAGAAAACTAGAAGAGAAAGAAACTTATTATATAATGGAAAGAGTAAATTACAATTTTGGCCCATGTGGTTATATCACTTTTATCATTTTAGCCCAAAAAGGAATCTTTTAACATCTAAGCCCCCAATGTCTTTTTTTCTAACATTTTTGGCCCCTAACACTAACCCTATCCATTTACTTTTAGGGGCCAAAAGTGTTAGAAAAAAAGACGTTGGGGGCCAAAAATGTTAGAAAAAAAGACGTTTGGGGCTCAGATGTTAAAAATTTACTTTTTGTGCTAAAAGGGAAAAAGTAATATAATCACAGGTGCCAAAATCGTAATTTACTCTAATAGAAATAACACTCCGAGATTCACTAATTATTTGACTAGTGGTGGGTCTCTTTGTATGTGTTGTCCGGAAAGAAGAGGACTCAATAATTACTCCTTCGCCGAAACCAAAAATTTTGGTAGATAGGGATCACATAGAAACTTCATTCGAGGAATGGGCTAGACTCATTTCCCAAGAAAAATATCTAAAGGCCCTGAAACTACTACTTGGATCTGGAGCCTACATTTTGATGCTTATGATTTCGATAGCCATACTGGTGATTTGGATAAGATCTCTCGAAAAGTATTTAGTGCGCATTTCGGTCAACTCTCCATCATCTTCCTTTAACTGGGGTGGCATGTATTTCCACGGTGTTCGTTTTTCCAATTATTAAGCTAGGCTAAGCGATCCAACTCACATTAGGCCTAGTGCCCAAGTGTTTTGGCCGATAGTGGGCCAAGAAATATTGAATGGTGATGTGGGCGAGGGCTTCTGAGGAATACAAATAACCTATAGGCTTTTTTCAGATTTGGCGAGCATATGAAATATCTAGTGAATTACAACTTTATTATACCATCATTGATGCATTGATCTTTGCAACGTTAATGCTTTTTATTGGTTGGTTGCTTTATCATAAAGCTGCTCCAAAACTGGCTTAGTTTCAAGATGTAGAGTCTCTGTTGAATCACCATTTAGCGAGACTATTAGGACTTGGGTCTCTCTATTGGCAGGGGCATCAAGTGTTGTATCTACATCTATTAACCTATTAACCGATTTTTAAACGTTGGAGTAGATACTAAAGAAATACCACTTCCTGATGAAATTATCTTGATTGAGGATCTTTTGGCTCAACTTTATCCCAATTTTGCCCATGGAGTAACCCCAATAGTTTTTATACCTTCATTTTATATATTTCATATTTTTAATCTCAATTTCATGTATTTCAACCTTCATGTCATATATTTATACATCGATTTCATGCATTTTATAGTGGAAAGATCATTTGAGAAGAAACTTAATGTGAGGAAAAAAATCAGCAGTAGCCTTAACCTAATCAACAATACATACGATGCTGAAGATCTTCAAATCTGGCAATAAATCAGCAGTAACCTTAACCTAATCAATAATAAGTAGAAACGAACGAACAAAAATTGAACAAAACGAAGATTTTATTCATGATGCTTGAATCGTTTTGATTAACAATAAATATGAAATTCGAATTAATCTAAATCATACCTTGGATAATCAAACTTGAATCGAAGAAGATGGATTGAATCAGAAATCATGTTTATGGATTTATAGAAGATCGATTTCATATAAACGGCTGGAGGGATTTAGGGTTTGAGAGAATTTTGGCAGGTTGAATTGAGAAAGACAATAAATACATTAATATTTTCCAAAAATAAACCTTCTAGAGAGTTGCTTATATGCGTTCCCTCCTAAATTACCTTGATGTTAATGTCCCAAATCCATCTTATTTATTATATTATATAGGTTATACACATGTTATTATTTATATTATACAGTTAGAGTAGGGTTCCTACGGAAAGTGTGTTTTTCCTAGAAAGTCTAGGAAGCGATCTTGTCCATCCGATTAGTGTGTTTAAGGGTTGAGATTAAATCAATGGCAATCTTGTAATAATTAACTATATTTAATAGATTGTTTTAAATGAGTATGGGCAATTTCGTCCTTATGTGTGTTTTAAACCAATCAAAAATAACCGTCAGAGATATCATATCTCCTTAATGCACGCCAATTTCCCTTTCTCTCTCTAAACCCAAATTCGGAAACCCCCAAAATCATACCAAAAATACCTAAAATCATGGATGAAGATAAGAGATTTTCCTTGTTCCATATACGTAAGATCAAGCTTTCATTGTACTACGTGTTTTACAAAGAGATTACGGGTGATTCTTGTTTGTAATTGACGGTATTTTGCTGGTTGCAGGGAAGAGATTCAAAAAGCAGGAAACTTTGGAAAGGATAGATAGCAGCGGAACAGTTACCGGAAGCCGATCGAAAGCTGGGGCGAAATCTGCTGATGTAAAACACATTTGTATGAATCTGCTTGCTGTTAAATGTCACACCCCCAAAAAAATCCACCCGCGGAGTACTACCGCTTGGAGGCGTGACTGACCAGGATCCAGCCACCAATCATATTGAACATGCGAGTTAAAAGATATAAAAGTTTAACCAATACAATTGGTGTCCAAACAAACACATAGTTAAGTTGCAAGCGGAAGCATAAGTCTTAAAACAAAACATAAGTTTAATTGTTTCATAGTTTAACATGGCACACAGTCGTCCATGTCCCACAACGATCCTCCTCCATGCAAGCTCCAGCTTGAGAACCTAAGGACCTGCAAAGCATGTAGTAACGAGTCAACAACAAGTTGAGTGAGTTCACGGTTGGGTGTTCGTTTTAAGTTGTTTCGAAAACAGTTTCCTTTAGCTGGCATCCTGCCGTGGGGGTTACCCCATAGTTAAAAACGTGACTTGTTCATTTCCGGTTACTCTGGCAATCCAGCCGTGGGGGCTACCCCGTGTTAGTTATCTGGCATTTCGGCCGTGGGGGCTACCCCATGTATACACTAGACTCGTTACCATATCGACTGCTGACTGTAGTCATGTTTATGTGCCCTGAAACTGTCAATGTCTATCATCATTGACGTGCCCCAGATCCATTAGTTCACGCCCGTCCTCTGCGGCACGGTGTGAGGTTTGTCAGACCTAAATAGCGCTATCTAACTAATGACCCGCTCGCCATTGGCCCGGCGATTAAGTCGATATAAAAATGAGGGACTTCGTGATAGAGTTTTGGTCTAGTACGAGATATCTGTCCGTGAGGACGAGGAATTACATTCCTGAACCTTTGCTGTCCTACCCAAGGAGGACGAGGAACCCTGTTCCTTAACCCCAATTCCCGACCCCTGGGAATCCCATGCTTTGTAGAGGGTGTGAACTCACCTTGGTTTGCTCGGTAGAAACACAGAAAGGTCAAACAAGCAATGTTGTGGCTACTCACGTCCGATTGATGGGTTTCAAAGGTGAGTATAGAGCTTCCAAATGTGTGTGTGTGTGAGCCGATCCGAGAGCTCCTAGTGTCACCGATATGATCCGAGAATGAAGGAGAGGCAATGTATGATGTTGTAGCTTAGGGTTTTAGTGAAGAGGATGGAGTGTGTATAGGTGAGTGTGTTGTCCAAGGGAATGGCACCTATGGTTATCCACTTAGTTTATATACTAGTCCACATTGGTGCACCCTAGTGGGCTTCGGGTGAGGTGCACGGCTCAACCGGCCCATAAGTTATACTAGTTCACTCGAGACCACATGGTCTCGAGTCGAGTTCATGGCTTTCGGTTCATATACATACCCGAGTACATACACACAAACATACATGTAACATAACACAAAATCATATAAAGGTTCACTTATCATTCATTAAATCACATAAGTTTAACTAGTCACACGTTTAAGCATACAACGAAAGGTTCTAAATTTCGAGTTGTCACATCATCCCCAAGTTGAAAGAAATTTCGTCCCGAAATTTGGTAGGCACTCACTGAGGAAGCTAGTTAAGTTGTATGGTTTTCCTGGTTTTCCTGGGGTGTCACATCCACCCCCCGTTGATCTGGAATTTCGTCCCGAAATTCCGTAGCTTCGGCCTCAGTAGTGGGTGTACTGTTTGCGAACAGTTGGGGATATTTTTGTTTCATCTGATCTTCGCGCTCCCAGGTGAACTCTGGGCCGCGACGTGAGTTCCAACGAACTCGAACGAGAGGTATCCTAGTGCTCTTGAGGACCTTAACATCCCGGTCCGTGATCTCGACTGGTTCCTCGACGAATCGTAACTGCTCGTCGATAGTGAGTTCCTTCAAAGGAACTACGTGGGTCTCATCTGACGGACACTTCTTTAGATTCGACCCGTGAAAAACGTTGTGAACTGCACCGAGTTCTGCTGGTAAGTTTAGTCTGTAGGCCACCCTGCCTATTTTCTCAATGACCTCGAAAGGTCCAACGTATCGTGGGTTAAGTTTACCGCGTTTACCAAAACGAACCACACCCTTCCAGGGTGAAACTTTGAGTAGTACCCGCTCCCCAACCTGGAGCTCGAGTGGTTTCCTGCCCATGTCGGCGTAAACTTTCTGACGTTCACGAGCGGCTGTCATGCGTTTCCGTATCTGAGCGATCTGCTCGGTTGTATCTACCACATATTCTGGACCAGTGATCTGACTATCTCCCACCTCTGCCCAGCAAAGAGGAGACCGGCATTTACGTCCGTACAATGCCTCAAACGGAGCAGCTCCAATGCTGGTGTGGTAGCTGTTATTGTACGAGAATTCCACAAGTGGCAGATGCTTTTCCCAGCGATTGCCAAAGTCGATTACACATGCACGAAGCATGTCTTCTAAGGTTTGAATAGTGCGCTCGGACTGCCCGTCCGTCTGAGGATGGTACGTTGTGCTCATGTCTAATCGTGAGCCAAAGGATTTGTGCATTGCTTGCCACAGCTCAGAAGTAAAACGTGCATCTCGATCTGAGATAATGGAGGTGGGCACCCCGTGCCTCGAAACAATTTCTTTGATGTATATTTCTGCAAGAGTGGAGAACTTATCCGTCTCCTTGATAGCCAAGAAGTGTGCAGATTTCGTGAGTCGATCCACGATCACCCAAATAGTATCGTTCCCGCGCTGGGATCTAGGTAGGCCAGTAACAAAATCCATGGAAATTTGCTCCCATTTCCATTGAGGTATCTCTGGTTGTTGGAGCAGGCCTGATGGTTTCTGGTATTCCGACTTGACTCTCGCACAAGTCAAACATTTACTGACGTAGGTCGCTATGTGGGCCTTCATGCTAGGCCACCAGTACGTAGTTTTGATGTCGTGGTACATTTTATCCGACCCCGGATGTACCGAGTAGCGGGACTTGTGTGCTTCGTCCATCACAAGCTCTCGTAGGTTGCCATAGAGTGGGACCCAAACGCGTCCCGTTACGTAGTAAGCACCGTCTTCCTTCTGTTCTAATCGTTGCCTTGATCCGCGTAGGGCTTCAGCCCTGACGTTTTCCGGTTTCAGTGCTTCTATCTGAGCTGCTCGTATCTGGGAGGGAAGACTAGAATGGATCGTGAGTTGTAAGGCTCGTACGCGCTTGGGCGCAGTGTCCTTCCGACTGAGGGCGTCAGCCACAACATTGGCTTTGCCCGGGTGATATCTGATTGCGCACTCGTAGTCACTTAGCAACTCGACCCATCGTCGTTGCCGCATATTCAGTTCCTTCTGCTTGAAGATATGCTCGAGGCTCCTGTGGTCGGTGTAGATGGCGCACTTGGTACCATACAGGTAATGCCGCCATAACTTAAGTGCAAAAACAACAGCTCCCAGCTCTAAATCGTGCGTAGTGTAGTTCTTTTCATGAACCTTGAGTTGACGTGAGGCGTAGGCTATGACTTTATCTCGTTGCATCAACACGCAACCAAGACCCTGAATTGATGCGTCGCAGTAGACCACAAAGTCGTCTGTGCCTTCCGGCAAGGAAAGGATAGGTGCGCTACAAAGTCTATCCTTTAGGTGCTGAAATGCTGATTCCTGTGCGTTTCCCCAGCGATAAATAACGCCCTTCTGCGTCAGTGAGGTGAGAGGCTGTGCAATCTTAGAAAAATCCTTTATGAATCTCCGGTAGTATCCCGCCAAACCCAAGAATTGGCGAATCTCCTTTGGTGTACGAGGTGCAGGCCAGTTCTTAATCGAGTCTACCTTGGATGGATCAACATGAATCCCATCCTTGTTCACCACGTGGCCTAGGAAATGGACTTCTCGAAGCCAGAAGTCGCATTTCGAGAACTTTGCATAAAGTTGTTCTGTTCGAAGGAGTTCCAGAATAAGTCGCAGATGCTGCTCGTGTTCCTCCCGACTCTTGGAATAGATCAGGATGTCGTCGATGAAGACTATAACGAACTTGTCCAGGTAAGGCTTGCACACTCGGTTCATCAAGTCCATGAAAACCGCAGGTGCGTTTGTCATCCCAAAAGGCATGACCAAAAACTCATAGTGCCCGTATCGGGTTCTGAAAGCTGTTTTGGAGACGTCCTCTTCCCGGACTCTCAGCTGGTGATAACCCGATCTCAAATCGATCTTCGAATAGTAGCTCGATCCTTGCAACTGGTCGAACAAGTCGTCGATACGCGGTAGAGGATAACGATTCTTCACCGTCACCTTGTTGAGTTCCCGGTAATCGATGCACATTCTGAAAGTACCGTCTTTCTTCTTCACAAATAATACTGGAGCTCCCCAGGGCGATGAGCTAGGACGAATAAAACCCTTATCCAAGAGTTCTTGTAGTTGCGTGGAGAGTTCTTTCAACTCTGATGGGGCTAAACGATAAGGTGCACGAGCTATAGGCGCAGCTCCAGGAGCTAGTTCGATCTGAAACTCGACTTGGCGATGAGGCGGAAGACCAGGTAATTCCTCAGGAAATACCTCTGGGTAATCGCGTACAACTGGAAAATCTTCTATCTTCTTCTCTTTCTCCGTGGTGTCAGTAATGAGAGCCAAAATGGCAGTGTGGCCCTTTCGCAAGTACTTTTGGGCCTTAAGGAGAGAAATGACATTCTCAACAGCACTCCTCTTGTCGCCATGAATCATGAGAGGTTCACCACCGGGACCTGGAATACGGACTACCTTCTCGTTGCAAAGAATCTCTGCTCGGTGTTGGGATAACCAATCCATCCCAATGACGACGTCGAAACTACCCAAGACAATAGGAATGAGGTCGATAGAGAAGGTCTGGTCAGCGAGAAGAAGTTTACAACCCTTGACTACGTGTGTGGCTTCTAAACTCTTACCATTTGCTAGCTCTACGGTGTGCTTGTTGTTCAAAGGTGTTGGAATACGCTTAAGCATTCGACTAACTTCTAGCGACACGTAGCTAGTATCGGCACCCGAATCAAATAAAACTGAAACATAAAAGTCGTCGAGAAGGAACTTACCCGCCACAACATTGGGGTCATTCCTTGCTTCACCTTGGCCGATCACAAACATCCGCCCCCTGGCGCCATTGTTGTTGTTGTTCCCATTGTTACCATTCCCCTGATTGTTGTTATTGTTGTTGTTGTTGTTCTGGTTCCTGTTCAGTTGAGGACAGTCTCTCTTGAAGTGGCCCTCAGCTCCACACTGAAAGCACCCTTTGTTGTCACCTTGCTGCTGCTGCTGGCGCTGGTTCTGTTGAGCTTGCTGACGATTCTGATTGGCGGGGTATAAGCTCCTGCAATCCTTTGCAGCGTGACCAGGCTTGTTGCACCGATGACAGTTACCCCTGGTGCATGGCCCGCTGTGGTGCAGGCTGCAGCGATTGCATTTGGGATGATTTCCTTTGTATCCACCACCAGACGATTGCTGACTAGGGCTCTTGTAGTCATCAGTCTTCCTCTGCTGAGACTGGGACTGAACAGAAGTCGAACCCTTACTTGAAGTTCCATCCCATTTCCGTTTGTTGTCACTAGAGGTACCAGTAGTAGTTGCAGCGCCAATGCGTTTTGGTAACTTGTTCTGCTCCACCGCTTGATCCGTGAGACGGTGAGCCAACTGGACAGTTTGCTGGTAGGTAGCGAGGTTCGCTGAAGTCACATGACTTTGGATTTCTGGCACTAAGCCCTGAAGAAACAGTTCGATGCGTTTGATGGGAGGATCCACCATAGTAGGGCACAGAATTGCCAATTCGTTCGACCTTTTCACATAAGCTTCAATTTCCGACCCCGTCATCTTGAGGTTGAAGAACTCCACTTCCAGTTTGTGAATCTCATCACGACTACAGTATTCCTCTTTGATCATTTCCTTAAAAGTTTCCCATGGGGTGGCGTTGGCAGCAACCAACCCTAGCATTTGAACTTGAGCGTTCCACCATGTGAGGGCTAAACCCTCGAGAGTACCAGTAGCGTACTTCACCCTGCGCGCCTCAGGGCATTCGCACATTTCGAATACAGATTCCAGCTTCTCAAACCAGTGCAGGAGACCTACTGCTCCTTCAGTGCCGCTAAAAGTAGTTGGTCAGCAGTCCATGAAAGTCTTAAAAGTGCACACGGGTGGCTGAACATGCTGACCTATCGTAGGTGAAAGAAAAGACAGAGTTTAACACAAAGGTTGGTTCACGAGAGTAGGATCCTAAAGATCCTAGAATGAGTTCGGACTGCAGGATATACCTCCTGCGTGTGCAGCTGCAAGTGCTGCGGCAACTCGTTCGTTAATCAGAGCCGTCAACTGGGCTTGTGTCATGTTAACGCGTCCAGACATGATCTTCACACCAAGAAGAACGTGAGTGAGAGGGGTTCGCGAAGGTGCGATGTCAGAAGCGAGTAAGTACACACGTGTTCAAGCAACAGTAGTTATTCTAACCAAGCATACCATAAGCAGTGTACTATGTAACTAACAAGTAGGCAATATATACACAGATCATATCACCTAGAGTGTCGAGCCTTGCATGTGGAGTGAAGCATCGTTGTGGACCGTTGAGCACTGTACAGGTTATAGTCTGGTTTTAACAAAAACGTTTTCCCCTTTATTAAAACCAAGTTCTCTATAACCAATGGCTCTGATACCAATCTGTCACACCCCCAAAAAATCCACCCGCGGAGTACTACCGCTTGGAGGCGTGACTGACCAGGATCCAGCCACCAATCATATTGAACATGCGAGTTAAAAGATATAAAAGTTTAACCAATACAATTGGTGTCCAAACAAACACATAGTTAAGTTGCAAGCGGAAGCATAAGTCTTAAAACAAAACATAAGTTTAATTGTTTCATAGTTTAACATGGCACACAGTCGTCCATGTCCCACAACGATCCTCCTCCATGCAAGCTCCAGCTTGAGAACCTAAGGACCTGCAAAGCATGTAGTAACGAGTCAACAACAAGTTGAGTGAGTTCACGGTTGGGTGTTCGTTTTAAGTTGTTTCGAAAACAGTTTCCTTTAGCTGGCATCCTGCCGTGGGGGTTACCCCATAGTTAAAAACGTGACTTGTTCATTTCCGGTTACTCTGGCAATCCAGCCGTGGGGGCTACCCCGTGTTAGTTATCTGGCATTTCGGCCGTGGGGGCTACCCCATGTATACACTAGACTCGTTACCATATCGACTGCTGACTGTAGTCATGTTTATGTGCCCTGAAACTGTCAATGTCTATCATCATTGACGTGCCCCAGATCCATTAGTTCACGCCCGTCCTCTGCGGCACGGTGTGAGGTTTGTCAGACCTAAATAGCGCTATCTAACTAATGACCCGCTCGCCATTGGCCCGGCGATTAAGTCGATATAAAAATGAGGGACTTCGTGATAGAGTTTTGGTCTAGTACGAGATATCTGTCCGTGAGGACGAGGAATTACATTCCTGAACCTTTGCTGTCCTACCCAAGGAGGACGAGGAACCCTGTTCCTTAACCCCAATTCCCGACCCCTGGGAATCCCATGCTTTGTAGAGGGTGTGAACTCACCTTGGTTTGCTCGGTAGAAACACAGAAAGGTCAAACAAGCAATGTTGTGGCTACTCACGTCCGATTGATGGGTTTCAAAGGTGAGTATAGAGCTTCCAAATGTGTGTGTGTGTGAGCCGATCCGAGAGCTCCTAGTGTCACCGATATGATCCGAGAATGAAGGAGAGGCAATGTATGATGTTGTAGCTTAGGGTTTTAGTGAAGAGGATGGAGTGTGTATAGGTGAGTGTGTTGTCCAAGGGAATGGCACCTATGGTTATCCACTTAGTTTATATACTAGTCCACATTGGTGCACCCTAGTGGGCTTCGGGTGAGGTGCACGGCTCAACCGGCCCATAAGTTATACTAGTTCACTCGAGACCACATGGTCTCGAGTCGAGTTCATGGCTTTCGGTTCATATACATACCGAGTACATACACACAAACATACATGTAACATAACACAAAATCATATAAAGGTTCACTTATCATTCATTAAATCACATAAGTTTAACTAGTCACACGTTTAAGCATACAACGAAAGGTTCTAAATTTCGAGTTGTCACATTAAAACACAGTTGTATGAATCTGAATTGCTGTTAAAACACAGCTGTATGAATCTGAATGATAAACACATTTGTATGAATCTGCTTGCTGTTAAAACACAGCTGTATGAATCTGAATGATAAAACACATTTGTATGAATCTGCTTGCTGTTAAAACACAGTTGTATGAATCTGAATACTAAAACACAACTGTATGAATCTGCTTGCTGTTAAAACACATTTGTATGAATCTGCTTGCTGTTAAAACACAACTGTATGAATCTGAATACTAAAACACAACTGTATGAATCTGCTTGCTGTTAAAACACATTTGTATGAATCTGCTTGCTGTTAAAACACAGCTGTATGAATCTGAATGCTAAAACACAACTGTATAAATCTGCTTGCTGTTAAAACACAACTGTATGAATCTGAATAATAAAACACAGCTGTATGAATCTGCTTGCTGTTAAAACACATCACCAAGAACAAACTGTTAAAACACAGTACCAAGAACATGCTGATAGATTCCAGCAAGAAAACGAAGGAATGGTTGATATTACGTGAGATCAGAAATCGAAAACAAAAAATTCTGAAATTTATGTATAGTTAGTTATTGAAGATAATTTCCTAAAATAAAAATAGATTGTGAAAGTACATAAATGCCCTTTTAGATAAAATCCTTCAATGCCACATGTCGCGTTCTTATTGCTTCCTAGACTTTCTAGGAAAAACACACTTTCCACCCAACTCCTACTCTATACAGTTATATGTGTTATATTATAGGGGGAGGTTTCACTAAAAAAGTCTAAATTGCCTGAGAAGGCTTAGAAGTAATCTTGGCCATCAATTGCTTTAATCAATTGTTGGGATGAAAGTGTAGGCAAAAAGATGGGTGTAGGGGTATTTTTGGAAGAATCTCTTTTGTTGACTTTGTTCAAGTTACCCCCCACTTTTTTTAAACTTACATAACTTTTGTAAGTGACGTTATTTTAAAAAAAAATCACACCATTAAAACACCTATTTTTTTCTCTTTAATTTGAGTATATATTGATGTATAAAAAACGACTTTTTTTTTTAAACTGTGCTAAATTTCTATAACCACAATAGAAAAATCGAGTACATTACCAAAATTCAACACAACACCTTAAAACATCACCATATAAAAATCCAGTACAATATAAAAAATTCCAGTATAATATAAAAAATCTAGTATAATATAAAAATGAGTACAACATCAAAATCCAAATCCTGTACAACATAAAAAATTCAATTCAACACAAAATAATCGAGTACAGCATAAAAAAATTAGTACAATATAAAATATCCAATACAACGTAACAAAAGATTAACACAATCTAAACCGAATAACAAATTAACAATGGAGTATTTGATAAAAAAACACAAAATGTCTTTAGGATTTGAGAATTAAAATCAGACCAGCTAATAAGATTGCAACCAGTGTCGATAAATAGCCACAACACGAACCATACTTGTAGAGATGCGAGACTTCATATCTGAAAAGTGTAGGAACTTAATGTTGCCAAACAGTTTAGATCTGAAAAGGAAAGGAAGAGGGTACATGGGAGCGAATAAAGAGGACTGGTTACAGGTATGACGGTTCTCGATGGTGGCAGGAGGTGATGAAGCAGTGTTGGTGGCAAGTGGTGATGTTGCAGCGGTGGTGGTCAGAGGTGACGGTGTAGCCATGGTGGTTGGTAGTGATCAGGGGCGGACCTACACATGTCCGTGGGTGGGCGGCCGCACCCCTTGAAAAAAAAAAATTAGTGTTATTTTTCGCGAAAAATCCCGACCGCACCCTTTGGAAAATTTCGACCGCACCCCTTGGACAATTCTGACCGCACCCCTTAGAAAAAAATGTTAGGAATTTATATAAAAAAAAATTGTGAACACGGATTTAAACCCGACCCAATTATCTAAACAAGCCCACTAATCTCTTTAAATAAAACTTGTATTCCTATAACCCAACATCAAGCCCATTAGCCCAATTGAATAAGTTTGTGGTAAAACCCAACCCAAATAACTAAATCAATTAACAAAACATAACCCAAATAAAACCAATCGACCTTTCATCTCTCCCGCCCTCCCATCTCTGCTGCAGCGGCCAAGAAACAGAAGGATCAACCTGCAGACAGGCTTCATTGCTTCAATTGATCAACCACAGCCACCGTAGACAGAGTGCAGACTAGCCGATCATCCTTGATTTCATTATTCAAGAGTTTTGATAAGGTATCTTTTGACTTGTGAATCAATGATAAGGTTGCTGTTGTGTAACCACAGCCACCGCCCCTGCTTTTGATAAGGTTGTTGATAAATGTTAAATGTTAATGGGTGAAATGAATGTGCAACAACATAGGGTTTATTTTATTATTAAATATGAAAGAAGTTACTGGATTGTTGTCGTTGATTTCATTATTTAATGTTAAAGACTTAAAGTTGTGTTTTGCATTATTTATTATTGATTTCATTCTTTCTTTGTTGATTTCATTAAATATTAAGGTTGTGATAGTTGTATATGTTATATAGAAAAAGACTTGCGTAATCGGATTGGCGATGAGAATTTAAGTGATAGTTGTATATGTTATATAGAAAAAGACTTGCTTAAGAAAGTACCTCTAGATGATGTTTTGGATAGATTTCAAAAAATGAAAACCCGTAGGGCGACTTTTTAAATATGTTTGTAACAATGTTTGACGTGTTTTTGATGATTATATAAATTTAAGTTTGATGTTCTTTTTTTACATGACCCGACCCGACCCGAACCGGTTTTTTTATGTATATATCTAGACGCCTAAAATTTAAAAAAAAAATCCGCACCCCCATGAAAAAATTCCTGGGTCCGCCACTGGTAGTGATGCTACAGTGGTGGTGACTGACAGTGATGTTCAACGACCAGATGGTGGTAGTGGGGTTCGGAGGCAGCTTGGTGATGGTGGCACGATGGTGGCGGTGTTGGCTAGGTGTTGGAGATGTAGCAGTGGTGTTGTTTTATTGGTTGAATGTGTTGGATGCATATTAGTTCAGATGAGGGGTTTTGTTCACCAAAAAGAGATGAACTTAAATTTGTAAGAACCAAAATGCCCCTAACCTTAGATTTTAAATTATGATAGATGTCACTTGCTCCTTCCTTCTTAGCCTTTTTAGACAAAATTAACCTTTTATTTAATTTTACCACCTATATTATATTATATTATATTATACACTTATATTACAGTGTGTATATAATATGTGTATGTGTATATTCAAAATGGGAAGTGTAAATTGACTTTAAAAAGCTTTTGTGATGTTGGGAAGCCATTTTCAGCCGCCACCTCCACCCTTACTAATTAATTAGATTTTGTGTCCCACATATGACATCTCTTCATCTTTTAAAAGTTATTTTTATTTTAATATTATAGGAGAAATTGATACAACACGTGATAGAAAATGGTTGGTCACATACAACTGATGGATAGTTGCTGATAACACATTTGTAAAAACAAAAATAAAAAGCGATTCATGATAAAAAAAAAAAAAAAAAAAAAAAAATCTTTTTAGTGGGTTTTTCTCCAAAACGAAAACATTGTTACATATTATTGTTTTTGTATTAGTAACTTTTTTTGAATTAGAAACGATCATACTCCTTAAATCTTTAAGTTTTGTTAGTCAATAATTTATTAGAAGTATTCAATATTCATAATCCGTTTTCAAACACTATCAGATTTCATAAGTCATTCAGTTTTGTTAATCAATATCAATAATTTATTATAGATGAATTAAATTATTATTATTACCATAATTTATATGAATATAATTTGATAACACAATTTTATGTTTCCTATACTTACATTTTGATGCAATTTTGTTATATTTTCAATAATATGAAAAATTTTACATACAATATTGTGCAGTAAAACAACAAATAAAATTAAAACAGAGGTTTATGGATAAAGTAATGGAGTCGTGACCTTTATTTGTATTATTCTTAGCATTTAAGTTGGTCCTAATTGTGGCTGATGAATATTTCGTGTGTGGGTTACCAGAAATTAAAAAACGAAAGTAGAATATATCACATTTTTGTGAAGTTAACTTACAGGTACTATTGATATAATAATAATTAACTTTAAATAAAGAGTTAGGAGAATAATTACACATTTGCGTAAATAAAAAGTTATTTGCGTGTTTACATGCAATATTACAGGTGAGCAAAAAAATCGGAGAAGTGGAATTAATCGGAAGTAAAAAGAAGAAGCAAGTTTGAAAGCGAATAAATGATTACCATTACATTGATTTGAATATAAATAATAGAGTAAAATGCCAAAATGATCCCTAAGTTTTGGTCACTTTTACCACTTTAGTCCAAAACTCAAACCTTTTTAATCCGGGTCCCTATGGTTTCAATTTTGTTGCTATTTTCATCTAAAATCAAAATCTAGTCAGATTTTTCAGTTAACATTAAGTTTTTTTCCCTCCCTTGTAATGAATGGCAAAATTGTCAGATTTTTTTTAATTTGTTATAATAAAACGTTAAAAGATCATTTGCCTTTCATTAAAAGGGAGAAAAAAAGACAAAAAAGTTGTATGTTAACTGGAAAATCTGAACAAATTTTGATTTTGGATGAAAATGACAATAAAATTGAAATCACAGAGACTCGGATTCAAAAGATTTGAGTTTTGAACTAAAATAGGAAAAGTGACCAAATCTCAGGGACCATTTTGGCAGTTTACTCGAGGGAAGATGAGTAATTTATACGATCAGTAATAATAAATAATCCTGTTAATTTAAAATAAAAAGTAATTAATTACCCATGAGAAATGAAAAAATGGACCCACAAACTGGGTTTAAATCCCCCTCCCTTTCCACTGGTTTCTTCCACCACCACCACCACCCCAAATCCTAATTGCAGAAAACAAAGAGAGTATGAGAAGCAATCAGTCATATGATGAGGCATTTGAAGCTGGAAGCAGCAGGAGCAGCAACTATAACTATGGAGGTGATCATCATCAATCTCTAATGACATTTGAAGGAGGCAGCAACAACGCTCTCCATCTCCATCCGCAGGTTTTAATTATTATTTCTCTGACCTACCTGTTTGATATATACACATGATGATGTTTCTTAAGTAACATATATAGATGTTATGCATGCAGGTGGGAGTTAGTCCGATTGGTTTGAGTTTGAGAAAGTCTAACTCTCTCATTAACCTGGTGGAGATGACCTTAAGAGAACAAAAGACACCGCCACTGCCACCTCCTGAGGAGAAGAAACTCAAGGCTTCTAATTTCCCTGCTCTTCTCTTACAAATCGGCACTTGGAAGGTTACTTCTTTTTCTTATTCTAATTAATTACAACTTCAAAATAACATGTTTCTTTCAAAAATTAATTATTTTATACTTTTATAAAGCTACACCTGCAATTTTTATCAACTTTTTTAATTATACTTCAGTAACTATGTTAATTCCAGTTGAAAGCTTCGGTTTTTTTAATATTAATCTAATAACTATAACAAGTATATATATTCAATCATGCTTTACCTTTTATGCACGCCTTAATAAACAAATCAATTACACATAAGATGGATCTTGATTGAGCCCAACCCCAAGTTTGACCCTTAAAGCCCAGTTCCATCAAGACTTCAGCTTATTTTACACAAAACATAAAACAAGCCCACCTTTTGAGCCTCGGGATGGGGATGAGCTTCTAAGACTTGGTTTTGGACTACTGGGCCTGGCTAAACACCTAAAAGATGAATAATAATAATAATATATTTACTGACTAAAGTTCTAAAATATCATCAGAGAATTTCCAAAAACGAAGGAGATTTGGTGGCTAAAATCTATTACGCCAAGAAGAAGCTTGTTTGGGAATTTCTAGATGGACCTCTCAAGAACAAGATCGAAGTACAATGGTCTGAAATTTCGGCCATTATGCACCAAGGCCATCATGGCCGTTTAGAAATCGAGGTCATTCTCATTTCTTTTCATATTAATGATGGTTTTCATTTCACGTCTAACGTGGTCATATTATGCAGTTAAACCAACCTCCACTATTCTGTCGAGAGATTAATCCCCAACCTCGAAAGCATACGCAATGGAAGCAAACTACGGACTTTACCGGAGGTCAAGCATCCATCTGCAGGTATCTATGAGTACAAGTGGTATGACGAGTGGGTGGGTGGGGGTCATATATCATAATAAAGTTATAACTAGGATGTACTAACTCACGTTTTTTTCTAAAAGAACTTAAACTTTATAAAAAGGTTCGATAAATTTCGATGAAGGGTCAGTGGAACCCCTCACCCACATTCCCACCCACCACGAGTCCGGGCCTTTGACGTGTATGATTATAAAATTTATATTTAGCAAGTAATAATTTAATTATAAAAAATATTTAATGAATTTGTATGAACAAAAATTTGACGCATTAAACGAGTTTCCATATGTTTGATGCGCTAAGTCTTTTTTGACACGTTTCTTTCTTATATAAGTTATTTTACTAATTTGACTCGTTATAGATGAAACATAACTCAATCTAACTCTTTCACATCGTTCTTGCAGACGACATTCAATCATATTTGCCCCTGGAGTCCTTGATAAGCAATATGAGAAGCTTCTTCAGTGTGACAAGCGGCTATTTACTTTGAGCCAACAACCTTTCCCGATTAACAACTACCCATTTTTCTACCACGATCCGAATCACTACTTGGATTACTCCTACGTGAATGTTAACCATGGACCACCTGCTCCGTATCGTGGCGATCTTGATTCTAATTTGCTAATGTCAGGTAGAATACTTTTTAAGGTTATCTGATTATTAAAAACTAGGTATACCACATGAACAAGTTCAAATGAGTTTGGTAACCAATTAAGCGGGAATTTTTTGTAGCGAGTTTAAGCATGTCACGTTGAAACCACGTGTCCTCCAACTCCAAAATATTAGATGTTTATAAATGATATTGCATGTGATTACAAAAGTTATATTATTATAATAATTACGTCATACTTCCATTAGGGAAATTTATGCACTATAAATGTATTTTTGTTAACCTTTTTATTAATAATCACTTTGAAGGGATGTATGAAACTCATGTGAGAGTACAAGATCAATGGTCACAAACCGAAATGATAAATGAAGATATCAATCCGGCAGGGTACGCAAATGGTGGGATCTCAAGCATTGAGGAGTTACGTGACAACTATAGAATTGACATCCAAGAACCTACTTCTTGGATGGGTGTTCCACATGTTTATGAGCTTCCATGGGAGTCAAGAATGGAGGATTTTGGAGACTCGTATAGAAACCACCAATATAACCCTTATTAGGCAGGCATAAGAAAATTATGTGTTTGTTGTTAATAAAGGATGATGTATAACTAGGAAGCTTTCGGCCGAGTGGTATCAAAATTGCCCCCACTAATCATAGGTTGTGGGTTCTTTCATTATGAGTGTTTTTCCTTAATAAAAATGATTACGTGTGTAAAAAGCACACAATTATTCTATTATGATAATATGAAGTCATCCAACTTTATATGCCATCCAAGTATAATGCTTATTGTTTAAACATATTGTATATTAGGATTAAGGCTGAATAGTGATTAAGTATTTAAGTTTTTGTATAATCATCATATATCCTAATCATACAAACAGATCAACTCAATACAGTTTTATATGTCCAAATTTACTCGAATAATCAATCGACTTACCAAGTAATTCCAAGCTTACGGCATCTACAACACTAACCCTCGTCTAAGATCCAAACCTGCCACCTCAGCATGTCACGTCATTTCAAAGCCACATTTTCTCCGACAACAAACCCTTCCAAACTTTCAACTCATCACCTACTTTTCTTTTTATTTAACCTATTAATAATTTATTTATTTAATCTATAATTTATTTAAATAATTATAGTTGAAAAATTATTTAATAAATTATATTTCTTTTACTTAAAATATATTCAAATAATTAAAATTACGGGGAAAATTAAAATAAAAAGAGACAACAACTCTTGATCTTGATCTAACTGCCTATGTGTCCAATTGTGCTCGGTCAAATTGTGTTGAAGGATGTGATGAGCTTCCCTGTCACATGGGTAGGTTAGTTTAAATTTAAGTGGAGACCGGGTATTCAATAGCACCCATCATAATGGAGATTACAAAGGCATCAATGGACGGTAATACATAATGTTGGAACTTTTTGAATCGGTGGGTATCTCCAAAAGTTGACTATTTTTGTACGGTGGAAATCGGAAAACAATAGTGGTATGTCAAAAGTTTATTTTGCTCCAGGTGCGGCGTTGAGGAGGAATCAACGGATCATATCCTCGTGAATTGTTGAGTAGCAAAATCCATTTGGTGGGCCATTTTTTTGTGGTTAAAACTTTCGGCCACCCTAAACCTTAACTTGTGCAAAGATTTGTTTGAACTAATTAACTCAGACAATGGGTCCAAGGAGTAGAAGGAGTAGAAGAAAACGATAGTGTGACAACCGGTGATTTGTGGCTCTAATTACACGATTAACAAATGTTTAGGACGATAATAAATAGTGTTTAAGACGTAGATTAACTTAATTAGGCCTTAGGAGTGCCTAGGAACGTCTATTCGGCTTTACAATGCGTGAATAGTAAACTGCGGTAAATCTGCGAAACATTAAACAATAACGAACTGAAACCGAACAAAATACTGACAACGTCGACAAATACGGATTTCCTACGAATATTTTATATTTATGAATTTAATTTTTGTGAATTTATCGTGCTTCCGTACATCACAACGTGAACGAAAACGCGACTACAGGAACGCACCGGCAACGAAACGGAAGCATCGGACACGCGTATTAACTTCAAAACTAAAATTTTACGATATATTTAGATTCGTAATTATATTTTTATAACCGTAGTCGAAACCAGATCGAAAAACGGTTTAAAAACGACACTTGACGAGATACGAGTTTTATTATAAAATAGATATAAAGATATCTTTATTTTGACGACGCTATAAGCTAACGAAACCCGATACTCATTTTAAATAAATATAATGTATGTATTTGTTTCGAATATCAATACTCCCGAACGCTTTTGCAAACAAATATAAGGTATATATATATTTCGAACATCAATACTTCCGGACGTTTTTACAAATAAATATAATGTATATATGTATTTCGAACATCAACATTTCTGAACGATTTTATAAAATAAATATAATTGCTATATTTATTTCAACGTCATTACTTCGTATTACATTATAAAATAAATATAATCGTCTATATTTATTTCGAACGTCTGAATTCGGGAGCCATATTTCAAACATTCAATATTCGGAAATCTTATAATATAAATATATTTACTTATATTTCTTTCAATCGTCTAGAATCCGAATTCTTATAAAATGAATATAGTTGTTTATATTCATCTCAAACGTCAACGTTTCAAATATATATATATATATATATATATAGGGTAGGGATCAAGAGTGAGCCATGTTTATATTGTGAACAAAAACGAACAGATCCTGACCATTAGATGATGAGATCTTGATTATAGGATTTAAACGGTTTTTAAATTAATTAAAACAATAAATTGATATATAATAACCGAATAAGGGCATTGTTGTAATTTTTATTCTCTCAAATCACATTGTTATTTATTTTTGGAAGCCACTAACAAGGATTTCCGTTTTTTTATCATGATCCCAACTAAATCACATATTATAGATTTTTTTAATTTGGCAAATACATCATCTCTCTTTTAATATTAAAAATATGACATTATATGCAAATGCTGGAGTTAATCATAATACCATTTAATATTCTTTTGCGCACATACGTGAAATACTATTATACATGTATGTATAATGGTTATAATATATTAATGTCGATAAGTAAACAAATATGTACATATGTGTATAAAAAACAAACATTCATTTAAACAACAACCATACAAATTTTTATAAAGAACAAACAGTCACTCAACATCAACTAGTATATACACATGTGTATAAAAACTAATTGCTTACCGAACAACAATTACACACATGTGTATAAAAAACAAACAATCACTTAACAACTATACACATGTGTATAAAAACAAATACTCACCAAACAACTACTAAATGTATACATAAAGAATTAAAATTTGTTTACAATTAAAAAAAATAAAAAAAGCACATGTAAATAGGAAACGGTTACGGTAACTGATATTGATTAATCAATATTAAAATTTGTTTACAATTAGAAAAATTAATTTAAATGAAAATAGGAAACGGTTATGGTAACTACTTTTAATTAATGAATTTTAAAATTTGTTTACAATTAAAGAAATTAAGTTAAATGACAATCCTACCCTTATATTTAGTGAAGAAGATCTATGGCCAGGATTTGTTCGTTTTGTTCACAAATAGGAAGTGTTCATAAATGAACCTAACCCTATATATATATATATATATATATATATAGGGAAAGGTTAACATACAAAAAGCCTTATCGTACATCACATACGCGACAAGCGTAACCGTCGGATCAGGGTATAATCACGCATGGAACATATAATCACGCATGGGAACACATAATCACGCATGGGATCAGTTTTTTTTATAATCACGCATGGAATCCAAAATCACGCACGTTATTTTGATCAAAATTGTAATTACGCATGTTATACACTTGGTCGCGTACGATAATGTACGATAAGGCCTTTTGTACGTTATACTTTCTCTCTCTCTCTCTCTCTCTCTATATATATATATATATATATATATATATATATATATATATATATATATATATATATATATAATATATAGGGAGAGGATCATGAGAAAACTAGATATAAATGAGAAAACCAAAAAACTAACCAAAAAAGCACTAAAAAGGAGGGGGGAGCCTTTTAATGAAGGAGGGGGGGACTTTTAATGAAGGAGGGGTAAAATTGGGAAAAAAATATATAACTTTTCAAACATTTCCCATTTCTCCATACGTTATCATTTTAAAACAAAAATGGCACCATAAGATCACAAATTTTTGTATCTTTCATTCAAGTATATTCGAGCATATTTTTTATGACATAAAAAAAGATTTATGGTGTCGTCTTGTTTTCAATACTATTATTATAGTAGTGCACATGTGCAATATAACATGTACTACAATTGCATTACATGCTTAAAATTAGCTTTTTGAGTCTAGTTTAGATTTTAGGGTTAGTTTTTTTGGAGGTTTAGGATTAGGATTAGGTTTTTGGGTGTGGGGGGGGGGGGGGGGGAGGGGGGGTTTAGGTTTTTGGGGGGTGGGGGTGGGGGGTTTTAGGTTTTTTTCGGGTTTACAATTGCATTACATGCTTAAAATTAGCTTTTTGAGTCTAGTTTAGCTTTTAGGGTTAGTTTTTTTGGAGGTTTAGGATTAGGTTTTTGGGTGTGGGGGTGGGGGGGGGGTTTAGGTTTTTTTCGGGTTTATGTTTAGGGTTTAGTTTTAGGTTTTCGGGAGGGTGGGGGGTGGGGGGGTTTAGGTTTTTGGGGGGTGGGGGTTAGGCTTTTGGTGGGAGGGTGAATTTAGGTTTTTGGGGGGTGGGGGTGGGGGGTTTAGGTTTTTGGGGGGTGTCGGTGGGGGTGGGTTAAGTGGTTTAAGCTTTATGTTTAGGTTTCTAGGCATAAAAACTAGCGATTTTTTTATTAAAAATTGTAAAAAAAAAAAAAAAAAAAAATTGGTATGTTTTTAGGTTTTTTTTAGGCTTTTTTGGTTAGTTTTTTGGTTTTTCTCATTTAAACTAGTTTTCTCATGATCCATCCCCTATATATATATATATATATAGGGCCAGGATCATTTCAGAACCATAAATATTTACAGAACTCCTAATAAACAATCTTTTTATTTATATATTTTTATGTTTAGGATAATTTTATTATTTATTATGTGTATTTTTATGATTACCTACATGTTAAGAGTAATTTTATTATTTTTTATATGTAAATTTATAATTACACATATATATAATTTGGCTATTAGACATATGTAAACTACTTTTAACATGTAGGTAATCATAAAAATACATATAATAGATGATAAAAAGATCCTAAATACAAAAAAATATATATATAAAATGATTGTTTATTAGGAGTTCTGAAAGTTCTGCAATTATTTAGAGTTCTGAAATGAACCCAACCCTATATATATATATACACATATGTATATATATTTATTTATTCCCATCTTACGAAGACTACAACGAGATATACCGCTATCGATCTGCCTCCTTCTAATTCACGACAACTAACACGACTTCGTAATTATATTTATATTTATATTTATATATATAAATATATATCCTAAACACTCGGAAACTAAATCGATTTCGAGACTTAGTTTCTATCCCGATTATAAACAGGATCAAATAACCATAGGTCGGTTATTCTAAGTCAAGCTGTCACAGCCTCCGAACCCACCCTGAGAGCGGGAGCCGCGAGCCAGACAAGTGGTACCGGTGTTTATTAAATATGCAGCGGAAAACTTTTTCATCAGGATCGTAGTTAGAAAATAATTTTAGAGTTTGTAAAACACCAACTTTTAATTTTAAACAAATGGGCTAAAACCCGTATTTCATTCAAATGTATTTATAGGGATAAACCCAAATAAATAAAACATAAATTTCTTCTTTTATCCAGGTATTTATAGCCACTTTATTTAAGTCTTTAGTGCTCCATAGCTGGCTTCTATTATCTTTATAGCAAATTACCTGAAACATGTTTTGTAAACATTTTATCAGTAATAAATAAATACTGGGGAGTTCATTCCATTTTTATAAATATATATTGTTATACTTTTACAGCAACAAGGTTTTTATAGTTGTTTATATTTACCAAAAAACCCAATTAGTATTTGTCACATGGTGGCAGTTCTGATGTGACGGTGGTCATATCACTCATTGGCTAACTTTCATCCAATAGTGTAGTTTATCAAGTAACAAATAAATCATATATCTTACTATTATTTAAAGTTATCTGTCACTAGGCGATTCCCATGACGGTGGTCAAATCACTGTTGATCATTCTTTCAACTAGTGACTGGGGTCGTATCACTGTTGATCATTCTCTCAACTAGTGACTCGGGTCATATTACTGTTGATCATTCTCTCAACTAGTAATTGTGGTCATATCACTGTTGATCATTCTCTCAACTAGTGACGCTGGTCCTATCACTATTGATCATTCTCTTAACTAGTGACACTTATCAAATAAGGTATACCAAATTTCAGTCTAAGTATGTTTTAAAATTCCTATGGATACTTATATCTAGATATTTATCGTAAAATTTGGTAAAATGATACATAAATAATAAATTTCATATAATAACAAGTATAAATTATTATTTTCATATATTTAATGTATAATTTAATATATATAGATAACATCACCACAGAAAAGGTATATACTTTTAGTACCATATCTAAACTCTTATTTTAAAACAAAGCATCTACTTTAACAAATATAATATAGGGTGGGGATCAAATAAGAAGTTTATTTTGGCTAGGAAGGATAGAAAGCAATAGAATTATGACATGTGGTAAAATTTAAAATAAAGAGGAAGGGTATTTTAGTCAATCATATCATCTCTTCTTCCTTCTTCTCCCTAGTAACTTCAAAACCCACCATTTTCAAAACCCACCATCTTCAACATTTTCTTCACTTACTATCTCAATAATCACTACATTATAGTGTGATTTTCGTCATCAATCAATGATTCAAACACCTGATCAACGTGTTCTTCAGCTTTTTTTTAAGAAAACCCAGTTTAATTTCATTCAAAATCTCGTTTTTTCCTGTGATTTTGAAGATAATCACTCGATCCGTTCGATTTGATCGCTGATAAGTGTTTCAATCATTCTAATTTCGTCAATCGTTGAAGAAATCGGCTTCGATCCATGTAAGAAATTCGTTAATTTCATTTTTACGATTTGGGTTTTTGATTTAATCATTGCGTTTTACGATCTTGGCGGGGGTCCGGGGGCAGCGCCCCTGGTAGCAGGGTCCAAGGGGCGGCAGCCCCTGGCGGGGTCCAAGGGGCAGAGCCCCTGGCATTTAGAAATGAATTCCTGGTTCAGACAATTCATAGACAAAACTATTATCCTGATTCAATGCGTTTTAGAGAGAACACTTTCTTTGGTGTTTTTATGCCATTGCGTTTTAGAACTAAGACATTTTTATGTGTTTTCTTGCCATTGCGTTTTATAAATAATACATTTCTTTGTGTTTTTTGTGCATTGCGTTTTAGGTAAAACATTTTTTATGTGTTTTCATTCCATTGCGTTTTAGGAAACAGACATTTTAAGTGTTTTCTGGCCATTGCGTTTTAGGAATAAGACATTTGTTTGTGTTTTTGGTGCATTGCGTTTTAGGTAAAACACATTTTTATGTTTTTTCAGTCCATTGCATTTTAGAAAGTACACTTTCTTTTGTGTTTTTAGGCTATTGCGTTTTAGAAATAAGACATTTCTTTGTGTTTTCTGGCCATTGCGTTTTACAAATAAGACATTTCTTTATGTTTTTGTGCATTGCATTTTAGAAAAAATGTCATTTTTAGGTTTTTTTCCATTGCGTTTTACGCAATTGGGTTTTTGAAAAAAAAATCGAAAATATAGCAATAGTATACTCGTTTTAAAGATAAAAAACACTCTTTTTTTGTGCAATTTTTATAAAAAAATAATGTCGTATGAAAGAGTTATTAACATTTAAAAAATGGGGGGGGGGGGGATTGGAGGAGAGAGAAACTATTGCGTTGAATTGACTAGAATGCCCCTAGACAAACCCACATGCCTCCTTTTTTCCTTCAATTTCACTCATTTAATCTTAGCACTTGATTAAATAAATGGATGGTCAAGATTACTTCTTAGGCTTCCTACCCAAATAAACTTCCTATTATATCATAACCCACATAATATAATATATTCATTAACCTAAAACACTTATTTGTTAAAATATTATATATAGAGTATCATTTTAACATAAATATACTCACATGGTTTATAAATATGGAATTATTACAAACCATTTAGATTTATTTCAATCATACATTAAATTTATTAGTAATGTAAAAATAATAGTTATAGGCTATGGCTACTGGGGCACAATTCCCCCATGCTTGTGGTCACGCTACTATTGGCTAACTTTTTGGCCAATAGTAACGAAGGTCAAGTAATGTATAAAACCTCCCATACCGACAGTTTTTACAGAATACAAAAATTTAATCACTGCAAGTATAACTGGTAAACATTTAGGATTTTGGAAAACATTTTTAAATATAATTGTATCACAAAAGGTGATAAAAAAAGAGGAATGAGTCACAACCTGTGAGAAAAAGAGAATGAACTCACTTTGTAACTTTAGGGTTCAACTAAAAGCCTCTTGGTAGAATCTCGGGTATAACTCCTGAGCTATTTAATAAAATCTATAATGCACTCGCGTTAAGTATAATAACCCAAATTCAACTTTATCAATACGACCCGAGACAGAACCCCAACGTCCTTAGTCGGGCAGAGCCTTGAGATGCGTTACGGGGCCCTAGATCAATCGGACAGGGTATCGACTCAGTGATCAGGGGTTAAAACACTTAAAACGAGGCAAGGCTTTATTGGGTGAATTGTTAAAATAAAAATAAATATAAATAGACAGAGAGAACGAGAGAACAGAGGAGAGTTGTGAGCAATTTGTGGAAAGATTACTTCTCTCATATTTATAGTTGAAAGCCTTCAACTTGAAGGGCACGCATGTTCTGATCCATTCCTACACACTATACACAACACGCACACATAGAATTTAATTCTCATGCATTACGTAGTCATGCACATAAATGAAATCAATTTCTATACCCACGTATTCTTTTGCATTTACTACACAAGTTTTAATTTATTTTATTATTTATATATTATAATTAATTCAGTTGCTTCACTTATTTGGCACTTATAACTTCTAAATATAATGTTTTATAAAACAATGAATATGCCATTAGAACGAGAATATTTGTGTCTACATTTTGACCCAAGTTTCATTAAAAACGCAGTAGGTTCAAATATGATGTATTTCCATAATTTAATTATTAAACGGTTCTTAGGCACGTCTAGGTACTTCATATTTCTAACAGTCAACTTACTCGTAGCCTACCCGTTTAATAATATAAGTTTTATATACTTTATTTATATAAAAATAGAAATGTCACACATATATATTTACAAGCCAATTAATTAGTATAACATTCCAACCAAATATATATAAAATAGTTTTTAAAACTATGTATAAGAATAAAATGGGTTGAATAATTATATTACTAGTTACTAATGGTATATATAAAAATTTAAACAAACCTATACCTCTTTATAAAGAAATGGAAAGGTTACACAAGCTAACAACACCCTCGTAAAGTCGTTTTATTTACGACTCGGTAGAGCTCGAACACGTAGTTTAGCCACGTTTAATTAGAAACTTATAATTATTCCTTGGTTAGGAATGCTTTAGTTGCACGCTAGCGAGTTCACATTCTTGGAATGACATCACGGAATCATGTTAAGATAGCTTTTGTTAGTGCATGCGTCTGTCGACTTCGTCTTGTATCGAATCTTGTATGTTTTTAGATAGTTCAGGGCGTGAAATACGAGGAAAATGTCAAATATAGGGTGAGTGGCATGTTCAAAAGAAATTAGATAGGTAATTTCGCTTGAAAGTATCATGGCAGTTTCAAGCGAAATCATACTATATAATTTCGCTTGAAGCTTATCTCGCTTGAAGTGTAATTCCGCTTGAGACATGTTCAAGAGAAATTACATTCCCTATATATACCCATGTCCTGATTTCGTTTGAGTAAGTATTAACAATTCCGGTCAGAGCAACGAAGTGCTGCCGAAGTGTCGTCTCGCTGTAAATTGCTTTCAAATCAATAACACGACAGTTTAAAGTGATATTCTAGCTGATTTGACCTTAGTAGGTCTGTTTCCTCCTTTCGTACTGAGTAAAACTCTTCTGATCGACTCATTCGGGTCTGAAAACGATCCTACAAGTGGTATCAGAGCTCAGGAAGAAGAGTTCTTACCAATTCAACTGCAAATTCTGATTTCTACACCTTCTTTTTCAAAATTAACAACTTTTCACGGTCAAAATGTTCTGATTTTTACATATCATACTCGGAATAGTGTTTTAACTAATCCTTGAGAAAATTAGACCTTAATTCGATCTAAAACAAGTAAAATCTATAATTCCGCTTGAAAAACAGCTCGAGAATATGACATCAGCATAATTTCACTTGAACTGACCTGTTGATTTCGCTTGAAATCACACTTTGAATCTGATTCCGTTTGAAAATACTGGTTAATTCCGCTTGAACCGGTATTTCGCTTGAGAAATTGTGTTGATTTCGCTTGAAACTTGTGATTCCGCTTCAACAGGTTATTCCGCTTGAAAGTGTTGACCTCAAACGAAATTAGGGTGATTTCGCTTGAACAGTAATTTCGCTTGAGAACTGTAATTTCGCTTGAACAATCAGTTTTTGTGAAATTTGAAAATCCAAAACATGGAAGAGGAATTTTACAACGCATTCGCTACCCCGGTTACCCCGATTACTCTCGCACAAAACACGATGTTGGAAAATGAAACGGGGACGATGCAAAAACCGCCTAAGCTCATGAACATTGAGGAGTATAAGGGTTGGGAAGGACGTTTTGAGAACTGGGTACAAGCCAATTACTTAGATGCTTGGGAATGTGTCGAGACGAAATACGTTAGACCGATGAATGATGACGAGGAGATTATTGCTATTAAAGATCTGAGTGCTGAAAATAGAAAGAAATACAAAGATGAGAAAATGATGATAAGTCTACTACAACAAGCTGTGAAGGAAGATATCTTGGTTTTATTGCAACACAATGGAACTTCTTATTCGATTTGGAAAGCTTTAAAATCAAAGTTTCAGGGAAGCCAAGAGATGGTCAAGAACGAAAAATCACTTTTGAAGAAAGAGTTTGATCTGTTTCATGGGTTGAAAAATGAAAGCACAAAGCAAATTATTGAAAGATATTGCAATTTGTTAGCCAACATGAAGAGATTGAGCATCAACAAAGATAATGAAGAGTTAATCGAAAAACTAGCTGATGCGTTGCCATATGAAACTTGGGGTACATATCTCATGATGTTAAGGAACAAGAAAGGTTTTAGTAGTCTGACCTTGAGCAAATTCATTGAAAAGATTGAGGCTCAGGAGATGGAACAGAGAAAGGTTATAAGAATGAAAGATTTTGACGGTGAACAAGACATCGGACTTTATTACAAAGGTGGTGTCAGTGATAAAACCACCAACATGTCACCAAAGATTGAGACTGCATTCAATGCAAAAAGTTCATCGGGAGGTTCTTCCAAAGGATCAAACAGCAATACAAGTTTTTCATCATATCCATCATTTGATCCGAACATTTCGGCAACAAAGAAGGGCAAGAAGTTACAATGCAACATTGTACTGAATCTGGAGAATGATGATGATTATTCAGAAGAAGTTGCTAAAAGTCACAGTCTTTGTTGGGAACAGTGTTGGAATCATATGGTAGTTTTGTTGCAGGTCGGATCGGGAATCCAATGCTTACAAAAAGAGGATTACGATCAAATTGACGCTGAGGAAATGGAATTGATGGACATGAAGTGGTGTTTGGCAAGTGTGTTGAGACGAGCTGAGAAATTTAAGCAGATCACAGGAAGAGATGACTTACGTGAAGCTAATATTTCTACTTTAGGTTTTGATAAATCTAAAGTCACTTATTTTCAACATAAACCAGTTGAAAGAGTCTTACGATGTTCTGAACAAAGCCATGAATCAATACAACCAAACAAGTGAAGAACAAGCAACAATAATCACTTCAAGGAGCTTTCATGATAAAGCAGAAAGTTGTGAACAACTACATTGAGAAGTGTGATGTGCTAGAACAGAAACTAGAAACACAAAGAATTGAAACTGAAAGAGTTAATCGTTTGTTAAAAAGTTACTCATGTACTTCTTATGTCATTGACAGGATTTATCCAACTGCTGAAGGTATGAAGGCTTTTGAAGATGATGAAATAACTGAAGAATAGAAGGTTTCTGAAGAAAAGACTTCTGAAAAGAAGAAAGTAAAGAAGAAGGATACTAAAGTGAATGATTCTGGTAAGAAACAAGGTTTCAGTTACAACAAGTATCCACCCCCGCTTGAAAATGGATATTCACCACGAAATCCAAATTCAGAAAGAGTCGAAAAGGCAACAAATTTACAGTGGGAGTCGGAGTCGTTAGTTAACTTGCCAAATAATATTGATGTCACGTTTACATCATCTAACACTGATCATGAGTCCGAGTTAATAAAGAAAGTGGTCGATCAGGTGTTGGATAAAGATGAATCCGAGGAGTCAAAGTGACAAACAGGGCAAAAAAGTTTATAATAAAGAATTTCTTCTATCAAAATATAATTTGAATGACGAAACATTCAAAGTTGCATATACATTGAATGATTCCGACAAATTATATTCTGATGAGGAATTTCCAATAAGAGGTGTCAAACCTGTCATGATCAAAAAGGTTTTCAAATTAACAGAAATTAATATTTCTGAAATAAAAGATGTAAATCTTAATGATAAACCTAAAAAGTACACCTCAAGAGTTCAACAAAGAGAAAACAAGAAAAAGGGTTACAGTTCTGGTTCTGGTTATCGAAAGAAACCAAACCATAACGGTAATTTCAAAAATAAAGGCCTTGGTTTTATTCCACCAGAAAATCAGAAAAATGAAAAATATGTTCGTGATTTTAAATCAAAAATGATATTTGTTTCAGGTACGTCTACTGAAGAAGAGAAAGAAAGTCTGTTCAGGAACCAGTCAAACAGAGAATCCTTGCAAAGAAGCAAGAAGAGATGAAGACTGCTGATCAGATGAAAGAAACGAGAACTTGTTTCAAATGCAACACTGTTGGACATATTGTCAAAGATTGTTCCAAGGCAATACAATCAAAACAGGGAGTTTCTCGTAAACTGAAAGATAAAGAAGTTGAGTTTGAACCACCAATTGATAGAACCAAATTTTTCAAAAATTCGACTTTTGAGATTGGTGAATGTTCAAACAGGTTTTACAAGAAAAAGGGAAACCTTGACAACCAAAAATGGGTTGTTAAGAAGTCTGATGATAGTTCTAGCAATGATTCTGATTCGTCAAAATCAAAGGAGCTATCTTCTGGCGATGAATCTGATTCCACAAAGTCAGATGAGCCACAGGTTGAGGTTAAAAGTGAAAAATCAGTGCCGACTGTGGATGATGTGAATTTTCCACCACTTCGGGCTGAAAATTTTAAGAAGAAAATTGGTAAAGTTGAGATTTCAAATCAGTTCTTTTCTGAAAAGAAAGAATTTGATGTTGAAAAAGCGTTTAATTCCAAAGTGTAACATATTTTTGGAAAAATGGTTGACAGGAAGGTCAAAGGAGTCAAGGAATTTTACAAAAAGAAAACAAAGAAGCAAGGTAAAGTATCATCCCTGGTTTGTGACTGAGATGGTACATATTATGAACAGTAAAATCCTGGACTTGCCGGAGCTCCCAAGTTGGTAATCGCGGATCATGAATCGACATCATTCATGATAAATTGTTTTTGAGAGGTATGACTTGTCGGAACTCCCAGGTTGGTAAGTGAGGAGTAGGTATCGGCATTTTTCTTGAGAAATTCACGAATGTGATTTCGACCTACAAGTGGTATTAAAATTGTTATATTTTGATCTACAAGTGATGGTATGGTTGGTAAGTGAACCTACAAGTGATTCAAGAGGTAAATCAAGGTCATTAAATTGAACTTGATTTAACTCTCATTCATGTGATTGAAAGAAGAATGTGATGAAATGATCCCCATTCCTACAAATGGTTTGATAAAATCAACAAAACTTATTTTTCGAAAAAACCATTTGATTAAAACAAACTTAAGTGTTTTGAAATCAATAGGAAAATAATTTGTTGTAAGGGGGAGTTCTGATTGTTTATGCCAAGTGGATGGCGAATTGAAGTGATTCGATATTGGTTGTCAATTTGCTTGTATACTTTGTTTTCAAATTTCTTTAATTGTGTTTGTATTGTAGGGGGAGTAAGAATTTCAGGAAAATCCAAAAACATTTGAAAATTTGAAAAAGACAAAAACATGATAAAATGAAAAATGAGTTTTGTGTCAAAGAAAAGGAAATGATAGTACATCAGTGGACGATCACAACATGCCAAAGATATGGAAAGTTAAAATGTGATAAACGGTCTCACTGATGATGTGCCAGTAGGTTTTTGCACATTTAGTAGATTGTGACGAGATATAAACCTAAATTCAAACTTGCTTATATCATGGGGAAACGTCTCTCGGATATATGGATAACCCCCGAAATCTTGTTTGAATGGTCCCTCTTTCTGAGATACTAGGTCTTTATACTCAGTGATATCTGGGGTATTATCCCGGGACTTCTGATTTTGCGGAAGCAATGGCCTAGTCCCAGGAGAATACTTTACTGTGTGACACCTGGGTCACTGCGACCATCAAACAAATACCAAACCAATGAAATATTGTATTTCATACTTGGGAATTTTGCAAATATGTGTATCATTTGCATATATCAATTTTTGTTCAATTTCAAACTCTAAATCGCTTTTTGGAAGGTTATACGCGTACAAATGCGTAAATATAACCAGTTTAATGCAACAAACACTCCGGAATAGTGACATTGGCTTACCATACCTTAAATAACCTTTACATAACTTAGAAATAAGTTTTGAAGGCTTTGGTATGGCAAAATCGAGTTAAATCGCTTACAGGGACTAAAATTGACAAATTTCGAAAGTATGCCAATCTGAACTGTAACAGACATTCCGGAACATGACCATAAGTTAAACACACCTTAAATATCCTTTATATAGCTTAGAAATAGGCTTTGAGGGGTTCGGTGTGCTAAAATAAACTTTTGGCTCATACAGGGACTAAAAGTGTTAAAAAGTGCATAAGTTTGCACTTTCGCGCATAACTTACGTTCTGACTACATCCGGACATCCAAAAATTTATGTAAGCACTAAAACATTTTATTTTAGTGTTTGGCATAAGAAAAATCCATTCGTCGCATCATTTGGATCGTTTTTGGCGCTTATGCGCATTCCGTCGTAATTAACCGAACATCGCGATCGTACAGCCAAACGAACCGACACCCGAGATATTTTTGAACACCTTTTAAGTTCCCTACACTTTAACTTCATTTTAGAGCTTTGAAATGGGGTTAACGGGCCTTAAACGTGTCGGAAATGGCCTTAAAACACAACAGGGACCAAAACTGTCATTTCTGAAACTTGATTCTGATCAGACATGGCCATGCGGCCCGCGTAAGGTTTATGTGTATCCTTACGCGGCCCGCGTCAGTGTTCCAGACCAGATTCGATGTTTAACAGCCTGTTTCCAGCTGTTGTGCACTCCCAATTCCATTTCCACATGTCAATTCCTTATGGTGGGTGGCCATTTGACATACCACAACATTCCAACACATGTACGGGTGGGATTCGAGCACGGTTTCCATGAAACGATCTTAACGGTTACCCGAAAACTATAAATACCCAACCCCACCCATTGCAAAACCCACTAGAATCCTGATTTGAGAAGCTCTAAGTTGAGACCTTTGTTTCATACCTGAGCTACTTGAATCACGATTAGCATTCGGGGACCCTTCGTAAGTATTCTTTCGTTCTTTTATTGCTTTTCGAGTCCGAAAGTCAAACTTTGTTTGACTTTCCGTGTTGACCAGTTTATGGTCAATGCGAAGTTCGTTTGAACTTCGCAACGTGATTGTAATCACGATGGTTATAGTCCCTTGTGACTATGCCTACTGATTACCACGTTGTCTAGGGTCGTAGGGTAAGCGATCTAATAAATCGCTTATACCTTCGAACCCGACCCATTTGGTCGATCATTAGTATCCGACCAAACACATTAGGTGACCATAGTATATAGGGAATAACCTTCCGAGGTTATACCTTATGGTCACGACGTTTAAGTAGTTATATGATAGGTAGTTTATATGCCTTAGGTAAATTACTAAAATACCACTTTGATGCCAAAATTCATTATAAACATATGTGACATAACTTTTGACATCTAAACTGATTTGGCGACAATATTAGGCATGTTAAGGCATATTCTACTTGTCATAGGACTAGTTAGGCGGTCCGAACGCGTTTCACGCGAACGACGCGTTAAAGTAGCATAAACTACCTAAACGGGTCGTAATGGGTCTTCAGCACTTAGGTTAGGTTTCATTTAGTATGTAGGCTTTGTTAAACCATATTACATGAGTTCTTATACTCATTTGGTTTACGAGCCCTCATCCTATCCGATCTTCCGATTATAGGTCCGGTTTATTAACATAGTTACCTATATTAGGTGTCGTTTGATATCCGCGATCTCTAGCATTGTTTGGTTGTTACTCAAGGACTACTAAGCAATCTCAAGTGAGTACATAGACCCCTCTTTTACTGTTTTCCAAACATTTTGGGGTGGAACACATGTGCCTACTTGTTACTTTCATGCTTTCCTGATTTCACATCATATACTTGCTATGTTCATTAGTACATTTATAGTACAGTTGTTTTACATTACATTTCTGCTATGTATGTTGACTGATAGCATGCTAGCACATTGATTTACATGACTTTTCTGCTTTGTATGTTAACTTAGCATACTTAGTACATCACTTTACAATACATTCTATGCTATGAATGCCCATTGTGTGCGTACTTAGTACATTATTTTTATTCATCACATGCTTACATTTTTGGTATGACATTTGGTTTGTTTAAATGATACAATGTACATTCATTAACACCGATCATGCCGCTCGGTAGTTGGTAGTGGTACCATAGGACTTGACAAATCCCATTCCTGAAATCTCGGGTTTGTTTGGATGGAAGGAATGACCGAATCCGAATACATTTTCTTTTGATAACCTTGACTGAAAGGGTTATCCGACTGTCGCAAGGCTTGGATGTATGAATTTTCACAATACTGCATAGATGTCTATATCAGTATAGCATGCATTTACTACACAAAACATAACTTTGATTTAAACCATGTTTTACTTCAATACCTTGTTTTTGTGCATTTTACATATGGTTTAATTGATATATTTCACTTACCATACATAAACATTTTGACATTCACATACACAATTCATGATTTACATTAGACATAAACATTTGACATAGACATTAGACATGGTTTTCACATCGACATTTTGACATTTGATTATACATAAACATTTTACTTTGGTGGTTTGGTTTGAGTAAGTGATTCAAGTAACGAGGCGTGTGTAATATGATACAAACATGGTGGATACGCCACTGGTACTTCCTATATATAAGTGTTTGTATGGTATTACATATCGTAGCGTTATTTGAATCATTTCAATTTGAGACATATAACATTTTATACAAATAACATACTTTTCACAAGACATTGTTTTACAAACAACTTATCTTATACAAACTCATTTTACTTGGTTATTCATTTAACCATACATTATTCTCTTATTTATACATATCATCTGAACTTATTGCTTTTCAAACGATTTACAAAACAAATCAATTTACAAGGTTCATGACTGACTTTTGCTAAACAACTTTTTCTAAACTTACAAGTCATGAATCCTATTTTCACAAAACCTATGTATCTCACAGGCATTTTTATGCTGACGTACCTATTTTCACATGTGTTTAAGGATATGATGCATAGGACTTATCAAGATACACATAGGCGGACTTGGGCCTTAGTGACAATAAAAGATGCAAGACTAGTTATTTATGTTATGTTTCTTTGATTGTCAAGACATTGTAATTCTTTTAATCAATAAAACAGTATTTCAATTTCCATGTGTTATGAAACAATGATTCTGTTACAACACTCCCCGATGTTTCCACCACGTTTTGTTGTTTTACGTGGTCGGGGTGTGACAGAAAAGTTGGTATCAGAGCTCATGGTTATAGGGAATTAGGTTATTAGTAATGCTTTGACCTAGTCTATAACCTTCCTAGGACCCTAACGCGAGTTTACTTGCGTTTAGTCATAAAACAATACTGTCACCTATCCTTAGGCGACAACCACAACAAGAACATAAGTTTCAAAACCGCTTTGAAAACTAATCATCTGTTCTAGGATGATTGCTTACTAGGTTTTGAACCCTCTATTGTAAGGTTTTGAACCCTCGGTTATAAGGTTTTGAACCCCTTTGAATTTTCAAAATCTCGTCAAAGTTTGGGTCTTATAATGTGAACACGTGCAAACTGGAAGAGTGAATGCCTGTACCCTGAGTTTTCTGTCGAAGGCTAGAGTGTTCGTACAAATCCGCAGTATCGGACCAGTCACTCTTACCTGGGAACTCTTGGGGTGAGTGTTCACTTATAGGCGAGCATGTCTTCAGTGATACATTAATATGACCCGTTTACTTTGATTTGTCACCGTCTCATTTGTTTGCCTTAGATAACAAACAAATGATCGCAATTTTCATGCGTTACCATTCTGTTTTGATTATCCAATAACCTTTCACTTGTCTCTTCCTATGTCTTTCATTTTTTCTAGAATGTCTCTTCGTCACGATGACGCCCAGATATCCGAGCAGACTGCCAAATTCGCTCAGCGAATAGGCGAAGTAGTCCTGAAGACTGTTGAATTAGCTACTGCCATGTATCGTCTCCAGGATGAAGCCACTCAAGAGTCACCAAGACAGGAAGGACCTAGTCAGGTGACAGCACCATCAGCCAAGAAACCAATCGAGGAATCAAAGAGCATGGATGAACGATCCCCTAAGAAGTCAAAGAAGCGAAAGGCTTCTCAGAACTTCGCCATGGTTGCTCACAATGGTAAAGCCGTCCCCAACCAACCAGCTCAACCCCCTGCTAGGAAGCCATACAACGGAACTGCACCCTTGTGCAACCAATGTACCCTTCATCATCACCCTAGTGTGAAGTGCCGCAAATGCCAAATTTGTGGACTTAAAGGTCATACAGCAAAGGTTTGCTCAACTGCGGCTGTACCAAATCAAGCGGGACCCATCCGGGTGGCAACACCACCTGCTAAGAAGCAATACAAGGGAACAGCCCCAATATGCGACAAATGTAATGCAATCCACTTAGCTCACCTACAGTGTCGCTTGTGTGCATCATGTGGGCGACTCGGTCACCTGGCAAATGCTTGTCGATTTACCCCAAACCAAAGTGGTCCAAATCAACCCCAAGTCAACCCTACTCAAGCTCGTTTTCCGCCTCGTACTTGCTACAACTGTGGCGAGACGAGCCATTACAGGAACAACTGCCCAAAGATTGTCAGTGCAAATCCAACCCGTGGATGAGCAATTGGCTGAACAAAGGATGTTGCTGTCTTATGCCTTTGTTTCTTTTGTTTTCGTGTATTGTGAAACAATATGTCTCGTTCATAAATAAAAGTTGTTGTTCGCAATTCTGATATACAAGTATGGTTACATGTGTGTATGGCATTTCCCTATAATACCGGTATTAAGGAATTATGTTCCTTACAAACTACTCTTGTGATTCTCTCTTTCAAATGATCGCTCATGATTCCCTCGAAAATTTTAAGTACTCGTTTCACTCTGAGAAACAAAGTACAGAAAATAAAGTGACATTATGAGTAAACATGCTTCTGCACATCTGTGCCTTTGAATCCTTGGTTAGATAACTAAGGGTATTTTCAAATCTCATACCCATTACGTTTTGATTTTTCAATATACACAGTACAAGTACTTCAAAAACAATCTTCATGATCTCAAGACATTTCAAAAAAAAAAATTTTAAATGCATTGTCTATGTTACTTCAAAAAACATTGGCTATGTTTTCAAAAACAACCTTCATAATTTCAAAATGTTTCATATAGTCTGAAGACAATATCAACACAGTACATTTTCTTATCAAGTGCATGATTTCGAAAAGCATTATTCATGTTTTCCAAAAACCTTATATATAATTTCAAAATTCATCTCGCATGATTTTAAAACATTTTATAAATATACTTACCTAGTACACCTACTTTATGATTTCAAAAAGTATTATATATAAGGTTCCAAAAACATTGAACACATTTAAAAAAAAAAAAGAACCCCATGCATAGTTTTCAAAAATATTTTCCTCATACATTGACTTAACCTTCAAATTCTGCTTCATATGTTGCCTTGGCGTATCTAGCATCTCAACTTCATAAGCATTTTACTTCATGTTTTGACCTAAACACATCCAGTGCAAGGTTTCAAAACATCTTCAACTTCTAAAATCCATATGGGATCTTTTTATCATCACAATTAGACCCTAGTGGATGATTATCTTTCAAATCAGAGTCCTTAATTGGATTCCTTATGTACCTAAATTCGAACGTTTCGGTTCCTTATAATCGAAATCGAATTTTCTCTTCAAAAATCTTTCTATCTTTATAGTTAGATTCTTGATAATGTTTAAAGTACCAAATGAAATCCACGGAATGGATTCCTAGTGTGCTTTAAATGCTTGTACGCAATTAACAAGACAAATTAACAAACAATTTTGTGGTTATATGACTATGTGTTATGCATCTTGTGTTTTCTTTTATGCATTTTTGTGTTTTTGGTATACCCTGGATATTCGTTACCCAAATCCTCGCATAATCTATCATATTTTCATATGAGGGATTCGTAGCAGGATATTCAAAAGGTACTACCTTAAATCCTTAATGGGCTTCTATGTAATAATTAAGACCCTTGGATTATATAGTACCACTTCATGATTCATAAGAGACCCTTTAGTGGTCTAGTCAAAAAGATTGATTCACAATTTGGTTAAAGAACGACATCTAGTGATGTATCTGAATAGACTCCTTGATAGTCTATTTAGATCATTTATTGATTTAATTAAAAGGACTCTATGGCGGTCTAGTCACACTCATCACAAGATTGTTCATTTGGTTTTACCCTACACAGTATAAAATAGACTGTGTGAACTATGCAAGGAATTGTCTAATTATGGACGTGTATGTAATTATGAGATTCAGTGCACGGTAACCACAGTAAGATTTATTATGTGTAAGAACCGATAGTGACAACAATAACGAAATGAGAACGATGTAATGGAGGTACGGTGGACGCACCAATGACGCTTTATATACTGGTATATAAGTATCCCTCTTACATTGCAATCATGATGTTATTAAAGTTACTAGAAGTTCAGAACCCTAACCAATGTTGTTCGATCTTTTCAACTTCATGTTTCAAGCTCTCACAAGTTTCCTCTAAATAAATTTCGGGACGAAATTTCCTAAAGTAGGGGAGACTGTGACACCTGGGTCACTGCGACCATCAAACAAATACCAAACCAATGAAATATTGTATTTCATACTTGGGAATTTTGCAAATATGTGTATCATTTGCACATATCAATTTTTGTTCAATTTCAAACTCTAAATCGCTTTCTGGAAGGTTATACGCGCACAAATGCGTAAATATAACCAGTTTAATGCAACAAACACTTCGGAATAGTGACATTGGCTTAACATACCTTAAATAACCTTTACATAACTTAGAAATAAGTTTTGAAGGCTTTGGTATGGCAAAATCGAGTTAAATCGCTTACAGGGACTAAAATTGACAAATTTCGAAAGTATGCCAATCTGAACTGTAACAGACATTCCGGAACATGACCATAAGTTAAACACACCTTAAATATCCTTTATATAGCTTAGAAATAGGCTTTGAGGGGTTCGGTGTGCTAAAATAAACTTTTGGCTCATACAGGGACTAAAAGTGTTAAAAAGTGCATAAGTTTGCACTTTCGCGCATAACTTACGTTCTGACTACATCCGGACATCCAAAAATTTATGTAAGCACTAAAACATTTTATTTCAGTGTTTGGCATAAGAAAAATCCATTCGTCGCGTCATTTGGATCGTTTTTGGCGCTTATGCGCATTCCGTCGTAATTAACCGAACATCGCGATCGTACGGCCAAACGAACCGACACCCAAGATATTTTTGAACACCTTTTAAGTTCCCTACACTTTAACTTCATTTTAGAGCTTTGAAATGGGGTTAACGGGCCTTAAACGTGTCGGAAATGGCCTTAAAACACAACAGGGACCAAAACTGTCATTTCTGAAACTTGATTCTGATCAGACATGGCCATGCGGCCCGCGTAAGGTTTGTGTGTATCCTTACGCGGCCCGCGTCAGTGTTCCAGACGAGATTCGATGTTTAATAGCCTGTTTCCAGCTGTTGTGCACTCCCAATTCCATTTCCACATGTCAATTCCTTATGGTGGGTGGCCATTTGACATACCACAACATTCCAACACATGTACGGGTGGGATTCGAGTAAGGTTTCCATGAAACGATCTTAACGGTTACCCGAAAACTATAAATACCCAACCCCACCCATTGCAAAACCCACTAGAATCCTGATTTGAGAAGCTCTAAGTTGAGACCTTTGTTTCATACCTGAGCTACTTGAATCACGATTAGCATTCGGGGACCCTTCGTAAGTATTCTTTCGTTCTTTTATTGCTTTTCGAGTCCGAAAGTCAAACGCGTTGACCAGTTTATGGTCAATGCGAAGTTCGTTTGAACTTCGCAACGTGATTGTAATCACGATGGTTATAGTCCCTTGTGACTATGCCTACTGATTACCACGTTGTCTAGGGTCGTAGGGTAAGCGATCTAATAAATCGCTTATACCTTCGAACCCGACCCATTTGGTCGATCATTAGTATCCGACCAAACACATTAGGTGACCATAGTATATAGGGAATAACCTTCCGAGGTTATACCTTATGGTCACGACGTTTAAGTAGTTATATGATAGGTAGTTTATATGCCTTAGGTAAATTACTAAAATACCACTTTGATGCCAAAATTCATTATAAACATATGTGACATAACTTTTGACATCTAAACTGATTTGGCGACAATATTAGGCATGTTAAGGCATATTCTACTTGTCATAGGACTAGTTAGGCGGTCCGAACGCGTTTCACGCGAACGACGCGTTAAAGTAGCATAAACTACCTAAACGGGTCGTAATGGGTCTTCAGCACTTAGGTTAGGTTTCATTTAGTATGTAGGCTTTGTTAAACCATATTACATGAGTTCTTATACTCATTTGGTTTACGAGCCCTCATCCTATCCGATCTTCCGATTATAGGTCCGGTTTATTAACATAGTTACCTATATTAGGTGCCGTTTGATATCCGCGATCTCTAGCATTGTTTGGTTGTTACTCAAGGACTACTAAGCAATCTCAAGTGAGTACATAGACCCCTCTTTTACTGTTTTCCAAACATTTTGGGGTGGAACACATGTGCCTACTTGTTACTTTCATGCTTTCCTGATTTCACATCATATACTTGCTATGTTCATTAGTACATTTATAGTACAGTTGTTTTACATTACATTTCTGCTATGTATGTTGACTGATAGCATGCTAGCACATTGATTTACATGACTTTTCTGCTTTGTATGTTAACTTAGCATACTTAGTACATCACTTTACAATACATTCTATGCTATGAATGCCCATTGTGTGCGTACTTAGTACATTATTTTTATTCATCACATGCTTACATTTTTGGTATGACATTTGGTTTGTTTAAATGATACAATGTACATTCATTAACACCGATCATGCCGCTCGGTAGTAGGTAGTGGTACCATAGGACTTGACAAATCCCATTCCTGAAATCTCGGGTTTGTTTGGATGGAAGGAATGACCGAATCCGAATACATTTTCTTTTGATAACCTTGACTGAAAGGGTTATCCGACTGTCGCAAGGCTTGGATGTATGAATTTTCACAATACCGCATAGATGTCTATATCAGTATAGCATGCATTTACTACACAAAACATAACTTTGATTTAAACCATGTTTTACTTCAATACCTTGTTTTTGTGCATTTTACATATGGTTTAATTGATATATTTCACTTACCATACATAAACATTTTGACATTCACATACACAATTCATGATTTACATTAGGCATAAACATTTGACATAGACATTAGACATGGTTTTCACATCGACATTTTGACATTTGATTATACATAAACATTTTACTTTGGTGGTTTGGTTTGAGTAAGTGATTCAAGTAACGAGGCGTGTGTAATATGATACAAACATGGTGGATACGCCGCTGGTACTTCCTATATATAAGTGTTTGTATGGTATTACATATCGTAGCGTTATTTGAATCATTTCAATTTGAGACATATAACATTTTATACAAATAACATACTTTTCACAAGACATTGTTTTACAAACAACTTATCTTATACAAACTCATTTTACTTGGTTATTCATTTAACCATACATTATTCTCTTATTTATACATATCATCTGAACTTATTGCTTTTCAAACGATTTACAAAACAAATCAATTTACAAGGTTCATGACTGACTTTTGCTAAACAACTTTTTCTAAACTTACAAGTCATGAATCCTATTTTCACAAAACCTATGTATCTCACAGGCATTTTTATGCTGACGTACCTATTTTCACATGTGTTTCAGGATATGATGCATAGGACTTATCAAGATACACATAGGCGGACTTGGGCCTTAGTGACAATAAAAGATGCAAGACTAGTTATTTATGTTATGTTTCTTTGATTGTCAAGACATTGTAATTCTTTTAATCAATAAAACAGTATTTCAATTTCCATGTGTTATGAAACAATGATTCTGTTACAACACTCCCCGATGTTTCCGCCACGTTTTGTTGTTTTACGTGGTCGGGGTGTGACATACTGCTTGCTTGAATATAGCGCCGCCCTCAGCATAAAATGATGAGGCAATAAAATTGCTAATCAATGCTGTTGAAGAAAAGATCCTCTAAAGGGGACCCACCAAAAGTCGAAGCCGTCATCTCCCTACTGAACGGAAGTTCTGACCTGAGCTCTCACGGTTCTTCGCAATTTAACCCCTTACAGATATCATCTGTGGTATACTCACCTGTAAGACTGAATATTGGGATCTGGATACGGGAATGTATTATGAGGTGGGACACGCGATTAAGTTTAAGTGCTTAAGACATTAATCTCGTATCTTGAAACAATTGAAATTTGTGTGAAAATTTAAGTGGATCAGTATACTGACAATCTAAGTGTATCGTTTAGAACTTGAAATGTTTAAAGCTTAACGGTGTTGGTGATTTGTCTCAAAAACTGATATGATCCTCTTACATAAACTCGCAAAAAATATTTACAGACAATAATAAACCTAGAGTGTAAATATTTCTCTACTGCACTTTATTTTTTAAAAAAATCCAAAAAGATTTTCAGTGTGTTTTAGCATAACTTTTGAAAAATACAAAAAGATTTTCGACAACTGGTGTTGGAAAGCTGATTTTCAAAATTCCAAGTGCTAAACATGATGAACATCAGTGGGTTGGGAGAGTTGACTTTGAAATAAAAATTGTGATAAATAAATCTATCCAAAAGTAAGTTGTTGATGATTAAACATGTGGTATATAAATTTGTCAAATTGTTAAATTTGTGAAATTTATTTTTAGGTAGAGATTTGTGCAGGTAATGATAGAGTCAGGAATCGATCTTGAACCTTTGAAAAGAGCACAGAGCTAGGTTGTGATTCTGGAAGAAAGAGAAGAGAGAGATTTGAGGATACTTACAGTGTCAGATACTTCAAAGAGTTCGAGAGGACTGATAAAGATTGAAGATGCGAAGACTCGACACTTAAGACTCGTCAACATTCGAGGTGGAGTCTGTTAGTGCATGCGTCTGTCGACTTCGTCTTGTATCGAGTCTTGTATGTTTTTAGATAGTTCAGGGCACAAAATACGAGGAAAATGTCAAATATAGGGTGAGTGGCATGTTCAAACGAAATTAGATAGGTAATTTCGCTTGAAAGTGTCATGGCAGTTTCAAGCGAAATCATACTATCTAATTTCGCTTGAAGCTTATCTCGCTTGAAGTGTAATTCCGCTTGAGACATGTTCAAGCGAAATTACATGCCCTATATATACCCATGTCCTGATTTCGTTTGAGTAAGTATTAACAATTCCGGTCAGAGCAACGAAGTGCTGCCGAAGTGTCGTCTCGCTGTAAATTGCTTTCAAATCAATAACACGACAGTTTAAAGTGATATTCTAGCTGATTTGACCTTAGTACGTCTGTTTCCGCCTTTCGTACTGAGTAAAACTCTTCTGATCGACTCGTTCGGGTCTGAAAATGATCCTACAGCTTTGCACAGGAATGTCAATGTGAGTTCATAACCCCCAGTTTTTACGGTTTTACATTTTTATAAGTGTTTTCGGGTGGAAAGACATGCACGTTTTGCAAAAAACATACAAAGTTTTCGATGAACAAAGATTGCATATTTTTAGACAAACACATTTTGCAAGAACATACGAGGTTTTTGAATGAACAAAAACTATATATTTCTACACCATGTTACAACACGTTTTAACTAACACAAATGATTTGTGATTCCCATTGAACTCAAATGGTTTACGAAAAACTTATGCAAAACATACCGGTTTTTACAAGAACATGAACAGTACGAAACATGCATGAGCTACAGACACTAGTGACGGGGTTGGTCCTATTTACAAAGGGGACTGGAGGTCCCACATACAAACAAGAGGACTGTTGGTCCTATACACGAACAACGGAGATTGTATGTCCCACATACAACAACCCAAAACTTGCATGCACCTAAGGCCTTCATCTTAAGGACTGACGAGTCCAACATACAGACTCATGCAGGCATGTTTGTCATTGTCATGCACAGACATTGACAGCCACACAAGTGTTACAGACACAAAACTCTACAAATACATAGTTTTACAAACACAACGCTTTACACTTACGAAGTTTCACAAATACATAGTTTTCATATAACATGCCAAAGAAAATGATTTTTAATTCATTTTCTCAACAATATTTTAAAAACTGGTTATTTAAAAATATTTATTTCAAATATTTTACAAGCAAACTATGAACTCGCTCAACTTTATGTTGATTTTTCGCATGTTTCTTTCTCAGATTACTTTCTCAAATTATGGCACGGTTGGAATAGGAAAACCATTGGAGATTCGAGTACTTAGCGAGCGTTCGTTTTTTAGAAGTCTCAACTTATTTGCTTCCATTGTGCAATGAAGATACCGGTCCAGTCACGCCAAACTCTGATATATCGGGATGTGACAGATAGGAATGGTATTCTTAACTTCGATGTGGCTAATATGGAAAGCGAGAAATGAAAAGGAGTTCAACGATTACAACACACCCTTCAATAGACCGGTGGAGGAGATAAAATCTAATTTGTTTTTAATTTCTTATTGCTTAAGGGATATCAAAGTTGAAAAAATTAAACCGAGAGAGATGATGTGATTTTAACATTAGAGATGTAATTGTGTAATTGCTTATCGTTTTTGTGCTATGTTTTGTTTTTCCTTTTAGAGTTAATTACGCCGTTAGTCCCTATAGTTTGTAGAAAGTAACAACCTAGGGTACTAATAGTTTAAAGTAACATTCTAAGGTATTAACCTTTCAATTTGTAACAAACTTAGGTACTAACACTTAACCCAGTTTAATTTTAACATCATTCAAGAGTAATTAGGTCCTTTTGCATTCTCCATTTATTAAAACTAATAAAAAAAACCTTTAGTCGCATGAAACCTTACTTATTCCCTTTATGTAGGAAGTTACTAATAATGCCAACCTGTGACATGAATATTGTGATATTAAAATAAGTTTTTATGTTTAAAAAACATATTTTGAATCTTTTTAGCTAATGGATTTTTTCCTCACATTTAACAAAAATGTAACTTTTGGCCATTTTATTGATTAGTTCATTATATAATCAAAATTTGTAAGAAGAATCAGATTATATCTTATATTGATTTGATCCAAATTTGTATACTTTATTATTGAAGATGGTTGTTTTATCCAAATCAACTCAGCTGGGAATTTGTGTCACACCCTCAATTTCCACATGTGGAGTACTACCACGAGGCATGGGGCTGACCAGGATCATGCCACCAATCATATTGAGCAATAAGTATAATAAAACGGTTTTCATCACTACCAATACGATTAGTGACTATTAATGTCTAAAGTCCAAAGTTTAAAGTTCAAAACATCGTTTACAGATTACAGCGGAAGCATAACTTAAACAATTCAAACAAGAGTTTAAAAGTTCATATATATTATTAAGAAACCCAACATGGCTCAAGCAACCACTACACTCCCCGCTGCAAGCTCCTGAGCTGTCACTGAGTACTTGCAAAGCATGCAGTAGGGTGTCAACATAAAGTTGGCGAGTTCACGGTTTATCCTATTTTATTTCCAAAAACTTATGTTGTTAAATTACTCATTTATATCATGCCATAGGGAGCTACCCCATATGTTAGCTACTAAACTCTCTAATACCAAACACTTTGTGACCCGTTGTATCGTTGTTGCCCCGTTTGTCAACTTCTATCGTCATTGACGGTTTACCAAGGCCTATTAGTTCACTCCTGATCGTATCCAGGCATGGTGTGAGGTTTGTGAAACCTAATAGCGCTATCAACTAATATCCCGTTCGCCAGGCCCGACGACTAATCGGTATAGTAAGTGGGTACTTCCGTGATAGAGTTTCCTTTAGTACGCTTGTTCATGAAATATAAATAGCATTTAACCATATCCCAAACCCGGGATGCTATGCAATCCCAAACCAGGGAAAGTGTTGTCCGTTCCGTTCCCAACCACCGGGAATACATGCTATTAGTAAAGTGTGTGAACTCACCTTTTTTTGCTCGGCATGTTAATTACTTGTTTTAGAGTTGGTCAACCACATCCTATTATGGTTACCAAGTTTGACCAGATTCATATGCAAGTAACCTCACATATTTGTACACATATCACACAAGTATCAAGCAATTCAATCATACGGATTTATCATAAGTCCAATAAATGAACGGTACATAAAGCAGTCCAAAGTGTGCGACCTAATTATCCAGTATAGGAGTGTGTGCGGCCCAATAAATCATATGATCCAACATGTGAGTGTGCGGCCCAATACGGTTCATGGCCCAATGGTGAGTGTGCGGCCCACCAGTAAGTGTGCGGCCTACCTGCTGGTGTGCGGTCATGCATGTGGCAGTTGTATTTTATGCTTAACATGTTTGTATGAGTGTGCGTGGTCTCTATACTTGTACGTTGAGCATTAGTGCTTGTACATTCAGGAGTGTGCGGTCCCCAAGTGTGCGACCATGCATCACTTGGTTGGACAGGGTGCATTTGTGGTTGTACCATCTAAGGGTGTGCGGATACGTGGCACACCACTGTGCGGTGTGCTACTCCGGGTCGTATAGTACGCAGATTCAGTTGTACACTCTAAGAGTGTGTGGTTCCATTTTAAATCAACAGAATTCATTCAGGTTTGTCAAATCAAGATGGATCAAAGACACATATTCAAACATTAATCTTTATGAACACTAATCATCAACCAGTTTGTTCAAGCATGTAAAAATTATCATAAGTTCATGAACCCATATCACACTATATCATCAGAATACTTATCACTAACATCCCTCAAGTTTTTTTCCAATATCATCAAATCATCAGAAGGTAGAACTAGAGCTCCCCTATATTACTAATTATAAAAAAATATCCCTTTTTCTCATAACATCTATCGTTTCAAAAAAAAAAAATATTTGTAATCCATATAATATTTAGTCTTGATTCTAGCATGACCCTAGATCCTTGTTTAATCATCAAGCACAACTATGAAGCACACAAAAAAAAATCAGATTTGTGACTACCATATTCAACCATTAACGTATTAACATCACACAACCCTTATTAAACAAGTTATCATTCATAACAAGTGTCAAGCATGTTGTTCATCTACATTTGATTGTCATCATCAAACATGTTACACGGATATATTATCATTCTAGTCATACACTTTATCATTTATGGGAAAGATATACTAACCGGAATGAGGAAGAGTATGAAAGTGTGTAGAAGAATGACGAGAATGAAGCTTCCAAAATGATGAACACTAGCTGTCTTGATGATGATGAAGTCATCGACAATTTCCAAGAAGATAAGAATATTTTAGGGTTTTTAACAGAGGATGGAATGTTGGTGAAAATGTCACACCCCCAAAATACCACATGCAGAAACACCGCGGGACGTGTGACGTACCAGGATCCAAGCCACCAATCACATTGAAATACGCATAGTATTTAAATAAACATTCCATTCATTTCAAAATATAAATCCAAGTCATGAGTTAAACCAAGGTAAGTATTCAGCGGAAGCATAATGTAAACAGTAATTCAAATGTTTCAAAACATGTGTTCATGATCAACAAAATGAGTATCCAAGAGTCTCGACCCATAACCACTCCAGCACTCCCAGATAGCAAGTCCGTAAAAAGAGTCTAACGACCTGCAAGCATGCAGACAAGTGTGTCAGACGACGCTGGTGAGTTCAAAGTTTTGTTAACGCGTTTAATTACCAGATATGAGTAAAACACAGTTCAATGATTTGCTTTGATGTTGTTATTAACTCGATTACCGCAGATGGCTACAAGATTTATTTGCCCAACCCCAATGTCTCTATAAAAACATTGGTCAAGTGGTAAAGGTAATTAGTTCACTCCCGTCCTCCCCGGTACGGTGTGAGGGTGCCAAACCTAACAACGCTATCAACTAAATACCTCGTTGCCTCCCTGGAAACTATCGGTAGATGTAAGGGGCCTTATATGATAGAAATGAGTGTAATAACCAACATCCAATAACCCGACGTTCCTCCCCGGAACAATTACCAGATATCCCTCCCCGGGACGCATGCTTGGAAAAAAGAGCAGTGAACTCACCTTGGTTTGCTCGGTTTGTTTAGTTACCCATTTCCAAGTTAATCAACCAACCCTAACGTGGTTACCAATGAATATCAGTTTCACGATTAAACGAGTTATTGTTTTCACACAGTTTGCATCACATACACTAGTTCACAGTATAACAGTAGTCAGTACACCTTTCATTACAAGTTCATATCTCGTTCGAATGTCACAATTAACACATAACGTAGCAGATGGGTTTGTTATTCCAAATAATCGCTCCAAGTTTCCTATTACCATTTACATGCATCAGGGATCATACATACACACAAGTATCTGTCATAACTAACATCACAGGCTCCTACTGTTTACTTTAGAGACCTACACGGCGAAACTCCTCTTGTGGCGAAAGATCAACTTTCGTCAGGAGGAGGTGTGACGAAACTCACTATGTTTCGTCAGCTCCCCTATGACGAAAGTCCACTAACTTTCGTCGACAACCTAGGTGACGAAACTCCCCAACTTTCGTCAAAGCCAACTATTTGTCAGGTCCAGTTACAGTGCCATGGTTTCATCATCGACAGTTAGACATACAATAGCATAATCAATGGATCAAACAAGGTTACATCATACTGTTCTTATCAAGCTTAACCACAAATAGCAATTCTCAGTAATATCATTAGCATGGATTTTCACATAAGAACAGACATTGATTAAGATCTATTATAAATTTCATAATCACAGGTTTCCTTGTTAATCCTAAGTCAACAATAACATCAACCATTTAATCATAGATTCATATCATGATCAATCACATACTCTAAGCACACTCTTCTATGATCGAAACCCTAGATTCCATGTTACACATATGATCTTGTTCGCACAAAACTCTAGTTTCAATGCTAACACTGAATCCCCAAAATCACACAAGATCATAAAAATCATCACAGTATCATCATCTCATCAAATACAACGCTTAGACACTAACCGTAATGCGAAAGGGTTTAGATCAATCGAGGTGGAATGAATGTCTTGAAGTTTCCTTCTACCGTCACTAGTTGTAGAGAACTAGGGTTTGAGTTTATGATTGACGATTTCCGTATCACAAGTTTATGTTTTAAATCGTACACTGTTGGGCAGTAACTACTTGGGCCGGTGGCCCTTATGACGAAACACCCAAGTTTTGTCGGTCTGGGTGATGGCGAAACATCAAGGTTTTGTCGGCTATGGTTTGTGACGAAACACCAAGTGTTTTGTCGAGTGATGTTTTGCTAGTTCCTAAGTTTTATAACAAGTTTATGATATCTAATCAATCCAATGCAACTCATGCACAAACAATATACAATAACAGTGTTTCGTAAACAAGTAACGTGTCAAGTAAGGACCTTGAAAACTTGGGTTGTCACATCATCCCTAATTTGAAAGAAATTTCGTCCCAAAATTTGATAGGCAACCCAAAACAGCGCGATGTTAGCTCAGGATGACTGTGGATTTTCCGCGGGTGCCACATCATCCCCAACTTGAATGGGAATTTCATCCCGAAATTCACTAGTTGTGCCAGAATTAGGTTTGTCAGGCTTGGACTTGTCATCTGGGAATAAATGTGGGTACTTAAGCTTCATCTGATCCTCGTGTTCCCATGTGAACTCCGGTCCACGTCTTGAGTTCCAACGAACTCTCACGATCGGAATACGGCTGTGCTTACGGACCTTGACCTCCCGGTCCATAATTTCGATGGGTTCCCCGACAAACTGCAACTTGTCATCGATTGTCAGTTCTTGTAGCGGTACCACAAGTGTCTCATCAGACAAACACTTCTTCAGCTGCGATACGTGGAAGACGTCATGAATGTTACCCAACTCAGCAGGTAACTCCAACTTGTAGGCCACTTTACCAATTCGCTCTAAAATCTTGAATGGCCCAACGTAACGTGGGTTAAGCTTGCCGCGTTTCCCAAAACGCACTACACCCTTCCAGGGTGAGACCTTCAACATGACACGATCATTAACTTCGAATTCCAAAGGTTTTCTACGCTTATCGGCGTAGCTTTTCTGACGATCACGCGCTGCCGCCATACGATTCCTGATCTGAACAATTTTCTCAGAGGTTTCAAGTACAAGTTCCGGGCCTGTAATCTGACTGTCACCCACCTCAGCCCAACAGAGAGGTGAACGACATTTCCGTCCATACAATGCTTCGAATGGGGCTGCTTGAATGCTGGTATGGTAACTGTTGTTGTAAGAGAACTCTATCAGTGGCAAGTGTTTCTCCCAACCCTTGCCAAAATCAATCACGCATGCTCGTAACATATCCTCAAGTGTCTGGATGGTTCGCTCACTTTGACCATCCGTCTACGGGTGATAAGCAGTGCTCATATCGAGACGCGAGCCAAAATGATTTGTGCATCGACTGCCACAAATCTGAAATGAAGCGTGGGTCATGATTAGAAATAATAGATGTCGGCACCCCGTGCCTAGAAACCACTTCCTTAAGATAGACATCTGCTAGTTGTGAGAACTTATCTGTTTCCTTGATTACTAAAAAGTGCGCTGACTTCATGAGACGATCAACGATCACCCAAATGGTATCGTTTCCGTTTTGAGTTCTCGGAAAACCTGTTACGAAATCCATTGCGATTTGCTCCCACTTCCACATGGGTATTTCTGGTTGTTGTAGCAATCCAGACGGTTTCTGATATTCCACTTTAACTTTCGAGCAGGTCAAACATTTACTCACATAAGTCGCGATGTGAGCTTTCATCTTCGGCCACCAATACATGACTTTGAGATCCTGATACATCTTATCCGAACCTGGATGAACAGAGTATCGAGACTTGTGCGCTTCATCCATCACAAGCTCTCTAAGGTTACCAAACAACGGAATCCATACCCGCTCCATAAAATAGTAAATTCCATCTGATCTCTTCTCGAGTCGTTTCTCCATACCCCGTAAATACTCAGCTTCATAGTTTTCTTCCTTCAACGCCTCGGCCTGAGCCGAACGGATTTGGTCAAGTAGGTTAGAATGAATGGTGAGCTGCAAGGCGCGGACACGTTTGGGTTTCGATTCCTTTCGACTGAGAGCGTCAGCTAGCACGTTGGCCTTACCCGGATGATACTTGATTGCACAGTCGTAGTCATTTAAAAGTTCTACCCAGCGACGCTGTCGCATATTCAAATCATTCTGGTCGAAAATGTGCTGAAGGCTCCTGTGGTCGGTATAAATAGTGCATTTAGTACCGTACAGGTAATGCCTACAGATCTTGAGCGCAAATACTACGGCTCCCAACTCCAAGTCGTGTGTCGTATAATTCCTCTCGTGAACCTTCAATTGTCGAGAAGCATAAGCTATCACATTGTTGCGTTGCATCAGCACGCAAACAAGTCTTCGGTACCTTCAGGTAGAGACAAAATTGGTGCACTGCAGAGTTTCTGTTTTAATAACTGGAAAGCCTCTTCTTGCTTCGTTCCCCATGAGTATACAACGCCCTTCTTTGTTAACGAGGTAAGAGGTTGGGTGATCTTCGAAAAGTCCTTGATAAACCTATGATAATACCCAGCGAGTCCAAAAAATTGTCGCACCTCTGAAGGAGTCTTTGGTACCGCCCAATTTCTAACAGCCTCAACCTTTGCAGGATCCACGTGTATTCCCAGTTCATTAACAATGTGTCCAAGAAAGTGTAACTACCGAATCCAGAAGTCACACTTAGAAAACTTCGCATAGAGTTGCTCTTTCCTCAGGAGTTCCAAAATAAGACGCAGGTGCCGCTCGTGATCTTCCTTACTCTTCGAGTAGATCAAAATGTCATCGATGAAAACTATAACAAAATCGTCGAGATACAGTTTGTATACATGGTTCATGAGATCCATGAAGACCGCTGGCGCATTAGTCAATCCAAACGGCATAACTAAAAACTCGTAGTGCCCATAACGCGTTCGAAAAGCCGTTTTAGAAACATCCTCCTCTCGGACTCTCATCTGATGATAGCCCTATCTTAAGTCGATCTTCGAATAAAAACTTGACCCTTGCAACTGGTCAAACAAGTCGTTGATGCGTGGCAATGGATAACGGTTCTTGATAGTCACCTTGTTGAGTTCCCGATAATCAATGCACATGCGAAAGGACCCGTCTTTCTTCTTTACAAACAAAACTGGGGCTCCCCAAGGCGAAGAACTGGGTCGAATAAAGCCTCTGTCCAATAACTCTTGCAGTTGATTAGACAACTCCTGCAACTCTCCAGGTGCTAGACGGTAAGGAGCACGAGCTATCGGGGCTGCTCCTGGCACAAGATCGATCTGAAATTCCACTTGACGGTGAGGAGGTAAACCAAGGAGTTCCTTAGGAAACACATCGGTAAATTCGCGTACAACTGGCAGATCCTCGATCTTCCTTTCCCCTGACGGAGTATCAGTAACAAGTGCTAAAATAGCAGGATACCCCTTTCGTAGACATTTCTGCACTTGCATAGCTGAGATGATACCAACCATCGCCCCACTGCGATGCCCCTGAACCGATAATGACTCTCCACCAGGGAGAGGAATACGTACAATCTTCTCCTTACACAGAATTTCAGCTTGGTGTTTAGACAGCCAATCCATACCAACCACTATATCAAAACTACCGAGGGTAACAGGAAGGAGATCAATATCAAACACTTGACCCACAAGATCTAGTTTACACCTAAATAGGACATACGAAGCTTCAATCGTTTTGCCATCGGCTAATTCTACTACATGCTTAACCTTTAAAGGTGTTGGAGTTAACCCTAATCGCTGACTAAACTCTAGAGATACATAACTCCAATCGGCACCAGAATCAAATAACACAGAAGCAATAAGATTTTTCATAGAAAACGTACCAGTCACGACATTGTCGTCGTTCCTAGCATCACCAGCACCGATCGTAAACACCCTTCCATGAGCACCATTGCCCCTATTATTGCCATTGTTGTTGTTCCCATCATTTTTGTTGTTGTTGTTTTGGCGGTTATTGTCGTTGGCATTCTGATTCAGCTGAGGGCAATCCCGCTTGATGTGGCCCTCATCCCCACACTGGAAACACCCCTTCTTAAAGCCCTGGTTCTGATGGGGTTGTTGCCTTTGTTGTCGCTGATACTGCTGATTTTGCTGCTGCTGCTGCTTTGGCTGCGGGGCTCTACAGTCTTTGACCTCATGGCCCACCTTCTCGCACCTACGGTAAGTTCGGACACACTGTCCATAATGATGATAACCACACTTGTTGCACTGTGGCTTCTTTCCAACATAGGAGCCCTGATTCTGATTGCTGCCCTGGCCTTGGTTAACTGAGGACGACTGACTGAAGCTACGGTTATTGTTGTTGTTAGGCCTTTTCTGAGTTTGACTGGCACTGGTTGCTTTGTCAGTATCGTTCCACTTGCTCTTGTTATCACTAGCAGGTGTGGTAGTTGTAGCAGTAGAGATAGTAGCAGATTTACGAGGCGGCAATGAACCACGCTCGACCTCGTGGTCAGTAATCTTATGTGCCAAACGGATGATCTGGGGTAGGTTGTTATGGTTTGCAGCAGTGACATATCCCTTTACAGCTGGTGCTAGGCCCTTGAGATACAGCTCAATTCGTCGATGTGGGGGTCGAGACAGGTTAGGGCACAAAATTGCTAGCTCATGAGATCGTTTCATGTAAGCCTCGATCTCGGATCCCTCCATATTCAAATCGTAGAACTCGTTCTCGAGCTTCTGAATCTCATCACGAGGACAGTACTCTTCTCGTATCAACTCCTTAAAATCATCCCAAGTCGTTGCATTAGCCATCTCGATGCCCAACATCTACACCTGGGCATTCCACCAAGTTAAGGCACCATCCTCCAAAGTGCCAGTAGCATACTTTACCCGGTCCCCCGCGGGACAGTTACACATAGCAAACACTGATTCAGCCTTCTCAAACCAACGCAGTAACCCCACAGCCCCTTTAGTCCCACTGAACGTCTGTGGCTTACAATCTATGAATGTCTTAAATGTGCAGGCAGGCGGATTGTTCTGATGCGCTGGCTGACCAGCTTGGTAGGCTGCCAAAGCCTCAGCCACACGTGTGTTGATTAAGTTTGTCAGCTCAGCTTGGGTCATCGCGATGTGACCACGTCCATGACCTCGTCCACTCATGATTATATAAGGAGAGGGAACAAATTTAAGAGTCGAGATGAGGTAAGAGTCAAGTCTCACGTTAAAATCTACAAACTACCAAGTTTACACACAATAGGATAGAACCCTTCTCACACTCGTTAAGCCTCATTGGGACTTACATGCACCTCACGTTATTATTATGTGTGCACCCATAATAATAAGGCAATTTGCATGCTTATCTCAGTGCCTCTTAACTTGCGCTAGAAGTTTCCCCTGCATTCAAGTAGCAAAATAGAAGGTATTACAGGATTACGAATCACAAAAGTCGAAGAGTAGTGTCACACTATCAAATCACCATAGTATTTAGTATGTCATTTCATGCAAGCTGTGAGTGTGTGACTACTGAACAAGTAATGCATAAAGTAAACAGAAGATGAACCTTGCAATCTGGAGCTGAGTGTCATGGTCGATTTTCGAAGTTGTTCGGTTATAGTCTGGTTTTATAAAAACGTTTTAAAACCTAGTTCACTATAACCTGTCTCTGATACCAAACTGTCACACCCCCAAAATACCACATGCGGAAACACCGCGGGACGTGTGACATACCAGGATCCAAGCCACCAATCACATTGAACTACACATAGTATTTAAATAAACATTCCATTCATTTCAAAACATAAATCCAAGTCATAAGTTAAACAAAGGTAAGTATTCAGCGGAAGCATAATGTAAACAGTAATTCAAATGTTTTAAAACATGTGTTCATGATCACCAAAACGATTTTCCAAGAGTCTCGACCCATGACCACTCCAGCACTCCCAGATAGCAAGTCCATAACAAGAATCTAACGACCTGCAAGCATGTAGACAAGTGTGTCAGACGACGCTGGTGAGTTCAAAGTTTTGTTAACGCGTTTAGTTACTAGATATTAGTAAAACACGGTTCAATGATTTGCTTTGATGTTGTTATTAACTCGATTACCGCAGATGGCTACAAGATTTATTTGCCCAACCCCAATGTCTCTATCAAAACATTGGTCAAGTGGTGAAGGTAATTAGTTCACGCCCGTCTAATCCGGTACGGTGTAAGGGTGCCAAACCTAATAGCGCTATCAACTAAATACCTCGTTGCCTCCCCGGCAACTATCGGTAGATGTAAGGGGTCTTATATGATATAAATGAGTGTAATAACCAACATCCAATAACCCGACGTTCCTCCCCGGAACAATTACCAGATATCCCTCCCCGGGACGCATGCTTGGAAAAAAGAGCAGTGAACTCACTTTGGTTTGCTCGGTTTGTTTAGTTACCCGTTTCTAAGTTAATCAACCAACCCTAACGTGGTTACCAATGAATATCAGTTTCACGATTAAACGAGTTATTGTTTTCACACAGTTTGCATCACATACACTAGTTCACAGTATAACAGTAGTCAGTACACCTTTCATTACAAGTTCATATCTTGTTCGAATGTAACAATTAACACATAACGTAGCAGATGGGTTTGTTATACCAAATAATCGCACCAAGTTTCCTATTTCCATTTACATGCATCAGGGATCATACATACACACAAGTATCTGTCATAACTAACATCACAGGCTCCTACTGTTTACTTCAGAGACCTACACGGCGAAACTCCACTTGTGGCGAAAGATCAACTTTCGTCAGGATGAGGTGTGACGAAACTCACTATGTTTCGTCGGCTCCCCTATGACGAAAGTCCACTAACTTTCGTCAACAACCTAGGTGACGAAACTCCCCAACTTTCATCGAAGCCAACTATGACGAAACATCATTGATGTTTTGTCAAGTCCAGTTACAGTGCCATGGTTTCATCATCGACAGTTAGACATTCAATAGCATAATCAATGGATCAAACAAGGTTACATCATACTGTTTTTATCAAGCGTAACCACAAATAGCAATTCTCAGTAATATCATTAGCATGGATTTTCACATAAGAACAGACATTGATCAAGATCTATTATAAATTTCATAATCACATGTTTCCTTTTTAATCCTAAGTTAACAATAACATCAGCCATTTAATCATAGATTCATATCGTGATCAATCACATACTCTAAGCACACTCTCCTATGATCGAAACCCTAGATTCCATCTTACACATATGATATTGTTCGCATAAAACCCTAGTTTCAATGCTAACACTGAATCCCTAAAATCACACAAGATCATAAAAATCATCACAGTATCCTCATCTCATCAAATACAACACTTAGACACTAACCGTAATGTGAAAGGGTTTAGATCAATCGAGGTGGAATGAATTTTTTTGAACCCTCTGCCGTCGCTAGTTGTAGAGAACTAGGGTTTGAGTTTATGATTGACGGTGTCCGTATCACAAGTTTATGTTTTAAATCGTATACTGTTGGGCCGTAACTACTTGGGATGTTGGCCCTTATGACGAAACACCCAAGTTTCATCGGTCTGGGTGATGGCGAAACATCAAGGTTTCGTCGGCTATGGTTTGTGATGAAACACCAAGTGTTTCGTCGAGTGATGTTTTGCTAGTTCCTAAGTTTTATAACAAGTTTATGATATCTAATCAATCCAATGCAACTCATGCACAAACAATATACAATACCAGTGTTTCGTAAACAAGTAACGTGTCAAGTAAGGACCTTGAAAACTTGGGTTGTCACAGAAAAGGTGGGAATGTTTGCTGAAAAGTTATAGCCATCAACAATGATTGGGAAACGATTTAGGGTTGGCTGCACATGGGCATTTATACCCATAAGAATATTCCGCACACTTTCAAGTGTGCGCCCCTAAGGAGTGTGTGGCTCCTTTAGGGTTTATTGTGGGCTGGACCTAGTCCAGAATTGTTTAGTGTGCGGTTGTCCAAAGCAGATGGGGTGTGCGGCCCAACAGGTGACTTAGAGGGGTGTGTGAGGGAAACGAGTGTGCGACCAATCCATTTAAATAACTATAATATTCAAATCAAATAAAATTCCATTTAGATTTACTCATGTAATTAAACAATCCATTATAACAAATCACGTTCATTAATATTCACATAGTTACAATGTAAGGTGGACGTGAAGGGAAACCCGAATTGTCACAATTTATATATGTTTTTATTGACATTTTGTTATTTTATCCAAATCGACCCGTATAGGAATTTGTACATTTATTTATAGAAGATTCTTGTTTTATTCAAATCGACCCGTTTCGGAATTTGTATTTTTTCAATAACCCCCTTACGCTTCACATCGAAAAGATCAAAATATCTGCACTTAGAACTTTTGAAACTTTAGACAATGTACAACAAACATGAAAAAAATGTTCTTTTCCATCTCATATATTAGACTATGCATCCAAAATGCATAGTGATGGTGAGTATCCATGTGGTTCCTATAAATTTTCAAAAGAAAGTTCTATTCTTGGGTAAAGGGTTACCCCGGTAATTTTATATATTCACAACCAAAAACAGAACATGTAGCATGGAAAACGTTCCACACTAGATCATAATTGGGACATTTCCCCAATTATGTACACCAAAACATCCAAAACGACAAAAATAAACATACACGCCCTCTAGTCTACCAACTAGATAACAATAACGACTCTCTAACTACCTATTTGTATTACATGGTAAACTATCATTTGCAAACATTACATCCCCATGAATATTCCACTTGTCCATCATCCTCATCACTTGAGTAGAAAGTCTTGAATTTCATTCCCATGAGCTTTTAGCGAACGGTAGATATTATATCCTACGCTAACATATCAGGTGGCCTTGCATGATTCTGAAATAACTTGTTATTGCGTTCTTTCTAGATGTAGTGCAGCTGCAACAGTTAGTCTGGCAACAAGATTAGCGATCAGCTTAGGAGACCTTCTTTGAAGCATATCACTCATAATATCATTCCATACAGGTTGAACATTCTCCATATCAACATGACTACGAATTTGATACCACACTTGAGCCGAATACTTACACGAGAAGAATAGATGTTCATGAGAATCAATGTTATTGTAACAAAGAAGATAACACATCATATTCATATTCTTCCTCCTAGAATGATCCCAATTCAGCATTTTATCCTCGGTTAGAAGCTTTTTCCTCATAATTAGCCACATAAGGAAAGCATGTTTAGGTATACAATGCGCGAACCACACACACTCTCATTCCAGGTAACCTCTAGCTCCCGAGACCGAATAGTCTGCCAAACCACAGTATTCGAAAAATCCATGAGTTTATTCTCTACTTTCCAATAGAACTTATCCTGAGTATCCTCTACAAGATTATAATACCCAATGTTATTAAGGATAGGATATAGATTCAACCATTGTAATGGCCACATCCATCTACCATCATCCCACATATTCACCATTTAGAATTCAAAATGAATCCTCCATTTGCTATCATTCCAGGAGAAAGAATTCTATTTAACGGACCCACATTGCACCAAGTATCGAACCAAGCATAAATGGACCTACCATCATCAAGTTTCGACCATACATATGGTTGAATTAACGGCCTAATCTGGAGGATTTTTCGCCAGCTCCAACAACAATTATTCAGAAGACGACAGTCACAAAAGTTCATATTCATCAACCGATATGAATAAATCCAAGCCACCCATAAAGATTCACGTTTAACAATGATACCCCAAGCATGGGAAGCCATCAATGCATTATTCATTTCACCAATGCGTCTAACACCCAATCCTCCTTCGTATTTCGGCAAACAAACAACTTTCCAAGAAACCTTGGCCCTACCTTTTTGCATCGGACATTGGTACCAAAGAAAACCACGCATTTTCGTCTCTAATTCCATAATTATCCTAGTTGGTAAGATAAACACTGAACACTAGTAGATATGCTTGGCCGAGAGAACTGAAAGAACTAGCTGAAACCGACCTGCAAACGAAAGAAACCGATTCCTCCAAGTTGATATCAGTAAACTACCTTCCATGAATGGCATAAGGTTTAGGATAGATCTTTTGACATGATCTGGCACATTACAAAAATATAATATGCTCTTCGGGATACTTTGCACCAATCCTAACATGTTAGTGAAACCATTAATTGAGCGCATAATACACTTTACGGATCCAACATCACCTCTCGTAAAAAAAAATCATCAGCAAAACATAAGTTGATAATACGCTGTTTTTCACACTTGTTATGAAACTGAAACGAAGAATCCAACCTCACAGCATTCTGCAATAATAGAGTAAGGATTTCCATGACTAGTGTAAACAAGTATGGAGACAACGGATCGCCCTGTCTTAAACCCCTTTTCCCTTTAAAATACCCATGCAGATTACCATTAACAGAAATAGAAAAAGATGAAGGGGTAACAAAAACTATAACCTAGTCCACCATTTTCGTGTGGAAGCCAAACCTCAGTAATATCTTTCTCAAAAACTTCCAGTTAACCGTATCATAAGCTTTTTGGATATCCACTTTAAACGCACACAGAGGAGGCCCAACCTTCCTGTGATAATTGTGCATTAACTCCTGAGTTAACAAGATGTTATCAGATATTTTCCTACCAGGAATAAACGCAGATTGATTAATACTCACAATCCTGCTTAACGAACCCTTCATTCAATCCACCAGAATTTTACTAATGCATTTATATAATACATTGCAGCAAGCAATCGGTCTATAATCCGTAACAACCGACGGCGTCGTTAATTTTGGGACAAGGGCAATAATTGTATGATTCAATTCTTGCAACAGTTTCCCTTTGTCAAAAAAATCTTTTATTGCTTTGATGATATCCTCCCCAATAACACACCAGGCCGTTTTAAAGAAAGCTGAGGTATAACCATTTGGCCCCGGTGCTTTGTTTTCAGCAATAGAGAACATGGCATTTTTTATTTCTTCACTTTGAACTAGCCTAACCATATGTTGAGCTACCATAACATCTAGCTTGTGCGTGAATAAGTCTCGAGCTGGATCTATAGAGGTACCCTCCTCGGATCCCAAAAATTGTTCGAAATGAGTTACAAAAGCAACTGGGACATCCCTCCTTCATACAATTGGCCGTTGCCATCTTTAATGATGTCAATTCTATTATGATGGTTTTTTGCATTTAAGGGACGTATGAAAAAATGCGGTGTTCTAATCACCAGCCGCTAACCATTGCACTTTGGATTTTTGTTTTAGAAATCGTTCCTCATCCAAGCTCGCTTCTTGAAACTCTTAAAGGTACTTTGCTTCTCTATCCCATAAATCTAGATCCGAAGGATTCAAATCAACTTGCTTTTGCAAATCATCCAGCATACCTCTCAATTTTTCAACTTTGTTGTGTAGATTACCTTGCTTATAAATCCACATTCTAATAGGAGATTTTAAGAATCTGAGCTTTTTAACAACCCGAAATTGGTGAACACCCTCAACCTATTTGTCCCAATTATTCTTCACAATATCCATAAAGTGTGGCTTATGAACAAGGCAATTTGCGAATTTAAACGGCTTTGGTTTGCATCTACTCACACCTGGAAGTTTTAGGATGCATGGAGTATGATTTGAAATCATATATGGATGGAAAACAGCAGTCTACGAGGGAAAAAGATCCGTAAAAGCAACATTACACATAATCCTATCAATTTCTTTAAGATCCCCGTACCCTTCTTCGGTTTCTGATTCCAGGTATAATGAAGCCCATTACTGTTCACATCGAACAACTCAACATGATCAATGCATTCCTTGAATTCACGCATACCTGAATTTAACTTGGATGGTTGTTGGTGCATTCATCTGTCGTCTTCGTCTTACGTCGAGTCTCTGGTATGTTGCAGTTCAGATCTAGCATGAGGTCATCATCATTGATGATGACATCACTTATATGACATCACATAGTGACATCAGCACATGAAATATGGAATTTGAAGTCAACCGTTTGAAGATGCAAGTTTGAAATAGGTTCCGTTTGAATGTAAAGTTTGAATGTAAAGTTTGAAAGGGTTCCGTTTGAAAGTGTTGTTCATTTTCAAACGGAAGGGTCTTCCCCTATAAATACCCTTATGTCTATTTCATTTGTAACTTTCCGGCCAAAGCAACGAAGTGCTGCCGAAGTGTTGTCAGGTTGTAAACGTCTTCTAAATCAATCATACAACAGTTTAAAGCGTGAATCTAGCTGAATTGAACTTAGTTTCTTTGTTTCCGCCTCTGAAACTAAGATAAACTCTTCTGAACGACTCATTTGGGTCTGAAAACGATCCTACAATGGTCCCATGGAGTTATCTTCTATGTTCATAGCACAATTGAAATCGCCCATACATATCCACGGCTTATCCAGAACAAGACTTTTGTGACATAACAAGCTATCCCACAATTGCCTACGGTTCATATAATAGTTATCAGCATAAATAATGGAACAAAATAAAACCTTTTGTTCTTTTTTAAATACCACTTGGGTGTGCATAACTTGATCCGTTTGGTTAAGAACCATAACTTCAAGAATAGTTGGATCCCATCCAAGTATAATTCGAGTTTCTTTTGAACACTGGCTGCCGTTTGACGTCCAATTCCAGTGCTTAAAAACACTCTTACATACTTTTACAAGCCTAGAAACATCAACATGAGATTCTAAAATGGAGCACATGCTTAACTGACTTTCTTTTACAAACTGCCGAACCTCCTTTTGTTTTAGCGAGCGGTTCAACCCCCTAATATTCCATGATGCGAGGCTAACCATTTGAAACCTTCACAGCAGGAGTGCTTACCCCTGATTTATTGTTCGATGCCATGAATTCAGCCGTTTCATTGTAAACTTCAATGACTTCCTCCTCCTCGGAATCAACACCATTATGTTCCATGAATTCAGTACCAGAGGTATTACTGGTGGAAGCTACATCTCTACCCGAGTCTTTATTTAAAACATCAACAGTATCACCCAAGTCATTGCTTAAAACATCAAAAGGATTGCTGATATTAACCTGCATTGAGTCTGTTAAATCAACCTTTTTTGTGGTTCTTTGTTCCGTCTTAGCAACTTGAGCTTTTGGTCTATATTCCATCTTTGGTTTATTGATCTGGAATCCAGTTTTCTTGGCCACTTTACGCTGTTTGACCTCCATATACCCATCCTCATCCATCTTGTTTGCTGTTTTTGATGTGGCTCTAACTTGTTTCGGACAGATTTCATCCAGGTGGCCAAACACTCAACAATGAGAACACCTATGTGGTGTCCATTCATATTCCACGTACATTTTTTCTGTAACAAAACCCTCACCTTCAAGCTCAGGAATAACCATAGTAAGTTCCTCTTTGAAATCTTGCACATCTGAGATCTCTATAAGAGCACGAGCATAACTGCTCCTTCCCCATGCATCCATGCACATCGATGTTGAATATGAATCTAATAATTTCGAGACACCAATAGCCGTAGCAATTAAAGTCAGTCCATCCTCCGTGTACGCCACAATCGGAACATCATGAATGTTTACCCAAACTTGAACCTTTTTGACATCCTTCTTTCCAGCTTGATAGTAGGAGACCACATATTTAGAATGAGAGGTTGTGACCTAATAATCCACGGACCTGCTTCAAGAGCATTCATCATTCCCTTTTGTTCCGCAAACTTGAAAAAGAAAAACCCATTAGCATTCATCATAGACTTTTGCAATCCAAATTTCTTCCAATTGTTTCTGACAAAGTACTCCACAACTGGATATGCCACCCGATCTCCCAAGAAATAACCATACAACGTATTCGTAAGTTTTTCTTGAACCAAGCGAACAGATTCACGTGGCAGTACCACATCACATCCATTATGTGTCTCAGAACTAGTAAGATGTCGAAAATTTACCTTCCTTTCGTTGGAATTTGAAACTGATTCAGCATATGTTCTTGGCTTTGCTCCCTTAGTTTCATCATCCTGTGGAGTATCACCAGCTTCCACATTGCCCATAGTGTTTGTTTTAGGTTCAATAGTTTTTACCGAGGCCTTTTCCAATGGTATCAGATTCGTTACTTCGTTAATTCATCAATGATATTGATCATTCTAGGTTCAGTAGATTGTGCATTCTTCATTATTCCACGTCTAGGTAACACAATGTTCCCATCAATGTTCAGAACTTTATTCGCAATACCTTTATTCAGGTTCGGAGGTTTCCCCCGTAAACCTTGCACACTAGCAGGTTTAGGGATCATAATGTAAACATCAGTAGATAATGAACGTAAAATAAAAACAGACAGTATGCAGCCGGAACCCTAGTTGATTGTATGACCGTACAACAAGATTTAGAATACCATGCAAACTTTCTATCGCCGAAAAAAACAAAAAGAACAGAAACCCTAGATGTAAAACCCTAATCCGAACTTCAATCAATTAGAAACAAAGGTACAGTCCAGATTCCTTGCCAATAAAGAAATCGACAAACCCTAGTTGCTAATCAAAATCGATCAAGATCAGGATTGAAATGAAAAAGCTAGAGTTTCACGAAATCACCAAGTTCTCCGGATTCCTTACATATACACTACGCTTTGGAACTTGCTGTCTGGAGAGCGGGAAGTGTAAATTTAGGTACTCCTTTACAGGAAAGCATTAAATTGGTTTCTTGAACATATTTTCATAAATGATAATATACCAAAATAAGTATAGACAGAAAATGCTACATATTTTCATAATAAATGATTCTATACCAAAACATTTTCATAAATGATTTTTTTTTAAGGTTTCTTGCGTCTAAGGATTTTTTATTAGTTTTAATAAATGGAAAATGTAAAAGGACCTAATTACTCTTATAATTTGTTAAAATTAAACTGTGTTAAGTATTAGTACCCTAGTTTGTTACAAATTGAAAGATTAATAACTTAGAATGTTACTTTAAATTATTAGTACCCTAGGTTGTTAATTTCTACAAACTACAGGGACTAACAATGTAATTAACTCTTCCTTTTACATATTTTTTGGGTGTGATTTTCTTTTTCACTTTTCCTACATATCATAGATTTTTTTGCCACTAAAAAGATGTTAAAAACTTCAACTATGAGCCTGAATCCAACAAAAAAATCTTTTAAGCATTAAATTCAAGATTTTGAACAAATAAATGTTATCAAAATTTCTGTTTAAGAATAAAAAAATTATTTTTACATATATCCCCTTACTAAGTGTCTTTATTACATATTTACCCGATCTTTAAAATCAATCGGATATTTCTCATTTCCCTAGTAAATTACCTAATTACCCTTGTATCCCCTTCAAACCTACACTTTCTCCTGGTATGCTGCTTTTGGTCGACATTACTTTATGGGTTTCTTCATTTTCGGCCATCTTGTCCATAAAGAAGCTTCTTCGTCTTGTTGGAACCAATAATCGTCTACTTCAAAATAAGGTTATATTGTTTTTGCAGATATTCTCTTTTTTTGTTCTGTTATCCCTTTCTTCGTGTTTGGTTTATGTAATGCATCTTTTAGAACCACGTTTCTTGAAGTTTCGAATGATGGTAGATTTCTGATTTGTTATATGTGATTTTTCTTTTATTTGATTTCTTTGTAATGTGTTTTCTATCAAGAAAACATAGATTGATACACAGACAATAGTGATACCCAAACCAAATGATTTTATTTACCCAAGTTTATAAAACATGAAGATTACAGACTAGTATACTATCAACAAGATGAAAAGAAAACTATACATGAAAACCCTAATTTCGGGTAGAAGACAAATAGAACAAACTCTCTAATCAAACCTTAAATCGATTGACTGTTATTTGGGGAGACCGATTTTGTAGAAACCCTAATAGAAACTATCTAAGCAAGACGAAGGCATGTGTTTATTGTGTAGAAAGAAAATCTCGGCCAACTGAGAATAGGACAGACCCCACTCTTTTATAGGTGGCCAAACGCCAAAGCCCTAGAAGTATCTCATAGTAGACATGGCCCATGTGCACATCCAACGACTCAAATTTCTAAGCCCAGCTACAAACTCCTAAGCCTAGCACAACATCAAGTCTTAAACTCCCGAGCTTTTCTAATAAGCTCAACAATACTCACAAAAAAACAAACGAAAACCACATTAGAATCAATCATTAGAAATTAAGTATTTGGAAATATTGAATAGAATAAAAACAAACTTTTGTTTTCAACATCCCCCCCCCCTCTATTCAATAGCCAAATACACTAAACAATCCAATCTTACACAGAGTTTCTCATAAAGATACTGACAACCTAATAACAACATTTAGTCCACTCAGAACATTTATCAACCATACAACTTCATAATTGCCCTACATTAACTAGCTACTGAAGAAACAAGCCTCCAAGTTCCGGCCAATCCTTCCTCAAAAACCTTCATGTTTTACAAATTCACAAGTTAAAAAAATTAACTCAGAAAAAATACACATGTAAGACTAAAGATATATAAACTTCCATGTCTTCATAGTGGCAGAAAAAATAAAACCCTTTACAGCATCACTTAGTAGAAATACTCGGGCCTTTGGTTTCCACATAGACAATTATGTATAGTCTAGATATCACAATGCTCCACACCACCATTGGATACTTTAAACCTGTATTTGGGTAGTATGTAGCTACACAGTCCTTACAAGTTTCATTTTATTTGCACAAATTCCACCACATAAGTTCAAGTAACTCTATAGATATTCAAAAATCAAAGAATCCAAACAGACGTATACAATAAACAACCCTCATAAAAACATTCTCAATCAACTTTCACTACAAACACTGACTATTAACACAACAATCTCTACAAAGATCTAACAAATTCATAGACTCAATCATAAACCTAACAACCTTAGATCAATCAAGTGAATACGCAAAGAAAGAGACTTCGAGAAAGACACAAACAAACAAGAGAGTTGACTGCAACACAAAAAAAAAACTTAAATCCACATGTCAACATACGTAAACAACTTCTTGTACATACAGAAAGAAAGAAAACACTTAGAAAACATTTTCTCATACATGCCGAGAAACATGTATCAAACAACAGAGAATGCCCAAACCATATATATTCACTCCAATATTAAGAAATCAAAACATGCAGATGAGAAGATAGATACAAGACTTGCAGATGCTTAACGAGAAATCAATCTGCTCAAAATGAATAGAGATACAAGACATCCTAAGACTCTCGAATGAGACATGAGAGAAAATGATCTAAACTATGTGTAACAGTGTGTGCAGAATGATCTCAGATCATACAATGAATCACATGATTCAAAGCTCCATATGAGAAACACATCTAATAGCATGAGTCAAAAGACTCTTCCTCAGAGCAATGTCTGAAAACTTCAAATCACACGATTCAAGACAACAGAAAGTCACATGACTTTTAAACAGCATAATCACATTTGGAAGACAAATATGTGAGGAACTTAAAGATTATTTTGATTTGAATAAAAACTTTTACAACTTTACAAGAAATATATCAAAAATTAACTTGTGAAGATCATAAAAAACAATTTGATTCAAACAAAAACCTTTTACAACCTCACAATAAATATTGAATCACAAGATTCAGAGATAAGGTTGATAGAAATTAGAATAACAAGATCTACATCAGACAATAACGACACAATCAAACAAATTCCTATAAAACACAAATTCACACAATTTGTAATCAGAAAACATCTCATATACAAGAAAAACACAAGGCTGTAAAATTTTCAAGAACAATCATGAAAACACAACTGGTTGGAAACACTCAAACCACATTGTAAACCATACAGTTCATCAAGCAAAAAAAAAAAAACATTTCACACAATCAACTAGAAAGCAAGTTCAGATTGAACACTGTACCATAGAAAAAAGAATCACAAGATCTAAACTAAAACTGATAAAACAATAAGTACACACACACATATATCAGATAACAATTTTAACAGAACATATTCCGGTAAAATACAAAATCACATGATTTTTAAAACCAGAAAAAAACATATCTCTTACACAATATAAGAAAAAGGTTGTAACTATATTCAAGAAAAAATCTTGAACAAATACATCGAACTTCAACTTCATGATTCAACAATCAGATCACAAATTTTCAATCAAGATAACCCTTTTAACCAGGAAAACAAGCTCTTACAATCATGCTAATAAAATATGAGAACATGCAAAACTTGATATGTGTTGAATATATAATAAAACCCCATACACAGTTTTCATCACAAAATCAAACAAGATCTAAAAGTTTCACAAGAATTGTACCGATCCACAGCTAACCTATTAGATCATTAACACGCCGATCTATAATCTCAACACTCGATCTAACAGATAAATGAACAAACAATGTCCAAATCCTAGAACGAATTGAAGAGGTTGCAAGACAATAGTGACAAAAACCCTAGATTTTGATGTAAAAAACTATATGGAGAAAGAAGATTGAAAAATATCTCAACACTTCAACAAGAAAAACCATCCACAACGATGGTAACTGTCACACCCCCAAAATACCACATGCGGAATCCCCCGCGAGGCGTGTGACGTACCAGGATCTACCACTAATCACATTGAACTCATAACAAGATTTCAAATAAAAGCTTTCATTCATTAAGAAAAGTGTTACAAAACATGATTTATAACTCGTTGTGTTCAGCGGAAGCATAATACAAAGTTTAACCAAAACCCAAGTGTATGTAATCAACTAGTCTCGTTTCAAGTTTCCATGTATCTCGACCCATGACCACTCCAGCATCCCAGACAGCAAGTTCCACATCCACACATATCAATAACCTGCAAGCATGCACACAAGTGAATCAGACAACGCTGGTGAGTTCACAGTTTTATGAAAACGTTGGTTACCAAGTGTTTAATCCAGTTTAATAATAATACTGAAAGTAATGTTGATAATAACTCGATACCGTACAAGATGGCTCCAGATTATTTGAACCTTTCCCCAATGCCCCTATTAAAGCATTGGGCATGACTGGGTCATTAGTTCACACCCATCCTCTCAGGTACGGGGTGAGGGTGCCAAACCCAGATAGCGCTACCAACTAATACCCCGTTACCTCTCAGGTAACAAACAAGATGGGACTTAAAGGTGATAGGGATTGAGTATATTATCCAACATTCCAGATTTTACCCACAAGACGTATTCCTCTCAGGAATACCCATTTGATTTACCCAAAAGACCTATCCCTCTCAGGGATACCCAATGACTGTCCCACCCACCGGGACGCATGCTCAAGAGGAATGAACTCACCTTAGATTGCTCGGTATATTAAGTTACATTACCCGTTCCAAGTTGGTCAAGCAAACCCTACCGAGGTTACCAATCAACATCAGTTTCATAATCAAACAAGTCACTTATTCACACAGTTTGCATCTATGACATGATCACTTCATATTGCATATCAAATACTCAGTTATCAGGATTACATTTAATAGATGGATTGACTACCACACGAGTCAAGTCAAGACCCCCCATAGCTAGTTAACATTACTATCATGCCATAAACAGAATATCACAACCCAAGTGTACAATACATAAACATCGAAATCTGGTTCATGGTTCACTGTTCTGATCATGCACTCCTACAGCGAAGATTCCTAGCGACGAAGGACTAACCTTCGTCGGAAGAAAGTGTGGCGAAGTATTCAACCTTCGCCGAAATGAGATGTGACGAAGCTCTCAACCTTCGTCGACACATGGTTTGATGAAGTCCTCAACCTTCGTCGATACAAGGTTCGGCGAAGTATCATAAGGTTCATCAAGAGTCAATCTTCGTCGCCCCTCATCAGGTAATGAAACAGTTACAATTCTTTTGATTTCTAATAACAGTTAACAAGTTTGACAGTTTCCTCATCAGATCAAACAACATAACTTTTGTAACGGTTACTCATCATCATACAGTTCTACATCTATCAACTATATGCATGAGCCCTAAATAATAACAAAATCAAACAACTCATATCATTAATCCCAACCCGATAACAAATCAGTTACAGATCATAACCCGCAATCTTAATGATTCAGACAGTTTTCTAGCAATAATCATGATCAAATCGAATGCTATGTTTAAGATGCGAACACCTCATCATTGTCGGAAGTTATCAATTAATTATTATCCAAACATCCAGATCGGAACACACAAAACATCAGTTTATCATATAACACACATACCCTACCCCATGTTCATCGATTATATTACTAAGAATGTTACAACTAACCGATTATCAAAGGTACTTCATACGATCAGATTCATGTACACATCAGACTATTATAATCACTGCCACATAAATACAATCAAACACAAAGTTAACACACTAACCGAGACTCCAAATATGTGGATTTGATCGGGACGCAGATGCTTCGAGTGACCGGAGACAGCCGCCAGGTTTGCAAGGGAGGGGGAAGGCGTTTAGGGTTTGATGCACGTTTCACGTTTTACAGAATAAAAGAAACCACACGTAACCAAAATGGGCCGGATTCACTGACCTGGGCCCAAAAGCCCTTTCGGCGAACCTTCCTCCTCGACGAACCTTTCTCCTCGACGAACAATCCTCTTCGACGAAGAGCATTCTTCGTCGTGACATGTTTGGGGTGAAGAATCCTTATACTTCGTCGACTCCCCCCTTAAGTTCATGCAATACTCAAACATAACAACATTGTATTCATCCATGTACAAGGCACATGATACAACATAAAACGAATCGTGAAAACAGGATTGTGAAACAAGTGACGCGTAGAGGGAAGACCTTGAAATCCCGGGTTGTCACATCATCCCCAACTTGAAAGAAATTTCGTCCCGAAATTTGATCAGTAACACAAAGCGGCAAAGTGTTAGATTAGGATGACTGTGGATTTTTCCCCGGGTGCCACAGTAACAAACCATACAACACATTTAATTTCACATCCAATGACCCTTTTTTTATAAAAAAAACAACTTCACAAAAACACATAACTAAATAATTTATGGGACCTTATGAAACCCTCATTTTTACAACAAAAAACAACTTTTAAAAGTACACATGGCAGCAAAAAAATTTATGAACACACCTATGAAAGTTTTACCTGTTTTATTCGGTAGAGGAAAAAAATTTTGAATCATGTAAAACTTTGAAAAATATGTGGCATTGATCAAATATAATCTTCACATTAGAGAAAAAAACATCGCATATGAACATATTATGAACTTAGAAACAGATAGAACACAAACTTAACCACATCAACTATGAGACAGTGGAAACTGATCGACTTGACAATTATAACCCAAAAGAAAAATGACAACTACAAAAAAAATCTTGATTATAGACATGATTGGAAAAGTGTAGTAAATTTTAATTAAGGTGTTGAATACCTAACAAGAACTAAATCAGGGATCGAACAAGAACATAAAACCAGGGCCGGCTTTGGGCCTGTGCGGGAGGTGTCATCGCACAGGGCCCAAAGCATCTAAGGGCCCAAAGTTGCTTAAAAAATATATATGTTTTAATATATAAAGTTGATGTAGAAAAAGAAAAAACGCAAATCTATCCTTTGGCTTAATGGATGCGGTAATCATTTGATGAATTGGGCATCCTGGGTTTGAATCCCACCGTATCTTTTGTTTTTATTCTCTCCGAATTTTCTTTGTGAAAACTGAAAACTCATACCAATTGCAACTTTGCAATCATTTTTTAGTTTTAATTTACATTTAAATTTTGGCCTTAAGTTCTTTGATTTTTTTCTTCTATTTAACCATTTACATAACAAACTTTACATGTTTACTTGTTTAAATTTGTAGGTATTTTATTTCTCATTTATCATTTAACCATTTACAATATAAACTTAGAAGAACTCAATATCTAGTTCTATTTATTTTATTTGTATGATAAGGTTGGTGTTGCTAAACTAATTTGGATATGTTACACATATATTACGGTTCTTTTTAGTGTTAGAGGCTGTTTGGTAGCCTCTTAATGACCATTCAGATGTTACCTCTTAATGGTTTAAAACCTCTGAATGAATAAGAGGTAACCTCAAGTCTGAATGGTTAAGAGCTAACCTCTGAATGATAAATCATCACATGTCACATTCTCCTACCTTCTCATTGGTAAAATTCTTAATGGTTCCATTAAGAGGTAGCCTCTTAATGACCATTCAGAGGCTACCAAACAGCCCCTTAGTTATTTTTGCTTATCCGGAGGGGGTTGAAACTAATGTTAGGTGTATCAATTTATTTGTAAGATAAAACTAGGATTTATTGTTTTTAATCAATGCTCATTTGAGTTCTTCATTCACTTTATAAACATGGATAATTGTGGTACATTGAAATATAGAGAAGAATCGGTATGGATTATAAATACTTGATCGAGAGCTTTACTTCCAAAATCGCTAGGAGAGCCTCACGATTCGCTTAAGTAAGTAAGTTTATGATGCATGAGAATCTAAATGGAAAAGATCGAGATTATTTTTTAAATGGAGAAGATCAATTTTATCTTTTATTTAATATTTGAATTATCTTTATCATGTTTATCTTTTAATTATTTAATATAAGCAGGGCATCTATGGTCTATTGTTTAGTTAGTTTTTGATTGAATTTTGTTGAAAAGAACATTGTTCTTGGAACCTTTGGTTCATATTATCGTCTTTGATTATTGATAGTTTCTTAAGTCATTTGATTGCGTGAGAAACTGCATCAGTTGGTATCAGAGCTTTGGTTTGTCAAATGGCTCAAGAAACTATTGATAATCAAAGACAATAATATGAACCAAAGGTTCCAAGAACAATGTTTTTTTCAACAAAATTCAATCAAAAACTAACTAAACAATAAACCATAGATGCCCTACTTATACTAAATAATTAAAAGTTAAACATGGTAAAGATAATTCAAATATCAAATAAAATATAAATTTGATCTTCTCCATTTAAAACATAATCTCGATCTTTTCCATTTAGATTCTCCTGCATCAGTTTGATCATTTTGCTACACTATTTTTGTTTTGTTTATTTTATCACAATTAGCGTCGTATTGTGGTTTTTAGATATATGATTGATGAGTTTATATTATAGGAGGGGGCCCAATTTTTTTTGTCTCGCACGAAGCCCAAAAATTTGCATAAAACCATGGAATTAGTTGTCTTAGATCCACCACATAAAAACTATAGAAGTAGGTCAAAATGAAAGGAATCTCTAAAATGAGCCAAGACAAACGTAGGCATGTCCTGTTTATATTTTATCCCCAAATCTTAGTTTTTTTAAAAGTATAAATCAACCTGATTTAAAACATGAGGGAAAAAAATCATGAGCTCAGTTCGCTCCTAAGAAAAAAATCAATAAATGAAAGAGTTGTTTTAAGAATGTTTAGATCAATAATGTTATATTAAAAATAATTTGGTAGAAGCAAACACATAGAAAAAACAATGCAAAATGTACAACTAACATGTTACAGATAACAAGAAGAATGCATAAGCCTATCCAAATCCCCATCCAAGTGATAACCAGAGTCACTGCCGGTTTTGATGGTCTGCGGGGAGGACCTCCGCACAAGGCCCTTGATTTCGAGGGGCATGCGATTTAAAAAAATCCGATTTAGATATGTTAGTTTTTTAAATAGTAAACACATACCAATTCCAATATAGGCCCATTTACAAATAATTTTTTATGGTTTAGAATTTAGCCCACTTGGCATTAGGTTTATTGAGCCAAACACTAATTTGATTATTATTTTTAAATAATAATAAAACATTACGGAAGCAGGGGCGCAGCTTTGTAGGGGTCGGGGGCGCCCGACCCCCCGAACTTTTCGCTCATTATTGTCCGGTATGTAGTTTTCGTATAAATTTTTTTAGGTATATACGTTTTCGACCCCCTGGTTTTATAATTTTATTATGTATATACGTTTTTGACCCCCTGGTCGGAAATCTCAAGCTTTGCCACTGTACCGAAGGGCATATTTTCAAGCTCAAACATGGTACATGGATTCTCAGATACGCCTCTGACCAGAGTTTAAAGACACGGAAGAGAAAACTTACAACAAGCCCCCTTCAAGGCAAACTCATACAAAACACTTACATTGTTGTGATGTCAACTTTCAAGACCACTGAAACACCAAAAACAACATAGATAAAACAACATAGATACATAATACTACCAGCATGTTCACTTAGGGCATGTTTGGCTAAGCTTTTTGAAACAACTTATTGACTTATTGGCTTTTTGGAAAAGTTAGTATGTAGTGACTTATTGGCTTTTCCCCCTCACATACACGCTCATTGCCAAACATCATTTTGGAGCTTATGTGTAATAACCCTAAATTTAAAAATCATTATTTTAGAAATAAAAGAATAATAATAATTTATAATAAACTAAACATTTATCTTATGATCCATCCTTATGTATATCAACCAAATCTATTATTATTATTTATAAATTATCCAATAGAAAACCCTAATTAAGACACTCAAGTGATTCTGCATAAACCTTAAAATTTTCATGATTTTCAGAATCAGGATCAGGGCCCCTAAAACTCAGGGGGGGTATTTTATAGTCACGATTATCTTAAAATCGTGCTGTCAAAAACGAATTTTAAGAAACTGTCGACTCAGCTGAGCTAGTCCCACACGTGGCCACCCTATACGGATTTCATGACCCTTACGGACCGTAAGTATTAATTGTTACGGTCCGTAAGCTATGCCAAAAATTGTGTATAAATAGCAGACATTGGCACTCGAATTCTGGCACAAAAACGACGTTAAAATTTCAATTGTACGTCGAATTGTCGTCTGTTCACTATAATTAACACACACACGATCACGAAACGCTACTGCAATCAGGGTATTAACTCGATCGCTATTACGATTCATTGTCCGATCGATCAATGTACTCAATGGATGTTTAAGTGCTGCCCACATTAGGGTGATGCTTTGTCATTAGTCGTGATTCCGACCGGATGTTGAGTGCCACCCGAATTCGGGGAATACTCTGTCCTTCGTTGTGAATCCGATGGATGTTTAAGCATAGCACTTTGTCATTCGTTGTGAGGGTTGATCTCGTGAGTTATCGTAAATGCTGTATTAAGTTACTAACCTAGTTTGTGTGCATGTTATTTAAATTAGGTTAAAAGACTAATCAGTAGTCTAAACTCTGCCCGTATAAATCTGAAATATTATCATAAGGTAGCATCACTTTGGAATTATTAAGGTACGGATCTTACCCCACTCCTTATTGTTTCATATTCAAATTGTTATAAAACCATTAAATTCATATATCTTTTAAAAACTCCTCACATCTTTGATTATCGATTCATTTGACAGTCTGTTAGATTCCTATTCTAATCATAACCTTGGATTTAGCTTTCACGTCATGCGATAGTATTCTGTTAGTTGTATTCGTTATCGCATGTTCCAATATATGTTACGTCTTGTTATGAAAAAATATTTTTTTATAAGTTATGTGAATAAGACCAATTGTATTCTGATACCCTGAGTATCGCTTCTCGTGGAGTGTCCCACGAGCATGTTGTTGCGGCATCGACATCATGTGCTCCACCCGTGACGGAGAGATCAGTTCACGGCGTCTCTTAAGTATAAGTGTGGTACATAAGGCTATTAGGAGGCGTATGGATCGATCCTAGGATTTAAGTTAAGGAGGTGGATAACGGGTATGCCAACTCGCCATCTCATGTGATAATTATGCAGGAGTAGCTACCTGTGTATTGTCACGTTTTAAGTTTGCTCATGGGTACATCCGTAAGATATGATTATGAAATTATGTTCTTGCATCGTATCATTTTCGCAATAAGTTCCATTCGGATAACATTTCTATAAAGCGTTACTTGTTATTTGAGCCTATTATTCCGTACTGAGCATTCGGCTCATTCCGTAAACTTTTTGTATATACAGGTACGCATGTTACTTTGGGCGGGGAAAAGAGAGAAGAATAAAGCCTAGGAATAAATCTGAAGATGTTAGTTAATGAAGTTGAATATTTCCGCTTGTATATTAACCTTAAGTTTAGTTGTTGTGTGGTTGTATCCTTGTCAAATAAATAAATGGAATTATGACTTTTGTTTATGATACTACTGTTATTGTGACACGTCAGCCCTTCCGGGTTGGGGTGTTACATTATGACTTTTCAAAAAGCCAATAAGTCAATAAGTTGTTTCAAAAAGCTTAGCCAAACATGCCCTTAATCGATCAAACAACAACCTTCATACCCTTAATCGATGAAAGCATTACCAGAAAAGACACACAAACGTTAACAACCTGTGTTTTCTTAGGATGAGCAACCAGTCATGAATGATAGCAACATGAGTTCTATATTACACTAGCAAAAAACAACGAATGAACATCCCATTTTGAAGAAAGAAAACCAGATCACCAAGATCGATTTTCAACATATCGCAACTAAGAACCTTCACTAAAGGTTATAGGCAGAGAGTCAACCACGCAACAAAACATATACAAAATCAACAACCAATAGATCTCGACACTCAACACAACTTATCTTCCATCAGAGTCAGCAAACATCGAGAAACAAAATGAGTAGCAATACCAAGAATCCCAAATCTGGCCAACATGGAACAAACCAACTTAATTTGACTGAACCAACTAGACTTCTACAGTCTTGGTACTAATTAATGAACAATTGAACAAAAAAAACCACCAATTGTATACAAAGACACTTATCACAAATTGGATACTACTCTGATTCTCGAGTGAGGGTTAATCTACACAGATACCCTAGTTTCCGATGAGTTTTTGACCAAGAACAACCATAATAGACCGAGATAAAGACGAGCCCCAATCATATTGTGCAAACCACGAATCAGTCGTTACACTTTTATAACCCGTGGAACTATTGCAACTAGAAGAAATTGAAAGAATGCTTGAATCACCAAAATTTTGGCCCAATCATTGAGATTAGATCTTAACTATTGGAGCACTAAAAAATAACATCCCTGGTCAGATTGTCATACCACATAACCCTAGAATCGAAAAACAATGAAATCGGACACAAAACTAGTAATCAACGAATGATAATAGAGCTATGTACCATGTCTAGAAAACACAAATTGATACACAGAGAATAGTGATACCTAAACCACATGATTTTATTTACCCAATTTTATAAAACAGGAAGATTACAGATTGGCATAATATCAACAAGATGTAAAGAAAACTATACATGAAAACCCTAATTTCGGGTAGAAGACGAATAGAGCAAACTCTCTAATCAAACCTTAAATCGAATGGCTGTTATTTGGGAAGACCAATCTGTAGAAACCCTAATAACTAAGTTGACCTAGGATTCATGTGTTGCAACGAACCTATAAAACTGCAAAAAATAGACAACGCAAAAATGTTGAACCGCACACAAGTTTGCGCCTTGTTAACTCGCAGAAACGGAACGTAAAACGAAAAAATTGCGTAAGATGGAAAATATAAGAGATCAAAGTTGAAAATAAAAAAATTGTGAGGTTAAATTGCGAAAAACGAAAACTTTTGGGTTAAAAGTAAAAAAATTAAATAAGTTTGGGTTAAAAGTGAAAAATCAAGTTTTTTTCTTTTGAAAATCCCCGTAAGCATTGGGTATACCCACTCTATGCATACAATTTTTGAAAATTTATAGTATGGAAATAGTGTGTTTAATATTGAAAATCTATAGATGATTTTTGTTATTTTAGTCGAAAATCTTGTCTTATATTTCTAGATGCATCTGTTTGTTTATTTTGGTGCTAGACTTTGGTTGAGTTCAGGTTGTTGTTAAAAGTAAAAACCATTATATTTTCAAATTTCAAGAAAAGTGGTTGTATCTAATGCTTGGCTTGCAATTTTCATTTTATGCAGGTGAAAGATCTAAGTTGTTTCATACTTTCATTGATTGAAATTATTTACGAAAAAAGGTCGATTGTAATAGTATGTATAGTAACTAAAATCAATTGGTTATATTCCACATGAATGTACATAAAAATAATTATAACTGTGACCTTTTGACAAAAATGTTTACGGTTGGATGTGAATAAGTTGAACTCTTGTTGGTTGGTTTATTAGTTTTGATTCATGATGGAAGATGAAAATATAGTTTAAGAAGAGAAAATATGTAATTAGTGATTTAACAAGTTTGAAAAAGGTAAAATATTTATTTAATAAAAGTAGTTTTAATGAAATGGATAAATTTATCGTTACAAAAAGGCTAATTCTAAACACACTCCCCGCTCCTCCTGATTATACCCCCCCCCCCCCCCCCCCTTTGAGAGGAAAACTACCGGTCCCACGCAGGCCCCACCTGTAAGTATGTGAGAGGAGGGGGGTGTAAAAAGTAATCAGAGGGGGTGTAGAAAGTAGCAACTTACAAAAATTATACATCTTTGGTGGCCGTAATACCCAATCACCACGTACCACGTTGCACATTGTGACACGCCAATCTGACGTGTTGAGATATTATTCGTCCACCTCACTGAAATATTATCAGCTAGCTAGCTACTTTATAACCCTACGATCGATCTGCTTCTTTCTCTCTCTCTGACTGACAGGCAGACTTGTATAGTCATGGCGACGCAGAGATTAAACCCTAGTAGCGGCATCGCCTTCATAGCTCTACTGTTGCTTGTATCGCTTGCTTCTTCTGCTAAAGTCTTCTTCGAGGAACGTTTTGACGGTAATTTCAATTGAACTCTGCTATTATTCCGTTTTGAATTCAACTTGACTTTGCGTTTGCTCTTTATTTAGATATCTTTTCATATCTGATTAGTTAGGTTATTGATATGTCAATCGAGATTTTGGACATGATGATCAGTGATCATATCTATACATGATTTATGAGTGTGTGAAGCTTTCTGTTATGTACAAGTGTCAAATCTGTTGTTGTTATTATTAACAGTGTGTCACTATTAGGTGCGTTGGTATCAAATTGGTTTGTGGCTGGCTAGACATTAGGTGGTGTTTCCTGTAAGTAATGCTTTGACAAATTGTCAGGAGAAACCTATAGACTATGAATTAATCATATGCAAAACTTTGTGTCCAATGCCAATAGTGTTACATTTGTTTTGGTGGTTGCTTTAAATAAACTTATTTGTTCTGTTTCATCAGATGGGTGGGAAAGCCGGTGGGTTAAATCTGACTGGAAGAAAGAAGATAACATGGCTGGAGAATGGAACTACACTTCTGGTAAATGGAATGGAGATGCCAATGACAAAGGTAACCCATCTGTTTTGAAGAATGTTTGTGCAAATTTATAAGTTGCTCACACTTTTTTTTTATTTTCTTTTCCTTGAACAATAGGTATACAGACCAGTGAAGACTACAGGTTTTACGCTATATCTGCTGAGTATCCTGAATTCAGCAACAAGGACAAGACACTAGTCTTCCAGTTTTCTGTGAAGCATGAGCAGAAGCTTGATTGTGGTGGTGGCTATATGAAATTACTAAGTGGTGATGTGGATCAGAAGAAATTTGGCGGTGATACCCCATACAGGTTGGTTATCTACATATGTATACAACAACTCTTGCCTTAATTTTTATTTTTTTCATGTTACTATTTCTTATATTTTAATTGTTCATGTTGATTATAGTATCATGTTTGGACCTGATATTTGTGGTTATGCTACAAAGAAAGTTCATGCAATTCTCACATACAATGGGGAAAACAAATTGATCAAGAAAGATGTTCCTTGTGAGACTGACCAGCTTTCACATGTTTACACTTTCATTCTCCGCCCTGATGCTACCTACACCATCTTAATTGATAATGTAGAGAAGCAGACAGGAAGCTTGTACTCTGACTGGGACCTTCTCCCACCAAAGCAGATAAAGGACCCCGAGGCTAAAAAGGTAAATTTACACATGGGTAATGTGCTTTTTTTGTCAATGTTGACTCGTATTCGTATTACAAATGTAGCCTGAAGACTGGGACGATAAGGAGTTCATTCCCGATCCTGAAGATAAGAAACCCGAGGTAAGAAAACATTTGATTCTGATTCCCTCTTAAAGATTCAAGTGAAATCTAACTCTGAATTGTTATTCTTCTATTAATACTAGGGTTATGATGACATCCCAAAGGAAATTCCTGATCCAGATGCCAAAAAGGTATTCATTTTTCTTTCAAACGCTCTGGTTTGACGGATATAGCGTATCGCTACTGGTTAATTTCTGAGTAAAATTTCAGCCAGAAGATTGGGATGACGAGGAAGATGGTGAGTGGACAGTCCCAACTATTCCAAACCCCGAGTACAAGGGTCCATGGAAACCAAAGGTTTGTGGATTAAATAATTAATATTTAAATTCCATATTTATAAAAATTACATAAGCATGTTTTCCGCTTGACAGAAAATCAAGAACCCGAACCACCAAGGGAAATGGAAGGCACCCATGATCGACAACCCAGGTTTGTGTCCTGAAGTCTTTAGTCTTTACATTATATATAAGCATGTTTAATATCTGCTGGTAGTTTGAAGAATCTTTTCTAAATATAGACTTCAAGGATGACCCGAATCTGTATGTTTTCCCCAAGTTGAAGTATGTTGGCATCGAACTATGGCAGGTAATTATTTGTTGATTGCCATATGTGTTCATCTCTGAGAATGGCATGCTTACGGTTAATTTTCAGGTGAAATCTGGAACTCTGTTTGACAATGTGTTGATATGTGATGATCCGGAATACGCCAAACAAGTGGCAGAAGAAACATGGGGCAAACAAAAAGATGTATGTTTCTTTTCTATATCTATAAACTTACTAATTTATATTACCCTTGGTTTAAAAAAGCGAGAAGCGCTCCGAAGCGTTTTGGTTCCAAAAGCTTTAAGCGAAGCTTCAAGCGCGAAGCGAGAGCTTCATGTATACGAAGCGCTCAAAATTAAAAAAAAAAATAAAAAAAAAATATTGTACACATCAATATGACCTATTCTATTTGTTAATCAATAACAAACACAAAAACATGATTAAAAACACACTTAACACATAAAAAACATAGTTAAAACATAAATTAAAGTCGAAACACACTTAAAACATAAACATAAAACATAAATTAAAGTCGAAACACACTTGAAACATAAACATAAAAATAGTCTTTAATCAAGACAGCGCTGGAATGTTAAAAAGACAGCGGCTGGAATGTTAAAAAGACAGCGGCTGGAATGTTAAAAAGACAGCGCTGATATTAGGGTAAAGAAACAGGCCTCATTTAACCCTATTTAAAGACTGTTGGGCTTAAAAAATGGCCCAAATGTGACCTGATTGGGCTGAAGCGTCGCTTCAAACCATCATCGTTTCGCGCTTAAAGCTCGCTTCACAGCGCTTCACGTAATGTAACGCTTCAGACCAAAAAAAGCGATGTTTCCAGCGCTTCAGCGCTTCACGCTTAAAGCTCGCTTTAAGCGCGCTTTTTTAAACACAGATATTACCGTTGTCTCTTTCTTATTTTCATTTACCTTGTTTTAGGCTGAGAAGGCGGCATTTGAAGAGCTAGAAAAGAAACGAGAAGAAGAGGTACAATGATAATCCGTGTTATCAAGCATAGAAAGAAACTTTTGCGGATAGTGCTATATTTACCAACTAGAAAAGTTCCTCCTATATCAAACAAAACATGCGTTAATTTGAGTCCGGCAATTATTGATAACCAGTTAGGCATGTAAATCAGCTTGAATCTACAAGGGCTAGCCATTCTAGAAATGTAGGCATATCCAGCACACACCTTTCCAAACGTTAAAGTGCCCCCAAAAGATAGTAGGAACACATGTTTTTAAGCACATTGCTGCCCGTCCAGTTAGGTTGCCGTTGTAGGGTCGAAAGTGTGTATTATTCTTAATGGGATTGTTGTTTTTATGCTATAGTTTTTATTATCCTATTTAATACATTATTAATAATTATTATTGAAATGTAAAAACATAAATAACTGTTTGACCTGTTTCTCCTTTCAGGAATCAAAGGATGACCCAGCCGATTCTGACGTAAGTGTTGCATCTTTTTTTGGTTTATAATTATTGATGGAAGAATTAAATTTGATATAAATGTGGTGGTGTGGTTCAGGCTGATGAGGATGAGGGCAATGAGAGTGATGATGCCGGGGCTGAGGATGATGAGGAAGGAGCAGATGAAAGTGATATCAAGGTAGTAAGAGATTCAGACTTTTATTCTAATTTAAATTTTTAGTTCTTATTATAAATAAATAAATTTTGTTATATATACAGGATGAACTATAAGGTGGCTGGCAATGGCGATAATGTGAGCTTTTTTATATAGTTTTGTGTTGTTAGGGCTTGGCCTTGGGATAGATATCTTCTTCTTCTTCTTTATGTCTTTGTTTTCAATTGCCATGGGAAGAGTGTTGTTAGAAAGAAAAACGGGAGCATTTGTGTGTGTGTTTTTCAATTAAAGGCCCACTTGACATTCACATAATCATATTCAGTTCTAAGTTCCATCTACTCCAATCTGCTTTTTATGACCTTATTTTGAAAATCTGATTAGAATTATGTGTTTTTTTCTTCCAAAATTACCTTCTTTATTTCAAAAATCATAAATATTTAGAATTAACAGGCTAAAAACATCAACAACATGAGTAAATTACTCCCAAATGATGTTTGAATTCAAGACCAACATAGAAAAAGCAGCAACCAATTGGATTAAGTCTAACGTTAAATTTAATGTCCCCATCAAATATCTTTAAAAAGAGGTCAAATGCCATTGCTGCCTACTGACGTAAAAGACTAGCCACGTACAGAGTCGAAATTCAAATTACGGATGATAATGGGTCGGTATGGCTAATTTTCGTCCTATATTTGATTACAAATTCATGTCCCATACCTAGCTCATTAGGGTATATATCAGGTGTTTACCTGTTAGGTATCAGACATACCCACGAGTATCGAGCATACGCTCTCCTTAAGAAAAATCATTTTCCACATTCCATGTGATTAAAACATTCATTAAGCTACTAGTAGCTAGCCTAGTATAGTATTGTTCATTAGGCTTCGGTCTATGTAAACAAGCAAAATAACAAATACATGCATAAATGTTTATTGCATCTAAACAATTACAGTTTGGAAAAGGCAAAAATGGCAAGCGGCATATTTACATGTTACATCTAAATAATAAATCTAACTAATGATATTTGAATCCAACTCAAAATACTCAAAGTTATTGTAGGTATGAGCACAAATGGGGAAAACGAATAATAAAAAAACTATTCTTATACCCATTGGGCATATGGTTTCAGGTAATCAGGACGGATATATCACCTAATTCTATATCTGTAGATATTTTTACCACTAATCCCATACCCCGTCTGGCATCGGGTATAACTGTCCTGGATGTCTTGGGTTTCAGGTATACCCGTCAGGCATGAGTTTTTTTTTTGCCATCCCTAATTGAAAAAATTGAAGGCTGAGTACAAACTACAAAAACACGAAAATCAAAGTCTCACTGTTCAGTTCATTTTTTTTTGCTGATTTGCATGCTTTAAACCGTAAAACCAAATCGGTTTGAAGCTTTCTAAACTGACCAAAAAACCAAATTAATAACGTATTTTGATAGTTTTAAAACTTTAAATTGAAACATAAACGCATAAATAAAGATAGATAAGGAGGTGTATATTATAATGGGATAATACAAACCTAAACACGTTACTAGAATATATTAGATCACATTTGCAATTAGTCATTGTTAAAGGGTAGTTTGTGTAAACATGAGTATTATATATACTCCTAGTAGATCCCAATTACTACGGGTCAAAAGTGATAATGACAGATGTTAGAAATAATCAATTAATGTGTCCTAACAGATCATTTGAGTAACGTTACCAATATGACATAACTAGTCATTACATTATGAGAAGTTTTTGGGGTGCAGGGGAGATACGTCGATTAGTCCGGCTCCGGACTTATTCACGCAAGTTCTGGATCCTCAGATTGCTTCACATATGATCAGACAAGTGACTGAAGATGAAGTTAAGAAGGCTATGTTTTCCATTGGCATAGATAAAGCGCCAGGTCCGGATGGTTTTACGGCTGCGTTTTTCAAGAGTGCTTGGCCTATTATCGGGAATGATGTTTCAAAGGCTGTCATTGATTTTTTTGAAACAAGTCTTTTGCTTCGAGAGTTAAATCACACCCTTATTGTGCTTGTGCCTAAGGTTCCTTCTCCGTCAGTGGTTACGGATTACAGGCCGATAGCTTGTTGTAATGTTATATACAAGTGCATTAGCAAGATCATTGCGGAAAGACTTAAGGTGGTGTTAAATAATATTGTTAGTATAAACCAATCAGCTTTTGTCCCAGGCAGGAAGATTTCTGACAACATTTTGTTAACTCAAGAGTTGATGCACAATTACCATAGGAATGTTGGTCCCCCAAGATGTGCTTTTAAAGTTGATATCCAAAAGGCCTATGATACGGTTGATTGGATATTTCTGAAAAATATTCTGTTTGGATTCGGTTTCAATGCATCGATGGTGAACTGGATTATAGTGTGTGTTTCTACTACATCGTATTCTGTTTGTGTCAATGGAAATGTGCATGGGTATTTCAAAGGTAATCGTGGGCTTCATCAGGGAGATCCTCTGTCCCCGTATTTATTTACTCTTGTTATGGAAGTTCTAACGGCCATTCTGCATCATTCGTTAAGGATTGATTCATCCTTCAAGTTTCATAATAAATGTGAGAAGCAGCAAATTATCAACCTTTGTTTTGCAGACGATCTTTTTCTATTTGCTAGAGGGGAAATTGCTTCGGCTAGGTATATTATGAGCTCTCTTTCAAAATTTGCTTTGATGTCGGGTCTGGTGCCTAATAATCAGAAAAGCACAGTTTTCTTTTGCAATGTTCCAAGTTATATTAAAAGTGCTATTCTGAATATTATATCTTGGTGTCCCTTTAATATCGTCGGGTCTGTTATATAAAGATTGTAGTGTTCTGCTGGAAAAATTAGACAAACGAATCATGCATTGGAGGAATAAGTTACTCTCGTTTGCTGGTAGATTGCAACTTATTGTTTCTGTCCTATCTTCTATGCATATTTTCTGGTCCTCTGTGTTTATGCTTCCGACTAGAGTTGTTCATGAGTTGGAGGCTAAGATGAGAAATTTTTTGTGGTCTCAAGATACGGTTTTCCAGAAAGGCAAAGCTAAGGTTTCTTGGAAAGCAGTTTGTCTTCCTAAATATGAAGGAGGTTTGGGTATTCGGCGAATTGGTGATGTAAACAAAGCTCTTATGACTAATCACATTTGGAGTATTCTTATGAGGAGGAAGTCATTGTGGGTGGATTGGGTTCATGTTTACAGGTTAAAAGGTAAAAATTTCTGGATTGCTAAAATTCCCTCAACATCTAGTTATTCTTGGAGAAAGCTACTTCAGCTTCGTCCGCATTTGAGGGAGTTTTTTTGGTTTGACATTGGTAATGAGACTTCGGCTTCGGCTTGGTATGATATATGTATGGAGTGATATTGGACCGCTTGGGGAGTTTATTTCGCCTAGAGCTATTTCTAATGCAGACTTCCGTTTAGAGGCTTCGGTTTCTGACATCCAAGCCAATGGTGAGTGGAAGTGGCCGGTTGCTTGGAGAGATTTATTTCCAGTTCTGATTCAGCTAGATCAATTCCAAATTATACCCAATAAACCCGATAAAATTATGTGGCGTGATGGTCAAAATACGAGTGCTTTCTCGTCTTCAGGGGTATGGGATTCGGTTCGTTATAAAGAAACTGAAATAGAATGGAGCACTATTGTTTGGTTTACCCAATGCATTCCGAGGCATGCGTTTTTAATGTGGCTGATCATGAGAGGTAAGCTGCTCACGCAAGATAAAATTCTTAAGTGGGACTTTTCTCGAAGAAAGAATATGAATATGATGTGTTGTTTGTTATGCTATGCTAATCATGACTCTCATAGTCACTTGTTCTTTGAATGTGATTACTCTTCGAAAGTTTGGCATATTGTGAGACAGAAAGTGGGAATGAATACGGTTCAAGCTAAGTGGGAGGATATTGTTAATTGGCTTCTTGCTCGATCCAATTCTAAGTTAGCTACTGATTATGTTGCAAGACTATTGGTGGCGGCTAGTGCTTATGTTGTTTGGCAGGAGCGTAACATCAGGATTTTCAAGAATCGGATGAGACCTCCAGAGATTGTTAGTGAAAAAATCATTAGTTTGGTTCGGTACAAGCTGATGGGAGCGAAACTGAAGAATACTGAAAATGTTCGAAGACTTTGTAGGAAGTGGGAGATTCATGGAAATGACATTATTGATGATGGTGGCTGAGTAGTTTTCTGTTTTATTTTGTGTTTGTTGGTCTAGAGAGTAGTCTAGTGGGATTTTTGGTATTTTGGTTTTGTTTTTGGTTCTTTGGTTTACTTTCATGGGGCATGTCCCATGATTGAACTAGTGTAGATTCACTACACTACTTGTTTTTTATTGGTTGTGAATATATAGAATCACCGGGGTAACCCTTTACCAAAAAAAAAAAATTACTTTATCGTAGTAATTGTAAATATTGATTAGTTCAATGGGCAATTATGATTTCCCTTTAGATACCTTTAATAGAGAATGTAAAGAGTTTTCATAACCGATAAATATTCATGATCATCATTCATTTGATCTTAAATATATATTGTAATGACCATAAATTTAAAATCATTATTCTAGAAATAAAAATAATAATAATTTAGAATAAACTAAACATTTATCTTATGATCTATACTTATGTATATCAACCAAAACTATTATTTATAAATTATCCAATAGGAAACCCTAATTAAGACACCCAAGTAATTCCGTACAAACCCTAAGAATTTTCAGAATTTTCAGAATCAGGATTAGGACCCCTAAAACTCAGGGGGGGTATTCCCTACTTGATGATTATCCTAATAACTTGCTGTCGAAGTTGAAATTTTAAAATCTGTCGACTCAGCTAGGCTAGTTCCACACGTGGCAACCCTATGCATAAAATAAGTTGCTACGCGGGCCGCGTAAGGATAGGCTTAAGGTTACGCGGGCCGCGACAATGTCAAAATTTCAGTATAAATAGAGGATGTTGGGACTTGATTCTGGGCACAAAAACGACAAAGAAACTCAAAATACGCGCTGAGATATCGTCCAATTACTCTCAAAACACACACGAAACACTAATTAGTATAGCGGGGTGCTGTAGAACAGGGTATTAACTCAATCCCTGATACGATTCAATGTCCGATTGATTGAAATCAATCCAATGGATGTTTAAGTGCTGCTCAAATTTGGGTTATGCTTTGTCATTAGTCGTGATTCCGATGGATGTTTAAGTAATTTCACTTTGTCATTAGTTGTGATTCCGATGGATGTTTAAGTGTTCACACTTTGTCATTCGTTGTGAATCCGATGGATGTTTAAGTGATTTCACTTTGTCATTCGTTGTGAGGATTTTAATCTCGTGAGTTATCGTAAATGCTGTATTAAGTTACTAACCTAGTTTGTGTGCATATTATTTAAATTAGGTTAAAAGACTAATCTGTAGTCTAAACTCTGCCCGTATAAATCTGAAATATTATCACAAGGTAGCTTCACTTTGGAATTTTTAAGGTACGGATCCTTACCCCACTCCTTATTACTTTATATTCAAATTATTATAAAACCATTAAATTACTATATCTTTTAAAAACTCCTCACGTCTTTGATTATCGATTCATTTGACAGTCCGTTGAATTCCTATTCTAATCATAACTTTGGATTTAGCTTTCATGTCATGCGATAGTATTCTATTAGTTGTACTCATTATCGCATGTTCCAATATATGTTACGTCCTGTTATGAAAATATTTTGATAAGTTATGTGAATAAGACCATTTGTACTCTGTTACCCTGAGTATCGCTTCTCGTGGAGTGTCCCACGAGCATGTTGTTGCGGCATCGACATCATGTGCTCCACCCGTGACGGAGAGATCAGTTCACGGCGTCTCTTAAGTACAAGTGTGGTACATAAGGCTATTAGAAGGCGTATGGATCGATCCTAGGATTTAAGTTAAGGAGGTGGATAACGGGTATGCCAATTCGCCATCTCATGTGATAATTATGCAGGAGTAGCTACCTGTGTGTTGTCACGTTTTAAGTTTGCTCATGGGTACATCCGTAAGACATGATTATGAAATTATGTTCTTGCATCGTATCATTTTTGAAATAAGTTCCATTCGGATAATATTTCTATAAAGCGTTACTTGTTATTTGAGCCTATTATTCCGTACTGAGCATTCGGCTCATTCCGTAAAACTTTTTGTATATACAGGTCCGCAGGTTACTTTGAGCGGGGAAAAGAGAGAAGAATAAAGCCTAGGAATAAATCTGAAGATGTTAGTTAATGAAGTTGAATGTCTCCGCTTGTATAATTAACCTTAAGTTTAGTTGTTATGTGGTTGTATCCTTGTCAAATAAATAAATGGAATTATGACTTTTGTTTATGATACTACTGTTATTGTGACACGTCAGCCCTTCCGGGTTGGGGTGTTACAGCTATGGTATCAGAGCAAAGGTTCTTTCCTGTAGAAAACTTGAAGATAGTAATTAAAACCTGTGAGGAATGGGTAGATATCTATGATAGGATTCAACTTGGTCTCTTATTTGGTTTAATTCCTATGTCTATTCGTATAGATATGCCTCCTCGTCATCCGCTACATAGGAGTACTCGTACTAACCATGTGCGTAACAACACTTCTTCGAATGAGACTCCAGTTGATCCAAACGTAATTAATGCTATCAACCAGGCTGTTGCCAGGTTGCTTCCAAACCTGGTTGCTCAAACAGCTGAGGCCGTTATTCAACAAACTCGTCATCCAGAGCGTAATAACACGAATCCAATCTATGGTGAAGAAATTCGTGAGAATACCACGAACCATACTACCCATAGTATAGACATATGGATCGCTAAATTCCAAAAACAAAAGCCGAAATCCTTTAGTCACGCTACTAATCCAGTCGATGCAAGAAACTGGATATCTCATGTTGAAAAGATCTTCGGAGTTCTTGGAGTTCCGGAGCAATACAAAGTTAGATTGGCTACCTATAAACTTGAAGATGACGCACAAACTTGGTGGGAAGGATATAAGCAAGTCAAAGGAGGGGATGATTTCGACGCTAATCTTTCATGGGTCGACTTTCGTAACATCTTTTACGACAAGTATTTTTCTACCGCTGATAAAGAAGCTTATATCAGGGAGTATGCAGTGATTCGACAGGGGAGTGATGAACCAGCCTCTGAGTTCATTACTCGATTTGCAAGGTTAGCTAGTATTGTAGGAGACGTTGCAGGATCAGCAGAAGCCCAGGCAGAAAAATGCAAGTGGGCAGTCAATGATCGAATTCGGAAGTCGATCATGTACATGAAATTTAAGGATATCACCGAAGTTGCCGATGCAATCAAAATTTTTGAGTTCGAGAGGAAAGAATTTTTATCTCGAACTGAGGATAATAAGAAGAGAAACAGAGATGGACAATTTAAGCAGGCAATCGGCCAATCATCCACTACGCCACAGCATCAAGACCATAAAGTGCAAGGAAATCAAAACTCTGAAAAATCACTCTGAACACGAAGCAACATGGGAATCTGAAGAATCAATTCGCTCTCTATATCCTAATCTATTCTCGCAATAGAATTTTAGTCAAAATAACGGTGAACCTTGCTCTTTGATCTATGTTCAATTGTTTCTGCTTATGGTCATTCATGCTTTGCTTTATGTGAATATATCTTAGTTATGATTAAGCATGTTTATGTAGGAGATATCAGTATCAATAAGTCACTCTTGTTATCTGTAAGTCTATGTTGATTTTCTGCATGATTAAATATGTTATTAAGATACGTAGTGAAAGAACCATTAGGACATGGTAGTAAGGTAATTGACAATTATGGTCATGAACGTAATTATGAATTTCAGATACACATGTGTGTTTAGGAGATTCTTGTTATATAAGTTAGTAACTCTGCTATGAAAGTTCCGTTTCCGTTACTTATGCGATAGGTTATATTCTTATTTGAAAAATTTCGAGGACGAAATTTCTTTTAAGGGGGTAATAGTTGTAATGACCATAAATTTAAAATCATTATTCTAGAAATAAAAATAATAATAATTTAGAATAAACTAAACATTTATCTTATGATCTATACTTATGTATATCAACCAAAACTATTATTTATAAATTATCCAATAGGAAACCCTAATTAAGACACCCAAGTAATTCCGTACAAACCCTAAGAATTTTCAGAATCAGGATTAGGACCCCTAAAACTCAGGGGGGGGGGGGGTATTCCCTACTTGATGATTATCCTAATAACTTGCTGTCGAAGTTGAAATTTTAAAATCTGTCGACTCAGTTAGGCTAGTTCCACACGTGGCAACCCTATGCATAAAATAAGTTGCTACGCGGGCCGCGTAAGGATAGGCTTAAGGTTACGCGGGCCGCGACAATGTCAAAATTTCAGTATAAATAGAGGATGTTGGGACTTGATTCTGGGCACAAAAACGACGAAGAAACTCAAAATACGCGCTGAGATATCGTCCAATTACTCTCAAAACACACACGAAACACTAATTAGTATAGCGGGGTGCTGCAGAACAGGGTATTAACTCAATCGCTGATACGATTCAATGTCCGATTGATTGAAATCAATCCAATGGATGTTTAAGTGCTGCTCAAATTTGGGTTATGCTTTGTCATTAGTCGTGATTCCGATGGATGTTTAAGTAATTTCACTTTGTCATTAGTTGTGATTCCGATGGATGTTTAAGTGTTTACACTTTGTCATTCGTTGTGAATCCGATGGATGTTTAAGTGATTTCACTTTGTCATTAATTGTGAATCCGATGGATGTTTAAGTATCGCACTTTATCATTCGTTGTGAGGATTTTAATCTCGTGAGTTATCGTAAATGTTGTATTAAGTTACTAACCTAGTTTGTGTGCATATTATTTAAATTAGGTTAAAAGACTAATCTGTAGTCTAAACTCTGCCCGTATAAATCTGAAATATTATCACAAGGTTGCTTCACTTTGGAATTTTTAAGGTACGGATCCTTACCCCACTCCTTATTACTTTATATTCAAATTATTATAAAACCATTAAATTACTATATCTTTTAAAAACTCCTCACGTCTTTGATTATCGATTCATTTGACAGTCCGTTGAATTCCTATTCTAATCATAACTTTGGATTTAGCTTTCATGTCATGCGATAGTATTCTATTAGTTGTACTCATTATCGCATGTTCCAATATATGTTACGTCCTGTTATGAAAATATTTTGATAAGTTATGTGAATAAGACCATTTGTACTCTGTTACCCTGAGTATCGCTTCTCGTGGAGTGTCCCACGAGCATGTTGTTGCGGCATCGACATCATGTGCTCCACCCGTGACGGAGAGATCAGTTCACGGCGTCTCTTAAGTACAAGTGTGGTACATAAGGCTATTAGGAGGCGTATGGATCGATCCTAGGATTTAAGTTAAGGAGGTGGATAACGGGTATGCCAATTCGCCATCTCATGTGATAATTATGCAGGAGTAGCTACCTGTGTGTTGTCACGTTTTAAGTTTGCTCATGGGTACATCCGTAAGATATGATTATGAAATTATGTTCTTGCATCGTATCATTTTTGAAATAAGTTCCATTCGGATAACATTTCTATAAAGCGTTACTTGTTATTTGAGCCTATTATTCCGTACTGAGCATTCGGCTCATTCCGTAAAACTTTTTGTATATACAGGTCCGCAGGTTACTTTGAGCGGGGAAAAGAGAGAAGAATAAAGCCTAGGAATAAATCTGAAGATGTTAGTTAATGAAGTTGAATGTCTCCGCTTGTATAATTAACCTTAAGTTTAGTTGTTATGTGGTTGTATCCTTGTCAAATAAATAAATGGAATTATGACTTTTGTTTATGATACTACTGTTATTGTGACACGTCAGCCCTTCCGGGTTGGGGTGTTACATATATCGACCATAAGAGATGAACAACTCGTGAAATGAACACCAAACTAAAATTCTCTCTAATGTGATCCATCAACACAAGGTACTATAGTGAGAATCATAGCTTCATCTTTATCTTCAAAGATAACGATCCCCAACCCTACAAGTATGTATATCTAATTTGATTTTCATGTTTATGTCTTTGATTGATTATGTTTGAGGTTCTATAATTTTGACTCATGTTTAAGTTTAATGGTATAATCAACAATCGACTCACACACAAACACCTATGAATTACGTGTTTGAATTTGTATAAACAATGTAACTCGTAAGAAATTAGTAGAAATAGAAAACTGACACACAAACCATAACACAAGATGAATTCCCATTTGATAACACTGATTTAGCCCTTGGATTGCTAATATGATTACAAGGATGTCACATACTTTGATTACATGCACACTAAGACCCGTAAAAAACCTAATCATGCATAACATCCATATATACATACTAAATCATGCCCTGCGTACTTATAAGTATTTCAGATTCCCACTAAATATGCCTCCCTTTTGTTCTTTTCATTAATTACATTTAAGTCCCTTGACTTGTTGATTTCCCTATTGACATTTTAGACCCTTTAACTATGCAATTTGGTATCGACAGTCTCTACGAATTCCAACACTCGTCTCTTTTAACCATATTCTCACAACAATCAATAAAATACAAATCACATTACATACACACAAGATGTTTAATTTGGTTCAAGATCTTTCTTCCTGCCACCACCACACCAACGCCTTAGCATCACTACCTTCAACCGTCGGTGACACTCACATGAAGTTCTAGTCACTCTCTAGGTGACACTCTCTCTTGTGAACGCAAGTTCAACTAACAGTGACATTGCAAGCGACACTTCTTAGTGATACTCCCGAAGATACTTAAGTTAGATGACATTTCCTAGCAATACTTGCTGAACGCAAGTTTAGACTGAGCAACACAAGCTCAGTGAAGTCCGATGACACACCTGCGACATCAGGATACACTCTATCACAACATACATATAATAGCCACAATCACCCCATTTTCTTCATAAGAGAAAGCCTCACACAACTCTCATGAATTTGTGTTCACTTTGTCCTCAACCAACTATGGTTACTAGAAAACCATGATTGAGCCTTCCTTATTACAAATAATCTGACAGTTCGAACTCATGTAGCTAAAATTGTCACCCACAATCCCATCTATATAGCCTAGATTCATAATGATGCACAAGTTAGGATGATCATCATTTCCACAATCTCTGAAGCCTCATTTACTCATGTTTAGGTTACAACAACTCGTGACTTATGGCTTTCCCTTGAATGAGCTTATGCATTGCACACTTCATCTCAAAATTCATGCTTAAAATACAACTTCTAAAGCTAACAATGTAACCATGCTCAGGAAAATGCACTACACTGGCCAATATTGGTGAACATGTCAAAGATGAAGATCTAGTTCTCCATGTCATCAATGGTCTTCATGAGAAACAAAAAAAACCTTAAATCATTGTTCTAGCCCAATCCTTCTCACACCCTGAAAATCTCGCAGCGGAAATACAGACATGGCGGTGATGAAAGTTGGTCCCCATTGGTATTTAGTGAATGATACATTATTTATTTTTGGACGTTTTATCTTTGTGATCTCATTAGTCACCATGGTTTTTAGAAAAACATAAACGCAACATAGTTGTTTTGATCCATCAAAGATCTTAATACATAGGTCCCAAATCAAAACATTTCCAAAACGTAAGTTTATTAATAATGCCTTCACCAAACACATACTTTGCCAAAAATCCCGAAGCCAAATTTATGTAGCTGAACTAATTCAACGGTTTTTGGCATCAAGCGGTATAACTTTTAACGTTTACATAGTTTTTATTTTTTACCATAAAATATATTCTTATTTTTACATTAATATAATTTATATTTTTATTATAGGATCGTTTACGTCCTAGCGGGAGTGACGATGCTCATGTTATGAAACATGCGCTAAAAGATTACCAAAAATGACATTCGGGTGGCTTTCCTCATATTGAGGCGTGGGAGGTGGTTAGAAAGCATGAGAAATGGGCCCCGGTACCATTAGTGGGTAAGGATAGTGGTGGTTCTGGGCAAAAAAAGAAAGTCATCCGATTCGAGTAACTATCAAGCGGGTAGTGATATACCCAACATAAACGACGTAGACCCCTCTCCAACAAGGGGAAAAAAGAAAGAGAAAAAAGATAAAGGACCCGTAACGTTATGCAAAAAGTCAGTTGTTATGTCCGACAAGCTCCAAGAATAAAAAGAAACGAGAGGAAAAATATATCGAGTTAGCGGATGAACATCGAGAGACATTGAGATCGATTCGGCTTGATAAGGATCTGGAGACGTTTAACAGGTCACTCTGTCACACCCCGACCACGTAGAACATACAAAACGTGGCGGAAACGTCGGGGAGTGTTGTAACAGAATTAATGTTTCAAATCCATGGTAATTAAAGTTTCGTTTTATTAATCAAACATGAGAGTTTACATTGTTATAAACAAGAAACAAAGAATACATAACATATATTAACTAGTCTTGCATCTTTTATTGTCACTAAAGCCCAAGTCTGCCTATGTGTATCTTGATCATCTTATGCAACAGCTCCTGAAAAACACATGTGAAAATAGGTACGTCAGCATAAAAATGCCTGTGAGATACATAGGTTTTGTGAAAATGAGATTCATGACTTATGTTTGAGAAAATGTTTAGTCATGAACCTTGTAATTTGCTTTGTCTTGTAAATCATTTGAAAAACGATAAGATCAGATGATATGTATAAATAAATGTAAGGTTAAATGAATAACCATGTAAAATGAGTTTGTATAAGATAAGTTGTTTGTAAAACAATGTCTTGTGAAAAGTATGTTATTTGTATAAAATGTTATATGTCTCAAACTGAAATGATTCAAATAACGCTACGACATGTAATACCATACAAACACTTATATATAGGAAGTACCAGCGGCGTATCCACCATGCTTGTATCATATTACACACGCCTCGTTACTTAATCACTTACTCAAACCAAACTATCAAAGTAAAATGTTCATGTCTAATGTAAATCATGTAATATGTATCCAAAATGTAAGCATGTGATGAATAACAAATGTACTAAGCATGCGACAATAGACATACGTAGCATGTGACCTGTACTACGTATACAACAATAGACATACGTAGCATGTGACCTGTACTACGTATACAACAATAGACATACGTAGCATGTGACCTGTACTACGTATACAACAATAGACATACGTAGCATGTGACCTGTACTACGTATACAACAATAGACATACGTAGCATGCGACCTGTACTACGTATACAACAATAGACATACGTAGCATGTGACCTGTACTAAGTATGCAACAATAGACATACGTAGCATTAAATGTAATGTAAAACATGTACTATAATTGTACTAATGAACATAGCAAGTATATGATGTGAAAACAGGAAAGCTTGAAAGTAACAAGTAGGCACATGTGTTCCACCCCAAAACATTTGGAAAACTGTAAAAGAGGGGTCTATGTACTCACTTGAGATTGCTTAGTAGTCCTTGAGTAACAACCAAACAATGCTAGAGATCGCGGATATCAAACGGCACCTAATATAGGTAACTATGTTAATAAATCGGACCTAAATCGGAAGATCTGATAGAATGAGGGTTCGTAAACCAAACGAGTATAGAGACTCGTTTCATATGGTTTAACAAAGCCTACATACTAAATAAAACCTAACCTAAGTGTTTACGACCCATTACGACCCGTTTAGGTAGCTTATGCTACTTTAACGCGTCGTTCGCGTGAAACGCGTTCGGACCGCCTAACTAGCCCTATGACAAGTGTTATATGCCTAAACATGTTACATAATCAGTTATGTGACAAAAGTTTAGGTTACATATGCTTAATTACCAATTATACATGAAAAGGGTATTCTGGTAATTTACCTAAGGCATATAAACTACCTATCATACAACTACTCAAACGATGTGACCATAGGGTATAACCTCGGAAGGTTATTCCCTACCTACTATGGTCACCTAATGTGTTTGGTCGGATCCTAATGATCGACCAAATGGGTCGGGTTCGAAGGTATAAGCGATTTATTAGATCGCTTACCCTACGACCATAGACAACGTGGTAATCAGTAGGCATAGTCCCAAGGGACTATAACCAACGTGATTACACTCACGTTGCGAAGTTCAAACGAACTTCGCATTGACCATAAACTGGTCAACGCAGAAAGTCAAACAAAGTTTGACTTTCAGACTCGAAAGACTCAAAAAGCAATAAAAGAACGAAAGAATACTTACGAAGGGTCCCCGAATGCTAATTTCGATTCAAAAATCTCAGGTATGAAACAATAGTTTCAACTTAGAGTTTCTCAAATCAAAATTCTAGTGATTTGAGCAATGGGGGGCATGGGGTATATATAGTTTTCGGTCCACCGTTAAGATCGTTTCATGGAATCCGTGCTTTAATCCCATGCGTACAAGTGTTGGAACCTTATGGTGACTATAAGATGATCCTTATCAGCTGACTAGACAATTTAGAATGTGTGGGTGTGGTTAAAACAGCTGCAATCTGCTGTTAAATGCAGTTAACCTGGTCAGAAGGACTGACGCAGGCCGCGTGAGGATGTTAAGATCTTGAGGCGGGCCGCCTAGCAGTCACAGATCAGAACAAAGTTTCAGAAATGACAGTTTCAGTCCCTGCACGTGTTTAAGCCCATTTCCGGCACTTCTAAGGCCCGTAAAGCCAACTTTAAGGCCCTAAAATGATGCCTAAACATTGTGGACATGAAACATGCTCAAAAATATGTCGGATGTTGGTTCGTTTGGTCGTACGAACGCGATGTTCGCTTAATTACGACGGAATGCGCATAAGCACGAAAAACGATCCAAATGACGAAACGAATGGATTTTTGGCAAGCCAAACACTAAAGCATAATATAGTCATGCTTACATAAATTTTTGGATGTCCGGATGTATTCAGAACTTGAGTTATGCGCAAAAGTGCAAACTTGTGCACTTTTTGACACTTTTAGTCCCTGAATGACCCAAAAGTTTATTTTAGCATACCGAACCCTCAAAGCCTATTTCTAAGCTATGTAAAGGATATTTATGGTATGTTTAACTTATGGTCATGTTCCGGAATGTCTGTTACAGTTCAAATTGGCATACTTTCGCAGTTTGTCAAGTTTAGTCCCTGTAAGCGATTTAACTTGATTTCGGCATACCAAACCTTCCAAAACTTATTTCTAAGTTATGTAGAGGTTATTTAAGGTATGTTAAGTCTATGTCACTATTCTGGAGTGTTTGTTGCATTAAACTGGTTATATTTACGCATCAGTGCGCGTATAACCTTCCAGAAAGCGATTTAGAGCTTGAAATCGAACAAGAGTTGATATGTGCAAACGATACACATATTTTTACAAATCCCAAGTATGAAATACAATATTTCATTGGTTTGGCATTTGTTTGATGGTTGAAGTGACACAGGTGTCACACACACGACAATGTTCCACCGGAGATGTTGGAAATCACACTAGCCCGAAAACGCGTGATCGCAAAAAAATATGGATGACCATGTAATTTCTAAATTTTTTGTGGTTTTATTTTTTTAGTAAATTTAATTTTATGTAATGTTTTTTTAATTTAGTTAATGTTATTTTAGTTACTTTATTTTAATGTAATGTTTTTTTTTTTTTAATTTAATGTACTTTTACTTTGTTAACATTAAGTTTCATTTATTAATTAGGTAGTTTAAAAAAAAGAAAAAAAAATTAGGTTGCCTTATGGCATTAGGCAAACCACCCTTATGTTTTTTTGGAAAAAAGCGAAGAATGAGAGGGGAAATGAAATGACCACAATATGATTGGGTGGGTGGAAAGTTTACATTTCTAAAAAAAAAGTTTGCCTCATCTCATTAGGTATGCACTGTCACACCCCCAAAATATCACGTGCGGGAACCCCCGCGAGGCGTGTGACGTACCAGGATCTAGCCACCAATCACATTGAACTCATAACAAGATTTTAAATAAAAACTTTCATTCATTAACATAAAGTATTACAAAACGTTAAATGTATATCAACATATACAGCGGAAGCATAAATCATTTGTTAAGTGTTTCATAAACCATATGTACGAAAACCATTTGACTTGACTTGCAATTCCATGTATCTCGACCCATGACCACTCCAGCCTCCCAGCCAGCAAGTTCCAATGCTATAACCTTATAGATCTGCAAGCATGCAGACAAGTGTGTCAGACGACGCTGGTGAGTTCAAAGTTTGTAAACACGTTTAGTTACCATATATGTGTTTAAAACATTTCAAAGATTGATGTTATTAACTCAATTACCGCAGATGGCTCCAGATTAATTGTCCAAACCCCAATGCTCTATCACACATTGGTCAAGTGGTTAAGGTAATTAGTTCACGACTGTCCTCCCCGGTATGGTGTGAGGGTGCAAAACCTAATAGCGCTATCAACTAATAACCTCGTTGCCTCCCCGGCAACCAATCGGTATATGATGGGACTTAATGATAGAAATGAGTGTAATAACCAACATCTCAATAACCCGACGTTCCTCCCCGGAACGATTACCAGATGTCCCTCCCCGGGACGCATGCTTGGAAAAAAAGAGCAGTGAACTCATCTTTGATTGCTCGGTATGTTACGTTACATTACCCGTTCCAAATTGGTCAACCCAAACCCTACCGAGGTTACCAAATCAACATCAGTTACATCATCAAACAAATCACATATGGGTACACAGTAAGTCATGTATTTCACACAACTTGTATCTATCACAATATCACCGTATATTATATATAACAAACACCTGTTCTACACATGTTCACATCTCATGCGAATATCACATAACAACTTACAACAGATGGGTGTTTTAATCACACAGGTTAAATCCGGATTCTCATTGTTAGTTATTATTATTATGCAATCCATACTATCTTGTAACACCAATATTCATCATCCAATGTATCATATCAACCTCCTGTTCCTCCTAGTTATTTTCACGGCGAAATATCATAGTCGACGAAGAACATATTCATCGAAGCCATGCATGACGAAATATCACTAAGATTCGTCGGGTTCACGTATAACGAAACACCACCATGTTTCGTCGAGGTTACTTATGACGAAACACCATTGTTTTTCGTCGAGATACAGGTGACGAAACATCATATAACAATAGTTACACAATTTCTGAAATATCACAAGATCAAACGACGGTTATCGCATACATTCATTTAAAACCCTAATCATCGTTCTAATCATTAACCACAACTATCACATAATCATCATTCTGATCGGATCAAGGAACATAATCATATTGGCAAACCTTTGTCATCAACGATCCTAATCATAAGCTAATTCTTGGTATCGTTCAACATTAACAAGGATCAATATCACCACCCAAGTTCATACACATCATCACATCAGTTCATCGAACCCTATTTCATCAACATCATCCAATAACGCCAATCATCAACATAATACAATCGGTTTCATATCAAACGCACATAGATACCCATGGTCGATAACAACATGTTAATGAATCAATCATGCTCAATTAGTTTGCAAACAATACTCTAACTCATGCTTTATTCTTACGCGTGCCATACACTCAACACATCACATATAACTAGAACAAACAAAAATAATAATAACACACTAACCGATTACTAGGCTGAGGAAAAGCTGATTACTTCAAAAGAGAGGACTTCGAGTGATCAAGGGATGGCCTACCGTCGTTCATGGGTGGAGGAAAGGAGACTTTAGGGTTTGTGTTTGCGTTCTGTGATTACAAGGGTTATGTAAACACATAACAATAATGTTTGGGCCATAAACCTCCCTGGGCCGAGATCCTTATTGACGAAAGACTACCTCCCTGGGCCGAGGTCCTTGTTGACGAAAGACCTCTTTCGTCGTGTAAGGTGATGTTGAAAGATCTATGTTTCGTCGAGGAGAGTTTATGACGGAGAATCTTAGTTATGAAACATGCACCAAAACAACCACACAAACAATGCAATAAACATTTAACATTAATTAGTTTATCAAGGTAGAGGAGTTGTGAAACAGATAATTGCGTAGAGGCAAGACCTTGAAAGCTCGTGTTGTCACATCATCCCCAACTTGAAAGAAATTTCGTCCCGAAATTCACGAATGATATCAGAAGTCGATACAACCATTTGAACAACTGAGGACACTAGAGCTTACCCTGATCATTGCGTTCCCCCGTGAACTCCGGTCCACGTCTTGAGTTCCAACGAATTCTCACGATTGGAATTCGACTATGCCAACGAATCTTGACGTCATGGTCCATGATTTCAGTAGATTTCTCAACAACTGCAACTTGTCATTAACCTCAGACTCTAATAAGGGTATCACAAGCGTTCCATCGGACAAACGCTACCTTAAATTCGGGTCATAAATGGCATTGTGTACGTTACCCAATTCGTCGGGTAACTCGAGTGTGTAGGCCACATGACCGATTCTTTCCAGAACTCTGAATAACTCATCATAACGTAAATTAAGCTTGCCATGCTTCCCAAGCATACCACACCCTCCCAGGGTGAGATTCTCAACATGATACGATCGCCTACCACGAACTCCCAGTGTTTCCTAAGCTTATCAACTTTCCTGACGGTCACTCGTTGCCGCCAAACAATTCCCGATCCAAGCAATCTTTCCAAGAGTTTCGAGTACAAGTCCTGGACCTGTTATTGGGTTGTCACCCACCTTAATCCAACAAGGAGATTAGCGTTACTGTCCATGCAATGCCTCAAACAAAGCTGCCTGAATACTAGAATGGTAACTGCTATGGTAGAACTCAACCAAAGGTAAGTGTTCCTCCAATATTTACTAAAGTCACTCGCACATACTCGCAGCATGTCTTCGAGTGTCAGGATGGTTCGTTTACTCTGACCGTTTGTCCAACGGTGATAAGCAATGCTCATGTCTAAACATGAGCTAAGGGTGTTGTGTATTGCCTGCCATAAATCAGGTATAGATCAAAACCATAGGTAACAGGAGTTGACACCTTGTGCCTAAAAACCACCTCTCTTAGAGGAACATTCACATCTTGTGAAGACTCGTCAGTTTCCCTGATTGCAAGAAAGTGTGTTGGTTACGTGAGACATTCAACGATCACCCAGGTGATATTGTTTGCGTTTCGAGTTGTAAGTAGGCTAGCGACAAAATCCATGGCAGCCTGTTCTCATTTCCATATGGGTGTTGCTGGTTGCTGATACTCCACCTTAACGTTCCCACAAGTCAAACATCATCCACATACATTGCTGGGTGGGCCTTCATGCCCGATCACCAGTACAAAATTTATAGATTCTAATATTTCTCATCAGAACCCAGACGACTAGAATTTCGAGGCCGGTGTGCTTTGCTCAACACAAGTTCCCTACAGTTGCCGTATAGTGAGGCCCATATTCAATCCATGAAGTAGCGGATATCGTCCGACTTGCCAAAAGTTGTTCCTCCATGCCCCGCATGGACCCAACTTGAAAATTTTCTTCCTTCAATGCTCTGGTTTGGAACAGGGCGAATCTGATCAGATAGGTTAGAGTCGCTGGTGTGCTGCGAGTTTTATACGCGTCTAGGTCCCACCGTTGAGATCATTCAGAAGTTCCATCTAGCGATGCCATCACATGTTTAGCTCTTTCGAAACTAGGGCACACGGGAGGCCCTTGTGATCGGTCTAAGTAATGCATTTGGTACCGTCCAAGTAATGGCTCCAATTTACATCCAAAGACCACGGTTTTCACCGTAGGTTGTGTGTCGTGCAACTCCTCTTGTAAATCCACTACATAAGCCATCACGTTCTCGTGTTGCATTGGTGTGTAACTGGAACTCTGATTCAAACCATCATGGTATACCACTAGATCACCCGTACCCTCGGGTATAGACGATGCTCAGTGCATAGCAGTGTTGGGTTTCAAAAGCTGAAAAGACGTTCTCCTGTTTGTCTCCCATGAATACACAGCACCATGCTGTGCTAGAGATTAAAGCTGCAAAATCCTCGAAAACCCTGTGATGACTCTACGATAGTTGATGCGTGTGAAGTGTTATATATATTAGGTGTATATTTTAAGCCCTTTAACACTTTTGTTAGCCAAGTTTTAAATTTATAAAACACGATATTTACTAACACTAAACACACATATGGGCAAGTGCACCCATCGTGAGCGTAGTATAGTGTTGGTAAGATACCGAGGTCGTCCAAGGACACAAGAGCTTTTAGTACCGGTTTATCCTCAACGTCTAATCAAATCAAAAAGTTTAGAAAAATGTTTTAAGCTAAGAAAAATAAAAACTAAAAAAAAATGCTGAAAATAAAAATAAAAAGAAAAACAGAAAGACAAGATGAAACACTTGGTTCCGACTCGTGTATAGTGCAACCTTTGATTATTTCCGCACTTTTGCACTTATTTAAGAGATTATCTTAGTTATTGTAGTAGGCCCCTCTTTTGAAGGTGACGTTACCCTCAACCCAGTAGTTTGAGTCAGCAAGGATACAATCCTAAAGGGTCGGATTGTTGAAAGATAATTAATTAAGTTATTAATGCAAATTATGGTAGGCCCCTCTTTTGGAGGTGACGTTACCCTCGACTAAGTAGTCTGAGTCAGCAGGGACACAGTCCTAAATAGCCGGGTTATAGTATTAATAGTAGTTAACTTATGAGGGGATCAAAGAGTTTGGACCCCCGCCATCCAATACCGTTAAGTATTGAAGGAGGTCCTACTAAATTTGACCCAGGTCCATTGCAGGACCTCTAAACGCTGAACAATGGCAAGACTCTTAACAAACCGTTCCCTTAACCCCCGACCAGGTAGCCAACATACCTCCATATAGACCGTGGAGATATGAATGGTGAAAATCTTTTATTTTATATAGACAGTAAAATAATGCCAAGACACCACGGACAAACGATAAGGAAGAATCACCTTCAACATAAGAAACTAGTTATTAAAGTCATTAATACACAACCAAGTAAAAAGTGCGAAAAGATTAGAAATAAAAAGTATTACACTAGACACTTGTCTTCACCAAGTGATCTAAGAGACTTAGGCAAACATGGCCTTGATTGTCAAGAACTCTTATGATCAATCTTGGATCCCGAGACGACTCACACACTCTATGATGGACAATGGATGATGGTGGTGGATGATGGTGTTATGGTGGTGGTGGGTGGTGGGTGATGTAACACCCCGAAAACGGGTTTGGTAATCAAACCACGTTTATATTAAAAGACGGGTAATTTACCTTTAGTGGTAAAAGTAACCCGGTGAATATTTGGAGTATTAAATAAACAAGAATTTACTAACTAGGAATTTTAACCTAGTTAGCTAATAGTCTAGAGATAACTTATAATAGGGTTAAAATTAGCCAAACTATAAGTTATACAAAAGTGGAGGGACCTAAGTTGTAGAACTAGAAACTAGAATTTAATAAAACAAATAAAAATAAACCAAACACCCCAATTAGAGGTGTCTGGTCGATCAAAGAAGAGAGCAGGTCGATCCCCACTCTTCAAAACCCTAGAACTTCACTAAACTTGCAAATTGAAGGTCCAATTCAGTCCAAAATCAAAATTTAAAGCATGGATTATTGATCCTCATCACAAGAGGATTAAAAGGTATGTAAAATTTAATGAAAACTCTTAGCTTGAAATTCTCATGAAATTGGGAATTTCTGAATTTATGGTTGCATGTGTATGTTATGATGATTTAGGAACAACTATAGTGTCTAGGGACAAACCCTAGACAAACACAAGCTGAAATCATGTGAAATTTTAGTGAAAACTATAATCACCATTGTAGGTGAATTAGTGAGTTATGTGAAATTTGATGAACACTAGGAAATAGATTGTTGATCTAGTGTAAATTGACAATTTTGAAGTGATTTCAGAAATTATAGAAGTTAACCACTTTGTAAGATGGTTGATTTATGTGAAATTAGGGCTAAGAGATAAGCTAGAGACTTGATAAATAAACATGCCAAATTCTGCCCTTAAAGTGTTTGTTGAAATGCCTCAAAGAAGGCTCGAAACTAGAATTTTTGTAGTTAAAACACCTAGTTGTGATGTTTTGGCTATTATGCAAAATGTGATTAAAAAGAGTTCCAAATGTGATGAACGTGGTTAGAACTTTGGTTAAAACGGTGGTCTAAAGATAACGCCTACCGGGTAATTAAAGAATGCTAGAACTAGTTGATGAACTCGAATATGCAATTAGTATACTAATGGGCATTTGACTTTTAAAAAGTCAAACTGACCTATAATTCGATAAATGGTAAATTTTGATATGAAATGTGTAAGGTGGAATAATCGTATTAAATTATGATTAAACTAACCACCTTGAAAACGATGATGATAGTTTGACGCGTAACAAGCTAGGTGGAAGCTTGATGAGGGAGCGGGTCAAACGAATCAAGAAGGAAAGGAAAAGCGTAGTTCGGATGCGAGGTAAGTAGAACTTACGCCCCTTTTACATTATTTGCGAAGTTACTAAATTTCAAGTATTGATATAAATGCTACTAAATGGTTGGTGCATGATATTCCGACATGATTCAATGAGAGTCGGAATGATGGAAAATGGTAAGAAATCATGAACTATAGTAAAAGGGGTAAATTGGTAAATTAGTCATGTAATGACGAATAAATAAAAACGGTTTAAGTGAAACAAGTTCAAAGGAAAACCGGAAAAGGTTTAAGGGGATGAAATGGTAATTAAATATCATCTCATACGGACAAATAGTCAATTAGACTAAATGGGTCAAATGGTGTTGTTAACACCATTTGACAATAACATTTAACAATCGCTTGTTGAGTGTTGTAATCACAGGAAATAACATAAGCTTGCATTGCTTTAACTAGAAAGATTTAAAGCAAAAGTTATGTAGACGGGTCAATACCTTGACCCGAGCCAGGTATGTATAATTAAGCTTTTCAGTTAAACATACAATTTTGGTCAAAATATTTAGTGAAAGTCCTTCGCCGTGAAGTAAGGGACTAAAGTTGACCAAAACACCCTTGAAGGGTATATTGGGCAAACGACTCATAGAGGTCGTTTAGGAACTTGCATATAGATTATGGAATCATTAGACATGAATAAAGGTCATAGGAACGCACATTCGTGGGTCGAATGCTCAAAAGTGGTTATTTGTGTAAAATGATCAACCGATGGGTAAAAACTGGAAAAAAGGGTCCTTTATGATAAAATCCACCACAAAATAGTTATGGTGGAATATTTGTAGTTATTTAGATATGGAACTTTTGTAGCGACACAAGAAAGGCACAAGTTCTAGGCTAAAACGCATAACTACCCTTAACGGGTCAAAATAAGCATACGAGCGAAAACGGGTTTAAATTGTGAAATAAACTTGTGATTAGAACCTAAAATGGTAGTTAATATCAATTTGAAGAAGTGTAGGTGATGTAGGAATCAAACAAATATGTTCGTTTGATAAAATGCATAAACGGGTCAAAATTGGGAAAAAGGGCGATAAGCCGAAGACTTAAAAGTCTGAAATTTTATTATGAAGGTTGTTGGATTTTAATTCCATAAGATGGAAAATTAAATTACGGACGCGTAGGAAAAAGAATCGGGTAAAACGGATCAATAACGAAGAAGTTATGGCCGTTTCCGTGAAATCAGATCATGCAGGGAATATGCAGCAACTGATAAGCAACATTCTGCTGAAAAGGGGGCCTAGCGTCACGCGACGCCCCCAAACTCGGAAAAATGTTATTTTTGTCATATTTAACCCCTGTACTTGTTTGAACTTCATATTTGACTATCAAAACTAACCTTTAAGTTGGTTTTGATCATAGGTGATTGCCATGAGTGCCCGGATGAAGATCAAGCGACGAGCAAGAACCGAACACGATCACGAAATAAGCTTCCGCATGTCGTTTCGTTGTTTCTTTTAAATGACGAACTTAATTACATTATGTTCTAAACTTTTAAATTGAAAAAGGTTTTAGTAAACCCGTTTTTCCGATGTATATGTAATCTTAATTACATGATTGTTTTCGTAAATTATACGCTAAACCCTGATTTAGATAAACGGGTGTTACAAGTTGGTAATCAGAGCCCAAGGTTAAAGGGTAAAGTGTTCGGTTCGAGGCTTGATCGCAAATCCGGTAAGTACAAGTATGTTAATAGCTTAGCATGCTAAAGTGTTGTAAACAACACATAGGGCTATCGTGTGATACACGTTACCCCAATTAAAACGATTGATATAGTTGGCAAAAATACGCGCGTTGACGCGTATAGTAGAAAAATCCTTGTATTATAATACGGGCGATTATTGAAGTTGACGTTACTAACTTTTGTGAATGTTTTAATTGAAGGACACTCGCGTTTGAAGACGACGAGAGTCAAACGAATTATGGATATGATGATGGAACGGTCCGAAGTATGACAAGAGGAGCATGCTCACCGAGGACTAAATCGCGTAACGACCGCGAACAAGGTTAATGGCAAGGAACGCCCGTCGGGGCAAACATTACCAGGTGCACATTTTAAATAATCGCACAAATAGTAATATGCAACAAATACGTAGAAATTGAAAGTTGCATATGTAGATGAAAAACTTGGAAAAACCCGAATAGAAAATGTATTCGGGATATTGTTTTCAAGAGAAACAAATAGAGGCGTTACTTACATAGGGCGTGATGTGAAAACTATAAAAGGTCATGTATGTCATGTGTTAATCGCTTACTCTGGCCAAGTAAGTAGTGGCATATGGTACCATGAACTTCTTATGGCGGACACGTTTACATCCGATGTAGTAAGGGCGAGGTGAATGGGACTAATTAAAAAGTACCCAAATGAATCAGATAAGCAAAATATTTGATAATAATGTAAACGCACAACCGAGTGACGGAAGCGTATTACATTAGGATAATGAGCCCGAGTGAAGGGACAAAGAAGCATGTAAAATGATTTAGACAAGTATTGGGAGGGAGTGTACTTACACTCGAACCCAGAAAACGCAAGCATGTAAAATGATTTAGACATGTATTGGGAGGGAGTGTACTTACACTCGAACCCAGAAAACGCAAGCATGTAAAATGATTTAGACAAGTATTGGGAGGGAGTGTACTTACACTCGAACCCAGAAAACGCAAGCATGTAAAATGATTTAGACAAGTATTGGGAGGGAGTGTACTTACACTCGAACCCAGAAAACGCAAGCATGTAAAATGATTTAGACAAGTATTGGGAGGGAGTGTACTTACACTCGAACCCGGAAAATGCAAATATGTCCCTTAACGGGTCGTTTTTGGTAAAACGTCAAACTTAAGGGCAAAGTCGGATTATAAAAATGAAGCGAGGTCTTAATGCATACCAGGAGGGTTGCAATGACAACGACTTCGGTAAAACACCCGGTTGATGGGTAAGAATTAAACACATGCGTAAACCAAGAGACGTGAACGCGGGTTGAAAAATCAAAGGGACTTGGGTTACGAGTTATGACTATAAAACCTCGTATATAGAAATTGTGAGTAAATATGTTCAACTATTCGAAGTCGAATGGGTTGAATAAAGAATAAAGTTGATTGTTTATAAGTAATGGATTTCACATTAATAGGTCAAACAGGTTGAATACAATATAACGCCGAATGGCACAAACGAGCGCTAGCCAGATAAGGGTAGCGTTAAATGCAAGAGAATAATGAGCCCGGTAATGGGATATAACCAAATAAGAATATATGCAAATCAAATAACAGTAAGCATAAGAAGAACTGACGCATAAATGACGTGAGAAGTCGTAAAATCGGAAAATTGTCCGAAAGAAAACAATTATAGCCATGAAACTACAATTAAGGTTAACGGGACCTAAGCTTGAAACCGAACGATTCTTCGAACAAAACAGGGTGCCTTGACACCAAACATGTATTTTAAGAATGACATGAGTAAAGAGTGATCTACGGGATCAACAAAACCTTTAGGGTTATAAACAAATGAAAGATCTACGGGACTAAAACGACCCACGGGTCATGATTAGAAAGAAGTTATAAGGACTTCGCCTTAAAGATATGAAAGTCTAATGAAATAGCCTATAAGGCAAAGTGATAAAACCTACGGGTTAATTAGATAAAGCGAGGGAATCGGTTGAGAATCCCTGCATAAAACTAAGACTGTAAAAGAATAAATGATGGACTGTCAATATCCTGGTATGGATAATTGACAAAAGTTAAAGAGAAGATCCTAAAACTAAAACTTCGGTTTTAGTAAGAAATAACGTTTTTACAAACATAAATTCTGATAGGAATTTAAATAGTAAGCATGAAAGATACAAGTCTTGATACTGATAGGCGCAAGACAATATATTCGAAAAGTGATATTTTCGAAAATGAAAGGTAGATACAAACTAAACACGGTGTGACACGATCACGGTTAGGAAAGGTAATGTGAAGTAAAATCACGTTATAACCAAGCGAGCGGTGAAAAGTAACGGGACTAATAAGTCTAGTTAGTAAGACCGGTTAAGGCCAGTAATTCAAATCAATAAAAATTGGTTTGCTTGTAAGCGGTGGATTCGGTATAACTGAACCGAATAAATAAATCTGAAAAACAAAAGAAATTATTGCTAAAAGTGAAATATTTCACTAAAGACCTTTAAACGGGTTAAAGTAACGGATTCATAAAGAATTCGATATTATATGAAAGCAATGGATATCGCTAAGTTAACTAAACTAGTGGAAATAACGAGATTACGTTATTTCAAGTTGCACTATGTCGTATGAGTTAAGTAGACAATTAGTAACCAAAAAGATGTTATCATACTTTTCTGGTAATACTAACTATTGGATAAAAGTATAAGTAATGTGTAAAAGATTTCGCGGATCGAATACATTGAGTTAAACTCAATAAATTATGTAAGAAAAGGTTTCGAGGACGAAACCTCTTTAAGGGGGGTAGACTTGTAACACCCCGAAAACGGGTTTGGTAATCAAACCACGTTTATATTAAAAGACGGGTAATTTACCTTTAGTGGTAAAAGTAACCCGGTGAATATTTGGATTATTAAATAAACAAGAATTTACTAACTAGGAATTTTAACCTAGTTAGCTAATAGTCCAGAGATAACTTATAATAGGGTTAAAATTAGCCAAACTATAAGTTATACAAAAGTGGAGGGACCTAAGTTGTAGAACTAGAAACTAGAATTTAATAAAACAAATAAAAATAAACCAAACACCCCAATTAGAGGTGTCTGGTCGATCAAAGAAGAGAGCAGGTCGATCCCCACTCTTCAAAACCCTAGAACTTCATTAAACTTGCAAATTGAAGGTCCAATTCAGTCCAAAATCAAAATTTAAAGCATGGATTATTGATCCTCATCACAAGAGGATTAAAAGGTATGTAAAATTTAATGAAAACTCTTAGCTTGAAATTCTCATGAAATTGGGAATTTCTGAATTTATGGTTGCATGTGTATGTTATGATGATTTAGGAACAACTATAGTGTCTAGGGACAAACCCTAGACAAACACAAGCTGAAATCATGTGAAATTTTAGTGAAAACTATAATCACCATTGTAGGTGAATTAGTGAGTTATGTGAAATTTGATGAACACTAGGAAATAGATTGTTGATCTAGTGTAAATTGACAATTTTGAAGTGATTTCAGAAATTATAGAAGTTAACCACTTTGTAAGATGGTTGATTTATGTGAAATTAGGGCTAAGAGATAAGCTAGAGACTTGATAAATAAACATGCAAAATTCTGCCCTTAAAGTGTTTGTTGAAATGCCTCAAAGAAGGCTCGAAACTAGAATTTTTGTAGTTAAAACACCTAGTTGTGATGTTTTGGCTATTATGCAAAATGTGATTAAAAAGAGTTCCAAATGTGATGAACGTGGTTAGAACTTTGGTTAAAACGGTGGTCTAAAGATAACGCCTACCGGGTAATTAAAGAATGCTAGAACTAGTTGATGAACTCGAATATGCAATTAGTATACTAATGGGCATTTGACTTTTAAAAAGTCAAACTGACCTATAATTCGATAAATGGTAAATTTTGATATGAAATGTGTAAGGTGGAATAATCGTATTAAATTATGATTAAACTAACCACCTTGAAAACGATGATGATAGTTTGACGCGTAACAAGCTAGGTGGAAGCTTGATGAGGGAGCGGGTCAAACGAATCAAGAAGGAAAGGAAAAGCGTAGTTCGGATGCGAGGTAAGTAGAACTTACGCCCCTTTTACATTATTTGCGAAGTTACTAAATTTCAAGTATTGATATAAATGCTACTAAATGGTTGGTGCATGATATTCCGACATGATTCAATGAGAGTCGGAATGATGGAAAATGGTAAGAAATCATGAACTATAGTAAAAGGGGTAAATTGGTAAATTAGTCATGTAATGACGAATAAATAAAAACGGTTTAAGTGAAACAAGTTCAAAGGAAAACCGGAAAAGGTTTAAGGGGATGAAATGGTAATTAAATATCATCTCATACGGACAAATAGTCAATTAGACTAAATGGGTCAAATGGTGTTGTTAACACCATTTGACAATAACATTTAACAACCGCTTGTTGAGTGTTGTAATCACAGGAAATAACTTAAGCTTGCATTACTTTAACTAGAAAGATTTAAAGCAAAAGTTATGTAGACGGGTCAATACCTTGACCCGAGCCAGGTATGTATAATTAAGCTTTTCGGTTAAACATACAATTTTGGTCAAAATATTTAGTGAAAGTCCTTCGCCGTGAAGTAAGGGACTAAAGTTGACCAAAACACCCTTGAAGGGTATATTGGGCAAACGACTCATAGAGGTCGTTTAGGAACTTGCATATAGATTATGGAATCATTAGACATGAATAAAGGTCATAGGAACGCACATTCGCGGGTCGAATGCTCAAAAGTGGTTATTTGTGTAAAATGATCAACCGATGGGTAAAAACTGGAAAAAGGGGTCCTTTATGATAAAATCCACCACAAAATAGTTATGGTGGAATATTTGTAGTTATTTAGATATGGAACTTTTGTAGCGACACAAGAAAGGCACAAGTTCTAGGCTAAAACGCATAACTACCCTTAACGGGTCAAAATAAGCATAGGAGCGAAAACGGGTTTAAATTGTGAAATAAACTTGTGATTAGAACCTAAAATGGTAGTTAATATCAATTTGAAGAAGTGTAGGTGATGTAGGAATCAAACAAATATGTTCGTTTGATAAAATGCATAAACGGGTCAAAATTGGGAAAAAGGGCGATAAGCCGAAGACTTAAAAGTCTGAAATTTTATTATGAAGGTTGTTGGATTTTAACTCCATAAGATGGAAAATTAAATTACGGACGCGTAGGAAAAAGAATCGGGTAAAACGGATCAATAACGAAGAAGTTATGGCCGTTTCCGTGAAATCAGATCGTGCAGGGAATATGCAGCAACTGATAAGCAACATTCTGCTGAAAAGGGGCCCTAGCGTCACGCGACGCCCCTAAACTCGGAAAAATGTTATTTTTGTCATATTTAACCCCTGTACTTGTTTGAACTTCATATTTGACTATCAAAACTAACCTTTAAGTTGGTTTTGATCATAGGTGATTGCCATGAGTGCCCGGATGAAGATCAAGCGACGAGCAAGAACCGAACACGATCACGAAATAAGCTTCCGCATGTCGTTTCGTTGTTTCTTTTAAATGACGAACTTAATTACATTATGTTCTAAACTTTTAAATTGAAAAAGGTTTTAGTAAACCCGTTTTTCCGATGTATATGTAATCTTAATTACATGATTGTTTTCGTAAATTATACGCTAAACCCTGATTTAGAAAAACGGGTGTCCGCTGAGCACAGCCCCGTGGTGGGCAATAGAAGCTTCTACCACTTTTTCTTTTCTGCTGACACTTGGGCACGCCCCCGTGCTGGCTGAGCACGGGGCGTGTTCAGTCTTCTGTCCTCTTGTTTTGCTTGGGAAGATGCTGTCGTGGGGTCGGGCATGTCACGTCTTGTTCCTTTTCTTGTATTTATGTTAGATTTTGATGTCTTTTTGCTTCTTTTGTTAATTTGAGCTCATTTAATCCTGAAAATACAAAAGGAAGACAAAAGCACACTTTTTCCAACATTAGTACTAAAAAAATGTTAGTTTTATGCCACAATTGATGTAATTTATATGTTGCATTTTGCACACATCAAATACCCCCACACTTTAATCTTTGCTTGTCCTCAAGCAAAACTCTTTAATTTGTGGCTATTACACTCCCAAATGGAATGGGTAGAAAAGAAGGTTTCGGGCTTGTCATAGAGTGTCGGGATTTCCAAGATTCTTTATTTAGTTTTTTTTTATTTATTTACAATCATGTTCGTCATGATTTATTTAAAACTTTTCATAAGATAAATTACTTATTAGGGCATAACATGCCTTTGTAAAATTTTATTTATATACAAGTTCACATACCTCACAGGGATCACTCAACACTCGGCCGAAAATGTATTTTTGTGGATCACTCGAGAGCGGCATGGAACTTACTCCTACCATAGGCTTGCCAAGCAATCAATCCTCCTCCTTTTTAACTTATATACCTTTGTAAATATCAAGAGGACTTTGTGGGTGAAGGGTTAGGCTTGGGTTAAAGGTAGGTGGTTGGGTTAGTGGTTAGTAGAAAAAGGGCGAAAAGCGTAACAAGCGTCGGTTTTCGTAAGACTTTCTATTTTTCCACTTTTATTTTTATGAAGCTACTTTTCAAACAAAGTCATTTTTTTGATAAACTTGTTTGTTTATTTGCTTTTGCTTCATAATTACTTTCTTCTTCTTCTTTTTTTTTTAGTAGGAAAGTCATATGAGAAACCGAGCTAGTTACTAAAACAAAGGGTAAAAAATGAAAAAGGTTTTGGTGGGTAAAAGGGTGTTTGTTTGGGTTATGAAATGAAAAGGCTTAGGTTCAAAGGGGCTAACTAGGGGGATTTTGGGTAGGTGGTAAAAAAAAAGAAAAATAATGGTGTAGAAATAAAAAAAAAAGTTAGTCCTAATGCCTCCATCATTTACTTACTCGGGTTTAAGTTGGTAAGGACCGGGAATGTATCGTCGTGGCAAGTTCTAGAGTCGTAAGAACCAAGCGGCTATTCACACAAGAAACGAAAAATGAGCATTTAGTTTAAAGATATATATTTGTATGCTCAATAAAGGCTCAAAACTCACTTTTGTGGGAATGGGTTTTTATGTGATCAAGTATATATAATTGAATTTTAACTAAGCTTGTCATGCCTTTTCATAATTTTCTTATGTTGGTTCTTTTTATCACGACGCTATCGGTTGTAAATTCGTAAAAATATAACCTTTTTGAGAACTTGAATTTCCCGAGTTAAACCTAGACAAGTAAAAAAAAAATGAAAATTTTTGAAAAAATTTGGGGTGATTAGCGGTTCCAATAGAGTTTTGTGTAAGGCTTGTATTTAGGACTTGCAAGATTCAAGGTTTTAGCATCCCCCCCACACTTAAATTACACATTGTCCTCAATGTGTCCCAAAAATAAGTTTTTAGGTTGATTGAATGTGTAAAAAGGTGTAAAAAGCAAAAATTTTGTGTTACTGGGCGCTGAACACGGCCCCGTGTTGTCCGGGCACGGCCCCGGCCCCGTGTTCAAGTGCCAGTAACAAAATTAAATCAAGAGAAACAGAAGCCTGGACACGGGGGCATGTTGGGTGAACACGGCCCGTGTCCAGTTACCTGAACTGGGTCTTTTCTGCACACTGTGCAGCACGGGGCCGTGTTGGGCGGACACGGCCCGTCCTGAACTTACTGTAGACGAAGAATTTTGTCGGATGGTCCTGTTTTCCTGCATGGGGTGCTGGTTCAAGTTTCCCTTGTATCCTTTGTCATCTCAAGTGTGTTTTATTCCTGAAAATTAAAACTAACTAGAAAACATAAAAACTAAACTAATGATAGTTCCACGGAATGCCTCCGTGGTGCGCCACGTTTATAAGGGTCCTTGGCTAGACCCAAAGCCTGGTCATATGTTACCCAAGTGGGATGTATTGCATCCCATGTTACACCGTCGGAGAGCGTCATCCAAGCTTGAGTCTATGACCTTCATGTAGTTGACCGGGTCTTCGTCCTCTACTCTCTTTCCACATTCAAACTTCACTTCCTTGTCCCCAAACTTCAATGTTAACGTTCCGTCATTCATATCCACCACTGCTTGGGCGGTGGCTAGAAATGGCCTCCCGAGGATGAGAGGGACATCGGTGTCTTCTTCCATGTCTAGGATGACAAAGTCGGTTGGGAAAACGAAGTTGTCAACTTTGACCAATAGATTTTCAGCGACACCTTGTGGAAATTTGACGGATCTGTCGGCGAGTTGTATGCTCATCTTTGTAGGGCTTGTTGTCCCTAAGCCGAGTCGTTTGAACATCGATGTGGGCATGAGGTTAATGCTAGCCCCTATATCGGCTAATGCATTACGAACGGGGGATTCCCCGATCGAGCAAGGAATTGTGAAGCTTCCGGGGTCAATTTTCTTTTGTGGGAGTTTGTTGAGTACTAAGGCGGAGCATTCTTCGCCTAAGTTAACTAATTGCAATGATTCAATTTTCCTTTTGTGAGTGAGGAAATCCCTCATGAATTTTGCATATTTAGGCATTTGGGTTAGGACCCCAATAAAAGGAATATTAACATGCAATTGTTTTAGTAAATTTTCGAACTTTGCGAATTGCTCATCGGTCTTTTGACGATTTAACCTACCGGGGTACGAAATTGGAGGAGTCTTGGTGGGCTCTTGATTTGGTAAAGAAGCCTTTTCTGGTTGGGGTGCAGGTGGAGTTGTAGTTTGGCTTCTTTCATCCGGTGGTAATGGAGCCTCCTCGGGACCCACAGTTCGATTTCTCAATGTGATGAGATGTACTTGTGCTTTTGGGTTGGTTTCGGTATTGCTAGGTAATGCGCCTTGTGGTCTCTCGGAGAAATTTTGAGCTATTTGATTTAATTGTTTTTCAATGTTTTGAATGCTAGCTTGTTGATTTCTAAAATTCGATTCAAGCCTTTCTCTTCCACCTTGTTGTTGAGAAAAATTTTGTGGTTGTTGAAAGTTAGTTCGTTGGTTTTGTTGGTTACTACTATTGCCGGGATCTCTCCAACCAAGGTTTGGGTGGTTACGCCATCCTTGGTTGTAGGAACCCGTTGGAGGACCCGACGGCCTAGGTCTGTTATCAATGTAGTTTACCGTTTCTATTTGTTCATCTAATTCTTTCATACAACTCCAATTTTCATGTGGTCCACCACACCCTTCACAAGCCATAACCGAGGCTGTTTTTGTCATTTCTAGCTTTTTGATTTTCGAAGAGAGGGCCTCGATTTGGGCTTGTAAAGAGGTGCTTTCATCAACCTTATGGGCGCCCGGGGCAATAGATTTATTACCTCGGGGAGTGTGCCATTGAAAATTGGTTTGAGCAATTTCCTCAATTTGATTACATAATTCATTTGGGCGACGATTACCTAAAAGTCCCCCGGAGCTAGAATCAAGTGTTTGTCTTGTGTGTGGCAACAACCCATTGTAGAAAGTGGATACTTGTTGCCATACCGCAAGACCGTGATGAGGACACTTTCTTAGTAGCTCCTTGAACCTTTCCCAAGTTTCATATAAGGATTCCCCATCTTCTTGTGAATATGTATTAATTTCAGTCATTAATTTAGCCATTTTAGCAGGAGGGAAATACTTATATAGAAACTTTTGGGCTAGTTCATCCCAGGTGTTTACCGAGCCAACTGGGAGGGTGTTAAGCCAAGCCTTAGCTCGGTCTTTTAGTGAAAATGGAAACATCCGAAGGCGAATGGCGTCGTTTGATGCTCCATTGATCCGAAAGGTATCACATATTTCCAAGAAATTAGTAATATGGAGATGGGGATCCTCGTCCGCAAGCCCATGGAAGGTTGCGGAGTTTTGAAGCATTTGTATCAAATGCGGCCGAAGTTCGAAGTTGTTGGCTTCGACATTTGGTGCATTGATAGCGGCGCCTAGATTTCCTACGGTGGGCCGTAGGTAATCCATGAGGGTACGTTGGTCCGCCATTGGAAGTGGTTCCCCTGAAACTTTCTCTTGAATTTTAGCTTTAAGTCTTTTTCTGAGAAAGCGTTCGGGTTCTTCTAGAGGTTCTTTTATGTCTCTTCTAGAACTGGAGCTCATGCACTACGTAGGAAGTTTAAATGTGGCGCCAAGGTTCCAAGTCCTGCGATAAAAACATAAAAGAATGTTGGTCAGAAGGTTCACCACGGCCCCGTGCTCAGCGAACACGGCCCGTGGTCAAATTTACAGTAATTGTTCTCCGGATCCCTGTTACTGGGAGTTGGACACGGCCCCGTGTTGCACCGACACGGCCCCGTGCTCAGCCCTCTGTAACTCGGAAAATAAAAACTGCCAGTGATAATGCTGGGCACGGCCCGTGTCCGACCAGGCACGACCCGTGCTGAGCTCTGCAGAAACAGAAAAACTAAGAAAAAAACGAAAAATAAGAAAAACGATTAGGCCGTTGATTCCTAACTTTCTTAAAATCCTTGTGTCCCCGGCAGCGGCGCCAAAAACTTGATGCGTGTGAAGTGTTATATATATTAGGTGTATATTTTAAGCCCTTTAACACTTATGTTAGCCAAGTTTTAAATTTATAAAACACGATATTTACTAACACTAAACACACATATGGGCAAGTGCACCCATCGTGAGCGTAGTATAGTGTTGGTTGTCACACCCCGACCGCGTAAAACAACAAATCGCGGCGGAAACATCGAGGCGTGTTGTAACAGAATTAATGTTTCATAACCATGGATTCCAAAGAGTGTTTCGTTTTATTAAACATTGAATAATTACATCGTCTTGAAATCTAAATACACTAATTAAACATAGTCTATCATTGTTATTGAGTCACTAAGGCCCTGTCCAGTCCTATGTGAGCATGCATCTTATCAATCGATATCATCCAACAATACCTGAAACATATGTGAAAACGAGGTCAGCAAAGAAATGCTGGCGAGTACATAGGTTTTGTGAAAATAAGATTCATGACTTCTGTTTAAGAAAATGTTTAGTCATGAACCTTGTAATTTGCTTTGTCTTTGTAAATCATTTGAAAAATAATAAGTTCGGATGATATGTATAATAAGAGAATAATGCATGATTAAATGAATAACCATGTAAAATGAGTTTGTATAATATAAGTTGTTTGTAAATAAATGTCTTGTGAAAAGTATGTTACTTGTATAAAATGTTCTATGTCTCGAACTGAAATGATTCAAATAACGCTACAATATGTAATACCATACAAACACTTATATATAGGAAGTACCAGCGGCGTATCCACCATGTTTGTATCATATTACACACGCATCGTTACTTAATCACTTAATCAAACCAAACCACCAAAGTAATGTTCATGCCCAAATGTAAATCATGTAATATGTATAACCAAAATGATATGTATGGCTAGTGAAATGCATCAACTAAACCATAGGTGAAACGCACAAAACAAAGTATTGAAGTAAAACTTGGTTTAAATCAATACTATGTTTCGTGGAAATGCATGATCAAATGTAAATCATGTCCAAATGTTTACCCAATCGTTAACCCATTTTGTAAAATCGTTCTATTCGTTCTTGTTATTGTAATCATTCAAAGCGTTCTTGTTTTAATTGTGAAACTACTTAATGGTCGATTCTCTAATAACATTCAAACCTTCTTGACGCGTTCCTCGGTCCAACTCGCTCCATCTCGCTCTCGCTCTCGTTCTTAACAAACCCTTACCAAAGGATAAGTTAATAATTACAGATTCAGTCGCTACCCACAACCCCCACACATAACAATGGGTGCAGTAAATAACGGGATTTGTCAGATCCTATGGTACCATAACCTAATACTGGTCGGCTTGATCATTGCTAATGAATGTCATCGGTCATGTAAACTACAACCAACAAGTTTGTTCACTTTCTGAAATTGTTATTAGTTTTTGAAATCATTGTATTCGTTCTTGAAATCATTGTTAGCGTTCTTGAAATAATTGTTATTGTTCTTGAAACTACATAGTAATTGTTATTGAAATCATTGATAAAGCATTTAGCACATATGAGTCACCCCAAAACAGTTGAAAACAGTAAAAGAGGGGAATAATGTACTCGCATTGTAATTGTTCTTGAAACCATTGATAAAACATTTAGCACATATGAGTCACCCCAAAACAGTTGAAAACAGTAAAAGAGGGGAATAATGTACTCGCCTGAGAGTGCTTAGGAGTCTTGAACAACTACCAAGTAAGCTAGAGAAGTCCCGGAAATCAAATGGTACCTAATATAGGTAACTACATAAATAACCCGGACCTAAATCGGAAGACTGGGTAGCAGGAGGGTTTGTAAACCAAATGAGTGTAGGAACTCATGTGATATGGTTTAACAAAGCCTACATACTAAATGAAACTTAACCTAAGTGCTTTCGACCCATCACGACCCATTAAGGTAGCTTATGCTACTTTAACGCGTCGTGCGCGTGAAACGCGTTCGGACCGTCTAACTAGTCCTATGACAAGTGTTATATGCCTAAACATGTTACATAATCAGTTATGTGACAAAAGTTTAGGTTACATATGCTTAATTACCAATTATACAAGAAAAGGGTATTCTGGTAATTTACCTAAGGCATATAAACTACCTATCATACAACTACTTAAACGATGTGACCATAGGGTATAACCTCGGAAGGTTATTCCCTACCTACTATGGTCACCTAATGTATTTGGTCGGATCCTAATGATCGACCAAATGGGTCGAGTTCGAAGGTATAGGCGATTTATTAGATCGCCTACCCTACGACCCTAGACAACGTGGTAATCAGTGGGCATAGTCCCAAGGGACTATGACCAACGTGATTACACTCACGTTGCGAAGTTCAAACGAACTTCGCATTGACCATTACTGGTCAACGCTGAAAGTCAAACAAAGTTTGACTTTCTGACTCGAAAAGCAGTAAAATAAGGAAAAGAACGAAAGAATACTTACCCAGGGTCCCCGAATGCTAATCTCGATTCAAGAACTCAGGTATGAAACAATGGTTTCAACTTAGAGCTCTCAAATCAAGATTCTTGTGAGAAAATGCAATGGGGGTGGATGGGTATATATAGTTTTCGGGTAACCGTTGAGATCGTTTCATGGAAAAGAGGGCACGATGAAGGCCGTACATGTGTTGGAATGTTGTGGTGTGTCAAATGGCCACTCACCATAGGGAATTGACATGTGGAAGAGGGATTGGAGGTGCTAAACAGCTGCAACCAGCTGTAAAAACAATGAATCTGGTCTGCAGAGGCTGAGGCGGCCCGCTTCAGCATTAGACAAATCTAATGCGGGCCGCTTGGGGCTTCTGATCCGAAAATAAGTTTCAAAAATGACAGTTTCAGCCCCTGCACGTGTTTAAGGCCATTCCCGACACTTCTAAGGCCCGTAAAGCCAACTTTAAGGCCCTAAAATGTTGCCTAAACATTGTGGACATGAAACATGCTCAAAAATATGTCGGATGTCAGTTCGTTTGGTCGTACGAACGCGATGTTCGCTTAATTACGACGGAATGCGCATAAGCGCGAAAAACGATCCAAATGACGTGACGAATGGATTTTTCTTATGGCGAACACTAAAATATAATATTTTAGTGCTTACATAAATTTTTGGATGTCCGGATGTATTCAGAACGTAAGTTATGCGCGAAAATGCAAACTTGTGCACTTTTTGACACTTTTAGTCCCTGAATGACCCAAAAGTTTATTTTAGCACACCGAACCCCTCAAAGCCTATTTCTAAGCTATGTAAAGGATATTTATGGTATGTTTAACTTATGGTCATGTTCCGGAAGGTCTGTTACAGTTCAAATTGGCATACTTTCGCAGTTTGTCAAATTTAGTCCCTGTAAGCGATTAAACTTTGATTTCACCACACCAAACCTTCCAAAAATTATATCTAAGTTATGTAAAGGTTATTTAAGGTATGTTAAGCCTATTTCACTATTCCGGAGTGTTCGTTGCATTAAACTGGTTATATTTACGCATCAGTGCGTGTATAACCTTCCAGAAAGCGATTTAGAGCTTGAAATTGAACAAAAATTGATATGTGCAAATGATACACATATTTTTACAAATCCCAAGTATGAAATACAATATTTCATTGGTTTGGTATTTGTTTGATGGCCGTGGAGGCACAGGTGTTACAGTCTCCCCTACTTTAGGAAATTTCGTCCCGAAATTTATTTAGAGGAAACTTGTGAGAGCTTGGAAATATGAAGTTGAAAAGATCGAACAACATTGGTTAGGGTTCTTGAACTTCTAGTAACTTTAATAACGTTATGTTTGCAATGCACGAGGGACACTTATATACAAGTATATGAAGCGTCATTGGTGCGTCCACCGTACCTCCATTACATCGTTGTCATTTTGTTATCGTTGTCGCTATCGGTTCTTACACATAATAAATCTTACTGGTTTTCTGTGCACTAAATTTCATAATTATGTACGCGTCCATAATTAGACAATTCCTTGCATAGTTCACACAGTCTATTTTAAAATGTGCAGGGGAAAACCAAATGAACAATCCTGTGATGAGTGTGACTAGACCGCCATAGAGTCCTTTTAATTAAATCAATAATTGATCTAAATAGACTATCAAGGAGTCTGTCCAGCTACATCACTAGATGTCGTTCTTTAACCAAATTGTGAATCAATCTTTTTGATTAGACCACTAAAGGGTCTCTTATGAATCAAGGAATAGTACTATATAATCCAAGGGTCTTAACTATTACATAGAAGCCCATTTAGGATTTAAGGTAGTACCTTTTTGAATATCCTACTACGAATCCATCATATAAAGATATGAAAGATTCTACGAGGATTTGGATAACGAATATCCAGAGTATACAAAACACAAAAATCATATAGGAGAACACATAAACCTATATCACATAACCACAAAATTGTTTGTTAATTTGTCTTGTAAATTGCGTACATGCATTTAAAGCACACTTGGAATCCATTCCGTGGATTTCATTTGGTACTTTAAACGTTATCAAGAATCCAACTATAAAGATAGAAAGATTCAAAAAGAAAATTCGATTTCGATTACTAGGAACCGAAGTGTTCGAATTAAGGTACATAAGGAATCCGATTAAGGACTCTGATTTGAACGATAATCATCCACAAGGATCTAATTGTAAAGATAAAAAGATCCCATATGAATTTTAGAAGTTGAAGATGTTTTGAAACCTTGCACTGGATGTGCTTAGGTCAAAACATGATGTAAAATGCTTATGAAGTTAAGATGCTTGATATGTCAAGGCGACATATGAAGCAGAATTTTGAAGGTTAAGTCAATGTATGAGGAAAATATTTTTGAAAACTATGCATGGGGTTCTTTTAAGAAAAATGTGTTTAACGTTTTTGAAACCTTATATATAATACTTTTTGAAATCATAAAGTAGGTGTATTAGGTAGATATATTTACAAAAATGTTTTTAAAATCATGCGAGATGAATTTTGAAATTATGTATAAGGTTTTTGAAAGACATGAATGATGCTTTTCGAAATCATGCACTTGATCAGAAAATGCATTGTGTTAATATTGTCTTCAGACTATATGAAATATTTTGAAATTAGAAAGGTTGGTTTTGATAACATGGCCAATGTTTTTGAAATAACATAGACAATGCATCTAGAAAAAAAAATTGTTTTCAAACTATATGAAATGTTTTGAGATCATGAAGATTGTTTTGAAATACAGGTACTGTGTATGTTGAAAAAATCAAAACGTAATGGGTATGAGATTTGAAAATACCCTTAGTTATCTAACCAAGGATTTAAAGGCACAGATGTGCGAAAAGCACGATTACTCATAATGTCACTTAATTTTCTGTACTTTGTTTCTTAGAGTGAAACGAGTACTTAAAATTTTCGAGGGAATCATGAGCAATCATTTGAAAGAGAGAAATCACAAGAGTAGTTTGTAAGGTACATAGTTCCTTGATGTAGGTATCATAGGAAAAGCCATACACACCTAGCAGGAGGTTGAGCTGGTTGGTTGGGGACTGCTTTACCACTGTGAGCGACCATGGCGAAGTTCTGAGAAGCCTTTCGCTTCTTTGACTTCTTAGGGGATCGTTCATCCATGGTCTTTGATTCCTCGATTGGTTTCTTGGCTGATGGTGTTGTCGCCTGACTAGGTCCTGCCTGTCTTGGTGACTCTTGAGTGGCTTCATCCTGGAGATGATACTTGGCAGTAGCTAATTCAACAGTCTTCAGGACTACTTCGCCTATTCGCTGAGCGAATTTTGGCTGCTTGCTCAGATATCTGGGCGTCATCGTGATGAAGAGACATTCTTGAAGAAAAGAAAGGCATAGGGAGAAACAGGTGAAAGATTATTGGACAATCAGAACAGAATGATAACGCATGAAGATTTCGATCATTTGTTTGTTACCTAAGGCAAACAAATGAGACGGTGACTAATCAAAGTAAATGGGTCAAAAATAATGTATCGCGAAGACATGCTCGCCTATAAGTGAACACTCATCCCAAGACTTCCCAGGTAAGCACAACTGGTCTCGCGTCTGATGAGATGTATACGAAGTGCTTGCCTAGCCAGAAAACCCAGAATACAGGCATTCACCCTTCCAGTTTGCACGTGTTCACATCATTTAAAACCCAAAACCTTGACGAAGTTTTGAAAACTCAAAGGGGTTCAAAACCATATAATAGAGAGTTCAAAACCATACAATAGAGGGTTCAAAACCTAGTAATCAATCATCCTAGAACAGATGATTAGTTTTCAAAGCGGTTTTGAAATTTATGTTCTTGTTGTGGTCGTCACCTAAGGATAGGTGACGGTATTGTTTTATGACTAAACGCAAGTAAACTCGCGTTAGGGTCCTAAGAAGGTTATAGACTAGGTCAAAGCATTACTAATAACCCAATTCCCTATAACCATTGGCTCTGATACCATCTTTTCTGTCACACCCCGACCGCGTAAAACAACAAATCGCGGCGGAAACATCGAGGCGTGTTGTAACAGAATTAATGTTTCATAACCATGGATTCCAAAGAGTGTTTCGTTTTATTAAACATTGAATAATTACATCGTCTTGAAATCTAAATACACTAATTAAACATAGTCTATCATTGTTATTGAGTCACTAAGGCCCTGTCCAGTCCTATGTGAGCATGCATCTTATCAATCGATATCATCCAACAATACCTGAAACATATGTGAAAACGAGGTCAGCAAAGAAATGCTGGCGAGTACATAGGTTTTGTGAAAATAAGATTCATGACTTCTGTTTAAGAAAATGTTTAGTCATGAACCTTGTAATTTGCTTTGTCTTTGTAAATCATTTGAAAAATAATAAGTTCGGATGATATGTATAATAAGAGAATAATGCATGATTAAATGAATAACCATGTAAAATGAGTTTGTATAATATAAGTTGTTTGTAAATAAATGTCTTGTGAAAAGTATGTTACTTGTATAAAATGTTCTATGTCTCGAACTGAAATGATTCAAATAACGCTACAATATGTAATACCATACAAACACTTATATATAGGAAGTACCAGCGGCGTATCCACCATGTTTGTATCATATTACACACGCATCGTTACTTAATCACTTAATCAAACCAAACCACCAAAGTAATGTTCATGCCCAAATGTAAATCATGTAATATGTATAACCAAAATGATATGTATGGCTAGTGAAATGCATCAACTAAACCATAGGTGAAACGCACAAAACAAAGTATTGAAGTAAAACTTGGTTTAAATCAATACTATGTTTCGTGGAAATGCATGATCAAATGTAAATCATGTCCAAATGTTTACCCAATCGTTAACCCATTTTGTAAAATCGTTCTATTCGTTCTTGTTATTGTAATCATTCAAAGCGTTCTTGTTTTAATTGTGAAACTACTTAATGGTCGATTCTCTAATAACATTCAAACCTTCTTGACGCGTTCCTCGGTCCAACTCGCTCCATCTCGCTCTCGCTCTCGTTCTTAACAAACCCTTACCAAAGGATAAGTTAATAATTACAGATTCAGTCGCTACCCACAACCCCCACACATAACAATGGGTGCAGTAAATAACGGGATTTGTCAGATCCTATGGTACCATAACCTAATACTGGTCGGCTTGATCATTGCTAATGAATGTCATCGGTCATGTAAACTACAACCAACAAGTTTGTTCACTTTCTGAAATTGTTATTAGTTTTTGAAATCATTGTATTCGTTCTTGAAATCATTGTTAGCGTTCTTGAAATAATTGTTATTGTTCTTGAAACTACATAGTAATTGTTATTGAAATCATTGATAAAGCATTTAGCACATATGAGTCACCCCAAAACAGTTGAAAACAGTAAAAGAGGGGAATAATGTACTCGCATTGTAATTGTTCTTGAAACCATTGATAAAACATTTAGCACATATGAGTCACCCCAAAACAGTTGAAAACAGTAAAAGAGGGGAATAATGTACTCGCCTGAGAGTGCTTAGGAGTCTTGAACAACTACCAAGTAAGCTAGAGAAGTCCCGGAAATCAAATGGTACCTAATATAGGTAACTACATAAATAACCCGGACCTAAATCGGAAGACTGGGTAGCAGGAGGGTTTGTAAACCAAATGAGTGTAGGAACTCATGTGATATGGTTTAACAAAGCCTACATACTAAATGAAACTTAACCTAAGTGCTTTCGACCCATCACGACCCATTAAGGTAGCTTATGCTACTTTAACGCGTCGTGCGCGTGAAACGCGTTCGGACCGTCTAACTAGTCCTATGACAAGTGTTATATGCCTAAACATGTTACATAATCAGTTATGTGACAAAAGTTTAGGTTACATATGCTTAATTACCAATTATACAAGAAAAGGGTATTCTGGTAATTTACCTAAGGCATATAAACTACCTATCATACAACTACTTAAACGATGTGACCATAGGGTATAACCTCGGAAGGTTATTCCCTACCTACTATGGTCACCTAATGTATTTGGTCGGATCCTAATGATCGACCAAATGGGTCGAGTTCGAAGGTATAGGCGATTTATTAGATCGCCTACCCTACGACCCTAGACAACGTGGTAATCAGTGGGCATAGTCCCAAGGGACTATGACCAACGTGATTACACTCACGTTGCGAAGTTCAAACGAACTTCGCATTGACCATTACTGGTCAACGCTGAAAGTCAAACAAAGTTTGACTTTCTGACTCGAAAAGCAGTAAAATAAGGAAAAGAACGAAAGAATACTTACCCAGGGTCCCCGAATGCTAATCTCGATTCAAGAACTCAGGTATGAAACAATGGTTTCAACTTAGAGCTCTCAAATCAAGATTCTTGTGAGAAAATGCAATGGGGGTGGATGGGTATATATAGTTTTCGGGTAACCGTTGAGATCGTTTCATGGAAAAGAGGGCACGATGAAGGCCGTACATGTGTTGGAATGTTGTGGTGTGTCAAATGGCCACTCACCATAGGGAATTGACATGTGGAAGAGGGATTGGAGGTGCTAAACAGCTGCAACCAGCTGTAAAAACAATGAATCTGGTCTGCAGAGGCTGAGGCGGCCCGCTTCAGCATTAGACAAATCTAATGCGGGCCGCTTGGGGCTTCTGATCCGAAAATAAGTTTCAAAAATGACAGTTTCAGCCCCTGCACGTGTTTAAGGCCATTCCCGACACTTCTAAGGCCCGTAAAGCCAACTTTAAGGCCCTAAAATGTTGCCTAAACATTGTGGACATGAAACATGCTCAAAAATATGTCGGATGTCAGTTCGTTTGGTCGTACGAACGCGATGTTCGCTTAATTACGACGGAATGCGCATAAGCGCGAAAAACGATCCAAATGACGTGACGAATGGATTTTTCTTATGGCGAACACTAAAATATAATATTTTAGTGCTTACATAAATTTTTGGATGTCCGGATGTATTCAGAACGTAAGTTATGCGCGAAAATGCAAACTTGTGCACTTTTTGACACTTTTAGTCCCTGAATGACCCAAAAGTTTATTTTAGCACACCGAACCCCTCAAAGCCTATTTCTAAGCTATGTAAAGGATATTTATGGTATGTTTAACTTATGGTCATGTTCCGGAAGGTCTGTTACAGTTCAAATTGGCATACTTTCGCAGTTTGTCAAATTTAGTCCCTGTAAGCGATTAAACTTTGATTTCACCACACCAAACCTTCCAAAACTTATATCTAAGTTATGTAAAGGTTATTTAAGGTATGTTAAGCCTATTTCACTATTCCGGAGTGTTCGTTGCATTAAACTGGTTATATTTACGCATCAGTGCGTGTATAACCTTCCAGAAAGCGATTTAGAGCTTGAAATTGAACAAAAATTGATATGTGCAAATGATACACATATTTTTACAAATCCCAAGTATGAAATACAATATTTCATTGGTTTGGTATTTGTTTGATGGCCGTGGAGGCACAGGTGTTACATTGGTAAGATACCGAGGTCGTCCAAGGACACAAGAGCTTTTAGTACCGGTTTATCCTCAACGTCTAATCAAATCAAAAAGTTTAGAAAAATGTTTTAAGCTAAGAAAAATAAAAACTAACAAAAAATGCTGAAAATAAAAATAAAAAGAAAAACAGATAGACAAGATAAATCACTTGGTTCCGACTCGTGTATAGTGTAACCTTTGATTATTTCCGCACTTTTGCACTTATTTAAGAGATTATCTTAGTTATTGTAGTAGGCCCCTCTTTTGAAGGTGACGTTACCCTCAACCCAGTAGTTTGAGTCAGCAAGGATACAATCCTAAAGGGTCGGATTATTGAAAGATAATTAATTAAGTTATTAATGCAAATTATAGTAGGCCCCTCTTTTGAAGGTGACGTTACCCTCGACTAAGTAGTCTGAGTCAGCAGGGATACAGTCCTAAATAGCCGGGTTATAGTATTAATAGTAGTTAACTTATGAGGGGATCAAAGAGTTTGGACCCCCGCCATCCAATACCGTTAAGTATTGAAGGAGGTCCTACTAAATTTGACCCAGGTCCATTGCAGGACCTCTAAACGCTGAACAATGGCAAGACTCTTACCAAACCGTTCCCTTAACCCCCGACCAGGTAGCCAACAGACCTCCATATAGACCGTGGAGATATGAATGGTGAAAATCTTTTATTTTATATAGACAGTAAAATAATGCCAAGACACCACGGACAAACGATAAGGAAGAATCACCTTCAACATAAGAAACTAGTTATTAAAGTCATTAATACAAAACCATGTAAAAAGTGCGAAAAGATTAGAAATAAAAAATATTACACTAGACACTTGTCTTCACCAAGTGATGTAAGAGACTTAGGCAAACATGGCCTTGATTGTCAAGAACTCTTACGATCAATCTTGGATCCCGAGACGACTCACACACTCTATGATGGACAATGGATGATGGTGGTGGATGATGGTGTTATGGTGGTGGTGGGTGGTGGGTGAAGTGTGAGAGAGGTGGTGTGCCAAGGGATGGTTTGAGCTTGAGCCAAGCACTCCTATTTATAGGCTGAACAGAAGCTCGGGCACGGCCCCGTGTCTAGTGGGCACGGTGTCACACCCCGACCACGTATAACATACAAAATGTGGCGGAAAATGTAGGGGAGTGTTGTAACAGAATTAATTGTTTCATAACCATGGCATTCAAATTTGTATTTTATTTATCAACAAGCGTGTTACATTGTCAATACAGGAAATAAAGAGTTTATAACATAATTAAACTAGTTCTATCTTCATTTTTAGTCTCTAAGGCACAAGTCCGCCCTAGTGTCACGATCATCATCCTACGGAAAAGCTCCTGAAAACACATGTGAAAATAGGTACGTCAGCATAAAAATGCCTGTGAGATACATAGGTTTTGTGAAAATAGGATTCATGACTTAAGTTTAAGAAATTGTTTAATAACAGTCAGTCATGAACCTTGTAAATTGTTTTGTCTTGTAAATCATTTGAAAAGTGATAAAATAAGATGATATGTATAAATAAGATCATAAAGTATGGTTTAATAAATAACCAAGTAAAATGAGTTTGCATAAGATAAGTTTGTTTTGTAAAACAATGTCTTGTGAAAAGTATGTTATTTGTATAAAATGTCATATGTCTAAATTGAAATGATTCAAATAACGCTAGAATATGTAATACCATACAAACACTTATATATAGGAAGTACTAGCGGCGTATCCACCGTGCTTGTATCATATTACACATGCCTCGTTACTTAAATCACTTAAACAAACCACCAATGTATAAAGTCTATGTTTAAATCAATAGTCAAAAGTCCTTGTATAAGCCATGTCAAATGTTTATAAGTCCAAAAGTAGTCAAGTAATGTGTAACAAATGTTATGTATTATAAGTAAAGTATTGTCACATAATCCAAATGTAGAAATGTACAAAACAAGGTAATTTGAATATCTCAAAAAGTTATGTTTTGCAAAGTAATACATGTTACATTGATACAAACATTTATGTGGTGAGTTAACGCATACATTCAAGCCTTGAGACAGTCGGATAACCCTTTCAGTCAAGGTTATCAAAAGAAATGTTTTCGGATTCAGTCATTCCTTACATCCAAACAAACCCGGGATGTTAGGAATGGGATTTGTCAAGTCCTATGGTACCAGTACTTACTACCGAGCGGCGTAGCTAGTGTTAATGAACGTATAATAGTCTCGTTTGTGCAAACCAAATGTCATAGCAAAAGTGAACATGTTATATGAAAACAATGTACCGAGTATGCTAAGTTAACATACAAAGCAGAAAAGTCATGTAAATCAATGTGCTAGCATGCTATCAGTCAACATACATAGCAAAAATGTAAAGTAAAACAATGTACTAAGTATGCACACAATGGACATACATAGCATGAAACGTAATGAAATCATGTACTATAATGTACTAACAAACATAGCATGTATATGATGTGAAAACAGGAAAGCACGAAAGAAACAAGTAGGCACATGTGTTCCACCCCAAAACAGTTTGAAAACAGTAAAAGAGGGGTTCTATGTACTCACTTGAGATTGCTCAGAAGTCCTAAGATAACCACCAAGCAATGCTAGAGATCAGGGAATATCAAACGGCACCTAATATAGGTAACTACATTAATAAACCAGACCTAAATCGGAAGATTGGATAGAATGAGGGCTCGTAAACCAAATGAGTATGGGAACTCATGTAGTATGGTTTAACAAGGCCTACATACTAAATGAAACCTAACCTAAGTGCTTGTGACCCATTACGATCCGTTTAGGTAGCTTATGCTACTTTAACGCGTCGTTCGCGTGAAACGCGTTCGGACCGCCTAACTAGTCCTATGACAAGTAATATATGCCTTAACATGTCTAATATGGTTGTCAAATCAGTTTAGATGTCAAAAGTTATGTTACATATGTTTAAAATGAATTTTGGCATCAAAGGGGTATTTTGGTAATTTACCTAAGGCATATAAACTACCTATCATACAACTACTTAAACGAAGCGACCATAAGGTATAACCCTGGAAGGTTATTCCCTACATACTATGGTCACCTAATGTGTTTGGTCGGATCCTAATGATCGACTAAATGGATCGGGTTCGAAAGTATAAGCGATTGTTTAGATCGCTTACCTGACGACCCTATATAAGCACTTAAACTAAAAGTGACGAGCTAAGCATGTTAGAACATGCTTAACTAAGTTTAGAAAACAGTTTTGGTATCAAAACAAACGGTTTTGATACCCATAAGTAGTTTGGTTACAAAATACGCAAGAATACGTATTCTGGCCGAAACTACGGCTCGTCACTGGCCTAGATAACGTGGTAATCAGTAGGTATAGTCACTAGGGACTATAACCATCATGATCACGCTCACGTTATGAAGTTCAAACGAACTTCGCATCGACCATAAACTGGTCAATGCCGAAAGTTAAACAAAGTTTTGACTTTCGGACTCGAAAAGCAATAAAAGAACGAAGGAACACTTACGAAGGGTCCCCGAATGCTAATCTAGATCCAAATAACTCAGGTATGAAACAATGGTTCCAACTTAGAGTCTTTTAGATCAGATTCTAGTGAGTAAAGAAGTGAAATGGGTTGGGTATTTATAGTTTTCGGTCCACCGTTAGGATCGTTTCTTGGAAAAGAGGGAATGATCTAGCCCGTACACTTGTTGCAATGTTGTGGTGACTGATTTTTGGCCACCATAAGAGTTTAACATGTGGCACTTGACCTTTGGAGGGGTTTAAAAGCTGAAATCAGATGTTTACTTGACCTTTGCTGATCTGAAGGGATGATGCGGCCCGCTTCAGAATCAGACAAACCTCAGGCGGGCCGCCTGGGGCTTCTGATCAGAACATAAGTTTCAAAAGTGACAGTTTCAGCCCCTGCACGTGTTTAAGGCCATTTCCGACACTTCTAAGGCCCGTAAAGCCAACTTTAAGGCCCTAAAATGATGCCTAAACATTGTGGACATGAAACATGCTCAAAAATATGTCGGATGTTGGTTCGTTTGGTCGTACGAACGCAATGTTCGCTTAATTACGACGGAATGCGCACAAGCGCGTAAAATGATCCAAATGATGCAACGAATGAATTTCTCTTATGCCAAACACTAAAATAAAAGACTAAAATAAAATATTTTAGTGCTTACATAAATGTTTGGATGTCCAGATGTATTCAGAACGTGAGTTATGCGCGAAAATGCAAACTTATGCACTTTTTGACACTTTTAGTCCCTGAATGACCCCAAAAGTTTATTTTAGCATACCGAACCCCTCAAAGCCTATTTCTAAGCTATGTAAAGGATATTTATGGTATGTTTAACTCATGGTCATGTTCCGGAATGTTCGTTACAGTTCAAATTGGTATACTTTCCCAGTTTGTCAAGTTTAGTCCCTGTAGACGAATAAATTTGTTTTTGCCATACCAATGCCTTCAAAACTTATTTCTAAGTTATGTAAAGGTTATTTAAGGTATGTTAAGTATATGTTGATGTTCCGGAGTATTTGTCGTATTAAGCTGATTACGTTTACGCATCAGTTTGCGTAAAACTCTCCAGAAAGCGATGTAGAGTTTGAAATTACATAAAAGTCAAAACATGAAAAATGTAAAACACAACCAAACAAACATTGGGATCAAATAACATTGTTTTATTGATAATAGAATTGTTCTCAATGATTACAAGCACGGATGTTACAGTCTCCCCTACTTGTGGAAATTTCGTCCCGAAATTTATTTAGAGGAAACTCGTGGGAAAAGATGCGGATACTTCGCCTTCATTTGATCTTCGCGTTCCCAAGTAAACTCAGGTCCACGTTTAGCTTCCCAGCGAACTTTGAACAAAGGAATGCGCTTGCGTTTGAGCCACTTGACTTCACGTTCCATGATTTCCACTGGCTTTTCAACAAATTTCAGTGTTTTGCCAACACGAATTTCGTCAAGCGGTATGTGGAGGTTCTCATCAGCTAAACACCTCTTGAGATTGGACACGTGGAAAGTTGGATGAACATTTCCCAGTTCAGGAGGTAACTCAAGTCTGTAGGCTACCTTTCCGATTCTTTCGACGATCTTGAATGGTCCAACGTATCTAGGTGCAAGTTTTCCTTTCTTTCCAAATCTGATCACACCTTTCCAAGGTGAGACCTTAAGTAATACTCGATCACCGACTTGAAATTCCAAGGCCTTGCGTTTTGGGTCTGCGTAACTCTTCTGACGGCTTCTAGCTGTCTGAAGGTTATCACGAACTTTCTTGATCTTGTCAGTAGTTTCTAAAATGAGGGCAGGTCCAGTAAGTTGAGCCTCGCCGATCTCATTCCAGCAGACTGGTGAACGACATTTTCGACCATAGAGAGCCTCGAAAGGAGCCATTTTGATGCTGGTGTGATAACTGTTGTTGTAGGAGAATTCAATCAACTTAAGATGTGAATCCCAACTACCATCAAAATCGATCACAGAAGCTCTAAGCATATCCTCCAGAGTCTGGATTGTTCTTTCAGATTGACCATCCGTTTGCGGATGATAAGCCGTGCTCAGATTAAGTTGGGTCCCCATAGCAGATTGCATGGTTCTCCAAAAATGAGAAGTGAAACGAGCATCTCTGTCAGAAATGATGTTCAAAGGAACACCATGTCGAGCTACAATTTCATCCACATAGATTTGAGCAAGTCTGTCAGCAGGAAAATCCTCGCGGATTGGCAAGAAATGCGCTGATTTAGTAAGACGATCAACAACTACCCAGATGGCATCATGACCTTTCTTTGTGCGTGGAAGTTTGGTGATGAGATCCATAGTAATGTTTTGCCATTTCCAAACCGGGATCTCTGGTTGCTCCAATAAACCAGAAGGACGCTGATGTTCAGCCTTAACCTTAAGACAAGTGAGGCATTTTGATACGTATAAGGCAATGTCTTAATGAATACGAAGATCCTTATACATCTTATCTGAGCCCGGATGAATAGAATAACGAGACTTATAGGCTTCATCCATAAGCAAGGTACGAAGATCATCCTGGCTTGGGACTCACAAACGGTCCATGAAGTAATACGATCCATTGTCCTTCAGTTCAAGAGCAGGTGTTATGTGATAAGGAAATTCCTTATCCATTAAACCTTGTGAAACACAAGAATGTTGAGCCTGAGAAATGTGTGCTTGGATATCGGATCGAGCTTGAATAACAGATTGAACACGTACACAATGAAGCTTAGTACGTTCCTTACGACTCAATGCATCAGCTACGACATTCGCCTTACCAGGATGGTAGCGAATTTCGCAGTCATAGTCGTTTAAAAGCTCAATCCAACGTCGTTGCCTCATGTTGAGTTCTTTCTGGTTGAAGATATGCTGAAGACTTTTGTGGTCCGTGAAAACCACACATTTTGTACCGTACAAATAGTGTCTCCAGATCTTTAGAGCGAAAACAACTGCACCCAACTCAAGATCATGAGTGGTGTAGTTCTTCTCATGTATCTTCAACTGCCTCGATGCATATGCTATGACTTTGTTCCTTTGCATAAGAACACAGCCAAGACCCAGTTTAGATGCATCGCAATAAACAACGAAATCATCATTGCCCTCAGGGAAAGTCAGAACAGGCGCGTCGCAAAGCTTCTGCTTCAAGTGTTGAAAAGCTTCCTCTTGTTTGAATCCCCAATCAAAGGGCTTGTTCTTCTGAGTTGAAGCAGTTAGAGGAACTGCAATCTTTGAGAAGTTCTCAATGAAGCGGCGGTAATAACCCGCCAGACCAAGAAAAGAACGAACTTCAGTAGGAGTAGTAGGCGTATCCCAATCCTTGATCGCACTGATCTTGGAGGGATCTACATGAATACCTTGTTCGTTGATAATATGTCCTAAGAATTGAACTTCTTTAAGCCAAAATTCGCACTTGGAGAATTTGGCGAAAAGTTGCTCTTTCTTTAGGAGTTCCAGAGTAAGACGAAGATGTTGCTCGTGATCAGCTCGCGTCTTAGAATAAATCAAGATGTCGTCAATAAAAACAATGACGAACTGATCCAAATAAGGTTTGCAGACCCTATTCATTAAGTCCATGAAAACAGCAGGAGCATTAGTCAAACCGAATGGCATGACTGTGAATTCATAATGCCCATAACGAGTGCGGAACGCTGTCTTGGGAATATCTTCTTCATGCACCCGAAGTTGATGATATCCGGAACGTAGATCAATCTTCGAAAAATAAGAAGCGCCTTGTAACTGATCAAAGAGATCATCAATGTGAGGTAGGGGATATCGATTCTTGATGGTAAGCTTGTTAAGCTCACGATAATCGATACACATCCGAAAAGATCCATCCTTCTTCTTGACAAAAAGAACGGGAGCACCCCAAGGTGAAAAGCTAGGACGGATAAAACCTTTGTCAGAGAGCTCATGAAGCTGCTTAGACAACTCTTGCATCTCAGACGGTGCAAGACGATATGGGGCTCTGGCAATGGGATTTGCACCAGGTACGAGATCAATGCGGAACTCGACTTGGCGTGCTGGAGGTAGACCAGGTAACTCTTCAGGGAAAACTTCAGAATAATCCCGAACGACAGGAATATCTGAAATAGACTTACCCTTGCCTTTATCTGCTGTAACATGTGCTAAGAAAGCCACATAGTTCTTCCGCAGATACTTCCGAGCTTTAAAACAAGACATGAGTTTGAGACCACCGGCAGGTTTCTCACCTTGAACCTGTAGGATCTCGCCTGTCGAAAGCGGCACACGAACAATCTTCTCAGAACAAACTATCTCAGCGTGATGCTTGGATAACCAATCCATACCCACAATGACGTCGAAGCTTCCAAGTTGCATAGGCGTGAGGTTAATAGGAAAAAGATGATCGTTAAGATTCAACTGGCAGTTGTGAAGAACAGAGTCAAGAACAATGGGTTCACCACTAGCAACTTCTACTGTCAAAGGTTCACCTAGTTTTGTTCTAGAAACGCGAAGTAATGGCTCAAAAGACAATGACACAAAACTCTTGTCGGCACCCGAACCAAAAAGAACAGATGCAGGCTGATTATTAATAAAGAACGTACCGTTCACCAGATTATCGTCTGCCTGCGCCTCTTGGGCATTCAAGTTAAAAGCTCGTCCTCGAGCCTAAGTGTAATAACCATAAATTTAAAACCATTATTATTATTATTATTATTATTATTATTATTTATTTTAGTTAATAGGAAACCCTAATTAAAACACCCAAGTAATTCTGTACAAACCCTAGAATTTTCAGAATTTTCAGAATCAGGATTAGGGCCCCTAAAACTCAGGGGGGGGGGGTATTCCCTACTTGATAATTATCTTCATAACTTGCGGACGAAGTTGAATTTAATGATTTCGTCGACTCAGCTAGCCTAGTCCCACACGTGGCAACCCTATACATAAAATAAGTTCTCTCGCAGGCCGCCTCAAGTTAAGCTTAATTCTCACGCGGGCCGCCTAAGGGTCAAAATTCACCTATAAATACAGGAGCTTGGGACTTGATTCTGGGCACAAAAACGACGAAGAAATTCACAAAATACACCGAGTTATGTTCTGTTTATCACCAATAACACACACTAAACACTAATTAGTAGGGGGGTGCTGCTGCAGAACAGGGTAATAACTCAATCGCTGATACGATTCATTGTCCGATCGATCAATATATCCAATGGATGTTTAAGTGCTGCCCACATTAGGGTTATACTTTGTCGTTCGTCATTAATTCGATGAATGAGTTTAAGTATCGTACTTTGTCGTTCGTCGTTAATTCGATGGATGAGTTTAAGTATCGTACTTTGTCGTTCGTTGTTAATTCGATGGATGAGTTTAAGTATCGTACTTTGTCGTTCGTCGTTAATTCGATGGATGTTTAAGTATCGCACTTTGTCGTTCATTGTGAGAATTTGATCTCGTGAGTTATCGTAAATGCTGTATTAAGTTACTAACCTAGTTTGTGTGCATGTTATTTAAATTAGGTTAAAAGACTAATCAGTAGTCTAAAACTCTGCCCGTATAAATCTAAAATATTAGCACAAGGTAGCTTCACTTTGGAGTTATTAAGGTACGGATCCTTACCCCACTCCTTGTTATTTGATATTCAATTGTTATAAAACCGTTAAGTTCGTATAGCTTTTCAACCTCATCACGTCTTTGATTATCGATTCATTTGACAGTCCGTTGAATTCCTATTCTAAACTTTGAATTTAGCTTTCATGTCATGCGATAGTTTTCTGTTAAGTTGTACTCATTATCGCATGTTCCAATATAAGTTACGTTTGGTTATGAAAAGTATTTTGATAAGTTATGTAAATAAGACTATTTGTACTCTGATACCCTGAGTATCGCTTCTCGTGAAGTGTCCCACGAGCATGTTGTTGCGGCATCGACATCATGTGCTCCAACCGTGACGGAGAGATTAGTTCACGGCGTCCCTTAAGTACAAGTGTGGTACATAAGGCTATTAGGAGGCGTATGGATCGATCCTAGGATTTAAGTATAAGGAGGTGGATAACGAGTATGCCAATTCGCCATCTCATGTGATAATTATGCAGGAGTAGCTACCTGTGTGTTGTCATGTTTTAAGTTTGCTCATAGGTACATCCGTAAGATATGATTATGAAATTATGTTTTTGCATCGTATCATTTTCACAATAAGTTTCATTCGGATAACATTTTTATAAAGCGTTAATTGTTATTTGAGTCTATTATTCCGTACTGAGCATTCGGCTCATTCCGTAAATTTTTTTGTATATACAGGTCTGCATGTTACTTTGGGCGGGGAAAAGAGAGAAGAATAAAGACTAGTAATAAATCTGAAGATATTAGTTAATGAAGTCGAATGTTTCCGCTTGTATAATTAAACCTTAAGTTTCGTTGTTATATGGTTGTATCCTTGTCAAATAAATAAATGGAATTATGACTTTTGTTTATGATACTACTGTTATTGTGACACGTCAGCCCTTCCGGGTTGGGGTGTTACAGCTATGGTATCAGAGCAAAGGCTCTTTCCTGTAGAAAACCTGAAGATAGTAATTAAAACCTGTGAGGAATGGGTAGATATCTATGATAGGATTCAATTTGATCTCTTATTTGGTTTAACTCCTATGTTTATTCGTATAGATGCCTCCTCGTCGTCCGCTACGTAGGAGTACTCGTACTAACCATACACGTAACAACACTTCTTCGAATGAGACTCCAGTTGATCCAAACATCATTAATGCTATCAACCAGGCCGTTGCCGGGTTGCTTCCAAACCTTGTTACTCAAACAGCTGAGGCCGTTATTCAACAAACTCGTCATCCAGAACGTAATAATACGAATCCAATCTCTGGTGAAGAAATTCGTGAGAATACCACGAATAATACTACTTATAGTATAGACATTTGGATTAGTAAATTCCAAAAACAAAAGCCGAAATCCTTTAGTCACGCTAATAATCCATTCGAAGCAAGAAACTGGATAGCTCATGTTGAAAAGATCTTCGGAGTTCTTGGAGTTCCGGAGCAATACAAAGTTAGATTGGCTACCTACAAACTCGAAGATGACGCACAAACTTGGTGGGAAGGATATAGGCAAGTCAAAGGAGGGGATGATTTTGACACAAATCTTTCATGGGTCGACTTTCGTAACATCTTTTACGATAAGTATTTTTCGACCGCTGATAAAGAAGCTTATATCAGGGAGTATGCAGTGATTCGACAGGGGAGTGATGAACCAGCCTCTGAGTTCATTACTCGATTTTCAAGGTTGGCTAGTATTGTAGGAGACGTTGCATGATCAGCAGAAGTCCAGGCAGAAAAATGCAAGTGGGCAGTCAATGATCGAATTCGGAAGTCGATCATGTACATGAAATTTAAGGATATCACCGAAGTTGCTGATGCAATCAAAACTTTTGAATTCGAAAGGAAAGAATTCTTATCTCGAACTGGGGATAATAAGAAGAGAAATAGGGAAGGACAATTTAAGCAGGAAAACGGCCAATCATCCACTACGCCACAGCATCAAGATCGCAAAGTGCAAGGAAATCAAAACTCTGGAAATCAGGCACGTCCATGGCAACCTAGATTGCAAAACCCGAGACCTGCTCAAAACCAGATTCAGTTGTATGCAGAACCTATTAGAACTCAACCACTGAATCAGATTACATATCCTCTATGTAATACTTGTGGTAAGCGACATCAGGGCGTATGTCACCGAAGTACAGGAGCATGCTTTAGATGTGGCCAAACTGGACACATGATCAAGGAGTGTACAAAGAAAGACACTAAGAAGAATAACCGACCAAACGTTGCACCACCCAATGTTGGAGGAAGAGCTTTCACACTTTCTGCTACTGATGCTGCTAATGTCCCAGGTACTGTGTCGGGAACCCTTCAGCTTGGTAAACATAGTATCTATGTGTTATTCGATACAGGAGCAACTCATTCTTTAGTATCCCATTCGTTTACTAAGTACCTTCCGATAAGACCAACTCTCTTAAATCATACCTTAACCATTTCTACTCCCATGGAAAATTCATCCGTAATCACTTACGTATATAAGGATTGTCCGATCCGTATTGAATCTATGGTGTGTAAGGCAGACCTATTTCCAATACATATGTGTGACTTTGATGTTATTCTAGGAATAGATTGGTTGTCTCAACATCGCGTAACTATAGATTGTCATTCTCGCCGTGTTATTTTCGGTGATTTTCATCATCCTGATATTATATATCAGGGAACTCAAGCTCATAAATCTCTTAAGATTATCTCTGCGCTCAAGGCTCGAAAATTCATATCAAACGGCTGTGCTGGATTCCTAGCATCGATTAAGGATACTTCTGCTAGTGTTAAGAGTATCGATAGCCATTCCGTTGTCCGTGAATATCCTGATGTATTTCCAGATGAACTACCAGGATTACCACCCGACCGTCAGGTAGAATTCACCATCGACTTGATCCCTGGTGCCGAACCTATTTCTAAAGCTCCATACCGTATGGCTCCAATGGAACTGAAGGAGTTGAAAGAACAATTGCAAGAATTGTTAGATCTAGGATTCATAAGACCCAGTGTTTCACCTTGGGGTGCTCCGGTCTTATTTGTGAAGAAGAAAGACGGTAGTATGCGTTTATGTATTGACTACCGAGAGCTGAACAAGATTACTATTCGTAATCAGTATCCTCTGCCTCGCATTGATGATCTCTTTGATCAACTTCAGGGGGCTCAGTTCTTTTCAAAAATCGACCTGAGGTCCGGGTATCATCAGCTAAAGATCAAGAATGATGATGTTCCCAAGACCGCCTTTCGTACTCGATATGGTCATTACGAATTTTTGGTTATGCCCTTTGGGCTAACTAATGCACCCGCAGTCTTCATGGATTTGATGAATCGCGTATTTCACAAATTCCTAGACAAATTCGTTATTGTCTTTATCGATGACATTCTGGTATATTCTAAGAGTCATGAAGAGCATGAAGCACATCTACATGCAGTACTTGGAATCTTGCGGCATGAGAAGTTGTATGCTAAGTTTTCCAAATGTGACTTTTGGCTTAGCCAAGTAGCATTTCTAGGTCATGTCATATCAGCAGAGGGAATTATGGTAGACCCAACAAAGGTTGAAGCTATTACAAAATGGCCAAGACCTACTTCTGTTACCGAAATACGAAGTTTCTAGGGTCTTGCTGGTTATTACCGAAGATTTGTTGAAAGATTCTCGGTAATTGCTTTACCACTCACAAAACTCCTAAGGAAAGGGGTGAAGTACTCATGGAATGAGGAACAAGAGAAAAGTTTTGAAGAATTGAAGAAGCGACTCGTATCCTCTCCGATACTCGCTCTCCCTTCTGGATCAGGATGTTACCAAGTCTATAGTGATGCCTCAAAGAAAGGATTAGGTTGTGTGCTAATGCAACATGGGAAGGTTATCGCTTATGCCTCCCGTCAGTTAAAGCCTTATGAAGTTAACTACCCTACACATGATTTAGAATTAGCCGCAGTAGTCTTTGCACTTAAGATTTGGCGACACTATCTGTATGGTGAAAGTTGTGACATCTTTACCGACCACAAGAGCCTCAAGTACATATTTACGCAGAATGAGCTAAATATGAGGCAAAGAAGGTGGTTAGAACTTTTAAAAGATTACGACGTAAATATTCAATACCATCCAGGCAAAGCCAATGTTGTAGCTGATGCGTTGAGCCGAAAGAATTCCGGGACTATATCTTGCTTACAAATTCAGCCTCATATTAGGAGGGATCTCGAAAGAATGAACATTTGGCTTCAGGTTAGTAAATCTGATGGATATCTAGCTAGAATGCAGATTGAACCCGACCTCATATCACGGATCAAAGATGCACAAAAGCAAGATGAAGAACTTTGGGCAATTGTGCAAAATCTTGAGGTGGGTAAGCAATCTGAATTTCGTATAGACCATCATGGGGTGATTTGGTGCGGTAAGAGACTTTGTGTACCCGATGACTCCACCCTTCGTGAGTCATTGTTAGCCGAAGCTCACAACTCACCATTTTCAATTCACCCAGGATCTACCAAGATGTATCGAGACTTAAGACAGAACTTCTGGTGGAATGGCATGAAGGAAGACGTTGCTCGCTATGTAAGTAAATGCCTCATTTTCCAACAAGTGAAAATTGAACACAAACGACCAAGCGGTCTGTTGCAGCCATTGGATATTCCCATATGGAAGTGGGATGAGATCACAATGGATTTTGTTACCGGTTTACCTAAGACTTTCAAGAAGAATGATGTTGTATGGGTTGTTGTCGATAGATTGTCGAAGTCAGCACATTTTCTACCGATTCAGCAAGGATTTTCGGTTAATAAGTTATCCGAAATATTTCTTCAAGAAATTATTCGACTCCATGGCACACCATCTTCCATTGTTTCCGATAGAGACCCACGTTTCACCTCACGATTTTGGAAAGGTTTTCAGGCAGCTTGGGGTACACGACTAAAGTTTAGTACGGCTTTCCATCCACAAACAGATGGGCAGTCGGAACGCACGATTCAGACCTTGGAAGACATGCTCCGAGCATGTGCACTTGAATGGTCTGGAAACTGGGATGAATATCGATGTCTTGTTGAGTTCGCTTACAACAATAGTTGGCAAGCAAGTATTGGCATGGCACCTTTTGAGCTTTTGTACGGTCGGAAATGTCGCGCACCGATATGCTGGGATGAAGTTGGAGAAAAGATTATTGAAGGGCCAGAACTAGTTCAGATTACAAATGAAAAAGTCACTACGGCCCGAGAAAAACTGAAAGAAGGTCAGAGCAGACAAAAGAGCTATGCAGATCAAGATAGACGACCACTCGAATTTAAAATTGGCGACCACGTATTCTTAAAGGTATCACCTTGGCGTGGCATTCGTAGATTTGGAATTAAAGGGAAGCTTAGTCCCCGTTTCATCGGTCCGTTTGAAATCCTTGAAAGAGTTGGAGAAGTGTCATATCGACTGGCGTTACCACCTCAACTCTCTCACGTTCATAACGTTTTTCATGTCTCCTCGTTAAGATGATATAATTATCATCCACTTCATGTCATTAGTTATCCGTTACTAACAATTCACGAAGATTTGTCCTACGAAGAGGAGCCAGAAGCCATTTTAGATCGACAAGAAAAGGTTTTGCGTAGGAAAGTAATTCCATTTGTTAAAGTCCTCTGGAAAAATCACTCTGAACACGAAGCAACATGGGAATCTGAAGAATCAATTCGATCTCTATACCCTAATCTATTCTCGCAATAGAATTTTAGTTGGAGTTACGGTAAATCTTGCTCTTTGATATATGTTCATTTGTTTCTGTTTACGGTCATATATGCTTTACCTTATGTGAGTATATCTTAGCTATGATTAAGCATATCTATGTAGGAAATATTAGTACCAATAGTCACTCTAGTATCTGTAAGTCTCCATTGACTTTTCGTACGGTAAGATATTTTATTAAGATGCGTTATAGGAGGACCATTAGGGCACATATGTAAGGTAATTGACAATTATAGTCATGACCTTAGTTATGAATTTCAGATACACATGTGTGTTTAGGAGATTCTGGTTATATAAGTGAGTAACTCTGCTATGAAAGTTCCGTTTCTGTTACTTATGCGATAGGTTATATTCTTAATTGAAAATTTTCGAGGACGAAATTTCTTTTAAGGGGGTAATAGTTGTAATAACCATAAATTTAAAACCATTATTATTATTATTATTATTATTATTATTATTATTATTATTATTTATTTTAGTTAATAGGAAACCCTAATTAAAACACCCAAGTAATTCTGTACAAACCCTAGAATTTTCAGAATCAGGATTAGGGCCCCTAAAACTCAGGGGGGGGGGGGTATTCCCTACTTGATAATTATCTTCATAACTTGCGGACGAAGTTGAATTTAATGATTTCATCGACTCAGCTAGCCTAGTCCCACACGTGGCAACCCTATACATAAAATAAGTTCTCTCGCGGGCCGCCTCAAGTTAAGCTTAATTCTCACGCGGGCCGCCTAAGGGTCAAAATTCACCTATAAATACAGGAGCTTGGGACTTGATTCTGGGCACAAAAACGACGAAGAAATTCACAAAATACACCGAGTTATGTTCTGTTTATCACCAATAACACACACTAAACACTAATTAGTAGGGGGTGCTGCTGCAGAACAGGGTAATAACTCAATCGCTGATACGATTCATTGTCCGATCGATCAATATATCCAATGGATGTTTAAGTGCTGCCCACATTAGGGTTATACTTTGTCGTTCGTCATTAATTCGATGAATGAGTTTAAGTATCGTACTTTGTCGTTCGTCGTTAATTCGATGGATGAGTTTAAGTATCGTACTTTGTCGTTCGTTGTTAATTCGATGGATGAGTTTAAGTATCGTACTTTGTCGTTCATCGTTAATTCGATGGATGTTTAAGTATCGCACTTTGTCGTTCATTGTGAGAATTTGATCTCGTGAGTTATCGTAAATGCTGTATTAAGTTACTAACCTAGTTTGTGTGCATGTTATTTAAATTAGGTTAAAAGACTAATCAGTAGTCTAAAACTCTGCCCGTATAAATCTAAAATATTAGCACAAGGTAGCTTCACTTTGGAGTTATTAAGGTACGGATCCTTACCCCACTCCTTGTTATTTGATATTCAATTGTTATAAAACCATTAAGTTCGTATAGCTTTTCAACCTCATCACGTCTTTGATTATCGATTCATTTGACAGTCCATTGAATTCCTATTCTAAACTTTGAATTTAGCTTTCATGTCATGTGATAGTTTTCTGTTAAGTTGCACTCATTATCGCATGTTCCAATATAAGTTACGTTTGGTTATGAAAAGTATTTTGATAAGTTATGTAAATAAGACTATTTGTACTCTGATACCCTGAGTATCGCTTCTCGTGGAGTGTCCCACGAGCATGTTGTTGCGGCATCGACATCATGTGCTCCAACCGTGACGGAGAGATTAGTTCACGGCATCTCTTAAGTACAAGTGTGGTACATAAGGCTATTAGGAGGCGTATGGATCGATCCTAGGATTTAAGTATAAGGAGGTGGATAACGAGTATGCCAATTCGCCATCTCATGTGATAATTATGCAGGAGTAGCTACCTGTGTGTTGTCATGTTTTAAGTTTGCTCATGGGTACATCCGTAAGATATGATTATGAAATTATGTTTTTGCATCGTATCATTTTCACAATAAGTTTCATTCGGATAACATTTCTATAAAGCGTTAATTGTTATTTGAGTCTATTATTCCGTACTGAGCATTCGGCTCATTCCGTAAAAATTTTTGTATATACAGGTCTGCATGTTACTTTGGGCGGGGAAAAGAGAGAAGAATAAAGACTAGGAATAAATCTGAAGATATTAGTTAATGAAGTCGAATGTTTCCGCTTGTATAATTAAACCTTAAGTTTCATTGTTATATGGTTGTATCCTTGTCAAATAAATAAATGGAATTATGACTTTTGTTTATGATACTACTGTTATTGTGACACGTCAGCCCTTCCGGGTTGGGGTGTTACACTAAGCCTGATTTTGGTTCTGATTCTGATTTTGGTTGGCTAGCCTTGGGCACCGGTTCCTGTAGTGGGTCAGATCCCCACAATTGTAGCACGAACCAGGAGGAAAATGAGGTCGTGCAGCTTGACCTTGTTGCTGAGCAAGAGGCTGAGCAACTTGTTGGGCTTGGTTCTGAACTGCCTGGTTCTGGTTAACAGGAATGCGGCAGGTGGCAGCAAGATGACCAGGCCTTCCACAGTTGGTGCACTAACGAAACTGGAGGTGTGGTTGATGATGGCCGTTACACCTGTTGCACAAAGGTGCATTGCCAAGATAAGGCTTCTTGGCTAGTGGTTGCGCAGGCTGATTTGGTGCAGCTTGAGCCTGTGCAGTAACAGCATAGTTTTGGGAAGCCTTCCGCTTCCTAGACCCTCCAGAATTCTTTCCCTTCTTGTTTTGACCCTTCTTGCTATCTTCCTTATCAGACACCTGCTTCTTACCCTTGTCACCCTTTTTGTGCAGCTTCCCCTTTCGAATCTGCGACTCAGTCAATGTCGCTGATAACTCGATCGCCTGACGGAGTGTGGCAGGGTTACTACCAGTAATGATGTCTTGTACTGAGTCAGGTAGGCCGTCGATGTATCTTTCGATAGCCTTGTCGAGTGGGGTAACCATAGTTGGGCAAAGCAGACTCAACTCTTCAAACCTATCAGTATAAGCCCTGTGCTCGCCACTATCTTGTTTCAAGTCCTCAAACTCTTTCTCCAACGCTCGCTGTTCATGACGAGGACAGAATTCCCTCATCATAAGGGCCCTAAGTTCATCCCAAGTTTGTGCTAGAGCAACTTTTGCACCCCGATCTCTCATAACCCCATTCCACCATGTGAGAGCCCTCTTCTGAAACACGCTCGAGGAAAACTCGACCTTGCGATTATCCGGACACTGCACGTGGCGGAAAGTATTCTCAATGCTCTCAAACCATTGAAGAAGCCCAGTCGCTCCCTCAGAACCACTAAACTTGAGTGGTTTAGCCGAGTTAAAATCCTTGTATTTGCATGGAGCATTGTTGTTGTTGTTGGCTTGTTGCCATTGAGCAAAGAGATTTGGGAATTGAGCAGCCATCTGCTGCGTAATGATTTCTGCCAGTTCGGCAGTCGCTATTTGGTTTTCGCGTCGAGGAGGCATTCTAAAAGAGGAAAAACATGAAAGGAAACGAGTGAGATGATTGGATGAAAAGAATGAGATGAAACAAAATTAACAAACGCAAAGATGGTGGTTATTTGTCCGCATTACCAAGCAAACAAACGACGCACAGTGACTAATCAAAGTAAATGGATCAAAAATAATGTATCATGAAGACATGCTCGCCTATAAGTGAACACTCATCCCAAGAATTCCCAGGTAAGCACAACTGGTCTCGCGTCTGATGAGATATATACGAAGTGCTTGCCTAGACAGAAAACCCAGAATACAGGCATTCACTCTTCCAGTTTGCACGTGTTCACATTATTTAAAACCCAAAATTTTGACGAGATTTTGAAAATTTGAAGGCACAAGGCCAAAAATTTAGTCAAACTGGAAGGGTTCAAAACCTTACAAAAGGGGGTTCAAAACCTTGTAATAAATTTTTCAAAAACAGATGATTGTTTTTCAAAAATCGTTTCGGAAAAATTTGGTTTTTGTTTTGAAAATCACCTAAGGATAGGTGATGTGCATGTTTTAAGATTTAAACACAAGATAACTTGTGTTAGGGTCCTAGAAAGGTTATAGTCTAGGTCAAAGCATTACTAATAACCTAATTCCCTATAACCATTGGCTCTGATACCAACTCTTCTATCACACCCCGACCACGTATAACATACAAAACATGGCGGAAAATGTCGGGGAGTGTTGTAACAGAATTAATTGTTTCATAACCATGGCATTCAAATTTGTATTTTATTTATCAACAAGCGTGTTACATTGTCAATACAGGAAATAAAGAGTTTATAACATAATTAAACTAGTTCTATCTTCATTTTTAGTCTCTAAGGCACAAGTCCGCCCTAGTGTCACGATCATCATCCTACGGAAAAGCTCCTGAAAACACATGTGAAAATAGGTACGTCAGCATAAAAATGCCTGTGAGATACATAGGTTTTGTGAAAATAGGATTCATGACTTAAGTTTAAGAAATTGTTTAATAACAGTCAGTCATGAACCTTGTAAATTGTTTTGTCTTGTAAATCATTTGAAAAGAGATAAAATAAGATGATATGTATAAATAAGATCATAAAGTATGGTTTAATAAATAACCAAGTAAAATGAGTTTGCATAAGATAAGTTTGTTTTGTAAAACAATGTCTTGTGAAAAGTATGTTATTTGTATAAAATGTCATATGTCTAAATTGAAATGATTCAAATAACGCTACAATATGTAATACCATACAAACACTTATATATAGGAAGTACTAGCGGCGTATCCACCGTGCTTGTATCATATTACACATGCCTCGTTACTTAAATCACTTAAACAAACCACCAATGTATAAAGTCTATGTTTAAATCAATAGTCAAAAGTCCTTGTATAAGCCATGTCAAATGTTTATAAGTCCAAAAGTAGTCAAGTAATGTGTAACAAATGTTATGTATTATAAGTAAAGTATTGTCACATAATCCAAATGTAGAAATGTACAAAACAAGGTAATTTGAATATCTCAAAAAGTTATGTTTTGCAAAGTAATACATGTTACATTGATACAAACATTTATGTGGTGAGTTAACGCATACATTCAAGCCTTGAGACAGTCAGATAACCCTTTCAGTCAAGGTTATCAAAAGAAATGTTTTCGGATTCAGTCATTCCTTACATCCAAACAAACCCGGGATGTTAGGAATGGGATTTGTCAAGTCCTATGGTACCAGTACTTACTACCGAGCGGCGTAGCTAGTGTTAATGAACGTATAATAGTCTCATTTGTGCAAACCAAATGTCATAGCAAAAGTGAACATGTTATATGAAAACAATGTACCGAGTATACTAAGTTAACATACAAAGCAAAAAAGTCATGTAAATCAATGTGCTAGCATGCTATCAGTCAACATACATAGCAGAAATGTAAAGTAAAACAATGTACTAAGTATGCACACAATGGACATACATAGCATGAAACGTAATGAAATCATGTACTATAATGTACTAACAAACATAGCATGTATATGATGTGAAAACAGGAAAGCACGAAAGAAACAAGTAGGCACATGTGTTCCACCCCAAAACAGTTTGAAAACAGTAAAAGAGGGGTTCTATGTACTCACTTGAGATTGCTCAGAAGTCCTAAGATAACCACCAAGCAATGCTAGAGATCACGGAATATCAAACGACACCTAATATAGGTAACTACATTAATAAACCGGACCTAAATCGGAAGATTGGATAGAATGAGGGCTCGTAAACCAAATGAGTATGGGAACTTATGTAGTATGGTTTAACAAGGCCTACATACTAAATGAAACCTAACCTAAGTGCTTGTGACCCATTACGACCCGTTTAGGTAGCTTATGCTACTTTAACGCGTCGTTCGCGTGAAACGCGTTCGGACCGCCTAACTAGTCCTATGACAAGTAATATATGCCTTAACATGTCTAATATGGTTGTCAAATCAGTTTAGATGTCAAAAGTTATGTTACATATGTTTAAAATGAATTTTGGCATCAAAGGGGTATTTTGGTAATTTACCTAAGGCATATAAACTACCTATCATACAACTACTTAAACGAAGCGACCATAAGGTATAACCCCAGAAGGTTATTCCCTATATACTATGGTCACCTAATGTGTTTGGTCGGATCCTAATGATCGACTAAACGGATCGGGTTCGAAAGTATAAGCGATTGTTTAGATCGCTTACCTGACGACCCTATATAAGCACTTAAACTAAAAGTGACGAGCTAAGCATGTTAGAACATGCTTAACTAAGTTTAGAAAACAGGTTTGGTATCAAAACAAACGGTTTTGATACCCATAAGTAGTTTGGTTACAAAATACGCAAGAATACGTATTCTGGCCGAAACTACGGCTCGTCACTGAGCCTAGATAACGTGGTAATCAGTAGGTATAGTCACTAGGGACTATAACCATCGTGATCACGCTCACGTTATGAAGTTCAAACGAACTTCGCATCGACCATAAACTGGTCAATGCAGAAAGTTAAACAAAGTTTTGACTTTCGGACTCGAAAAGCAATAAAAGAACGAAGGAACACTTACGAAGGGTCCCCGAATGCTAATCTAGATCCAAATAACTCAGGTATGAAACAATGGTTCCAACTTAGAGTCTTTTAGATCAGATTCTAGTGAGTAAAGAAGTGAAATGGGTTGGGTCTTTATAGTTTTCGGTCCACCGTTAGGATCGTTTCTTGGAAAAGAGGGAATGATCTAGCCCGTACACTTGTTGCAATGTTATGGTGACTGATTTTTTGCCACCATAAGAGTTTAACATGTGGCACTTGACCTTTGGAGGGGTTTAAAAGCTGAAATCAGATGTTTACTTGACCTTTGCTGATCTGAAGGGCTGATGCGGCCCGCTTCAGAATCAGACAAACCTCAGGCGGGCCGCCTGGGGCTTCTGATCAGAACATAAGTTTCAAAAGTGACAGTTTCAGCCCCTGCACGTGTTTAAGGCCATTTCCGACACTTCTAAGGCCCGTAAAGCCAACTTTAAGGCCCTAAAATGATGCCTAAACATTGTGGACATGAAACATGCTCAAAAATATGTCGGATGTTGGTTCGTTTGGTCGTACGAACGCAATGTTCGCTTAATTACGACGGAATGCGCACAAGCGCGTAAAACGATCCAAATGACGCAACGAATGAATTTCTCTTATGCCAAACACTAAAATAAAATATTTTAGTGCTTACATAAATTTTTGGATGTCCAGATGTATTCAGAACGTGAGTTATGCGCGAAAATGCAAACTTATGCACTTTTTGACACTTTTAGTCCCTGAATGACCCCAAAAGTTTATTTTAGCATACCGAACCCCTCAAAGCCTATTTCTAAGCTATGAAAAGGATATTTATGGTATGTTTAACTCATGGTCATGTTCTGGAATGTTCGTTACAGTTCAAATTGGCATACTTTCGCAGTGTGTCAAGTTTAGTCCCTGTAGACGAATAAATTTGTTTTTGCCATACCAATGCCTTCAAAACTTATTTCTAAGTTATGTAAAGGTTATTTAAGGTATGTTAAGTATATGTTGATGTTCCGGAGTATTTGTCATATTAAGCTGATTACGTTTACGCATCAGTTTGCGTAAAACTCTCCAGAAAGCGATGTAGAGTTTGAAATTACATAAAAGTCAAAACATGAAAAATGTAAAACACAACCAAACAAACATTGGGATCAAATAACATTGTTTTATTGATAATAGAACTGTTCACAATGATTACAAGCACGGATGTTACACACGGCCCCGTGTCCACATCCTTCTCTTTCTTCATTTAATGCAGCTTGTCTTATTAGTTGACCACGCCCCCGTGTCCGCTGAGCACGAACCCGTGTGCAGAAGAATCTTTGTACTATGAAGATTTGCTTAGATTGTGCGAATCTTATAGTTGACCACGACCCCGTGTCCGCTGAGCACGGACCCATGGTGGGCAATAGAAGCTTCTACCACTTTGTCTTTTCTGCTGACACTTGGGCACGCCCCCGTGCTGGCTGAGCACGGGGCGTGTTCAGTCTTCTGTCCTCTTGTTTTGCTTGGGAAGATGCTGTCGTGGGGTCGGGCATGTCACGTCTTGTTCCTTTTCTTGTATTTATGTTAGATTTTGATGTCTTTTTGCTTCTTTTGTTAATTTGAGCTCATTTCATCCTGAAAATACAAAAGGAAGACAAAAGCACACTTTTTTCCAACATTAGTACTAAAAAAGGGTTAGTTTTATGCCACAATTGATGTAATTTATATGTTGCATTTTGCACACATCAATAGTATCTAGTTGGTCCAAGAAATCCCCGATGGACTATTTGGTGTCGATCACTATCTAAGGAAATGGATCCTTAGCGATGTGACAACCGGCAATTTACACCCTTAATTACGTAATTAACTGGCGATTAACGCGATAATAAATAGTGCTTACGACGCTAATTAACTTAAACAGGCCCTTGGAGTGCCCAGAAACGTTTGTTCAGCTATACAGTGCGCGTGTGGTGATTTATGGGAAATCTGCTAAATATGACGCGACAACGGACTGATACTGTACGAAATACTGACAACGCCGACAAACACGGATTTTCTAAGAATATTTTACGCTTATGGAGTTTGGGTCGCGATATCTAGTCTCGTATGAATTACGGGCCACATACGTATGAGATGGGCTTGTGGGCCCTGGCCCAAGCCCAAAACCCACAAGACTAAACAAGACCAAAACTATACATAGATTGCAACCAAATCACATGTAGTATTGTTAGGAAACATCTTTAAATATTTTATGTTACTTTTGGGGTACATGTCATTCCCAATACGGTTAGACAACTCATCATTTTCATATGTTGGGTATTGACTTGGGTTAGAAACTTATGACTTGAATGTAACTTAAACACACAATAGACATAAAAGTCATTGTGGTCTATAAATGAATACCCATACATCCACTACATACACACACAAACATAACAAATCAAACACAGACACTAAATCTCGATTCTCTATTTCACACACCCTTATATTCTTTCCTGCCTTTAACTTTTTGGAGAAACCCTTGCATACAATTAGCAACACAACATACAAATCCCAACTCACAACCCTCTTTCTTCACAAAGTCAAATACTTCTCGGTCACCCTCCCTCCCTCTGATTCAGTCCGGCGACAACCACAGGAAACCGGCGGATGCCGGTGGTTCTCTCCGACGGGCGAGACACCCCCCTTCTCACTTCTGCTTATCGGCAGCCACCACCAGATGGTGGTGGCGTGTGGCGGCTGCAACAGAAAGAAACGAGAGAGAGAGAGAAAGACGGCGAGGAGAGAGAGACGGAGCAGAGGTGACGGACCGGCGGTCAGAGATTTGGTCCAGCGGTCCCTGTATCGAGCCGGTGGTCCCTGTCTTGGACCGGCAGATCTTGTTTTTATCCGAAGAATTTCGCCGTTTTACCGGCGGTCTGTGTTTCGGTCCGACGAGTTCCGGTAAGGAACTTCTTTTTGTTTCGTTTTGTAACTTTCTTTTTCAAAGATTTGATGAAACTGATGCTGATACTGTTTAGTTGTTCGAGATCGGTTCAGTTACGGTTTAAACGAGTCAACACAGTCAGACCCGGTCGACTCACTAGACGACTCAGTTCGACTTGATGTAACTCAGTCCAACTCGGCTCGACTCGGTTCATCTCGCCTCAACTCAGTCAACAAGAGCTGACTCGGTCAACTCAGTTGACCCGGTCGACTCGGTCAGGCGGCTCGACATTTCTGCGTGAAGACTTGGTAAAAATTGATGACGCGTTTAATATTTGTGTTTTATATAGATTTAATCTTACGTGAACGAGCTCGAACCATTCCGTTTATAAATTTAGTTATATTTTGAAATGCTTGACGAAAACTATATATATTTGATTATATTGGTTGAATATTGTTGAGTTTGATAAAATACGACAACTTTTTATTGTCAGGATAGTCCAAAAACAGAGGAAACTCTGCCCGTTTTTTCGAGAAAATCCGTAAAAACAACACGCGTTTTATTATATAACGAAAACAACGAGTCGGAAACTATTTACAACAACAAACATAGTTGTTTTGAACTTCAGAAATTCGACGAATCCTTTTATAAAAATAAATATAATTTATATATTTATTTCAAACGTAAACTCGAATTCTTTTATAAATAAATATAGTATATATATTTATTTCAAACATCGCGTGACACGAATTCGTTTTATAAATATAGTCTTTATATTTATTTCAAAAATCGTACAACACGAATTCTTTTACAAACTAAATATAGTTTATCTATTCAACTACTCGTTGATACTTTCGCAAAATAAATATAACTTTTTATATTTATTACAAACGCCGAAGCGGCATATTATGGCAAATATATACAAGACGCGATACATAATACGAGCTTGTTATATGATATTTTCATAGAAACAATCTTTTTATACGCGTACGACTTCTCGGAGCGACTAACATTATTTTGTCGATATATTGATATTTTTGTATAAATATTTATATAGTTGAAATTCTCGAAAACTAAGTACTTTCTAGGCTTAGTAAACTATCAACGACATTAAGCGAGACTTAACAAGTATAACTTAATTATTTTTATTAAGTTAACAACATATCAACGGATCGTTCGGTCAACGATCCGGTAGAGCTCGATGACACGTAGTTTAATTACTGCGTTTATTTAGAAACTTATAAAATATTCCGTGGTAGGAATATTGTAGAATGCACGCTAGCAAGTCAAGTCTTGGAAACGACATCACGAAGTCGCATATAGTTAGCTTTGCACAGGAATATTCAGGTGAGTTCATAACCCCACTTCTTTTTACGGATTTACATTTTTCTAAATGTTTTTGGGGTGGAAAGACATGCACTTTTCGCAAAGCGTACAAGAATTGCATATTTCTAAACCATTTTACAAGCAAGTTTTAACTGACACAAATGGTTTACGAAAAGCTTATGTTTTATACCGGTTTTTCAAGCAAGCGTATTTTTCAAAGTATGCATACACACGAGTTCTAGTTTTCTAAACTACGGGAAAATACAAATACAAAAGCAAGAAGCACTCTTGGTGAGAACGAGTACCAAGTATGATGCGATTTGAGAAATGATACGAGAAATCGTGCTACGATAAGGAATCAGAACGAGTATTCCACCAAGGAGTCAGAAGGAGTACTCCGATAAGGAATCAGAACGAGTATTCCGCCAAGGAGTCAGAACGAGTACTCCGATAAGGAATCAGAACGAGTATTCCGCCAAGGAGTCAGAACGAGTACTCCGATAAGGAATCAGAACGAGTATTCCGCCAAGGAGTCAGAACGAGTACTCCGATAAGGAATCAGAACGAGTATTCCGACAAGGAGTCACAACAAGTACTCCCCATGTACGTGGTGTACACAAAAATACTTGATCTATACAAGAATACAAGTTACATAATGCGTTACAAACTCAAAGTTTCCGTATAACATGACAAGAAAATGATTTTAAATTCGTTTTCTCAACAATACTTCAAAAACCGGTTATTCAAAAAGATTTATTTCAAATCTTTTACAAACAAACTATGAACTCGCTCAACTTTATGTTGACTTTTTCGCATGTTTCTTTCTCAGGTTACTTTTCAGAAATTATGGAACGGTTAGAATAGGAGAACCATGAAGAGTCGAGTACTTAGTGGGCGTTCAATTTCTAAAAGACTTAGATTATTTGCTTCCGTTGTGCAATGAAGATACCAGTCCAGTCACGCCAAAGCTCTGATATTTCGGGGTGTGGCAAGCGAGATCTGCATGTATCCCCACTTCGTTGACTACGGGACCAAGAAAATGTACTTCTCGAATCCTGAAGTCACACTTAAGTAGATTTCGCATGGAGTTGCTCCTCCCTCAGGAGCTCTACAATAAGATACAAGTGTCACTCGTGGTGTTCCTTTCTCCTGGAAAAGATTCAAAACGTCATCAATGAACACGATCGATTCATGTGATCCATAAAGCTGCTGGTGTGTTGATTTGTAACAACCCGCACTTTCGTGCATTGTTACTACTCGATATACTCGTTACGCCTAGCACCAGAGATTCGGATCATAATGTAACTATATCGCATACATCGCTATTCGAGGGATAATCGCATATTTTCGCAATACATTATCACTACACCATATCACAAACACTAACACTCACGATGGCATTGAGTGAGGACCTATTCTACCCTCCTCGGTGGCCGTGATGTGTAGAACGCAGACAATTAACGCTAACAAGGACTCTCAGGTGAGTGCTATAGCTCCAGTCGTCGTGACGATGATGACAATACGAGTGAGTGGTACCCCGTCAGTCATTGTGGCATAACACACAATAATGTTCCCAATGACATCGAGAAAGGACCTATACTACCCTCCTTGATGGCCGTGAAACGTCGCTAATAATCGCACACTCGAAACGAAAACCGATTGTTATATCGAAACCTTGAAATATGGATACGTAAATACGACCCCTAGTGATATACATATACATATATAATAATAATATAAATTAACGATAGAAAGCGCATACTTCAAAAACTATCGCAACGCTCAAAATCGGAGAAATCCACCGCGCCGAAGTGGCCATACGAATGGACAGCCTCATCCGAACGGATGGGCCATCCGAACGGATAGCCATCCGAACGGATAGCCATCCGACCCAATACTCCTCAGCCTTCACTGTTGCCTATAAATAGCATGTCACACCACTTGAACAGTGATGTGACAGCTCCCACTCGACCAAACACGCTTCAGGACCCTTTTCTCTCGATTCCTCGCGATCCCGGTAAGATTTCAACCTAAAACTTGTACTTCTATGATCTACATTCAATTCTACATCATTCTGTCTTTTAAAGCTCAATTTCTAACCGTGAAATCTACTTATTTGAGGCGTTTTAAGGTGATGTCACTAAGAGTTCATATGAACTTCAAAGTGTGACCTCATCCCACCATAAACGACTCAGATCTGGGTGATTTCCACATGTTTTTATAACAATCTTACCTAAAAATATATGCATTTAATCAAGAATTGAACGATTTCGGGATTAAACATGAGAAACCGTCAAGAACGGCCAGATCTGATGGAACGGGGTGGTTCTCGGCCGTTAGAACGGGTCAGAACTGATAAAATTTCATGTGTTAAAGCGAAATCACACATCCCAATGAAACCCCGAGTGAATCCTTCTAAAGACCATCGAAAACAGTTGATCGGGACGTTGGAACGGACGTATGACGACCAACCAGACAGGTCATCCGATCGGACCACATACCATCCGATCAGATAACGTGTCATCCGATCGGATAACATGTCATCCGATCGGATAACGTGCCATCCGATCCGGACATGTGCCATCCGATCCGGACATGTGCCATCCGATCCGAACCATGTCATCCGATCTGAACCATGTTATCCGATTGAACACATGTCATCCTATCAGAACCCTTGTGATCCGATCGGATGAGCCTATCCGACTGAACATCAGTCTTTACGATATCATTCCCGTTTAGACCATGCATCGCCTACTATATCATTCAATAACTACCGCAGACGTACTCGTAACCGATCAAAGCAATTGTGCCCTCGCCAAATACGTAGACGTACATATAAACACGTATCCGTTGAGGAAATGAATATCCGTTTATCCTTCATTTCCAATTCTGAAGAATACCCATTGAGGAAAATGACTCCGTTAGTTCATTTTCGTTTCTGAAGATTATCCGTTGAGGAAATGAATATCCGTTGTTAAATCCTTCATTTCCGTGCCTGAGGAAGCAACCGTTGAAAATGACTCCATTAGTTCATTTTCGTTTCTGAAGATTATCCGTTAAGGAAATGAATATCCGTTGTTAAATCCTTCATTTCCGTACCTGAGGAAGCAACCGTTGAAAATGACTCCGTTAGTTCATTTTCGTTTCTGAAGATTATCCGTTGAGGAAATGAATATCCGTTGTTAAATCCTTCATTTTCGTACCTGAGGAAGCAACCGGTGAAAATGACTCCGTTAGTTCATTTTCATTTCTGAAGATTATCCGTTGAGGAAATGAATATCCGTTGTTAAATCCTTCATTTCCGTACCTGAGGAAGCAACCGTTGAAAATGACTCCGTTAGTTCATTTTCGTTTCTGAAGATTATCCGTTGAGGAAATGAATATCCGTTGTTAAATCCTTCATTTCCGTACCTGAGGAAGCAACCGTTGAAAATGACTCCGTTAGTTCAATTTCGTTTCTGAAGATTATCCGTTGAGGGAAAAGAATATCCGTTTAGTTAACTCCTTCATTTTCCATTTCCGAAGAGCCCGTTAAGGAAAATGACTCCGTTCGATCATTTTCGCTCCTGAGGAATATCCGTTGAGGAAAATGACAGGATTATGCCTTACATATCTCTGGTGGTTATTTGACACAAAGTCACAAATAGACTCATACGAATAAATTTCGGGACGAAATTTCCTAAAGTAGGGGAGACTGTGACACATGGGTCACTGCGACCATCAAACAAATGCCAAGCCAATGAAATATTGTATTTCATACTTGGGATCTGTATAAATATGTGTATCTTTTGCACATATCAATTCTTGTTCGATTTCAAGCTCTAAATCGCTTTCTGGAAGGTTATACGCGCACTGATGCGTAAATATAACCAGTTTAATGCAACAAACACTCCAGAATAGTGAAATAGGCTTAACATACCTTAAATAACCTTTACATAACTTAGAAATAAGTTTTGAAGGCTTTGGTATGGCAAAATCAAGTTAAATCGCTTACAGGGACTAAAGTTGACAAACTGCGAAAGTATACCAATTTGAACTGTAACAGACATTCCGGAACATGGCCATAAGTTAAACATACCATAAATATCCTTTACATAGCTTAGAAATAGGCTTTGAGGGGTTCGGTGTGCTAAAATAAACTTTTGGCTCATTCAGGGACTAAAAGCGTCAAAAAGTGCACAAGTTTGCATTTTCGAGCATAACTTACGTTCTGACTACATCCGGACATCCAACAATTTATGTAAGCACTAAAATACTTTATTTTAGTGTTTGGCATGAGAAAAATCCATTCGTCGCGTCATTTGGATCGTTTTTCGCGCTTATGCGCATTCCGTCGTAATTAACCGAACATTGCGATCGTACGACCAAACGAACCGACATCCGAGATATTTTTGGGCATGTTTTGAGTTCCCTATACTTTAACTTCATTTTAGATCCTTGAAATGAGGTTAACGGGGTTCAAACGCATCGAAAATAGCTTAAAAGGGCTGCAGGGACCATTTATGCCATTTTTTAAACTTTGCTGAATATGGTACATGGTGGCGTAGCGCGAGCCCTAAAGGCTTTTACCGTCGTGCTACGCGAGCACCTCATCTGGGCAGAAACTTGCAGAAACATCGAATCTGGTCCGTTTCACTTGTTGCACATGGTTTTGGGGAATCTATGGGCTGGTATTGATGTGCACATGGTATTACAATACCATGGGTGCAAGTGTATGGCCAAGATTGAATCACGGTTTCCAAGAAACGATCTTAACGGCTCTACAAATCCTATAAATACCCCTTGCCTTCACTTTCAAAAACCCAAAAGAATCCTGATTTGAGAAGCTCTAAGTTGAAACCATTGTTTCATACCTGAGCTACTTGGATCGAGATTAGCATTCGGGGACCCTTTGTAAGTGTTCCTTCGTTCTTTTATTGCTTTTCGAGTCCGAAAGTCAAACTTTGTTTGACTTTCTGCATTGACCAGTTTATGGTCAATGCGAAGTTCGTTTGAACTTCGCAACGTGATTGTAATCACGATGGTTATAGTCCTTTGTGACTATGCCTACTGATTACCACGTTGTCTAGGGTCGTAAGGGTAAGCGATCTAATAAATCGCTTATACCTTCGAACCTGACCCATTTGGTCGATCATTAGGATCCGACCAAATACCTTAGGTGACCATAGTGTATAGGGAATAACCTTCCGAGGTTATACCTTATGGTCGCTTCGTTTAAGTAGTTGTATGATTGGTAGTTTATATACCTTAGGTAAATTACCAGAATACCCTTTTCATGTATAATTGGTAATTAAGAATATGTAACCTAAACTATTGTCACATAACTGATTATGTAACATGTTTAGGCATATAACACTTGTCATAGGGCTAGTTAGACGTCTCGAGTGCGCTTTTGCGCACACGACGCGTTAAAGTAGCCTAAGCTACCTTAATGGGTCGCGATGGGTCGAAAGCACTTATGTTAGGTTTCATTTAGTATGTAGGCTTTGTTAAACCATATTACACGAGTCTCCATACTCGTTTGGTTTACAAACCCTCATTCTATCCGATCCTCCGATTTAGGTCCGGTATATTAACATAGTTACCTATATTAGGTGTCGTTTGATATCCGTGATCTCTAGCATTATTTGGTGGTTACTCAAGGACTACTAAGCAATCTCAAGTGAGTACATAGACCCCTCTTTTACTATTTTCCAAACGTTTTGGGGTGGAACACATGTGCCTACTTGTTACTTTCATGCTTTCACATCATATACCTGCTATGTTCATTAGTACATTTATAGTACATGATTTCAATACATTTTATGCTAGGCATTCCCATTGTGTGCATATTTAGTACATCACTTTACAATACATTTCATGCTATGTACGCCCATTGTGTGCATACTTAGTACATTGTTTTACATTACACTTATGCTATGTATGTCCATTACGTGCATACTTAGTACATTGTTTTACATTGCATTTCTGTTGCATATGCTCATCCAGCATATGAACACATTATACTACATTTTGAACCGTTGTAACCATTTGACTATGTGAACCGTCGTAACCCTTTGATTATATGAACCGTTTGTAACTATTGAACCGTGTGAACCAGTTGTATCTGTTGACATGATTTACATTTGACAATAGACATTTGACTATACATAAACATTTCTACAATTGTTAAACATTTCATCTTGATGGTTTGGTTTGAGTAAATGATTTAAGTAACGAGGCGTATGTAATATGATACAAGCACGGTGGATACGCTGCTGGTACTTCCTATATATAAGTGTTTGTATGGTGTCACATATTGTAGCATTATTTGAATCATTTCAATTTGAGACATATAACATTATCTATCTATACAAAAAGCAACTTAAGTTGCCTTAACGCATCATCGCACCGCTTCAATAGGAGGCACCGTTTCAAAGCGCCTTTACAAAATATTATCAGATTTTATATATCCAAACTCCAAACGCACTGTATCATCATCGTTCTCTGAGTCTCTGGAACATCAACCCACATTAAAAAAACCCTACAAAAACTTTCACATGAATGAAAAACCTAAACAATCAGACACCCAAACCGATCTCCGAACAAAAACATTCACATGAATGATAAAAACGAACAATCGGACTATACATTTACATCCAACCCGGCGCGCTGGTCCGCCGGACAAGACTTTACATCCAAACCGATGCGTCTTCTCCAACCACCGATTACATGATACATCCAACCATTCGAAAAAAAACCAAACCCATGTTTCTGCTCCAACCACCGTTTCCCGTCGTTTTCCACCCTTTCACACCATATGTAACCCCCACCACATCCAAAAAAACTCCGGCCAGAAGAATTTAAACGCTTACAGAGAGAAGCCACAAAACACCAACGTTTTTGGTACGACGGCGACGTGGTGGTGGGGCAGCGGTAGAGATCGTGACGGCGAATTAGAAGAGAGATGATTGAATCGACGGTGGTGGCGGTTCGGTGGGGTGTTGTAGTTGCGGTGGTTGTGGTGTGGTGGCGGTGCGATGGTTAAGTGGTTGTTGTGTTAATTTCTTCTTCTTTGCCTTTAGTGATTGGTGCCATGTTTAGTATGTTTGTTGAGTGTGTGTAGAGGTCAGGGTAGATAACCAAACAAGGTTTTTTTATAAATCATAAAAGTTCTGAGGTACGCATGATTATGATTATGTAAATAGTAGGAGGTATGGCTATTTTTATATAGATTTAAGATTATTTTAGATCTTGGATTTAAGATGTGTATTATAAAAAATATGGTGCATAGTTATAATTAAGTGAATTCAAAATAAACATTGTATTATATATAACAATATTGAAGAATAAAAATAATGATTACTATTTTTGTATGCTTTTAAATTTAAAAGAGATACCATTTCAAAAAAAAAAAATCACCTCACTTAACTTAAAAATTTAAATAGAATATTTATTTGTAACGATGCTCTTTATGGTATTTTAATTATTTATAATGATGCTCTTTTTTGGTGTTTTATTTTATATGTGAAGGTGTAATCAGGTTTGGGTGAGTTGGTGTTGGGTTTGTAGGAGTTGTGGGTGAGATGGTGTTGGGTTTGTATGTGTCGAGATGATGGCTAAGTTGTAGGGTTGTTAGGTTTTGGCCATGATGAGAGAGGTAGAAGGCTTTAAACATCAACATTCGTTGGTACACGAGTGAAGAGAGGGAAGCCGCGTCAAAACACAATAGCTCTAATGAATATTTTGTTAATGATATTGGTTATTTGGTTAATAGTAACGAAACAATACTTACGAAATAGCCTTTTTATCAACCAAATTTAAAAGTTTCTATAACAATAACAATTTTTGTTACCAAATGGTACATATTTTGATAACTTTTTCCAAAATTAAAGAATTTTTTAATCTTATTTTGTGATACTCATGACTTTCATAATCAATATCCGCCGCAACGCGCGGGTAGCGTTAACTCGTTTTATACAAATAACATATTTTTCACAAGACATTGTTTTACAAACAACTTATCTTATACAAACTCATTTTACATGGTTATTCGTTTAACCTTGCATTATTCTCTTATTTATACATATCATCTGATCTTATCGTTTTTCAAATGATTTACAAGACAAAGCAAATTACAAGGTTCATGACTAAACATTTTCTCAAACATAAGTCATGAATTCTGTTTTCACAAAACCTATGTATCTCACAGGCATTTTTATGCTGACGTACCTATTTTCACATGTGTTTTCAGGAGATGATGCATAGGACCTATCAAGACATACTTAGGCGGACCTGTGCCTTAGTGACTTAAAACGAGACAAGAACTAGTTAATTTATGTTATGTACTCTTTGGTTCTTGTTTAAAACAATGTAAACTTTCATGTTTGATTAATAAAACGAAACTTCAATTGCCATGGATTTGAAACAATTAATTCTGTTACAACACTCCCCGATGTTTCCGCCACGTTTGGTTGTTCCACGTGGTCGGGGTGTGACAGAAAAGTTGGTATCAGAGCCAATGGTTATAGGGAATTAGGTTATTAGTAATGCTTTGACCTAGTCTATAACCTTCTTAGGACCCTAACACAAGTTTTCTTGTGTTTAGTTTTAAAACAATACCGTCACTTATTCTTAGGTGACAACCACGATAAGAACACAAATTTCTATCCCGCTTTGAAAACTAATCATCTGTTCTAGGATGATTTATTATATGGTTTTGAACCCTTTAAGTTTTCAAAATCCCGTCAAAGTTGATCTAAATAATGTGAACACGTGCAAACTGGAAGGGTGGGTGCCTGTACCCTGAGTTTTCTGTCTAAGGCTAGAGTGTTCGTACAAATCCACATAATCGGACCAGTCACTCTTACCTGGGAACTCTTGGGGTGAGTGTCCACTTATAGGCGAGCATGTCTTCGCGATACATTGTTTTTGACCTATTTACTTTGATTAATCACCGGGGTCGTTTGTTGCTTTGTAGTAACAAACAAATGACCACTATCCTTGCTTTCATCAGATTTGTTTCATCTCATTCTTTTCGTCTAATTCTCTCACTCGTTTCCTTTCATGTTTTCCTCTTTTAGAATGCCTCCTCGACGCGAAAACCAGATAGCGACTGCCGAACTGGCAGAAATCATTGCGCAGCAAATGGCTGCTCAATTCCCAAACCTCTTGGCTCAGTGGAACCAAGCCAACAACAACAACAATGGTCCATGCAATTTGAAGAGTTTCAATTCAGCTAAACCGCTCAAGTTTAGTGGTTCTGAGGGAGCAACTGGGCTTCTTCAATGGTTCGAGAGCATTGAGAATACTTTCCGTCATGTTCAGTGTCCTGATAATCGCAAGGTCGAGTTTTCTTCAAGTGTGTTTCAGAAGAGGGCTCTTACGTGGTGGAACGGGGTTATGAGAGACCGTGGTGCTGAGGTTGCCTTAGCCCAGACTTGGGCCGAACTTAGGGCTCTCATGATGAAGGAGTTTTTTCCTCGTCACGAGATCAGGGCCTTGGAAAGGGAATTCGACAATTTGAAGCAAGATAGCGGTGAGCATCGAGCCTACACGGATCGTTATGAGGAGTTAAGTCTGTTATGCCCAAACATGGTCACGCCTTTGGATAAGGCAATCGAAAAGTGCATTGATGGCCTCCCTGACTCAATACAAGACATTGTGACTGGTAGCAACCCAACTACAGTTAGACAGGCCATTGAGCTATCTACAACCTTGACTGAATCAAAGATCAGGAAAGGAAAACTTTTCCAAAAAGGTGACAAGAAACCGGTCGAGGAATCGAAACCAATCGAGGAATCAAAGACCATGGATGAACAGACTGGATCCCCTAAAAAGTCAAAGAAGCGAAAGGCTTCTCAGAACTTCGCCGTGGTCGCTCACACTGGTCAAGCCGTCCCCAACCAACCAGCTCAACCCCCTGCCAGGAAACCCTACAACGGAACTGCACCCTTGTGCAACCAATGTGGCCTACATCATCATGCTGGTGTGAAGTGCCGCACATGCCAGGTTTGCAGACTTATAGGTCATACAGCGAGGGTTTGCCCAACCGCAGCTGCACCAAATCAAGCTGGCAACAATTCTGCTCAAGCTCGTTTTCCACCGGGGTCTTGCTACAACTGTGGCGAGATGGGCCATTTTCGTAGGAATTGCCCAAGGCTTGCTAATGCAAATCCAGCACAGGGATGAGCATCTTACCGACAACATCGTTTAGAAATAATCACATCTTATGTATTATTTTCTTTTGTTGTCATGGTCCATGAAACAGTTGTTATCATTGTTTATAAATAAATCTTTTATTTACATTGCAATGTATTTATGTGGTTGTATGTATAAACAACATATCTCCTACAATACCGACAATCAAGGAACCGTATTCCTTGAAGAACAGACTACCCCCAAACTTTCTTCCACTTTATGATCTCTTGCGTTTTCCACGAAAATCCTAAGTACCCGTTTCTTCCAAGAGAAACGAAGTACAAGGCGTAATCAATAACAAGTTAATAACAATTAATAACCAAGAAAACAATTATGTGATTAACTGCTTATGTGTTCCCTTTTATGTTTTTTTGTGATCCAATTTATGTTATCCAAATCCTCGTAGAATCTTCCATATCTTCGTATAAGGGATTCATAGTAGGATACCCAAAGGTACTATCTAAAATCCTTAATGGACTTCTACGTTGTAGTTAAGTTCCTTGGATTATAAAGTACAACTCCATAATTAGACCCCTTGAGTGGTCTAGTTAAACAGATTGATCCAAAAATCTTGTTAGGAACATCATGTGATGATATAGCTGAAAGGACCCTATGGTAGTCTAGTCACCGTCATCACAAGTTTGATATCCTTCCCCACAACATTACAAAACGAACTGTGCGGACTGTGCAAGGAATTACGTAATTATGGATGCATACATAATTATGGAATTTAGTGCACAGAAATCACAGCAAGTTCTATCATGTATCTAGAGTTAACCCTATTCATTTCCAATTCTGATGAAGCATCCGTTGAGGAAAAATGAACTAGCTATTCATTTTTCACTTCTGAAGAATATCCGTTGAGGAAATGAATATCCGTTTATCCTTCATTTCCAATTCTGAAGAATACCCGTTGAGGAAAATGACTCCGTTAGTTCATTTTCGTTTCTGAAGATTATCCGTTGAGGAAATGAATATCCGTTGTTAAATCCTTCATTTCCGTACCTGAGGAAGCAACCGTTGAAAATGACTCCGTTAGTTCATTTTCGTTTCTGAAGATTATCCGTTGAGGAAATGAATATCCGTTGTTTAAATCCTTCATTTCCGTACCTGAGGAAGCAACCGTTGAAAATGACCCCGTTAGTTCATTTTCGTTTCTGAAGATTATCCGTTGAGGAAATGAATATCCGTTGTTAAATCCTTCATTTCCGTACCTGAGGAAGCAACCGTTGAAAATGACTCCGTTAGTTCATTTTCGTTTCTGAAGATTATCCGTTGAGGAAATGAATATCCGTTGTTAAATCCTTCATTTCCGTACCTGAGGAAGCAACCGTTGAAAAAGACTCCGTTAGTTCATTTTCGTTTCTGAAGATTATCCGTTGAGGAAATGAATATCTGTTGTTAAATCCTTCATTTCCGTACCTGAAGAAGCAACCGTTGAAAATGACTCCGTTAGTTCAATTTCGTTTCTGAAGATTATCCGTTGAGGTAAAAGAATATCCGTTTAGTTAACTCCTTCATTTTCCATTTCTGAAGAGCCCGTTGAGGAAAATGACTCCGTTCGATCATTTTCGCTTCTGAGGAATATCCGTTGAGGAAAATGACAGGATTATGCCTTACATATCTCTGGTGGTTATTTGACACAAAGTCACAAATAGACTCCAACGAATAAATTTCGGGACGAAATTTCCTAAAGTAGGGGAGACTGTGACACCTGGGTCACTGCGACCATCAAACAAATTCCAAGCCAATGAAATATTGTATTTCATACTTGGGATCTGTATAAATATTTGTATCTTTTGCACATATCAATTCTTGTTCGATTTCAAGCTCTAAATCGCTTTCTGGAAGGTTATACGCGCACTGATGCGTAAATATAACCAGTTTAATGCAACAAACACTCCGGAATAGTGAAATAGGCTTAACATACCTTAAATAACTTTTACATAACTTAGAAATAAGTTTTGAAGGCTTTGGTATGGCAAAATCAAGTTAAATCGCTTAAAGGGACTAAAGTTGAAAAACTGCGAAAGTATGCCAATTTGAACTGTAACAGACATTCCGGAACATGGCCATAAGTTAAACATACGATAAATATCCTTTACATAGCTTAGAAATAGGCTTTGAGGGGTTCGGTGTGCTAAAATAAACTTTTGGCTCATTCAGGGACTAAAAGCGTCAAAAAGTGCACAAGTTTGCATTTTCGCGCATAACTTACGTTTTGACTACATCCGGACATCCAAAAATTTATGTAATCACTAAAATACTTTATTTTAGTGTTTGGCATGAGAAAAATCCATTCGTCGCGTCATTTGGATCGTTTTTCGCGCTTATGCGCATTCCGTCGTAATTAACCGAACATCGCGATCGTACGACCAAACGAACCGACATCCGAGATATTTTTGAGCATGTTTTGAGCTCCCTATACTTTAACTTCATTTTAGAGCCTTGAAATGAGGTTAACGGGGTTCAAACGCATCGAAAATAGCTTAAAAGGGCTGCAGGGACCATTTATGCCATTTTTGAAACTTTGCTGAATATGGTACATGGTGGCGTAGCGCGAGCCCTAAAGGCTTTTACCGTCGCGCTACGCGAGCACCTCAACTGGGCAGAAACTTGCAGAAACATCGAATCTGGTCCGTTTCACTTGTTGCACATGGTTTTGGGTAATCTATGGGCTGGTATTGATGTGCACATGGTATTACAATACCATGGGTGCAAGTGTACGGCCAAGATTGAATCACGGTTTCCAAGAAACGATCTTAACGGCTCTACGAATCCTATAAATACCCCTTGCCTTCACTTGCAAAAACCCACTAGAATCCTGATTGGAGAAGCTCTAAGTTGAAACCATTGTTTCATACCTGAGCTACTTGGATCGAGATTAGCATTCGGGGACCCTTTGTAAGTGTTCCTTCGTTCTTTTATTGCTTTTCGAGTCCGAAAGTCAAACTTTGTTTGACTTTCTGCATTGACCAGTTTATGGTCAATGCGAAGTTCGTTTGAACTTCGCAACGTGATTGTAATCACGATGGTTATAGTCCTTTGTGACTATGCCTACTGATTACCACGTTGTCTAGGGTCGTAAGGGTAAGCGATCTAATAAATCGCTTATACCTTCGAACCTGACCCATTTGGTCGATCATTAGGATCCGACCAAATACCTTAGGTGACCATAGTGTATAGGGAATAACCTTCCGAGGTTATACCTTATGGTCGCTTCGTTTAAGTAGTTGTATGATAGGTAGTTTATATGCCTTAGGTAAATTACCAGAATACCCCTTTCATGTATAATTGGTAATTAAGAATATGTAACCTAAACTTTTGTCACATAACTGATTATGTAACATGTTTAGGCATATAACACTTGTCATAGGGCTAGTTAGACGTCTCGAGTGCGCTTTTGCGCACACGACGCGTTAAAGTAGCCTAAGCTACCTTAATGGGTCGCGATGGGTCGAAAGCACTTATGTTAGGTTTCATTTAGTATGTAGGCTTTGTTAAACCATATTACACGAGTCTCCATACTCGTTTGGTTTACGAACCCTCATTCTATCCGATCCTCCGATTTAGGTCCGGTATATTAACATAGTTACCTATATTAGGTGTCGTTTGATATCCGTGATCTCTAGCATTATTTGGTGGTTACTCAAGGACTACTAAGCAATCTCAAGTGAGTACATAGACCCCTCTTTTACTGTTTTCCAAACG